>OZ012741.1:367795283-370466302 GCA_963859935.3 Lathyrus sativus
TGGCAGTCTCTTCGGAGAAGGTTAATCGTCTTCAGCGATAAATGGAAGTCTCTTCGGAGAAGTTTAATCGTCTCCAGCGATAAATGGCAGTCTCTTCGGAGAAGTTTAATCGTCTTCAGCGGTGAGTGGCAATCTCTTGGGAGAAGCTTAACCTTCATCAACGATAAATGGCAGTCTCTTCGGAGAAGTTTAATCGTCTTCAGCGATAAATGGAAGTCTCTTCGGAGAAGTTTAATCGTCTTCAGCGATAAATGGCAGTCTCTTCGGAGAAGTTTAATCGTCTTTAGCGATAAATGGCAGTCTCTTCGGAGAAGTTTAATCGTATTCAACGGTAAGTGGAAATCTCTTAGGAGAAGTTTAATCGTCTTCAACGGTGAGTGGCAATCTCTTGGGAGAAGCTTAACCTTCATCAACGATAAATGGCAGTTTCTTCGGAGAAGTTTAATCGTCTTCAACGGTAAGTGGAAATCTCTTGGGAGAAGCTTAACCTTCATCAACGATAAATGGCAGTCTCTTCGGAGAAATTTAATCGTCTTCAGTGGTGAGTGGCAATCTCTTGGGAGAAGCTTAACCTTCATCAACGATAAATGGAAGTCTCTTCGGAGAAGTTTAATCATCTTCAGCGATAAATGGAAGTCTCTTCGGAGAAGTTTAATCGTCTTCAGCGATAAATGGCAGTCTCTTCGGAGAAGTTTAATCGTCTTCAGCGGTGAGTAGGCAATCTCTTGGGAGAAGCTTAACCTTCATCAACGATAAATGGCAGTCTCTTCGGAGAAGTTTAATCGTCTTTAGCGATAAATGGCAGTCTCTTCGGAGAAGTTTAATCGTATTCAACGGTAAGTGGAAATCTCTTCGGAGAAGTTTAATCGTCTTCAACGGTGAGTGGCAATCTCTTGGGAGAAGCTTAACCTTCATCAACGATAAATGGCAGTCTCTTCGGAGAAGTTTAATCGTCTTCAACGGTAAGTGGAAATCTCTTGGGAGAAGCTTAACCTTCATCAACGATAAATGGCAGTCTCTTCGGAGAAATTTAATCGTCTTCAGTGGTGAGTGGAAATCTCTTGGGAGAAGCTTAACCTTCATCAACGATAAATGGCAGTCTCTTCGGAGAAGTCTAATCGTCTTCAACGGTAAGTGGAAATCTCTTGGGAGAAGCTTAACCTTCATCAACGATAAATGGCAGTCTCTTCGGAGAAGTTTAATCCTCTTCAGTGGAGAGTGGCAATCTCTTGGGAGAAGCTTAACCTTCATCAACGATAAATGGCAGTCTCTTCGGAGAAGTTTAATCGTCTTCAGCGATAAATGGAAGTCTCTTCGGAGAAGTTTAATCGTCTCCAGCGATAAATGGCAGTCTCTTCGGAGAAGTTTAATCGTCTTCAGCGGTGAGTGGCAATCTCTTGGGAGAAGCTTAACCTTCATCAACGATAAATGGCAGTCTCTTCGGAGAAGTTTAATCGTCTTCAGCGATAAATGGAAGTCTCTTCGGAGAAGTTTAATCGTCTTCAGCGATAAATGGCAGTCTCTTCGGAGAAGTTGAATCGTCTTTAGCGATAAATGGCAGTCTCTTCGGAGAAGTTTAATTGTATTCAACGGTAAGTGGAAATCTCTTAGGAGAAGTTTAATCGTCTTCAACGGTGAGTGGCAATCTCTTAGGAGAAGCTTAACCTTCATCAACGATAAATGGCAGTTTCTTCGGAGAAGTTTAATCGTCTTCAACGGTAAGTGGAAATCTTTTGGGAGAAGCTTAACCTTCATCAACGATAAATGGCAGTCTCTTCGGAGAAGTTTAATCGTCTTCAACGGTAAGTGGAAATCTCTTGGGAGAAGCTTAACCTTCATCAACGATAAATGGCAGTCTCTTCGGAGAAATTTAATCGTCTTCAGTGGTGAGTGGAAATCTCTTGGGAGAAGCTTAACCTTCATCAACGATAAATGGCAGTCTCTTCGGAGAAGTTTAATCGTCTTCAACGGTAAGTGGAAATCTCTTGGGAGAAGCTTAACCTTCATCAACGATAAATGGCAGTCTCTTCGGAGAAGTTTAATCGTCTTCAACGGTAAGTGGAAATCTCTTGGGAGAAGCTTAACCTTCATCAACGATAAATGGCAGTCTCTTCGGAGAAGTTTAATCGTCTTCAGTGGTGAGTGGAAATATCTTGGGAGAAGCTTAACCTTCATCAACGATAAATGGCAGTCTCTTCGGAGAAGTTTAATCGTCTTCAGCGATAAATGGAAGTCTCTTCGGAAAAGTTTAATCGTCTTCACCGATAAATGGCAGTCTCTTCGGAGAAGTTTAATCGTCTTCAGCGGTGAGTGGCAATCTCTTGGGAGAAGCTTAACCTTCATCAACGACAAATGGCAGTTTCTTCGGAGAAGTTTAATCGTCTTCAGCGATAAATGGAAGTCTCTTCGGAGAAGTTTAATCGTCTTCAGCGATAAATGGCAGTCTCTTCGGAGAAGTTTAATCGTCTTTAGCGATAAATGGCAGTCTCTTCGGAGAAGTTTAATCGTATTCAACGGTAAGTGGAAATCTCTTCGGAGAAGTTTAATCGTCTTCAACGGTGAGTGGCAATCTCTTGGGAGAAGCTTAACCTTCATCAACGATAAATGGCAGTCTCTTCGGAGAAGTTTAATCGTCTTCAACGGTAAGTGGAAATCTCTTGGGAGAAGCTTAACCTTCATCAACGATAAATGGCAGTCTCTTCGGAGAAATTTAATCGTCTTCAGTGGTGAGTGGAAATCTCTTGGGAGAAGCTTAACCTTCATCAACGATAAATGGCAGTCTCTTCGGAGAAGTTTAATCGTCTTCAACGGTAAGTGGAAATCTCTTGGGAGAAGCTTAACCTTCATCAACGATATATGGCAGTCTCTTCGGAGAAGTTTAATCGTCTTCAGTGGTGAGTGGCAATCTCTTGGGAGAAGCTTAACCTTCATTAACGATAAATGGCAGTCTATTCGGAGAAGTTTAATCGTCTTCAGCGATAAATGGAAGTCTCTTCGAAGAAGTTTAATCGTCTCCAGGGATAAATGGCAGTCTCTTCGGAGAAGTTTAATCGTCTTCAGCGGTGAGTGGCAATCTCTTGGGAGAAGTTTAATCGTATTCAATGGTAAGTGGAAATCTCTTAGGAGAAGTTTAATCATCTTCAACGGTGAGTGGCAATCTCTTGGGAGAAGCTTAACCTTCATCAACGATAAATGGCAGTCTCTTCGGAGAAGTTTAATCGTCTTCAACGGTAAGTGGAAATCTCTTGGGAGAAGCTTAACCTTCATCAACGATAAATGGCAGTCTCTTCGGAGAAATTTAATCGTCTTCAGTGGTGAGTGGAAATCTCTTGGGAGAAGCTTAACCTTCATCAACGATAAATGGCAGTCTCTTCGGAGAAGTTTAATCGTCTTCAACGGTAAGTGGAAATCTCTTGGGAGAAGCTTAACCTTCATCAACGATAAATGGCAGTCTCTTCGGAGAAGTTTAATCGTCTTCAATGGTGAGTGGAAATATCTTGGGAGAAGCTTAACCTTCATCAACGATAAATGGCAGTCTCTTCGGAGAAGTTTAATCGTCTTCAGCGATAAATGGAAGTCTCTTCGGAGAAGTTTAATCGTCTTCACCGATAAATGGCAGTCTCTTCGGAGAAGTTTAATCGTCTTCAGCGGTGAGTGGCAATCTCTTGGGAGAAGCTTAACCTTCATCAACGACAAATGGCAGTCTCTTCGGAGAAGTTTAATCGTCTTCAGCGATAAATGGAAGTCTCTTCGGAGAAGTTTAATCGTCTTCAGCGATAAATGGCAGTCTCTTCGGAGAAGTTTAATCGTCTTTAGCGATAAATGGCAGTCTCTTCGGAGAAGTTTAATCGTATTCAACGGTAAGTGGAAATCTCTTCGGAGAAGTTTAATCGTCTTCAACGGTGAGTGGCAATCTCTTGGGAGAAGCTTAACCTTCATCAACGATAAATGGCAGTCTCTTCGGAGAAGTTTAATCGTCTTCAACGGTAAGTGGAAATCTCTTGGGAGAAGCTTAACCTTCATCAACGATAAATGGTAGTCTCTTCGAAGAAATTTAATCGTCTTCAGTGGTGAGTGGAAATCTCTTGGGAGAAGCTTAACCTTCATCAACGATAAATGGCAGTCTCTTCGGAGAAGTCTAATCGTCTTCAACGGTAAGTGGAAATCTCTTGGGAGAAGCTTAACCTTCATCAACGATAAATGGCAGTCTCTTCGGAGAAGTTTAATCCTCTTCAGTGGAGAGTGGCAATCTCTTGGGAGAAGCTTAACCTTCATCAACGATAAATGGCAGTCTCTTCGGAGAAGTTTAATCGTCTTCAGCGATAAATGGAAGTCTCTTCGGAGAAGTTTAATCGTCTCCAGCGATAAATGGCAGTCTCTTCGGAGAAGTTTAATCGTCTTCAGCGGTGAGTGGCAATCTCTTGGGAGAAGCTTAACCTTCATCAACGATAAATGGCAGTCTCTTCGGAGAAGTTTAATCGTCTTCAGCGATAAATGGAAGTCTCTTCGGAGAAGTTTAATCGTCTTCAGTGATAAATGGCAGTCTCTTCGGAGAAGTTGAATCGTCTTTAGCGATAAATGGCAGTCTCTTCGGAGAAGTTTAATTGTATTCAACGGTAAGTGGAAATCTCTTAGGAGAAGTTTAATCGTCTTCAACGGTGAGTGGCAATCTCTTAGGAGAAGCTTAACCTTCATCAACGATAAATGGCAGTTTCTTCGGAGAAGTTTAATCGTCTTCAACGGTAAGTGGAAATCTTTTGGGAGAAGCTTAACCTTCATCAACGATAAATGGCAGTCTCTTCGGAGAAGTTTAATCGTCTTCAACGGTAAGTGGAAATCTCTTGGGAGAAGCTTAACCTTCATCAACGATAAATGGCAGTCTCTTCGGAGAAATTTAATCGTCTTCAGTGGTGAGTGGAAATCTCTTGGGAGAAGCTTAACCTTCATCAACGATAAATGGCAGTCTCTTCGGAGAAGTTTAATCGTCTTCAACGGTAAGTGGAAATCTCTTGGGAGAAGCTTAACCTTCATCAACGATAAATGGCATTCTCTTCGGAGAAGTTTAATCGTCTTCAACGGTAAGTGGAAATCTCTTGGGAGAAGCTTAACCTTCATCAACGATAAATGGCAGTCTCTTCGGAGAAGTTTAATCGTCTTCAGTGGTGAGTGGAAATATCTTGGGAGAAGCTTAACCTTCATCAACGATAAATGGCAGTCTCTTCGGAGAAGTTTAATCGTCTTCAGCGATAAATGGAAGTCTCTTCGGAGAAGTTTAATCGTCTTCACCGATAAATGGCAGTCTCTTCGGAGAAGTTTAATCGTCTTCAGCGGTGAGTGGCAATCTCTTGGGAGAAGCTTAACCTTCATCAACGACAAATGGCAGTCTCTTCGGAGAAGTTTAATCGTCTTCAGCGATAAATGGAAGTCTCTTCGGAGAAGTTTAATCGTCTTCAGCGATAAATGGCAGTCTCTTCGGAGAAGTTTAATCGTCTTTAGCGATAAATGGCAGTCTCTTCGGAGAAGTTTAATCGTATTCAACGGTAAGTGGAAATCTCTTCGGAGAAGTTTAATCGTCTTCAACGGTGAGTGGCAATCTCTTGGGAGAAGCTTAACCTTCATCAACGATAAATGGCAGTCTCTTCGGAGAAGTTTAATCGTCTTCAACGGTAAGTGGAAATCTCTTGGGAGAAGCTTAACCTTCATCAACGATAAATGGCAGTCTCTTCGGAGAAATTTAATCGTCTTCAGTGGTGAGTGGAAATCTCTTGGGAGAAGCTTAACCTTCATCAACGATAAATGGCAGTCTCTTCGGAGAAGTTTAATCGTCTTCAACGGTAAGTGGAAATCTCTTGGGAGAAGCTTAACCTTCATCAACGATATATGGCAGTCTCTTCGGAGAAGTTTAATCGTCTTCAGTGGTGAGTGGCAATCTCTTGGGAGAAGCTTAACCTTCATTAACGATAAATGGCAGTCTCTTCGGAGAAGTTTAATCGTCTTCAGCGATAAATGGAAGTCTCTTCGAAGAAGTTTAATCGTCTCCAGCGATAAATGGCAGTCTCTTCGGAGAAGTTTAATCGTCTTCAGCGGTGAGTGGCAATCTCTTGGGAGAAGTTTAATCGTATTCAATGGTAAGTGGAAATATCTTAGGAGAAGTTTAATCGTCTTCAACGGTGAGTGGCAATCTCTTGGGAGAAGCTTAACCTTCATCAACGATAAATGGCAGTCTCTTCGGAGAAGTTTAATCGTCTTCAACGGTAAGTGGAAATCTCTTGGGAGAAGCTTAACCTTCATCAACGATAAATGGCAGTCTCTTCGGAGAAATTTAATCGTCTTCAGTGGTGAGTGGAAATCTCTTGGGAGAAGCTTAACCTTCATCAACGATAAATGGCAGTCTCTTCGGAGAAGTTTAATCGTCTTGAACGGTAAGTGGAAATCTCTTGGGAGAAGCTTAACCTTCATCAACGATAAATGGCAGTCTCTTCGGAGAAGTTTAATCGTCTTCAGTGGTGAGTGGAAATATCTTGGGAGAAGCTTAACCTTCATCAACGATAAATGGCAGTCTCTTCGGAGAAGTTTAATCGTCTTCAGCGATAAATGGAAGTCTCTTCGGAGAAGTTTAATCGTCTTCACCGATAAATGGCAGTCTCTTCGGAGAAGTTTAATCGTCTTCAGCGGTGAGTGGCAATCTCTTGGGAGAAGCTTAACCTTCATCAACGACAAATGGCAGTCTCTTCGGATAAGTTTAATCGTCTTCAGTGATAAATGGAAGTCTCTTCGGAGAAGTTTAATCGTCTCCAGCGATAAATGGCAGTCTCTTCGGAGAAGTTTAATCGTCTTCAGCGGTGAGTGGCAATCTCTTGGGAGAAGTTTAATCGTATTCAATTGTAAGTGGAAATCTCTTAGGAGAAGTTTAATCGTCTTCAACGGTGAGTGGCAATCTCTTGGGAGAAGCTTAACCTTCATCAACGATAAATGGCAGTCTCTTCGGAGAAGTTTAATCGTCTTCAACGGTAAGTGGAAATCTCTTGGGAGAAGCTTAACCTTCATCAACGATAAATGGCAGTCTCTTCGGAGAAGTTTAATCGTCTTCAGTGGTGAGTGGAAATATCTTGGGAGAAGCTTAACCTTCATCAACGATAAATGGCAGTCTCTTCGGAGAAGTTTAATCGTCTTCAGCGATAAATGGAAGTCTCTTCGGAGAAGTTTAATCGTCTTCACCGATAAATGGCAGTCTCTTCGGAGAAGTTTAATCGTCTTCAGCGGTGAGTGGCAATCTCTTGGGAGAAGCTTAACCTTCATCAACGACAAATGGCAGTCTCTTCGGAGAAGTTTAATCGTCTTCAGCGATAAATGGAAGTCTCTTCGGAGAAGTTTAATCGTCTTCAGCGATAAATGGCAGTCTCTTCGGAGAAGTTTAATCGTCTTTAGCGATAAATGGCAGTCTCTTCGGAGAAGTTTAATCGTATTCAACGGTAAGTGGAAATCTCTTCGGAGAAGTTTAATCGTCTTCAACGGTGAGTGGCAATCTCTTGGGAGAAGCTTAACCTTCATCAACGATAAATGGCAGTCTCTTCGGAGAAGTTTAATCATCTTCAACGGTAAGTGGAAATCTCTTGGGAGAAGCTTAACCTTCATCAACGATAAATGGCAGTCTCTTCGGAGAAATTTAATCGTCTTCAGTGGTGAGTGGAAATCTCTTGGGAGAAGCTTAACCTTCATCAACGATAAATGGCAGTCTCTTCGGAGAAGTTTAATCGTCTTCAACGGTAAGTGGAAATCTCTTGGGAGAAGCTTAACCTTCATCAACGATATATGGCAGTCTCTTCGGAGAAGTTTAATCGTCTTCAGTGGTGAGTGGCAATCTCTTGGGAGAAGCTTAACCTTCATTAACGATAAATGGCAGTCTCTTCGGAGAAGTTTAATCGTCTTCAGCGATAAATGGAAGTCTCTTCGGAGAAGTTTAATCGTCTCCAGCGATAAATGGCAGTCTCTTCGGAGAAGTTTAATCGTCTTCAGCGGTGAGTGGCAATCTCTTGGGAGAAGCTTAACCTTCATCAACGATAAATGGCAGTCTCTTCAGAGAAGTTTAATCGTCTTCAGCGATAAATGGAAGTGTCTTCGGAGAAGTTTAATCGTCTTCAGCGATAAATGGCAGTCTCTTCGGAGAAGTTTAATCGTCTTTAGCGATAAATGGCAGTCTCTTCGGAGAAGTTTAATCGTATTCAACGGTAAGTGGAAATCTCTTAGGAGAAGGTTAATCGTCTTCAACGGTGAGTGGCAATCTCTTGGGAGAAGCTTAACCTTCACCAACGATAAATGGAAGTTTCTTCGGAGAAGTTTAATCGTCTTCAACGGTAAGTGGAAATCTCTTGGGAGAAGCTTAACCTTCATCAACGACAAATGGCAGTCTCTTCGGATAAGTTTAATCGTCTTCAGTGATAAATGGAAGTCTCTTCGGAGAAGTTTAATCGTCTCCAGCGATAAATGGCAGTCTCTTCGGAGAAGTTTAATCGTCTTCAGCGGTGAGTGGCAATCTCTTGGGAGAAGTTTAATCGTATTCAATTGTAAGTGGAAATCTCTTAGGAGAAGTTTAATCGTCTTCAACGGTGAGTGGCAATCTCTTGGGAGAAGCTTAACCTTCATCAACGATAAATGGCAGTCTCTTCGGAGAAGTTTAATCGTCTTCAACGGTAAGTGGAAATCTCTTGGGAGAAGCTTAACCTTCATCAACGATAAATGGCAGTCTCTTCGGAGAAGTTTAATCGTCTTCAGTGGTGAGTGGAAATATCTTGGGAGAAGCTTAACCTTCATCAACGATAAATGGCAGTCTCTTCGGAGAAGTTTAATCGTCTTCAGCGATAAATGGAAGTCTCTTCGGAGAAGTTTAATCGTCTTCACCGATAAATGGCAGTCTCTTCGGAGAAGTTTAATCGTCTTCAGCGGTGAGTGGCAATCTCTTGGGAGAAGCTTAACCTTCATCAACGACAAATGGCAGTCTCTTCGGAGAAGTTTAATCGTCTTCAGCGATAAATGGAAGTCTCTTCGGAGAAGTTTAATCGTCTTCAGCGATAAATGGCAGTCTCTTCGGAGAAGTTTAATCGTCTTTAGCGATAAATGGCAGTCTCTTCGGAGAAGTTTAATCGTATTCAACGGTAAGTGGAAATCTCTTCGGAGAAGTTTAATCGTCTTCAACGGTGAGTGGCAATCTCTTGGGAGAAGCTTAACCTTCATCAACGATAAATGGCAGTCTCTTCGGAGAAGTTTAATCATCTTCAACGGTAAGTGGAAATCTCTTGGGAGAAGCTTAACCTTCATCAACGATAAATGGCAGTCTCTTCGGAGAAATTTAATCGTCTTCAGTGGTGAGTGGAAATCTCTTGGGAGAAGCTTAACCTTCATCAACGATAAATGGCAGTCTCTTCGGAGAAGTTTAATCGTCTTCAACGGTAAGTGGAAATCTCTTGGGAGAAGCTTAACCTTCATCAACGATATATGGCAGTCTCTTCGGAGAAGTTTAATCGTCTTCAGTGGTGAGTGGAAATCTCTTGGGAGAAGCTTAACCTTCATTAACGATAAATGGCAGTCTCTTCGGAGAAGTTTAATCGTCTTCAGCGATAAATGGAAGTCTCTTCGGAGAAGTTTAATCGTCTCCAGCGATAAATGGCAGTCTCTTCGGAGAAGTTTAATCGTCTTCAGCGGTGAGTGGCAATCTCTTGGGAGAAGCTTAACCTTCATCAACGATAAATGGCAGTCTCTTCAGAGAAGTTTAATCGTCTTCAGCGATAAATGGAAGTGTCTTCGGAGAAGTTTAATCGTCTTCAGCGATAAATGGCAGTCTCTTCGGAGAAGTTTAATCGTCTTTAGCGATAAATGGCAGTCTCTTCGGAGAAGTTTAATCGTATTCAACGGTAAGTGGAAATCTCTTAGGAGAAGGTTAATCGTCTTCAACGGTGAGTGGCAATCTCTTGGGAGAAGCTTAACCTTCACCAACGATAAATGGCAGTTTCTTCGGAGAAGTTTAATCGTCTTCAACGGTAAGTGGAAATCTCTTGGGAGAAGCTTAACCTTCATCAACGATAAATGGTAGTCTCTTCGGAGAAATTTAATCGTCTTCAGTGGTGAGTGGCTATCTCTTGGGAGAAGCTTAACCTTCATCAACGATAAATGGAAGTCTCTTCGGAGAAGTTTAATCATCTTCAGCGATAAATGGAAGTGTCTTCGGAGAAGTTTAATCGTCTTCAGCGATAAATGGCAGTCTCTTCGGAGAAGTTTAATCGTCTTCAGCGGTGAGTAGGCAATCTCTTGGGAGAAGCTTAACCTTCATCAACGATAAATGGCAGTCTCTTCGGAGAAGTTTAATCGTCTTTAGCGATAAATGGCAGTCTCTTCGGAGAAGTTTAATCGTATTCAACGGTAAGTGGAAATCTCTTCGGAGAAGTTTAATCGTCTTCAACGGTGAGTGGCAATCTCTTGGGAGAAGCTTAACCTTCATCAACGATAAATGGCAGTCTCTTCGGAGAAGTTTAATCGTCTTCAACGGTAAGTGGAAATCTCTTGGGAGAAGCTTAACCTCCATCAACGATAAATGGCAGTCTCTTCGGAGAAGTTTAATCGTCTTCAATGGTGAGTGGAAATCTCTTGGGAGAAGCTTAACCTTCATCAACGATAAATGGCAGTCTCTTCGGAGAAGTTTAATCGTCTTCAACGGTAAGTGGAAATCTCTTGGGAGAAGCTTAACCTTCATCAACGATAAATGGCAGTCTCTTCAGAGAAGTTTAATCGTCTTCAGTGGTGAGTGGCAATCTCTTGGGAGAAGCTTAACCTTCATCAACGATAAATGGCAGTCTCTTTGGAGAAGTTTAATCGTCTTCAGCGATAAATGGAAGTCTCTTCGGAGAAGTTTAATCGTTTTCACCGATAAATGGCAGTCTCTTCGGAGAAGTTTAATCGCCTTCAGCGGTGAGTGGCAATCTCTTGGGAGAAGCTTAACCTTCATCAACGACAAATGGCAGTCTCTTCGGAGAAGTTTAATCGTCTTCAGCGATAAATGGAAGTCTCTTCGGAGAAGTTTAATCGTCTTCAGCGATAAATGGCAGTCTCTTCGGAGAAGTTTAATCGTCTTTAGCGATAAATGGCAGTCTCTTCGGACAAGTTTAATCGTATTCAACGGTAAGTGGAAATCTCTTCGGAGAAGTTTAATCGTCTTCAACGGTGAGTGACAATCTCTTGGGAGAAGCTTAACCTTCATCAACGATAAATGGCAGTCTCTTCGGAGAAGTTTAATCGTCTTCAACGGTAAGTGGAAATCTCTTGGGAGAAGCTTAACCTTCATCAACGATAAATGGCAGTCTCTTCGGAGAAATTTAATCGTCTTCAGTGGTGAGTGGAAATCTCTTGGGAGAAGCTTAACCTTCATCAACGATAAATGGCAGTCTCTTCGGAGAAGTTTAATCGTCTTCAACGGTAAGTGGAAATCTCTTGGGAGAAGCTTAACCTTCATCAACGATATATGGCAGTATCTTCGGAGAAGTTTAATCGTCTTCAGTGGTGAGTGGCAATCTCTTGGGAGAAGCTTAACCTTCATTAAAGATAAATGGCAGTCTCTTCGGAGAAGTTTAATCGTCTTCAGCGATAAATGGAAGTCTCTTCGAAGAAGTTTAATCGTCTCCAGCGATAAATGGCAGTCTCTTCGGAGAAGTTAAATCGTCTTCAGCGGTGAGTGGCAATCTCTTGGGAGAAGTTTAATCGTATTCAACGGTAAGTGGAAATCTCTTGGGAGAAGCTTAACCTTCATCAACGATAAATGGCAGTCTCTTCGGAGAAATTTAATCGTCTTCAGTGGTGAGTGGAAATCTCTTGGGAGAAGCTTAACCTTCATCAACGATAAATGGCAGTCTCTTCGGAGAAGTTTAATCGTCTTCAACGGTAAGTGGAAATCTCTTGGGAGAAGCTTAACCTTCATCAACGATATATGGCAGTCTCTTCGGAGAAGTTTAATCGTCTTCAGTGGTGAGTGGCAATCTCTTGGGAGAAGCTTAACCTTCATTAACGATAAATGGCAGTCTCTTCGGAGAAGTTTAATCGTCTTCAGCGATAAATGGAAGTCTCTTCGGAGAAGTTTAATCGTCTCCAGCGATAAATGGCAGTCTCTTCGGAGAAGTTTAATCGTCTTCAGCGGTGAGTGGCAATCTCTTGGGAGAAGCTTAACCTTCATCAACGATAAATGGCAGTCTCTTCAGAGAAGTTTAATCGTCTTCAGCGATAAATGGAAGTGTCTTCGGAGAAGTTTAATCGTCTTCAGCGATAAATGGCAGTCTCTTCGGAGAAGTTTAATCGTCTTTAGCGATAAATGGCAGTCTCTTCGGAGAAGTTTAATCGTATTCAACGGTAAGTGGAAATCTCTTAGGAGAAGGTTAATCGTCTTCAACGGTGAGTGGCAATCTCTTGGGAGAAGCTTAACCTTCACCAACGATAAATGGCAGTTTCTTCGGAGAAGTTTAATCGTCTTCAACGGTAAGTGGAAATCTCTTGGGAGAAGCTTAACCTTCATCAACGATAAATGGTAGTCTCTTCGGAGAAATTTAATCGTCTTCAGTGGTGAGTGGCTATCTCTTGGGAGAAGCTTAACCTTCATCAACGATAAATGGCGGTCTCTTCGGAGAAGTTTAATCATCTTCAGCGATAAATGGAAGTGTCTTCGGAGAAGTTTAATCGTCTTCAGCGATAAATGGCAGTCTCTTCGGAGAAGTTTAATCGTCTTCAGCGGTGAGTAGGCAATCTCTTGGGAGAAGCTTAACCTTCATCAACGATAAATGGCAGTCTCTTCGGAGAAGTTTAATCGTCTTTAGCGATAAATGGCAGTCTCTTCGGAGAAGTTTAATCGTATTCAACGGTAAGTGGAAATCTCTTCGGAGAAGTTTAATCGTCTTCAACGGTGAGTGGCAATCTCTTGGGAGAAGCTTAACCTTCATCAACGATAAATGGCAGTCTCTTCGGAGAAGTTTAATCGTCTTCAACGGTAAGTGGAAATCTCTTGGGAGAAGCTTAACCTCCATCAACGATAAATGGCAGTCTCTTCGGAGAAGTTTAATCGTCTTCAATGGTGAGTGGAAATCTCTTGGGAGAAGCTTAACCTTCATCAACGATAAATGGCAGTCTCTTCGGAGAAGTTTAATCGTCTTCAACGGTAAGTGGAAATCTCTTGGGAGAAGCTTAACCTTCATCAACGATAAATGGCAGTCTCTTCAGAGAAGTTTAATCGTCTTCAGTGGTGAGTGGCAATCTCTTGGGAGAAGCTTAACCTTCATCAACGATAAATGGCAGTCTCTTTGGAGAAGTTTAATCGTCTTCAGCGATAAATGGAAGTCTCTTCGGAGAAGTTTAATCGTTTTCACCGATAAATGGCAGTCTCTTCGGAGAAGTTTAATCGCCTTCAGCGGTGAGTGGCAATCTCTTGGGAGAAGCTTAACCTTCATCAACGACAAATGGCAGTCTCTTCGGAGAAGTTTAATCGTCTTCAGCGATAAATGGAAGTCTCTTCGGAGAAGTTTAATCGTCTTCAGCGATAAATGGCAGTCTCTTCGGAGAAGTTTAATCGTCTTTAGCGATAAATGGCAGTCTCTTCGGACAAGTTTAATCGTATTCAACGGTAAGTGGAAATCTCTTCGGAGAAGTTTAATCGTCTTCAACGGTGAGTGACAATCTCTTGGGAGAAGCTTAACCTTCATCAACGATAAATGGCAGTCTCTTCGGAGAAGTTTAATCGTCTTCAACGGTAAGTGGAAATCTCTTGGGAGAAGCTTAACCTTCATCAACGATAAATGGCAGTCTCTTCGGAGAAATTTAATCGTCTTCAGTGGTGAGTGGAAATCTCTTGGGAGAAGCTTAACCTTCATCAACGATAAATGGCAGTCTCTTCGGAGAAGTTTAATCGTCTTCAACGGTAAGTGGAAATCTCTTGGGAGAAGCTTAACCTTCATCAACGATATATGGCAGTATCTTCGGAGAAGTTTAATCGTCTTCAGTGGTGAGTGGCAATCTCTTGGGAGAAGCTTAACCTTCATTAACGATAAATGGCAGTCTCTTCGGAGAAGTTTAATCGTCTTCAGCGATAAATGGAAGTCTCTTCGAAGAAGTTTAATCGTCTCCAGCGATAAATGGCAGTCTCTTCGGAGAAGTTAAATCGTCTTCAGCGGTGAGTGGCAATCTCTTGGGAGAAGTTTAATCGTATTCAATGGTAAGTGGAAATCTCTTAGGAGAAGTTTAATCGTCTTCAACGGTGAGTGGCAATCTCTTGGGAGAAGCTTAACCTTCATCAACGATAAATGGCAGTCTCTTCGGAGAAGTTTAATCGTCTTCAACGGTAAGTGGAAATCTCTTGGGAGAAGCTTAACCTTCATCAACGATAAATGGTAGTCTCTTCGGAGAAATTTAATCGTCTTCAGTGGTGAGTGGCTATCTCTTGGGAGAAGCTTAACCTTCAACAACGATAAATGGAAGTCTCTTCGGAGAAGTTTAATCATCTTCAGCGATAAATGGAAGTGTCTTCGGAGAAGTTTAATCGTCTTCAGCGATAAATGGCAGTCTCTTCGGAGAAGTTTAATCGTCTTCAGCGGTGAGTAGGCAATCTCTTGGGAGAAGCTTAACCTTCATCAACGATAAATGGCAGTCTCTTCGGAGAAGTTTAATCGTCTTTAGCGATAAATGGCAGTCTCTTCGGAGAAGTTTAATCGTATTCAACGGTAAGTGGAAATCTCTTCGGAGAAGTTTAATCGTCTTCAACGGTGAGTGGCAATCTCTTGGGAGAAGCTTAACCTTCATCAACGATAAATGGCAGTCTCTTCGGAGAAGCTTAATCGTCTTCAACGGTAAGTGGAAATCTCTTGGGAGAAGCTTAACCTCCATCAACGATAAATGGCAGTCTCTTCGGAGAAGTTTAATCGTCTTCAATGGTGAGTGGAAATCTCTTGGGAGAAGCTTAACCTTCATCAACGATAAATGGCAGTCTCTTCGGAGAAGTTTAATCGTCTTCAACGGTAAGTGGAAATCTCTTGGGAGAAGCTTAACCTTCATCAACGATAAATGGCAGTCTCTTTAGAGAAGTTTAATCGTCTTCAGTGGTGAGTGGCAATCTCTTGGGAGAAGCTTAACCTTCATCAACGATAAATGGCAGTCTCTTTGGAGAAGTTTAATCGTCTTCAGCGATAAATGGAAGTCTCTTCGGAGAAGTTTAATCGTTTTCACCGATAAATGGCAGTCTCTTCGGAGAAGTTTAATCGCCTTCAGCGGTGAGTGGCAATCTCTTGGGAGAAGCTTAACCTTCATCAACGACAAATGGCAGTCTCTTCGGAGAAGTTTAATCGTCTTCAGCGATAAATGGAAGTCTCTTCGGAGAAGTTTAATCGTCTTCAGCGATAAATGGCAGTCTCTTCGGAGAAGTTTAATCGTCTTTAGCGATAAATGGCAGTCTCTTCGGAGAAGTTTAATCGTATTCAACGGTAAGTGGAAATCTCTTAGGAGAACGTTACTCGTCTTCAACGGTGAGTGGCAATCTCTTGGGAGAAGCTTAACCTTCATCAACGATAAATGGCAGTTTCTTCGGAGAAGTTTAATCATCTTCAACGGTAAGTGGAAATCTCTTGGGAGAAGCTTAACCTTCATCAACGATAAATGGTAGTCTCTTCGGAGAAATTTAATCGTCTTCAGTGGTGAGTGGCTATCTCTTGGGAGAAGCTTAACCTTCATCAACGATAAATGGAAGTCTCTTCGGAGAAGTTTAATCATCTTCAGCGATAAATGGAAGTGTCTTCGGATAAGTTTAATCGTCTTCAGCGATAAATGGCAGTCTCTTCGGAGAAGTTTAATCGTCTTCAGCGGTGAGTAGGCAATCTCTTGGGAGAAGCTTAACCTTCATCAACGATAAATGGCAGTCTCTTCGGAGAAGTTTAATCGTCTTTAGCGATAAATGGCAGTCTCTTCGGAGAAGTTTAATCGTATTCAACGGTAAGTGGAAATCTCTTCGGAGAAGTTTAATCGTCTTCAACGGTGAGTGGCAATCTCTTGGGAGAAGCTTAACCTTCATCAACGATAAATGGCAGTCTCTTCGGAGAAGTTTAATCGTCTTCAACGGTAAGTGGAAATCTCTTGGGAGAAGCTTAACCTCCATCAACGATAAATGGCAGTCTCTTCGGAGAAGTTTAATCGTCTTCAATGGTGAGTGGAAATCTCTTGGGAGAAGCTTAACCTTCATCAACGATAAATGGCAGTCTCTTCGGAGAAGTTTAATCGTCTTCAACGGTAAGTGGAAATCTCTTGGGAGAAGCTTAACCTTCATCAACGATAAATGGCAGTCTCTTCAGAGAAGTTTAATCGTCTTCAGTGGTGAGTGGCAATCTCTTGGGAGAAGCTTAACCTTCATCAACGATAAATGGCAGTCTCTTTGGAGAAGTTTAATCGTCTTCAGCGATAAATGGAAGTCTCTTCGGAGAAGTTTAATCGTTTTCACCGATAAATGGCAGTCTCTTCGGAGAAGTTTAATCGCCTTCAGCGGTGAGTGGCAATCTCTTGGGAGAAGCTTAACCTTCATCAACGACAAATGGCAGTCTCTTCGGAGAAGTTTAATCGTCTTCAGCGATAAATGGAAGTCTCTTCGGAGAAGTTTAATCGTCTTCAGCGATAAATGGCAGTCTCTTCGGAGAAGTTTAATCGTCTTTAGCGATAAATGGCAGTCTCTTCGGACAAGTTTAATCGTATTCAACGGTAAGTGGAAATCTCTTCGGAGAAGTTTAATCGTCTTCAACGGTGAGTGACAATCTCTTGGGAGAAGCTTAACCTTCATCAACGATAAATGGCAGTCTCTTCGGAGAAGTTTAATCGTCTTCAACGGTAAGTGGAAATCTCTTGGGAGAAGCTTAACCTTCATCAACGATAAATGGCAGTCTCTTCGGAGAAATTTAATCGTCTTCAGTGGTGAGTGGAAATCTCTTGGGAGAAGCTTAACCTTCATCAACGATAAATGGCAGTCTCTTCGGAGAAGTTTAATCGTCTTCAACGGTAAGTGGAAATCTCTTGGGAGAAGCTTAACCTTCATCAACGATATATGGCAGTCTCTTCGGAGAAGTTTAATCGTCTTCAGTGGTGAGTGGCAATCTCTTGGGAGAAGCTTAACCTTCATTAACGATAAATGGCAGTCTCTTCGGAGAAGTTTAATCGTCTTCAGCGATAAATGGAAGTCTCTTCGAAGAAGTTTAATCGTCTCCAGCGATAAATGGCAGTCTCTTCGGAGAAGTTAAATCGTCTTCAGCGGTGAGTGGCAATCTCTTGGGAGAAGTTTAATCGTATTCAATGGTAAGTGGAAATCTCTTAGGAGAAGTTTAATCGTCTTCAACGGTGAGTGGCAATCTCTTGGGAGAAGCTTAACCTTCATCAACGATAAATGGCAGTCTCTTCGGAGAAGTTTAATCGTCTTCAACGGTAAGTGGAAATCTCTTGGGAGAAGCTTAATCTTCATCAACGATAAATGGCAGTCTCTTCGGAGAAATTTAATCGTCTTCAGTGGTGAGTGGAAATCTCTTGGGAGAAGCTTAACCTTCATCAACGATAAATGGCAGTCTCTTCGGAGAAGTTTAATCGTCTTCAACGGTAAGTGGAAATCTCTTGGGAGAAGCTTAACCTTCATCAACGATAAATGGCAGTCTCTTCGGAGAAGTTTAATCGTCTTCAGTGGTGAGTGGAAATATCTTGGGAGAAGCTTAACCTTCATCAACGATAAATGGCAGTCTCTTCGGAGAAGTTTAATCGTCTTCAGCGATAAATGGAAGTCTCTTCGGAGAAGTTTAATCGTCTTCACCGATAAATGGCAGTCTCTTCGGAGAAGTTTAATCGTCTTCAGCGGTGAGTGGCAATCTCTTGGGAGAAGCTTAACCTTCATCAACGACAAATGGCAGTCTCTTCGGATAAGTTTAATCGTCTTCAGCGATAAATGGAAGTCTCTTCGGAGAAGTTTAATCGTCTCCAGCGATAAATGGCAGTCTCTTTAGAGAAGTTTAATCGTCTTCAGCGGTGAGTGGCAATCTCTTGGGAGAAGTTTAATCGTATTCAATGGTAAGTTGAAATCTCTTAGGAGAAGTTTAATCGTCTTCAACGGTGAGTGGCAATCTCTTGGGAGAAGCTTAACCTTCATCAACGATAAATGGCAGTCTCTTTGGAGAAGTTTAATCGTCTTCAACGGTAAGTGGAAATCTCTTGGGAGAAGCTTAACCTTCATCAACGATAAATGGCAGTCTCTTCGGAGAAGTTTAATCGTCTTCAGTGGTGAGTGGAAATATCTTGGGAGAAGCTTAACCTTCATCAACGATAAATGGCAGTCTCTTCGGAGAAGTTTAATCGTCTTCAGCGATAAATGGAAGTCTCTTCGGAGAAGTTTAATCGTCTTCACCGATAAATGGCAGTCTCTTCGGAGAAGTTTAATCGTCTTCAGCAGTGAGTGGCAATCTCTTGGGAGAAGCTTAACCTTCATCAACGACAAATGGCAGTCTCTTCGGAGAAGTTTAATCGTCTTCAGCGATAAATGGAAGTCTCTTCGGAGAAGTTTAATCGTCTTCAGCGATAAATGGCAGTCTCTTCGGAGAAGTTTAATCGTCTTTAGCGATAAATGGCAGTCTCTTCGGAGAAGTTTAATCGTATTCAACGGTAAGTGGAAATCTCTTCGGAGAAGTTTAATCGTCTTCAACGGTGAGTGGCAATCTCTTGGGAGAAGCTTAACCTTCATCAATGATAAATGGCAGTCTCTTCGGAGAAGTTTAATCATCTTCAACGGTAAGTGGAAATCTCTTGGGAGAAGCTTAACCTTCATCAACGATAAATGGCAGTCTCTTCGGAGAAATTTAATCGTCTTCAGTGGTGAGTGGAAATCTCTTGGGAGAAGCTTAACCTTCATCAACGATAAATGGCAGTCTCTTCGGAGAAGTATAATCGTCTTCAACGGTAAGTGGAAATCTCTTGGGAGAAGCTTAACCTTCATCAACGATATATGGCAGTCTCTTCGGAGAAGTTTAATCGTCTTCAGTGGTGAGTGGCAATCTCTTGGGAGAAGCTTAACCTTCATTAACGATAAATGGCAGTCTCTTCGGAGAAGTTTAATCGTCTTCAGCGATAAATGGAAGTCTCTTCGGAGAAGTTTAATCGTCTCCAGCGATAAATGGCAGTCTCTTCGGAGAAGTTTAATCGTCTTCAGCGGTGAGTGGCAATCTCTTCGGAGAAGTTTAATCGTCTTTAGCGATAAATGGCAGTCTCTTCGGAGAAGTTTAATCGTATTCAACGGTAAGTGGAAATCTCTTAGGAGAAGGTTAATCGTCTTCAACGGTGAGTGGCAATCTCTTGGGAGAAGCTTAACCTTCATCAACGATAAATGGCAGTTTCTTCGGAGAAGTTTAATCGTCTTCAACGGTAAGTGGAAATCTCTTGGGAGAAGCTTAACCTTCATCAACGATAAATGGTAGTCTCTTCGGAGAAATTTAATCGTCTTCAGTGGTGAGTGGCTATCTCTTGGGAGAAGCTTAACCTTCATCAACGATAAATGGAAGTCTCTTCGGAGAAGTTTAATCATCTTCAGCGATAAATGGAAGTCTCTTCGGAGAAGTTTAATCGTCTTCAGCGATAAATGGCAGTCTCTTCGGAGAAGTTTAATCGTCTTCAGCGGTGAGTAGGCAATCTCTTGGGAGAAGCTTAACCTTCATCAACGATAAATGGCAGTCTCTTCGGAGAAGTTTAATCGTCTTTAGCGATAAATGGCAGTCTCTTCGGAGAAGTTTAATCGTATTCAACGGTAAGTGGAAATCTCTTCGGAGAAGTTTAATCGTCTTCAACGGTGAGTGGCAATCTCTTGGGAGAAGCTTAACCTCCATCAACGATAAATGGCAGTCTCTTCGGAGAAGTTTAATCGTCTTCAATGGTGAGTGGAAATCTCTTGGGAGAAGCTTAACCTTCATCAACGATAAATGGCAGTCTCTTCGGAGAAGTTTAATCGTCTTCAACGGTAAGTGGAAATCTCTTGGGAGAAGCTTAACCTTCATCAACGATAAATGGCAGTCTCTTCAGAGAAGTTTAATCGTCTTCAGTGGTGAGTGGCAATCTCTTGGGAGAAGCTTAACCTTCATCAACGATAAATGGCAGTCTCTTTGGAGAAGTTTAATCGTCTTCAGCGATAAATGGAAGTCTCTTCGGAGAAGTTTAATCGTTTTCACCGATAAATGGCAGTCTCTTCGGAGAAGTTTAATCGTCTTCAGCGGTGAGTGGCAATCTCTTGGGAGAAGCTTAACCTTCATCAACGACAAATGGCAGTCTCTTCGGAGAAGTTTAATCGTCTTCAGCGATAAATGGAAGTCTCTTCGGAGAAGTTTAATCGTCTTCAGCGATAAATGGCAGTCTCTTCGGAGAAGTTTAATCGTCTTTAGCGATAAATGGCAGTCTCTTCGGAGAAGTTTAATCGTATTCAACGGTAAGTGGAAATCTCTTCGGAGAAGTTTAATCGTCTTCAACGGTGAGTGGCAATCTCTTGGGAGAAGCTTAACCTTCATCAACGATAAATGGCAGTCTCTTCGGAGAAGTTTAATCGTCTTCAACGGTAAGTGGAAATCTCTTGGGAGAAGCTTAACCTTCATCAACGATAAATGGCAGTCTCTTCGGAGAAATTTAATCGTCTTCAGTGGTGAGTGGAAATCTCTTGGGAGAAGCTTAACCTTCATCAACGATAAATGGCAGTCTCTTCGGAGAAGTTTAATCGTCTTCAACGGTAAGTGGAAATCTCTTGGGAGAAGCTTAACCTTCATCAACGATAAATGGCAGTCTCTTCGGAGAAGTTTAATCGTCTTTAGTGGTCAGTGGCAATCTCTTGGGAGAAGCTTAACCTTCATTAACGATAAATGGCAGTCTCTTCGGAGAAGGTTAATCGTCTTCAGCGATAAATGGAAGTCTCTTCGGAGAAGTTTAATCGTCTCCAGCGATAAATGGCAGTCTCTTCGGAGAAGTTTAATCGTCTTCAGCGGTGAGTGGCAATCTCTTGGGAGAAGCTTAACCTTCATCAACGATAAATGGAAGTCTCTTCGGAGAAGTTTAATCGTCTTCAGCGATAAATGGAAGTCTCTTCGGAGAAGTTTAATCGTCTTCAGCGATAAATGGCAGTCTCTTCGGAGAAGTTTAATCGTCTTTAGCAATAAATGGCAGTCTCTTCGGAGAAGTTTAATCGTATTCAACGGTAAGTGGAAATCTCTTAGGAGAAGTTTAATCGTCTTCAACGGTGAGTGTCAATCTCTTGGGAGAAGCTTAACCTTCATCAACGATAAATGGCAGTTTCTTCGGAGAAGTTTAATCGTCTTCAACGGTAAGTGGAAATCACTTGGGAGAAGCTTAACCTTCATCAACGATAAATGGCAGTCTCTTCGGAGAAATTTAATCGTCTTCAGTGGTGAGTGGCAATCTCTTGGGAGAAGCTTAACCTTCATCAACGATAAATGGAAGTCTCTTCGGAGAAGTTTAATCGTCTTCAGCGATAAATGGAAGTCTCTTCGGAGAAGTTTAATCGTCTTCAGCGATAAATGGCAGTCTCTTCGGAGAAGTTTAATCGTCTTCAGCGGTGAGTAGGCAATCTCTTGGGAGAAGCTTAACCTTCATCAACGATAAATGGCAGTCTCTTCGGAGAAGTTTAATCGTCTTTAGCGATAAATGGCAGTCTCTTTGGAGAAGTTTAATCGTATTCAACGGTAAGTGGAAATCTCTTTGGAGAAGTTTAATCGTCTTCAACGGTGAGTGGCAATCTCTTGGGAGAAGCTTAACCTTCATCAACGATAAATGGCAGTCTCTTCAGAGAAGTTTAATCGTCTTCAGCGATAAATGGAAGTCTCTTCGGAGAAGTTTAATCGTCTTCAGCGATAAATGGCAGTCTCTTCGGAGAAGTTTAATCGTCTTTAGCGATAAATGGCAGTCTCTTCGGAGAAGTTTAATCGTATTCAACGGTAAGTGGAAATCTCTTCGGATAAGTTTAATCGTCTTCAACGGTGAGTGGCAATCTCTTGGGAGAAGCTTAACCTTCATCAACGATAAATGGCAGTCTCTTCGGAGAAGTTTAATCGTCTTCAACGGTAAGTGGAAATCTCTTGGGAGAAGCTTAACCTTCATCAACGATAAATGGCAGTCTCTTCGGAGAAATTTAATCGTCTTCAGTGGTGAGTGGAAATCTCTTGGGAGAAGCTTAACCTTCATCAACGATAAATGGCAGTCTCTTCGGAGAAGTTTAATCGTCTTCAACGGTAAGTGGAAATCTCTTGGGAGAAGCTTAACCTTCATAAACGATAAATGGCAGTCTCTTCGGAGAAGTTTAATCGTCTTCAGTGGTGAGTGGATATCTCTTGGGAGAAGCTTAACCTTCATTAACAATAAATGGCAGTCTCTTCGGAGAAGGTTAATCGTCTTCAGCGATAAATGGAAGTCTCTTCGGAGAAGTTTAATCGTCTCCAGCGATAAATGGCAGTCTCTTCGGAGAAGTTTAATCGTCTTCAGCGGTGAGTGGCAATCTCTTGGGAGAAGCTTAACCTTCATCAATGATAAATGGCAGTCTCTTCGGAGAAGTTTAATCGTCTTCAGCGATAAATGGAAGTCTCTTCGGAGAAGTTTAATCGTCTTCAGCGATAAATGGCAGTCTCTTCGGAGAAGTTTAATCGTCTTTAGCGATAAATGGCAGTCTCTTCGGAGAAGTTTAATCGTATTCAACGGTAAGTGGAAATCTCTTAGGAGAAGTTTAATCGTCTTCAACGGTGAGTGGCAATCTCTTGGGAGAAGCTTAACCTTCATCAACGATAAATGGCAGTTTCTTCGGAGAAGTTTAATCGTCTTCAACGGTAAGTGGAAATCTCTTGGGAGAAGCTTAACCTTCATCAACGATAAATGGCAGTCTCTTCGGAGAAATTTAATCGTCTTCAGTGGTGAGTGGCAATCTCTTGGGAGAAGCTTAACCTTCATCAACGATAAATGGAAGTCTCTTCGGAGAAGTTTAATCGTCTTCAGCGATAAATGGAAGTCTCTTCGGAAAAGTTTAATCGTCTTCAGCGATAAATGGCAGTCTCTTCGGAGAAGTTTAATCGTCTTCAGCGGTGAGTAGGCAATCTCTTGGGAGAAGCTTAACCTTCATCAACGATAAATGGCAGTCTCTTCGGAGAAGTTTAATCGTCTTTAGCGATAAAATGGCAGTCTCTTTGGAGAAGTTTAATCGTATTCAACGGTAAGTGGAAATCTCTTTGGAGAAGTTTAATCGTCTTCAACGGTGAGTGGCAATCTCTTGGGAGAAGCTTAACCTTCATCAACGATAAATGGCAGTCTCTTCAGAGAAGTTTAATCGTCTTCAGCGATAAATGGAAGTCTCTTCGGAGAAGTTTAATCGTCTTCAGCGATAAATGGCAGTCTCTTCGGAGAAGTTTAATCGTCTTTAGCGATAAATGGCAGTCTCTTCGGAGAAGTTTAATCGTATTCAACGGTAAGTGGAAATCTCTTCGGAGAAGTTTAATCGTCTTCAACGGTGAGTGGCAATCTCTTGGGAGAAGCTTAACCTTCATCAACGATAAATGGCAGTCTCTTCGGAGAAGTTTAATCGTCTTCAACGGTAAGTGGAAATCTCTTGGGAGAAGCTTAACCTTCATCAACGATAAATGGCAGTCTCTTCGGAGAAATTTAATCGTCTTCAGTGGTGAGTGGAAATCTCTTGGGAGAAGCTTAACCTTCATCAACGATAAATGGCATTCTCTTCGGAGAAGTTTAATCGTCTTCAACGGTAAGTGGAAATCACTTGGGAGAAGCTTAACCTTCATCAACGATAAATGGCAGTCTCTTCGGAGAAGTTTAATCGTCTTCAGTGGTGAGTGGATATCTCTTGGGAGAAGCTTAACCTTCATTAACAATAAATGGCAGTCTCTTTGGAGAAGGTTAATCGTCTTCAGCGATAAATGGAAGTCTCTTCGGAGAAGTTTAATCGTCTCCAGCGATAAATGGCAGTCTCTTCGGAGAAGTTTAATCGTCTTCAGCGGTGAGTGGCAATCTCTTGGGAGAAGCTTAACCTTCATCAACGATAAATGGCAGTCTCTTCGGAGAAGTTTAATCGTCTTCAGCGATAAATGGAAGTCTCTTCGGAGAAGTTTAATCGTCTTCAGCGATAAATGGCAGTCTCTTCGGAGAAGTTTAATCGTCTTTAGCGATAAATGGCAGTCTCTTCGGAGAAGTTTAATCGTATTCAACGGTAAGTGGAAATCTCTTAGGAGAAGTTTAATCGTCTTCAACGGTGAGTGGCAATCTCTTGGGAAAAGCTTAACCTTCATCAACGATAAATGGCAGTTTCTTCGGAGAAGTTTAATCGTCTTCAACGGTAAGTGGAAATCTCTTGGGAGAAGCTTAACCTTCATCAACGATAAATGGCAGTCTCTTCGGAGAAATTTAATCGTCTTCAGTGGTGAGTGGCAATCTCTTGGGAGAAGCTTAACCTTCATAAACGATAAATGGAAGTCTCTTCGGAGAAGTTTAATCATCTTCAGCGATAAATGGAAGTCTCTTCGAAGAAGTTTAATCGTCTTCAGCGATAAATGGCAGTCTCTTCGGAGAAGTTTAATCGTCTTCAGCGGTGAGTAGGCAATCTCTTGGGAGAAGCTTAACCTTCATCAACGATAAATGGCAGTCTCTTCGGAGAAGTTTAATCGTCTTTAGCGATAAATGGCAGTCTCTTCGGAGAAGTTTAATCGTATTCAACGGTAAGTGGAAATCTCTTCGGAGAAGTTTAATCGTCTTTAACGGTGAGTGGCAATCTCTTGGGAGAAGCTTAACCTTCATCAACGATAAATGGCAGTCTCTTCGGAGAAGTTTAATCGTCTTCAACGGTAAGTGGAAATCTCTTGGGAGAAGTTTAACCTTCATCAACGATAAATGGCAGTCTCTTCGGAGAAATTTAATCGTCTTCAGTGGTGAGTGGAAATCTCTTGGGAGAAGCTTAACCTTCATCAACGATAAATGGCAGTCTCTTCGGAGAAGTTTAATCGTCTTCAACGGTAAGTGGAAATCTCTTGGGAGAAGCTTAACCTTCATCAACGATAAATGGCAGTCTCTTCGGAGAAATTTAATCGTCTTCAGTGGTGAGTGGAAATCTCTTGGGAGAAGCTTAACCTTCATCAACGATAAATGGCATTCTCTTCGGAGAAGTTTAATCGTCTTCAACGGTAAGTGGAAATCTCTTGGGAGAAGCTTAACCTTCATCAACGATAAATGGCAGTCTCTTCGGAGAAGTTTAATCGTCTTCAGTGGTGAGTGGATATCTCTTGGGAGAAGCTTAACCTTCATTAACGATAAATGGCAGTCTCTTCGGAGAAGGTTAATCGTCTTAAGCGATAAATGGAAGTCTCTTCGGAGAAGTTTAATCGTCTCCAGCGATAAATGGCAGTCTCTTCGGAGAAGTTTAATCGTCTTCAGCGGTGAGTGGCAATCTCTTGGGAGAAGCTTAACCTTCATCAACGATAAATGGCAGTCTCTTCGGAGAAGTTTAATCGTCTTCAGCGATAAATGGAAGTCTCTTCGGAGAAGTTTAATCGTCTTCAGCGATAAATGGCAGTCTCTTCGGAGAAGTTTAATCGTCTTTAGCGATAAATGGCAGTCTCTTCGGAGAAGTTTAATCGTATTCAACGGTAAGTGGAAATCTCTTAGGAGAAGTTTAATCGTCTTCAACGGTGAGTGGCAATCTCTTGGGAGAAGCTTAACCTTCATCAACGATAAATGGCAGTTTCTTCGGAGAAGTTTAATCGTCTTCAACGGTAAGTGGAAATCTCTTGGGAGAAGCTTAACCTTCATCAACGATAAATGGCAGTCTCTTCGGAGAAATTTAATCGTCTTCAGTGGTGAGTGGCAATCTCTTGGGAGAAGCTTAACCTTCATCAACGATAAATGGAAGTCTCTTCGGAGAAGTTTAATCATCTTCAGCGATAAATGAAAGTCTCTTCGGAGAAGTTTAATCGTCTTCAGCGATAAATGGCAGTCTCTTCGGAGAAGTTTAATCGTCTTCAGCGGTGAGTAGGCAATCTCTTGGGAGAAGCTTAACCTTCATCAACGATAAATGGCAGTCTCTTCGGAGAAGTTTAATCGTCTTTAGCGATAAATGGCAGTCTCTTCGGAGAAGTTTAATCGTATTCAACGGTAAGTGGAAATCTCTTCGGAGAAGTTTAATCGTCTTCAACGGTGAGTGGCAATCTCTTGGGAGAAGCTTAACCTTCATCAACGATAAATGGCAGTCTCTTCGGAGAAGTTTAATCGTCTTCAACGGTAAGTGGAAATCTCTTGGGAGAAGTTTAACCTTCATCAACGATAAATGGCAGTCTCTTCGGAGAAATTTAATCGTCTTCAGTGGTGAGTGGAAATCTCTTGGGAGAAGCTTAACCTTCATCAACGATAAATGGCAGTCTCTTCGGAGAAGTTTAATCG
The DNA here is from genome assembly GCA_963859935.3 of Lathyrus sativus. NCBI lineage: Eukaryota > Viridiplantae > Streptophyta > Magnoliopsida > Fabales > Fabaceae > Lathyrus > Lathyrus sativus. The sequence goes on from OZ012741.1 coordinate 367,821,783, forward strand.
TCTTCAACGGTAAGTGGAAATCTCTTGGGAGAAGCTTAACCTTCATCAACGATAAATGGCAGTCTCTTCGGAGAAGTTTAATCGTCTTCAGTGGTGAGTGGAAATCTCTTGGGAGAAGCTTAACCTTCATCAACGATAAATGGCAGTCTCTTCGGAGAAGTTTAATCGTCTTCAGCGATAAATGGAAGTCTCTTCGGAGAAGTTTAATCGTCTCCAGCGATAAATGGCAGTCTCTTCGGAGAAGTTTAATCGTCTTCAGCGGTGAGTGGCAATCTCTTGGGAGAAGCTTAACCTTCATCAACGATAAATGGCAGTCTCTTCGGAGAAGTTTAATCGTCTTCAGCGATAAATGGAAGTCTCTTCGGAGAAGTTTAATCGTCTTCAGCGATAAATGGCAGTCTCTTCGGAGAAGTTTAATCGTCTTTAGCGATAAATGGCAGTCTCTTCGGAGAAGTTTAATCGTATTCAACGGTAAGTGGAAATCTCTTAGGAGAAGTTTAATCGTCTTCAACGGTGAGGTGCAATCTCTTGGGAGAAGCTTAACCTTCATCAACGATAAATGGAAGTTTCTTCGGAGAAGTTTAATCGTCTTCAACGGTAAGTGGAAATATCTTGGGAGAAGCTTGACCTTCATCAACGATAAATGGCAGTCTCTTCGGAGAAATTTAATCGTCTTCAGTGGTGAGTGGCAATCTCTTGGGAGAAGCTTAACCTTCATCAACGATAAATGGAAGTCTCTTCGGAGAATTTTAATCGTCTTCAGCGATAAATGGAAGTCTCTTAGGAGAAGTTTAATCGTCTCCAGCGATAAATGGCAGTCTCTTCGGAGAAGTTTAATCGTCTTCAGTGGTGAGTGGCAATCTCTTGGGAGAAGCTTAACCTTCATCAACGATAAATGGCAGTCTCTTCGGAGAAGTTTAATCGTCTTTAGCGATAAATGGCAGTCTCTTCGGAGAAGTTTAATCTTATTCAACGGTAAGTGGAAATCTCTTCAGAGAAGTTTAATCGTCTTCAACGGTGAGTGGCAATCTCTTGCGAGAAGCTTAACCTTCATCAACGATAAATGGCAGTCTCTTCGGAGAAGTTTAATCCTCTTCAGCGATAAATGGAAGTCTCTTCGGAGAAGTTTAATCGTCTTTAGCGATAAATGGCAGTCTTTTCGGAGAAGTTTAATCGTCTTTAGCGATAAATGGCAGTCTCTTCGGAGAAGTTTAATCGTATTCAACGGTAAGTGGAAATCTCTTCGGAGAAGTTTAATCGTCTTCAACGGTGAGTGGCAATCTCTTGGGAGAAGCTTAACCTTCATCAACGATAAATGGTAGTCTCTTCGGAGAAGTTTAATCGTCTTCAACGGTAAGTGGAAATCTCTTGGGAGAAGCTTAACCTTCATCAACGATAAATGGCAGAGTCTTCGGAGAAATTTAATCGTCTTCAGTGGTGAGTGGAAATCTCTTGGGAGAAGCTTAACCTTCATCAACGATAAATGGCAGTCTCTTCGGAGAAGTTTAATCGTCTTCAACGGTAAGTGGAAATCTCTTGGGAGAAGCTTAACCTTCATCAACGATAAATGGCAGTCTCTTCGGAGAAGTTTAATCGTCTTCAGTGGTGAGTGGCAATCTCTTGGGAGAAGCTTAACCTTCATCAACGATAAATGGCAGTCTCTTCGGAGAAGTTTAATCGTCTTCAGCAATAAATGGAAGTCTCTTCGGAGAAGTTTAATCGTCTCCAGCAATAAATGGCAGTCTCTTCGGAGAAGTTTAATCGTCTTCAGCGGTGAGTGGCAATCTCTTGGGAGAAGCTTAACCTTCATCAACGATAAATGGCACTCTCTTCGGAGAAGTTTAATCGTCTTCAGCGATAAATGGAAGTCTCTTCGGAGAAGTTTAATCGTCTTCAGCGATAAATGGCAGTCTCTTCGGAGAAGTTTAATCGTCTTCAACGGTGAGTGGCAATCTCTTGCGAGAAGCTTAACCTTCATCAACGATAAATGGCAGTCTCTTCGGAGAAGTTTAATCCTCTTCAGCGATAAATGGAAGTCTCTTCGGAGAAGTTTAATCGTCTTTAGCGATAAATGGCAGTCTTTTCGGAGAAGTTTAATCGTCTTTAGCGATAAATGGCAGTCTCTTCGGAGAAGTTTAATCGTATTCAACGGTAAGTGGAAATCTCTTCGGAGAAGTTTAATCGTCTTCAACGGTGAGTGGCAATCTCTTGGGAGAAGCTTAACCTTCATCAACGATAAATGGTAGTCTCTTCGGAGAAGTTTAATCGTCTTCAACGGTAAGTGGAAATCTCTTGGGAGAAGCTTAACCTTCATCAACGATAAATGGCAGAGTCTTCGGAGAAATTTAATCGTCTTCAGTGGTGAGTGGAAATCTCTTGGGAGAAGCTTAACCTTCATCAACGATAAATGGCAGTCTCTTCGGAGAAGTTTAATCGTCTTCAACGGTAAGTGGAAATCTCTTGGGAGAAGCTTAACCTTCATCAACGATAAATGGCAGTCTCTTCGGAGAAGTTTAATCGTCTTCAGTGGTGAGTGGCAATCTCTTGGGAGAAGCTTAACCTTCATCAACGATAAATGGCAGTCTCTTCGGAGAAGTTTAATCGTCTTCAGCAATAAATGGAAGTCTCTTCGGAGAAGTTTAATCGTCTCCAGCAATAAATGGCAGTCTCTTCGGAGAAGTTTAATCGTCTTCAGCGGTGAGTGGCAATCTCTTGGGAGAAGCTTAACCTTCATCAACGATAAATGGCACTCTCTTCGGAGAAGTTTAATCGTCTTCAGCGATAAATGGAAGTCTCTTCGGAGAAGTTTAATCGTCTTCAGCGATAAATGGCAGTCTCTTCGGAGAAGTTTAATCGTCTTTAGCGATAAATGGCAGTCTCTTCGGAGAAGTTTAATCTTATTCAACGGTAAGTGGAAATCTCTTAGGAGAAGTTTAATCGTCTTCAACGGTGAGTGGCAATCTCTTGGGAGAAGCTTAACCTTCATCAACGATAAATGGCAGTCTCTTCGGAGAAGTTTAATCGTCTTCAACGGTAAGTGGAAATCTCTTGGGAGAAGCTTAACCTTCATCAACGATAAATGGCAGTCTCTTCGGAGAAGTTTAATCGTCTTCAGCGATAAATGGAAGTCTCTTCGAAGAAGTTTAATCATCTTCAGCGATAAATGGCAGTCTCTTCGGAGAAGTTTAATCGTCTTTAGCGATAAATGGCAGTCTCTTCGGAGAAGTTTAATCGTATTCAACGGTAAGTGGAAATTTCTTAGGAGAAGTTTAATCGTCTTTAACGGTGAGTGGCAATCTCTTGGGAGAAGCTTAACCTTCATCAACGATAAATGGCAGTTTCTTCGGAGAAGTTTAATCGTCTTCAACGGTAAGTGGAAATCTCTTGGGAGAAGCTTAACCTTCATCAACCATAAATGGCAGTCTCTTCGGAGAAATTTAATCGTCTTCAGTGGTGAGTGGCAATCTCTTGGGAGAAGCTTAACCTTCATCAACGATAAATGGAAGTCTCTTCGGAGAAGTTTAATCGTCTTCAGCGATAAATGGAAGTCTCTTCGGAGAAGTTTAATCATCTTCAGCGATAAATGGCAGTCTCTTCGGAGAAGTTTAATCGTCTTCAGCGGTGAGTAGGCAATCTCTTGGGAGAAGCTTAACCTTCATCAACGATAAATGGCAGTCTCTTCGGAGAAGTTTAATCGTCTTTAGCGATAAATGGCAGTCTCTTCGGAGAAGTTTAATCGTATTCAACGGTAAGTGGAAATCTCTTCGGAGAAGTTTAATCGTCTTCAACGGTGAGTGGCAATCTCTTGGGAGAAGCTTAACCTTCATCAACGATAAATGGCAGTCTCTTCGGAGAAGTTTAATCGTCTTCAGCGGTAAGTGGAAATCTCTTGGGAGAAGCTTAACCTTCATCAACGATAAATGGCAGTCTCTTCGGAGAAATTTAATCGTCTTCAGTGGTGAGTGGAAATCTCTTGGGAGAAGCTTAACCTTCATCAACGATAAATGGCAGTCTCTTCGGAGAAGTTTAATCGTCTTCAACGGTAAGTGGAAATCTCTTGGGAGAAGCTTAACCTTCATCAACGATAAATGGCAGTCTCTTCGGAGAAATTTAATCGTCTTCAGTGGTGAGTGGAAATCTCTTGGGAGAAGCTTAACCTTCATCAACGATAAATGGAATTCTCTTCGGAGAAGTTTAATCGTCTTCAACGGTGAGTGGCAATCTCTTGGGAGAAGCTTAACCTTCATCAACGATAAATGGCAGTCTCTTCGGAGAAGTTTAATCGTCTTCAGTGGTGAGTGGATATCTCTTGGGAGAAGCTTAACCTTCATTAACGATAAATGGCAGTCTCTTCGGAGAAGGTTAATCGTCTTCAGCGATAAATGGAAGTCTCTTCAGAGAAGTTTAATCGTCTCCAGCGATAAATGGAAGTCTCTTCGGAGAAGTTTAATCGTCTTCAGCGGTGAGTGGCAATCTCTTGGGAGAAGCTTAACCTTCATCAACGATAAATGGCAGTCTCTTCGGAGAAGTTTAATCGTCTTCAGCGATAAATGGAAGTCTCTTCGAAGAAGTTTAATCGTCTTCAGCGATAAATGGCAGTCTCTTCGGAGAAATTTAATCGTCTTCAGTGGTGAGTGGAAATCTCTTGGGAGAAGCTTAACCTTCATCAACGATAAATGGCAGTCTCTTCGGAGAAGTTTAATCGTCTTCAACGGTAAGTGGAAATCTCTTGGGAGAAGCTTAACCTTCATCAACGATAAATGGCAGTCTCTTCGGAGAAATTTAATCGTCTTCAGTGGTGAGTGGAAATCTCTTGGGAGAAGCTTAACCTTCATCAACGATAAATGGAATTCTCTTCGGAGAAGTTTAATCGTCTTCAACGGTGAGTGGCAATCTCTTGGGAGAAGCTTAACCTTCATCAACGATAAATGGCAGTCTCTTCGGAGAAGTTTAATCGTCTTCAGTGGTGAGTGGATATCTCTTGGGAGAAGCTTAACCTTCATTAACGATAAATGGCAGTCTCTTCGGAGAAGGTTAATCGTCTTCAGCGATAAATGGAAGTCTCTTCAGAGAAGTTTAATCGTCTCCAGCGATAAATGGAAGTCTCTTCGGAGAAGTTTAATCGTCTTCAGCGGTGAGTGGCAATCTCTTGGGAGAAGCTTAACCTTCATCAACGATAAATGGCAGTCTCTTCGGAGAAGTTTAATCGTCTTCAGCGATAAATGGAAGTCTCTTCGAAGAAGTTCAATCGTCTTCAGCGATAAATGGCAGTCTCTTCGGAGAAGTTTAATCGTCTTTAGCGATAAATGGCAGTCTCTTCGGAGAAGTTTAATCGTATTCAACGGTAAGTGGAAATCTCTTAGGAGAAGTTTAATCATCTTCAACGGTAAGTGGCAATCTCTTGGGAGAAGCTTAACCTTCATCAACGATAAATGGCAGTTTCTTCGGAGAAGTTTAATCGTCTTCAACGGTAAGTGGAAATCTCTTGGGAGAAGCTTAACCTTCATCAACGATAAATGGCAGTCTCTTCGGAGAAATTTAATCGTCTTCAGTGGTGTGTGGTAATCTCTTGGGAGAAGCTTAACCTTCATCAACGATAAATGGAAGTCTCTTCGGAGAAGTTTAATCGTCTTCAGCGATAAATGGAAGTCTTTTCGGAGAAGTTTAATCGTCTTCAGCGATAAATGGCAGTCTCTTCGGAGAAGTTTAATCGTCTTCAGCGGTGAGTAGGCAATCTCTTGGGAGAAGCTTAACCTTCATCAACAATAAATGGCAGTCTCTTCGGAGAAGTTTAATCGTCTTTAGCGATAAATGGCAGTCTCTTCGGAGAAGTTTAATCGTATTCAACGGTAATTGGAAATCTCTTCGGAGAAGTTTAATCGTCTTCAACGGTGAGTGGCAATCTCTTGGGAGAAGCTTAACCTTCATCAACGATAAATGGCAGTCTCTTCGGAGAAGTTTAATCGTCTTCAACGGTAAGTGGAAATCTCTTGGGAGAAGCTTAACCTTCATCAACGATAAATGGCAGTCTCTTCGGAGAAATTTAATCGTCTTCAGTGGTGAGTGGAAATCTCTTGGGAGAAGCTTAACCTTCATCAACGATAAATGGCAGTCTCTTCGGAGAAGTTTAATCGTCTTCAACGGTAAGTGGAAATCTCTTGGGAGAAGCTTAACCTTCATCAACGATAAATGGCAGTCTCTTCGGAGAAGTTTAATCGTCTTCAGTGGTGAGTGGCAATCTCTTGGAAGAAGCTTAACCTTCATCAACGATAAATGGCAGTCTCTTCGGAGAAGTTTAATCGTCTTCAGCGATAAATGGAAGTCTCTTCGGAGAAGTTTAATCGTCTCCAGCGATAAATGGCAGTCTCTTCGGAGACGTTTAATCGTCTTCAGCGGTGAGTGGCAATCTCTTGGGAGAAGCTTAACCTTCATCAACGATAAATGGCAGTCTCTTCGGAGAAGTTTAATCGTCTTCAGCGATAAATGGAAGTCTCTTCGGAGAAGTTTAATCGTCTTCAGTGATAAATGGCAGTCTCTTCGGAGAAGTTTAATCGTCTTTAGCGATAAATGGCAGTCTCTTCGGAGAAGTTTAATCGTATTCAACGGTAAGTGGAAATCTCTTAGGAGAAGTTTAATCGTCTTCAACGGTGAGTGGAAATCTCTTGGGAGAAGCTTAACCTTCATCAACGATAAATGGCAGTCTCTTCGGAGAAGTTTAATCGTCTTCAACGGTAAGTGGAAATCTCTTGGGAGAAGCTTAACCTTCATCAACGATAAATGGCAGTCTCTTCGGAGAAATTTAATCGTCTTCAGTGGTGAGTGGCAATCTCTTGGGAGAAGCTTAACCTTCATCAACGATAAATGGAAGTCTCTTCGGAGAAGTTTAATCGTCTTCAGCGATAAATGGAAGTCTCTTCGGAGAAGTTTAATCGTCTTCAGCGATAAATGGCAGTCTCTTCGGAGAAGTTTAATCGTCTTCAACGGTGAGTAGGCAATCTCTTGGGAGAAGTTTAATCGTCTTCAGCGATAAATGGCAGTCTCTTCGGAGAAGTTTAATCGTCTTCAACGGTAAGTGGAAATCTCTTCGGAGAAGTTTAATCGTCTTCAACGGTGAGTGGCAATCTCTTGGGAGAAGCTTAACCTTCATCAACGATAAATGGCAGTCTCTTTGGAGAAGTTTAATCGTCTTCAACGGTAAGTGGAAATCTCTTGGGAGAAGCTTAACCTTCATCAACGATAAATGGCAGTCTCTTCGGAGAAATTTAATCGTCTTCAGTGGTGAGTGGAAATCTCTTGGGAGAAGCTTAACCTTCATCAACGATAAATGGCAGTCTCTTCGGAGAAATTTAATCGTCTTCAGTGGTGTGTGGTAATCTCTTGGGAGAAGCTTAACCTTCATCAACGATAAATGGAAGTCTCTTCGGAGAAGTTTAATCGTCTTCAGCGATAAATGGAAGTCTTTTCGGAGAAGTTTAATCGTCTTCAGCGATAAATGGCAGTCTCTTCGGAGAAGTTTAATCGTCTTCAGCGGTGAGTAGGCAATCTCTTGGGAGAAGCTTAACCTTCATCAACAATAAATGGCAGTCTCTTCGGAGAAGTTTAATCGTCTTTAGCGATAAATGGCAGTCTCTTCGGAGAAGTTTAATCGTATTCAACGGTAAGTGGAAATCTCTTCGGAGAAGTTTAATCGTCTTCAACGGTGAGTGGCAATCTCTTGGGAGAAGCTTAACCTTCATCAACGATAAATGGCAGTCTCTTCGGAGAAGTTTAATCGTCTTCAACGGTAAGTGGAAATCTCTTGGGAGAAGCTTAACCTTCATCAACGATAAATGGCAGTCTCTTCGGAGAAATTTAATCGTCTTCAGTGGTGAGTGGAAATCTCTTGGGAGAAGCTTAACCTTCATCAACGATAAATGGCAGTCTCTTCGGAGAAGTTTAATCGTCTTCAACGGTAAGTGGAAATCTCTTGGGAGAAGCTTAACCTTCATCAACGATAAATGGCAGTCTCTTCGGAGAAGTTTAATCGTCTTCAGTGGTGAGTGGCAATCTCTTGGAAGAAGCTTAACCTTCATCAACGATAAATGGCAGTCTCTTCGGAGAAGTTTAATCGTCTTCAGCGATAAATGGAAGTCTCTTCGGAGAAGTTTAATCGTCTCCAGCGATAAATGGCAGTCTCTTCGGAGAAGTTTAATCGTCTTCAGCGGTGAGTGGCAATCTCTTGGGAGAAGCTTAACCTTCATCAACGATAAATGGCAGTCTCTTCGGAGAAGTTTAATCGTCTTCAGCGATAAATGGAAGTCTCTTCGGAGAAGTTTAATCGTCTTCAGTGATAAATGGCAGTCTCTTCGGAGAAGTTTAATCGTCTTTAGCGATAAATGGCAGTCTCTTCGGAGAAGTTTAATCGTATTCAACGGTAAGTGGAAATCTCTTAGGAGAAGTTTAATCGTCTTCAACGGTGAGTGGAAATCTCTTGGGAGAAGCTTAACCTTCATCAACGATAAATGGCAGTCTCTTCGGAGAAGTTTAATCGTCTTCAACGGTAAGTGGAAATCTCTTGGGAGAAGCTTAACCTTCATCAACGATAAATGGCAGTCTCTTCGGAGAAATTTAATCGTCTTCAGTGGTGAGTGGCAATCTCTTGGGAGAAGCTTAACCTTCATCAACGATAAATGGAAGTCTCTTCGGAGAAGTTTAATCGTCTTCAGCGATAAATGGAAGTCTCTTCGGAGAAGTTTAATCGTCTTCAGCGATAAATGGCAGTCTCTTCGGAGAAGTTTAATCGTCTTCAACGGTGAGTAGGCAATCTCTTGGGAGAAGTTTAATCGTCTTCAGCGATAAATGGCAGTCTCTTCGGAGAAGTTTAATCGTCTTCAACGGTAAGTGGAAATCTCTTCGGAGAAGTTTAATCGTCTTCAACGGTGAGTGGCAATCTCTTGGGAGAAGCTTAACCTTCATCAACGATAAATGGCAGTCTCTTTGGAGAAGTTTAATCGTCTTCAACGGTAAGTGGAAATCTCTTGGGAGAAGCTTAACCTTCATCAACGATAAATGGCAGTCTCTTCGGAGAAATTTAATCGTCTTCAGTGGTGAGTGGAAATCTCTTGGGAGAAGCTTAACCTTCATCAACGATAAATGGCAGTCTCTTCGGAGAAATTTAATCGTCTTCAGTGGTGTGTGGTAATCTCTTGGGAGAAGCTTAACCTTCATCAACGATAAATGGAAGTCTCTTCGGAGAAGTTTAATCGTCTTCAGCGATAAATGGAAGTCTTTTCGGAGAAGTTTAATCGTCTTCAGCGATAAATGGCAGTCTCTTCGGAGAAGTTTAATCGTCTTCAGCGGTGAGTAGGAAATCTCTTGGGAGAAGCTTAACCTTCATCAACAATAAATGGCAGTCTCTTCGGAGAAGTTTAATCGTCTTTAGCGATAAATGGCAGTCTCTTCGGAGAAGTTTAATCGTATTCAACGGTAAGTGGAAATCTCTTCGGAGAAGTTTAATCGTCTTCAACGGTGAGTGGCAATCTCTTGGGAGAAGCTTAACCTTCATCAACGATAAATGGCAGTCTCTTCGGAGAAGTTTAATCGTCTTCAACGGTAAGTGGAAATCTCTTGGGAGAAGCTTAACCTTCATCAACGATAAATGGCAGTCTCTTCGGAGAAATTTAATCGTCTTCAGTGGTGAGTGGAAATCTCTTGGGAGAAGCTTAACCTTCATCAACGATAAATGGCAGTCTCTTCGGAGAAGTTTAATCGTCTTCAACGGTAAGTGGAAATCTCTTGGGAGAAGCTTAACCTTCATCAACGATAAATGGCAGTCTCTTCGGAGAAGTTTAATCGTCTTCAGTGGTGAGTGGCAATCTCTTGGAAGAAGCTTAACCTTCATCAACGATAAATGGCAGTCTCTTCGGAGAAGTTTAATCGTCTTCAGCGATAAATGGAAGTCTCTTCGGAGAAGTTTAATCGTCTCCAGCGATAAATGGCAGTCTCTTCGGAGAAGTTTAATCGTCTTCAGCGGTGAGTGGCAATCTCTTGGGAGAAGCTTAACCTTCATCAACGATAAATGGCAGTCTCTTCGGAGAAGTTTAATCGTCTTCAGCGATAAATGGAAGTCTCTTCGGAGAAGTTTAATCGTCTTCAGTGATAAATGGCAGTCTCTTCGGAGAAGTTTAATCGTCTTTAGCGATAAATGGCAGTCTCTTCGGAGAAGTTTAATCGTATTCAACGGTAAGTGGAAATCTCTTAGGAGAAGTTTAATCGTCTTCAACGGTGAGTGGAAATCTCTTGGGAGAAGCTTAACCTTCATCAACGATAAATGGCAGTCTCTTCGGAGAAGTTTAATCGTCTTCAACGGTAAGTGGAAATCTCTTGGGAGAAGCTTAACCTTCATCAACGATAAATGGCAGTCTCTTCGGAGAAATTTAATCGTCTTCAGTGGTGAGTGGCAATCTCTTGGGAGAAGCTTAACCTTCATCAACGATAAATGGAAGTCTCTTCGGAGAAGTTTAATCGTCTTCAGCGATAAATGGAAGTCTCTTCGGAGAAGTTTAATCGTCTTCAGCGATAAATGGCAGTCTCTTCGGAGAAGTTTAATCGTCTTCAGCGGTGAGTAGGCAATCTCTTGGGAGAAGTTTAATCGTCTTCAGCGATAAATGGCAGTCTCTTCGGAGAAGTTTAATCGTATTCAACGGTAAGTGGAAATCTCTTCGGAGAAGTTTAATCGTCTTCAACGGTGAGTGGCAATCTCTTGGGAGAAGCTTAACCTTCATCAACGATAAATGGCAGTCTCTTTGGAGAAGTTTAATCGTCTTAACCGGTAAGTGGAAATCTCTTGGGAGAAGCTTAACCTTCATCAACGATAAATGGCAGTCTCTTCGGAGAAATTTAATCGTCTTCAGTGGTGAGTGGAAATCTCTTGGGAGAAGCTTAACCTTCATCAACGATAAATGGCAGTCTCTTCGGAGAAATTTAATCGTCTTCAGTGGTGAGTGGAAATCTCTTGGGAGAAGCTTAACCTTCATCAACGACAAATGGCAGTCTCTTCGGAGAAATTTAATCGTCTTCAGTGGTGTGTGGTAATCTCTTGGGAGAAGCTTAACCTTCATCAACGATAAATGGAAGTCTCTTCGGAGAAGTTTAATCGTCTTCAGCGATAAATGGAAGTCTTTTCGGAGAAGTTTAATCGTCTTCAGCGATAAATGGCAGTCTCTTCGGAGAAGTTTAATCGTCTTCAGCGGTGAGTAGGCAATCTCTTGGGAGAAGCTTAACCTTCATCAACAATAAATGGCAGTCTCTTCGGAGAAGTTTAAACGTCTTTAGTGATAAATGGCAGTCTCTTCGGAGAAGTTTAATCGTATTCAACGGTAAGTGGAAATCTCTTCGGAGAAGTTTAATCGTCTTCAACGGTGAGTGGCAATCTCTTGGGAGAAGCTTAACCTTCATCAACGATAAATGGCAGTCTCTTCAGAGAAGTTTAATCGTCTTCAACGGTAAGTGGAAATCTCTTGGGAGAAGCTTAACCTTCATCAACGATAAATGGCAGTCTCTTCGGAGAAATTTAATCGTCTTTAGTGGTGAGTGGAAATCTCTTGGGAGAAGCTTAACCTTCATCAACGATAAATGGCAGTCTCTTCGGAGAAGTTTAATCGTCTTCAACGGTAAGTGGAAATCTCTTGGGAGAAGCTTAACCTTCATCAACGATAAATGGCAGTCTCTTCGGAGAAGTTTAATCGTCTTCAGTGGTGAGTGGCAATCTCTTGGAAGAAGCTTAACCTTCATCAACGATAAATGGCAGTCTCTTCGGAGAAGTTTAATCGTCTTCAGCGATAAATGGAAGTCTCTTCGGAGAAGTTTAATCGTCTCCAGCGATAAATGGCAGTCTCTTTGGAGAAGTTTAATCGTCTTCAGCGGTGAGTGGCAATCTCTTGGGAGAAGCTTAACCTTCATCAACGATAAATGGCAGTCTCTTCGGAGAAGTTTAATCGTCTTCAGCGATAAATGGAAGTCTCTTCGGAGAAGTTTAATCGTCTTCAGTGATAAATGGCAGTCTCTTCGGAGAAGTTTAATCGTCTTTAGCGATAAATGGCAGTCTCTTCGGAGAAGTTTAATCGTATTCAACGGTAAGTGGAAATCTCTTAGGAGAAGTTTAATCGTCTTCAACGGTGAGTGGAAATCTCTTGGGAGAAGCTTAACCTTCATCAACGATAAATGGCAGTCTCTTCGGAGAAGTTTAATTGTCTTCAACGGTAAGTGGAAATCTCTTGGGAGAAGCTTAACCTTCATCAACGATAAATGGCAGTCTCTTCGGAGAAATTTAATCGTCTTCAGTGGTGAGTGGCAATCTCTTGGGAGAAGCTTAACCTTCATCAACGATAAATGGAAGTCTCTTCGGAGAAGTTTAATCGTCTTCAGCGATAAATGGAAGTCTCTTCGGAGAAGTTTAATCGTCTTCAGCGATAAATGGCAGTCTCTTCGGAGAAGTTTAATCGTCTTCAGCGGTGAGTAGGCAATCTCTTGGGAGAAGTTTAATCGTCTTCAGCGATAAATGGCAGTCTCTTCGGAGAAGTTTAATCGTATTCAACGGTAAGTGGAAATCTCTTCGGAGAAGTTTAATCGTCTTCAACGGTGAGTGGAAATCTCTTGGGAGAAGCTTAACCTTCATCAACGATAAATGGCAGTCTCTTTGGAGAAGTTTAATCGTCTTCAACGGTAAGTGGAAATCTCTTGGGAGAAGCTTAACCTTCATCAACGATAAATGGCAGTCTCTTCGGAGAAATTTAATCGTCTTCAGTGGTGAGTGGAAATCTCTTGGGAGAAGCTTAACCTTCATCAACGATAAATGGCAGTCTCTTCGGAGATTTTAATCGTCTTCAACGGTATGTGGAAATCTCTTGGGAGAAGCTTAACCTTCATCAACGATATATGGCAGTCTCTTCGGAGAAGTTTAATCGTCTTCAGTGGTGAGTGGCAATCTCTTGGGAAAAGCTTGACCTTCATTAACGATAAATGGCAGTCTCTTCGGAGAAGTTTAATCGTCTTCAGCGATAAATGGAAGTCTCTTCGGAGAAGTTTAATCGTCTCCAGCGATAAATGGCAGTCTCTTCGGAGAAGTTTAATCGTCTTCAGCGGTGAGTGGCAATCTCTTGGGAGAAGCTTAACCTTCATCAACGATAAATGGCAGTCTCTTCGGAGAAGTTTAATCGTCTTCAGCGATAAATGGAAGTCTCTTCGGAGAAGTTTAATCGTCTTCAGCGATAAATGGCAGTCTCTTCGGAGAAGTTTAATCGTCTTTAGCGATAAATGGCAGTCTCTTCGGAGAAGTTTAATCGTATTCAACGGTAAGTGGAAATCTCTTAGGAGAAGTTTAATCGTCTTCAACGGTGAGTGGCAATCTCTTGGGAGAAGCTTAACCTTCATCAACGATAAATGCAAGTCTCTTCGGAGAAGTTTAATCGTCTTCAGCGATAAATGGAAGTCTCTTCGGAGAAGTTTAATCGTCTTCAGTGATAAATGGCAGTCTCTTCGGAGAAGTTTAATCGTCTTCAGCGGTGATTAGGCAATCTCTTGGGAGAAGCTTAACCTTCATCAACGATAAATGGCAGTCTCTTCGGAGAAGTTTAATCGTCTTTAGCGATAAATGGCAGTCTCTTCGGAGAAGTTTAATCGTATTCAACGGTAACTGGAAATCTCTTCGGAGAAGTTTAATCGTCTTCAACGGTGAGTGGCAATCTCTTGGGAGAAGCTTAACCTTCATCAACGATAAATGGAAGTCTCTTCAGAGAAGTTTAATCGTCTTCAACGGTAAGTGGAAATCTCTTGGGAGAAGCTTAACCTTCATCAACGATAAATGGCAGTCTCTTCGGAGAAATTTAATCGTCTTCAGTGGTGAGTGGAAATCTCTTGGGAGAAGCTTAACCTTCATCAACGATAAATGGCAGTCTCTTCGGAGAAGTTTAATCGTCTTCAACGGTAAGTGGAAATCTCTTGGGAGAAGCTTAACCTTCATCAACGATAAATGGCAGTCTCTTCGGAGAAGTTTAATCGTCTTCAGTGGTGAGTGGCAATCTCTTGGGAGAAGCTTAACCTTCATCAACAATAAATGGCAGTCTCTTCGGAGAAGTTTAATCGTCTTCAGCGATAAATGGAAGTCTCTTCGGAGAAGTTTAATCGTCTCCAGCGATAAATGGCAGTCTCTTCGGAGAAGTTTAATCGTCTTCAGCGGTGAGTGGCAATCTCTTGGGAGAAGCTTAACCTTCATCAACGATAAATGGCAGTCTCTTCGGAGAAGTTTAATCGTCTTCAGCGATAAATGGAAGTCTCTTCGGAGAAGTTTAATCGTCTTCAGCGATAAATGGCAGTCTCTTCGGAGAAGTTTAATCGTCTTTAGCGATAAATGGCAGTCTCTTCGGAGAAGTTTAATCGTATTCAACGGTAAGTGGAAATCTCTTAGGAGAAGTTTAATCGTCTTCAACGGTGAGTGGCAATCTCTTGGGAGAAGCTTAACCTTCATCAACGATAAATGGCAGTCTCTTCGGAGAAGTTTAATCGTCTTCAACGGTAAGTGGAAATCTCTTCGGAGAAGCTTAACCTTCATCAACGATAAATGGCAGTCTCTTCGGAGAAATTTAATCGTCTTCAGTGGTGAGTGGCAATCTCTTGGGAGAAGCTTAACCTTCATCAACGATAAATGGAAGTCTCTTCGGAGAAGTTTAATCGTCTTCAGCGATAAATGGAAGTCTCTTCGGAGAAGTTTAATCGTCTTCAGCGATAAATGGCAGTCTCTTCGGAGAAGTTTAATCGTCTTCAGCGGTGAGCAGGCAATCTCTTGGGAGAAGTTTAATCGTCTTCAGCGATAAATGGCAGTCTCTTCGGAGAAGTTTAATCGTCTTTAGCGATAAATGGCAGTCTCTTCGGAGAAGTTTAATCGAATTCAACGGTAAGTGGAAATCTCTTAGGAGAAGTTTAATCGTCTTCAACGGTGAGTGGCAATCTCTTGGGAGAAGCTTAACCTTCATCAACGATAAATGGCAGTCTCTTTGGAGAAGTTTAATCGTCTTTAACAGTAAGTGGAAATCTCTTGGGAGAAGCTTAACCTTCATCAACGATAAATGGCAGTCTCTTCGGAGAAATTTAATTGTCTTCAGTGGTGAGTGGAAATCTCTTGGGAGAAGCTTAACCTTCATCAACGATAAATGGCAGTCTCTTCGGAGATTTTAATCGTCTTCAACGGTATGTGGAAATCTCTTGGGAGAAGCTTAACCTTCATCAACGATATATGGCAGTCTCTTCGGAGAAGTTTAATCGTCTTCAGTGGTGAATGGAAATCTCTTGGGAGAAGCTTGACCTTCATTAACGATAAATGGCAGTCTCTTCGGAGAAGTTTATTCGTCTTCAGGGATAAATGGAAGTCTCTTCGGAGAAGTTTAATCGTCTTTAGCGATAAATGGCAGTCTCTTCGAAGAAGTTTAATCGTATTCTACGGTAAGTGGAAATCTCTTAGGAGAAGTTTAATCGTCTTCAACGGTGAGTGGCAATCTCTTGGGAGAAGCTTAACCTTCATCAACGATAAATGGCAGTTTCTTCGGAGAAGTTTAATCGTCTTCAACGGTAAGTGGAAATCTCTTGGGAGAAGCTTAACCTTCATCAACGATAAATGGCAGTCTCTTCGGAAAAATTTAATCGTCTTCAGTGGTGAGTGGCAATCTCTTGGGAGAAGCTTAACCTTCATCAACGATAAATGGAAGTCTCTTCGGAGAAGTTTAATCGTCTTCAGCGATAAATGGAAGTCTCTTCGGAGAAGTTTAATCGTCTTCAGCGGTGAGTAGGCAATCTCTTGGGAGAAGCTTAACCTTCATCAACGATAAATGGCAGTCTCTTCGGAGAAGTTTAATCGTCTTTAGCGATAAATGGCAGTCTCTTCGGAGAAGTTTAATCGTATTCAACGGTAAGTGGAAATCTCTTCGGAGAAGTTTAATCGTCTTCAACGGTGAGTGGCAATCTCTTGGGAGAAGCTTAACCTTCATCAACGATAAATGGCAGTCTCTTCGGAGAAGTTTAATCGTCTTCAACGGTAAGTGGAAATCTCTTGGGAGAAGCTTAACCTTCATCAACGATAAATGGCAGTCTCTTCGGAGAAAATTAATCGTCTTCAGTGGTGAGTGGAAATCTCTTGGGAGAAGCTTAACCTTCATCAACGATAAATGGCAGTCTCTTCGGAGAAGTTTAATCGTCTTCAACGGTAAGTGGAAATCTCTTGGGAGAAGCTTAACCTTCATCAACGATAAATTGCAGTCTCTTCGGAGAAGTTTAATCGTCTTCAGTGGTGAGTGGCAATCTCTTGGGAGAAGTTTAACCTTCATCAATGATAAATGGCAGTCTCTTCGGAGAAGTTTAATCGTCTTCAACAATAAATGGAAGTCTCTTCGGAGAAGTTTAATCGTCTCCAGCGATAAATGGCAGTCTCTTCGGAGAAGTTTAATCGTCTTCAGCGGTGAGTGGCAATCTCTTGGGAGAAGCTTAACCTTCATCAACGATAAAGGGCAGTCTCTTCGGAGAAGTTTAATCGTCTTCAGCGATAAACGGAAGTCTCTTCGGAGAAGTTTAATCGTCTTCAGCGATAAATGGCAGTCTCTTCGGAGAAGTTTAATCGTCTTTAGCGATAAATGGCAGTCTCTTCGGAGAAGTTTAATCGTATTCAACGGTAAGTGGAAATCAATTAGGAGAAGTTTAATCGTCTTCAACGGTGAGTGGTAATCTCTTGGGAGAAGCTTAACCTTCATCAACGATAAATGGCAGTCTCTTCGGAGAAGTTTAATCGTCTTCAACGGTAAGTGGAAATCTCTTGGGAGAAGCTTAACCTTCATCAACGATAAATGGCAGTCTCTTCGGAGAAATTTAATCGTCTTCAGTGGTGAGTGGAAATCTCTTGGGAGAAGCTTAACCTTCATCAACGATAAATGGCAGTCTCTTCGGAGAAGTTTAATCGTCTTCAACGGTAAGTGGAAATCTCTTGGGAGAAGCTTAACCTTCATCAACGATAAATGGCAGTCTCTTCGGAGAAGTTTAATCGTCTTCAGTGGTGAGTGGCAATCTCTTGGGAGAAGCTTAACCTTCATCAACGATAAATGGCAGTCTCTTCGGAGAAGTTTAATCGTCTTCAGCGATAAATGGAAGTCTCTTAGGAGAAGTTTAATCGTCTCCAGCGATAAATGGCAGTCTCTTCGGAGAAGTTTAATCGTCTTCAGTGGTGAGTGGCAACCTCTTGGGAGAAGCTTAACCTTCATCAACGATAAATGGCAGTCTCTTCGGAGAAGTTTAATCGTCTTCAGTGATAAATGGAAGTCTCTTCGGAGAAGTTTAATCGTCTTCAGCGATAAATGGCAGTCTCTTCGGAGAAGTTTAATCGTCTTTAGCGATAAATGGCAGTCTCTTCGGAGAAGTTTAATCGTATTCAACGGTAAGTGGAAATCTCTTAGGAGAAGTTTAATCGTCTTCAACGGTGAGTGGCAATCTCTTGGGAGAAGCTTAACCTTCATCAACGATAAATGGCAGTCTCTTCGGAGAAGTTTAATCGTCTTCAACGGTAAGTGGAAATCTCTTGGGAGAAGCTTAACCTTCATCAACGATAAATGGCAGTCTCTTCGGAGAAGTTTAATCGTCTTCAACGGTAAGTGGAAATCTCTTGGGAGAAGCTTAACCTTCATCAACGATAAATTGCAGTCTCTTCGGAGAAGTTTAATCGTCTTCAGTGGTGAGTGGCAATCTCTTGGGAGAAGTTTAACCTTCATCAACGATAAATGGCAGTCTCTTCGGAGAAGTTTAATCGTCTTCAGCAATAAATGGAAGTCTCTTCGGAGAAGTTTAATCGTCTCCAGCGATAAATGGCAGTCTCTTCGGAGAAGTTTAATCGTCTTCAGCGGTGAGTGGCAATCTCTTGGGAGAAGCTTAACCTTCATCAACGATAAAGGGCAGTCTCTTCGGAGAAGTTTAATCGTCTTCAGCGATAAACGGAAGTCTCTTCGGAGAAGTTTAATCGTCTTCAGCGATAAATGGCAGTCTCTTCGGAGAAGTTTAATCGTCTTTAGCGATAAATGGCAGTCTCTTCGGAGAAGTTTAATCGTATTCAACGGTAAGTGGAAATCAATTAGGAGAAGTTTAATCGTCTTCAACGGTGAGTGGTAATCTCTTGGGAGAAGCTTAACCTTCATCAACGATAAATGGCAGTCTCTTCGGAGAAGTTTAATCGTCTTCAACGGTAAGTGGAAATCTCTTGGGAGAAGCTTAACCTTCATCAACGATAAATGGCAGTCTCTTCGGAGAAATTTAATCGTCTTCAGTGGTGAGTGGAAATCTCTTGGGAGAAGCTTAACCTTCATCAACGATAAATGGCAGTCTCTTCGGAGAAGTTTAATCGTCTTCAACGGTAAGTGGAAATCTCTTGGGAGAAGCTTAACCTTCATCAACGATAAATGGCAGTCTCTTCGGAGAAGTTTAATCGTCTTCAGTGGTGAGTGGAAATCTCTTGGGAGAAGCTTAACCTTCATCAACGATAAATGGCAGTCTCTTCGGAGAAGTTTAATCGTCTTCAGCGATAAATGGAAGTCTCTTAGGAGAAGTTTAATCGTCTCCAGCGATAAATGGCAGTCTCTTCGGAGAAGTTTAATCGTCTTCAGTGGTGAGTGGCAACCTCTTGGGAGAAGCTTAACCTTCATCAACGATAAATGGCAGTCTCTTCGGAGAAGTTTAATCGTCTTCAGTGATAAATGGAAGTCTCTTCGGAGAAGTTTAATCGTCTTCAGCGATAAATGGCAGTCTCTTCGGAGAAGTTTAATCGTCTTTAGCGATAAATGGCAGTCTCTTCGGAGAAGTTTAATCGTATTCAACGGTAAGTGGAAATCTCTTAGGAGAAGTTTAATCGTCTTCAACGGTGAGTGGCAATCTCTTGGGAGAAGCTAAACCTTCATCAACGATAAATGGCAGTCTCTTCGGAGAAGTTTAATCGTCTTCAACGGTAAGTGGAAATCTCTTGGGAGAAGCTTAACCTTCATCAACGATAAATGGCAGTCTCTTCGGAGAAATTTAATCGTCTTCAGTGGTGAGTGGCAATCTCTTGGGAGAAGCTTAACCTTCATCAACGATAAATGGAAGTCTCTTCGGAGAAGTTTAATCGTCTTCAGCGATAAATGGAAGTCTCTTCGGAGAAGTTTAATCGTCTTCAGCGATAAATGACAGTCTCTTCGGAGAAGTTTAATCGTCTTCAGCGGTGAGTAGGCAATCTCTTGGGAGAAGCTTAACCTTCATCAACGATAAATGGCAGTCTCTTCAGAGAAGTTTAATCGTCTTCAGCGATAAATGGCAGTCTCTTCGGAGAAGTTTAATCGTCTTCAGTGATAAATGGCAGTCTCTTCGGAGAAGTTTAATCGTCTTTAGCGATAAATGGCAGTCTCTTCGGAGAAGTTTAATCGTATTCTACGGTAATTGGAAATCTCTTAGGAGAAGTTTAATCGTCTTCAACGGTGAGTGGCAATCTCTTGGGAGAAGCTTAACCTTCATCAACGATAAATGGCAGTTTCTTCGGAGAAGTTTAATCGTCTTTAACAGTAAGTGGAAATCTCTTGGGAGAAGCTTAACCTTCATCAACGATAAATGGCAGTCTCTTCGGAGAAATTTAATTGTCTTCAGTGGTGAGTGGAAATCTCTTGGGAGAAGCTTAACCTTCATCAACGATAAATGGCAGTCTCTTCGGAGATTTTAATCGTCTTCAACGGTATGTGGAAATCTCTTGGGAGAAGCTTAACCTTCATCAACGATATATGGCAGTCTCTTCGGAGAAGTTTAATCGTCTTCAGTGGTGAATGGAAATCTCTTGGGAGAAGCTTGACCTTCATTAACGATAAATGGCAGTCTCTTCGGAGAAGTTTATTCGTCTTCAGGGATAAATGGAAGTCTCTTCGGAGAAGTTTAATCGTCTTTAGCGATAAATGGCAGTCTCTTCGGAGAAGTTTAATCGTATTCTACGGTAAGTGGAAATCTCTTAGGAGAAGTTTAATCGTCTTCAATGGTGAGTGGCAATCTCTTGGGAGAAGCTTAACCTTCATCAACGATAAATGGCAGTTTCTTCGGAGAAGTTTAATCGTCTTCAACGGTAAGTGGAAATCTCTTGGGAGAAGCTTAACCTTCATCAACGATAAATGGCAGTCTCTTCGGAGAAATTTAATCGTCTTCAGTGGTGAGTGGCAATCTCTTGGGAGAAGCTTAACCTTCATCAACGATAAATGGAAGTCTCTTCGGAGAAGTTTAATCGTCTTCAGCGATAAATGGAAGTCTCTTCGGAGAAGTTTAATCGTCTTCAGCGGTGAGTAGGCAATCTCTTGGGAGAAGCTTAACCTTCATCAACGATAAATGGCAGTCTCTTCGGAGAAGTTTAATCGTCTTTAGCGATAAATGGCAGTCTCTTCGGAGAAGTTTAATCGTATTCAACGGTAAGTGGAAATCTCTTCGGAGAAGTTTAATCGTCTTCAACGGTGAGTGGCAATCTCTTGGGAGAAGCTTAACCTTCATCAACAATAAATGGCAGTCTCTTCGGAGAAGTTTAATCGTCTTCAACGGTAAGTGGAAATCTCTTGGGAGAAGCTTAACCTTCATCAACGATAAATGGAAGTCTCTTCGGAGAAATTTAATCGTCTTCAGTGGTGAGTGGAAATCTCTTGGGAGAAGCTTAACCTTCATCAACGATAAATGGCAGTCTCTTTGGAGAAGTTTAATCGTCTTCAACGGTAAGTGGAAATCTCTTGGGAGAAGCTTAACCTTCATCAACGATAAATTGCAGTCTCTTCGGAGAAGTTTAATCGTCTTCAGTGGTGAGTGGCAATCTCTTGGGAGAAGTTTAACCTTCATCAACGATAAATGGCAGTCTCTTCGGAGAAGTTTAATCGTCTTCAGCAATAAATGGAAGTCTCTTCGGAGAAGTTTAATCGTCTCCAGCGATAAATGGCAGTCTCTTCGGAGAAGTTTAATCGTCTTCAGCGGTGAGTGGCAATCTCTTGGGAGAAGCTTAACCTTCATCAACGATAAAGGGCAGTCTCTTCGGAGAAGTTTAATCGTCTTTAGCGATAAACGGAAGTCTCTTCGGAGAAGTTTAATCGTCTTCAGCGATAAATGGCAGTCTCTTCGGAGAAGTTTAATCGTCTTTAGCGATAAATGGCAGTCTCTTCGGAGAAGTTTAATCGTATTCAACGGTAAGTGGAAATCTCTTAGGAGAAGTTTAATCGTCTTCAACGGTGAGTGGCAATCTCTTGGGAGAAGCTTAACCTTCATCAACGATAAATGGCAGTCTCTTCGGAGAAGTTTAATCGTCTTCAACGGTAAGTGGAAATCTCTTGGGAGAAGCTTAACCTTCATCAACGATAAATGGCAGTCTCTTCGGAGAAATTTAATCGTCTTCAGTGGTGAGTGGAAATCTCTTGGGAGAAGCTTAACCTTCATCAACGATAAATGGCAGTCTCTTCGGAGAAGTTTAATCGTCTTCAACGGTAAGTGGAAATCTCTTGGGAGAAGCTTAACCTTCATCAACGATAAATGGAAGTCTCTTCGGAGAAGTTTAATCGTCTTCAGTGGTGAGTGGCAATCTCTTAGGAGAAGCTTAACCTTCATCAACGATAAATGGCAGTCTCTTCGGAGAAGTTTAATCGTCTTCAGCGATAAATGGAAGTCTCTTAGGAGAAGTTTAATCGTCTCCAGCGATAAATGGCATTCTCTTCGGAGAAGTTTAATCGTCTTCAGTGGTGAGTGGCAACCTCTTGGGAGAAGCTTAACCTTCATCAACGATAAATGGCAGTCTCTTCGGAGAAGTTTAATCGTCTTCAGCGATAAATGGAAGTCTCTTCGGAGAAGTTTAATCGTCTTCAGCGATAAATGGCAGTCTCTTCGGAGAAGTTTAATCGTCTTTAGCGATAAATGGCAGTCTCTTCGGAGAAGTTTAATCGTATTCAACGGTAAGTGGAAATCTCTTAGGAGAAGTTTAATCGTCTTCAACGGTGAGTGGCAATCTCTTGGGAGAAGCTTAACCTTCATCAACGATAAATGGCAGTCTCTTCGGAGAAGTTTAATCGTCTTCAACAGTAAGTGGAAATCTCTTGGGAGAAGCTTAACCTTCATCAACGATAAATGGCAGTCTCTTCGGAGAAGTTTAATCGTCTTCAGTGGTGAGTGGCAATCTCTTGGGAGAAGCTTAACCTTCATCAACGATAAATGGAAGTCTCTTCGGAGAAGTTTAATCGTCTTCAGCGATAAATGGAAGTCTCTTCGGAGAAGTTTAATCGTCTTCAGCGATAAATGACAGTCTCTTCGGAGAAGTTTAATCGTCTTCAGCGGTGAGTAGGCAATCTCTTGGGAGAAGCTTAACCTTCATCAACGATAAATGGCAGTCTCTTCAGAGAAGTTTAATCGTCTTCAGCGATAAATGGCAGTCTCTTCGGAGAAGTTTAATCGTCTTCAGCGATAAATGGCAGTCTCTTCGGAGAAGTTTAATCGTCTTTAGGGATAAATGGCAGTCTCTTCGGAGAAGTTTAATCGTATTCAACAGTAAGTGGAAATCTCTTCGGAGAAGTTTAATCGTCTTCAACGGTGAGTGGCAATCTCTTGGGAGAAGTTTAACCTTCATCAACGATAAATGGCAGTCTCTTCGGAGAAGTTTAATCGTCTTCAACGGTAAGTGGAAATCTCTTGGGAGAAGCTTAACCTTCATCAACGATAAATGGCAGTCTCTTCGGAGAAATTTAATCGTCTTTAGTGTTGAGTGGCAATCTCTTGGGAGAAGCTTAACCTTCATCAACGATAAATGGAAGTCTCTTCGGAGAAGTTTAATCGTCTTCAGCGATAAATGGAAGTCTCTTCGGAGAAGTTTAATCGTCTTCAGCGATAAATGGCAGTCTCTTCGGAGAAGTTTAATCGTCTTCAGCGGTGAGTAGGCAATCTCTTGGGAGAAGCTTAACCTTCATCAACGATAAATGGAAGTCTCTTCGGAGAAGTTTAATCGTCTTCAGCGATAAATGGCAGTCTCTTCGGAGAAGTTTAATCGTCTTCAGCGATAAATGGCAGTCTCTTCGGATAAGTTTAATCGTCTTCAACGATAAATGGAAGTCTCTTCGGAGAAGTTTAATCGTATTCAACGGTAAGTGGAAATCTCTTCAGAGAAGTTTAATCGTATTCAACGGTAAGTGGCAATCTCTTGGGAGAAGCTTAACATTCATCAGCGATAATGGCAGTCTCTTCGGAGAAGTTTAATCGTATTCAACGGTAAGTTGCAATCTCTTGGGAGAAGCTTAACATTCATCAATGATAAATGGCGGTCTCATTTGAGAAGTTTATTATGAATATGTCGACGCGCGGTTGTGACCAGCATTGTTTGAAAATCCATTGGATACTGGTATAAGTCATTTGGTGGTGACCAATCATATTTTAAGTAAGGCCTATTGGTAACTGGCATTATGAAAATCAACGGATGACAGATACTAACAATTTGGTTATGTATCATTCCAAACTAAGTCACGATGGTTTCCATCCCAAACTCAGGTTTCGTACCTTTGGAGATGTATTGTTTTATTCCAAGTACAGGTTTTGTACC
Source organism: Lathyrus sativus (assembly GCA_963859935.3). Classification (NCBI taxonomy): domain Eukaryota; kingdom Viridiplantae; phylum Streptophyta; class Magnoliopsida; order Fabales; family Fabaceae; genus Lathyrus; species Lathyrus sativus. The sequence goes on from OZ012741.1 coordinate 367,845,400, forward strand.
TTTGGAAGAGGTTTGTTTCTATCCCGAGCACAGGTTGTGTACCTTTGGAGGTAGATGAATTGTTTGATCCCAAGCTTAGGTTCCGTACCTATGGAGATTTATTGTTTGATCCCAAGCTCAGGTTTCGTACCTTTGGAAGATGTACTGTTTGATTCCAAGCACAGGTTTCGTACCTTTGGAAGATGTTTGTTGCCATCTCGAGCATAGGTTGTGTAACTTTGGAGATGTGTACTTTGGGTCCCGAGTTCAGAAGTTCCCAGAGACTAAAGTGGTTGCATTTGCATGAAGTGTTCTATATCCTAATGTTTTGAGGGTATTAGTTTTTCATTCCTAAGGATTTGAGGGTCTTCGTCCAATCCTAACGTGTTGAGGGTTGTGTCTCTTCCATATCCTAATGTATTGAGGATGTTCAGCTTTCATTCCTAATAATTTGAGGGTCTTCGTCCAATCCTAATATGTTGAGGGTTGTGTCTCTTCTATATCCTAATGTTTTGAGGGTCCTCGTCCAATCCTAATGTGTTGAGGGTTGTGTCTCTTCTATATCCTAATGTTTTGAGGGTCCTCGTCCAATCCTAATGTGTTGAGGGTTGTGTCTCTGCTGTATCCTAATGTATTGAGGGTATTAGTTTTTGTTCCTAAAGTATTGAGGGATATACTTATGCTTCCTGTCTGCAGACCTGGTCGTCACCAAACTCTTTGAAAAATCCAGTTCTTTCTAAATCCAGTGGTTACTAGCATTGCTTAAAAAATTAATCATTTATTAGCTGGTTGTTACCAACTCCCCAGCCGAAGTCCTGTGTTTTATCAATATTGTTTGGAATTCCCAATTGTAATTGGAACTTTGATTTGGTCGTCACCATATCCCCAGGAAGTCTAGTGGTATTTAGCACTTTTTGGAAACCAAACTTTGGATTGGTCATCACCATCCTCCCCAGTAAGTCTAGTGGAAACTAGCATTGTTTGAAGCTATTTGTTATTTTGGTCGTCACCAGTCTTCGCAGTTGAAGCTTTTGCTTTTCCAGTCGAGTCTCAGAGAATTAGTGGATACTAGCTTCCCTGGCGCGTCCGGTTTTGTTTCTAACTTTTTTCTGAAGATCCCGTTTGAACTCTTCGTTATAGGAAATTTCTCGTCTGGTTGTCCCCAACGAGGTTCGTGTCTCCATTCCATCTTTTCCCCGGTGAGGATTTGCTTCCCCAGTGGATTTGTTCCCCAACGAAGTTTTCCCCAGTGGATTTCTTCCCCGACGAGGTTTGCGCCTCTTTTCTTTCGTTTCCCCAGTGAAGAATTATCATCTTCCCCGATGGGCTCCCTCATCTGGTTATCCCTAGTGAGGTTTGTATCTTCTTTCCCCGATGAAGATGTGTCTTCCCTGGTGGAATTTATGTCCCCTGTGTGAAAGATTCCCTTGAACATCATCTTTAGTCATGTTTGAACTATCTTGCTTACTTTGCCTTGAATCTTTCCCCAGTGTGTCGGGTTACTCGTTGTATTTCCGTTCTTTTATATTTGCTCGTGTGTCTGCATCTGTCTTGCATTCAAGCATGATAACACCGTTTAGACTCATTTGCATTTCAGCATTTGTCCTTTTGCATACCATCGGATCTAAGGGACAAAATTTCTGGTTTGCTATATTTAAATACCATTCACTAAGATTCTATGAGGATTGTTATCTCTCATTGCCATCTAGTGAAGATATTTAAATAGGGGCAACTGTTGCACCCCAAATTTTGACCCCTTAGATCCTCATCATTTTAGGATCATATTCATTTGATTAACTAACCTTAACCCATTTCAAGTTTATCTTTATCAAGATGCAGATAAATCAGGGTTCCGTACCGTCAAAATTGGGGCTTCGGTGGTTTGATCAATCAATGTGTTGGATTGATTCAACTATAAACAAGATCAAGGATATTACATGGGGTCAAGTATGAATCCAATTTGAGGTTGTCACCCAGGAATTGAGAACGATGCACTTCAGGATACCCAATTAGGGTTTCTGATTAGGAAAAGTCAACTGTACTTTGACTTTTGATTAAAATAGTGTTCCAATTATGGAATCATGGTCCATGAAGCTCATATGGCTTATTGAAGTTCACTCAAGAAGTTTCAAGACCTCAGAGGATCCAGAACACCAACAGTCGATTCAGAGTTCTTCAATTAATCGGTTTGTCTGATTGAAAACTCAACTCATTGACCAACATAGTTTTAACCCAAAATTGAAGGCAATTATGTTCCTAATGGTATATCACATCTATTCATGAAGTTTGGTGAGCATTGGATCAAGAATTGATAAGTAATCAAAAAGTTGGGAAATTAAGATTTTGAAAAGGGCAAAGCCATAACTCCTTAACCACACAAGGGTTTTTGACCTAGTTTCAAAGGGAATGAGTTCCTAACACAAGCATAAATATTGTATTACCCAATTGGGGATTTTTAAAAAGTACAAGTGGGTTCCATAACTCTTCCTGGTTAGAGAGAACCAAGATCCACAAGTTGGCAAAAACTCACATTCGCAAAACTAGGTCAGCATGAGTTTTTTTATTCCAAAACCTCTCCAAATCGATGCTAATCAAAGGATAAACCTAATTTATGATGTTTGAATTGATAATTAACATTTTAATATCAAGTCACACGAAAAATGGTACAAAGATCAAAGGAAATCATTATTTAATGCAAGTTGCAAAAGTGAATAGTGAAGAAAGAGAAAAAAGGTGGCTACCCTTGTCAAATCATCAACTTTAATTTAACAAGTCACCTCCTATCCTATCAAGAATGATGAAAAAATCTATAGGGTATGGAGAATATCTTAGTAGAGTGACTTAAAGACAAGTATGAAGATTGCATTGGAAAACTCAAAGATTTTCATGATGGAAGGTTAAAATTGGCAATTTGCTTCACTTTTGCCCATACCTTGATCCAAGGCCTTTGGCTATAAATAGAACTCACTTCCTACATCAAAAACACACCATTTCTATGATAGAAACCATCTAGAACTCTCTCCCTTACACAATCACCACATTCTTGCAAAATCTCACTAAGTCTCCAAAATCCCTCAAAATCTATTTTTGCAAAACACCTTCCAAAACCATTTCCAAACTTTTTCCAACTCAAGAAACACTTCAAACACATCAAATATGATGTATTGAAGCTATCCAAATCACTTCCACACTTATGTAACAAGGTTTGAGTGAGTTGGTCTTTGAAACCTTTGGATTTTAGAGTTTTTCCTTCATTTACAAGGCATTTCGTCCACTAGCTTGCTTGGAGGTTGTTTGGAGCATCTATTCATCAACCTAGGAACATTTGAAGACCTTGTAAGAGCTCTCAATATCTCTGGTTTTCTTATTGCTTAAGCTTGCTTCAAGAGGTAAACCTAAAACTCATAAATGTGAACTTTCTACTTGCATTTCACATGCTACCATGAATGTTTTTAGGGTTTTCACCTTCCTATCTCTCATTTATTCATTTCAAAACTTTAATTTTATTCTCTTTTGAGTTTTATTTTAAAGTTATGATTTTGGCTTGTTAGCATCCTTGTGTACTTGAGTTTGACTAAAACTCTTGCTTGTAAGCATTTGTGTTTGATCTTCTCTTAAAACTTGAAAGTTTTCCCCGTGAAGTTTTTAAACTTCTCACTTACATTTGTTGTGACATTATTTGATTATGCTTGATAATTGTAATTACATATGGCATCTTGTAAGCTCTAAGAAACCATTCTTTGTCAAGATACATCTTTATCTTTGTTAAGATCCCCTGCCATCTTTGTTAAGATATATCGCCATCTTTGTTAAGATATGTTGGTGGTTGTGACTTCCTTATGCTTAAGTCTTGTAAGAACTTACCCTTCTTGATATTGTAATATCTTGATACTTGCTTTGGTTGTGACCATCTATCTTGATTGAAATCATTAATATTGTAATATCTTAAATTCTTGCTTTGGTTGTAACCATTCATTCTGATTTAGATCCTTGCTTATTATAATATGCTTGATCATTCTTGGTTGTAACCATATCCCTTATATTCATCATGTGTGAATGTTTATGCTTTGTTAAGTTTACTTTCCCCAAGTGATGGAACTCTTTAGTTCTCATCCAAGTTGCGTCATATTTTCCCTTCCAAAGGAAAGTCTCTCTATTGACCATTGGGTCATAGATAGCTCATTAAACTCATAGGTCTGGATAGAACCTTCTCCCCCTTTTGGTATGGATAGAACCAATAGGATTTAAACATCATAGGTCTGGATAGAACCTTCCCCCTTTTGGTTTGGATAGAACCAATAGGATACCCTCATAGGTCTGGATAGAACCTCCCCCTCCTTCTGGTCTGGATAGAACCAATAGGATTTAAACTCATAGGTCTGGATAGAACCTTCACCCTCTTTTGGTCTGGAAAGAACCAATAGATCCTTATCCTGTAGTTCGTGCCCGAACTACGACTGCTCTAATTTCTCATTGGACAATGAAAATACGTAGGCACAAGATGCGATATCTTGACGAGCAACCTTTCCCTTTCTCCCACCTTTTGGTCTGGATAGAACTATTTGGTCTCACAACGTAGAACTTTAGGATAGAGTTTGGTTAACTCTATGTAAGAATCATGGACATGATTACTTACTTCCCTTTCTTGAGAGTTCAACATAGATCTAGAGAGTTTTGTGAAACTCTATACAAACATTGTTATGTTTGTTCCCCTTTGAACCTTGATCATAATCAAGTGTTCTTCAACCCTAGTGAGGTGAACTACGATTGCTCTGATTCTATCCTAGTTAGGATACGTAGGCAGAGGACGCGACGTCTTTGCGAGCAAACTTAGAAACTATCCTTAGGTCTTAACCTTTTACCCAATCCCAATCCTTAGTAAACATTTACCAAACTTAGCATGCAAAAATCAAACAAAAGGTTCATGTAGAGTACTACAGATGTTTAGGATGTGAAATACCTACCCTATGCATAACCAACCCCCGATCCCCGAATCTCTTAGCATTGTTGTTACATCGCGAAAAGGGTTTTTCTTTCTTTAGACCTTTCCTTTGGATAAATTAAAGTCCGGTTGTAATCTAAGAATTAAAGATTCAAGTTGATTCAATAGCTTGGTATCACGATTCTCACCGCAACAACTGGCATTTCTTGTATCACTTTTATCTTCGCAGAATCAACCTCGATGCCTCTTTCACTCATGATAAACCCCAGTAGCTTTCCGGACCGTACTCCAAAAGTACACTTGTTAGGATTCAGCCTCAACCTGAACCTCCTAAGCCTCTCAAAAAGCTTCAGCAAATTGACCAGATGTCCTTCCTCCGTTTGGGACTTCGCAATCATGTCATCAACATAGACTTCAATCTCATGATGAATCATATCATGAAACAAAGTAACCATTGCTCGTTGGTAAGTGGCCCCTGCGTTCTTCAGACCGAAAGGCATTACCTTATAGCAAAATGTTCCCCAGGGGGTGATAAACGTAGTTTTCTCCATGTCCTCCGGCGCCATCTTGATCTGATTGTAACCGGAGAAGCCATCCATGAACGAAAACACGGAGAACTGGGCTGTATTGTCGACCAACACATCAATATGAGGCAGCGGGAAATCATCTTTAGGGCTCGCCCTATTCAAATCCTGATAATCGACGCACATGCGTATCTTACTGTCCTTCTTCGGTACAGGCACTATGCTGGCGACCCACGGAGGGTAAGTAGTGACCGCTAAGAAGCCAGCATCAAGCTGTTTCTGCAATTCTTCTTTGATCTTAACGGCCATATCTGGTCTCGTCCTCCTAAGCTTCTGCTTAACGGGAGGACAATCTTCTCGCAGCGGCAAGTGGTGGACCACGATGTCAGTATGAAGTCCAGACATATCCTCGTATGACCAAGCAAAGACGTCACTATACTCTCTTAGCATCTCGACCAATCTCTGCTTGACATCACTCTGCAATGCAGCCCCTATCCTGAAGTTTCTGACGAGTTCTTCAGAACCCAGATTCACAATCTCAATCTCCTCTTCATGAGGCAGAATAACTTTCTCTTCTTGTTTCAACAATCGGGCCAAATCTTCAGGAAGGTCTTCATCTTCATCAATCTCTTCTTCGGCTTGATAGATAGGGCAATCAAAGTCGAAGTGAGTCGTAGAAGGTCCAGAGTCGATGTCATCTGTTATGTGGATCCTGCAATAACAAGGGTTAAGCTTAAAACAAGGATATGCAGGTTAGCACAAACCCCATTGCCATTTTATTGTTTTTCAAAACAAATATAAAACAGGAATAACAGAGATCACAATATTTGAATACGAAGGAAAACTCCTTTTGATTTATTGATAAAATGCATGTACATAATCAAACGAGGCCCTAACAATAAAACCACTATGCCCCGGGTAGGACATAGGGTCGTACAATGATTGGAAAAAGTAAATCATTACTCTTCGCTTGTCATCTGGATGATATCCTTGACGGACCAGTTGGTAAGGCCCTCGCCTGGCTTGCTTGGCTGGATCCAAGAGTCGAGGTCACAGTCGCTATCTCCGCTGTCTTCAGACACCGCGTTGATGCTTTCAAATATCACCCCGCCACTGGTAAACTGGATCGGCCCTTTACCTCGCGACGCACTGCTAGAAGAAGAAGCTTCAGCTCCAGGAGAATATCCCAACCCAAACTTGTCTTGCTTGTTAGGTATCTCCAAAATTCGCCCCCAGCTTGGGGTAGATCTGGCTTGGACAACGGCCCGAGCTTCCTTGAAGGAGGAGAGAGTCATCTCTGGCTTTTCAGCGACTACAGGAGCTACGTCCTTGACTTTCACAGCTTCGAACGCTTGGCATAGGGTTTCTTGGATTTCCCCATCCATCTCAACATACTTGAAGGAGGACAAATGGCTCACCATTATGTCTTCCTCGCCGTAAACGGTCACGATGCTACCTCCGACAGCATACTTGAGTTTCTGGTGCAACATGGAGGTTACGGCTCCAGCAGCATGGATCCACGGCCGGCCCAAGAGAAAGCTGTAGGCAGGCATGATGTCCATAATATAAAAGATCGCGTCGAATGTTTCCGGCCCGACTTGGATTGGCAGGGTCACCTCCCCGAAAACATGGCGTTTGGTGCCATCGAACGCCTTCACCACCAGATCACTGGGTGTGCAAATCACTCTGCGATTATCTAACTTCATTAATGCCTTCTTCGGAAGAACATTGAGTGACGACCCTGTGTCTACCAACACATGAGACATAATCGTTCCCCTACACTCTATCGAGACGTGCAGGGCACTATTGTGGTTCCTCCCTTTCGGCGTCAGCTCTAGGTCAGTGAACCCTAACCCATTTCCAGCATTCACATGGGCTATGACCTTTTCTAGCTAGTTTACCGATATTTCCTGCGGTACATATGCGGTGTTCAACACCTTCAGCAGCGCGTTGCGGTGTGCTTCAGAACACAGCAACAGGTTCAAGATGGAAATTTTTGAGGGTGTCTGATGGAGATGATCCACGATCTTGTAGTCACTCTTTTTAATCAACCTCATAAATTCCTTGGCGTCTTTAACAAGTAAGTCTTTTTCTGCCCCATGCGGGATCTCTTCAACGACTTTACTTTTACCTTTATCAGTTGCATCAGCTCTGTCCGCCTTGTCTGCCACGACCTCGGGTGGTGCAAACACTCTTCCGCTGCGAGTAATACCACTGATTCCCGCAAGGTTCTCCACAGACGACCCAAACGGTTCTAGCTCCAACTTTTGTCCGTTGCAGTAGACTTCAGCCCCATAATGCCATGGGACAACATTAGTGCTCTCGAACGGTATCGGCTCAGCTTTGGTGATGGTAATCGTGGGCGGTCTAGGTGCAGAAATAGTTATCGTCTGGCGAGGGATGGTTATGGTGGCAACCTCATCATCTTGCTTCAGCACTACCTCTCCTGATCCACTTTCGGCCCTCCGGCTAAACTGTAAAATCCCTTCAGTCATCAAACTTTGAATTCCTTCTATCAGCTGTTCACATCCATCAGGACTAGTAGCACAACCCATACACAGCTCTCCGCAACCTGGAAAGAAACCTCTTTTCATCAACTTAGCTTTAATGAAGCTAAGCGGCGTCTTCAGATCTCTGACGTCAGTCAACAAATCTAAACTCTCGTCTTCGATAACGGCGTTCACTCCACCTCCCCTATGATTCGGCATGGGGTTTTTCGTGACATTTGGCACATTATCCGAGAAGTTGATGATCTTAGCGTCCACCATGTCCTGCATCTTGTGCTTGAAGGCCTTGCAGTTTTCTATTGTGTGGCCTGGTGCCCCTGAGTGAAACTCACAAGTTGCATTCGTGTTGTAACCTGGCGGAGGTGCCCCTGTCAAGGGAGCCAGTGTTCTCTTTTGGATCAACTGTAGCTGAAGCAAAGTCTGCAGTAGTTGTGCGTACGGCATGGGCGGTGTCTCGAGGTGACGGCTCGACAAAGGCGCCTGATTCTGATACTTTCTGTACCCTTGTTGATTCGGCTGCTGCTGCTGTGGCTGTTGAACTGTCGGGATAGTTATGTTGGCCACCTGCTGGTGAGGGCCTTTACCCTTCCTTCAAGCGTTGGTCACAACGCTCGTTTCTCCTTCCCGTCTTTTGCCAGCATAAGGTTTGTTTCCGCCTCCTCTAGCTGAGGATGACTCACCTTGAATTTTCCCGAGTTTGATCCCATTTTCAATGTGCTCACCCGTGATAATGAGATCTGAGAAGGTTTCGGACATACCGCTGACCAACTTCTCATAATAAACCACTGGGAGGGTGGCTACGAACATCTGCACAAGCTCACGTTCAACCATCGGCGGCTGAACCCTGGCTGCCAATTCACGCCACCGCTGGGCGTATTCTTTAAACCCTTCGTTGTTCCTCTGCGACAGATTCTGCAGTTGGACTCGGTTCGGAGCCAAGTCGCTATTGTACTGGTAGTGGTGCACAAATGCTTCAGCAAGGTCCTTCCACGTGCGCACGCTGGTAGGTTCCAGACTCATGTACCATTCGAGGTAGGGTCCGGACAGACTGTCCTGAAAGAAGTTCATCAACAACTTCTCGTCATCAGAATGAGCTGACATTTTCCTGTAATATGATCTCAGGTGGACGCGAGGGCAAGTGGTGCCCTTGTACTTTTCAAAGTCAGGTACCTTGAACTTGGGAGGTACCTTAAAATCAGCAATCAGTCCCAACTTGGACATATCAACGCCCAGGGTGTTCTGGTTCTCGATGTTTCTCATCTTATCTTCGAGTGCCTTGAACCTAAGCCGTGCTTCAGCAGTCAGCTCCTCTTCAGCACCTCTCTGAGAGAACACATCGTCTTGACGGTCTTCTAACCACGACTGAGGCCCGAACAGATTCCCAACACCTGCATTGCCGTTGCCCAGCCCAACATTGACGTTAGCTTCCAAATTCCCATTACCGACGCCCGTCGTATTACCGTTGAGTCCCATGTTAGCTAGCACATTGCCGTTGGCACTGCCATTCCCCCCGGTCACGGGGATGCCATTCTGAGGAGTTTCAACTGGTGGAGAGGTAGGCACGGTCCCACCATGGAGTACGCCATTGCTATCGACCCTTGAAATCAGAGGCTGGACCAAGGTTCTGAGTTGATCCTGGCCATTGGCGACTGCTTGCATGAGCTCCATGAAGCGGTCCGTTCTTTCGCGGAGTTCCTGAACATTAGTTTTCACTTGCTCCATGATTCTGGTTTGATTTGCTCTGGTCGGATAGCGGTGGATAGGTCTCTGATCAATCCTGGAACAACCTGAAACAACCTGAAACAACCTGGAAACACAAAAGGGTTAGGAAAAAATGAAAAAGTGCTCATTATGCAAATGCTTCATGCAAATGCAAACGTGTGTCTGTGCGTTAGGGAGATCTCCCCCGATCCTAGTGCCTGAGTGCTAGTGCTGATAATAAGAAGTCTGAGTCCAATCATGGAAATAACAATCTCATATATAAAGAAAGCCCATCAAGGCAGTACACGACATCAGTGAGTACAAGCAGAATCAATAGCATGACCTCGACCAACAAGCCTGGTGATGGTCAGCATACAACGATGATCAAACAAAAGGAATATAAATAGTCAAGCACGACCACGGGCGCGAAACTCTTCTAACAACCCCTTCGTTTCTAGATGATCAGGCCGAGTGAGTAACCCTTCGACGAGTAGCTCCCTCTGCATAATGGTATATTGAAGACCTTCGACCGAATCTTCCCATGCTCCTTCGCTGAAACAATCTTCTAGCTTCCGCTTCTTGGACTCAAACGTCAGTTTGCGCTCCTTCAGGTTAGCGAGAGCCCTGTTGAGCTGGCCTTCAGCGACGTATCTGCGAGCGGTTTCTTCATCAAACCTCTTCTCACTAGCCTTCACCTGGGCTTTCAGCTTGGAGATCTGTTGCATCAGCTTATCCTCCCGCTCTTTCCTGGTGGCTAGGGAGGCCTTCCAGTGCTGGTTGAACTTGGATATCCTCCGATACGCTTCATCCAAGTGTTGCTTCTTCGTGGCTAGTACATCATTGACAGCTTTGAAGTCTCGACCCATTCGCTCATGCTCAGCTATCTGCTTAGTCAGATCTATACCTAGCTGGTTCACCAGCTCTTTCTGCCTCTTGAAGGAATAAACGGCTTCGTTTCTCTCGCTTCAGAGCTGCGCCAATTCTTTCTCCAATTCTCCATTTGCCCTGTTGAATTCATCTCGCTCAGCTAACACCCGATTATGCTGCTGAATGGGCACGGTAGTAGGCTCTTCAATCACTGGAGGGCTTTCTGGCTTGGCAGGAGGAAACGGCATCCCTATAGCGTCGGCTCTGGCTCTGATCCACGTCACATGCGGAGGGTAGGCTTGGCTATTGCTTCTCTCCAGCAATGGTTTTCCCCTCTTACTGATGATATTCCAAGCGCGCTGAAGCTTAGATAACATATCCCCCTCTAGAAGACCAGTGAGGTACAGAGATTCCTGCACCTCTTCATCCTTCGGCGGAGCTCTCAAAGCATACGCAAACTGTCAGACCAGCAAAGACGGATTATAGTTTATACAGCCCTTCCTGCCTATCAACGGCACATTCAGAAACCCGCTGCAGCTGAAGATAATCTCAGTACCCAACCTATCTCTGTCAAACCAGTCAATATCCTCTGCAGATAGACTCATCAAACGCTCGGACCACTCAGCTGTGGTTGCAGACGAAACAAAGGGACCCCTCTTGGGTAGATGACTATCAAGCCATTTATAAAGCAAGGGCACACAACATGAGACATTCTTGCCCCTTCTATTCTCGTTTTTGTAGTGGATGGAATGGTAGACATCTCCTATCAAGGTAGGGACTGGATTCCCTGAAGCAAAGATGCGAAAGGCGTCGAAGTCTACAAAATCGGGCATATTGGGGAACAGAATGATGCCATATATATGCACATAGCGAGGATGGAGTTGAATACGACCCAACATCCGTCTTTGGCGCACTGCTGAGCCTTTCCCACTAAGAACTGCAAGGAGAAACCAGGAACCCTGTTCCAACTAGACAATACCAACTCGGAGGCATCCAGATGAAGTGCGGGAGCTAGACTAGCCAGATCAGGCTCAACATCCATATGAACAAAAGGCATCTGCCTCTTGATAGGCACACCTAACAAATCAGCATATTCCTCTAGCGTGGGTGCGAGAACAGAATCCTGGAAAGTAAAGCATCTCAACGGAGGATCGTAGAACTGCAGCAGAGCGTGCAACCCATTCAACTCGAACGCAGAAGGTTTACGAACCAAACTGAGCAATTTGCCGTACGACTTTCTGAACTCATCTCTCACAGAATCATCTGCTAAAGCAATCAAACCAGTCAGCTGAACCACGTCAGGGGCAGGGAGCTTGTAAGCCACGGTCTTCCTCAGAGAACCCATAACAATACAATAGGAGGTAAGAAATCCTGGATCGGGGAAAACGGTACCTGCAACATAGACACACGTTAATGAAATGCAAATGGGAATGCAAAGCAATGTAAAATGCAATCATGCAGCAGGAGATCAAGACGATTGTGCTGTGGAGATTCTGTATCAACAAAACCATAATCCTGCTCTATCAAGAACAACCATTATCTCTGATAAGAAGAAAACCCTGGTATCGGACCACAAATCTGCTCTGTCAAGAACAAATATCTGATAGTAAGGACCTCTGATAAAAGATCAAACTCTGCTCTATCAAGAACACACATCTGATAATAAGGACCTCTGATACAGGACCAAAACTCTGCTCTGTCAAGAACAAACATCTATCTGTTGATGAGACCCTCTGATCCCAATCATAAATCTGCTCTGTCAAGAACAAATACACATCTGATGATAAGATCCTCTGGTCCCAATCAAAAATCTGCTCTATCAAGAACAAATACTCATCTGAATATAAGGTCTTCTGATACAGGACCGAAGCTCTGCTCTATCAAGAACAATCATATCTGATAATGAGAACCTCTGGTACCAACAAAACTGATTCACTATCAAGAAAACCAGGTAGTCTGAAGGTCAAAGTTTCCTGCAATAAACCCAACCCTGCTCACAGGTATGGACCTAAACTGACTCAAGTTCGGCATCCTATGCGTTCATCAGCATCACATACATTCAAGAGGGGTGATACGATACCCAGAAGGTGTGGCATCACTAGCTCATGAAGCGACCTCACTTGGCTGAATCACAAATGATCAGTCCCTAGAGTCGACAATCCTCCAAACCAACAACCCCCTCAACCCAAAGGGTTGAAAAAGAAGCCAACCGAGAGAACCTCGTCTGAGCGTGGATTTCATGAGACACTAGTGCCTGCCAAGCAAGCACGCGCCCACTAATTTCCACAACTAATGCTATGTTCACTCAAGCCTGGGTCTGGCTTCTCACTCATCAGAATGCCCCTCCCACAACAGCATAGACAATCATATCATACTGAAAATAAAGTGCGGGAAATAAAAATGCGATAAATAAACACAACCCAACAAGTAATCATACAAGCGCTGGGATTGACTCTCGCAGGGGACGTCGGATCCCCAAACTGACTCGCATACGGGACGTTGGATCCCAGGAAACTATCAAGTCCCCAGCAGAGTCGCCAGTTGTCGCTTCCGCGAAAATAAGGTGCCGGCAAAACAGAAGAGTCGCCACCTTTCGTTATTTATCCCTCAGAACGGGAAAGGAAACTATCGGAAAAACCTGATGAAAAAGGTATAAGACAAGGTCGTCGCAACCGTTGTCTGGGTTCGGGAGTCGGTTACGCAAGGGGAAGGTATTAGCACCCCTCACGTCCGTCGTACTCGACGGGATCCACGCTTGTTGTGTTTACTGGACGAGTTGGTTTATCTATCTACCTATCAAGGCTGGCTTAAACAGAAAAGAAAGTGACTCGGCAAAGCGTCGCACTTTATGCCTACGTATTCTCATCAGAGAATGAGAAATCAGAGTCAACGTAGTTCGACTAACTACGGGTTACGGGGAAGGTGGCTCGCCAATACGTCAGTATTGTGCCTATGTACTCTCAACAGGTATGAGAGATCAGAGCTTACGTAGTTCGGGTTATTACGGATTACGGGAATTCAGATTCATCTGTTTTATCGAGTAGGGTTAACAAATAGTTCCAGCAGTTAGGGACAAATCCTGTTTGCGGTAGAACTAGGAGTTAACAACACTCTTTTCTTCAGAAAAGCTTCCTTTGAATTATGGGCCCACGGGGCAAAAAGGTTTGAAGTTTGTTTTCTGTCTTTTACGGAAGAACTGTTTTTTATGTTTGTTTGCAATCAATATCGCACTAGAGACTATGATCTGAGAGCGAATGCGTCGCATGTCACCCAAAGGGTACCATACTAAACATCCAGACTGTTGAAAAGAAGCTCTCCAACAATCCTCTCTCCGATAGCTTAAGGCTCGTAACGTACGAAAGAAATCATTCATGATTACTGTATTTTAAGCTGTTTTGAGATGAGAAGAGAAAGGCTCAACTACGGGGAGACTATCAAGTTCTACTGTTGTCATGCCACGGATTCATCCTATAGTCGAAGTTTGAAACAGGGAACTCCTAAAAATTATCATGCATAGGTTTCAACCTACAGTTCTATCATCATTTCCTTATCAAAGGAAGTGAGACTCCTAAGGGATCATGTCAATGATACACAGAAACAGATAAAGCATCAGCTTAAACAGTAAACAGCTGTAAAATGCATGTAATGCAAGTGAGGGAGGAAATGTGTGTAGGGCAGCAGCCTCCACAAGCTCATCTCAACCTCAAGCCAGATATGAATAACTGCAATCATACAGCAATAATAACAACATGCTATCAAGGAAACTATAAAAGACTGTAATCATACAGAGGAAACATGCTATCAAGCAGAATAGAAGTGACTGCAATCATACAGAAGAAAATAAAATAAAATGCTATCAAGCAAGATATAAAAGACTGTAATCATACAGAAGAAAATGGAATGCTGTCAAGCAAAAACAAACCATATGGGCAAGGGAGCTGGGCTCTACCGAATACCCGCAAGCAAAGCCATACAGTAAAAATACAAGAAGAAGGAGTAACTCAACCTCTAGTGCAATCATGCTCCTAATTTAAAGTCAGTCTAATCATGGACTTATTCTAATGCATCAAGCAAGTCAAACAAGGCACATCAGTACAGCAAAGAAAACAGATAAGAAAGAAGATCAACAACTCCCTCTCAACTCCAAGCTTCAGCTCTTCTATCAGCAATTCAGTCTTCAGACTTCAATCACCCTTCAAGGCTACCATCTCTCCTGACAAATATCAATTTGCTTTTCCAGGTTTCAACCCATCAACATAAGTATCAACTTAATCTTCTTCTTCAAGCTTCATCTCTTCAGTCAATTCCACCTTCAGGCTTTGCTACAAGTATCAACTTGATTCCTTCGGGCTCTCCAAACATCAATGCAAATATCAACTTATCCTTTAGTCCTCAAGCCTCAGCTCTACACTCAATCTCAATTGAATCCTTTTCATAAGTATCAACTCAGCCTTCAAGCTTCAGCTCTCTTTGCTTTACCAGTCTCAACTTGGTCCTCTCCTCCTACAAGCTTCAGCTTCTCAGAGTAGTCTTCAATCACTTAGAAGTGTCAACTTCATCCTTCAATTCTTTTTCAAGCCTCAGCTCTTCATTCAATCTCCACTGGATCTTCAAGTATCAACTTGTTCTTCAAGCTCTTCAAGCTTCAGCTGCAATGGCAATGCTCAAGGAATCATCCTCTTCCACACTCTTCAAAGAAGTCCTCATCTTCAAACTCAAGTCTAATCTTCTTTCAAGATACTCAAACCAGAATACAATTGATTTAACAGGATGAGGGGAAATGATAAACAGCTTACTGACAACCAAGAAAGCCTGTAAGGGTTCATCATTAGGAGAGACTGGTTCCCTCAAAGTTCTACTTCCCAGATAAAGCCACTCATTCTTCCAAAGGAGGGATGTGAATATCTGAGAAGGACTTTTAGTCATTGGGAGGAATGGAAGCACAAGATGCTTTCCATGTTTGTGAAAGAAATCATTCTAACTATAAGGCTCTCCCTATGTCTCCTATCTCCTAATCTTCATCAGACACCTTCAGGCACAGACAAATCCAAAAGCTCCAAGCAACTTCAAGCAACTTCTAGCATCCTCCTCTTGTCTTCAACTTGTCTTCAATCTCAACCAAAAGCAAACCAAGCAAAAACCCTAATCTAAGGGGACTAAAGGAGTTAAACTAGTTGAATTAGTAAGTTAGGATCACCTAAAACCTAGTACTAAAGTTAGTCCTAACTAAAATACTAAAATCAATTGTAAAATCTTACAAAAATATCTATGGGAACCTAGGTCAATCATGACTCTACCACATTAGTTTCAAAGATCAAATCATCAAATTAGACCTAGAACTAAATCCTACATTCTAAGGTATCAAACCTAAACCCTAAAAGGAGGCACCTAAATATCAATCTAGAAAGAACACCTATTTTCATCACAAAAATGTGAGAAAAATACTATGGGATCATACATGTCTAACCTAATCACACACAAAAAATTAGGCACAGAATCATCACCATGAGATCATACAAAATTCCACAAAAATATGCATCAAACATAATCATTTTAATATCAATAAAAATGTAAAATTCCCATTAAATCAGAAATTACAAGAAATGAAAATATTTTTTCTCTAAAAAATACTAGACTCAATCATGAGTAAAATGCAAAAAGAATGGGTTTAATTGGATAAATTTTTCAAGAATCATGAATAAAATGAAAATTATAATGAAAATCAAATTAAAATAAAAAAGCGCACGGTGTGAATAGAAATCAGATTCAGTTCAAATCATGGGTTGGGCCATCAGGGGGTGTGGATAGCGCCTAGTTCACTAAGCCTAAAACACTGGATAAATGAAACGCAGCGTTTCCTTCAGAACGCGTTCACAAGCTGAGATTAGAACGTGGCCATTGGATCAGCCTCAAAGTCCAAATCAAACCATCATCCAACGGTCCTGAGGTCGTCTTCTACCTTTCAAACATCTGAGCTTCGCGCTCAGCTCCGGTCATCATCTTCAACCCTAGTTCTCCCTAGGAGCCTCTATTGCAAATGTCAAAACATGAAACTCATCCCAAATCTTGCCACGAATTCAACCATACCCTTAGTTTCCTCTGAAACCTCAAGATTCACCATATCCCAATCTCAACCGAAAATGGCAATTCACCTAATTTGTCTCTAACCCTCCAATTAACTATCTGAAATCCATCCTACACCATTCTACAATAAATCTAACACCTTAATTCAACCTAATTCTACCTAAATCAAGCTATAGGAAGAAGGTTACCAACCTGGGAATCTTGGATGAACAGATGCACGAAACCTCCAATTCAAGCTCTACAATCTTGCAGACACGATCAGTGAACCTTCCTCTTGCTTCTGTATGCAAAAGAACCAGTTGAAAGTGCTTGAATCTTGAAACCCGATGGTGAGTTGCAGGTGATGAAAATCACTTGCTCATACACGATTTAGCCACCAATTCTTCTTGAGAATGATCTGGAATCACTCCTTGACATCCATGGAAGAAGTATCAATCAAGAAAATGAAAGGAAATGGAGAATTTGGTGAAACTGATTGCACTTGCAAGCTATGAAATTTCAATCTCAAACTATGCTCTCTCCTTCAATGATCACCAACCTCTTCAATGGATCAACTCTATTCCTTATATAGATGATGTTTGAATGATCTAGAACCCCCTAGATCCTTCCAATGAGAGTTTCCACTTCTCATGTCATGAGATTTTCAAACACATCTCATGCTATGCATAATTCTGTTTCCCTTGGTGCAGCAACTTGTTCTCATCCCAAAATCTCCCCAAGTGAGATATTAGAGGTGTTTAGCTTGCAAAAAGCCTTGCTCATGCCTTGATTTTGAGTTTTGCAAATGTTGCTTAATATGCAAGTAACCACTTTCCAAAGCAAGTCCATAAATTGAATCTCAACTCAAAAATGTGGCTAAACCAATGTTCTTAAAATGTTTTCTAGAGTCAAAATGATATATTACATGCCATGGTTTGGATGTGTAGGTTGAAAATATCAATTTCAAACTTTGGTTTATTTAACTTATGCCCTTATTTTAGGTCATTTTTGCAACTTTGAGCTACAAACATTTCCAACATCTCATGACCTCCTTACTAGCCTTAAAACATCATTTTGAACAAGTTTTATGTTGAAGATTTTTCCATTTGAAGCTTGGAAATAGGAGTTATGGCCTTATGGTTGAAATGACCTGTAATCTCCAAATGACCAAAATGCCCTTGACTTGTCAAAGCCATACCTTGAGTTCTACAAATCCGATCAAGGACTTCTAGTACTCTCTAGAAAGATAAGAAGATAAGGAACAACATTCATGTTGACCAAAAGTTCATAGGAATCATCCTTCTTGGGCAAACGTTTGATGCAAGTTGGGTAACTTTCAAGTCCCCAGATTCACATACCTCATATGACCTGTAACTTGTCAAAGTCATAACTTGAGCTCTAAAAATCCTATCAAGGACTTCTAGTACTCAAATTAAAGCTAAGAAAAAGCTATACAACATTAATGTTGGGGGTAAGATGAGATGACCATCACATCTTGGGCTAAACTGCCTTGAAGACAGGGGTCAAACTAGGGGATTTTACACTGTCAAGCCTTAGAAACCCTAGCTTGAAACTTCTCAAACTCTTCAATCATGATGAGTTGACCTTGGAATCATCCTTATAGAATCTCAATGCATCAATCCATGATCACATGGGTCTTGAATTAGGTCTCAACCTTCTCCAAATCATCAGTTGACCTAGGGTTGACCCAGTCAAACCCTAATTACACCACTCATGGCTGGGTCTTCTTAATCTTGCACAATGACCTATCTAGGCCTCATGATGGCTTTCAAGACATCTCATAAGCTCTCTCAAGGCTTCAAGTCCACATTCTTGGCTTCAGAATCATCTGAGGAGCTCCCACAACTCTCAGGTTAGGAGGCACACAACCCTTGGTTTCAACCACCCTCTCTGAGGATCTTCTAACTTCTCTGACAAAGATATCAACCCTTGAACACTTGAATAACCTTCTTGGATAGCTTCATAGTCTTATGTAGCTCTTTATTGGTACTCATATCTTTTGATCTCCTGCATACATGTCAATGAAATGCAAATGATAATGCTAATGTGAATAAAATGCAACATAAGCTAGGTAAAGAAATGTTGGTCAAATTTTGGGGTGCAACAATAATCAAACAAGGCCCTAACAATAAAACCATTATGCCCTGAGTAGGACATAGGGTTGTACAATAATTGAAAAAAGTAAATCATTACTCTTTGCTGGTCACTTGGATGACATCCTGAATGGACCAATTGCTGAGGCTCTGGCCTGGCTTGCATGGATGGATCCACGAGTCCAAGTCGCAATCGCTATCTCCGTCGTCTTCAGACACAACGTTGATCTGTTCAAAGATTACTCCCCCTTTTGTGAACTGAACTGGCCCTTTGAAGCGCGGCGCACTCTGAGAGGATGAGGCAGTAGAAGAAGGGTGATATCCTAACCCAAACTTATCTTGCTTGTTAGGAATATCCAGTACTTTTCCCCAGCCTTGGGCAGAACCAGACTGGACCACAGCTTGAGCTTCCTTAAAGGAAGAGAGAGTCATCTCAAACATTTTGTTCATCGTTGGAGTCAAATCTTTAACTTCAACAGCCTCGAACGCCTAGCACAAAGTTTTGTGGATTTCGCCATCCATTTCGACGTACTTAAAAGATGACAAATGGCTCACCATGATGTCTTCTTCTTCATAAACAGTAACGATGCTACCACCCACAACATACTTCATCTTCTGATGCAATGTGGAAGTTACTGCGCCAGCAAAATGGATCCAAGGCCGGCCTAGCAGGCAGCTGTAAGCGAGCTGGATATCCATAATGTAAAAGACTGCATCAAAGGTTTCTGGCCCAGCCTGAATGGGTAGACTTACCTATCCAAAGACGGACTGCTTAGTTCCATCGAAAGCCTTCACAACCAGGTCACTGGGTGTACACAACAGCCAACGGGTGTCCAACTTCATAAGCGTTTTCTTCGGTAAAACGTTCAAAGAAGAGCCTGTGTCTACAAGCACGTGTGACATAACGGTTCCTCTACATTCCAGCGATATGTGCAACGCGCTATTATGGTTTCTACCCTTCGACGTCAGCTCCAAGTCGTTAACCCTAATCCATTTCCAGCATTGACGTGAGCAACCACTTCTTCGAGCTGGTTGACAGAGATTTCTTGTGGTACATAGGTGGCATTCAGAAACTTCAGCAAGGCATTACGGTGTGCCTCGGAGCACAACAGCATGTTTAGAATTGAGATTTCCGATGGCGTCTGATGAAGATGATCGACTATCTTGTAATCTCTCTTCTGATTAGTCGCATGAACTCTTCAGCATCCTTCACCAACAAATCTTTTCCCACATCTTGGGTTGCCTCTTCGACGATGGCCTTACCCTTTCCCTTGTCGACTTTATCAGCAATGACTTCTGGTGGTGCGAACACCCTTCCGCTATGAGTTATCCCTCCAGATCCGACCAGATTATCCATAGTTTCAACCAGTGGGAACTTCAAGTCTATTTTCTGCCCGTTGCAATAAACTTTATCCCCATAATGCCATGGGACAACATTGGTACTCTCGAACGGTATAGGGTCAGCCTTCGTGATGGTGATCGTAGGTAGCCTTGATGCAGAAATGGTAATTGTTTTACGGGGGATGGTGATAGTGGTAACCTCATCCTTCTGTTTGGGTACTACTTCCCCTGATCTATTATCAGCTTTCCGACTGAATTGCAGTATTCCTTCGTCCATCAGGCTCTGGATTCCCTCTGCCAACTGATCACAGCCGTCTGAGTGATTTGCACATCCCGTGCAGAACTTCCCGCGGCCCGGTAATATACCTTTCTTCATCAACTTAGCCTTAATGAAATCAAGCGGTGTTTTTAGGTCTCTGACATCAGTCACCAAATCCGAGTCTTCCTCTTCAAGGATTGCGTTAACCCCTGCTTCCCTTTGGTTAGGCATAGGGTTCTTCAGAGCATTCAAAATGTCATCGGAGAAGTTAATCACTTTAGTATCGACCAAATCCTGTACTTTGTGCTTAAACGATTTACAATTTTCAATCGTATGGCCATGTGCCCCCGAATGAAACTCGCATCTTGCGTTTGCATCGTACCCGGCTGGAGGTGCCCCTATCAAGGGAGCCAAAGTCCTTTTCTGAATAAGTTGCATGTGAAGCAGTGTCTGCAAAAAATGAGCGTACGACATAGGTGGAAGGTCAATGTGACGGTTTGCCAATGGCCCTTTATTTTGGTACCTTCGATATCCTTGCTGGTTCTGTTGCAGTTGTTGTTGTTGTGGAGGCTGCTGAACGGCTGGAATAATGATACTAGCGACCTGTTGACGCTGACCCTTTCCTTTTCCCTGAGCATTAGACACTGAGCTGGTTTCACCCTCTTGTCTCTTACCACTGAAAGCTTTCTTTCCTCCTCTAGCTGAGGATAACTCTCCGCCTAGAATCTTCCCAAGTTTTATGCCGCTTTCCACACATTCGTCGGTGATTATGAGATCGGAGAAACTTCCCGACATGCTGTTGATCAGTTTCTAATAATAAACGCCTGGTAATGTTGCCACAAACAAATCTACCAGTTCACGTTCGACCATCGGCGGTTGAGCCCTGGCAGCCAATTCACACCAGCTCTGTGCATACTCTTTGAAACCTTCATTGTTCCTCTGAGACAGATTTTATAGTTGGACACGGTTAGGTGCTAGGTCACTATTGTATTGATAGTGGCGCACAAATGCTTCAGCAAGTTCCTTCCAACTGCGTACACTTGCGGGCTCCAAGCCCATGTACCATTCAAGCGAAGGTTCTGAAAGGCTGTCTTGGAAGATGTGCATCAGCAACTTCTCATCGTCGGAATACGCCGACATCTTCCTGTAGAAAGATTTCAGATGGACACGGGGACAAGTAGTGCCCTTGTACTTATTGAAGTCGGGTACCTTGAACTTCTGAGGTACCTTGAGATCGGGGATTAGCCTCAGCTTGGCCATGTCCAGGCCCATGAAATTCAAGTTCTCAAAACTCTTCATCTTGTCCTCGAGTGCTTTGAATCTTAGGTGAGCTTCAACAGTCAATTCACCCTCGACTCCTTTCATCGAGAATACGTCATCTTGACGATCCTCATTCCAAGGTTGGTGACCATTTCCAATGATAATTCTCGCAGCTCCGGGTCCCTGAAAATTTCCAACTCCCGTGTTACCAGCATTGGCGGCAGCGTTGTTACCGCTTGCACCCATGTTACCAACAGCAGCTCCAGTAGTGCCATTATCAGCCCCAGCCTGGCCAGTACCCATTCCAGTGTTCCCAATTCCTGCCATGTTAGGAATAACCAAATGCGGCCCGTAGTTGTCAGCTCGAGGAGTATCCACCCGAGGAATGTTAGTAGTTTCGCCTCCGTGCAGAACAACGTCATCGTCAATACGTGCAATCAAGGGTTGCACAAGTGCCCTGAGTTCGTCTTGGCCGTTAGCGACCACTTGCATGAGGTCCGTAAAACGGTCCATCCTTTCCCTCATTTCCTGAATGTCGGCTTGCACCTGTTCCATCACTCTGACCTGATTAGCTCTGGTAGAATACCGGTGAATCGGCTTGTGATCAATCCTGAAACAAACCTACGGAAACACAGAGGGTTAGATAAATAAACCAGAGGCACATGTCATGAAAAATGCTTATGTGAATGCAAACGTGTGTCTGTGCCTGAGGGAAATTTCCCCCGATCCTAGTTTCCAAGAGAAATAAAGTCTAGCATCCAATCATGGAAAGAAAACCTCGTATATATCTAAAAGTCCCACGAAGGCAGCGTACAACTGTAATCGAATACAACTGAAGCAACAGGAGTGACCCCAACCAACAGGCATGGCGGTGATCAGCATATCAATGCATAAAAGATACAAGGGAATACAATAGACATCAAGTGCGGCTATGGGTACGAAAATCCTCTAGTAACTCCTTTGTGTCGGGATGGTCAGGCTTGTTGAGCAGGCCTCGGATGAGTAGCTCTCTCTTCCTGATGGTATCTTGGAGACTCTTAACAAAGTCTTCGCAGGCTCCTTCTCCGAAGCAGTCTTCCAATTTGCACCTCTTGCAATCAGCTCTGAGTTGGCAATTCCTCAGGTTTGTCGTGGTTTCAACCAATCTATACTGAGTGTCGCGTCGAAGTGATGCCTCAGCCTTTATCTTCTTGTCCTTGGTCTCAAGATGAATCTTCAACTTGGCTATTTGCTGCTTCAGCTTCTCCTCTCGTTCTTTGTGTTTGGTCAGAGTAGTGTTCCACAATGCCTCGAATTTGGATATCTCCAGATATGCCTTATCCAAGTGTTGCTTCTTGGTGGAGAGAACACTATTAACAGCTTTGAAATCTAACCCCAGACGTTCTCGAGAATCAGTCTCCTTGGTGAAACTGGAAGGTCTGAGTATTCTTCCAGCGTGGGTGCTAGAACATAGTCTGGAAACACGAAGCATCTCAAAGCAGCATCATAAAACTGTAGCAGTGTATACAGGCCACTGATCTCATGTGCGGAGGGCTTGCAAACATATCTCAACAACCTCCCATATGACTTCCTGAAGTCTTCAGTCACCGAGCCATCAGCTAGGGCAATCAACTTTAGTATGGGACCAATGTCTAGGGTGGGAAACCTGTATGCTATAGTCCTCTTCAAAGTCTCCATATCAGAAACATGGAACAAGATCACTAGAACCGGGGGAGAAATATCCACCTGCAACACAGACACACGTTAATGAAATGCAAATGAATATGCAAGGATGCAAATGCTAAGGATGCAAGCAGGAGATCAAGGCTGATGTGCTATTGAGTGAGAAGGATCAAAATTCTGCTTCAGCAAAAAATAACACTGCTTAGATAGGAACCGACCGATACCAATAACACTGATTCACTGTCAAGAAAAACTAGGTTGTCTGAAGGTAAAGGTTTCATGCATAACCCATCCCTGCTCACAGGTATGGACCTAATCCACTAACAAAGGTACGACATCCTATGTGTTTCTCAGCGTCACAGACTTTCAAGAAACGATGATACGCTCACCATCTCTAGTTTGGCATCATCACCTCCTGAAGAGGCCTCACTTAGCCGAGTCACAAGTGATTGGTTCCCAGGGTCGACAATCCTCAGATCCAAAATCCTCTCCAATCCTAAGGATTAGAAAAGAAGTCATCAAAGAGAACCTCGCTTGAGTGTGAATTTCATGGGAACTGGTGTTTGCTAAGAAAACAGGTCCTCCACTAATCTCCACTCTAATGCTATGTTTCCTCTCAAGCCTGGGTCTGGCTTTTCACTTATCAGAATCAATCCCCTCCCACAGCAGCACAATAATGATATAATATAATGCTGAAAATAAAATGCGGGAAAATAAAGCTTAAGTACAACAGCTATGTACAAAACCCAAATAGATAAACAAACAAACACTAGGATTGACTCGCATAGGGAACCGTTGGAATCCCCAGCAGAGTCGTCAGTTGTCGCTACTGCGAAAAAAGGTGTCAGCAAAGACAGAAGAGTCGCCACCTATCGTTATTTATCCCACAGGAAGGGAAAGGAAACGAACGGGAGAAACCTAGCGAAAGGGGGAAGACAGGTCATCGCAACCAAATCTCGGGTTCGGGAGTCGGTTACACAAGGGGAAGGTATTAGCACCCCTCAAGTCCGTTGTACTCAATGGTATCCATGCTTGTGTTGTTTATCTGACGGGTTGTTTAACTATCTACCTATCAAGGTCTTGTTTAAAAGAGAAACAGGATGACTTGGCAAAGCATCACAGCTTCGTGCCTACGTATTCCTGTCTGGTACGAGAAATCAGAGTCAACATAGTTCGGCTAACTACGGGTGATGGGGGAAGGTTGCTCGCCAAGATATCGCATCTTGTGCCTACATATTCTCATCAGAGAAATCAGAGCGAACGTAGTTCGTGATAAAACGAAACACAGGTTTGTTCGTCTATTTTTATCCGAGTAAGGTTAAACTACAGTTCCAGCAGTTAGGGAAAACGCCTGTTTGCGGTAGAACCGAAGCTTAACATCACTCTTTTCATTAGAAAAGGTTTTCCTTGAATTAAGAGCCCACGGGGAAAAAGGAGTTTGAATGTGTGTTTTTGTGTCTTTTATCGAAAGAAGTGTTTTTTATGAATGTTTATAATTCATACTGCACTAGAGACTAGGACTTAGGAGCGAATGCGTCGCATATCATCCTAAGGACGTATACTAAACACTCTAGGCAATTGAGGAGAGGCCCCCCAATCACCATTTCCCAAATGGCTTAAGGCTCGTAGCGTACAGTAATCGTTTTCCTTTATTACGTGTTTTACTGTTGTTTGAAGATGAGAAAGAGAAGGACTCTACAAGGGAAACTATCAAGCATCCTACTGTTATCATGCAATATGGCCCTATGATTAAGGTTTGGCAGGGAAATCTATCCTAATGTTGTCATGCAAAGGTTTCAACCTAAATTTCTATCATAATCGTTAGAGATCCTAAGGGATCATGGCAACGGGGAAACATGAACAAAGCGAAAATCATTAAGCAATTGAAAGAATAAAGCTATCAAGCTAAGGAAGTAAGCACAAATGCATATGCTATGCAACAGTACAAGCAAGGGAGGATCACCTCGACCTTCAATGCAAACATGGGCAATTACAAAAGGAAAATAACAAACAAGCAAAGGGAGGGACGCCTCGGCCTTTAAGGCAAACATGTCAAGTATGAAAAGCGAGTAAACACCCAAGCAAAAGGAGGAAATAGTGTGGGGAAGCGGCCGACACAAGCGCGTCTCGATCTTTAATGCAGTCATGCACTTAAACAAGAGTATCTACTCATAAAGCTCTATCATAATGCATCACAACAAGGAATCAAACATGGAGATGAGGGAAAACAAGCTAAAGGGAACAAGGTATGTGTTGCGGTGAAAATTGGATATCAAGCTATTAAATTAACTTGAATCTTAATTATTTTTACAGCCGGACTTTATTTTATCCAAAGGAAAGGTCTAAAGAAATAAAAACCTTTTTCGCGATGTAACGACAATGCTTAAGAGATTCGGGGATCGGGGGTTGGTTATACCTAGGGAAGGTGTTAGCACCTAAGCATC
This sequence comes from Lathyrus sativus, assembly GCA_963859935.3. Classification (NCBI taxonomy): domain Eukaryota; kingdom Viridiplantae; phylum Streptophyta; class Magnoliopsida; order Fabales; family Fabaceae; genus Lathyrus; species Lathyrus sativus. The sequence continues at coordinate 367,871,063 of OZ012741.1, forward strand.
GGTAGTACTCTACAGGAACCTTTTGTTTGATTGCTTGCTAGGTTTGTGAAAATGTATTATGTATTGGGAAAAGATATGAGTTCAAACCTAAAGTTATATATACTAAGTTTGCTCGCAAAGACATCGCATCTTCTGCCTACGTATCCTAACTAGGATAGAATCAGAGCAATCGTAGTTCACCTCACAAAGGGGAGAAGAACACTTGATTATGATCAAGGTTCCGGGGGGAACAAACATGACAATGTTTGTGTGGAGTTTGAAAAAACTCCCTAATCTAAGTTGTAATATTCCAAAGGGGAAGTAAGAAATCATGACAATGATTCTTACACAGAGTTGACAAACTCTTTCCTAGGGTTCTAGATGAAGAACACTCCTAGTACAGGTGGGTCTCTTAGACTCAAAGCAAAGTCTAATGGCTTCTAAACTAAGGTTAAAGTGACTTAACAAAGTCAAGAGTGGGATAAGGGATGTATCCATGACATGGGGGTCAAATGGACAGACTTTTCCTTTGGAAGTAGACAGGGGATGCAACTGGATGAGAGCTGACAAGCTTCATCACTTGGGGGAAGAGAACAACAAGAAAATTAACAACATAATAAAGATGCATTCATGGTGACAACCATTAAATGAGTATATAAGATTGATAAGCATAAAAAATGCATTGATGACAATCAAAGCAGGTAAGCAGAACAAGAACTGTGACAACAGATCGAGTTAAATTAAGCTAACAGATGAAGTAACATGAACATGGTAATAACCAAAGATGAAATCCTAATATGTTAACAAACATTTAAGAATGATAATGCAAAAAAGTATCACAAATAATTACAAGTACATCAGGACAAAATTCATCTGCATACGTCAAAACGGTCACAGAAAATACATAACTTGCACATAGTCAAAAGAGATGAAAAATTATGCAAACATCAAAATAAAAAATATGACATGAAATTAGACATCAATATGAACACAATGCAAAAAGAATGGGTGAAAAATGATTAAAATTGAGAGAGATATGATTTTTCAACGATTGGTGAAAAAAAGACAAAATTTAATAAAAGGGTTGCCCTCCTCAGGGGTCGAACTCAGGTTCAAGGCGTGTTTTGGCATATGGTCTTACCACTGGGGTGGCTATACATCCGTTTGTAAATGCCACCCCATAAATATATATGGGATACTCAAAAACCAGGCTGGGCAAAAGTAAGGCAAGAAACATGATTGCATTTTCACTTGTAACTTTCTCAATTCTCAACCTTTTGAGATGAAATTTATATGCAAATTGACCAGAAAAACATGAGGAACAAGATGGTGCACTTAGATTTTTTAAATTCCTTTCCTATTTCAAATTGGTTGGTATGAGAATTGACATGCAAACTGCATTTTGGTGTTTTTGTGAAAGTATGAGAATCTCAAATCATGTTACAGGATGAATATCAAGCAAGAGAAGAGTTATTGGATGAATCACTCAAACAGTTCACATATATGTTATTGGATGAATATCAAGCAAGAGAAGAGTTTAAAACAAGCTGTCATGAAAAATTGCATGTCAAGTTGCAAGTTGATTTGAAAAAAAAGAAGTGTTGAGGTTCAGTTTTGGTTCTATGCTTTTTCAGGTCAAATCAAACATCTATACACCACATATTCATGATATGGAATAGATTCAAGCAAATATTAGGATTTAAAACAGTCTATGTTGAGACATAGTATTCAAAGTGCAAAAACTGTCAAGTGAGATGCAACAAAGAGGCCAAATCATTTTTGCAGTATATTTACACCAAGCAAATCCTACACACATACTTCATACATGGAAAGCAAAGTGTTCAAGCAAGAAAATGATGCCTAGCAGTATGTTATTGCAAAATGAAGATTTGAGTGAAAATTTGACAAATTGAATGCACAAAGGAAGTTCAGTTTGGTTTTCCCCACATATAAGCCACACAACTCATACACACAAGTTATATATGCACAAATGGATGATTCTAAACTCAAATCTAAACCAAGTTTAACCCCTAACCAAAAATGACATGTCTATGGCATTAATATGCAAAGTGTGGCATTTTATGAATGATGAAGCAAAACAGATGCAAACAGTTCCACACAAACATACACACATATCATGATCATGATTTCAAATATGATTCAAATCACCAAGGAGCTGTTCTTGAGTCATGACAGAATTTTGGCATGAAACATACACATGATATATCTTTCACATAATGAACTTAAAACAACAAATCATGGAATTATGGTGCAAAGCAAGAATAGAGTGTTTACATACCTCTAGTAGGCTGTATTGAGCAAGTTTAACCACCAAGAAACCCAGAGGAACTTCAAGTGCTCCTAGCTTTGAGAGATTCCTTCCTTGTGAAGTAACAAAGCAAACTTCAAGACAGTTGGAGAAATAAACTCCACCAATGCCCCTCAATGCTTTGGACAATTGAGGAATGATATATGAGAGATGTTAGGATGATTAGAACACCAAGGAAATGTATGGAACAAGATATTGCTGATTTTGTGGCTTTTGGTCAAAGTAACTTGGTGATGAAGTTAACTTTTTGAATGGTGATGTTTTTGAGTGGTCAAAGGTCTTGTACACCTTCTATATCATATTTAAGGATTGTGTGGGTGATTGTTGGGGTGTTTGAATGGTGAGAAATGAATTTGGCAGCAAATCTCCCAAGGCAGATTTTGAAGGTTTTTGTGAAAATGAGATTTTGAGATTTTTGAGGAAGGTGGGAAAGAGTGAGAGCTTTCAATTTCTCTGGTTTTTAGAATTGATATTATGTTGGAAACTAAGTGGTGAGGGTTCTATTTATAGGCAAGGAAGTGGCTTGGGGAAGATTTGAAGATTTCTTCACTTTGAAGAAAGATTTTTCACTTTTAGATCAAACCTCCACAAGAGGGTTTTCTTGGCTGATAGACAAGCCTGAATTAGTCAAGAAAATGATGAGTTTTAGAGGGATAAATGCAGGCTAGAGGTATAGGCTTGTGGCTGGTTAAGAATCACTTTTACACCTCATGCTTGTTTTTCACTTTTGAATGCAAGTTGTAAAGCAACTTGCAAGCCACTTGCTTTGGCTTTGGAGATTTCAAATTTCTGCATAATCCTTGGTTCTTTCATGCTACAAACACCTCACATATCAGATACAACATGTTTCACAAGCTGAGATTGGCCAACTTTGATGAAAGAATGAATTCTTGAATTTTGACAATGTGGGACTAAAGTGAAAAACCACCAACTTGCCATGACCATAACTTTCAGCTCATAAATCCTTTTGAGATGTGCTAGTACTTTTTAGAAAGCCCTCAAATAGCTATAAAACATTCATGTTTTCATGAGTTTCAATTTCCCAATGGAACTTGGCCAAAAAGTCTCCCAAAGTTGCTAAAAAATGAACCTAAAAGTGAAATTTCTCCAAGTCTTTTTCCATTATAGAAATGAATTTGATCATAACTCCAAATCTATGCATTTCCTGATCATGGACCACTTAGGGACTTTTTTAGTATTTGTAAAGAGCTTCCAAATGAGCTTTGAACCAACTCAATTGGATGTGTGGTCAAGGAGTTATGGTTTAGCCCATTTCAAAACCCTAATTTCCCGATTTTTCGATTACTCCTTCATCCTTGATCCAATGGTCATGAAAATTTATATGCAAGTCCAATATGACATAAGGAACAATTTTTTTTCACAAAATGAAGTCCAATTCCTAAAATTTGGAGAGTTGACTTTTTGGTCAACCGTACGACCAATCGGTGACTACCGAGTCGCCTGTTGACATTCTGGACCTCCTGAGACTTTGAAACTTCTTGAATGAACTTTATTAAGCTATATGAACTTCATGGATCATAATCTCACCATTAAAACACCTTCCAACATCAAAGTCAAACTACAGTTGACTTTTACTAGTCAGAAACCCTAATCGGGTGCCCTGAAATACATTGTTCTTGATGCCGGGGTAACAACCTCAAATTGGATTCTTAATTGTCATTATATGATACCCTTGACCTTGTTTCATAATTGAATGAGCCCAAAACATTGACTAATCACACTCTTGAAGTTTTGATTTTGACTGCACGAAACCCTGATTCATCTGTAATTTGACAAAGACAAACTTGCACTGGGTTAAGGTTAGATAATTCATGAGTATGCTACTAAAATGATAATGAGAATCTAAGGGCCAAAATTTGGGGTGCAACAGTTTCCCCTATTGAAATATCTTCACTCGATGGAACTGAGGGATGATGATCCTCGTAGAATCGTAGTGAAAGGTATTTAAATATAGAAAACTGAAAATTTTGTCCCTTAGATTCGATGATATGCAAAAGGACAGGTCATGATATGCCATGAATTCTAAATAAAGCTTCATGATGCTTGGATGCAAGATACATACAGAAAAACAAAACAACGAGTAACTACTCGCGGGAACTGGCATTGTGGATCCGACACTGGGGAAACTGCGATATAACAGTCAATAGCTCACACATGACTGGTGGTAACTGAGAGGAAAAATTTACATGATGATGCACAAAAATCCAATGAAGATGACAATCTTACTAGGGAAGAGCAAACACCCCACTGGGGAAAGAGGTAGATTTCCACTGGGGACACGAGCGACTTTCTACTGGGGAAATGAAGAGCTAGAAACACGAACCTCACTGGGATGATCAGATTAGGAGCTTCCTATAGTGAAGAGTTCAAACGGGATCTTCAGGAATGAACTAGAAATAATGACAAAACATATTGGGGATACTAGTGACGACTAGATCTCTGCGACTTGCTTGGGAAAAAGGTCTCGCTGGGGATAATGATATCACCCAGTTTTAACAAGCAGTTCAAACAGTGCTAGTAACCACTAGACTTCCTAGAGGTAATGGTAACGACCAACCTGAGATAACAACAAATGAAATTTCAAATCCAATCGGTAATACAGGACTTCGACTGGGGAAGTTGGTGACGACCAAATTTCAAGCAATTCCAGTAACTACTGGACTTAAAGGAGATTGGTAATGACCAAACCAAAAGATACCAATAACGATTGGGTTTCAAATGACGCCAACTACGACTGGACTTCCATGGGGATAGTTGGTAACGTCCAACAAGACACCAATGACAATTGGATTTCGAACATCTGCCAGTTATGACTGGGTTTAAATGGAAAATCAACTAGTAATGACCAGACTTCACAAGGGATTTGCTAGTGACGACTAGACTTCATAGGGAAAGGGTTGGTGACAACCGAACCAAAAGGTAATAACGAGTGAAGTTAAGACAATGCCAGTTGCGACTGGATCTCAAAGGAAGATATGGTGACGACCAAAAGAATACCAATGACGATTGTATTTCGAACACTACCAGTTTCGACTGGACTTTAAAGGAAAAAGGTGGTGACGACCGAATCAGGGATACCAACAAGTGGAATTAAGACAATTCCAGTTACGACTGGTCTTAACAAGAAATATGGTGACGACCAAAGAACTACCAATAACGATTGGCTTCTAAAACAATGTCGGTTACGACTGGACTTTTAGGCGGAAGTTCAAGGGTAGTGATCGGTCATTCACGGGGAATCGACAGATAACACACTAAACTCGAGAGACAGAATGAATCACACTGAACCCTGGCTGAAAAGGTGTATGCAGTCTTGACAAATAGATCCACTCTCAATAGGGGAACGGAGCTTTAAACAATCTATTCAGAGATGACCAAGTAAGTTCAAGTGCTTAGACATCTTCTACTGGGATGAGTCCTTACATCATCATAAGAAGTTCCTTGAGAAAACAGTCTTCAAGTTTTGATACCCACACATGATCAAAGGGAAATCAACAATTCGACTTGCTTACACTTCATTGGGGAATGTAATTGGATTGCATATCAAAGCTTCCGCTACCATGAGGTTTCGGGGAAGTATGATTTTCCTTGACTTTCCATGAATTTGAAGTTTTTACGTCTGTTAATCTTTTCAAGTTTTATTTGACCCTAATGCTTTCAAAACTATCGTTGATCAACGAACAATATTTTGCATAACAAATAAAGGAAATGATAAATTTGCAAAGGAGGGAATGGCTCAAAACTGATTTTATTCAAGGATGAAATCTTGCAAATGACAAAATTCCATAGAAATTTTACAAGTGAAAAATGGCAAAGTGGACAAGGTTACATTGAATCCCATGACCAAACTATCCCTGAAGACTAAAACTCCCAAAATCCTTGCATCTGACGAGAGCGGTTGGAGTGAATTCTTGTAGGATCTTCTATGTTAGTGACAACTCATCTGATACAGTGAAACGCCTTTGTCCCTAACTTTTGCCTGGATCGCCCTTTCGGGTTTTCAATCCACCGGGACGCTCATTTTTTCCTAAGCTGCCCTTTCGGGTTTTCAACTTAGCGAGCTCTTATTTTTCTTTTTCTCCTTTTTTCTTTCTTCAACCCTAACTTTTGCATAAGCCGTTCCTTTGAGTTTTTGACTTATCAGGTTCTTTTTAGGCGTAATATTTTTGTACTGCATCTGAATTTACTAGATGAGTAAGTTGCTCGCCATCCATGGTTGTGAGAATCAATGAGCCTCCTGAGAAGATTGTTTTCACAACAAACGGGCCGTCATAGTTAGGCATCCACTTTCCCCGTGCGTCTTTATGAACTGGTAAAATCTTTTTGAGTACAAGTTCCCCTTCGCGAATTTCTCGGACACAAACTTTCTTGTCAAAAGCTCTCTTGATCCTCGTCTGATATAACTGACCATGACACATTGCAGATATGCGCTTTTCGTCGATAAGATTCAACTGATCAAACCTTTCTCTCACCCATTCTGCTTCTTCAAGCTTGGTTTCCATTATGACTCTCAAAGAAGGTATCTCGACCTCAATAGGAAGTACTGCATCCATTCCATATACCAGAGAAAAAGGGGTTGCCCCTGTTGAAGTGCGGACGAACATTCTGTATCCATGCAAGGCGAATGGCAGCATCTCATGCCAATCTTTGTAAGTTTTCACCATTTTTTGCAAAATCTTTTTGATGTTTTTATCTGCAGCTTCTACAGCTCCATTCATCTTGGGACGATAAGGAGAGGAATTGTGATGTTCAATTTTGAAATCATAGCACAACTCCTTCATGATTTTGTTGTTCAAATTAGTACCATTGTCCGTTATGATTCGGCTCGGAATTCCGTAACGACAGATAATCTCCTTTTTTATGAAACGGGCCACCACCTGCCGATTAACATTAGTGTAGGATGCGACTTCAACCAATTTTGTGAAATAATCAATAGCAACCAGAATAAATCGGTGTCCGTTAGAAGCTTTTGGTTCAATTGCCCCAATCATATTGATGCCTCACATAGAGAAAGGCCACGGTGTTGATAACACATTTAACAACGTCGGAGGTACATGCATCTTGTCCGCATAAATCTGACACTTGTGACACTTTCTGGCATATTGAATACAATCAGTTTCCAGGGTCAACCAGTAATAACCAGCCCTTAAAATCTTTTTAGACATAGCATATCCATTTGCATGAGTACCGAACATTCCTTCGTGAACATCTTGCATTAACAACTCTGCTTCTCGTCTGTCGACACATCTAAGCAGGACCATATCATGATTCCTTTTGTAGAGCACATCATTACTGAGGAAGAACTTGGATGATAATCGTCTCAGAGTTTTCTTGTCAAGTGACGTAGCATCTGCTGGATACTCTTGTTTCAACAGGTAATTCTTTATGTCATAGAACCATGGCTTATCATCAGTCTCTTCTTCAACCATCTGACAGTAGGCGGGCTCGGTCTTGCGTTCAATTCTGATGAGAGTGGCATCATTGGCATCCCTGACTTTCCACATCGAGGCTAACATGGCTAGGGCATCGGCAATGTGATTTTTAGATCTCGGGACATGCTTGAAAGTGATTTCATCAAAGTACTCCGTCATTTTGACGATGTAGGCTCTATAAGGGATCAAATTCTCATGTCTAGTTTCCCATTCTCCAGTAACCTGATAGATAACCAAAGCTGAATCCCCACTGACTTCAAGAAGTTTGATTTTGAGGTCAATAGCCGCCTCGAGGCCGAGAATGCATGCTTCATATTCAGCGATATTGTTTGTGCAGTCAAAATCTAACCTGGCTGTGAATGGAGTGTAACCACCTTCCGGATTCATTAAAACGGAGCCTACGCCATGCCCACTGTAGTTGGAGGAACCATCAAACATCATTTTCCACTGAAGACCTTCCTGCGGACCCTCATCAAGACTTGGTTCTTCATAATCTTTTACTAACATAATGTCTTCATCTGGGAAATCAAATTTGAGAGGCTCATAATCTTCCACTGGTTGATCTGCAAGATATTCTGACAAAATACTACCCTTGATAGACTTCTGAGCTACGTATTGGATGTCGTATTCTGGTAATAACATATGCCAACGGGTGAGCCTTCCAGTCTGAGCAGGCTTCTCAAAAATATACTTTACTGGATCCATTTTTGAAATCAACAAAGTGGTATGACAAATCATGTACTGCCTCAAACGTTTGGCCGCCCATGCCAAAGCACAACAAGTTTTCTCCAGAAGCGAGTATCGACTTTCACAATCAGTAAACTTCTTACTCAAATAATAGATAGCATGTTCTTTTCGTCCAGACTCGTCCTGTTGACCTAACACACAACCCATTGAATTCTCAAGCACTGTTAAATACATGAAAAGAGGTCTTCCCGGGACCGGTGGTATTAAGATTGGAGGCTCTTGAAGATAGCCCTTAATCTTATCAAATGCGTGCTGACAGTCTGCATTCCAAACAACCGTCTGGTCTTTGCGTAATAATTTAAAGATGGGCTCGCAAGTAGGAGTCATATTGGAAATAAATCTGGATATGTACTTCAGTCTTCCAAGAAAACCTCTGACTTGCTTTTCTGTTTGTGGAGTTGGCATATCTTGAATGGCTCGGACTTTGTCTGGATCTACTTCAATCCCTCGGTGACTGACAATGAAACCGAGTAATTTCCCAGATTTTACCCCAAAGGTACACTTGGCTGGATTCAGTCTCAACTGATATTTTCTGAGTCTCTTAAATAATTTCAAAAGATGTTCCAAATGGTCCTCCTCGCTTTGAGATTTGGCTATCATGTCATCAACATATACCTCTATCTTCTTATGCATCATATCATGAAATAAAGTTACCATGGCCCTTTGATAAGTAGCACCTGCGTTCTTCAGACTGAAAGGCATAACTTTGTAACAGTAAGTTCCCCACGGAGTAATGAAAGTAGTTTTTTCCATGTCATCGGGATCCATCTTAATCTGATTGTAACCGGAGAACCCATCCATAAATGAGAAAACTGCAAAACGAGTTGTATTATCCACCAACGTGTTGATATGCGGTAAAGGGAAATCATCCTTCGGACTGGCCTTGTTTAGGTCCCTGTAATCCACACACATTCTGACTTTCCCATCCTTTTTCGGCACAGGTACAATATTGGCTACCCATTCGGGGTATTTGGACACTGCTAAGAACCCGGCATCAATCTGTTTCTTCACCTCATCTCGAATCTTGAGAGCCATGTCAGGTCTTGTTCTTCGGAGCTTTTGTTTAACTGGTGGGCATTCTGGTCGAAGTGGTAACTTGTGAACCACTATGTCAGTGTCTAGACCCGGCATATCCTGGTATGACCAAGGAAATACATCCACATATTCTTTCAAAAGTTCTTCTAGTTGCTGCTTGACCTCTGCCCATAGAGCTGCCCCAGTCTTGACTTCTTTCTTGTCTTCTTCGGTGCCAAGATTAATGACTTCTATCTGTTCTTTGTAGGGTTGAAGCTCTGCATACTCATGGTGTGCCAATTTTACCAGTTCATCAGGGATTTCGAAATTTTCATCCTCATCTTCAGCTTGGTATATTGGTGAATCAAAGTCAGGAGGGAATGCAAAGTCATAGGATTCAATGGGTTTTAGGACATCACTGCATGTTGGAATGGCTTACTTTATTAAAACGCACAAAGACAAATGCAGCATATAACAGAAAAATTGTTTTGGTTTTTTAAGATTTCCATTTTTCTTTTTAAAATGAAAGTAAAAGCAGTAAAGGAAATAGCACAAGGAAATTAACAAAATAGTTCATTTTTCATTGATTTTCTTGAAAGCTCGGGGCCCTTACAAAACATTCCTATAGCCTTGGGCATGGCTATGGAGATTTAAAACAACAACAAGAAAAGAAAGACAAACAAATTACTTTGACTCAGGAAAAACCAAAGGAATCTCAATAGCTTCCCAGTTGCTCAAGGCAGTGTTGCAATGATACACTAGCTGTTCAAGGTCTTCATCTTCATAATCTTCTTCCACAACACTGATTTGGAAACCTCCACTGATGAATACTTCTTTTATAGTCTTTGGACGTCCTTTGTCATGTGTCGGTGCTTCATCATGAGTTGGTTTGTAACCCAACCCTTGGCGATCCATCTTTGGCTTTACTTCAACAACCTCTCCCCAACCTGCGGGAGTACCTTCTTCCAGTGTAGACTTGATGCCTCGAGAGGATGCAAAAGACGGACCACTCTTAGCCACTGTTTCTTCCAACATCACTGCATTAGCTATCTCGAGTGCCTGAAAGGAAGTTTCTAACGCGCCCTCCTCTGCTTCGATATACCTGAACGATGACAAATTTCTCACCATTAGGTCTTCTTCACCGTGTACAATCACTAATTTATCATTCACAACAAATTTCATTCTCTGATGTAAGGTGGAAGTTACTGCCCCAGCGACGTGAATCCATGGTCGTCCTAACAAACAACTATCAGCTGGGTTAATGTCCATGACTTGGAATGTAATATCGAACACCTGAGGTCCGATCATGATTGGCAATTCTACTTCTCCAACCACCGTTCTTCTTGAACCATCAAAAGCTTTTACAATCAAAGATGTTGGCTTCATTTCTGCCCCTGCATATGCTAGCCTTGCGAGCAACCTGGCGGGCAATACATTCAATGAGGATCCAGTATCGACCAAGACTCGTGCCATGGTGTCTTCTTGGCACCTGACAGATATGTGTAACGCACGGTTGTGATTGCGTCTTTCATTCGGTAATTCTGCATCACTAAAGCTCAAGGTGTTACAGGTTGTAATGTTGGCTATTACTGAATCAAATTGTCCGAGAGCTATGTCTTTTATCACATGTGCCTGTTTTAATACATTTTGCAGAGCTTCTCTGTGAGTTGGAGAATTCATTAAGAGAGACAAGATCGATATCTTTGATGGGGTTTGGTGGAGCCGATCAATGATCTTGTAATCACTTTTCCGAATAATCCTTAAGAATTCTTCGTCGTCTCCTTCAGTTCCTGGTGCCTCTTGTTCTTTTGTTGCAGCAGGGGTAACCTCTTTTGGAGCGGCTACTGTCATTTTTGGTTGATAGATGCGACCACTACGGGTCATTTTGCTTGTACCTGCAATGTTTGTCACGTCCGTTTGGTCGTCTCTTACTGTCTCTTTCTGACTAACCTCCCCTGATCCTCGGTCTATCACAGTCATGTCATACTTCCATGGAACGGCCTTTGTGCTTTCAAAAGGAAACGGTCTTGGTTTCTGAATAATAACCGGTCGGGGTTGATTGATAGCCGATTTGTTGAAAACGGGCTTCACACCTTTGTTGGTCATTTTGAACACCGGAACTTTCTCACCTTTCTTCGGTAAATTGAAAACAAGCTCAATCACCGAAACTTCTTCTTTCCTCACCTTACTACACACATGTAATATTCCTTCATCAATCAACCTTTGTATACCTCTTCGTACCTCATCACACCCTCTAGAATCACCAGAACATTTTTCACAATCATTATGGGCATCCTCTATCAATTCTGCTTTCAGTAGTTTCTCGTGAAGTAACCTCAACGGGGTTCTAATCTCGGACACATCTCGGAATATCCTTTCATCTGACACTTCTTCTACCACATTGACCCCTCCATGGTTCGGCAATGGATTACTTTTGACATTTGGGGGTACATCATCAAAAGACAAGATCTTCTTTTCCATCAACTCTCTGACAAGATGTTTTAAAGCAAGACAGCCTTCTAAATCATGACCGGCAGCACCTTCGTGAAAGGCACAATGAGCATTTGGATTATAGTGAGGAGACGTGGTGTCTAGATTTAATGGTCGTGTTGTTACCAATCCCTGCTGCACTAAGGAGGGGTACAATTCTGTATAAGTCATCGGTATCTGAGGAAGTGGAGGTTTTGTTGTCGGTCTCCGATTCTGGTAGTTTTGTCTGGGTGCCTGAGCTCTAGGTTGATGATGTTGTTGATAGGGTGGAGCGTTGGGCGCTCGTTGATACCCTTGTTGAATTGGTTGATATACAGGTGCTGGTTGCACTGTCTGATAACTGGGAACAGGATGACTGAAAGCCGGAGTTACAGCTGCCACATAAGGTTGTTGGGCATACTGCAACGGATACATTGGTCGTTGCTGATGGGATTGCTGAACATAACTCTCTTGAAGCTGCTGAACAAAGCCTTGCTGAGTTTGTTGAACATAACTCTGCTGATACTGTTGGTAAGGTGGTCTCCAGGTGCGACTCTTTCTTCCCACAGTTACTGCATTTGTCTCCCCTTCCTTCTTTTTATGGAAGTTACTGCTGAGCTTCTTGACATTGTTGTTACCAGAACTGCTGGAACTGCTAGCCACCTTCCCATTCTTCATTCCTAGCTCCACTCTCACCCCCAGTGCTACTATATCAGAAAAACTTGCGGTTACACTACTGATCATCTTCTCATAAAACTCTGGTCTTACTGTATCGACGAACTAATCTGTTAACTCTCTTTCACTCAAAGGAGGTTCTACCTGAGAGGCAGTTTCCCTCCACCTTTGTGCATACTCTTTGAAAGATTCCGAACTCTTCTCTGACATACTCAGTAACTGTCTTCTATCAGGGGCTAAATTCATGTTGTACTTGTAATGTTTTACAAAAGCATCAGCCAAGTCTTGGAAACTATGAATACGAGACTGATCCAAGCCCAAATACCATTTAGCGGGAGCTCCTTTCAGACTATCTTGGAAACAGTGAATCATTAACTTGTCATCTTCCACATGAGCGGCCATTCTTCAGTAATACATAACCAGATATGTTCGAGGACAAGTAGCCCCAGAATACTGATCAAAAGTGGGAACTTTGAATTTCGGAGGAATTACCAATCCAGACACTAGGCACATATCTCTGGCATCAGTACCAAAGATGTCATTTCCTTCCATTGCTCTGACTTTCCTGCCGATAGTTTCTACACTTTCTTTCAACTTATCATGTCGTTCGCTCTCTTCTTCATACCCATCAATACCTTTGTATACTGGTGGAGGATTATGAAAAACAGGGCGCGCTTGAACCTAAACAGAAGGCTGAGTGTAAGTAGGAATAGCTTGAGGAACTTCTGGCCCCAAAGGAACTGCTTGTTGATTGACTATTGGTAGAGGTACAAAACTAGGCGATAACCCATATGGTGGAACATTTGCAACAGTGACTGCCGTTGGGATCGGCTCTACAACTATGCCAGTGATTTCAGAAACAACAGTGGCTTGAGTGTCCAACTTTGCACGAATGACTTGTAGGGCTTCCATGATCTGCCCCATGCCTCCTCGTAGCTCTCCGAGTTCATTATCAATTCTGTCCACATCCAAATTCTGTCCTTCCATTCTTATTCGAGCTTGGTCTCGGGTGTTGTATCGGTGTTGAGGATTCAGTGTGATTCTTTCTGGAGACAAAACAGCAAGATGAGACACAACACAAGAACATGCACATGCAATGCTTATGAATGCAAAATGCAACAATGCAAAATTAATCATTCAAGGAATCTAAAGAAATATTTGCAAAAATTATAACAATGGGGAAATAAGCAAATTCAATTCCCAGTTTCTTCAAGTTCTCCAATTTTGGCCTTTGGAATACAACCTCCATCCTATAATATCTGCAAACAATCTTTAGCTCTTTGAATGATTAATTAATGAGAATGCAAATGCAAAGGTTTCATGGAACTCAGATCAAAACATCATTTCATTTCATTGATTTTCAATATTTGAATTACAAAATATCTAGTACATTTTACAAAAGTCCTAAGGCTGACAGTATTCTAAATAAAAGTCCTCTTTTGCTTTGAGTTTCTTGATTTCTTCTTCCATCTGAGTCTTCTCAAGAATGAGTTTGTCCACGACTAGCTTCCATGGAGTTGGCTGAGAGCTGGAAAAAGGTAAACCTTCCTGTGCCTTCCTTTTCTTACAAGCAATCATTTCTTCATCCTTCGCCTGGAGTTGTCTACGGAGTTCATCATTCTCTTCCATGGCCACTTGGTACTTGTACTTCCAGGCTACTTCAGTTTGTTGTGATTTCCTCAAAGCAATCTTTAACTTCTCCTCTTCAGACATAAAGATCATTGTGTGTTCCTCCTCTAAAGCCATGGGCTTGTGCTGAGGATAAGGCATCTTCAGCTGAATAGCTCTCTTTCGGACCCATTGGAGATAAGGCTCGAGAGAGACGCAATTAGGCTTCCCCAAGTCTTCCTTTCCTTTCTTGTGTACATGTCCCCAAGCTTTTAGAATTTCTCCCTTCAATTCTGAACTTCCTTTAAAGAAAATATTCTCCACATGAACGCTGTTTGGCTTGTCCTTCAAATGATATCCAAGCTGACGGCGAGCGAGAACAGGGATATAGCTGATTCCTCCACTTGTACCCAGGAGAGGTACGTTACCAAAGCTTCCACAACTGTCAATGATTTTTATCCCATTGTAACTACGGCTGTACCAATCAATATCAGAGTGAGTAAGAGCCATGACCTTCTGAGACCACCAACCTTCATTCCAAAAAGCATGAGCCTTAGGTAAGTGAGAAATAAACCACTTATATAACAAAGGAACACAACAGGTAATCATTCCTCCCTTATGCAAATTCCTCAAGTGAACAGAATGATATGCTTCCGCTAGTAAAGTAGGCACATGGTTTTTCTTCAAGAAAATCTTAATGGCGTTGAGATCCACAAAATTATCAAAGCTTGGAAACAAGAAGATCCCATAAATGAGCAAGGTAAAGATTGTTTCGAATGCATCCATACTCAAGTGATCAGCATAGTATTGTGCTTTTCCAACCAAGAACTCTGCAGTCAAACCAAATACTCCTCCCTTAGTAACCATATTTTTCCGAATATCTACCAATCCTAAACGTGTAGCTTTAGCAATTTCTTCTTCCTTAGGGTCCTTCTCCATGATTGGAAAAGGAGAGTCTTCAAGAATAGGCAGACCAATCAAGCAAGAATATTCCTCAAGTGTAGGTACTAGCTGATAATCAGGGAAAGTAAAATAATGATAGACTGGATCATAAAACTGGAGGAGTGTGGAGAGAAGTCCCAGATCCATCTTCCTTTTTACCCTCAACAATGACAATAAGTTCCCATACCTGCTCTTGAATCCTTCTA
This sequence comes from Lathyrus sativus, assembly GCA_963859935.3. Lineage (NCBI taxonomy): Eukaryota > Viridiplantae > Streptophyta > Magnoliopsida > Fabales > Fabaceae > Lathyrus > Lathyrus sativus. Next base: position 367,886,485 of record OZ012741.1, read on the forward strand.
GATCTGTTATCAAAGTGCTCAACCTTTCTATGTCATCCAAGTTAGGACTTTTGTAAGTGTACTTCATAGTTTTCTTTTTTCCATTATCCATGATGACCCTAATGTTTACAAACAAGAGATCTGAGTTCCATGAAACTTTTTATGATATGATGTTCATGAATGCATGAATGCACAAACACAGGTAAGCACATATATACATACTGATAAACAGATAAAGGTTTTGGTTTGGAGAACATAAGTATGGAGTCAAGGTCTACCCACCCCAAAGGTATGTACTAAGGTTTTCAAAACTGTAGAGCAAGGTTCTAAAAAGAGTTCCCAGAGTCCTCGACCCATCTTTCGGATATTATCAATTTCCCAAATACTTGGTGGTCGATAATATTCTCAAGAGAGTCTCGTCCAAGTGTAGTATTGCGTATCAACTACTTTGGAATTACTTCCTTATAGTCACCACACTACATCCTAATAAAGCCATAGTGGGGAGAAAGTAATCTAAAGGTCATCAGTATCACGGGCTCTCATGTAGAAAGTAGCATTGTTTTCACGAATACTGGATCAACAATCCTAACTCTCAAAAGGGCCTCTACTGAGTGGTGGTTTTCTCAAGTCAACTTGGTCGGGAATCAACTCCCTATAAGTCTTTTTGAATATACCACCATCCTATCATAAGTACGCTTAAACACGGGTATAGTGTTGTCTCACCACTCAAAGTTCCCAAGATCCAACAGAGCACATATGTACATATTTACAAATATTCACAAATATAGCAAGTACTCAAATAAGATAGGCTAAACCCTCAAAACAAAATAAGCATTTCCCCAGTGAAGTCGCCATTTCTGTTGCGGTGAAAATTGGATATCAAGCTATTAAATTAACTTGAATCTTAATTCTTTTTACAACCGAACTTTATTTTATCCAAAGGAAAGGTCTAAAGAAAGAAAAACCTTTTTCGCGATGTAACAACAACACTTAAGAGATTCGTGGATCGGGGGTTGGTTTTACCTAGGGAAGGTGTTAGCACCCTAAGCATCTGTAGTACTCTACAGGAACCTTTTGTTTGATTGCTTGCTAGGTTTGTGAAAATGTATTATGTATTGGGAAAAGATATGAGTTCAAACCTAAAGTTATATATACTAAGTTTGCTCACAAAGACATCGCATCTTCTGCCTACGTATCCTAACTAGGATAGAATCAGAGCAATCGTAGTTCACCTCACAAAGGGGAGAAGAACACTTGATTATGATCAAGGTTCCGAGGGGGAAAAACATGACAATGTTTGTGTGGAGTTTGACAAAACTCCCTAATCTAAGTTGTAATATTCAAAAGGGGAAGTAAGAAATCATGACAATGATTCTTACACAGAGTTGACAAACTCTTTCCTAGGGTTCTAGTTGAAGAACACTCCTAGTACAAGTGGGTATCTTAGACTCAAAGCAAAGTCTAATGGCTTCTAAACTAAGGTTAAAGTGACTTAACAAAGTCAAGAGTGGGATAAGGGATGTATCCATGACATGGAGGTCAAATGGACAAACTTTTCCTTTGGAAGTAGACAGGGGATGCAACTGGATGAGAGATAACAAGCTTCATCACTTGGGGGAAGAGAACAACAAGAAAATTAACAACATAATAAAGATGCATTAATGGTGACAATCATTAAATGAGTATATAAGATTGATTAGCATAAAAAATGCATTGATGACAATCAAAGCAGGTAAGCAGAACAGGAACTGTGACGACAGATCGAGTTAAATTAAGCTAACATATGAAGTAACATGAACATGGTAATAACCAAAGATTAAATCCTAATATGTTAACAAACATTTAATAATGAGAATGCAAACAAGTATCACAAATAATTACAAGTACATAAGGAGAAAATTCATCTGCATACATCAAAACGATCACAGAAAATAGACAACTTGCACATAGTCAAAAGAGATGAAAAATTATGCAAACATGAAAATTAAAAATATGACATGAAAGTAGGCATCAAGATGAACACAATGCAAAAAGAATGGGTGAAAAATGATTAAAATTGAGAGAGATATGATTTTCCAACGATTGGTGAAAAAATGACAAAATTTAATAAAAGGGTTGCCCTCCTCAGGGGTCGAACTCAGGTTCAAGGCGTGCAAGGCGTGTTTTGGCATATGGTCTTACTACTGGGGTGGCTATACATCCGTTTGTAAATGCCACCCCATAAATATATATGGGATACTCAAAAACCAGGCTGGGCAAAAGTAAGGCAAGAAACATGATTGCATTTTCACTTGTAACTTTCTCAATTCTCAACCTTTTGAGATGAAATTTATATGCAAATTGACCAGAAAAACATGAGGAACAAGATGGTGCACTTAGATTTTTGAAATTCCTTTCCTATTTTAAAACCCGATAGTAGGTATGTTTGGAAGCTTGAAAGTGCATTTTGATGTGAGTCTCATGTATCAGTCAGTTTCCAATCAAAATAATCATGCTCACACAACATATAAATGATAATGAATGGATCTAAAACAATTTTAAGGATGAAATCAAACTGTGGTAAAAAGTGCCATGTGAATTGCAAAATTTCATGAATGATGTGCATGACCTATGGCAGTTCAGCTTTAAAGCACATATTGACCAAAATGAACACTCACACACATCAAGTACATGTCATTGAGTGAATTAAAGCAAAGAGTGAGGTTCAATTCTAACTGGTATGAAATATGGTGATCCAAGTGATACGTCTGTGAAGTGAAGTGCAGTGTGAAGTCAAGTTTCAATTCTAGACCTGTTCAGATCAAGCTAATCATGTCTACACAACAAAATTATGATATTGAGAGGAACCAAACACATTTTGAAGTCAAACAACAACTGGTATGAAAAGTGGTATTTGAATTGCAATTTGGTGCTAGTATGATGCATGAAAGATGCAGTTCTTATTTGTATGCATATTCTGATCAATTTAAACATCTGCACATCACACACACACACACACACACACACACACACACACACACACACACACACACACACACACACACACACACACACACACACACACACATATATATATATATATATATATATATATATATATATATATATATATATATATATATATATATATATATATATATATATATATATAAACAAATGAATTCAAACAGTGAAAGTGGTTTCAAATTGGTTGGTATGAGAATTGACATGCAAACTGCATTTTGGTGTTTTTGTGAAAGTGTGAGAATCTCAAATCATGTTACAGGCATATTTTGATCAAGACAATCACTCAAACAGTTCACATATATGTTGTTGGATGAATATCAAGCAAGAGAAGAGTTTAAAACAAGCTGTCATGAAAAATTGCATGTCAAGTTGCAAGTTGATTTGAAAAAAAAGAAGTGTTGAGGTTCAGTTTTGGTTCTATGCTTTTTCAGGTCAAATCAAACATCCATACACCATATATTCATGATATGGAATAGATTCAAGCAAAGATTAGGATTCAAAACAGTCTATGTTGATACATAGTATTCAAAGTGCAAAAACTGTCAAGTGAGATGCAACAAAGAGGCCAAATCATTTTTGCAGTATATTTACACCAAGCAAATCCTACACACATACTTCATACATGGAAAGCAAAGTGTTCAAGCAAGAAAATGATGCCTAGCAGTCTGTTATTGCAAAATGAAGATTTGAGTGAAAATTTGACAAATTGAATGCACAAAGGAAGTTCAGTTTGGTTTTCCCCACATATAACCCACACAACTCATACACACAAGTTATATATGCACAAATGGATGATTCTAAACTCAAATCTAAACCAACTTTAACCCCTAACCAAAAATGACATGTCTGTGGCATTAATATGAAAAGTGTAGCATTTTATGAATGATGAAGCAAAATAGATGCAAACAGTTCCACACAAACATACACACATATCATGATCATGATTTCAAATATGACTCAAATCACCAAGGAGCAGTTCTTGAGTCATGACCGAATTTTGGCATGAAACATACACATGATATATCTTTCACATAATAAACTCAAAATAATAAATCATGGAATTATGGTGCAAATCAAGAATAGAGTATTTACATACCTCTAGTAGGTTGTATTGAGCAAGTTTAACCACCAAGAAACCCAGAGGAACTTCAAGTGCTCCTAGCTTTGAGAGATTCTTTCCTTATGAAGTAACAAAGCAAACTTCAAGACAGTTGGAGAAATAAACTCCACCAATGCCCCTCAATGCTTTTGGACAATTCAGGAATGATATATGAGAGGTGTTAGGATGATTAGAACAACAAGGAAATGTATGGAACAAGATATGGCTGATTTTGTGGCTTTTGGTCAAAGTAACTTGGTGATGAAGTTGACTTTTTGAATAGTGATGTTTTTGAGTGGTCTAAGGTCTTTTAAACCTTCTATATCATATTTAGGGATTGTGTGGGTGATTGTTGGGGTTTTTGAATGGTGAGAAATGAATTTGGCAGCAAATCTCCCAAGGCAGATTTTGAAGGTTTTTGTGAAAATGAGATTTTGAGATTTTGGAGTAAGGAGGGAAAGAGTGAGAGCTTTCAATTTCTCTGGTTTTTATAATTTATATTGTGTTGGAAATTATGTGGTGAGGGTTCTATTTATAGGCAAGGAAGTGGCTTGGGGCAGATTTGAAGATTTCTTTACTTTGAAGAAAGGTTTTTCACTTTTAGATCAAACCTCCACAAGAGGGTTTTCTTGGCTGATAGGCAAGCCTCAATTAGTCAAGCAAATGATGAGTTTTAGAGGGCTAAATGTAGGCTAGAGGTATAGGCTTGTGGCTGGTTCAGAATCACTTTTACACCTCATGCTTGTTTTTCACTTTTGAATGCAAGTTGTAAAGCAACTTGCAAGCCACTTGCCTTGGCTTTGGAGATTTCAAATATCTGCGTAATCCTTGGTTCTTTCATGCTACAAACACCTCACATATCAGATACAACATGTTTCACAAGCTGAGATTGGCCAACTTTGATGAAAGAATGAATTCTTGAAATTTGACAATGTGGGACTAAAGTGAAAAACCACCAACTTGCCATGACCATAACTTTCAGCTCACAAATTCTTTTGAGATGTGCTAGTACTTTTTAGAAAGCCCTCAAATAGCTCTAAAACATTCATGTTTTCATTAGTTTCAATTTCCCAAAGGAACTTGTCCAAAACGTCTCCCAAAGTTGCTAAAAAATGAACCTAAAAGTGAAATTTCTCTAAGTCTTTTTCCTTTATAGAAATGAATTTGATCATAACTCCAAATCTATGCATTTCCTGATCATGGACCACTTAGGGACTTTTGTAGGATTTGTCAAGAGCTTCCAAATGAGCTTTGAAATAACTCAATTGGATGTGTGGTCAAGGAGTTATGGTTTAGCCCCTTTCAAAACCCTAATTTCCCGATTTTTCGATAACTCCTTCATCCTTGATCCAATGGTCATGAAAATTGATATGCAAGTCCAATATGACATAAGTAAAAATTTTGTTTCACAACTTGAAGTCCAATTCCTAAAATTTGGAGAGTTGACTTTTCGGTTAACCGTACGACCGATCGGTGACTACCGAGTCGCCTGTTGACATTCTGGACCTCCTGAGACTTTGAAACTTCTTGAATGAACTTTTTTAAGCTATATGAACTTCATGTATCATAATCTCACCATTAAAACACCTTCCAACATCAAAGTCAAACTACAGTTGACTTTTACTAGTCAGAAACCCTAATCGGGTGCCCTGAAATACACTGTTCTTGATGTCGGGGTAACAACCTCAAATTGGATTCTCAATTGTCATTATATGATACCCTTAACCTTGTTTCATAATTGAATGAGCCCAAAACATTGACTAATCACACTCTTGAAGTTTTGATTTTGACTGCACGAAACCCTGATTCATCTGTAATTTGACAAAGACAAACTTGCACTGGGTTAAGGTTAGATAATTCATGAGTATGCTCCTAAAATGATAATGAGAATCTAAGGGTACAAAATTTGGGGTGCAACAGTAAGAATCAACTCACTAAGCTTGATGTACATCAGCACAAGAATCCACTAAGGCTCATACTTCTTGAGGAATGCACAGAATTCCTCCTAAGGAGTAATTAGGCTCTCCTAGAAAGGAACCAAATAATTGGACTAGAAAGAAGGGAAATATGGTGTGAACCTAAGGAACCCACCAAGTCATTGGATGTCCATCCATGGCTCAAACTCCTTTAGGAATGCACAACATCCCTCCTAAGGAGGAATGAGGCTCTCACCCAAGAAGGATCCAAGGAATTGGACTAAGGAAGAGTGAAGGCAAAGCTTCTAAGGAGGGGAAATCAACCACCTAAAACTCCTAAAGAAACCTTAATATTCGAGCCCTAATGAAAATCCATTCTAATGGAGCTAATGGCATGTTAAAGGCTTAGGAATCATCCTAAAGGGGTCACAACCTATTCACTATGGTATCATGGAAGTATTAGAAGCCTAGGATTTGCAAAAGGTCACTTAAAGTGCAAACTAGGTGGAATGCTAAGTTGGGATCACCCTAAACACAACCATCAAGCAAAATCAGGGAAAAATAGAAAATCACTCCTAAAAAATCTAGTAAAAATTCTAGAGGTTCCTAAGGATATTAGGAAGCTACAATTAAAATCTTAAGTCAAAATTTCAAGCCTAAAGGTATCAACCAGGGGAAAAATCCTGAAGGGTGCTATGAAGGAGGCAGCTGGGAAAGGTGCTAAAGAGCTCACTCAAACCCTATCAAAATAGGGCCTAAAAATCTGGATAAAAATACATAAGGGTCACCTAAGGTGTCTAGAAACAGCCTACCAGATATTAGGAACTTATTCTAAGGATTGCATAGAAAACAAAATTCAACAAGTAATCATACCAGTTTCACAACTCAAGAAATCACTAATCATGGAAAAATTCCAATTAAATTGAGAAACAACTCTAAAAATAATCCAATAACATGCAAAGTCATTTAACATATTAAGGAATCAGAGGCAAAAAGATCAAGAATCATGGATGCATTTCACTATTTTAAATGAATAAAAACAATCATGCTTCAAAACATAAAACAAGAGAAAGAGATGAACATGATTAAATGCATAACATGCAAAATGCAAAGAGGGAGGAAAAGGCGTGTGGGGAAATGGCCGCCACAAGCGCATCTCGACCTCAGTGATGCGATGCAAACACGATGCAAACAATGGAAAGACATGCAAGAAACAGAAACAAACGAACATGCAAATAAAACTCATTTCGAACCACATGCATAAAATATTCATTCAAGTGGAAAATGGACACACGCGTGTTGACAACATCAAGATTAATCTACAAACAGTGGAAAATAACCAAAGCAATTCAATCCTAACATGTCATATTGATCTATGACGATTCGAATCGAAACGGGATGCAATCATGCAAACAAAACAACAAATATGACCTTCTGGTTCAGTGTTAATCGGTTAACACTATGTGTTAATCGGTTAACACAATTTGTTAATCAGTTAACACATGAAAATGAGTGAAAATCTGGAAATTCACATGTGTTAATTGGTTAAGACTAGGCGTTAACCGGTTAACACTATTAACGTTCTTAAAAATGTTTGAAAATTTAAAGTGGTTAACCGGTTAACACTGAACCAGAAGCCAAAAACAGCAGAAAATCACTTTCATGCACAAAACAACTTATTCGAGAATGCAACAGATCAACTTATCACATAAGCACGAAATTAACAACAGCACAACAGAGATCCAATCATGGATACACAAACACATAGAAATAATCAAAATCCGAATGGATCGAAATCAACGAAAACGCAATCGAATATGGTGATGAACACGACAATCATGCAAATAAGCTCGAATAATTAAATTAAATCGGAAAACCAACCTACGAATCAGAGATTTGATCCGGTGATCGTTGATCAACTGAATTTGCAAAGATCCAAACAAGATTAGACGAAAAACTTCAAGATTAAGCGAAAAACTTCAAGATCCACAATAATACTCGCAAGAAGATGAAGATCAAACTGAATTGTTCCAAATAAGTGCTTCCAACTTAAGCTCCAAAATCATATATCAATTTGCACGAAAATTGATTATGAAAATTGATCCGATGATGATGATGAGTGGAGGTTTATGCTCAAGATGCCATTGATTTCAATGAAAAATCAATGGATCCAATGGTAATGAGCTTTGAGTGAGGGTTTGGAGAGTGGAGAAGATGAGAGAATTGAGAGAGAGTTCAAGCAATTATGAAAAATGAATTTGGGATTATGAGTGGCTAGTCTCTTGAGGCTTGGAGTGAATTACTTATATACATGCTAGGTTTGGATTAAAGTGAGGTATGGAGGGAGGTTTGGAAAATGTGGAATGGAGTTAGGTGTGGAAACTGAAATAACCAACTTGAGAAGGTTCTAGATCCCTCTAGAATGCACCATGGAACCTTTCAAGTGATTGAAATTGAACCCCAAGGCAGCCCCCTTTGAGATTTTATGTTTTAGGAAAAATTTGCACCTGTTAACCGGTTAACGGTAAGTTTTAACCGGTTAACACCTTCAAAATTTGAAATTGGCGCTTTTTGGAGGGAAACCTGTCCGTTTGCCCTATTTCCAACCGTTTGGAGCACTGTCAAGCCTCTGACTCTCATTTTTGAACGCCGTAATCATGAGAATGCCTGGAATAATCTGAATACTATTTTCTGACTTGCCATTACTTGCTAAACAAAAGAAAATTGATCGTTCGACCGCTGGGAAAAATAAATGCATGCGTCTCCGATGTTCGTTGTTCGATATTTTGTATTGAAAAAAGAGTCCTGTGCCACAGGAGGATCTTGATCTCCTGCTTCGAGAATGAATGCTATGCAAATGCTAATGCTATAAAAATGCAATGAAACAAAAGCTAGGTAGAAAAAAGGTTAGGAAAATTTTGGGGTGCAACATATACCTGCATGAACTTTTCAATTAAATTATGGAAAATAATGTTCATAGCCCTTTGATAGGTTGCTCCAGTGTTTTTTAAACTGAATGGAATTAACAACCATTCATAAGTTCCCAACGCCCCTAGGCATCGGAACGCCGTTTTGGGAACATCTTCCTCATCTATGAAGATCTGTTTATATCCTGAATATCTGCTAAGCACCCTTAGATATTCAAAAACAGCGGCTACATCGACCAACATTTCTACCACAGGCATTGAATACTCATCTTTAGGGGTGGCACTATTCAAATCTCTAAAATCTATGCAGATTCTCAAGGTGCCATTTTTCTTGACGACTAGGACTATGTTCGCCAACCATTCGACATACCTTGTTGTGCAGATGAACCGACTTTGTAGCAATATTTCAATCTCCTTCTTGATATTCAATGTGAATTTAGGGGTGAATCTATGTGGTTGTTGCTTCACTGGTCTCCTCTCTGGTTGGATGGGAAACCGGTGTTCCACAACCCTACGACTTAGCCCTGGCATCTCGTCGTAATCCCAGGAAAAATAATCCTTGTACTCTTTCAATACCTCAGTCAGTTTGGCTCTTATCTTTGAACCAATCTTGGTACTCACATATGTAGGCCTTTTTGTAGTTCCATCCCGTAAATCAATCTCTTCGAGCGGGCCTTATGCTTGTATCCTATGCAGCTTGCAGGATGGGTTTTTCTCAAACCCCAAAGGCTCGACGTCGTAAATACAATCGAGCCTCCGAATTTCTGAAGCTGTTGTCTGGCCATGTATGCCAATCGTACATATATTGATGGCGGTCTCACTGTTCTTTTCCTTTACGAGCACCGCCTTTCGCTTATTTTCAGCCAAATAGGCCGAAATTCGAGTTAGACTCTCTGACTCAGCAGCCATCTTTATTTATAGGGGGGCACCCCGTGGGTGGGCAAGTTTGTGATGACTCCGCTGGGGTGTCAGCTGAATCCCACACGAAACCATAATCCAGGTCAAAGTTTAGGATACGACCGGTGTTGACGGAGGTATAAGATCCTGACTCGTCATCACATGGTGCTACGTGCGCCAGGTGTTGGTCAAAATATCTCTTTGTCCCCTTAGTTTCATCAATTCTATAATAACTCTGGTCAGCCTCGACATTCTCAACGACGCCATCCTTCCTCCAAATACTCAGCATTTGATGTAGAGTTGAAGGAACTGCCCCGACTTCATGGATCCACTATCGTCCTAATAAAAGGTTAAAATTTTCCTTAGAGTTTATGACGATGAAGAGTGTCGACCTGGTGGTGGTTCCCACAGCTAAGTCCACATGGACTACTCCTAGAATATTGTTGGTTTTCCCTTCGTAATTGGATAAAACCATGTTGTGTTGCTTAAGATCAACTTCAGTCTTCCCGATCCTCCTAAATGATGTACGGGACATTAAATTGATTGTTTCCCCTCCATCCACGAATACCTTATTCATTGCCACACCGCCGACCTTTGCTTTTATAAATAATGGTTTCAAATGATACATCATCCATGGGCTAGGTGTTTCAAACATGGCAGCTCACTCTTCTACCACACCACTGTTATTCACATAATAACACAACGACTTATCTTCTGTAGCTTCGTCTGGAAGAAAATAATCTTTTGACTCTGAGACCTCTAATACCCTATCGTACTCCGCCGACAGTATTGACACGATTCCACAATTTACCACGAAGTCCTCACCGTAGGTGTCCTCATTTGTCTCATCGTACATGTCTTCATCCAAATCATCTTTTGGAGATGGAGTATATTCCTCGTCTGATTGAGGCGTATACTTTGGTTCGTCGTCATCCGACTGGGGGGTGTATTTTGGCTCCTTCTTGCTTTCCATTCCAGAAGTATACTTCGATTTCTGGGTCGACACCACCGCCCTTTCGCCAGATCCTCCCATGGTGATGATGTGGTTTGGTTTGACACAACTTTCTCTTTTTCAACTAATCTGGTCTTCCGGGGTTGCCTTTTCATCCTGGGATTCCCGACAGGCCGTAGCTGCAAAGTCGACGCTTCCTTGGAAGCCTTTTTGTTTCGCTGATGGCGCCTCCACTGGGTTCTCGTCATCGGGTTCTTTCCCTTGTAGTTAGGGGATACCACATATCCCTTAGGTTTAGTATTCTTGTCGGAGGCTTTTGTCTCTCTTTCCAGGTCCAACACTCTCCACTTTGGCCTCTTGCTCCCTTTTTGGGTCACGGGTGCTATCCACTTATCCTACGGGGTATCCGACGGGGGGACAAAATTCTTGGGCCTTGCTCTGACATCTTACGTCTATAGTTAGCTCTAGTCCGATATCGGTGTTGAGGAATTAACTTGACGACTCAAAGTTACACTAGAAGATAGAAACAATTGGACATGAGTTACTGGACAAACAGAGGTATGCAATGAACCATGCAAAGATGCAAATGCAATGCAATGTGATGAAAGACAGGATGCAAAACATATATAACATGATCAAAGGTTCGAGATCACAACATGAGGTCTGGGTAAAGAACAAACCACATGATGTGTACTAGGGGTAAAGCACCAGCATAGCGGGTTCTAACAAAGTTCCCAAAGTCATCGGCCCATCTTTAAGATATTATCGACACACCAACTACTTGGAAATTAGTAATATTCTCAAGAGAGTCTCGTCTGAGTGTAGTATTTCATATCAACTACTTCGGGACTACTCCCTCATAGCCATCGCACTACGTCCTAAAAGGTCAAGTGGGGTAAAAGGTAACTAAAGGTCCTCAGTGTCACAAGCTCCTAGGTTGAAAGTAATAATGTTTTCACGAATACTCGTTCAACAAAACTACTCCCAAGAGGGCCTCTACTGAACGGTGGTTTCTCAAGTCATCTTATTCGGGAATCAACTCCCTATAAGCCTTCCTGAATATACCACCTTTCTATCATAGGTGCACTCAAATCCGGGTATAGGACTTATGCTCATTTCGGCCATATCCCTAAGATATTGTGTGTCTAGATTTTTCCTAATAGCATAATCTAAACCGCCTGCGGCCATTTCGACCAATTCGTGTTCAGGGACTTGAGTAAAACATCGTGCTTTCAATAGTCTGAACCTGTTGAGATACTGGTCTACGGACTCCGCTGCCTTTCGCTTGACGCTGGAAAGCTTTTTCAAACTAATCTTTGATTGCCCCATGTAAAACTGCTCATGAAACAATATTTATAGCTACGTCCACGTATGGACAGGCTGTGGGGGCAGCGAGGTGAACCATGTGAACGTTCTTAGTTAGGGAACTAGGGAAATATTTCATTTTTAAGTCTACGTTATTCGCTATGTCCCCAGCCTCGGTCTGATATCTGGCAACATGTCTGACGATGGATTCTTCCGCTTCTCTTGTGAATTTGGTGAATTTTGGCACCTTCCATCCCCTTGGTAACTCAGTTTGCAGAATGAAATCTAGTAGTTGATCGCAACTTTCTGATTCTAACGGTACTAACTGCAAGCGCACAGTCTATCGCGTAGTAATAAAGATATCAATCTCACAGGGACTGGTAATCAAATTAGTGCTATCGGTTGTTACTATGTTTAGCTACGGCGGAAGATGTTTTTAGAAAATAGATGCTAAGTTATGAAATCTAAAGGAAATAAAGGTTATTAGTTTTAGAAATATCAATAGAGGAATATCAGTATCTAATGCCTTAATTATCGGGGATTCAACAGGTCACCGATGCTGATTTAATTTTTGTAAATACTTTTCAGGAGAAAATGTTTAGTTAAAGACCTTTGCCTCACGCTGGTTATTGACTCGGGTTATATTTTTAAGGAGGAACGTACGCTCTCGTTGTCCCATTCAGGGTTAAAAATACTTTTTGAAAATAAATAAATTCTGATTAATTTTAAAGCGCTCTCGCTGTGTTTAAAATTAATGCCTAGTTTTTACTATCCAGTTCAAACCCCACGCTTTCACGTGCCGACTCGAACCTTAATAGATTTCCCACTTTCATGGAAAAACCATTATAAATAGCTTCTCACTTTCGTGACAAAGGTTATTTAGAAAATTAGATTTAAAAACTCCGACCATAAAAATCGTTTGTAAAAAGGAAAGATGCACCGGGTATTATCGAATCTGTCATACTAATTTGATTACATACCAATATAATTGGTTTAGCTCGACATGTTAACTAATGCACACATAAATAAACATAAACAATAAAACGGTATAACATGCATACTGAATAATAAAACAAGTATTGGATTAATAAGAACCTGTAAAAATTATTGATACTGGTACTCGAGTAGTCCTCCACAATGTTGGCAGAATTCTACTATGTTGAAATAAAATGCAGAATGAAATAATAGTGCTTTGGAAACTGAAGGAAAAATGAAAGGAAAATCAAAAACAGTGAAAGAATGGCTTCCACGGAAATTCGGCAGCACAATATGTGAATAGGAAGCTCCCATTTTTCAGTTCCAACTCCCGTCCTTTTATATCCTCGGTTGCAAGAGAAACTATTAGAAGAAATAAGTTGAGGGAGAGAATTCTCCAGAAGGGCATACTGAATCATGCCTAAATTCTATCCCCTTCGTGGCCACGTTTCTGTTCTGAATGTTGTCACTGATTTTAGGACCGTGACGATCGTAGCCAGGTTATGACGGTCGTGATGCGTATGACGGTCGTGATGGGCTGTGGCGACTATCACACCTCCCAACCTTGCATTCTGTGGCTATCTGGCCTTTTTCTCTTCTTTTGTTCCTTCCTTTCGCACTTTTCTATATCTTGCTCATTTTTAGCATGAGAATGAAATACCTGTGAAAAGCACTTGCAAGCTTGTTGAATAATCGGAATTCAGACTGAAATAATACAGTTAATCATTGGAAAATACGACAAATATAAGATACATTTTCACGTTATCAAACTCCCCTACACTTGAATCTTTGCTTGTCCTCAAGCAAATAGTCGGTAAGAAAATTAATGCAAGCACATGGCACACCTTTTTGATTTTTCAAAATGTTTTTAAGGCTTTTGGTTAGGATGACAGAGATTCAAATAAAACACTAAGGATACAGTAGTGACACAAAGCAGTAAGCATGCTCATAGGCCTCCTTCCTATACAAGCCAATTCTAATCATTCTATTATAGCTTAGCATAAAGTTCCTCGTATCAAATTTCACCCGGTTTAGTTCTAGCACAATCATATTAAGCCCTTTACCTTTACACGCACGTAGTGGAATAGTCGGTTAGTGACTTTGATCCTTTTTAGTACGGGGTCTGGTACACAATTGTGGTTATCCTCTATATCTCCTAATTGTAAGTTGTAGGGGATCGAATCATAATTCGACTATCGAGTCCATAACCAGGAACCTATGAACCAACTAACAACGAATTTCTTTCTTCTTCTTTTTCTAGATAGCAGAAGAAAGATTACTTCATAGTAGAAGAAAGATTTCTTCATGATTAGGAATCAAACACTTATTTTCATTGGCTTTCCATGTGGTTTATACTTAAGACGGTGCTGACTACTGGTATAAACTACAAGGGGTTACGTTTGGGCTGAAACTTGAGGCATCGGTATAATGGGTATTGAAACTGAACTTGCATAAGCAGGAGGTCTAAGGTGTCAGGATGGTATCAGTCTTGTTAGAACTTTTTCTCAAGATTTCCTAACTTGGCCTTCATCTTGGTGTGTCAAGTTATGCATCGATCAGAAGTAAAATTTTTGGTATAGCTGAATAAAGTGGGGGAATCGTATGATGGGGAAAAGTACATATAAAAGCACGTTTTATTGAATTAAAAATGAAAAAAGGGAAATACACATAAATATAAAAGGGAAATAAAGTACCTCTCCCACACTATATCAGACATTGTCCTCAATGTTGCAATTTAAATGCGGTAGGGAAACTAAAAGAAAAAATGAGAAAGTAAATTAAATGATAAACTAGGACTATTCAGGTACACGTCCCCTGCCTCTGCTTCGTCCTCGACCATGTCGTGCCACGTGATTTGGAAGGTTTGTATGATGATGTAGTCATGGAGGTCTTGCACTCTTAATGTGAGGGCACCCATCTCATCGACTATGCTGTCGAGCTTCTGGCCTTGGGCTACTTGCCCTTGTTGGATTTGTTGCAATAAAGTCATCATCTGAAGATGTTTCTCTTGTTGTCGTGCTTCAAGTTGTGCAGCCAGCTAGTTTTGTTGCCAAAACCCTTGTAAGGTTTCTTCATTAGTGGGCTCGAGGTCAGTGCGACAACGACGTCTGGTGGATGTACCTTCTTGGGCAGCTTGGTCCATTTCTTCCTCAATTTCATCTGCAGGTGCATTATCTTGAACATTAGGGGCAACTGCATTATGTAGCGCCCCAAAATTTGCCCTGTCGTTTTGACTGCGAGTGGCTTTTGTTTCTCTGCATTTTCGAATTTTTGCATATCATAGCATTTGTTCTCGAGGCACGGGATCAAGGCATTCCTGTGGCTCAGTTCTCTTTCAGTGCAAGCGACTGAACAACAAGCATCAGAGGCTCCGACATTTATTTTGCCCAGCGATCGAGCGGTCGATTTTATTTCGTTTTGCAGGATATTTTCATCTCAGGAAGCAACATTCAGGATCATCCTAAGCATTCTCATGGTCATAGCATTCAAGAACAAGTTTCAGAAGCTGAACAGAGCTCAAAACAGTTGAAAACGGACAAATGTGCAGATTTCCCTCCAGAAGGCGCCAAAATTCAAATTTTGAAGGTGTTAATAGGTTAACACATAGGGTTAATCGATTAACCAACTCAAACCAAGGTCAAACTGGATATTTTAAAGGTGTTAATCGATTAACACATATGGTTAATCGATTAACCGGTGCATATTTTGCTCTGCACATGAATTTTCAAAGCAGTCCACTTTGGGGTCCAATATTGATCACTTGAATTTCAATTTTGCACTTGGGAATGATCTAGAATCATTTCAGAATTTGATTAATTTCATTTTCCCTCAAAACTCCCATTCCTCATTCCATTCCAAATTTCCCAAACCATCTTCGAAACCTTTCATTTGGATCTAAACCTAAGGGGTATTTAATTAATTTACTCCAAACCATACACATATAATCCTCATAATTCACTCTCAATTTCAGAATTCACTCATCTTCTCTCAAGTTTTCTCTCAACTTTTCTCCATTTCCAAAACCTTCACCAAAGCTCTTCATCCATTGAATTCTTTGATTCTTCATTGGAATCAATGAATTCTTGAGCTCAAATCTCCATCCATTATCCTCATTGAATCAATTTCTTCATCCAATTTTCGTGCAAACTTGGATCTGAATATGGAGTTGGATCTAGAAGTGCGTATTTGGAGTATTTTGGCTTAATTTTGGTGGATCATCAATTCTACTACAAGAATTAGCTTGGATCTTGAAGTTTTCTGGACTTCTTCCATTGGATCTGTTCAAATACAATTGAATCAACATTAACCGGAGCAATTCTCCGCTCCGAAGGTTGGAACTCTAGATCCATAGCATTTTTAAGCTTATTTGCATAATTATCATGTGGATCTTCATTTTTGATTGATTTGATTCATTTTGATTTATGTGAATTGTGATTTTTATGTTTAGATGTGTTTACATCTTGTTTATATCACTGTTTGCTGGTTTAACTTCGTGCTTAATTGATTATGTGATCATCCGGATGACTGGATAAGTGCTTATGTGCTGAAAATGCTTTTCTGCTGCTGTTTTTCTGCTTCTGGTATAGTGTTACTCGGTTAACCTATATGGTTAACCGATTAACCGGTTCAAACTTTCAAAATTTTCAATCGTTAATAGCGGTTAATCGATTAACCCAGGGTTTTACCCGATTAACACTGAACCCGAATGTCATATTTGTTGTTTTTCATGCTTGCTTTGGTATCGTTTTGCTTTGAATCATCATAGATCAGTGTGATGCATTAGGAGTGAAATGTTTTTGGATATTTGTCGTTGTTCTGGATTGTTTAATCAATATTTCTTCGACACGCATGCTTGCTTTCCACTTGAATGCATACTCTCGTATATGTCGTTCAACGTGATGTTTATCTTTTGCTTGAGTGTTTGAGTCGAGTGGTCGAGATACGCTTGTGGCGGCTGCTGCCCCACACTTCTTTTCCTCCCATTTTTCTCCGATGATTGATAGCTGATGGTCGTAGAAGTTCGCTTCTCCCGTTTTGTCTCATCCACTCTCTTTTGTGCTTGCATTTCCATGTTTGCTTACCTTTCTTGCATTTCTGTTTTGCATTGCATTCTTTGTTCGCTTCCAAGAGGTCGAGACGCGCTTGTGGCGGCTGTTGCCCCACGCTATTTTCCTCCCTCTTTGCATATTTATTTTCCGTGTTTGCATCTTTTACTTGTGATTGATTTATCTTGTGCTTTCTTGGTCTTTTGCCATGATCCCCATAGGGTTCCTAGTCCCTCCGTTTAGGATGGGAGTAGGAGAGACATTAGGTGTTCAATCCAAGCATGCTAACATTAGGGTAGATGTTTCCCCTTTCAATCCAAACTTTAGGTCCACTTTGCATGATAACATTAGGACCAATTTTCCCTTAGACCTTTCGTGTGTCTCTCTTCTCATCTAAAACATTCTAATTCATCTAATAAATGTGATTATCGTTGTGCGCTACGAGCCTTAAGCACGTGGGTAATGATGAATGAGAGGTCTCCTCTCACTTGTCTAGAGTGTTTAGTGTACGTCCCGTTTGGGGGCGATATGCAACGCATTCGTTCCTATGTCATAGTCTATAGTGCAACGTGAATCACAAACTGAATTAATTCACTTCACTAAAAAACACAAACAAAACATCAAAACTTTTTCTCCTTCGGGATTAATCAAACCTATCATTTTCATAAAAAGAGTGTTGTTATGCTTTGGTTCTACCACAAACAGACTTCGTTCCTAACTGCTAGAACGAAGGTTTAACCCTACTCAGTTTAAAACACGTAATCAACCTGTGGTCGTGTTAGCCCGAACTACGTTTGCTCTGATTTCTCGTACCAGACGAGGATACGTAGGCACAAGACGCTGATATCTTGGCGAGCAACCTTTCCCCACCTTCACCCGTAGTTTTCTGACCTACGTTGACTCTGACTTTCCCATTGCACGAGGGAATACGTAGGCATGGAGCGGTGATGCTCTATCGAGTCCTTTTTCTTTTCTTTTGTCCTGCAAGCCTTTAGTTTAGATAGTTAAACACACCCTTAGATTAGACAACAAGCATGGATCCCGGCGAGTACCACGGACGTGAGGGGTGCTAATACCTTCCCCTTGCGTAATCGACTCCCAAAACCGAGATTTGGTTGCGATGACCAATCTTATCCCGTTTCGTAGGTTTTCTTAGCTCGTTTCCTTTCCCTCTCTTTAGGATAAATAACGAACGGTGGCGACTCTTATGTTTTCCTCCGGGTGTTTTTTGCAGCTGCGACAGCTAGCGACTCTGCTGGGGACTGCGATGGTTCCCTATGCGAGTCAATCCTAGCGCTTGTTTGTTTGCGTCTTTGGGTGTTTACTTTTTGTGTAGTTATTTTTGCTTAATGTACATTATCTATTGTATATTATTGCATTTGAATTTGTGTTGTTTCTGTGCTGTGGGTTGGGTTGTCCTATTGAGAGATAAGCCGAACCTGGGCTTGAGTATACACATAGGACTAGAGCGGAGATTAGCGGGAGCTTGTATGGCGTTTGGCCATGCAATAGCTCGCGTGAAATTCGCGTTCAGACGAGATTTTTCTTTGGAAATATTCTATCTGTGCATCTGGTGCAGTCGAGGGAATATTGACTTAGAGAGACTGTCGACTCTGGAGACCGTGCATTTGGGGGGTCAGCTAAGTGAGGCCGCTTCGTTAGACTATGATGCCAAACCAAAAATGGTGAGCATATCATCGTTTCTCAAAAGTCTGTGACGCTGATAACCTACATAGGATGCCGTAAATTTCAAGACTAGAACCCACATGTGAGAGGAGATGGGTTTTGCAGGAAACTTGACTTCCAACCAACCCGGTGTAGTTGTTAGTGCGGATTGTTGATCCTGAGTGTTTCGTCCAGTGTATTTTCTCAAGGTTTTGATCAGAGCAGAGCTATGGTTGAATTCAGTCAACGGTACAACAAGTTTGAGCATTGGATACCTTAATCCCATGTCTTTGCATCTGCATATCATCCTGCATTTAACATAGACATGTTTACATTTTGCATCTTGCATTCTCATTTGCATCGCAGGTTGTTCTCAGTGGCCTCGTGTTCTTATCTCTGCTTGGGTTTCTTAAGTAACAGGGTCGAGGAGTTTAGTTTCTACAGGTATCCAACTCGAGGGAATCAGAGAAAAGTGATGGATCAAGTTCAGGTTGAGTTACAGGAAGTCAAAGCTCGCATGTCCCAGTTCATGGAGCTGATGCAGAATGTGGCCAGCGGGCAGGAACAGTTAAAAACTATGGTTTAACCGTTGATAGCACGGGTCGATGAAGAAGGTGTCTTGCACGGAGGAGCTGAAGTTATTCCTCCTGTTGGTGGATCTGGTCCACGAGTTATTCCCGCTGTTGTTGTACCTCCAGGCGGAGGTGGTATGAACGAGAATGGTAACGCTGCTGGTGGAATTGTGTGCGCTATGCACGGAGTTAATGGCCTTCGTTCGGAAGATAACCAGAGTGATGTCTTTTCCGTGAGAGATATGGAAGGTGGTTTGCCAACTGAAGCTGATCGCAGGTTCAAACTGATTGAGGAGAAGATGAAATCTTTTAAAAATCAGAACTCTTTGGGTCTTGATATGTCAGATCTTGGTCTAGTTTCTGGGGTCAGAATTCCTCCCAAATTCAAGGTACCCGATTTCAACAAGTACAAAGGGACAACCTGTCCCAGAGTACATATCCGAGCCTATTTTCGGAAGATGTCGGCGTATTCTGATGGCGAAAAGCTGTTAATGCATTTTTTTCAAGATAGTCTAGATGGGGCATCTTTAGAATGGTATATGGGACTCGAGAGAACTCATATTCGCAGATGGAAAGAATTGGCTTAAGTTTTTGTGCGTCACTATCAGTACAATAGTGATTTGGCACCGAATCGGGTGCAATTGCAGAGCTTGTCGTAGAAGAGTACTGAGAGCTTCAAAGAATACGCCCAGAGGTGGCGGGATTTAGCTGCAAGATTGCAACCTCCCATGGCGGAGAGAGAGCTGACTGACATGTTCATGGCTACACTGCCCGGAGTGTATTATGAGAAGTTGATAGGTTGCATGTCTGCAAGTTTTTCAGATCTGGTAATTGCAGGAGAAAGAGTCGAAAGCGGTATCAAAATGGGAAAGATCCAAATTGCTCTTGATTCTTCCAAATATGCAAAGAAGCCTTATGTTGGGAAGGAAGGAGAAACTAATGTTGTATCTGCTCCAACTTCTGTTCAACAGTTAGCCCGGTGCCAACAACCTTATGCTCCTCGGCAGTAAAACCGTCGGCGCCAGATTTAGAATAGGCCTCGCAACAATTTGGAAAGAAGGAATGCTCCTCTTCATCCAGTTCCTATGGCATACAGTGAGCTTCTGCCACATCTGATTTAGAACTCGTTGGTGGAGCCTAAGACTCTCAAGCCGGTGCCAGAGCCATACCCTCCCAGGTATGATCCCAGTGTTCAATGTGAATATCATGGAGGATCCATGGGGCACGCAACTGAAGACTGCAAAGCCTTTCAAGCCAAGGTGCAACAGTTGATGGATAAAGAGTACATTTCCTTTCCCGAAGGAAATTTGGTTGTGCATGTCGACCTCTCATCTGATTAAGTTTGAAGACTTCAAGGGTCACATCTCCCTAGTCAGTGGTTCAGATTTGAAAGCCCGGTTCCCCGAAGCTGGCACTCTTTTTTTATCATGTCATTTCTTTGCATTTGTAGTTTCTTTCCTGTTAAAGCGCAAGTTGCATTTTGTAAAACTCGTTTGTTTTCGATTGATATTGATAATGCAATAAATATGCATGTTTTTGATTAAATCCATTTGTGTTCACTATATGCTTTCATTTATGTCAAACGCTTGTTTAAGCGGAATCCGGGGAGGATGACAAAATTGAAAGACGCGCAAGCTTCCGAGTGTATGCTTTTGAATGAAAACCTACTGATGATGTACATGCATTGTTTCAAATTCCTAAACACCGGAGATATAAGGATGATAATTCCTTGTCGACCCCTTTGAGCCTAGTAGTAGGAGTTTCTTTCTGAAAACAAAAAAACCCTCAATCTTAACCTGGGGCAGGGTAGGTGTCAGTTAATTTGACCGAGCGTCCAAATTGCAAAAGGAGTGTTCCCGTTCGAGGATCAATAACACCTCTAGAAGTCGTGCCTAAAAAACCACAGTGGTTATGCATTACCGATCAAGGAGTGAAACGGTCACAATCCTTTCAAACAAGTCAGGCAAGCTGGTGTCACATGATTTGTTCCAAAAAAATGAGAAAAGAAAAAAATAAGAAAAAGCCCGCTAAGTCGAATGTTGAAAACAAACGACTTAGGCAAAAATGAGGGTACCCCGCTGGACTTCAAAATCGAAGAAACTCAAAAGAGTTAGTCCAGGTAAAAATAGGGAAAAACGAAAAGCGGAAAAGCAAAAAGGATTACAAAAGAAAAATCCTAAACAAGATCGTGTGACTCCAGGTACACCAAAAGACGGAGAGCGAGTGACTGTCACTCCAAAAACATGTGGTTTCCTGAACCATCATTCCTGCCATTCGACCTTTGAGAGGTGACCGCTCGTGTCAAATTAGCTGAGCGTAGGATTGGAGAACATCAAGGAGAATGGGTGGGTTAAAATAAATTTTGAGCCTTTATCTTTCCTTCAAAAGTCCTAATTGAAGCAGGTTTGTTTCGAAAGTATACATCGGTAAAGATCGCATCGAAACTGACTCCTAAAAAAGGATTCCTCTTACCATGTTGGTATTGATATTGACATTCTGATAAGTGATTTGTTCACTATATGTCACAAATTTTTTCCAGTGAATAGACTTGGATTTCAAAATTGTCATATGCATTGCATTAATATATCTTTTATGCAAAACAATTTGTTTTACTTGTGAGTAAGAACTTGACAGCAGGAAAGCTTCCATAGTGGAAAGTTTGATCAGGATAGAATGCAGAATGCCTGAATACTCCGTTGAATCGGGGCAAGCTATATCAACTGATCACATTATGGGAGTCAGCCATCTAAAAAATTAGTTAATCAAGGATGAATCCTTTCACGGTACAGATTCTGGGGCAAGCCATCTTGAGGTCGTCTCATGGCAAACTACTTTCTTTTCAAGGTGAATTCTTTCCCAAAGATTAGACTGGGGCATGTTGAATTACACTACGGTAGTTACTCAAGCAAGCTTTTTCTCGTCAGCAAGAGTTGAGTGTTGGGCAATCATGTCATCACCTCATCACATAGCCAAAACCTGTTACATGACAGAACCTGGTAACCAAATAAACTTCTAAAGACCAGTTCTCATCTGGAAAACCTCTAAAGCCCAATTCTCGCTTGGCAAACCTTCAAACCAGTCCTTGTCTGGTCAACCCTTCAGTAAACACCGGTTCTCGTCTGGTACATGTCAGATTTTCGATTAGTTCCCGTCCAATCACCCTTTCTGTAGCCCACTGTTTAACCAGTTCTCGTCTGGCGAACACAGTTCCAAAGTCCAGTTCCAGCCTGACAACATAACCTTTTAACTCCAGTTCTCGTCTGGTAGTCAGTTCTCGTCTTACCTTTTTGTTAGAATTCCAGTTCTCGTCTAGTAGTCAGTTCTCCTCTGACCTTGTTTTCAGAATCTAGTTCTCGTCTTGTAGTCAGTTCTCGTCTAACAGCTCAACCTTGTGCCACCAGTATCTGTCTAGTAGTTCCCCTTTTAAATCCATTCTTGTTGGTAACCAGAGATAAATCCAATCACCATAAACCTGGTCATATCCCTAAACCAAAAGCCCAACCGTATTTGGCACACTCCAGTTCTCGGCTGGAAAACCGTTTCAGAGTCCAGTTCTCGCCTGGCCTGCCTTTCTTTCAAAGCTCAGTTCCCGTATGATAATTCTTCATGGAATACTGGTTCTCGTCTGGTAGACAACATTTGAGTTCAGTTCTCGCCTGGTAAACGCCAGCTGTTCAAACCAGTACTCGTCCGGTCACTTTTTCTTTAACCCATGGTTTAAACTCCAGTTCTCGTCTGGTAGTCGGTTGTCTTTAATACCAGTTCATGTCTGGTGAAAAGCATTTTGAAGTCAAGTTCTTGTCTGGAAAACCACAAAGTTAATTCATGTTTGACACAGAAATAAGAGTTCAGTTCTCGACTAACAATGTTCGCCACCAGTTATCGCCTGGTAATATTCCCTTTCCAACCGGTTCTCGCCTGGTGATTTATATTCAAAGCCCAACCTTTTTTGGTATAGTCGCTATCTTTAGCAAGGTGGTTCTCTTTTCCCAACAGGGTTATCTTCAGCAAGTCGAGATTGCCCTTATCCTCAGCCGTTTAAGATTGCAGCGAGTTATAGTTATTCTCAGAAGGGTCATCTTCAGCAACGGGTTGAGATTGGTATCCCTGGAAGAATAAACTTATCCCCAGCAGGTAGATGTGGGATTATCCCCTGGTAGGAGGTCTGAGTTGTGTGTCCAAGCGTAAGTAGGTTGGTACTTAGGTGCAATGTAGTCAGGCGTTTGGTTCAGAAAAGACTTTGTTTCCTCACAGGGTCTCGTTATCAAGTCAAATGTCGCTAGTAGAGGTGGGGTATATTCTCCAGCGGAGGCAACGTTTCTGACGCTCTTTGCCCAACGGAGTCGAAGTTCTGGGGGATTTCCCGGTAATATCGGTATTCAGGATTTTCTTCCCCGAGCAGAGTATGTGTTGATTCCCTTAACGTGACGGATGTGTAAGCAGAGTTGGATCTATTCCCTAGTAGAATGGAGTTCTCAGTGGAATAGTTTATTTTCCCCAGCAGGGCAGTTTGTTACTTACTCCCCAAGCAGAGTGGATTCCTTCCCAGCAGGGTGAATATTTCTGGAAGGTCATTTAGGGCTGATTTCCCGAATAGAGTGAAGTCAACCTCGACGGTTGGTTGTATTTCCCCTGCAGAGTCGATTTCCCCAATAGAATGGATTTGATCTTAGAAAAAGGCTGCTTGTTTCCCAGTCGAGTCTTTTGTTTCCCTAGAAGAGTTGTATTCTGGTAGACCATTCAGGGCATTTTCCTCAGCAGAATGTGATTTGATCCCCAGCGGAGTGGATTACTACCTATGAAGTTTATTTTCAGGAAGGCCATCCAGGGCTTGTTTTCCCAGTATGAGTCTGGTCGTACTTGGTGCGGTACCTCTCCCTAGCGGGGTTGGTCTCTTTCTCTCTAGCATTTATTTTGCTGGGGTGGTTCCTTTGCATTTTCATGTTGCATAGCATCCTCCCAGATGCGTAGCATTTCCATTTCGTATGGAGCATTACACCATTTTCAAACATATGCTTGTGAAACATAAGCCAGGTTGTTATCTCTTTGTTTCAGGTGTATCTCCAGAGGTTTGATCTTGTTTCCCTTGGTATGCAGACCATGGCGGTTTCAGATTCATTTTGTCCGTTGAGTATCTAGACTCCGGTCAATTCTTTGTGGTATCTAGACCACAACAAACGGTGTTATTGTACTTTCTCCGTCGAGTATCCAAACTCCGGTAGAGTCAGTTAGGTATCCAGATCCTGATGAGTTTTATCTTTGTGCTTTCTCCGTCGAGTATCCAAACTCCGGTAAAGACGGTTATGGTATCCAGACCACGGAAGCTTATTTGATGTTTTGTGATGTCCAAATCACAACAGATGTTATTATTTTCTATCGCCTTATGGTATCTAGACCATGGCAGTTTCTGTTAGCCTGCATGGTATCCGGACCCCGGCTTGTGTTGTTCCCTAGTGGTGTCGTCAGGCTTCGGTTGGTGGTATTTTTATGGACTCAGGTGGTATTCAGACCCTAATGAGCGTTTCTTTTTCCGTTGAGTATCCAGACCCCGATCAATCTTCGTTGAGCATTCAGGCTCCGGCTTCTCCTTAGAGTATCCAGACTCCGGTAAAACCCCAATGACATCGCCAGTTACATTGAGCATTCAGGCTCTGGTCATTTTATGGAGTATCCAGACTCCGGTAAATTTCGTTGAGTATCCAGACTCCGGCTTTTACGTCGAACATTCAGGTTCCGGTAAACTTTCAATTTGTAATGGGTTCTCCTCATTCATTCAGTGTCCAGACTCCGGTTTATCTCGTTGAGCATCTAGGCTCCGGTCAATCTTCGTTGAGCATTCAGGCTCCAACTAATCTGTTGAGTATCCAGACTCCGATGAATTTCCAATTCGTGAGGTATTGCTTTGTCCGTCGAGTGCCCAGACTCCACTCAACTTCCGTTGAGTATCTAGACTCCAGTAAATCCTCATTTTGTTGAGCATCCAGGCACCGACTTTTGCATTGAGCGCCCAGGCTCCATCTTCTCCGTTGAGTATCCAGACTCTGGTAAATCCTCATTGAAGTCTCTTATTCCGTCGAGTATTCAGACTCCGGTTTATCTCGTTGAGAATCCAAGCTCCGGTTATTTCGTCGAGTATCCAGACTCTGGCAATTTGAACGGTATTTTCAAATTCTTATGGTATCCAGACCATGGCGTAATCTTTAATGGATGTGCTCATCTTATTGTGTTTCTCTAACAGAGTTACTTGGTTAAGTTTCTATCTTCCCCCAGCGGAGTATGCTTGTGTTTTATCAAGATGTATATCGGATGCAGCTATCTCCGGAGATTGTTATCCCTAATCAGAGTTTGTAGTTTACCTCTGCGGTTGGCAAATTTTCGGGTTCCTTTGGTATTCAACCGTCTTTTACCTTGAATGTTTGAAAGCTGATGCTTTCCATCCATTCATATCCAAGACGTTTGAATAGGGACAACTATAGCACCCCAAAATTTGCCCTGTCGTGGAGGTCTTGCACTTTTAATGTGAGGGCACCCATCTCAACGACTACGCTGTCGAGTTTCTGGCCTTGGGCTACTTGCCCTTGCTGGATTTGTTGCAATAAAGTCATCATCTGAAGATGTTTCTCTTGTTGTCGTGCTTCAAGTTGTGCAGCCAGCTGGTTTTGTTGCCAAATCCCTCGTAAGATTTCTTCATTAGTGGGCTCGGGGTCAGTGCGGCGGCGACGTCTGGTGGATGTACCTTCTTGGGACGATTGGTATGTTTCTTCCTCAATTTCATTTGCAGGTGCATTATCTTGAACATTAGGGGCAACTGCGTTATGTAGCACCCCAAAACTTGCCCTATCATTTTGACTGCGACTAGCTTTTGTTTCTCTGCATTTTTGAATTTTTGCATATCATAGCATTTGTTCTCGAGGCATGGGATCAAGGTATTCCTATGGATCAGTTCTCTTTCAATGCAAGCGACTGAACATCAAGCATCAGAGGCTCCGACATTTATTTTGCCCAGCGATCGAGCGGTCCATTTTATTTCGTTTTGCAGGATATTTTTAGCTCAGGAAGCAGAATTCAGGCTCATCCCAAGCATTCTCATGGTCATAGCATTCAAGAACAAGTTTCAGAAGCTGAACAGAGCTCAAAACAGTTGAAAACGGGCAAATGTGCAAATTTCCCTCCAGAAGGTGCCAAAATTCAAATTTTGAAGGTGTTAATCGGTTAACACATATGGTTAATCGATTAACCAAGTAAAACCAAGGCCAAACTAGAAATTTTGAAGGTGTTAATCGATTAACCAGTGCAGATTTTGCTCTGCACGTGAATTTTCAAGGCAGTCCACTTTGGGGTCCAATTTTGATCACTTGAATTTCAATTCTGCACTTGGGAAGGATCTAGAATCATTTAAGAATTTGATTAATTTTATTTTCCCTCAAAACTCTCATTCCTCATTCCATTCCAAATTTCCCAAACCATCTTCCAAACCTTTCATTTGGATCCAAGTCTAAGGGGTATTTAATTGATTTACTCCAAACCACACACATCTAATCCTCATAATTTACTCTCAATTTCAGAATTCACTCATCTTCTCTCAACTTTTCTCTCAACTTTTCTCTCAACTTTTCTCCATTTTCTAAACCTTCACCAAAGCTCTTCATCCATTGAATTCTTTGATTCTTCATTGGAATCAATGAATTCTTGAGCTCAAATCTCCATCCATTATCCTCATTGAATCAATTTATTCATCCAATTTTTGTGCAAACTTGGATCTGAATCTAGAGTTGGATCTAGAAGTGCTTATTTGGAGTATTTTGGCTTAATTTTGGTGGATCATAAATTCTAATACAAGAATTAGCTTGGATCTTGAAGTTTTCCGGACTTCTTGCATCGGATCTGTTCAAATACAATTGAATGAACATTAACCGGAGCAATTCTCCGCTCCGAAGGTTGGAATTCTAGATCCATAGTATTTTTGAGCTTATTTGCATAATTATCATGTGGATCTTCATTTTTGATTGATTTGATTCATTTTGATTCATGTGAATTGTGAGTGTTGTGTTTAGATGTGTTTACATCTTGTTTATATCACTGATTGCTGGTTTAAGTTCGTGCTAAATTGATTATGTGATCATCCGGATGATTGGATAAGTGCTTATATGCTGAAAATGATGTTCTGCTGTTGTTTTCCTGCTTCTGGTACAGTGTTAATCGGTTAACCTATATGGTTAACCGATTTACCAGTCCAACTTTCAAAATTTTCAAACGTTAATAGTGGTTAATCGATTAACCCAGGGTATTAACCGATTAACACTGAACCAGAATGTCATATTTGTTGTTTTTCATGCTTGCTTTGGTATCGTTTTGCTTCGAATCATCATAGATCAATGTGATGCATTAGGAGTGAAATGTTTTTGGATATTTGTCGTTGTTCTTGATTGTTTAATCGATATTTCTTCGACACACATGCTTGCTTTCCACTTGAATGCATACTCTCGTATATGTCGTTCAACGTGATGTTTATATTTTGCTTAAGTGTTTGAGTCGAGTGATCGAGATACGCTTATGGCGGCTGCTGCCCCATACTTCTTTTCCTCCCATTTGTCTCTGATGATTGATAGTCGATGGTCGTAGAAGTTCGCTTCTCCCGTTTTGTCTCATCCACTCTCTTTTGTGCTTTCATTTCCATGTTTGCTTGCCTTCCTTGCATTTCTCTTTTGCATTGCATTCTTTGTTTGCTTCCAAGAGGTCGAGACGCCCTTGTGGCGGATGCTGCCCCACACTATTTTCCTCCCTCTTTGCATGTTTATTTTCCATGTTTGCATCTCTTACTTGTGATTGATTTATCTTGTGCTTTCTTGGTCTTTTTCCATGATCCCCATAAGGTTCCTAGTCCCTCCGTTTAGGATGGCAGTATGAGAGACATTAGGTGTTCAATCCAAGCATGCTAACATTAGGGTAGATGTTTCACCTTTCAATCCAAACTTTAGGTCTACTTTGCATGATAACATTAGGACCAAGTTTCCCTTAGACCTTATGTGTGTCTCTCTTCTTATCTCAAACATTCTAATTCATCTAATAAATGCGATGATCGTTGTGCGCTACGAGCCTTAAGCACGTGGGGAATGATGAGTGAGAGGTCTCCTCTCGCTTGTCTAAAGTCTTTGTGAAATCAAGATTCTCAGAGATCAACATATGTTTTGATGAAGATAAATCACTCAAGAAGGCAAAGATGATCAACCATCAAGCATCAGGACAAAGACACAACTTTAAAGATGTTCTCCTCTGAAAGTATAATTAGAATGTCCATTAAGTAGTTAAGTCCTAATTGCTCAAACCTTTTAAAACCTTTCACATGACTTGTTACACTTATACAAGCTTTTTAAAACATAATTTTTCTAAGTTTTTCAAAGTGTAATCGATTGCACTCTTAGAGCAATCGATTGCATGATCAACTTTTTTAACTTTTTTTTATTCTGTTTCAATAGGCAATCGATTGCTGCCTTGGTTCAATCAATTGCATGCTTAAAATTTTCACTTTTTTCACTTCTGTTTTGAAGTGTAATCCATTGTTCTTTTGAAAATTTGAATTTTTTAGTGTTTTTGTGAAGGTGCAATCGATTGGCCCCTTTGTGCAATCAATTGCTCACTGAACGTTTTTGAAAAATCTTTCTAAAAAATTGCATCTCTTCAATCAAATGTCTGTTGAATGTTTCCCTTGAAACATGACAATTTTTCATCAATTTTTCTGAGGAATTGCATGATTTTCTCAAGAGGTATGTGTGTAATATAAATACCTAGTTTTTCAAAATTCAAAAACAAAAACTCTTTAAAATCTCTTTCAATCAAAAACTCTTTAACATTCTTTTTCACATCTAAATCAAGCAATTTTCACAAAGAATTTTCTGCATCAATTTCATATCTTTTGAAAAGAAAATTTTTGAGCAATAAGTCTTAGATACTTGAGGAAATTCCATTGAAAGAGAAGATCAATTTCAGCATTGATAATCAACTGTACATTGTTACAAATCTTACAAAACTCAGAATTGTATTTATTTTCCCCTTGCTATTCAGGATTGTTGAAAGCAAGTGTCTGCATTAGAGAGGATTGTTCTCATTGCACTTAGTGTTTAGATCTTAAAGGTATTTAAGAGCCTTTGATCTTCCTATAGGTTAGAAAGAAAGTTGTACAGTGATCCTAACTATAATGAAATCTCTTTCGAGTCAAAAGGGGAGTGGAGTACCCTCGGAGTGTGAGGGGAACCGCTATAATTCTCTGTGTCTCGTTTACTTTCTTCCTTTAGAAGCTTTCATATCATCACTCCACTAAAAATAAAGTAATATAACACTCTTAAAACCAGAAAATTTCAAAGAACCTAATTCACCCCCCCCCCCTCTTAAGCGCATTACTTACTTACAATTGGCATCATAGCAGGTTTAGGTAACCTGTTCCTATTTTATCCAGTATGACTTTCGCAAATAACAAAGGTGTATTCAAGGACGGTGGCAGTAGCAACAAGCCTCCACTATTTTGTGGTGAATACTTTGATTTCTGGAAAATCCGTATGAAGGCTCACTTAGAAGCACAAGGAGACGAAATCTGGGATACTATTCATAATGGTCCTTTCACTCCTACAACAGTCGTTAACGGTGTAGGATCAGCAAAGCCCAAAACCTCATGGGATGACGATGATAAGAAAAAGGTTCTCTATGAAAAAAGGCAATCAATCTTCTACAAAGTGCACTAAGTATGGACGAATTCTTTCGCATCTCAACATGTACAACAACAAAGGAAATCTGGGACACTTTAGTGGAAATACATGATAACGCGAAATCGTATATATATAATGACATACATTTTTACTAATCAGTGATTGGTTTCACTCTGATTTCGGGTATTTCCACACTATTTGTCCAGTATTTTGCAGGTATTCAAAGTTTATGCTCAAATGAAGCAAGATGAAGAAAACAAGCAATTACAGATGAAAACCAGATGAAAAACAGGCCAAAAACAGCAAATATGAATTTTGCTGATGTGACGACCGTCACAAGCCCATGACGACCGTCATATGTGTTACGACCATCACACATCCATGACGACCGTCATGCAAATAAAAGTGTAGCAATGTTGCACGTGTTGTGAGTGCTTTCAAATACCAAAAGGAGTGAACCACTAACTACTACATTTTCTGAGATCAATCCCACTTCCTGAGGCAATTAACCGTTGGAAATTCCATCTATAAAAGGAGGGAGCTGGTACCAGAAAAGGGGAGCTGCATTGAAGACACGAAGTGCTGCCAGTTTATTTTCAGAGCAATTTTTGAGCTTCAGAATTTCTTATTGTTTATTGTTTCCTTTTTTCTTTCCTTCCTTGGAATTGTGTTTTTACTTTTCAATTCTATTCTGTACGAGTAATTGACACCAAGACTAAATCCTGCCGTCATTTTGGAGGATTTCCCAAAAGCCTATTGAATTATTTACATGTTCTCATTTTTAATCGTTAATTGAATTCTATTTCCCATTATGATGCATATTTATATTTTCTGCCATTGTTTACGTGTTCTTAGTTTATATTCCATGTCCGGCTAAATTAAAGTAATCGGTATGTAATAGGTAGTCAGATGGGATTTGATAATAACTGGTGTATACTTTCCTTTTCAAACTTATTTATGGCTTTAGTTTTTAAATTGATTTTTCTAAAATAAATGTTCGTCACGACAGCGAGAACTTATTTAAAAGCAGTTTTGCCACGACAGTGGGAAATTCATAAAGGTACGAACTAACAAGCGACACCTGAGGTTAAGTCCAGATAGTAAAAACTAATCATTCGTTTTAAAAACAGCGACATCGCTTTAAAAAGGATTAGAGCTTAATGGTTTTCAAAAAGTAATTTTAACTGCGATCGGGATAGCGACAGCATACGTTTCGCCTTAGAGTTGCGAATAGCGTCAACAACCATCGTGAGACAAAGGTCTTTAAACCGTCATTTTCTTCTTAAACTATTTTTGAAAACACCCAAAACACCGGTGACTTGTCGAATCCTTGAAGAACCAACATATTGCATACCGATTCAAGCATGTATACCTTAAGTAACGTTTTTAGTTCCCCTATAGTTTACACACTTATTTTGCTTTTATTTCCCTAAAACCATACCAACCTAGCTAAACACAGTAACACCCGAAAATACTAGCTTGATTACGAGTCCCTGTGGGATCGATATCTTTTATTACTACGCGATAGACTGTGCACTTGCAGTTAGTTCAGTTAGACATAGAAAGTCGCGAACAATACATGAAGGAACCATTAAAGTTAAAAGATCAAGGTTGAACACGTTGAGTCAGGAATACGAGTTGTTCAGAATGTAGCCAGGAGAATCAATTCTTGATTTGCCGAAAAGATTCGTGTACTTAACAAATCATCTTATAGCACTCGGTAAGACACTAACTAATGATGAATTGAATCTTAAAGTGCTTAGATCCTTGTCCAGAGAATGGCAGCCCAAGGTGACAACAATTTCTAAAAAGAAGAGCCTAGCCATGATGACATCCGCCACACTGTTTGGAAAACTTCAAGAATATGAAACAGAACTTGGGTGATTAGAGAAACATGAGAATCAAGAAAAGAAATCTAAAAGCATCGCATTAAAGGCTGATTCCAAAGAAGTAGAGAAAGCAAACGATCCGGTTGAAGATGAAAACTTCATGCTTCTTGTCAAAAGGTTAGGAAAATACTTTGGCTCTAAAAATAATATTGGAAATTATGCCTATATGAAAAGGAAGAAATTTTCAAAAAGCAAAGAGAAAGAGGCGTCAACATCCACACAAGATGTCAAATTCTATGAATGTGGAAAATTAGGACACATCAAACCACATTGTCCTAAACTCTCCAAGAACGATGTCCCTAAAAGCAAAAAGAGATTCAAGAAAAATAAAGCTTATGTAGCATGGGAAGATAATGAGATAAGTTCCTCATCAAAATCAGATAGTGATCAAAGCGAAAATCCAACACTAATGGCCTCACATAATTTTGATGATGAAGTTGACAAGGTATGCTTGAAGACCTCCTCATATCAGTGGTATCTAGATAGTGGGTGTTCAAGGCATATGACGGGTGACCTTACCAAATTTTCACATCTAACGCTTAAGGCCAAGGGATTCGTAACCTATGGTGATAACAACAAAGGGAAGATCCTTGGTGTAGGCAGCATTGGTGCACCACCTTTTACAACCATAGAAGATGTCCTTTATGTAGAAGGCCTAAAGCATAACCTACATAGCATTAGTCAGCTTTGTGGCAAAGGTTTCAGAATCAACTTCACTAAAGATGAATGCTTGATAGAAAACGAAGTCACTTCTGAGGTAATGTTAGGTAACAGAATTAACAATATTTTTATGATTTTCCTTGATAACTTATCTTTGAAGGTTAAATGTCTTATGGCGAATAACAACGAATCTTGGTTATGGGACAAAAGATTTGCTCACATTCATATGGAGCATTTGAACAAATTAATCAAACATGACTTAGTTGTTGGTCTTCCAAAGATCAAATTCATCAAAGATAGATTGTGTGGCGCATGCCAGAAAGGGAAACAGACCAAATCATCTTTCACATCCAAGAATGTGGTGTCCACAACTAGGCCACTGCAGTTGTTACACATGGATCTCTTCGGACCATCAAGAATGAAATGTTTTGGAGGTAATGTTTATGCATTAGTAATTGTTGATGACTTCTCTAGATATACATGGACGTTCTTCTTAGTGCAGAAAAGTAAAGCTTTCAAGGCATTCAAGAAGTACGCAAAACAGATTCAGAATGAGAAGTCACTTTCAATTATCTCCATTAGAAGTGACCATGGTGGAGAATTCCAGAATGCTCTATTTGAAGAATTCTGCGAGGAAAATGGAATCTCACACAATTTCTCTGCACCAAGAACTCCACGGCAAAATGGTGTCGTAGAAAGAAAGAATCGGTCATTGATAGAGCTTGCAACAACAATGCTTAGTGATTGAAACCTTCCAAAATATTTTTGGGCAGACGCAGTAAGCACGGCGTGTTTTGTGAGTAATCGTGTGAACATCAGACCAATTCTCAAGAAAACCCCTATGAACTGTTCAATGGAAGAAAACCAAACATATCCTTCTTCCACATATTTGGGTGTAAATGCTTTGTCTTGAACAATGAAAAAGTCAATCTCGTCATGCATTCAAGGACCAAGCACATCGACATATGACATCATTTTTTGCGAGATCATGTACTTCAAGGAGATGTCGAGATAACATTTGTAGATACTCATAATCAGCTTGCCAATATCTTCACAAAGCCTTTGGCACAGGAATATTTCTTCAAAATGCGAAGGGAACTTGGAATACTGGATGAAACTGACGTGGAATCATGAAAGAACTTCATCTGCGCTATTTTCTCAAAACTTCACTGCAAGCAATCGATTGCACCCCTACAGCAATCGATTGCTCACTGTAAGTTTTACAAATTTTATTAATTTTTAAAGCATGCAATCGATTGCACCCCTGTGTCAATGTATTGCACTATGTAGCTTTAGCCAAAATTCATTTCTGTTTGGTAGAGTAATCGATTGCACCACTGTGCCAATCGATTGCACCTACTGAAAAACTGCTTTTTCTATTTCTATTTAATAGATCCATGAATCCTTAAACCTTCCAACTAGCCTCATTAAACATTTTGACCTACCTATGACTAGCCATTACTACTTAGTCCTAGTCTCAAGAATTTGACCATAAATTCTCAAATTCCCAAAGTCTTAAATACCTTCAACCAATCATATCC
Source organism: Lathyrus sativus (assembly GCA_963859935.3). Classification (NCBI taxonomy): domain Eukaryota; kingdom Viridiplantae; phylum Streptophyta; class Magnoliopsida; order Fabales; family Fabaceae; genus Lathyrus; species Lathyrus sativus. The sequence goes on from OZ012741.1 coordinate 367,920,614, forward strand.
CACATTAAATTCTATCTCTTCTCTCAACCATTATAAAACCCAATCTCCCATAACCTATTTTTACCATCTCTCTCAAATACCAAAACTCCCCATAAAACTCTCATAAACCCTAGCTCTCATTCCTTCATCAGTTTCCATGGCCTCACGATCAAACAGGAAGATTTCAGCACAAGACAAAGGCAAAGGTCTAGCCTCCTCATCTTCAAAAACTCCACTTGTTCTTCAACATTTAGCTAATGAACAAAGGGAAAAATTCACCAAGTATTTCCAGAAGAAGGTTGTGCAGACCCCCAAATACGGTATCCTCTCATCATTCCCTAAAGAATGTTTCTCTTTCCAAGAAACCTTGATTGCATGTGGGTTGGAACCAGTGATTTCTTCATCCGAGCCATATTATCCAGATTTGCTAAGATTGTTCTACTGCAACCTACAAATGGAAGAAGGCAAGTTGGTAACATATGTTCAAGGAAAAAGAATCCCACTCTACCCAAAGGCTCTTGGTAGGATTCTCAACATTCCAATATCTGCTGGAAGTCCTCCTGCAGACCATGAAGCAGTATGGGAAGCATATGACAAAAGACAGTTTTATTGGAGCCTTAGCAGAATGTCTGAAGCTGAATTCCATGCAAAACGTGTCAGATCCTTAGGCGGCATGGAACCCTCTCGTAACTCATGGTCGGCAGGTATATTCAACATTGATGATCGTTTATTTCATTATTTCATGGTTTACATACTGTTTCCAAGGAGTGGAAACCATTTCCTAGTGAGTGATCTAGAAATGCAGATTCTATATACTGTTAAGAATAATATTCACATAAGTTGGTCAAATTTAATCTTGACTCACATGCGCGGAATCAATGAAAAATCCAAGTTTCTGCCATATGCATGGTTCATCACAAAGATCTTGGAACACTATGAAGTAGACTTTGAAGGTTTTGAAAAATGTCTCATGGATTCAAGTATCAACAAGATCTCAATAAAAAATGTGGACTCTCGGATGGGTGTCAAATACAACCCGGAAACCAAGACCATTGTTTACCTTGGCGAAGGTGTGGCTGATAATGATGAACAAGAGGATGAAGACGATGATGATGTTTCTATTCCATCTGGAAATGGCCCGAGTAACCAACAATTAATGGATTACATGACTCAACAATTTGGAAATCTCAACAATTCCATTAATGCTCAATACAATGCTACTCAAGAGTCAACAAACACTCGGATCAACAACTTTCAAGAGAACATCAACCAACAATTCTCCTATTTGTACTCTCACTTATACATTCTGCCATATGATCCTTCAAACTCGGATGTCCCTCCAACTCGTCCATCACCTCTCCAAACAACATTTCCAAACCAGCCAAACTTTGACCCCAACATGGATCTGTCATAGAAATTTCTGTTTTACTATATGTTTTATGTTGTATTTTTAAAGATATTTCTATTATTTAAATTCCGTACTTTCTAGTTTCTTTGTACTCTTTCAATTTGAATTATGACTAAGTTTGTCCTTTATCTTCAATTATTATATATGTTTATCATCTTTATATATTACTGCCTTAATCCATCTTTCCCTTCTTTTTGATAATGTCAAAAGGGGGAGAAGGATGTTACTCTTTTCTTGCCTATTGTCTTTCCTTAAGGTGCAAATATAAAAATACAAGCTATTTCGAACCTCAATACAGATTCAGAACTTCTCAACACGTCATATATTGAGGGGGAGAAAATCGTAGCGGAAAGAAAACATCACAACAAAAGAAGAATGCTTTGCCATCATCAAAAAGGGGGAGAATGTGAAATCAAGATTCTCAGAGATCAACATATGTTTTGATGAAGACAAATCACTCAAGAAGGAAAAGATGATCAACCATCAAGCATCAGGACAAAGACAGAACTTTAAAGATGTTCTCCTCTGAAAGTATAATGTGAACGTCCATTAAGTAGTTAAGTCCTAATTGCTCAAACCTTTTAAAACCTTTCTCATGACTTATTACACTTATACAAGCTTTTTAAAACAGAATTTTTCTAAGTTTTTCAAAGTGCAATCGATTGCACTCTTAGAGCAATCAATTGCATGATCAATTTTTTAAACTTTTTTTTAATTCTGTTTCAGTAAGCAATCGATTGCTGCCTTGGTGCAATCAATTGCATGCTTAAAAATTTTACTTTTTTCACTTCTGTTTTGAAGTGCAACCGATTGCGCTAAAGGTGCAATCGATTGCTCTTTTGAAAATTTGAATTTTTTAGTGTTTTTGTGAAGGTGCAATTGATTGGCCCCTTTGTGCAATCGATTGCTCACAAAACGTTTTTGAAAAATCTTTCTGAAAAATTGCATCTCTTTAATCAAATGTCTGTTGAATGTTTCCCTTGAAACATGACAATTGTTCATCAATTTTTCTGAGGAATTGCATGATTTTCTCAAGAGGTATGTGTGTAATATAAATACCTAGTTTTTCAAAATTAAAAAACAACAACTCTTTAAAATCTCTTTCAATAAAAAACTCTTTAACATTCTTTTTCACATCTAAATCAAACAATTTTCACAAAGAATTTTCTGCATCAATTTCATATCTTTTGAAAAAAAATTCTTGAGCAATAAGTCTTAGATACTTGTGGAAATTCCATTGAAAGAGAAGATCAATTTCAGCATTGATAATCAACTGTACATTGTTACAAATCTTACAAAAATCCGAATTGTATTTATTTTCCCCTTGTTGTTCAGGATTGTTGAAAGCAAGTGTGTGCATTAGAGAGGATTGTTCTCATTGCACTTAGTGTTTAGATCTTAAAGGTGTTTAAGAGCCGTTGATCTTTATATAGGTTAGAAAGAAAGTTGTACATTGATCCTAACTATAGTGAAATCTCTTTCGAGTCGAAAATGGAGTGGAGTACCCTCAGAGTGTGAGGGGAACCACTATAATTCTCTGTGTCTCTTTTACTTTCTACCTTTACAAGCTTTCATATAATCAGTCCACTAAAAAGAAAGTAACATAACACTCTTAAAACCAGAAAATTTCAAAGAACCTAATTCACCCCCTCTTAGGCGCATTACTTACTTACAGTCTTTAGTGCAACATGAATCACAAACCGAATTAATTCAATTCACTAAAAAACACAAACAAAACATCAAAACTTTTTCTCCTTAGGGATTAGTCAATCCTATCATTTTCATAAAAAGAGTGTTGTTAAGCTTTGGTTCTACCACAAACTGGCTTCATCCCTAACTTCTAGAACGAAGGTTTAACCCTACTCAGTTTAAAACACGTAATCAACCTGCGGTCGTGTTATCCCGAACTACATTTGCTCTGGTTTCTCGTACCAGACGAGGATACGTAGGCACAAGACAACAATGTCTTGGCGAGCAGCCATTCCCCACTTTCACCCGTAGTTTTTCGAACTACGTTGACTCTAACTTTCCCATTGCACAAGGGAATACGTAGGCATGGAGCGGTGATGCTCTATCGAGTCCTTTTTCTTTTCTTTTGTCCTGCAAGTCTTTAGTTTAGATAGTTAAACACACCCTTAGATTAGACAACAATCGTGGATCCCGTCGAGTACGACGGACGTGAGGGGTGCTAATACCTTCCCCTTGCGTAACCGACTCCCGAACCCGAGATTTGGTTACGATGACCAATCTTATCCCGTTTCGTAGGTTTTCTTCGCTCGTTTCCTTTCCATCTCTTTGGGATAAATAACGAACAGTGGCGACTCTTCTGTTTTCCGCCGGGTGTTTTTCGCAGTTGCGACACATTAGCTTTAGGTGCAACAAGATAAAAGAGCCAATTGGTTCGATTTTGAGGATCAATGCGGCTCCTGCAGGGAATAATAATGCTGCGAATCGTACGGGTTCGGACCACTAGATGGTATTTTCCATATGCTCTCGCTTTTATGAGGTGGGAGGAGCGGAAATAGTCAATGTCAAGATAGACAAGTGACATTGACGGTAGATCTGTAAGCCAGTCACCAAGGTTCAGGGCCAATGCAATAGATGTGATAATGCCTCCAAAGTAAAAAGGCTTTGAGGATCGTCCACAGTTTGCTTGTATGTGAGCTAGTAGAAATGGAGCGTCATTTATATGTTAGGGAGAAAACACACAGTGAAGGAAGAAGAGCTCTTTAGAATTCACCTTGTGGTTACTGTCTCTTGCGAAGATGATGTTCCCTATTATGCGGTGGAAGTATTTGATGGCTAGGTTGTGGATGTAGGTAGTGTTGAGGCTATCCCAGCTATCGACATTTGAGCCAGTCAACTCGTTCCACGGGGTGAATGCGGCTTGAAAAAATGGGTCATGAGGCACTTGGCGATGGGCATTCTCCCCATAGTGGAAACTGAGCATTTGGGCAATTTGGTTATGGTTCAATGAATACTCCATACCGAACATGCGGAAGGTGGAAACACCGGTGAGTTGATGTGTCTTACCAGGCAGAGTAATGTAGGCGAATGAACTGAAGAACTCCAGTGTTAAGGCTTCATATGTAGGTTGGGTGTTTGTGCAAAGCTGCCAAAGTCCGGCATTCTGAAGCATCCATTTGAAACCTTCGAGCATGCCCAATTTTGCTAGGCATGCAACATCTACGTATCGTGTTGGTTGGATAAAATGTTGGTAGAAGCTGATGTAGTTGGCTCTTTGGTGGTCTCCTTGGTCGCCGTCTCTGAAATTGACTGATGTAAGATCTGGTATTTGTCGAACGTGTCTAGCCATTATGCATGCAAAGTGAGAGGTTTAAGGAATGAAGAGGGTTATTGATGGAATGAGGTTTATAGAAATGGAGATGGTTTTGTTATGTAAAATAGAGGTTTCGAATGTGTGGAAGTTGGAAGGAAAGTGGGGTTAATGGAGGAGTTTAAATGAGGTTTTTGAGTGGTAGTGGGGCGGTTTCAAAATGAAGAGGAAAGAAGAGGAAAAGAGGGGGTCTATGCTATATTAGAGATCGTGAGTTAATAGGTCGTTACGGTCATCATAGACTCGTCACGGTCGTAAGACGCGTGATGGTCGTGGCTGTCTGGTTATGACCATGGCAGAGGCAATTTCTGCACTGTGACAGAATCTGCTAAAGGGAGTTCGCTTGATTTAATGAAATTGAAAAGCAGGCATAGTGTAGTGATACTCAGTTCAGGATATATATAGAAGTAAAAATACAGAAATAAGAAAACAGGATTAATTGAAATTCAAATTGCATTAATAAATGGAAGTTTGCTGATTTCTTAATGAACTAAAAAGTAAAAGTAAAAATAAAACAGTACTATAAGTAGTTCTCAAAAGTAATAAAAGATAATGTAGTGGATCAGTCATGTTGGTTCTTCAAGTTTACAGACGCCTGAGTCAAATAACTGAATTGTTCTACAGTGATATCCATTAAACCGATCATATCGAGGCGCATGGTCTTCAATTCATCCTTTATAGCTGTGATTTCTGTCTTGAATTCATCCATGGTCTTCAAAATGTTATTCATATTTTCAGCAGACTGATTAGTGTCTGGCTCAGTGAAGTCCTGGTAATTAGGAGGGGTCTTAGGGTCGGTCTCAACATCGAATATAAAGTCCTCATAATACATGTAATCATATGGTGTCTCAAGAGGCAAAGGGGTATCCATAGGTTCACTCAATTTATAAATCCAGTTTTCTTTGTTGTGAACACTTGTGCGCTCATGGTTTGGTAAAGTAAATAAATGAACCATATCATTAGCAATAAGGTATTCAAATGTGGTAGGTCTAAAGTTTCCAATAATACGCTGGTTAAAACAAAACTGCAGATTCATGGAGCAAATGGTGCCGAGAGGTATAACTCGGTTAAGTTGGTACCTAAGCCCAATGGCATTAGCAATCATGGTGACAAGGCCTCCTATTATGACAGGGGTGTTCTGTTCCTGAGGGATTTTAACAAAGGTTTTCATCATGAAAGGAACGACATTAACAGGCCTACCCTGAGAAGCACAATATAAAATGAATAGTTCATCCTTAGAGACGAAGGTATTATTTTCCTCCTTCCCAAATAAGGTGTGGACCAGCATTTTATGGAAATAGCGAATGGCAGGGTTATGAATTTCATTGGAGTGCATGTCATTCGGCTCAGGGTGATAGTTACCTGTAATAGTCCCCCAGAAATAATCTATCTCAATATCCATTAGTTCCTCTTGGGTGGTGGTGTAGGTAAATGGTCCGCTAGGGAATCCTAAAAGGTCTGTTAGCTCTCTACAATTGAAAGTGTAATCAGCACTAAAGAGTCTAAAGTAAATTAGCCCCTTATTGGATCCGTAACCATGTTCAAGTAAGTAGGTCAGGAGGCTAAGAAATTCAAACGTAAGCTCTCTGTAGGTAACAAATCTAGTCTTAATAGCTGCTTTCTCCCAACCCAACTGGTTAAATAAAAATATGATACTATCATGGATACCTAGTTGATCCATGGTAGGTCCATCATAATAAATGATCATAATTATATTTCTTTGTGTCAAGGCCTCGAATCTAGCTCTTTGGGCTATACCTCTGAAAATAGTTTCCATATAGTCTACGTTTTGCATGATGAGAGTTAGTCAGGAGAAACTAGTCAGAGGAGAAAGGAGAAGGTAAGAAGACTTTTAAAATTCCTAGAAACATGTGAGAACAAATTCATTATAAAAATGTTTTTTTAAACAGAAAAACAAAAGGAAATAAATAATAAAATAATGAAAGAAATGAAAAGAGAAATTGAGAATTAGTGAAGAAGAAAATGTAAAGAAATTTAAAAATAGAAAGAAAATAAATAGTCAAAATCTAGATAGGGACAAGAAACAAGAACATGGGTTGCCTCCCACTCAACGTTGTTTTTAACGCATAAGTCTAACGACAGCTTGTGATAAATTAGCTATAGGGATGAGTGGGCAGCTCTAACAGTTTCAGACCACTCGCATAGTCTCTATTCATTATGAACGAATCACTGTTTCTATTCTTAATTTCTACAGCTCCACTTTGAATAACTTTTGTTATCTCAAAAGGACCGAACCATCTAGATTTTAGTTTTCCTGGAAAGATTTTTAGTCTTGAATTAAAGAGGAGCACGACGTCTCCCACACTGAACTGTTTCCTAACTAAACGTTTATCGTGCCATTTTTTTGTTCTTTCTTTATATATACGGGCGTTCTCATAGGTGTCTAGTCTGAGTTCTTCTAATTCGTGCAAATTTAAGATTCACTTTTCTCCAGCGGCAGTGTAGTTTATGTTTAAGGTTTTAATAGCCCAATAGGCCTTGTGCTCTAGTTCTACCGGCAGGTGACAAGATTTTCCATAAACTAACTTGAACGGTGTGGTTCCTATTGGTGTTTTGTAAGCTGCCCTATAAGCCCATAAAGCTTCATTTAATTTGGATGACCAATCCTTCCTAGAGGTAGCAATGGTCTTTTCTAAGATTTGTTTTATCTCTCTGTTTGAGACCTCTACCTGTCCACTAGTTTGGGGATGATATGGCGTTGCGACACGATGTTTAACTCCATATTTTGATAACAGTTTGTCAAATATTCTTGCTATGAAGTGAGAACCACCGTCACTAATGACGAGTCTTGGCACACTAAATCTAGGGAAGATTATGTTCATGAAGAGTTTTATGACTACTCGTGTGTCATTTGCTGAAGAGGCTACGACCTCGATCCATTTGGAAACGAAATCGATAGCTACAAGTATATATTTATTTACAAAAGAAGATGGGAAAGGTCCCATGAAATCAATCCCCCATACATCCAAGACTTCTGCTTCCAAAATGCCTTTTTGGGGCATCTCGCCGTGTCTTGAGATGTTACCAGTGCGCTGGCACCGGTCGCAGTTTAGTATTGCGATGTGGACATATTTCCAAAGGTTAGGCCAGAATAGGCCGGATTGTAAGATCTTAGCGCAAGTCTTTGAAGTACTTGCATGCCCATCATATGGAGCAGAGTGACAATGAGAGATGATGTCTTCTATTTCTTCCTCTAGGACACATCGACGGAAAATGTTGTCAGCTCCTCTCTTAAAAAGCAAAGGTTCATCCCAATAATATTGTTTTAAATCATGGAAGAATTTCTTCTTTTGTTGATAGTTTAAGTCCGGTGGAAGTACGCCTGCGGCTAAGTAGTTGACAATGTCAACATACCAAGGCAAGGTTACATGTGCATAGATACCTTCCACGACTTATTTGTTTGGTTCTTTCGAGGTTAAATCGGGCATATCGCTTTCTAACTTGGCTGTCAGACGTTCATACGGGAAATCATCGTTGATAGGAACTAGTTCTAGTTTAATACCTTCTATTCGGGATAAGTGATCTGCCACTACGTTTTCGGTTCCTTTCTTATCTTTGATTTCTAGATCAAACTCCTGTAACATTAGGATCCATCTCAATAATCTTGGCTTGGCATCCTTTTCGCTTATTAGGTATCTAATGGCGGTATGGTCTGTGTAAATGATTATTTTTGCTCCTACTAAGTAGGAACATAATTTGTCAAGAGCGAACACAACAGCTAGAAGTTCTTTCTCCGTTGTGGCGTAGTTCATTTGGGAGGAATATAAGGTTTTATTGGTGTAATAGATTGCATGAAGTTTCTTATCCTTCCTTTGTCCTAGAACTGCGCCTACGGCATAATCACTCGCATCGCACATGATCTCGAATGGTAGTTTCCAATCTGGTGGTTGCATGATTGGTGCGGTGATAAGGGTTTTTTTTAGTGTTTCAAATGCTTTCAAGCAGTTTTCATCAAAGATAAACTCAACATCTTTCATTAATAGACCGGTTAGAGGTTTTTGATTTTCGAGAAATCTTTTATCAATCGTCGGTAGAAATTGACATGTCCTAAAAAACTTCGTATTTCTCGTACGGTCTTTGGAGGTTGAAGATATTTTAAAATTTCTATTTTGGCTTTATCAACTTCAATCCCCTTGTCAAATATTACGTGTCCTAACATTATTCCTTGTCTGACCATGAAATGGAATTTTTCCCAATTGAGAACAAGATTCACTTTCGCACATCTTTTGAGTACCATCTCTAGGTTTGACAAACATCCTTCGAAACTCTGTCCGCATACAGAAAATTCATCCATAAACACTTCCATGATGTTGTCTATAAATCTGCAAAGATTGCCATCATGCACCTTTGGAATGTTGTAGGAGCATTGCATAATCCAAACGGCACTCGTCGGTATGCAAAAGTTATGTAAGGACATGTAAATGTAGTTTTTTCTTGGTCATCGGGGTGAATAGGAATTTGGAAAAATCCTGAATAACCATCTAAGTAGAAGAAATATGAATGTTTGGCCAGTCTCTCCAATATTTGATCGATGAAAGGTAAAGGGAAATGATCTTTTCGAGTGGCTTTGTTTAGTTTTCTGTAATTGATACACATTCTACTTTCGGTCACAACTCTTTGCATTATCAATTCACCTTTTGAGTTCTTTACCACTGTAACGCCTCCTTTCTTGGGTATGACATGTACTGGGCTAGCCCATTGACTGTCGGAGATCGGGTATATGATTCCTGCATCTAGTAGCTTTTTTACTTCGTCCTTAACTATAATGCTTAGGATAAGGTTGATTCTTCTATGATGTTCTCTAGAGGTATTACAGTCTTCCTCTAGCATAATTTGATGCATACAAATAGAAGGACTTATTCCTTTAAGGTTATTGATGTTATAGCCTAACGCAGTTGGATATTTCCTCAGGACATCTAATAGTTTTTCGGTTTCTAATTGTCCTAAGTCAGCGTTGACTATCACTGGTCTTTTGAGTTCGGTGTCTAGGAATTCGTATCTGAGGTTTTTAGGTAATACTTTAAGTTCTAAAGCTAGGTTCTTTGGACATGGCATGTGATTAGGAGTGAGTGCTAAGCTTTCGCTTAGACGGTCATCTTGATATGGTGCATGCAATTGTCATCTTCACAAATTTTTGAGATTTGGATTTTCATTATGTCCGAATACGCGGTCTCTTCCTTCTCCAGTTCTCTTATGCATTCGTCAATGACGTCAACCAAATAGCAAGTATTGTCTATGTATGGTGCTTGTAAGAACTTGGTGAGGATGAATTCAATTTTTTCTTCTCCAACTTCAAATGTTAGCCTACCTTTCTTTACGTCAATAATAGCTCCGACTGTGGCTAAGAATGGTCTTCCTAAGATAATCGGAGTGATTGAATCTTCTTTAATGTCCATGATTATGAAATCTGTTGGGATATATAATTGACCTATTCGTACCCGAATGTTTTCCAGTATACTAACGGGATATTTGACAGATCGGTCAGCTAATTGAACGAACATCTTGGTTGGTCTTAATTATCCCATATTTAGCTTTTTGCATATAGATAAGGGCATAACACTGATGCTAGCTCCTAAGTTGCATAAAGCTTTGTCTATGAAGAACTTTCCAATGACACAAGGTATGGAGAAACTACCTGGGTCTTTCAGCTTAGGAGGCATGTTGTTTTGGATTATTGCGCTACACTCAGCAGTAAGTGTAACTGTTTCATTATCCCCGATCATTTTCTTGTTAGATAAGATTTATTTAAGGAATTTAGCATATGAGGGCATCTGAGTGATAGCTTCTATGAAAGGAACTGTAATGTTCAATTGCTTCAGAAGTTCGACAAATTTCTTAAACTGCCCTGTGGTTTTGAAATTTATTAATCTTTGAGGATAAGGAATTTTTGGTTTATAAGTGTTGCACCCTAAAATTTGACCAACCGGTTCTCCTATCTGGTTCATGGTTCAATTCGTATTCGCATATCAAATGCATGACATTTGTACACAGACAGAGGATGTCAGAGTTACAGCTTGGTTTTCATCTACCGGATATTTCAGATCCAGTCTAGATAATCAGGGTTTCATTTTCGGGAAATTGTGCACTTCTCGGTGTTTTCAGCTTACATGGTGGTTTTTGGGATATTCTGATGCCCGGGGTTTACTATTTACTTCGATCTGGTCTCGCGCTCTCTTTTATGTTGGTTATTTGCCTTTGTTTTTTTTTAGGATTTAATAGCTTTTGGTGGATTTTAAATAGGTTTTATAGATTTTCTAGAATTTAAATAGATTTTTTTTTAATGTTTTTAATAGTTTTAAGTCCTTTTTAGAATTTTATAAATTGTTTTTTTAATAGATTTTAGAATATTAGGTTTTAATATAGATATTAATTTCTTTTTAGGTTTAATATAGTTTTAATAGTTTTAGTGTTGATTTTAATAGGATAGACAATATAGAATAATAATAGTTTATAGAATTAGTAGAATTTTAATAGATTTTTTAAATAGGAATTATTAGGTTTTTTTTTATATTTTGATTAGTTTAGAGATTAATTAGAATTAATAGAGTTTTTATAGTTAATTCTCTTTTTAGGTTTGATTAGATTTTAATCATTTAGTTAGACTTTAATTAGAGTTAATTGAGTCTGATTAGGATTAATTAGTTAATTAGGTTTTCATTTAGGCTTTAATTAGTTTTCTTAATTGAAATTAATTCATTTTTCAGATTTTTAGGGTCATTTTCGCTGGGCCCAGAGGTATTGGAGGCCCAATCCTCTTTCAGTCCGTTTTTTTTCTCTGTTTTTTGTCCAGCCACGTGTCCTATTTAAGGGGGCCCCGCGCGTCTCACTTTTTTCTCTCCCCCTCTTGCCACGTTTCGTTCACTGACACCTCCCCCTGACCCACTCACTCTCTCTGCCAACACCTTGCCACGCGTCCTCACATCCTTCACCCTCCGCATGCAAGATTGCCACCTGGTGGCACCTCATTCTCACCGGAATACCCTACCGCCGGGCATGCAAACGCCCTAACCTCCCACCGCCGGCCACCACCAACCAACTCCGACCGCTGCTCGTCTCGCCGGAATCTGCAAAACTTGCAGATTCTCAAGAACTTCATCTTTCTCCTCCAAGATCTCCACCGTGTTCTTCGCGTTTTCCAGAAACCGGCAACGATCTTCGTCTTCCATTCATCAAGCTCACGATCCACACAACATTCTCCAGATTTTTTTTAAGGAATTTCAACCGTGTTCGTACCAACTTCAAGAGCGTCCTTCAACATCGCTTCAAGATTCATCAGAACTCAATCCACCATCGAGATCCTTCTGAGATTTGCCAAGAAACGTATCTTCTCTTCATCAACGATCTTCATGTGAACTTCATCGCTCGTCTATCATCAGGAGCATCATAGATCCAGACTTTCTAGAAAGCGCGAAGACCTTCATCGTTCTTCAGCAATATCCCGATCCACATCATCAATATCTTCAACGTCCATCCACGAACCTCCAGAAATCAACGAAATCTCTTCCAAGACCTTTAATAGTTGGTTCTGCGTTTTCTTCCCCAGAGCTTCAAGCTTTGAGTTCTTCAATTTCTCCAGCGAGCTTCAAGACCTAAGCTCGTTCTTGATTCATCTCCAGGTGCGCCTTCTTTGAGCTTGGTGCTAGTTTTTTCTGCTTGATTGAATGGATTCTGATGGCGTTGTTTCACTGAGATTTAGAGTTTTTAGAGATTGTTTGTTTGTTTTTGAGGATTTGTTTGAGAGAGATTGTTTGAGAGTTCTTGAGAGGTTCAGAGAAGGGGAGGAACGGCGCTAGGGTTTGTGTAATGAATAGTAGACGAGTTTTTTTGCGGAGAGGATGGTTTTGTTAATTGGTAGTTGGGTTAGGGTTTGGATTGGGTTAAGGCCAAGTCTGGATTGCTATGAATCACCCCCTGTTGCTCGTTGCCCCCCCCCCCTGATTGTGAGAATGCTGATTTTGGTTTGGGCTTAGGCCCCAATTGCTACACGCACCCCCCCCATATTTGGGCCCATTCTGAACAACTAGGGTTTTGCTATCGCCACACCCCCCTTTGTTTGATTTTCTTTTTAATTTTCTTCATTTTATATTATGTTAGGAAATATTTCATAAAAAATAGTAGGATGATCCAATTAATTCCCTTCTTTTTTCTATAGATTCATAATTAAATTTAGAATTTTATGGTGCAAAAATATTGAATTGATCATGCATTTTCATTTTTATTTGCATTTTTGTATTTTAATTGGTATTGAGTAATTGATTTGTGACGTGTCTGCCTTGCTGATTTTATTTCTCTCATTTGGTAGTGAATTTTGTTTTAGTTTTTTAGTATGTTGTACTAGACCACTGCATGCTCCCCATAGATTTTTCATAGATTTTTTAGAAATTGATTGATGTTGTTTTAGGGTTAGAGAGTAGAGACCTCATAACTTGCTGGTTAACCCCTGACCATTCATATGTTAGGGATTGTTTAGTAGCCTTAGAAGTTGACTTAGGCTTTGAGATCTGATCTTAGGATCATAGAGCCACGTAGGTTTCCCCTAGATTTTTGATAGATTTTTATAGAGTGTTTTGCTATTTTTTGCTTGAGCTTGAGAATAGGAGAAGTCTTGAGGGCTTCTGACTGTGAAGTTCAACTGTGGTTGAACTTTAGAGATGGTTTCTTTTGGTTTGAGGGTCTGTGGTTTCTTCTGGAAGATGGAGTTTGGATGAAGTCTTGTTGGAGCTTGCAAGGATGTTTGGATTGTAGACCTAGTCTAGGAGCTTGCTCTCTTTCTGTGAGGTTTGAGGTCCTGAAGTTTGAGAGAAATTCTTGGTACTTTCCTGAGGAAGGCACTATGGATGTCTTTCATTCTTTCTTCTCACCTCTTTCTTAAGTATCCAATGATGTTGGAGCCTTCATGTGAGTTTAGTTTCTCATGAGGAGGAATGTAAACCGTTCATAGTTGTTGAGCCACATGGGATATGATTCCTAAGTGGAAGCCCCCTAGTATTTTCCTGAGGAAGGCACTATGGGTCTGTTCACTTAGTTCCCTTAGTTCATGTAGGATTCCTCAAGTATCCAATGATGTTGGAGCCTTCATGTGAGTTTAGTTTCTCCTGAGGAGGAATGTAAACCGTTCACAGTTGTTGAGCCACATGGGATATGATTCCTAAGTGGAAGCCCCCTAGTATTTTCCTGAGGAAGGCACTATGGGTCTGTCTACTTAGCTCCCTTTCTTTGGTAAGCTTGTCTTGAAGCTGGAAGACTGGGATTGACTTCTCTTGTGTAGGGTTTTGCTTTAGGGCTTTGCTTAGAGTTTTGATTAAGGTTTAATGCAGGGCTTCTGCTCAGGGGTTTGATTAGGGGCTTTGTTCAGGGGTTTGATTATGGTTTTGTCTAGGGGTCCTGCTCAGGGGTAGTCCCTTGCTTTTGGATAGGGGTTTGTCAGGCTGGTTAGCCTTCTCTTTGTGATGATTGACTTGTGTGGTGCTGTGCTGCATTAGTCTTAGGGGTTCATCTAGATATTTCTGAGATAGGTGCATCTTAGAAATAGGATTTGTATGCATGAGAAGTTGAGGTGGTCCTCCTTCTGCTTGATTTTTATTGAGTGGCTTTGCTTGCTGGTATTTGGTAGAGCTGAGCTCCCTTGCCTCTGTGGTGTGTGGCCTTTGTGCCTTGCTTGTTTGGTTGTTGCATTCATGCATATTTCCAATAGTTCTTTACTTTGCAGTGATTCCTGTTTGCTCTATTAGTTCTGTTGCCATGATCCCTTAGGAGCTCTGACTTCTCCGTTGTGGAGGAGTTATGATAGACATTAGGTTGGTTAACCAGGCATGATAACATTAGGTAGATTCCCCTTTTCAACCATAGTTTTAGGGTGTCTCTTTCCTTTCTCAAAACAACAGAAAAACACTTAATAAAGGATAAAGCAAAAGTGAATTCATTTCTTCCGTCAAAAGATTTGAACAAACATCAAAACCTTTTGTCCTCCTGGACTGTGAAAACCTTTGGTTAAGGTGCATTTTCCCATAAAAAACACTTGAACAGCTTGTGTCGTGCGTAGCCCGAACTACGTTTGCTCTGATCTTCCGTGCCGTGTGGAAGTACGTAGGCACAGGATGCGATGTCCTGGCGAGCAACCGTCCCCCCATCTAGACGTAGGTAGTCGAACTACGTTGACTCTGACTTTCCCATTGCATGAGGGAGTACGTAGGCCCAGAACAGCGTATGTTCTGTCGAGTCCTGTCCTTTTCTTTTCTTTTCAGACTGACCACTAGCGTAGATAGATAAACACACCCTTTTCCTTATAAACACCAAGCGTGGATCCCGTCGAGTACGACGGACGTGAGGGGTGCTAATACCTTCCCCTTGCGTAACCGACTCCCGAACCCAGGTTTTGGTTGCGATGACCATACCTTTCCCGTTTTTTGCGAGGTTTACTTCGAGCGTTTCCTTTCCCTCCCTTAGGATAAATAACGCACGGTGGCGACTCTTCTGTCAGCCGGCGCCGATTTTCGCAGTAGCGACAGCTGGCGACTCTGCTGGGGAACTGTAGCATCTAGGGACTTTTCCCATCCCTTATGCTGGGACCGTTTCCCATCCCCTACGCGAGTCAATCCTAGCGCTTGGGTGTTTATCTGTTAGGTGTTGTGCATATGTGTTTTACCTTTCCGCACTTTACTTTTCCGTACCTTTACCTTTCCGCAATTACTTTCAGCACTATATTATAGTGATTATTGCTGTGGGAGAGGGAGGTTACTATGAGTGAGAAGCCGGACCTGGGCTTGAGTATGCACCTAGACATAGTTGTGGAGAGTAGTAGACGAACCTGTTTGCTGAGCAGGCATCGTTCCCTACGAAATCTGTCTCAGACGAGGTTCTCTCCGAGGTGCTCCTTTCCGATCCTGAGGATCTGAGGGGAGTCCAGACGTGAGGATTGTCGACTCTAGGGACCGATCAATTGGAAGTCGGCTAAGTGAGGCCTCTTCATGACTTGATGATGCCACTCCTTCTGGGAATCGTATTGCCACTCATGAAAGTCTGTGACGCTGATGACCGCATAGGATGTCGTACCTTTGTCCGTGGATTAGGTCCATACCCGTTAGGCGGATTGGGTTATTGCAGGAAAGCTGACCTTCAGAAACCGTGATTCAGTATTTATCAGATGGTTTTCTTAGCTCGTTAACAGGTGTGTTGATTGGATCAGATGGGTTTCTTATCTGAGGTTGATACTATTATCAGATGGTTTTCTCGTCAGAGACAGAGGTTCAGATGGATTTCTTACCAGGGTATTGGTATTTTGAGTGTCAGATGATAGTTAGTTTCATGAAGTTCTGGTGACTGTGGTGGTTTTCCGTTCTTGACATCACAGAGATGTCCCTCTTCAGGCTACAACATGGCCTCTGTGTGCACTGATTGCATCATTTATCATATTGCATTATTGCATTACCATTTGCATCCAACTAACGTGTGTGTATTACAGGTACATATTTTCCCTCCCAGTTCCGGTGGTTGGTTCCCAGCAGACATGGAAGCCATGAAGAGAGTGTTACCCTACAGATTCCCGTCTCCAGATATCAGTCTGTTGTCAGAGTTAATTACTATTGTTGGGAAGAAGGTGATGGGAGATTTCAGGAAGACATATAGGAGGATCCTGACTTACGTTTACCAGCCCTCGGTTTATGAGATCAGCGGTATTTACACCCTGTTGCAGTTTTATGATGCTGAGCTCAGGTGTTTCGTATTTCCTGACTTTGTCTTGGCTCCTACCCTGGAGGAGTATTCTGCACTCTTGGATATACCGATTCGCGAGCAGATTCCTTTCTATCACACGGACGCTAAGCCTAATCTGGCTAAGCTTTCTGCTATTCTGTACTTAGGAGAGTTTGAGCTGACAGGGAAGATGATCAGAAAAGGAGATGTGTGGGGATTTCCATTGGTTGTTTTGGTAGAGAAGGCTCGGGAGTATGCTAAGAAGGGTGGCTGGGTTGTTTTTGATGCCATCCTTGCTGTGTGCGTTTATGGCATTGTTTTGTTCCCAAACCATCCTGATTTTGTTGATGCGGATGCTTTCTATATTCTGGCTGCAAAGAACCCAGTTCCTACCTTGCTGGGAGATATCCACCATTCCACTCACTACAAGAATGAAAAACGGCGGGGAAGGAATGTCTCTTGCTGTGTACCTCTACTGTGCAGGTGGTTTACTAGTCATATGCCGAAGTTAGGGCCTTTCGTCACCTCTATTGATTCTTCAGGATGGCCTGAGCGCTTGATGGGGTTGACTTCTGAGAATGTGGTGTGGGTTAATGAGGAGGTGTTAGGAGTTGAGGTCATATACAGATGCGAAGGATTCCCTAATGTTCCTTTGATAGGAAGGAGAGGGTGTGTCAATTACAACCCTTCCTTATTAATCAGGCAGTTTGGGTATGCACCTCAGGAAGCGCCGAAGCCCAAGGAGATACATGAATCTCTGTATCTTACTGGGGCAATAGAGGAAGAGATGTTGATCAAGCTTGAGAAAGCCTGGAAGAACCTGCATAAGAGAGGAAAGTCTTCATTTAGCAAAGGGGGTACTTGAGTTCTTGGTCCGTATGTGGAATGGATTCGTGAACGAGCTACGAAATTCCTTATGCCTTATCCTGCAGTTCAGCCATTGCATCCTTCTCCGGTGGAGGAGCCCACCACTATAGACATACAGGTATACAAGCAGCTGATGGTGGAGAAAGAAGAGTTAGCAAAGGCTAAAGAAGCTTTAGAGAAAGAGAACGCCCAACTTCGTCACGAAAAGATTGAAACAGGATATTTTTCCAAGCAACAGGCTGAAACTTTGAAACATCTGAAGACTACGTTATTGGAGTTGACTGAAACCAAGAAGCGTCTGGAGTTAGATGTAGACTCAGTTAGCAGTGTATTGGCTACTAAGAAACAAGAGCTGGAAAGGGCCTACACGAAGTTAGCTAAGTTCAGAGAGCATTGGGACCTTACTATGGCCAAACGCAAAGAACGGGAAGAAGAGCTAAAGATACAAGTTGCTCAGTTGGGAGAACAGGTTAAAGTGAAGACTGAGGAGCTTGAAAAAGAAGCATGCCGTCGATACGAGGCCGAACGCAAACTGATTGATGCCATGAAGAATCTGGAGGATTGTCAGCGCAGAGCAGACACCAAGAGGCCCAAACCTGAGGATGGTGCCCAGGATAAGGCTTGGGAAGATTTTGTCAGAGATATCCAAGGAACGGTCAGGAAAAGGGATCAGTTGATAGAAGGCTTGATTTATCGACCGGATCACCTAGAGACGAAGAAGCTGTTCGAGAATTTCTGCGATCGTACCCGCATGTGACTGCTTTCTTGTATTCTATGTATTGAGATCACCGCCAGGCATGTTGGTTGGGATCCTCCTTTATCATATCAGTTGTATGGAACATAGTTGTGTAACGCCTTATTCCAATAAATATATGAGGGTTTTTCTAAACACTGTCTTTATGGTTTCTCTTGTCCTGCTTGACACTGGAATTGGAGGGGAAATATCCCCAACGCACATGCACGTTAGCATTTTTGCATTGTTGTTTGCATAAATCACATTGCATTACAGGTTTGTGATCCATGTTCCTTATCATTCTTCATCCATATATCCAGGTATTTTCAGGAATGCAGAAAAGCGGGTCCACCGTTACTCTACCAGAATTAATCACAAGAAGATCATGGACAACGTGCAGGGTGAAATGCAAGAAATGCGTGACAGGATGGTCATGCTCATGCAAACCATGGAGACCATCGCCAAAGGACAAGAGCAGCTGCAGACTCTGGTTCAACCGCTAGTCGCGCGGGCTGAAAACAACGGGACACCGCATGGTGAACATATTGTTGCTTCTCCCCGAATTGAGAATCGTGAAAGTGCTGATGCTATTCCCGTAACCGGTTTGAATGCTGGAGAAACTGGTCCTGCAGGCGTAGGTGGGAACGTCGGTAATATGAATGCCAATGCGGATACTGCTGGGGTATTTGTGGGTAATGTCAACCAGGGTTTCAATGGGGGCGTTGAGAATGTCGGAATGAATGGTAATAATGGTAACCAGGGCTTCAATGGTGTGAACATGGGGTATGGCAACATTGCTGGCACCAAGGTTGGGTTTGGTGACTACGGTTATGGTAATCTTGGATATGGAACTGGTGCGTACAACGCTCAAGAGATGGGCAATCTGAGGTACGGCCCCAGGTACTTCCAAACGGGTCCGGGCCGTGATGCAGATTATGTTGGATACGATGCAGTACCTCGCTGGGAGGATCGTCAGGAGGATGTGTTCTCTGGTCAGAATGAGGGTTATGAAAGAGCTAGGGATGACAACCATCAGATGAGATTGCTAGAAGAGAAAGTGAACGGATTAGCCAGCCAGAATGCTCTTGGGCTGGATATGTCAAATATGGGGTTGGTCCCAGGGTTGAGGGTCCCGCTGAAATTCAAAGCACCGTCATTTGATAAGTACAAAGGGGATACATGCCCTAGGGTGCATGTGCCCGCATTTTACAGGCGTATGTCCGTGTATTCTGAGGATGAAAAGATGCTAATGCACTTCTTCTAGGATAGCCTGTCAGGGCCATCGCTGGAGTGGTACATGAGCTTGGAGCCTACTCAGATCAGGAGTTGGAAAGAGCTGGAAGAGGCTTTTGTTCGACATTATCAATATAATAGTGATCTCGCCCCTAACCGAGTCCAGCTGCAAAGCATGTCTCAAAAGTCTAGCGAGAGCTTTAAGGAATACGCCCAGAGATGGCGAGATCTGGCTGCTAGGGTACACCCTCCGATGGTGGAGCGCGAAATGATGGATATGTTCATAGGAACTTTTTCTGGAATGTACTATGACCGGTTGCTCAATTTTTCGATGAGTACCTTCTCTGAATTGATCTTGATGGGGGAGCGCATTGGAAACGGGGTGAAGATTGGTAAAATTCAAGTGGGTGAGTCCAGTTCCGCAGGAGGTAATAAGAAGACGTTTGGGGGTAAAAGGCAGGGTGATACCAACGCTGTATACAATGCTCGACGAAGAAATAGAAGTCAGAACTGGCATCAGCAGTCGCAGGTTGCAAGTGTAACCATTCCAGGGCCTTCTCAGCAGCAGAGACAACCACCTCAGTAGCAAGCTCAGCAGCAGCCAAATAATAATCAGCGCAGATTTCAGAACCCGCGACCGAGGAGAGTATTCGAGGTACCGCCGGTATCATATGCAGAACTTCTTCAAGCTTTGTTGAAATTGCAGCTAGTCGAGAAGAGGACCTTAGCACCACCAACTGGCCAGCCGCCAGTCGGGTATGATATTAATGAGCATTGCGACTTCCATTCGGGTGCACCAGGGCACAATATTGAAAATTGCCTAGCCTTCAAGCATAAAGTACAGGATTTTCTTGATAGTACGACTATTAACTTCGGGAAGGACGGTCCCAATATCACGCAACAGCCAATGCCCAAGCATGGTGGGGCTGGGGCCAATGCAATCCTGGCAGATGATGAGTTGAACTTGGTTTCGGAAGTGAGCAAGCTGAAAACCCCTTTGAGTTATGTAAAGCAGCGCTTATTGGAGGGAGGTGTCTATCCCGGATGCAGTGATGAGTGTACTGACTGTTTGGTTCAACCTGGGGGCTGTGAGAAGTTGAAAAGGGGAGTTCAAGGTTTGATTGATGAAGGAATTTTGCAGTTTGACAGGTCTGTGGGGCGAGAGAAGTCTGTTGAGACAGAATCTGGAAAAGAGCGCAGTGAGGTTGCTACGATCACCATTCCGTTCAAATCAGTGACGATTTCGGCATCATCGAAAAGGCTGACCATTACTATTACCAAGGCTAAACCAATCCCTTATGAGAGCACAAAGGCAGTCCCGTGGAGCTATGGTGCTGAAGTGTATTGCAATGGGGAAAAGATTGACTTGAGTGATCCACCAGCGGGATCCGTAGATAACATAGTGGGAGCGGGTGGTATAACCCGGAGCGGGAGAATTTTCACTTCACCTGAGGTCGAGGCAGAGAGGCTCGCCAGGGGTAAGAATAAAGTTGTTGAGGGGGAACCTTCGGGGAGTAAGGAGAAAGAACCGATAACCAAAGATGTGGAAGAATTCATGAGATTGATTCGCAAAAGTGACTACAAGATTGTAGAACACCTGCAGCAGACCCCGTCAAAGATCTCCATATTATCGCTGTTGTTGTGTTCTGAGGCGCATAGAAATGCCCTGTTGAAGGTACTTGAGACATCTTTCGTGCCGCAAGAGATTTCAGTCAATCAACTGGAGGGAGTTATGGCACATGTTAACGCTGGGCATGGGCTGGGATTCACAGATTTTGACCTAACGCCTAGAGGGCGTGATCACAATAATGCCTTGCACATCTCTATCGAATGCCGGGGCACTATTTTATCCCATGTGCTGGTAGACACGGGGTCCTCGTTGAATGTGTTACCAAAGAAAGCTCTGTTGAAATTGGATACCCGTGGGTTGTTGTGCACACCTAGTGATTTGGTGGTGAGGGCCTTTGACGGAACAAGGAGGTCGGTATTCGGGTCAGTAACGTTACCCATCCAGGTAGGTCCGGAGGTGTTTGATACAGTGTTTTACATCATGGACATCCAGCCTGCGTATAGCTGTTTGATCGGGAGACCTTGGATTCATGCCGCTGGGGCAGTAACTTCTACGCTCCATCAGAAGCTGAAGTATATGGTTGAGGGGAGTATTGTGACGGTGTGTGGCGAAGAGGATATCCTAGTCAGTCATTTGTCTTCCTTCAAGTACGTGGAGGTAGATGGAGAGATTCATGAAACGCTGTGTCAGGCGTTCGAAGGGGTGAAGGTTAAAGAAAAAGCTCCGGTGAAGAGTGAAGGGCAAGAGGTGGTCGTCTCCTCATATAAAGAAGCCAAGGCGTTGGTACAAGCAGGAAAGACCCAGAAGTGGGGGCAGGTTCCGGACATACCAGTGAAGCAAGATAGGTATGGCTTGGGGTACCGCCCATCTCCCTCACAGAGTGCGCCTAATTACAAGGGACCGGTGGTGTTCACGCCCGGAGGGGTTAGCTTTGAAAGGATTAATGTCGTGTCTGATACGGAGGAAGTGGATAGCGACTGCGACATGGACGCATGGATTCGACCCAGCACGCCGGGGCAAAGCCTATGCAACTGGTCCATCCATGACGTCATCCAAGTCACTAAACAGTAATGCGTTGTTTTTTCAATCATTGTATGATCACATGCCTTGCCCGGGGCATCGTTGACCTCGTCTTAGGGCCTAACTATTTACCTGTATGTTTGCATGATCAATAAATGACGACGTTTTTTACATTCAAATGTTGTGATCCTTTTCTTTCTGTTTTTTTATTTTGCAATAAAATGGCAGCGTGGTTATGTATTTTGCTTGTATATCATTTTGAAGCACTTAACCGTTTCCTTCGCAGGATTCATGAATTTTCAGATGACATCGACCAAAGACTTCCTATGACTCGTTTAGACTTCGAGCATCCGATCTTCCAAGCTGAGGAGGAGATTGTTGAGGATAGTGACTTACCAGAAGAGCTGAATCGGTTGTTGAAGCAAGAGGAGAGAGTCATTCTGCCTCACCAGGAAGAGATCGATATTGTCAATTTAGGGTCTGAAGAATGCGTCAGGAATATCCGTATAGGGGCCGCGTTGCAGGTCGACATCAAGCAAGAGCTTATTGAGATGCTGCGCGAATACAGTGATATATTTGCTTGGTCCTACGAGGACATGCCGGGTTTGGATACCGATATGGTTGTTCATCGTCTGCCGTTGAGGGAAGATTGCCCGCCTGTGAAGCAGAAACTCAGAAGGACTCGTCCTGATATGGCTGTAAAGATAAAGGAAGAAGTGCAGAAGCAATGGGATGCTGGGTTCCTGGCTGTCACCACTTATCCCACTTGGGTCGCTAATATCGTGCCTGTGCCAAAGAAAGATGGCAAGGTTCGAATGTGTGTTGATTATAGGGATCTAAACAAAGCGAGCCCGAAAGATGATTTCCCGCTGCCGCATATTGATGTGTTAGTTGACAACACAACTCAGTTTTCGGTATTCTCTTTCATGGATGGATTTTCAGGGTACAACCAGATTAAAATGGCTCCGGAGGATATGGAAAAAACGACCTTTATCACCCCGTGGGGGACCTTCTGTTATAAGGTGATGCCCTTCGGTTTGAAAAATGTCGGGGCAACGTACCAGCGGGCTATGACAACGCTCTTTCACGACATGATGCACAAAGAGATTGAGGTGTATGTCGATGACATGATTGCCAAGTCTCAAACGGAGGAAGAACATCTGGTTAATCTGCTGAAGTTGTTCAAGAGGCTGAGGAAGTTCAGGCTGAGGCTGAACCCTAACAAGTGTACCTTCGGAGTGAGATCCGGGAAGCTACTGGGGTTCATTGTGAGCAAGAAATGAATCGAGGTCGATCCTGCAAAAATAAAAGCAATACAAGAGATGCCAGCACCGAGAACAGAAAAAGAAGTCCGTGGATTCTTAGGGAGGTTGAACTACATTGTTAGGTTCATCTCTCACCTAACGACCACGTGTGAACCACTGTTCAAACTGTTAAAGAAAGATCAAGCGGTGGTCTGGAACGACAATTGCCAAAGGGCCTTTGAAAAGATAAAAGAATACTTGCAGGAACCTCCGGTGTTAATACCCCCAGTAGCGGGACGACCACTGATTATGTATCTGACGGTTCTTGAGAACAGCATGGGTTGTGTTCTCGGTCAACATGACGAGACGGGAAGGAAAGAGCATGCAATTTACTACTTGAGTAAAAAGTTCACGGATTGTGAATCTCGATACTCTATGCTCGAAAAGACGTGTTGTGCATTGGCGTGGGCTGCCAAACGTCTAAGACAGTACATGTTGAACCATACAACCATGCTGATATCGAAGATGGATCCGATCAAGTATGTTTTTGAAAAGCAAGCGCTCTTTGGAAGGATTGCTAGATGGCAAATGGTATTGACAGAATACGATATCCAGTATGTTTCCCAGAAGGCCATTAAGGGAAGTGTTATGTCCGAATATCTTGCCGAACAGCCAATTGAGGATTATCAGCCTATGAAGTTTGAGTTTCCTGATGAGGACATAATGTACTTGAAGGCTAAAGATTGTGATGAGCCGTTGCCTGGTGAAGGTCCGAAGCGGAGTTCCCAGTGGCAATTGATTTTTGATGGGGTTGTCAATTCATACGGTAGTGGGATCGGGGCAATCATTACGACTCCCCACGGGTCGCACATCCCGTTTACGGCCAGATTGACTTTTCCAGTGACGAATAACGAAGCCGAGTACAAAGCTTGTATTATGGGGTTAGAGGAGGCTGTCGATCTGAGGATCAATAATCTGGACGTATATGGGGATTCAGCATTGGTTGTGAATCAGATTAAGGGAGAGTGGGAGACACGCCAACCTAATCTGGTACCGTACATGAATTATGCGAGAAGGTTGCTACCTTTCTTTGATAAGGTGGAGTTCCATCATGTACCTCGGGCGGAGAATCAAATGGCAGACGTCCTTGCAACATTATCCTCGATGTATAAGGTCAACTACTGGAATGAGGCTCCCAGGATTGTCATATCTCGCATTAATAGGCCGGCCTTTGTGTTTGCAATTGATGAAGCATCTGACGGTAAACCTTGGTATTTCGACATACAGAATTTCCTAAAGAACCAGGAATATCCGGCTGGGGCATCAAGTCGTGATCAGAAGACTCTAAGGAGATTAGCAGGCAACTTCTATCTGAATCCCGACGGCGTTCTGTATAGAAGGAACCATGATTTGGTACTCCTCCGGTGTGTAGACGAGAAGGAAGCCAATTTACTCATGGAAGAGGTCCATGAAGGAACTTTTGGTACACATGCTGGTGGGCATGCTATGACCCGAAAGTTGTTGCGGGCGGGGTATTATTGGTTAACGATGGAAACGGACTGTTTCAAGTTCGCCAAGCGGTGTCACAAGTGCCAGATCTATGCTGATAAGATCCATGTGCCACCCAGTCCACTGAATGTTATGGCTTCTCCGTGGCCTTTCTCCATGTGGGGGATTGATATGATTGGCAAGATTGAGCCTACTGCTTCTAATGGGCATCGCTTCATCCTGGTCGCGATTGACTATTTTACCAAGTGGGTAGAAGCAGCATCTTACGCCAATGTGACGAAGCAGGTGGTGGCCAGATTTATCAAGAGGGATATAATTTGCAGATACGGTATTCCTGAACGGATCATTACTGATAATGGTTCGAATCTGAACAATAAGATGATGAGGGATCTTTGTCGGGAGTTTAAGATCGAGCATCATAAGTCATCTCCGTACAGACCCAAGATGAATGGCGCTGTTGAAGCGGCCAACAAGAACATAAAGAAGATTGTTCAGAAGATGGTGGTAACATATAAGGATTGGCATGAGATATTGTCGTTTGCTTTGCACGGTTATCGCACGACGGTGCGTACATCAACCGGGGCAACTCCATTCTCATTGGTGTATGGCATGGAGGCAGTCCTGCCATTGGAGGTTGAGATACCATCTTTGAGGGTTTTGCTTGATGTTCAGCTTGATGAGGCATAATGGGTGAGAAACAGATTGAACCAGCTGAGCTTGATAGATGAGAAGAGATTGGCATCAATTGCACATGGTAGGCTGTATCAGAGCCGGATGAAGAAAGCGTTCGACAAGAAGATTCGACCTCGAAGCTTTCAGACGGGTGATCTTGTGCTAAAGTAGATTCTCCCACCGCAATCGGATCACAGGGGCAAATGGACTCCCAATTATGAAGGTCCATACGTCGTGAGAAAGGTCTTCTCCGGAGGAGCCTTATTGTTATCCACCATGGATGGTGAAGACTTTTCGTCCCCTGTGAACTCGGACGCAGTTAAAAAATACTTTGCTTAAAAATTGACCCGCTAGACAGTAAAAAGAGAGTCCAGGCAAAAATGGGGCATCCTGGCAAACCAAAAAACAGAATAAAAAGGTTCGGGCAAAAGTTAGGGATAAAATGGAAAAAATGTACACCCGCGAAGTTGAAAACCTACACTGGGCGGCTTCGGCAAAAAGGGGTATCCCGGTGAATTGAAAACCCGCAAAGGGCGATTCACGCAAAAGTTAGGGATTTGAGAAGCAAATGACTGTGGTCCAAGTTAGATTATCTAGTGGTTTGGGAGCATCCGGGGGTCGACTATCCAAAGCAATCTCTTTCGAAGACAGAGATCAGGAAAGCGTCAGAGTCCGACGAGTCATAGGAGGATCAACTCATGGTGTTCGTCTGTAACACGCTGCTGACATGTGTACAAATTTTATTATGTATCTTTGTACATTCCTGCATTTTGTTTATGTGTGACTACCTCTTTTCAGGAGTTGCATCTGATGTACAAATCTTGCCTATTTTCAGGCCGTTATCAATAAAGTGTGTTATTCAGTGTGGTGTGTGACTTTGGTTTTAACTTTTACAGTTTTGTTTATAGAAAACGCCAATGTTTTTGATAAACTTGCATATGTGTAAACAGGCAGGCCTCGGCCGATGATTGTTAAAAACGGAAATTACCTGAATGGTTGTCATGGGTGATTACCAAGATGTTTCTTTTTGCATAGATTGTCTTGTGTTTGCTTGTTGACTTTTGCAGGTATTCAAAAGCTCGCAAAGTTCCCCGCCAGAGTCCATGGCAGGCTAGTACCCTCTCCAGGGGATGAATGTTGTGTCTTTCCTCAGTGAAGTCGCCCCAGGCAAAATTGAAAGTTGTCTCCCCAAGAGAGTGGAGATTGCGTCAAAGGAAAAGATCAATGTATCTTCAATAGTTCGGGATTGGCTTATCAAGCAGAGCAGAGTCCTCCCCAGCAAGGGTCGAGGCGGATATGATTAACTCGCCCCAAAGAGTTTCTCGTGTAGTGCAAATCAGAGCACACCGGTCAATCCCCATCTCAGTGATAGCAGGATGAATTATCCCCACAAGGCGTAATCAGAGTGTTGATACCTTTTGAAAGCAGTTTCCGGGATTGCTTTTCTCTTTCCCCAACAGGTTGATCATTCCTCGTCAGGACGATCATTTTCAGCAGAGTTTGAAGTTTTGAGTTTGTGAGCTACTTTCCCAGCAGGATGGTCATCCCCAGTGGAGTTAGTTCATATTTCCAGCCTTTATTTTGTTGGAACCGGATCAGTAGTATTCCGGTTATCCCCAGCGGATTCAGTTTGCCTTCAGCATTTATTTTGCTGAAGTAACTCTTTGCATAAGCATGCATCATAAGCACTTGCATTTTACACGAATACATAGCATTTCCATGCAGTGTGGAAGCATTACGGCATTATAAAACATGTGCATTTGGAAACATAAGCAGGATTGATTACCCGTCCAGCTTCAGGTGTATTTTCTCTGTCGATAAGTGAGATCATGGTTTGCAGAGATGTGCATATGTTTTGTTTGCGACGCCAAGACGCGCAGTGATCGTGTTTCCTCCTGTTAAGAGAATTGTGGTGCGCAAGGCGCACAGTGATCGTGGTCATCGTTATGTTATGGGGTTTTTGCGGAAGAGATACGCAGTGATCGTATTGGTCCTATATGTGGTTTTGTTTGCAACGCACAAGACGCGCAATGATCGTGTTTCCTCCTGTCAAGAGGGTGGTGCGCAAGGCGCACAGTGATCGTGGTCATCGTTATGTTATGGGGATTATATGGGGGGGCCAGACACGCAGCGATCGTGTTCGTCACGTCATATTCCCCTAGCAGAGTTTGCTTGGTCAAACACCTTTTTCCCCCAGCTGAGTCTTTCTCAGGATGTTGTGGTGTCAGCAGTGGAAGATGGTAATGCAGATTTTTGGGTGGTTACCCGTAGTTTCCCCAGCAGGGTATTCGTCAACGAGTTGCTTGGTTAAGTTCCTCATATTTCCCCAGCAGAGTTATATTCCCTAGCAGGGTGTTACTTCAACAAGGTGCTTGGTTAAGTTCCCAATTTCCCCAGCGGAGTGTTTTCAGGATACCTACTGCCATAGTAGGTATTTGACGGCTGTCGTCAGAATTGTCCTATCAGAGTGGCTTGGTTAAGTTTCTCGTGTCCCCGCAGGGCTGCTCGTTCAGGTATGAACGGAAGGTTGATAAGTGAAATCAACATTTTCTCGCTGTTTAGTGGATGCTCGTTCAGGTACGAACGGAAGGTTGATAAGTGAAATCAACATTTTCTCGCTGTTTAGTGGTTGCTCGTTCAGGTACGAACGGAAGGTTGGTAAGTGAAATCAACAATTTCTCACTGTTCAGTGTATGCTCACTTCTTCGGAATGGGGTGGTCTATGGACAATATCAGACTATTTCATAAGCAGGTTGATGGATAGGTGTTTAGTTGTCGCTGTGGCAACGAAAATCAGTTCCCTGGTTAATTCTCCCCAAGCAGTGGTGTGCGCAATTTATTTTTGCGGTTGGCAAATTTCAGGGTTTCATTGGTATTCAACTGTCATTTACCTTTGAATGTTTGAAGGCTGAGCGCTCTTCACCCATTCAGGTCCAAGCCGCTTGAATAGGGGCAGCTGTTGCACCCTAAAATTTGACCAACCGGTTCTCCTATCTGGTTCATGGTTCAATTTGTATTCGCATATCAGATGCATGACATTTGTACACAGACAGAGGATGTCAGAGTTACAGCTTGGTTTTCATCTACCGGATATTTCAGATCCAGTCTAGATAATCAGGGTTTCATTTTCGGGAAATTGTGCACTTCTCGGTGTTTTCAGCTTACATGGTGGTTTTTGGGATATTCTGATGCCCGGGGTTTACTGTTTACTTCGATCTGGTCTCGCGCTCTCTTTCATGTTGGTTATTTGCCTTTGTTTTTCTTTTAGGATTTAATAGCCTTTGGTGGATTTTAAATAGGTTTTATAGATTCTCTAGAATTTAAATAGATTTTTTTTTTAATGTTTTTAATAGTTTTAAGTCCTTTTTAGAATTTTATAAATTGTTTTTTTAATAGATTTTAGAATATTAGGTTTTAATATAGATGTTAATTTCTTTTTAGGTTTAATATAGTTTTAATAGTTTTAGTGTTGATTTTAATAAGATAGACAATATAGAATAATAATAGTTTATAGAATTAGTAGAATTTTAATAGATTTTTTAAATAGGAATTATTAGGGTTTTTTTTTTATATTTTGATTAGTTTAGAGATTAATTAGAATTAATAGAGTTTTTATAGTTAATTCTCTTTTTAGGTTTGATTAGATTTTAATCATTTAGTTAGACTTTAATTAGAGTTAATTGAGTCTTCATTTAGTTAATTGAGTCTGATTAGGATTAATTAGTTAATTAGGTTTTCATTTAGGCTTTAATTAGTTTTCTTAATTGAAATTAATTCATTTTTCAGATTTTTAGGGTCATTTTCGCTGGGCCCAGAGGTATTGGAGGCCCAATCCTCTTTCAGTCCATTTTTTTTCTCTGTTTTTTGTCCAGCCACGTGTCCTATTTAAGGGGGCCCCGCGCGTCTCACTTTTTTCTCTCCCCCTCTTGCCACGTTTCATTCACTGACACCTCACCCTGACCCACTCACTCTCTCTACCAACACCTTGCCACGCGTCCTCACATCCTTCACCCTCTGCATGCAAGATTGCCACCTGGTGGCACCTCATTCTCACCGGAATACCCTACCGCCGGGCATGCAAACGCCCTAACCTCCCACCGCCGGCCACCACCAACCAACTCCGACCGCTGCTCATCTCGCCGGAATCTGCAAAACTTGCAGATTCTCAAGAACTTCATCTTTCTCCTCCAAGATCTCCACCGTGTTCTTCGCGTTTTCCAGAAACCGGCAACGATCTTCGTCTTCCATTCATCACGCTCACGATCCACACAACATTCTCCAGATTTTTTTTAAGGAATTTCAACCGTGTTCGTACCAACTTCAAGAGCGTCCTTCAACATCGCTTCAAGATTCATCAGAACTCAATCCACCATCGAGATCCTTCTGAGATTTGCCAAGAAACGTATCTTCTCTTCATCAACAATCTTCATGTGAACTTCATCGCTCGTCTATCATCAGGAGCATCATAGATCCAGCGAGCTTCAATATCTTCAACGTCCATCCACGAACCTCCAGAAATCAACGAAATCTCTTCCAAGACCTTCAATAGTTGGTTCTGCGTTTTCTTCCCCAGAGCTTCAAGCTTTGAGTTCTTCAATTTCTCCAGCGAGCTTCAAGACCTAAGCTCGTTCTTGATTCATCTCAAGGTGCGCCTTCTTTGAGCTTGATGCTAGTTTTTTCTGCTTGATTGAATGGATTCTGATGGCGTTGTTTCACTGAGATTTAGAGTTTTTAGAGATTGTTTGTTTGTTTTTGAGGATATGTTTGAGAGAGATTGTTTGAGA
Organism: Lathyrus sativus; assembly: GCA_963859935.3. Taxonomy (NCBI): domain Eukaryota; kingdom Viridiplantae; phylum Streptophyta; class Magnoliopsida; order Fabales; family Fabaceae; genus Lathyrus; species Lathyrus sativus. The sequence continues at coordinate 367,950,682 of OZ012741.1, forward strand.
GTTTTTGAGAGGTTCAGAGAAGGGGAGGAACGACGCTAGGGTTTGTGTAATGAACAGTAGACGAGTTTTTTTGGGGAGAGGATGGTTTTGTTAATTGGTAGTTGGGTTAGGGTTTGGATTGGGTTAAGCCCAAGTCTGGATTGCTATGAATCACCCCCTGTTGCTCGTTGCCCCCCTGATTCTGAGAATGCTGAGTTTGGTTTGGGCTTAGGCCCCAATTGCTACGCGCACCCCCCCGTATTTGGGCCCATTCTGAACAACTAGGGTTTTGCTATCGCCACACCCCCCTTTGTTTTATTTTCTTTTTAATTTTCTTCATTTTGTATTATGTTAGGAAATATTTCATAAGAAATAGTAGGATGATCCAATTAATTACCTTCTTTTTTCTATAGATTCATAATTCAATTTATAATTTTATGGTGCAAAAATATTGAATTGATCATGCATTTTCATTTTTATTTGCATTTTTGTATTTTAATTGGTATTGAGTAATTGATTTGTGACGTGTCTGCCTTGCTGATTTTATTTCTCTCATTTGGTAGTGAATTTTGTTTTAGTTTTTTAGTATGTTGTACTAGACCACTGCATGCTCCCCATAGATTTTTCATAGATTTTTTAGAAATTGATTGATGTTGTTTTAGGGTTAGAGAGTAGAGACCTCATAACTTGCTGGTTAACCCCTGACCATTCATATGTTAGGGATTGTTTAGTAGCCTTAGAAGTTGACTTAGGCTTTGAGATCTGATCTTAGGATCATAAAGCCACGTAGGTTTCCCCTAGATTTTTGATAGATTTTTATAGAGTGTTTTGCTATTTTTTTCTTGAGCTTGAGAATAGGAGAAGTCTTGAGGGCTTCTGACTGTGAAGTTCAACTGTGGTTGAACTTTAGAGATGGTTTCTTTTGGTTTGAGGGTCTGTGGTTTCTTCTGGAAGATGGAGTTTGGATGAAGTCTTGATGGAGCTTGCAAGGATGTTTGGATTGTAGACCTAGTCTAGGAGCTTGCTCTCTTTCTGTGAGGTTTGAGGTCCTGAAGTTTGAGAGAAATTCTTGGTACTTTCCTGAGGAAGGCACTATGGATGTCTTTCATTCTTTCTTCTCACCTCTTTCTTAAGTATCCAATGATGTTGGAGCCTTCATGTGAGTTTAGTTTCTCCTGAGGAGGAATGTAAACCGTTCATAGTTGTTGAGCCACATGGAATACGATTCCTAAGTGGAAGCCCCCTAGTATTTTCCTGAGGAAGGCACTATGGGTCTGTTCACTTAGTTCCCTTAGTTCATGTAGGATTCCTCAAGTATCCAATGATGTTGGAGCCTTCATGTGAGTTTAGTTTCTCCTGAGGAGGAATGTAAACCGTTCACAGTTGTTGAGCCACATGGGATATGATTCCTAAGTGGAAGCCCCCTAGTATTTTCCTGAGGAAGGCACTATGGGTCTGTCTACTTAGCTCCCTTTCTTTGGTAAGCTTGTCTTGAAGCTGGAAGACTGGGATTGACTTCTCTTGTGTAGGGTTTTGCTTTAGGGCTTTGCTTAGAGTTTTGATTAAGGTTTAATGCAGGGCTTCTGCTCAGGGGTTTGATTAGGGGCTTTGTTCAGGGGTTTGATTATGGTTTTGTCTAGGGGTCCTGCTCAGGGGTAGTCCCTTGCTTTTGGATAGGGGTTTGTCAGGCTGGTTAGCCTTCTCTTTGTGATGATTGACTTGTGTGGTGCTGTGCTGCATTAGTCTTAGGGGTTCATCTAGATATTTCTGAGATAGGTGCATCTTAGAAATAGGATTTGTATGCATGAGAAGTTGAGGTGGTCCTCCTTCTGCTTGATTGTTATTGAGTGGCTTTGCTTGCTGGTATTTGGTAGAGCTGAGCTCCCTTGCCTATGTGGTGTGTGGCCTTTGTGCCTTGCTTGTTTGGTTGTTGCATTCATGCATATTTCTAGTAGTTCTTTACTTTGCAGTGATTCCTGTTTGTTGTATTAGTTCTGTTGCCATGATCCCTTAGGAGCTCTGACTTCTCCGTTGTGGAGGAGTTATGATAGACATTAGGTTGGTTAACCAGGCATGATAACATTAGGTAGATTCCCCTTTTCAACCATAGTTTTAGGGTGTCTCTTTCCTTTCTCAAAACAACAGAAAAACACTTAATAAAGGATAAAGCAAAAATGAATTCATTTCTTCCGTCAAAAGATTTGAACAAACATCAAAACCTTTTGTCCTCCTGGACTGTGAAAACCTTTGGTTAAGGTGCATTTTCCCATAAAAAACACTTGAACAGCTTGTGTCGTGCGTAGCCCGAACTACGTTTGCTCTGATCTTCCGTGTCGTGTGGAAGTACGTAGGCACAGGATGCGATGTCCTGGCGAGCAACCGTCCCCCCGTCTAGACGTAGGTAGTCGAACTACGTTGACTCTGACTTTCCCATTGCACGAGGGAGTACGTAGGCCCAGAACAGCGTATGTTCTGTCGAGTCCTGTCCTTTTCTTTTCTTTTCAGACTGACCACTAGCGTAGATAGATAAACACACCCTTTTCCTTATAAACACCAAGCGTGGATCCCGTCGAGTACGACGAACGTGAGGGGTGCTAATACCTTCCCCTTGCGTAACCGACTCCCAAACCCAGGTTTTGGTTGCGATGACCATACCTTTCCCGTTTTTTGCGAGGTTTACTTCGAGCGTTTCCTTTCCCTCCCTTGGGATAAATAACGCACGGTGGTGACTCTTCTGTCAGCCGGCGCCGATTTTCGCAGTAGCGACAATAAGGTGGTGGAGGCACATAAGGTTTTTCTTTATCTACGGCCTCTTGGTCGTTATCTTCCTTCTCTTTTGGTTTAGACTCCTTCTCTATCTATTTAACAGGTTTTTGATACATGGGTTGGTCTTGACTCCTAGGATCGATCGATTCGTCCAGTTTTTTTTCCACTTCTTAATATAACTGTGTTTGCATGACCTTTCGGATTAGGTTGTGGCTGTCCAGGAAATGTTCCAGCGGGTGCAGCAGCAGGTGCTCGTTGTTGAGCCACTTGGGATATCTGTGTTTCAAGTATTTTGTTATCGGTGGCTAAAGCGTCTACTTTGTTTGCTAGTTTCTTAATCTACTTGGGTAGCTATGAAATTTTTCATCATCAATTCAAGGTTGGATTTTCTAAGGACGTTAGGAGCAACTACGACTGGTTTTTGATATCCCAGTGGTGCAGCAGGTGTTTGGTTAGGTGCATACATTGCGTTATCACTTTTGTAAGAAAAGTTCAGATGGTTTTTCCAGCCTGGGTTATAGGTGTTCGAGTAAGGGTTTCCTTGGGCATAACTCACTTGGTCTGTGGGGGTTCCTATCAATAATTGACATTCCGGAGTAGCGTGACCAGTGATTCCACATAACTCGCAGTTCAGAGTTACATCAGCCACGGTGGCTGGTGGTGCTATGGTTAAATTATCAATATTTTGCGTCAAAGCATCTACCTTAGCATGGAATTTGTCAAGACTACTAATCTCGTACATCCCACCTTTTGTTTGGGGTTTCTCTGCTGGAGTTATCTCACCTTCCCATTGGCAATAGTTTTGAGACATGTTTTCAATTAGTTGATAGGCTTCGTCGTATGGCTTATCCATAAGTGCACCGCCCGCGGCAGCGTCTACTGTTAATCTAGTATTGTACAGAAGCCCATTGTAGAAGGTATGAATAGTCACCCAGTCTTCAAGACCGTGGTGTGGACATTCTCTCATCATATCTTTGTATCTCTTCCATGCTTCGTAGAGAGATTCAGAATCTTTTTGTCGAAATACGTTGATTTGAGCTCTTAGCATAGCAGTTTTGCTTGGCAGAAAGTATCGTGCTAAGAAGACGTTCTTCAACTGTTCCCACTTAGTAACAGAGTTAGATGGCAAGGATTGCAACCAAGCCGAAGCTCTATCTCTAAGAGAGAAAGGAAAAAGACGTAACCTTATCACATCTGGAGTTACACCATTTGCTTTCACTGTGTCTGCGTACTGCACAAATTTGGTTAATTGTTCATTCGGATCGTCCGTCGGACTTCCCGAGAATTGGTGTTGTTGTATGGCTGAGAACAACGAAGGTTTTAACTCGAAGTCATTTCAGTTGATAGCAGGGACATCAATGCTACTATGAGGCTCTTGTTGAGATGGGGTAGCGTAGTACTTCAGAGGTCTATTCTGAGGTCCTTCGGCCATATTAGACTCTTCAATAGGATCAGGAGTATGAGCAAGAAGATCAGGAATATTATGTTTACGTTGATACGCTATTATGCGGCGTCTTAGATGTAAGAAACACTCTAGTTTGGCGATTGGTGGTTGTAAGTTGTCACTTTGTGAGCGAGTACTTGGCATACAATTAACGAACGAAAAAGGAAAATAAAATGGTTGCCTTAGTCTATACATCGCAAAAGAAAATTGCACTATTGACCAAACGAGTCCCCGAAAACGGTGCCAAAAACTTGATCGCAACTTTCTGAGTCTAACGGTACTAACTGCAAGCGTACAGTCTATCGTGTAGTAATAAAGATATCGATCCCACAGGGATTGGTAATCAAACTAGTGCAATCGGTTGTTACTATGTTTAGCTACGACAGAAGAAGTTTTTAGAAAATAGATGCTAAGTTATGAAATCTAAAGGAAATAAAGGTTATTAGTTTTAGAAATATCGATAGAGGAATATCAATATGTAACGCCTTAATTATCAGGGATTCGACAGGTCATTGGTGCTAATTTAATTTTTGTAAATACTTTTCAGGAGAAAATGCTCGTTTAAAGACCTTTGCCTCACGCTGGTTATTGACTCGGGTCATATTTTTAAGGGGGAACGTACGCTTTCGCTGTCCCATTCGGGGTTAAAATTACTTTTTGAAAATAAATAAATTCTGATTAATTTTAAAACGTTCTCGCTGTGTTTAAAATTAATGCCTAGTTTTTACTATCTGGTTTAAACCCCACGCTTTCATGTGCCGGCTTGAACCTTAATAAATTTCACACTTTCATGGCAAAACCGTTATAAATAGCTTCTCACTTTTGTCACAAAGGTTATTTAGAAAATTAGATTTAAAAACTACGATCAGAAAAATCGTTTGTAAAAAGGAAAGGTGCACCGGGATTATCGAATCCCGTCTTACTAATTTGATTACATACCGATATAATTGGTTTAGCTCGACATGTTAACTAATGCTCACATAAATAAACATAGACAATAAAACGGTATAACATACATACTGAATAATAACACAAGTATTGGATTAATAAGAACCTGTAAAAGTTATTGATATTGGATACTCGAGTAGTCCTCCATAATGCCGGCAGGATTTCTACTATGTTGAAATAAAATGTGGAATGAAATAATAGTGCTTTGGAAACTGAAGTAAATAATGAAAGGAAAGGAAAAAATAGTGAAAGAATGGCTTCCATGGAAATTCGGCAGCAATACAGTATGTGAATAGGAAGCTCCTCTTTTTCAGTCCCAACTCCCGTCCTTTTATATCCTCGGTTGCAAGAGAAACTATCGGAAGAAATAAGTTGAGGGAGAGAATTCTTCGGAAGGGCATACTGAATCATGCCTAAATTCTCTCCCCTTCGTGGCCATGTTTCTGTTCTGAGCGTTGTCACTGATTTTTGAACCGTGACGATCGTGGCCAGGCTATGACGGTCGTGATGCGTATGACGGTGGTGATGGGCTGTGACGACCGTCACACCTCCAACCTTGCATGCTATGGTTTTCTGGCCTTTTTCTCTTCTTTTGTTCCTTCCTTTCGCACTTTTCTATATCTTGCTCGTTTTTAGCATGAGAATGAAATACCTGCGAAAAACACTTGCAAGCTTGCGGAATAATCGGAATTCGAACTAAAATAATATAGTTAATCATTGGAAAATACGACAAATATAAGATACATTTTTGCGTTAAGACACCTACATAGAGTGCGGCAACTCTAAAGTTAAGTCTAGGTTAAACGAGAAAGCAGACATTCATGGCAGGACGCTCACAGAGTACGGTGACTCTAATCCTAAAGCTATGATCAACGGGTAAGGACCTAAAATTAGGCTAAAAATGACATGAAAGTTAATAGAGGGAATCCTTTCCTTTGGAATGCATAACCAAATAAATAAATTCAAAATCCAAAAGGGAAACGGCGTCAAGGATCAGGAAATAAACAGAGTCAGAAGCAACAAGAAAATAAATTCAAATTTGAACATCAAGAGTTAATGAAAATAGAAATGTCAAGATTATTTTTAAAAAAATAAAATAAAATTAAACTAAATCTAATTAATTAACTAAATCACTAATTAATACTAGAACTAATTAAACTAAATTCTAAAATAAATTAAATAAATTAAATTCTAAACAACTAACTAATTAAATTAAAATATAATTAATACTAAAGACTAATTAAATAATTAACTATCTAAATTTTAAAACCTAATTAAGCTAAATTCTAACAAGACTAAATAACTAATTTCTAATTAAAACTTAAATAACTAAATTAAATTAGCTTATAAAAAGTCAAACAAATTAATTAAGTTTTAAAATCCTAATTAGAAAAACTAATCAACTTAATAAACTAAAACTTATCTAAAACTAAACAAAAATGTATATAAAAAAAATATAAAAAAATAAAAAAGAAATGGGTCGGTGGGGAGGTGAAGTCCACCATCACGTTAACAACCCGAAAAATGATTGGAGGAGACGGGTCGGGTCAGTTATGACCCAGACCCGGTTTGACCATGATTTAAAGAACAAAACCTATCGGAAGTCAAGATCAGAATGGCTAGCAAAACACGGCCATTCACCATCCTCCTTTCAAAATGCTTTCTCGAACCAGCTACCCACAATGTAGTTCCACAACAAACGTACGAATACCATGACTTTCACCACGACAACCTTTTCCTTAATTGTGATTTTGTTTTTGATTTGGATTCTTCTTCGCCTCTCTCACTGCGGATCTCCCTTGGCGGTGGAATGCTATGAGGCTAACAGGTAAGGGTTGTTGTTATGGAGATTTGAGTTGTTGTTGGAAGATGAAGAAATAGAGGAAGGTTTGAAGAAGAAATAAAGAGAGTAGAAAAAGAAGAAAATATAATAGGGATTGGGAGTGAACAGGTTGGACGCTGAAGCAGTTTCTGCATTATTATTGGTTACTTGTTCTAAGCCGAAGCATTTGTGGTTACGTGTAACTCCCACTAGAATTTCGCAACGACAATTTTAACGTTCCTCCTCCCCTGTTTTTGATTTTCCCCCCTCAAACAGAACATGTTTCTTCTCCTTTATTGCTGTTATTGCTCCGTTGTTGTCACAAGATGCATCATTTTCTCAACAGGTTTTATGTGTTGTAGGTTTGGACGTATTATCTGTTCAAAAATGTGAGAGGCAAATGGGAGTACATTTTCTAAGCAAAGAATGAGTGCAAAGCACATGTTCCATTTTTGTGTATGCTCCTTTGTATTCAGACTATGTAGCAGTTGTCCATTATCGTATTTGGTTTGTGCAAGAGAGCTATTTGATATGCAGGATGTGTCATTCTTGTTGCAGAATATTTTTTTGGGATGGGCTGTATTTTGGAGGCTTTGATTCAAGGTTTTGCTTTGAGGTAGAATGGCTTATGAGTTTGCCTTTTAGACGATGTTGGAAAGTCCGCGAGTGTTGTACTTTGTGAGGTCATGGCTGTAGCAAAATGTGACGACTGCAAGAACTTTCAAAAAAGTTGTTTTCCTCTTGGACTTCCTTTTGACTTTAAGGAAATTGTAGTGTATCAAAGTTCATGATGGCACAAGGAAAGGCTGGGGATGAGCGTAGTACGCAGGCTGTGAAAAGATTGGGGTGGGGGATCTTGACCAAATAGATTTTTTCTTTTTAATGATAGTAATAATAACAAAATAACAATAATAATTAATGATAAATAACCAAATAATAATAATAATGATAATAAAATAATAAAAATAAAATAACAACTAATAATAAAAATGATAAACTAAATAAATAAAAAAAACTAAAATAACTATACTCAAATATAAACTAAATTAAAAATAACTACTACAAACTATATTAAAATAAAAACTAGATTGAAAAATAAACTAAATTAAAATATAAATAGAAATTAGAAAATAACCAAAAAAAAGGAGAAGTTAAAATAAATTCAAACTAAATTCTTAAAATTACCTAAATTAAAATATAACTATAATAGAAATAACTACTAAAACTATATTAACAAAATAAGCTAAATTTAAAAACAAACTAAGTTAAAATTAAAATAACTATATCTTAAGATAATAAAAAAAACATATTCTAAAATGAGATGATAAAATTGACTAAAAGGCATGACTAATGATGAAATGAAATGTTCAACTAGAAGGATGCGAAAATGGTCGACTTAAAGATGAAATTGAAGGTGAGAAAAACACTTAGAAGGGGGGGGGGGGGGGGGGGGGGGTTGAATAAGAGTTTTAAATAATATGGCAATAAAAACAACTCAAGAATTTTATCCTGGTTCGTTGAACTCAACTACTCCAGTCCACCTTATCAAAGATGATTTGCCTTTCTCCACAAGGACTTAATCCACTATTAATCAACTGATTACAATAGCAAGCACTAAGAACAAATGTCTTAGTCTTCTCAAGAACTACTGACCACACCTTGGTCTTCTCAAGGAACTTCTTACAAATAAATGTAAACTAAGCAAGTGTTTAAATGCTTCTAATAAGCTGTATCACGACTGTGATATTTACACTTAAGATTAAGTACAAATAAAACTATACAGTTTTATGAAAGAACAAATGTATAAAAGCTTTGAGAAATTTTCACTTTGATGCTTCAAGCGTGTGTATGAATATTTCTTTCTGATTGAGCAGCTTCTAAATGTTGTAGAAGTTCTCCTTTTATAGCCTTTTCCAAGTGCTTCGAATAATGTGCAGCTGAGTATTATATTGAAATATAAGACTTTTTCAGCACCAAAAGGTATGGGCAGAGACATGCTTTCTGCAGGAAAAGTATGGTTGTAGAAGCTTTGGGATTAGCACCATGTCTCTTCATTGGACAAAATAGCCGTTGGTTACTTTGGAAGTAGCACCACGTCCAATCATGTTTACACCTTCTTCAATAAGCTTCCTTCAGGATGAAGTCTTTATAATCTGCACTTCAAAACTTGTAACAAGCTTAAAAGGAATCAAATACTTGAGATGATCAGAGCTAGATGTTTGAGATGATCAGAGCTTTGGTAGATGATCAGAACTTGATATATCAGAGTCTCAATCTTGATCAGAGTCTTCATCAGAGTATGCAGCAGTATGTGCTTGAGCGTGTATATTATTTGATTAGAGTCTGATTATCAGAGCCTCTGTTCTTGTAGTGAAATGAACTTCAGAGTCTGATTAGATCAAAGCTTTCAACTCTTTATACAATTCTTTCAGAAACGCTTCAGATCATTCTGCAGCTTCTGCTTCAGATTCTTCTGGCAACGCTTCAGAGTCTTCTGATTGTCTTACATCTAATGCTTCAGAGCCTTGCGTAGTTGCTTGTACTTATGTATTTTGCTTCTTTAAGAGTATTCAATTTAATACCTGAAACAATAATACTTGAAGAAATTTAGAGTATATATTTTCTTAATATAAAATTCCATAGGAGTTATCATCAAAACATAGAGATATAAGAAACACCAATTTGTGTTCTAACAATCTCCCCCTTTTTGATGATGACAAAACATAGGAAATTTTTTTCAATATAGAGAATGAAATATATAACTCCCCCTGAGATTAAGAATCTCCCCCTAAAATGAATACTCTAATAAAAGAGAACACTTCCCTTTTTGCTTGAGTATATTTCAGAACCTGGTAGGAATCCATGTTAAAATAAAGAATTAGAGCTTGGATGCTTTCCAGAATCAGAGCCTGATGAATTCTTTCAAATAAAGATTCTGGTTTATCTTCCAGATTCAAAGCCTGGTTTATCTTCAAGGATCAGAGCCTGGTTGGGTAATTCTCAGGGTAACTTTAAAGATTTTTTGTCAGATGAAACAATAAAATCTGAAAGTCTTAAAATTCATTATTAGTTAATACTATGTCTGATTTTCATTTTATTATTGCTTATGGATTGTTTTTATTGCCATATTATTTAAAACTCTTATTCAACCCCCCCCCCCCCCCTTCTAAGTGTTTTCCTCACCTTTAGTTGGTATCGGAGCTCCGGTTCTGTTTGTGCTATCACTTAACCGTGACCAGAGAAGATCCAGTGGGAAAAACTCTTGATATTATTGGTTGATATACATTATGGCTGCTGAAACATCAACATCCAGCAACAACAAATATGAAGAAAGAGTCAGCACAAAACCTCCCATGTTTGATGGAGAGAAATTTGACTATTGGGAAGATAGACTAGAAAGTTTCTTTCTAGGATTTGATGCTGATCTTTGGGACTTAGTTATTGATGAATATGTTCATCCCACTGATGGGAATGGCAAGAAAATTGACAGAAAATCAATGAATGAGGCGCAAAAGAAGGAATTCAGAAATCACCACAAGGCTAAAACTATCTTGCTAAATGCTATATCTCATACTGAGTATGAGAAAATAACCAACAGAGAAACTGCCTTTGATATATTTGAATCCCTGAAGATGACTCATGAAGGGAACTCTCAAGTTAAAGAAACTAAGGCTCTGGCGTTGATCCAGAAGTATGAAGCTTTCAAAATGGAAGAATCTGAATCTATTGAAGCCATGTTTTCCAGATTCCAGATTCCAGATTCTCACTGCTGGCTTAAAGGTCCTGGACAAGGGTTACTCTACAACAGATCATGTCAAGAAAATAATCAGAAGCTTGCGAATCAGATGGAGACCCATGGTCACTGCTCTGAAGCTGGAAAAGGATCTGAACAAGATTACGCTGGAGGAACTAATCAGTTCTCTGAGGAGTCATGAGATTGAACTAGAGGAAGATGAGCCTCTAAAGAAAGGTAAGTCAATTGCTTTAAAATCTAATAAATCTGTTAAAGCATTGCAGGTAATAGAAGAAAGCTTTGAAGAGTCTTCCTCTGAAGATCATCAGATAAGCAACAAAGGAGTTCTAGAAGAACATCAGAACATAAATACATACCCAGAAAAGCATCAGATAGGTACTAAGGAGTTTCTAGAAAAACATCAGAAACAAAAGTCATATCCGAAAAGCATCAGATAGGCACAAAGGGGCTCTAGAAAAACATCAGAAGCAAAAGTCATATCTGGAAAAGCATCAGATAGACACAAGGGAGCTTTGGAAAAACATCAGAAGCAAAAGTCATATCCGGAAAAGCATCAGATAGACACAAAAGGAATTTTGGAAGAACATCAGAACAAATGTCATATCTGGAAAAGCATCAGATAGACACAAGGGAGCTCTGAAAAAACATCAGAACAAAATACATATCTGGAAAAGCATTAGATAAGTACTAAGGAGTTTATGGAAAAACATCAAAAACAAAAGTCATATCCAAAAAAGCATCAGATAGACACAAAATGGGTTCTGGAAAAACATCAGAAGCAAAAGTACATATCCGGAAAAGCATCAGATAAGTACAAAAGAAATGAGATTCTGGAAAAGCATCAGAATCACAAAGGACTATCTGGAAAAACATCATATAGGTTCTGGAAGAACATCAAAACAAAGACTCAATCTAGAAAAACTTCAGAAAGAGAAACATATCTGGAAAAATATCGGAAAGATTATGGAAAAATGTCAGATAAGTTTTGGAAAAACATCAGAACATAGACTCAATCTGGAAAAACATCAGAGAGAGATAAACAAGAGTAACATCCAAGAATGGAATTGGATAAAAAGATACCAGACATCCAATAATGGCTTTGAATGCAAGGCATAAGCAAAATATCTAAGAATGGTATTGGATGTAAGGGGAATAAGACATATTCGAAAAAAACAATCGGATAAGACATGTCACATCTTGAAGAACATCAGACATACACGACAAAATCTGTTTGGTAGGTGGCAAGTAAGTTGGACTTTGACCATAAGGTGAGACATGGATAACACCACGACCTCGGGAGAAATGTAAATGAGGATGAAATTCTCATGATATGCGTATGTATATGAATTATGCATATGATATATAATCTAATGCAAATGCAGATGTTGACGACACGACTCGACTCTTTCGGTGAAATGAAAAGACTGGAAGATTGATTGCTCAACAGAGAGATCACTGCCATACTATTTAGGGACCAAAGATGTTACTGCTAAACACATCTCTGCCACACTACTAAACTGTATCAAGTTGATGATCCTTGTAGGAAGGATGAAGAGCTGCTTAGGGATTCTTCAGGTAAATTGCCTCAGATTAGCTGTCTGTTATGGATGAACTGATAATTACTTCAGCTTATCTAATTCTTGAAAATGACTACTTTATCGTGCCCTCGGAAGGCTTGCCCCAGCCTGAGCCTTGAAAGGTCTTCTGGATAGACCAAATCTAAGAAAGACTTGCACTGAACAACAGACCTCGAACTAATTCTCAACATAATTTGGAAGGAACTTGCACCTGATAGGATCACCTGACCAAGTTTCTCAATGTTTGAAAATTCCTTGAGAGGAAAGCCAATTTGCAAACAAAAGTGTTCATACAAACATGGTAATGCAAAGTTCATGCAACTTTTGAAATCAAAATCACTTTTGAAATATGCAAAGTACAAGAGTTAAAGGTCAGTTCATGGTGGTTCAAGACACTCAAAGTGTAAAGCAAAGGTGTAATGCCAAAATAATTGATTTGCAAAAATATTTTGGAGTCAGCTTACGCAGCCTTGTTGTAGTATGCTTTCAAAATAACCTTGCTTCAGTTAGGTCTTTTGAGGGCTGTAACGTGGCATGGTTCACGGTTTAAGAAAAAAAAAATAAAGGCTCAAAATTTATTTGTGCCCACCCAAACTACGTGATGATATTCAGTCCTACGCTCAGTTAACTCATACTATTAGCTCAGGTTCCCATAGGTTGGAAATTGCACTGATGGTAGCAATGATGGTTCAAAAATCAAGGGACTCTTTGAAAAGGAAATCACTACCCCCTTATAACATTTGGTTGTCTTGACATTGAGGATTTTCAGGGTGAAGGGTTTAAAGATCTCCCTTTTTTATTATACCTAACTTTTGCCTGAACTGTTTCTTGCGAAGATTACAGTCAGTGGGATGCTCCATTTTTTCCTAAGTCTCCTTTATAGGTTTTGCGTTAGCGGGATTATTTTTTCTTTTGATTGATTTTTTTTAAGAAAGTGACTGTCTAACTTAATGATTACGGCGAACCATCATCGGCTTTTCGGCTTGGAAAACATCTTCGACACTTGCTTGCTGTGTGCGAAGGAAAACTTGTGAATGCAACCTTTATATGAAAGGCGTATTTCAGGAAAGCACAACCGAGTTAACTGAGAGCTACCCATCCCAAGGTTAATATTTCGGTTTTTTTGTATAGAAAGAAACTCCAACTTTTAGGCTCAAAGGGTTTGACAAGGGAATAACTTCCTTATTTCTCCAGTGTTTGGGGATTGAAATAATGCCTTACATCTTCAGCAAAGTTTGATTGAAAGCACACCAACAGCAGTTATGGATAATATGTTTTCATCATCCTCCCTCAAATATTTGCATAATCAAAAGTTTGGACAAGATGTAAATATTTGAAAGATAAAGCATAAAAGTGAAAATAATAGACAAAATGAATTGAAATCAAAAATTGCAATGCTCATTTCATTAATATGAAAGTAAAAACACTAATTAAAAGCAAACAACTTAAACAAAATGGAGGAAAGTACAAACAACGAGAACAAAAGGCCTAGTGTCTAAATTAGTACAAAGATGAGTCATCCTGTCTAAAACACTGGCGTTTAAGAAGATAGTCTGCTGAAGTTGAACTGAAGCTTCACTTTTGATGTGCTGGCAAGAGATTGTTCTGGACATTCGGATGACTATCCTTAAAATCAAGGATTCTTGTTCTAACCAACTCACGCACTCTGGCTTTTAGTGCATAAAAATTCTCCAAGTCATGGCCTAGGTCGCCTTCATGAAATGCACAGTGGAGATCAGCTCTAAATCCAGCTGGAAGAGGATTAGGAGGAGATTGTAGAGTCCTTGTAGTAGTCAACCCTTGTTAAACTAGATCAGGATAAAGTTCTGTATATGTAATGGCAATATGATCAAATTCATTCCGATTCCGATATTGGTTCTGTCAAATAGTTGGACGTTGAGGAATCTGAGTTGGTCATGGAGTAGCAACAGCAACAACCACATGATGATCAACATACTGAGGTCTAGGATGGGGCCTTCTTACTTCAGTCATGACAACATTGTTCTGATCTTCTCTCTTTTTATGGAAGGTCCCAAAGGATTTATTCGCACCATTGGAAGATTCAGCGACTTTGGATACTTTACCATTTTTTAGTACTTCTTCTAACCTTTAGCCAATGGTCACCATATTTGTAAAGCTTGCAGAGACACTCTCAATCATCCTTTCCCAATAGAAATGGGACAAAGTATCCATGAACATTCTAGTTAGCTCTTTCTCTTCTAGAGGGGGTTCAACCTGGGAAACTAACCCCCTCCAACGCTAAGTGTGTTCCTTGAACGACTTTGTCTCATTCTGAGACATATTCTGAAGTTGACGGTGATCTTAAAAGGTATTGGAAAATCTATTTAAAAAAGGTTAGTAATTTTTAAAAAGGTTTTAGTTTTGAAAGTTAATTTTTATTTATAACATGTTAAGTTTAATTTTTTTTTTAAGTTTTAGTTTTAACATATTTAATTTTTATTAATACATTAGGTTTAATTTTAAAAAAAAATTAGTTTAAAATTTAATCTTTATTAACAGGTTAGGTTTACTTAAAAAAGGATTTAGTTTTTTTTTTAAAAGTGAAATTTTATTAATTAGAGTTTTTGGGTTTAATTTTCTAAAAGCTTTAATTTTTTTTAAATGTTTATTATCAATTTTAATTAAAATTACTACAGAAAAATATAAAAATAATGATAAAAACAAAATAAAACCGAAAAAATAAATAAAAATTCAAAATGGGTCGGGCTGGCCATCAACCCATATCTGACTCGGTCCAGATGGATATAAAAGGATCCCTAAAATTTTTAGGGTTCATTTTCCCCCATTTCTTGCATAGCTGCGATGCCTTCCTCAAGGGAGGGATTGCTGATGATTTTCGTTGCCTCGTTCCGTCCATTTTCATGAATCTTCTTCTTGTTTGTTCTTGCTGTAACCGTGATGACACTTCTTCTATAAATGATCAAAGGATTTGAGGGTAAAATTTGGAGTGTGATAGTTGCCCCTATTTAAATATCTAGTTTAAATAAAAATCCTCGTGAAATCATGGTGAAAGATATTTAAATAGAGATAACCGAAAATTTTGTCCTTAGATGCAATGACATGCTATGCTATGTGTAACACGGTGGGAGAACTGACTTTAAACAATGTTGCGGATAGCAAGAGTCGCCACCGACTTTTATTTTATCCATAAGGAAAGGTTATAAAAGAACAGGAAAGACCTTAGAGAATATTTTGGGTCCGGGGGGTGGGTTGTGAAAAGGGAAGGTGTTAGCACCCTTTTCATCCATGGTTATCCATGGGCTCTTAGGTACTTAAGCTCACTTTTGAATTGTTTTGAAAGTGTAGTGTGTGAATAGCAAAAAATTTCAGAATAGTTTAATAATAATCTGTGTATGGATGTGAAAAAAACTTGTTTGAAAATTTTGTTGGAAATTTGTTTAAGTGTGAAAAAGTTTTGAAGTGAGCAAGTATCTAGGAGTAACCTACCCTAATGTTTAAAGGTCTTTCTTATTCTTCATTCTTTCCTTTAGTAAGACTATCCCTACTATAATGGAGTAGGTAGTCCTTACTTTGGATGTTAAGGGATATGTGAGGGACAATTTGACTTTGAAGGCCATTGTGGGATGTAATAAGCACATATAAGGGACCATCATCATTTTTCGAAAGGGACTCGATTCGTAAAGGCAACCATAAGGGACTTTGATGATTTTTTTCTATTTGAGGGACTTGCTTTATACACCCCACTTAACCATTATTCGTAGGCAACTTGAGGGATATCCTTAGGAAGTGAGACGGCGATTAAAATCGACTTACGTGTGTGACGTGTTTATTTTAATTATCTTTATTTAAAAGTGATCTAAATTTATTTTAATATTACATACATGTTGTTACACTCCCTAATTACTAACCATAATAATAATTAAATAATTAAACAACTTTACATCCAAGAAACAATTACAAAATAATAAGCAAAATAATTAAATAAAATATAAATAAGCAATAATAAATAATAAAGGGGGTTAATTCTAAGTTTACTCGGCAAGACATCGCATCTTGTGCCTACGTATCCTTACGGGAGCGGAATCAGAGTAATCGTAGTTCCCCTCAATAGGGAGGTTAGAAACTTCTTGACTGTGGTCAAGGTCTCAAGGGGAATAAACGCATCTTAAGGACACGCTTACGTGGAGTGTAGAAACTCCAAATCTCTACGTTGAAATGTTAAGTTGTAATTAGGGTTAAATTAGGGATTCCACGGCGGGAAACCCTAAAATGAGCGCGGCGGCTCTTTGACCTAATGCTAAGGGTAAAATTGTAATTTTGCCTGCGGCGAGGCATTTGTGAAAATTAGGGTTTGTAGTTTGTAGTTTTGAGGATTTGAAATTGAATGTGTGAAGTTTTACGGACTATTGGCGCGGCGGCCAAACAGTTAGACCTAACCTTCGGATATGTGCAATGTGACAGAAATAATAGTAAACGCGTGAGATAATTGAATCATGCAAACAGAGAGATAATGTCATAATTTAAACCATGCAAGCAGAAATTTAAAGGCAGAATTTAAAGAGCGATTGTTAAGTTCGCGAGGTTACATGAGAGGAGCAGATACAATATGATAATGAAATTTGAATTGAACAATAATAAAATAAAATAAATAACGGTTCTAGTTATTATTTTAAAAAAAAGATTTTAGTTATTATTTTAAATTTATCTAAAAAAAAGTTTTTCTTAAAAATAATAGGTTTTCATATTAATTTGGAAAAGATGTCAATGTTATTTATTTTTAAAAAACAGATTTTTATATTATAACAAATTTTAATAAATTAATGATAACAATAATAATAATAATGGTAATAATAATGATAATAATGATAATAATAATAAATAATGATAATAATAATAATAATAATAATAATAATAATAATAATAATAATAATAATAATAATAATAATAATAATAATAAAGCAATAATGAATTTTAAATGTGCCAAATAACCCAACAATGTTGCTAACGCAGAAATGCGCTCATCGCAACCAGATCTAAATCGGACGAAACAAAATTTATCGCAAAGAAAAAGAAATTAAGCAAAAAATAGTATTATTGCTCACACAAAAATGCGATCATCGCAACCAGATCGAACTAACACAAATGTCACGCGTCATGCACACAAATGTGCAAACATCGTATCGACATAATTCGATCAAAAATCTTATATATATAAACTCTAACAATTTAAAAATTATATATATATAAACGTAACAGTAATAGATAAAGAAAAAGAAATAACGGTAATAGATGAAGAAAAAGAAATAACGGTAAAAGATGAAGAAAAAGAAACAACAGTAATAGATGAAGGAAAAGAAATAACGGTAAACGATGAAGAAAAAGAAACAATAGTAATGGATGAAGAAGAAAACTAAATAACGGCAAACGGCACTCACTCCTCTTAGGTTTTTTTCATTCTCTCCTTTTTTCCAACAAGGCAACACATGTATATATAGGGAACAAATTAGGGTTAACACCAAATTGTCAATAATGTCCCTAAAGCCCATTTTAAAGCCCAAACTAAATAATTAGTTAAGAAAAAATAAAATTTAAATAATTTAAAATAATTAAAATAAACTTAAAATAAAAACTAATAATCCTATTGATTCCTAAAATAAAAAATATTATAAAAAGAACAAAATTTTTTTCAATATTTTTTATTTTATGATTTTTTGGATATTTTTATGAATAATTTAGAAAAAAGTGAAAAAAATAATATTTTAAAAAATGATTTAATTAAAATACGAAAATAATAATTAAATAATAATAAAAAACTATTTTTGTTATTTTTTTTATGAAAGATAGAAAAATTTAGAGTAAAAATAATAAAAAACAAAAAAAAGTGACAAAGGTGAGATTCGAACTCTCAACCTCTCACACTCATAACTCCTTACACATGTCCTCCTGCCAATTGTGCCATTTTTACTTTTTAGAAAAAAAAATGCATGCCATATGATATTTACCTGCAAAAAGTCAAACGACTACACAAATTTGTTAGTAATTGATTAAATGCAATGAAATGCGACGACAAATCTTAGGGCAAAATTTGGGGTATTACAGTTATTATGATAATATTTCTCACCCAACCTCTCTTTGATGTTGGCAAAAAAAAAATCATGAAGTTTGACTTTGGTTTGACCACAGTTGACCTCAGTTTGACCTTTTAACTGCATTGACTGCTTTTGACTTATCTGATCATCTGACTGAGCAAACTTTTGAGAAAAGTCTTGAAACTTGACATGGGGGTTCTTATACACATATAAGATGTTATGAAGCTCACTTGAAGTCTTGGAAGTCCATTTAGCCTGATTAAAGTCAAAACCCTAGTTTTGGATGCACTGCTTAGGAGGTGCATTGTCTGAGGGAATTGTCAACTCTTCTGACCAATTGTGAATTTTGTGAACCTTGTGAACCTTCTTGGAACACAAAGTCTTGTATTGTGAGGGCAAATTTTGGGGTGCAACAGCTGCCCCTGTTCAATTTTCTGAAACCTGAGGGGTTAGATTGGTATATTTGCCAGTCGTAACCTGGAAGGTTGAAGGGGATTGAACACAAAAGCCCAAAAATTTGCACTCACCAGTGCATGGAGTGATATTGATGGTTGGTTGAACATGATTGAGTGGGCTTAAAGATGCCACTAGGGGAAAGTTCTTCAGTAGTATAATGAGAACTGTCAGGAGTCTGGAGTAATACTGATGTAACAGCATGTCTTCATGAGGATAGAGCAATCAATAATGATAACCCTAAAGCAGTCTTGAAGTGATAAATCTGACCTCAGGAGGATAGAGCAATCAATAGCTCTAAAGCAGTCTTGAAGTAATAATGGCTTCAGGAGGATAGAGCAATCAATAGCTCTAAAGCAGTCTTGAAGTAATAGAATGGCTTCAGTAGGATAGAGCAATCAACAGCTCTAAAGCAGTCTTGAAGTAATAATGTAATATGTCTTCAGGAGGATAGAGCCATCAATAGCTCTAAAGCAGTCTTGAAGTAATGATTTCAGGAGGATAGAGCAATGGATAGCTCTAAAGCAGTCTTGAAATAATAATGTAATTTCAGGAGGATAGAGCAATGGATAACTCTAAAGCAGTCTTGAAATAATTAGATGGCTTCAGGAGGATAGAGCAATGAATAGCTCTAAAGCAGTCTTGAAGTAGTAATATGACCTCATGAGGATAGAGCAATGAATAGCTCTAAAGCAGTCTTGAAGTAATAGGATGATTTCAGGAGGATAGAGCAATCAGTAGCTCTAAAGCAGTCTTGAAGTCATGAGAGGCTATCAGGAGGATAAAATAACCCTGAGGTTACAATAAAGCAGTCCCAAAGTAATAAGAAGCTCATCAGGAGGATAAAGTAACCCTGAGGTTACAATAAAGCAGTCCCAAAGATAATTAACCTGAAAACAAGGTAGCATTCTGTATAACAACATTAGTTTATGCTTTATGTATGTATGACATGATGCACTTAGGTAATGTACTATAGACATATATGTTATGGTATGATGTAAATGATGTATGTATGCTATGACACTGCTGGAAGTGTCTGGATATCCTTGTATAACAACTGCTGGCCAAGGAAAATAAATCCCGATTCGTTGTTGAAGAATATATAACCCTCCGTCTGCTGGGGATAACAAGGTATAGATAACCTCCCGTTGTTGGGGATAACAAGGTATAGATAACCTCCCGTTGTTGGGGATAACAAGGTATAGATAACCTCCGTTTTCGTTTGATAGTAGGATAAGTATAACATCCCGTCTTCGTTCATCGTGCCCTTATTGGAAAGTAATTTCCCGTATATCCGTATGAGGATAAAAGAGATGGATATAAATTCCAGGGGAGATTAGACTTTGTGAAAATGGATTAGTCCTACTGATGGTTTGTACCTGTCTTGTAAAGATGAACCGGCGAAGCTTCGTTGAAATCCTGCCCTCGTTCGTCCTTAGTAAATACTATTACTGCATTTTCATGCATTTCTGGTAAACATCAATCATATTAAAAGCATACATGCATTTCTGGTAAACATCAATCATATTCAAAGGCATACATACATTCAAACACAACCAATGGACGCTTCGCTTATGTAAATAGGGTAAAAGTAAATCTGGATTCAAAAGATGGAATTTATTTATATCAAAAGTGACCCATACATGGGTAAGTTTGTTCAAGGAGACATAAACCCTAGTAAGAGAATTTTGTCATGAAGTTTTACAAAAAGAATCAGCTATGTGGGAAATAATCCTATTGAGTTTCAATTCTACTATTGCCACTCAAGTATCTCATCTTCTTGCTGTTGAGACGGAAACGATTGGATTGAGCTTTATCTGTTTGAGCTTGAGTAAGTAGTACAACTGGTTGCAGTTTCATGAGTGATCCAAACGAGACATAGTCATACGCTTTAATCCCTAACTTTTGCCTGGATTGCCCTTTCAGGTTTTCAATCCACCGGGATACCCTTTTTTGCCCAAGCCGCCTTTTCAGGTTTTCGACTTGCCGGGTGTACATCTTTTTATATATATATCCCTAATTTTTGCCCAAACCCTTTTGGTTTGCCGGGATTCCCTTATTTTTGCCTAGGCCTGTCAACCTAGCGGGTCTCTTTTTATGCGTAGTATTTTTTAACTATGTCTGCGTTTACAGGTTGTGGGAAGTCTTCACCATCCATTGTAGTCAGTATCATGGCACCTCCTGAGAACACTGTCTTGACTACAAATGGTCCCTCATATGTTGGAGTCCACTTGCCCCTTCAGTGTCAATC
Source organism: Lathyrus sativus (assembly GCA_963859935.3). Lineage (NCBI taxonomy): Eukaryota > Viridiplantae > Streptophyta > Magnoliopsida > Fabales > Fabaceae > Lathyrus > Lathyrus sativus. The sequence continues at coordinate 367,971,747 of OZ012741.1, forward strand.
TCATTGCAGTATGCAGGCTTCTCAAATCTATCAATGGTAATCTTGGGAGCTTCATCATCCCAGCTGATCTCAAACATAGATGCCATGGTGGCCAATGCGTCTGCCAACTGATTCTCTCTTCGTGGAATATGTCCAAAAGTAATCTCTTTGAAATGTGGGATCAAAGACAACACATGTTCTCTGTAAGGAATGAGATTATCATGCTTTGTATCCCAATCTCCTTTAATCTGACTTACTACCAGAGCTGAATCTCCATACACCTCAAGGAACTGAATCTTCATATCAATAGCAACTTGCATACCCATGATACATGCCTCATACTCAGCCATGTTATTGGTACAATAGAAACAAAGTCTGGCAGTAATCGGGGTATGACAACCTTCAGGGGAACTAATCACAACACCAACACCATTACCATGTGCATTGGAGGCACCATCAAAAACCATAGTCCATCGGGATCCTTGTTCAGGTCCGTCATATTGTCCGGGTTCTTTGGTAACAGACATAATGTTTTCATCAGGGAACTCAAAATTCATTGACTGGTAATCATCTACTGCTTGATGAGCCAAATGATCAGCAACAACACTCCCCTTAATGGCCTTCTGAGTAGTATACTGTATATCATATTCCGTCAAGATCATTTGCCATCTTGCAATTCTTCCGGAGAGAGCAGGTTTCTCAAATATGTACTTGATTGGATCCATCTTCGAAATCAACAAAGTAGTATGGGTCAACATATACTGTCTTAGTCGGCGAGCAGCCCATGCCAAAGCGCAGCAAGTTTTCTCGAGCAGTGAGTATCTTGTTTCACAGTCGGTAAACTTTTTGCTAAGGTAGTATATTGCCTGCTCTTTTCGACCAGACTCGTCATGTTGCCCCAATACACACCCCATTGAGTTGTCTAATACTGTTAAATACATAATCAAGGGTCTTCCATCAACTGGTGGCATTAAAATTGGAGGTTCTAGCAAATATCTCTTGATTTCATCAAAGGCAGTCTGGCACTCATCATTCCATTCCATCACCTGATCTTTCTTCAACAACTTGAAGATTGGCTCACAGATGGTAGTTAATTGGGAAACAAATCTTGCAATGTAGTTCAATCGTCCCAAGAAACCTCTAACCTCCTTCTCAGTACGGGGAGCTGGCATCTCTCGTATAGCTTTCACTTTTGCAGGATCCACTTCAATACCTTTTCCACTGACAATGAAACCCAAGAGCTTTCCAGATCTAACTCCAAAAGTACACTTGTTTGGATTTAATCTCAACCTGTATTTCTTCAACCTCTCAAACAACTTGTGCAGATGATCAAGATGTTGTTCTTCATTCTGAGACCTGGCTATCATATCATCCACACATACCTCTATCTCATGATGAATCATATCATGAAACAAAGCCACCATAGCACGCTGATATGTTGCCCCTGCATTCTTCAAACCAAATGGCATTACCTTATAGCAAAAGGTGCCCCACTGTGTCACAAATGTAGTCTTCTCCATATCTTCAGGTGCCATCTTGATTTGATTGTAACCAGAGAAACCATCCATAAAAGAGAATACCTTATGCTGAGCAGTGTTGTCTACCAGAATATCAATATGAGGAAGTGGAAAGTCATCTTTAGGGCTAGCCTTGTTCAGATCTCTGTAGTCTACACACATACGTACCTTACCATCTTTCTTAGGAACTGGTACCACATTTGCAACCCACTGAGGATAAGAAGTTACGGCCAAGAACCCTGCATTGAACTGTTTCATTACCTCTGCTTTGATCTTTTCTGACATTTCAGGACGCATACGACGAACCTTCTGCTTCTTTGGACGACAATCTTCTTTCACTGGCAAACGGTGAACCACAATGTCTGTATCCAACCCTGGCATATCTTCATAAGACCAAGCAAAGATCTCCACATAGTCACGTAGCATCTGAATCAACCTGCTCTTGACACTGTCCTCTAAATCAGCCCCTATCTTGACCTCTTTTCTGTTTTCTTCAGTTCCCAGATTCACAACTTCGACTGGCTCTTCATGTGGCTGTATAGCTTTCTCTTCTTGTTGTAACAACCTAGCAAGCTCTATAGGTATTTCACAATCGTCCTCGTCTCCGTCTTCAGTTTGATAGATCGGATTCTCGAAATTGTAATTGGCAATAGTAGAACTGTTATCAACTGGATCCAGAGTGGATGAGGATCTGCATTTTAGTGACGTGGGTGTGTGTAAGAACACATAGCTGATAAAGCAAAAATAAAAGAAAAAGAAAGACAAGGAACACAATATTTACGAAAACGACACGTCCACTGATTTTATCGAATGATGTATGTAAATGAAATGACAACCCGTAACAAGCACACCATTGTGCCCCGGGTAAGGCACATGGCTTGAAAGTTTTAATTGTTCTAGAAATTACAAATTTAAAAACATAACACAGTAATAGTATTTACTCCTGACTAAAGAAGATAGGGATAACATCTTCAGCTTTCCAATTATTGAGTCCAGCACCCACAGTAGGAAAAATCCATGCCTCCAAGTTGTAGTCTTCATCTTGATCTCCCACAGCATTGATAACCCCTTGATTGGTGATACGAACAGCACGGGTACGACGGACAGCCTTCTGGGACTCTGCAGTGAAACCCAAACCAAACTTGTCAGACTTGTATGGAATATCAGGAAGCTGACCCCAAATAGTACAACCACCTTCTTCCACCACAGCTTTTGCATCATTGAGAGAGGCCATTGCCATTGTTGGAGGGTTTCTGATGACCACAGGAACCTTCTTCACAGCAGGAGGAGTCACACAATCCTTAACAGCCCAGGGAACCACTTCAAATGACTGACATGGAGTTTCAATGTATTCACCTTCTACTTCCAGATACTTGAAAGTGTTTACATGACTGACAAAGTACTCTTCCTCTCCAAAGACAGTAACAACTTTTCCATTCACCGGATATCTCAACTTTTGATGTAATGTGGAGGTCACAGCACCTGCCCCATGGATCCAGGGACGACCAAGCAGACATGAGTACGAAGGACGAATATCCATCACATAGAATGTAGCAGTAAACACCTGAGAGCCAACCTTGATTGGAAGATCAATTTCCCCATGCACTACTCTTCTAGAACCATCAAAAGCCTTTACCACAATATTACTGGGCTTCAATACCGTATCTTCAGGACTCAGCTTGTTCAGGACTTCCTTAGGCAACACATTCAGAGAGGAACCATTGTCTATCAGCACATGAGACAGGGTAGTGCCCCTGCATTCAATTGAAATATGCAAGGCCCTGTTATGATCCCTCTTGGCAGGGGTCAAGTCAGCATCAGAAAATCCTAACCCGTTGTCATAGGTCAGGTGAGCAACACAATTCTCAAACTGGTCCACAGAAATTGCACTGGGTACATGAGCCATCTTTAGAAACTTGATCAATGACTTGGCATGAGCCTCAGAACATAATAACAGGGAGAGCATAAAAATCTTTGAGGGAGTATGCCCCAGCTGATCAACAATATCATAATCACTCTTGCGAATGATTTTCAATACTTCTTCCATCTGCTTAGAGAGGTCATCAGCAGCTGGCACATCAGTAGATACAGGCTCAATAACAGGACCCTTGCCCCGAGCATCAGTGGTGGAAGTAACAGCAGGGGTAACTGCACTCTTAGAAGCAACTGGAGGAGAGAAGACTCTTCCACTACGAGTGATCTTGCTAGATCCAGCAATATTATCAATGTCAACAGGCATATCAGGTAAAGGCTCCTGCTTGACACCATGGATGTAAACATCAGACCCATAGTGCCAAGGCACAACTTTGTCAGATGTATAAGGAATAGGACCAGGAGTGGTAATGATCAGAGGAGCTACTCTGGCTTCAGCAACAACTTTCACAGGACCTTCAGCAGTAATCTTGATTGGGCCCTGATGAGTGATTTTAATGGGACCCTTTGAAGTGATTCTTAGTGGTACTTTGTCAACCATGTCAACCTCTTCAATCTTCTTACCCTGAGTCAGATGATCCACCATACTTTCTACAGATGCTGGTCTTCTTTCAAACACTATAGTATATTTATCCATGAGACGTTGAATCCCATCTCTCAAAATGAAGCAACTACCCGGCTTATAGGTACAATATAGACAATCTTCATGACAACCTGGAAAGATCCCAGCTTGTACTAACCTCTTTTTGATAACAGACAATGGTGTGCTCAACTCCATAACTGAATAGACATGCAGATCTTCATCAATATCTTCATCAATGGCGTTGACGGTCTTCTCGTGATTTGGCATTGGAGCTGTAATCACATTTGGAGTACCTGGTGGATCAAACTCAATTTCTCTAGCATCAATCATATCCTGAATTTTGTTCTTCAAGACCCAGCAGTTATTAGTATCATGTCCTGGACAGTTTGAATGATATGCACATCGTGCATTGGGATTGTACTTGGGAGAGGTAACATTGGGATTCTGAGGAGCCTCCCTCAGGGTAATAAGTTCAGCCTTCAACAAGTGTTGCAATGCCTGAGCCATTGACATGTTGATCTTCGTGAACTGTCTTCTAGCCCTCTGTTGGTTGCCTTGAGTCTGCTCTGTTGTTGCAGGGGTTGGATTTGAAATATGAACTGCACTAACAGACTGATGCCTTCTGTTACGATCAGGCTGACCATACACAGCATTAGATTCTTTCTTCCCAGTGGGAGGCTTCTTTGCAGCACCTGATGAAGAAGTGCCCACTTGGATCTTACCACTCTTGATACCATTCTCTACTCGCTCTCCTGTCATGATCAACTCAGTGAAGCCAGATGATGAGCTTCCAATGAGATGACTGTAAAACGGACCATTCAGCGTACACATGAACATATCAACCAACTCCCTATCAGTCAAAGGGGGTTGAACTCTTCCAGCTAAGTCTCTCCACTTCTGAGCATACTCCTTAAAGCTTTCTTTGGCACCCATAGACATGCTTTGAAGCTGCATGCGAGTGGGGGCTAAGTCAGCATTGTATTGATACTGCTTGTAGAAAGCTTCAGCAAGGTCATTCCAATCTCTGATGTTGACACTCTCCAACTGATAATACCACTCTAGCTGAGCTCCAGATAAACTCTCTTGAAAGAAATGGATCCACAACTTTTTATCAGCAGTGTGGGGTTGAATTCTTCTGACATAAGACCTCAGATGCAATTTGGGACAAGAGACCCCATCATAGACAACAAATGTAGGAACTTTGAACCCAATGGGTATGACCACCCCAGATATCAAGCTCAAATCCTCAAAATCCAGCCCAGATGATTTCTGTAATTCCATAGCATCCATTCTATCCACCAGCATCTTGAATTTGTCTTCGTTAGGCTCATGGTAGTAGTTAGCCTCAGAATCAGAGTCCCCCATAGTGTTGTGGAGACTGCCTCTCTCCTGCTCAGATTCTTCGGATTCATAGTCTTCAACCTGTTCCTTGGTCTTGGCAGGACCTTTGAACCTTCTTCCCATGTTGAGCAGCCCAGCAGACCTTCTAGCCTTCTTAGTCTTCTTGGCCAGCAGTGTCTTCAATTCATCCTGTCCCTTGGATAGGTTCAGGATCAGCTCTTGGAACTGTGCATTCTGTGCCTGGAGATCCTTAACTGATTGTTCAAGAGCCATTGCTGAAATAAACAGCGAGGAGATGAGAAACCTGTGCACAATTATAAACCTGTGATGCAATGATATGGGAATGCATATGCAATGTTTTCAAGGACCGCAGGATTTAAATTTGCTTAAACAAACAAGAAAGTAACTTTTTATTAGTAATAACTTGTTTTGCCTTTTAGGCTTACAAAAATGAAAACGAAATAAGTACAAAAGATGGGGTTTTAAGTCTCCCCTGGACGTTTCCTCTTTGTGTTGAGGTATGAGTTGAGGTTTCGTTCCTCATGAAGTAGCTTTGTTAGCTCTAGGATCCTTGCTTGGCTTGCTTTGTAATGAGCCTCGAAAGTATCCCTTTGCTCTTTCAGTTGGATCCATGATCTCTGCAAGTCTTCCATATCAGTAGGCATGTCTGGGTGAAGGATGGTATAAGCTGTGTCTCCTTCAGCAACAGGTTCCATGGTAACTGGTAGGATGGCAGGATATGGCATCATGAGTGTCTGAGCACGAAATCGTACCCATCTGAGATAAGCCTCCATAGGAATGGTGTACTTAGGCTCCAGTGTCTTGCTGTCAATCCTGTTTACCTTTCCCCAAGCTCGTATGAATCTCTGACGGTATCCCTGAAGATCGTTGTCGTAGTCAAACACAATGCCCTGAATCAACATGTCATGTGGACCATCGCTCCGGGCGTAACCAAACTGTCGTAAAGCTAGAGATGGGTTGTAGGTGATGCCTCCTCTTATGCCTAGAAGTGGCACATTAGGAAACTCCCCACAATGGTCAATGATGGTGACATTCTCCATAGATCTGGAGCACCAATGGATGTCTGAGTGAGAAAGTGACATGATCCTCTTGGACCATCTGAACCCGTGCTCATTCTTCATTACTGAGCGAGGAAGGTGAGAAATAAACCACCTAGAAAGTAAAGGTATGCAGCACATCAAAGTTCCTCTTGCCCTTGTAGTACGGGTGTGAAGAGAATGTAGGATGTCTCCAAGTAAGGTAGGCACTGGATTGTGACTCAGGAATATGTTGATGGCATGAACGTCTATGAACTGATCAGGATTGGGGAACAACACTAAGCCATAAATAAATAAGGCTAAGATCTCCTCAAAAGCATCGTAGCTCATAGCCTTCAAGAACATTTGAGCTTTATCCACTAATACCTTGGCAAGAATACCTTTAACTCCACTTCTCGTCTCTAGAACAATGTCAGACTTCTTCAGATGTAGAGCTGCAGCAATAACTTCTGGTTTAAGCTCCTTCTCTAAGCCTGTGAATGGCTTCTGATCAAGAACAGGTATACCCAGAAGTTTAGAGAACTCCTCCATGGTTGGAACCAGCTGATAATCAGGAAATGTAAAGCAATGGTGCTTAGGGTCAAAGAACTGAAACAACACACTCATCATGTCTTCACTGAACCCTGAAGTAACTAAATCCAATAAGTGACCATGTCTCTTGTTGAACTGGGAATGATCAGGCACTAGGGAAACCAACTCCTTGAGCTTAGCAGGTATCCCTACAAAGTTGATCCTGATGGTGTTTCTACGAGCAGAAGCCATGACCTGCAACAAAGAACAAAGATAAATCCTTTGGTCCTTGAAATGGTTAGGGAAAATGATATGCTTATGATGCATGATGATGTCATGATGTCATGCTCAATCACAAACATGTGGCACACACAAACAAGTCACACCATAGCCCTAGGTTTAAAGGCTTGCATGAGGTTCGAAGGCAAGTACCCTCCCCTGAAGTTAGATGGTTCATCTTGTCCTACAAAAGTAACCAGGTTCTAAGGGATCTCAATATCATTGATCCTTCACAAGGGTGGTTGTTCAGAAGGCAACTTACTTGCCAACCAAAACCCTCCAAGTTTAAGATCTCAATGAGCGTAGCATCGAGTGTCAACCAACTTCAGTCTGCACCAAAGCCGGTTACCTCACTACTTTCTAAAGGCCAAGATGAGTTAACTAGGGTTCTAAAAGTCAGTTAGTGCATTGACAACATATGGCAGCCTCAATATTATCCTCAACTTGACTTAAGGAATATAAGCACCAACCAAGAAGTCGCACTAACTATGGCCACCAGATCAACCGTATCGATATACGTCGTACAGTTTCCTTGGTCTATTGCCATTTACCTAAGGTACACTAGATCCGGGTTAGGACCTTTCACACATAAGAGCACCCCAACAATATAATAATAAAGCAAACAAGGCAAACAATTTAAAGTGATCTTAATTCCTAAGGGTACCCCTCTTAAATAGGTCCCCAGCAGAGTCGCCAGTTCTGTAACACGGTGGGAGAACTGACTTTAAACAATGTTGCGGATAGCAAGAGTCGCCACCGACTTTTATTTTATCCATAAGGAAAGGTTATAAAAGAACAGGAAAGACCTTAGAGAATATTTTGGGTCCGGGGGGTGAGTTATGAAAAGGGAAGGTGTTAGCACCCTTTTCATCCATGGTTATCCATGGGCTCTTAGGTACTTAAGCTCACTTTTGAATTGTTTTGAAAGTGTAGTGTGTGAATAGCAAAAAATTTCAGAATAGTTTAATAATAATCCGTGTATGGATGTGAAAAAAACTTGTTTGAAAATTTTGTTGGAAATTTGTTTAAGTGTGAAAAAGTTTTGAAGTGAGCAAGTATCTAGGAGTAACCTACCCTAATGTTTAAAGGTCTTTCTTATTCTTCATTCTTTCCTTTAGTAAGACTATCCCTACTATAATGGAGTAGCTAGTCCTTACTTTGGATGTTAAGGGATATGTGAGGGACAATTTGACTTTGAAGGCCATTGTGGGATGTAATAAGCACATATAAGGGACCATCATCATTTTTCGAAAGGGACTCGATTCGTAAAGGCAACCATAAGGGACTTTGATGATTTTTTTCTATTTGAGGGACTTGCTTTATACACCCCACTTAACCATTATTCGTAGGCAACTTGAGGGATATCCTTAGGAAGTGAGACGACGATTAAAATCGACTTACGTGTGTGACGTGTTTATTTTAATTATCTTTATTTAAAAGTGATCTAAATTTATTTTAATATTACATACATGTTGTTACACTCCCTAATTACTAACCATAATAATAATTAAATAATTAAACAACTTTACATCCAAGAAACAATTACAAAATAATAAGCAAAATAATTAAATAAAATATAAATAAGCAATAATAAATAATAAAAGGGGTTAATTCTAAGTTTACTCGGCAAGACATCGCATCTTGTGCCTACGTATCCTTACGGGAGCGGAATCAGAGTAATCGTAGTTCCCCTCAATAGGGAGGTTAGAAACTTCTTGACTGTGGTCAAGGTCTCAAGGGGAATAAACGCATCTTAAGGACACGCTTACGTGGAGTGTAGAAACTCCAAATCTCTACGTTGAAATGTTAAGTTGTAATTAGGGTTAAATTAGGGATTCCACGGCGGGAAACCCTAAAATGAGCGCGGCGGCTCTTTGACCTAATGCTAAGGGTAAAATTGTAATTTTGCCTGCGGCGAGGCATTTGTGAAAATTAGGGTTTGTAGTTTGTAGTTTTGAGGATTTGAAATTGAATGTGTGAAGTTTTACGGACTATTGGCGCGGCGGCCAAACAGTTAGACCTAACCTTCGGATATGTGCAATGTGACAGAAATAATAGTAAACGCGTGAGATAATTGAATCATGCAAACAGAGAGATAATGTCATAATTTAAACCATGCAAGCAGAAATTTAAAGGCAGGATTTAAAGAGCGATTGTTAAGTTCGCGAGGTTACATGAGAGGAGCAGATACAATATGATAATGAAATTTGAATTGAACAATAATAAAATAAAATAAATAACGGTTCTAGTTATTATTTTAAAAAAAAGATTTTAGTTATTATTTTAAATTTATCTAAAAAAAAGTTTTTCTTAAAAATAATAGGTTTTCATATTAATTTGGAAAAGATGTCAATGTTATTTATTTTTAAAAAACAGATTTTTATATTATAACAAATTTTAATAAATTAATGATAACAATAATAATAATAATGGTAATAATAATGATAATAATGATAATAATAATAAATAATGATAATAATAATAATAATAATAATAATAATAATAATAATAATAATAATAAAGCAATAATGAATTTTAAATGTGCCAAATAACCCAACAATGTTGCTAACGCAGAAATGCGCTCATCGCAACCAGATCTAAATCGGACGAAACAAAATTTATCGCAAAGAAAAAGAAATTAAGCAAAAAATAGTATTATTGCTCACACAAAAATGCGATCATCGCAACCAGATCGAACTAACACAAATGTCACGCGTCATGCACACAAATGTGCAAACATCGTATCGACATAATTCGATCAAAAATCTTATATATATAAACTCTAACAATTTAAAAATTATATATATATAAACGTAACAGTAATAGATAAAGAAAAAGAAATAACGGTAATAGATGAAGAAAAAGAAATAACGGTAAAAGATGAAGAAAAAGAAACAACAGTAATAGATGAAGGAAAAGAAATAACGGTAAACGATGAAGAAAAAGAAACAATAGTAATGGATGAAGAAGAAAACTAAATAACGGCAAACGGCACTCACTCCTCTTAGGTTTTTTTCATTCTCTCCTTTTTTCCAACAAGGCAACACATGTATATATAGGGAACAAATTAGGGTTAACACCAAATTGTCAATAATGTCCCTAAAGCCCATTTTAAAGCCCAAACTAAATAATTAGTTAAGAAAAAATAAAATTTAAATAATTTAAAATAATTAAAATAAACTTAAAATAAAAACTAATAATCCTATTGATTCCTAAAATAAAAAATATTATAAAAAGAACAAAATTTTTTTCAATATTTTTTATTTTATGATTTTTTGGATATTTTTATGAATAATTTAGAAAAAAGTGAAAAAAATAATATTTTAAAAAATGATTTAATTAAAATACGAAAATAATAATTAAATAATAATAAAAAACTATTTTTGTTATTTTTTTTTATGAAAGATAGAAAAATTTAGAGTAAAAATAATAAAAAACAAAAAAAAGTGACAAAGGTGAGATTCGAACTCTCAACCTCTCACACTCATAACTCCTTACACATGTCCTCCTGCCAATTGTGCCATTTTTACTTTTTAGAAAAAAAAATGCATGCCATATGATATTTACCTGCAAAAAGTCAAACGACTACACAAATTTGTTAGTAATTGATTAAATGCAATGAAATGCGACGACAAATCTTAGGGCAAAATTTGGGGTATTACAGTTATTATGATAATATTTCTCACCCAACCTCTCTTTGATGTTGGCAAAAAAAAAAATCATGAAGTTTGACTTTGGTTTGACCACAGTTGACCTCAGTTTGACCTTTTAACTGCATTGACTGCTTTTGACTTATCTGATCATCTGACTGAGCAAACTTTTGAGAAAAGTCTTGAAACTTGACATGGGGGTTCTTATACACATATAAGATGTTATGAAGCTCACTTGAAGTCTTGGAAGTCCATTTAGCCTGATTAAAGTCAAAACCCTAGTTTTGGATGCACTGCTTAGGAGGTGCATTGTCTGAGGGAATTGTCAACTCTTCTGACCAATTGTGAATTTTGTGAACCTTGTGAACCTTCTTGGAACACAAAGTCTTGTATTGTGAGGGCAAATTTTGGGGTGCAACACTATGGACAAGAGAAAACTATGTAGTGCTGACATGAACTCTAGCATGATGAAAATGATGGAATGATAAATGCAAAATGTAGACAAAAACAAAAGCAAACAGGGATAGAGATGACACAATGAATAACCACTCACTGGGCAGAGGTAGCAGCACCAGGAAAGCAACAATCATCATGCATGATCGGAATTAGATAAAAAGAGTCACAACATTCAGAAGATCATTGAATGAAGTGAGGAGAATTATGGGAAATATATTAGGGACAATGAAATAAACATCAGAGACATTCAGAAAAGCATTGAGTGAACTCTAGAAAACAACAGACATCAGAGACATTCAGAAAAAACATCGAATAAACTCTGGGATACATCCAGAAAAGCATTGGATGGAGAATGGAAACAGACCTAAAATCAGTAGCTATTAACCAAAGTCATAAACAAATTGAAGACATCTAAAAGAGCATTAGATGAAAGAAAAGATTCTGAAGATACATTCAAAACATTTAGAAGAGCATTAAATGTACGGGAAAAGGCTCAAAGACATATCTGAAAGAATATCAGATAAGCAACAAAGGAGTTCTAGAAGAACATCAGAACATAAATACATACCCGGAAAAGCATCATATAGGTACTAAGGAGTTTTTAGAAAAACATCAGAAACAAAAGTCATATCCGAAAAGCATCAGATAGACACAATGGGGCTCTAGAAAAACATCAGAAGTAAAAGTCATATCTGGAAAAGCATCAGATAGACACAAGGGAGCTTTGGAAAAACATCAGAAGCAAAATTCATATTCGGAAAAGCATCAGATAGACACAAAAGGAGTTTTGGAAGAACATCAGAACAAAATGAAGGTGAGAAAATACTTAGAAGGGGGGTTGAATAAGTATGAAGAAAAAACTTAGAAATAAAAACTCAAGGATTTTTATCCTGGTTCGTTGAACTCAACTACTTCAGTCTACCCTATCTAGAGTGATTTGCCTTTCTCAAACAAAGACTTAATCCACTATTTAATCAACTGATTACAATAGTAAGCACTAAGAACAATTGTTCAAAGTCTTCTCAAGAACTACTGATCCTAACTGGATCTTCTTAAGGTTCTCTTACAATCAAATGTAATAATAAATACAAGTGTTAAAATGCTTCTAATAAAGCTTTATCAAAACTGTGATTTTTCACTTAAGATTAAGAACAATGAAATAATTCTAGCAAGAATGTATGAATTGTATGAGATCTTTGTAATGAATTCTTTTCAAGTGTTTCGTCAACTGAAAAAGATGAGCGGAGACTTGCTTTTATAGGCACAGTGATCCAAGAGTTTTTCACGTTGAGAATAGTGTACCAAAAGGTCTGAGCCTTTTTGTCTTCACATCATATGACCTTTCCTACAAGAAGAATGCACAGAGAAATCATTTTTGTCTGTGTTCTTGTGTCTAGCATAAATAAGGAAAGAGTTGTTTGGTTATTCCAACGGACATAATCTTTGAATTGTTCTTCAACAATTTTCATCAGGAATCATCAGAGTCTAAATTGACCAGAGCCTTCTGATGTTCATTAGAGTTTGCTGAATCAGAGTCTTTGCAGCAAGTATGCTTTCAGCGTGTATAAGTTCAGAGCAGAGTTTTGGTTCAGATCCTCAGTACTGGCAGCGTTAGTACTATCAGAGTCTTCTGATGTAACTATGCTTGAAAACTCTTCGTACAGAATTCTTCATTGCTTCAGATGCTTCTGGCTTTTGCTTCAGATTCTTCTGTAGCTTCTGCTTCAGATTCTTCTGGAGGCAGCGCTCAGAAACTTTTGGAGACAGCGTTCAAAATCTTCTAAGAGATGCTTCTGACGCTTCAGAGCCTTGCATATTTCTTATGTTCAGATCTAATTTGCTTTTGGAGTGATATTTACTTTAACATCTGCAGCAAACAATCTCAAGCAAATTTTAGAGTATATAATTCTTAAATACAAAATTTCATAATAGTTATCATCAAAACATAGAGATATTATTAAGAACCAATCTGTGTTCTAACAATCTCCCCCTTTTTGATGATGACAAAAACATCAGAAATTTTGTTTAATAGTAAAGATAATAATTATAACTCCCCCTGAGATGATGAATCTCCCCCTGAATTGAATACTAAGAAGGAATAGAAACTTCCCTTTTTGCATGAGTATTCTTTTCAGAATCAGAGCCTGGATGTTCTAAACATTTAATTTTTCTTGTTTCAGAGTCAAAGTCTAATAAGTTAAATATGATCTGGGAGTCTTAGAGTTTCTTTTAAAAAATGTGTCAGATTTATCAAATGTTCTGAAACACTAAGAGTTTAGGTTAGTTAGAATTGACATGTCTGAAGTTTCATTTAGGTAGAGTTTATTTGACTAGTCAGATCCATTTTCTCCCCCTTTTTTGTCATAATTAAAAAGTAAAAAAAACATTAAAGGACAAATAAAAGGAAATATAGAAAAGATAAATCATGTAGAGAAAAACACTTAGTCATTCATTCATGTAGATCAAAAGATACAAAGCATCAGCTAAGATTCAAATACATGTGCCAACATCAGATAAAAAATAAAGAAACTAAGTTTGTTTGGACAAAATCATCTTCAACAGGTCAGTGATCTCAGATGAGGACTGTTCTTGCTTTGACATCCACTTAGTCATGGTTTCATTCTTCTGATCTTGTTTGGACATCCATTGAGCCATGTCTTCAGACTTCTTATCTTGTTTCTCCATCCATGACTTAATCTCAGATTGACCAGCTTCCAAAACTGCAATCTTATCTTCAAGATCTGGATACTCTTTCTTGATCTCAGATGAAGAAGGTGGGACAGATTCTGAAGCAGGAACGGAGTCAATTTCCATAGGAGATTCAGAGTCAGGAGCTACAGATCCAGAGGGATGTTTCACAAGATTCATAGCCATAGGGTGTTCTTCAGATGCAGACTCAGCAGTCACTTCTGTATCACATACTGCAGAGGATGAAGGAACATCTTCAAGAAGCAATGGTTCAGATCTTTTAACAGTCCAGATTAAGCTTCTAGCAGCCTCAGCAAATCTGAGCTTCGTATCATCAGAACATACATTCTTCAGATTTGATGCTACAGTATTGAATCTGTTGATGAAACTATTCCAAATAGCATCAGATTCATTTGCATCCATTGTGGATAAGAACTTCCTCTGTACAGAGCCTAAATGCATCTCTATTTATTTCATAAAACTTGTAAATAAATGATCAACATTCAGCCTAGGTTTTGGTTTTAGAAGGGTTTCCAATGTGAGTGGCTTGGGTTGAGGTGAAGGTGGAATCGTGAATTCTGGAATGATGATCAGAGGGCGAGGGTAGAAGGGTATGGATGGAGAATCAGATGAAATGACAGTTTTTGATCTGATTAAAGCATTAAGCAAAGATGGTTTTACATTTGATGCATAGGAAAAAACATCAAATGTGGTAGAAGTGTAAGGAATGAACACAGATTTATCAGATAAAAGAGATTCTGATGAAATCATTTTTGGCATTTCTTTTATATAGGTTTGAAGAACAGATGATGTGATGGAAAGCTTAGGTTTAAAAGGGGATAGAGTCAGATGGTTCAATTCTGTCATAGAAATTTTTAAACTTAAAAATATAAGAAAGTGGATCAGAGGGTAATGGTTTAAAAGAAGCAAAGGATACAAATTCAGATCTCCTTGGCTTAGGTTTTGGAATGGCTATTAGAATGAGAGAGTCTAATGAAATAGGTGGTTCTGGTTGATTAACTACAAAAGTTCTGAGAGAGGGAGGTGACAGAATATCTGGATGTATATCAGATTCTGATGAGTTTGAGGATGTGGTTGGAGTACAAGACGTGGAGGACACTTCAAAAACAGTTTTGAGAGGTGTAACATTTAGAACCTCTGTCTCAGGTATATTTGTTTCAGGAGGGTTGGTTGGTTCTGATTGATTCTCAGAGGGTTTTGATGAAGGTTCTGATGCAGGTGGTTCAGAAATAACTTGTTCAGATGCAATAGGATCAAATGCCACTGGATTAGATTGTATACGTTCAGATGTGTTTGATTGTTGTTTTTCTGGTTGTTGTTGTGGTGCAGATTGCTCTGTTGGTTTTTTTATAGGTGTTGGAATTTTGTTTGCTGGTGTTGTTGTTGTTGTTTTAGATGGTGGAGTAACAAATGTTTTTAGTGGAGTATTGGAAATAGGATCAGATGATTTTTATGGGGAAGGAATTTTTGATGGTTCAGATTTTTGGGATGGAGCAGAAATAGATTGTTTTTTTAGTAGGAGGGGATTTTGGAATAGAACTAAATGTTGATTCATTTAAAACAATGTTGGAGAAAGAAGATACAGAAGTTTTAGTACCTTTAATCTTGATACGCTTTGTGGGAACAGAGGGAACGTCTCCAGATGCTTTTCTCTTGATCAGCTTCTGTGGCTTGTCAGCAACTTTTGGCTTCTTCTGAGCAGCAACTTCTTCTGCCTCTGATTAACCTCTTTTCCTTGTGTTCTCATTGTATACATCAAGCATTGGTTCTCTTGCTCTTTTTAGAATATCTGCAGGAATAGGAGTCCCATCTTCTTTGCATGAATCAATATATCTCACAATTATATCCCTTGGTTCTTCAGCACCAAACAGTGGAAAGTTTTCAACTGGAATTTGCTTCTGACTGATTTCAGAAATATTCAGCTTCTTGGGTGCAGATGTGAGTTCCTCTACAATTTTTAGTCTCTGAAGACTCTTTGCATTAAGAGGTTTTCCAACAATGGATTCAAGTTCATCCTTGACTCCAGCTTCATATAGAGCAGTCACCAGACCATTCTCTGTCAGAATGTCTAAAATTAACCTTCCAAAGGGGATCCAAGTTCTGATCTTCTGACCCTTATCCTTTACAAATTCTCTTGAAGCATTGATATGGTTCCATAAATGCATAAACAGAATGTAAGGAAGATCTACCTTAGTACTCTGACTTAAACAATACATGAAGTAGAGTTGTTCATTATTCACGTAATCTGGAGAATTGGTAGATTTTCTGTGATGAATGCATCCCAGAAAAATCTTTGCCCAGATTTTATAGTCAGGCTTCAGATCTTTGAATTTGTTGGAGGCCTGTCCAGAAGTGATGACTTCCTCATAAACTTCCTCCATGTCCACACGCCCAGCTGGCAGATGACATACTCCATCAGTCTCCTCATACCCTATGAGTTTCCTGATTATATCTTCAGTAATTGTAATCTCCTTACCTAAAACAGAAGACAAGATGAATTTTGGATAAACAGATGCATGTATCCAGAATTCTTTTACCAGATGAGGGTAAATTGGTCCAAATAATCTGTCAATGTATTTGACCCAGCCTTGTGCATCAATTCTTGAACGAAATTCAAACCCATTTTCAGCCAATGAATCAAATTCCACCATTGATTCACAAAGAACTTCAAGTTTGTCAACAGGAGTTAACAATGTCCTTTTAGGTATAGTGAATGGAATCACACCCATATTTGCAGAAGTAACTGCAACCATGGTTAATTGAAACTGAGCTGCTGTAGAAGACGAGGTTGCCATTGAAGATGATGAAGATGATTTGAACGAAGGTTTAGGGTTTTTGTGAAGAGAGAATAGAAGACAGAAATGCATAAACTTGCTTGTGATGTGAAAAGTGTGAAATTGGTTTGAGATGTGGTATTTATAGAAAACACTTAAGGCACTCAAACAAACATACAAAGCACGTTTTCACATAGCATTTAATGACAATTAATGAAAGAGAATAAAAATCATTTCAAGCATTAATTGATTCTGACAAATTGGGGGGAAAATCAAGATTTTCACTATTCAAACCATACCTCAAACGTCTCTTCAGTAGTGTACACGCTATCTTTTCAGATTTAGAGTGACACGTGTTTGCTTGCATGTGCTTCTGAATTCTCTTGAGAAATGAAACGTTAGCCAACGTTCAGATCCTCTAAGATTGGTTAGTTCAGATACCCACAAATAAAGATAAATCAAATAAATAGCAGATGAAATACTTCAGAGTTTTAAACATTTTGCATCTGAAAATTTTGCTTCTGATAAATATTATTCTGGACACAAATCCATACCAATATTTTTCAGAAGAAATTTGAACCTATCTTCAGCAAGGGGTTTTTAGACAAACATATAGCAAAAGTATTATCACAGAATATAGAAATTTTACGTTCAAATATCTGATAGTCTTCTAGCTGACTTTTCATCCAGAGCATCTGCGTGCTACATCCAGCAGCAGCAATATATTCTGCTTCTGTAGTTGATAGTGCAATTGTGGGTTGCTTCTTGTTGTACCAAGAGATTAGATTTCTTCCTAGAAATTGACAACTTCCAGGAGTACTTTTTCTTTCCACTTTGTCTCCAGCGTAATCAGGATCACAGAATCCAACTAATTTGAAATCATCAGATTTTCTGTAACATAAACCCACATTAGAAGTACCTTTCAGATACCTTAAAATCCTCTTAACAGCTGTTAAGTGTGATTCTCTAGGATCTGATTGGAATCTTGCACATAAGCATACACTGAACAAAATGTCAGGTCTAGAAGCAGTTAAGTAGAGAAGAGATCCTATCATACCTCTGTAGAGTTTCTGATCTACTTTCTTACTTACCTCTTCCTTGCCTAGTGTACTAGTTGGATGCATGAGAGTCTTTGCCATCTTACTATCAGTCATGTTAAATTTCTTCAGAAGTTATTTAACATATTTGGTCTGATGAATGTAAGTGCACTCTGGGTTTTGGTTGACTTGAATTCCCAGAAAGAATCTCAATTCTCCCATCATGCTCATTTCAAATTCTGCCTGCATACATTAAGCAAACTCCTTTCTCAGCATAACATTGGTGGATCCAAATATAATATCATCCACATATATTTGACAAATTAGAAGATCTTTCTTAAATGTTTTACAAAAGAGTGTTGTGTCCACTTTGCCTCTGATGAAATTTTTCTCCAGAAGAAAATTGCTTAACCTCTCATACCAAGCTCTGGGAGCCTGTTTTAAACCATAAAGATATTTCTTTAGTTTCAAAACATGTTCTGGAAATTTTTCACTCTCAAAACCAAGAGGCTGGTGAACATAAACTTCTTCTTCTATAATACCATTTAGAAAGGCACGTTTAACATCCATCTGATATAAAGTGATGTTATATTGTGCAGCAAAAGAAATGAGTAAACGAATAGACTCTAACCTTGCAACAGGAGCATAAGTCTCTGTATAATAAATTCCTTCTTGCTGGCTGTAACCTTGAGCAACTAGACTTGCCTTACTTCTTTCAACTTCTCCTTTCGCATTAAGCTTGTTTCTGAAGACCCATTTAGTTCCAATTATGTTGAATCCTTTTGGTCTTGGAACTAAATCCCATACCTTATATCTTGTGAATTGGTTTAGCTCTTCTTGCATGGCAATAATCTAGTCATTGTCTTGCAGAGCTTCATCCACAGAGGTTGGTTCAATTACTGTCACCAATCCAAATAATGATGCTTCTGATGATCTGAGGAAAGATCTTGTTCTGATAGGTGTGGAGGCAAATCGCCACATATCACACGAATCTGCAAGACATTGGTTAATGCAGGTTTCGATAATGACAAATTCCCTGGATAGATTGGAAATCATGAACTCCAGATCCACTAAACCAGATGCAACGTATCACCCACCATATCCTTTTATGCTTGTCTTAAAACTTCTGAAATGAATATACTATGTGTAGATAAAATGCAATCATGACCAAAGGCATGAAAGACTTCAAACTGATGAATTTTTGCAGGTTTGCAGGACATGAGTCGACCATAGGGTCGGCGCTTGCATCAGAACAATTCTGCACTAGTCAGCGCACAAGGCAATGTGTCGACCATATGGTCGGCGCATGAAAGAATAACTTTCCAACGGGTCAGCGCATAAAGGCATGAGTCGACCATAGGGTCGGCGCATAATGGAAATAGATTTCAACGGGTCAGCGCACGCCGACTGTATGGTCGACGCACACTGATGAAATTTCCAGATTTCCAAAACAACACAGGCCATGCGTCGACGCACAGACCTGTTATGGTCGACCGTTCGCACGGAAAATCTGTTTTAAAATACTTCCCTCTTATATTTGAAATATTGTTATGTCTAGAATTATGTTGGCACTATATATACTAGTTTAACCACTTGTGTCTTCTAACATTTGATATTCTTTTGATTCATGTGTTCAAAAACAAGAAAGAGTGAAATAGGTGTCCAAGATTCATCATCTTCATCTTCAACATCTCACAACATTTCAATTACACACAATCATTTTTGAAATGCATTTGTGAGAGATTCAATGTGATAAGGTTCGAGGCTTAGATTGGAGAATCAAGCTCGGGTTGAAGATTGTGACAGGTTCTTTCTTAAATAAAACCATTGGGGTTTTACCCTCCAAGATTGGTTTGAATTTTGGGGGTTTTTGGACGAGATTCTTCATCAAAGGTCAATCGAGCGAAGGTGATTGTGAAGAGGTGTTCTTCACAAGTCTAGTGGCGGATTCGGTGATTTTGAAGGGAAGATCTCGGGGTCGATTTGGTGTTGTTGAGATCAGCCGGAGCCAAAGGTTTGAACAACAACGTGTTATTCAATAAGGTGGCTGGAGTCGGAGGTCCATCAACACAAATTGGAGAACTTGATTCATCTTGAATCAAGGGGCAAGGAGTGAAGGCAACTTTCAACACATTGAGATTTCTGTTGTATATTTGCTGCTCAATCCTTGTATAAACTGTTCATTCAAACAAGTGATATCTATAAAATCTATCTCAATTCTAGTTTTAGAATTGAGGGCAGACGTACCCCGAAGCGAGGACGATGGGGGAACTGCCTCACCAAATACTTGTCTTCTCTATTTTCAGCTTTTACATTATAGCTCAAAATAAGTAATTTTTGTGTAAGCTCTATTGTCAAAATTGTGATTTCAATTGAGTAAGAGGTTAAAACTCTGTTTTTGACTCCAAAGTACAACAAGACATTGTACTAGGCTGGTTGGAATCACTTACTCAACATAAATATCACTTGGAGTGTTTTTGCACACCAAGTGTTTGACATATTGCTTGAACCAAAATTATCTTACTTGTGTATCTAGTTTTGGTTTGATTTTTGAATCATTGGAACTAGGAATCCTTACAACTGAAGTAAATAATTGATAAGTGGAATTAGTGTTGTAATTCTATTTTTCCAAATTGTCATTAATCCAAAGGCTTACGTATATCCGGTTTTCCAATAACCGTTCGTTTTAGACTATATTTTCCTCGGCCGCTTCCGCACTTAAAATATTTTTAAAACCAATTTTAAATTGGTAGCGCCGACTAAAATTTTAAATTGGGGATCTATTAAACCCCCCCTTCTAGATTCGTGCCATAGTCTAACAAGTGGTATCTAGAGCTCCGATTATTCGGTGCTTCAAATACAACGTAGATAGAAAATGGCTAACGAACCAAAAGGGGTGTACAATAGGGCTCCCGTTTTCAACGGTGAAAATTATAGTTATTGGAAAGACTGTATGCATGTGCATATAAACTCCATAGATAGAAAAATATGGAACGTTATCCTTAATGGTCCAATAGAAATCACTATGACTAATGCGGATAACGTAGTTGTGCCAAAGCCTAAAGCACAATGGACCGATGACGATGAGAAAAAATACAATTATGATTGGAAAGCTAAAAACATCTTAATCTCCTCATTAGGTGTAGATGAATACTATCGTGTATCCCATTGTCCTACCGCTAAGGCCATGTGGGATTCACTACAAATAGCCCATGAGGGGACAAACGATGTTAAGTTGGCTAGAATCAATACATTAACACAAGAGTTTGATCTCTTTTTCATGGAGCAAGGGGAAACCATTGCTGACATGCAAAGGAGATTTACTCATCTCATCAATCGTTTACATTCATTAGGTAGGCCTGTTTCCAATGATATTGCTACTAATAAGATCTTAAGATGTCTTAACAGGGAATGGCAGCCTAAAGTGACCGCCATCAAAGAAGCACATGATCTTACCTTATTAGATTTAACAACATTGTTTGGCAAACTGCAAGAGCATGAACAAGTACTCTTGAGCCTAGACCAACGCGAAAAGATGGAAAAGAAAGACAAAACGAAGGTGAGTGAAAAGAAATCAATAGCTCTCAAGACTTCCTCCTCGAAGTCTCAAGCAAAA
The DNA here is from genome assembly GCA_963859935.3 of Lathyrus sativus. Classification (NCBI taxonomy): domain Eukaryota; kingdom Viridiplantae; phylum Streptophyta; class Magnoliopsida; order Fabales; family Fabaceae; genus Lathyrus; species Lathyrus sativus. The sequence continues at coordinate 367,993,188 of OZ012741.1, forward strand.
GAACAAAGTGATTATTCCTCAAGCGACGAAGAAGAAGAGGATAAAAGCGAATATATGGGGTTGTTTGTCAAACGGTATAACCGTTACGTGAGAAAGAACGACATCCAACATTCCGAGAAGATCTTGGTAAACTTCCGGAAACAATCGAGGTACTCCAAGGATGATGACTCGAAAGGTAAAAAGACTAGAGGGACGTGCTACAAGTGTGGAAAGCCCGGTCACTACAAACCGGACTGTCCGATGAACAAAAAGGGAAAGGACAAGGAATCATCAAAGTCACACAAGAAATCATCAAAGCCTAGGAGAGCGTACATAGTGTGGGAAAGTGACAGTGACTCTTCCTCCACTGATGAAAGCTCTAGTGATGAAGAAGAGTCCGTGAATCTATGCCTCTCCGCAAATCAGAAAAATAAGAAAAAACAGGTACGTCACTCTAAATATGATAAGTCCTCAAATATGTCGCATTCAAAATTACAAACCGCATTTAATGCCTTACATAATGAAGCAGTTGAAGCCTTCAAGAAACTTGCCTCTAATAAGAAATTTTTTACGTATTTAGAGCACAAAGTTAAAGAGTCCGAAAAGAAATTAGAGGACCTTAAGGCTTCCATTGTGAAAGGAAATGAATCGGGTTGTAAGGACAATAGAAATCCTTTCAACTTCGGGTGTGATACTTGTCATATTTGGCAAGGTGAGGTTAGAAACCTCAAGGCCAAATTAAACAAGGCACTTGAGCCTAAAGTTACATTTGCTATTGATAAAAATGATTTTAGAAAAAGTATGATTAACCCATACCAAAAATATGCATATGTAATTAGGGATCAAGCAAGTGAAAGTGTCTCTAAAGTCGATTTTGCTTGCTTATATTGTTGCGAGAAAGACCACTCCATTGGTAAATGCCAGTTTAGGAGATTTCTTGTTCCTAAAGGCATCTACCAATGGTTGCCCAAACACAACCATTTTGTCGCTAACCTATTAGGACCCAATATGCCATTGGGTACCTCCTTGTGCTAATTATGTTTTGATAGGTGAAATGTGTCGAGACCACCGAGAGAAGATGGGTTCTCGATAGTGGGTGCTCAAGACACATGTCTGGAGACATATCCTTATTCATAGACTTTGTGGCTAAAAATAAAGGGTATGTAACTTATGGTGATAACAACCGCGGAGCAATACTAGGTAAAGGTAGTGTAGGTAATCCCGCCTCTACTATGATTTCCGACGCGTTGCTTGTCAAAAACCTTAAACATAACCGGTTAGCATTAGCCAATTATGCGACAAAGGATACAATGTATCCTTATCAAAAGATTGTTGCAAAATTGTGCATGAAAATGATAAGAAGAATATGTTTAATGGTTTTAGAGTAAACAATGTATATATGCTTGACTTAAATGAAGTATCATTAACAAGCGACAAATTCCTCATAACTATGAGTGAAGACTCATGGCTATGGCATAGGCATTTAGCGCATGTTAATTTTGACTTACTCAATAAGGTAGTCTCAAAAGACCTAGTCTTAGGACTTCCTAAAATAAAGTTCACCAAGGATCACCTTTGTGATGCTTGTCAAAAAGGGAAGCAAACGAGGATCTCATTTAAGTCCAAAAAGATAATTTCAACAATGAGACCTCTTGAACTTCTACACATGGACTTGTTTGGACCGTCTAGGATCAAAAGTCTAGGAGGAAACTATTACGGGTTCGTAATAGTGGACGAATTTTCTAGGTTTTGTTGGACCATCTTCTTAGTAAGTAAAAGTGATACATTCGCCGCTTTTGAAAAGTTTGCTAAGCTTTCCCAAAATAAGTTAAATACAAACATAGTGTCCATTAGGAGTGACCATGGAGGTGAATTTGAAAATCACTTATTTGAAGAATATTGCGGTAACCATGGTATAGATCATAACTTCTCTGTTCCATGCACTCCTCAACAAAACGGGGTTGTGGAGCGCAAAAACCGTATTTTAGAAGAATTGGGAAGAACAATGATTAACGAGAGTGGTTTACCTAAATATTTTTGGGTCGACGCCATTAGTACGGCGTGCTATGTTTTGAATAGGGTGCTTATTCACCCCATTCTAAACAAAACACCGTACGAACTTTTAAAAGGGCGAAAGCCGAATGTTTCTCACTTGCACGTGTTTGGATGCAAATGTTTTATATTAAACAATGGAAAGGAAAACTTGGGCAAATTTGATTCCAAAGCCGATGAAGGTATCTTTCTCGGATACTCTCAATCGAGTAAAGCATATAGAATATATAATAAATGATTACTTGCTGTAGAAGAGTCTGTGCATGTTACCTTTGATGAGTCCTACCCGAGAAATGTCGAAAAGGATAGTGTTGTTCATGGTGCAGGTACATCCACTGAAGACATACTCAAAAGTGGCGAGACGGGGATTGATCAACCTGACAAAGCCAAAATTGAGGAGGATAAGGATGCACACTGTGATGCAACAGAGGAAGTTCATCCGCCTTCAAACAACGATCTTCCTCAAGAGTGGAAGTCATCTAAAGACCATCCAATTGAAAACATTCTTGGAGACATCACAAAGGGTGTAACAACTCGATCTAAGCTAAGTAATTTCTGTTATCACTTCGCTTTCGTGTCACAGATGGAACCTAAAAACCCTAAGGAAGCCCTACTCGATGAACATTGGTATTTGTCAATGCAGGAGGAACTAAATCAGTTCACTAGAAATGAGGTTTGGGACCTTGTCCTTCCTCCACGAGGTCATCGAGTAATCGGCACCCGATGGGTGTTTAGAAATAAATTGGACGAGAACGGAGTAATAACTCGCAACAAAGCGCGTTTAGTCGTGCAAGGGTATAACCAAGAGGAAGGCATCGACTATGAGGAAACTTATGCGCCGGTTGCCCGACTCGAGGCTATACGCCTTCTACTTGCTTTCGCTTGTGTGAAAGATTTTAAGTTATTTCAAATGGACGTCAAAAGTGCGTTCCTTAACGGGTTCATAAATGAAGAAGTCTATGTTGCTCAACCACCTGGTTTTGAGTCTCATGAATATCCTGATCATGTCTATAAACTGAAAAGAGCTTTGTACGGTCTCAAACAAGCTCCTAGAGCTTGGTATGAGAGACTAAGCAAATTCTTACTTGATCAAGGCTACTCAAGAGGAAAGGTTGATACTACTCTCTTCATTAAACATCAAGGAAAACACTTAATTCTTGTACAAATTTATGTTGACGATATCATATTTGGATCCACTAACATGAATCTCGTAAGAGAGTTTGCTAGGCTTATGCAGGGTGAATTCGAGATGAGTATGATGGGTGAACTCACATATTTTCTCGGTTTACAAATCAAGCAACTGAAGGAAGGAACATTCGTAAGCCAAACAAAGTATTGTTTGGATCTTCTCAAGAGATTTGACATGGCAAATTCAAAAGCCATACACACCCCTATGCCAACGTGTGCAAATATGAGTAAGATGAAAGTGGCAAAGATGTTGAGGTAAAAAGGTACAAAGGTATGATTGGCTCGCTTCTCTATCTTAGTGCTTCGCGTCCAAACATTATGTTTAGCGTGTGTATGTGCGCCAGATACCAATCATGTCCTAAGGAATCCCACCTAAAATCTGTCAAACGCATTCTTCGATACATATCTGGTACTCCGAAGTATGGATTGTGGTATTCTAAGGGTAATGATTATTCATTGGTAGGCTTCTCCGATTCCGATTTTGCCGGTTGCAAATCGGATAGGAAAAGCACCAGTGGTACGTGTCACTTATTTTCAAATTCCTTGGTCAGCTGGCACAGCAAGAAACAAGTGTTTGTTGCTCTGTCAACCGCCGAAGCGGAATACGTAGCCGCCGGTAGTTGTTGTGCGCAATGCCTATGGCTTAAACAACAACTATTGGACTTCAATTTGAAGCTAGAACGTGTTCCAATATTTTGTGACAACACCAATGCTATAAATCTTACCAAGAATCCGGTGTTACATTCGCGTACCAAACACATAAAAATTCGACACCATTTTCTTAGGGACCATGTAGAGAAGGGTAACGTTGTCTTTGAACACGTCGATACTAAAAACCAACTAGCGGACATTTTCACAAAGCCGCTAGCCAATGAGCTCTTCTTTCATATCCGTCGAGAACTTGGTATTCTCGATATTTCTGATCGGGTTTAACAATTACTACGTTCAAATTTAATATATTTACAACTATGTTTTTGTACCACTAACATTGTTCTTGAGTTTGTTGCAAGTACCAATCTGTGATTAACAAGAGTGGTCAGTATAAAGGTGATATTGCTCCTTTCTCCTTCTTTTTATCTCTCTCTCTTAACATTCATGACTTGAAAATAACTATATCGTTCAATAATCATGGTACTTATATATGTATATGACTGTTGCTGGCTGATACTATGTGTGTTGAATGCAAGTCATATTGTGAAAAGGTGAATAGGCATGATAAATAGGCAAGTGTGACATTCTGCATCACATAAAACTGAAAATTTTGGTTTTTGAAGGTTTTGAGTCGACCTAAATTGGACAATGGTCGACGCATGCTGTAAACTTTCAAAATTATCAAAAAATGTACAGTATGCGTCGACGCATGCAGGGGCTATGGTCGACGGCTCGCGTAAAAACCCATAATTTTTCTCTTTTGAAAACCGTTCCAAGTTCCCATTCCTCTACATTTAATGTGCAGTTAACTTTTGTGATGATTTGATATGGTATTTGTCTTGTAAATTGCATCTAGACATCTAGTGTGTCCTCTTGTCTCCTCCCTCTTCCCAAAAACCCTGAAACCTCTCTCTATTAAAGAACTTAGTCTTCATCTTCTCCAACATTATCCCCAATCACTCTCTTCAAAGTTCATCTTTACAAACTTCTCCAAAAATCATCATCAATGGCTTCTTCTCTCTGCAAAACTACAGGTAAGAGATCAAGAGCTTCATCATCATCTGCTTCACTCCCTGTTACCGCTGTTTCACTAGTTCATCCTCCTGCTGTTGAGAACTTCAACAAGAGTCTCAGCAAAAGAGCCATAGTTCCACAGCATGCTTTCTACCAATCAATAGGTGAGCGCTTGCATCTCACCCGAATTCTGTCCCTGTTGGAAGTCCAAGGGTTCTTCAATTTCCTGGAGTGCAATACAAAGTATAGTGAGGATTTTGTCAGGGTGTTCTACACAAATCTGCGAGGTAACTTTCAAGATCAGCACTTCCACACTTCTGTCAGAAATAGACTGATAAATATAAATTCTGAAGTATGGAACAAGTATTTTGATATGACTGTTGATGCTGATGCACCACCTCTTCATGAGGTAATGGACACTCGTACGGTGCCAGGTTATGAATTTAAGAGTGCTCTGAATGACATGCTCAAAAGACCCTATCCAGATGCAATTGTCAACAGTGATACTTTTCCTCGTTCGGTCACAACCGGGAAACTCAATACAGGGGAGCGCATCCTTCAGTGGATCGTCGCTCGCATACTACGACCGAAAAAGGGTGGATTGTCTCATGTCGAACAAGCTGAGGTACATATCATGTATATATTGAAAAACAGGATCAAAATAAACTGGCCATACTATATTTCTAGCAGGATGTTTGCTCTGAGAGACTCAAGTAGAGGCACTGCTTTAGCCTATGGGTCGTTCATTTCGAAAATTCTTGCCGCTGCAAATGTTGTATACCCAACATTTCCGTGTGTCTCAGTCCCCTCTGACAAAGAATTTAGCACCAAAACCCTTGCAATGATGGGGTATTTTTGGTGTGCTGAACGACGATCATACAGATTTGTCCGTCGGGCCAATATTCCTCCGGTGCCTCGTAACAGTTCCGATGAAGAAGAAAGTAAAGAGCAAGGAGAAGAAGAAAGTGAAGAGCAAGGTGAAGAAGACGATGAAGAAGAAGATACAAATGCAGAGATACAAGAACCTATCTGTGAAACTCAAGATTATAATCAATCTCAAGTCCAAGATATGGCTGCAAATACCGATTGGGTCCAGTATTCATATCCATCAGAAGCACAAGAAGGAGATTCTACAAATCAAGGATGGGGTGAATGGCAATATACAGGCTGGACTACCCTGGGTAGATTCTATGAACCATATCACGGCTACCCTCAAGACTATCAACCTTCCCAGCACTCATCACCTCCTCCGCCTTCGGACAACTCGGAAGTCATTAATATGCTGCAGTCAATGCAGTTAGATCAACAAAACTTCATGAGGAGTCAAGACACTCAAATGGAGCAGATTAGAGCTGAGCTTCATGCCCAAAATGAAAGGTTTAATTCATTTTCTACTCTGATGGACGCCCGTATTGAAGCTCTGGTTGAATCACATGACCGACAAGATTGGGAAATCACCAACTCTCTTAGTCACCTCAACATGTCCGTAGAAGCCTTTATGGACTTCTCAGATCCTTACCACAATCCTGATGCTGCATACCGAGGGAGAGGCCGAGGTCGGGGCCGGGGATATTAGATTCATAGTTGCATATTTCATAATTGCTTATGTGCTTTGTCTATGTACTTTTCATTTTTCTGTATTATGTGTGCCTGAACTTTCACATTCTTTACATGTTCTCATCATTATCTATTAATTCAAGTTACTTTTGTTCATTATCATGCTTATGTGTGAAGTTTGGTAATTAACTATCACCTATTGTATGTTCTTTGTTAATTGATGCGTTCTCCTTCTCTTTTTGATGGTTACAAAGGGGGAGAAGACAATGTAGCAAGCTAGCCAACACCAAAGCCAAGTCAGGATATTGACAACAGTTGATGGCTGTTTGTTCTACAGCCTTATAGTACAAAAGAAATGGGGAGCTTGTGTATATATGTGTGTATACATTGCATATTTGGTGTTTTAGTTGTATACAGGTTGTCATCATCAAAAAGGGGGAGATTGTGGAGGCAAATTGCCACACATCACACAAATCTGCAAGACATTGGTTAATGCAGGTTTCGATGATGACAAATTCCCTGGATAGATTGGAAATCATGAACTCCAGATCCACTAAACCAGATGCAACGTATCACCCACCATATCCTTTTATGCTTGTCTTAAAACTTCTGAAATGAATATACTATGTGTAGATAAAATGCAATCATGACCAAAGGCATGAAAGACTTCAAACTGATGAATTTTTGCAGGTTTGCAGGACATGAGTCGACCATAGGGTCGGCGCATGCATCAGAACAATTCTGCACTAGTCAGCGCACAAGGCAATACGTCGACCATAGGGTCGGCGCATGAAGGAATAACTTTCCAACGGGTCAGCGCGTAAAGGCATTAGTCGACCATAGGGTCGGCGCATAATGGAAATAGATTTCAACGGGTCAGTGCACGCCGACTGTATGGTCGACGCACACTGATGAAATTTCCAGATTTCCAAAATAACACAGGCCATGCGTCGACGCACAAACCTGTTATGGTTGACCGTTCGCGCGGAAAATCTGTTTTAAAATACTTCCCTCTTATATTTGAAATATTGTTATGTCCAGAATTATGTTGGCACTATATATACTTGTTTAACCACTTGTGTCTTCTAACATTTGATATTCTTTTGATTCATGTGTTCAAAAACAAGAAAGAGTGAAATAGGTGTCCAAGATTCATCATCTTCATCTTCAACATCTCACAACATTTCAATTACACACAATTATTTTTGAAATGCATTTGTGAGAGATTCAAGGTGATAAGGTTCGAGGTTTAGATTGGAGAATCAAGCTCGGGTTGAAGAATATGCACTGGGCTCAGGCGCGCCTTGCTACGCGCACCCCCAGTCTGGGCCCATCCTCCATTTTTCAATGCACTTTATTGTTGACTGCACCCCTAACCCATTTTACTTCATTTTAAATTTCCTTTATTTTTCTTAATTGTTTGAAAATTCATAATAAATTGGAAATTCCCTATTTTTGATTGGTTGTTTTTTTTACCATTTTCATACTTTTGTGTAGAAAAATATCATGTAATAAAATTTCCATTTTATTTTATTTTAATATTTTTTACATATTTTCTCTTTTAATGCCTTTTTAATAGATTTAATTTGTACATAGTTTTTGTAGAATTTCTTTTAGGTGCTTCTCATATCTTTTTAGGCCAATTTTTTTTAGTATAACTAGATACATATATTAGGTGCCCCCTTGATTTTTATACCAAATTTTTTAGGATTTATTTTAGGTAGTTTAGTTAGAAAACATTAGGCTAATCATTTAGGGTTGTGAATATGACATTAGGTATACAAAAACAAATTTTCTTTTGGGTTTTCTTTAGGACAAATTAAATGATGGGACTATAGGGGTATTATGGGTAAATAATAGATCCCTTAGAAAAATATTAGGCTTCCCCTATTCCACTATTACTACTAGTATATTTCCTGTAATTGATTAATTGTGTGGTGTGCCCTCTCTAGGGTTATTTGTTTGACTATGTGGGGTATTGGGCCTGCGTGGGGTTTGGGTTTGAGCTGAAGACTTTGCTGATGAAGCCCATTGAAGACTAAAGGAATGAAGACCAATTTCCAGAGTTGATGAAGAGTATCTTGCTGGCAGTTGTTGAAGGTTATAGGGTCTAGGATCTAGGCAGAGCTCTAGAGTAGAAAACTTGCTTCACAAACATGGAGGGTCTTGTTTGCCTCCATTCTTTCTCTATGATTCAAAGTCTCTTTTAAATATCCACCTCCTTCCTTTGGAAGGATTAGTGAATGTATTTAAAAGATAGAACTTTTGAGAGAAAATTGTCTGTATCATGTTAACAGTCAGTGAGCCACCCTTGGTAGGCAATTGACTGCTTAACATCTAATTCATCCTGTTGACTGCTGCTCATCTTGGAGAGTGAGACTTGAAGAAAAGGCTTGAAGATTGAAGATAGAGACCTTGCTTGAAGGCTTGAAGATGAAGACTGATGCTTGCTTGAAGCTTGTAGATGGTTGAAGATGACTTGAAGACAGATGTTGATGAAGTCTGCTGTTTGCTGTTTATCTTTTAGCTGTTTAATTCTTGATGTATTGTTTGAATTTCCCTGACTGTATTGCTTGCTGTTTAACCTGTTAGGTTGAAAGTGAATCTTGTTCACTTTTGCCTGTTGTTTTCTAGGTTCGAGGTTGAGTGGGACTCCCTTGCCTCGCTTGTATTGCTGCATTCATGCATTTTACTGCTTTATTGTATATATGCTATTGTTTCTGTTTCCGTTTATCCCTTAGGATCTCTGTTTCTCTCTGCGCAAGAGAGGAGCATGATAGACATTAGGTCTTAACCCATGCATGATAACATTAGGTTAGTTTGGTTCCCTTTTCAACCGTAGGTTAGAGTTCTGTCTCTTCTTTCTCAAAACAAACAGAAAAACACAATAATATTCCAAACACAATAAAAGACATTTCTTCCGTAAAAGAATGTGAACTCATCAAAACGTCAATTTTTGTCCGCTTGGACCGGTAATCAGAAAAACCCTTTTTCAGAAGGAGATAAAAGGAATCAAAACAGACTTGTGTGGTACGTGGCCCGAACTACGTTTGCTCTGATCTTTCATGCTGTATGAAAGTACGTAAGCATAGGATGCGATATCCTAGCGAGCAACCTTCCCCTCCTTTCCCGTAGGTAGGCGAACTACGTTGACTCTGATTTCTCGTTCCAGACGGGAATATGTAGGCATAAAGTGCGATACTTTGCCGAGTCATTTTATTTTCTTTTAACCCCAGACCTGTAGAATAGATAGAATAACAATCCGTACCAGAAAACAAGCGTGGATCCCGTCGAGTACGACGGACGTGAGGGGTGCTAATACCTTCCCCTTGCGTAACCGACTCCCGAATCCAGGATTTGGTTGCGATGACCATTCATTTCCCCGTTTTGCGGTAGGTTTACCTCGAGCGTTTCCTTTCCCTCATTTGGGATAAATAACGCACGGTGGCGACTCTTCTGTTCAGCCGGCGCCGATTTTCGCAGTAGCGACAGTGAGGATCCAGATTCATCAGAGTCATCCCAAGTTGCCATTAGAACCTTCTTCTTTTTGTCAAACTTCCTTTTTGGCTTTTCTTTAATAAGCTTCGGACATTCACTCTTGTAATGGCCAGGTTCTTTGCATTCAAAGCAGACAACTTCCTTCTTTCCAGATCTTTTTTGTCCAGAGGACTCCTTGCGCTGATCTGGTCTTTTGAAGTTCTTGAACTTCCTTTGCTTGTGCTTCCATAGTCTGTTGATTCTTCTGGACATCAAAGATAGTTCATCTTCTTCTTCAGAAGAAGATTCTTCAGAGCTTTCCTCTAACACCTGCAAAGCTTTCACAGATTTGTCAGATTTTAAGGCAATAGATTTACCTTTCTTTTGAGGCTCATCTTCCTCAAGTTCAATTTCATGACTCCTTAGTGAGCTGATTCACTCCTCCAGAGTGATCTTGTTCAGATCCTTAGCAAGCTTCAGAGCAGTGACCATAGGTCTCCATCTGATAGGCAAGCTTCTGATGATCTTCTTCACATGATCAGCAGTTGAGTAGCCCTTGTCCAGAACTTTTAGACCAGTTGTAAGAATCTGGAATCTAGAGAACATAATTTCTATTGACTCAGATTCTTCCATCTTAAACGCTTCATACTTTTGTATTAACGCCAGAGCCTTGGTCTCTTTTACTTGAAGGTTTCCTTCATGAGTCATTTTCAAGGACTCAAACATGTCAAATGTAGTTTCTCTATTTGTGATCTTTTCATACTCAGTGTTAGATATTGCATTTAACAATATTGTTCTAGCCTTGTGGTGATTTCTAAACTCCTTCTTTTGGGCTTCTGCCATAGATTTTCTATCTACTTTCTTGCCATTCCCATGAGTGGGATGAACATATCCATCTATGACCAAATCCCATAAATCAGCATCATAACCAAGGAAAAAACTTTCAATCCTGTCTTTCCAATAATCAAATTTCTCCCCATCAAACATAGGGGGTTTTGTACTGATTATGTCTCTTTCTTCATATTTGTTGGATGTTGAAACATTAGCCATAATAACAACCAAATATAAGTATCAAAGTTTTTCTCACTGGATCTTTTCTATCACTGTGAAGTGGTAGCACACACAAAACCGGAGCTCTGATGCCAACTGAAGGTGAGAAAATACTTAGAAGGGGGGGTTGAATAAGTATGAAGATAAAACTTAGAAATAAAAACTCAAGGATTTTTATCCTGGTTCGTTGAACTCAACTACTCCAGTCCACCCTATCTAGAGTGATTTGCCTTTCTCAAACAAGGACTTAATCCACTATTTAATCAACTAATTACAATAGTAAGCACTAAGAACAATTGTTCAAAGTCTTCTCAAGAACTACTGATCCTAACTGGATCTTCTTAAGGTTCTCTTACAATCAAATGTAATAATAAATACAAGTGTTAAAATGCTTCTAATATAGCTTTATCACAACTGTGATTTTTCACTTAAGATTAAGAACAATGAAATAATTCTAGCAAGAATGTATGAATTGTATGAGATTTTTGTAATGAATTCTTTTCAAGTGTTTCGTCAACTGAAGAAGATGAGTGGAGACTTGCTTTTATAGGCACAGTGATCCAAGAGCTTTTCACGTTGAGAATAGTGTACCAAAAGGTTTGAGCCTTTTTGTCTTCACATCATGTGACCTTTCCTAGAAGAAGAATGCACAGAGAAATCCTTTTTGTCTGTGTTCTTGTGTCTAGCATAAATAAGGAAAGAGTCGTTTGGTTATTCCAATGGACATAATCTTTGAATTCTTCTTCAACAATTTTCAGCAAGAATCATCAGAGTCTAAATTGATCAGAGCCTTCTGATGTTCATTAGAGTTTGCTGAATCAGAGCCTTTGCAGCAAGTGTGCTTTCAGCGTGTATAAGTTCAGAGCATAGTTTTGGTTCAGATCCTCAGTACTGGCAGTGTTAGTACTATCAGAGTCTTCTAAAGTAACTGTGCTTGAAAACTCTTCATACAAAATTCTTCATTGCTTCAGATGCTTCTGGCTTTTGCTTCAGATTCTTCTGTAGCTTCTGCTTCAAATTCTTCTGTAGCTTCTGCTTCAGATTCTTCTGGAGGCAGCGCTCAGAAACTTCTGGAGACAGCGTTCAGAATCTTCTAAGAGATGCTTTTGACGCTTCAGAGCCTTGCATATTTCTTATGTTTAGATCTAATTTGCTTCTGGAGTGATATTTACTTTAACATCTGCAGCAAACAATCTCAAGCAAATTTCAGAGTATATAATTCTTAAATACAAAATTTCATAATAGTTATCATCAAACCATAGAGATATTATTAAGAACCAATTTGTGTTCTAACACAAAAGTCATATCTGGAAAAGCATCAGATAGACACAAGGGAGCTCTGAAAAAACATCAGAACAAAATACATATCTGGAAAAGCATTAGATAAGTACTAAGGAGTTTCTGGAAAAACATAAAAAACAAAAATCATATTCAAAAAAGCATCAGATAGACACAAAATGGGTTCTGGAAAAACATCAGAAGCAAAAGTACATATCCGGAAAAGCATCAGATAAGTACAAAAGAAATGAGATTCTGGAAAAGCATCAGAATCACAAAGGACTATCTGGAAAAACATCATATAGGTTTTGGAAGAACATCAGAACAAAGACTCAATCTGGAAAAACTTCAGAAAGAGAAACATATCTGGAAAAACATCGGAAAGATTATGGAAAAATGTCAGATAAGTTTTGGAAAAACATCAGAACAGAGACTCAATCTAGAAAAACATCAGAGAGAGATAAACAAGAGTGACATCCAATAATGGAATTGGATAAAAAGATACCAGACATCCAATAATGGCTTTGAATGCAAGGTATAAGCAAAATATCTAAGAATGGTATTGGATGTAAGAGGAACAAGACATATTTGAAAAAACAATCGGATAAGACATGTCACATCTTGAAGAACATCATACATACACGACAAAATATGTTTGGTAGGTGGCATGTAATTTGGACTTTGACCATAAGGTGAGACATGGATAACACCACGACCTCGGGAGAAATGTAAATGAGGATGAAATGCTCATGATATGCATATGTATATGAATTATGCATATGACATATAATCTAATCCAAATGCAGATGTTGACGACACGACTCGACTCTTTCGGTGAGATGACAAGACTGGAAGATTGATTCCTCAACACAGAGATCACTGCCATACTATTTGGGGACCAAAGATGTTACTGCTAAACACATCTCTGCCACACTACTAAATTGTATCAAGTTGATGATCCTTGTAGGAAGGATGAAGAGCTGCTTAGGGATTCTTCAGGTAAATTGCCTCGGATTAACTGTCTGTTGTGGATGAACTGATAATTGCTTCAGCTTATCTAATTCTTGAAAATGACTACTTTATCGTGCCCTCGGAAGGCTTGCCCCAGCCTGAGTCTTGAAAGGTCTTCTGGATAGACCAAATCTAAGAAAGATTTGCATTGAACAACAGACCTCGAACTGATTCTCAATAGAATTTGGAAGGAACTTGCCCATGATAGGATCACCTAACCAAGTTTCTCAATGTTTGAATATTCCTTGAGAGGAAAGCCAATTTGCAAACAAAAGTGTTCATACAAACATGGTAATGCAAAGTGTTGCACCCTAAAAATTTGCCCAACCTTATTCACTTGGTTTATGTTTCAATTGCATTAGCATTTGCATATAGAGTCATGTACCTAGTCTAATCATCTGCATAGCATAAGCATAGCAAGTCATCCAACAGGAGACCAAGCATTATTCTCATCTCTATGAGCCTATCAAGAGGTTATCATTATAATTCAATCTCCTTTAAGTCATCAGAAAAGAATTTGGAAGCTATCAAGTCAATGGATCAAGCAGTTCATCTATCTTCTAACTGAGGGTGTTTAAGGATCAACAAAGAAATGGTGAGCTGTGGGCTGAGCATGGGGAGTATCTAGACATCTTGGAGGACTTAGAAAGTCATTTGGAGAAGGAGACAAGTCATTGGTGAAGTCACAAGAATTACAGTTGAAGACAGTCGACTAGGGTTTCATCTGGGTCAACCCTGGGTCAACTCTAGGTCAATTGACTGATTGAAAGGCATTAAGGGCTATTGGAGAGATGTGGGGTTCATCATTTGACATGAAGAATAAGGATATGTTGTTATGCTAAGAAGAATTCAAGAGAAATCAAGGAGAGGAGGAGTTTCTAAATTAGGGTTTCTGTGTAAAATTCCCTAGTTTAGGGCAAACTTCCAAGCAAGATAAGTCAAAATGAAAGCTTCAAATGGATCCTTGTCCAACATGAAACTTGTAGAGGATCTCAAGACCTTTAATTTGAGTGGTGGAAGACATCAAGGAGATTTATAGAACTCAAGTTATGGTCCTTGCAAGTTACAGGTCATCTGAGGTATCTGAAATTTTGTCTGTAAAAGTGACTTGACTTCCAAGCTATTTTTACCCCTCAAGGAGATTTCAAATGAATTTATGGTCAACATAAGCGTTGTTCCTCATTGTTTTAGCTTTCTAGAATGGTATAGTATGCCTTCATATGATTTGTGGAACTCTAATTATGGTCTTGGCAAGCAAAGGGTATTTTGGTCATTTGGTGATTACAGGTCATTCATAGCATATGCCTAAAACTCATGCAAGGAAGCTTCAAATGGAAAACTTCCCAACATCAAAGTTGTTCAAGATGGGATTTTAAGGCTATAAAAGAAGGTGTGAAAGTTTTGAAAAGCTTGGAGCATGGAATTTTAAAAGTGGTGAAAAATGACTTAAAAAAGGCATATAACTTGAAAAAGTTCAAGTTGGAAAATGGTTTGAGAGATCTACAAGTCCAATATGGGTCATCCAATATACCAAATTGATTCCCAACATCATTTTAAAGACATTGGTTCAGCCACATTTTTGAGTTTAGGTTTAAAAATTGGACTTCCTTTGTAAATTTGTTTCTTACATCATAAGGCAACATGGTAAAGCTTAACACAAGGCAAGGAAAGTATGGTTTTTTCATACATACACTCCTAATATCTCATGAGAGGAGATTTTCACTCAAGTTCACCCAAGGTGCAAGCATGATATGATATGATTCAAAATGTCATCAAATGATAAATTCATGAAAGTTCCATAAGCTTCTAGATCCCTCTAGGACCAATCTAGAAACTTCTCATTCTGTTAATCCTCTCCTACATAAGGAAATGAAGCTATTTGTGCATTGGTTGGTGATGCTTTAAGCTTGAAAACACTACTTTGAATCCTTCACTCCAATTTGCATTTTCTCTTCAAACTCCATTGAAGCTTCATCAATCATCTCAATCTCTGTCATCATCATCATCCTCCATTGTTGTAGAGTAAAAAGCAAGAAGAAGGCTCAAGGATTCGTGGCTGGATTGTTGGTTCCCATTCATCACTCCAACTTGCATGAAGGTGTGAATTGCCATTCTCAAGGGATTTAAGCCCAATTCTCTTCACAGGAATCATCACCATCATCCAAGGATCAATTAGCACAAGTGGCAAGGGTTGAAACGAGGGATAACCATCATCACCATATCCATTTGGTAAGAATGCAATTTGATTCGAATCACCATGATTAGCCACTGTTAGGGTTAGATCTTGAGTTATTAGCAATAGAGACAATCTAGGGATCATCCATGAGTAGTTTAAGATCATTTCATGAAGTTTCGAAAGATGGTATCAATTCTTGCAAGATCAAGGAAGCTTTGGTTATGGAATTTTAAAGCGTGTATTATAGCTTAGTGTACTCAGGATAGCATGTGGAACAAGTTAACATCAAGAATTTCAAAGTTTAATGAAGTTGCAGGGCATGTATTCATGGTGGTACCCGTGTGTTAGTGCTCTCTGTTTGAAGGTTAGAGGTTGTTTCAAGATGAACTATGGCCATGGATGGATAGAGGGGAAGAAGGGGATCAATTTTGGTTTTTGGATCGTGTTGTCTCATGGCTTGAGGAAGGAGAACGAATCATTAGAAGTTGGTTGCATGGCATGGACAAAACCTGAACCTAGGGTTTCATTTGGGGAAGAAACACAATGGCCGTTGGATGGGAACGAAAATGTTGAATTGACTTCAAGATCAAGGGCTGGTATTCAATCTGCGTTTTGGAGGGAATTACAAAGCCACGTGAAACGCAGCGTTTCATTAACGCGGCATTGGGCTTGTATTCCTATTTGCACCCCTCATTTGATGGGCCCAACGCGTTGAACTGGGTTTTGATTGCTTGTTACACCCCCTCCCTTTATTTCTTTCTATTTTCTTTTTCCATTTCTTTTTATTTTCATTCATTTTTGAAAATTCATAACAAATTAGAAATTGCATATTTTTAATTCATTCTTTTTGCATAATTTTCTCTAAAGAGTCTAGAAAATTATAAAAAAATAAAAATTGCATTTTATTTTTATTTGATATTTTTCCCATATTTTCCAAATAAATGCATATTTTAAGTGTTTCATTTCATACATGATTTTGATAATTTTTGTTCTATTAGTGGCTTTAATATTTTTCACTCATTCTTTTTAGGTTGATTAATAGACATTGTTAGCTTGTATATGCAATTTAGTTCATATTTTTAGAGATTAATTTTAGATGGTTGGTTTAGGCTTGAATCACTTGAACAAAATTAGGGTTTTAAATCAACTTAGGTGAGATAGTTTAATTCTTTTAGGATAATTTTCATTTGATTTTTGGGGTATGGACTATAGGGGTTATGGGTATAGGATAGTTCCCCTTAGAAATCACTAGGATTCCCCTACTGCTACTGATATATTACTGCTATATTTGATTGATTGGTGTGGTGTGCCCTCTGGGGATTATTGATTTGTCTGTGTGGGTATTGGGATTGTCTGGGATTGGGAGAGCTGAAGACTTGAGGAGATGAAGACCATTAGAGATCCAGAGCCTAAAGACCAACTTCCAGAGATTGGAGAGGGGATTCCTGCCAGCAGCTGGTGAGGATTAGGGTTTAGGAGTTAGGCAGAGCCCTAGATTAGAAAGCTTGTTTCTCAAACATGGAATGCCTTGTCTGCATCCATCCTTTCTCCGTGATTCAAAGTCTCTTTCAAATATCCACCTCCTTCCTTTGGAAGGATCAGTGAATGTATTTGAAAGATAGAACTTTTGAGAGAAACTTTCTGTTTAATGTTAATAGTTGATGAACCACCCTTGGTAGGTAATTAACTGTCTAACATTCATTCACTTCATCTGGTTGACTGATGATTCTCCTGAAGATTGAGACTTGAAGAAAAGCCATTGCAGATGGAAGACTGATGATCAAGCCCTTTCTTGAAGGCTATGGAGATGGAGATTGATGCTTGTTGAAGCTTGTAGCTGATTGGAGATTACTTGAAGCCAGATGTTGATTCAGAGCTGCTGTGGCTGTTTACTTTTCTGCTGTATTTCATTTCTGATGTATTGATTGGTTTTCTTGACTGTATTGTATGTTGTTTAACCTGTTGGGTTGAAAGTGAATTCTGTTCACTTTTGCCTATTGTTTTCTAGGTTCGAGGTTGAGTGGGACTCCCTTGCCTCGCTTGTACTGTTGCATCCATGCATTTTACTGTTTTATTATATCTGCTATTGTTTTTGTTTCCGTCTATTCCCTTAGGATCTCTGTTTCTCTCTGTGTAAGAGAGGAGCATGATAGACACTAGGACTGAACCCATGCATGATAACATTAGGTTAGTTTGATTCCCTTTGCAACCGTAGGTTAGAGTTCTGTCTCTTCTTTCTCAAAACAAACAGAAAAACACCATAAAGATTTCAAACACAATAAAAGACACTTCTTCCGTAAAAGAATGTGAACTCATCAAGACGTCATTTTTGTCCGCTTGGACTGTTAATCAAGGAAACCTTTTTCAGAAGGAATAAAATCAATCAAGACAGACTTGTGTCGTACGTGGCCCGAACTACGTTTGCTCTGATCTTTCATGCTGTATGAAAGTACGTAGGCATAGGATACGATGTCCTAGAGAGCAACCTCCCCCTCCTTTCCCGTAGGTAGGCGAACTACGTTGACTCTGATTTCTCGTTCCAGGCGGGAATACGTAGGCATAAAGTGTGATACTTTGCCAAGTCATTTTTATTTTTATTTTATTTTCTTTTTTAACCCTCGACCAATAGTTTAGATAGAATAACAATCCATACCCGAAAACAAGCGTGGATCCCGCCGAGTACGACGAACGTGAGGGGTGCTAATACCTTCCCCTTGCGTAACCGACTCCCGAACCCAGGTTTTGGTTGCGACGACCATACCTTTCCCATGTTGTGCGAGGTTTACTCTGAGCGTTTCCTTTCCCTCCCGTGGGATAAATAACGCACGGTGGCGACTCTTCTGTCAGCCGGCGCCGATTTTCGCAGTAGCGACACAAAGTTCATGCAACTTTTGAAATCAAAATCACTTTTGAAATATGCAAAGTACAAGAGTTAAAGGTCAACTCATGGTGGTTCAAGACACTCAAAGTGTAAAGCAAAGGTGTAATGCCAAAATAATTGATTTGCAAAAATATTTTGGAGTCAGCTTACGCAGCCTTGTTGTAGTATGTTTTCAAAATAACCTTGCTTCAGTTAGGTCTTTTGAGGGTTGTAACATGGCATGGTTCACAGTTTAAGAAATAAAAGATAAAGGCTCAAAATTTATTTGTGCCCACCCAAACTACGTGATGATATTCAGTCCTACGCTCAGTTAACTCATACTATTCGCTCAGGTTCCCATAGGTTGGAAATTGCACTGATGGTAGCAATGATGGTTCAGAAGTCAAGGGACTCTTTGAAAAGGAAATCACTACCCCCTTAGAACATTTGGTTGTCTTGACATTGAGGATTTTCAGGGTGAAGGGTTTAAAGATCTCCCTTTTTTATTATACCTAACTTTTTCCTGAACTGTTTCTTACGAAGATTACAGCCAGTGGGATGCCCCATTTTTTCCTAAGCCTCCTTCATAGGTTTTGCCTTAGCGGGATTTTTTTTAAGAAAGTTACTGTCTAACTTAATGATTACGGCGAACCATCATCGGCTTTTCGGCTTGGAAAACATCTTCGACACTTGCTTGCTGTGTGCGAAGGGAAACTTGTGAATGCAACCTTTATATGAAAGGTGTATTTCAGGAAAGCACAACCGAGTTAACTGAGAGCTACCCATCCCAAGGTTAATATTTCGGTTTTTTTGTATAGAAAGATACTCCAACTTCTAGGCTCAAAGGGTTTGACAAGGGAATAACTTCCTTATTTCTCCAGTGTTTGGGGATTGAAATAATGCCTTACATCTTCAGCAAAGTGTGATTGAAAGCACACCAACAGCAGTTATGGATAATATGTTTTCATCATCCTCCCTCAAATATTTGCATAATCAAAAGTTTGGACAAGATGTAAATATTTGAAAGATAAAGCATAAAACTGCAAATAATAGACAAAATAAATTGAAATCAAAAATTGTAATCCTCATTTCATTAATATGAAAGTAAAAACACTAATTAAAAGCAAACAACTTAAACAAAATGGAGGAAAGTACAAACAACGAGAACAAAGGGCCTAGTGTCTAAATCAGTACAATGATGAGCCGTCATGTCTAAAACACTGGCGTTTAAGAAGATAGTCTGCTGAAGTTGAACTGAAGCTTCACTTATGGTGTGCTGGCAAGAGATTGTTCTGGAAATTCGGATGACTATCCTTAAAATCAAGGATTCTAGTTCTAACCAACTCATGCACTCTGGCTTTCAGTGCATAAAAATTATCCAAGTCGTGGCCTAGGTCGCCTTCATGAAATGCACAGTGGAGATCAGCTCTAAATCCAGCTGGAAGAGGATTAGGAGGAGATTGCAGAGTCCTTGTAGTAATCAACCCTTGTTGAACTAGATCAGGATAATGTTCTGTATATGTAATGGCAATATGATCAAATTCATTCCTATTCCGATATTGGTTCTGTCAAATAGTTGGACGTTGAGGAATCTGAGCTGGTCGTGGAGCAGCAACAGCAACAACCACATGATGATCAACATACTGAGGTCTAGGACGGGGCCTTCTTACTTCAGTCATGACAACATTGTTTTGATCTTCTCTCTTTTTATGGAAGGTTCCAAAGGATTTATTCGCACCATTGGAAGATTCAACGACTTTGGATACTTTACCATTTTTCAGTACTTCTTCTAACCTTTAGCCAATGGTCACCATATTTGTAAAGCTTGCAGAGACACTCCCAATCCTCCTTTCCCAATAGAAAGGGGACAAAGTATCCATGAACATTCCAGTTAGCTCTTTCTTTTCTAGAGGGGATTCAACCTGGGAAGCTAACTCCCTCCAACGCTAAGTGTGTTCCTTGAACGACTTTGTCTCATTCTGAGACATATTCTAAAGTTGACGGCGATCTTAAAAGGTATTGGAAAATCTATTTAAAAAAGGTTAGTAATTTTTAAAAAAGGTTTTAGTTTTGAAAGTTAATTTTTATTTATAACATGTTAAGTTTAATTTTTTAAAAAAGTTTTAGTTTTAACAAATTTAATTTTTATTAATACATTAGGTTTAATTTAAAAAAATTTAGTTTTAAAGATAATCTTTATTAACAGGTTAGGTTTACTTAAAAAAGGACTTAGTTTTTTTTTAAAAGTGAAATTTTACTAATTGGAGTTTTTGGGTTTAATTTTCTAAAAGCTTTAATTTTTTTTTGAAATGTTTATTATCAATTTTAATTAAAATTACTACAGAAAAATATAAAAATAATGATAAAAACAAAACAAAACCGAAAAAATAAATAAAAATTCAAAATGGGTCAGGCTGGCCATCAACCCATATCTGACCCGGTCCAGATGGATATAAAAGGGTCCCTAAAATTTTTAGGGTTCATTTTCCCCCATTTCTTGCACAGCCGCGACGCCTTCCTCAGGGGAGGAATTGCTGATGATTTTCGTTGCATTGTTCCGTCCATTTTCATGAATCTTCTTCTTGCTTGTTCTTGCTGTAACCGTGATGACACTTCTTCTATCTGAAAAAAATGAAAAAACGCTGAGATGTGATAAAGCTTACGTTTTAATGTTGTTTCGTGTTGGCTGGCTTCATTTGATGTGTGGTGGTTGCACGGTGGTGATGATTTTTTGCAACTAGGGTTGTGGTGGTTGCGCGGTGGCTATGATGATGAGACGATGGTCCTCTTGTCTCTCTGAGCCTCTTCGCTTGTGGCCGCCGTTGGATGTTCTTCTTGATGCTTCTGGGCTTTTTCAATCCTCTTCACTTATGAACTTCTGATGTTCTTTCCTTGTTGTTATTTTGCTTTTTTTTTTTAAAATATCTTTCTAATGAACCCTAATGAACTTCTCTTTGATGAATTTTATATCATGTTTTTCTGGATGCTCTGGGCCTGTATCTTTTATGTTTTTCTCGATTTAATTTGTTTTGGTTGTTTTGAATCAGAGAGATCTGCAGATTACTTGTTATTAGTTTTAACGTTTTGACTTTGTTTTGATTTCTGTTTTTGATCAAAAAGATTGGTGGACCGGTTGTTATTATTTGGTGATATCCTGATTTCTCTAGTTTCAGTTTATTTTTATGTGAACCGGTTTTGGGATTTTGTTTATGATGGATATCCAGATTTTTTGGATCGTTGGATTTTTATGGTTTGGATATCCATATTGGTTCTGCTGGATTTTTCTGACTTGTTTAGATATCCATATTGGTTCTGCTGGATTTTTCTGACTTGTTTGGCTTTAAGGATCCATTTGGCAACCATTTTCTAAAACTCTTTCTCTCTCTCTCTCTCTCTCTCTCTCTCTCTCTCTCTCAGAAAAATTTTGAACAGATATTGGCAGGTTGTGTCGGGGTCTAAAAATGGAGTTGGGAGCTGGCGAGGACCTTGTCGTTGTTACCCTCCCGACATGCTCAGTGATGAGAATTTTCTGAGGGCGTCGAAATAGCTGAAAACCGCTTTTTTTTAATTAATTCTAACCCATTGAACTTTTCTGACATTATTTGATTTTTCGCAAGTTCGGAGATTTGCAGATGACGGAGAATCGGATATGAAGAATTAGATTGTTTAGGATTTTGGGATGTAATCTGTAATTTTTACCAAATGTAATTATTCTGAACAATGTTGTTATAAAAGTTGTATAGAAATTGAATAATTAAATTATTTTAATAAAATGAATTCTTATTTTCCGACTCTAATTCATCAGAATAAAATTTATCATTTCAACATCTGAATTCGACAACTAACGACTTACACAACACTTGAGATTAAATTACATCCAGAGTAACTTCTGAGTTTACACGAATCCCTTGAAAGTTAACTTGTACTCGATAATAAAATCAGTGAACCTGGTCTTGAACAAATAAACAGATAAATCCATTTTAATGGTAAAAACGAACTTTCCTCCGCTTTTAAATCCGAATTGTATCTTGAGTGACCTAACATTGTAACCGGAATCCATTCCACGGATACCCGCGATCAAACCAATTGATATCTATTACAAACTCAATGCGAACCATAATTTCACTGTTCCTCCAAAAATTAATTCGTAACCATTCGAAAAAGATAGGAAAACATGCGCTTGCCAGAATAAATTCCTCGAAGCAGATTCTCGCACCGATTTAACCCAAATCCGTTCATATTTCAACACCCTTAACTCTATATGCTTTATGAATCAAACAACATTTCTAAACCCAACTGACGACTAAATCCCGGTTCTCGAATAAAAATATACTATGTCACGAGGAATCTGACGTCAAAAACTCAACCCATTCTCAAATAAAAATTGCATGATTCGGAGACAAAAACCCTAATCGTTTGAGGAATTGTTGATAATGACTTTGATTCATAATCTTCAACAGACTTTAAATTAATGACCCTTTTTCCCTTCATAAATTAAAGCGCACAATGTTATCGTCCTGCAAAGACCACAGACTGAGCAAACCTGTTAGCGGTTAGTTAAAATACAATGCAGAATAAAATGAAATGCGACATGAACCTAATGATCTAAGGGTAAAATTTGGGGTATGACAATTACCCCTATTTAAATAGCTTTACCGGATGATTTGAGCAACGAATGCTCGAGAAATCATGGTGAAAGGGATTTAAATACAGATAACTAAAAATTTTACCCTTAGATGCAGTGATATGCAATACTATGGACAACGAAACGGACTATAATGCTGACAATGCCATGAATCTAGTATGATGTATATGATGGAAATGATAAATGCAAGAAGGCAGACGACACGACGACACAAGGACAGACGCGACGAGCAAACACACACTGGGGAATACGACGTGCTGGGGAAACAGCACGACACTGGGAAATCTAAAGTGATGACCAACCGGTGCGAGTGCGGCCAATTGTCACTTTTAGAAATAGAAGGTAATAAAGGATCTTCAATGGAGATGGAACTGATGGGACGGTCTCCACTAGGGAATATCCAAGCTAAACTATTCAATAGGTCCAGGCATGACCGACTGATACTCTAGGATAAAAAGGTAAACAGGATCCACACGGCGGTAGGATCAGGTACACGAAGATGCGAGAGCTCATGCAAGAATAACATCCAAACTTCGAGAAATTCCTCCAAAGAAGAAATCAACAGTATCTTCAGGAACCATCAGAAAATATAAAATACAGGGTAAAAGACTGTTATATGCCAAAATAAATGGGCTTTAATGGGAAATGCCCTGATAAATTTCTCGAGAGAGAATTACCACTTATCGTGGGAAGGGACTTATATGCTAAAATGGATAAGCTCTCAACCAAAGAGACTGTCTCTTATCTGGGGATAACAGATGAAATGATGATAAGCTCCTCTGGAGAGACTGTCGCTTATCTGAAGAAAATAAGCTTCCATGATCAAAAGTTGATTCATCTTCTTCTTTAACTAAACGACTCATTTAGAAAGGGTAAATAAACTTCCCCACGCTTCGAGGTCTAGTGCCCTGAATAGGTCTTAGTTTCTTCTTTTGCTGGTAAAAGGGTAAAATAAACCTCCCCACGCTTCAAGGTCTAGTGCCCTAAATAGGTCTCGATTTCTTCTTTTATTGGAAAAAGGGTAAAATAGTAACAGAAACAAGCTTCTCGAGAGAGATGGCCACTTGTTGCTAGTCATAATTAAGATAGGATAAGCTTCTCAGGCGAGAACGACCACTTATTTGCAAGGGTAGAAATCATAAGCTTCTCGGATGAAAATTGTTGCTTGTCGAGGTTGTAAAATGTAATGATATAACGGTACGCTTCACGGATGAGAACTGTCGCTGACCGATGTTGTAAAATGTAATGATAAGCTTCTCGGACGAGAACTGTCATTGACCGATGTTGTAAAATATAATGATAAGCTTCTCGGATGAGAACTGTCGCATACCGTTGTAAAAATAAAAGGATGATAAGCTTCCCAGAAGAGAACCGTCGCTTGTTAGTTGAAAGATGTAGTGATAAGCTTCTCAAACGAGAACAATCGCTTGTCGGTTGTAACAGGTGTAATGATGATAAACTTCTCGGACGAGAACTGTCGTTTACCGTTTGCAAACTGTAATGATAAGCTTTTCAGACGAGAACTGCCGCTTATCTGCAAAGTCTTTGTAAGGTGCTCTTCTTGAAAGATAGTGCAAAATAAATGCACGTCCAGGTAGGTTCGACGACCGACAGGACCAAAGTTCAATCTAGAACCAAACTAGAAAGAAACTGTCAAACAAGACTCTATTAAGGAAATGAGCTCGAATGGGGATTATCTTATCCTGGCACGGAAAATATAACTGAAATAACTGTCATCCACGATGGTTGAACTCTGTGAGGAAACTGGAAGTAACAGGAATTTTATGCTTAAGGTTGACAATCTACTTGGAGAGAACGAACAAACCTAGTTACTCGGCGGTAGCCACAGCTAAAGTAATGACAAAAGACAACGACGATAGCAAATATGCCGATGCTAATGCATATGTCAATGCGTATGAAAATGAGTATGCCAATGCTTATGCTAATGCTCGTGCATATGCTGAAAAAATAGACAAGAGGAGGAAACATGAGATGAAATAAACATCTCGACGGGGATACCCGACGACCTCTGCAACAGTACATCCATCAAGGGATAGGAAAAGTTGGTGGCAGAACCAAATCTTGCTTCAAAGTTCCAACTTCTATGGGGAGAAAATAAATCCACTTGGGGGTACAATATCATGACTTCACTTGGGGATACGATATCATGACTTCACTGGAAGGATTGCTATCGTGAATCTGAATCCTGATCGAAGACCTATTCATTGGGCGAGTCATCTTAGGATTAGAGACTTCTGGGGATAAAATAAATATCCGCTTCATAGGGAATATGTGGAGCTAGGCAGCTTCATGTAGAAAGTGTTGCAACTTCTTGGGAAAAGTACATCAACTTCCTGGGGAAAGGTGCATCAAACCTCCTGGGGAAAGGTGCATCAAACCTCTTGGGGAGAGGTACATCAAACTTACTGGGGAGAATTAACCAGACATCCCTACGGAAAGTATCTTGACTTCTTGGGGAGAACGTGGCAATCTCCTAGGGGAGCATTTCTTGAGGAAAGTATGGCAATTTCACTAAGGAATGATGGTACCACTGGGGAGTGGGCCCTCAAGAACAAGTACCATTTGGAAGATACCAGGGAGATCTCTGCAGTCTGAAAGTCACTGGAGACTATCGGATCAGTCCAAACGTGTTGTCAGCTTATAGTCTCGCTGGGGACTGGGTTGAGGCAATGATTTAAAAGTGCTTTTGCAACGATGAGACTTACTAGGGAACAAAGAGATCCTTCAGAGATTTCCACAAGTCAAAGCAACTTTTATTTTTTTAAATGCATTTTCGAAAACGGTTTTAAGTTTTGAAAAAACTTTTCACTTTCAAAAATTTTATTAACAAATAGCATTTTGCTTAACCAAAAATGAAATAGAGATAGCATAAACAAGGAAATTGAATAGCAAAAGGTTTAATTTTATTAAATAATGGTAGCTTGGTAAAGCAAGGCTCCATGGAAAATCACAATTGAAATTGGCAATATGGGAAAATGTTACATTGAATCCAACGACCTCTACTGACCCTAATAACTAAGACTACCCAAAAATCCAGCTTCTGGGAAGAGCGATTGGATTGGAATGGATCTTGTCTGTAAAATGTACCTGCAATGATCGGTGTCATCTGATGCAGTGAAATGCCTTTGTCCCTAATTTTTTCCTGGACCGTCCTTTCGGGTTTTCAATCCACCGGGATGCTCATTTTTGCCTAAGCCGCCCTTTCGGGTTTTCAACTTAGCGAGCTAATATATTTTTTGTTTTTTCTTTTAGGCATAATATTTTCAGACTGAATCAGAGTTCACAGGATGTGCGAGCTCTTCAGCATCCATTGTGGTAAGAATTAGTGATCCTCCAGAGAAGACTGTCTTCACAACAAATGGGCCTTCGTAGTTAGGCATCCATTTTCCATGCATGTCTTTATGAACTGGCAAGATTTTCTTGAGTACAAGTTCTCCTTGGCAGAACTCTCGAATACAGACTTTCTTGTCGAAGGCTCTCTTCATCCGGTTCTGATATAACTGACAATGGCACATAGCTGTCAAGCGCTTCTCGTCGATGAGATTCAGCTGGTCAAATCTGTCTTGAACCCAATTGGCTTCATCAAGCTCGACTTTCATCAATACCCTTAAGGAAGGTAACTTAAATTCAATGGGGAGGACGGCGTTCATTCCATAAACCAATGAGAAAGGGGTTGCCCCTGTTGAAGTTCATACTAGGTTATGTATCCGTGCAAAGAAAATGGTAGCATTTCATGCCAATCTTTGTAAGTCTTGACCATTTTTTGCAGGATTTTCATGATATTCTTGTCCGCAGCTTCAACACCTCCATTCATCTTAGGACGGTAGGGAGAAGAATTATGATGTGTAATCTTGAAACTTTCGCACAATTCCTTCATAGTCTTGTTGTTCAGATTGGTACCGTTGTCTGTTATGATCTGACTTGGAAT
This sequence comes from Lathyrus sativus, assembly GCA_963859935.3. NCBI lineage: Eukaryota > Viridiplantae > Streptophyta > Magnoliopsida > Fabales > Fabaceae > Lathyrus > Lathyrus sativus. The sequence goes on from OZ012741.1 coordinate 368,020,075, forward strand.
TCCATAACGGCAGATAATTTATTTCCTGATGAAGCGGGCAACAACTTGCTTAGTCACGTTGGCATAGGAAGCAACTTCTACCCACTTGGTGAAGTAGTCAATAGCAACTAGAATGGATCAGTGACCATTGGAAGCTTTCGGCTCAATTACCCCAATCATGTCAATGCCCCACATTGAGAAAGGCCACGGTGAAGATAGAACATTCAACGGCGCTGAAGGTACATGCATCTTGTCAGCATAAATTTGGCATTTGTGACATTTCCTGGCATATTGGATGAAATCGGATTCCATGGTTAACCAGTAATATCCAGCCCTCAAGATCTTCTTGGACATATCATAACTGTTGGCATGAGTTCCGAAGGTTCCTTCATGAATCTCTTTAAGTAACATGTCTGCTTCACGTTTGTCAACATATCTCAGCAGGACCATGTCGTAACTTCTTTTGTATAATACATCGTTGCTGATGAAGAATCTGGATGCCAACCTTCTCAATGTTTTCTTGTCAAGATTGGTAGCATCGACTGGATACTCTTGCTTGAGCAGATAATTATTGATGTCATGAAACCAAGGCTAGTCATCAGTCTCATCTTCAACCATCTGATAGTAAGCAAGCTCAGTCTTGCTTTCGATTCGAATGTATGGCGCTTCATTAACTAGCCTGACTTTCCACATTGATGCTAACATGGCTAGAGCATCGACAATATGATTCTCAAATCTCAGAACATGTTTGAACTTGATCTTATCGAAGTATTCAATCATTTCAACAATGTAGGTTCTGTAAGGGATTAACTTCTCATGTTTGGTTTCCCATTCACCTTTCACCTGATAGATAACCAAAGCTGAATCTCCACTTACTTCGAGAAGTTTAATTCTAAGGTCAATAGATGCTTCAAGGCCAAGAATACACGCCTCATATTCGGCGATATTATTCATACATTCAAAGTCTAACCTTGTTGTAAATGGAGTATAGCCACCTTTTGGATTCATCAAAAAGGTGCATATGCCATGCCCACTGTAATTAGAGGAACCATCAAACATCATCTTCCACCAGAGACCCAGCTTGGGGCCTTCATCGGGACCTGGCTCTTCATAATCCTTCACCAACATAATTTCTTTGTCGGGAAAGTCAAACTTGAGAGGCTCATAATCTTCGACTAGATGATCTACAAGATAACCTAACAAGATACTTCCTTTGGTAGCTTTCTGAGTCACGTACTCGATGTCATATTCGGATAACAACATATACCAATGGGCAAGTCTTCCAGTCTGAGCAGGCCTTTCAAAAATATACTTTATTCGATCCATTTTCGATATCAACAAAGTAGTATGACAAATCATGTATTGCCTAAGACGTCTAGCAACCCAAGCTAGCGCACAACAAGTCTTCTCCAAATGTGAATATCTGCTTTCACAATCGGTGAACTTCTTGCTCAAATAGTAAATGGCATGTTCTTTTCTTCCTGTCTCATCGTGTTGCCCCAATATGCAACCCATAGACTTCTCAAGAACAATAAGGTACATGAAGAGTGGTCTTCCCGAAACATGAGTAATCAAGATATGAGGTTCTTGCAAATAATCCGTAATCTTCTCAAACGATTGCTGACAATCAAAATTCCAGTCAACGGTCTTACCCTTGCAGAGCAACTTGAATATCGATTCACAAGTGGGAGTCATGTTAGAGCTAAATCTGGAGATATAGTTCAATCGTCCAAGAAAACCTCTGACTTGTGTTTCAGTCCATGGAGTAGGCATATTTTGGATGGCTCAAACTTTATCAGGATCTATTTCAATTCCTCGTTGGCTGACGATAAAACCAAGTAGCTTTCCGGATTTAACACCAAAAGTACACTTAGTAGGATTCAATTTCAACTGGTATTTCCTGAGTCGTTCAAACAATTTCAACAAATGATCCAAGTGGTCCTCTTCATTCTGAGATTTGGCAATCATATCATCCATATAAACTTCGATCTCTTTGTGCATCATGTCATGAAAGAGAGTTGTCATGGCGCGTTGGTATGTTGCCCCTACGTTTTTCAAGCCAAAGGGCATAACTTTGTAACAGAAGGTTCCCCAAGGAGTAATGAATGTAGTATTTTCTCTGTCGGTAGGATCCATCTTGATCTGATTGTAATCAGAGAATCCATCCATAAAGGAGAAAACTACGAAAGTGGATGTATTGTTAACAAGTGTATCAATATGCGGCAGAGGGAAATCGTCTTTTGGGCTTTCTTTGTTCAAATCCCTGTAATCTACACACATTCTAACTTTACCGTCCTTCTTGGGCACTGGAACAATGTTGGAAACCCAATCCGGATACTTTGCAACTGCAAGGAAACCTGCATCCAACTGTTTCTTAACCTCATCTTGAATCTTCAAAGCCATGTCAGATCTTGTTCTTCGAAGTTTCTGCTTGATAGGTGGACATTCTGGCTTAAGCGGCAACTTGTGAACAACAATATTCGTGTCTAAACCGGGCATATCTTGATATGACCATGCAAACACATCAACGTATTCCTTCAAAAGCTTGACCAATCTCTGCTTGACCTTGTTGTACCCCAAAATTTGACCAACCTCTTTCTTTACCTGGCTTATATTTCATTTCATTTCTTTAGTATTTTGCATCGCATAGCATTATCCTTTTCAGGGGATCAAGAGAGGTATCATCCAAGAGAAGGTTGTCAAGGGTTTCAAGCTCAAGCAAGAGTGCCTACTCAAATCATCAGAGGTTTGCTATCATCAGGGGTTCACAAGTTCATGGTAATGGATAGGAGATGTTTAAGAAGCTCATTGAGTGCTTTGGAGGCCATTGTGGAGCTTATTTATACACTTATTTCATCTGCAAGAAGCCATAGTCAAAGGTTGTGCACCTAGGGTTTCATCTGGTCAACTCAAGGTCAACTGTGAGCTTGAGAGAGTTTGAGACCTGGTTTTAAGTCATTAGATTCATGGGAAGTGATGTGGAGACATCTAGGATGTTATATCAATTTCAAATCAAGAAGAATCAAGAGTTTGAGAAGTTACTAAATTAGAGTTTCAGTGTAAAATCCCCTTCTTTAGTGCCTAACTTCAAAGCCAACTTACCTCAAGATACAAGTTCTATCTCATTTTTATGCAAACAAGATACTTTTAAGGCATGTTCTAAGATTTCTTTTGAGTACTACAACTCATCCATTGGGTTTGTGGAGTGTCTCTACTCGAAAAATACGCGCAACGACGGGGAAGGTGAAAAGGAAAAGGACAGAAGAGTCGTCACCGAACTTTATTTATCCCATGAGGGGAAAGGAAAATATCGATAAAACCTTAAGAAAGAAATGGATAAGATGGTCTCGCAACCATGAACGGGTTCGGAAGCCGGTTATGTGAGGGGAAGGTATTAGCACCCCTCGCATCCATCGTACTCGATGGGAACCATTTGTTTGTCGACGTGTGAATTTATTTGCTTAAATATTATGCTATAAAAAGTGTTCCAAAAGATAGGGAGAAAAGGGTTAGAAATAGGAGAGAGAGAAGTGACGGGGGGAAAAGAGAGAAAGAACAGACTCGGTAGGACTTCGCGGTCCTAGGCCTACGTATTCTCAAAAGGATATGAGAAAATCAGAGTCGACGTAGTTCGGGGGAACTACAGATATAAGGGGGAATGTGCTCGGCAAGGATTGTGGCCCTTGTGCCTACGTATCTTTACTTGAACGAAGTAAAGATCAGAGCAGCCGTAGTTCGGCCTACGATTTGTTGATGTTTTTATGGATGATGCTATCGTACGCATTCTAGCAGTTAGGTGTATTGTTGCTCGCTCGTTGGAGACTTAGGCGTTACCCGTTTGTGGTAGAACGGACGTATCATATCCTTTTCGAAAGATAAGTTTTCGCCATGCGAGGCAAGATGTCACATTTGATTTGTTGAATTGTTTTTTTAGGGGGAGATAGGTCCTCGGACAGTAACCCCTACGGGTAGTACCCAATTCTTTATCTCAAAGTTTTTGTTATGAAAGGGTGTGGCGAACATAGCGTCTTCGTATTGAAAGAAGAGTATCAAAACCACACACACTACAGTGAGCATCTCGACACTCGGAGAGGAAGAAGTCTACACTTAATCCTCTCTCTTTAGTTCAATACAAAGAGAACTTCATTCTCTTATTAAAGTGTTTTTGGTTTTGAATGGTAAGTGCTTTTGCGACAGAGAACCCTACGGTAAACATCAGCACTCGGGATAGGAGAAGGCCTACGCCTAACCACTCCACGACCATTCAAGTTTTTGTTATGAAAAGAGTTTAAAAATGCGCTCGGTACAGGACCGAGGTTTTTAGGTGACAAAGGTTGCGAAAAGAAGTTGTAGAGGGAGATGGGTGGCGGATAAAGTCACGTCTTCGTATTGAAAGACGAGTATCGAGACCACCCACACTACAGTGAATATCCCAACACTCGGAGAGGAAGAAGTCTACACTCAATTCTCTCTCTTTAGTTCAATACAAAGAGAATCGATTTATTTATTGTAAGGGTTTTGAAAATGCACCCGGTACGGGGCCGAGGTTTTTTAGGAGAAAAAAGGTGTGGAGGAAAACATCTTCATATTGAAAGACGAGTGTCAAAACCACCCACACTACAGTGAGCATCTCGACACTCGGAGAGGAAGAAGTCTACACTCAATCCCCTCTCTTTAGTTCAATACAAAGTGAACTTTATCCTTTTGTTAAATATGGTGAGTTGGTTTGACCATTATTTGAGAAAATCCGCTTGACGTTGGGTCAAGGGTTTTAGTTGCTTAAAAAGACTTGAGGTGAAGCGAACAAGGTCGATGGCGACGCACAAGGCAATCGGCTTACAAGGTCAAAAATGGCTCGATGAGAATCGAGAGTTTGTTTTCTCGAAAATATTTTTTTAGAACCAAAGGTAAAAACAATGACCAACAATAAATATGCAAAAAACCAAACACAACGGGTTAATCGGCTAAAAAAAACGAAACACAAAAAAAAAACGGCACGAAATGCCATCAAGGAGTTCGCCGTGCGAACTCCTTGAGAAAAAGTCGAGAAAACGTGAAAAACAGGGGTCTGACACGGGCGGCCATGTTGTGTGACACGGCCCGTGTCACAGTTCCAGGAATAAAAAAAAAAAATTGGGTCAAAAAGTGGTGTGACACGGCCGTGTTGTGTGACACGGGTGGCCGTGTTGTGTGACACGGCCCGTGTCACAAGGTCTGGGCCAAAAACAAGTTAAAATCTCAAAAAGAGGTACAACACGGGTGCCCGTGTTGTGTGACACGGCCCGTGTTGTGAGCCCAGGGCATTTTTCACTTTGAAAAGCCACGCAAAGATGCAACACGGCCGGCCGTGTCGTGTGACACGGCCCGTGTTGGGCTACCAGAGGAAAAAATCCACACTTTCTCTTGTTTTTTGCTTCTTTTTGTGGTTCTTTCAAAGGGTTTATTGGTCCCTATTAGGACCTTACATGTTATACTCAATACAACAACACTCAAACCAAGAGAACAAATGATAAATGCACAATATAAAAGAAGAGAAGAGTTAAAGAGATGGATACCCAAGAGTTGTTACCCTCCTTGCAAAGCCTCCACTGATTTTGGCCAGGTGTTCACTCCTCTTCACTCTATACTTTGATGACTCTCCTCAATGGCTGCCTTGTGTTTACTCTCTTCACTTTTTGCTGGTTTTTTGCTCTCTCTATTTTTCTGGTTTTCTCCCTTACTCTTTGCTCTCAATATCTCTATCTCAATCTGTTGTGAATGATATTGTATGATAGTGAATCCAATCCTTTTGTTGACAGCCCTCCTTCCCTTCTCATCTCACTTTTCTGTCACCTTTTTCTGCTGTACCAAAGCAATAGCTCTTGCACAAGCTCCAACTTTCAGAATTTCCATTCTTGGCAACAATTATGGCCACTTTCTTGGTGCAGCCCTGCTTTTTCCACTTCTAGTATGCTGCTTTTGCTGTATTTCTTCTGCAGCACTCTATGTTGCTTTTCCAACCTTGTACCCGTTGGTTGGTTGATTTGTTTTGGACATACCCATGTAGTCCATACAAGACCTTTTGGACATCATTTTCAAATTTTGATTTTTGATGTGTAGATGTATCAACATAAGCTTATAGCCTTGGTTTTGTGACATAAAATGATTTTGTAATATGATACAAATTGCCACTTCTTGCATGGGGCTGTTTTGGACCATATTCAAATTGCCCATGAATGTATACATAGCCTTGATCTTGAGATATTCCAACATTGAATTAGCTCTTAAATATTTTCCTTGCATGTTTGTAAGCACAAAGAGGACCATGTGGACTTGATGAGGCATGGGGGATACCATGACATGAAGTTATTTTTAGAAACTTGAATTAAGACTAGAAATAGCTTAATTTCCTAAGAATTACCAAGAGTTTGGATTTTGGAACAAATGTGACATTCTTGCAAATGTCATGAAATTTCTCTTTGTAATATTCTTGAATCTAGCCTTGAATTCATGAACCTTGAATTTGGAATGATGGGCCTCCCTTATGTCATTGAATTTGAAAGAAATGAAGAAATGAGTCAAGTCTTGAAAGAGGGCAAATTTTGGGGTGCAACATGGAGCTCAAGTTATGACGCCATCAAGTTATAGGTCTCAAATGAACATATATTTGGTTAACAAAAGTCAACTCACTTCCAAGGCACTTTTGACCTAGAGTCAAGTTTCTCCTCAACTTGAAGTGAACATGAAAGTTTTTCCTCATGATCTTATCTTTCTAAAAAGTCCTAGAAGTCCTTAATATCATTTGTGGAACTCATGTTATGGATCTTACAAGGCATGGGTATTTTGGGAAACTTTGATTATAGGCCATTTTCATTATGGGTCATTCTCATTCAGTTAAGTACTTCAAATGAAACTTCAACCAACATGAAAGCTGCTCCAAATGACCTCAATTTCATCATGGAACTCAAGGTTGGTGTGACTTATGCTTGTTTATGGACATTGGGTAAGAAATTTTAAGTGAAAATGAACTTTAAAAGCTGATTTCAATTGGATTGATTATACGTCATTTACATGATTTATTTTGATCCAATTTTGTTCACAATGCACTCATGAATAAAATGCACATAATAGAAAAATACGTGGAAATGACACTTACTTCACAAAGAAGTTTCACACTAAAACTTCCAAATTGGACTAAATCAAGAGCCCAATCCAATCACATTGTGAAATTCAAATCACTAGCTGAAGATCCAAATGGTTTTCATGTGTGTTAGCTAGATTTTTCACGTGTGCATAAAAGAATCATATTATTGGGAATTTTTCAAATTCAGCCAAATGAGGCTTCATGGGCCTCCAATTCCATCTCATATCCAACATATAAAAGCTCAAAAGTTGAAAGGAGAGCTCGGAAGCGCATTTTGGAGCTAGGAGAAGCAACTTCCATTTTCAAAATCTCAAAGGAAATTCAAAATCGTGAATTAGTTTTCAGAGTAGTTCAAAGCCATTTGAAGTGAGATTCTTATTCCTTGAGCTAATTAGAATGGATCTGCACGTTTGCAATCAAGAAATCAAGCTGTTGAAGCACCAACGGAGTGTCTCCGTTAGGTAACTTTCTTCTTCCAATTTCTCTCATTCTAGAGCATGATCTTGGTTCATTTTGGATGCATCTGAAGCCCTACCTCGTGTAGGCTATATTTGAGTGCTTAATTATCTTGTTTGATGAAGACCTCATATGTGCATTCCAAACTTGATCCGTTTGAATCTCTTTATTTACACATGTTTAAAACCAATGGATCATGGATTTGGAATGTATGTGATCTCAACTTCATTTTGATATGCATTTCGCTCATTTTGGTGATGTTTTGAGGATCTGATCTTCGGCCAGTCCATCGGAGAAGACGACCGGAGCTAGGGCTCCGGCGTCTGGTCTTTTGACCTCAGATCTGACGTGTTTAGGTTGAACCTTTTGACCAGTTGAGATGTGTGGTTCAGATGCACTTGACTTGCACGCGTACAATTGACTTCCACGTAAATTACTTAAACGGTGCGTTTTGTTTTGCTGGCTATGGTTTGGGCTTTCAGTGCTAATCACACCCTTCTGATTATTGAGCCCAACAGATTCAACATGGATTCTTTGCTTGTTACACCTCCTTCATTTTATTTCATTTTAATTCTTTTTATTTCTTTTCTATTTTTACTTTTGGATTATTAAAAATACTTCCATATTCCATAAAATTCAATGAAAAATATTTTTAGACACTTTGAGATCTTAAATAATTTTTCATAATTTTTATTTTTCTTTTTCTTTTATTGTTTAATTTAATTTGAATTTTAGAATGGGAAGGGTTTTTAATGTTATTTCCATTTGTTCTTGCTTGGTTGGTTGACCAATTGCAACCACCAATGAGGGAGGTTGCCTCCTCATTTTGATGATGAGTTAAGATGCCTCTGAGGCTGTTTTTGGTCAAGGTTTGACCTATTGTTGGTTGAATTTCATATGCACTTGTTTGACCCTCGATAAATCACTTTTAAAGTGGAGCACCCTAGTGGATCAATTCCTTTGGTGATGCTTTGATTGGATTTTGGCTTTGTTGCTTTGGCCTCTGGTTTCCAACTTACTTGTGAGCTTTGTGTATTTTATTTGGCATTTATTGAACCATTTTCCTATTTTTGGTGAACCTTGCAAGTCAAGTCACCCTAATGGAGGTTCATACAAACTAGTTGACCTAGTTCTTTTGGGAAATGACCCTTGTGGATCCCATATGCATCTAACTCCTCTTGACTCAAATTCCTAACATGTTGAAGTGGATGGTTGAAATTTTTAAGTCATAAAGTTGTTTGGTTTAGGTTGAAAGTTGCTTTTGTTTTAGGGCTTTCCATTTGAATTTGAATGTTGAAAGTTGTTGGAACTTAGGTTCTTTCCCATGCCCTAGTTTGCAATTTGCCTTGATCCTTTCTCTTCTTTCATTTGTGGATCTCCTTCTCTTGTTCTCACTTCTGTCCTTGGACCTTGGGAACTCATTCAAGTTGACTTGGTGCCTCTTGTTTTCACTTTGAGTTTGGCTTGGATGAGATGCCACTTTGAGAACTTCTTTTGTGCTTCTTGTTTGCATGATCATTTTGATGCTTTTGGTTGAGATTTCTCTTGATGTTGCTTGCTGCCCAAGCCTATTCTCACATCCTCATCTTGATCATGATTTCTTATTTTGTTTTCTTGCATTGTTTTTGGTTTGGTGATTGATGTTCAAGTGGTTGTAGAAATTGTCATTTCTCCCATTTTATCTCACCTTTGCTTGGACTTGTTCAAGTCCTTTTGCTTGCATTTCTTTGTGGTTTTTGCATCACTTTGCATGATTTTAAGAGGTTGAGATGTGCTTGTGGTGGATATTGCCCCACACTTTGTTCCTCCCTCTTTCCTTTGTGTTGCATCTCATGTTTGCATATCTTTCTTCTCTCTCATTTGTGATTGATTTATCTTGTGCTCTTCTTGGTCTTCTTTGCCATGATCCCCTAGGATTCCTAGTCCCCCCGTATAGGATGGAAGTAGGAGAGACATTAAGAGTTCAATCCAAGCATGCTAACATTAGGATAGTCTTTTCCCCTCTTAATCTCAATCTTAGGAGCACATTCCATGCTAACATTAGGGTTGAGTTTAGTTTCCCCTTAGAGTGTATCTTCTCTTCTTATCTCCTAACTTCTTCAAAACATGTAATAATGGATAATGAATGTTGTACGCTACGAGCCTTAAGCATTTGGGAAATGATGATTGGGGGGTCTCCTCTCAATTGTCTAGAGTGTTTAGTGTATGTCCTTTGGACGATATGCGACGCATTCGCTCCTAAGTCATAGTCTTTAGTGCAACATAAATTAAAAACACAATTCAATTCATTTCTTCTTCATAAAAGATTCAAAAATAAACATCAAACTTCTTTTTATCCTTCGAGATTAATTTGAAACCATTTTCAAAGAGAGTGTTGTTAAGCTTTGGTTCTATCGCAAACAGGTAACGCCTAAGTCTCCAATGGTCGAGCAGCAATACACCTAACTGCTAGAACGAAGGTTTAACCTTACTCGGGTAAAACACTTAAACTAACCTGTGGTCGTGTCATCCCGAACTATGTTTGCTCTGATTTCTCATACCAGATGAGGATACGTAGGCACAAGACGGCTATGTCTTGGTGAGCAACCTTCCCCCACCTTCACTCGTAGTTTTCCGAACAACGTTGACTCTGACTTTACCATTGCACGAGGGAGTACGTAGGCATAGAGCGGCGATGCTCTATTGAGTCTCTTTTCTTTTCTTTTGTCCTACAAGCCTGCAGCTTAGATAGTAAACACCCTTTTAGATAGATAACAAGCGTGGATCCTGTTGAGTACAACGGACGTGAGGGGTGCTAATACCTTCCTCTTGTGTAACCGACTCCCGAACCCAAGATTTGGTTGCGATGACCTGTCTTCTCCTGTTTTCGTAGGTTTTCTCTGATTGTTTCCTTTCCTTCTATATGGGATAAATAACAAACGATGGCGACTCTTTTGTCTTTGCCGACACCTTTTTCGCACTAGCGACAGCTGGCGACTTTGCTGGGGAATCTGGTTCCCTATGCGAGTCAGTCCTAGCGCTTGTGTGTTTTATCTTTGGGTGTGTATATATATGATGTACTTTATCTGCATGTGCATTTTATTTCCAGTATTGTATATATCATTTTGCTATGCTGTTGGGTGGTAATGTTCCGCTGAGAGATAAGCCAAAACCCAGGCTTGAGTATAACCATAGCATTAGAAGTGGAAAGTAGTGGTGAATCTGTATGTTTGGAATGCACTAGTTCCCACGAAATTCGCGCTCAGACAAAATTCTCTTTGATGACTTCCTTTCTAGTATGTTTCGGAAAGTTGAGAGGATCTTGGATCTGAGAATTGTCGACTCTGGGGACCAATCATTTGGAAGTCAGCTAAGTGAGGCCGCTTCGTTAGACTATGATGCCAAACCAGAAATGGTGAATGTATCATTGTTTCTCGAAAGTCTGTGACGCTGATGACCGCATAGGATGCCAAACCTTGTCAGAGATAGGTTCATACCTGTGAGTTGGGAGGGTTATACAGGAAACTTTGACCTTCAACCTACGCGGTTTTCTCGTCAGTGTGAACTTTTGGTCTTTGATAAAGTGGTTCCTAATATCAGTGTTGTGTTATGTTCTCGCCAAAGCGAAGCATTGGTTCTTCTCAGTCAATAGCACAACAATCTTGATCCCCTATTGCATTTGCATTTTCATTTTGAATTTTCATTGACATGTATTTATCTTGCAGGTGTATATTTTCCTCTCGATTCTAGTGATCTTATTCCTTTGTTGACATGGAGCCTAGCTTGAAGAAGACTGTGGTGTACAAGTTTCCTACTCCTGACATTGGATCTCTGCTCAGTTTGATTTCTGTGGCTGACAGAAAGGTGATGGAAGATTTCAAGAAGTCACATGGGAAGCTCTTGAGTTGTGTATGCAAGGCCTCAATATATGAGTTGGGTGGTCTCCATACTTTGCTTCAGTTCTATGATCCACAGTTGAGGTGTTTCACCTTCCCGGGATATATTCTGATGTCTACTCTGAAGGAGTTCTCTATGTTGCTTGGAGTTCCTATCTTGGACCAGGTGCCTTTTTATCATACTGAAGCTGAACCTGATTTGACTAAGCTTGCTAATGCTCTTCATTTGGATGCTTTTGAGCTAGAGGGGGAGTTGGTTACGAGAAATGGAATGCCTAGATTTCCATTGTCTTTCTTGGTTGGTAAGGCTCAACAGTTTGCAAAGGATGGTTGTTGAGTTTTCTTTAATGCCATCTTGGCTCTGTGCATATATGGTATCATGTTGTTTCTGAATATTCCAGACTTTATGGATTTGGATGCTTTCTGCATCTTTGCTTCGGGGAATCCTGTACCTAGACTTCTGGGGGATGTATATCATTCTGTACATTACAAGAATGAGAATCGGAGAGGGAAAAATGTGTCTCGTTGCGTACCTCTTTTATACAGGTGGTTTGTGAGTCACCTTCCCAAGTCCGGACCTTTTGTTGATACTGTAGGTACCTCAGAGTGGTCAGAGAGATTGATGGGCTTGACTTCTAAGAACATCATTAGGTTTTATAGAGATCAGTTAGGTACAGAGATTATTTATAGTTGTGGTAGTTTTCCTAACGTCCCGTTAGTCAGAAGGAAATGAGGCATTAACTACAACCCATCCCTTGTAGTGAGATAGTTTGGGTATGCTCTGAGGGAACCTCCAAAGGAAGAGGAAATACAGGAATCTCTGTATTTCACTGGCTTGCTAGAGAATGAGACCTTGACTAGAGTTGAGAAAGCTTAGAACAAGATTCATCGTAGAGGGAAAGCTTCCTTGGGTAAGAGTAACAGTCGAGCTTATGACCCTTATGTGACTTGGATTCAGGAGAGAGCTGAGAGGTTGTTGATGCCTTTTCCACCTTGTGAACCTTTATATCCTCTGATGATTGAGGAGCCTACTACTATTGATATCCAGAAGTATATTCAGTTATGGTCCGAGAAAGAGGAGTTGCGTAAGGCAAATGAAGAGTTGGAAAAAGAGATTATTCAGCTCCAAAGCGAGAGAAATCAGGCTATTCATTCCTCCAAGAGGTAAACTGAGTTGGTGAACAAGCTAGGTACGGAGTTAACCAAAGAGATTCACGCTCGGGAGGGTGTGGGATTAGATCTGAAGGTTGTTAGTGATGTTTTTACCTCCAAGAAGAAGGAGTTGGACAGAGCCTATCTAGAGATTTCCAAGTTTAATGACTAGTGGAATGCTATCCTCACTAATAACAAGGAGCGAGAGGATGGACTAAAGCAAAAGATTGCTAAGCTGAAGACTCATCTCCAGGTGAAGGATGAAAAGATTGTAGCTGAAACCTCACTCCGACGTGAAAGCAAATGCAGATTGAATGAAGTGTTGTACCCCAAAATTTTCCCAACCTTTTCCTTTATTTGACTTGTGTTTCATTTCATGTTGCACTGCATAGCATTGCTCATTTGGCAGGGGATCATGAGAGATGTGCCTAGCAATATAAGGTTACTAAAGGTTTTGAGCCTAATCAAGAGGTTTACTCAAGCATGAATGCTCATCAAAGTCATCAAGAAGTGGTCAGTGCTCTTTGGAAGAGTTGATGGATGTATGTGTCTGTCTCCTAGCTTGGAGATCAATTGGGGATCATCAGAGGTTTATGAATTCATGATTATGGATATGGGATGTTGGGGAAGCTCATTGAGTGCTTTGAGAGCCATTGTGGAGCTTGTCCAAGTTGTTGTGCCATGTGTAAGAAGCCACAGTCAAACGTTTTTCATCTAGGGTTTTCATCTGGTCAACCCTAAGTCAACTGTGGATTTGAAGGAGATTAAGACTCAATTACAAGTCATGGTAATCATGGAATGTTGTTTTGAGGCATTTGAGATGTTATTCCAAGATCAAATCAAGAAGAATTCAAAGTGTGATGAGTTACTAAATTAGGGTTCTCAGTGTAAAATCCCCTATTTAGTGCCAAACTTCAAGACCATATATCTCAAGATACAAGTTTCGTCTCATCTTGACTCAAACATGAGACTTGTAGGGCATGTTCTTATCTTTCTTTTGAGTACTAGAAGTTATTCATCTGATTTCTAGAACTCAAGTTATGATGTTGACAAGTTATGGGTCCTCAAATGAATGTGAAATTGGTCAACAAAAGTCAACCAACTTCCAAGATATTTTTGACTTAAAAGGATGTTTCTCCTTACCTTGACCCAAACATGAAAGTTGTTCCTTATGATCTTAGCTTTCCAAAAATTCCTAGAAGTCCTTCATCTGATTTGTAGAGCTCAAGTTATGGAGCTTGCAAGGCAAGGGTATTTTGGGAAAGCAAGATTATAGGTCATTTTATTATAGGTCCATTTCACCACTTTGCACACTTCAAATGGAGATCTTTCCAACATAAAACCTGCTCCAAATGAGGTCATTTGCTCAATTTAACATCAAGGTACCATGGATTTGGCTTGGATTGAAGAATTGGTGTGAGACTTTTTCATGAAGAAAGCTTGAAAACCATAAAATGCAATTAATTGATTTTTAATCATTTTAAGGCATGTTTATGCATTTTTTGAGTCACAAAGATGTAATAAACAAGATGCACACATTGGGTTTCATTTTTGGTACCATTTTCATGTGTTTTTGAATGGCACTTTCAAGTGGAAAATTGACAATTCAAACTCCACTATTTGATCAAACCAAGGGTTGAATACCATCCACATGATCAAAGTGAATTACCAGCAAGCTAAATGAGTGAATTTCCAAGGGTTACAACTCCATTTTCGTGTGCATTTTGGAGGCTCCATGTGAAATTTTTTATTATTTCCAATTGGACTTAAACCAACCTTGATTGGGTTTTTTATGCATCCAAATCCATCATATATAACTTCAGAAAGCTTCACAAACCTTCAGAAGCGAAATTGGTGAAGAATTGCTCAAGAACTCCATTGATAAAGCTCAAGAAAAATTGAAATGCGAATTCTCAGATTCAACCAATTTCAAGCCAAATCAAGCACATCTAAGGCTTCAGTGAAGATCAAGGAGTGATTCTAGTTTATTTCCAGCAAGTTTCATCAAAGTTTGAAGGCTCAATGGAAGCTCTCCACTAGGTAACCTTTAATTCAACTTTTCTCTCTGTTTATGATGCAATTGTTTGCCATTTTTGCATGATAATGACCTAGGAACTGTGCAGATTAATTCCAACTAAAATTGACTGGCATTGGTGATGATTTGTGATTTGAGCTCCAAAGTTGTTGTTTGCGATTTGGTTTGTTTATCCACTGAAAATTAAAATGAACCATATATTTGCGATCTACGTGAGATGTAGATGAGTTTTGTGGTTGCCTTGCCGGAGCTATCAATCGGAGAAGACGATCGGAATAGTGATTCCGGCCGTCTGGTTTTATTCCCTCCGTTTCATGTTTGAATGTTGATGATGGACGTGGCTTGTTTGTAGCCCCTTAGATCCATGTTTATTTGTTTGACTATGACTTAATCCTGTGGCCACGATTCATTGTATTTTGTGTTGGAAATCTGAAGTACGCGTGTCACACTCACAGCCATAGGATCACTTGACTTCTGTTAGAACCAATTGTCAAGAACTTGTTGACCTCTCTTTTAATGAAACGCTGCATATTGCAGCTTGCATCTTGGCCGTTGGTTGCTTGACCGGTCTTTGGATCTTGTGGCTGTGATTTATTTTCTTTTGTGTTTTATTGTGGATGCACGCGTGTCATGTTTTGGACCATGGGATGATTGACTGGTAATTAAATTGGATGGCTGGGATTGCTTCTCGCTGGTTGACTGATTTTATTTGGATTTGGGCCCTCAATTGCTTTTGGCACACCCCTCAAGCCAGGCCCATGGATTTTCACTTGTTTCTACTGCTATTTGCACCAAGCTTTTATTCTTTTTCTTTTTATTTTCTTTTCATTTTATTTTTTGTGACTGTTTAGAATTAATTCAAAATAAAATAGTTCTCCAATTAATAAAATTCCTCAAAAATATTTTCTGGACAATTTGAAATGTCCTTTCATTTTTAGAATTTTTATTTTATTTTTTTGGATTATTTTTCATTTAAAAAAGGAATTATTAATTGGAGATGTTTTATTTGACCTAATTCTTGACATGCCTTTGTTCTTGATTTGTTTCTCCCACTTCCTTTTGATTAAATGACTGAAAAATAATGCTCATATCCATGATGAGTTGATTAATTTTTGAGGACCATTTTGCCCCTGTTTGGTTGAGTTTTGGTTTGGATTTTGTGGCATTTCATTTGACCCTCGACAATCCTCCTTTACAATGGAGCACCTTTGTGAATCAATTTCTATGGTGATGTTGTGAAGTGACTTTGATGGTGATCTTTTGGCCTCTGCTTTCCAACATGTTTATGTGCCTTGTGCATTTTATTTGGTTATTTTTGAATCATTTTCCTAATTTTGAGGTAACTTGTAAGTCAAGTTACCCCAAAGGGAGGTTCACACATACACATTGACCTAGTTTGCCTTGGAGATGGAATTTTTGGATCCTTTGAGCCCTCAAATCTTTTGCTAACATGTTAAGGTTGATACTTGCTCAATTTTAGGTCATGACATTGTTTCTTGCTTGTTCATTTGTGTTCTTCTTTTGATGTTTTCTATTAGGGTTTCCATATGTGGTTTGCTTGCTTTCCTTTGTGTACATGCTTGAATTCTCTTGTGTTGTGTTTGCTTTTTCTCTTGATCTTTCTTCCCTCACATTCCCTTCTGTCCAATGACCTTGGAGTCTCATTTAAGGTGGTCTGGTCCCTCCTTAGGAGGTGCTTGAAGCACACCTAAAGTGATGAATCCTTGAGGACTTTCTTTGTGTTTCTTTGTGCTTCTTTGCACTTTGTTTGTGATGCTTATGGTTGAGTGAATATTATGAGGTCCTTGCTGTCCTCATATACCCTCCCATCCTCACTTTGTTTTAGGTCTTCTTTGTCTTTCATTTGTGTTACCATTTTGGTAATGTGGTTGATGTTGTTTGGTTTAGGCTATTTCATCCCACTTTTGTTGCATTTATGTGTTTGCTTTTGATGCATCTCCTTCTCTCTTCTTCTTTGCATTTCTCATATGCATGCTTGGTTGAGATGAGCTTGTGGAGGCTACTTCCCCACACTATTTTCCTCCCACTTTCATTCTATGTGTGCATCTTATGTTTGCATTCTTGCACTTTTATGCTCTTTCTTCTTCTTCTTCTTTTGTCTTCCTTCCCTTAGGATCTCTAGTCTCTCTCCTTCAAGAGAGGTTGTGATAGACATTAGGTTCTTAAACATGAATGACAACATTAGGTAGCTCCCTTACCTCAATCTTAGGACCATCTTTGCATGACAACTTTAGGTTTGGTTTAGTCCCCCTTTAGTGTGTCCTTTCTCTTCTCATCTTCAAACACTACTAAAACATCTAATAAAGGTTAACGATTCTTGTACACTACGAGCTTTAAGTACTTGGGGAATGGTGATTGAGTGGCTTCCTCTCAATTTCTTAGAGTGTTTAGTTTACACCCTTAGGGTGATATGCGACACATTCGCTCCTAAGTCATAGTATTTAGTGCAACATGAGTTACAAACAAAACTCAAAACACTTCTCCTCTAAAAAACACAAAAACAAATAATCAAACTTCTTTTTGTCCTTTGGGACCCTTAACTTTGGAAAACCATTTTCATAAGGAGAGTTTTGTTAACCCTCATCTCTACCGCAAACGGTAACGCCTAAGTCTCCAAGGGTCGAGCTGCATACACCAACTTCTATAATTGATTGTTAACCCTACTTGGGTAAAACACTTAATCAACCTGTGGTTTCGTGTCAACCCGAACTACATTTGCTCTAATCTTTCATACCAGATGAAAGTACATAAGCACAAGATGCAATGTCTTGGCGAGCAACCTTCCCCACCTTTCACCCGCAGTTAGCCGAACTACGTTGAATCTGATTTCTCGTACCAGACGGGAATACGTAGGCACGGAGTGTAACACCCCACTTCCCAAAACAAATAAAATATAAACATTATAAACAAACATCAGAATTTTCACCTCCCAAGTGGGATATCACATCACAAAATCTAACATGCTCTTCATTCGAAGGTTTTCACAACAAAACAGCGGAAAAATATTCATTAATAAAATACATCAAAGTTATGATACGTCACAGAAAAATAAAACAAGTTCAACATAAAACAACTAAACACCCAAGCCTCGTGCTACGTATCAGAGCATCCTAAGACTTGACTTGCACACCACAATCCAAGCTAGCTAAGTACCTGGATTATCTGTACTTCCGAGAAAGCACAGAACCACAACAACAACAACAAAGGGGTGAGAAAACATGATCAAAATATATCGGGAAATACATACATGAAATAAAGGTAGTAAATACACCAATCACATAGTTTACCACCCAACATTCAAAAAAACATGACATATAGTCCACCATCCACACAATACACCATAATGCAATTATGCAACGCGACACCATGCATGCGGTACCGACTCATTGGTTCATTCTATGGAACCCGTATAGATCACACACACCCGCCCTTGGCCATGATCCATCCTCACCATTCCCCACTCAAAGGAATACGAATGAATCACATACACTCCCCTGAGCAATGACTCATCCCACCACTACACCATGATATACATAACACCAAATGCATACAATTTAACACAAGCATACATTGTGCATACGATTCTCATATCACACCACCATACATCACATATACATATATATGTCATACACCAATCAATCAGACACTTACATAAAGTATTAAGGAATTCACTTCCTATCACCAAATACACACCCTTCATCATTCACTCACCATCCCCACACTTATTATGATCAAAGGGACCCTATAAGACTAATGCACAAGGCAAAACAGTACCAAAAACCACATTCTGCTGACACGTTCGCTGGTTCATTCGCCAGGCGAAGCCCCGAAGCAAACGCTCGCTATGGCTTGCCAGGCGAACCTGCTCGTGAAGCCCCTCTCTACTATCGTGCATTCGCTAGGCGAAGGGATCATTCTCCAGGCGAACCTTCGCTGGCCACACTCGCCAGGCGAACTTTATAGCCTTTAGGTCTGGGAGTTTATTTGGAATTACTCGCCACTACTTGCTAACATTCGCCAGACGAACCTTCGCCAACACTCGCCAGGCGAAACCCAGTGAATGCTGCGATACCCCAAAATCCCCACTGTTCTACAATTCTATCTGAGCTAATTCCAAGCCTAACATGCTACCTCCAACTTCTATCCTATTAACAGTACAAATATTACATACTACCCTCATCGATTGCTCCCTAATTTCCACTACAGAACCAACCTTCAGGTATACCTCCAATACCCCTGAAGTCACCCAGAACTTTACCAAAACCGTAACCTCATCCTATACCCCCAAATTCAACAATATCAACAACAATTCATCAACATCAAGCATCAATTTATCATTATCAACAACAATTGCAAGCATGCCAATATACAACTTCATACATCGACAAATCCCTACGGGGTTAAGGAATCCCCCCTTACCTCGATAGTTGTTCCAATTGGTGAGGAATTCCTCCAAAGTTGGACAGCTCTGACCTTCCCTCTTCCTCTCTGTTCTTCACTCTTCTCCTTTCTCCCAATTCTCTTCTCACGGTTCTATCGTGACTTTTTACTTTCCTCTCTCTCTCTCTCTCTAACTCCCTATTATCTCCCCAACTCTCAATATTAATAATATTATTACTAATAGTAATAATAATAATAATAATAATAATAATAATAATAATAATAATAATAATAATAAGAATACCACCAATATTACTATTTATTATTAAATCATTATATTATTACCAACTTCACATTTATCAAATAATCCTTATAAATCAAGGGTACCCACCAACATACTCCATCACACTCCCACCCTAGGGCACACCAAAATACAATAATTAAAATAACACTAAAATGACTAAATAATTAAAATGGGTGTTACAACTCTCCCCCACTTTAATTATTTTCGTCCTAAAAAATTACCTGATGTAAACAATTCTGGATACGCTTCCCGCATCCTGCTTTCCAACTCCCAGGTCACACTGCCGCCTGCAGCACCTCCCCATACTACCTTCACCAAAGATATCTCCTTCCCTCGGAGCTGTTTCATCTTACAATCCTCGATCCTCAACGGCATCGTTTCAACAGTAATATTCTCTCGAACCTGAACCTCATCTCTCTGAATCATATGAGATGGATCCGAGACATACTTTTGCAGTTGCGACACATGAAACACATCATGTAAATTCGAAAGTTCAGGCGGCAACGCCACCCTATAAGCCACAACACCAATTCTCTGCAAAATCTGATACGGTCCGATAAACTTAGGATCCAGCTTCTTGGACTTCAACACACGACCCACACCGGTTACCGGGTTAACTCTTAGGAATACGTGATCACCTTCACTGAATTCCAGCTCTTTTCTCCAGTTATCATGATAACTTTTCTGCCTACTCTGAGACACTTTCATTTTCTCACGAATCATCTGAATTGTCTCAGTAGTTTGTTGTACAATCTCTGGCCCAAGTACTACATTCTCACCAGTTTCATACCAACACAGAGGAGTCCTACACCTCCTCCCATACAAAGCCTCAAACGGTGCCATTCCGATACTAGAATGGTAACTGTTATTGTACGTGAACTCAATCAATGGTAATTGAGTATCCCACGCACCACCCTTTTCCAACACACAAGCTCTCAGCAAATCCTCAAATGACTGAATAGTCCTCTCTGACTGGCCATCAGTTTGCGGATGATAAGCTGAGCTCAATTTCAACTTAGTACCCAAAGCTTCCTGTAAGCCCTTCCAAAATTCCGACGTAAACCTCGGATCTCTATCCGACACAATACTGGACGGGACACCATGTAACTTCACAATTACCCGAATATAAATCTCTGCCAACTTCGTCAACGAGAAACTAATATTAATTGGCACAAAATGTGCAGACTTCGTAAGTCTATCCACAATCACCCATATGGCATCAAACCCTCTCGCCGTATTCGGCAAACCCGTAACAAAATCCATAGTTATACAATCCCATTTCCAAACCGGAACTTCCAATGGTTGCATAAATCCAGACGGTCTCTGGTGCTCCACCTTCGATTTCTGACACGTCAAACAAGCATAAACAAATTAGGCAATATCTCTTTTCATACCAGACCACCAAAATAACTTCTTTAAATCATGATACATCTTCGTAGCTCCCGGATGGATACTCAGACTACTACGATGTCCTTCACTTAAAATTGACTTTTTCAGCTCGTCATTATCCGGCACACAAATCCTGCCTCTAAATCTCAACACACCTGTACTATCCAATTTAAAATCACTACCGGAGTCACTTCCGACTCCAGGCATCAAATCCACTAACTTCACATCTAGCCGCTGGTTCTCTCTAATCATATCCAAGAAATCATTATTCACCTGCAACATACCCAACATCACACTATCCGACGTAGTTTCACAAACCATACTCAAATCTCTGAACTGCTCAATTAATTCCATCTCTTTCACCATCAAAGCCGACATATGAATCGCTTTCCTACTCAACGCATCTGCCACTACATTGGCCTTACCTGGATGATAACTTAAACTGAAGTCATAATCCTTCAGGAATTCCAACCATCTTCGATGTCTCATATTCAGCTCTTTCTGATCAAATAGATATCTCAGACTCTTATGACCACTAAACACTTCAAACCTCGAACCATACAAGTAGTGCCTCCAGATCTTTAACACAAAAACAACCGCATCCAATTCAAGATCATGAGTAGGATAATTTCGCTCATGTACTCTCAATTGCCTCGAAGCATACGCTACCACCTTACCATTCTGCATAAGAACTCTGCCTAATCCCATCTTAGACGCATCACAGTACACCACAAAAGGTTCACTCGGAGTCGGCAACACTAACACCGGTGCCGTAGTCAATTTCTTTTTCAGCTCTTCAAAGCTTTCTTCACAAGCAGCATCCCATACAAACACTTGGTTCTTTCTCGTCAACTGAGTCAATGGCAACGCCAAATTAACGAACCCTTCAATAAACCTTCAGTAATAACCTGCCAAACCCAAAAAGCTTCTAATTTCCGTTGCTGTCTTTGGCGGTTCCCACTGCAATACTGCACTCACTTTTGATGGGTCCACCGCTATACCATCACCAGATATTACATGCCCCAAGAAACTCACTGTCTTCATCCAAAAGTCACACTTCGACAGTTTAGCAAACAACTTATTATCCTTCAGCACCTGCAAGGCAATTCTCAGATGTCCTGCGTGCTCTTCATCAGACTTAGAATAAATCAGTATATCGTCAATAAATACAACAATGAACTGATCTAAATAAGAATGGAAAATTCGGTTCATGTACTCCATAAATACTCCCGGCGCATTAGTCACTCCAAAAGGCATTACTGCATATTCATAATGTCCATATCGAGTCCTAAAAGCCGTCTTCTGAATATCACCTTCTCTTACTCTGATCTGATGATAACCTGATGTTGCGGTGGAAATAGGATCACAAACTATTAATGAGTTTGAATCGCAATTCAATTCACAACCGCTCTTTGATTTATCCGAAGGAAAAGGTCAAAAGAGGGAAAACCTATTTTGCATCGTAAACACAATGCGGGAAAAGATCTAGGGTTCGGGGGTTGGTTAAATTTAGGGAAGGTATTAGCACCCTAAACTTCTGTAGTACTCTACAGGAACCTTTTGTTCAAATGCTTACTATTTTCCTTTATTTATTTGCTTAAGGTATATGTACTAAAGATTAAAAGTGAGAAAAGAGACCTAAGTGGTTAATTCTAAGTTTACTCGGCAAGACATCGCATCTTGTGCCTACGTATCCTTACGGGAGTGGAATCAGAGTAATCGTAGTTCCCCTCAATAGGGAGGTTAGAAACTTCTTGACTGTGGTCAAGGTCTCAAGGGGAATAAACGCATCTTAAGGACACGCTTACGCGGAGTGTAGAAACTCCAAATCTCTACGTTGAAATGTTAAGTTGTAATTAGGGTTAAATTAGGTTAAGTCAGGGATTCCACGGCGGGAAACCCTAAAATGAGCGCGGCGGCTCTTTGACCTAATGCTAGGGGTAGAATTGTAATCTTGCCTGTGGCGAGGCATTTGTGAAAATTAGGGTTTGTAAGGGTTTGAAGTTTTGAGGACTATTGGCGCGGCGGCCAAAAGCTAGACCTAACCTTCGGATGTGTGTAGTGTGACAGAAATATAGCCATGACAGTGTGAGAAAATTAAATCATACATCGACAGAAATTTAAATGCGAAAAGTAAACGCGATTATTATGTTCGCGAGATTACATATGAGAAGCAGTTACAATAATAATAAAACTTAAATAAAACACCACGCAATAGTAGTAAACATGAGCTGCAAATGATGAACATCGTTAGTAAACAAGGATGGACAGTGATTGGACGAGTTAGGAGGAAAAGTGCAATATTGGAGGTTTTTGTTGTTTTGAAAAAAAGATGTTAAATGAATTTATATATAAAAAAGGAGTAATGTTAATTAGAAAAATACTTTAACTTTAATCTTAAAAAAAAAGGTTTTAACTTAGATATTTTTTTTTAAAAAAAGATTTTTATGTTATTTATTAAAAAAAACTTTTATTTTTATTATAGGAAAAGTGGTTTTTTGATTTTATTATAAAAAAGGGTTTTAGAGTTTTTATTTATTTTAAAAAACAGTTTCTTTTATATTTACAAAAGAAAGGGTTTTTTTTTTTAAAAACAATTTTTAATTATAAAACAATTTAAAAACAAATAAAATAATTTTAAAGAAAACAAAATAAAAAAAATAAAACATAAAGGGGTTGGGCCGGTCATCACCTCCGGACCCAACCCAGTGGTTAGTCATAAGAAACAAATTTTTTAGGGTTTCCCCCCAGAGAACCTTCGCGGCGCCGTTTCCCTTTTCTTCTTCATCTCTCTCGCGTCTTTCTTCTTCCTCGCGCCGTGAGTCTCTCATTTCCTGAAATAAAACATCAAAACTCATAATGAAACGTCCCGTTGCTTACATTTAACGCGAAATCGGCCGATGATGGCGTGGGCTGAGGCACAAAAACGAGAGATTGCCCGTCGTCTGGTTAAACGGCGTTGGTGGTCTCTCGTTCGAATCTTTCGTGACCGATGATGGATGATACACGGTGCGTTTGAACGATGACGACGATGTTCTTCGTCTGAGTTCGCGGCTTTCGTTCACGGCGCCTAGGGTTTGTTCGTTTGCGATCTCCGTTCTTCGTTAGGGTTTCGCTCCTCCTCCTCTCTCTCAGGTTGTATCCTCCCTTTTATAACTTAACTTCTGGGCCTTGGATTTGTGTTATTCTGAGATTCGATTTTGTGTTGATATTATTTGATTTTGTTGTGATTTTCTCAGATACTGATTGGATTACGATTGGATACTCTATTCCTCTTTTAGGATTCGATTGGTATTTCGGTGAGATTAAATTTCATTTTTCTGGTATGAATTTGATACTGATTCGTTGATTGATGAGTTCCAATGGGATATGATTTGGTTCCATCTGATCCTATTTCCCCTTTTAGGATTTGATGGGTCTCTGATTTCCAGCTGATTCTTCTGACCCTGTTCGATTTAATAACCTGAACTGATTTTGTTTTGGTCTGCTTCAGGATTGACATCAAAATCTCTATTATTTTCTGATATGGTTTGCCTTCAGATTGGATTGATTGGCATCTGATATTAATTCGCGGGATTTCTTGATGGTTTCATTTTGATTTGTTTCTATTTTTCCCAGATTCAATTTGATTTGATCATCTTTTGATTAGACTCTTGCAGATGTGAATTGGATTGCTTTTGGGGAATTTGGATACTGATTTGATTCCTGATGCGATTTTGTTTTGATTCAATCCTGACCATTGGCACTTACTTTTTTCTTTTTCTTCTTTCAGGATGGACACTTTGCCTTGATCTTTGCCGCCGAGAAGGGTACATGGTAGTGATGAATTTTGTCTGAACCATTCGGAACAGGATACTACATCCTGGCTTCTGATCATATTGCTGCTTCTAATTGAATTGGTGATGGTGACTTGGGCTATGATGTTTGATTAACTGAGCCCCGTGTTTGATGATTCGTTTGTTTTATGAACTGAGCATGATTTGATAACTATTGGATCATTCTTGCTGGTACAAACCGTGCCATGATTTAATACTGCCTGCAATTCTGAACTGACATGAATTTCAACTCTTCTGTGTAGTTTTGGCAGGTTGATTGAATTGGTGATGATGATTGGCCATCATGCTGATATCCTGAACCATGTGTTTGACAATTTGTTTTTCCAATGTGCTTGCATATTTAGCCTATGGTTATGTGCTGTGATTCGGTATAGTCCCTCACTCATGTATTGCTTGCCGTTGCAACTGGTTCGGTTTTCGTGACGGTCTGATTTTTGAACATGCTGCTAAACCATGTTTGATGCTGTTGTGCTTCTTTGGAGCCTGCTGAACACTTTTCTGTCATGACAGATTTGTAGGACCTTTTCTTATGTCTTCTTGCGCATAAATCTGCCTTCTGATGCATTGTTTTGATGCAGTTCAGTCTGCATCTGGTGTTCTGTTTGCAATTTTGGCTTGCATTTCAATTCTCTGTTTGGACTTGGTTTTCATAACCTCACCTACTGGTTCAGGATTAATACTGCTCATGAATTGTTTATGTTTTGGGTTCCAAATTCTGAATCTGATATTGATGCGTTTGTGGCTTTTCAGGTGTTGGAAATTTCGGAACCAAAATGACTCAGACCATGCCGGCATCCGGGTCTGAGTTCAATGTTGCCTTATTCTCGTATCAGTTTTGAAAACCAATCGCGGCAAAACGAATCAGTCCCTCTTCTTTTATTACTTCTGTCTCTCGGATGTCCCGTAACGATAAGAACAGGTGTTACCTGATCTGACGCCCACGGCGCGGATCGGTAACGGGAGTAGGACGCAGCTTCGGTTGTGCCACTCCCGGCACTCGATGATGACGATGTTCTGAGAGTGTCAAAAACAACTTCTAACCTTTTTTCTATATTGTTTGTTTTGCTTTGATGTGCAGGTTAGTCGAGATTCTGCGGCGAAGCTTAAAGACAGCATGAAGACCCTTAGATGTTCATAGGATTTAGGATAGATAATGTAATCCCTTAGGATTTAGAACTTTAATGTATTTCCTTGTAACAGCACTTATAAAATGTGAAGCATTCTCCACTTCTTGTATGATGACATTTTTTATAAAATAAAATTCCCAAAATTTTGAATTTATTTATATTTTATTCTTAGTTAAAAAATATAAACATTTGTGAATAAATCCACAAGTATTTAATATTCATTAACACAGGCATAAAACATAAATACTCCGAAGTGGTATTATTATTCGCACTCGTCTCAATTGTAATCCTCATCCCATCATCTGATTAAAATGTTAACCAACCATTTCATAACCAACACCTATGAGCACCGTAATCGCAACGTTTTCAGCATCAACAGTAACACTAATCGTAATTAAATTCCACTGACCAAACCGCTAAAATCTCAATATGATCAGAACTGGTGATAGGTAAATGCCTCAAAACCATAACGTATCAAATGCCTCAGATTTTTAATAACAGACCGTCTTCAAGGCATCGGTAGAATTTGTGTAAGATGACCAAAATACCCCTGGGACCCAATCTGCAAAACAAACACCTTCATAATTTGTTAGTGGTTAGCAAATGTACATGTGAGGCGATATGCGAAATGACTGACTAAATATAAGGGTAAAATTTGGGGTATTACAGTTGCCCCTATTTAAATAGCTACACCGGACGATTTGAGTGACAGAGACTCGAGGAATCGTGGTGGAGAGATTTAAATATAGATAACCGAAAATTTTGCCCTTATATGTGACGATATGCAATGCTATGGACAAAACGGGAACGACTTAATGCCGATGATGCCATGAATATGATATGACGCGCATGCTGGAATAATGAATGCGAAAATGCTGCCGAACATGACGACACTGGGACAGACGCCAACGAGAAGAACTCACTGGGGAAAATGACACGCTGAGATACAGTACAACACTGGGGGACTCTAAAAATGATAGTCAACTGGTGCGAATGACCAATTGTCACATTTAGAAAAGGAACGAGATCCTCGAATGGAGATGGTACCTATGAGACGGCCTCCACTGGGGAATCTAAAAATAAAACTGGATCGCGTACGATTGTAAGATCGATTACAGAATGCTGGAGCATTGAGCAAAGAATAACATCCAAGCTTCTGTAAACTACCCCTCGTGACAGGATCAAACGGACTTTTCGGAACTCCGTAGCAAATATACAGGGTAAAGACCGACTGTATGCCAAAATAAATGGACTTTGATGGGAATTGCCCTGATAAGCTTCTCGAGGGAGAATTGTCACTTATCGTTGGAAGGGACTTATGTGCAAAAAATGGATAAGCACTCAAATAAAGAGGCTGCTGCTTATCTGATGAATAACTCTTCTCGCATTTTAAGGTCGGCGTCTGGAATACGATTCTGATTCCTCTCTTACTGAAGGATAAATGTTCTCCTGAACATAAAAAGGGTAAACTGAATTTCCTCATACTTCAGAATCGTGCTCTCCTGAATATGATTCTGGATGACTGAATATACTCATATTTCAGAATCGTGCTCTCCTGAATATGAAACTGGATGACTGAAGATACTCATATTTCAGAATCGTGCTCTCCTGAATATGAAACTGGATGACTGAAGATACTCATATTTCAGAATCGTGCTCTCCTGAATATGAAACTGGATGACTGAAGATACTCATATTTCAGAATCGTGCTCTCCTGAATATGAAACTGGATGACTGAAGATACTCATATTTCAGAATCGTGCTCTCCTGAATATGATTTGGTTCAAACCTCTCTATACTTCAAGACGACAGGTAAATGGAAGCCCAACTGCTCCATGGAGATGGCCATTTGCTGCGAGTCATAACGAAGATAGGATTTGGCTTCTCAGGCGAGAAATGTCTCATACTGATGCTGTAAGATGTAAGATTATAAAGTGTTGTAAAGTGTTGTAACATGTAGGATTGTAAAGTGTTGTACTGGTGGATTTTCCAGGCGTGAACTGGCGTATATCTGTAAATGATTGTAGTTGATTTTCTTGAAAGATAGTGCAAAATAAATGCACGTCCGGGTACGGTGATAAACTTCTCGAGCGAGATAGTCGCGTATCTGTCATGGTATGGTGAAAAACCTTTAGATGGTGCAAAATAAATGCACGTCCGGGTGGACTCGACGACCGACATGACTGAGATTCAATCTAGGATCGAGCTAGAAAGAAGACTGGTAATCAAGACTCCATCGAGGGAAACGATCTCGAAGGATAAATATCTTATCCTGGTAAGGAAAGATAGCTGAAGTAACCGTCATCCACGAGGATCGAGCTCCGTGGGGAAACTGGAAACAAGTAAGTATTTTATGCTTAGGGCTGACAATCTATTTGGAGAGAATGGACGAACCCAGTTACTCGGCGGTAACAAACAAATGATGGTGAAACACAATGAACCTGTGAATGCTAATGCATATGTTAATGCATATGTTAATGCGAATGCATGTTAACGTCTATGTATGTTAATG
This sequence comes from Lathyrus sativus, assembly GCA_963859935.3. Classification (NCBI taxonomy): domain Eukaryota; kingdom Viridiplantae; phylum Streptophyta; class Magnoliopsida; order Fabales; family Fabaceae; genus Lathyrus; species Lathyrus sativus. The sequence continues at coordinate 368,048,264 of OZ012741.1, forward strand.
TTTATGTATGCAAGATGTTATGAAATGAGTATGTAATGAGTATGTAATGAATATGTAATGAATATGTAATGAATATGTAATGAATATGTAATGAATATGTAATGAAATAGGCATGTGATGCTTATGCCCTTGCGTATGCTGACAAAACAGACTAGAGACGAGAGATGAAATAAACATCCCGACGGAGATACCCTGCGTTCTCTGCAACCAATACGTCAATCATGGGTAAGAAAGATCAATGGTAGAACCACATCTGGTTTTAAAGTTCTGAATTCTCTGGGGAGAAAGTAATCTGCTTGAGTGCACCGTATCATGTCTTCACATGGGGAGAAGGAAACTTGAGGGACACTTTTAGGTTACCCCAAGAAGAAGTTGTCAGCTTATAGTCTCTCTGGGGACTATCACTGGGCAATGGTTTGAAAGTGTTTCTGCAATAATGATATTTCCGGGGAATGAAGAGATCCTGTCGGAATTTCCACTAGTCAAAGTAATTTATTACATTTCAAATTTGTTGTTTTTGAAAAACAATTTTGAAAAATCTACAATGCACCTTTCATTTTCAAATTTTAAGAATAAACGCATTTTGCATAACAACAGAAAATAAAGAGCAATGCACCAAGGAATGTAAGTAACGAGGTGGTTTCTTTTATTTAAAGGGCGGTAGCTCGCTGAAGGCATAGCTCCACAGATGATTATGTTTTGAAATTGGCAACATGGGAAAAGGTTACATCGAATCCAATGACACCTACTGACACTAATAACTAAGACTAATCCAAAATCCTGCTTTGGGCGAGGATGAAAGAACTGAAACATGGCTCTTATGCGGAAAGTGTGTTCGAGATAATCAGTGTCCTCTGATGCAATGAAATGCCTTTGTCCCTAACTTTTGCCTGGACCGCCCTTTCGGGTTTTCAATCCACCGGGACGCTCTTTTTTGCCTAAGCCGCCCTTTCGGGTTTTCAACTTAGCGAGCTTTTTATTATTATTATTTTTTTTTTCAACCCTTACTTTTGCCTAAGTCGCCTTTTGCAGGTTTTCGACTTAGCGGGTTTTTAGGCATAATATTTTCGGACTGCATCAGAATTCACGGGATGTGCTAGTTCTTCACCGTCCATTGTCGTAAGTATTAGAGACCCTCCGGAGAAGACAGTCTTTACAACGAATGGGCCTTCATAATTGGGCATCCACTTTCCACGCATATCTTTATGTACTGGTAAGATCTTTTTGAGTACGAGCTCTCCTTGACGGAACTCGCGGATACGAATCTTCTTATCAAACGCTCTTTTCATCCGTTTCTGATATAATTGCCCATGGCACATGGCCGTCAAACGCTTCTCGTCAATGAGATTCAACTGATCCAATCTGTCTTGAACCCACTCAGCTTCCTCAAGTTCAGCCTCCATTAACACTCTTAGCGAAGGTATCTCTACTTCGATGGGGAGCACGACGTCCATTCCATATACCAGTGAGAAAGGTGTCGCCCCCGTCGAAGTTCTCACCGAGGTTCTGTATCCATGTAAAGCAAACGGTAACATCTCATGCCAATCTTTGTACGTCACAACCATCTTTTGCAGGATCTTCTTGATATTCTTATTTGCGGCTTCGACGGCTCCATTCATCTTAGGACGGTATGGAGACGAATTGTGGTGAGTGATCTTGAAACTATCACACAGCTCTTTCATAGTCTTATTATTCAGATTGGTGCCATTGTCAGTTATTATCCGGCTTGGGACTCCATAACGGCAGATGATCTCTTTCCTGATGAATCGGGCAACCACTTGCTTGGTCACGTTGGTGTAGGAGGTAGCCTCTACCCATTTGGTGAAATAATCAATGGCAACAAGGATAAAACGATGTCCATTAGAAGCTTTCGGCTCGATTGCCCCAATCATGTCAATGCCCCACATAGAGAACGGCCATGGTGAAGACAACACATTCAACGGTGATGGAGGTACGTGCATTTTATCAGCATAAATTTGGCACTTATGGCATTTTCTAGCGTATTGGATGCAGTCGGCTTCCATGGTTAACCAGTAATACCCAGCCCTTAACATCTTCTTGGACATGGCATAACCATTGGCATGAGTTCCGAAGGTCCCCTCATGAATTTCTTGCAGTAACATGTCCGCTTCCCATTTATCAACACATCTGAGCAGAACCATGTCGTGATTTCTCTTGTATAGCACACCATTACTGATAAAGAATTTGGACGCCAGTCTTCTCAATGTTTTCTTGTCCAGACCAGTAGCACCCTCGGGATACTCTTGCTTGACGAGATAGTTCTTGATATCGTGAAACCAAGGCTTTTCATCCACCTCAACTTCTTCGACCAACTGACAATAAGCGGGCTCAACTTTGCGCTCAATATGGATAAGAGGTGCTTCATTAACGAATTTAACTTTCCACATGGATGCCAACATGGCTAAAGCATCAGCAACGTGATTCTCGGATCTAGGAACATGCTCGAACTCTATCTCGTCGAAATACTTGATCAGCTCAATAATATAGTCTTTATAAGGGATTAACTTCTCATTCTTCGTTTCCCATTTGCCCTGTACTTGGTAAATAACCAAGGCTGAGTCACCACTTACTTTAAGAAGTTTGATTCGGAGGTGAATTGCTGCTTCGAGGCCAAGAATACATGCTTCATATTCTGCGACATTATTAGTACACTCAAAGTCCAACCTTGCTGTAAATGGAGTGAATCCACCCTTTGGGTTCATCAAAACGGCGCCTATACCATGCCCATTGAAATTCGAGGAACCATCAAACATCATCTTCCACCAAAGACCTGGTTCTGGACCTTCGCTCGGCTCTGGCTCTTCACAATCTCTTTTAATCAACAAAATATCCTCATCAGGAAAATCGAGCTTAAGAGGTTCATAATCTTCAACTGGCTGGTCTGCAAGATAATCAGATAAAATACTACCCTTAATCGCCTTCTGGGGTACATACTGGATGTCATATTCGGATAACAACATGTGCCAACGGGCTAGCCTCCCGGTTTGAGCAGGTTTTTCGAAAATATACTTGATCGGATCCATTTTAGAAATCAACAATGTGGTATGACAGACCATATATTGCCGAAGGCGCCTAGCGGCCCATGCCAATGCACAACAAGTTTTCTCCAATGGTGAGTATCTGTTTTCGCAATCGGTAAACTTCTTGCTCAGGTAATAAATCGCATGTTCCTTTTTCCCAGTCTCATCATGTTGTCCAAGCACACAACCCATAGTCTTCTCGAGAACAGTAAGGTACATAAACAAAGGTCTTCCAGGTACGGGAGGAATCAGAATAGGGGGATTTTGCAAATAACCCTTAATCTTCTCAAACGCTTTCTGACAATCAGGGTTCCACTCAATTGTCTGCCCCTTGCAAAGCAACTTGAATATCGGCTCACAAGTAGCGGTCATATTAAAGATAAACCTGGAAATATAATTCAGACGTCCCAGAAAACCTCTAACTTGCGTCTCTGTTCGCGGAGCTGGCATATCCCGAATGGCTCGGACTTTGTCAGGATCCACCTCAATCCCTCGCTAGCTAACAATGAAACCAAGCAATTTTCCGGATCTGACACCGAAGGTACATTTTGCAGGATTCAATTTCAACTGATATTTCCTGAGTCGTTCAAACAGCTTCACCAAATGGTCTAAATGCTCCTCTTCACTCTGAGATTTGTCTATCATATCGTCCACATACACCTCAATCTCTTTGTGCATCATATCATGAAAAAGAGTGGTCATAGCGCGTTGGTAAGTTGCCCCTGCATTCTTTAAACCGAAGGGCATGACTTTGTAGCAGAAAGTTCCCCAAGGAGTAATGAAAGTAGTCTTCTCTCGATCATCGGGATCCATCTTGATCTGATTATAGCCAGAGAAACCATCCATAAATGAGAACAACGCAAAACTGGCCGTATTGTCTACCAGTGTGTCGATATGTGGCAGTGGGAAGTCGTCTTTCGGACTCGCCTTGTTCAGATCCCTATAGTCTACACACATCCTAACTTTACCGTCCTTCTTAGGCACTGGCACGATGTTGGCAACCCAATCTGGATATTTTGCGACTGCCAAGAAACCTGCATCCAACTGCTTTTTAACCTCATCTCGAATCTTCAAAGCCATGTCGGGTCTCGTTCTTCGAAGCTTTTGTTTGATAGGCGGACAATCTGGCTTAAGCGGCAACTTGTGAACAACAATATCCGTGTCTAGGCCCGGCATATCTTGATACGACCACGCAAACACATCAACATACTTTTTTAACAACTCAATCAACCTCGGCCTAACCTCCGTCCCAAGCATTGCACCAATCTTGACCTCTTTCTTGCTCTCATCTGTACCGAGATTAATTAGGTCCACCTGCTCTTTATACGGTTGAAGCTCTGTGTACTCGTACTCAATCAATCTTGTCAGTTCAGCGGGTACTTCAAAATCTTCTTCACCCTCGTCCTCAGCTTGATTGATGGGTGCATCCCAGTCAGGAGTGTCAGTAAGGTCATCGGATCCAACAAGGTTTATGATGTCTCTGCATGATGGAAGGCTTACTTAATTAAAATGCTCGAAGATATGTAAGAATGAAATGCTGTTTTTTTTTATTATTATTTTTTTAAAAAAAGTTGCCAATTTCATTTTTAAAGGTGAAAACGAAAAACGCAAATGAACAAAGTGGAATCGAACAAAATGCTTTTATTAATATCTTTTCAGAAATGAAAGGTGGCCCAATAAAAGACCCTATAGCCTTGGGCAGAGCTACGGATTTTTATTTGAAAATGTAAATGAAACTTTTAAAAATAATTACTTTGACAAGGGAAAGATAACAGGGATCTCTACAGCCTCCCAGTTGTTCAAAACTGCATCACCCTTAAACACCAGGTTGCTCAGCTCTTCATTTTTCTCACATTCACTGATGGCATTGACTTGGAAACCCCCGCTGACAAATACCTCTTGGATAACCTTCGGACGCCCTTCGACAGTTGTGGCAGCTCCATTCTGAGTTGGTTTGTAACCCAACCCAGAGCGATCAGTCTTGGTCTTGACATCAATTACCTCTCCCCAACCTTCAGGGATGCCCCTGTCAATTGTTGATTTGGTACTCTTCAGAGATGCAAAAGATGGATTGCCCTGACCCACTGTCTCTTCGACTTCTAGCAGAACAACATTGGCGATCTCAAGTGCTTGAAAGGAGATTTCTAAAGCATTCTCATCGGCCTCGATGTAACGGAAAGAAGACAGGTTACTGACCATCAGATCTTCCTCACCGTGTATAATAACCAACTTTCCATCGATCACGAACTTCATCTTCTGATGTAAAGTTGAGGTTACCGCCCCAGCGGCATGAATCCACGGCCTTCCGAGTAAACAACTGTAGTTGGGATTAATGTCCATGACTTGAAACGTGATATTAAAAATTTGCGGACCAATCAGGATAGGAAGCTCAACCTCCCCCATTACCGACCGACGAGAGCCATCGAAAGCCTTGACGACCAAAGGAGTGGGTTTCAACACCGTCTCTTTACAAGCCAACTTATCAAGAACCCTCTTGGGTAGAACGTTCAGAGAAGACCCGGTGTCCACTAGCACTCTCGCTAAATTGTCCTCCTGACATTTCACCGATATATGTAAAGCACGATTATGATTCGGACCCTCCTTTGGTAACTCTTCATTGCTGAAACTAAGGGTGTTACAGGCGGTCAAATTGGCAATCACGCTATCAAACCGACTGGTGCTGATATCTTGATCCACATGTGCTTGAGTCAAAACCTTCTGCAAGGCCATCCTATGAGCGGGTGAATTCATCAACAGAGATAAAATCGAAATCTTGGAAGGAGTCTGATGAAGTTGGTCAATAACTTTATAGTCACTTTTCTTGATGATCCTCAAAAATTCGGCATCTTCATTATTCGTAACGGCTCCCTTACCTTTGTCTTTGGCAGGCACTGGGATATTAGTGGTCTCCTTAGGTGGATCCTCATTAGAATGGGGAGTATACACACGGCCACTGCGGGTCATCCTGCTTACCTCTGCGATATTGGTCACAGTATCCTTACCCTCTTCCTTTGGAATAACCTTCCCAGACTCCTTGTCAATCATCGTCACGTCGTATTTCCAAGGCACGGCTTTAGGATCACTGAAAGGAAACGGACTTGGTTTTCGAATAACTATAGGCTTAGGCTGATTCACCTCAGGGATAAACGACTTTGGTATATCGAACACGGGATTGGCAGAACCTGCCCCTGATAGATTAAACACTGGTACCTTACCCTTTGATTCGGGCTGATGGAAGACAGGCTCAACCACAGCGACCTCATCCTTCTTGGCTTGGCTTGTCACTTGTAAAACACCCTCATTAATTAACCTCTGAACATCATTCTGAACCAACACACAACCCTTGATACTGGCTTCACAACTTGCGCATGCAACGTGGGAAGTATCTACCAAACCAGCTTCGAACAGTTTCGAATGGAACATCTTAAGAGGAGTCTTAATCTGTTCAACATCAAGGGCATAACCTTCCTCTGAATCAGCACTAATGGCATTGACACTCTCATGGTTAGGAAAAGGGTTCTTCTTAACATTTGGTTGAGGATCTTCGAATGACAAAATCTTCTTTTCCAATAAATCCCTGACGATATTTTTGAGAGCATAACAATTCTCCAGATCATGACCAGGCGCACCCTCATGAAATAAACAATGAGCGGCGGCGTTGTAATTGGCGGGTAGAGGATTAGGAGGCGGACCCAAAGCCCGAGTGGTGATTAGGCCTTGCTTGACCAAAGAGGGGTACAACTCGGTGAAAGTCATCGGAATTGGCGGACAAGGCTTATACGTTCTTCTATTAGGAACATTCCGGCGAGGAGCCGGACTCTCTGGCTGTTGAGGAGCAGGAGCGTTGGGCGCCTGTAGGTAGTTGATAGGAGGCGGATAAACAGGAGGTTGCTGTATAGGTTGATACATAGGAACCTGTTGATTGAAAGAAGGGGTAATAGCCGCCACATAGGGTTGTTGAGCATATTGGACTGGGTACCCTTGAGGTTGAGCATAACCTTGCGGATGTCGATAAAAGCGTTCTCTTGGTCTACCAGAGGATATAGCATTAGTCTCACCCTCCTTCTTTTTCTGGGAGCTATACAGAGGTTTCTTCGGCTGATCCTTAGAAGCACCATGATTATTTGTCATTTTACCACTTTTCATACCCAATTCAATCTTGACACCCACAACAACGATGTCGGAGAAATTTGAAGTCACACTACCCACCATTCTCTCGTAAAATTCTGGACGGACCGTGTCGACAAACCAATCAGCTAACTCTTTCTCGGTCAAAGGAGGTTCTACCTGTGAAGCAGTCTCTCTCCACCTTTGGGCATATTCTTTGAATGACTCAGAATTCTTTTGTGACATACCCAGCAACTGTCTTCTGTCAGGAGCCAGATCCATGTTGTACTTGTAGTGTTTGATGAAAGCGTCAGATAAATCTTGAAAACTCTTAATGCGAGACTGGTCTAAAGTTAAATACCACTTGGAGGAAGCACCCTTCAAACTATCTTGGAAGCAATGAATCATCAGTTTATCATTCTCAACATGGGCGGCCATTTTACGATAATACATGATCAGATGACTCTTAGGACAGGTGGCACCTTCATAACGATCGAAATTCGGAGTTTTGAACTTCGGGGGAATAACTAAACCCGAGACCAAACAAACATCCTTTGCGGCAGTCCCAAAAATTTGATCACCCTCTACCTTTTTCAATCTCTGGACGATGGTGTTCACTTCCTCACGAAGCTTATCATGTTTCTCATAACCCTCAACATTCTCATCAAGATTATCAAGAACTGTCTCATACGGTTGCGCACGAGTGTGTACAACAGGTGGTGCAAAGATAGGAGCCCCCCTAGAAACTTCAGAAAACAAAGGCACGGCCTGCTGAACAGGTTGATTAATCGGAACAGTGGCTTGAGGAGGCACAAAACCGGGAGCAAGACCATAAGGTGGGTCCCTTGCTACGGTCACACTTGGTGGAGGGTCCACAGTAACGCCGGTAATCTCAGAAACAACAGTGGGCTGGGTATCCATCTTAGCATTCATGACATGTAACAATTCCATCATACGCCCCATACCCCCTCGAAGGTCTTCAAGTTCATTGCTAAGGCGATCAATCTCTTTTGCCTGATCCTCCATTCTTTTCCGAGTTTGAGCTCTGGTGTTGTATTGGTGCCGAGAACTCAGGGTGACGAAACTGGAAGGTGAGAGAACCGAGTGTGAGAAATCGGGAGACACATGCAATGCAAAAAAAAAGTAAATGATGCTAAAATGTGGATGAAGATTTCATGGAATTCAAGCTTTTACGAATGTCGTGGGGTACCAAGGAAATCTTTTTCTTGTTTTTTCATTTTATTTTTTATTTATGGTATCCCGCGATATCCATGAATGATATTTGAACTCCATGAAATACAATGCAATGAGATGCTTTATGGATGCAATGCATGAAAACACACAAAGTCCTAGGTTAAAGGAACGTGAGCGGAGTCAAGGTCTACCCATCCCAAAAGGAGTGTACTATAGGTTAGTTGTACCTGCCGAACAAGGTTCTACAAAGTGCCCAAAGTCATCAGCCCATCTTTCGGATATTATCAACCTTCCGACTGACTCGGGGGTGAATAATATTCTCAAGAGAACCTCTTTTGAGTGTAGTATCGCGTAGCAACCGTTGTAGGACTACTCCCACATAGTTCCCGCACTACGTCCTAAATAAGGCCAAGGTGGTGTTAAGGTACTACGGTCCTCAATATCACAGACTCCAATCGACCATGGAAAAAGTTTTCGCGATTACTCGTTCAACCGAACCATTTTCGAAAAGGTCTCAACTGAGCGGTGATTCTCGAATCAGCTTGGTCGGGATTCACTCCCTATAAGCCTCATCGAATATATCCCCATCCTATAATAATGTCAGTAGTCCGGGCGTAGGACTTATCTCACAGCACAAGGAACAGTCCCACCATGAAAGCATAAATATATACATGTAAATGAATAATAACACAGATAGTAATAAATATGAACAAGTTAGGGGTAACCCTCAAAAATTAAAACATCTCCCCAGTGAAGTCGCCATTTTCTGTTGCGGTGGAAATAGGATCACAAACTATTAATGAGTTTGAATCGCAATTCAATTCACAACCGCTCTTTGATTTATCCGAAGGAAAAGGTCAAAAGAGGGAAAACCTATTTTGCATCGTAAACACAATGCGGGAAAAGATCTAGGGTTCGGGGGTTGGTTAAATTTAGGGAAGGTATTAGCACCCTAAACTTCTGTAGTACTCTACAGGAACCTTTTGTTCAAATGCTTACTATTTTCCTTTATTTATTTGCTTAAGGTATATGTACTAAAGATTAAAAGTGAGAAAAGAGACCTAAGTGGTTAATTCTAAGTTTACTCGGCAAGACATCGCATCTTGTGCCTACGTATCCTTACGGGAGTGGAATCAGAGTAATCGTAGTTCCCCTCAATAGGGAGGTTAGAAACTTCTTGACTGTGGTCAAGGTCTCAAGGGGAATAAACGCATCTTAAGGACACGCTTATGCGGAGTGTAGAAACTCCAAATCTCTACGTTGAAATGTTAAGTTGTAATTAGGGTTAAATTAGGTTAAGTCAGGGATTCCACGGCGGGAAACCCTAAAATGAGCGAGGCGGCTCTTTGACCTAATGCTAGGGGTAGAATTGTAATCTTGCCTGCGGCGAGGCATTTGTGAAAATTAGGGTTTGTAAGGGTTTGAAGTTTTGAGGACTATTGGCGCGGCGGCCAAAAGCTAGACCTAACCTTCGGATGTGTGTAGTGTGACAGAAATATAGCCATGACAGTGTGAGAAAATTAAATCATACATCGGCAGAAATTTAAATGCGAAAAGTAAACGCGATTATTATGTTCGCGAGATTACATATGAGAAGCAGTTACAATAATAATAAAACTTAAATAAAACACCACGCAATAGTAGTAAACATGAGCTGCAAATGATGAACATCGTTAGTAAACAAGGATGGACAGTGATTGGACGAGTTAGGAGGAAAAGTGCAATATTGGAGGTTTTTGTTGTTTTGAAAAAAAGATGTTAAATGAATTTATATATAAAAAAGGAGTAATGTTAATTAGAAAAATACTTTAACTTTAATCTTAAAAAAAAAGGTTTTAACTTATATATTTTTTTTTAAAAAAAGATTTTTATGTTATTTATTAAAAAAAACTTTTATTTTTATTATAGGAAAAGAGGTTTTTTGATTTTATTATAAAAAAGGGTTTTAGAGTTTTTATTTATTTTAAAAAACAGTTTCTTTTATATTTACAAAAGAAAGGGTTTTTTTTTTAAAAACAATTTTTAATTATAAAACAATTTAAAAACAAATAAAATAATTTTAAAGAAAACAAAATAAAAAAAATAAAACATAAAGGGGTTGGGCCGGTCATCACCTCCGGACCCAACCCAGTGGTTAGTCATAAGAAACAAATTTTTTAGGGTTTCCCCCCAGAGAACCTTCGCGGCGCCGTTTCCCTTTTCTTCTTCATCTCTCTCGCGTCTTTCTTCTTCCTCGCGCCGTGAGTCTCTCATTTCCTGAAATAAAACATCAAAACTCATAATGAAACGTCCCGTTGCTTACATTTAACGCGAAATCGGCCGATGATGGCGTGGGCTGAGGCACAAAAACGAGAGATTGCCCGTCGTCTGGTTAAACGGCGTTGGTGGTCTCTCGTTCGAATCTTTCGTGACCGATGATGGATGATACACGGTGCGTTTGAACGATGACGACGATGTTCTTCGTCTGAGTTCGCGGCTTTCGTTCACGGCGCCTAGGGTTTGTTCGTTTGCGATCTCCGTTCTTCGTTAGGGTTTCGCTCCTCCTCCTCTCTCTCAGGTTGTATCCTCCCTTTTATAACTTAACTTCTGGGCCTTGGATTTGTGTTATTCTGAGATTCGATTTTGTGTTGATATTATTTGATTTTGTTGTGATTTTCTCAGATACTGATTGGATTACGATTGGATACTCTATTCCTCTTTTAGGATTCGATTGGTATTTCGGTGAGATTAAATTTCATTTTTCTGGTATGAATTTGATACTGATTCGTTGATTGATGAGTTCCAATGGGATATGATTTGGTTCCATCTGATCCTATTTCCCCTTTTAGGATTTGATGGGTCTCTGATTTCCAGCTGATTCTTCTGACCCTGTTCGATTTAATAACCTGAACTGATTTTGTTTTGGTCTGCTTCAGGATTGACATCAAAATCTCTATTATTTTCTGATATGGTTTGCCTTCAGATTGGATTGATTGGCATCTGATATTAATTCGCGGGATTTCTTGATGGTTTCATTTTGATTTGTTTCTATTTTTCCCAGATTCAATTTGATTTGATCATCTTTTGATTAGACTCTTGCAGATGTGAATTGGATTGCTTTTGGGGAATTTGGATACTGATTTGATTCCTGATGCGATTTTGTTTTGATTCAATCCTGACCATTGGCACTTACTTTTTTCTTTTTCTTCTTTCAGGATGGACACTTTGCCTTGATCTTTGCCGCCGAGAAGGGTACATGGTAGTGATGAATTTTGTCTGAACCATTCGGAACAGGATACTACATCCTGGCTTCTGATCATATTGCTGCTTCTAATTGAATTGGTGATGGTGACTTGGGCTATGATGTTTGATTAACTGAGCCCCGTGTTTGATGATTCGTTTGTTTTATGAACTGAGCATGATTTGATAACTATTGGATCATTCTTGCTGGTACAAACCGTGCCATGATTTAATACTGCCTGCAATTCTGAACTGACATGAATTTCAACTCTTCTGTGTAGTTTTGGCAGGTTGATTGAATTGGTGATGATGATTGGCCATCATGCTGATATCCTGAACCATGTGTTTGACAATTTGTTTTTCCAATGTGCTTGCATATTTAGCCTATGGTTATGTGCTGTGATTCGGTATAGTCCCTCACTCATGTATTGCTTGCCGTTGCAACTGGTTCGGTTTTCGTGACGGTCTGATTTTTGAACATGCTGCTAAACCATGTTTGATGCTGTTGTGCTTCTTTGGAGCCTGCTGAACACTTTTCTGTCATGACAGATTTGTAGGACCTTTTCTTATGTCTTCTTGCGCATAAATCTGCCTTCTGATGCATTGTTTTGATGCAGTTCAGTCTGCATCTGGTGTTCTGTTTGCAATTTTGGCTTGCATTTCAATTCTCTGTTTGGACTTGGTTTTCATAACCTCACCTACTGGTTCAGGATTAATACTGCTCATGAATTGTTTATGTTTTGGGTTCCAAATTCTGAATCTGATATTGATGCGTTTGTGGCTTTTCAGGTGTTGGAAATTTCGGAACCAAAATGACTCAGACCATGCCGGCATCCGGGTCTGAGTTCAATGTTGCCTTATTCTCGTATCAGTTTTGAAAACCAATCGCGGCAAAACGAATCAGTCCCTCTTCTTTTATTACTTCTGTCTCTCGGATGTCCCGTAACGATAAGAACAGGTGTTACCTGATCTGACGCCCACGGCGCGGATCGGTAACGGGAGTAGGACGCAGCTTCGGTTGTGCCACTCCCGGCACTCGATGATGACGATGTTCTGAGAGTGTCAAAAACAACTTCTAACCTTTTTTCTATATTGTTTGTTTTGCTTTGATGTGCAGGTTAGTCGAGATTCTGCGGCGAAGCTTAAAGACAGCATGAAGACCCTTAGATGTTCTTAGGATTTAGGATAGATAATGTAATCCCTTAGGATTTAGAACTTTAATGTATTTCCTTGTAACAACACTTATAAAATGTGAAGCATTCTCCACTTCTTGTATGATGACATTTTTTATGAAATAAAATTCCCAAAATTTTGAATTTATTTATATTTTATTCTTAGTTAAAAAATATAAACATTTGTGAATAAATCCACAAGTATTTAATATTCATTAACACAGGCATAAAACATAAATACTCCGAAGTGGTATTATTATTCGCACTCGTCTCAATTGTAATCCTCATCCCATCATCTGATTAAAATGTTAACCAACCATTTCATAACCAACACCTATGAGCACCGTAATCGCAACGTTTTCAGCATCAACAGTAACACTAATCGTAATTAAATTCCACTGACCAAACCGCTAAAATCTCAATATGATCAGAACTGGTGATAGGTAAATGCCTCAAAACCATAACGTATCAAATGCCTCAGATTTTTAATAACAGACCGTCTTCAAGGCATCGGTAGAATTTGTGTAAGATGACCAAAATACCCCTGGGACCCAATCTGCAAAACAAACACCTTCATAATTTGTTAGTGGTTAGCAAATGTACATGTGAGGCGATATGCGAAATGACTGACTAAATATAAGGGTAAAATTTGGGGTATTACACCTGACCTCAAGTCGATCTTACTGAACACACGAGCTCCCACCAGTTGATCCATCAAATCATCAATCCTTGGAAGAGGATACTTATTCTTAATGGTCACCTTATTCAACTGACGGTAATCGATGCACAAACGCATACTACCATCCTTCTTCTTTACCAACAACACTGGAGCTCTGCACGGTGATACACTCGGCCTGATAAACTTCCTATCCAACAATTCTTCAATCTGAGATTTCAACTCGGCCAATTCCATTGCCGACATCCTGTACGGCGCCATAGAAATGGATCTCGTACCAGGAACAAGATCAATACTAAACTCAACTTCTCTCGTCGGAGGTAATTCCGTAATATCATCAGGGGACACTTCAGGAAATTCATTCACCACTGCCAATTCTTCCATCGACGCTTTGTTGTCACCCGACAATGCTAAAAATAAAGAAAAAACTTTCGCTTCGTCTTCCAACAAGGTCCTCAATTCTTTATTGGATAAATAACTCACCAACGCTTCCTCTTCCGGAGTAAGGAACAACAACACTTTCCGAAAACAATCGATGTAAACTCGATTGAACTCCAACCAGTTCATACCCAGAATAACATCCAAATTACCAAGTGGTAGACAAATCAGATCCACTCCAAAGTCTCTACCGAAAATGGTCAGTGGACACTTCAAACACGCCAAAGAAGTAGTCACTAAACCAATAGAGAGTGTCTCAATAGTCATTCGTCCCTCAAGAGTAGACGACACCAATCCTATTCTCTTCACACAATCAACAGAAATGAACGAGTGGTTTGTACCCGTATTAATAATAGCAGTCAAAGGAATATTATTGATAATACAAGTACCTTTGATAGCACGCTCCTCACTGACAACTTGAGTCCCTGTCAAAGCAAACACTTTACCGCCAGCCGGAGACGCCTGAGACTTCTTCGGGTTCTCACAATGCATACTGATATGACCTTTCTCACCATAGTTATAACAGGTCGGCATAGTGGCTCTACAATCAGCTGTCACATGGCCTGGCTTACCACACTTGAAACACTTCTTTACTCCCTCCTTAGGACAATCCTTAGCACGATGACCTGCGCCACCATACCGGAAACATTTCACATCAGCAGACGCGCTCCCTTCTCTGGGCTTCTTATCAGTAGCATCCTTCTGTTTTCCTTTATCTGCAGAAACACTGTAAAGAGTACCACTGAACCTCTGCTTACCCTTACAGTCATTCGCAACCTTATAATGCGCAATCCTGGCCCTGTTATCATTGTCATAGATTCTGCTCCTGCTTACCAGCTCAGGATAGTTCCTGATCTTCTGACAAGCAATCCCCAGCTTAACTTCCGGACGCAGTCCATTCTCAAATTTTAAACACTTAGAGGTCATCGCATTTTCCATATTGTAATGAGGACAATACTGCACCATCTCTTCAAATTTCGCAGCATATTCTGCTACCGTCAGATTACCCTGCTTCAGTTCCAAGAACTCTATCTCCTTAGCACTCCGAATATCTTCCGGAAATTACTTCTCTAGAAAACCCTTACGAACTACATCCCAAGTGATTGCAGTTCCTGCAGTCACCCATCTCTGGCGATGGTTATCCCACCAAGCCTCACCTTCACCTTCCAGCATGTGAGTACCAAACCTCAACTTTCTCTCATCACTGCAATTCATAGTCCTGAAAATCTTTTCAATTGCCTTCAGCCACTTCTGTGCAGCTTCAGGGTCCAAAATTCCTCCTTCAAACATTGGTGGCTTGTTGCTCCGAAACTGCGCCAAATCTCTAAATTGCACATCTGCAGCTTGGTTCTGGATAATAACTGCCTGTGACATCGCTTGCATAACAGCAGCCAAAACAGAATCATTCCTTCCTGCCATACTGCTCAACAAAAACAACCCCAGGTTAAACGACACACAAACTCTATCCTTAAGACAAACTCAACTCAACTACACTGGATGGACGGATCGAACTTCTCTGATACCAATTGTAACACCCCACTTCCCAATACAAATAAAATATAAACATTATAAACAAACATCAGAGTTTTCACCTCCCAAGAGGGATATAACATCACAAAATCCAACATGCTCTTCATTCGAAGGTTTTCACAACAAAACAGCGGAAAAATGTTCATTAAAAAAATACATCAAAGTTATGATACGTCACAGGAAAATAAAACAAGTTCAACATAAAACAACTAAACGCCCAAGCCCCGTGCTACGTATCAGAGCATCCTAAGACTCAAATTGCACACCACAATCCAAGCTAGCTAAGTACCTGGATCATCTGTACTTTCGAGGAAGCACAGACCACAACAACAACAAAGGGGTGAGAAAACATGATCAAAATATATCGGTAAATACATACATGAAATAAAGGTAGTAAATACACCAATCACATAGTTTATCACCCAACATTCAACAAACACGACATATAGTCCACCATCCACACAATAAACCATAATGCAATTATGCAACGCGACACCATGCATGCGGTACTGACTCATTGGTTCATTCTATGGAACCCGAATATATCACATACACCCGCCTTTGGCCATGATCCGTCCTCACCATTCCCCACTCAAAGGAATACAAATGAATCACATACACTCCCCTGAGCAATGACTCATCCCACCACTACACCATGATATGCTTAACACCAAATGCATACAATTTAACATAAGCATACGTTGTGCATACGATTCTCAGATCACACCACCATACATCACATATACATATATATGTCATACACCAATTAATCAGACACTTACATAATATATTAAGGAATTCACTTCCTATCACCAAATACACACCCTTCATCATTCACTCACCACCCCCACACTTATTATGATCAAAGGGACCCTACAAGACTAATGCACAAGGAAAAACAGTACCAAAAACCACATTCTGCTGACATGTTTGCTGGTTCATTCGCCAGGCGAAGACCCGCAGCGAACCTGCTCGCGAAGCCCCTCTCTACTATCGTGCATTCGCCAGGCGAAGGGATCATTCGCCAGGAGAACCTTCGCTGGCCACACTCGCCAGGCGAACTTTATAGCCTTTAGGTCTGGGAGTTTATTTGGAATTACTTGCCACTACTCGCTAACATTCGCTAGGCGAAACCCAGCAAATGTTGCGATACCCCAAAATCCCCACTGTTCTACAATGCTATTTGAGCCAATTCCAAGCCTAACATGCTACCTCCAACTTCTATCCTATTAACAGTACAAATATTACATACTACCCTCATCGATTGCTCCCTAATTTCCACTACAGAACCAACCTTCAGATATACCTCCAATACCCCTGAAGTCATCCAGAACTTTACCAAAACCAACCTCAGCCTATACCCCCAAATTCAACAATATCAATAATAATTCATCAACATCAAGCATCAATTTATCATTATCAACAACAATTGCAAGCATGCCAATATATAACTTCATACATCGATAAATCTCTACGGGGTTAAGGAATCCCCTCTACCCAATTCATGCATATACCCTCCCAATCAGTTTCTCCACCCTTACCTAGATAATTGTTCCAATTGGTGAAGAATTCCTCCAAAGTTGGACAGCTCTGACCTTTCCTCTTCCTCTCTGTTCTTCGCTCTTCTCCTTTATCCCAATTCTCTTCTCATGGTTCTATCGTGACTTTTTACTTTCCTCTCTCTCTCTCTCTAACTCCCTATTATCTCCCCAACTCTCAATATTAATAATATTATTACTAATAATAATAATAATAACAATACTTCCAATATTACTATTTATTATTAAATCATTATATTATTACATCAACTCCACATTTATCAAATAATCCTTATAAATCAAGGGTACCCACCAACATACTCCATCACACCCCCACCCTAGGGCACAACAAAATACAATAATTAAAATAACACTAAAATGACTAAATAATTAAAATGGGTGTTACACGGAGCGGCGACACTTTGCCGAGTCATCTTTTCTCTTTTCTTTTGTCCCTGAGACCTGTAGCTAGATAGTTTCAACACCCTTTTAGATAGACAACAAGCGTGGATCCCGTCGAGTACGACGGACGTGAGGGGTGCTCATACCTTCTCCTTGCGTAACCGGCTCCCAAACCCGAGATTTGGTTGCGATGACCGATCTTATCCCCTTTTTGCAGGTTTTCTCTGATCGTTTCCTTTCCCTCATTTGGGATAAATAACGAATGGTGGCGACTCATTTGTCTTTGTCGGCCTTCTTTTTTTGCAATAGCGACAAAGTGCTTGCAACGTTGGATGATTACAAGTCAAGAGCTAAGGTGAAAAGATGCAAGCTTGAGGAGGTCTTTGGTGAAGGTGCCTGAGAGGATTATGCTCAGGGATTGCATATCACTATTAGCCGGTGAAAGTTGCTCATTCAGGGGTTGCTTGTCAGACCAGACCATCCAGAGACGAAGGAGTTGTTAGAGGATTTCCAGTCTCGTTGTCACACTTGACTGTATTCTTTTCTCTTTGTAGTTTGTTTTTATGTTGTACCTTGACCATCACCATATTTTTTGGCTGAGGTCATGTTGATTCCATTGTATTTAGTGTTGTGATGTACATTGACCTTTTTGGTTCTCATTTTATGTATGATGAGTTGGCTTTTTGCCTATCTGTTGGCTTTCCGTTGTCAGGCTGTTCTTGTGGAACTAGATTCGAGGGGGAATTTCCCTAACGCATATATATATACATGTCTGCACTTTGCATCATGTTGCATTTTGCATCGCAGGTGCTTCAGAATCGTTAACCTTATCTTTGTGGTTTGTTAGTTTGTTTCAGGATTCACAACCATACGACTCACCGTTGCGCGACTCGGGGAAATCAACGCAAGATTATGGATCAGGTTCAAGCTGAACTTCAAGAGTTCTGTGACAGAATGGCTCAGTTCATGGAAATGATGCAAGTTGTTGCAAGTGGCCAAAAACAGCTAAGGATGTTGGTGCAGCCGTTAATTTCTAGGGTTGACAACAATGGTGTGCTTCATGGTGGGACTACTGCTGATCCTCCTCGTCATGATGGTGGTACTCCACACGTTCATACTGTTCTTACAACGGTTATCCCTCCGGGCGGAGGAAATCAAACTGGAATTCCCATTCCCATTCATGTACGTGATGTGCATGGAGATAATGGCCCTCAGTAGGACCAGGATGATCAGGAAGATGTGTTCTTAATGAGAGATATTGTTGTTAGGCTGCCAACTGAGGCAGATAGGAGGTTTAAGATGCTTGAAGACAAGATGCAGAGTTATGAGAATTAGAACTCCATGGGGCTAGATATGGCTAATCTGGGGTTGATCCTAGACTTGAAGGTTCCTTTGAAGTTTAAGGTTCCTAATTTTGACAAATACACATGCACTACCTGCCCGAGGGTTCATCTTTGTTCCTATTATCGTAAGATGTCTGCCTATTCTGACGATGAAAAGTTGCTTATGCACTTTTTCCAGGACAGTCTATCTGGTCCTTCGCTAGAGTGGTACTTGGGCTTAGAGCCATTTAACATCCGAAGCTGGAGGGATTTAGCTGAGGCATTTGTTAAGCACTATCAGTACAACAGTGACCTTGCGCGGAACAGGGTCCAATTGCAGAACCTATCTCAGAAGAGTAACAGGTGTTTCAAAGAGTACGCCCAGAGGTGGCGTGAACTGGAAGCTAGAGTGCAGCCTCCCAAGGTGGAGAGGGACGAGAAGTCATAACTAGATGAGATGACTTGTCAAAGTCATAACTTGAGTTCTACAAATCCTATCAAGGACTTCTAGTACTCTCTATAAAGCTAAGATCAAGCTCTACAACATTCATGTTGGGGGCAAGATGAGATGACAATCACATCTTGAGCTAAACTGCCTTGAAGATAGGGGTCAAACTAGGGGATTTTACACTGTCAAGCCTTAGAAACCCTAGCTTGAAACTTCTCAAACTCTCCAATCATGATGAGTTGACCTTGGAATCATCCTTATAACATCTCAATGTATCAATCCATGATCACATGGCTCTTGGATTAGGTCTCAACTTCCTCCAAGTCTTCAGTTGACTTAGGGTTGACCCAGTCAAATCCTAATTGCACCACTCATGGCTGAGTCTTCTCAATCTTGCATAATGACCTGTCTAGGCCTCAAAGTGATCTTCAACACTTCCCATGAGCTCTCTCAAGACCTCAACTCCATCTTCATGGCTTCAGAATCATCTGAGGAGCTCCCACAACTCTCAAGTTACGAGGCACCCACTCTTGGTTTCAACCACTCTCTCTGAGGATCTTTTGACTTCTCTGACAAGGATATCAACCCTTGAACACTTGAATAAGCTTCTTGGCTAGCCTCAAAGTCTTGCATAGCCCTTGATTGGTAATCATACCTCCTGATCTCCTACACACATGTCAATGAAATACAAATGATAATGCTAATGTGAATGAAATGAAACATAAGCTAGGTAAAGAAAAGTTGGGCAAATTTTCAGGTGCAACAGCTGCCCCTATTCAAGCGGCTTGAACCTGACTGGGTTAGAAGCGAACGACTCTCAACCAATCAAGGTGCGAGACGGTTGAATACCAACAAACTCGGAAATTTGCCAACTGCACAAGTACGCGGTACTCTGATGGGGACAGATCTTCGGAAACTGAAATGATAGCTGCACGGCATCAAGATTCCTCGGGAATCATCAGGTCAACAATCAAGTTAATCATGCCATCGGGCATTCAAAGAAATTTTCGGGCATCAGCCGGACTTCATCAGTAAGTCAGGAATAGAATTCTCAGTCAATCATGAACCAATTGGGGATATCCGACTTCTACCATCAGGAACTCCGCATCAGCTGAGAGAACTGCTTCGTCAATATGGTTGGACTTCAATCATCAAGTCTTCAAGGGAAGTTTCAACTTCGCTATTCAGGAATCTTCTGGGGATGACACATCTCCGTTGGGGATTCTGGAGAACTATCAAGTCACTCTGCTTTGGGGGTCCAGAAATCATTCCGACTGAATCAACTCTGCTGAGGAAAGCAAGAGTCATCTTTAACAAATAACTCCGTGGGGACTTCAAGAATCATCTTGGACCGATAACTCTGCTGGAGAAACCAAGAATCATCTTGAGCAATCACTCTGTCGGGGACTCTAAGCATCAACTTGAGCAACCAACTCTGGCGACCTCACTAGGGATTTTAAGAATCATCTTAAGCAAGCACTTTCGCTGGAGAATTCAAGAATCATCTTGGGCACACGACTTTGCTGGGGAGTTCAAGAATCATCTTGAGCAAGCGACTCTGCGGAGGAACACCTGCAAAACAAGAACGGTAAGGACCTAGCTCATGTTTAGTATGTCTATGTTATGACAACGACGCAAGGCTCCACACGGTGGAAGTGTTACGCGTTTATGATAAATGCTATGCAATCATGCAAAATGCTGCGACCCCGTCAGCAAAATAAATGCTGAAGGGAGAATCTTCCTGTCAAGGAGAAAGGACCGCTCTGGTGGAGGAAGGACTCATCCTGCCAAGGAGAAGAAGTCACACCAATCTCAATCAGACTCCGCATGGGGAAACAAACTTCAGTCGACTGCTACAGGGGAATAAAGCTCTCCGAGAACTTGAACCTGCTCAACTGGGTATTCAAACCACAACTGCTGAGGAAATGATATCAATCGCAGAAATAAACTGCACGGCCTTCGCGACTACTTCCCTGGAGGTAACGACTCTGGCGGGGAAATACAGCATCAGCTATTCAACACTCTACTGGGGAAAACAATCATGGCCCGAACGCCTTCCAAGGACTCGGCTCTCTTGGGGGTTTGCAAACTCGGCTGGGGAAGAAGGAATCGTCCTGCTTACAGGGGAGAGTACAACTCTGTGGGGAATTTCAATCCTACCTGGAGACTTCAGTCTGGAACTATCGATTGCTATATACTTCAGTATGTGACTCAGCTGGGGAGATGACGACCCTTCGGGATGCATCTGATTGGGGAGAGAATCTTCTCTGCTTGGGGAAAACATATTAATGCTTACGATCTCACGTTCAGACTTTGCGGGGAGAGGCTGCTGAACTTCGCTGGAGAAGAAGGAATCATCTTGCTTGGGGACGCATACGGCGTACTACCTGGTATATGCTACACCTGCAACAACACAAACAAACAGACAAGATACCCCTCTCAAAGGGGCCTATCAAGGTTATCATCTTGTGACACTGTTCAAGTAATTCATTGTTTCAACAATCAGTGGCCTAGGCCAGTAAGTTTATGTATGCGCATTTTATCAAAAACATCGGCGTTCTTTTTCGCAAACAAAACAGGTAAATGCTAAACAAACAAACATAATTGTTGAATAGTATACATTTTATTGATAACGGACCCCTGAACGGGCAAAATGTTTTACAACAGATGCAAGCTCTTGGAATGAGGAAGCTGCGCAAATATAAAAACACAAATATACATCAGTATATACACATGTCGACAACGAGGCGTAGACGAACACCATGGGTTGATCCCTCTATGACCCACTCGACTTCGATACTTCTCCGACGCTTCAGCTTCAGAAGAGATTGATTCAGATGAACGGCCCTCAGGTCCTCCAAACCACTAAACAATGAAAGTCCACACACGGAACGCAGTCATTTGCTTTTTCAAATCCCTAACTTTTGCCTGAATCGCCCTTCCGGGTTTTCGATTCACCGGGATACCCTTTTTTGCCAAAGTCGCACTTCCAGGTTTTCGACTTTGCGGGTGTACATTTTTCATTTATATCCCTAATTTTTGCCCGAACCGTTTTCCTTTTTTATGGTTCGCCGGGATTCCCCATTTTTGCCTAGATACTTTTTTTCTTTCCAGCGGGTCATTTTTTAAGCAAAGTATTTTTTAACTGCGTCCGCATTCACCGAGGATGCAAAATCTTCGCCATCCATCTTGGATAACAACAAGGCTCCTCCCGAGAAGACCTTTTTGACGACGTACGGACCTTCGTAATTGGGAGTCCACTTGCCCCGGTGATCGGAGTGTGGAGGAAGAATCTTCTTCAGGACGAGATCACCCGTCTGAAAGCTTCTAGGACGCACCTTCTTATCATAAGCTTTCTTCATTCGGCTTTGGTATAGACGACCATATGCAATCGATGCCAACCTCTTCTCGTCCATCAGGCTGAGTTGGTTTAGTCGGTTCTTAATCCATTCTGCCTCGTCGAGTTTCACGTCAACCAAAACTCACAAAGAAGGGATCTCCACTTCTAACGGTAGGACAACTTCCATACCGTACACCAAGGAGAAAGGAGTTGCCCTGGTTGACGTACGTACCGTCGTACGATAACCGTGCAGTGCAAATGGCAGCATCTCGTGCCAATCTTTGTAGGTCACAACCATCTTCTGTACAATCTTCTTAATGTTCTTATTGGCCGCTTCAACGGTGCCATTCATCTTTGGTCGGTAAGGAGATGAGTTATGGTGTTCAATCTTGAAACTCTGGCACAGCTCCTTCATCATCTTGTTATTCAGATTCGAACCATTATCCGTAATGATCCGCTCGGGAATTCCGTAACGACAGATGATGTCCCTCTTTATGAATTTAGCCACCACCTGCTTGGTCACATTAGCATATGAGGCTGCCTCCACCCACTTGGTGAAGTAGTCGATAGCTACTAGAATGAAGCAATGACCGTTAGACGCAGTGGGCTCGGTCTTGCCTATCATGTCGATGGCCCACATGGAGAACGGCTACGGGGAGGACATGACATTCAACGGGCACGCCGGTACATGAATCTTATCAGCATAAATCTGGCATTTATGACATCTCTTCGCGAATTTAAAGCAATCCGATTCCATTGTCAGCCAGTAGTATCCTGCTCTCAGGATCTTTCTCGTCATAGCATGCTCGCCGGCGTGCGTACCAAATGTGCCTTCATGGACTTCTTCCATGAGCATACTCGCTTCTTTCTCATCTACACATCTGAGTAGTACGAGATCGTGGTTTCTCTTATACAAAACTCCATCAGGATTGAGATAAAAATTTCCAGACAGCCTCCTCAGAGTCTTCTTATCCTGGGTTGACGCTCCCGCAGGATACTTCTTAGTCATAATGAAGGTCTGAATGTCATGGAACCATGGCTTGCCGTCAGAGGCTTCCTCGATCGCAAAGACGAATGCAGGTCTATCAAGAAGGGAAAGGACAATTCTTGGAGCTTCATTCCAAAAATTGACTTTATATATCGAAGCCAACGTGGCTAAGGCATCAGCCATCTGGCTTTCAGCCCTGGGCACGTGATGGGGTTCCACTCGATCAAAGAACGGAAGTAGCCTTCTGGCATAATTCATGTACGACACCAAATTCGATTGACGAGTCTCCCACTCCCCTTTAATCTGGTTAATCACAAGCGCTGAGTCACCATATACATCTAGGTTCTTGATTCTCAAATCAATTGCCTCTTCTAGACCCATAATGCATGCTTCGTACTCCGCTTCATTATTGGTGACTGGAAACGTCAGTCTCGCAGTGAACGGGATGTGGGATCCATGGGGAGTTGTGATGATCACCCCAATGCCACTTCCATAAGAGTTAACTGCCCCGTCAAATATCAATTTCCATTGGGATTCCCTATCTGGCCCCTCGTCGGGCAACGGTTCATCACAATCTTTCGCTTTAAGAAACATGATATCCTCGTCAGGGAATTCAAATTTCATCGGCTGATAATCCTCGATCGGCTGTTCGGCAAGGTATTCAGACAATACGCTTCCCTTGATGGCCTTCTAGGAAACGTACTGAATGTCATATTCTGTCAACACCATTTGACATCTGGCAATCCTGCCCGAAAGCGCTTGCTTCTCGAAGACGTACTTGATCGGATCCATCTTAGAAATTATCATGGTGGTGTGGTTGAGCATGTATTGTCGTAAACGTTTGGCAGCCCAGGCTAGTGCACAACATGTTTTCTCCAGCATCGAGTAACGAGATTCACAGTCTGTGAACTTTTTACTCAAGTAGTAAATGGCATGCTCCTTTCTGCCCGTCTCGTCGTGCTGACCGAGAACACACCCCACACTATTCTCAAGAACTGTCAAGTACATGATTAAGGGTCATCCAGCCACTGGGTTTATCAAGGTCGGAGGTTCCTACAGATACTGTTTTATCTTATCAAATTCCTTATGGCAATCCTTGTTCCAGATAATCGCCTGATCTTTCTTTAGCAGTTTGAACATCGGTTCACATGTGGCCGTGAGCTGAGAGATAAACCTTGCAATGTAGTTTATTCTGCCCAGGAAACCACGAACTTCTTTTTCGGTTTTTGGCACTGGCATTTCTTGTATTGCTTTTATCTTCGCAGGATCAACCTCGATGCCTCTTTCACTCACGATAAACCCCAATAGTTTTCCAGACCGTACTCCAAAAGTACACTTGTTAGGATTCAGCCTCAACCTGAACTTCCTAAGCCTCTCAAAAAGCTTCAGCAAATTGACCAGATGTCCCTCCTTTGTTTGGGACTTCGCAATCATATCATCAACATAGACTTCAATCTCATGATGAATCATATCATGAAACAAAGTAACCATTGCTCGTTGGTAAGTGGCCCCTGCGTTCTTCAGACCGAAAGGCATTACCTTATAGCAAAATGTTCCCCAAGGAGTGATAAACGTAGTTTTCTCCATGTCCTTCGGCGCCATCTTGATCTGATTGTAACCGGAGAAGCCATCCATGAACGAAAATACGGAGAACTGAGCTGTATTGTCGACCAACACATCAATATGAGGCAGCGGGAAATCATCTTTAGGGCTCGCCCTATTCAAATCCCGATAATCGACGCACATTCGTACCTTACCGTCCTTCTTCGGTACAAGCACTATGTTGGTGACCCATGGAGGGTAAGTAGTGATTGCTAAGAAGCCAACATCAAGCTGCTTTTTCACTTCTTCTTTGATCTTAACGGCCATATCTGGTCGTGTCCTTCTAAGCTTCTGCTTAACGGGAGGACAATCTTCTCGCAGCGGCAAGTGGTGGACCACGATGTCAGTGTCAAGTCCGGGCATATCTTCGTATGACCAAGCAAAGACATCACTATACTCTCTTAGCATCTCGACCAATCTCTGCTTGACATCACTCTGCAATGCAGCCCCTATCCTGACGTTCCTGACGAGTTCTTCAGAACCCAGATTCACAATCTCGATTTCTTCTTCGTGAGGCAGAATAACTTTCTCTTCTTGTTTCAACAAGCAGGCCAACTCTTCGGGAAGGTCTTCGTCTTCATCAATCTCTTCTTCGGCTTGATGGATCGGGCAATCGAAGTCGAAGTGAGTCGTAGAAGGTCCAGAGTCGATGTCATCTGCTATGTGGATCCTACAATAACAAGGGTTAAGCTTAAAACAAGGATATGCAGGTTAGCACAAACCTCATTGCCATTTTATTGTTTTTTAAAACAAATATAAAACAGGAATAACAGAGATCACTGTCGCTACTGCGAAAATCGGTGCCGGTTGACAGAAGAGTCGCCACCGTGCGTTATTTATCCCAAAGGAGGGAAAGGAAACGCTCGAAGTAAACCTCGCAAAAAATGGGAAAGGTATGGTCGTCGCAACCAAAACCTGGGTTCGGGAGTCGGTTACGCAAGGGGAAGGTATTAGCACCCCTCACGTCCGTCGTACTCGACGGGATCTACGCTTGGTGTTTATAAGGAAAAGGGTGTGTTTATCTATCTACGCTAGTGGTCAGTCTGAAAAGAAAAGAAAAAGGACAGGACTCGACAGAACATACGCTGTTCTGGGCCTACGTACTCCCTCGTGCAATGGGAAAGTCAGAGTCAACGTAGTTCGACTACCTACGTCTAGACGGGGGGAAGGTTGCTCGCCAGGACATCGCGTCCTGTGCCTACGTACTTCCACACGGCATGGAAGATCAGAGCAAACGTAGTTCGACTACGCACGACACAAGCTGTTCAAGTGTTTTTTATGGGAAAATGCACCTTAACCAAGGGTTTTCACAGTCCAGGAGGACAAAATGTTTTGATGTTTGTTCAAATCTTTTGACGGAAGAAATGAATTCACTTTTGTTTTATCCTTTATTAAGTGTTTTTCTGTTGTTTTGAGAAAGGAAAGAGACACCCTAAAACTATGGTTGAAAAGGGGAATCTACCTAATGTTATCATGCCTGGTTGACCAACCTAATGTCTATCATAACTCCTCCACAGCGGAGAAGTTAGAGCTCCTAAGGGATCATGGCAACAACACTAAACAGCAAACAGAAATCACTGCAAAGCAAAGAAATACTGGAAATATGCATGAATGCAACAACAAAATAAGCAAGGCACAAAGGCCACAAACCACAGAGGCAAGGGAGCTCAGCTCTACCAAATACCAGCAAGCAAAGCCACTCAATAACAATCAAGCAGAAGGAGGACCATCTCAACTTCTCATGCACACAAAGCCTATTTCTAAGATGCACCTATCTCAGAAATATCTAGATGAACCCCTAAGTCTAATGCAGCACAGCACCACACAAGTCAAACAACACAAAGAGAAGGCTAACCAGCCTGGCAAACTCTTATCCCAAACTTAAGCCAAAACCCTGAGCAGGACCCCTAAACAACCCTAAAAAAAAACCCTAATCCACCTCTGAGCAAAGCCCTATGCAAAACCCTAATCAAATCCTTAAGCAAAGCCCTAAACAAAACCTCACACAATAGAAATCAATCCCAGTCTTCAAGCTTCAAGACAAGCTTACCAAAGAAAGGGAGCTAAGTAGCAGACTCATAGTGCCTTCCTCAGGAAAGTACTAGGAGGCTCCTACTTAGGAATCATATCCCATGTGGCTCAACAACTGTGAATGGTTTACATTCCTCCTCAGGAGAAACTAAACTCACATGAAGGCTCCAACATCATTGGATACTTGAGGAATCCTACGTGAACTAGGGGAACTAAGTGAACAGACCCATAGTACCTTCCTCAGGAAAGTACTAGGGGGCTTCTACTTAGGAATCATATCTCATGCGGCTCAACAACTGTGAACGGTTTACATTCCTCCTCAGGAGAAACTAAACTCACATGAAGGCTCCAACATCATTGGATACTTGAGAAATCCTACGTGAACTAGGGGAACTAAGTGAACAGACCCATAGTACCTTCCTCAGGAAAGTACTAGGGGGCTTCCACTTAGGAATCATATCCCATGTGGCTCAACAACTGTGAACGGTTTACATTCCTCCTCAGGAGAAACTAAACTCACATGAAGGCTCCAACATCATTGGATACTTGAGAAATCCTACCTGAACTAAGGGAACTAAGTGAACAGACCCATAGTACCTTCCTCAGGAAAGTACTAGGGGGCTTCCACTTAGGAATCATATCCCATGCGGCTCAACAACTGTGAACGGTTTACATTCCTCCTCAGGAGAAACTAAACTCACATGAAGGCTCCAACATCACTGGATACTTGAGAAAGAGGTGAGAAGAAAGAATGAAAGACATCCATAGTACCTTCCTCAGGAAAGTACCATGAATTTCCCTCAAACTTCAGGGTCTCAAACCTCACATAAAGAGAGCAAAATCCTAAACCAAGACCTCAATCCATGCATCCTTGCATGCTCCAACAAGACTTCATCCAGCCTCCACCTTCAAGAAGAAACCACAGGCCCTCAAACCACAAGAAGCTATCTCTAAAGTTCAACCACAGTTGAACTTCAAAGTCAGAAGCCCTCAAGACTTCTCCTATTCTCAGTCTCAAACAAAAAATACCAGAACACCCTATAAAAATCTACCAAAAATCTAGGGGAAACCTACATGCCTCTATAATCCCAAGATCAAATCTCAAAGACTAAGTCAACTTCTAAGGCTACTAAACAATCCCTAACATTGAATGGTCAAGGATTAACCAGCAAGTTATGAGGTCTCTACTCTCTAACCCTAAAACAACATCAATCAATTCCTAAAAAATCTATGAAAAATCTATGGGGAGCATGCATTAGTCTAGTACAACATACTAAAAAAATAAAGTAAAATTCAATACCAGGCAAGAGAACTAAAATCAACAAGGCAGACACATCACAAATCAATTATTCAATACCAATTAAAATACAAAAAATGCAATAGAAATTAAAATGCATGATCAATTCAATATTTTTGCACCATAAAATCCTAAATTGAATTATGAATCTACAGAAAAAAGAAGGGAATTAATTGGATAATCCTACTATTTTTTATGGATTATTTTCTAACATGATACAAAATGAAGAATTTAAAAAGGAAAATAAAACAGGGGGGGGGGGAATAGCACAACGCTTCAGTTAGTTTTCAGACTGGGCTAAACATGGGGGTGCGCGTAGCAATTGACTAAGCCCAAACCAAAATCTCATTATTCTTCTCACAGCCAGGGAGGGTATAGCGAGTAAAGAGAGGGGTGCGTTTCAGCAAACTCAGATTTGGGCCTAAACCCAATCTAAACCGTAACCCAACTATTAGCCAACAAAACCAAAATCTCCTCTCCCAAACCCGTCTACTGTTCATCACGCCAAACCCTAGCTGCGCCGTTTGCATCTCAAACTCTCTCTCAACCCTCTCAAACCTCTCTGAAGCATTTCCAAACTCTCACGAATCTCAATCGTACCATCATTCTCTAACTCAAATCCACTCAACCCTAAACTAGATTACCCTCATCAACAAATCTAACATTCAAAACTCAAAACAGAAACCCTAATCCAGTTGGACAAATGACTATGAGACGAAAAGGAATGAAACCTGGGTGAAGCAACGGACACGATGGAGCTTCTAGAGAATTCTTCGCGGATGCTCGAAGACCAACGACCTTGATGGTGTTTGAAGATGATCTGGGAGCCTTGAAGATCTTGACTAACGATGCGGTGGACTCAACGAAGCTGACGATCGGAGAATCGATTGCGATGACGTTCTTGAAGGCAAAGCTGACGACGAAGTTTCTTGAAGGATGACGAAGATCTGTGAGGATTGCTGGAAAATGTATGAAGATCTATGAATATTTCTGGGAAAATGAAGAACTCGGTTGAAGATCTTTAAGATTTTTCTGGAGATGTGATGAAGGACGATGAAGGATCTGGGCGGGATGATGAAGATCTATGAGGAACCAGATGAAGATTTAGGTAGATCTTGATGAATCTGGGGAACTGGACAAGCGTGATGAATTTTCCGGCGGGACATAGCAGTTTCCGGCGAGTTTGACGGTGGCGTCTGGTGATTGTTGTTAAGGATCGGAGGAGAAAGATGAGACTCTTGAGAATCTGCAAAATTTGCAGATTCTGACGAGCTGAGCGGCAGCCGGAGGTCGTTAGGGTGGCCAGAGTTGGTTGTCACCGGGCTTGCATGGCCGGCGGGGACTTTCCCGGTGAGAATGAGGTGCCACCAAGTGGCAGTCGTGCATGCAGAGGGTGAAGGATGTGAGGACGCGTGGCAAGGTGCTGGCAGAGAAAGAGTGAGTGGGTCAGGGTGAGGTGTCAGTGTGTGGGAAGAGAGAGAAGAGGACGCGTGGCCTGCTTCTTTTATAGACATGTGACACTTTTTTGGACAAAAAAATGGCTGAAATGATGAACTGGGCCTCCAAACCCTGAACTGGCCCACGAAAATGACCCTAAAAAAAACTGAATTAAAATAATTAATGAAAATGATTAAAAACTGATTAAGGCCTTAAACCTAATTAACTAAAAATTAAAACTACAATTAAATCTAAATGAAAATTAAACGATCCTAATTAATTCTAACACACTCAATTAAAACCTAACTAATATTATACTCTAACTAAACTAATTAAATCCTAATTAAATCTAAAAGATGATTAAAATCTAGTTAAACTCTATTAAACCAAAAAAGAATTAACATCTAATTAAATTCTATATTAAACTAAAACTAATATCTATTAATAAAAAGAACTATTAACCTATATTAAACCTAATAAAAGAAATTAATATCTAACAAAAGATTAAATCTATATTAAAAATAAACTCTATTAAATCTACATGTAAAAACTATTAAATCCCATAAAATCTATTAACTATTATTCTACTAGTCTATTAAAATTCTATTTAAAAAGAAAAATCTATTATATTCCATTAAAACTATTAAAAAACTATTAAAACCTATTAAAAATTCTATAAAATTCTAACAAATGATTTAGCTATAAAAAATAAAAAAAATGCAAACAAAGGCCAATGGCCAACACAAAGGAGAGCGCGAGACCAGATCGACGCAAATAGTAAACCCAGACACCAAGAATCTCCAAAATCACTGCGTAAGCCGAAAACACCGAGAAGCGCACAATTTCCCGAAGATAAAACCCTGATTAACTAGACTGGATCTGAAATATCCGGTAGATGAAAACCAAGCTGTAACCCTGACATCCTCTGTCTGTGCACAAATGTCATGCATCTGATATGCGAATACGAATTGAACCATGAACTAGATAGGAGAACCGGTTGGTCAAATTTTAGGGTGCAACAGCTGCCCCTATTCAAACGGCTTGGACTCGACTGGATGAAGAGCGAACGACCATCAGATAATCGAGGTACGAGACGGTTGAATACCGATAAACCCTGAAATTTGCCAACCGCAAAAATAAATTGCGCTCACCACTGCTTGGGGAGAATTAACTAGGGAACCGATTTCCATTGCCACAGCGACAACTGAAACACTATTCATCAACCTGCTTATGAAATAATCTGATATTGTCCATAGACCATCCCATTCCGAAGAAGAGGGTATACACTGAACAGTGAGAAATTGTTGATCTCTCTTATCAACCTTTCGCATCCGAAGAAACGAGCACACGCTTAACCAAACGAGACAACGCTGATTTCACTTATCGCCCTTTCGTTCGTACCTGAACGAGCAAACACTAACCAGCGAGCAAAATTGTTGATTTCACTTACCAACCTTCCGCATCCGAAGAAACGAGCACACGCTTAACCAAGCGAGACAATGCTGATTTCACTTACCAACCTTCCGTTCGTACCTGAACGAGCATTCACTAATTGGCGAGAAAATGTTGATTTCACTTACCAACCTTTTTCTCATACCTGAACGAGCATTCATTAATCGGCGAGAAAATGTTGATTTCACTTACCAACCTTCCGTTCGTACCTGAACGAGCATTCACTAATCGGCGAGAAAATGTTGATTTCACTTACCAACCTTCCGCTCATACCTGAACGAGCATTCACTAATCGGCGAGAAAATGTTGATTTCACTTACCAACCTTCCGTTCGTACCTGAATGAGCATTCACTAATCGGCGAGAAAATGTTGATTTCACATACCAACCTTCCGCTCATACCTGAACGAGCATTCACTAATCGGCGAGAAAATGTTGATTTCACTTACCAACCTTCCGTTCGTACCTGAACGAGCATTCACTAATCGGCGAGAAAATGTTGATTTCACTTACCAACCTTTTCGTTCGTACCTGAACGAGCAAACACTAACCAAGCAACTCTGAGAGGACAATTCTGACGACGGCCGTCCAATACCTATTCTGGCAATAGGTATCCTGAAAACACTCCGCTGGGGAAATTGGGAACTTAACCCAGCACCTTGACGAGAATAACCTTGTTGGAAAATAAGAGGAATTTAACCAAACAACTCTGTGGCGAATACCCTGCTGGGGACTATGAGGGACTTAACCAAGTAACTCATTGAAGTAACACCCAGCTGGAGAACATAACTCTGCTGGCGAAACTACGGGTAACCACCCAAAAATCTGCATTACCGTCTTCCAATGCTGACGCCACAGCATCCTGAGAAAGACTCAGCTGGGGGAAAAAGTGCTTGACCAAGAAAACTCTGCTAAGGGAATATGACATGACGAGCACGATCACTGCGCGTCTGACGCAACAACCCTCTTGACAGGAGGAAACACGATCACTGCGCGTCTCGGCGTTGCAAACAAAACCACGTATAGGACGAATACGATCACTGCGTATCTCTTCCGCAAAAACCCCATAACATAATGATGACCATGATCACTGCGTGCCCTGCGCCCCAACCCTCCTGACAGGAGGAAACACGATCACTGCGCGTCTTGTGCCACAAACAAAACATACGGGATGAATACGATCACTGCGTACCTCTTCCGCGAAAACCCCCACGACATAACGGCGACCACGATCACTGCGTGCCCTGCGCCACAACCCTCTTGACAGGAGGAAACACGATCACTGCGCGTCTTGTGCCACAAACAAAACATATACACATCTCTGCGAACCACGATCTCACTTATCGACAGAGAAAATACCTGAGGCTGGACGGGTAATCAATCCTGCTTACGTTTCCAAAATGCACATGTTTGATGATGTCGTAATGCTTCCATACCGCATGGAAATGCTACGTATTCGTGCAAAATGCAAGTGCTTATGATGCATGCTTATGCAAAGGGTTACTTCAGCAAAATAAATGCTGAAGACAAATTGGATCCGCTGGGGATAACCGGCATACTACCGATACGCTTCCAACAAAATAAATGCTGGATAGATGAACTAACTCCGCTGGGGATGACCATCCTGCTGAGAAAGTAGCTCACAAACTCAAAACTTCAAACTCTGCTGAAAATGATCGTCCTGACGAGGAAGGATCAACCTGTTGGGGAAAGAGAAAAGCAATCCTGGAAACTGCTTTCAAAAGGTATCAACACTCTGATTACGCCCTGTGGGGATAATTCGTCCTGCTATCACTGAGCTGGGGATTGACCAATGTGCTCTGATTCGCACTATACAAGACACTCTTTGGGGAAGTTAATCATATCCGTCTCGACCTTCGCTGGGGAGGACTCTGCTCTGCTTGATAAGCCAATTTTGAACTACTGAAGATACATTGATCTTTTCCTTTGACGCAATCTCCACTCTCTCGGGGAGACAACATGCAATTTTTCCTGGGGCGACTTCACTGAGGAAAGACACAACATTCATCCCCTGGAGAGGGTACCAGCCTGCCATGGACTCTGGCGGGGAACTTTGCGAGCTTTTGAATACATGCAAAAGTCAACAAGCAAACACAAGACAATCTATGCAAAAAGAAACATCTCGGTAATCACCCACGACAACCATTCAGGTAATTTCCGGTTTTAACAATCATCGGCCGAGGCCCGCCTGTTTACACGCATGTAAGTTTATCAAAAACATCGGCGTTTTTTACAAACAAAACTGTAAAAATTAAAACCAAAGTCACGCACTACACTGAATAACACACTTTATTGATAACGGCCTGAGAATAGGCAAGATTTGTACATCGGATGCAACTCCTGAAAAAAGGTAGTCACACATAAACAAAATGCAGAAATGTACAAAGATACAGAATAAAATTTGTACACATGTCGACAACGTGTTACAGACGAACACCATGAACCGATCCTCCTATGACTCGCCGGACTCTGACGCTTTCCTGATCTCTGTCTTCGGAAGAGATTGCTTTGGATAGTCGACCCCCGGATGCTCCCAAACCACTAAACAATCAAACTTGGACCACAGTCATTTGCTTCTTGAATCCCTAACTTTTGCGTGAATCGCCCTTTGCGGGTTTTCAATTCACCGGGATACCCCTTTTTGCCGAAGCCGCCCAGTGTAGGTTTTCAACTTCGCGGGTGTACATTTTTTCCATTTTATCCCTAACTTTTGCCCGAACCTTTTTATTCTGTTTTTTGGTTCGCCAGGATGCCCCATTTTTGCCCGGACTCTCTTTTTACTGTCCAGCGGGTCAATTTTTAAGCAAAGTATTTTTTAACTGCGTCCGAGTTCACAGGGGACGAAAAGTCTTCACCATCCATGGTGGATAACAATAAGGCTCCTCCGGAGAAGACCTTTCTCACGACGTATGGACCTTCATAATTGGGAGTCCATTTGCCCCTGTGATTCGATTGCGGTGGGAAAATCTTCTTCAGCACAAGGTCACCCGTCTGAAAGCTTCGAGGTCGAATCTTCTTGTCGAACGCTTTCTTCATCCGGCTTTGATACAGCCTACCATGTGCAATTGACGCCAGTCTCTTCTCATCTATCAAGCTCAGCTGGTTCAATCTACTTCTCACCCATTCTGCCTCATCAAGCTGAACATCAAGCAAAACCCTCAAAGATGGTATCTCAACCTCTAATGGCAGGACTGCCTCCATGCCATACACCAGTGAGAACGGAGTTGCCCCGGTTGATGTACGCACCGTCGTGCGATAACCGTGCAAAGCAAACAGCAACATCTCATGCCAATCCTTATACGTTACCACCATCTTCTGAACAATCTTCTTTATGTTCTTGTTGGCCGCTTCAACAGCGCCATTCATCTTGGGTCTGTACGGAGATGAATTATGATGCTCGATCTTGAACTCCCGACAAAGATCCTTCATCATCTTATTATTCAAGTTTGAACCATTATCAGTAATGATCTGTTCAGGAATACCGTATCTGCAAATTATATCCCTCTTGATAAATCTGGCCACCACCTGCTTCGTCACATTGGCGTAAGATGCTGCTTCCACCCACTTGGTGAAGTAATCGATCGCGACTAGGATGAAGCAATGCCCATTAGAAGCAGTAGGCTCAATCTTGCCAATCATGTCAATTCCCCACATGGAGAAAGGCCACGGAGAAGCCATAACATTCAGTGGACTGGGTGGCACATCGATCTTATCAGCATAGATCTGGCACTTGTGACACCGCTTGGCGAACTTGAAAACATCCGTTTCCATGGTCAGCCAGTAATAACCTGCCCGCAACAACTTTCTGGTCATAGCATGCCCACCAGCATGTGTACCAAAAGTTCCTTCATGGACCTCTTCCATGAGTAAATTGGCTTCCTTCTCGTCTACACACCGGAGGAGGACCAAATCGTGGTTCCTTCTATACAGAACGCCGTCGGGATTCAGATAGAAATTGCCTGCTAATCTCCTTAGAGTCTTCTGATCACGACTGGATGCCCCAGCCGGATATTCCTGGTTCTTCAGGAAATTCTGTATGTCGAAGTACCAAGTTTTACCGTCAGATGCGTCATCAACTGCAAACACAAAGGCCGGCCTATCAAGGCGAGATATGACAATCCTGGGAGCCTCATTCCAGTAGTTGACCTTATACATCGAGGATAATGTTGCAAGGGCGTCTGCCATTTGATTCTCCGCCTGAGGTACATGATGAAACTCCACCTTATCAAAGAAAGGTAACAACCTTCTCGCATAATTCACGTACGGTACCAGATTAGGTTGGCGTGTCTCCCACTCTCCCTTAATCTGATTCACAACCAATGCTGAATCCCCACATACGTCCAGATTCTTGATCCTCAGATCAATAGCCTCCTCTAACCCCATAATACAAGCTTCATACTCGGCTTCATTATTCGTCACTGGAAAAGTCAATCTGGCTGTAAACGGGATGTGCGACCCGTGGGGAGTTGTAATGATTACCCCAATCCCACTACCATACAAATTGACAGCCCCATCAAAAATCAATTTCCACTGGGAACTCCGCTCAGGACCCTCACCAGGCAACGGCTCATCATAATCTTTAGCCTTCAAGTACATTATGTCCTCATCAGGAAACTCAAACTTCATAGGCTGATAATCCTCAATTGGCTGTTCGGCAAGATATTCGGACAGAACACTTCCCTTAATGGCCTTCTGGGAAACATACTGGATATCGTATTCTGTCAATACCATCTGCCATTTAGAAATCCTTCCGGAGAGCGCTTGCTTTTCAAACACATACTTGATCGGATCCATCTTCGATATCAGCATGGTTGTATGGTTCAGCATGTACTGTCTTAGACGTTTGGCAGCCCACGCCAATGCACAACATGTCTTTTCGAGCATGGAGTATCGAGATTCACAATCCGTGAACTTTTTACTCAGGTAGTAAATTGCATGCTCTTTCCTTCCTGTCTCGTCATGTTGACCGAGAACACAACCCATACTGTTCTCAAGAACCGTTAGATACATAATCAGTGGTCGTCCCGCTACTGGGGGTATTAACACCGGAGGTTCCTGCAAGTATTCTTTTATCCTTTCAAATGCCCTTTGGCAATTGTCGTTCCAGACCACCGCTTGATCTTTCTTTAACAGTTTGAATAATGGTTCACACGTGGTCGTTAGGTGAGAGATGAACCTAGCAATGTAGTTCAACCTCCCTAGGAATCCACGGACTTCCTTTTCTGTTCTCGGTGCTGGCATCTCTTGTATTGCTTTTATTTTTGCAGGATCGACCTCGATTCCTTTCTTGCTCACAATGAACCCGAGTAGCTTCCCGGATCTCACTCCGAAGGTACACTTGTTAGGATTCAGCCTCAGCCTGAACTTCCTCAGCCTCTTGAACAACTTCAGCAGATTAACCAGATGTTCTTCCTCCGTTTGAGACTTGGCAATCATGTCATCGACATACACCTCAATCTCTTTGTGCATCATGTCGTGAAAGAGCGTTGTCATAGCCCGCTGGTACGTTGCCCCAGCATTTTTCAAACCAAAGGGCATCACCTTATAACAGAAGGTTCCCCACGGGGTGATAAAGGTCGTTTTTTCCATATCCTCCGGAGCCATTTTGATCTGGTTGTACCCCGAAAATCCATCCATGAAAGAGAACACCGAAAACTGAGCCGTATTGTCAACTAACACGTCAATATGCGGCAGCGGGAAATCATCTTTCGGGCTCGCTTTGTTTAGATCCCTATAATCGACACACATTTGAACCTTGCCATCTTTCTTTGGCACAGGCACGATATTAGCGACCCAAGTGGGATAAGTGGTGACCGCCAGGAATCCAGCATCCCATTGCTTCTGCACTTCTTCCTTTATCTTTACAGCCATGTCAGGACGAGTCCTTCTGAGTTTCTGCTTCACTGGTGGGCAATCTTCCCTCAACGGCAGACGATGAACAACCATATCAGTATCCAAACCTGGCATGTCCTCGTAGGACCAAGCAAATATATCACTGTATTCGCGCAACATCTCATTAAGCTCTTGCTTGATGTCAACCTGCAACGCGGCCCCTATACGAATATTCCTGACGCATTCTTTAGACCCTAAATTGACAATATCAATCTCTTCCTGGTGAGGCAGAATGATTCTCTCCTCTTGCTTCAACAACCGACTCAGCTCTTCTGGTAAGTCACTCTCCTCAACAATCTCCTCCTCAGCTTGGAAGATCGGATGCTCGAAGTCTAAACGAGTCATAGGAAGTCTTTGGTCGATGTCATCTGAAAATTCATGAATCCTGCGAGGGAAACGGTTAAGTGCTTCAAAATGATATACAAGCAAAATGCATAACCACGCTGCCATTTTATTGCAAAATAAAAACAGAAAGAAAAGGATCACAACATTTGAATGTAAAAAACGTCGTCATTTATTGATCATGCAAACATACAGGTAAACAGTTAGGCCCTAAGACGAGATCAACGATGCCCCGGGCAAGGCATGTGATCATACAATGATTGAAAAACAACGCATTACTGTTTGGTGACTTGGATGACGTCCTGGATGGACCAGTTGCATAGGCTTTGCCCCGGCGTGCTGGGTCGAATCCATGCGTCCATGTCGCAGTCGCTATCCACTTCCTCCGTATCAGACACGGCATTAATCCTTTCGAAGCTAACTCCTCCGGGCGTGAACACGACAGGTCCCTTGTACTTAGGCGCACTCTGTGAGGGAGATGGGCGGTACCCCAAGCCATACCTATCTTGCTTCACTGGTATGTATGGAATCTGCCCCCACTTCTGAGTCTCTCCCGCTTGCACCAATGCCTTGGCTTCTTTATATGAGGAGACGGTCACCTCTTGCCCTTTACTCTTCACTGGAGCTTCTTCTTTAACCTTCACCCCTTCGAACGCCTGACACAGCGTTTCATGAATCTCTCCATCTACCTCCACATACTTGAAGGAAGACAAATGACTGACTAAGATATCCTCTTCGCCACACACCGTCACAATACTCCCCTCAACCATATACTTCAACTTCTGATGGAGTGTAGAAGTTACTGCCCCAGCGGCATGAATCCAAGGTCTCCCGATCAAACAACTATATGCAGGCTGGATGTCCATGATGTAAAACACTGTATCAAACACCTCCGGACCTACCTGGATGGGTAACGTTACTGACCCGAATACCGACCTCCTTGTTCCGTCAAAGGCCCTCACCACCAAATCACTAGGTGTGCACAACAACCCACGGGTATCCAATTTCAACAAGGCTTTCTTTGGTAACACATTCAACGAGGACCCAGTGTCCACCAGCACATGGGATAAAATCGTGCCCCGGCATTCGATAGAGATGTGCAAGGCATTATTGTGATCACACCCTCTAGGCGTTAGGTCAAAATCCGTGAATCCCAAACCATGCCCAGCGTTGACATGTGCCATAACTCCCTCCAGCTGATTAACTGAAATCTCTTGCGGCACGAAGGATGTCTCAAGTACCTTCAACAAGGCATTTCTATGCGCCTCAGAACACAACAACAGCGATAATATGGAGATCTTGGACGGGGTCTGCTGCAGGTGCTCTACAATCTTGTAGTCACTTTTGCGAATCAATCTCATGAATTCTTCCACATCTTTGGTTATCGGTTCTTTCTCCTTACTCCCCGAAGATTCCCCCTCAACAACTTTGCTCTTACCCCTGGCGAGCCTCTCTGCCTCGATCTCAGGTGAAGTGAAAATTCTCCCGCTCCGGGTTATACCACCCGCTCCCACTATGTTGTCTACGGATCCCGCTGGCGGATCATTCAAGTCAATCTTTTCCCCATTACAATACACCTCAGCACCATAGCACCACGGGACTGCCTTTGTGCTCACATAAGGGACTGGTTTAGCCTTGGTAATAGTAATGGTCGGCCTTTTCGATGATGCCAAAATCGTCACTGATTTGAACGGAATGGTGATCGTAGCAATCTCCCAGCGCTCTTTTTCAGATTTTGTCTCAACAGCCTTCTCTCGCCCCACAGACCTGTCAAACTGCAGGATTCCTTCATCAATCAAACCTTGAACTCCCCTTTTCAACTTCTCACGGCCCCCAGGTTGGACCAAACAGTCAGCACACTCTTCACTGCAACCGGGGTAGACACCTCCTTTCAATAAGTGCTGCTTTACGTAACTCAAAGGGGTTTTCAGCTTGCTCACTTCCGACACTAAGTCCAACTCATCATCTATCAGGATTGCATTGGCCCCAGCCCCACCATGCTTGGGCATTGGCTGCTGCGTGATATTAGGACCGTCCTTCCCGAAGTTAATAGCCGTACTATCAAGCAAATCCTGTACTTTATGCTTGAAAGCTAGGCAATTTTCAATACTGTGCCCTGGTGCACCTGAATGGAAGTCACAGTGCTCATTAACATCATACCCGACTGGTGGCTGGCCGGTTGGTGGTGCTAAGGTCCTCTTCTCGACTAGCTGCAATTTCAACAAAGTTTGAAGGAGTTCTGCATATGATACCGGCGGTACCTCGAATACTCTCCTCGGTCGTGGGTTCTGAAGTCTGCGCTGATTATTATTAGGCTGCTGCTGTGGTTGTTGTCTCGGTTGCTGAGAAGGCCCTGGAATGGTTACGCTTGCAACCTGCGATTGCTGATGCCAGTTCTGACCTCTATTCCTCCGTCGAGCATTGTATACAACGTTGGCATCACCCTTCCTTTTACCACCAAACGTCTTCTTATTACCTCCTGCAGAACTGGACTCACCCGCTTGAATTTTACCAATCTTCACTCCGTTTTCAATGCGCTCCCCCATCAAGATCAACTCAGAGAAAGTACTCATCGAAAAATTGAGCAACCGGTCATAGTACATTACAGAAAAAGTTCCTATGAACATATCCATCATTTCGCGCTCCACCATCGGAGGGTGTACCCTAGTAGCCAGATCTCGCCATCTCTGGGCGTATTCCTTAAAGCTCTCGCTAGACTTTTGAGACATGCTCTGCAGCTGGACTTGGTTGGGGGCGAGATCACTATTATATTGATAATGTCGGACAAAAGCCTCTGCCAGCTCTTTCCAACTCCTGATCTGAGTAGGCTCCAAGCTCATGTACCACTCCAGCGATGGCCCTAACAGGCTATCCTGGAAGAAGTGCATTAGCATCTTTTCATCCTCAGAATACGCGGACATACGCCTGTAAAATGCGCGCACATGCACCCTAGGGCATGTATCCCCTTTGTACTTATCAAACGACGACGCTTTGAATTTCAGCGGGACCCTCAACCCTGGGACCAGCCCCATATTTGACATATCCAGCCCAAGAGCATTCTGGCTGGATAATCCGTTCACTTTCTCTTCTAGCAGTCTCATCCGATGGTTGTCATCCCTAGCTCTTTCATAACCCTCATTCTGACCAGAGAACATATCCTCCTGACGATCCTTCCAGCGAGGTACTGCATCGTATCCAACATAATCTGCATCACGGCCCAGACCCGTTTGGAAGTACCTGGGGTCGTACCTCAGATTGCCCATCTCTTGAGCGTTGTATGCACCAGTTCCATATCCAAGATTACCATAACCATAGTCACCAAACCCAGCCTTGGTGCCAGCAATGTTGCCATACCCTGTGTTCACACCATTGAAGCCCTGGTTACCATTATTACCATTCATTCCGACATTCTCAACGCCCCCATTGAAACCCTAGTTGACATTACCCACAAATACCCCAGCAGTATCTGCATTGACATTCATATTACCGGCGTTCCCACCTCCACCTACAGGACCAGTTTCTCCAGCATTCAAACCGGTTACGGGAATAGCTTCAGCACTTTGACGATTCTCAATTCGGGGAGAAGCAGCAATGCTTTCACCATGCGGTGTCCTGTTGTTTTCAGCCCGTGCGACTATCGGTTGAACCAGATTCTGCAGCTGCTCTTTTCCTTTGGAGATGGTCTCCATGGTTTGCATGAGCATGGCCATCCTGTCACGCATTTCTTGCATTTCACTCTGCACGTTGTCCATGATCTTCTTGTGATTAATTCTGGTAGAGTAACGGTGGACCCGCTTTTCTGCAATCCTGAAAATACCTGGGGATATGGATGGAGAATGATAAGGAACATGGATCACAAACCTGTAATGCATTGTGATTTATGCAAACAACAATGCAAAAATGCTAACGTGCATGTGTGCGTTGGGGATATTTCCCCTCCAATTCCAGTGTCAAGGTAGCAAGACAAAAGAAACCATAAAGACAATATTTAGAAAAACTCTCATATATTGGAAAAACAGTCTCGTCAAGGAGTTACACAACTATGCTCCATACAACTGATATGATAAAGGAGGATCCCAACCAACATGCCTGGTGGTGATCTCAACACATAGAATACAAGAGAGAAATCAAGTGCGGGTACAGTCGCAGAAATCCTCGAACAGCTTCTTCGTCTCTGCGTGATCCGGTCGATAAATCAAGCCTTCTATCAACTGATCCCTTTTCCTGACCGTTCCATGGATATCTCTGACAAAATCTTCCCAAGCCTTATCCTGGGCACCATCCTCAGGTTTGGGCCTCTTGGTG
This sequence comes from Lathyrus sativus, assembly GCA_963859935.3. NCBI lineage: Eukaryota > Viridiplantae > Streptophyta > Magnoliopsida > Fabales > Fabaceae > Lathyrus > Lathyrus sativus. Next base: position 368,090,057 of record OZ012741.1, read on the forward strand.
TCTGCTCTATGCTGACAATCTTCCAGATTCTTCATGGCATCAATCAGTTTGCGTTCGGTCTCGTATCAACGGCATGCTTCTTCTTCAAGCTCTTCAATCTTCACTCTAACCTGTTCTCCCAACTGAGCAACCTGTACCTTTAGCTCTTCTTCCCGTTCTTTGCATTTGGCCATAGTAAGGTCCCAATGCTCTCTGAACTTAGCTAACTTCGTGTAGGCCCTTTCCAGCTCTTGCTTCTTAGTAGCCAATACACTGCTAACTGAGTCTACATCTAACTCCAGACGCTTCTTGGTTTCAGTCAACTCCAATAAAGTAGTCTTCAGATGTTTCAAAGTTTCGGCCTGTTGCTTGGAAAAATATCCTGTTTCAATCTTTTCATGACGAAGCTGGGCGTTCTCTTTCTCTAAAGCTTCTTTAACCTTTGCTAACTCTTCTTTCTCCGCCATCAGCTGCTTGTATACCTGCATGTCTATAGTGGTGGGCTCCTCCACCGGAGAAGGATACAATGGCTGAACTGCAGGATAAGGCATAAGGAATTTCGTAGCTCGTTCACGAATCCATTCCACATACGGACCAAGAACTCGAGTACCCCCTTTGCTACATGAAGGCTTCCCTCTCTTATGCAGGTTCTTCCATGCTTTCTCAAGCTTGATCAACATCTCTTCCTCTATTGCCCCAGTGAGATACAGAGATTCCTGTATCTCCTCGGGCTTTGGCGCTTCCTGAGGTGCATACCCAAACTGCCTGATTAATAAGGAAGGGTTGTAATTGACACACCATTTCCTTCCTATCAAAGGAACATTAGGGAATCCTTCGCAACTGTATATGACCTCAACTCCTAACACCTCCTCATTAACCCACACCACATTCTCAGAAGTCAACCCCATCAAGCGCTCAGGCCATCCTAAAGAATCAATAGAAGTGACGAAAGGCCCTGACTTCGGCATATGACTAGTAAACCACCTGCACAGTAGAGGTACACAACAAGAGACATTCCTTCCTTGCCGCTTTTCATTTTGGTAGTGAGTGGAATGGTGGATATCTCCCAGCAAGGTAGGAACTTGGTTCTTTGCAGCCAGAATATAGAAAGCATCTGCATCAACAAAATCAGGAAGGTTTGGGAACAATACAATGCCATAAACACACACAACAAGGATGGCGTCAAAAACAACCCAGCCACCCTTCTTGGCATACTCCCGAGCCTTCTCCACCATAACAACCAACGGAAATCCCCACGCATCTCCTCTTCTGATCATCTTCCCTGTCAGCTCAAACTCTCCTAAGTACAGAATAACAGAAAGCTCAGCCAGATTAGGCTTAGCGTCCGTGTGATAGAAAGGCATCTGCTCGCGAATCGGTATATCCAAGAGTGCAGAATACTCCTTCAGGGTAGGAGCCAAGACAAAATCAGGAAATACGAAACACCTGAGTTCAGCATCATAAAACTGCAACAGGGTGTAAATGCCGCTGATCTCATAAGCCGAGGGCTGGTAAACATAAGTCAGGATCCTCCCATATGTCTTCCTGAAATCTCCCATCACCTTCTTCCTAGCAATAGTAATTAACTCTGACAACAGACTGATATCTGGAGACGGGAATTTGTAGGGTAACACTCTCTTCATGGCTTCCATGTCTTGCTAGGAAACAACCACCGGAACTGGGAGGGAAAATATGTACCTGCAATACACACACGTTAGTTGGATGCAAATGGTGATGCAGTAATGCAATATGATAAATGATGCAATCAGTGAACACAGGGGCCATGCTGTAGCCTGAGGAGGAACATCTCTGTGATGTCAAGAGCAGAAAACCACCACAGTCACCAGAACTTCATGACACTAACTATCATCTGACACTCAAAATACAAATCCCCTGGTAAGAAATCCATCTGAACCTCTGTATCTGACGAGAAAACCATCTGATAATAGTATCAACCTCAAACAAGAAACCCATCTGATCCAAACAACACACCTGTTAACGAGCCAAGAAAACTATCTGATAAATACTGAATCATGGTTTCTAAAGGCCAGTTTTCCTGCAATAACCCAATCCCTCTCACAGGTATGGACCTAATCCACGGGCAAAGGTACGGCATCCTATGCGGTCATCAGCGTCACAGACTTTCATGAGTGACGATACGATTCCCAGAAGGAGTGGCATCATCGAGTCATGAAGAGGCCTCACTTAGCTGACTTCCAAATGATCGGTCCCCAGAGTCGACAATCCTCACGTCTGGACTCCCCTCAGATCCTCAGGACCGGAAAGGAGCACCTCGGAGAGAACCTCGTCTGAGCGCAGATTTCGTAGGGAACGGTGCCTGCTCAGCAGACAGGTTCGTCTACTACTCTCCGCAACTATGTCTAGGTGCATACTCAAGCCCAGGTCCGGCTTCTCACTCATAGTAACCTCCCTTTCCCACATCAATAATCATAATAATATAGTGCTGAAAGTAAATGCGGAAAGGTAAAGGTGCGGGAAAGTAACGTGCAGAAAGATAAAACACATATGCACAACACCCAACAGATAAACACCCAAGCGCTAGGATTGACTCGCGTAGGGGATGGGAAACGGTCCCAGCATAAGGGATGGGAAAAGTCCCTAGATGCTCATATTCCCCAGCAGAGTCGCCAGCTGTCGCTACTGCGAAAATCGGCGCCGACTGACAGAAGAGTCGCCACCGTGCGTTATTTATCCCAAAGGAGGGAAAGGAAACGCTCGAAGTAAACCTCGCAAAAAATGGGAAAGGTATGGTCGTCGCAACCAAAACCTGGGTTCGGGAGTCAGTTACGCAAGGGGAAGGTATTAGCACCCCTCACGTCCGTCGTACTCGACGGGATCCACGCTTGGTGTTTATAAGGAAAAGGGTGTGTTTATCTATCTACGCTAGTGGTCAGTCTGAAAAGAAAAGAAAAAGGACAGGACTCGACAGAACATACGCTGTTTTGGGCCTACGTACTCCCTCGTGCAATGGGAAAGTCAGAGTCAACGTAGTTCGACTACCTACGTCTAGACGGGGGGAAGGTTGCTCGCCAGGACATCGCGTCCTGTGCCTACGTACTTCCACACGGCATGGAAGATCAGAGCAAACGTAGTTCGACTACGCACGACACAAGTTGTTCAAGTGTTTTTTTATGGGAAAATGCACCTTAACCAAGGGTTTTCACAGTCCAGGAGGACAAAATGTTTTGATGTTTGTTCAAATCTTTTGACGGAAGAAATGAATTCACTTTTGTTTTATCCTTTATTAAGTGTTTTTCTGTTGTTTTGAGAAAGGAAAGAGACACCCTAAAACTATGGTTGAAAAGGGGAATCTACCTAATGTTATCATGCCTGGTTGACCAACCTAATGTCTATCATAACTCCTCCACAGCGAAGAAGTTAGAGCTCCTAAGGGATCATGGCAACAACACTAAACAGCAAACAGAAATCACTGCAAAGCAAAGAAATACTGGAAATATGCATGAATGCAACAACAAAATAAGCAAGGCACAAAGGCCACAAACCACAGAGGCAAGGGAGCTCAGCTCTACCAAATACCAGCAAGCAAAGCCACTCAATAACAATCAAGCAGAAGGAGGACCACCTCAACTTCTCATGCACACAAAGCCTATTTCTAAGATGCACCTATCTCAGAAATATCTAGATGAACCCCTAAGTCTAATGCAGCACAGCACCACACAAGTCAAACAACACAAAGAGAAGGCTAACCAGCCTGGCAAACTCCTATCCCAAACTTAAGCCAAAACCCTGAGCAGGACCCCTAAACAACCCTAAAACAAAACCCTAATCCACCTCTGAGCAAAGCCCTATGCAAAACCCTAATCAAATCCTTAAGCAAAGCCCTAAACAAAACCTCACACAAGAGAAATCAATCCCAGACTTCAAGCTTCAAGACAAGCTTACCAAAGAAAGGGAGCTAAGTAGGCAAACTCATAGTGCCTTCCTCAGGAAAGTACTAGGAGGCTCCTACTTAGGAATCATATCCCATGTGGCTCAACAACTGTGAATGGTTTACATTCCTCCTCAGGAGAAACTAAACTCACATGAAGGCTCCAACATCATTGGATACTTGAGGAATCCTACGTGAACTAGGGGAACTAAGTGAACAGACCCATAGTACCTTCCTCAGGAAAGTACTAAGGGGCTTCCACTTAGGAATCATATCCCATGCGGCTCAACAACTGTGAACGGTTTACATTCCTCCTCAGGAGAAACTAAACTCACATGAAGGCTCCAACATCATTGGATACTTGAGAAATCCTACGTGAACTAGGGGAACTAAGTGAACAGACCCATAGTACCTTCCTCAGGAAAGTACTAGGGGGCTTCCACTTAGGAATCATATCCCATGTGGCTCAACAACTGTGAACGGTTTACATTCCTCCTCAGGAGAAACTAAACTCACATGAAGGCTCCAACATCATTGGATACTTGAGAAATCCTACATGAACTAAGGGAACTAAGTGAACAGACCCATAGTACCTTCCTCAGGAAAGTACTAGGGGGCTTCCACTTAGGAATCATATCCCATGCGGCTCAACAACTGTGAACCGTTTACATTCCTCCTCAGGAGAAACTAAACTCACATGAAGGCTCCAACATCATTGGATACTTGAGAAAGAGGTGAGAAGAAAGAATGAAAGACATCCATAGTACCTTCCTCAGGAAAGTACCATGAATTTCCCTCAAACTTCAGGGTCTCAAACCTCACAGAAAGAGAGCAAACTCCTAAACCAAGACCTCAATCCATGCATCCTTGCATGCTCCAACAAGACTTCATCCAGCCTCCACCTTCAAGAAGAAACCACAGGCCCTCAAACCACAAGAAGCTATCTCTAAAGTTCAACCACAGTTGAACTTCAAAGTCAGAAGCCCTCAAGACTTCTCCTATTCTCAGGCTCAAACAAAAAATACCAGAACACCCTATAAAAATCTACCAAAAATCTAGGGGAAACCTACATTCCTCTATGATCCCAAGATCAAATCTCAAAGACTAAGTCAACTTCTAAGGCTACTAAACAATCCCTAACATTGAATGGTCAAGGATTAACCAGCAAGTTATGAGGTCTCTACTCTCTAACCCTAAAACAACATCAATCAATTCCTAAAAAATCTATGAAAAATCTATGGGGAGCATGCATTAGTCTAGTACAACATACTAAAAAAATAAAGCAAAATTCAATACCAGGCAAGAGAACTAAAATCAACAAGGCAGACACATCACAAATCAATTATTCAATACCAATTAAAATACAAAAAATGCAATAGAAATTAAAATGCATGATCAATTCAATATTTTTGCACCATAAAATCCTAAATTGAATTATGAATCTACAGAAAAAAGAAGGGAATTAATTGGATATTCCTACTATTTTTTATGGATTATTTTCTAACATGATACAAAATAAAGAATTTAAAAAGGAAAATAAAACAGGGGGGAAATAGCACAACGCTTCAGTTGCTTTTCAGACTGGGCTAAACATGGGGGTGCGCGTAGCAATTGACTAAGCCCAAACCAAAATCTCATTATTCTTCTCACAGCCAGGGAGGGTATAGCGAGTAAAGAGAGGGGTGCGTTTCAGCAAACTCAGATTTGGGCCTAAACCCAATCTAAACCCTAACCCACCTATTAGCCAACAAAACCAAAATCTCCTCTCCCAAACCCGTCTACTGTTCATCACGCCAAACCCTAGCTGCGCCATTTGCATCTCAAACTCTCTCTCAGCCCTCTCAAACCTCTCTGAAGCATTTCCAAACTCTCACGAATCTCAATCGTACCATCATTCTCTAACTCAAATCCACTCAACCCTAAACTAGATTACCCTCATCAACAAATCTAACATTCAAAACTCAAAACAGAAACCCTAATCCAGTTGGACAAATGACTATGATACAAAAAGGAATGAAACCTGGGTGAAGCAACGAAGACGATGGAGCTTCTGGAGAATTCTTCGCGGATGCTCGAAGACCAACGACCTTGATGGTGTTTGAAGATGATCTGGGAGCCTTGAAGATCTTGACTAACGATGCGGTGGACTCAATGAAGCTGACGATCGGAGAATCGGTTGCGATGACGTTCTTGAAGGCGAAGCTGACGACGAAGTTTCTTGAAGTATGACGAAGATCTGTGAGGATTGCTGGAAAACGTATGAAGATCTATGAATATTTCTGGGAAAATGAAGAACTCGGTTGAATATCTTTAAGATTTTTCTGGAGATGTGATGAAGGACGATGAAGGATCTGGGCGGGATGATGAAGATCTATGAGGAACCAGATGAAGATTTAGGTAGATCTTGATGAATCTGGGGAACTGGACAAGCGTGATGAATTTTCCGGCGGGACAAAGCAGTTTCCGGCGAGTTTGACGGTGGCGTCTGGTGATTGTTGTTGAGGATCGGAGGAGAAAGATGAGACTCTTGAGAATCTGCAAAATTTGCAGATTCCGGCGAGCTGAGCGGCGGCCGGAGGTTGTTAGGGTGGCCGGAGTTGGTTGTCACCGGGCTTGCATGGACGGCGGGGACTTTCCCGGTGAGAATGAGGTGCCACAAAGTGGCAGTCGTGCATGCAGAGGGTGAAGGATGTGAGGACGCGTGGCAAGGTGCTGGCAGAGAGAGAGTGAGTGGGTCAGGGTGAGGTGTCAGTGTGTGGGAAGAGAGAGAAGAGGACGCGTGGCCTGCTTCTTTTATAGACATGTGGCACTTTTCTGGACAAAAAAATGGCTGAAATGATGAACTGGGCCTCCAAACCCTGAACTGGCCCACGAAAATGACCCTAAAAAAAAACTGAATTAAAATAATTAATGAAAATGATTAAAAACTGATTAAGGCCTTAAACCTAATTAACTAAAAATTAAAACTACAATTAAATCTAAATGAAAATTAAACGATCCTAATTAATTCTAACACACTCAATTAAAACCTAACTAATATTAGACTCTAATTAAACTAATTAAATCCTAATTAAATCTAAAAGATGATTAAAATCTAGTTAAACTCTATTAAATCAAAAAAGAATTAACATCTAATTAAATTCTATATTAAACTAAAACTAATATCTATTAATAAAAAGAACTATTAACCTATATTAAACCTAATAAAATAAATTAATATCTAACAAAAGATTAAATCTATATTAAAAATAAACTCTATTAAATCTACATCTAAAAACTATTAAATCCCATAATATCTATTAACTATTATTTTACTAGTCTATTAAAATTCTATTTAAAAAGAAAAATCTATTATATTCCATTAAAACTATTAAAAAACTATTAAAACCTATTAAAAATTCTATAAAATTCTAACAAATGATTTAGCTATAAAAAATAAAAAAATGCAAACAAAGGCCAATGGCCAACACAAAGGAGAGCGCGAGACCAGATCGACGCAAATAGTAAACCCAGACACCAAGAATCTCCAAAATCACTGCGTAAGCCGAAAACACCGAGAAGCGCACAATTTCCCGAAGATAAAACCCTGATTAACTAGACTGGATCTGAAATATCCGGTAGATGAAAACCAAGCTGTAACCCTGACATTCTCTGTCTGTGCACAAATGTCATGCATTTGATATGCGAATACGAATTGAACCATGAACCAGATAGGAGAACCGGTTGGTCAAATTTTAGGGTGCAACAATCACAATATTTGAATACGAAGAAAAACGCCTTTTGATTTATTGATAAAATGCATGTACATAATCAAACAAGGCCCTGGCAATAAAACCACTATGTCCCGGGTAGGACATAGGGTTGTACAATGATTGGAAAAAGTAAATCATTACTCTTTGCTTGACATCTGGATGATATCCTTGACGGACCAGTTGTTGAGGCTCTCGCCTGGCTTGCTTGGCTGGATCCAAGAGTCTAGGTCACAGTTGCTATCTTCGCTGTCTTCAGACACCGCGTTGACGCTTTCAAATATCACCCCTCCACTGGTAAACTGGATCGGCCCTTTACCTCGCGACGCATTGCTAGAAGAGGAGGCTTCAGCTCCAGGAGAATATCCCAACCCGAACTTGTCTTGCTTGTTAGGTATCTCCAAAATTCGCCCCCAGCCTGGGGTAGATCCGGCTTGGACAACGGCCCGGGCTTTCTTGAAGGAAGAGAGAGTCATCTCTGGCTTCTCAGTGATTACAGGACCTGTGTTCTTGACTTTAACGGCTTCGAACGCTTGACATAGGGTCTCCTGGATTTCCCCATCCATCTCAACATACTTGAAGGACGACAAATGGCTCACCATTATGTCTTCCTCGCCACATACGGTCACTATGCTACCTCCGACGGCGTACTTGAGCTTCTGGTGCAACGTGGAGGTCACGGCACCCGCGGAATGGATCCATGGCCGGCCTAAGAGACAGCTGTAGGCAAGCATGATGTCCATAATGTAAAAGATCGCGTCGAACGTTTCCGACCCAACTTGGATCGGCAACGTCACCTCCCCGAAAACATGGCGTCTGGTTCCATCAAACGCTTTCACAACCAGATCACTGGGTGTGCAAATCACTCCACGAGTATCTAACTTCACCAACACTTTCTTCGGAAGAACATTGAGTGACGACCCTGTGTCCACCAACACGTGAGACATAATCGTTCCCCTACACTCTATCGGGATGTGCAGGGCGCTGTTGTGGTTCCTCCCCTTCGGCGTCAGCTCCAGGTCAGTGAACCCTATCCCATTTCCAGCATTCACGTGGGCTACGACCTCTTCCAACTTGTTTACCGATATTTCTTGCGGTACATATGCGGCGTTCAACACCTTCAGTAGCGCGTTGCGGTGTGCTTCAAAACACAACAACAAATTCAGGATGGAAATCTTCGAGGGTGTTTGATGGAGGTGATCCACGATCTTATAGTCACTCTTTTTAATCAACCTCATAAATTCCTTGGCGTCTTTAACGAGTAAGTCTTTTTCTACCCCGCAAGGGATCTCTTCAACGACTTTACTTTTACCTTTATCAATTGCATCAACTCTGTCTGCTTTGTCCGCCACGACCTCAGGTGGTGCAAACACTCTTCCACTGCGAGTAATTCCGCTAACGCCCGCTAGGTTCTCCACAGACGACCCAAACGGTTCAAGTTCCAAATTCTCTCCGTTGCAGTAGACCTCCGCCCCATAATGCCATGGGACAACGTTAGTGCTTTCGAAGGGTATCAGCCCAGCTTTGGTGATGGTAATCGTGGGCGGCCTTAGTGCAGAAATAGTTATCGTCCGACGAGGGATGATGATGGTGGCAACCTCATCATCTTGCTTCAGCATTACCTCTCCCGATCCGCCTTCGGCCCTCCGGCTAAACTGCAGGATTCCTTTGGTCATCAGACTTTGAATCCCCTCTATCAACTGTTCACATCCATCAGGACTTTTCGCACAGCCCATGCACAACTCTCCGCAACCTGGAAAGAAACCTCTTTTCATCAGCTTAGCCTTAACGAAGCTAAGTGGTGTCTTCAGATCTCTGACGTCAGTCAACAAATCCAAACTCTCGTCTTCAATAATGGCATTTACTCCACCTCCCCTATGATTCAGCATCGGGTTCTTCGTGACGTTTGGCACATTATCTGAGAAGTTGATGATCTTAGCGTCCACCATATCCTGCACCTTGTGCTTGAAGGCTTTTCAATTCTCTATGGTGTGGCCTGGTGCCCCTGAGTGAAACTCACAAGTTGCATTCGCATCATAACCTGGCGGAGGTGCCCCTGTCAAGGGAGTCGGGGTTCTCTTCTGAATCAGCTGTAACTGGAGCAGGGTCTGCAATAGTTGAGCGTAGGACATGGGCGGTGTATCGAGGTGACGACTTGACAATGGTGCCATGTTCTGATACTTTCTGTACCCTTGTTGATTCGGCTGCTGCGGCTGCTGCTGTTGTGGCTGTTGAACGGCCGGGATAGTTATGTTGGCCACCTGTTGGTTAGGGCTTTTACCCTTCCTTCGAGCGTTGGTCACGGCGCTCGTTTCTCCTTCCCGTCTTTTGCCACCATAAGGTTTCTTGCCTCCTCCAGCTGAGGATGAATCACCTTGAATTTTCCCTAGTTTGATCCCATTTTCGATGTGCTCACCCGTGATAATGAGATCTGAGAAGGTTCCGGACATACCGCTGACCAATTTCTCATAATAAACCCCTGGGAGGGTGGCCATGAACATTTGCACAAGCTCACGTTCAACCATCGGCGGCTGAACCCTGGCTGCCAACTCACGCCATCGCTGGGCGTATTCCTTGAACCCTTCGTTGTTCCTTTGCGGCAGATTCTGCAGTTGGACTCGGTTCGGGGCCAAGTCATTGTTATATTGGTAGTGGTGCACAAATTCTTCAGCCAGGTCCTTCCACGTGCGCACACTGGTAGGTTCTAGACTCATGTACCATTTGAGGGAGGGTCCAGACAGACTGTCCTGAAAGAAGTGCATCAGCAACTTCTCGTCCTCAGAATGAGCGGACATTTTCCGATAGTATGATCTCAGATGGACGCGAGGGCAAGTGGTGCCCTTGTACTTTTCAAAGTCAGGTACCTTGAACTTGGGAGGCACCTTGAAATCAGCAATCAGTCCCAACTTGGACATATCAACGCCCAGGGTGTTCTGGTTCTCGATATTTCTCATCTTATCCTCGAGGGCCTTAAACCTAAGCCGTGCTTCAGCAGTCAGCTCACCTTCGGCACCTCTTTGAGAGAACACATCATCTTGACGATCTTCTAACCACGGCTGAGGCCCGAACAGATTCCCAACACCTCCATTGTCGTTGCCCAGCCCAACATTGACGTTAGCTTCAAAATTCCCATTACCGACGCCCATCGTATTACCATTGAGTCCCATGTTAGCTATCACATTACCATTGGCACTGCCATTCCCTCCGGTCACGGGGACGCCATTCTGAGGAGTTTCAACGGGTGGAGGGGTAGGCACGGTCCCACCATGGAGTACGCCATTGCTATCGACCCTTGAAATCAGAGGCTGAACCAAGGTTCTGAGCTGATCCTGGCCATTGGCGACCGCTTGCATGAGCTCCATGAAGCGATCCATTCTTTCGCGGAGTTCCTGAGCATCAGTTTGCACTTGCTCCATGATTCTGGTTTGATTTGCTCTGGTCGGATAGCGGTGGATAGGTCTCTGATCAATCCTGGAACAACCTGAAACAACCTGTAAACACACAAGGGTTAGGAAAAATGACAAAGTGCTCGTTATGCAAATGCTTCATGCAAATGCAAACATGTGTCTGTGCGTTAGGGAGATTTCCCCCGATCCTAGTGCCTGAGTGCCAGTGCTGATAATAAGAAGTCTGAGTCCAATCATGGAAATAACATCTCATATATAGAAAGAAAGTCCATCAAGGCAGTACACAACGTCAGTGAGTACAAGCGGAATCAATAGCATGACCTCAACCAACAAGCCTGGTGATGGTCAGCATACAACAATGATCAAACAAAAGGAATACAAATAGTCAAGCACGGCCACGGGCATGAAACTCTTCTAACAACTCCTTCGTTTCTGGATGACCAGGCCGAGTGAGTAACCCTTTGACGAGTAACTCTCTCTGCATAATGGTGTACTGGAGACCTTCGACCGAATCTTTCCATGCTCCTTCGCCGAAACAATCTTCTAACTTCCGCTTCTTGGACTCAAACGTCAGTTTGCGCTCCTTCAGGTTAGCAAGAGCTTTGTTGAGCTGGCTTTCAGCGGCATATCTGCGAGCGGTTTCTTCATCAAACCTCTTCTCACTAGCCTTCACCTGGGCTTTCAGCTTGGAGATCTGTTGCATCATCTTATCCTCCCGCTCTTTCCTGTTGGCTAGGGAGGCCTTCCAGTGCTGGTTAAACTTGGATATCCTCTAATACGCTTCATCCAAGTGTTGCTTCTTCGTGGCCAGTACATCATTGACAGCCTTGAAGTCTCGACCCATGCGTTCATGCTCAGCTATCTGCTTAGTCAGATTTGTCCCTAGCTGGTTCACCAGCTCTGTCTGCCTCTTGAAAGAATGAACGACTTCGCTTCTCTCGCTTCTGAGTTGAGCCAGTTCTTTCTCCAATTCTTCATTTGCCTTTTTCAGCTCATCTCTCTCGGCTAACACCTGATTATGCTGCTGAATAGGCACGGTGGTAGGCTCTTCAATCACTGGAGGGCTTTCCGGCTTGGCAGGTAGAAACGACATCCCTATAGCACCTGCTCTGGCTCTGATCCAAGTCACGTATGGAGCGTAGGCCTGACTATTGCTCTTCCCCAGCAATGGTTTTCCCCTCTTACTGATACCATTCCAAGCGCGCTGAAGCTTAGATAACACATCCCCTTCTAGAAGACCAGTGAGGTACAGAGATTCCTGTACCTCTTCATCCTTCGGCGGAGCTCTCAAAGCATAAGAAAACTATCGGACCAACAGAGATGGATTATAGTTTATACAACCCTTCCTGCCTACCAAAGGCACGTTCGGAAACCCGCTGCAACTAAAGATAATCTCAGTGCCCAACCTATCTCTATCAAACCAGGCAGTATCCTCTGTAGATAGACTCATCAAACACTCGAACCACTCAACTGTGGCTGCAAACGGAACAAAGGGACCCCTCTTGGGTAGATGACTATCAAGCCATTTATAAAGCAAGGGCACACAGCACGAGACATTCTTACCCCTCCTGTTCTCTTTTTTGTAGTGGATGGAATGGTAAACGTCTTCTATCAAGGTAGGGACTGGATTCCCTGATGCAAAGATGCGGAAGGCGTCGAAGTCTACAAAATCGGGCATATTGGGGAACAGAATGATGCCATATACGCACAGAGCGAGAATGACGTTGAACACGACCCAACATCCGTCTTTGCCGCACTGCTGAGCCTTTCCCACTAAGAACTGCAAGGAGAAACCGGGAACCTTGTTCCAACTAGACAATACCAACTCGGAGGCATCCAGATGAAGTGACGGAGCTAGACTAGCCAGATTAGGCTCAGCATCCATATGAACAAAGGGCATCTGACTCTTGATAGGCACACCTAACAAATCAACATACTCCTCTAGCGTGGGTGCAAGAACAAAATCCTGGAAAGTAAAGCATCTCAACGGAGGATCGTAGAACTGCAGCAGGGCGTGCAACCCATTCAACTCAAACGCAGAAGGTTTACGAACCAAACTGAGCAATTTGCCGTAAGATTTTCTGAACTCATCTCTCACAGAATCATCTGCTAAAGCAATCAAACCATTCAGCTGAACAACATCAGGGGCAGGGAGCTTGTAAGCCACGGTCTTCCTCAGAGAACCCATAACAATACAATAGAAGGCCGGAAATCCTGAATCGGGGGAAACGGTACCTGCAACACAGACACACGTTAATGAAATGCAAATGGGTATGCAAAGCAATGTAAAATGCAGTCATGCAGCAGGAGATCAAGGCAACTATGCTGTGGAGATTCTGTATCAACAAAACCATGATGCTGCTCTGTCAAGAACAACCACTATATCTGATAGTAAGAAAACCCGGTATCGGACCACAAATCTGCTCTGTCAAGAACACACACACATAGGACCATAAATCTGCTCTGTCAAGAACAAACATCTGATACAGGACCTCTGATACAGGACCAAAACTCTGCTCTGTCAAGAACAAACCCACATCTGATAATAAGGACCTCTGATACAGGACCAAAACTCTGCTCTGTCAAGAACAAACCCACATCTGATAATAAGGACCTTTGATACAGGACCAAAACTCTGCTCTCTGATGATGAGAACCTCTGATACCAACAAAACTGATTCACTATCAAGAAAACCAGGTAGTCTTAAGGTTAAGGCTTCCTGCAACAAACCCAACCCTGCTCACAGGTATGGACCTAAACTGACACAAGTTCGGCATCCTATGCGGTCATCAGCGTCACAGACATTCAAGAGGGGTGATACGATACCCAGAAGGTGTGGCATCACCAGCTCATGAAGCGGCCTCACTCGGCTGAATCCCAAATGATCGGTCCCCAGAGTCGACAACCCTCCAAACCAACAACCCCCTCAACCCAAAGGGTTGAAAAAGAAGTCAACCGGGAGAACCTCGTCTGAGCGTGGATTTCATGAGACACTAGTGCCTGCCAAGCAAGCACGCGCCCACTAATTTCCACAACTAATGCTAGGTTCACTCAAGCCTGGGTCTGGCTTTTCACTCATCAGAATGCCCCTCCCACAACAGCACAGATAATCATATCATACTGAAAATAAAGTGAGGGAAATAAAAATGCGATAAATAAACACAACCCAACAAGTAATCATACAAGCGCTAGAATTGACTCTCGCAGGGGACGTTGAATCCCCAAACTGACTCGCATTCAGGACGTTGGATCCCAAGAAACTATCAAGTCCCCAGAAGAGTCGCCAGCTGTCGCTTCCGCGAAAATAAGGTGCCGGCAAAACAGAAGAGTCGCCACCTTTCGTTATTTATCCCTCAGAACGGGAAAGGAAACGATCGGAAAAACCTGACGAGAAGGTATAAGACAAGGTCATCGCAACCATTATCTGGGTTCGGGAGTCGGTTACGCAAGGGGAAGGTATTAGCACCCCTCACGTCCATCGTACTCGATGGGATCCATGATTGTTGTGTTTACTGTACGAGTTGGTTTTATCTATCTACCTATCAAGGCTGGTCTGAAAAGAAAAGAAAATGACTCGGCAAAGCGTCGCACTTTATGCCTACGTATTCTCATCAGAGAATGAGAAATCAGAGTCAACGTAGTTCGCCTAACTAGGGGTTATGGGGAAGGTGGCTCGCCAATACATCAGTATTGTGCCTACGTACTCTCAACAGATATGAGAGATCAAAGCTTACGTAGTTCGAGATACTATGGATTACGGGGATTCAGATTCATCTGTTTTATCGAGTAGGGTTAAACAGCAGTTCCAGCAGTTAGGGACAAAGCTTGTTTGCGGTAGAGATAAAGTTTAACGACACTCTTTTCTTCAGAAAAGCTTCCTTTGACTTATGGGCCCACGGGGCAAAAAGGTTTGAAGTTTATTTTCTGTCTTTTACGAAAGAACTGTTTTTTATGTTTGTTTGCAACTAGTATCGCACTAGAGACTATGACCTGAGAGTGAATGCATCGTATGTCACCCAAAGGGTGCCATACTAAACATCCAGACTGTTGAAAAGAAACTCTCCAACAATTCTTTCTCAGATAGCTTAAGGCTCGTAACGTACGACGTCAGTTAACCTTTATTACTGTATTTTAATTTGTTTTGAGATGAGAAGAGAAGGGGCTCAACTAAACGGAGACTATCAAGTCCTAATGTTGTCATGCCAAGGATTCATCCTATGGTTGAAGTTTGAAACAGGGAACCCCTAGCAATTATCATGCAAAGGTTTCAACCTAAAGTTCTAATCATCGCTTCCTTGTCAAAGGAAATAAGAGTCCTAAGGGATCATGTCAATGATAAACGGAAACAGATAAGGCATCAGCTTAAACAGTAAACAATAAACGACAGTAAAATGCATGCAATGCAAGTGAGGGAGGAAATGTGTGTGGGGCATCAGCCTCCACAAGCTCATCTCAACCTCAAGCCAGATATGAGTAACTGCAATCATACAGGAGGAAATAAAATGCTATCAAGCAAACACAATAATAACTACAATCATACAGAGGAAATAAAATGCTATCAAGCAAACATAATAATAACTGCAATCATACAGAGGAAATAACATGCTATCAAGCAGAGTAAACCACATAGGCAAGGGAGCAGGGCTCTGCCGAATACCCGCAAGCAAAGCCATACAGTAAAAATACAAGCAGAGGGAGCAACTCAACCTCTAGTGCAATCATGCTCCTAGCTTAAAGTTAGTCTAGATATGAACTTATTCTAATGCATCAAGCAAGTCAAACAAGGCACATCAATACAAAAAAGAAAACAGACAAGAAAGAAAGCAGATCAACCCCTCTTTCAAACTCAAGCTTCAGCTCTTCTGACAGCAATCCAGTTTTCAATCTTCAGCAGCTCTTCATGACAAGTATCAACTTGCTTCTCCAAGGTTCTAACACATCAAACATAAGTTTCCACTTGTTCTCTCTTCTCCAAGCTTCAGCTCTTCAGTCAATTCCACCTTCAGGCTTCACTCTTAACTACAAGTATCAACTTGATTCCTTCAGGTTCTCAATGCCTCAATGTAAGTGTCAACTTACCCTTTATTCCTCAAGCCTCAGCTCTTCACTCAATCTTAATTGAATCCTCTTCATAAGTATCAACTTGGTCTTCTGGCTTCAGCTCTCTCTTCTTTACCAGTATCAACTAGCTTTTCTTCATCTATAAGCTTCAGGTTCTCAGAGTAGTCTTCATCCACATGGAAGTATCAACTTCATCCTCCAGTCTTCTTCAAGCAAGGAACTCCATCCTCTAGCCAGGGAGAAAGATGCATATATCAAGAGCAAAGTTGGGATGATTGGTAGCAGAGTGAAGACCAAAGGTCTACCAATTTGCAAAGAGCCACACATCCTACCGAAGGAGGGATGAGGCCTTTACAAGGGGACCTTACATCACAGGGAAGAATGGAATTGATCAACATATTCCATGTTTATGAAGGAAGAGAACTATCTAGAAGCTCTGCCTACAAAACCCTAATCTTAACCTAATCAAAACTACACCACAAGAAGGGACGATCTTCAAATCCAATCCTCTTCAAGCAATCCAATGCATCTTCAACTTGTCTTCATCATCATCCAAGAGCAAGAGAAACAAAACCCTAATCTAAGGGAACTAAAGATGTTAATCCAGTTGAGTTAGTGCATTAGAATCATCTAAAACTAGCACCTAAACTAAAATCAATCAAAAATAGGAAACTATCCTATAAATTTCTACAAAAATTCCTAAGGGATCCTAATTCAATTAAGAATGCCTCATACAAAAATCAGGGACTAAATCATCTATTAAGTTCTAAAATCAAAATCTAAACCATAAGGTATCAATCAAAAACCCTAAAAATGGAGCTTCTAAAGGTTTCAACCTAAACTACCACCTATGTTCATCACAAAAATGTGAGAAAAATCTATGGGGAGCATGCACATCTATTCTAACTACTCACAAAAAAAAAAGGATCAAAATCATCATCACATGATCACACAAAATTCCACAAAATCAAGTATCAAACATAATTATTTTAATATCAATTAAAATGTGAAAATTCCCCTAAAATCAGAAAATGTATGAAATAAAAATATTTTTTCTCTAAAACATACTAGATTCAATCATGAATATAATGCAAAAAGAATGGGGTTAATTGGATTATTTTTCAATTTTATATGATTTAATCAAGAACCATGTATAAAATGAAACAAATAAAGAAAATTGAAATAAAATAACCAAACGCGTGGTGCAGATAGCAATGCAAGTCAGCTCACATAATGGATTGGGCCATGAGGGGGGTGCTGATATCAGTTATTTCACTAAGCCCAAAACAACTCAATTAATGAAACGGTGCATTTCATTCTAATGTCTCTCTTCAGAATTTTCAAACAGATTGTGGCCTTCCATTTCATGCTTGAGTCAAGGGTCAAACCTACATCCAACGGGCATGCGTCATCGTCCCAGATTTAAACTCAGATGGAGGGAACTCTTCAGACGGTGGCCTGAGTTGCAGCGCCACCGTCTTCTCCGGTGAACCAACCTCCACAGGTCATCAAGATCCACAAAACCAATCACTATCCTACTCCAAATTTGATGTTGATCACGAATCCACCCTCAGAATTCTCTAATTCCCTCTCTAACTCAAAACACGATGACATTCTCAGAGTTCACTCAAATCTTGATCTTCACCATTCTTTAAATTAAAGGTCACAAATTAATCCTCACTCTACACTGATCAATTTCCACCATCTAGCCATGAATAACCCTTCAAGAATCGTGAGATATCATCCTCAACAGAAATGGTCACACACCTATTTTGTCTCTAATTCCCCAGCTTATGATCCTAAATCCATCTACAAGTTGCAAGGATCTTAACCACATATATATTTCTAAGTTTCTCCTCCTAAATCATGCATAATGATGAAATATACAAACCTGGTTTCAGAGAGGTAACAGAGGTGGTTTTTGCTCACTTCAACTGCCAAGATGATGCAGACACGTTCCAAATTCAATCTCTAAGCCTTTTCACACCTTGATTTGGCTTGATTCCCTCTAGAATTGAAAACCCGATTTCAACTTGAACCTCCAAAATTTCAATGGCTCCTTCTCTTACCAGCTTCAATTCCTTCCAAAAAATGGCTGAGCTCGCTCACTAGCTTATATAGAAATGGTTAGACTCATCTAGAAACTTCTGGATCCATCCAAATGAGATTTTGGATTTTCAATTTCTCTTCAAAATACCACCCATGGCAACCACCATTCTGACTCCTTCTTGGCATGGCTATGTGTGTAATCATCTTCTCATGAGATTTTGAATTGGTTTAGGGTGTTACTTTCCTTGCTTGCAAGCCAAAGGCATGTGTTGATTATGTTACTTCACCATGAAGAAATAAAGTAAAAGTGATTGAAATTGGGCTCAATTCAAAAAAGTAATATTGCCATTGTTTCTAAAATGTATTTTCCAATCAAAATGACCTATAAGTTTCTCTCATTTGGTCACCAAATGAATTATTTGAATTTTTGACCATTAAATCCTTTTAATTCTTCCTTTTTCCAAAATTTCTTGAACCAAGTCTCTCCTTGAGCCATTTCAATGCCTCCTTTATGCATAGTTAAGGTTAAAACCCCATTTTGAGCAACTTTCTAGTTGAACAAAACTTCATTTGAAACCTCTAAGTTGGTGAAAATGGCCTATGATCACAAATGACCTATAATCACCAAATGTCCAAAATACCCTTGACTTGTCAAAGCCATAACTTGGGTTCTACAAATCCTATAAAGGACTTCTAGTACTCTCTAGAAATATAAGAGGATAAGGAACAACATTCATGTTGATCAAAAGTTCATAGGAATCATCCTTCTAGGGCAAAAGTGTCATGCAAGTTGGGTAACTTTCAAGCTCCAAATTCACATGCCTTAGATGACTTGTAACTTGTCAAAGTCATAACTTGAGTTGTACAAATCCTATCAAGTACTTCTAGTACTATCTAGAAAGATAAGATGAAGCTCTAAAACATTCATGTTGGGGGCAAGATGAGATGACAATCACATCTTGAGCTAAATTGCCTTGAAGATAGGGGTCAAACTAGGGGATTTTACACTGTCAAGCGTTAGAAACCCTAGCTTGAAACTTCTCAAACTCTCCAATCATGATGAGTTGACCTTGGAATCATCCTTATAACATCTCAATGTATCAATCCATGATCACATGACTCTTGGATTAGGTCTCAACTTCCTCCAAGTCTTCAGTTGACTTAGGGTTGACCCAGTCAAACCCTAATTGCACCACTCATGGCTGAGTCTTCTTAATCTTGCACAATGACCTGTCTAGGCCTCAAAGTGATCTTCAACACTTCCCATGAGCTCTCTCAAGACCTCAAGTCCATCTTCATGGCTTCAGAATCATCTGAGAAGCTCCCACAACTCTCAAGTTAGGAGGCACCCACTCTTGGTTTCAACCACTCTCTCTGAGGATCTTTTGACTTCTCTGACAAGGATATCAACCCTTGAACACTTGAATAAGCTTCTTGGCTAGCCTCAAAGTCTTTCATATCCCTTGATTGGTAATCATACCTCCTGATCTCCTGCACACATGTCAATGAAATGCAAATGATAATGCTAATGTGAATGAAATGAAACATAAGTTAGGTAAAGAAAAGTTGGGCAAATTTTGGGGTGCAATAGTGTGTACTATGAGAAGCTGGTTAGTAACATGTTAGGGTGTTTTTCTAATTTAATCATAAGAGGAGAAAGAGTCGAGAACGACATTAAATTAGGTAAAATTCAAGCCGGTGAAGGATCCTCGGCTGGAGGAGGAGCTAGAAAAGCCTTTGGCAACAAAAAGAGAGAAGGAGAAACCAATGTGATATCTAGTTCCCGAGGAAGAAATAGAATCCAACATCATAATCAACAATACCGTCAGCAGCAACCTCAAGTTGCAAGTATTACCATACCAGCCGTACCACAACAACAACAATGACCACCACAGCAACAGCAGAATTATGCTCCTCGTAGATTTTAGGATCAGGGCAGGGCGGTAAACAGGCAGTTTGATGCGCCTCCGATTCCATATTCACAGTTGTTTCAAACCTTGCTGCAGTTATAGTTAATACATAAAACGACTCTAGCTCCTTTGACAGGTGCACCACCCCCTGGATATGATGCCAATGCCCGATGTGATTTTCACTCTGGTGCTCCGGGTCACAATATTGATAATTGTAAAGCCTTTAAGCATAAGGTTCAGGATCTCATAGACAGCAAAGCCATAAACTTTTCTCACGATGCGCCCAATGTCGTGCAGAACCCCATGCCTAATCATGGGGTAGCTGGGGTCAGTGCTGTCATTGAAGATGATAGTTTGAATTTGGTGGCTGATGTCGATGAGTTGAAGATGCCGCTGAGTTTTATGAAGGACAAGTTGTTGTGTGGAGGGGTATTCCCGGGCTGTGACAAGACTTGTGCTGAGTGTTTGATCCATCCTGAGGGATGTGAAAAGCTGAAGAGTCACACTCAGAGACTGATGAATGACGGTGTTTTGCAATTTGACAGAGTGGTAGAGAGGAAAGATAAGGAAATAGTTGACGAAAAGAAGAATGAAATTGCGATAATTTCGATTCCGTACAAGACTATCACTATTTATGCGCCTTCAAGGCCGCCAACCATCATTATCACTAAAGCTGGTCCCATACCCTATGAGAGTACTAAGGAAATTCCCTGGAATTACGGATTTAAGGTATATTGTAATGGACAGAAGCAGGAACTGAAAGGTTCAACA
The DNA here is from genome assembly GCA_963859935.3 of Lathyrus sativus. Taxonomy (NCBI): domain Eukaryota; kingdom Viridiplantae; phylum Streptophyta; class Magnoliopsida; order Fabales; family Fabaceae; genus Lathyrus; species Lathyrus sativus. The sequence goes on from OZ012741.1 coordinate 368,110,893, forward strand.
TTCGAGTCTGTGGACAATTTAGTTGGAGCTGGTAGAATTACTCGGAGTGGAAGAGTGGTTTCATCTCCCGAAGTGGTTGCTGAAAAATCTGACAAGGGGAAGGGTAAAGCAGTGGTTGAAGAGACTTCTCAAGATGGTGAGAAGGAGTCCTTGTTGAAGGATGTGGAGGAGTTCACGTGCTTGATAAGAAAGAGTGATTACAAGATTGTGGATCACTTACAACAAACTCCGTCCAAGATATCCATCTTGTCATTACTGTTGTGTTCAGAAGCGCACAGGAATGCTTTGTTAAGAATCTTGAATACAACTTACGTGCCACAGGAGATATTTGTGAATCAGCTCGAAGGAGTAGTGGCACACGTAAATGCTGGTAATGGGCTGGGCTTTACTGATTTGGATTTGACGCCCAAAGGGAGGAATCATATTCTGGCGCTGCACATATCTATTGAATGCCGAGGAGCCATTCTGTCACACGTGTTGGTTGATACAGGGTCATCCTTGAATGTACTACCCAAGAAGCCACTGATGAAGTTGGATACCCGTGGTATATTGTGTACTCCAAGTGACTTAGTAGTACGAGCTTTTGATGGGACTAGAAGGTCTGTGTTTGGGGAGTTGACGTTGCCGATACAGGTTGGTTCTGAAGTGTTTGACGATGTGTTATATATCATGGATATTCATCCAGCTTATAGTTGTTTGCTAGGACGTCCATGGATCCATTCGGCAGGTGTCGTAACATCTACGCCGCACCAAAAGTTGAAATACATGGTGGGTGGCAGTGTTGTCACTATTTGTGGGGAAGAAGATATAATGATAAGTCACTTATCTTCATTCAAATATGTCGAGGTTGATGGGGAGATCCACGAGACCTTGTGCCAGGCTTTCGAGATTGTGCAGATAAAGGATAAAGCACCTGTTGTAGCCAAAGCACCTAAGGTTGTTATGTCCTCTTTTAAAGAAGCCCAAGCAGTGGTGCAGGCTGGGGCATCTCAAGGTTGGGGACAAATGTTGAACATTACCAACAAGCAAGACAAATTCGGACTGGGATACAACCCATCTTCTTCCTCGTAAAGCGCGCCACACTATAAGGGGCATGTCCAATTTACCAGCGATGGGGTAATCTTTGAACAGATCAATGTTGTATTGGATGAAGAAGGGGACAACGACTGTGACATGGATGCGTGGATTCGGCCGTGCACTCTTGGTCAGAGCCTAAACAGATGGTCTATCAAAGAAGTCATCCAAGTGACGACGAAAGAGTAATGATTTGTTTTCTTGATTATTGTATAGCCCTATGTTCTACCCAGAGCATAGTGGTCTTTATCTTCAGGGCCTAATTGTTTATGTTTGAATATCATTTTATCAATCAATCAAAGAGCATTTTTCTGCATTCAAATATTGTGATCCTTGTCTTTCATGTTTTATTTTTAACAATAAAATGGCAATGTAGTTTGTGCTTGTTTGCATATCATTTTAAAGCATTTAATCATCATCATTGCGGGTTTCACATTGCAGATGACACCGCTCCAGAACCGTCTATGACTCGCTTTGACTTTGATAATCCGATATTTCAAGCCAAAGAAGAGATTGATGAAGATGAAGACTAACCAGAAGAGCTAGCCAGGCTTTTGAAACAGGAAGAGAAATTCATTATGCCTCATCAGGAAGAAATTGAAGCCATCAACTTGGGTTCTAAGGAAGTTATAAGAGAGGTCAGGATAGGGGCTGCATTGCAGAGTGATGTCAAGCAAAGATTGGTCTAAATGCTCTGAGAGTACATTGATATCTTTGCTTGGTCATATGAAAACATGCCCGGGCTTGACATAGATAATGTGGTTCATCGCTTGCCGTTGCGTGAAGAGCGTCCGCCTGTCAAGCAGAAGCTCAGGCGAACCAGACCATATATGGCGATAAAAATCAAACAAGAGGTCCAGAAGCAGTTGGATGCAGGATTTTTAGCCGTTACAAATTACCCTCCGTGGGTCGCTAACGTTGTACCTGTACCACAGAAGGACGGTAAGGTACAGATGTATGTTGATTATAGAGATTTGAATAAAGAGAGCCTGAAGGATGATTTCCTACTCCCTCACATAGATGTATTGGTTGGTAATACTGTGCAGTATTCCGTGTTTTCCTTCATGGACGTTTTTTTCGGATACAATCAGATTAAAATGGCGCCGGAGGATATGGAGAAAACAACGTTTATCACGCCGTGGGGGACTTTCTGTTATAAGGTAATGCCTTTTGGATCTCCAGAGTATAGTGGATTGAGTGAGGACCTGAGGGTCGTTCATCCAAATCAATCTCTTTAGAGGAGGGAGCATCGGAAAAGCATCGAAGTCATATGAGTCATAGATGGATCAACTCATGGTGTTCGTCTGTGCCACATTGCCGACATTTTGTATATTTCTGTGCATTTCTGTAATATTTTTGCGCAGCTTCCTCTTTTTAGGGGTTGCATCTGTTGTAAAATATGCCTATTTACAGGTCATTTGTCAATAAAACATATATTATTCAGTAAACTGTTTTTCTTGATTTAGCCTTTACAGTTTTGTTTGCGAAAAAACTCCCGACGTTTTAATAAAATTGTGCATACATAAACTTGCAGGCTTTTCCCATAATCATTAAACCCTTGATTTATTTGAACAATGTCACGGATGATAACCGAGATAGTTTCCTTTGTGCATGATATCTTGTTGTTTATCCATTTTGCAGGGTCATTACCCTTAGGGAAATTTTTGTCAGAGGTGTATTCCCGGTAGAATCACCATTCCTCATAGAAAGAAGATATGTATGTGAGACTCAGTTATCACTAGCAGGCGGATTTTGAGCATCTGATCTCAGCATTCCGAAGGCATCCTATCCCCAGTAGAGTCTGTTTCTACAGGGAAGGACGTGCAGGGTGAGCGTGCGGTTGAGCGCGTACGCTTATCTCCAGCAGATTGTTTATGTACACTCATCCCTCAGCAATGCAAGAATGACTTATTCGATAGAATAAAGTCATCCCCAGAAGGTCGAGATTGATATTCCCCATGCAGGGTAGGCCAGGTATATGACTGTATCCTCAGCAGATTGTAGGTACGCACTTACTTCTCTAGCGAGTCAAGACTAAATTTCTATCTATTAGGCAGGTATAGAACTTTTCCCAACAGCGAAACAAATCCCGAACTTTGTTTCCCCACTGAGTCTGAATATGTGATCTTGCATTCCCCAGAGGTGAAGTGGTGATTCATTCCCCAAGCAGAGGTTGATATTGTTTTGTTCTATCCCCAGCAAGGGCTGCAGAAGTGATTTCCCCTACTGAGTAATCCCCGGTGGAATGGATTTTGATCTTCAGTGGAGCGATGTTTCTCTCGGAGGTGTTGTTTATCCCCTAGAAAGATTGCGGTGTCCTAGGAGGCCATTCAGGGCTGATTCCCCCGATAGAGCAATGTTTAATTCCAGTGGTCGATTGTTATCCCCTGTAGATTCGTTGATTTCCCCGGTAGGTTGATTTGGTTCCAGCGGTTGTTGTCATTCCTTAGCCGAGTCGTCTATTCACCAAATTAGTTGTATTTTAGGAGGCCATTCATAGCGTTCCCCTGTAGAATTACTTTTTAGCATGTGGCTTAATTCCCCAGTAGGGTCGTCTTTTTTCCAGGATGGTTGTATCCTGGAAAGCCATCCAGGGCTCGTTTTTCCCAGCACAAGTACAATCGTAATTGGTGGGTTTCATTTATCCCCGGCGGAGTTAGCTTGGTCTTTTCAGCATTTATTTTGCTGACTCGGTTTCGTTGCATTTGCATTCGTGCATAGCATCCTCCCAAATGCGTAGCATTTCCATTTCGTATGGAGCATTACGCCATTTTCAAACATATGCATTTGAAACATAAGCCAGGTGGTTACCTCTTTGTTTTCGGGTGTATCTCCAACAGATGATTAATATCTCGTTGCCCATATGGTATCCAGACCATGGCAAACTTATGGTATGTCTTGAGCTCGTAGGTATCCAGATCTTAGCAAAAGATTCTTGATGGGTGTTTTTCATCTTATCAGGTGTTTTTTTATCTCCCTACCAGAGTTGCTTGTTCAAGTTTCTATTTCCCCAGCAGAGTTTCTGGTGACTTATCATCAGAAGTTTATCAACTGCGTGTTGATCCGGCCCTCATGTTCGACGCTCGCTTTTATTTAGCGAATGCCTTCTAGTTAGCAGAAGGTTATCAACTGCGTGTTGATCCGACCTTCGGGTTCGATGCTTGTTGATGTCTAACAGATGCCTGACGGCGAGGTCAGATGTTCTTATCAACTTCATGTTGATCCGGCCTTCGGGTTCGATGCCTGTTTTTTATTCAATAGATGCCTGCTGGTTAGCAGATATTCTCAAATGCGTGTTGAGCCGACCTTCGATTTCGATGCCTATTCTGTTCTATAGATGCCTGATGGTGAAATCATATGATCTTTCCGACTTAGTTTCGTTGCCTGCGTGTTAGCAGATGTTTCTTCTGACTGCATGTCGAGACTTTTGAATTGGTAATCAGTTACCGTTGCAACTATTAGATTCAGTTATTTCTGGAGATTTTTGTTCCTAATAATGGTTTGCAGTTCTATTTCTGCGGTTGGCAAATTTTCGGGTTCTTTGGTATTCAACCATCTTTTACCTTGATTGTTTGAAAGTCGTTCGCTTTTCACCCAGTCAGGTCCAAGTCGTTTGAAAAGGGGCAGCTGTTGTAACCCAAAATTTGACCAACCTCTTTCTTTACTTAGCTTATGTTTCATTTCATTTCCTTAGCATTTTGCATTGCATAGCATTGTCCTTTTCAGGGGATCAAGAGAGGTATCATCCAAGAGAAGGTTGTCAAGGGTTTCAAGCTCAAGCAAGAGTGCCTACTCAAATTATCAGAGGTTTGCTATCATCAGGGATTCACAAGTTCATGGTAATGGATAGGAGATGTTTAAGAAGCTCATTGAGTGCTTTGGAGGCCATTGTGGAGCTTATCTATACACTTATTTCATCTGCAAGAAGCCAGAGTCAAAGGTTGTGCACCTAGGGTTTCATCTGGTCAACTTTGAGCTTGAGAGAGTTTGAGACTTGGTTTTAAGTCATTAGAGTCATGGGAAGTGATGTGGAGACATCTAGGATGTTATATCAAGTTCAAATCAAGAAGAATCAAGAGTTTGAGAAGTTACTAAATTAGGGTTTCAGTGTAAAATCCCTTTCTTTAGTGCCTAACTTCAAAGCCAACTTACCTCAAGATACACGTTCGATCTCATTTTGATGTAAACAAAAGATTTATAGGGCACGTTCTAAGCTTTCTTTTGAGTACTAGAACTCATCCATTGTGTTTGTGGAGCTCAAGTTATGACGCCATCGAGTTATAGGTCTCAGATGAACATATTTTTGGTCAACAAAAGTCAACTCACTTCTAAGGTACTTTTGACCTAGAGTCAAGTTTCTCCTCAACTTGAAATGAACATGAAAGTTTTTCCTCATGATCTTAGCTTTCCAAAAAGTCTTAGAAGTCCTTAATATCATTTGTGTAATTCAAGTTATGGATCTTACAAGGCAAGGGTATTTTGGGAAACTTTGATTATAGGCCATTTTCATTATGGGTCATTCTCATGCACTTAAGTACTTCAAATGAAACTTCAACCAACATGAACGTTGCTCTAAATGACCTCAATTTCATAATGGAACTCAAGGTTGGTGTGAATTATGCTTGGTTATGGACATTGGGTGAGAAATTTCAAGTGAAAATGAACTTTAAAATGTGATTTCAATTGGATTGGTTATAGGTTATTTACATGATTTATTTTGATCCACTTTTGTTCACAATGCACTCATGAATAAAATTCACAGAATAGAAAAATACGTGGAAATGACACTTACTTCACAAAGAAGTTTCACACTCAAACTTCTAAATCAAGAGCCCAATACAATCACATTGTAAAATTCAAATCACCAGCTGAAGATCTAAATGGTTTTCTTGTGTGTTAGCTAGATTTTTCACGTGTGCATGAAAGAATCATATTATTGGGCATTTTTCAAATTCAGCCAAGTGAGGCTTCATGGGCCTCCAATTCCATCTCATATCCAACATATAAAAGCTCAAAAGTTGAAAGGAGAGATCAGAAGCGCGTTTTGGAGCTAGGAGAAGCAACTTCCATTTTCAAAATCTCAAAGGAAATTCAAAATCGTGAATCAGTTTTCAGAGCTATTCAAAGCCAATTAAAGTGATATTCTTCTTTCTTGAGCTAATTAGAGTGGATATGCACGTTTGCAAGCAAGGAATCAAGTTGTTGAAGCACCAACAGAGTGTCTCCGTTAGGTAACTTTCTTCTACCAATTTCTCTCATTCTAGAGCATGATCTAGGTTCCTTTTGGCTGCATCTGAAGTCCTACCTCGTGTAGGCTATGTTTGAGTGCTTAATTATCTTGTTTGATGAAGATCTCAGATGTGCTTCCAAACTTTATCCGTTCGAATCTCTTTATTTACGCATGTTTAAAACCAATGGATCATGGATTTGGAGTGTATGTGAGTCAGCTTCATTTTGATATGCATTTTGCTCATTTTGGTGAAGTTTTGAGGATCTGATCTCCGGCCAGTCCACCGGAGAAGACGATTGGAGCTAGGGCTTCGGCGTCTAGTCTTTTGACCTCAGATCCGACGTGTTAGGGTTAGACCTTTTGACCAGTTGAGATGTGTGGTTCAGATGCACTTGACTTGCATGCGTGTACAATTGACTTCTGTAACACCCCAATTTTTAGTAATTATTTATTTAATTAAATTAATTGATTAATTATGTGATTTTGTGCCTAATTGAATTAACTAATTTATTTGATTTATTTGAAATAAATGATTTAGTTGATATATTTGAATTAGTTGATTTATTGAATTTATATGAAATACTTGATTTATATAAATTAATTTATTTATTTAATTTATACGAGTTAATTGATTTAATTGATATATGTGATTTATTGAATTAAATTAATTTATGTGATTTCTTTTATTGGTATAATAAAATGTAGAATTTTCTAGAGTAATTAGTTTGGCTTATTTTGGAGTGTGAATAGTAAGTGTAAGATTGAGTTAGTACATCCAATTAAGTTAAGACAAATGATAGGGTTTAACATAGAGTAAGAGGAGAATAGAAAGAAAGAAAAAGTTAGTAAAGAGGAAGAAAGAGGCAAAGAGAGAAGTGGAGAAGAAGAGGAGAAAACGCAAGTTCAAGAGCTCTAAAATTCAAGAAATTCAAGTAAGGGTAGATTTTTATATGATTATTGGGGTTATTTGATAGGGTATAAAGGGTAGAAACATGTTTAGGAGTAAACCCCTAATTTTCATGATTTTATAATTGTTAGTTTTTGATGAAAATCCTTGATATGTGAATGATTATCTTTGTTTGGAATTGATATATATATATATATATATATATATATATATATATATATATATATATATATATATATATATATATATATATATATATATATATATATATATATATATATATATATATATATATATATATATATATATATATATATATATATATATATATATATATATATATATATATATATATATATATATATATATATATATATATATATATAATGGGTATGTTAATTAGAATCATTTCCATTTTTCATTTTCTTATTGTCATCCATTTTTGTGCTTTGTTGTTGCTGCTATGATGGTATTGTCGACAATGAGATACAAATATTCATTAATCTTGTAAATGTTTTACATTTTAATTGGAGCTGTTTTAATTTTGTGAAATCCTGGCATGGTAGAGGAAACTATATTAATTAATTAGGTAGTAATGAGAACATGGGATATTATATACATTAATAAGGTAGCACATCCTTTCTATGCTAAGATGAATAAGTGATGTTCCACATAATACTGTATAGTAGGATTTGAAGGAAATGAATTGTGAGAGTCATAGTTATTAGTCATGTTCCATATCACTGTAGCGATATATATAATAAAACATAATGTTGCTTAGTAGTTAGTTTTTGTAAAACATCACCCTGTAGCGTAGGATTAAGTTACATGGAAGTAACCACCTCATACAATTGTGAACAGTAGCACCATATACCACTTGGATTTCACAAGCATGATATTTCATCAAAGTTAGGAATTATATTAAATAATTGATAGAATCATGTTGACTAAAATATATAAGATATTCAATTTAGCATAATTAATAATAATAATAATATGTCTCAATTTAATTATTGATACTCATTTTAGTTATTATTTAAATATTGAATTTAATTATTAGATACTCATTTTAGTTATTATTTGAATATTGAATTTAATTATTAGTGATGAATCGATTATTCTATATTTAAATCGATAATGTTGTTTGTGAATTAAGGTTGGAATCTTGTTGATACTTGTGTATCACTTGTTAATTATGGTGGAAGTATTTGAATTGATAATGCTATGAGTTTGAATATGTGTGTATGTGCGAATGTGTGGTAATTCAAGTGTGATGAATTATTGAAGATATGCGTGGATATTAAGATTTGTGTATGGTCTTAATTGCATATGATTGTTGAATTTGCATATACATCATTTGTGTCAAGAGGCAATGTTTGTTAGTTTCGTGGGAGCTAGTGACTTGTCCCAAACCTAGAGTGGGGTTTGAAAGCTTAAGGAATGCGTTTTTTGTGTGTTATTGATCTAGGGAACGGATCCGGTTTAAATGTAAAAACCGAAAAATAATAACAAGTGTTGGTACCACATGGCATGTGTTGCATTGAGTCTTGCATTTAGTTTTGCATTGACTCTCATTGTGTATATGTTTGAGCTATGAGATTATGTGTATCTATGTAAATTGTTGAAATAGGTGAAATTGTAGATTGTGTGTATATGTTTGTGAATAGTATGGTTTGTGATACTTTGTTGATGAAACTTTGAAGTGTGAGAATAATTGAATTATGTTTGTATGCCTTAGATTAATTATTATCTTATAATTTCAATAATTATGTGAATTCTCACCCTTCTGTTGGAATGATGTTTTATACGACATTGCTCAGGTACCTAGGAGTAGAGTTGCTTCTAGCGCGAGGTAGCCGTTGGAGTAGCTTGATTTGTGTCTTTATTTATTTTGGGCCGAGTCATGAGCTGATTATGTAACACTGGGGAATGTTTCGATTTCATGTTTTGAGAGATACTTTATGTACTCTACTTCATTTTGTTATTTTTATTTTGAATTATATGATGTATGGGCTTTTAAGCCTAAGTATTGATTATGAATGAGATAAGCATGAGACTTTCACTATGTCTATTATGATTAAATTAAATCTGCTGCTATATGCAAATGTGAAAGTGTATGAAAAGCATGAAGTTATTTAAGTGTTATTGAGCATGACAGGTGTTTGTGTGATGTTTTGAAAAATTATGTGACACCCTTTTGTGACATGCATGATAATTACTCTGATTTATTTATATATATTTCACGGGGTTTAGAAGGGTGTTACAACTTCCACGTCAATATTTAAACGGTGCGTTTTGTTTTGCTGACTATGGTTTGGGCTTTCAGTGCTAATCACACCCCTCTGATTGCTGAGCCCAATGGATTCAACGTGGATTCTTTGCTTGTTACACCTCCTTCATTTTATTTCATTTTAATTATTTTTATTTCTTTTCTGTTTTTACTTTTGGATTATTAAAAATACTTCCATATTCCATAAAATTCAATGAAAAATATTTTTAGACACTTTGAAATCTTAAATAATTTTTCATAATTTTTATTTTTATTTTTCTTTTATTGTTCAATTTAATTTGAATTTTATCATGGTAAGGGTTTTTAATGTTGTTTCCATTTGCTCTTGCTTGGTTGGTTGACCAATTGCAACCACCAATGAGGGAGGCTGCCTCCTCATTTTGATGATGAGTTGAGATGCCTTTAAGGTTGGTTTTGGTCAAGGTTTGACCTATTGTTTGTTGACTTTCATGTGCACTTGTTTGACCCTCAATAAATCACTTTTAAAGTGGAGCACCCTAGTGGATCAATTCCTTTGGTGATGCTTTTATTGGATTTTGGCTTTGTTGCTTTGGCCTCTGGTTGCCAACTTACTTGTGAGCTTTGTGTATTTTATTTGGCATTTATTGAACCATTTTCCTATTTTTGGTGAACCTTGCAAGTCAAGTCACCCTAATGGAGGTTCATACGAACTAGTTGACCTAGTTCTTTTGGGAAATGACCCTTGTGGATCTCATATGCTTCTAACTCCTCTTTACTTAAATTCCTAACATGTTGAAGTGGATGGTTGAAATTTTTAAGTCATAAAGTTGTTTGGTTTAGGTTGCAAGTCACTTTTGTTTTAGGGCTTTCCATTTGAATTTGAATGTTGAAAGTGGTTGGAACTTAGGTTCTTTCCCATGTCCTAGTTTGTAATTTTCCTTGATCCTTTCTTTTATTTCATTTGTGGATATCCTTCTCTTGTTCTAACTTTTGTCCTTGGACCTTGGGAACTCATTCAAGTTGACTTGGTGCCTCTTGTTTTCACTTTGAGTTTGGCTTGGATGAGATCCCACTTTGAGAACTTCTTTTGTGCTTCTTGTTTGCATGATCATTTTGATGCTTTTGGTTGAGATTTCTCTTGATGTTGCTTGCTGCCCAAGCCTATTCTCCCATCCCCATCTTGATCATGATTTATTCTTTTGTTTTCTTGCATTGTTTTTGGTTTGGTGATTGATGTTCAAGTGGTTGTAGAAATTGCCATTTCTCCCATTTCATCTCACCTTTGCTTGGACTTGTTCAAGTCCTTTTGCTTGCATTTATTTGTGGTTTTTCATCCCTTTGCATGATGTTAAGAGGTTGAGATGTGCTTGTGGTGGCTACTGCCCCACACTTTGTTCCTCCCTCTTTCCTTTGTGTTGCATCTCATGTTTGCATATCTTTCTTCTCTCTCATTTGTGATTGATTTATCTTGTGTTCTTCTTGGTCTTCTTTGCCATGATCCCCTAGGATTCCTAGTCCCTCCGTTTAGGATGGGAGTAGGAGAGAGATTAAGAGTTCAATTCAAGCATGTTAACATTAGGATAGTCTTTTCCCCTCTTAATCTCAATCTTAGGAGCACATTGCATGCTAACATTAGGGTTGAGTTTAGTTTCCCCTTAGAGTGTGGCTTCTCTTCTTATCTCCTAACTTCTTCAAAACATGTAACAATGGATAATGAATATTGTACACTACGAGCCTTAAGAATTTGGGAAATGATGATTAGGGGGTCTCCTCTAAATTGTCTAGAGTGTTTAGCGTATGTCCTTTGGACGATATGCGACACATTCGCTCCTAAGTCATAGTCTTTAGTGCAACATGAATTAAAAAAAAAATTCAATTAATTTATTCTTCATAAAAGACTCAAAAACAAACATCAAATTTATTTTTTATCCTTCGGGATTAATTTGAAAACCATTTTCAAAAAGAGTGTTGTTAAGCTTTGGTTCTATCACAAACAGGTAACGCCTAAGTCTCCAATGATCGAGCAACAATACACCTAACTGCTAGAATGAAGGTTTAACCTTACTCGGGTAAAACACTTGAACCAACATGTGGTCGTGTCAGCCCGAACTATGTTTGCTCTGATTTCTCATACCAGATAAGGATACGTAGGCACAAGACGGCGATGTCTTGGTGAGCAACCTTCCCCCACCTTCACTCGTAGTTTTCCGAACTACGTTGACTCTGACATTCCCATTGCACGAGGGAGTACATAGGCATAGAGCGGCGATGCTCTATCGAGTCTCTTTTCTTTTCTTTTGTCCTGCAAGCATGTAGCTTAGATAGTAAACACCCTTTTAGATATATAACAAGCGTGGATCCTATTGAGTACAACGGACGTGAGGGGTGCTAATACCTTCCCCTTACGTAACCGACTCCCGAACCCAAGATTTGGTTGCGATGACCTGTCTTCTCCCATTTTCGTAGGTTTTCTCTGATCCATTCCTTTCCCTCTCTTCGAGATAAATAACGAACGGTGGCGACTCTTCTGTCTTTGCCGACACCTTTTTCGCAGTAGCGACAGACCTCAGCCCCAAGTACTGTACCAACCTTGACTTCTTTCTTGTCTTCATCTGTGCCAAGATTAATCAAATCTATCTACTCCTTGTGCGGCTGAAGTTCTGTGTACTCATACTCAACCAATTTTTCCAGTTCAGTGGGTACTTCAAAATCTTTATCGCCCTCATCTTCAGCTTGATAAATGGGTGAATCCCAGTCAGGAGTGACAATAGAGTCATTGGATTCAACATGGTTTTGGATATCACTGCATGTTGGAAGGCTTATTTTATTAAATGCTCAAAGAAAAATGCAAGAGAATGAAAAATGCTTTTTTTTGTAGTTTTTGAAAAGATTGCCAATTTCATTTTAAAAGGTGAAAATGAAAAACGCTATGAAACAAATAGAATTGAACAAAATGCATTTATTGATACCTTTATAAAAGTGAAAAGGTGGCCCTACAAAGTGATCTGATAGCCTTGGGCAAAGCTATGGAGTTGAAAACATAAATGAAAACATTAAATTACTTTGAAATGGGAAAAACAACAGGAATCTATATAGCCTCTCAGTTGCTCAAAGCTGCATCGCTCTTGAATACCAGGTTGCTCAGGTATTCATCTTCATCATGGCCGCTGATAGCATTGACTTGGAAACCTCCACTGACAAACACTTCTTGAATAATCTTCGGACGTCCTTTGACAGATGTATAAGCTTTATCATGAGTTGGTTTGTAACCCAACCCGTGGCGATCAGTCTTGGTCTTGATATCAATTACCTCTCCTCAACCTTCAGGAATGCCCCTTTCGATCGTTAATCTGGTGCTCTTGAGAGATGCAAAATATAGATTATTATGGCCCTCTGTTTCTTCAACTTCCAATAGAACAATATCGGCGATCTTGAGTGCTTGGAATGAATTTTCTAAAGCGTCTTCATCAGCCTCAATATAACAGAAAGAAGATAGGTTGCTGACCACCAAATCCTCCTCACCATGTATAATAATCAGTTTTCCATCGACCACAAACTTCATCTTTTGATGCAGAGTTGAAGTTACTGCCCCAGCGGTGTGGATCCAAGGTCTTCCAAGTAGACAACTGTAATTGGGATTAATGTCCATGACTTGGAATGTGATATAGAAAATATGTGGACCAATCAAAATCGGAAGTTCCACTTCTCCAATCACAGATTTGCGAGAACCATCAAAAGCTTTGATGATCAAGGAAGTAGGCTTCACCACCGTCTCTTTATAAGCCAACTTGGTAAGAACTCTCTTGGGTAGGACGTTCAAAGAAGAACCAGTATCCACAAGTACCCTTGATAAGTTATCCTCTTGACACTTTACTGATATATGCAAAGCACGGTTCTGATTCGGACCCTCTCTCGGTAACTCCTCGTTGCTGAAGTTGAGAGTATTACAGGAAGTAATATTAGCAATCACACTATCAAATTGACCGGTAGTAATGTCTTGAGCGACATGAGCTTGAGTCAATACCTTATGCAAAGTAGCTCTATGAGCGGGTGAACTCATCAATAGAGACACAATAGAAATCTTTGAAGGAGTCTGATGAAGTTGATCAATAACCTTGTAATCACTCTTCTTGATGATCCTAAAAAATTCAGCATCTTCATCATTAGTAACTGCTTCTTTACCCTTGTGTTTGCCAGGCACGGTGGTAGTGGTAGTTGTTTCCTTAGGCGAAGCCTCATTTAAACAGGGAGTATAAATGCGACAATTGTGTGTCATCCTGTTTGCCCCAAATATATTAGTCACATTTTCACTATTAGCCTTCACTTCTTCCCTTGGAATAACCTTCCCAGATTCTTTGTCAATCATGGTCACGTCATACTTCCAAGGTACAACTTTAGGATCACTGAAAGGAAATGGACTAGGCTTCTGAATAATCGTCGGCTTCGGCTTATCCATTATAGGAGTAACATGTTTCGATATATTGAACATTGGCTTGGCAGAACTTACCCCTAGCAAATTAAACAATAGTACCTTAACCTTTGGATCTGGCAAGTTGAAGACAGGCTCAATTGCGGAAACTTCATGTTTCTTCACCTTATTAACCACTTGTAGAAAACCGTCGTTGATCAACTTTTGAATATCATTCTGAACCAAGATAGAGCCCCTGGCACAGACATCACAACTTGCACAATCAACATGAGAGGTAGATACTAAACCGGCTTCAAACAACTTCGTATGGAATACCTTGAGAGGAGTCTTGATCCGAGCAACATCAAGAATAAGACTCTCATCAGAAGAATCACCAATAGCATTAACAATCCCATGGTTAGGCAGAGGGTTGTTCTTGACATTTGGCTGAGGATCGTCGAAAGACAGGATCTTCTTTTCCAAAAAGTCTCTGACAAGGTTCTTAAGAGCGTATCTGTTTTCCAAATCATGGTCGGGCGCACCCTCATGAAATAAACAATGAGCGGCAGGGTTGTAATTGGCAGACAGGGGATTAGGAGGTGGACCCAAAGCTCGGGTAACAATCAGACCTTGTTGCACCAATAAAGGGTACAACTCGGTAAAAGTCATCGGAATCGAAGGACAAGGCTTGTACTACCTCCTATTCGGAGCATTCTGGCGAGGTTCTTGATTCTTAGGCTATTTATAAGCAGGAGCGTTGGGCGCTTATTGATAATTAGGAGGTTGATACACAGGAGCCGGTTGCACAGTGTCGCTTGCGCGAAAATAAGGTGCCGGCATGACAAAAGAGTCGCCACCTTTCGTTATTTATCCCTCAGAGCGGGAAAGGAAACGATCGGAAAAACCTGACGAAAAAGGGTAAGACAAGGTCATCGCAACCATTGTCTGGGTTCGGGAGTCGGTTACGCAAGGGGAAGGTATTAGCACCCCTCACGTCCGTCGTACTCGACGGGATCCTCGCTTGTTTGTTTACTTGGACGGGTTGGTTATAATCTATCTACCTATCAAGGCTGGCTGAAAAAGAAAAGAAAAATGACTCGGCAAAGCGTCGCACTTTATGCCTACGTATTCTCATCAGAGAATGAGAAATCAGAGTCAACGTAGTTCGGCTAACTACAGGAGAAGATGGGGAAGGTTGCTCGCTAGGATGTCGCATCCTATGCCTACGTACTTTCATCTGATATGAAAGATCAGAGCAAACGTAGTTCGGGAAACTACAGGAGAAAACTCAACTAGGAGGGAGACTATCAAGTCCTACTGTTATCATGCCATGGATTCATCCTATGGTTGAGGTTTGAACAGGGAACTCCTAGATGTTGTCATGCATAGGTTTCAACCTAAAATTCTATCATCAAATCCTCATCAGAGGAAATGAGAGTCCTAAGGGATCATGTCAATGATACACAGAATACAGACAAAAACATCAGCTTTAACAGTAAAATGTATGCAATGCAAGTGAGGGAGGAAATGTGGGTGGGGTTTCAGCCTCCACAAGCTCATCTCGACCTCAAGCCAGTCATGAAATAACAGTAATCATACTGAAAATAAACGACATGCTATCAAGCAATATACAGATGAAAGAAATGAAATGCCCTCAGGCAAACAAACAAACACTTGAGAAAGAATCAACTCTCTAACCCTAATCCTAATCACAGGATCTAGAAAAAACTAAGCAAAGCTCTCAAGCAAAACTCTAACAAGAGAAATCATTCCCAGTCTTCAAGCTTCAGGATAAGCTTACCAAAGAAAGGGAGCTAAGCAATCAGACTCATAGTGTCTTCCTCAGGAAAGCACTAAGAGGTGGATACTCAGGAGTCATACCCTATGTGGCTCAACCACTGTGATCAGTTTACATCCCTCCTCAGGAGAAATTAAACTCACAAGCAGGCTCCAACATCACTGGATATTTAGGAAATCCTATCTGAACTAGTGGAACTAAGTGAATAGACTCATAGGACCTTCCTCAGGAAAGTACTAGGAGGCTTCCACTTAGGAGTTGTATCCCATGTGGCTCAACAACATGTGATCAGTTTACATTCCTCCTCAGGAGAAATTAAACTCACAAGTTGGCTCCAACATCATTGGATACTTGAGAAATCCTAGACAAACTAATGGAACTAAGTGAATAGACTCATAGGACCTTCCTCAGGAAAGTACTAGGAGGCTTCCACTTAGGGGTTGTATCCCATGTGGCTCAACAACATGTGATCAGTTTACATTCCTCCTCAGGAGAAATTAAACTCACAAGTTGGCTCCAACATCATTGGATACTTAAGAAAGAGGTGAGAGGGAAGGATGAAAGTCATTCATAGTGCCTTCCTCAGGAAAGTACCATGAATTTCCTTCAAACTTCAAGCTCTCAAACCTCACCAACAGGGCACCAGCCAAGCTCTGGGTCTCTGCATCTTGATCTACAAGCTTCCCTTCATGATGCTCTCCATCAATATCCTCAAGGCAACACAAGCCCTTCATCAAATTCCTCAGAATGAACCCCACAGATGAACAGACAACCCCAGGGGACACTAAATCCATAGGTAACTTCAGAAAATACCTAAAAAATGCTAAACTAATGGGAAAAAATCCAACAAATAATCACAAGGGTCCTCAACACCTACTCATAATATCTATAAAGGTTTCTACCTAAAAATCAAGATAAAACTTGCTCAAAGAAAATGATTCATCACCTATGGTTTTCTAAACCCTAATTAGACTATCCTAAGTCAACCCTAATTAAACTAATCAAGATTAATTCTAAAAAATCTAGAAAAAATCCTATGGGGAAGTATGACTAATCATCTAATTGCACAAAAAAGAATGGGTAAAAAAGATTAATGGAAAGTACTAAAACAATTCCTACAAAATCAAATACCAAAATGAAACAATTAAAAAGCTATTTAATTGGAAAATCTAATAAAAATATTAAACCTAAAAATAAAATCTCAATTTTATTTTTATAATTTTCTACTCATTTTAATCCACTCATAGAAAAAAGAAGAAATTAAAAATCATTTTTTAACTATTTTTAATGAATTATTCAAAACAGACAAAATTAAAAGAAAATTAAAAAGAAATGAATTAATCAAAGGGAGGGGGGGTGCATTAAGAAATACGCGCTAGTTCAATATACTGGGCCAGAAATAAAGGGGGGTGCGAAGAGAAACTCTGGGCCCAGAACGCCCTAAATGAAACGCGGCGTTTTACTTATTTAAATCTTCCCTCTCTTTCTCAGATGCGATCAAGGCCGTTGGATTGGAAGAAATTGTCAAACATTGGGAACGATCCAATGGCTCACCATCATCGTCCCAAACATCACCTAGGGTTTTCAGAACCCCACCTCCATGAGCCAACCTTCGAGCTCCATTATCTCCCTCTACACGCCACGGTTTGCCACGACTTAAAAACGAAAGTTGCTCTAAATCTCAAGGGGAACACAACCCTACGTACAGTTTTCACCAATTTGCCCTAGATTGTTCTAACAGAAAGCACCAACACCATGGCACCACCATATTCAACTGCTATCAAACTTCATCAAACTCAAAACTAAAAGTCTACAGATGCACTACACGTTACCCTAACTAATACACACTAATTCTTGATGATTAAAACTAACAATCTACATAGTTCTTGCAACTCAAAGATTTCTGGTTCTGTTATGGATCCTCATGGAACATGCTATAACTCTCAGGGATGGATCCTCTAGCCTAGTACATCATTCTTATGGCTATAAAACTAATTGGAGCTCAATAATTTAGGAGATATAGGGTGAAGAAAAACCTGTCAAGAAGATGATGGTGAGGCTCGTGGAGGTGGTTGCAGGGCTTGAAATGGCTTCAATGGCTATCCTACAATGGTGGAGAAACTTCTGTTTGCACTTGTATGGAAGGAGGTGGCTTGTAGTAGAAGGTATCTTGGATTGCTTCAACTTGAAGAAATGGCTTCAATGGCTATCTCTCCTTCTTTCTCCTCTGACTTGATTCCAACTTTCACCAACCATAGACTCTCCATAATGCACTCTTTTTATAACAATCCATGGAAGTCTCTAGATTCATCTAGAATGATGTGGAAGTTTCATGAATTTCTCCTT
This sequence comes from Lathyrus sativus, assembly GCA_963859935.3. Lineage (NCBI taxonomy): Eukaryota > Viridiplantae > Streptophyta > Magnoliopsida > Fabales > Fabaceae > Lathyrus > Lathyrus sativus. The sequence continues at coordinate 368,128,907 of OZ012741.1, forward strand.
GAATGAGAAGTTGGTTATCTCATCTCCCATGCTTCAAGCCTTCAATTTGGTCTCAAAATGTCCTTATGTGAGTTATTGAATGAGGATGAGTGAAAAACAAGTGTATTTGTTGCTTATGTAGGGTTTTCTAACATTGCCTTCTTTCTTAAGTAACAAATTTCCAAAGGAACCTCATTTTTTGAGCCTCAAATGAAAATTCTACTTAAACCAATCTTCTCAAAATGTTTTTTCCAATCAAAATGATATATTGGATGACCTATTTTGGATTTGTAGATCTTCCAAAACACTTTTCAATTTCAACTTTTCAAAGTTATAAGTCATTTTTAGTTCATTTTTGACCAATCATGGAATCTTGTGCTATGAGCTTTTTCAACAATTTGTGACCTTCTTTCTAGACTTAAAATCACATTTTGAGCAACTTTCATGTTTTGAGTTTTTCCATTTGAGGCTTGGAAATAGGAGTTTTAGGCATTGGTTAAAATGACCTATAACTGACAAATGACCAAAATACCCCTGCCTTGTTCAAACCATAAGTTGAGTTCCACAAATCCAATCAAGGACTTCTACCACTCAAATTAAAGCTAAGAACATCCTCTTCAACATTCATGTTGACCAAGAAACCATAGGAATCAACCTACTAGGGCAAAAGTTGTCTGCAAGTTGGGTGACTTTCAAGGACCCAGATTCACACACCTTTGCTGACCTGTAATTTGTCAAAACCATAACTTGAGCTCTGCAACTCCTATCAAGGACTTCCACCACTCAAATTAAAGCTAAGAACAAGCTCCACAACATTCATGTTGTGGGGAAGATGAGATATCAATCACACCTAGAGCTAAAACTTCCTGGAAGATAGGGATCAAATTAGGGTTTTTTCACTGACAATCCTTGGAAACCCTGACTCAAAACTTCTCAAACCCCTCAATCATGATGAGTTGGTCTAGGAATCATCTTTATAACATCTCTATGCATCATTCCATGATCTCATGGCCCCTGGATTAAGTCTCAACCTTCTCCAAATCTTCAGCTGATCTAGGGTTGACCCAGTCAAAACCCTAATTCTATCACTCATGGTTGAATCTTCTGAATTCTTGCTCAATGACCTCTCTGGGCTTCATGATGGCTATCAAGACATCTCATGAGCTTTCTCAAGACATCAAGTTCATTCTCAAAGTCTCAGAATCATCTGAGGGGCACTCACAGCTCTCAAACTGTGAAGCACACAACCCTGGTTTCAAACCAATTCTCTGGAGATCTCTTGAACTTTTTGATGAAGAGATCAACTTTCAAACACTCAATGAACAAATAAATGTTGGTCAAATTTTGGGGTGCAACAGCTGCCCCTATTCAAACGGCTTGGACCTGACTGGGTGAGAAGCGAACGGCTCTCAACCAATCAAGGTACGAGACGGTTGAATATCGGTGAACCCGAAAATTTGCCAACTGCACGAGCACACGGTACTCCGCGGGGAACAAATCTTTGAATACTGCAATACTAGCTGCTCAACAACTAGCTGGAGAAATACTGATCTGACATTACTGTCAGTTATCCACATTAACTTCTTCTGACATTGCCTTCAGACAACCACAACACGGGGAAACAAACAACCAACATCGCCGCCGGAGAACTAAATCTGATATCGCCGTCGAACAATCAAAATACCCTGCATCACCGCTGGAGAACTACATCTGACATCACCGTCGGACAAACATCATCTCTACTGGGGATTTAAAGGGTCTGACATTGCCGTCAAACAAACATCCAACCTCGCTGCCTGAAACAAACATAATCTGACCTGGGGTTTACCCCTGGTGAATGGAACAAAAAGGTACACTTACATACCTGAAGCTACTCCGCTGGGAAGGAGAGACTCAACCGATCACACTCTGATCTGGGGTTCACCCTCAGAACCATAACGAACATCGGAATACTGCTGCACACTGCCCACCGTAGAACTTCAACATTAAAGATATATGAAACCCTGGCCCCTGGCCACTTCCAGCTTCAGCTAGAAAAGATCTTCAAGTACTTATGAAGATGGATGAAACCCTGGCCCCTGGCCACTTCCAGCTTCAGCTAGCAAAGATCTTCAAGTACTTCTGAAGATAAGCATCCTTGGCCTTCAAGGATGGCAACTCTGCAGGAGGTATCTTCGACTTCAGTCTAAAGAAATGGTCCTTGGCCTTCAAGGATACATGGATCTTCCTTCAGGCAACTCCGCCTCTGCTATAGAGTATCCGTGACTTCAGTCAGGGATATACTTCGGTCTTCAGTCCGAAAAATGAATCCTAGGTAATTCATAACCTTGGGGATAACCTTGCCCTTAGGCACCTTTGCTTCAGCTTAGGAAATCTGTGACTTCAGTCAGAGAAATGGTATCCTGAGCCATTCACGACTCTATGGGGATTCAAACACTTTGCATTCAGGCAAAACTCTGCTTCAGCTGGAGAAACATCTTCGACTTCAGTCAGAAGAAACACTATTCACTTGATCGCAATCAATCATCTCTTCAGGACAACTGACTTGGTCTTCAGACTCACACGAATCACTCTGTTGTATCTACAACCCTGGAACCTTGTCTTCAGCCACCCGTTGCTTCATCCACACGGAAATCTGGCTTCACAGGAACCTTCTGATATCGCCTTCTGGCGCTTACGAAATCCATCTTCAGATTAGACATCGTTGTTGGAGCAGACATATCACGCTGCTACTCGCTTGACATCCTGTCAAGTCGTTGCTAATTAAAAGCAAACATGTCGGGTCACCGGACATAATCATCACGTTAACAACTCTGTTGAGGAGAGAGGAATGAGGGTTCACCCAAACAACCTTGACGACTCACTGGGGAAAAGGAAGAAGGGTTCACCCGAACAACCTTGTAGACTCTGCTGCAGAAAGACGAGAGAGTTCACCCAAACGACTTCAACAACTGCTGGAGAAAAACGAAAGAGCACACTCAGACGATTCCTACCAACTTTACTGAGGGAGAGCAAGTACTTCTGCACGGGGAAAGCGATAGATGCTCTGAACGGCTTTCTGGGGGAACGACCCTTCTAGGGAACATAGCCTTCGGGCTACAAGACACTCATGTCATTCAATCCTCAAACTCACGGGGATAAACAAACTTCAGCTTGCTGGACAATCCTTCGGGATCCGCCTGGGGGAACCTTTCATCTGCCAATCATGATTGTGCTCGGCTGGGGACATCAATCTACCTGCCTGCTGCTGGGGAAATGCCAACCACCTGCTGGGGAAAAGACCTTCACTCTGTCGGGGGTTCCCGAAATCATCTTGAACAAACAACTCCGGCGGCGCTTCCGATAACCTTTCTGGAGACTTTATTCTGCTGGGTACTTCCAGGAATCTTCCTGGGCAACTCTTGCTGCGGATGCTACTGGGGAGCTCAAGAATCATCTTAAGCAAACAACTCGGGAAACTGTACTGAGGTCTTAAGAGTCATCTTAAGCAAACGGCCCTGCTGAGGAATTCGAGAATCATCTTGAACCGAAGACTTCGCTGGGGATCTCAAAAATCATCTTGAGCGAGCGAACTGCGGGGATCACACCGGGGTCTTTTAGAATCATCTAAGAAAAAACCTGGCTGGGGAGAACATCAAGAATCGTCCTGAGCAACCGGTCTTTTGGGATACACCTGTTCAACAAGGATGATAATGACCTAGATCATGTTTATGATGTGTATGCTTCTGCACTATGCCCCACACGGTGGGAATGATATGTATTTATGCTAAATGCCATGCAATCATGCACAATGCTATTGCAACGTCAGATGCTATGCAGTCATGCACAATGCTATGCAATCATGCATACTGATGCGATCCCGTCAGCAAAATAAATGCTAAAGGGGGAAAATCCTCCTGTCAAGGAGAAAGAACCGCTCAGGTAGAGGAGTCATCCTGCTGAGGGGAACGTGAGCACGCCAATATCAACCAGGCTCTGTCTGGGGAATTAATCTTCCGCGAACTGCTGCAGGGGAACAACTTCAGTTGATTGCTGTAGGGGATGAAGCTCTACGAGAACTTGGATCTGCTGATATCAATCGCGAGAATGAAATGCGCGGCCGTCTCGGCTACTCTTCTGGGGATGACCACTCTGTGGGGAACCAACTTCAGCTGCTCGACACTCCACTGGGGAAAACCCAATCATGATCTGATCAACTTCCAAGGATTCGGATCTCTTGGACATCTGCAAACTTGGCTGAGGAAGGAGAAATCGTTCTGCTTCGCTGGATAGAGTACGACTCTGGGGGAATACAACATCAGCTGCTCTACGCTCTGCTGAGGAAAATTGATCATGACCTGATCAACTTCCGAGGATTCTGCTTTTCTGCGGACTCGGCCGGGGATAGAAATCATTCTACTTCGCTGGAGAGGGCAACTCTGATGGGGAACTTCAATTCCGCTGGGGAGGAAAGGATCACCTGACTTCGGGGAGAGTACAACTCTGCCGGGGAATACAACATCAGCTGTCCCAACACTCTACTGGGGAAGAAGGAATCGTCCATCTTCAGGAGAGAGCCTGATTCTGGTGAGGAATCTCAATTCCACTGGAGACTTCAGTCTGGCACTATCAGTTACTGCATACTTCGGCATACGACTAGCTCACTGCGAAACCTGCACTTGTGACCCGGTGCGGGGGAAAATCCTGCTTCAGCGACTTTACTGGGGAAAACACGAGCTTCGGCACCCGAACACTTCTATGAACTCTGCACTTGTGACCCGGTGCTGGGGAAGGAGAAATCATTCTTCGGTGCTTGACTCAGCTGATGAGGTGACGTTCCTTCAGGACGCGTCTGCTTGGGGACGAGAATCCTCTCTACCTGGGGAAGACATATCAATGCTCATTATCTGATTCTGATTCTGCGGAGAAGAGATTACTGAACTCTGCTGAAGAAGGAGGACTCGCTCCGCTTCGGGGATATCAATCCTGGTCTACTGAGGGCAATCTTGACCCTAATCTGATGAGGGGTAAACGCCATCTCAATCTGCTGTAGTCTCAAACTGTACAGGGGAACAACCTCAAACCGTACATCTCTGCGGAGAAACAATCCTGATTCAACAATGCCAACACAGGGAATACAGGCTACCAATCATGGAGTCAAGTAACAGGTTATGCTGTAGGATAGCAACCCAAAGACCGCAAGGCTTCTTCAGAAGGTTCAGGTTTCGGCAGGGTAATGACACGATTCCCCGATACTCAATTCTTGCTAGGGTGAACAAACTCATCTGAACAACTTGCCCCAGCGCAATTCAACTTGCCCCAATCCGACCTTTGGGAATAAATCATTCTGAGCCGAAAACAACTGGTAACAAGACAATCTTCAGAGGGCTTGCCCCAGCATCCGCATAACGGGAGGATTCATCCTCAACTGATCAACTTTCAGCATGGTTGGCTTCAATATCTCTGAAGTAGTTTGCCCCTGAACGAGCGATGAGCGACTCAACATGCTCTGATCGAACACTGGAGGGATCTGCCCTTAAATTGCAAGGATTCCGGATAACTGCCCCTGATTGGGTCTCAAGAAGATTCACTTCCGATCAACCGCTGCTTGCATAAACTGCCCCATAATCAAATGATGCTCCGGGACTTGTCCTCAGACAAACCGATTCCAAACTCACTGGAAGTCATTGCCCCAGATTCACAGGGTTTCAAAGCACAACATTCTGATCCAGACCTCTGGCGATTCAGTCCTGATTGACTATTCCTTGCTGAAGTTCCTTCGTATCAGCTACTAACCTGCAACTAAAATTGTTTATTCACGAATAGTAATTTTAATGCAGTGTTCATGCAAATTTCGAAAAAATGTTGTGCTGTCACTCATTTACGTGTCATGCTAGTGAGTGACGAATGAACTAAAGAGTTCAAACGTAGTGCTTATGTGGTCATTGAAAAATGCAATAAGGATATGATTAGCAAATCATGAAGGAGTCAGGTTACTCAACCTTATTGTAATGCGCTCTCAGAATAAACCCTGCCTCAATTAGGTCTTTTAAGGGTTGTATCGTGGTCGGGTTCACGGTTCGTGAAACAAAGGATATTTGGCTCAAATTATGATTTGTACCCATCCCTTCTACGTGATGTTCTCCGATCCTAACGTCCAGTTAACTTGGCTCGAGCGCTCGCCTCTTCGAGAGGTACGTTGAACATTGGGAACCACTGGTTAAAGAATTCACAAGGTGTTTCGGAGTGACAGTTACTCCTTTTTCGTTTTCGGTGTCGGTGTCTACACGACTTTGTCCTTGTTCGAGGATTTTTCTTTTTTATATCCTTTCTTTTTCATTCTTTTGATTCCCTAACTTTTGCCTGGACTGACTCCTTTTGAGTTCTTTTCGATTTTTTTTGAAGTCCAGCGGGATGCCCTGATTTTTGCCTAAGTATTTGCTTTCTAGCTTTTTTTTTTTTTTTTTTTTTACTTAGCGGGCTTTCTTATTCCTTTTTCTTTTTCTTGGAACAAGTCGTGTGACACTGGTTGTCTTGATTGCTCCGAAAGGATTGTAACTGTCTCACTCCTGATTGGTGAGGTTTAACCATTGTGGTTGATGAGGTACGACCTCTGGCGAGGAATATGATGTGATTGGTCCTCGAAGGACAACACCCCTCTATAAGACTTGAACGCTCGATCAAGCTAACTGACGACTACCCTGCCCCGGGTTAAGATGCGAGGGTTTAAAAATTCCGAAAGAAACTCCTACTTCTCGGCTCGAAGTGGTTAACAAGGGATTCTCTTCCTTATCTCTCCGGTGTTTAGGGATTTGAAACAATGCCTTGTACGTCATCGGCAAAGTTTTATCTGAAAACAATACGATCGTCAGTTACGAGTATTCGGTTTCATCATCCTCCCTCCGCTCATTGCTAATCATAGTAAGAAATCGGAGTAAATAAAATGCAAATCAGTGCAATGCAGTAAATGAGTGACAACGACATAACTAATTCAGAAGAAATGCATAGTCACTTTATTATCATTACCATTCGAAACATACAATGTTTAATAGCAAGTAGTAACTAACAGAAAAAAGACTACAAATGCAAAATGGTAAAAAGTCCGAGGACTGCCAATGCTGAGGACGTCTGCCCGTCTGGATCACTGGCTTCTGGAAACAACCCTCTGAATCTACGAGCTCAGACGGCTGAGAGGTCGTCACGTACAACCAAGACTCCATCTGGAAAGGAAATACACCCTTGGTCGACCAATTGCTGCACTTTCGCCTGGAAAGCCTTGCAATCTTCAGTTGAATGCCCCAGAGATCCACCATGGTAGCCACACTGAGCATGAGGATCATACCCTGGAGTGTAAGGCTCTAGCACGGGCTTGAGAGCTTTCGGTTCCACCAAGGAATTCTGAACCAATAGCGGAAGAATCTGGCTATACGGCACAGGCACTGGATGAGGAGAAGCATTCCTTTGTTCCACGTGGTTGCGAGGTCTTTTGTGATCCTGGGGATGGTATTCTTTCCGCCCAGGAGCAAGAGGTCGTCGTTTCTGAATGGCAACGGTATCTTGTTTAGACGCTTGCGTCCCTGAGCTTGATCCAGGCAGCAACTGCGAGCGAGGTGATTCAGTCACCAAAGGTCGTGGGACATATTCCAGCTCTTTCTCAGCTTCAGGCAAAGGAGTGGAATCATCCACCTTTTCTGCAGGGTAAGGGATGAACTTTCCCGATGCTCTTATGCCGCCCGGCACAAGCCTAATCGTCCTCGAGTCGATCAGGTCCTGAATCTTATTCCGGAGAGCCTTACATGTTTCAACATGGTGCCCCGGCGCTCCAGAGTGGAAATCACAACGCACGCTTAGATCAACGTCTGATGACCCCTCATCTGGTGGATTTAAGGTCCGAAGCTTGAGAACTCGGTTCTGAACCAACAGCGGCAGCAGCTGGGCATAACTCACAGGTAGTGGGTCTAGAGCTCTATCAAGTAGCTTCTTCTTTTGACCATACCCTTCAGGATTATTCTGAGATGCTCGGCGCGGCTGACGACGAGACAGGCCTCGAGCTTCATGCTGTGTAGAGGGTCCATGAGGTCCACTTGGCTTCAGCACAGGTGGCACTGACGGTAACGGAGGAAGCACTCTGGTCTCCTCCTTGGGTGCTTGACCACTCTCCTTATCTAACATACTTCTCACCACTCCCATGAGAAAGCTCAGCTGATTCTACAGCTGCTGATTCTCCTCTCTGAGCACTTGCTGGTCCAGACGCGCTGCCTGCATGTCATTCATGACCTGCCCCAGCTGGCTTTGGATTTTCTCTAGTTCAGCTTGTATCTGCTCCATTGGTCTGAGCTGCTCGATTCTGAGTCAAACCTGCAAACACAAAGGTTAGAAGACAAGTCCTGGCTTCTGCCATGCAAGATGAATTATGGGTGTCTGTACGTTCAGGAGATCACCCCTGATTCTGGTGTCAACGTGCCAACATAGTGTCAATGCAGTGATAAGACTGGATCCATTCATGGAAGAAAATATCTCATATTGCTCGGGACACCAGGATCAGGGTACGAAACACGCCTGCAGCACAGACACATGCTAATGGAATGCAAAAATGAATATGCAAGCTAATGCAAAATGCAGTCATGCAATAATATATCCAGGTGGCTGCTGTGGAGATTCGATGTCAACAGTCACTGCTGAGAAGGAAACCCCGGTGTAAACCCACTGATCTGATCTGTTGTGAATAACCATCTGGTAGGATCGAGATCAAAATTCTGCTCTGATAAGAACGAAGGCCTGATAATAAAGACCCCGGATGCAAGATCAAGGAATATCCGTTGGAGAAGTCTTCAGACCCCAAATCACAAATCTGCCCTCTCAAGAACAAATACACAGCTGCTGATGAGATCTTCAAACCTCACTCAAAACCTGCCCTATCAAGAACAAAATAACAACTGCTGACGAGATCCTCAGACCTCACTCAAAAATCTGCTCCATCCAGAACAAACCTTTGATAATAATACACTGATCAAAGCCTGCTCTATCAAGAACAGACAAATACCCGATGATAAGATCCTCTGATCAAACCCTTGTTCTATCAAGAACATATCTGCAACTGAGAACCCAACATAACTGATTCACTGTCAAGAAAACCAGGTGGTCTGGAGGTCAAAGTTTCCTGCAATATCCCAACCCCACTCACAGGTATGATGGACCTAATCCACGGACAAAGGTACGGCATCCTATGCGGTCGTCAGCGTCACAGACATTCATGAGTGACAATACGATTCCCAGAAGGAGTGGCATCATCAAGTCATGAAGAGGCCTCTCTTAGCTGACTTCCAAATGATCGGTCCTCAGAGTCGACAATCCTCACGTCTGGACTCCCCTCAGATCCTCAGGACCGGAAAGGAGCACCTCTGCAAGAATCTCGTCTGAGCGCAGATTTTCGTAGGGAACTGTGCCTGCTCAGCAGACAGGTTCGTCTACTACTTCTCCGCAACTATATCTAGGTGTGTACTCAAGCCCAGGTCCGGCTTTTCACTCACAGTAACATCCCTCTCCCACAGCAGCGCAGATAATCATATCAAACTGGAAATAAAATGCGGGAAATAAAATGCGGGAAATAAAAGTGCGAGAAGTAAAACTGCGATAAATAAACGCAACCCAACAAGCAAACACACAAACGATAGGATTGACTCGCGTAGGGGATGGGAAACGGTCCCAGCATAAGGGATGGGAAAAGTCCCTAGATGCCTCCCTCCCCAGCAGAGTCGCCAGCTGTCGCTTGCGCGAAAATAAGGTGCCGGCATGACAAAAGAGTCGCCACCTTTCGTTATTTATCCCTCAGAGCGGGAAAGGAAACGATCGGAAAAACCTGACGAAAAAGGGTAAGACAAGGTCATCGCAACCATTGTCTGGGTTCGGGAGTCGGTTACGCAAGGGGAAGGTATTAGCACCCCTCACGTCCGTCGTACTCGACGGGATCCTCGCTTGTTTGTTTACTTGGACGGGTTGGTTATAATCTATCTACCTATCAAGGCTGGCTGAAAAAGAAAAGAAAAATGACTCGGCAAAGCGTCGCACTTTATGCCTACGTATTCTCATCAGAGAATGAGAAATCAGAGTCAACGTAGTTCGGCTAACTACAGGAGAAGATGGGGAAGGTTGCTCGCTAGGATGTCGCATCCTATGCCTACGTACTTTCATCTGATATGAAAGATCAGAGCAAACGTAGTTCGGGAAACTACAGGAGAAAACTCAACTAGGAGGGAGACTATCAAGTCCTACTGTTATCATGCCATGGATTCATCCTATGGTTGAGGTTTGAACAGGGAACTCCTAGATGTTGTCATGCATAGGTTTCAACCTAAAATTCTATCATCAAATCCTCATCAGAGGAAATGAGAGTCCTAAGGGATCATGTCAATGATACACAGAATACAGACAAAAACATCAGCTTTAACAGTAAAATGTATGCAATGCAAGTGAGGGAGGAAATGTGGGTGGGGTTTCAGCCTCCACAAGCTCATCTCGACCTCAAGCCAGTCATGAAATAACAGTAATCATACTGAAAATAAACGACATGCTATCAAGCAATATACAGATGAAAGAAATGAAATGCCCTCAGGCAAACAAACAAACACTTGAGAAAGAATCAACTCTCTAACCCTAATCCTAATCACAGGATCTAGAAAAAACTAAGCAAAGCTCTCAAGCAAAACTCTAACAAGAGAAATCATTCCCAGTCTTCAAGCTTCAGGATAAGCTTACCAAAGAAAGGGAGCTAAGCAATCAGACTCATAGTGTCTTCCTCAGGAAAGCACTAAGAGGTGGATACTCAGGAGTCATACCCTATGTGGCTCAACCACTGTGATCAGTTTACATCCCTCCTCAGGAGAAATTAAACTCACAAGCAGGCTCCAACATCACTGGATATTTAGGAAATCCTATCTGAACTAGTGGAACTAAGTGAATAGACTCATAGGACCTTCCTCAGGAAAGTACTAGGAGGCTTCCACTTAGGAGTTGTATCCCATGTGGCTCAACAACATGTGATCAGTTTACATTCCTCCTCAGGAGAAATTAAACTCACAAGTTGGCTCCAACATCATTGGATACTTGAGAAATCCTAGACAAACTAATGGAACTAAGTGAATAGACTCATAGGACCTTCCTCAGGAAAGTACTAGGAGGCTTCCACTTAGGGGTTGTATCCCATGTGGCTCAACAACATGTGATCAGTTTACATTCCTCCTCAGGAGAAATTAAACTCACAAGTTGGCTCCAACATCATTGGATACTTAAGAAAGAGGTGAGAGGGAAGGATGAAAGTCATTCATAGTGCCTTCCTCAGGAAAGTACCATGAATTTCCTTCAAACTTCAAGCTCTCAAACCTCACCAACAGGGCACCAGCCAAGCTCTGGGTCTCTGCATCTTGATCTACAAGCTTCCCTTCATGATGCTCTCCATCAATATCCTCAAGGCAACACAAGCCCTTCATCAAATTCCTCAGAATGAACCCCACAGATGAACAGACAACCCCAGGGGACACTAAATCCATAGGTAACTTCAGAAAATACCTAAAAAATGCTAAACTAATGGGAAAAAATCCAACAAATAATCACAAGGGTCCTCAACACCTACTCATAATATCTATAAAGGTTTCTACCTAAAAATCAAGATAAAACTTGCTCAAAGAAAATGATTCATCACCTATGGTTTTCTAAACCCTAATTAGACTATCCTAAGTCAACCCTAATTAAACTAATCAAGATTAATTCTAAAAAATCTAGAAAAAATCCTATGGGGAAGTATGACTAATCATCTAATTGCACAAAAAAGAATGGGTAAAAAAGATTAATGGAAAGTACTAAAACAATTCCTACAAAATCAAATACCAAAATGAAACAATTAAAAAGCTATTTAATTGGAAAATCTAATAAAAATATTAAACCTAAAAATAAAATCTCAATTTTATTTTTATAATTTTTTACTCATTTTAATCCACTCATAGAAAAAAGAAGAAATTAAAAATCATTTTTTAACTATTTTTAATGAATTATTCAAAACAGACAAAATTAAAAGAAAATTAAAAAGAAATGAATTAATCAAAGGGAGGGGGGGTGCATTAAGAAATACGCGCTAGTTCAATATACTGGGCCAGAAATAAAGGGGGGTGCGAAGAGAAACTCTGGGCCCAGAACGCCCTAAATGAAACGCGGCGTTTTACTTATTTAAATCTTCCCTCTCTTTCTCAGATGCGATCAAGGCCGTTGGATTGGAAGAAATTGTCAAACATTGGGAACGATCCAATGGCTCACCATCATCGTCCCAAACATCACCTAGGGTTTTCAGAACCCCACCTCCATGAGCCAACCTTCGAGCTCCATTATCTCCCTCTACACGCCACGGTTTGCCACGACTTAAAAACGAAAGTTGCTCTAAATCTCAAGGGGAACACAACCCTACGTACAGTTTTCACCAATTTGCCCTAGATTGTTCTAACAGAAAGCACCAACACCATGGCACCACCATATTCAACTGCTATCAAACTTCATCAAACTCAAAACTAAAAGTCTACAGATGCACTACACGTTACCCTAACTAATACACACTAATTCTTGATGATTAAAACTAACAATCTACATAGTTCTTGCAACTCAAAGATTTCTGGTTCTGTTATGGATCCTCATGGAACATGCTATAACTCTCAGGGATGGATCCTCTAGCCTAGTACATCATTCTTATGGCTATAAAACTAATTGGAGCTCAATAATTTAGGAGATATAGGGTGAAGAAAAACCTGTCAAGAAGATGATGGTGAGGCTCGTGGAGGTGGTTGCAGGGCTTGAAATGGCTTCAATGGCTATCCTACAATGGTGGAGAAACTTCTGTTTGCACTTGTATGGAAGGAGGTGGCTTGTAGTAGAAGGTATCTTGGATTGCTTCAACTTGAAGAAATGGCTTCAATGGCTATCTCTCCTTCTTTCTCCTCTGACTTGATTCCAACTTTCACCAACCATAGACTCTCCATAATGCACTCTTTTTATAACAATCCATGGAAGTCTCTAGATTCATCTAGAATGATGTGGAAGTTTCATGAATTTCTCCTTGAATGAGAAGTTGGTTATCTCATCTCCCATGCTTCAAGCCTTCAATTTGGTCTCAAAATGTCCTTATGTGAGTTATTGAATGAGGATGAGTGAAAAACAAGTGTATTTGTTGCTTATGTAGGGTTTTCTAACATTGCCTTCTTTCTTAAGTAACAAATTTCCAAAGGAACCTCATTTTTTGAGCCTCAAATGAAAATTCTACTTAAACCAATCTTCTCAAAATGTTTTTTCCAATCAAAATGATATATTGGATGACCTATTTTGGATTTGTAGATCTTCCAAAACACTTTTCAATTTCAACTTTTCAAAGTTATAAGTCATTTTTAGTTCATTTTTGACCAATCATGGAATCTTGTGCTATGAGCTTTTTCAACAATTTGTGACCTTCTTTCTAGACTTAAAATCACATTTTGAGCAACTTTCATGTTTTGAGTTTTTCCATTTGAGGCTTGGAAATAGGAGTTTTAGGCATTGGTTAAAATGACCTATAACTGACAAATGACCAAAATACCCCTGCCTTGTTCAAACCATAAGTTGAGTTCCACAAATCCAATCAAGGACTTCTACCACTCAAATTAAAGCTAAGAACATCCTCTTCAACATTCATGTTGACCAAGAAACCATAGGAATCAACCTACTAGGGCAAAAGTTGTCTGCAAGTTGGGTGACTTTCAAGGACCCAGATTCACACACCTTTGCTGACCTGTAATTTGTCAAAACCATAACTTGAGCTCTGCAACTCCTATCAAGGACTTCCACCACTCAAATTAAAGCTAAGAACAAGCTCCACAACATTCATGTTGTGGGGAAGATGAGATATCAATCACACCTAGAGCTAAAACTTCCTGGAAGATAGGGATCAAATTAGGGTTTTTTCACTGACAATCCTTGGAAACCCTGACTCAAAACTTCTCAAACCCCTCAATCATGATGAGTTGGTCTAGGAATCATCTTTATAACATCTCTATGCATCATTCCATGATCTCATGGCCCCTGGATTAAGTCTCAACCTTCTCCAAATCTTCAGCTGATCTAGGGTTGACCCAGTCAAAACCCTAATTCTATCACTCATGGTTGAATCTTCTGAATTCTTGCTCAATGACCTCTCTGGGCTTCATGATGGCTATCAAGACATCTCATGAGCTTTCTCAAGACATCAAGTTCATTCTCAAAGTCTCAGAATCATCTGAGGGGCACTCACAGCTCTCAAACTGTGAAGCACACAACCCTGGTTTCAAACCAATTCTCTGGAGATCTCTTGAACTTTTTGATGAAGAGATCAACTTTCAAACACTCAATGAACAAATAAATGTTGGTCAAATTTTGGGGTGCAACACACAGGCTGATAAATAGGAACTTGCTGATTGAAAGAAGGTGCAACAACGACTCAACAATTGTGTGAATGTTGATAATGTTGATTTCTTCTTCTACCTGAAGATACAACATTAGTCTCACCTTTTTTCCTTTTTTGAGAATTGAAGGAAGATTTCTTCGCTTGGTCTTTAGAGCTTGAACTACCAGAAGCACTTGACATTTTACCACTCTTCAGACCCAATTCAACTTTAACACCAACAACAACGATGTCATAGAAATTGGTAGTCACACTGCCAACCATTCTCTCATAGAATTTTGGACGAACAATATCGACAAACCAATCAGATAGCTCTTTCTCGGTGAAAGGAGGTTCGACTTGCGAAGCAATCTCTTTCCACCTCTGAGCATATTCCTTAAATGATTCTGAACTCCTCTGTGACATACTCAACAATTGTCTCCTATCCGGAGCCAGATCCATATTATACTTGTAATGTTTAATGAAGGCATCAGATAAGTCTTGGAAACACTTAATGTGAGACTGATCCAAAGTTAAATACCACTTTGAGGAAGCACCCTTCAAACTGTCTTGGAAACAATGAATCATCAACTTATCATTCTCAACATGAGCATCCATCCTATGGTAATACATAATCAGATGATTCTTAGGAAAAGTAGCACCTTCATAGAAATTGAAGTTTGGAGTTTTGAACTTCGGAGGAATAACCAAACCGGAAACCAAACAGACATATGGCAGTAGCACCAAAGATTTGGTCACCTTCCATCTTCCTCAATCTCTTGTCAATAGTTTCAACATTCTCGGAAAGCTTTTCATGTCGCTCATTTCCCTCATCATTATCATCAAGGATCTCATAAATAGGCTCATTGAAATAAGGTTGCACACGAGTGTGAACAGTAGCTGGTGCAAAAGTAGGAACCATAAGTAGGAACCACTCGAGGAGCTTCGAGAGCCAAAGGAACAACTTGTTGAATTGGTTGGACCACAAGAACAACTTGTTGAACTGGTGGAACAATAGGAACAACAGCAGGAGGAGGCACGGAACCGGGTGGAAGACCGTAAGGAGGTGCATTTGCAACAGTAACAACTGGTGGAGGATCTGCAACAGTATTGGTAATCTCAGAGACAACAGTGGGCTGAGTATCCATCTTTGCATTAATGACTTGGAGCATCTCCATAATCCGTCCCATACTTCCTCGAAGGTCTTCGAGCTCGTTATTGACATGATCCATCTCTTGAATTTGTTCTTCCATCATTTTCCGAGCTTGGGCTCTAGTGTTGTACCGATGCAGAGAACTCAGGGTAAATTGGAAGGCGAGAGAACGGAGAATGAGAAATCAGGAGACAAATACAATGCAAAATATGATGCTAAAGTGCAGAATGCAGATGAAAGATTTCATGGAATTCAAGTATTTACGAATATCGCGGGATACCCAAGAAAGCTTTATTTATTAATTTTGAAAATGGATTACAAGTAAATATTCTTAAAAGAAGTATTATAAGTAAATATTCTTGAAAGAAGTCTTAACATAACAGCTAATAAAGTCCTAAGGAAGCATCGCCCACAATCAACTTCATAAGGTAGGCTGGGAGTTAGAGGAAAATAAATCCTCGTGGGCTTTTCTCTTCTTTTAAGAAAGTGATTCTTCATCCTTCGACTGAAGTTGCTTCTGAAGTTCGGCATTCTCACTGACGACCACCTGATATTTGTTCTTCCATGCTTCTGCCTCATGTTGTACTTTTCTCAAAGCGATCTTCAACTCTTCAGCTTCGCACATGAAAACTAGGACAGGTTCCCTTCTCGGAGGCAATGGATCTTGACGAGAATAAGGCATCTTCAGTTTGATGGCTCTTTCTCTGACCCAATGAAGATATGGTTCCATAGACACACAATTAGGCTTTCCCAGACTTTCTTTCCCTTTCTTATGCAAGTGACGCCAAGCAGACACAATCTTATCTCGAAGTTCTTTATCATCTTTGAAGAAGATTCTCTCCACATGAACACTCTTTCCTTCAACAGATATACTAGCTGTCGACGAGCTAGGATAAGTTTGTAACTGATTCCTCCATTAAAACCAAGTAAGGGTACGTTGGCAAAGTCTCCACAACCATCAATGATTAATGTCCCATCATACACACAGTTATACCAATCAATATCTGAGTGGGTTAGAGCCATAATCCTTTGTGAACAACATCCTTTATTGAGATCCCAAAAAGGAATAGACTTGGGCAAGTGCGAAATAAACCACTTGTATAATAAAGGCACACAACAGGTGATCATCCCTCCACCATGAAAGTTTCGGAGATGTACGAAATGATAAGAATTAGCCAATAAAGTCGGTACTGGATTATTTTTCATGAAGATATTGATGGCATTAAGATCAACGAAGCCTTCAAAACTTGAGAAAAGTTGCACTCCATAAATAAGGTGAGGATTTCCTCAAATGTATTCATGCTCATATGGTCGGTCTATGTAATACCCCAAATTTTACCCTTTCTTTTTATTTTTATTTTAAATTCTGATTAACTTAATAAATTAACCCTTTTTTTTAGATCTTGTTTTTTTAACTAATAATAATTTAATTAACCTTTTTTATAACTTTACTAATGTTTTTTATTAACTTTTTTTTCTATTTAGTTTATTTATTTAAATCATTTTAAGCTCTTCTTACTAACTTTTAGGATTTAGATTAAAATTTAACTTTTTTTCTTTTCTTTAAGAGTAAATTTTTTTTATAACCTTTTTTAAATTAATTTCTAACACATTTTTTAATCAAATTCTAATACCTTTTTTAAAATAAAAATCTAACTTCTTTTTAAAATTAAATCTTTTTTCTAACTCCTTTTTAAAGCTAAATCTTTTTTTCTAACTTTTTTAAAGCTAAATCTTTTTTTCTAACTTTTTTTAAAGTTAAATATTTTTTTTCTAACTACTTTTTAAAGTTAAATCTTTTTTCTAACTTTTATAAAGTTAAATCTTTTTTTCTAACTTTTTTAAAAAAATTAAATCTTTTTTTCTCTCTAACTTCTTTTTAAAATTAAATCTTTTTTTTCTCTAACTTCTTTTTAAAATTAAATCTTTTTTTCTAACTATTTTAAAAATTAAATCTAACCTTTTTTTATAAATTAAATCTATCCTTTTTTTTAAAAATTAAATCTAAATCTTTTTTGACACCATCCTTTTTCAAATTAAAATTCTAAATTCCTTTTAAAATTAAATTCTAATGCCATTTCTTTTTCTTTTTTTTTTAAATTCTAAATTCCTTTTAAAATGAAATTCCAACCATTTTTAAAATAATTCTAACACTTTTTTAAATCAACATTCAAATGTTTTTTATTTTTAAAATTCTAACTAATTTTTTTTAAACTTAAAACTCTAATTTTTATTTAACTTGAAACCCTTATTTTCTTTGCTAACTTTTTAAATTTAAATCCCAACACTTTTTTAATCAAATCCAATCCCAATGAATCCCAGATAGAGTTAAATCAAATCAATCAGATCATATCATCATCATAAGAAAATCAGATCTAAATATCAGCATCACCATCATTGAATCAAATCTGAAATCATCATAAAAATTCATTCAAATCAAATCAGAGATTGAAAAAGATTGAAATATTCAAATCAAATCTGAGATTGAAAAAGATTTAAAAAAATCAAGTATAAAAGGACCCTCAGAAGCAACAAAACGGGGGAGATCGGCAAGCATCAAAGACTCTTACAGTCTTCATCAAAAGTAACTAACTCTTCTTTTCTTAAAAAATTTCTAATCTTATTTTTGTTTTTTTTCAAGAGTATTAACTTTTTTTTGAATTAAAATCTAACCTTTTCTCTTTTATTTTCAAACTTTTATTTTTTATTTTCTAACTTTTTTTTTTAAAAACCAAATTTCGAAGTTCTAATTTTTTTGCTAACTTTTAATTCTAACTTTTAATCTATTTTCTTTTTCTTAATCACATTAAAAACTCTAACTTTTCTAAATTTCACCCAAAAAAAACCTAATTCCATTCTAACTCTTTTCTAATTACCTAAATTCTCATCGTCTCAAAACGTTCATCACTTAACTTCTAATTATCGTCAACTCCAATTTTCATCCTTCATTCCTAACAGTATTCTTGATTATCCATGAACCTGTTCACTAATATTTATTTATTTATTTTTGTATTTATTTTTATATTTGTACATAATCTGACATCATCGTTGCCATTATCACTTGTATATTATCATCATCTTCATTGCGTATCAATTTTTATTGTTTATTAATTTTTCGCTAACATCCTCATTTTTAAGATCTAAATTTCTAACTTTTTCTTGTTTCGTTAAAATTATAATTTTCTACTTAAATTCCTAACATTCCCGTCTAATTTTTTGTCTAACCCCGTATAATAACAGTCTCTGTTTGTTTTGGTTTTTTGCAGCTGACTAAGTTCAATTGATTTTATTTTCAGTTTAAATATTAAATTATCATATTTGTAACTGCTTATGGGATGTAATTTTGCGAGACAATTGTCGCATTTATCTTTCCGCACTTTATTTTCTGCCGTTGTATGTATATTTAATTTCATCGCATCTTTATAATTAATTTCACTCCTCCGAAGGAATTAGGTCTAGCCGTTTGACCGCCGTGTCAATAGTCCTCAACCTCAACCTCAAAACTACACCCTTACAAACCCTAATTTTCCATAAATGTCTCGCCGCAGACAAAGTTACCATTATACCCCTAGCACTAGGTCAAAGAGCCGCCGTGCTCATTTTAGGGTTTCCCGCCGTGGAATCCCTAATTTAACCCTAATTCACTTAACAATTTACAACGTCGAGATTTGGAGTTTCTACACTCCAAGTAAGCGTGTCCTTAAGACATGTTTATTCCCCTTGAGACCTTGACCACAGTCAAGAAGTCTCTAACCTCCCTTTTGAGGGGAACTACGAATACTCTGATTCCACTCCCGTAAGGATACGTAGGCACGAGATGCGATGTCTTGCCGAGTAAACTTAGAATTAACCCCTTAGGTCTCTTTTCTCGCTTTTAATCCTTTGTACATATACCTTAAGCAAATAAATAAAGCAAAAATAGTAAACATTTGAACAAAAGGTTCCCGTAGAGTACTACGGAATTTTAGGATGCTAATACCTTCCTTAAATTTAACCAACCCCCGAACCCTAGATCTTTCCCCGCATTGTGTTTACGATGCAAAATAGGTTTTCCCTTTTTGACCTTTTCCTTCGGATAAATCAAAGAGCGGTTGTGAATTGAATTGCGATTCAAACTAATTAATAGTTTGTGATCCTATTTCCACCGCAACAGAAAATGGCGACTTCACTGGGGATCTTAACTTTTGAGGGTTATCCCTAATTTGTTCATATTTATTACTATTTGTTTTACTATTCATTTGCATGTATATATTTGTGCTCTAATTTGGGACTGTTCCTCGTGTTGTGAGATAAGTCCTACGCCCGGACTAGTGACATTATTATAGGATGGGGATATATTCGATGAGGCTTATAGGGAGTGAGTCCCGACCAAGCTGATTCGAGAATCACCGCTCAGTTGAGACCTTTTCGAAAATGGTTCGGTTGAACGAGTAATCGTGAAAACGTTTTCCATGGTCGATCGGAGTCTGTGATATTGGGAACCGTAGTACCTTAACACCACCTCGGCCTTATTTAGGACGTAGTGCGGGAACTATGTGGGAGTAGTCCTACAATGGTTGCTACGCGATACTACACTCAAAAGAGGTTCTCTTGAGAATATTATTAACCCACGAGTCAGTCGGAAAGTTGATAATATCCGAAAGATGGGCTGATGACTTTGGGCACCTTTTAGAACCTTGTTCGGCAGGTACAACTAACCTATAGTACACTCCTTTTTGGGATGGGTATAACTTAACTCCGCTCACGTACCTTTAACCTAGGACTTTGTGTGTTTTCATGCATTGCATCCATAAAGCATCATATTGCATTAAGACTTCATGGAATTCAAACTCTATTTATGAACATTGCAGGATACCATGGATCATTCTAGGAGGCATACTTTGAAATTTACCTTTAAGGGTTTTAATTTGGAAGTCCTAGAGAAGCTAAGAGATTTGGTTCAAGATCAAGAAAAGTTCCAAAACAGATATGGATGGCTATTGTCTTTGTTGAAGGTTCAAGTAAACGAAGGACTTCTTGCGACTTTGCTACAGTTTTATGATCCAGATTATCACTGCTTCACCTTTCCAGGTTATCAGCTTTTACCTACCTTAGAAGAGTACTCTCAGTAGGTGGGATTACCTATCTTGGATAAGTCTCCATTCCCTTTCTTGGAGGAAGACCCTAAAGAACGAGATATTGCTAAAGCCATTTGTCTAAGGATATCCGATGTCAAAAACAATATGATCACCAAAGGGGGGACCTCCGGTTTTCCCAGGGACTTCCTAATTAAGAAAGCCCAATTTTATGTCGATCATAAAGACATGTTTGCCTTTGAGACAATATTTGCTCTGCTTATTTATGGGTTGCTGCGTTTTCCTAGTTTTGAGGGGTTTGTGGACCTTAATGCAATCAAGACCTTCATGAGGAGAAATCCAGTTCCAACGCTATTGGGTAATACTTATCATTCAGTACATCTCCGAAACTTTCATGGTGGAGGAATGATTACATGTTGTGTGCCATTACTATACAAGTGGTTTATTTCTCACTTACCCAAGTCCGGTCCGTTCTGGAGCGCTAATCAAGAACGTTGGTCGCAAAAAGTTATGGCTTTAACTCACTCTGATATTGATTGGTATAATCGCATGTACGATGGGATATCGATCATTGATAGTTGTGGAAACTTCAACAATGTGCCTTTGCTCAGTTTCAATGGAGGAATTAGCTACAATCCAGTCTTAGCTCGCCGACAGTTGGGATACCCCTTGAAGGAACCGCCTAAAGGTATTCATGTGGAGAAAATCTTTTTCAAAGACGACAAAAAGCTTCAAGATCAGATTCTATCCTCTTGGAATCATCTGCATAGGAAAGAAAAAGAAAGTTTGGGAAGACCTAATTGTGTGTCCATGGAACCATACCTTCAATGGGTCCGAGGAAGAGCTATTGAGTTGAAGATGCCCTACTCTCGCCAAGATCCTGTACCTCAAAGAGAGGAACCTGTCCAGTATTTCATGACCGAAACTGAGACTTTGAAGATCGCTTTGAAGATATCACAACGCGAAACAGAAGCATGGAAGAACAAATACCATGTGATGGTCAGCGAGTACGAAGAACTTCAAAAGCAGATTCAGTCGAAGAATGATGAGATACAATCCTACAAGAAGAGAAGGCTCTACGAGTATTTATTTTCCTCCGGATCTCCGTCTGCTCACTGAAGTTGTGGAAGATGCTTCTCTCGGACTTTCTAGGCTTTTATTTAGCTGTTTTGGTTGCAAGAATATTATTTGTAATTTGTCTTCAATGAATTAAAAGTTTCCTTGGCATTCCGCAATATTCGTAAATATTTGAATTCTATGAAATCTTCATTTGCATTCACATTTTAGCATCATACTTTTGCATTGCATGTGTCTCCCGTTTTCTCATACGCGGTTTTCTCACCCTCCAGTTTTGTCACCCTGAGTTCTCTGCATCAATACGACCCTTCATAAGGATGGAAGATCAAAACCAAGAGATCAACCGTGTCAGCCATGAACTCAAAGATCTTCGAGGAAGTGTGGGGCAGATTTTGGAGATGCTACGACCTCTTAGTGTGAAGGTGGATGCTCAGTCTACTATTGTTTCTGAGACTACTAATACCGTTATGGAATTTCAACCAGCTGTTACTGTCGAGAATGTACCTCCTCATGGTCTTCAATCCGGTTTGGTGCCTCCCAGTGCTCAACCAGTTCGACTAGCTACCCCTTCAAAGTGCAAAACTCCTAACTCCGACCATGGTAAAGGACCTGCACGTTCGAGGAACCGCAAAACAGCTACTCCTCAACCTTGGCAACATCAGCCTAACTATGTTCAAGGTTATCCGTTTCCATATGTCCAACAACCCTATGTAGCTACTGTTGCACCTCCTTTCGACCAACAGTTTCCTACATACCAGCCTGTGCAATCAGCTCTGGTATATCAAGCATCGATTTATCAACAACCTTCCGGTTATCCGCCCATGCAGGTTCCCGTCAACAGTCAACGAGTGCCCAACGCTCCTGTTCTCCAACAATCACAGAATCAGGTTCCTTATCCCCGTAAGAGGCAGTATAAGCCTTGTCCTCCAATTCCGATGACTTTCACTGAGTTATATCCCCATTTGGTACAACAAGGTCTAATTAACACCCGTGCTTTGGGTCCTCCGCCTAATCCGTTACCTGCAGGTTACAACGTTGCCGCTCATTGTTTATTTCATGAGGGTGCGCCCGGCCATGATCTAGAGAATTGCTACGCTCTTAAGAATTTTGTCAGAAATTTGCTAGAAACGAAGAAGTTGTCTTTTAGCGATGCTCAGCCGAAGATCGAGACTCCTCTCGGGGTTCCCCGCTTGTCAAGCTTAAATTCTACAAAGTGTGTTGTCCCCTCAGCAAATCAGCCGAATCCAGTAATTATTCAAAGGCCTAGCTCGCTTCATTTCAGCAATCCTCAAGATGATATGATCGGGATCAACAAAGAATCTGGGAAAGTTATTTTGAAGAAACGACTGAAAACTGTTGAAGATGTGACCAGCGTAACTGGGGCAAGCCATGACGACTCACAGTGATCATGAACCAGACGTCCTTTCCATTGAGGCTCCGCCAAAGGAAACTGTTATTCTCGAATGCAAGATTTCATTAACATTTAGAAGGATTTTTCCGACAGTTCATTTGTTTATTTATATGTATTTCTCTTTGATTAAGCATATTTAGCATGCACGAACTTGTTTATCTTTGATTAATTAATGCAACGCATATGTTTGTCTTGAATAAATCCATTCGTTTCACTCATTCAAAAAACATTTTCATAAATCATAATGCCAACTTTACCCGATCTCTTGTTCTGATGGAGAATTGGGAGGAGGATGACGAACCTAAAACGTCAGATTTCTTGTCGTATGCTTTCGATTGAAACCCGCTGATGATGTAAGGCATTTTTTCAAATCCCAAACACTGGAGATATAAGGACGCTAATCCCTCGTTAACCTCTTTGAGCCTTGAAGTAGGAGTTTTTTTTCTCTTCTTTTTTTTAAGAACCTTCATCCTAACCTGGGGCAGGGTAGGTTTCAGTTAAACCGATCGAGCACTTAGACTCTAAAAAAGGGAAGAGCAAACCTTCGAGAATTTATCCTTAGCATCTTAAGAAGTCCAATACAATGACTATCCCTCGGTTACCTAAGGAGTGGGGCAGTCATGAGCCTTTCAAAAGATTTACACGACTTGTGCATAAAAGAATATTCAAAAAATAAGAGCCCGCTAAGTCAAAACCTATGAAGGAGACTTAGGCAAAACTGGGGCATCCCGCTGGACTCCAAAGTCAGATCAAAAGACGTTGTCCAGGCAAAAGTTAGGGAATAAAAGCAAAACTAGAGGGTACAAGAAATAATCCCTAGTAAAGAACAAAATCGTGTGACCAATTGCCATAGGTGAGTGACTGCCATGTCCAAAGCCTTGATAAGTTCTCGACCATAGCAAATCCGCTTGAGATATGAGCGTTCGTATCCGATTAACTGAATTAGGATTGGAGAACATCACGAAGAAGGGGTGGGTACAAATATAACTTTGAGCCTTTATCCTTTGTTTCTTAAACCGTGAACCGAGCCACGATACAACCTTTAAAAGACCTAATTGAAGTAGGACTTCGGTTGAAAGCATACTCGACAAGATCACGTTTCCTGACTCCTACGAGCTATGCTCAGAAAAAAATTCATGTTGGCATTATAATTAAAACTTATATCCCGACTAGTGATTTCGGTCACAAGTTATTGCGATATCTTTTTCAAAACAAAAATTCAAGACAAATATATGTGTGCATTGACAAGCTCAGGATAGGCATTTTAGGCATGACGACTTTGCTTGATATCTTAGAGATTTATATATAGACATAACCCATGGAACTTGAAGATCCTGCTAAACAGGGGCAGGCAGTTTCCCAATTCGCTTACCAACGCGAGGCTGACGTTCTTAAGAGCTATTTCTCAAAGATTTCGTCGTAACACGATTAATATTGTGCCAGTTACGTCGAGACCTGACAAACCTCTCAAAGAGTTTGAAAACAGTGGGGCAACCAGACTCCGTGTTCTCTATAAAATCCTCTTGAGATGACCATACCTCACAACGCAAGTATCCTGGGGCACCGTGTTTTTTTTTAAAAGAAACAAATGGCGACTACTATAAGGTCCTTCGAGATCAAAACCATGTGGTTTCACAACTTTTCTTCATGCACCCGACGGATTTTACTCAAGGCGGCCTTCATTCCCCAGTAAATCTCAGTGTTGCAACAGGCTCCTAAACTATTGCCTCATCACAGTCCCCAGAGAGACTATAAGCTGACAACCTTCTCTTGGGCAACTCGAAAGTGTCCCTCAGGTTTTCTTCTCCCCATGTGAAGACATGATACTGTGCACCCAAGCAGATTACCTTCTCCCCAGAGAATTCAGAACTTTAAAACCAGATTTGGTTCTACCATTGATCCTTCTCACCCATGATTGACGTATTGGTTGCAGAGAACGCAGGGTATCTCCGTCGAGATGTTTATTTCATCTCTCGTCCCGTCTCTAGTCTGTTTCGTCAGCATACGCAGGGGCATAAACATCACATGCTTATTTCATATATCCAGTTCACATACTCATTACATACTCATTTCATAACATCCTGCATACTTAACTACATTCACATTAACATACATTCACATTGACATATGCGTTAGCATTCACAGGTTCATTGTGTCTCGCCATCATTGGTTGTTACCGCCGAGTAACTGGGGTTTGTCCATTCTCTCCAAATAGATTGTCAGCCCTAAGCATAAAATACATATGTGTTTCCAGTTTCCCCACAGAGTTCGATCCTCGTGGATGACGGTTACTTCAGCTATCTTTCCTCGCCAGGATAAGATATTTACCCTTCTAGTTCATTCCCTCGATGGAGTCTTGATTACCAGTTTTCTTTCTAGCTCGATCCTACATTGAATCTCAGTCTTGTCGGTCGTCAAGCCCAGCCGGACGTGCATTTATTTTGCACCGTTTAAAGATTTTCACCATACCTTGGCAGATATGCGACTGTTCTCGCCTGAGAAGCTTATCACTGTACCCGGATGTGCATTTATTTTGCACTATCTTTCAAGAAAATCAATCACAATCCTTTACAGATACACGTCAGTTCACGCCTGGAAAATCTATCAGTACATCCTACAACATCGGTATGCAACTGTTCTCGCCTGAGAAGCCTATCGATATAACAATCCTACATCCTACAGCATCGGTATGCAACTGTTCTCGCCTGGGAAGCCTATCGATATAACAATCCTACATCTTACAGCATCGGTACGCAACAGTTCTCGCCAAGAGAAGCTTATCACAAAATTTTACAATCAATCAGCAACAGTTCTCACCAGAGAAGCTTATCACAACCTTACACAACAGGATACGCAACAGTTCTCGGTTAAGAAGCTTATCGTAACGTTCTTCGGCAACGGTATGCAACAGGTCTCCGCCGAGAAGCTTATCATCATCTTGTTATCACCTCTACAAGCAGTTCTTACCTGAGAAGCTTATTATTGCCACTCGTGCAAAAAAGCGACATTTCTCGCCTGAGAAGCTGATCCTATCTTCGTTATGACTCGCAGCAAATGGCCATCTCCATCGAGCAGTTGGGCTTCCATTTTCCTTGTCGTCTTGAAGTATGGGGAGGTTTGAACCGAATCATATTCAGGAGAGCACATATCTTGAAGTATGAAGAAGTTCATTTACCCTTTAGTAAAAGAAGGAGCAGAATCATATTCAGGAGAGCACAGATCTTGAAGTATGAAGAAGTTCATTTACCCTTTAGTAAAAGAAGGAGCAGAATCATATTCAGGAGAGCACAGATCTTGAAGTATGAAGAAGTTCATTTACCCTTTAGTAAAAGAAGGAGCAGAATCATATTCAGGAGAGCACAGATCTTGAAGTATGAGGAAGTTCAGTTTACCCTTTAGCAAAAGAAGAAGCGGAATCATACCTGACGCGCTGTCCTCGGAAGTATGAAGAAGTTTATTTTATCCTTTAGTAAAAGAAGAATCTGAAACGTATTCCAGGCACCGACCTTAAATATGAGAAGATTTATATATCAGATAAGCAGCAACCTCTTTATTTGAGTGCTTATCCGTTTTGGCATGTAAGTCCCTTCCAACGATAAGTGACAGTTCTCCCTCGAGAAGCTTATCAGGGCATTTCCCATCAAAGCCCATTTATTTTGGCATACAGCCGGTTTTTACCCTGTATATCTGATATGGATTTCTGAAAAGTCCATTCGATCCCATCACGAAGGATAGTTTATAGAAGCTTGGATGTTATTCTTTGCTCAATGCTCCAGCATTCTGTAATCAATCTGGCAGTCGTGTAGATCCAGTCTTATTGTTAGACATTCCCAAGTGGAGGCCATCTCGTAGGCGCCATCTCCATTTAGGATCATGTTCTAACCACTTTAAGTTCATTTATTTTGGCATACAGCCGGTTTCTTACCCTGTATATTTGCTACGGAGTTCCGAAAGGCCCGTTTGATCCTGTCATGAGAGATAGTTTACAGAAGCTTGGATGTTATTCTTTGCTCAATGCTCCAGCATTCTGTAATCGATCTTGCAGTCGTACATGATCCAGTTTTACTTTTAGATTCCCCAGTGGAGGCCGTCTCATAGGTGCCATCTCCATTTGAGAATCTCGTTCCCGTTCTAAAATGACAATTGGTCGTGTTCGCACCAGTTGACCATTATTTTAGAATTCCCCAGTGTTGTACTGTGTCCCAGCGCGTCGTTTTTCCCAGTGTGTTCTTCTCGTAGCGTCTGTCCCTGTGTCGTCGTATTCGTCAGCATTTTCGCAACTCATCATTCCAGCATACGCATCATATCATATTCATGGCATCGTCTGCATTAGTCTGTTCTCGTTTTGTCTATAGCATTGCATATCGCCACATATAAGGGCAAAATTTTCGGTTATCTATATTTAAATCCCTCCACCATGATTCCTCGAGTTTCCGCCACTCAAATCATCCGGTGTAGTTATTTAAATAGGGGCAACTGTAATACCCCAAATTTTACCCTTTCTTTTTATTTTTATTTTAAATTCTGATTAACTTAATAAATTAACCCTTTTTTTTAGATCTTGTTTTTTTAACTAATAATAATTTAATTAACCTTTTTTATAACTTTACTAATGTTTTTTATTAACTTTTTTTTCTATTTAGTTTATTTATTTAAATCATTTTAAGCTCTTCTTACTAACTTTTAGGATTTAGATTAAAATTTAACTTTCTTTCTTTTCTTTAAGAGTAAATTTTTTTTATAACCTTTTTTAAATTAATTTCTAACACATTTTTTAATCAAATTCTAATACCTTTTTTAAAATAAAAATCTAACTTCTTTTTAAAATTAAATCTTTTTTCTAACTCCTTTTTAAAGCTAAATCTTTTTTTCTAACTTTTTTAAAGCTAAATCTTTTTTTCTAACTTTTTTTAAAGTTAAATATTTTTTTTCTAACTACTTTTTAAAGTTAAATCTTTTTTCTAACTTTTATAAAGTTAAATCTTTTTTTCTAACTTTTTTAAAAAAATTAAATCTTTTTTTTCTCTCTAACTTCTTTTTAAAATTAAATCTTTTTTTTCTCTAACTTCTTTTTAAAATTAAATCTTTTTTTCTAACTATTTTAAAAATTAAATCTAACCTTTTTTTATAAATTAAATCTATCCTTTTTTTTAAAAATTAAATCTAAATCTTTTTTGACACCATCCTTTTTCAAATTAAAATTCTAAATTCCTTTTAAAATTAAATTCTAATGCCATTTCTTTTTCTTTTTTTTTTTTAAATTCTAAATTCCTTTTAAAATGAAATTCCAACCGTTTTTAAAATAATTCTAACACTTTTTTAAATCAACATTCAAATGTTTTTTATTTTTAAAATTCTAACTCATTTTTTTTAAACTTAAAACTCTAATTTTTATTTAACTTGAAACCCTTATTTTCTTTGCTAACTTTTTAAATTTAAATCCCAACACTTTTTTAATCAAATCCAATCCCAATGAATCCCAGATAGAGTTAAATCAAATCAATCAGATCATATCATCATCATAAGAAAATCAGATCTAAATATCAGCATCACCATCATTGAATCAAATCTGAAATCATCATAAAAATTCATTCAAATCAAATCAGAGATTGAAAAAGATTGAAATATTCAAATCAAATCTGAGATTGAAAAAGATTTAAAAAAATCAAGTATAAAAGGACCCTCAGAAGCAACAAAACGGGGGAGATCGGCAAGCATCAAAGACTCTTACAGTCTTCATCAAAAGTAACTAACTCTTCTTTTCTTAAAAAATTTCTAATCTTATTTTTGTTTTTTTTCAAGAGTATTAACTTTTTTTTGAATTAAAATCTAACCTTTTCTCTTTTATTTTCAAACTTTTATTTTTTATTTTCTAACTTTTTTTTTTAAAAACCAAATTTCGAAGTTCTAATTTTTTTGCTAACTTTTAATTCTAACTTTTAATCTATTTTCTTTTTCTTAATCACATTAAAAACTCTAACTTTTCTAAATTTCACCCAAAAAAAACCTAATTCCATTCTAACTCTTTTCTAATTACCTAAATTCTCATCGTCTCAAAACGTTCATCACTTAACTTCTAATTATCGTCAACTCCAATTTTCATCCTTCATTCCTAACAGTATTCTTGATTATCCATGAACCTGTTCACTAATATTTATTTATTTATTTTTGTATTTATTTTTATATTTGTACATAATCTGACATCATCGTTGCCATTATCACTTGTATATTATCATCATCTTCATTGCGTATCAATTTTTATTGTTTATTAATTTTTCGCTAACATCCTCATTTTTAAGATCCAAATTTCTAACTTTTTTCTTGTTTCGTTAAAATTATAATTTTCTACTTAAATTCCTAACATTTCCGTTTAATTTTTTGTCTAACCCCATATAATAACAGTCTCTGTTTGTTTTGGTTTTTTGCTGCTGACTAAGTTCAATTGATTTTATTTTCAGTTTAAATATTCAATTATCATATTTGTAACTGCTTATGGGATGTAATTTTGCGAGACAATTGTCGTATTTATCTTTCCGCACTTTATTTTCTGCCGTTGTATGTATATTTAATTTTATCGCATCTTTATAATTAATTTCACTCCTCCGAAGGAATTAGGTCTAGCCGTTTGACCGCCGTGTCAATAGTCCTCAACCTCAACCTCAAAACTACACCCTTACAAACCCTAATTTTCCATAAATGTCTCGCCGCAAACAAAGTTACCATTATACCCCTAGCACTAGGTCAAAGAGCCGTCGTGCTCATTTTAGGGTTTCCCGCCGTGGAATCCCTAATTTAACCCTAATTCACTTAACAATTTACAACGTCGAGATTTGGAGTTTCTACACTCCAAGTAAGCGTGTCCTTAAGACATGTTTATTCCCCTTGAGACCTTGACCACAGTCAAGAAGTCTCTAACCTCCCTTTTGAGGGGAACTACGATTACTCTGATTCCACTCCCGTAAGGATACGTAGGCACGAGATGCGATGTCTTGCCGAGTAAACTTAGAATTAACCCCTTAGGTCACTTTTCTCGCTTTTAATCCTTTGTACATATACCTTAAGCAAATAAATAAAGCAAAAATAGTAAACATTTGAACAAAAGGTTCCTGTAGAGTACTACGGAAGTTTAGGATGCTTATAACTTCCTTAAATTTAACCAACCCCCGAACCCTAGATCTTTCCCCGCATTGTGTTTACGATGCAAAATAGGTTTTCCCTTTTTGACCTTTTCCTTCGGATAAATCAAAGTGCGGTTGTGAATTGAATTGCGATTCAAACTAATTAATAGTTTGTGATCCTATTTCCACCGCAACAGTCTAGTATTGGGCTTTCATGATTAAGAAACTCGTAGGTAACCCAAAAGTTCCACCTTTGGTGATCATATTGCCCTTGATGTCGGATACCTTCAAACATATGGCTCTAGTAATGTCTTGCTCTTTAGGGTCTTTTTCCAAAAAAGGGAAAGGAGATTCATCCAAAATAAGTAAACCAACCAAGTGAGAGTACTATTCTAAAGTAGGTAAAAGCTGATAATTTGGGAATGTAAAGCAATGATAATCCAGATCATAGAATTATAACAAAGTAGAAAGAAGTCATTCGTCCATTTGAAGTTTTAACAAAGATAACAACTTCTCATACTTGTTTCAGAATCCCTCTTGATCTTCAACCAAAGTTCCTAGCTTCCTTAGGTCATCCAACTTAAGACCCTTAAAATAATATTTCAAAGTATTTTTCCTATTGTAATCCATGATATCCTGCAATGTTCACGAGTAAAGATGAATTCCATGAAATCTAATGCAATGAGATGCTTTATGGATGCAATGCACAAATACACACAAGCAAACAAAAGTCCTAGGTTAGAGAAACATGAGCAGAGTCAAGGTCTACCCATCCCCAAAAGGTATGTACTATAAGTTAGTTGTACCTGCAGAACAAAGATTCTAGAGAAGTGTCCAAAGTCATCAGTCCATCTTTCGGATATTATCAATTTCCCGATTAACTCAGTGGTTAATAAGATTCTCAAGAGAACCTTTTTTTGAGTGTAGTATCGCGTAACAACTATTTTGGAAATACTCCCTCATAGTCCTCGCACTACGTCCTAGATAAGGCCAAAGTGGGGTTAAGGTAACTACGGTCCCCAATATCACGGACTCCTAGCCGAAAATAGTAAGTGTTTTCACAAATATACTCGTTCAATAAAACTAAATTTCAGGAGGGCCTCAACGGAGTGGTGATTCTCAAGTCGGCTTGGTCGGGAATTGCTCCATATAAGCCTTATCGAATATATCACCTTCCTATAATAATTGCACTCAAATCCGGGTGTAGGACTTATCTCACAACAAAGATACCCCAAACGAGGTACAATAGATATATATACAAGAAAACAATAAAGCAAAATAGCAAACAAGGTAGGGATAACCCTCAAAATATAGTCCTGTCCCTAGTGAAGTCGCCATTTTCTATTGCGGTGAGAATATGATATCAAATTATTAATTAATTTGAATCACAAATATTTAGTTCACAACCGGTCTTTAATTTATCCGAAGGAAAGGTCAAAGAAAAGAAAAACCTAATTTTTTTGCATCGTAAACACAATGCGGGGAGAAATCTAGGGTTCGGGGGTTGATTAAGCTTAGAAAAAGTTTGTAATTAATTAAAAATAAAATTAGTTTTAGTGTTAAAAAAACTGTTAGTAATTATTTTTTTTAAAAAAACTTTAGTATTAATTTATTTGTAAAAGGATAGATTTTAATTTTTAAGAAGAAGCTAATTTTGTTAATTTTTAAAGAAAGGTAAAAGTTAAAGAATTAATTTTAATTAAAAGGTATTGTAAAATCTATTTAAAAAAAGGTTAGTAATTTTTAAAAAGGTTTTAGTTTTGAAAGTTAATTTTTATTTATAACATGTTAAGTTTAATTTTTTAAAAAGTTTTAGTTTTAACAAATTTAATTTTATTAATACATTAGGTTTAATTTATAAAAAAAGTAGTTTTAAAGTTAATCTTTATTAATAGGTTAGGTTTACTTAAAAAAGGATTTAGTTTTTTTTTTTAAAAAGTGAAGTTTTATTAATTGGAGTTTTTGGGTTTAATTTTCTACAAGCTTTAATTTTTTTTAAACAATATTTATTATCAATTTTAATTAAAATTACTACAGAAAAATATAAAAACAATAATAAAAACAAAATAAAACAGAAAAAATAAATAAAAATGCAAAATGTGTCGGGTTGGCCATCAACTCATACCTGACCCGGTCCAGATGGATATAAAAGGGTCCCTAAAATTTTTAGGGTTCATTTTCCCTCATTTCTTGCACAGTGGTGGCGCCTTCCTCAGGGGAGGGATTGCTGATGATTTTTGTTGCCTTGTTCCGTCCATTTTCATGAATCTTCTTCTTGCTTGTTCTTGCTATAACCTTGATGACATTTCTTCTATCTGAAAAAATAAAAAAACGCTGAGATGTGATAAAGCTTACGTTTTAATGAAGTTTCGTGTTGGCTGGCTTCGTCTGATGTGCGGTGATTGCGCGGTGGTGATGATATTTCGCTACTGGGGCTGTGGTGGTTGCGCGGTGGCTATAATGATGAGACGATGGTCCTCTTGTCTCTCTGAGCCTTTCCGCTCATGGCCGTCGTTGGATGTTCTTCTTGATACTTCTGGGCTTTTTCAATCCTCTTCACTGATGAACTCATAATGTTTGCTGTTGTTTTGCTGGGTTTTTTTTAAATCTCTTTCTGATGAACCCTAATGAACTTCTCTTTGATGAATTTTATATCATGTTTTTCTGGATGTTTTGGGCCTGGATCTTTTACGTTTTTCTCGATTTAATTTGTTTTGGTTGTTTTGAATCAGAGAGATCTGCAGATTACAAGTTATTAATTTTAACGTTTTGACTTTGTTTTGATTTCTGTTTTTGATCAGAAAGATTGGCGGACCGATTGTTATTATTTGGTGATATCCTGATTTCTCTGGTTTCAGTTTATTTTGATGTGAACTGGTTTTAGGATTTTGTTTATGATGGATATCCAGATTTTTTGGACCGTTGGATTTTTATGGTTTGGATATCCATACTGGTTCTGCTGGATTTTTCTGACTTGTTTGGATATCCATATTGGTTCTACTAGATTTTTCTGACTTGTTTGGCTTTAAGGATCCGTTTGGCAACCATTTTCTAAAACTCTTTTTCTCTCTCTCGAAAAAATTTTGAACAGATATTGTTGGGTTGTGCCGGGGTCAGAAAATGGAGTCGAGAGCTGGCGGCGACCTTGTCGTTGTTGCCTTCCCGACATGCCCAGTGATGAGAATTTTCTGAGGGCGTCAAAATAGCTGAAAAACTGCTTTTTTTTTATTTATTCTAACCCATTGAACTTTTCTAACATTATTTGATTTTTTGCAGGTTCGGAGATTTGCAGATGACGGAGAATCGAATATGAAGAATTAGATTGTTTAGGATTTTAGGATGTAATCTGCAATTTTCACCAAATGTAATTATTCCGAACAATGTTGTAATAAAAGTCATATAGAAATTGAATAATTAAATTCTTTTAATAAAATGAATTCTTATTTTCCGACTCTAATTCATCTGAATAAAATTTATCGTTTCAACATCTAAATTCGATAACTAACGACTTGCACAACACTTAAGATTAATTACATCCAAAGTAACTTCTGAGTTTACACGAATCCCTTGAAAGTTAATCCTACTCGATAATAAAATCAGTGAACCTGGTCTTGAACAGATAAACAGATAAATCCATTTTAACGGCGAAAACGAACTTTCCTCCTCTTTTAAATACGAATTGTATCTTGAGTGACCTGACATTGTAACAGGAATCGGTTCCAATGATACTCGCGATCAAACCAATTGATATCTATTATAAACTCTATGCAAACCATAATTTCACTGTTCCTCCAAAAATTAACTCGTAACCAGTAAAAAAAAGGAAAACATGCGCTTGCCTGAATAAATTCATTGAAGCGGATTCTCGCACCGATTTAACCCAAATTCATTCATATTTTAACGCCCTTAACTCTATATGGTTTATGAATCAAACAACATTTCTGAACCCAACTGACGAATAAATCCCGGTTCTCGAATAAAAATGTAATGTGTCACGAGGAATCTGACTTCAAAAATTCAACCCATTCTCAAATAAAAATTGCATGATTCGGAGACAGAAACCCTAATCGTTTGAGGAATCGCTGATAATGACTTTGATTCATAATCGTCAATAGACTGTAAATTAATGACCCCTTTGCCCTTCATAAATTAAAGCGCACAGTGTTATCATCCTGCAAAGACCACAGACTGAGCAAACTGGTTAGTGGTTAGTTAAAATACAATGCATAATGAAATGAAATGCGACATGAACCTAATTATCTAAGGGTAAAATTTGGGGAATGACACATAACAACACAATTATGCAATCACACAAGATTATTCACATTCGATAATCCTGGCTCACACTCATCAAAATACACCCTTAAGGGAAAACTTATATCATTCCACATTCGCTCCAATTAAATTCATTGCTAATCTCCCTTAGGTTCATTTTATTCATATTAGTCCTACCGATTAAACGTGAATGCATTCCAAGCGAAATCAAGACAGAAATCACAAAAATGGGAAAAAGTCATCCCAAGCTGCCCATACACGTAACACCCTTCCTCATACGCGTATTGCCCTACTGGCATACGCGTATGGACACTCTCTTACGCGTAATGGAAGAGGCTGACACCTCTCCAAACTCCCTCATGTCACCCATTACGCGTATAACTACCCTTCATACGCGTATTTCCCAAGCCCATACGCGTATCACCAGATGGGCGTGCGGGTACTGGGGACAGGGCACATCTACTACGCGTACAACCCTTGGGAAGTCCCCCATACACGCATTGACACCCCCAATGCGCGTATGACCAGCAGATCTGTCAAAAAAACTCAGATCTCAGCATTTCCACGAGTTTCCTCTCAAGATCCATCGTCCTACCTTCCCATTCATCCTAGATCTCAGATTTTAATCAATTCCACTGAATAATATCTTCTATTCTTTCAAGATTCTATTTATTAGATCTAATTTTGATTATTGTTAAACTGTTACTCTCAGATCTAACATCTGTCATAATTTCCCCACAATGTTCATAACTTTTCACACGAATTTTAGATTAGTTCTAGATCCGTTCACCTAACACCAGACCAAAATATACAACGATGGCAACAATTACAAGGAAAATCGTACTGTTAAGAAAATCAAACCAATAAGCAAGAACAAACAGAATTCCTACGAGAGAAATGACCTCTCACTACCCTCTCATGTTAAATCACTCATATTGAAATCCATTCTCCCCCCCCCCCCCTTACCTTGGATTTGAGCTCTTTCTTGGCAATAATGGAGGAATCTTGGTTCCTTTGCCCTAGTTCTCCTTTCTCTGCCTTTTTCCTCTTTCACGTGTTAACTGACTAAATCTTTCACTAACCCTCTCTTAACCCCCTTAATCAGATTTTAATTTTATTAATCGAATTAATATTAATAATAATAAGAATAATAATAATAATCACTATCATCCTATTAATGTTATAATCAATAATAATTAAATAATATCAATAACCATAGTATTCTCATTATTGTTGTTAAATGGTTAATATTATAATTATTATAGGTCCACCTCACCCCAAACTAGGGTAATCTCTCACCCTTAACAAAGACATCACAACCAATACGCACACAATAAAGTATAAAAAGACTAAATAATTCAAATGGGGGTGTTACACTCCTCAAATGCCAATAAGGGTTATCAAACAGATACCCTAAATCCCTAATGCATGCACCTAAATGAAAATCCATCTTTGGTTCTTGTTTCCCAACTACTCTCCAGCAACCACTGTCATTATTGGTCTCAATCCATGAATAAGGCTCTAATATTACATAAGTTACATTCCATCAACTGTGTTTTTCCTCGACCACTTGATGATGATCACAACTCAATAGCTTGGGATAGGTGCAACACAATGATTATGTCATGGATCATAAATATTATCGAATAAGAGATTTCTCAATTCATTTTTTGAATGGAAAGTGAACCTAAGATGTGGAGTGAGTTGAAGGATTTTTTTATCAAGGAGATGTCTTCAGAATCTTAGACATTCAAGAAGAAATTTTCACCTTGATACAAGGTGGTTCTTCTATTTCTTATTATTATAAAAATAGCAAGAAGTTATGGTAAGAATCGGATAATTTTCGTCCAATTTCTTAATGTAATTATGATACCACTTGTCAAGCATTCACCAAAATTCATGCTTAAAAAGATGGAGACCAAGTTGTTAGATTTCTCAAGCGATTGAATGATCAATATTCAACAGTTATGTCACAAATAATGTTGATGGATCCTATTCTAAATATTTGCATAGTTTACTCATTACTTGTTCAAAAAGAAAGACAGGTTGTCATACAACTTGATGAATCCAAAGTTCTTGCTTTCCCCAATTAGAATCAGAATTCACAACAAAAAGTAAATCCAAGTTATCATGGTAGAGGCATAAGAATGGAAGATTTCATGGTGGCCGAGGTAGTGGCACAATAATGTGTATTTAATGTTGAATGACTAATCATACAATAGATTCTTACTTCAAAAAGAACATATTTCCTCCTCATTGGTAGCAATATGGTGCACTCAATAATAATGTAGTTGTAAAAGGAAAAACAGATGAATCCCAATCTTAATTCAATGAAGAAAATGAGAAAGATCACAGTTCTTTGGCTTTCACACCAGACCATCTCAAGGCTAACTAACTTCTCTTTCTCCTTATAATATTTAACATAGGTAGCTTTTTTTGCTCATAAAATGATTGAGATGTTGTTTCTTTAACAAAAGGTGGAATGTATGTTGCTCATTGTAATTTTTAGGAAGTTTCAACATGATCATCAAGAACATAAGAACTTATTACAAATTTATTTGCAACATCAATAATTAAAGGCTCATAAGATTTACCTATTATTTTTAATATATTACTTACAACTTAGGATATTCAACATCTTTAGACACAATCCCTTGTGTTGGATTTTGGGAATATGGTCCAACTTTTGAATTCCTTTCATTTGTAGGTTTAACCTTCACTTTACCAAGTATTTTCATTTTCATTAAGTTCATAGATTGAAAAAACTTTCATAACATATATTTCATAACTTATAGAAAAATAATCTCCACAATTTATTATAATAAGTACTGTTTTGGACAAGTTTTAGGCCCCAAAAAGGTCTAGAAGGTCCAATTTGAACCATCCTGTAAATACAAAGATTTGAGGTGGAGGAGATCTTTTCTTTAGATTTATAAATAGGATATGGTTTCCAATCTAATTTTAATTATTCATGGATCGTTGATCACCCTGTAAAAGTGATACGTGACGGTGACGACATGCTATGGATGGGATGTTTTATGAGATAATTCTTATCTTTTGGAGAAAAATCCTATTATGGCATCACTTCCCAAAGTTTGGAATTGATTCTTCATCAAGACTGAGAGAGTTGGGTTTCTTCTAAAGTTTTGGTATTTTCTTTGCAACTTTTGCAAGATAAGATCTCCACTAGAGAGAATTTCTTTAGGCGATAAATTTTAGTTGATCTATAAGGTATATATTGTGTTATTTGTAAGGGATCAATATAGTCAAACTCTTATCTTTTGTAACTTGTTAGGTGGCAGTGTCTATGTGGTATATGATGTTTAGGTGGTTAGCATAGTGTTTGATTCTTCCTACGAATCTCATATCTCTTTTGAATCATTTATCATGTTGGAGTAAATGTCTAGGATTAAGGTAGTTTATTCATGATTTCTTATTTAGTAGAATGGTCGGTTTGAAAATCTCATAATTATAGCATTTTTTAGGTTTTTGAACTAGTTTAGGATGTAGAAGAAAAGATAATTTTCTTGTCTTGGAAATGGTATCTTGGTAGGTATGTAGATAACTAATATGTTTTCTCTACTTTCCTTGAGAATCATATCCTTTTATTAAATTAATAACGGTTTGAGAATCTTTGACCTTGTTCTTCTGGCATAATGTTTTTGGTGCTTTTATTAAAGGACTATGTTTTTGTTTTTGTTGTTTTGTTTTTGTCGTTCTGCTACAAAAAAATCAAAGTGGCAAATGATACTGAGGAGGATTTCCTATGTGTTGTACCCCAAAATTTTCTCAACCCTTTTCTTTACTTGGCTCATGTTTCATTTCATTCTTTAGCCTTTTCATTGCATAGCATTGTCCTTTTCAGGGGATCAAGAGAGTTGTGCATTTCAAGAGAAGGTTGTCAAGGGTTTCAAGCTCAAGTACGAGTTCCCATTCAAATCATCAAGGGTTTACAAGTTCATGATAATGGATAGGAGATGTTGAGGAAGCTCATTGAGTGCTTTGAAAGCCATTGTGTAGCTCATCCATGCACTTATTTCATCTGCAAGAAGCCACAGTTAAAGGTTGTGCACTTAGGGTTTTATCTGCTTAGTGCAAGGTCCACTGTGGATTTCAAAGCGTTTGAGACTTGTTTATAAGTCATTGAAGTAATGGGAAGTCATGTTGAAACACCTAAAATTTCATTTAAAGTTCAAATCAAGAAGAATCAAGAGTTTGAGAAGTTACTAAATCAGGGTTTCCAAGGATGTCAGTGTAAAATCCCCTTCTTTAGGAGCTAACTTCAAGGACAAGTTACATCAAGATACAAGTTCAATCTCATTTTAATGCAAACATGAGATTTGTATGGCATGTTCTAAGATTTTTTTTGAGTACTACAACTCATCCATTGGGTTTGTGGAAACTCAAGTTATGATTCCAAAATGTTATGGGTCCTCAGATGAACATATTTTCAGTCAACAAAAGTCAACTCACTTCCAAGGAACGTTTGGCCTAGAATCAAGTTTCTCCTCAACTTGGAGTGAACATGAAAGTTGTTCCTTATGATCTTAGATTTCCAAAAAGTCCTATAAGTCCTTCATATCATTTGGGGAACTCAAGTTATGAAGCTTGCAAGGCAGAGGTATTTTAAGAAACTTTGATTATAGGTCATTCTCATGCCTTTAAGTGCTTCAAATGGAACTTCAACCAACATGAAAGTTGCTCTAAATGACTTCAATATCATCCTAGAACTCAAGATTGGTGTGAATTATGCATGGATATGGACATTGGTGGAGAATTTCAAGTGAAAATGGACATTAAAAAGGTGAATTCAATTGAACAAGTTATAGGTCTTTTTCATACCATGTTTTAATTCAAAGTGATTCACAATACTCCAACAAGGAAAGTGCACAATGTTAATTTGGTTTATGAGGTGCAAAACACGTGAAAATGAAAGTTACTTCACAAAGAAGATTCACATCGAAACTCCATAATTGGATCACCAATCAAGCCCATTCCAATCCTAGTGTTTAATTCAAATTGTCAGCTGCAAAACCAAGTGAAATTCAAGTGTGTAGCAAGCAGTTTTCACGTGCACATGGAAAGCATCAAAGTTTCAGGCATTTTCAAATTTCAGCTAATTGGAGCTTCATGGGCCTCCAATTGTTTCACATATCCAACATATAAAAGCTCCAAATGAAAATAGAGAGCTCAGAAGTTCATATTCGTGGAGAGAGATCAGAATTCAGTCTTGGAAACTTGAGAGAGAATTCAAAATCATAAATCCAGATCCAAGGCAATTCAACTCAAATTGAAGCAAGCTTCTTCTTCCTTGAGCTAAGTGGAACGGATCTGCACATTTTGGAGCAAGCTTGACATCAATTAAAGCACCAACAGAGTGTCTCCGTTAGGTAAACTTCCAATCCTTTTTTCTCTCATGCTAGGCACTGTTTTAGGATCATGTTGGCTGCATCTGAAGCCCTACATCATGTAGGAAATGTTTGATAGCTTGATTTCCATGTTTGATGAAGAATTTAGTTATGCACTCCAAAATTAAATTGTTTGATTCTCTTCATATATGCATGTTTAAAACAAATGAACCTTGGATTTGGGTTGTACATGAGTAGACCTTCATTTTGGTATAAAATTTGACACGTTTTGGTGAAGTTTGCAGACCTGAACTCCGGCCACCTCGCCGGAGAAGACGACCGGAGCTAGGGCTCTGGTGTCTGGTCCAAACTCAGGCAAGCTGATGTTTTATTGTTTGACATTTTGACTGAGCTGATGTGTTTGCCTCTCATTGGTGTGACCATGCACGCGTGGAAGTTGACTGCCAGGTCAATTAATGATACGTTGCGTTTTTCTTTGGCTGAGTAGTTGGCTGATCTTGCTATTTGCACTCCCCTTTTGGTCCAACCCAATGTTTTACAACGTGATATGTTGCTATTTACACCTTTTCTCATTTATTGTTATATTTTATTTTCTTTTCATTTCTGTTTTGATTTTTGATTTTTAAAAATAGCACCAATCATGATAAAATTCAACCAAAAATATTTTCTGACACTTTAATGTGTTATTTAATTTTTGATATTTTTTAATTTCATTTTCCATTTATTTTTGAATTAAAATTGAATTTAATGATTGAAGGTATTTTTGAATTATTTTTCATTTGTTCCTTTGTGTTTTTGCTTGATTCTTGAGCCAACTTCACCACCTATGAATGAGGCTTTTTCCTCATTTTAATGATGACTTGAAGTGCCTTTGAGGCTGGTTTTTTGACTTTGTTTGACCTTTTTTGATTGACTTTTGTTCCTTTTTGTTTGACCCTCAACAACCCTCCTCCAAAGTGGATCACTCTAGTGGATCAATTCCTTTGGTGATGCTTTGATTGGACTTTGGTTATGTGGCGTTGGCCCCTGGTTGCTAACATCTTTATGAGCTTTGGGTATTTTATTGGGTTTTATTTGAACTTTTTTCCTATTTTTGGAGTGCCTTGCAAGTCAAGCTACCCCTAAGGATGGTCCACACGCACACTTGACCTAGTTTTGATGGGAAATGACCCTTGTGGATCCCATATTATTGCAACTCTTTTTGGTTCACATTTCTAACATGTCGAAGTGGCTGGTTACAAGCTTTTAGGTCTTACACTTGCTTGGTTTATGTTGCAAGTTTCATTTGTTTAAGGCTTTCCATTTAATGTTGAATGTTGAAAGTGTTTAGAACTTAGGTTCTTTACCATGCCTTATCTTGTAACTCATCTTGATCCTTTTCTTTCTTTGGATTGCATATCCTCTTCTTTTGCTCTCACTTCTATCCTAGGACCTTGGGGACTCATCTAAGTTGATTGGTGCTTTGATTTGCACTTTGAGTTTGACTTGGATGAGATGCCACTTTGAGAACCTCTTTTGGTGTTTTCTTTTACATGATCATGGTGATGTTTATGGTTGAGATTTCATTTGATGTTGCTTTCTGTCCTAGCTCATTCTCCCATCCTCATCTTGATCATGTCTTCTCTCTTTCTATTTTTGGTTTGCCTTTGGGCATGGTGATTGATGTGCAAGTGGTTGTAGGAATTCCATTTCTCCCATTTCATCTCACTTTTGGTTTGAACTTGTTTAAGTTCTTGTGTTTGCATTTCTCATTTGTTTGCATATTATTGTTTGAATTTAAGAGGTTGAGATGTGCCTATGGTGGCTACCGCCCCACACTTTGTTCCTCCCTATTTCTTCATCTTTGTGTTGCATGTTTGCATTCTTCCTTCTTATGCTTTCTTCTTCTTCTTTTGTCTTCCTTTGCCATGTTCCCTTTGGACTTCTAATCCTTCTTGTTCAAGATGGATTATGATAGATATTAGGTTTTAACCCATGCATGATAACATTAGGATAGACTTCCCTTTTCATCTCAATCATAGGTGTGAAGGAGAGAAAATACTTAGAAGGGGGGTTGAATAAGTA
This sequence comes from Lathyrus sativus, assembly GCA_963859935.3. Taxonomy (NCBI): domain Eukaryota; kingdom Viridiplantae; phylum Streptophyta; class Magnoliopsida; order Fabales; family Fabaceae; genus Lathyrus; species Lathyrus sativus. The sequence continues at coordinate 368,170,835 of OZ012741.1, forward strand.
TGAAGATAAGAACTTAGAAATAAAAACTCAAGTATTTTTATCCTGGTTCGTTGAACTCAACTACTCCAGTCCACCCTTCCTAGAGTGATTTGCCTTTCTCAATCAAGGACTTAATCCACTATTTAATCAACTGATTACAATAGTAAGCACTAAGAACAACTGTTCAAAGTCTTCTCAAGAACTACTGATCCTAACTGGATCTTCTTAAGGTTTTCTTACAATCAAATGTAATAACAAATACAAGTGTTTAAATTGCTTCTAATAAAGCTTTATCACAACTGTGATTTTTCACTTAAAGTTAAGAACAAAGAAATTAATTCTAGAAAGAATATGAATAGTATGAGAGCTTTGAATATTGATTTCTTTTCAGGTAAAACGTCAACTGAAGAAGATGGGTGAAGACTTGCTTTTATAGGCAGCTTGATCCAAGAGAACTTTACATTGAGAAGAGTGTCCTAAAAGGTCTGAGCCTTTTTGTCTTCACATCAAGTGACCTTTCTTAGAAGAAGAAAGCACAGAGAAAATCCTTTTTGTCTGTGCTCTTGTGTCTAGCATAAATAAGGAAAGAGTCGTTTGGATTATTCCAACGGACATAATCTTTGAATTCTTCTTCTTCAATTTTCAGCAAGATTCATCAGAGTCTAATTTGATCAGAGCCTTCTGATGTTGATCATAGTTTTGCTGAATCAGAGTCTTTGCAGCAGGTGTGCTTTTAGCGTGTATAAGTTCAGAGCATATTTGAGTCAGATCCTCAGTACTGGCAGCTTTAGTACTTTCAGAATCTTCTGTAGTAACTATGCTTTGAAAAAAGTCTTCATACATAATTCTCTTTGGTTCAGATGCTTCTGACTTACTTCAGATTCTTCTGGAGCTTCTGCTTCAGATTCTTCTAGAGCTTCTGCTTCAGATCTTTCTGGAGTCTACGCTTAGGATCTTCTATTGGCAGCATTCAGAATCTTCTAATGGATGCATCTGGCGCTTCAGAGTCTAGCATATTTCTTATGTTCAGTTCTGATTTGCTTCTGGAGTGATAATTACTTTACTATCTGCAGTAAAAACTCTTAAGCAAATTTTAGAGTATATAATTCTTAATTACAAAATTTCATAATAGTTATCATCAAAACATAGAGATATTATTAGGAACCAATCTGTGTTCTAACAAGGTGTACTTTGCATGAGAACATTAGGTTAGTCTCCCTTTTTAGAGTTGTATCTGTTTTCTTCTCATCTCCAAACTCTTTCAAAACACATAATAAAGGATAATAAATGTTGTATGCTTCGAGCCTTAAGCAATTGGGAAATGATGATTGGGGGGTTTCCTCTCAATTGTCTAGAGTGTTTAGCATATGTCCTTTGGACGATATGCGACGCATTCGCTCCTAAGTCATAGTATTTAGTGCAACATGAATTACAAACACAATTCAATTCACTTCTTCTTATTAAAAGACACAAAAACAAATTTTAAACCTTTTTATCCTTCGGGATTAATGGAAAACCATTTTCATAAAAGAATGTTGTTAACTTTTGGTTCTACCGCAAACAGGTAACGCCTAAGTCTCCAATGGTCGAGCTGCATACACCTACCTGCTAGAACTAAGGTTTAACCCTACTCGGGTAAAAATATTTGAACCAACCTATGGTCGTGTTAGCCTGAACTATGTTTTCTCTGATTTCTCATACTAGATGAGGATACGTAGGCACAAGACAACGAGGTCTTGGCGAGCAACCTTCCCCACCTTCACCCGTAGTTTTCTGAACTACGTTGACTCTGACTTTCCCATTGCACGAGGGAGTACGTAGGCATAGAACGGCGATGCTCTATTGACTCTCTTTTCTTCCCTTTTGTCCCTGTGACCTGTAGCTTAGATAGTAAACACCTTTTTAGATAGATAACAAGGGTGGATCCCGTCGAGTACGACAGACGTGAGGGGTGCTAATACCTTCCCCTTGCGTAACCAACTCCCAAACCCAAGATTTGGTTGCGATGACCTGTCTTCTCCCATTTTCGTAGGTTTTCTTTGATCGTTTCTTTTCCCTCTCTTTGGGATAAATAACGAACGATGGCGATTCTTCTGTCTTTGTTGGTCCTTTTTCGCAGTAGCGACAACTGGCGACTCTGTTGGGGAAGGTGGTTCCCTATGCGAGTCAATCCTAGCGCTTGTGTGTTTATCTTTGGGTGTGTATATATGTGTTGTACTTTATTTAAATTTGCATTTTTATTTTCGGCATTGTATATATCATTACTATTATGCTGTTGGGTGGGAATGTTCCACTGAGAGATAAGCCAAAACCCAGGCTTGAGTACAACCATAGCATTAGAAGTGGAATGTAGTGGTGAACCTGTATGTTTGGCATGCACTTGTTCCCACAAAATTCGCGCTCAGACGAGATTCTCTTTGATGACTTCCTTTCCAGTCTGTTTCAGACAGTTGAGAGGATGTTGGATCTGAGGATTGTCGACTCTGGGGATCGATCATTTGGAAGTCAGCTAAGTGAGGCCACTTCGTTAGACTATGATGTCAAACCAGAAATGGTGAACGTATCATCGTTTCTCAAAAGTGTGTGACACTGATGACCGCATAGGATGCCAAACCTTATCAGAGATAGGTTCATACTTATGAGTGGGAGGGTTATGTAGGAAACTTGACCTTCGACCTACCCGGTTTTCTCGTCAGTGCGAACTTTTGATCTTGATACAGTGGGTCCTTATATTAGTGTTATGTTCTCATCAAAGCGAAGCGCTGGTTCTTCTCAGTCAACAGCACAGCAATCTTGATCCCCTGTTGCATTTGCATTTGCATTTTCATCCTGGATTTTCATTGACATGTATTTATGTTGCAGGTGTATACTTTCCTCTCGATTCCAGTGATCTTATTTCCTTTGCTGACATGGAGCCCAGCCTGAAGAAGACAGTGGTGTACAAGTTCCCTACTCCTGACATTGGAGCGTTGCTCTGTTTGATTTCTATGGATGACAGGAAGGTGATGGAAGACTTCAAGAAACCTTATGGGAAGCTTTTGAGTTGTGTCTGCAGGCCCTCAGTATATGAGTTGGGTGGTCTCCATACTCTGCTTCAGTTTTATGATCCACAGCTGAGGTGCTTCACTTTTCCGAGTTATGTGTTGGCGCCCACTTTGGAGGAGTTCTCTATGATGTTGGGAGTTCATATCTTAGAGAAGATGCCATTCTATCACACTAAAGCTAAGCCTGATCTGGATAAGCTTGCTTTTGCTCTTCATTTGGATGTTTCTGAGCTAAAGGGGAAATTGGCTAAGAGGAACGGAATGCCTGGACTTCCGTTACCTTTTCTGGTTGCTAAAGCTCAATAGTTTGCCAAGGACGGTTGTTGGATTGTGTTTAATGCCATCTTAGCACTGTGTATTTATGGTATCATGTTGTTTCCTAATGTTCCAGATTTTGTGGACTCGAATGCGTTCCACATATTTGCTTCAGGGAATCTTATACTGACGCTTCTGGGCAATGTTTATCATTCTGTGAATTACAAGAATGAGAATTGGAGAGGGAAGAACGTGTCTTGTTACATGCCTTTGTTGTACAGGTGGTTTGTGAGTCACCTTCCCAAGACCGGTCCATTTATTGATACTGCAGGTACATCAGAATGGTCAGAGAGATTGATGGGATTGACTGCTGATAACATCATCTGGTTTGATAGGGATCAACTGGGTATGGAGATTGTATACAGCTGCGGTAGTTTTCCTAACGTCCCGTTGGTCGGAAGGAAATGATGCATCAACTATAACCCATCCCTGGCAATAAGACAGTTTGGATATGCACTCAGAGAACCTCCTAAGGAAGAGGAAGTATAGGAATCTTTGTACTTCACTGGATTACTGGAGGGTGAGATCTTGACCAGAGTTGGAAAGGCATGGAGCAAAGTTCACAGGAGAGGGAAAGCTTCTTTGAGCAAGAGCAACAGTCGAGCATATGAGCCTTATATGACTTAGATTCAGGAGAGAGCTGAGAGGTTGTTGATGCCTTTTCCACCTTGTGCGCCTTTATATCCTCTGATGATTGAGGAGCCTACTACTTTTGATATCCAGAGATATAATCAGTTGTGGTCTGAGAAAGAGGAGTTGCGGAAGGCAAATGAAGAGTTAGAAAAAGAGATTATTCAGCTCCGTAGTGAGAGAAATCAGGCTATTCACTCTTCTAAAAGGCGAACTGAGTTGGTAAACAGGTTAGGTACATATTTTACCAAAGAGATTCGTGCTCGAGAGCGTTTGGGTTTAGATTTGAAGGTTGTAAGTGATGTTCTCACCTCCAAGAAGAAAGACTTGGATAGAGCCTACCTAGAGATTTCAAAGTTTAATGACCAGTGGAATGCTATTCTCACCAACAACAAAGAGTGAGTGGATGGACTTAAGCAACAGATTGATCAATTGAAGACTCAACTCAAGGTGAAGGATGAGAAGATTGCAGCAGAAGCCTCACTCCGACGTGACTGTGATTGCAGACTGAATAAAGCGCTTGCAATGTTGGATGATTACAAGTTAAAGGCTGATGCAAATAGATGCAAGCTATAGGAAGTCTTTGGTGAGGGAGCCCAGGAGGATTACGCTCAGGGTTTACAGACCATCATCAGCCGGCGAGAGTTGCTCATCCAAGGGTTGCTTGCTAGACCAGACCATCCAGAGACAAAGGAGTTGTTGAGGGATTTCCAGTCTCGTCATCGCACTTGATTGTTTTTCATTCTCTTTGTAATTGCTTATTGATGTATATTGACCATCACCAGATCTATTGGCTGAGGTCATTTGTTGATTCCATGGTATCTAGTGTTATGTTTGTACATTGCCTTTTGAGCTCTTGTTTTATGTATGAGGAGTTTTGCTCTATGCTTGTCTATGGGTTCTCCCTTGTCTCGTTGTTCTCTTGGAACTGGAATTGGGAGGAAATTTCCCTAATGCATATATACATGTCTGCATTTTGCATCATTTTGCATTTTTGCATAGCAGGTGCATCGGAACCGTTAACCTTAGTCCCTGTGGTTCGTTAGTTTGTTTCAGGATAGCCAATCAGACAACTCACCATTATGCCACTAGAAGGAATCAACACAAGGTCATGGAACAGAAGCAAGCTGAGATCCGGGAACTTCGGGATAGAATGGCTCAATTTATGGACTTGATGCAGGGTGTGGCAAATGGCCAAGATCAAATAAGGACACTGGTACAACCATTAATTGCCAGGGTTGACAACAATGGTGTGTTTCACGGAGGGACTACTGCTGATCCTCCGCGTCATGATGGTGGCACTCCACATGCTACAACTGTTATCCCTCCGGGCAGAGGTAATCAAACAGGGATTTCCATTCCTATTCCTGTGTGTGTTATGCATGGAGATAATGGCCCTTAATGGGACCACGATGATCAGGAAGATGTGTTCTCGATGAGAGATATCGGTGTTGGGTTGCCAATTGAGACAGATAGGAGATTCAAGATGCTGAAGGACAAGATGAAAAGTTACGAGAATCATAATTCCATGGGCTTAGACATGGCAAATTTGGGGCTGATCCCAGATTTGAAGGCACCTCTGAAGTTCAAAGTCCCGGATTTTGAAATATACAAAGGAACTACTTGTCCGAGAGTTCATTTACGCTCTTATTACTGCAAGATGTCTGCTTATTCAGATGATTAAAAATTTCTTATGCACTTTTTTCAAGACAACCTATCTGGTCCTTCTCTAGAGTGGTACATGAGCTTGGAGCCAGTCAACATCCGTAACTAGAGGGATTTGGCTGAGGCATTTGTGAAGCACTATCAGTATAATAGCGACCTTCGCCGAACAGGGTCCAGTTACAGAATCTTTCTCAGAAAAGTGGTGAATGCTTCAAAGAATACGCTCAGAGGTGGGGCGAACTAGTAGCTAGGGTGCAGCCTCCCATGGTGGAGAGGGAATTAATTGATATGTTTGTTGCCACGTTACCAGGTGTGTATTACGAGAAGCTTATTAGTAACATGTCAGGGAGTTTTTCTGATCTGATCATAACTGGGGAGAGAGTCGAGAACAACATTAAGCTAGGTAAGATTAATGCCAGTGAAGGATCCTCAGCTGGAGGAGTAGCTAAGAAAGCCTTTGGTAACAAAAAGCGGGAAGGTGAAACCAACGCAATGTCTATTTCCTGTGGTAGAAACAGAGGTCAGAATCATAATCAACAATACCGTCAGCAGCAACCCCAGGTTGCAAGTATCATAATACCGGTTGTACAACAACAACAGCAACAACCACATGAACAGCAGAACCATCAAAACTATGCTCCTCGAAGATTTTAGGATCGGGCTAGGGCGGCAAACAGGCAGTTTGACGCGCCTCCGATGCCATATTCTCAATTGCTTCAGACTTTGATGCAGTTACAGTTGATATAGAAGAGGACTCTAGCTCCCTTGACAGGTGCACCGCCTTCCAGATACGATTCCACTGCTAGATGTGAGTTTCATTCCGGTGCTCCGGGGCACAATATTGACAACTGTAAGGCGTTTAAGCACAAGGTTCAGGACTTGGTGGACAGTAATGCTTTAAACTTTTCTCACGATGCGCCCAATGTCGTGCAGAATCCCATGCCCAATCATGGGGCAGCTGGGGTGAGTGCTATCATTGAAGATTAGAGTTTGAACTTGGTGTCTGATGTTAATGAGTTGAAGACGCCGCTGAATTTTATAAAACGCAAGTTGTTGAAGGGAGGGATATTCCCGGGCTGTGATGAGGCTTGTGCTGAATGTTTGAGCCATCTTGAGGGATGCAAAAAGCTGAAGAACCATATTCAGAAGCTAATGAATGACGGTGTGTTGCAATTTGACAGAGTTGCTGAAAAGAACACTGAGGAAATAGTGGCTAAAGAGAGGAATGAAGTTGTGACAATCTCGATTCCGTACAAGACTATTACTATTTCTGCGCCTCTAAGGCCGCCAACTAGTATCATTACCAAAGCTGGTCCTGTGCCATATGAGAGTACTAAGGCAATCATGTGGAATTACGGAGCTGAAGTGTACTGTAAAGGGCAAAAATAGGAGTTGAAAAGTTTACCGGTGGATTCTGTGGATAACCTAGTTGGAGCTAGTGGAATTACTCGGAGCGGAAGAGTGTTTTCGTCACCTGAAGTGGTTGCTGAAAGATCTGACAAAGGGAAAGGTAAAGCAGTAGTTGAAGATACTTCTCAAGCTGGTGAAAAGAAGTCCTTATTGAAGGACGCGAAGGAGTTCATGAGATTGATAAGGAAAAGTGATTACAAGATTGTGGATCACTTACAACAGACTCCGTCCAAAATATCCATTATGTCATTGTTATTGTGTTTAGAAGCGCACAGGAACGCTTTGTTGAGAATCCTGAATACAGCCTATGTGCCACAAGAGATATCTATGAATCAACTCGAGGGGGTTGTGGCACACGTAAATGCAGGTAATGGGTTGGGTTTCACTGATTTGGATCTGACGCCCAAGGGGAGGAATCATAATAGTGTGCTGCACATATATATTGAATGCCGAGGAGCCGTTCTGTCACACATGTTGGTTGATACAGGGCCATCCCTGAATGTACTTCTTAAGAAGGCGCTGATGAAATTGGATACCCGTGGTATACTGTGTACACCAAGTTACTTGGTGGTACGTGCTTTTGACGGGACTAGAAGGTCCGTATTCGGAGAGTTGACACTGCTAAATCAAGTTGGTCCTGAAGTGTTTGACGTTGTGTTCTATATCATGGACATTCACCCAGCTTATAGCTGTCTGCTTGGACTCCTCTGGATTCACTCAGCAGACGCTGTAACGTCCACGCTGCACCAAAAATTAAAGTGCATGGTGGGTGGAAGCGTTGTCACGGTCTGTGGGGAAGAAGATATAATGATTAGTCATCTGTCTTCATTCAAGTACGTCGAAGTTGATAGTGAGATCCATGAGACGTTATGTCAAGCCTTCGTGACAGTACAAATTAAGGAAAAAACACCGGCTCTGAGTAAAGCACCTGAAGTGGCCATGACGTCCTTTAAGGAAGCCCAGACAGTGGTACAGGCTGGAGCATCACAAGGTTGGGGTCAAGTGTTGAATATACCCAACAAACATGACAAATTCGGTTTGGGATACAACCCATCTTCCTCCTCCCAGAGCGCGCCGCGCTATAAGGTGCTTGTCCAGTTTACCAGCGGTGGGGTAATCTTTGAGAAAATCAGTGTTGTGTTAGATGAAGAAGGGGACAACGACTGTGATATGGATGCCTGGATCAAGCCGTGCACTCCGGGACAAAGCCTGAATAATTGGTCTATCAAAGAAATCATCCAAGTGACAATGGAAGAGTAATGATTTGTTTTTCTGATTATTGTATAGCCCTATGTTCTACCCAGAGTATAGCGGTCTTTATCTTCAGGGCCTAATTGTTTATGTTTGAACATCTTTTATCAATCAATCAAAGGGCATTTTTCTGCATTCAAATATTGTGATCCTTGTCTTTCATGTTTTATTTTTAACAATAAAATGGCAATGTGGTTTGTGCTTGTTTGCATATCATTTTAAGCATTTAATCATCATCATTGCAGGTTTCACATTGCAGATGGCACCGCTCTAGAACCGTCTATGACTCGCTTTGACTTTGATAAACCGATATTTCAAGCCGAAGAAGAGATTGATGAAGATGGCGATTTACCAGAAGAGCTAGCCAGACTTTTGAAACAGGAAGAGAAAGTCATTCTGCCTCATCAAGAGGAAATTGAGATCATCAACTTGGGTTCAGAGGAAGTGAAAAGAGAAGTCAGGATAGGGGCTACATCGCATAGTGATATCAAGCAAAGATTGGTCGAAATGCTCCGAGAGTACACTGATATCTTTGCTTGGTCATATGAAGACATGCCCGGGCTTGACACATATATGGTGGTTCATCGCTTACCGTTGTGTGAAGAGCGTCCGCCTGTCAAGCAGAAGCTCAGGCGAACCAGACCAGATATGGCGGTAAAAATCAAAGAAGTCCAGAAGCAGTTGGACGCAGGGTTTTTAGCCTTTACGAATTACCCTCCGTGGGTCGCTAACATCGTACATGTACCAAAGAAGGACGGTAAGGTACGAATGTGTGTTGATTATAGGGATTTAAATAAAGCGAGCCCGAAGGATGATTTCCCGCTCCCTCACATTGACGTTTTGGTTGATAATACCGCACAGTATTCCGTGTTTTCCTTCATGGACGATTTTTCGGGCTATAATCAGATTAACATGGCGCCGGAGGATATGGAGAAAACAATGTTTATCACACCGTGGGGGGCTTTCTGTTATAAGGTAATGCCTTTTAGGTTGAAAAACGCAGGGGCAACCTATCAGCGGGCTACAGTGACTCTCTTTCATGATATGATTCATCATGAGATTGAAGTATATGTTGATGAAATGATTGTGAAGTCACAGACGGAGGAAGAACATCTGGTTAATTTGTTGAAGTTGTTTGAGAGGCTCAGGAAATTCAGATTGAGGTTGAATCCGAACAAGTGCACTTTTGGTGTACGGTCAGGAAAGTTCCTGGGGTTTATTGTCAGTGAAAAAGGAATTGAGGTCGATCCTACAAAGATAAAAAATACAAGATATCCTGACACCGAAAATAGAGAAAGAGGTTCGTGGTTTCTTGGGTAGATTGAACTACATTGCTAGGTTCATATCTCATCTCACAGCCACGTGTGAACCCATGTTCAAATTGTTGAAAAAAGATCAGACAGTCATCTGGAATGAAAATTGCCAAAGGGCATTTGATAAAATAAAAGAGTATTTGTAGGAACCTCCAATACTGATACCTCCAGTAGCTGGAAGACCATTGTTAATGTATTTAACGGTTCTTGAGAACATCCTGGGTTGTGTTCTCGGTCAACATGACGAGACGGGAAGAAAAGAGCATGCGATATACTATCTGAGTAAAAAGTTCACAGACTGTGAGTCCAGATACTCAATGCTGGAGAAAACGTGTTGCGCTTTCACTTGGGCTGCCAAACGCCTGATACAGTATATGCTGAATCATACAACCATGCTGATTTTGAAGATGGATCCGATTAAGTACATCTTTGAAAAGCAATCACTTTCGGGGAGAATTGCCAGATGGAAGATGGTCCTGACAGAGTACGACATTCAATATGTTTCCCAAAAGGCTATCAAGGGGAGTGTTCTATCAGAGTATCTTGCTGAACAACCAATCGATGATTATCAATCGATGAAATTTGAATTTCCTGACGAAGTGTTGCGGTGAGAATCATGATACCAAGCTATTGATTAACTTGAATCTTAATTCTTAAATTCACAACCGGACTTTAATTTATCCAAAGGAAAGGTCTAAAGAAAGAAAAACCTTTTTCGCGATGTAACAACAACACTAAGAGATTCGGGGATCGGGGATTGGTTATGCCTACGATAGGTATTTCACATCCTAAACATATGTAGTACTCTATAGGAACCTTTTGTTTGTTTGCATGCTAAGTTTGGTAAATGTTTGCTAAGGTTTGGGGTTGGGTAAAAAGGTGAAGGTTAAAACCTAAGGATAGTTTCTAAGCTTGCTCGCAAAGACGTAGCGTCCTCAGCCTACGTATCCTAACTAGGATAGAATCAGAGCAATCATAGTTCACCTCACTAGGGTTGAAGAACACTTGATTATGATCAAAGTTCAAAGGGGAACAAACATAACAATGCTTGTATAGAGTTTAACAAAACTCTCTAGATCTATGTTATAACACTCAAGAAGGGATTAAGTAATCATTACTATGATTCTTACATAGAGTTTACAAACACTATCCTAGGGTTCTAGTTGAAGAAACACTCCTAGTAAAGGTAGGTTTTTTAGACTTAAGGCAAAGTCTAATGGCTTATACTAAGGTTCAAGATGACTTCACAAAGTCAAGGGAGCGGGTAATGAGCTATCCAATGACACAAGGGTCAATGTAGAGGATTTTCCTTTGGAAGGAGAGGGAGAGGCAACTTGGATGAGAACTAAAAAGTTCTATCACTTGGGGAAGAAATACTTAACAAAGCAATAAAAAATTAAGCAGGATGAATAAGATATATGGTTACAACCAAACAAGCATGCATATCACAATAAGCAAGGATCAAATAATACAAATGGAAACAATAATCATGCAAGTAAGTCACAACTTTAAAATGATCATGTTATAAATTTAAAGTGTATCAAATGTAACAACATTTAGGCATTGATGACAATCAAATACGCAAGGAATGATCACAACAGTTAAACTCAAGATTTTAGGAAGAGGACAATAATTCATGGTAACCACCAACAAGAAATGAAATCTCAACATGTTAACAAACATAAAGAAATCAAATACCAATAAATCTTACAAGATAAAATAAGCATGGTATGGAAGAAAATCGTCAAGACGCAAGGTAACGACCTAAAAATGAACCAACTAACAAGTAGGAAAAAACATTGTAAATACAAACAATTATGAGATTTTAATCCATTAAATGAAACTAGACATCACCATGAGCAAGTTGCAAAAAGAACGGGTTAAAAATAATAAACAATGAATAAGTTATGATATTTTGAAGTTCAAACATTTTATGAAAATAAAATAAACAAATGAAACAAGCACATAAAAAATAAATGGCATGGGTAGGGATTGAACCCATGCCCTTGTATCACAAACACAACACACAAACCACTGAGACATAATGCGCGCGCACATGAGGAAATGGAAAGAAAGTAACAAAATAAATCAATGACAAAATGAAAATAAAAATGCCAAAAGAGTTGATCACCAAGGATCGAACTCAGGCCAGACAAGTGAAAGGTACAAAGCGCGCAAGTTGCTTACCACTGGGGTGGCTATACATCCGTGTATTTAGCCACCCCCATAAATAGATGAGGCATGCTATGATGGATATTCTGGGCTAAATACAAACCAAACAAACCAACATCGGGCATAGTCATGGCATATTTTGGCTATGAAAATGCAATTTGAAAGTGAAATGAAGAAATAAGTGGAAACAGATCACACTAACAAGATACACACATCATAATCATGAAAAGGAATGAGATCATGCTTAGAAATCAGGCTTGTGGTAGTTGGAACAAAAATTGATATGGTATATGGCATATTTGGCTTGAAAATGCATATGGAGAATGAAATGACAAACCAGGTGGGCATAGCTCAAACCAACAAGATACACACATCATAAACATGAAGATGGATGAGTTTTAACTCAAAGTTTAGGTATATGCAAACAGAAATGAGATTTGACAATGTTGATGGCTATGAAAAAGCTGTTTTGAAACAGAAAAGTGGTATTGCAGGGCATTTTTCAAGTAATGAGCTCTAATGCTAAACCAATGACACACACACACATCATAATCATGTTAAAGGATACTTTCATGCTCACAAATCAGTTCAAATCATCATCAAATAGAAAAGGGCATATTGAAACTCATGAGATACAAAAACAACAACTCAATCAGGCAGTAGGTAAGTTTGTGGCAGTTGGGATGATTTGGCACCACATACAAGCTCAAAATATGTAGAACATTGAATCTAGGCACATAGATCAAGTAAAAACAGGTTGGAACAGAAAATGATATGTTGTTGGTATCAACGAGGTTTTGAAAAATGCAAGATTGAGAATGAAAAACAGTTTTGAGCAAGTAGGGGGAATTTGATCATACAAGTACAACATGCATCCTCTAAAAATGCTAACAAGCGATTCTTTAACTTAAAATCAAACACAAACTACTCCACACCAGAACTGAGATGTTGATCCAAACTCTTGACAGCAAAACAACAAAAACTCATCGCAGGCCTCAATGAACAAAATCTCATGCTTTCAACATTTTCAACAAGTTCAACTAGGCAAACAAGGTCATATAAACACAAACTAATAATTCAAAACGTTTGAGACACAACATGGAAAGCATAGGCATTTTGACTCAAAACTCATGATAATGGTATAGCAAGAAGTAAGGCAAATATCACAACTTGTGAACAAAAGTGAAACTAGATCCACACATGACCTAGGGGGAGGGGGTCTTATGAAACAACTTACAAGTTTTTCAAACATGACCAATAAACAAAGATTGACCAAGCTAGGGCAAGCACACCAACATTTCAATGTTTTGGAGCCTTAAGGCTAATCTTGGATAAAGTTCTCAAAATAAGTTGTACACAACAAAAAAGCTCAATATTGGTAACACATCATCAACATATCATTCATAAATGAAATACTTTAACAAAAGCAAATATCATGGCCACAAAACATAAGTTCTTGACAAAGAACCCTTATGGGACAACAATGGCTATATTTCACAACAAGCATCTCAAAATGGTAAAACATGACAATGAATGAATAATAAAGAGGTTGAGCATCACATACCTCTTGTAGACAAGTCTTGAGCAAGCTAAAAAGCTAAGAAACCCAGAGATCTTCTTCTTTGGCAAAGATTTGGAGCTTTCTTCCTCTTGAAGCAACAAGCTATCTTTCAAGACAGTTTGAGTTGTGAACTTCCCAACTGGTTTTTGAGAGTTTGGACAGTTGAGATATGATATATATGAAGTGTTGGGAGTGTTGGAATGGTGGGAAATGCCTCAAGTAAAGATTTGGCTTCCAAAGTGCATGAAAGTCAACATACCAAGGTATGAAGGTTGACTTTTGGGAAAATGATGTTTTTAGGTGGTTTGAGTGTATGAACACCTTCTACATAAAGTTTAAGGATTGTGTAAATGGTTTTGAGTGGCTTGGATGTGGTGAAACTGAGTTTGAGCAGAGTTTTGCTCAAGATAGATTTTTAGTGAAAAACTTGAAGTTTTTGAAAAATGAAGCTTTTGAGAAAATGGTGGAGAGTTGAGAGCTGTTGTTTCTCTTGGTTTTTAAGAGTGCTCTGGTGTGTCTAACATCATAGAGAATGCCTCTATTTATAGGGAGATCAAGGGTGAGGGTAGCCTTGGCTTTTCCATATTTTGGAGGGAGATTATGAGGTTTTGAAATGAATCTTGCCAAGATCTTTGTGGCAGCTCTTCATATCAGCTCCATGGACAAATGCTGAGCCAAAATCAAGTGAGATGGGATGGCTGAAGTGAGGCTAGGAGGCTAGGGGACTGCAGCTGCCCGCTCCCTTTGAAAAGTTTCTCTTTCATGGCTTTATATGATTATTTTAATGTCCACTTGCTCCAAGTTGCACAAACCCTCCAATTCTTCATTTCTTCTGGTGTTTGCATCATCCAATCCTCATAATATCAGAAACAAACAAGATCCAATGGCTGAAGGTAGCCCAAGTTGATGAATTTTGAATTTTGAAAAGTGTTGGATTGGTAATCTCAAGTGTGGCAGCCCTAACTTTCATGACCCATAACTTTCTGCTCACACATGCTATTGAGAAGTTTTACCATAATTTAGAAAGCCCTCAAGTAGATCTATAACTTTCATTCTTTTAAAATTTCCAAATTCTAGATGGAACTAGGTTGAAAAACCCTTCAAAGTTGCTGAAAAAATCACTTAAAAAAAGCCAAATAACTTAGAAATTTTCTAAGTTATTTCCCTTCTTGAAATGAATTTTTCTCTGTGAGTCTTTTGTAGGACTGGTCAAGAGCTTTCCAATGAGCTTTGAACCACTTCATTTGGATGTGCGGTTGAGGAGTTATGGTCTTGCCCCTTTCAAAACCCTAATTCCCGATTTTTGCAATTACTTCTTAACCCTTGATCTAATGGTCATGAAATTTTATGGGAATGTGTAATATGACATAAGGAACATTTTTTATTCACATCTTGAAGTCAAATTCCTAATTTGTTGAAGAGTTGACTTTTCGGTCAACCGTTCGATCAATCGGTGACTACCGAGTCCACTGTTGGGGCTCAGGGTATTCTGAGGACTTGAAACTCTTTGGATAGACTTTACCAAGCCATAGAAGCTTAATGGACCTTGATCCCACCATTGAAATACTTTTTAAATCAAAATTCAAACTACAGTTGACTTTTCCTGATCGAAAACCCTAATCGGGCATCTTGAACTTCAATGTTCTCAATTCCCGGGTGACCACCTCAAATTGAATTCATACTTGAACCAATGTAGTATGCTTTATCTTGTTTGAAGTTGAATCAATCCAAAACATTGATTGATCAAACCATTGAAGCCTTGATTTTGACGGTACGGGATCCTGATTCATCTGCATCTTGACAAAGATAAACTTGAAATGGGTTAAGGTTAGTTAATCAAATGAATATGATCCTAAAATGATGATGAGGATCTAAGGGGTCAAAAATTGGGGTGCAACAGATGCCCCTATTTAAATATCTTCACTAGATGGCAATGAGAGATGACAATCCTCATAGAATCGCAGTGAAAGGTATTTAAATATAGTAAACCAGAAATTTTGTCCCTTAGATACGATGGTATGCAAAAGGACAAATGCGAATAATTCCATGAATCTAAATGATGCTTTATGATGCTTGAATGCAAGACAGATGCAGACACACGAGCGAATATAAAAGAACGGCAATACAACGAGTGACCACTCACGGGAACCCAACACACTGGGGAAAAATTCCAAGCGATGTAAGCAAGATAGTTCAAACATGACTAAAGATGTTGTTCAAGGAAATCTTTCACGCAGGGGACACAAATTCCACCAGAGAAGACACATCTTCGCTGGGGAAAGAAGACACAAACCTCACTGGGGATAACCAGATGAGGAAGCCCAACGGGGAATATGACAATTCTTTACTGGGGAAACGAAAGAAAAGAAATGAAAACCACACTAGGGAAGTAACCCATTGGGGAAAACTTTGCTAGGGAGCAAATCCACTAGGGAAGCACAACTTCACCGGGGGGAAAAGACGGAACGGAGACGCAAACCTCACTGGGGATA
Source organism: Lathyrus sativus (assembly GCA_963859935.3). Lineage (NCBI taxonomy): Eukaryota > Viridiplantae > Streptophyta > Magnoliopsida > Fabales > Fabaceae > Lathyrus > Lathyrus sativus. The sequence goes on from OZ012741.1 coordinate 368,186,667, forward strand.
ACCAGGTGAGAAATTTTCTATAACGAATAGTTCAAACGGGATCTTCAGGAAAAGGTTAGAAACAAGACCGGACAAGCCGGGGAAGCTAGTATCCACTAGTTCTCCGAGACTCAACTGGGAAAGCAAGAGCTTCAACGGGAAAACCGGTGACGACCAGAACAACAAATAGTTTCAAGTGGTGCTAGCCTCAACTAGACTTACTGGGGGGAATGGTGATGACCAATCCATCAAGCGGTTTCTAAAAAGTGATAAATACCACTAACTTCCTGGGGATAACGGTGAAGACCAAATCAAAGTTCGGTTCCCAAAAAGTGTTAAATACTACTAGACTTCCTGGGGATATGGTGACGACCAAATCAAAGTTCTAATTACAATTGGGAAATTCCAAACAATATTGATAAAACACAGGACTTTAGTTGGGGAAGTTGGTAACAATCAACTTTCGGTACTAATAACGATTAGTTTTCAAGCAATGCCAGTAACCACTGGACTTAGAGGGGACTGGTGATGACCAAATCTGGGAATACCAATAACAATTGATTCTGGATAATACTAGTAACCACTAGATTTAACTGGAGAGATGGGTAACGACCGAGTCCAAGGATATCGATAACTATTGGATTCTCAAAGAGTTTGGCAACAATCCAATTTAAGCGATGCCAATAACTATTGGACTTAGGCCAACTGGTGACGACCAAATCAAAGTATACCAATAACAACTGGTCATGGATAATGCTAGTAAACACTAGACTTTCCAAACGATGATAGTGACCACTAGACTTAGAAAGATTGGTAATAACCGAATCAAGAGGTACCAATGACAATTGGATCTGAAGGAAATACTAGTAACTACTAGATTCAGGAAGATTGGTAATAATCGAATCAAACAGGCACCAATAACAACTGGATTTGAAGGCAGCGCCAATAAATATTGGACTTTTAAGGAGTTTTGGTGACGACCAACTCAAGTACCAATGACCATTGGTTTTAAAAGGCAATACTAGTAACCACTAGATTTTAGCAAATATTGGTAAAAACCGAATCAAACGGACTCCAATAACAATTGGTTGGCTTTATAATAGGATCAGTGACAACCAGGTTTGGAAAATTGTTGGTGACGACCAAATCAAGACACCAAACATAATTGGTTCTACACAAATGCTAGTAACTACTAGACTTTCAAAGGTTATTGGTGATGACCAAATCAAAGATGAATATTGGTAACAACCGCCCATTTGTGTAAATCGGATACTGCTAGTCATTACCAGCTTCCCAGAGAAGATAGGTAATCCTAGGATGTCAACTTCGAAGCGAAATTGCAGCAGCAGATCAAAGATAAAGGTAACGACCAAAGGATCTCAAAGGAAACAGCCAGACAACCAAAGACCAAAACCAAATGCAAACAAATGCGTATGCTGGTATGATGTTGTATCTAAAATGCAGACCGACCCGCAGGAACAAAGGAAAGCAAAACACAGAGGGAACTCGTCACGCTGAGTCTCAAATGCTTCAGGTCAAGAGACACTTTCTTTTGGCGTAGATAACAATCTTCCTAGATAGAATCTTCGTAATCCTGTAGAGGAGAAGTCTTGGCTTAAGAGCCGGAATTGTTGTCGGACGCATCCAGTTTGGTCAAGGGTGACAGCAAACTTTCATAACTTTGAGAACTGCGTAGTGTTATCAGATCACCTATAGAGTTCTTCAATCATTTCGTCAAATTGTGTTTTCTTTTTAAAATCAAAATTTAAATTTCAAACACTTTGCTTTTGAGAAAATCCTTATTAACGAATAAGTGAAATTGCATAACAAAAATAGAAGATCATAACAGTGACTGGCCAAAATATGATTTTATTGATAGACAAGAACTTTACAAAGGGCAAAGCCTCGGGAAATTTATACATTTGAAAAAATGGCAAACAGAAAAGGTTACAGAATCCTAATAATAATCCGGTCCTCCTAACTATCAGTTCATTTGCTTCGCTGCTTCTGACGGGAATGACAGACGTTGATCTTTCTTCTAACACCTTGCACAAGACTTTTGCCCCGACATTTGTCAGCTTTTAATTATTGGGCTTCCATCTTGTTGAAGCACTGGAATCTCCTTTCTAGGTCTTCTGTTCTAGGCATAGTACTTTCTCACTGCATTTGAGTTGATGGGATACTTGAGTTGTTCGCCATCCATGGTTTCAAGAATTAGAGATCCTCCGGAGAAGATAGTTTTTACAACGAAGGGGCCATCGAAGTTGGGCATCCACTTGCCGCGCATATCCTTTTGAGTTGGTAGGATTTTTCTAAGCACAAGCTCTCCTTCCCTATACTCTTTGGGACGAACCTTCTTGTTGAACGCTCTTATCATTCTTTGTTGATAGATTTGACTATGACACATGGTCGTCATTCTTTTCTCATCAATAAGGTTCAATGAGTCGAACCTTTCTTTTATCCAATTGTCTTCCTCAAGCTCGGCCTCCATCAAGATCTTTAGAGAAGGTATTTTGACTTCGATGGGTAGCACAACGTCCATCCCATATACTAAGGAAAAGGGAGTTGCCCCTGTTGAAGTTCGCACTGATGTTTGGTATCCATGTAGAGCAAATAGTAACATCTCATGCCAATCTTTGTAGGTTATGACCATCTTCTGCACTATTTTCTTGATATTTTTGTTTGCAGCTTCAACTGTGCCATTCATCTTGGGTCTGTAGGGAGACGAATTTTGATGCTTGATCTTGAAATCGTCATAGAGTTCCTTCATTGTTTTGTTGTTTAGATTCGACCCATTATCAGTAATGATGGTTAGGAATACCGTATCGACAGATGATTTCCTTTTTGATAAAGCGAGCAACCACTTGTTATGTCACGTTTGCATACGACGCTGCTTCCACCCATTTGGTGAAGTAATCAATTGCAACCAGGATGAAGCGATGGCCGTTGGAAGCTTTTGGCTTTATTGCCCCAATCATATCGATGCCCCACATTGCAAAAGGCCATGGTGACGTCATCACATTGAGAGGATGTGGAGGGACATGCACTTTGTCGGCATAGACTTGGCATTTATGGCATTTTCGGGCGAAGAGTATGCAATTCGTCTCCAAAGTTAACAAAAAGTAGCCTGCCCTTAAGATTTTCTTAGCCATGGCGTGGCCGTTGGCATGGGTACCGAATGTTCCTTCGTGTACTTCGGTCATTATGAGATTCGCCTCTCTTTCGTCGACATATTGGAGTAAAACCATGTCATGGTTTCTTTTGTACAAGGTACCATTGCTGATGAAGAATTTAGCCGACAATCTGCGTATAGCTCTTTTGTCAATTCTGGATGCGTCAGCTGGATATTCTTGATTTTGAAGAAAGTTCTTGATGTCGTGGAACCACAGTTTCTCATCATTTTCTTAGTCTATTGTCATAACATATGCAGGTACTGTCCTTCTTTCAATGCGAATCAGAGGCACCTCGTTAACAAACTGGACCTTCCACATTGATGCCATCATGGCTAATGCGTCAGCAATGTGATTGTTCGCTCTCGGTACATGCTTGAAGGTAATTTCATCAAAATATTCAGCCATCTCCAAGATATGAGTTTTGTAGGGGATCAATTTTTCATCCCTAGTTTCCCATTCTCCTTAGAGCTGGTAGATCACCAAAGAAGAATCACCGATTGTTGCACCCCAAATTTTGACCCCTTAGATCCTCATCATAATTGTAGCATCATACTCACTTGATTAACTAACCTTAACCCATTTCAAGTTTATCTTTGTCAAGATGCAAATGAATCAGGGTTCCGTACCGTCAAAAATCGAGGCTTCAATGGTTTGATCAATCAATGTATTGGATTGATTCAACTATAAACAAGATCAAGAATACTACATTGGATCAAGTATGAATCCAATTCGAGGTTGTCACCCAGGAATTAAGAACAGTGTAGTTCAGGATACCCGATTAGGGTTTTCGATTTGGAAAAGTCAACTGTAGTTTAAATTTTAATTTAAAAGGTGTTCCAATGGTGGGATAATGGTCCATGAAGTTCCTATGGCTTATAAAAGTCTACTCAAGAAGTTTCAAGGCCTCAAAATACCCGGAACATCAACAGTCGACTCGGTAGCCACCGATCGATCGTTCGGTTGACCGAAAAGTCAACTCTTCACTCATGAGGAATTTGACCTCAAGATGGGAATCAAAAATGGTCCTAATGACATATTACACCTACCCATGAAGTTTCATGACCATTGGATCAAGGGTTAGGGAGTAATCGCAAAAGTTGGGAAATTAAGGTTTTGAAAAGGGCAAAGCCATAACTCCTTAACCACACAAGGGTTTTTGACCTAGTTTAAAGGGGAATGAGTTCCTAACACAAGCATAAATATTTTAGTACAATTGGGGCTTTCTAAAAAGTACAAGTGGGTTCCATAACTCTTCCTGGTTAGAGAGAACCGAGGTCCACAAGTTGGCAAAAACTCACATTGGCAAAACCAGGTCAACATGCGTTTTTTTGATTCCAAAACCTCTCCAAATTGATGCTAATCAAAGACTAAGCCTCATTTATGATGTTTACATTGTTATAAACATGTTTAACATCAATTTCCACGAAAATGTACCAAAGATCAAAGGAAATCATTATTTAATGCAAGTTGTAAAAGTGAATAGTGAAGAAAGAGAAAAAGGTGGCTACCCTTGTCAAATCATCAACTTTAATTCAACAAGTCACCTTCTATCCTATCAAGCATGATGAAAAAAATCTATGGGGCATGGAGAATATCTTATTAGAGTGTCTTAAAGACAAAGATGAAGATTGCATTGGAAAACTCAAAGATTTTCATTATGGAAGGTTAAAATTGGCAATTTGCTTCACTTTTGCCCATACCTTGATCCAAGGCCTTTGGCTATAAATAGAACTCACTTACTATATCACAAACACACCAGTTCTATGCTAGAAACCATCTAGAACTCTCTCCCTTACACAATCACCAAATTCTTGCAAAATCTCACTAAGTCTCCAAAATCCCTCAAAATCTATTTTTGCAAAACACCTTCCAAAACCATTTCCAAACTTTTTCCAACTCAAGAAACACTTCAAACACATCAAATATGATGTATTGAAGCTATCCAAATCACTTCCAAACTTATGTAACAAGGTTTGAGTGAGTTGGTCTTTGAAACCTTTGGATTTTAGAGTTTTTCCTTCATTTACAAGGCATTTCGTCCACTAGCTTGCTTGGAGGTTGTTTGGAGCATCTATTCATCAACCTAGGAACATTTGAAGACCTTGTAAGAGCTCTCAATATCTCTGGTTTTCTTATTGCTTAAGCTTGCTTCAAGAGGTAAACCTAAAACTCATAAATGTGAACTTTCTACTTGCATTTCACATGCTACCATGAATGTTCTTAGGGTTTTCACCTTCCTATCTCTCATTTATTCATTTCAAAACTTTAATTTTATTCTCTTTTGAGTTTTATTTTAAAGTTATGATTTTGGCTTGTTAGCATCCTTGTGTACTTGAGTTTGACTAAAACTCTTGCTTGTAAGCATTTGTGTTTGACCTTCTCTTAAAACTTGAAAGTTTTCCCCGTGAAGTTTTAAAACTTCTCACTTACATTTGTTGTGACATTATTTGATTACGCTTGATAATTGTAATTACATACGGCATCTTGTAAGCTCTAAGAAACCATTATTTGTCAAGATACATCTTTATCTTTGTTAAGATCCCCTGCCATCTTTGTTAAGATATATCCCCATCTTTGTTAAGATATGTTTGTGGTTGTGACTTCCTTATGCTTAAGTCTTGTAAGAACTTACCCTTCTTAATATTGTAATATCTTGATACTTGCTTTGATTGTGACCATCTATCTTGATTGAAATCATTAATATTGTAATATCTTAAATGCTTGCTTTGGTTGTAACCATTCATCCTGATTTAGATCCTTGCTTATTATAATATGCTTGATCATTCTTGGTTGTAACCATATCCCTTATATTCATCATGTGTGAATGTTTATGCTTTGTTAAGTTTACTTTCCCCAAGTGATGGAACTCTTTAGTTCTCATCCAAGTTGCTTCATCTTTTCCCTTCCAAAGGAAAGTCTCTCTATTGACCCTTGGGTCATAGATAGCTCATTAAACTCATAGGTCTGGATAGAACCTTCTCCCCCTTTTAGTCTGGATAGAACCAATAGGATTTAAACATCATAGGTCTGGATAGAACCTTCCCCCTTTTAGTATGGATAGAACCAATAGGATACCCTCATAGGTCTGGATAGAACCTTCCCCTCCTTTTGGTTTGGATAGAACCAATAGGATTTAAACTCATAGGTCTGGATAGAACCTTCACCCTCTTTTGGTCTGGAAAGAACCAATAGATCCTTATTCTATAGTTCGTGCCCGAACTACGACCGCTCTGATTTCTCATTGGACAATGAGAATACGTAGGCACAAGATGCGATATCTTGACGAGCAACCTTCCCCCTTCTGCCACCTTTTGGTCTGGATAGAACCATTTGGTCTTACAACGTAGAACTTTAGGATAGAGTTTGGTTCACTCTATGTAAGAATCATGGACATGATTATTTACTTCCCTTTCTTGAGAGTTCAACATAGATCTAGAGAGTTTTGTGAAACTCTACACAAGCATGGATATGGTTGTTCCCCTTTGAACCTTAATCATAATCAAGTGTTCTTCATCCCTTGTGAGGTGAACTACAATTGCTCTGATTATATCCTAGTTAGGATACGTAGGCAGAGGACGTGATGTCTTTGCGAGCAAACTTAGAAACTATCTTTAGGTCATAACCTACACCCTGTACCCAATCCCAATCCATAGCAAACATTTACCAAACTTAGCATGCAAACAAACAAAAGGTTCCTGTAGAGTACTACAGATGTTTAGGATGTGAAATACCTACCCTAGGCATAACCAACCCCCGATCCCCGAATCTCTTAGCGTTGTTGTTACATCGCGAAAAGGGTTTTTCTTTCTTTAGACCTTTCCTTTGGATAAATTAAAGTCCGATTGTGAATTTAAGAATTAAAGATTCAAGTTTAATCAATAGCTCGGTATCACGATTCTCACCGCAACTGAAATGGCGACTTCACTGGGGAGACTGACTTAAAACTTGAGGGTTTAGCCTATTTTGTTTGATTGCTTGCTATATTTGTAAATATTTGCTTAACATGTATATTTGTCAATATATTTGTTTGTGTGTTGGGTATTGGGTGCTTTGAGTGGTGAGACGGTCCTATACCCGAACTTGAGTGCACTTATGATAGGATGGTGGTATATTCAAGAAGGCTTATAGGGAGTCGATTCCCGACCAAGCTAACTTGAGAAATCACCACTCAGTGTAGGCCCTCTTGAGAGTTTAGTACTGTTGATCGAGTTTTCGTGAAAATAATGCTACTTTCAACGAAGGAGCCTATGACACTGTGGACTTTTAGAATACATTCTACCCCACTTTGGCCTTATTAGGACGTAGTGCGATGGCTATAAGGAAGTATTTCCGAAATAGTTGATACGCGATACTACACTCAGACGAGATTCTCTTGAGAATATTATCGATTACCAAGTGATTTGGGAAATTGATAATATCCAAAAGATGGGTTGATGACTCTGGGAACTTTGTAGAACCCGTTCGGCAGGTACAAATTAACCCATAGTACAAATCCTGGGGGATGGGTAAACCTCTGACTCCTTGCTTTGATCTTGAGCCTAGGAGGTCTTTGTGTATGCATTGTATTTGTAAATACTTGCCTTTGTGTTATGTGTGCATCATCCCACCATATCACCATAAGCATATCATGTCGCAACTGGTTTTGTAAAGCTCAGTCGTTTTCTGGTATTTTTTAAAAGTTGTAACTTTTTCCAACGATTAGTGAAATGGGGTTTTAACCTAATCAAACTTCTGAGTTTTGTAAAACCAGTTGCGTTTTGCACTTGCATCAACATTTTACATATCATACTTCGTTGCATTGGTCTTTTTGGTTCATTCTGTGTTCCGTTGACATCAGAGGGGGATACCTAGCACATATCCGAGACAAATAGGCAACAATGGAAGGACTTTTGAAAGCTCAGGAAATGCTGAAAGAGGACATCAGAATTCTCAAGTGTCAGATGAATTGGGTGCTTGAGACATTGCAGAATATGATGAAGAAAGAGGGTCACTCTGACCATGTTACATCCAGAGAAACTAGGGATGCATTACCTCTGATGGTTCCTCCAACTCAAGGACATCCTCGACATCAACGAACAGATAACCGTCAATCGCGTCAGTACGCCCAACACTCAGTGTTTGTTCCTCCTCAAGCTTCTCAAAGCTGGAAATTGAACAAGAAGGATCATGTCAGGAAAAATAAGACTTGCGGTATACAAACTCCAGTACCGTTAAGCAAAATTTACCCTCTACTGATTCAGAACTCACTAGTGACTCCACGATTATCTAATCCTATGCCAGGACCGTGGCATAATGCGAACCTGAACTGTGAATTTCACAAAGGAGCTGAAGGACATAACTTAGATGCATGTATAGCATTGAGTTATCTTGTGCAAGAGCTAATCATTGACAAACGCTTGATCCTCGAGGAAGACCATCCGAGAGTGGAATGTGGATATCATACTTGGACAACAGGGCACCTAGTTGAAGAGTGTGAAAGTTTTAAACTGAGACTCCAAGAGCTGCTGAAACCTCAGGAGGATAAATCAAATGACTGTGCTACGGTTCCTGAATCTAAAGGCAAAGGACCCGTGAGACCCCTCATAATTCTATATTACAAGGAGCATGTGATTGTTGAAGGTGTTTTCCCGCATGGGCCTAAAATTTGAAATATGTTTTGTTAAACAATTTTAATTCCCTAAAGCTGGCAGCTGTAGACTGTTTCAGCATTTTGTTGTGTTTTCTTTGCATTTGTGTTGCTTGTAAACTGTTGTTTATTTGAATTTGGCAATATTTAATAAAATTTTTGTGCATCTTTTGATTAAGTCCATTCGTTTCACTCTTTCTTTTTCTTTCATTGTTATGAAATACCAAAAATGCAAGAAAATTTCTTTTGTTTACTAAACTGTTGTTTAAAGCAAATATTGGGGAGGATGATGAAAATTATATCCATAACTGCTGTTGATATGCTTTTAATTTAACTTTGCCGATGATGTGAGGCATTGTTTCAATCCTTAAACACTGGAGAAATAAGGAAGATAATCCCTCATCAACCCCTTTGAGCCTAGAAGTAGGAGTTTTCTTTCTTTACAAAAACAAAACCTTAAATCTCAAACCTGGGGCGGGTAGTCCTCGGTTAACTTAAAGATATGTGCATACAAGATACTTTTCATATAAAGGTGGTGCACTCATGTTTTCCTTCGTACACAACAAGAAAGTGTCGAAGATGCTTTTCAACATAAAAGACGATGATGGTTCACCGTATCCATTAAACTAGATAGTCACCTCCTTTCTCAAAAAAAAAGAGAGAAAAAAGAAAAGTGAAAAAAGAAAAAAGCCCGCTAAGTCAAAACCTATGAAGGAGACTTAGGTAAAAATGGGGCATCCCATTGACTGTATATTCGAACAAAGAAGTTCAGACAAAAGTCAGGGATAAAAAGAGAGGAATTTTGTAAGATTCTTCACTCTAAAAATCCTTAAATAACAAAAAGCTATCAAATACTGTAAGGGAGTTGTGACTACCTTAGGTTTGTAAGCCATCACCAACTATCATCAGTCCAATTCTTAAGTCTGTAAGAACCTGAATATATAGTTTGAGTTAACTGAGCGTAGGATTGGAGTTCATCATGGAGAGTGGGTGGGACCAAATCACTTTGAGCCTTTATCCTTTGTTTCATGAACCATGAACCGAGCCACGTTACAACCCACAAAAGACCTAATTGAGGTAAGGTTGTCTTGAAAGCATATTACAGCAAGGTTGGATAACCTGACTCCTAATGATCTTTGTTAATTGTGTGTGTTCATCACTTTATCCATCATTTGTAAAATGATTGGATCACTTTCACTTTGATCACTTGACCACTCCGCCGTGGGTGTTTCATCAAAAAAAAAATGTTTTCAAAAGATTGCATGAACTTTACATTGAAAATTGCCATTTTTTAATGAAGAACATTGCGTGCAAAACGATCCAATATCAAAGGAATCCCAACAAGCACTGTCAGCTAGGGAATTTGACTTGATAAAGGAAGCTCAGACTGGGGCAACCAATTTGAAGGATTAGTTAATCATTTGTCATAACATTCAGCTAATCAGAGTCGACCAGGTCAAGATCAGATGAAGCTCTCAATGAACAGTTTAGTCTGGGGCAGATCTTTTGCAGTTACCAGCAAGCAGGGGTAAGTTTGTTACCCAATCGTTACTTCCACAGTCTGAAGACTTTGATGTACAAGCACCATTAAACTGGGGCAATCATGTCGAGATTTGTAAATCTCTCTCTATAAGAGTTTGAAGACATTGAAGCATCTTTATGCTAGTTCTCTCGATGGTTTCTTCCCACAGACCATGTAATCTGGGGCAGAAAAGGTTAAAGACTGTTTGTCACAAGAGTCGTTGCTCACTAAAGAGGATTGTTATACTATCAATGGGGCAGAAAGATTTTGGTCTCATGATACCCTTTGTTTAGCTCTCCAGTTAAGTTGTTACTTCGGTTGATCTGGGAATCTCTCGATATGGTTTTTATCCAACAAAGAATTCAAATTCATGATGGCAATCCAGGTGAAGTCATGATGTATTGGCCTGAGAAGATTACTCTCTCCCAAAGAAGGTGGTAACCTTGAAGTGGAATTGTTGTTCTTCATGATCATCCCTTTGATGTCCAATTTTGGTAAAGTTGGTTGGGTCACCGTGTCGAGATGTTTATTTCATCTCCGGTGTTGTTTGTCTGTTTCGTCAGCATAAACATAAGCATGGCATAAGCATATGCATAACATCCGTGCATTTTTGCTATCTCTGGTTGTTACTTGTTCCTGTTTCACTTTGGTTCCCTCCTCAGTGACTGGGTATGTTGTCTCTCTCCAATAGAGTTGTCAGCCCTTAAGCATAAAATGTCCATCCTTTCTCAATTCCCCACAGAGTTTAATCCTCGTGGATGATGGTTGCTTCAGTTATCTTTTTCCATGATTGGATAAGGTAAGTCACCATTCGAGTTCATTTCTCAATGGTTGGAGTCTTGTTTGGCAGTTTCTTTCTAGATTGAACTTTGGTCCCTGTCGGTCGCCAAACCTACCTGGACGTGCATTTATTTTGCACTATCTATCAAGAAGGACATTTTTGTATCATCTTCAGCGATAAGTGGCAGTCTCTTTGGAGAAGCTTATCATCTCAACGATAAATGGCAGTCTCTTCGGAGAAGTTTAATCGTCTTCAACGGTAAGTGGTAATCTCTTGGGAGAAGCTTAACCTTCATCAACGATAAATGGCAGTCTCTTCGGAGAAGTTTAATCGTCTTCAGCGTTAAATGGCAGTCTCTTCGGAGAAGTTTAATCATCTTCAACGGTAAGTGGCAATCTCTTGGGAGAAGCTTAACCTTCATCAACGATAAATGGCAGTCTCTTCAGAGAAGTTTAATCGTCTTCAACGATAAATGGCAGTCTCTTCGGAGAAGTTTAATCGTCTTCAGCGGTGAGTGGAAATCTCTTGGGAGAAGCTTAACCTTCATCAACGATAAATGGCAGTCTCTTCGGAGAAGTTTAATCGTCTTCAACGGTGAGTGGCAATATCTTGGGAGAAGCTTAACCTTCATCAACGATAAATGGCAGTCTCTTCGGAGAAGTTTAATCCTCTTCAGCGGTGAGTGGCAATCTCTTGGGAGAAGCTTAACCTTCATAACCGATAAATGGCAGTCTCTTCAGAGAAGTTTAATCGTCTTCAGCGGTGAGTGGCAATCTCTTGGGAGAAGCTTAACCTTCATCAACGATAAATGGCAGTCTCTTCGGAGAAGTTTAATCGTCTTCATCGGTGAGTGGCAATCTCTTGGGAGAAGCTTAACCGTCCTCAACGATAAATGGCAGTCTCTTCGGAGAAGTTTAATCGTCTTCAGCGGTGAGTGGCAATCTCTTGGGAGAAGCTTAACCTTCATCAACGATAAATGGCAGTCTCTTCGGAAAAGTTTAATCATTCTCAGCGATAAATGGCAGTCTCTTCGAAGAAGTTTAATCGTCATCAACAGGTGAGTGGCAGTCTCTTGGGAGAAGATTAACCTTCATCAACGATAAATGGCAGTCTCTTCGGAGAAGTTTAATCGTCCTCAGCGATAAATGGCAGTCTCTTCAGAGAAGTTTAATCGTCATCAACAGGTGAGTGGCAGTCTCTTGGGAGAAGCTTAACCTTCATCAACGATAAATGGGAGTCTCTTCGGAGAAGTTTAATCGTCTTCAGCGGTGAGTGGAAATCTCTTGGGAGAAGCTTAACCTTCATCAACGATAAATGGCAGTCTCTTCGGAGAAGTTTAATCGTCCTCAGCGATAAATGGCAGTCTCTTCGGAGAAGTTTAATCGTCATCAACAGGTAAGTGGCAGTCTCTTGGGAGAAGCTTAACCTTCATCAACGATAAATGGCAGTCTCTTCGGAGAAGTTTAATCGTCCTCAGTGATAAATGGCAGTCTCTTCGGAGAAGTTTAACCGTCCTCAGCGATAAATGGCAGTCTCTTCGGAGAAGTTTAATCCTCATAAACAGGTGAGTGGCAGTCTCTTGGGAGAAGCTTAACCTTCATCAACGATAAATGGCAGTCTCTTCGGAGAAGTGTAATCGTCTTCAGTTGTGAGCGGCAATCTCTTGGGAGAAGCTTAATCTTCATCAACGATAAACAGTCTCTTCGGAGAAGTTTAATCGTCTTCAGCGATAAATGGCAGTCTCTTCGGAGAAGTTTAATCGTCTTCAGTGGTAAGTGGCAGTCTCTTGGGAGAAGCTTAACCTGCACCAGTGATAAATGGTAGTCACATTTGAGAAGTTTATCTTAAGGATGTCGACGCACAGTTGTGACCAGCATTGTTTGAAAATCCAGTGGATACTGATATAAGTAATTTGGTGGTGACCAATCATATTTAAGGCCCATTGGTAACTGACATCATGAAAATCCATGGACAACAAATACTGACAATTTGGTTATGTATCATTCCAAACTAAGACACGATGGTTGCCATCCCAAGCTCAGGTTTTGTGCCTTGGGAAGATGTATTGTTTAATTCCAAGCACAGGTTTTGTACCTTTGGAAGAGGTTTATTTCTATCCCGAGCACAGATTGTGTACCTTTGGAGATAGATTGTTTGATCCCAAGCTCAGGTTGTGTACCTTTGGAGATGTATTGTTTAATTCCAAGCACAGGTTTTGTACCTTTGGAAGAGGTTTGTTTCTATCTCGAGCACAGATTGTGTACCTTTGGAGATAGATTGTTTGATCCCAAGCTCAGGTTGTGTACCTTTGGAGATGTATTGTTTAATTCCAAGCACAGGTTTTGTACCTTTGGAGATAGATTGTTTGATCCCAAGCTCAGGTTTCGTACCTTTGGAAGATGTTTGTTGCCAGTCCAAGCACAGGTTTTGTACCTTTGAAAGATGTTTGTTGCCATCCCAAGCTCAGGTTGTGTACCTTTGGAGATGTATTGTTTGATCCCAAACACAGGTTTCGTACCTTTAGAGATGTATTGTTTAATTCCAAGCACAGGTTTTGTACCTTTGGAAGAGGTTTGTTTCTATCCTGAGCACAGGTTGTGTACCTTTGGAGATAGATTGTTTGATCCCAAGCTCAGGTTGTGTACCTTTGGAGATGTATTGTTTAATTCCAAGCACAGGCTTTGTACCTTTGGAATAGGTTTGTTTCTATCCCGAGCACAGGTTGTGTACCTTTGGAGATAGATTGTTTGATCCCAAGCTCAGGTTTCGTACCTTTGGAAGATGTTTGTTGCCAGTCCAAGAACAGGTTTTGTACCTTTGGAAGATATTTGTTGCCATCCCGAGCACAGGTCGTGTACCTTTGGAGATGTATACTTTGGATCCCGAGTTCAGAAATTCCCAGAAGCTAAAGTGGTTACATTTGCATGAGTATTATATATCCTAATGTATTGAGGATGTATTTTGATCCTAAAGCAGTGAGGGTCTTCACCCAATTCTATTGTGTTGAGGGTTGTGTCTCTGTTGTATCCTAATGTATTGAGGGTATTAGTTTTTGTTCCTAAGGTATTCAGGGATATATTCAGTATCTTGATTTGGTCGTCACCAACAATTTTCCAAACCCAGTCGTCACTGATTCTGTTATAAAGCCAACCAATCGTCATTGGAGTCCTTTTGATTCGGTTTTCACCAATCTTTGCTAAAAAAATCTAGTGGTTACTAGTATTGCCTTCTAAAACCAATGGTCATTGGTACTTGAGTTGGTCGTCACCAAAATTCCCTAAAAAGTCCAATAATTATTGGCATCGCCTGGAATCCAATAGTTATTGGTACCTGTTTGATTTGGTTATTACTAGTCTTTTTAAATCTAGTAGTTACTTGTATTACCTTCAGATCCAATTGTTATTGGTGGCTTTTGATTTGGTTATTACCAATCTTTCTAAGTCTAGTGGTCACTAGCATTGCTTGGAAAATCTAGTTTTCACTAGCAGTATCTAGTACCTGTTGTTATTGGTATACCCATGGATTTGGTCGTCACCAGTTACCATAAGTCCAATGATTATTGGCATCGCTTAAATCAGATTATTATCACCACTTTGGTCTGGTCGTTACCAAACTCTGTGAAAATCCAATGGTCATTGGTCTCCTGGGACTCGGTCGTTACCAATTTCTCCATTTAAGTCTAGTGGTTAGTGGCATTATCCAGAATTAGTTGTTATTGGTATATACTGATTTGGTCATCACCAGTCTCCTCTAAGTCCAGTAGTTACTGGCATTGCTTGAAAGCTAATTGTTACAAGTTGATCGTTACCAACTTCCCCAACCGAAGTCCTGTGTTTTACCAATATTGTTTGGAAATTCCCAATTGAAATTGGAACTTCGATTTGGTTGTCACCATATCCCCAGGAAGTCTAGTAATATTTAGCACGTTTTGGAAACCGAACTTTGGATTGGTCATCACCATCCTGCCCAGTAAGTTTAGTGGAAAATAACACTGTTTGAAGTTATTTGTTATTCTGGTCGTCACCAGTTTCCCCGGTTGAAGCTTTTGCTTTTCCAGTCGAGTCTCGGAGAACTAGTGGGTACTAGTTTCCCCGGCATGTTCGGTCTTGTTTCTAACCTTTTCTTGAAGATCCCGTTTGAACTCTTCGTTATAGGAAATTTCTCATCTGGTTATCCCCAATGAGACTTGTGTCTCCATTCTGTCTTTTCCCTGTTGAAGCTGTGCTTCCCCAGTGGATTTATTCCCCAACGAAGTTTTCCCCATTGGGTTTCTTCCCCAGTGTGGTTTGCGTTTCTTTTCTTTCATTTCCCCAGTGAAGAATTGTTATCTTCCCCGGTGGACTTCCTCATCTGGTTATCCCCAGTGAGATTCATTTCTCCTTTCCCCAATGAAGATGTGTCTTCCCTGGTGGAATATGTCCCCCGTGTGAAAGATCTCCTTGATAAGCATCTTTAGTCATGTCTGAACTATCTTGCTTACTTGGTCTAGAATCTTTCCCCAATGTGTTGGGTCCCTCGTGAGTGGTTGCTCGTCGTATTTCCGTTCTTTTATATTTGCTCGTGTGTCTGCATCTGTCTTGCATTCAAGCATCATGAAACACCATTTAGAACTCATTGCATTTCAGTATTGGTCCTTTTGCATACCATCGGATCTAAGGGACAAAATTTTTGGTTTGCTATATTTAAATACCTTTCACTACAATTCTATGAGGATTGTCATCTCCCATTGCCATCTAGTGAAGATATTTAAATAGGGGCAACTGTTTCACCCCAAATTTTGACCCCTTAGATCCTTATCATAATTGTAGCATCATACTCACTTGATTAACTAACCTTAACCCATTTCAAGTTTATCTTTGTCAAGATGCAAATGAATCAGGGTTCCGTACCGTCAAAAATTGAGGCTTCAATGGTTTGATCAATCAATGTATTGGATTGATTCAACTATAAAAAAGATCAAGAATGCTACATTGGATCAAGTATGAATCCAATTCGAGGTTGTCACCCAGGAATTAAGAACAGTGTAGTTCAGGATACCCGATTAGGGTTTTCGATCTGGAAAAGTCAACTGTAGTTTGAATTTTAATTTAAAAGGTGTTCCAATGGTGGGATCATGGTCCATGAAGTTCCTATGGCTTAGTAAAGTCTACTCAATAAGTTTCAAGGCCTCAAAATACCTGGAACATCAACAGTCGACTCGGTAGCCACCGATCGATCGTTCGGTTGACCGAAAAGTCAACTCTTCACTCATGAGGAATTTGACCTCAAGATGGGAATCAAAAATGGTCCTAGTGACATATTACACCTACCCATGAAGTTTCATGACCATTGGATCAAGGGTTAGGGAGTAATCGCAAAAGTTGGGAAATTAAGGTTTTGAAAAGGGCAAAGCCATAACTCCTTAACCACACAAGGGTTTTTGACCTAGTTTCAAGGGGAATGAGTTCCTAACACAAGCATAAATATTTTAGTACCTAATTGGGGCTTTCTAAAAAGTACAAGTGGGTTCCATAACTCTTCCTGGTTAGAGAGAACCGAGGTCCACAAGTTAGCAAAAACTCACATTGGCAAAACCAGGTCAACATGAGTTTTTTTTATTCCAAAACCTCTCCAAATTGATGCTAATCAAAGACTAAGCCTCATTTATGATTTTTACATTGTTATAAACATGTTTAACATCAATTTCCACGAAAATGGACCAAAGATCAAAGGAAATCATTATTTAATGCAAGTTGTAAAAGTGAATAGTGAAGAAAGAGAAAAAGGTGGCTACCCTTGTCAAATCATCAACTTTAATTCAACAAGTCACCTTCTATCCTATCAAGCATGATGAAAAAAATCTATGGGGCATGGAGAATATCTTATTAGAGTGTCTTAAAGACAAAGATGAAGATTGCATTGGAAAACTCAAAGATTTTCATTATGGAAGGTTAAAATTGGCAATTTGCTTCACTTTTGCCCATACCTTGATCCAAGGCCTTTGGCTATAAATAGAATTCACTTACTATATCACAAACACACCAGTTCTATGCTAGAAACCATCTAGAACTCTCTCCCTTACACAATCACCAAATTCTTGCAAAATCTCACTAAGTCTCCAAAATCCCTCAAAATCTATTTTTGCAAAACACCTTCCAAAACCACTTCAAACACATCAAATATGATGTATTGAAGCTATCCAAATCACTTCCACACTTATGTAACAAGGTTTGAGTGAGTTGGTCTTTGAAACCTTTGGATTTTAGAGTTTTTCCTTCATTTACAAGGCATTTCGTCCACTAGCTTGCTTGGAGGTTGTTTGGAGCATCTATTCATCAACATAGGAACATTTGAAGACCTTGTAAGAGCTCTCAATATCTCTGGTTTTCTTATTGCTTAAGCTTGCTTCAAGAGGTAAACCTAAAACTCATAAATGTGAACTTTCTACTTGCATTTCACATGCTACCATGAATGTTCTTAGGGTTTTCACCTTCCTATCTCTCATTTATTCATTTCTAAACTTTAATTTTATTCTCTTTTGAGTTTTATTTTAAAGTTATGATTTTGGCTTGTTAGCATCCTTGTGTACTTGAGTTTGACTAAAACTCTTGCTTGTAAGCATTTGTGTTTGATCTTCTCTTAAAACTTGAAAGTTTTCCCCGTGAAGTTTTTAAACTTCTCACTTACATTTGTTGTGACATTATTTGATTATGCTTGATAATTGTAATTACATACGGCATCTTGTAAGCTCTAAGAAACCATTATTTGTCAAGATACATCTTTATCTTTGTTAAGATCCCCTGCCATCTTTGTTAAGATATATCCCCATCTTTGTTAAGATATGTTTGTGGTTGTGACTTCCTTATGCTTAAGTCTTGTAAGAACTTACCCTTCTTATATTGTAATATCTTGATACTTGCTTTGGTTGTGACCACCTATCTTGATTGAAATCATTAATATTGTAATATCTTAAATGCTTGCTTTGGTTGTAACCATTCATCCTGATTTAGATCCTTGCTTATTATAATATGCTTGATCATTCTTGGTTGTAACCATATCCCTTATATTCATCATGTGTGAATGTTTATGCTTTGTTAAGTTTACTTTCCCCCAAGTGATGGAACTCTTTAGTTCTCATCCAAGTTGCTTCATCTTTTCCCTTCCAAAGGAAAGTCTCTCTATTGACCCTTGGGTCATAGATAGCTCATTAAACTTATAGGTCTGGATAGAACCTTCTCCCCCTTTTGGTCTGGATAGAACCAATAGGATTTAAACATCATAGGTCTGGATAGAACCTTCCCCCTTTTAGTCTGGATAGAACCAATAGGATACCTTCATAGGTCTGGATAGAACCTTCCCCTCCTTTTGGTCTGGATAGAACCAATTGGATTTAAACTCATAGGTCTGGATAGAACCTTCACCCTCTTTTGGTCTGGAAAGAACCAATAGATCCTTATTCTATAGTTCGTGTCCGAACTACGACCGCTCTGATTTCTCATTGGACAATGAGAATACGTAGGCACAAGATGCGATATCTTGACGAGCAACCTTCCCCCTTCTGCCACCTTTTGGTCTGGATAGAACCATTTGGTCTTACAACGTAGAACTTTAGGATAGAGTTTGGTTCACTCTATGTAAGAATCATGGACATGATTACTTACTTCCCTTTCTTGAGAGTTCAACATAGATTTAGAGAGTTTTGTGAAACTCTACACAAGCATGGATATGGTTGTTCCCCTTTGAACCTTAATCATAATCAAGTGTTCTTCATCCCTTGTGAGGTGAACTACAATTGCTCTGATTCTATCCTAGTTAGGATACGTAGGCAGAGGACGCGATGTCTTTGCGAGCAAACTTAGAAACTATCTTTAGGTCATAACCTACACCCTGTACCCAATCCCAGTCCATAGCAAACATTTACCAAACTTAGCATGCAAACAAACAAAAGGTTCCTGTAGAGTACTACAGATGTTTAGGATGTGAAATACCTACCCTAGGCATAACCAACCCCCGATCCCCGAATCTCTTAGCGTTGTTGTTACATCGCGAAAAGGGTTTTTCTTTCTTTAGACCTTTCCTTTGGATAAATTAAAGTCCGGTTGTGAATTTAAGAATTAAAGATTCAAGTTTAATCAATAGCTCGGTATCACGATTCTCACCGCAACACCGATTACTTCTAAGGTTTTGATGCAAAGATCAATAGCAGCTTCCAACCCTAAGATGCAGGCTTCATAATCGGCTATGTTGTTCGTACACGAGAAACAAAGTCGAGCTGTGACGACAGTATACCCTCCGGTGGGATTTTTCAGAACAGCTCTGACACCATGTCTATTCTTGTTTAACGCTCCATCGCACATCATTTCCCAGCGGGATCCAGGCTCGGGACCCTTTTCTGGACCAGGCTCTGGTTTTGTGTGTTTAATATACATCACATCTTCATCAGGAAAATCAACACCGGAGGTTCTTGTAAATATTTCTTGTAAATATTTCTTGATTTTCTCAAATGCGGCTTGACAATTCTCGTTCCATACCACCGTCTAATCTTTTTGTAACAACTTGAAGATCGGCGTGCAAGTAGGAGTTAGATTGGATATGAATCTGGAGATGTAATTCAAATTTCCGAGGAAACCTCTGACTTGTTTCTCTGTTTTAGGAGCAGGCATCTCTTGAATTGCTTTAACTTCTCGGGATCTACTTCAATTCCTCGTTGACTAACGATGAAGCCAAGTAATTCTGAGCGAACCCCAAAGGTGCACTTTGCTAGATTTAACCTTAGTTGATACTTTCGGAGTCTCTCCAATAACTTCAACAAGTGATCCAAGTGGTCTTCTTTTCTTTGAGATTTTGCGATCATATCATCCACGTATACTTTGATTTCTTTATGCATCATATCGTGGAAGAGTGTAACCATGGCTCTCTGATACGTTGCATCTGTATTCTTCAAACCGAAAGGCATGACCTCATAATAATAAGTGCCCCAGGGTGTGATGAAGGTTGTCTTCTCCATGACAGCTGGATCCATTTTGATATGATTATAACTAGAAAATCCATCCATGAATGAGAATACTGCGAAGCTGGCTGTATTATCCACCAAAGTTTCGATATGTGGTAGAGGGAAATCATCCTTCGGACTTGCTTTGTTTAAATCCCTGTAATCGACGCACATTCTGACCTTGCCATCCTTCTTTGGGACTGGTACGATGTTTGCCACCCATTCTGGATATTTGGATACCGCTAAAAAGCCTGCATCAATTTGTTTCTTGACGTCGTCTCAGATTTTAAGAGCCATGTCTGGTCTTGATCTGCGAAGTTTTTGTTTGACCGGAGGACACTCTGGCTTCAGGGGGAGCTTGTGCATAACAATGTCAGTATCCAACCCTGACATGTCTTGATAAGACCAAGCAAATATGTCGACATAATCTCTGAGGAGTTCTGTCAGCTTGCTTTTGATCTCGGGCCCCAATGATGCCCCAATCTTGACTTCTCTTTTTTCTTCCTCTGATCCCAAGTTGATGACCTCAATCTGCTCTTGGTATGGCTGGAGATACACATCTTCATATTCAGTCATTCTCTTCAACTCTTCTAGGACATCTAATTCTTCATCATCCTCTTCTTCAGCTTGAAAGACAAATGAACCACTAGTAGAAGGAACTGAAGGATCATAAGATTCTGTGGTAGATGGAGGTATTCTGCATGTTTTATTTTTTGGAACAACTAGACACACACTCACAAACATGCAGATGAAGGGTTGTTTTTTTTTTTTCAAAAAGATTGTCATTTTTTCTTTTAACAAAAAGAGTGAAAATGATGCGCAGAAAATAAACAAGAGTTTTAACAAAAACACTTTTTCATTAATGGATTTTCAAATTGCAAAGTGGCCCAATACAAAATAATTCGCAAGCCTTGGGCAAGACCAGGAATTTTAAAGAAAACACAAAGCTAACAAGCAAAATGAAATTACTTGAAAGGTAATAAGATGGGAATTTACACAGCCTCCCAGTTGTGCAAAGTTGCTCTTCCCCGAGTTATTAGATGACCTAGATTGCAATCCTCATCCTCAGCAATGATGGCGTTGATTTGTATTTCGCCACTAGTAAATATTTCCTTCAAAGACTTCTTCTTCATGGTGGTTTCCTCCGGCTTGCCTTCTAGAGTTGGTTTGTAACCCAACCCTTGTCGATCATTCTTGGCCCGAGCGTTGACTTCAATGATCTCCCCCCATCCCAACGGGACTCCAGCTTTTATCACCGCCTTGATACTCTGAACAGAGGTGAATGATGGACCGCGAGTTATGTCAGATTCATCGACTAGAGCAGCGTGGGCTATTTCTAGCTCTTGAAAGGCTGTCTCAAGGGAATCTTTGTCAGCCTCGATGTATCGAAACGAGGATAAGTTGCTCACCATTAAATCCTCTTCTCCATGAACAATGATCAACTGGTCATCCAAAAAAAACTTCATTTTCTGATGGAGAGTAGAAGTAACAGCGCCAACTGCATGGATCCATGGTCTTCCCAGTAAACAACTGTAGACCGGATTGATATCCATCACCTGAAAGGTGACTTCAAAGATTTGTGGTCCGATCATGATAGGAAGATCAACCTCCCCTATCACAGCTCTTCTAGACCCATCAAATGCCTTCATTATGAGAGATGTTGGCCTCATGTTAGCGCCTTGGTAAGCTAGCTTGGCTAGTGTCCTTTTTTGCATTACATTGAGCGCGGATCCTGTGTCAACAAGAACCCTGGACAATGTATCTTCTTCGCATTTTATCGACACATGCAGAGCACGATTGTGCTTGCGTTTTTCAGCTGTCAGATCATTGTCATCAAAGCTTAGCGTGTTGCAGGCCGTGATGTTTGATACAATGGAGTCGAATTGCCCCACTGTAATATCTTTGGTAACATGGGCTTGTGTTAAGATTTTGAGCAAAGCCTGGAGATGCGCCAGAGAGCTTAGAAGTAATGCCATGACTGATATCTTAGATGGTGTCTGATTCAGTTGGTCTACTACCCTGTAGTCACTTCTTCTGATGATTCTCAGGAACTCTTCTTCATCATTTTTAAGGCTTTCTTTTCCTTTGACCAAAGGCTCCTTAGTGACGACTGCCTCTGGAATGGGTTTCTGAGGAATATCAGCTTTTGGAACGGGAATCGCTGGCGGAGGAGCCACGTCATTTATCCGCGGTTGGTATATGTGACCACTCCGGGTCATCTTGCTCCCGCCGGCAATGTTAGATACATTTGATGGCTTCCTTTCTTTGAAGATCCCTTCACACCATGAATGGTCCTGCTTTGGTGTTACAGCCCTTGGGTGAGGTTTGGATCCTCCCCTTGGTTCAAATCTGGCTTGTCCTCTCCCAAATTTCGGGGGTGCATCATCGTGGAATACCGGCCAGACATTTTTGTAGTTGTTGTTGTTATTATTATTTCTGAATACAGCTCTTTTGTTGGGTTCTTCAGGCATGTTAAACACGGGTTCAATGACTGCCACATCTTCCCCCTTCTTCCTGCGAACAATCTCTATCATCCCTTGTTCGATCATTGTTCGAATGTCTTTCTTCACAATGTCACAACCTTCTGGGTTTAGCATGCATTGTTCGCAGTCTTCGTGAGATGTCTTAAGCGCCCATGCTTGAGCAAGACGTTTGTGTAGGTCCGCCAATGGTACATTGATCTCATCAGTAGTAGTAATTGTCTTATCTTCAGATCCTTCCCCTTCTTCAGTAATAGCATTTACTCCACCATGATTTGGCAGAGGGTTGTTCTTTAGGTTCGGGTGATTGTCTTCAAAGGACAGATTTCTTTTTTCAATTAACTCTCGGACGAGGTGCTGAAGTGCGAAGCAACCTTCAAGATCATGGCCTGACGCGTTCTCATGAAATAAACAGCGAGCATTGGTGTTGTAGTAGAATGGAAATGGATTTGGTGGAGCACCCAATTTCCTTGTCTTGACCAAACCTCTTTCTATCAACATGGGGAATAGATTAGTGTAACTCATTGGAATAGGCTGTATTTTTGGTCGATTCGCCTGATAATTCACCCTTGGAGCCTTATTTTGAGGCTGCTGACCCTGCGGTTGATGATACTGTTGTTGATTCTTAGAATGATATTGTTGCTGATTGTTGGAATGATACTGTTGCTGATTACTGGATGCCCCAGGCTCGGGACCTTGCTGCAATGACTGCTGACAAACTGGAGTCACAGCTGCTATGTATGATGGTGGATGGTATTGCTGGCGATGGTTCCTGGAACTTTGCGCCTTCTTTCCGTATGTTACCGCACTTACATCCCCCTCTTTCTTTTTATGAAAACTGTTGATCGGCTTCTTTGCAGCACTGGTGCTTGAATTAGTATTTGGAGTAGCCACTTTCCAACTTTTTAAGTCGGTTTCAACCTTGACCCCCACTGCTACGATGTCAGAGAAGTTGGTTGTGACACAACTGATTAGTCGCTCATAGAATTCTGGTCTGATAGTATCTACGAACCAGTCTGCCAATTCCTTTTCAGTAAGGGGTGGCTCCACTTGAGCAGCAGTTCCGCGCCATCTTTGCACGTATTCCTTGAAGGTTTCAGTGCTCTTTTGTGTCATGTTGAGGAGCTGACGAAGATCTAGAGCTAAGTCCATGTTGTATTTATATTGTTGAATGAAGGCATCTGAAAGATCTTGGAAACCATGGATCTTTGCTTGATCCAGGCTGAGATACCATTTAGCTGATGCTCCTTTAAGACTGTCCTGAAAACAGTGCACCAACAGCTTGTCGTTTTCAATATGCAGAGCCATCCGCCTGCAGTACATGATCAGGTGTACCTTGGGACAAGTAGTCCCCTCATATTTGTCAAACACTGGCATCTTGAATTTCTGGGGAAATACCAAACCGGACACCAGACACAGGTCTTTCGTGTCAGACCCAATAACATTGTTTCCTTCAATGGCTCTCATTCTTTTAGCCATAATGTCCATCTCTACCCTTAATTTTTCGTGCTTTTCGTCTTCGACTTCAGAACCGTCAGGTATGTCAAAGATCGGTTGTTGATTGTTGAAGACAGGTCGCACTGTAATGGTTCCACCCGCCTGAGTGAAAATGGGATTCCTGATTGTTGAATCAAACAGTGGATTAAGACTTGAAGACTGTATATTGCTGAATGGTGGCACGAAATCCCGAGACATGCCATAGGAAAATTCTGCAGTGCTAACTGGAGCTACTGTGACGTTGGTCGTTGTTGTGGTGACTTCGGAGATTACCGTAGACTGTGTGTCCATCTTTGCCTTGATTATATTGAGAACTTCCATAATGACGTCACCCTTGATTCCTTCAATATCATTGTCCATTTGGTCGAACCTCTGTTCATTATCAGCCATCTTCTTCTGAGCTCTGGATCGAGTGTTGTATTTGTGAGTATTCAGCGTGACTCCTTCTCTCTTTCTCTCTCTCTGAACAAGAACAAAGTATGAGTTGCGGAACTCGGATGCCAGACTAATGCAGGATGAAATGCGAATGCAAATGTAAATGCAAATGCACAAACCATTCAAGGAAAAGCAAATTTTTGTTTACAAATAAAAAAGTCGGAACAACATGTAACGACATGCTTAAAAAAGCGTTTTTTCATTGATAATTTGAAGTCTATTACAATAGATGGCTCTTGCTAAAAAGCAAGACCTTTCTTACAAGAAGTGAAAGTAAATGCTACATAGGATTACAATCCTTTTAGGGAAAGCAGGAAATGGTGAAATAATGATCATTCTAACAAGATGATCCTTCTCCTTCTTGGTCTTCAACATGAGCTTGGTCCTGGCAGATGATTTCCCACAGGTATTCGTTCTCTCGTTGTGCTTTGATCAAAGTGTACTTCAGTTCTTCCCTAGTCGTGGGGACCTCAGGTTCCATAGTTATCTCATAATCATGAGTATAGAACATGGTCAAAGCTATTTCTTTCGACCAAAGCAAGTACCCTCTGGTAGTTAAACAACTTACGTTCTCCATTGGAGTTACACCCAAGAGGTGAGGATCTCTCTGAGTGTATTGAGCGTGGGCTTCCAGTTCAGGGTTGCGACCAGTTTCGCAGAAGCAAGGTCTCAGCAGTTTCGGCTCGGGCTCCGGCCCGGTTGAATACCCATATTGACGCTGGGCAAGAACAGGATTGTAGGTGATAACCCCCTTCGTCCCAATGAGAGGTACATTGGGGAATTCTCCATAACTGGGAATCATGACTAGATTACCAAGGATGATGTCATACCATGTGATGTCATAGTGCCTGAGAGTGATGAGCTTAGAAATCCATGCGCTTTTGCTGGGAAGCCTCCAAAAGATGTGGGTCCTGGGTAGATGAGAGGTAAACCACCTATCAAGCAGTGCAAGGCAACATGAAAATTGCCCGAGATCGTATAGGATGAAGCGGTGGATGACCACATAGGTATCCGCTAGTATCTCATTTACTGGATTTTTGATGATGAAGAGACGGATTGCCTCCTCACTGATGAAGTCATAACGGCTTGAGAAGAGATATAGCCCATATATTAGAAATGCCAAAATTGCTTCAAAGATGCCCATATTTCTATTTTCATAATGATATCCGACCATCTCCATTAGAGGTCCTGCTTCCATTTCGTACCATCCTCCTTTCGCTCTCATTGGTGGTAAATACTCTTGCTTGAGATGTAGGGCTTTGGCCAAATCCCTTCTCTTCGGTTTTCCATAAGGAAGTGTGAAAGTCCATGGAATCTTCAAATAGTCAGTGTACTCCTCTTTGGTTGGAAGCAACTGAAAGTCAGGGAAGACGAAGTAGTGGTAGGTTGGAGAATAAAACTCGACCAAAGCCTGCAGCATAGGCTCGTTGACTTGAGCACTTATCAGTGGTAGGAGATCTCCATATTTGGCAATAAAAGCGGCAGGGTTTCTGACAAGTCTTGCCAACATCCTAAGACGACCCAACCTCAAATCCGGGAAAGGAAGCATGTCTCTTCTCACCATGTTGTTGTCTGCAAAAAGAAAAGTTTGAATTTCCTCGAATGGTTAGAAAAAATGCAAATGCAAATGCGCATGGTGTCATGGAACTCAAACATTTACGAACATCAAAAGTCGTTATTTCATTGATCAACAAAATGGGATTACAAAATATTGTTTCCTCTTACAAGATTTTTAAACATAAACAACAGCTAAATGAATCCTAAGAAGCTTCCCCTAGCAGTCTCATGTTGAGCTTCTCGATTTCTTTTTCCATCTGAGCCTTCTCAAGAATGAGCTTGTCCATAATTAACTTCCACGGAGTAGACCAAGGATTAGATGGTTCTTTTTGTGATTTCCTCTTCTTACAAGAGAGTACTTCTTCGTCTTTCAACTGGAGTTGTTTCTGGAGCTCTGTATTCTCTTCGACAACCACTTGATACTTGTGCTTCCAAGCTTCTTCGGTTTGCCGTGCTTTGACTAAAGCAATCTTCAACTTTTCTTCTTCAGACATGAAGACCAAGGGGCGTTCTTCCTTCAAAGCCATAGGCTCTTGCTTAGGATAAGGCATCCTTAGTGAGATGGCTCTCTTTCAAACCCATTGGAGGTAAGGTTCCAAAGAGACACAGTTGAGTCTTCCAAGATCCTTTTTTCCTTTCTTGTGCAGATGCTTCCAAGCCTCTAGAATCTTTTCTTTTAGCTCTTGACTATCTTTTTCTTCTTTGAAGAAAATGTTTTCCACTTGAACACCATTGGGTTTTTCCTTTAGAGGATATCCCAATTGCCGACGGGCGAGGACTGGATGATAACTGATTCCTCCATTAGCACTGAGAAGAGGTACATTTCCAAAATCCCCACAATTGTAAATGATCATTGTCCTATCGTAGTCACGACTATACCAATCAATATCGGAGTGGGTGAGAGCCATGATCTTCTGCGACCACCATCCTTTATTTGGATCCCAAAAAGTGTTAGCTTTATGCAAGTCTAAAGTGAACCATTTGTATAACAAAGGAGCGCAACAAGTAATCATCCCTCCATTATGAAAGTTCCTCAGATGAACAAAATGGTATGCATCTGCTAGCAAGGTAGGCACCGGATTCTTCTTCAGGAAAATTTTAATGGCATTGAGGTCCACAAAATTCTCGAAGCTAGGGAACAGAAAGATGCCATAAATGAGCAAGGCAAAGATGGCCTCGAATGCATCCATGCTTAAATGATCCGCATAATACTGAGCTTTCTCAACCAAGAACTTTGCTTTTAACCCAAAACTCCCCCTTTTGTAATCAGGTTCTTTTTAATATCAACCAATCCCAAACGTGTAGCCTTGGCAATATCTTGTTCTTTAGGGTCCTCCTCCATGATCGGGAAAGGAGACTTTTCAAGAATGGGCAATCCAACCAACTGAGAATATTCTTCTAGTGTGGGCACTAGCTGGTAAACGGGGAAAGTGAAACAGTGGTAGAGTGGATCATATAACTGGAGAAGAGTAGAAAGGAGTCCACCATCCATCTTTATCTTTAGCAGTAACAACAACTTCCCATACCTGCTTTGAAATCCCTCTGGATCTGTCACCAAGGTGCTCAACCTTCTCAAATCATCTAGGTTAAAACCCTTGTAAGTGTACTTCAAAGTTTTCTTTCTTTTACTACTCATAACGACCTCTGATGTTTACAAACAAAAAATTATGTGTTCCATGAAACCATATGATGATATGATGTTATGAATGCAACATGCAAAAACACAGGCGAATGCAAAGATCACACATATGCACACAACACAAGCCTAGGTTTAAAGGACGATCATGGATCCAAGGTCTACCCATCCCCAAGGGTTCGCACTATGGATTG
Source organism: Lathyrus sativus (assembly GCA_963859935.3). Classification (NCBI taxonomy): domain Eukaryota; kingdom Viridiplantae; phylum Streptophyta; class Magnoliopsida; order Fabales; family Fabaceae; genus Lathyrus; species Lathyrus sativus. Next base: position 368,214,518 of record OZ012741.1, read on the forward strand.
ATTTGTACCTGTCGAAAGGGTTCTACAGAGTTCCCAGAGTCATCAACCCCTCTTTCAGATATTATCAACTTCCCAAATCACTTGGTAATCGATAATATTCTCAAGAGAGTCTCGTTCGAGTGTAGTATCGCGTATCAACTATTTCGAAAATACTTCCTTATAACCATCGCACTACGTCCTAATAAGGCCAAAGTGGGGTAGAATGTATTCTAAAAGTCCACAGTGTCATGGGCTCCTTCGTTGAAAGTAGCATTGTTTTCACGAATACTCGATCAAGAATACTAAACTTTCAAGAGGGCCTACACTGAGCGGTGGTTTCTCAAGTTAGCTTGGTCGGGAATCAACTCCCTATAATCCTTCTTGAATATACCACCATCCTATCATAATTGCACTCAAGTTCGGGTATAGGACCTTCTCACCACTCAAAGCACCCAATACCCAACAATCAAACAAATATATTGACAAATATACATGTTAAGCAAATATTTACAAATATAGCATACAAATAAACAAAATAGGCTAAACCCTCAAGTAAGTAATCTTCCCCAGTGAAGTCGCCATTTTTGTTGCGGTGAGAATCGTGATACCAAGCTATTGATTAACTTGAATCTTAATTCTTAAATTCACAATCGGACTTTAATTTATCCAAAGGAAAGGTCTAAAGAAAGAAAAACCTTTTTCGCGATGTAACAACAACGCTAAAAGATGTGGGGATCGGGGGTTGGTTATGCCTAGGGTAGGTATTTCACATCCTAAACATCTGTAGTACTCTACAGGAACCTTTTGTTTGTTTGCATGCTAAGTTTGGTAAATGTTTGCCAAGGTATGGGGTTGGGTAAAAAGGTGAAGGTTAAAACCTAAGGATAGTTTCTAAGCTTGCTCGCAAAGACGTAGCGTCCTCTGCCTATGTATCCTAACTAGGATAGAATCAGAGCAATCGTAGTTCACCTCACTAGGGTTGAAGAACACTTGATTATGATCTAAGTTCAAAGGGGAACAAACATAAAAATGCTTGTATAGAGTTTAACAAAACTCTCTAGATCTATGTTATAAAACTCAAGAAAGGAGTAAGTAATCATTACTATGATTCTTACATAGAGTTTACAAACTCTATCCTAGAGTTCTAGTTGAAGAAACACTCCTAGTAAAGGTAGGTTTTTTAGACTTAAGGCAAAGTGTAATGGCTTATACTAAGGTTCAAGATGACTTCACAAAGTCAAGGGAGCGGGTAATGAGCTATCCAATGACACAAGGGTCAATGGAGAGGATTTTCCTTTGGAAGGAGAGGGAGAGGCAACTTGGATGAGAACTAAAAAGTTCTATCACTTGGGGAAGAAATACTTAACAAAGCAATAAACAATTAAGCAGGATGAATAAGATATATGGTTACAACCAAACAAGCATGCATATCACAATAAGCAAGGATCAAATAATACAAATGGAAACAATAATCATGCAAGTAAGTCACAACTTTAAGATGATCATGTTATAAATTCAAAGTGTATCAAATGTAACAACATTTAGGCATTGATGACAATCAAATACGCAAGGAATGATCACAACAGTTAAACTCAAGATTTTAGGAAGAGGACGATAATTCATGGTAACCACCAACAAGAAATGAAATCTCAACATGTTAACAAACATAAAGAAATCAAATACCAACAAATCTCACAAGATAAAATAAGCATGGTATGGAAGAAAATCGTCAAGACGCAAGGTAACGACCTAAAAATGAACCAACTAACAAGTAGTAAAAAAGCATTGTAAATACAAACAATTATGAGATTTTAATCCATTAAATGAAACTAGACATCACCATGAGCAAGTTGCAAAAAGAACGGGTTCAAAATAATAAACAATAAATAAGTTATGATATTTTGAAGTTCAAAGATTTTATGAAAATAAAATAAACAAATGAAACAAGCACATAAAAAATAAATGGCATGGGTAGGGATTGAACCCACGCCCTTGTATCACAAACACAACACACAAACCACTGAGACATAATGCGCGCGCGCATGAGGAAATGGAAAGAAAGTAACAAAATAAATCAATGACAAATGAAAATAAAAATGCCAAAAGATTTGATCACCAAGGATCGAACTCAAGCCAGACAAGTGAAAGGTACAAAGCGCGCAAGTTGCTTACCACTGGGGTGGCTATACATCCGTGTATTTAGCCACCCCCATAAATAGATGAGGCATGGTATGATGGATATTCTGGGCCAAATACAAACCAAACAAACCAAAAACGTGAAGCATCCAAACTTGGTCAAAACTCAATCTTTTTTTGTGAAATTTTAGTCAAACATGACTGTTTTTTAATGAGGATCATGAATTGCAAATCTGGTGTGAAAATGAGAACAAGCTGTCAAGGGCATATGGCAAGGTTCAATCTACATACACAGCCTAACAGTTCTAAAACATGTTATTGATTATGTTCTCACATGCTATAAATCAAACATCAATGCACAGGCAGAGGAGAGCAGTAGGATGCAGAGATGGCAACATATTGGTGAACTTGAGTGAATTTGTGAAAAAGGTGAATTTGTGTTCAAACAACAACAAAGCATGACCTCAAATTAAGAACCAAATTGTTAAAATTAACACGTGAAAACAACTACATCATGTACACCTATGGCTAAATCCAATGTGAAAATGGAAGGGGTCAAGAATGATGAACATAACAACCAAGCTGCAGGCCAGGGCCAAGGTGGCCCTGGTGCCCAAAATCCACACAAAGGGCTAAACATGGATGAAAATCAATCTTGGAACAGAACAGAACAGGAGAAGTCACGAAACCTCAACCAAATTATCAAACTGCAATAAGAAACAGGCTAACCACAACCAAGATGCTAAGATCAAACACTAAGCACAACTGTTATGCCATACCATGTGAAATGAAAAGAAAAGCAATTTGAAATCCAAAGTCATGAAATAGACTCAAACAGGTTGGACAGACCTTGCATACAAACCATAAACATCATCTTGAGTGTTTCCACACTTCAAGACATGCCTCAAACCCAACAAAATTGAAAATCACATATCAGTTGCTCAAACACACATAAAAAAGCATAATTGAAGACATATCATGAATGGAACATATTTAGATGAAAAAGACACCACACACAAGTCTCAAATACATTAATGAATGATTCTAGCAATTAGGATTGGTCATGAAATGCATACAACAAAAAAAGGTTCTCAAACTGTAATTGTAACACATAGGTGAGGCAGGCTGTCAAGCAGAGAGGTATAGCATACACAAAGATAATTGGCTCATGTACATACAAATCCTAAACACTATCTAGAGGTACTAATGCTCATGGAATGATTCAAATCAACACAAATAGCATGATAAAGTGTTCAGTTGTGGTTTCAAAGCAGTTTTGGCAGCAATGTGGTTACAAACTGGTCAAGTAAAAAGTAGGTGGCCTCATGTTATAAACATAGCACATACACATCATAAATATAGAAATGAATGAGTTTCAACTCAGAAAACAAGCATTTTGCATTTGGAACAAAATCGGGTATAGTCATGGCATATTTTGGCTATGAAAATGCAATTTGAAAGTGAAATGAAGAAATAAGTGGAAACAGATCACACTAACAAGATACACACATCATAATCATGAAAAGGAATGAGATCATGCTTAGAAATCAGGCTTATGGTAGTTGGAACAGAATTTGACATGGTATATGGCATATTTGGCTTGAAAATGCATATGGAGAATGAAATGACAAACCAGGTGGGCACATCTCAAACCAACAAGATACACATATCATAAACATGAATATGGATTAGTTTTAACTCAAAGTTTAGGTATATGCAAACAGAAATGAGATTTGACAATGTTGATGGCTATGAAAAAGCTGTTTTGAAACAGAAAAGATGTATTGCAGGGCATTTTTCAAGTAATGAGCTCTAATGCTAAACCAATGACATATACACATCATAATCATGTTAAAGGATACTTTCATGCTCACAAATAAGTTCAAATCATCATCAAACAAAAAAAGGCATATTGAAAATCATGAGATACAAAAACAACAACTCAATCAGAGAGCAGGTAAGTTTGTGGCAGTTGGGATGATTTGGCACCACATACAAGCTCAAAATATGTAGAACATTGATTCTAGGCACATAGATCAAGTAAAAACAGGTTGGATTAGAAAATGATATGTTGTTGGTATCAATGAGGTTTTTAAAAATGCAAGATTGAGAATGAAAAACAGTTTTGAGCAAGTAGGGGGGATTTGATCATACAAGTACAACATACATCCTCTAAACATGCTAACAAGTGATTCTTTAACTTAAAATCAAACACAAACTACTCCACACCAGAACTGAGATGTTGATCCAAACTCTAGACAGCAAAATAACAAAAACTCACAGCAGGCGTCAATGAACAAAATCTCATGCTTTCAACATTTTCAACAAGTTCAACTAGGAAAACAAGGTCATATAAACACAAACTAATAGTTCAAAACATTTGAGACACAACATGGAAAGCATAAGCATTTTGACTCAAAACTCATGATAATGGTATAGCAAGAAGTAAGGCAAATATCACAACTTGTGAACAAAAGTGAAACTAGATCCACACATGACCTAGGGGGAGGGGGATCTTATGAAACAACTTACAAGTTTTTCAAACATGACCAATAAACAAAGATTGACCAATCTAGGGCAAGCACACCAACATTTCAATGTTTGGGAGCCTTAAGGCTAATCTTGGATAAAGTTCTCAAAATAAGTTGTACACAACAACAAAGCTCAATATTGGTAACACATCATCAACATATCATTCATAAATGAAATACTTTAACAAAAGCAAATATCATGGCCACAAAACATAAGTTCTTGACAAAGAACCCTTATGGGACATCAATGGCTATATTTCACAACAAGCATCTCAAAATGGTAAAACATGACAATGAATGAATAATAAAGAGGTTGAGCATCACATACCTAGGCAAGTCTTGAGCAAGCTAAAAAGCTAAGAAACCCAGAGATCTTCTTCTTTTGCAAAGATTTGGAGCTTTCTTCCTCTTGAAGCAACAAGCTATCTTTCAAGACAGTTTGAGTTGTGAACTTCCCAGCTGGTTTTTGGGAGTTTGGATAGTTGAGATATGATATATATGAAGTGTTGGGAGTGTTGGAATGGTGGGAAATGCCTCAAGTAAAGATTTGGCTTCCAAAGTGCATGAAAATCAACGTACCACAGTATGAAGGTTGACTTTTGGGAATATGATGTTTTTAGGTGGTTTGAGTGTATGAACACCTTCTACACAATGTTTATGGATTGTGTAAATGGTTTTGAGTGGCTTGGAAGTGGTGGAATTGAGTTTGAGCAGAGTTTTGCTCAAGACAGATTTTTAGGGAAAAACTTGAAGTTTTTGAAAAATGAAGCTTTTGAGAAAATGGTGGAGAGTTGAGAGTTGTTGTTTCTCTTGGTTTTTAAGAGTGCTCTGGTGTGTCTAACATCATAGATAATGCCTCTATTTATAGGGAGAGCAAGGGTGAGGGCAACCTTGGCTTTTCCACATTTTGGAGGGAGATTACGAGGTTTTGAAATGAATCTTGCCAAGATCTTTGTGGCAGCTCTTCATATCAGCTCCATGGACAAATGCTGAGCCAAAATCAAGTGAGATGGGAAGGATGGGATGGCTGAAGTGAGGCTAGGAGGCTAGGGGACTGCAGCTGCCCACTCCCTTTGAAAAGTTTCTCTTTCATGGCTTTATATGATTATTTTAATGTCCACTTGCTCCAAGTTGCACAAACCTTCCAATTCTTCATTTCTTCTGGTGTTTGCATCATCCAAGCCTCATAATATCAGAAACGAACAAGATCCAATGGCTGAGGGTAGCCCAAGTTGATGAATTCTGAATTTTGAAAACTGTTGGATTGGTAATCTCAAGTGTGGTAGCCCTAACTTTCATGACCCATAACTTTCTGCTCACACATGCTATTGAGGAGTTCTACCACAATTTAGAAAGCCCTCAAGTAGCTCTATAACATTCATGTTTTTGAGATTTCCAAATTCTAGATGGAACTAGGTTCAAAAACCCTTCAAAGTTGCTGAAAAAATCACTTAAAAAAAGCCAAATAACTTAGAATTTTTCTAAGTTGTTTCCCTTCTTGAAATGATTTTTGTCATAAATCCAAATCTATGCATTTTTTGATCATGGACCACTTTTAGGATTTTGTAGGACTTGTCAAGAGCTTTCCAATGAGCTTTGAACCACTTCATTTGGATGTGCGGTTGAGGAGTTATGGTCTTGCCCCTTTCAAAACCCTAATTCCCGATTTTTGCAATTACTTCTTAACCCTTGATCCAATGGTCATGAAATTTTATGGGAAGGTGTAATATGACATAAGGAACATTTTTGATTCACATCTTGAAGTCAAATTTCTAATTGTTGAAGAGTTGACTTTTCGGTCAACCGTTCGATCAATCGGTGACTACCGATTCGACTGTTGGGGCTCAGGGTATTCTGAGGACTTGAAACTCTTTTGATAGACTTTACTAAGCCATAGGAGCTTAATGGACCTTTATCCCACCATTGAAACACTTTTTAAATCAAAATTCAAAATACAGTTGACTTTTCCTAATCGAAAACCCTAATCGGGCATCTTGAACTGCACTGTTCTCAATTCCCGGGTGACCACCTCAAATTGAATTCATACATGACACAATATAGTATCCTTGATCTTGTTTGAAGTTGAATCAATCTAAAACATTGATTGATCAAACCATCGAACCCTTGATTTTGACGGTACGGGATCCTGATTCATCTGCATCTTGACAAAGATAAACTTGAAATGGGTTAAGGTTAGTTAATCAAATGAATATGAGCCTAAAATGATGATGAGGATCTAAGGGGTCAACATTTGGGGTGCAACACGAAGATATCATGCTTTTAAAGATGAAAGACTGCGATGAGCCATTACCCGATGAAGGTCCGGAGAAGGGTTCTCAATGGCAAATGATATTTGATAGTGCTGTTAACTCCTATGGTAGCGGAATTGGGGCAATTATCACGACTCCTCATGGTTCTCATATCCCCTTCACTGCTAGGTTAACATTTCCCTGTAACAACAACGAAGCCGAATATGAAGCATGTATCATGGGTATTGAAGAAGCAATTGATTTGAGAATCAAGAACCTTGATATCTATGGTGATTCAGCTTTAGTTGTAAATCAGATTAAATGAGAATGGGAGACTCGAAAACCTAATCTAATTCCTTACATGAATTATGCCAGAAGGTTGTTGCCTTTCTTTGATCGAGTAGAGTTTCATCACGTGCCAAGAGCGGAGAATCAGATGGCAGATGTTCTGGCAATGTTATCCTTAATGTACAAGGTGAACTATTGGAATGATGCTCCAAGAATAGTCATCTCGTGTCTTAATATACCGACTTTTTTATACGCAATAGAGGAAGTCTCTGATGGCAAACCATGTTATTACGATATCCAGAATTTTCTCAAGAACAAAGAGTATCCGCCAGGGGCGTCGACCCGGGATAAGAAGACCTTGAGGAGGTTGGCTGGAAATTTCTATCTGAACCAAGATGGTGTACTCTACAGGAGGAATTATGACTTAGTGTTACTAAGGTGCATGAACGAAAAATAAGCTAGTTTTCTTATGGAAGAGGTCCACGAAGGCACGTTTGGTAAGCACCCAGGTGGGTATGCCATGTCTCGAAAGCTGTTAAGAGCAGGGTATTATTGGTTAACTATGGAGTCTGATTGCTTCAAGTATGCAAAGAAATGCCATAAATGCCAGATTTATGCTGACAAGATTCATGTGCCGCCGAGTCCTCTGAATTTCATGGCGTCCCCTTGGCCTTTCTCCATGTGGGGCATTGACATGATGGGCAAGATCGAGCCAACTGCATCCAACGGTCATCGCTTCATCTTGGTAGCCATTGACTACTTTACCAAGTGGGTAGAAGCAGCTTCGTATGCTAATGTCACCAAGCAAGTGGTAGCTCGATTCATAAAGAAGGACATCATCTATCACTATGGAATTCCTGAGAGAATCATTACTGATAATGGTTCAAATTTGAATAACAAGATGATGAAGGAACTGTGCCAGAGTTTCAAATTTGAGCATCACAACTCATCTCCCTATCATCCGAAGATGAATGGCGTTGTTGAAGCAGCCAACAAGAATATCAAAAAGATAGAGCAGAAGATGGTTGTAACCTATAAGGATTGGCACGAGATGTTGCCATTTGCTTTACATGGATATCATACTACAATACGCACTTCAACTGGGGAAAATCCTTTCTCGCTAGTGTATGGTATGGAAGTTGTCCTACCATTAGAAGTCGAGATTCCTTCTTTAAGAGTTCTGGTTGACGTCAAGCTTGATGAGGCACAATGGGTGAAGAACAGATTGAATCATCTCAGCCTGATGGATGAGAAGAGGCTAGCTTCCATTGCATATGGCCGGCTATATCAGAGTAGAATGAAGAAAGCTTTTGACAAGAAGGTGCGCCCTCGAAGCTTTCAGACTGGCGATCTAGTGTTGAAGAAGATTCTCCCTCCACAAACAGATCACAGGGGCAAATGGACTCCCAACTATGAAGGTCTGTACATTGTGCGAAAGGTTTTCTCCGGAGGAGCCTTACTGCTGTCAACCATGGATGGTGAAGATTTCACATCCCCTGTGAACGCATACGCAGTTAAAAAATGCTTTGCTTAAAGAGACCCGCTAGAAAGAAAAAAGAATATCCAGGCAAAAATGGGGCATCCCGGCGAACCATAAAAAGAATGGACTCGAGCAAAAATTAGGGATAAAATGAAAATATGTACACCCGCAAAGTTGAAAACCTAAAAAGGAGACTTTGGCAAAAATGGGTATCCCGGTGAATTGAAAACCCGCAACGGCGATTCAGGCAAAAGTTAGGGATTTGAAAAGCAAATGACTGTGGTCTGTGTATTGATATTTAGAGATTAGTGGATTGAGGGAGAACCTGAGGGCCGTTTATCTGAGTCAATCTCTTCAGAGGACGAAGCATCAGAGAAGCATCAAAGTCATGCGACTCATAGATGGATCAACTCATGGTGTTTGTCTGTGCCATATTGCCTACATTTTGTATATTTATGTGCATTTCTGTATATTTTTGCGCAACTTCCTCTTTTCAGGGGTTGCATCTATTGTAAAATCTGCCTATTCACAGACCACTTATCAATAAAACACATATTATTCAGTAATTTGTTTGTTTTGCCTTAGCCTTTACTGTTTTGTTTGCGAAAAATGCCTGATGTTTTAATAAATTGCACATACATAAACTTGCAGGCTTTGGTCGATAATCATCAAAACATTGAACAATGTCATGGATGATGACCAAGATAGTTCCTTTTGTGCAGGATATCTTGTATGTTTGTTCATTTTTCCAGGGTCATTACCCTTGGGGCAATTTGTCAGAATGTGAATCCCTAGTAGGATCACCATTACTACAGAAAGAGGCATGTAGTAGAGACTCATTCATCCCCAGCAAGTGGAGTTTGAGCAACTCTATCCCTAGTAGAGTTTGTTCCTACAGGAAAAGATGTGCAGTTCGAGTATGTACGCTTATCCTCAGCAGATTGGCTGTATACACTCATTCCTCAACAGTTCAGACCGAAGTCTCCAGCAGAGTAAAATCATCAACAGAGGATCGAGATTGATATTCTTCATGCAGGTCAGGTATGCATCCTTAGACCCAGCAGACGGTCAGGTATGCATTTACTCCCCAACGAGTCAAGATTGGATTTCTCTCCACTAGGCAGGTGTGGAACTTCTCCCAGCAGCGAAGCGAAATTCGGGATTTTGTTCCCCACAAAGCAATCGTAATTGGCATGTTCCATTGCTCACCGGAAGGGTTAGCTTGGTTTTTTTCCATCATTTGTTGCTGGTCTGGTTCTGTTGCATCTATATTCGTGCATAGCATCCTCCCAAACGCGTAGCATTTCCATCTCGTATGGAGCATTATGCTATTTTCAAATATTTGCATTTTGAAACATAGGCCAGGTGGTTACCTCTTTGCTCTCGGGTGTATTTCCAACAGATGGTTGTTTTACTTTGCTCACGCAGTATCCAGACCCCGGCAAATGTGGTTGATTTCTCTGCTCTTGTGGTATCCAGTCCATGGCAGCTTATAATATGTTCTTTGCCTTTGGGGTATTCAGACCACGGTAAATGTTGATTCTCTAGCCCCTACAGGTATCCAGACCTCGGCAAAAGATTCTTTGATAAATGTGTTCATCTTATCTCGGGTTTCCCAACAAAGTTGCTTATTTAAGTTTCTCTTTTCTCCCCACCAGAGTTGTTTAGTTAAGTTTCTATTTTCCCCAGCGGAGTTTTCTTGTGATTTATCATCAGAAGGTTATCAACTTCGGGTTGATCCGACCTTCGGGTTCGATGCTCGCTTTTATTTAGCGAATGCCTGCTGGTTAGCAGAAGTTTATCAATTTCGATTGATCCGGCCTTCGGGTTCGATGCTCGCTTTTATTTAGCGAATGTATGCTGGTTAGCAGAGGTTTATCAACTTTGGGTTGATCCGGCCCTTGGTTTCGATGCTCGCTTTTATTTAGCGAATGCCTGCTGGTTAGTAGAAGTTTATCAACTACGGGTTGATCCGACCTTCGGGTTCGATGCCTATTTTTATCTAACAGATGCCTGATGGCGAGGTCAGATGTTCTTTTCAACTTCGTGTTGAGTCGGCCCTCGGGTTTGATGCTCGCTTTTATTTAGTGAATTCCTGCTGGTTAGCAGAAGTTTATCAATTATGGGTTGATCCGGCCTTCGAGTTCGATGCCTGTTTTTATCTATCAGATGCCTGACGACGATGTTAGTTGTTCTTTTCAACTTCGTGTTGAGCCGACCCTCGGGTTTGATGCTTGCTTTTATTTAGCAAATGCCTGCTGGTTAACAGATGTTCTTATCAACTTTGTGTTGAGTCGGCCTTCGGTTTCGATGCCTGTTTTTATTTAACAGATGCCTGACGGCGAAGTCATATGTTTCCTCTCAGCTTCGTGTTGAGTCGGCCTTCGGTTTCGATGCCTGTTTTTATTTAACAGATGCCTGACGGCGAAGTCAGATGTTTCCTCTCAGCTTCGTGTTGAGTCGGCCTTCGGGTTCGATGCCTGTTTTTATTTAACAGATGCCTAACGGCGAGGTCAGATGTTTCTTCTCAGTTGCGTGTTGAGCCGGCCTTCGGGTTTGATGCATGTTTTTATTTAACAGATGTCTGACAGCGAAGTCAGCTGTTTCTTCTCAGCTGCGTGTTGAGCCGGCCTTCGGGTTCGATGCCTGTGGTTTTACACAGATGCCTGATGGTGATATCAGATGATCTTTCCGACTTAGTGTCATTGCCTGCGTGTTAGCAGATGTCCCTTCTGACTGCGTGTCAATGCTTTTTGATTGGAAATTAGTTAGCCTGTTGCCGTTGCAACTATCAGATTCAGTATTTCCAAAGATTCTTGTGGGTGGAAAATTTCCGGGTTCTTTTGTATTCAACCTTCTTTTAGCTTGACTGTTTGAAAGTCGTTCGCTTTTCACCCAGTCAGGTCCAAGTCGTTTGAATAGGGGTAGTTGTTGTACCCCAAAATTTGCTCAACCTTTTTATTTACTTGGCTCATGTTTCATTTTATTTTTTAGCATTTGTGTTGCATAACATTGTCCTTTTTAAGGGATCAAGAGAGGTGTGCATTTCAAGAGAAGGTTGTCAAGGGTTTCAAGCTCAAGCAGGAGTGCCCATTCAAATCATCAGGGGTTTACAAGTTCATGATAATGGATAGGAGATGTTGAGGAAGCTCATTGAGTGCTTTGAAAGCCAATGTGGAGCTCATCCATACACTTATTTCATCTGCAAGAAGCCACAGTCAAAGGTTGTGCACTTAGGGTTTTATCTGCTTAGTGCAAGGTCCACTGTGGATTTAAAAAAGTTTGAGACTTGGTTTTAATTCATTGGAGTCATGGGAAGTCATGTTGAGACATCTAGAATCTCATTGGAAGTTCAAATCAAGAAGAATCAAGATTTTGAGAAGTTACTAAATTAGGGTTTCCAAGGATGTCAGTGTAAACTCCCCTTCTTTAGGAGCTAACTTCAAGGACAAGTTACATCAAGATACAAGTTTAATATCATTTTTATGCAAACATGAGACTTTTAAGGCATGTTCTAAGATTTCTTTTAAGTATTATAAATCATCCATTGGTTTTGTGGAACTCAAGTTATGATGCCAACAAGTTATGGGTCCTCAGATGAACATATTTTCAGTCAACAAAAGTCAACTCACTTCCAAGGCACTTTTGGCCTAGAATAAAGTTTCTCCTCAACTTGGAGTGAACATGAAAGTTGTTCCTTATGATCTTAGATTTCCAAAAAGTCCTAGGAGCCCTTCATATCATTTGGGGAACTCAAGTTATGAAGCTTGCAAGGCATAGGTATTTTGGGAAACTTTGATTATAGGTCATTTGAATTATAGGTCATTCTCATGCCTTTAAGTGCTTCAAATGGAACTTCAACCAACATGAAAGTTGATCCAAATGACTTCAATTTCACCCTAGAGCTCAAGATTGGTGTGAATTATGCATGGATATGGACATTGGTGGAGTATTTCAAGTGAAAATGGACATTAAAAAGGTGAATTCAATTGAACAAGTTATAGGTCTTTTTCATACCATGTTTTGAGTCAAAATGATTCACAATTATCCAACAAGAAAAATGCACAAAGTTACTTTGGTTTATGAGGTACAAAACACGTGAAAATGAAAGTTACTTCACAAAGAAGATTCACATCCAAACTTCATAATTGGATCACCAATCAAGCCCATTCCAATCTTAATGTTTAATTCAAATTGTCAGCTGCAAAACCAAGTGAAATTCAAGTGTGTAGCAAGAAATTTTCACGTGCACATGGCAAGCATCAAAGTTTTGGGAATTTTCAAATTTCAGTTAATTAGAGCTTCATGGGCCTCCAATTACTTCACATATCCAACATATAAAAGCTCCAAATGAAAATAGAGAGCTCAGAAGTTCATTTTCATGGAGAGAGCTCAGAATTCAGTTTTGGAAACTTGAGAGAGAATTCAAAATCGTGAATCCAGATCCAAGGCAATTCAACTCAAATTGAAGCAAGCTTCTTATTCCTTGAGCTAAGTGGAGTGGATTTGCACATTTTGGAGCAAGCTTGACATCAATTAAAGCACCAACGAAGTGTCTCCGTTAGGTAAACTTCCAATCCTTTTTTCTCTTATGCTAGGCACTGTTTTAGGATCATGTTGGCTGCATATGAATCCCTACATCATGTAGGCAATGTTTGATAGCTTGATTTCCATGTTTGATGAAGATTTCAGTTGCACACTCCAAAATTAATTCGTTTGATTCTCTTCATATATGCAGATTTAAAACAAATGAACCTTGGATTTGGATTTTACATGAGTAGACCTTCATTTTGGTATAAAATTTGACACGTTTTGGTGAAGTTTGCAGACCTGAACTCCGGCCACATCACCGGAGAAGACGACCGGAGCTAGGGCTCCAGCGTCTGGTCCAAACTCAGGCAAGCTGATGTGTTATTGTTTGACATTTTGACTGAGCTTATATGTTTTCCTCTAATTGGTGTGACCATGCACGCGTGGAAGTTGACTGCCGGGTCAATTAATGATACGTTGCATTTTACTTTGGCTGAGTAGTTGGGCTGATCTTGCTATTTGCACACCCCTTTTGGTCCAGCCCAATGTTTTACAACGTGATATGTTGCTATTTACACCTTTTCTCATTTATATTTTTATTTTATTTTCTTTTCATTTCTGTTTTGATTTTGGATATTTAAAAGTAGCTCCAATCATGATAAAATTCAACCAAAAATATTTTCTGACACTTTAATAAGTTATTTAATTTTTTATAGTTTTTAATTTCATTTTCCATTTATTTTTCAATTAAAATTGAATTTAATGATTGGAGGTATTTTTGAATTGTTTTTCATTTGTTCCTTTGTGTTCTTGCTTGATTCTTGAGCCAATTTTCACCACCTATGAATGCGGCTTTTTTCTCATTTTAATGATGAGTTGAAGTGCCTTTGAGGCTGGTTTTTGGACTTTGTTTGACCTTTTTTGGTTGACTTTTGTTCCTTTTTGTTTGACCCTCGACAACCCTCCTTCAAAGTGGAGCACCCTAGTGGATCAATTCCTTTGGTGATGCTTTGTTTGGACTTTGGTTATGTGACATTGGCCCTTGGTTACTAACATCTTTATGAGCTTTGGGTATATTATTGGGTTTTATTTGAACTATTTTCCTATTTTTGGAGTGCCTTGTAAGCCAAGCTACCCCTAAGGATGTTTCACACACACACTTGACCTAGTTTTGATGGGAAATGACCCTTATGGATCCCATATGCTTCCAACTTTTTTTGGTTCACATTTCTAACATGTTGAAGTGGTTGATTGCAAACGTTTAGGTCTTACACTTGCTTGGTTTACGTTGCAAGTTGCATTTGCTTAAGGCTTTCCATTTAATGTTGAATGTTGAAAGTGTTTAGAACTTAGGTTCTTTACCATGCCTTATCTTGCAACTCATCTTGATCCTTTTCTTTCTTTGGATCGCCTATCATGTTCTTTTGTTTTCACTTCTTTCCTAGGACCTTGGGGACTCATCTAAGTTGATTTGGTGCTTTGATTTGCACTTTGAGTTTGACTTGGATGAGATGCCACTTTGAGAACCTCTTTTGGTGTTTTCTTTTACATGATCATGGTGATGTTTATGGTTGAGTTTCATTTGATATTGCTTGCTGCCCTAGCTTATTCTCCCATCCTCATATTGATCATGTCTTCTCTCTTTCTCTTTTTGGTTTGCCTTTGGGCATGGTGATTGATGTGCAAGTGGTTGTAGGAATTCCATTTCTCCCATTTCATCTCACTTTTGGTTTAAACTTGTTTAAGTTCTTGTGTTTTCATTTCTCATTTTTTTGCATATTCTTGTTTGCAATTAAGAGGTTGAGATGTGCTTGTGGTGGCTACTACCCCACACTTTGTTCCTCCCTCTTTCTTCATCTTTGTGTTGCATGTTTGCATTCTTCCTTCTTATGCTTTCTTCTTACTCTTTTGTCTTCCTTTGCCATGTGAAGGTGGGAAAAACACTTAGAGGGGGGGGGGGGGGGGGGAGGTTGAATAAGGGTTTCAAAAATAATTATGACAATAGTAAAAATAACAAGGTATTTTTATCCTGGTTCGTTTGAACTCAAACTACTCCAGTCCACCCTACCAAGGTGACTTTCCTTTCTCAACAAGAACTCAATCCACTAAATCAAACTGACTACAATGATAACCACTAAGACAAACAGTCTTAAGACAAACAGTCTTAGTCTTCTCAAGAAAATCTGACCACAACTTGGTCTTCTTAAGGAACTATTACAAAGGTAATACAAATGTGTGTTTGAATGCTTCTAAAAATCTATTATCACAACTGTTATTTTTACACAAGTTAAGAACGAATATAAAAACTATTCAGCTTTGAGGAAAGTTTTTATGAGTAGTTATTGAATAATTTGCCAAGTGATTTCTCAAATTCGTCAATAGTTTCGTCAACTTTTAAATGTTGTTGAAGACTTCCTTTTATATTGCTAGAAGTCCAATGCTTTTAGATTGTGCACTGCTGAGTAGCTGTAGCCTTTTGTCTTCTATTGACTTTTCCTTTCCCAGAAGAGGAATGTTCAGACAAATCCCTTTTGTCTGAATTCATGTGTCATACATGAATGAGGAAAGAGTCGTTTGGATAAGGACAAGGAATATTCCAACGGATCTTTATTTGAACAACATCTTCTTTAACAAGTTTCTTTATCAAAGTTTCTACATCAGAGTTGATGTCATCAGAGTTTTGCAGCAACAGTGCTTTAGCGTGAATATCTTAATCAGAGTAGACTTGAATATCAGCGCCTCTGTACTTGCAGCGTTAAGTACTTCCAGAGTCTTCTGAAACTTTAATATATGTTCTTTACTCAACTTCTTCTCAGCTACGCTTCAGAGTCTTCTGTAGCTTCTGCTCAAAGTCTCTTCAGGCAGCGCTCAAAGTCTTCTGATGAGTTGCTTCTGACGCTCAGAGCCTTGCGTTGAATAATGTTCAGATGCATTTTTGCTTCCAGAGGAATATTAAATTTAATATCTGAAACAAAAACACTTGAACAAAATTAGAGTATATATTTACATCATACAAAATTTCATTAGTGTTATCATCAAAACATAGAGATATATTTAAGAACCAATCCGTGTTCTAACAATCTCCCCCTTTTTGATGATGACAAAAACTATAGGAAACTTTGTTCAAAAATAAAAAATATATCTCCCCCTAAATTGAATACTGCTATAAAAGTAAATACTTCCCTTTCAGCAAGAGTATTCTTTCCAGAATCAGAGCAAGCTTTAGAGACTCTCAGAGTTTGTTCAGAGTTACTTCTATGAATTTTGTCAAATGAAGAGTTATAGCTCTGAAATACTGAGTATATGATTAGATATATTTTAAAATGTATGAGTTGCCATTTTAGTAACTGTTTATTTGAACAATAAGAATTTAATTTTCTCCCCCTTTTTGTCATATCAAAAAGAAAAATATTTTAAAACATAAAAGGATAACAGAAGAAAAATAAAAAACACATATGATATAAACAGATAGAAAAACTAAGAACACATTTGCATTGATAAAAAACAATCCAAAAGATAAACATGAAAGCAATTAACACATAAGTGCACAAACAGATAAGACAACTAAGAGGGACGAGAGGCTAAAATCCTAAGCAGATTCGTGATCTCAAAGGTGGACTCGTCTTGCTTGGCCATCCAAGTCTTGATGTCTTCTGTGGTCTTTTCTTGCTTTCCCATCCAAGTTCTTATCTCAGTGTTGCTAGCCTCTAGCTGAGCAAACTTAGCCTTCAGATCTTCATCCTCTTTCTTCACTTTAGATGACTCAGGAGCAGACACAGAAGCAGAGGCATTGTGAATAACCATTGCTTCAGATGCATTCTCTACAATCATGTCAGAAGGTTGATCAGAGTCAAGAGTTTCTTCAAGAGAAGAATCTTCTGGAATGACTTCTCCTGGCCTAGATACTTCAGTAATCTCAGATGCAGCAGATTCTTCAGAAGGAGGACACACGACCTCTACAGGTGTGTTTTGTAACACCCTACTTCCCAAAAACAATTAAAATAATAAACATTATAAATAAACATCAAAGTTTTTCTTCCCAAGTGGGATATCACATAGCAAAACCAACATTTCCTTATAAAAAGGTTTTTCTCCAAATACAGCGGAATATTAAATAGTAAAATCCAACAAAGGTTTTTGATACGTTCACAGGAACAAAATACAAGTTCAGCATAAAACAAATAAAAACACCCAAGTCCCGTGCTACGTATCAGAGCATCCTAGACTCGACTGGCACACCATAATCCAAGCTATCTAAGTACCTGGATTATCTGTACTTCCGAAGAAGCACAGACCACAACAACAACAAAGGGGTGAGAAAACATGATCAAAAATATATTGGTAATGTAATACATGTAAACAATGTAGTAAAACACACCAACACCCCAATATTCACCCCACAACACCAATCACGAACCTACTGTTCAAATTACAATATAACATATTATAATGCAAATATGCAACTCAACACCATGCATGCGGTACCGACTCATTGGTTCATTCAATCGAACCTTGGACAGATCACTTACGCTCCTACTGAGATATGATCTATCCCCGACAGATCACTTACGCTCCTACTGAGATATGATCTATCTCCCACCATTCTCCACAAGGAGTACGGATGAATCACTTACGCTCCTCCTGAGATATGATTCATCCCACCAAACACCATGATATGCACGACACCAATGCATAACTATTATATTCAGGCACACTAAGTGCACACGATCCTCCTAATCATATCATCATACGTCAATGCATATGATATAGATATATTACACACCAACATCATATAATTCAAATCACACAGTGAGCAATCTCACATTCTAACACCAAGTATAAACACATCCCACCACTCGGGAATACACCAACTAATCATCCACTTAAAATAAAATATTAAGGGATCACTTACTATCACCAAGTACTCCAATTAAATCCTACAATCACCATTCTATCACTTCATCATGGCCAAAGGGATCACACAAGATCAAAGCTCAAGGCCAAACGTCACAAAAAGTCACATTTTTCTGCTACGTTCGCTGGGACATTCGCCAGGCGAATCCCCGTAGCGAACCTTCGCTGGCATTCACCAGGCGAATTTCCTACTCTTTTGGTCTGGGATTTAATTCAGAATTATTCGCTACCACTCGCCACAGTTTTCCAGGCGAAGCCCAGCGAATGTTGTGATCCACCAAATTTTCTACTACTCTGAAGTGCTACCAGAGCCAAATTCAAGCCTAACATTCCAACTTTAATCCTCATCTTATCCTCAGTATCAATAGTGCACGTAATTCCAACTAATCACTCCCTAATCCATATTCCAGAATCAACACTTAAACATTCTATCGATACATCAAAAAGATTACACAGAACTTCTCTAAAACCGTAAACCCAACCAATACCCCAAACTCACCAAAAACAACAATTCATCAACATCGGCATATATCAATTCCTCATTGGTTTATCAAATACCAATTCTCAACATCAATCAACAATTATAGGCATGTCAACATAAAACTTCATAAACCGATACATTCCTACGGGGTTAAGGAATCCCCACTACCCGATACATGTAAATACCATCCCAATCAAGTTTCTCCCCCCTTACCTTGGTAATTGTTCTGATCGGTGGAAATCCTCCAAGGTTGGCCAATTCTGACTTTCCCTCTTCTCCTTCGTTCTTCGCTCTCTTTCCCGTTCTTCTAACTTCTATCGTCCTTTTCTCTTCTCACGTTCTAACTCCCCCTCTTATTCCTCTATTTTATTTTATATATTCTAATCCCAACTAATAATGATAATAATAATATAATATTACTAAATATTAATAATACTAATCATAATAATACTACTACTACTAATAATATTATTATTATTAACTCACCAAAAGTCATAATAATATTAATAATAATAACAATCATAATAATAATAATAATAATAATAATATCACAACCAATATTACTATTATTTATTATATTATTATATCCACACCAAAACACCACCAATAATCCTCCCATATCAGGGACACCCACCAATCATCATCCAACACACCCCCACCAAAGGGCACACCAATACATAATAATTAAAATTATAATAAAATGACTAAATAATTAAAATGGGTGTTACAACTCTCCCCCACTTTAATTATTTTCGTCCTCGAAAATTACTTGATGGAAATAGTTCCGGATACGCTTCTTGCATCCTACTTTCCAACTCCCAGGTCACACTGCCTCCTGCAGCACCTCCCCAAGCTACCTTCACCAAAGGTATCTCCTTCCCTCAGAGTTGTTTCATCTTACGGTCCTCGATCCTCAACGGCATCATTTCAACAGTAAGATTCTCCCGAACCTGAACATCATCTCTTTGAATCACATGAGATGGATTAGAAACATACTTTCGCAATCGAGACACATGAAACACATCATGTAAGTTCGACAACTCAGGCGGCAACGCCACCCTATAAGCCACATCGCCAATTATCTGCAAAATCTCATAAGGTCCAATAAACTTAGAATCCAGCTTCTTGGACTTCAACGCATGACCCCACCAGTCATCGGATTAACTCTTAGGAATACGTGATCACCTACACAGAATTCCAACTCTTTCCTCCGATTATCATGATAACTCTTCTGCCTACTCTGAGACACTTTCTTTTTCTCACGAATCATCTGAATTGTCTCAGTAGTCTGCTGTACAATTTCTGGTCCAAGCACTACATTCTCACCAGTCTCATACCAACACAGAGGAGTCATACACCTCCTCCCATACAAAGCTTCAAACGGTGCCATTCCAATACTAGGATGGTAATCGTTATTATAGGCAACTCAATCAACGATAATTACTCATCCCACGATCCACCTTGATCCAACACCCAAGCTCTCACCAATTCTCTACAGACTCAATAGTCCTCTCTGACTGACCATCTGTTTGCAGATGGTAAGCCAAACTCAACTTCAACTTAGTACCTGAAGCTTCCTATAAGCCCCTCCAACATCTCAATATAAACCTCAAATTTCAATCCAACACAACATTCGACAGTATCTCATCCAACTTCACTACTTCCTCAATATGTATCTTATATATCCTTAACACGGAATAGTTCATCCACTCACAACAATCCAAATTAAAATTATGTCTTTCCAATTCGTTGGAAATCTCAACACCAAATCCGTGAAAATACTACCTGATTTCCACTCTGGAATATTCAACGGCTGCATCAGACTCAACAGTCTCTAATGTTCACTCTTCGAATTCCAACAATTCTAACCAATATATTCAACCTCAACTACTCCTCTCCTTATCTATGGTCACCAAAACAATCTACTCAAATTCGATTACTTCTTCATAGCACCGGGATGGACACTCCATCCACCTCAATGTATTTCTTCACGAGTACTCCTACTCCCATCAACAACATCCGGTCCACATACCCCATCACAACATATCATGGTACTATTTCCACAAACCCGACAATCCACTCTTCGACTCTGATCTATCAATTTCAACTAATTCACCAACTCAACCCAGATTTCTGACCTCCTCGAATCTCCTCAAGAATACTACTAGTACGGTCTAACATACGAGGCTTAACTCCATAAGAAGTCTCTTCACAGACCAGACTCGCATCACAAAATTTCCCAAACGGTTCCAACTCTTTTCGCCATTTTCCTCGGTACAAGCAAGGTTTCCAAATCGAAGCATCAGCTACCACGGTATATACCGAAAACATTTAGTAAGATAACACATCAAACGCACCCGATCACGACGGTAAAAGTTGACCAAATTACACGTTTTGAATATTCTGCTATAATTGGATCATCCACTAACATAAAAACCATTTTTCTCGGAAAGAGAATCTCGTTAGCTCTCCAACGCTTCAAACGGGGGTCAAAACGGACATACGGTTCAAGAGTTATGAATTTTCGAAGTTTTCCGAAAAACCAGAATTTTGCCGAAAAACTGCTACAGGATTTTGCATTCTTGTCGGAAAATTCGACCGATTCAATTCCTTTCTTCGAAACAAACAATACTCATACTCACCTAACATATAACCTTGAATTAGAACCATTAAACATGATTTCTACGACGTCCAATTTCGATTCCGTAAAAAGCTGCGATCTCGGAATTCAACGTACAACAACAATTTCATACCTAGGAGACCATCCAACACACTTCCAATCTTTAAATATTTTAAAACCCAATTACTCCCAATCACAACAGCAGATCTTGGAGCCTCCCATTGCGATACAACTTCGACCTTTGATACCACAACCACAATAGCTCTACCCGAGCTCACACGACCAAGGAAAACTCACATCCTTCAGCCCATTGATCCATCAACTCATCAACTCTTGGAAGCGAACGTTTATCCTTGATAGTCACCTTGTTAACTTATCCATAGTTCACCCAAAGCTTCACAAAACCTTTTGTCTGTCTAACCAACAAAATTGGTGCACCTTATGGTAACACACTCAAACAAAAAAACCTCTCTTCCAGCTGGTCTTCAAGTTGACTCTTTAACTTTCTCAATCCCAATGCAAACACACAATATGGAGTCACCCATATCGGACTAATTCCAAGAACGAAGTCAATGTGTAAGCTTTACTTCACATTCCGATAGTAAACCATTTACCTCCTCAGGAAAACTTCCGGACAATCACAATTAAGTGATAAACCCCAATTTCTCACTTTCCTTAACATTCAAAGTTTTCGTCAAAATACACACCTCAACACCGTCTTACGCCAACTCCTCAAAATAATCCCTTAAGCACTTAGCTGAACTCAAGACAATTCATTGCTCACACCACCTAAGCTTGCAAGACACGTCTATCCCATCCAATACAATCCCGTCTACTATTAACAAGAGATTGAGGGTGATCAGTTCCTCAATTTGTCAATAGACAGCCGAAAATCATGATGGGGTATAAACCATCTTTACCAAACTATAAGAGCGTAACACACTAAGCCACAACACTGCAGCATTGCGGAGAAATACCAACTTCTCCCCCACTAGAATCATTTCACTTCTACCGACAAAGTTTAAACAACAACATGTACCGACAGTGTTTTTACACACATGTCGCATACCAGGGAACAACAACACTAGACAACATTGGCCGGACGGACCGACCTGCTCTGATACCAATTGTAACACCCCACTTCCCAAAACAATTAAAATAATAAACATTATAAATAAACATCAGAGTTTTTCTTCCCAAGTGGGATATCACATAGCAAAACCAACATTTCCTTATAAAAAGGTTTTTCTCCAAATACAGCGGAATATTAAATAGTAAAATCCGACAAAGGTTTTTGATACGTTCACAGGAACAAAATAGAAGTTCAGCATAAAACAAATAAAAACACCCAAGTCCCGTGCTACGTATCAGAGCATCCTAGACTCGACTGGCACACCATAATCCAAGCTAGCTAAGTACCTGGATTATCTGTACTTCCGAAGAAGCACAGACCACAACAACAACAAAGGGGTGAGAAAACATGATCAAAAATATATTGGTAATGTAATACATGTAAACAATGTAGTAAAACACACCAACACCACAATATTCACCCCACAACACCAATCACGAACCTACTGTTCAAATTACAATATAACATATTATAATGCAAATATGCAACTCAACACCATGCATGCGGTACCGACTCATTGGTTCATTCAATCGAACCTTGGACAGATCACTTACGCTCCTACTGAGATATGATCTATCCCCGACAAATCACTTACGCTCCTACTAAGATATGATCTATCTCCCACCATTCTCCACAAGGAGTACGGATGAATCACTTACGCTCCTCCTGAGATATGATTCATCCCACCAAACACCATGATATGCACGACACCAATGCATAACTATTATATTCAGGCACACTAAGTGCACACGATCCTCCTGATCATATCATCATACGTCAATGCATATGGTATAGATATATTACACACCAACATCATATAATTCAAATCACACAGTGAGCAATCTCACATTCTAACACCAAGTATAAACACATCCCACCACTCGGGAATACACCAACTAATCAACCACTTAAAATAAAATATTAAGGGATCACTTACTATCACCAAGTACTCCAATTAAATCCTACAATCACCATTCTATCACTTCATCATGGCCAAAGGGATCACACAAGATCAAAGCTCAAGGCCAAACGTCACAAAAAGTCACATTTTTCTGCTACATTCGCTGGGACATTGGCCAGGCGAATCCCTGTAGCGAACCTTCGCTGGCATTCTCCAGGCGAATTTCCTACTCTTTTGGTCTGGGATTTAATTCAGAATTATTCGCTACCACTCGCCACAGTTTGCCAGGCGAAGCCCAGCGAATGTTGCGATCCACCAAATTTTCTACTGCTCTGAAGTGCTACCAGAGCCAAATTCAAGCCTAACATTCCAACTTTAATCCTCATCTTATCCTCAGTATCAATAGTGCACGTAATTCCAACCAATCACTCCCTAATCCATATTCCAGAATCAACACTTAAACATTCTATTGATACATCAAAAAGATTACACAGAACTTCTCTAAAACTGTAAACCCAACCAATACCCCAAACTCACCAAAAACAACAATTCATCAACATCGGCATATATCAATTCCTCATTGGTTTATCAAATACCAATTCTCAACATCAATCAACAATTATAGGCATGTCAACATAAAACTTCATAAACCGATACATTCCTACGGGGTTAAGGAATCCCCACTACCCTATACATGTAAATACCATCCCAATCAAGTTTCTCCCCCCTTACCTTGGTAATTGTTCTGATCGGTGGAAATCCTCCAAGGTTGGCCAATTCTGACTTTCCCTCTTCTCCTTCGTTCTTCGCTCTCTTTCCCGTTCTTCTAACTTCTATCGTCCTTTTCTCTTCTCACGTTCTAACTCCCCCTCTTATTCCTCTATTTTATTTTATATATTCTAATCCCAATTAATAATAATAATAATAATAATAATAATAATAATAATAATAATAATATAATATTACTAAATATTAATAATACTAATCATAATAATACTAATAATAATAATAATAATAATAATATTATTAACTCACCAAAAGTCATAATAATATTAATAATAATAACAATTATAATAATAATAATAATAATAATAATAATAATAATAATAATAATAATAATAATAATAATAATATCACCCCCAATATTACTATTATTTATTATATTATTATATCCACACCAAAACACCACCAATAATCCTCCCATATCAAGGAGACCCACCAATCATCATCCAACACACCCCCACCAAAGGTCACACCAACACATAATAATTAAAATTATAATAAAATGACTAAATAATTAAAATGGGTGTTACATTTTTTCTAGAAGCAGAGTTGGAGTTCTGCTAATCCTTAGAAGAGTGAGTCTGACCGCTTCAGCAAATCTCACCTTCGCATCTTCAGAGCAGATATCTTGGAGATTTGAAGCCACAGAGTTGAATCTGGTCTTGAATTTCTTCTATATAGCTTCAGAATCATTAGGATTCATGCTTGTGAGACACTCTTTTTCAACAGCAGATAACCACATATTCATCTCCTTTTTAAAACCAGACAACAGAGTCCCAATATTTAGCCTAGGTTTGGGTTTCAGGTAGGTTTCTAAGGAGGATGTTTTAGGGGTAGCGGATGTTGAAGGTATAGAAAAGGATGGAATGATGAAGATAGGAGGAGGGTATGGTGAAGAAGGAATGTGGACAGATGAGGTGGTTACAACCTTAGGTACAGAGGGGGTTGTAACATTTGGTTGGATTGTTTCAGGAGTATCAGAAGAATGGTTAGGAGAATAGTGAAGAGGTGATGTTACATCTAGCAAATCATCTGGCAAATAGATTCAGTGGAATCAGATGATTCAGATGTCTGACAGGATCTAGATGAAATTGGAAAAACTTTCTTGAGAGGTTCAAGATCCATAATTTCAGTTTTAAGATCAGATGGTAAAGGTTTTTCTGGTTGTTGGTTAGAAGATATAGGTTCAGATGTAGCAGGTTGGTTTAGTTCAAATGGTTTTGATTATTTGGCAAACACAGAGTTTGGATGTATAGTGAAAGGAGGTGAAGGTGGTACAGATGTGGTTTCTTGGTGTGGTTCAGAAGATGGTGGTTGATTCTGTGGAGGGGAGTTATTTTGTAGTTCAGATGTTTGAACATTTTCAGATGAAAATTATTCAGAGGGATTGCGTTATGGTGAAGGTGTGGGTAATGGATTATCATATGGTGGAGGGGATCTAGATATTGGTTCTTCTGGTACTGGTTCCAAAATAGGAGATAAAGTAGCAGAGTTACCTAAAGGTTTTAGACGTTTTTCTTTCACAGGTGATGCTTCTCCAGAAGCTTTCCTCTTAATCATTGTTGAGCCTTCTTCTAAGATCTTCCTCTTCTTCTCCATATACACATCTGGTGCAGGTTCATTTGCACGCTCAGAATATATGCTGGAATTGGGGTTCCATCTTCCAGACAGAGAGAGATGTAGTGAAGCAGAGCTACCTTGGGCTCTTCAGTTGAGAATATTGGAAAATCATCCAGAGGGATTCTTCTTTGGCTTACTTCTGCAATGTTGATCCTAACTGTTGCAGATGTAAGTTCTTCCACAATCTTCATCCTCTATAAGCTCTTTCCATCCAGAGGCTTTCCAACCATTGAAGCCAATTCTGCTGTCATACCAGCCTCAGTCAGATGAGCAACCAGTTTATTCTCTGTCAGAATATCTGATATCAGTCTCCCCATTAGAATCCAGTTCCTGATCTTCTGATGCTTTGTCCTGACAGTTTCTCTGGACATATTAATGTGGTTCCACAGATGAGAAAACAACAAGTGTGGCAGATCCACCTTGGTGTTCTGACTCAGACAATACATAAAGTATAGATGCTCTGCATTTACGTAGTCTGGAGAATTTGAGGATTTTCTGTGATGGATGCATCCCAGAAAGATCTTTGCCCAGATCCTGTAGTTCATCTTCAGATCTTTGATCTTGCTGGAAGCCTGCTCAGAGGTGAAAACTTCTCTGTAGACGTCATCCATGTATACACGTCCAGTAGGAAGATGAGTGACACCCTCTTGTTCTTCATACCCAATAACCTTTCTGATCATGTCTTTAGTGATGATTATATCCTTACCCAAGACAAATGATTGGATGAACTTTGGATATAGCTTAGCATGAATCCAGAGTTCTTTAACCAAGTGAGGATAGACTGGACCAAACAATCTGTCAAAGTACTTGATCCATCCTTGAGAAGAAACAATTGGACGAAGATCAAAATCGTTCTTCGCAATGCAACCGAAATCCACCATTGATTCACATAGAACTTCAAGATCTTTAATAGGTGTGAGAAGGGTTCTCACTGGTTCTTGGTATGGAACAGTATTACCCATTTGAGATGCAGAAACACCAGCCATTGTTGATTCTAGCTTTTGAGAAGATGATGATGAAGTTTCCATTGTTGAAGTTGTGAGATAGCGAGTTCTTCTTTGCGATTTAGGTTTGGAAGAGAAGATGAAAGAGTGGAGCAAGCAAAAATGCATATAGTGTGAGAGAGAGTGAAAAGTGTGAGAAGTGTTTTGTTGTGGAATATATAGGGGCAAAAATTAGGCACAAAATCATCATGTTCAGCACTTAGCAATTAATCACATTAATTAACAAAAAATAATCATTTCAAGCAATTAATGAGATTTGATAAAAGTGGGGGTAAAACAAGAATTGCATTAATTCAAACAGTACCTCAAACGGCACCTCACTTGTACACTCCACCTTTTCAGATTTCAAGTGACACGTGTTTGATGTGATTGTTCCTATGAAACTCTTTTGGAAATGAAACGTTAGGTAGCGTTCAGATCCTCTGAAGTTTGTTAGTTCAGAGTTTTATAAATAAATAAAGAAATTTTAGATGCAACACTTTAGAGTTAAACATTTCTCATTTGAGTAAATTTGCTTATGGAAAATTTTTATTCTGGACAGAAATCCATACTAATATTTTTCAGAATAAATTTAAATATATCTTCAGCAAGGGGTTTTGTAAAGATATCATCCCATTGATGATTTGTATCAACAAAATTTAAACTTAAAATTCCCTTCTGAATATAGTCTCTGATGAAATGATGTTTAATTTATATATGCTTTGCCTTAGAGTGTAAAATAGGATTTTTAGAAAGGCATATAGCATAAGTGTTATCGCAGAAGATAGAAATGTTACTCGCATATATCTGATAGTCTTCTAGCTAACTCTTCATCCAGAGCATCTATGTACTACAACCAGCAGCAACAATATATTCTGCTTCTGTAGTTGAGAGTGCTATTGTGGGTTGCTTCTTGCTGTACCAAGAGATTAGATTTCTTCCCAGAAACTGACAGCTTCCAGAAGTACTTTCACGTTTAAATCTGTCTCCAGCATAATCAGCACCACAGAAGCCAACTAATTTAAAATCATCAGATCTTCTGTAACACAAACCCACGTTAGTAGTACCTTTCAGATACCTCAGAATCCTCTTAACAACTATTAAATGAGATTCTCTAGGATCTGATTGGAATCTAGCACAAAGACAATCACTGAAAAGAATATCAGGTCTAGAAGCAGTCAAATACATAAGAGATCCAATCATACCTCTGTAGAGATTTTGATCAACCTTCTTACTTACCTCTTCTTTTCCTAGTGTGCTAGTAGGATGCATTGGAGTCTTGGCCAACTTACTTCCTGTCAAGTTAAACTTCTTCAGAAGCTCCTTCACATACTATGTCTGATGTATGTAGGTGCCTTCTGGAGTTTGATTGACTTGAATTCCCAGAAAGAATTTGAGTTCTCCCATCATGCTCATTTCAAATTCTGCCTGCATAGATTGAGCAAACTCCTTTCCAAGCGTAATATTTGTTGTACGAAAAATAATATCATCTACATAAATCTGACAGACTAAAATGTCTTTCTTAATTGATTTACAGAAAAGAGTAGTGTCCACTTTTCCTCTGATAAAATTATTTTTCAGAAGGAAATTACTCAGCCTCTCATACCAAGCTCTAGGAGCTTGTTTTAAGCCATAGAGTGATTTCTTTAATTTAAAAACATGTTCTGGAAATTTTTCATTTTCAAAACCAGGAGGTTGATGAACATAAACTTCTTCTTCTATTATGCCATTTAAGAAAACACTTTTAACATCCATCTGATATAGAGTAATGTTATTTTGTGCAACAAAAGAAATAAGCAAGCGAATAGACTCTAACCTTGCCACAGGAGCAGAAGTCTTTGTGTAATCAATTCCTTCTTGCTGACTATATCCTTGAGAAACCAGCCTTGCTTTATTTATGACTACTTCTCCTTGCTCATTCAACTTGTTTCTATAGACCCATTTTGTTCCAATGATATTAAATCCTTTTGGTCTTGGAACCAGATCCTAAACATCATTCCTCGTGAATTGGTTAAGCTACTCTTGCATGGCAAGTATCCAATCATTATCTTGCAGAGCTTCATCCACAGAGGTAGGTTCAATGATTGACAGCAAACCCAATAATGATGTTCTAGATGATCTGAGAAAGGATCTTATTCTGATAGTGTTGCACCCCGAAATTTGCCAAACCTTTTCTTAACTTGGTTTATGTTCCATTTCATTTCTTTCTAGTATTTGCATTGCATAGTATTTAGCATTGAACAGGGGATCAATGGATGGTGCATATTAAGAGGAGTCTACTCAGAGGTCTGAGCCTAAGTAAGGGGTGTTGCTCAAGATTGAATGGTCGTCAAGTCATCAAGAAGTGGGCAATGGTCTTATGAAAGAAACGATGGATGTATGTGGGTCAGCTCCTAACTTGGAGGCCAATTGAAGATCATCAAAGGATTGTGAATTCATGAGTATTAGATATAAGATGTTGAGAGAGCTCATTGAGTGCCTCGAGGGTCATTGTGAAGCTCATCCAAGTGTTTGTGTTAAGTGTGAAAAGTTACAGTTGAAGGTGTTGCATCTAGGGTTTTCATCTGGCTAGTTCTCAATCAACTGTGAAATTGAAGGAGATTAAAACTCAATTCCAAGTCTCTATGGTCATGGGATGTTGTGTTAAGATATTTGGGATATCATTTCAAGTTCAATTCATCAAGAATCAAGAGGAGAAGAAGTTACTAAATTAGGGTTCTCAGGGTAAAATCCCCTATTTAGTGCT
The DNA here is from genome assembly GCA_963859935.3 of Lathyrus sativus. Taxonomy (NCBI): domain Eukaryota; kingdom Viridiplantae; phylum Streptophyta; class Magnoliopsida; order Fabales; family Fabaceae; genus Lathyrus; species Lathyrus sativus. The sequence continues at coordinate 368,243,891 of OZ012741.1, forward strand.
TAACTTCATGACCACCTATCTTAAGATACAAGTTTCATATCAACTTTTGACCAACATGGAACTTGTAGGGCATGTTCTTATAATTATTTTGAGTACTAGAAGTCCTTGATTGGATTTATAGAACTCAAGTTATGATCCAGACAAGTTACAAGTCATCAGATGAATGTGATTTTGGTCAACAAATGTCAACCAACTTCCAAGCCATTTTTGACCTAGAAGGATGTTTCTCCTCAACTTTCGGCCAATATGCAAGTTGTAGGTCTTGGTCTTAGCTTTCCAAAAAGTACTAGAAGTCTTTCATCTGATGTGTAGAACTCAGGTTATGAGGGTTACAAGTCAAGGGTATTTTGGAAAAGTGAGATTATAGGTCATAAAATTATAGGTCCATTTCACCAACTTGCACAGTTCAAATGAAGATTTTTCCAACATCAAACATGCTCCAAATGGTGTTATGTGTTTAGTCAAACATTGATAAGTCATGGATTTGGCTTGGTTTGAAGATTGGATATGTGAATTTTCATGGAAGAAGGTTTAAAAGGGAAAAATGGGAATTAATTCATTTTTGAACATTTTGGTGCAAATGAGTACATATTTTAAGTGCAAATCATGTTTTAAACACATTGGCAATTTTATATTTTGAGTTTGATGTGTTTTAGTGAGCCATTTTCAAGGTTACTTCATTATGAAGTTACACAACAAACATGAGCCATTAAGATCAATTAAGGTTTTAATCCTAGCCATCCATATTCTATGTGTTACCAGCAAGCATTTTCAAGCATTTTGGAGCCAATTTTGAAGGAATTTCGTTTACATGAGAAAGCTCAAAAAATCAATTCCTTGGATTTTCAATTGGGTTGTTAGGGGTTGAGATTGGACTCAATTCTTATCAAGATCCATCACATATAAGGTTTTGGTCATGAGAATTGGAGGCAAATTGATCAAGAACAGTTTTGAAAAAGTGGTGGAAACTCAAAATTTGAACCTGGAGAATTAGCAAGTTTCAGGCCAAATTGTGAAGGGCAAAAGCTCTACTGAAGTTTATTAAATGATTCTGAAAATTTTTCTGCAAGCTTAAGCTCTATTTGAAGGCTCAGTGGAAGTTCTCCACTAGGTAATTGCAAATCAACTTTACACTTTGGATATGCATTGATTCACTGCCATTTTTTTCATATTTGAGACGTAGAAACAATGTAGATCATTAATATGTAAAACGAACTGGCATTGGTGTTGATTGTTGGATGATGCTCAAAAATGTTTGGATCTGTTTTGGCTTGTTCTTGCGTGTTTTGGCTTAATTGTTGATGGATCTGTAACCTACATGACTTCTAGATAATGTTTAAACCAAATTGGATGAGTTTTGATGAACTTGAGATTTTGGTGCACAATCTTGTTGGCTTCGGGTTGCTCTTATTATGCATGATTATTGATTTTTGAGGTTGGATTTGAGATCCTCATGATCTTTAGATGAATTTTAGTATAAAATTCGTCCAAAACGGTTGAGTCTGGGTTTGGCCGTGTGTTGTTGTTGCTTTTGGGGTGGCCGGAGCTGCGAAGAAGATGACCGGAGTTGCAGTCCGGCCACCTGGTTTCCCTCCTTGTTTCTTTTGAGAAGACGCTTACGTGGCGTGTTTTGGTGCGCATGATTTGAATACTTTTGATTCCAACGCTCATGATTAAGAAACACAATAGGCTTTAGTTGACTAAATCCATGGGATCTCCTTTGAATTTTCATTAATGCGTTGGCATTCCCCCAGCCCTCTGATGTGATTACCTTCTAATCAAGCGTTCCTGATTGAATTCCATGGTGATCCTTAGTGGACCATGCCACACACAACTGCCAGGTTTTTGTTTTATTCTTTGTATTTTCTGATGGGCCTTGCACGCGCTTGCTAGGCGCACCCCCAGCTTGGGCCCAGTTCAGTTTTGAACTGCATTTAATTGCTATTTGCCACACATATTTGTCATTTTCTTTTTATTTTCTGTTTTGAATTTAAATCATTAAAAATAACTCCAATACTTTAAAAATTCACCAAAAATATTTTTTATTAACTTTGAAATGTCTACTTTTTTTGGATATTTTTATTTTATTTTTCAGTTTCATTTTCAATTAAAAAATGAATTAAATATTGGAGTGGTTTTTGATGGTTTAAATTGTAACCTTGTTTACTCTTGCATTTATTTCTCTCATTCTTTTTTGGTCCAATGATTGAAAATTGATCCTCATCTCAATGATGAGTTGATCAATTTTTTAGGACCATTTTTCCCCTGGTTGTTGACTTTTTATGGCCTTTTCTTTTTCCTTTGTCTCTCCAATTCCAAAGTGGTACATCTAAATGAATCCTTTCTTTTGATGGTGCTTTGAGGGAATATTTGTCTTGATCTTTTGGCCTCTGGTTGCCAACTTGTTTAGCTTCTTTGTGTATTTTATTTGGTATTTTTTTAGCCTTTTTCCTATTTTTGAAGTGACTTGCAAGTTAGGTCATTTCATAGGACAACTCACACAAGTGTATGACCTGGTTTGAATTGGAAATGACCTTTGTGGATCCAATAAGCTCTTAACTCTTGTTTCACATTTTAGAAATGTTGAGCTTGTTGTATGTTCATTTTTAGGTCAAAATTATGTCCATTGCTTGTTGATTGATGCTTTTCTTTTTGTGCTTTCAACTTGAACTCCTAAGTGGTGTGTGCTTGCTTCCTTTGTGCTCTTGCTTGCATTTCTTCTTGATTTGTTTTGATATTGCTTTTGAGATTTCTTCTCTTCATCTCCCTTCTGTCCAATGACCTTGGAGTGTCATTTAAGGTGGCTTTGGTCCCTCTTTTGGAGGTATTTGAAGCATACCTAGAATGATGAATCCTTGAGGACACTTGTGATGTTTCTTTGCTTTTGATCAGTGATGCTTATGGTTGAGTACCTATTATGGGGTCTTTGCTGACCTCATTTGGTCTCCCATCCTTACTTGGCTTTGGGTTTTGTTTTACCTTTCATTTGGTTTGTTTTTATTGGTGTGGTTGATGTTGTTTGACTTAGGTCATTTCATCCCATTTTTTGGTGCATCTTTGTGTAGTTTGCTTGTGTTTGTTTAATTTCTTCTTATGCACTTATCCTTCTTCTCTTTTCTTGCATTTCCATATGCATGCTTGGTTGAGATGAGCTTATGGAGGCTACTTCCCCACACTATTTTCCTCCCACTTTCATTCTATTTGTGCATCTTATGTTTGCATCTTTCTTTGCATATGCATCCTTCTTCTTCTTCCTCTTTTGCTTTATCTTTGCCATGCTCCCCATAAGTACTCTAACCTCTTGAGGTTATGATAGGCATTAGGTGCCTAACTATGCATGATAACATTAGGTAGTTCCCTTTTGAATCTCAACTTTAGGTCCACTTTGCATGATAACTTTTAGGATTGATTAGTCTCCCATTAGTGTTCCTTCTTCTCTTCTCATCTTCAAACATTCATAAAACACTTAATAAAGAATGACAAGTGTAGCACGCTACGAGCCTTAAGCTACTTGAGAAATGGTAATTGAGGGGCCTCCTCTCAAGGACCTAGAGTGTTTAGTGTACACCCTTTGGGTGATATACGACGCATTCGCTCTTAGGTCATAGTCTTTAGTGCGACATGAGTTGCAAATCAAATTCAAAACACTTCTTCTCTAAAAAACACAAAAACATTGCAAACCTTTTTCATCCTTTGGGATCTTAATCAGGAAATCTTTTCACAAAAAGAGTGTTATTAACTCTTAGTTCTACCGCAAACGGTAACGCCTAAGTCTCCATTGGCTGAGCTGCATACAACAACTGCTAGAACTATTTGTTAACCCTACTCGAGCTTAAAAACTGTTGAACCAACCTGTGGTCCTTTTAGCCCGAACTACGTTTGCTCTAATATTTCATACCAGATGAAAGTACATATGCATAAGACGCAATATCTTAGCGAGCAACCTTCCCCCCTTCTTTACCCGTAGTTGGTCGAACTACGTTGACTCTGACTTTCCCATTGCACGAGGGAGTACGTAGGCACAGAGCGGTGATGCTCTGCCGAGTCACTTCTCTTTTCTTTTTCTTTTGTCCTTAAGCCTTTAGCTAGCTAGTATCAACACACCCCTTTAGATAGACAACAATGCGTAGATCCTGTCGAGTACGACGGACATGAGGGGTGCTAATACCTTCCCCTTGCATAACCGACTCCCGAATCCAGACATGGTTGTGATGACCTTGTCTTTCCCTATTTTTTTTAGGTTTTGGCAACGTTTCCTTTCCCTGTCTTTGGGATAAATAACGAAAGTGGCGACTCTTCTGTTTTTTCGCCGATGGTTTTTCACAGTTGCGACAGATAGGATCATCCTTCTTTCCAATTATCATTTCTTCTAGATGAGAAGATTTGATTCTGGATGATCCTTTAATAGTTGGTTCTTCAGAAATGTTCAAGTTGTCCATCTGAGCAGCTAGGGGAGTAGCATCTGACGTTGCTTCTGGTTCTTTCACTTGAGCTTTGTCTGCCTCTGAGTCTTCAGAGTCTGTGAGAAGGACTTCTCTATCTACAGAAATTTCAAGCTGCTTTGGCTTTTGATTTCCAAGATTATCATCAAATCTAACATGAATTGATTCCTCAACAATCTGTGTCTCAGTATTGTATACTCTATAGCCTTTAGAGCGTTCCGAATAGCCAATCATAAAACACTTATGTGCTTTAGAATCAAACTTGTTCATATTGTCTTTAGTATTCAAAATATAACAGACACATCCAAAAGAATGGAAATAAGAAATGTTGGGCTTTCTATTCCTCCACAATTCATAAGGAGTCTTCTCCAGAAGATGTCTTACAGACATTCTATTCTGAATATAACATGCTGTATTAATTGCTTCTGCCCAAAAATGTTTTGCCATATTAGTCTCATTGATCATGGTTCTGGCCATTTCTTGCAATGTTCTATTTTTCCTTTCTATAAATCCATTCTGTTGAGGAGTTCTAGGACAAGAAAAATCATGTGCAATGCCATTTTCTTTAAAATATTTGTCAAAAAATTTATTTTCAAATTCTCCACCATGATCACTTCTGACTTTAACAATTTTAAAATCTTTTTCGTTTTGAACTTGATTGTAGAAGTCAAAGAACACAGAGTGTGACTCATCCTTGTGTTTCAGGAATTTTACCCATGTCCATCTGTTGTAGTCATCAACTATGACTAATCCATACTTCTTGCCTCTGATGGATGCAGTTTTCACTGGTCCAAACAGATCAATATGAAGCAGCTCTAATGGTCTAGAGGTAGAAACAACATTTTTAACTTTGAAAGACGATTTTGAAAATTTTCCTTTCTGACATGCTTCACAAAGAGCATCTGAGTTGAACTTCAACTGAGGAATTCCTCTGACCAGATTGAGTTTATTAATCTGAGATATATGTCTCATACTAATATGCCCCAATCTTCTATGCCAGACCCATTGCTCATCGTTAACAGACATAAGGCATTTTAAATTTTGAACTTTTAGTTATAAAAGATTAATTTTGTAAATGTTGTTCTTCCTTTTCCCATTAAAGAGGATTGAACCATCTTTTTGAATCACAACTTTACAACATTTTTGATTGAAGATTATATCATAACCATTGTCACTTAATTGACTTATGGACAATAGATTATGTGTTAATCCTTCAACAAGTAAGACATTAGATATGGAAGGAAGGTTACCATTACCAATAGTTCCAGAGCCAATTATCTTGCCCTTCTGGTTCCCTCCAAACTTGACGTCTCCTCCAGATCTAAGTTCCAGGATTTGGAACATAGACCTTTTTCCCGTCATATGTCGCGAGCAGCCAGAGTCCAGGTACCATGATTGGTGTCTTAACTTTGCTGCTAAGGACATCTGCAACAAAGATTATTTTCTCTTTAGGTACCCATATTTTCTTGGGTCCTCTGGGGTTAGTTGGTTTGAAGTTCTGTCTGAACTTCTTTCCCTTAAAAGTATCTTTGTTCTGAGGAAGTTTTGGTTTAACAAAAGCTTTAGTGTTTTGATCTGTACGTGTGTGATTTATGTCATTTAGGTGACCATATTTAAAATGAGTGTACAGAGGTGAATAATTGATGAATGGTTTATCAACAGGTTTTGGATTTAAATCTTTCCCAGAGGGTGATTCATATCCAACTCCTTTTCTATTGTTTCTGCTAACGCCATAAATCATGGAAGCCATTTTGCTTCTATCAAGACCTCTGGACAGAAACCTATGAATATTATAATCATACTCTTCTAAAATGTTTTTAGAGCATGATGTAGAATCTGAATCAATCTTTTGTTGAGCTTTTTCTAAATCAGTTTTTGTTTGAAAATTATTTTCTTTTAGCTCAGCAATTTTAGATTTCATCTGATCAGTCTCAGATGCAATATAGCTCTGAAGCTTCTTGTATTTGAGCTTAATCTTACTATAGTTTTCAAGCATCTCTGATAAACTTTCAATTAGTTCAGCTCGGGTAAGGTCAAAAAATACCTCTTCTGAATCTAATTCTGATTCAGATCCAGATGTTTCTTCGTGGTCGTCCACGTTAGCCATTAGTGCCATATTAACACATTCATCCTCAAATTCTGATGAGGATTCAGAAGCATCTGAATCATCCCACGTGGCCATCAAAACTTTTTTCGTTTTCTCAAACTTCTTTCTTGGTTTCTCCTTCTGAAGTTTGGGACATTCATTTTTATAGTGCCCTGGCTCCTTGCACTCATAGCATACAACTTCTTTCTTGCCAGATCTTTTGTGTCCAGAAGATTCGCCACATTGTTCTGGTTTCTTGAAGTTTCTGAACTTCTTTTGTTTATGCTTCTAAAGTTGATTGATCCTTCTGGAGAGCAAAGACAGTTCATCTTCTTCTGAGGAAGATTCTCCAGAGCTTTCCTCAATCACTTGAAAAGCTTTAGCTGATTTGTTAGATTTTAATGCAATAGACTTACCTTTCTTCTGAGGCTCGTCTTCTTCCAGCTCAATCTCGTGACTCCTTAAGGAACTAATAAGTTCCTCCAGAGTGATCTTTTTCAGATCCTTTGATAGCTTCATCGTTGTGACCATTGGTCTCCACCTTATTGGCAAGCTTCTGATGATCTTTTTCACATGATCAGATGTGGAGTAACCATTGTCCGGAACCTTCAGACCAACAGTTAGAATCTGAAACCTTGAGAACATAGCTTCCACAAATTCAGATTCCTCCATCTTGAAGGCTTCATATTTCTGAATAAACGACAGAGCCTTTGTCTCTTTCACTTGAGAGTTTCCTTCATGTGCCATCTTTAATGACTCAAACATGTCAAATGTTGTTTCTCTATTTGTGATCTTCTCATACTCAGTATGAGATATAGCATTTAACAGAATGGTTCTAGCTTTGTGATGATTTTTGAAATCTCTCTTTTGTTGATCAGTCATTGACTTTCTGTCAATCTTTTTGCCTTCATCATTTGTAGGATGATTGTAACCATCAGTGACCAAATCATATAGGTCAGCATCATAGCCTAGAAAGAAACTTTCTATTATATCTTTCCAATAATCAAACTTCTCTCCATCAAACATGGGAGGTTTGGTGTTGATTCTATCTTTATCATCATATTTGTTCAACCCAACATTGTTGTTGTTGTTTGACGTTTCAGCCATAATATATCAAAGAAAAAATATATCTCAAGAGTTTTCCCAACTGGATCTTTCTCTTTCACTGTTAAGTGATAGCACTACAGAGCCGGATCTCTCATACCAACTGAAGGTGGGAAAAACACTTAGAAGGGGGGGTTGAATAAGGGTTTCAAAAACAATTATGACAATAGTAAAAATAACAAGGTATTTTTATCCTGGTTCGTTTGAACTCAAACTACTCCAGTCCACCCTACCAAGGTGATTTTCCTTTCTCAACAAGGACTTAATCCACTAAATCAAACTGATTACAGTGATAACCACTAAGACAAACAGTCTTAGTCTTCTCAAGAAAATCTGACCACAACATGGTCTTCTTAAGGAACTATTACAAAGGTAATACAAATGTGTGTTTGAATGCTTCTAAATAGCTATTATCACAACTGTGATTTTTACACAAGTTAAGAACGAATATAAAAACTATTTAGCTTTGAAGAAAGTTTTTATGAGTAGTTGTTGAATAATTTGTAAAGTGATTTCTCAAATTCGTCAATAGTTTCGTCAACTTTGAAATGTTGTTGAAGACTTCCTTTTATATTTCTAGAAGTCCAATGCTTGAAGACTGTGCACTACTGAGTAGCTATAGCCTTTTGTCTTCTATTGACTTTTCCTTTCCCAGAAGAGGAATGTTCAGACAAATCCCTTTTGTCTAAATTCCTGTGTCATACACGAATGAGGAAAGAGTCGTTTGGATAAGGACAAGGAATATGTCAACGGATCTTTATTTGAACAGTATCTTCTTCAACAAGTTTCTTTATCAAAGTTTCTACATCAGAGTTGATGTCATCAGAGTTTTGCAGCAATAGTGATTTAGCGTGAATATCTTAATCAGAGCAGACTTGAATATCAGAGCCTCTGTACTTGCAGCGTTAAGTACTTCCAGAGTCTTCTGAAACTTTACTATATGCTCTTTACTCAACTTCTTCTCAGCTACGCTTCAGAGTCTTCTGCATCTTCTGCTCAGAGTCTTCTGTAGCTTCTGCTCAGAGTCTCTTCAGGCAACGCTCAGAGTCTTCTGATGAGTTGCTTCTGACGCTCAGAGCCTTGGGTTGAATAATGTTCAGATGCATTTTTGCTTCCAGAGGAATATTAAATTTAATATCCGAAACAAAAACACTTGAACAAAATTAGAGTATATATTTACTTCATACAAAATTTCATTAGTGTTATCATCAAAACATAGAGATATGTTTAAGAACCAATCTGTGTTCTAACACCATGTTCCCTTAGGACTTCTAATCCTTCTTGTTCAATATGGATTATGATAGACATTAGGTTTGAACCCATGCATGATAACATTAGGATAGACTTCCCTTTTCATCTCAATCATAGGTGTACTTTGCATGAGAACATTAGGTTTAGTCTTAGTCTCCCTTTTTAGAGTTGTGTCTCTTTTCTTCTCATCTCCAAACTCTTTCAAAACACATAATAAAGGATAGTGAATGTTGTACGCTACGAGCCTTAAGCATTTTGGAAATGATGATTGGGGGGCTTCCTCTCAATTGTCTAGAGTGTTTAGCGTATGTCCTTTGGACGATATAAGACGCATTCGCTCCTAAGTCATAGTCTTTAGTGCAACATGAATTACAAACACAATTCAATTCACTTCTTCTTCTTAAAAGACTCAAAAACAAATTTCTAACCTTTTTATCCTTCGGGGTTAATGGAAAACCTTTTTCATAAAAGAGTGTTGTTAACTTTTGGTTCTACCGCAAACAGGTAATGCCTAAGTCTCCAATGGTCGAGCTGCATACACCTAACTGCTAGAACTAAGGTTTAACCCTACTCAGGTAAAAACATTTGAACAACCTGTGGTCGTGTTAGCCCGAACTACGTTTGCTCTGATTTCTCATACCAGATGAGGATACGTAGGCACAAGACGGCGAGATCTTGGCGGGCAACCTTCCACACCTTCACCTGTAGTTTTCCGAACTACGTTGACTCTGACTTTGCCATTGCACGAGGGAGTACGTAGGCATAGAGCGGTGATGCTCTATCGAATTTCTTTTCTTCTCTTTTGTCCATGTGACCTGTAGCTTAGATAGTAAACACCCTTTTAGATAGATAACAAGCGTGGATCCCGTTGAGTACGACGGACGTGAGGGGTGCTAATACCTTCCCCTTGTGTAACCGACTCCCGAACCCAAGAATTGGTTGTGATGACCTGTCTTCTCCCGTTTTCGTAGTTTTTCTCTGAACGTTTCATTTCCCTCTCTTTGGGATAAATAACGAACGGTGGCGACTCTTCTGTCTTTGCCGACCCTTTTTTGCAGTAGCGATATTATTTTTCAATTGCATAATCAAATTATGATATGGATTCTGTAGTTATATGGTTTTAAAAGGAATGACGAAATGAAAAAAATTGATATTTAAAATTCATCTTCTTCTTCCTCAGTCCACTTCTAACCTCCAACCTCCATTTTTTCTCATCACTAACCTTTAACCTCCATTTTCAACCTCTATTTTTTCGTCTCTAACCTCCAACTTCCATTTTATCACCTCTAACCTCCATCTACAACTTTCATTTTTTCATTTCCAACCTACAACCTCCTTCTCTAACCTTTAATTTATCTTCTCCAACCTTCATCTTCAACCTCTAACCTCCATATCAACCTACATTTTATCATCACCAACCTCCATCTCTAATCCCCAACCTCCATTTAATCATCTCTACCCTCCTTTTTTTCCCTCATCTCTGACCTCTATTTCTCCACATTGAAGCATGTCTTCAACAATGACCATGACGTTTCCTTCTTCAGAGAAACAATGGCAACAAAATAGGAACTGAAGTTGCAGCAGCAAGGTGGAATCTGAAGATAATTTGATGAAGAACTATTATACTTTTCCTACACATTGTAAATATATGATCATGAAAAGAACTAGTATATTTGCAATGAAGGTAACAATGGAATATAAGTTTGTTTTTCTCCTTTTACTGTAGTTTGTGATTGTTACTATTGTATTTGTTCATTCATACTTGGAGAGGTACTTTCGTGGGGTGCTTTAGCAACAATAGATTGGTTTTATTCCCAATTTGAACATTATAAATATTTGGTTTGTGTTTGATATAATTCTGCAAGTTTTCTATGATACACAATATTAAAGATAAATAACTTCAAATAGAATGCAATCCAAATATAATGCAATTAAGAAAATGTATCCAAATAGGTTGGAGGGTGAAGATGATAAAAAATGGAGGTTAAAGATGATGAAAAATGGAGGTTAGAGGTCAGAGATGAGGAAAAAATAGAGGTTGGAGATGAAAAATATGGAGGTTGAACATTGGTGATGACGAAAAAATGGTGGTTGTAGATGAAAAAGTGGAGGTTGGAGGTTAGAGATGAGGAAAAAATGGGATTGAATGTAAAACCCCAAAATAATTAAAAATATCATTTTTAGTGTTACTTTGATTTTATGGTGTTTTGGGTGATTTTATTATATTATTTATTATTATTATTATTAATTATTTTGAATTTAATATTAAGAGATAATGGGAAAGGATTTAATGGGACAAGGTTAGTGGGAAAATAAAGAAATAAAAAGTTGATTATTCTAAAGGAAGGAGAGAGAGAGAGAGAGAGAGAGAGAGAGAGAGAGAGAGAGAGAGAGAGAGAGAGAGAGAGAGAGAGAGAGAGAGAGAGAGAGAGAGAGAGAGAGAGAGAGAGAGAGAGAGAGAGAGAGAGAGAGAGAGAGAGAGAGAGAGAGAGATCCTTAGGGTGTTTATGTGAATTGGCATGTTTGCTCTTGATTTTGTGTATAATTGATGAATTCATGTTAGCCTTGATGTAGATGGTTAATATGAATGATTTTGTGCTCAATTGATACCATATTGTTGTATGATGATTATGTGTTGTATTCAAATGCTTATGTGTTGAATTGTTGTGAAAATTATGGATTATGGTTTATTGATTTGAATTAAGGGGTAAATTCTGCATTTTTATCCCTTATTCGAGTACCAACAACTATAATTCGAATCATGAAGTCTATAATTTGAATCAAAAAGTAAATTTTTAGCATAAATTCAATTATACTTTCCATGATTCAAATCATCAGTTCTATGACTCGACTCATGAAGGAAAATTATGTTTAGAGTTCTATTTTCATCATATCTTGAGTTCGGTAACTTTGATGAGTTCTGTGACTCAACTCATGAAGGCAAAGATTTATCCTACATTAAATTTTATAGGCCTTGTATATGTGTTGGATGTTTGTGATTATTAATGGATTTTGAGGAAAAGTAGGACTTGAGTTCAATATTAATAAACTAATGCGAGACCTTAATGTGACAATGCAAGTTTGATAAATTATGGTGAATCCACAATATGGAAATAAATATAAGTGTGTTCAAAATAGGAAGGAGGTTCGGGAAGGACTCGTGTATGTTTGATAATGCATCATATTAGAGTGAGAGTAGTTTTTCTTCTAAAAATAGTATTGTAATACATACATAGCTTGCATGTAGTCTTAGGCTATTGAGTCTAGAGAGAGTGTTGTAGTACAAACATAACTGAAATGTACTTCAAGAATAAAGTTTAGCTAGAGTGTTGCAGTACGAACGTAGCTCTCATATACTCCTAAACTATTGAGTTTAGTGAGAGTGTTGTAGTACGAGACGTATCTCACATGTACTTGTTGCACCCTAAAATTTGCCCAACCTTATTCCTTGGTTTATGTGTCATTATCATTAGCATTTGCATATAGAGTCATGTACATAGACTAACCATCTGCATAGCATAAGCATAGCAAGTCATTCAACAGGGGACCAATCATTATTTTCATCTCTAGAGGCCTATCAAGAGGTTATTATCCCAATTCAGTCATATTCAAGTCATCAGGAAAGAATTTGAAAGCAAGGAGTTCAGCAGATCAAGCCTTGAGTCCATCTCCTAGCTGAGGGTATCCGAGGATCAACAAGAGGGTTGTGAGCTGTGGAGTGAAGGTATGGAGAGCATCTAGACCTTATGAGAGACTTATAAAGTCATTTGGAGAAGAAAGCAAGTCATTGATGAAGGCACAAGAGCTACAGTTGAAGACAGTCAACTAGGGTTTCATCTGGGTCAACCCTAGGTCAACCCTAGGTCAATTGACTGGTTTAAAAGAGCATTCAAGGCTATTGGAGAGATGTGGGGTTCATCATTTGACATGAAGAATGATATGGAGATATGACAAGGAGAATTCAAGAGAAATCAAGGAGAAGAGGAGTTACTAAATTAGGGTTTCTCTGTAAAATCCCCTAGTTTAGGTCAAATTTCCAAGCAAGATAAGTCAAAATGCTAGCTTCAAATGGCTTCTTGGCCAACATGAAACTTGTAGATGATCTCAAGACCTTTAATTTGAGTGGTGGAAGACCTCAAGGAGATTTATAGAACTCAAGTTATGGTCCTTACAAGTTACAGGTCATCTGGGGTGTCTGAATTTTTGTCTGTGAAAGTGACTTGACTTCCAAGCTAGTTTTGCCCCTCAAGGAGATTTCAAATGAATTCTTGGTCAACATAAGAATTGTTCCTCATTGTCTTAGCTTTCTAGAATGGTATGGCATGCCTTCATATGATGTGGAGAACTCAACTTATGGTCTTGACAAGCAAAGGGTATTTTGGGCATTTGTGAATTACAGGTCATTTTAACCTATACCCAAAACTCATACAAGGAGGCCTCAAATGGAAAAACTTACAACATCAAACTTGCTCCAAATGGGATTTTAAGTCTAGAAAGAAGGTCACAAGTTATTGGAGAAGCTCATAGCATGATGTTACAAAATTGGTCAAAATATGAACTAAAAAGGCTTATAAAGTGAATAATTTCAAGTTGGAAAATGGTTTGGGAGGTTTCTAAGTCCAAATGGGGACTTCCAATATATGATTTTGAATGGAAAAACAATTCTAAGAACAATGGTTCAAACACTTTTTTGAGTTTAGAAGGAAAAAAAGAAGTTATCTTTGGTTACTTGTAATTGAAGAAACATAACCAAAATGGATCAAAGTTGGAGAACAAGGGAATGTGCAAGATGGATCTAGAATGTACCATTGGGGTCTATATATTCATGAAATGAGAATTTGGCAAGGGTTGGCTTCATTTTCACCAAGAATTTCACAAGCTTTCTCATTCTTTTTCATTGAAGTTTCATTGCAATTCTCTCAAATTCTTCACAAAATCATCATCCACATCAATTCAATCTTGCTCCATCATCATCCTAGATCAGAATTGAAGCAAAGTTTTGGTGATTATCATCCATTTTCGAGTACATTTTTCAAGAACATCAAAGTTGAAGTTTCCATTGGACAGCATAATTCAAGCAAGGAATCACCAAAACATTGCATACAGAATTGATTACTGAGTTTGTGGATCAAGATTCAAGCCTTGGAAGCCTCAGATCCTCACTCTTCCATAGCTGTTTTCAAGCTTTTGCACCAGGTATGTTTGCATTCGATTTGCTTGATTCAGTTAGTTAGGCTTGATTTTATTAGTTTAGATGCAATGTAGGTGGTTAGGAGAACAAGTAGAATGAATTTGGAGAGGATTGGTGATGGTTGTTAACAGGTGCAACAAACTGTTAGGGCTTGAATCTCTTAGGTTAAGCCATTAGAATCTTAGCTAGATAGCGCAGGTTGATCTCCATTATGCATAGACTAGTTTAGGTTAAGTTTGAGGGAGAAGTGAGATGATGCATCTCAGTGCATATCTATGGTGATCAGATTTTGCTTCGATCGGGTTTGTGGTTGGGGCGAGTTTCAATTCAAACTGATGCTACAGGATTGTAGAGGGAGAGATTTAGCATGATTTTCATGTTCACATCGTGGAGATTGGATGCCTGTAGAGTGAGAACAGTTAGGTGGAATGTTGCTCGTGCATGAGCTTTCATGGCATCCAAACCCTAATTCTCAGAACCAAGGAAGAAGACACAATCGTGTCCGTTCATCTCATGGTAGACCTTTGACTTAGAAGAAGATCCTAAGGCCAGCATTTAATCTGATTATTGGAGGGAATTTGAGTTGAGGCCAAAACGCGCCGTTTCATTAATTGAAACGGGCGGGCCTGAGTTGAAATGTGTTAATCCCACCCCCCATGTGAGCCCAATTCCAATTTCTAACGTGATTTCGCTGCTATTTTCACCCCTGCGTGGTTTTTTTTTCTTTTCAATAATTCTGAATGAATTCTGGGCCTAGTGTAAGCGCTATCTGCACCCCCATTGTTGGCCCATCATGGATAATCAACTGGAGCGAATTGATATTCTAACCCCCCTCCCTCATTTTAATTCAATTTTATTTTCTTAATTCCATTTTAATTTTTACCAATTTCATAAATTCATAACTAATTCATAAAAAATGCATTTTAATCCATTCTTTTTGCCATATTTTCATTAAAATGTCTAGAATATTATAGGAAAATAAATTTTCATTTTTAGTTTTATTTCATATTTTTTATATATTTTCTAAATAAATGTCACATTAAATAATTCATTTCATGCATCATTTTTATGATTTTTGTTCTCTCACATGCTTTGATATTTTTTGGTCATTCTTTTTATATTGTTTAGATGAGATGTTAAGCTTGTAGAAATATTTTAGTTCCCATTTTTAGAGGTTAATTTTGGATGATTAATAAATGCTTGAATATCATGAGCAAAACTAGGGTTTTAGGTGACAACTTAGGAGTTTGATTTCATTTCCCTTAGGACTTAGGGTTTGAATAGATTAGTTATGGGACTATAGGGGCTATGGGTAGTTATTAGATCCCTTAGAGAACAGTTAGGATTCCCCTACTGCTATTATTACTGTCTGTATATCTGTTGTCTGGTGTGGTGTGCCCTCTGGGGATTGTTGCTTGTTTGATTGGGTATTGGGTTTGCCTGGGGCCCTGGGGAAGCTGAAGATTTGTGAAGATGAAGCTATTGGAGATTCAAAGATTGAAGATCAACTGTCAGAGTTGAGGAGGAGTTTCTTGCTGGCAGATGCTGAGGAGATTAGGGTTTAGGAGCTAGGCAGAGCTCTAGATTAGAAATTTTGTTTCTCAAACATGGATTGCCTTGTCTGCATCCATTCTTCTCTGTGATTCAGAGTCTCTCTAAGACACTCACCCCCTTCCTTGGGAAGGCTTGGTGATAGTGTCTATGAGATAGAACTCTTGAGAGAAAATGTCTCTTGTGTTAGAAGCAGTCTGTTCACCACCCTTGGTAGTCAACTGGTTGCTTAACACCCAATTCACTCTTGTGACTAATCCCTCATCCTGGAGGTTTGAGCTTGAAGAAAAGCCATTGCAGATAGAAGATAGATGGTCAAAACCCTTGCCTGAAGGCCATGGAGGTGGAGATTGATGCTTGTTGAAGCCCATAAATGATTGGAGATTACTTGGAGCCAGATGTTGATTCAGAGCTGCTGATGCTGTTTCTTTTGCTGTTGTATCTCATTTCTGATGTATTGATTGGTTTTCTGGACTGTATTGTTTGCTGTTTACCCTGTTGGGTTGAAAGTGAATCCTGTTCACTTTTGCCTATTGTTTTCTAGGTTCGAGGTTGAGTGGGACTCCCTTGCCTCGCTTGTATTGTTGCATCCATGCATTTTACTGTTTTACTGTATATATCTGGTATTGTTTCTGTTTCTGCCTATCCCGTAGGATCTCTGTTTCTCTCTGTGCAAGAGAGAAGCATGATAGACACTAGGTCTTAACCCATGCATGATAACATTAGGTTAGTTTGTTTCCCTTCGCAACCGTAGGTTAGAGTTCTGTCTCTTTCTTTCTCAAAACAAACAGAAAAACGCATAAAGATTTCAAACCCAATAAAAGACACTTCTTCCGTAAAAGAATGTGAACTCATCAAGACGTCATTTTTGTCCGCCGGGACTGTTAATCAGAAAAACCTTTTTCAGAAGGAATAAAATCAATCAAGGACAAGCTTGTGTCGTACGTGGCCCGAACTACGTTTGCTCTGATCTTTCATGCCGTGTGAAAGTACGTAGGCATAGGATGCGATATCCTAGCGAGCAACCTTCCCCTCCTTTCCCGTAGGTAGGCGAACTACGTTGACTCTGATTTCTCGTTCCAGACGGGAATACGTAGGCATAAAGTGCGATACTTTGCCGAGTCATTTTTATTTTCACTTTATTTTCTTTTTCACCCTTGACCTATAGTAGATAGAATAACAATCCATACCCGAAAACAAGCGTGGATCCCGTCGAGTACGACGGACGTGAGGGGTGCTAATACCTTCCCCTTGCGTAACCGACTCCCGAATCCAGGTTTTGGTTGCAACGACCATACCTTTCCCGTGTTGTGCGAGGTTTACTCTGAGCGTTTCCTTTCCCTCCCTTGGGATAAATAACGCACGGTGGCGACTCTTCTGTTCAGCCGGCGCCGATTTTCGCAGTAGCGACAGCTGGCGACTCTGCTGGGGACCCAACGTCCCCTGGCTGCTAAGGACTGCGATGGTTCTTATGCATTTGGGATCCAACGTCCCTTAAGAGAGTCAATCCTAACGCTTGTTTTCCCGTCGAGGATTTTGTATGGAGTTATTGTATATTTCTAACCCTGTATTTTTCAGCTTTGTATATGGATTATTATTGCTGTATTTGGGGTGTGACGGGTGTTTTGATATTGAGAGATAAGCCGGACCAGGGCTTGAGTGCACCTAGAATTAGAGTAGAAATTAGTGGGCGCCCGCTTGCTTTGCTTGCTTTGGTGTCCCATGAAATCTACACTCAGACGAGGTTCCTCTGGTTGGCCTCCTGCCCCTTCCTTTGGTTGGCGTGGGTTGCTGGTTAGTTGGATTGTCGACTCTGGGGACCGATCATTTGGAAGTTGGCTGAGTGAGGCCTCTTCAGGAATTGATGATGCCACTCCTTCTGGGAATCGTATCATCAGCCCTGAAAGTCTGTGACGCCGACGACCGCATAGGATGCCGTACCTTGTGCCAGTTATAGGGCCACCCACCTGTGAGGGGATTCAGGGTTATGCAGGTAACTAGACCTTCAGACTACCGGTTATTTCTTGATCAGAGATCCTAGTTATTTATGGAGAGGTTTGAGGTCTGTCAGAGACCATTTGGAGATGTGTTCTGAGGTCTGTCAGAGACCAACTAAAGATGAGATCTGAGGTCTGTCAGAGACCATTTGGAGATGTGTTCTGAGGTCTGTCAGAGACCAGTTGGAGAGTTATGAGGTCTGTCAGAGACCAATTAGATGGGATTTGAGGTCTATCAGAGACCAGTGAGTTATGGTTTGAGGTCTGTCAGAGACCAGTGTTGGAGTTCTATTTTAGGTCTATCTGAGACCAGGGTTTGGTGACTTCTGGATGGTCTATCTGAGACCTTTCTTGATTGGGTTTAGGGTATTCAGCTGCAGCTTTGGTCCCTGTTGAATGTTACTTGCATTGCATCCCTGCATATACATTATCATTTGCATTTCACTAACGTGTGTCTGTGCTGCAGGTGCATTTGCATTTCCCTAGTTCTAGTGCCCAGACTTCTGAGTATTTGATCATGACTAGCCTAAGGAGAACAGTTGCCTACAAATTGCCTACGCCTGATATTGTTCCTCTACTTGGGTTGATCTCTCTTGCTGATGAGGGTGTTCGTAGGAGTTTCCGGATGAGCTATGGTAGACTACTGAGATTGGTGTGCAAACCTACAGAGGTAGAGTTAGATGGGCTGTATGCTTTGATGCAATTCTACGACCCGGCTTTGAGGTGCTTCACGTTCTCTGATTTTATTATGGGACCAACCTTGGAGGAATACGCTGAGTATGTTGAGCTGCCCGTGCAGAACCAGGTTCCGTTCATTCATTATGATGCCAAACCTAAGCCGGAGGAATTGGCAAAAGCCTTGCATGTTGATGCTTCTGAACTTGTGACTACTGTTTCCCGGGGAGTTCCAGGATTTTCATTTCAGTTCTTAGTGGGTAAAGCCCAAGAGTATGCCAAGAATGGGTGCTGGGTTGCTTTCAATGCTGTGTTGGCTTTGTGCATTTATGGCATAGTACTGTTCCCCAATATACCGGATTTTGTGGACTTCGATGCTTTCTACTTGTTTGCCGCTGGTAATCCTGTACCTACCTTACTCGGAGATCTCTACCACTCACTGCATTACAAGAATGAGAAGGGAAGAGGGAAGAATGTTCATCTTTGTGTACCCTTATTGAGTATGTGGTTTGAGAGTCACCTTCCTAAGAGAGGATCTGCTGCAGAGACTACAATTCCAGTTGGTTGGCCAGAACGCTTGATGAGGCTATCGTCGGAAGATATGGAGTGGTTTGATCGAGACCTGTTGGGATCTGAGCTCATCTTCAGTTGTTCTGGGTATCCTAATGTGCCGCTGATAGGAAGAAAAGGGTGTATCAACTACAACCCTTCTCTGTTCATTCGTCAGTTCGGATATGCGCTGAAGAATCCACCTCAGGAGGAAGAAGTACAGGAATCTCTGTACTTCACCGGTGACGTGAAGGGGGAGTTATTAGCCAAGTTGCGACGTGCCTGGACGCGTATTAACCGCAAAGGGAAGCCGTTGTTAGGAAAGAATGACTGTCAGGCCTATGCACCTTATAGAGTTTGGATTCAGGAGAGGGCTAGTCAGTTGAGGATGCCATTTCCAGACGCACCAATTCTTGTTCCTATTCCGGTAGAAGAGCCGACTACTGTTTCTAGAGAAGCATATGAACAGGTTGTGAAGGAGAAAGAAGCCTTAATGAAGATTAACGAAGGGTTAGAGCAAGAGCTAGCTCAAGTACGCAGCGAGAAAAACAAGGCCGTATATGCTTTCCAACAACAGATCGAGCTGGTAAACAGGTTAGGAGCTGAGTTGACCGAGGAAAAGAAAAAGCGCGAACGTCTGGGGCAAGAGTTCAGAAGTTCCCATGACATGCTGGAAGCCAAAAAGAAAGCACTAGACGCAGCACACCGGGAGATATCCTCTTGCAATAAGACTTGGAATGCTACACTCACCAACAACAAGAAGAGGGAAGATAAGCTGAAGCAGCAAATTTCCGACCTCGAAGAGAAGTTGAAGTCTAGCATCAAGAAGTGTGAGGAAGAAGTGATGAACCGGTATAGTGTCCAGCATGCACTGAACAAGGCAATCAAATCCAGAGATGAAGCAGTGTCTCAGAAGCGAAAGCTAGAAGATTGCTTCGGAGAAGCAACGTGGGAAGAAACTGCTGAAGATGTACGCCGTGTCCTTAAGAGGAGAAACCAGCTTGTTGAAGGGCTGCTTGACCGACCAAGCCATCCGGAGACTAAGAAGTTGTTAGAGGAGTACCAGACTTTTGGGAGGATTTGATCATTCCATTATTTGTATGCATAGTGCTGACCATCACCAGGATTGTTGGTTGAGGTCATGCCTTCTTTGTACTCTCGGTGATATTGTACCCTGGGCTTATTAATTCTCTCTGCAATATATGAGGCTTTCTATGATTCAGCTCCGATATTCCTATTATCAGCACTGTCACTGCACCGGCACCTTCGCACTAGAACTGGGGGAATGAACTTCCCTAATGCACAGACACATTGCATTGCATTCATATACATATTGCATTACAGGTAATCTTTGAATGGTGTCTTATTCCCTGCTTTGTACCAGGTACTTAACAGGATTCCAGATCAACATCTGCACCGCTATTCTACACGATCCAACTGTCGGAAAGTCATGGACCAAATTCAGAACGAGATGCAGGATGTACGCGAGAAGCTCGCCCTCTTCATGCAGACCATGGAGGCTATAGCAAAAGGGCAAGAGAATTTGCAGGCCATGGTCCAGCCCCTGTTGGCTCGCAACGCTGGTCATGGTAACGAAGATCATCAGTCTGTCCGGGTTGATACTGCTCATGGAGACGGCACTCCCACGCCAGTGGCTCCGCCTGTCGTCAATATGAATGCTGCTAACGTCAACAACGCTACCGCTGCTGTGAATGGTAACGTCGGAGTTGGAAATGATACTGCTGTCCATAACGCTGGGCTGGGTGATGTCAATGTGGGAGATAATCTCGGAGGCAATGGCTTTGTCAATACAGGGTTCGGGTTTAATGATCAGGGATTCGACAACCCTGGCAAGTATGGCTTTAATGCTCAAGGCTTTGGGCAAGATGGTTATGGTATGGTCAATCAGGGTTACGGAGGCTTTGGCAACGGAAATGGTACTGGATTTATGGCTGGAGGTCCTGCTGGAGGTGTTCAAGGGTACGGCAACAGAGGCCGAGTTCCGGGGATGAACCAAATCAGAGCTGGACGTAATAATGCATATGATGGATACGGGGCTGGAAACGGTATGTGGCAAGAGGATCAACAGGAGGACGCCTTCTCTGGAGGAGGCTTTGAAGGGCCGATGGATGATTCTCAAAAGATTAGAATGCTGGAAGAGCAAATGAAGGGAGTCTTAAATCAGAGTGCTGTGGGTCTGGACATGGCAACAATGGGCTTGGTACCTGGGCTGAGGGTGCCCATTAAATTCAAAGCTCCGGCGTTCGATAAGTACAAAGGAGATACATGTCCGAAGGTGCATGTCCGAGCTTATTACAGAAAGATGTCTGCATACTCCACTGACGAAAGAATGCTCATGCATTTCTTTCAGGATAGTCTATCGGGTCCTTCCTTAGAGTGGTACATGGGGTTGGAGCCCACTGACATCAAGACTTGGAAGCAATTAGCAGAGGCGTTCGTAGCCCATTACAAATATAACAGTGACCTGGCACCCAATCGGGTCCAGTTGGCCGGGCTTTCGCAGAAGAAGGGGGAGAGTTTTAAAGAATACGCGCAAAGGTGGCGCGATATGGCTGCCAGGGTCCGTCCTTCTGTGGAAGATAAAGAAATGAACGACATGTTTGTTGGCACATTCACCGGGCTGTTTCATGATATGTTGTTTCATACGTCTCTGGCTAGTTTTTCAGATCTGATTCTGATGGGTGAAAAGATTGAGCGGAACATTAAGCAAGGAAAGTTCCAAGTTGACGAGTCAGCTGCATCTGGCAGTAATAGGAAAGCTTATGGTGGGCGCCGTCAGGGCGAAGCTAGTGCTGTATTTGGAGGCCGAGGCCGAGGCCGAGGCAGGGGAAGAAATCCATATCGTCAGCAGCAGCAAGTGTCGAGTGTCACCATCCCGTATCAACAACAACCAATCCAGCAACAACAACAGGTTCAGCAGCAACCAATGCCACAGCAGCAGCAGCCTCAGCAGGGGGCACAGCAAGCTCAGAGAAAATTCCAGGGTGGTAAGCCGAGAAGGGTGTTCGAGAAGCCTCCCTCTAACTATGCTGATTTATTGCAGACCTTGTTGGGATTGAATCTGGTAGAGAAAAGAACCTTGGCACCAATAACGGGAACTCCCCCGTTCGGCTATGATGCAAATAGGCGCTGCGAGTTTCATTCTGGGGCCCCGGGCCATGATATTGAAGGTTGTCATGCTTTTAAGCACGTTGTGCAGGATCTCTTGGACAACAAGTCTATCAACTTCGGAACGACCGGTGCGAATATAGTCCAGAAACCCATGCCTAATCATGGGGCGAACGCTGTTCTAACCGAGGAAGGTCTGAATCTGATCATGAATGTTGAGGATTTAAAGACGCCGCTGAGCGAAATAAAAAGCCGACTGTTGCAAGGAGGTGTTTACCCGGGTTGTAATGAGTACTGCTTAGATTGTTGGGCCCTGTCTGGGGGGTGTGAGGATTTGAAGAAAGGCATTCAGGCCCTGATTGATGAAGGTGTATTGCAGTTTGATAGAACAGCAACTGATGAGCCGGCAGGGGCAGTAGTGGATAATCAGAGTGATGTTGCCACAGTGACAATTCCTAGGAAGACGATCACTATTTCAGCACCAGCTCAGCGACCACCGATTACTATAACTAAAGCCGGGCCAATCCCGTATGAGAGCACGAAAGCGGTCCCATGGTCATATGGGCTAGAGGTGTATTGTGACGGGATTAAAATCGATGTTAACAAGCGGTCAGCGGAGGTTGTGGATAATGTTGTGGGCTCAGGAGGCATGACGAGGAGCGGAAGGATCTTTATATCTCCTGAAGTAGAAGCCGAAAGGCTAGCGAAAGGAAAGGGGAAAGCGGTTGAGAATGTTCCGGTACAAGCAAATGAAAAAGAAGCAGCGTCGAAGGACGTAGAGGAATTCATGCGCTTAATTCGGAAAAGCGATTATAAAATCGTGGAGCATCTGCAGCAAACGCCATCCAAAATATCTATTCTGTCATTGCTGTTGTGTTCGGAAGCCCACAGGAACGCTTTGCTGAAAGTCCTGGACACTTCTTTTGTACCACAGGATGTCTCCGTGAACCAACTAGAAGGAGTATTGGCACATGTAAATGCGGGCCACAGTCTGGGCTTTACTGATTTTGACTTGACTCCGAAAGGAAGGGATCATAATATGGCATTGCATGTATCCGTTGAGTGCAGAGGGTTGACAATGTCGCACGTATTGGTTGACACCGGGTCGTCTTTGAATGTGCTGCCTAAGAAGGCTATGATGAAGCTGGATGTTCGAGGGATTTTGTGTACACCAAGTGATTTGGTAGTCAGAGCGTTTGACGGCACGCGGAGAACAGTCTTCGGATCGATTACCTTGCCTCTGCAAGTGGGGCCGGAAGTGTTTGCAACGGAGTTTTATATCATGGATATACAGCCTGCGTACAGCTGCTTGCTGGGAAGACCTTGGATTCATGGGGCGGGGGCTGTCACGTCAACCCTGCATCAGAAGTTAAAGTATATGGTCGGAGACAGTGTAGTCACCGTGTGCGGAGAAGAAGACATCCTGGTCAGCCATCTATCTTCGTTTAAATATGTGGAAGTCGACGGGGAGATCCACGAGACGCCATGCCAGGCATTCGAAGGTTTGCGCATTAAGGACAAGAGTCCCGGGCCAAGCAAAGTGCCAGAGATAGCTGTTTCTTCATATAAAGAAGCCCAAGCGCTAGTGGAAGCAGGAGGAGCCAAGGGCTGGGGCAAAGTATTGGACATTCCGGTGAAAATGGACCGGTTCGGACTGGGGTACCGACCGTCGTCATCAACTCCTTCCGTGGGGGCCCCTCATTTCAGAAAGTCAATCACCATCTCTGCCAGTGGAGTATGCCATGAATTTGTCAATGCTGCTTCAGAGTCCGATGAAGGGGACAGCGACTGTGATATGGATGCCTGGATTCAGCCAAGCACGCCAGGACAAGGACTGTGCAACTGGTCTATTCAGGAGCTTGTTCCTGTGACTTTTAAACAGTAATGCTTTGCTTTATTAATTGTTGAATAATCTGATGTCTTGCCCGGGGCATCAGGATTTGCTTAGGGCTGTGTTGTTATAAACATTGCTTCGTTAATCATTAAATAAATGGCGTTTTTCATGTGCAAATACTGTAATCCCTATCTTTCTTGTTTTGTATTTTTCAATAAACTGGCAATGTGGTTATTCGCTTTATACGCATTTTGAAGCACTTAACCATTCTTTTTGCAGGATAACATTTTCAGATGACATCCTTGAGCCGCCTATGACTCGTCCCGACTTCGAGCACCCGGTATTCCAGACCGAAGAAGAGGTTGTCGAAGATAGCGACGTTCCTGAAGAACTGTCTTGGTTGGTGAAGCAAGAGGAAAGAGCCATTCTGCCTCACGACGAGGTTATCGAAATTATCAATTTGGGGTCGGAAGGGGTTGAGAAAAATATTCGTATCGGAGCCGCACTGCAGAGTGATATCAAGCGAAAACTGGTTGAAATGCTCCGAGAGTATAATGATGTATTTGCTTGGTCGTATCAAGATATGCCAGGGCTCGATACTGATATGGTTGTGCATCGCCTGCCATTGAAAGAAGATTGCCCGCCTGTCAAACAAAAGCTTCGCAGAACTCGACCAGATATGGCAATAAAGATCAAAGAGGAGGTTCAGAAACAGTGGGACGCTGGTTTCCTGGCTGTGACGAAGTATCCCTCATGGGTTGCTAACATCGTGCCAGTGCCAAAGAAAGATGGCAAGGTTCGAATGTGCGTGGATTATAGAGATTTGAATAAAGCAAGCCCAAAAGACGATTTTCCACTTCCTCATATTGACGTATTAGTTGATAATACTGCTCAATACTCTGTATTCTCCTTCATGGATGGCTTTTCAGGCTATAATCAAATTAAAATGGCGCCAGAGGATATGGAGAAGACTACTTTCATAACGCCTTGGGGAACATTTTGCTATAGAGTGATGCCCTTTGGTTTGAAAAATGCTGGGGCAACATATCAGCGTGCGATGACGACTCTTTTTCATGATATGATGCATAAAGAGATCGAAGTTTATGTTGACGATATGATTGCTAAATCCCAGACAGAGGAAGAGCATCTGGTGAATCTGTTGAAGTTGTTTAAAAGGCTTAGGAAGTTCAGGCTGAGGCTGAACCCTAACAAATGCACCTTCGGGGTGAGATCGGGTAAACTGCTGGGGTTTATCGTAAGCGAAAGAGGAATAGAGGTCGATCCTGCTAAAATAAAAGCGATTCAAGAAATGCCGACGCCTAAAACAGAGAAAGAGGTGCGCGGGTTTTTAGGGAGATTGAACTACATTGCCCGGTTCATATCTCACCTAACGGCCACGTGTGAACCATTATTCAAGCTGTTAAAGAAAAATCAAGCTGTAGCGTGGAACGATAATTGTCAAAAGGCGTTCGACAAAATAAAGAAGTATCTGCAGGAGCCTCCTATTTTGATACCCCCGGTGGCAGGGAGACCCTTGATAATGTATTTGACGGTTCTTGAGGGAAGCATGGGTTGTGTTCTCGGTCAACACGACGAGACGGGGAGAAAAGAGCATGCGATCTACTATCTGAGTAAGAAATTTACAGACTGTGAATCTCGATATTCAATGCTGGAGAAAACTTGTTGCGCGCTAGCCTGGGCCGCCAAGCGTCTGAGGCAGTACATGCTGAATCATACAACCATGCTCATCTAGAAGATGGATCCAATCAAATATATATTCGAAAAGCAGGCGTTGTCAGGTAGAATTGCCCGGTGGCAGATGATCTTGACTGAATACGATATTCAATACGTCTCGCAAAAGGCAATAAAGGGGAGTGTGTTGTCTGAGTATCTGGCGGAGCAGCCTATTGAAGAGTATCAATCGATGAGATTTGACTTTCCTGACGAGGATATCATGTATCTCAAGATGAAGGATTGCGAAGAGCCGTTACCAGACGAAGGACCAGAGCCGGGGTCCAAATGGCAGATGATATTTGATGGAGCTGTGAATGCTTACGGTAGCGGAATAGGGGCAATTATCACTACGCCGCACGGGTCGCACATCCCGTTTACTGCCCGATTGACCTTTGCTGTTACCAACAATGAGGCCGAATACGAAGCTTGTATAATGGGGCTTGAAGAAGCCATTGATTTGCGAATCAAACATTTAGACGTATACGGAGACTCAGCTCTGGTAGTGAATCAGATCAAAGGGGAATGGGAGACACGTCAGCCCAATTTGATACATTACATGAATTATGCAAGGAGATTGTTGCCTTTCTTCGACAAAGTTGAGTTGCATCACGTGCCACGGGCAGAAAATCAAATGGCTGACGCCCTTGCCACCTTGTCGTCCATGTACAAGGTCAACTTCTGGAACGAAGCTCCCCAGATCACTATATCTCGGTTGGACAGGCCAGCTTATGTATTTGCTATTGATGAAGCGTCTGATGGCAAACCGTGGTATTTCGATATCCTTAATTTCCTGAAGAATAAAGAGTATCCGGCTGGGGCATCCAGTCAAGATCAGAAAACTCTCAGGAGATTAGCGGGTAATTTCTATTTGAACCCGGATGGCGTCTTATACAGAAGAAACCACGACTTGGTGTTGTTGCGTTGTGTAGACGAGAAAGAGGCAAAGCTTCTCATGGAGGAAATTCACGAAGGTGCATTCGGTACGCATGCTGGTGGGCATGCTATGACGAGAAAACTGCTGCGGGCAGGTTACTTTTGGCTGACGATGGAAACTGATTGTTTCAAGTTTGCAAGGAAGTGCCACAAGTGCCAAATATATGCTGACAAGATACACGTGCCTCCGAGTCCTCTGAATGTGATGTCATCTCCATGGCCATTCTCGATGTGGGGAATCGATATGATTGGAAAGATTGAGCCGACGGCTTCTAATGGGCATCGGTTCATACTAGTAGCAATCGATTATTTCACCAAGTGGGTGGAAGCAGCGTCTTACGCAAATGTAACGAAGCAAGTGGTGGCTAGATTCATCAAGAGAGATATCATTTGCCGATACGGAATTCCCGAGCGGATAATCACGGATAATGGTTCTAATCTGAACAACAAAATGATGAAGGAGCTCTGTCAGAATTTCAAGATCGAACATCACAACTCCTCCCCTTACCGACCCAAGATGAATGGCGCTGTCGAAGCGGCCAATAAGAATATCAAGAAGATCGTCCAGAAAATGGTGGTGACGTATAAAGATTGGCATGAAATGCTACCTTTCGCTTTGCACGGTTATCGTACGACGGTACGCACATCAACCGGGGCAACTCCATTCTCGTTGGTATACGGAATGGAAGCGGTATTACCATTGGAAGTTGAGATCCCTTCTCTGAGGGTATTGCGAGACGTTCAGCTGGACGAGGCAGAATGGGTAACGAACAGATTGAACCAACTGAGTTTGATGGATGAGAAGAGGCTAGCTTCTCTGGCATACGGTCGTTTGTATCAAAGACGAATGAAGAAAGCGTACGACAAGAAAATACTTCCGCGAAGCTTTCAGACGGGCGACCTTGTGCTGAAAAGGATTCTCCCGCCGCAAGCAGATCACAGGGGCAAGTGGACCCCCAACTACGAAGGGCCATACGTTGTCAGTAAGGTCTTTTCAGGAGGAGCTTTATTGTTGTCCACCATGGACGGGGAAGACTTTGCATCACCTGTGAATTCGGACGCAGTTAAAAAATACTTTGCTTAAAATAGACCCGCTGGACAGAAAAAAGAGAGTCCAGGCAAAAATGGGGCATCCTGGCGAACCAAAAACAGAATGAAAGGTTCGGGCAAAAGTTAGGGATAAAATTGAAAAAATGTACACCCGCGAAGTTGAAAACCTACACTGGGCGGCTTCGGCAAAAAGGGGTATCCCGGGGAACTGAAAACCCGTAAAGGGCGGTTCACGCAAAAGTTAGGGATTTGAAAAGCAAAGGACTGCGGTCCGAATTCGAATTCAATGAGTATCAATGCGGGAGAATATATTTGAGGAGTCAGTTATCGGACACAATCTCTTCAGAAGTAGGGATACCGGGAAAGTATAAGAGTCGGACGAGTCATGGGAGGATCAGTTCGTGGTGTTCATCTGCATCCAGTTGCCGACATGTGTACAAAATTTAATTTGTCAATATTTATGCTTCTTGTGAATACTTGCATACTTGTATATTTGCTTTGCGTAGCTTCCTCTTTTCAGGAGTTACATCCCGTGTACAAAAACTCCGCCCATTCAGGGGCCCCATCAATGAAAATGTGTTATTCAGTACTTGATGCCTGTTCTTTACTGTTTTGCGCATGATAAAACGCCTAAGTTTATTGAAGCTAGCATGAGTATAACATTACTGGCCCTTGCCAACAATTGTTAAAGCTTTGAATTAACTGAGTGTAACGTCACTAACCTGAATCGATTTGGATTGCATAGGCTTGTCGTGCTTTGTTTGTGTTGTTGCAGGTTTCATAACTGTACGAGGAAGGTGATCAAAAGATCGCAATAGTGAAAGGCTTGATCCCCACGCAGGTCATGCATGTTCTTCCTGAAGAAGGATAGAATTCTCCAGCTAGCCGTAGCTTATCCAAAGGACGTGCTCCAGAGAAGTTACTCGTCCTCAGCAGAATTTGGCGATTCCAAGATTGTAAGGCTGTATTCAGACAGGTTCATTTTTCCCCGCAGGGTCAGGCACTCTCCCCCAGCAGGGTCAGTTAATTTTCCCCAAGAGAATCCAGCCATCCCCAGCGGAGTTCTCTTTTCAGTAAATGTTCTTTCCTTCCAGTGGAATTCGAAGATCAAGACTCTCCCCAGCAGGGTTGATGGCGGTTCCTGTCATTTATTTTGTCGGAGATACTGGTGATATCAGTTCACGTTCCAGCAGAAAGTCCGATCGAACTATGCGCATCTGCTATTCCCCGGCAAAGTTATATTCCCCAGCAGGGGGTTACTTCAACAAGACGTGTGGTTTGAGTTCCCAACTTCCCAGCAGGGGTTGATTTCACCCTTCCAGCATTTATTTTGCTGGAATAATTTTGTAGCATCAGGCTATCCCCGGCGAGTCGGCATCACCTTCCAGCATTTATTTTGCTGAGGCAGTTTCTGTACTCCAGCAGTTCAGGTGGAGAGAGCTCTTGCTCAAATAAATTACCAAACAGTCAAGATCTCGGCAGGAGATATTCAATGATAATGTCAGTTTCGGCGGTATACCCCCACAGAGTTATCGTGATAAAACTCTCTTTGTCGCCAGCAGAGTCATTTATGCAAATGTATCTTATTTTCCCCAGCCAGAGTGGCCAGGATAAGAATCTCCTTATTCCCAAGCAAAGTTCGTTTGTCATCAACGAGTCGCATGAATCAGAATTTCAGAGACCACCGCCGGTTATCAGAGCAGGCGTCCGATAGTTGGTTTTCAGACATCCCCAGTAGAGTTCATCTCGAAGTCGCTGTCACGTCAGTGCTGAACAGTTTGTGGGTAAGGATCATTGAAGAATTAAGTCCTGACGTGGACCATTTACTCCTAGAATGACGGGATTTCTTCAGAAGTGGGCGTCCTAACGTGGATAGGTTTGTTTTACCGGATTGGTAAGGTGCGTTAATCCTGACATGGATAGATTCGGTCTCTCGAAATTTGGAGAAAAGGAGGTCATGACGTCGACAAAAGATTGGTTACTCTTCGTGTTGGTGTCCTGACGTGGATCATTGGTTTTCAACGGATATCTTTATTCGTAATGGTGAAATGTGCGTCCTGACGTGGACAAGTTTGTAGTTCTTTGTGATGACAAGGTACAAGAATCCTGACGTGGACAAATTTATCCTTCTTCGTGTTGTTGGCAAAGTGTAAGTCCTAACGCGGATATTTCCCCAGTGAGTCGAAGGTGTGAGTCCTTACGTGGACAAGTCTTATTTCCTCAGTGAGTCGAAGACGCCTGAGTCCTAACGTGGACAAATCAAGACGAGATCAGTGTCCTAACGCGGACAGATCAAAGAGATTATTATTCCTAACGTGGAAAGATGTAGTCCTTACGCGGACATATCAACAGAAGTGGTTCCTAACGTGGAAAGACGAGTTTATTCCTTACGTGGAAAGATTGAGTCCTCACGCGGACATATCAAGATTGATTCCTGACGTGGAAAGAAATGGATTATTCCTGACGTGGAAAGAGAGTTTAGTCCTGACGCGGACAGATCGAAGAAGATATTCCTAACGTGGAAGAAGGAAATTAGTCCTTACGTGGACAGATGCCAGAAAAGTTGAGTCCTGACGTGGACAAGTTCAGAAATAGTTGTATTCCTTACGTGGAAAGATCGGGGTCCTGACGCGGATATGTCAAATGGTATTGGAGTCCTTACGTGGACAGATTGATATAGTTTTCCTAACGCGGAAAGAAGATTGCTTCCTAAAGTGGAAAGATAAAAGCGTTACTCCTAACGTGGACGATGTGATTCCTAACGTGGAAAAGCGTTATTCCTAACGTGGAAGTATTTTATTCCTGACGTGGGCGGACGAAGTATCCCCAGCGGAGTTGCCGAGACTTTTCTGGGTTAACAGAAAGTTTAGTCCTGACGTGGACAGATCAAGGTTTGATTCCTAACGTGGAAAGATCAGAGTCCTAACGTGGACAAGCAAGCAATCTGTTATGACAGAATCCTCTTCAGAACGATGAAGACAATCCCCAGCAGTCGCATGGGATCAGTGGGTTGCTCTAACAGTCAGATTCAGCTGACGAATGTCATTCCTCAAGCAGGAGCGCAGTTTATTTCTGCGGTTGGCAAATTTCTGGTTTCACTAGTATTCAACCGTCTCGTACCGCGAATGTCTGAAGGCTCCGGGCTCTTCATCCAATCGGGTCCAAGTCGCTTGAATAGGGGCAGCTGTTGCACCCTAAAATTTGCCCAACCTTATTCCTTGGTTTATGTGTCATTATCATTAGCATTTGCATATAGAGTCATGTACATAGACTAACCATCTGCATAGCATAAGCATAGCAAGTCATTCAACAGGGGACCAATCATTATTTTCATCTCTAGAGGCCTATCAAGAGGTTATTATCCCAATTCAGTCATATTCAAGTCATCAGGAAAGAATTTGAAAGCAAGGAGTTCAGCAGATCAAGCCTTGAGTCCATCTCCTAGCTGAGGGTATCCGAGGATCAACAAGAGGGTTGTGAGCTGTGGAGTGAAGGTATGGAGAGCATCTAGACCTTATGAGAGACTTATAAAGTCATTTGGAGAAGAAAGCAAGTCATTGATGAAGGCACAAGAGCTACAGTTGAAGACAGTCAACTAGGGTTTCATCTGGGTCAACCCTAGGTCAACCCTAGGTCAATTGACTGGTTTAAAAGAGCATTCAAGGCTATTGGAGAGATGTGGGGTTCATCATTTGACATGAAGAATGATATGGAGATATGACAAGGAGAATTCAAGAGAAATCAAGGAGAAGAGGAGTTACTAAATTAGGGTTTCTCTGTAAAATCCCCTAGTTTAGGTCAAATTTCCAAGCAAGATAAGTCAAAATGCTAGCTTCAAATGGCTTCTTGGCCAACATGAAACTTGTAGATGATCTCAAGACCTTTAATTTGAGTGGTGGAAGACCTCAAGGAGATTTATAGAACTCAAGTTATGGTCCTTACAAGTTACAGGTCATCTGGGGTGTCTGAATTTTTGTCTGTGAAAGTGACTTGACTTCCAAGCTAGTTTTGCCCCTCAAGGAGATTTCAAATGAATTCTTGGTCAACATAAGAATTGTTCCTCATTGTCTTAGCTTTCTAGAATGGTATGGCATGCCTTCATATGATGTGGAGAACTCAACTTATGGTCTTGACAAGCAAAGGGTATTTTGGGCATTTGTGAATTACAGGTCATTTTAACCTATACCCAAAACTCATACAAGGAGGCCTCAAATGGAAAAACTTACAACATCAAACTTGCTCCAAATGGGATTTTAAGTCTAGAAAGAAGGTCACAAGTTATTGGAGAAGCTCATAGCATGATGTTACAAAATTGGTCAAAATATGAACTAAAAAGGCTTATAAAGTGAATAATTTCAAGTTGGAAAATGGTTTGGGAGGTTTCTAAGTCCAAATGGGGACTTCCAATATATGATTTTGAATGGAAAAACAATTCTAAGAACAATGGTTCAAACACTTTTTTGAGTTTAGAAGGAAAAAAAGAAGTTATCTTTGGTTACTTGTAATTGAAGAAACATAACCAAAATGGATCAAAGTTGGAGAACAAGGGAATGTGCAAGATGGATCTAGAATGTACCATTGGGGTCTATATATTCATGAAATGAGAATTTGGCAAGGGTTGGCTTCATTTTCACCAAGAATTTCACAAGCTTTCTCATTCTTTTTCATTGAAGTTTCATTGCAATTCTCTCAAATTCTTCACAAAATCATCATCCACATCAATTCAATCTTGCTCCATCATCATCCTAGATCAGAATTGAAGCAAAGTTTTGGTGATTATCATCCATTTTCGAGTACATTTTTCAAGAACATCAAAGTTGAAGTTTCCATTGGACAGCATAATTCAAGCAAGGAATCACCAAAACATTGCATACAGAATTGATTACTGAGTTTGTGGATCAAGATTCAAGCCTTGGAAGCCTCAGATCCTCACTCTTCCATAGCTGTTTTCAAGCTTTTGCACCAGGTATGTTTGCATTCGATTTGCTTGATTCAGTTAGTTAGGCTTGATTTTATTAGTTTAGATGCAATGTAGGTGGTTAGGAGAACAAGTAGAATGAATTTGGAGAGGATTGGTGATGGTTGTTAACAGGTGCAACAAACTGTTAGGGCTTGAATCTCTTAGGTTAAGCCATTAGAATCTTAGCTAGATAGCGCAGGTTGATCTCCATTATGCATAGACTAGTTTAGGTTAAGTTTGAGGGAGAAGTGAGATGATGCATCTCAGTGCATATCTATGGTGATCAGATTTTGCTTCGATCGGGTTTGTGGTTGGGGCGAGTTTCAATTCAAACTGATGCTACAGGATTGTAGAGGGAGAGATTTAGCATGATTTTCATGTTCACATCGTGGAGATTGGATGCCTGTAGAGTGAGAACAGTTAGGTGGAATGTTGCTCGTGCATGAGCTTTCATGGCATCCAAACCCTAATTCTCAGAACCAAGGAAGAAGACACAATCGTGTCCGTTCATCTCATGGTAGACCTTTGACTTAGAAGAAGATCCTAAGGCCAGCATTTAATCTGATTATTGGAGGGAATTTGAGTTGAGGCCAAAACGCGCCGTTTCATTAATTGAAACGGGCGGGCCTGAGTTGAAATGTGTTAATCCCACCCCCCATGTGAGCCCAATTCCAATTTCTAACGTGATTTCGCTGCTATTTTCACCCCTGCGTGGTTTTTTTTTCTTTTCAATAATTCTGAATGAATTCTGGGCCTAGTGTAAGCGCTATCTGCACCCCCATTGTTGGCCCATCATGGATAATCAACTGGAGCGAATTGATATTCTAACCCCCCTCCCTCATTTTAATTCAATTTTATTTTCTTAATTCCATTTTAATTTTTACCAATTTCATAAATTCATAACTAATTCATAAAAAATGCATTTTAATCCATTCTTTTTGCCATATTTTCATTAAAATGTCTAGAATATTATAGGAAAATAAATTTTCATTTTTAGTTTTATTTCATATTTTTTATATATTTTCTAAATAAATGTCACATTAAATAATTCATTTCATGCATCATTTTTATGATTTTTGTTCTCTCACATGCTTTGATATTTTTTGGTCATTCTTTTTATATTGTTTAGATGAGATGTTAAGCTTGTAGAAATATTTTAGTTCCCATTTTTAGAGGTTAATTTTGGATGATTAATAAATGCTTGAATATCATGAGCAAAACTAGGGTTTTAGGTGACAACTTAGGAGTTTGATTTCATTTCCCTTAGGACTTAGGGTTTGAATAGATTAGTTATGGGACTATAGGGGCTATGGGTAGTTATTAGATCCCTTAGAGAACAGTTAGGATTCCCCTACTGCTATTATTACTGTCTGTATATCTGTTGTCTGGTATGGTGTGCCCTCTGGGGATTGTTGCTTGTTTGATTGGGTATTGGGTTTGCCTGGGGCCCTGGGGAAGCTGAAGATTTGTGAAGATGAAGCTATTGGAGATTCAAAGATTGAAGATCAACTGTCAGAGTTGAGGAGGAGTTTCTTGCTGGCAGATGCTGAGGAGATTAGGGTTTAGGAGCTAGGCAGAGCTCTAGATTAGAAATTTTGTTTCTCAAACATGGATTGCCTTGTCTGCATCCATTCTTCTCTGTGATTCAGAGTCTCTCTAAGACACTCACCCCCTTCCTTGGGAAGGCTTGGTGATAGTGTCTATGAGATAGAACTCTTGAGAGAAAATGTCTCTTGTGTTAGAAGCAGTCTGTTCACCACCCTTGGTAGTCAACTGGTTGCTTAACACCCAATTCACTCTTGTGACTAATCCCTCATCCTGGAGGTTTGAGCTTGAAGAAAAGCCATTGCAGATAGAAGATAGATGGTCAAAACCCTTGCCTGAAGGCCATGGAGGTGGAGATTGATGCTTGTTGAAGCCCATAAATGATTGGAGATTACTTGGAGCCAGATGTTGATTCAGAGCTGCTGATGCTGTTTCTTTTGCTGTTGTATCTCATTTCTGATGTATTGATTGGTTTTCTGGACTGTATTGTTTGCTGTTTACCCTGTTGGGTTGAAAGTGAATCCTGTTCACTTTTGCCTATTGTTTTCTAGGTTCGAGGTTGAGTGGGACTCCCTTGCCTCGCTTGTATTGTTGCATCCATGCATTTTACTGTTTTACTGTATATATCTGGTATTGTTTCTGTTTCTGCCTATCCCGTAGGATCTCTGTTTCTCTCTGTGCAAGAGAGAAGCATGATAGACACTAGGTCTTAACCCATGCATGATAACATTAGGTTAGTTTGTTTCCCTTCGCAACCGTAGGTTAGAGTTCTGTCTCTTTCTTTCTCAAAACAAACAGAAAAACGCATAAAGATTTCAAACCCAATAAAAGACACTTCTTCCGTAAAAGAATGTGAACTCATCAAGACGTCATTTTTGTCCGCCGGGACTGTTAATCAGAAAAACCTTTTTCAGAAGGAATAAAATCAATCAAGGACAAGCTTGTGTCGTACGTGGCCCGAACTACGTTTGCTCTGATCTTTCATGCCGTGTGAAAGTACGTAGGCATAGGATGCGATATCCTAGCGAGCAACCTTCCCCTCCTTTCCCGTAGGTAGGCGAACTACGTTGACTCTGATTTCTCGTTCCAGACGGGAATACGTAGGCATAAAGTGCGATACTTTGCCGAGTCATTTTTATTTTCACTTTATTTTCTTTTTCACCCTTGACCTATAGTAGATAGAATAACAATCCATACCCGAAAACAAGCGTGGATCCCGTCGAGTACGACGGACGTGAGGGGTGCTAATACCTTCCCCTTGCGTAACCGACTCCCGAATCCAGGTTTTGGTTGCAACGACCATACCTTTCCCGTGTTGTGCGAGGTTTACTCTGAGCGTTTCCTTTCCCTCCCGTGGGATAAATAACGCACGGTGGCGACTCTTCTGTTCAGCCGGCGCCGATTTTCGCAGTAGCGACAGTACTCCTAAGCTATAAATCTCAGGAAGTGTGTTGTGGTACAAAACATAGCCCACAAGTACTTCAAGAATATATCATGAGTCAAGTGTCTGGTTCCATATGCATATGGAGTAGAGGATAAGGTGCATTGTATAAGCATTCATATGTATGTTGTGTAATTTCGTATGAGTATGTGTATGAACTGGTGTAATGTCATATGAATGTATGTTATGAGTCGTGCCATCCTTTGTTGTTATTATACCATATATTTTATAGAATATATTCTAACCCCTCTGATTCTATGTTTTCATGATATGAATCATGTGTAGGATATCCCCAGGTCGAGACTTAGGAATAGTTATAATATGATACTTTTGTTGAAGATGGTGTAGAGACCACTTCATTAGTTTTATTTCATGTTTATGTATGTTGAAATATTAAATCACCAAGTATGTTTGGTTTGTAATAAGGCTCTGGTATTGTGACATTGGGTTCAGGATTCATGGTTTTCAGATTATTATGTTTGGTTTAAATTTTCTCCAAGTACTCATATATGAGAATGTTTATGTTATTTGAATTAATGTTATATCCTGTTTTATTGTTTGAAATGAATATTTCGCAAATCACGCCTTATAAAAATCATTTTTTTTGGGTTTTAGGGTGTCACATTGGAGACGAAAAAATGGAGATTGGGGGTTGGAGATGAGAAAAAAATGGAGGTTGGAGATTAAAAATGTAGGTTGAAGGTTGGAGATGAGGAAAAAATGAAGGTTGGAGGTTGAAGATGAGGAAAAAATAGAGGTTGAAGGTTAGAGATAGAGGTTGAAGGTTATAAATGAGAAAGAAAAAATGGAGGTTGACGGTTGTAGATTGATTGAGGAAGAAGAAGATGAATTTGTAATTTTTTTAAAGATTTTATCCTCTCAGGCCACATCACTGGTATGTGAAGCTAGAAACATTTTCCACGTATCTTTTTAGTATAGGAAACCTGATGTCATGGACGAATATCGAAAGGATATTAATATTAAAAATCTATTTAAGAAAAAAGTATATGGATGAAAATTAAAATAGGAAGCTAGAAACTATATCTTTTATATTTGATTAATGGTCTTTATCATTTGAGATTTTTCCTTTTCTATTATGAATAGCTAGAACATAAATACTTATTAGAGACACTTAACATTAATTCCAGTTTAATAAATATTCTTTGGTACTTGGGCTAAAGCCATTTTTTCTGAAGTTAACACGGCATGAAAATTCCATTTATAAAGTGGTAAAAAACTATTGAGTAAATGAAAATTCCAGTTTAATATAACTTTATTTGTATGTTATAATGTTTACTTTTATAATTTATTTCAAATTTTGATTTATGTTTCTCTAATTCTTGGATTTTTATGCAAGCTAACATATTATTATATTATACAAGTATTATTTATTTGTTTGCTGATAGAAGATATAACAAACAACAACGTTGTAGTATAATTATAATTAAAATAAGCAACTTCTGTCACATTACATTTATCAAACAATCTAGATCTACTATTTTGATTTATCAAACAATCTAGATCTACTTCCACTTCTGTCACATTAGAGATATTTTCCAATATAAAATAGTTAATTGAAATCATTAAGGTATATTTTAGTCCAACCAATTATACTTTAGATTTTATCCACAAAAATAACTCACAGAACTTAGGCTAGCTAGTTTTCTTCTCAAAGAATGTAACTAGAACTTAACGCTTTAATTTGATGAAATTTCAATTAAATCATACGAAAAAATGTGTATTTTAATTAAAAACAAGAATTAGCATATACAAGTGTCTTTTAATTAGAAATAAGGAAGACAGGTAAACACTAAATGATTAATCTGAAACATGCGTGCTCATTTCACAAATATTACCATCCAAAAAGAAACAAGTTTAAAAGTAAATAACACTTAACAAATAAGGAAATTACAAATGAAAATGCTAATATAGCCAAATGATCGTCAGCTTCTAAAATAACTTCTCATGCTTGATTCAATGACTTTTAGAGACGCTTCTTTAAGCTTTCACACTCCTCTGAGTAAGGGGTTGCTCGTCGCAATAAGGCCTTCTTCTTTAAAGGTTAAGATCTTATTGTTGGTCAATTGTTGTAATTTAGATTTTAGCGCAATGCAACTATCCAATGAATGCCTCACTGTCCCTTCATGGTACTCACATTGAGCATTTGGATTGTACCATTGTGGATATGGTGGAGTCAAATGAGGAACAAAATTAGGAACCACTAGTGAATTTTGAATCAAATGAGGGCAGAGTTGACTGTATGGTACCAAAATTAGATTGAAGTGAGTCTTGTTCCTTCTACACTGATTTTATTTCTGGTTATGATTCTGAATCCAAGGACCCTAGGAGGAAGAGACAGAGGTAGAGGAGTAACCATTTCTGCTGCAGCGATTGGTGGTGGGTTGCCTTCTCTCCTTAATAAAACTTGCAAAGTCTTCATGACCAGGCCCATCTGGAATTTCAACTAGTTAACCTCCTCTCTTAAAAAAAATTTCCTTGCTTAAGTTCATCTATAATTCTTCTAGAGTCGTTTTGAATTCCAAGTGAGTTCCAGAGGATCAACGTGTTGGTTATGGAGGACAAGTGTAACGCCCGTTCATTTTAATTAAATTATTTATGAATTGTTGGTGTGCCTTTATGTGGGAGTGTGTCTGAGTGGCGTTGGTGGATGCCCTTAGACTGTAAGAATTATTAATAACGATTGAAGTTTAATATTAATATAATATAATTAATAATTGGTGATAATTTAATAATTAATAGTAATGTTATTATTATTATTATTAGTGGATGGAATAATGGGAATTAGGGAGTTATTAGAGAAGTTGTGGGAGAAAGAGCAAAAGAACGATAAACTGCTCAGAAAACTAAATTTGGAGGAAAAAGGCTGAGAAAAGAGAAAAAAGGACATGGCTGTGGAGAAACAAAGAACAGAAGAATTAACCGCCAGAGAGAATTGAAGGTTGTTGCAGAAGAGTCACCGGGAGAGCAAACCGGAAGTTTAGAGTTGTCCTCAATCCAAAGGTAAGGGTGGGGTTCAATTCTATAACTGTGGGTATGATCAATTTCATGTAGGGAATTGAATCATAGGGTTAATGTTCCTGTAGATCGATAAATATTAAGGAGTAATGTTCCCGTAAGTTGAAGAAATATTAAGGGTTAATGTTCCCGTGGAAATGTTCCCGTAGTAATATTCCCGTGGAAATGTTTCCGTAGTAATGTTCCCGTAGTAATATTCCCGTGGAAATGTTCCCGTGGTAGTGTTCCCGTAGTAATGTTCCCGTAGGTTGAGCAATATTAAGGATAAATGTTCCCGTAGGTTGAGAAATATTAAGGGGATATTAAGGGTAAATGTTCCATGAACATATTGAAATGATGAATACTTGATGCACATGAAGTTGTTATGTCATTGTTGAGAAAATGTTATTATAATATTCTCCTTGGATTATGTTGATAAGTTGTAGTTATATGATGAGGGGTATGCCTCTGTTATGGACAATTTGGTTGTAGGCTTAATGCCTTGTTGCGTGGTTGTTGTTATTTGTCTCTGACATGGAAATGCTATTGATTTTCCTCTGACATGGAAATGCTGTTGAGTTCTCAATTGTAGAGACGAGGTTGTTTTTAATTGTTCTCTGCGAAAATGTGTTAGAGTCTTATTCGTACGAACGATACTGTTGGTAGTTATCTGATATGAACAGATTGAAGTGGTGAGTACATGATGTATGCGAAATGTGATGTTTCTGTTATGGATAATAGGTTGTAGGCGTGATGCCTTGTTGCAGGGTTGTTGCACAGTTGTTGTTGTCGTGTTATAGTCCATAATAGTTGCATCTCATAGCATATCATTTGGCTTGGATTGGCGACAGTTGTGTCTTTAATGACAAAATAAAATGATTATGGAGAGTTGTCTCCCGAATTATTATGGAGTGTTGTCTCCCGAATTATTGTGGAGTGTTGTCTCCCGAATTATTGTGGAGAGTTGTCTCCCGAATTATTATGGAGTGTTGTCTCCCAAAATGGTACCACATGCATATGCACAGTTGAGTCACATTGTTGAGTTGCGTTGTTGAGTTGTTTTGATGAGTTGCTGAGTTATGATGATAATTGTTGTGGTTATGAATAAATAGTTGTTGTAGTTTATTATTACTAATATTTATGCGAACTGCTGGAATTATAATGTTGTGATAATATTCTGACATGACTTTTATCATGCCTTATGTTATGTTGTTGATATCTCACCCTTTACGTTGTATGTTACCTCCGTTGATGGTAATTTGTAGGTAATCCGGAATAAAGTGTAGCTTTTCGTTTAAGGTTTTTGGTCGCTCTGATACGTAGCACTCTTGGGGGGGGTGAACGATTGATGTTATTGCTTTTATTTAATTTCCTTGTTGCTGAATTTTATCATGTATTTTTCATTAAATTGGTGGTTGCTGTTAAGTGACAAATGTTGGTTGGATGCACTATACCGATGAATTAGTAGTGCTGATTTTTATAGTTGAAACTCGTTGTTTATGTTGAATTTTAATGGAGTTTTGTTGCAAGTTTCATGGTCTTGCTTTAATAATGCTAAATGTTGGAAATGTTTTATATTCCGCTGCAAATTAATAAGATGCCTTGTAATCAAAATGTTAATCAAGTTATTGTTGTATGTTCATCCAAACTTCTGTGTTATGTATCATTACTAAATGCATGTTGTCTAATGGAGTTGTGAAATGTATGTTTCTATGAGTTGAAATTGTAACGCCCAGAATTTGCTGATGTGAAGGTCATCACACCTTCATTACGATCGTCATGACCGTCACGGTCGTGACAGCCCCTTACGACCGTCATATTTACAAAATTTGTTGCAATCTGATTCTGTTTTCCTTAATTATCCGTCGGGTTAGATTGGGGTGTTACATTAGTGGTATCAGAGCAGGTCGGTCCGTCCGGCCAAGTTGTTTAATGTTGTGTATTCCCTGGTATGCGACATGTGTGTGAAAACACTGTCGGTACATGTTTGTTGTGGAACCTTTGTTTGCAGGAGGGAGAATGATTCAAGTGGGGGAGAAGCTTGTGCTTCTCCAGGATGCTGCAAGTGTGGAGTTGTAGCTCGGTGGGTGGTTGAACGCTCTTATAGTTCGGTAAGGATGGTTTGTACCCCATCATGATCTTCGACTGTCTATTGACAAATTGAGGAACTGATCACCCTCAATCTCTTGTTGATAGTAGTTGGGATTATGTTAGATGGGATATGCGTCTTGCAAGCTTGGATGGCGTGAGCAGTGAATTGTCTTGAGTTAAGCTAAGTGCTTAAGAATGGTTTTGACGAGTCAGCGCAGGACGGTGTTGAAGTGTTTAATTTGATGGGAATTTTTGAGTTATAATGAAAGTGGAGAGGTTGGTGGTTTACCAGTTAATTGTGATTGCCTGGAAACTTTCCTGGCGAGATAGTGATATACAGCCAAGAAGTGAAGTGGAGTTGTGATCGACTTAGTTACGGAAACTAATTCGATATTGAGAGCTCCATATTATATGTCTGTTTGGATGGTCAAGGAATTAAACTGATTAAGCAGTGTTGAGACTCGTGTATGGTGTGTGTGCTAAGGCAACAGAGTGTGAGGTTGAGTATATAAAAGGTGGATAGTGACTCCGGATGATTAGTAAAGAAATTAAGATGTGGAATGCAATGTTAGTATAATTAAACCTCTAGATATTCCAAGAGTTGAAGATGTGTTGAATGACCTTTTGAGTGTGAAATTGTTGTCGTACGTCGAATTCCGAGATCGCAGCTTTTTACGGAATCAATGTTTTTACGGACGAAAGTTGGAATAGATTACGCTGTTGTGCCGGGTAATGTTAGGTTGTGTTCGAGTATGCTTGTTTTATCGAATTTGATGGATTTTTGTAAGTTTTTGCATATTTGGAGATTTGAGGATTTAAGATTCGGATTGAAATCGAAAGTCGTAGATTTCACGTTTGATGGTTCTAAATCACTAATATATGTTTGGTATGAATAAGTATGTGGTTGTTTCGAAGAAAATGATTGAATCGGTCGGATTGTCGGGCGAAAATGCTCAAACCCGTAGTAGTCTTTATGCAGAAAAGTTCGATTTTGGAAAAACTTCGAAAATTCATAACTCTTGAACCGTATGTCCGTTTTGACCCCCGTTCGAAGAGTTGGAAATCTAACGAGATGCTCTGTTTAGGAAAAATTGTTTTGAGGCCTGTACCTAGTTCAATTATAGCAGAAAATTGAAAACGTATCGTGTGCTAATTTTTGCCGAACCC
This sequence comes from Lathyrus sativus, assembly GCA_963859935.3. Taxonomy (NCBI): domain Eukaryota; kingdom Viridiplantae; phylum Streptophyta; class Magnoliopsida; order Fabales; family Fabaceae; genus Lathyrus; species Lathyrus sativus. Next base: position 368,285,636 of record OZ012741.1, read on the forward strand.
GACAGGACTATTTGTTGTATTTTGTGATGCCTTGTTGATATGATTGGGAGATATGTTAAGTGAAACTTCAGTGAGTTTTGGTTATGCTTTAAGGAAATTTGAATTACATAAGAGGAATCATCTGATAAGTGAATTAGAGTTGGTTGTGCCGGAGTTGGAAGCTTCAATTAGTTAGTTTGAGATTTGATATGTTTGGTGACCTCGAGAGCTTAAGGTATTTATTTGATTTGGAAGAGTTGAATATGAGACAGAGAAAATAATTGGGACTCCAGAATGGATTATGGTTTCGGATTGAATCACCATTCGGGTGAAGCGAACGTGGTAGCTTATGCATTGATTTGGAAATCTTTGCATGTACCGATGATGATGGTGATTGAGCAATTTGTAAGTTCAGAGTGTGCCTAATAGGGGGGGTGAATTAGGCTTATGGAAAATTTTTCGGATTTTCGGAGTTCTTTAATTTTTTCGTTGGTTATGTTCTTGGTGATGAATGCAGTAGAAAGCATAAAGAAAGTGGACACCAAGATTTATAGTGGTTCCCTTCACAATCCGAAGGTACTCCACTCCCCTTTCCACATGAAAGAGAGTTTTCATTATTGTTTTAGAAAGTACAACCTATCACACCATCAACCGGTGAGGCCTACAATCTAACAACAAAACAAACTAGTGTGCAAGAACAATCCTCTTGCAAAACACTAACCCTTGTGTCCAACAATCCTGGATCACAAGTCACAACAGACTATTCTGTAATTCTTTTTATAATTTGAGAGTACAATAGTAATATCAATACAAAGATTGATCTTCTCCTTTAATCAGAATTCACAACTTAATCTCAATACAAGTGTTCAAACAAATGGATGTGAAAGGTTATGCAAGTATGAACATTTTTTGAATGTATTTGAAATTATTTGAAAAGTAGTGAATATGATTCAATGATTATTTTTTTGAAAATTATTGGAGGTTTTTGTTAATCTGAAATTTTCAGAATTTATATCATCCAAAACACCTTTTCAAAAGGGTATATTTGAGTATGAGTTAACACATGGAAAGGTATAACATTCAAATAATTTTTGAACTTGAAATCAAACAATTTTTCAGAAAACTTCAGTGTTAATCGGTTAACCATATAGGTTAATCGGTTAACACTGTAACGTTGGCCCAAAGAATTTAAAATTTTAGGGCGTTAACCGATTAACCTATATGGTTAATCGGTTAACAGTGTAAAAACTTTGAAAAATTCTTAATTTAAAAGTGTTATACCAATTCCAAATGGTTTTAAAATATGTTAATGCATTATGCAAAAATAGTTTATAGTTTTGAACACTCATATATCAATTAAATTAGAGAATTTGATATACCATAGCTTGTGTTCAAGTCTTGAAAGATGATCGCGCAAATGTACATGAAGCTTGAATGTTGATCACTTCCATAATACTTTGATCTTGGTCTTTTGAAAGCTTTTGACTTTTTGCACAGATGAAATCATCTTGAGTCTTGTTGTTGTTGTCATCAAAACCTTGAAACCTTGAGATGAAGCATGCTTCTACAATCTCCCCCTTTTTGATGATGACAGCCACTTACAACCAATTGAGTCTTGTGCAGTGCTTTGACGATTTTTGGTTCTGGTCTTGTTTCTCCCCCTATGTCCATGAACTCCCCCTTTCTAAAAATAGAGGCTAAGAACAGACAAAAATTCTGCACACATAGACATTAGAAAGCCAAAGCTCTTCTCCCCCTTTGTCATTAGCAAAAAGGAAGGAGCTTTCAAACAAAACTAGAAAATATCGACAATTATGAAAGCAATCAAAAGAACAATCACGTAGGTAAGCAAAACATACGACAATAGAATTAAACATGCAAAAGAGTGCAACCAAAGTAGTGTACGAGTACAACGCAAATGAAACAAAGTTACGAACATAAACTTAAAACTTAATAACTAGAAAGCAATAAAAGATAGCAACAGCAGCATATTCTCTAAATGTCCTCATCAGCCATATCCTCCTCGTCGTCTTCTTCTTCCTCACTATCATCTGCTTCTTCAATCTCGTCTTCCACGACCCTGGTGGTTGAATGTTAAGGATTAAGAACAAGGTTGCAGAGAGAGGCAATAGCTCTAGAGGTTTCACGGTGCATATTCATGGATTCCCTATGCTGGTTCATAATGGTAGTATAGATAAACTCACTGGTTAGTCCTCCTTCGGGAATAGGATAGGCTTGATTGGTAGGACCGTCATCTGCATATCGGTATGTTCCGTTATCTTCCTTGATGATACTCGTATTCTTAACAATGTTGATCTTGTTGATTTCATTTGTGGTAGGTTTCATCTTGGTGGACGGTTCTCTGTTGAGGTCCAATTCGGTCAACTCCAGAATCCTTGAAATCAATCGTGCATACGGCAACCTTGTTATGCAGTGAAGTTGTTGCTGAAGATGGTACATGATAGTCAAAATCCAGTTCACTCTAATTCTTCTTTTGATTGCATACATCAGTTGCATCTCCAAGTCATTAATTTGTGAATGATTTGAATCTTTGGGTATCAGAACATAACAGATCACATAGTGCAGCATTCTATCAGAGACCGTCAGGTTTTTCGCATAACACAGCATGCGGGCGGTCCGAGAGTTTTCTATGACCGTCTCTTTGGGGAACCGGCAGATCTAATAATAGTACTCCATTTTGTCATAGTTTTCCCATAACCCATCAACATGATTGACACCCTTCCTTAAGAAATAACCTTTTGAAGGTATTTCGAGGTGTCTAGCAATGGTGGACAGTTTCTCAGTAAACTCATGTTCTCTAACCACAGAACTGATCATATGATTTTCATCAATATCCAGATATATAGCCAATTTATTCATAAAAGCTTTAACCAAGTCTGGATAAATAATACCAGAGTCTGAAACAAACTTATCTATGCGCTGATACTCAAGCAGTGCAGGGAAATCAAATGAAGATGCTGGAAATGCTTTAAGATTCACATATTTTACCGGCAGAAGTTGTCGGACACGAACCTTGAATTCCATTCGCCTCTTCTTGGTAGACTCCATGGGAATGCTGTCGTCTTCAGAAGCAGAAGCATATTCAGGAAGTTTTCCCTTGCCCTTGTGTGAGGATGCCATGGATGAAGGTTTGAGAGATGTTGAGTGAATGGGGTTTGCTGAATTTATAGGATGTGAAGTTGTGAGTTCTGAGGAAGTTAGGGTTTGAGAAGTTGTGGGGATGGTTATGAGGAGTTATCCAACTTAGATAGTGGGAGAGAGATAGTGGGTTTTAAAACTTAGTGTTGGAAGAGCCAATGTCTAATAATGAGTCAAAGAAGAGGAAGAGTTCTAAGGATATGAATTTGGACACTTAAGAGAATATTGACCACATAAAAAAGCATTTAACACATAATGTTTCAAAAATTCTAATTAATTTTCGTTTCTGATTTTTTAGAAAAATTAACAGTGTTAATCGGTTAACCATATAGGTTAATCGGTTAACACATTAAAAATTGAGTCAGAATTGAAAATTTAACAGTGTTAATCGGTTAACCCATATGGTTAATCGATTAACACACGTGAATTTTTGAAAAATACTTAAAAATAGAATGCAAACACATGAAAACATAACACAAATAATGCATACACATATTAGAGAAAAAGGTCAGATGTCACCTTCATCAAGAATCCCAAGTTCTCGCCGAATTTTGTAGAATGGTTCTTTCGCCAAAGGTTTGGTGAAGATGTCGGCGAGTTGATTGTGCGTGTCGACGAAAGTAACATCTACATCTCCATTCAATACGTGATCTCGAAGGAAGTGATGCCGGATATCTATATGTTTTGTTCTTGAATGCATGATCGGGTTCTTTGTAATGTTTATGGCACTTGTATTATCACATCGAAGAGGAATGCAGCCGAGGTCTATACCGTAATCGAGGAGTTGTTGCTTGAGCCACTGAATTTGTGCACAGAAACTTCCTGCTGCAATATATTCCGCTTCGGCTGTACTGAGTGCCACACACGCTTGCTTCTTGCAGGCCCATGACACTAATGCATTCCCGAGAATGTGACACGTACCACTTGTGCTTTTTCTATCGGTTTTACATCCTGCATAGTCAGCGTCAGAGTAACCAACTAAAGAACAAATACTACCTTTAGGATACCATAATCCGACGTTCATTGTCCCTTTGAGATACTTTATGATTCTCTTTACGGTTGTGAGATGCGATTCCTTCGGACTTGCTTGAAAGCGTGCACACAAACAAACGCTAAACATAATGTCAGGACGGCTTGCCGTCAAATATAGTAATGAACCAATCATACCTCGATATTTTGTTATATCAACTGGAGTACCGGATTCATCTTGATCAACGTACGTTTTGGATCCCATAGGAGTGGATATCACCTTGCAACTATCCATATCGAATTTCTTCAACAATTCCTTGCAATACTTGGATTGGTTGAGGAAGATGCCATCCTTTGTTTGCTTGATTTGTAGTCCAAGAAAATAATTCAATTTTCCCATCATGGACATCTCGAACTCTCCTTGCATCATAAGTGAAAATTCTTCGCAAAGCTCTTTGTTTGTTGATCCGAAGATGATGTCGTCGACATAGACTTGAACCAATAAAGTGTTTCCTTTGATCTTCTTTATGAACAATGTCTTGTCAACCTTTCCTTTTGTAAATCCCTTCTCACATAAGAAATTGCTAAGGCGGTCATACCATGCTCTTGGTGCTTGTTTTAGTCCGTAGAGTGCCTTTTTCAGTTTATAAACATGTGAGGGATTCTTGAAGTCTTCAAAACCCGAAGGTTGTTTGACGTAGACTTCCTCATTGATGTAGCCATTCAGAAAAGCGCTTTTGACATCCATCTGGAACAATTGAAAATTCATAGAACAAGCGTAAGCAAGTAGTAATCTAATTGCTTCTAACCTTACTACCGGAGCGAACGTTTCATCAAAGTCAATTCCTTCCTCCTGGTTGTAGCCTTGTGCGACCAATCTTGCTTTGTTACGAACTATGATCCCATTCTCGTCAAGTTTGTTCTTGAACACCCATCTTGTTCCTATGATGTGCTTATGATCTGGTCTTGGTACAAGACTCCAAACTTGATTCCTTTCGAATTGATTGAGTTCTTCTTGTATTGCTACAATCCATTGGTCGTCGCCTAAGGCTTCATCAATCTTGGTTGGTTCAATTTGAGACACAAAAGCCATGTTGAGACAAGCATCCTTTAGATTAAGTCGAGTTGTAACGCCTTGGCTAATATCACCAATAACTTTATCTATCGGGTGATCTCTATGCATTCTCCATTCCTTCGGAAGATCTTGATGTTCTTCAATGATTTGAGTGACATCTTCTTGTGGTATTTCCTGATTCTTTGAAGTCTCTTCTTGTTGTTGTGAAGAACCTACTATATCATCATCATCATCCATAATAATATTATCCTCTTTCGAGGGGTTAGTCTCATCAAACGAAACATGGATGGATTCTTCAATAGTAAGAGTTCTCTTATTAAAAATTCTAAATGCTCTACTATAAAGAGAATAACCAAGAAATATACCTTCGTCGGATTTCTCATCAAACTTACCGAGATTATCCTTGTTGTTGTTGAGAACAAAGCATTTGCATCTGAATATGTGGAAGAATGCTATATTTGGTTTTCTACCCTTGAACAACTCATACGGAGTCTTTTTGAGAAGTGGTCGAATATTGACACGGTTGCTTACGAAGCATGTTGTACTAACTGCATCTGCCCAAAAATATTTAGGAAGATTTGCGTCACTAAGCATTATCCTTGCAAGCTCCACCAGTGATCTATTCTTCCGTTCTACGACACCGTTTTGTTGAGGCGTCCTTGGTGCTGAAAAATTATGAGAAATTCCATGCTCTTCGCAAAAATCTTCAAAGTCTAAATTTTGGAATTCTCCACCGTGATCGCTTCTTATAGAGGCTATGGTGAGTGATTTCTCATTCTGAATTTGCTTCGCATACTTTTTGAATGCTTTAAAAGCATCATTTTTCTGCACTAGAAACAATGTCTATGTGTATCGAGAGAAATCATCAACAATAACTAAAGCATAAAAATTACCTCCGAAGCTTTTTGTTCTTGATGGACCAAAAAGATCCATATGCAACAATTGAAGTGGCCTTGATGTAGAAACCACTTTCTTGGATTTGAAAGTTGTCTTGGTTTGTTTTCCCTTTTGACATGCATCGCATAATTTATCCTTGATGAACTTTATCTTTGGGAGTCCAACAAATAGATCATGCTTTCTCAATTTGTTTAGATGCTCCATGTGGATGTGAGCAAATCTTTTATGCCAAAGTCATGCCTCGTTGTTGTTTTCCATAAGACACTTTACCTTCAAGGAAGAGTAATCAAAAGAAATCATAAAAATGTTATTATATCTTTTACCTTTTAGCAAAATGTCATGAGTGACTTCGTGTTCTATCAAGCATTCCTCCTTTATGAAGTTGATTCAGAACCCTTTGTCACACAATTGACTTATGCTAAGTAGGTTGTGTTTAAGACATTCCACATAAAGAACGTCTTCGATGATTGTACAATGAGGTGCACCAATGGTTCCAACTCCAAGAATTTTTCCTTTAATATCATCACCGTAAGTGACGTATCCTTTGGCCTTTAATGATAGACTTAAAAATTTGTTTATGTCTCCCGTCATATGCTTCGAGCAACCGCTATCAAGATACCATTGATTAGACGTTGTCTTGAAGCATACCTACAACACAAATTTAAGTAGTGTTAGGTACCCAAATTGCTTTGGGTCCTTGATAGTTAGTACCTTTTTCAGCCCACACATAATGCCCTTTAGCAACACCAATATTGCGCACATAGCAAGCATTAGGTGTATGGCCTTTAATTCCACAATAAGAACATGTAGGTTGAAAGTGACTTCTATATCTAGGAACATAATTCTTCGCAATTTTTATCTTGTTATGATTTTGATGCTGATTTTTAGAATTGCTTCTCTTTTCTTTTGCAACTTGTTCACTTGCTTTTACAAAAATGGTCTCATTGGTACTTTGTTTTGAAAATTTAGAATATCCCAATCCACTTTTATCATTAGGATATCTTTGATGTTTAAGAATTTATTCCAAGCCAATTTGACCTTTTTCGTATCTTTCTAAAACTCTTTTAAGTTGGACAATTTGAAAAGATAGAGATTCACAATTTTTACATACAAGACTTTGTTTTTCATCTATCAATTTATGTTTTTCATTTTCAACATTTTTCATAAAAACAGATTTTTGTTCTTCTAAAAACGAAATTATTTTCTTTTGTGCTGAGATGCTTTTATACAAAGTCGTGCATTCTTTTAGAAGTTCATCTATAACTTCTTGTGCATCATTATCATAAATAGAAAAATTGCTACTAACCTCATTTTCTTCATCGGAGTGGTGTGAAGCCATTAAAGCCATATTTGCACATTCATCGCTTTCTGATTTCGATGATGAACTTATCTCGTTGTCGTCCCATGCAACATAAGCCTTTTTGTTCTTGAAATCCTTTTTGCCTTTGAATTTTCCTTTATTTGCGAGTTTCGGGCAATCCGGCTTTATGTGACGTTGTTTCCCACATTCGTAACATGTAACTTCTTGATTTGATGTGGATACTTCCTTTTTCCTGAAATGTCTATTCTTTTTAGAAAAAGAGGAATTTTTATTATTATTAAAAAACTTACCCAGCTTCTTTACTAGAAGCATGAAATTTTCGTCTTCGGAAGATTCGTCATTTTTGTCATCCTTTGTGTCAATCTTCAAGGCAATTTCTTTGGAATTCTTGTCTTGACTTTCATGCTTCTCAAGCCTTCCAAGTTCCAGTTCATGCTCTTGAAGTTTTCCAAATAAGGAGGCGGATGTCATCGTTGAAAGACTCTTCTTTTCCGAAATAGCAGTCACCTTCGGTTGCTATTCTCTTGTTAAGGATCTTAGAACTTTCAAGTTGAGATCATCATTGGTGAAGATCTTCCCGAGAGCAATCAAATGATTAGTTAGATGAAAGAATCTCTTTTGTAAGGCAACAATGGATTCACCAGGCTGCATACAGAACATTTCATATTCTTGACTTAAAGTATTAAGTCTTGATCTTTTTACTTCGGTTGTCCCTTCATGCGTTTCTATCAAGGTGTCCCAAATCTCCTTTGCTGATTTACACTGTGATATACGGAAGAATTCGTCCATACTGAGAGCGCTTTGAAGTATGTTGATTGCTTTCTTCTCATTCAAAATTCTCTTCTTGTCATCTTCATCATATGAGGATTTTATCTTTGGAGTGCCTGTGTTATTTATGACGCTCATAGGAACATGCGGACCAGTTTCTACGGTTTCCCATATACCGTCTCCTTGAGCCTCAAGATGTGCCTTCATACGGATTTTCCAAAAATCGAAATACTCTTCAGAAAAGAGTGGTGGCTTGTTACTACTTCCACCATCTTTGAAAACCGGGTTGATACTTGCGGAAGCCAAACTGAATCGTTAGGAACAGGTTACCTTAACCTGCTCTGATGCCAATTGTAAGTTCAGAGTGTGCCTAAGAGGGGGGGTGAATTAGGCTTATGGAAACTTTTTCGGATTTTTGGTGTTCTTTAATTTTTTTGTTGGTTATGTTCTTGGTGATGAATGCAGTAGAAAGCATAAAGAAAGTGGACACCAAGATTTATAGTGGTTCCCTTCACAATCCGAAGGTACTCCACTCCCCTTTCCACATGAAAGAGAGTTTTCATTATTGTTTTAGAAAGTACAACCTATCACACCATCAACCGGTGAGGCCTACAATCTAACAACAAAACAAACTAGTGTGCAAGAACAATCCTCTTGCAAAACACTAACCCTTGTGTCCAACAATCCTGGATCACAAGTCACAACAGACTATTCTGTAATTCTTTTTATAATTTGAGAGTACAATAGTAATATCAATACAAAGATTGATCTTCTCCTTTAATCAGAATTCACAACTTAATCTCAATACAAGTGTTCAAACAAATGGATGTGAAAGGTTATGCAAGTATGAACATTTTTTGAATGTATTTGAAATTATTTGAAAAGTAGTGAATATGATTCAATGATTTTTTTTTTGAAAATTGTTGGAGGTTTTTGTTAATCTAAAATTTTCAGAATTTATATCATCCAAAACACCTTTTCAAAAGGGTATATTTGAGTATGAGTTAACACATGGAAAGGTATAACATTCAAATAATTTTTGAACTTGAAATCAAACAATTTTTCAGAAAACGTTCAGTGTTAATCGGTTAACACTGTAACGTTGGCCCAAAGAATTTAAAGTTTTAGGGCGTTAACCGATTAACCTACATGGTTAATCGGTTAACACTGTAAAAACTTTGAAAAATTCTTAATTTAAAAGTGTTATACCAATTCCAAATGGTTATAAAATATGTTAATGCATTATGCAAAAATAATTTATAGTTTTGAACACTTGTATATCAATTAAATTAGAGAATTTGATATACCATAGCTTGTGTCCAAGTCTTGAAAGATGATCGAGCAAATGTACATGAAGCTTGAATGTTGATCACTTCCATAATACTTTGATCTTGGTCTTTTGAAAGCTTTTGACTTTTTGCACAGATGAAATGATCTTGAGTCTTGTTGTTGTTGTCATCAAAACCTTGAAACCTTGAGATGAAGCATGCTTCTACACAATTTTGTGGTATGAGTTGGTTTGTGAAGAGAATTCTTAGGGAGTTAAGCTTAGTATGTTAGACCTTACTAAGGGTATTCTTGAAGAGATTCGATAAGGTCAGAACTCTGGTTTGAGGTTGTAGATTGGTTGAATCTAAGGAATTAAAGTCGAAGGGATGATTTTTAGATTTATGGAAATAGTATCACGAGATACTGTGATAGAGTTTGTGTTCTAGACATTATTAAGTGGAATGAGAGTATTGAGGTAGATGGAGTATCCATCCCGGTGCTATGAGGATGTAACTGGATTTTAGGAAATTATTTTGAGGGTCATAGTTGAAGAGATAAGTGGTTGAGTTTGTATGTGCTAATTAGACTTGTTGGAAGTCGAGAATAAACGTCAGAGACCGTTGTGTCCGATGCAACCGTTGAATATTCTAGAGTGGAGATCGGATAGTATTCCGATGGATTTTATGTTGGGTTTTTTGGAGAATTTGAGGGATATGATTTTACTTGGGTGATTTTGGATAGAATGACTAATTTGGCTCTTTTCCTAACAAGTGAGATTAATCATTCAATGTTGAAGCTAGCTGAGATTGTGCAAGAGACGACTGAAAAGATCCAAAGGATCCAAGAAAGACGTGTTTTGAGAGTTACGATAGTAACTGGTGTTGGTCAAGCTTGAGGTCTCGGAAGCACACTGTGTTTTGTGATCTGTATCAGAGTGGCGCAGCAGAAGCGTGGGAAAATAGCAGGTTAGACTGTTTTACCGCTGTCACTCGTGGGAATTTACATGATGTGGTATGTGCCTAAGTTTAAGAAGTACATTGATTAGGATGAATGGTGTACAAGTGAAAGGTAATTTGACTGTTGAGGCATTGCTAGTTCAGGTGGATGAACGAGAAGTAACTTCGAGGTGAAGAGATTGCTTTGGTGAAAGTGGTCTGCTTAGGAGCTGTTTGATTGAGGTAATTTTGAGGACAAAATTCTTTTAAGTAGGGGGGATTTGTAACGCCCGTTCATTTTCATTAAATTATTTATGAATTGTTGGTGTGCCTTTATGTGGGAGTGTGTCTGAGTGGCGTTGGTGGATGCCCTTAGACTGTAAGAATTATTAATAACGATTGGAGTTTAATATTAATATAATATAATTAATAATTGGTGATAATTTAATAATTAATAGTAATGTTGTTATTATTATTATTATTACTATTATTATTATTATTAGTGGATGGAATAATGGGAATTAGGGAGTTATTAGAGAAGTTGTGGGAGAAAGAGCAAAAGAACGATAAACTGCTCAGAAAACTAAATTTGGAGGAAAAAGGTTGAGAAAAGAGAAAAAAGGATGTGGCTGTGGAGAAAGAAAGAACAGAAGAATTAACCGCCGAAGAGAATTGAAGGTTGTTGCAGAAGAGTCACCGGGAGAGCAAACCGGAAGTTTAGAGTTGTCCTCAATCCAAATGTAAGGGTGGGGTTCAATTCTATAACTGTGGGTATGATCAATTTCATGTAGGGAATTGAATCATAGGGTTAATGTTCCTGTAGATCGATAAATATTAAGGAGTAATGTTCCCGTAAGTTGAAGAAATATTAAGGATTAATGTTCCCGTGGAAATGTTCCCGTAGTAATATTCCCATGGAAATGTTCCCGTAGTAATATTCCTGTGGAAATGTTCCCGTGGTAGTGTTCCCGTAGTAATGTTCCCGTAGGTTGAGCAATATTAAGGGTAAATGTTCCCGTAGGTTGAGAAATATTAAGGGAATATTAAGGGTAAATGTTCCCGTAGGTTGAGAAATATTAAGGGTTAATGTTTGTCTACGCTTGCATCAGTGTTTATATCCTTAGTTTATGTAGTAATGTTGGGAATCGGCGCCAACACGCGCTAATTTCCCCTTTGTTGAGAAAAGGTTGTTATTATGCTCTTACTTGATCGACTTCAGGTAGGGAATTGAATTATAGATATAGTTCCCGTTACTCGATAAATGTTAGGGACAAGGTTTTTCTGTGTAGGAATGAATGTGTTATATCGTCAGTGTTGTACGATGTTGTATGGTTTCCCTTAATGAGGCAAGATTACTTGTCCCGTAGTTAACGAACCTTTTCAGGAACTATAATTAATTTAGTGAGTAAAAGTTGTAATGTTGTTCTTACGATAATGTGCTGAATTCTTAATTGTCGAAAGTATGTTGTTATTGTTCCCCTACATGAACAGATTGAAATGATGAATACTTGATGCACATGAAGTTGTTATGTCATTGTTGAGAAAATGTTATTATAATATTCTCCTTGGATTATGTTGATAAGTTGTAGTTATATGATGAGGGGTATGCCTCTTTTATGGACAATTTGGTTGTAGGCTTAATGCCTTGTTGCGTGGTTGTTGTTATTTGTCTCTGACATGGAAATGCTGTTGATTTTCCTCTGACATGGAAATGTTGTTGAGTTCTCAATTATAGAGATGAGGTTGTTTTTAATTGTTCTCTGCGAAAATGTGTTAGAGTCTTATTCATAGGAACGATATTGTTGGTAGTTCTCTGATATGAACAGATTGATGTGGTGAGTACATGATGTATGCGAAATGTGATGTTTTTGTTATGGATAATAGGTTGTAGGCGTGATGCCTTGTTGCATGGTTGTTGCACAGTTGTTGTTGTCGTGTTATAGTCCATAATAGTTGCATCTCATAGCATTTCATTTGGCCTGGATTGGAGACGGTTGTGTCTTTAATGACAAAATAAAATGATTGTGGAGAGTTGTCTCCCGAATTATTATGGAGTGTTGTCTCCCGAATTATTGTGGAGTGTTGTCTCCCGAATTATTATAGAGTGTTGTCTCCCGAATTATTGTGGAGAGTTGTCTCCCGAATTATTGTGGAGAGTTGTCTCCCGAATTATTATTGAGTGTTGTCTCCCAAAATGGTACCACATGCATATGCACATTTGAGTCGCATTGTTGAGTCACATTGTTGAGTTGCGTTGTTGAGTTGTTTTGGTGAGTTGCTGAGTTATGATGACAATTGTTGTGGTTATGAATAAAGAGTTGTTGTAGTTTATTATTACTAATATTTATGCGAACTGCTGGAATTATAATGCTGTGATAATATTCTGACATGACTTTTATCATGCCTTATGTTATGTTGTTGATATCTCACCCTTTACGTTGTATGTTACCTCCGTTGGTGGTAATTTGCAGGTAATCCGGAATAAAGTGTAGCTTTTCGTTTAAGGTTGTTGGTCGCTCTGATACGTAGCACTCTTGGGGGGATGAACGATTGATGTTATTGCTTTTATTTAATTTCCTTGTTGCTGAATTTTATCAAGTATTTTTAATTAAATTGGTGGCTGCTGTTAAGTGACAAATGTTGGTTGGATGCACTATACCGATGAATTAGTAGTGTTGATTTTTATAGTTGAAACTCGTTGTTTATGTTGAATTGATGCAAGATAATTACTTGCTGAATTTTAATGGAGTTTTGTTGCAAGTTTCATGGTCTTACTTTAATAATGTTAAATGTTGGAAATGTTTTATATTCCGCTGCAAATTAATAAGATGTCTTGTAATCAAAATGTTAGTCAAGTTATTGTTGTATGTTCATCCAACCTTCTGTGCTATGTATCATTACTAAATGCATGTTGTCTAATGGAGTTGTGAAATGTATGTTTCTGTGAGTTGAAATTGTAACGCCCAGAATTTGCTGATGTGACGGTCGTCACACCTTCATTATGACCGTCATGACCGTCACGATCGTGACAGCCCCTTACGACCGTCATGTTTACAAAATTTGTTGCACTCTGATTCTGTTTTCCTTAATTATCCGTCGGGTTAGATTGGGGTGTTACAACAAGTATGATGAGTTTTTTATTTTTGCAAAAAAAAGTGGCATACATACTGATGAATGCAGATGCTTGATTTTTTTATATTTTAAATGCAATGTCATGACATGTATGGATGCATATAAATAGAAAGCGATATGCTGAGCTAGAGTTTTTTTTCTTAAAAATGAATGCAACACAATTCTATGTGTGGGCTTGGGAAGGCGTGGATTTGGAATGATATAGGTAAATGAACAATAAAACAACCTACATAGGAAGCCTCCTTATGATAAGATAGTTCTGAGGTTTTTCTACCCAAACCACTCACAAATGTTAGCACTAGGGTTTTTGATAAAAGGCTCATAGAGTCATGGACCTTAGCTGAATCTTTGTCATGCAACAGGCTAGCCATACAAGGTGTGCACCTTGGGGGATGGCTCTATGCAATCTCTGAACTTAAACTTAGGGTTCTTTCAAAGCTCGAGTATAGAGCTTCACTAAAACAACATTTCCCAAAACCTCAAATGAATATATATATATATATATATATATATATATATATATATATATATATATATATATATATATATATATATATATATATATATATATATATATATATATATATATATATATATATATATATATATATATATATATATATATATATATATATATATATATATATATATATATATATATATATATATATAAAGTGATAAGAATAAAGCAAGATAGTAGGAAATAAAAAAAACAAAGAAGAAATGCATACAAAGCTAACACATATCAAAAAACTAACTACATTAGACTTGACTCTCAAATATTCCCTAGCATAGTCGCCGGTTGTCGCAATGCAAAAGTTACCCGAGCAAACGAATGCTCAAAATCAACAAGAGTTGTCAACGAAGTTTATTTTTAAAAGGGAAACATCAATAAAACCCTTAAAGAACGAAAACGTGATCATCACAATCAAATTCAGATTTGGGAGTAGATTATGCGTGTATAAGGTATTAACACCCCCATACATCTGTTGTATGCGACGTGAATCGTTTAGTTAGTTTTGCGAATGTAAGTGTTAGCTTAAGATATTTTTGATTTCTTCTATTTATTGCAGCGTATTTACAATGGGAAAAATTTTGATTTTTATTAGAGTGCTTGACAAGATGTTTGTTAAGTGCAAATTTTGACTTAAAATGAACTAATTTATTTATGGTCCCTTTGATCTTTTAACCAATTTAATCAAAACAAGCTTAGAAATGTAGAGAATGTTGAACAATGTTCTTTCCCTCGCACCAATCCCTGTGGAGACGATATAAATCCTTGAGAGAATTACTTCAAAACAAAATTTTTGCTTCTTATCGCTTTACTGCAGTTCGAACAATGTTGAGTTTTGCTCCTACATATCCCCAAGTGCGATGGGAAACTTCAAGCTAAGTAGTTATAGGTAGAAAATGTTTATTTGTTGATTGATTTTATCGAATGGTGTTTAGGTCGCATTCGAGCAGTTAAATATTGATTGTTCATCGCGCATATGTGGAATGAAACATGTGCTTGTTTGTCGTGTTAGAATGGATTAAACACCATTCGTTTATGAAAAAGTTTGCAGTCGTGCTTGGGAGAAAAATGTAGGTTTGATGAGTTGAAGTTATTTTAGGCGGAAGACAAATACTCAGTTAAAATAAGGCGTACACCTCGGATCCGATTATTCGGGTATCTAAAGGATGTACATCTAATTTTCCTTTTCAATCCAAGTTTAATTTATGAAATTTGTTTGTGAAAGATGAGTAATTGGTTGGAACAAAGTGTACATCTTGTGTTCGATTACTCAGGGATCAAAAGGATGTGCATCTAATTGTCCTTTTTAATCCAAGTACAATTGGGAATTTTTTAGCGGTAGATGAACAATTGATTGAAACAAAGTATACACTTTGCATCCTATTACTCGAGGATCAAAAGGATGTACAATAATTGTCCTTTTTTGGTCCAATTTATTGAGAAAAGGTTTAAGTTTGTCTTTAATGAAGAATAAAAAAAGAGTTTTTAATATTCACATTAATTATAAATTATAATTAATCAAATCAATACATTATTTGACTCAAATAACAAAAATTGAAAAGAAAAAAAAAGGAAAGGGGGTGCATGCATAGAAAACGAGGTTAAGTAAAGTAGAATCCAAATATGGGCCCAAAGGTTTAGGCCCAATAGTCAAAACAAGAGACCAAACAACAAAAGGAAAACTCAGCTCTCATGAACATCTGATAAAGATTAGACAGTACCAATCTAATTTAGGGAGCAACTAACTACCACTCACCAGAACCACTTGATTATGATCAAGTAATCATTAGATTGTCGCCCATGGTAGACCTCATGGGGGGATCCGGAATAAGATCCCTCCATTAAAAAAACAAATCCAGTCATATGTTGACATGTGGAATTTTTTAATTAAAATTAAAAACACACAACAGAAAGAAACATATATTAAAGAACAAATCAGAAAGTGTAAAAGACGATAACATAAGCGTTTTTATCCTCACCATAAGCACTTTTCAAAAAAATCACTTCTCCTTTCTCTCAGTTTCATCGCCTTTCTCTATTTCTCAAAATCAAACTCTCAAAATTCTTCCCTCGTGAACAAACATAGCAACACTAACCTATACCAAATCTTTTAAAATGCAGACACAACGATCGAAGGCCGAGGGTGAAAGTAAACAAAAGGGGATAGGGAAAACTACCAGTGGTGACGATCCATGGGTTGCTCGATTGATCTCAGAATGGTGGTTCTAGCGTTGTTTTCTCATGCACGATCCATAAAGGAGTAGTGGGGAATAAATGTCGTGTATGTGTAGTTACAAACAATGTTTTATGGTGGCCTGTCGCTACTGCGAAAATCGGCGTTGGCTGAACAGAAGAGTCGCCACTGTGCGTTATTTATCCCAAAGGAGGGAAAGGAAACGCTCGAAGTAAACCTACCGCAAAGACGGGAAAGGAATGGTCATCGCAACCAAATCCTGGATTCGGGAGTCGGTTACGCAAGGGGAAGGTATTAGCACCCCTCACGTCCGTTGTACTCGACAGGATCCACGCTTGTTTTCTAGTACGGATTGTTATTCTATCTAGTCTACAGGGTATGGGTTAAAAGAAAAGAAAATGACTCGGCAAAGTATCGCACTTTATGCCTACGTATTCCCATCTGGAACGAGAAATCAGAGTCAACGTAGTTCGCCTACCTACGGGAAAGGAGGGGAAGGTTGCTTGCTAGGATATCGCATCATATGCCTACGTACTTTCATACAGCATGAAAGATCAGAGCAAACGTAGTTCGGGCTACGAAAGACACAAATCTGTCTGTTTATCTTTTATCCTTCTGAAAAAAGGTTTTCTCTTAACTAACCGTCCAAGCGGACAAAAATGACGCTTTGATTGGTTTTCAGTCTTTTATGCAAGAACTGTCTTTTATTGATGTTTAAAATCTTATTATTGTGTTTTGACTGATTTTGAAAGGGAAGAGAAAGAACTCTAAAAACCTATGGTTAAAATGGGAATCAAAACTACCCTAATGTTGTCATGCATGGATTAACACCTAATGTCTGTCATATTTCTCTCTTGCGCAGAGAGAAACAGAGATCCTAGGGGATAAATGGAAAAGAAACAACAAATATACAGTAAAGCAGTAAAATGCATGAGATGCAGCAATACAAGCGAGGCAAGGGAGTCCCACTCAACCTCGAACCTGAGAAAACAATAGGCAAAGTCAAACAGCTTCACTTCAA
The DNA here is from genome assembly GCA_963859935.3 of Lathyrus sativus. Lineage (NCBI taxonomy): Eukaryota > Viridiplantae > Streptophyta > Magnoliopsida > Fabales > Fabaceae > Lathyrus > Lathyrus sativus. Next base: position 368,302,869 of record OZ012741.1, read on the forward strand.
ACCTATGGGAAAATTAGCAAACAGTACAGCAAAGAAAATAAACCCCAAAACCAGCTCTAACAGCACACCAACTCCTACAGCAACAGCTCTGAACAAATATCAAACTCTGACAGTTGATAAACAGCAAAAACAGCAACCTTCAAATGATCCCCAAAATCAAAATTCCATAGCCTCCAAGCCTTAGATAATCCCCATCTTCAGGGAACACCTAACTCCTCTAAACAAAGAGCCTTAAACAGTAAACACCTTCAAAACAGACAGCTTCAGACAGCAGATAGCTCCAAACAGCAGTAAACCTTAGCTTTAACAGTTGCACAGCTTTGACATGAGCAGGCTTCATCTTTATCAATCTTCAATGCAATTCTTATTATCTTCCATGGCTTCTTTCTTCAAGGCAAGCACTCCAGAAAAGGATCACTTAACAGAATAAGTTGAATGCTAAACAGCTTATTGACAACCAAAGGAAGCCTATAAGTGTTCAACATTATGAAAGGCAGGTTCCCTCAAAGTTCTACTTCCAAGATAAGCCACTTATCCCTCCAAAGGAGGGATGTGAATATCTTAGAAGGACTTTTAGTCATTGGGAGGAATGGAAGCACAAGATGCTTTCCATGCTTGTACAAAGAATTTGGTCTACTCTAGGGCTCTGCTTATTCCTATTTCCTATGTCTTCAACAAGTACCTTCAAGCACAAGAATACCCAAGCTACAAACACCATGATTTGTCTTCAATATTCTCACATGCTTCCCCATGCTCCACAAGCCAAGCCCGAGCCCCACATCCCAGAGAAATACCCAAAACCCAAGCAAACAAAGCAATACCCCAAGTGGGAAACACACCAATATCAACCAATTTGCAAAATCAAGTAAAAATAATAAAACTCAATATAAAATCCTAATTAAATTTCTAGGGGACCCTAACTATGTACCCTATACCCCATATAAACCCCAAGGCCTAAATCAATTTTAAAACCCTAAAACTATGCCCTAAACTGCACCTAATTGTTGTGAAACCCTAATCCTGATCACCCTAAAGTTGATGGTTCAAAACTATCCTAAATTAAATCACAAAAATGTGATAAAATTCCAGGGGTAACCTAATACTCTAATCTAACCATGGGAAAAAGAATTACATCCAAATATGAAATACAATGGCCATACTAACTTCAGCAAGTAACATATACCAAGTGTAAATGAAATAAAAGCAATTAAAAGTAAAAAGTAAACCAAAAAATGAAAACATGCATGAAATGCCAATTTTATTTTTTTTATAATTTCTTGATGCTCTTATTAAAATGAGGAAAAAAATCTCATGTAAAAATGACCATTTTTCAATTTATTATGATTTATTGAGTAAACTACATGCAAACATGAAAATCAATTAAAAATAAAAAAAACAGGTGTGGCAAATATTAATTTCTACAGTTCAAAAAGACAATTGGGCCCAGGAGGGGGGTGCCAACAACAAGCGTGTTGGGCCCAGACTGCTTCAGAAAAAACACTAAAGAAAAACGGGGGGGGGGGGGGGGGGTGGCGAATAGCAACTATTCGCCTTGTAATCCTGGTTGGGCCCCAGACTGGGGAGTGTGGATAGCAATTGCCTAAGGCCCAAAACGAAAACATGTGGGAAAGGGGTGTCAAGAGAAAAAATGGGGAGATGGTCAGCAAACCAACCACACTGGGCTTAAGGCCCGAATCTCATTCAACCTCAGTACTAGCAACAAAACCACAGTTCTCCTAACATTCCCTCACTACTGTTCACCTTCCTTCTTTCCCAAACCCTAATGGCGCCTCCACGCCCTCTCCATCCTCATCCCCTGAAACAACGCTCCTCTAACCTCAAGCGATTCCATCAACTACCACTCAGCTCAATACGAACTTCCCTAAATCAACCTTGCTCACAAACTAAGGTCTAAACTACCCTAAATTCCAGCTATCAACACAAGAAGAAACTACAATAAGTAAAAGGGATTGAGCGGAAACCTAGATGGGTGACTCAACGTTGAAGGTTCTGGATCTTGGATGAAACCTGAAGGGACGTCTGAAATTCTTGTTGAAGTTTCGAAGATCTACGGCGGCGGTTGCGTTCTCGAATCGAAGCTCAACGAAGATCTTGAGAATTGAAGAACGTGATGGCGTTCTTGGACGGCTTTGGAGATCTGGTGACGAGACCGAAAGGACTTGAAGATCTGGAAAAATGTTGCTCGAGGATTGATGCAGTGGATGAATTTCTGGAGAAAGGATGCACGAACGATGAACTCTGGGTTGATGCTCTCGGCGTTGGCAATTTTGCTGGAGAAAAATCTCAGATGATCAAGTTGATAGATGAACAATGACGCTGAATGATTGAAGCTGAGGTGAGAATTTGGGAGAATTGTTTGATGAAGGAGCAGATTCCGACGACGATATGAGTCTTCCGGTGAAGGGTGGATGGAGGTAGACGAAGAAGTTTGAGAGTGTTTCTTGAATTTCTGGGAAATCTCAGTTTCCGGTGGATTCCATGGACTCCGGCGACGGTTTGGCAGTTACCGGCGAGAAGTTACGGTGGAGGACGGTGTCTCCAGTGGCGTTTGCATGTGTTCCGGTAGGGTTGTGGTGACGGGACGCGTGGCAATGAGAAGGAGGGAGAGAGAGACACGTGGGGCCAGAGGGTGATAGTGGAGGAAACACGTGTGAGGAGAGAGAGTGAGTGGGTTGTGTGTTGGCAGAGTCTGAGTGAGTGTTGAATGAGGTGGCTAGCCCTGAATTACACGCGTGGCTCCCTATTTAAATGACACCTGGCGCGAAATTCTGGACCTTCTGACTGGGCTTCTGAGATTTGTGGATAATGAGGCCCATTAATACTAAACTCAGAATTAATGATGATTAAGGACTAATAGAATCTGGGTACAAGATATTAGACCTAATGCCTCAATTAAGACTAATTACCCTAATTAAAGCAAACGGAATTAATTAAAAAAAACCCTAATTAAACTTCTAATTAAACCTAATTAACCTATTAAAACAGAAAACAAATTATTTAACATCTAAAAATCTATCTAAAAATCCAATTAAATCTATAAAATCAATTAAACCTATTAAAATCTAAAAAACTAATAAACCTATTAAATCCTATATAAACTCTGTAAAATCAATACTAAAACTAATAAAACTATATCATTCTAAAAAAACTATTATCTATTAATATTCTAAAAATCATATTAAAATCTATTTAAAACTATTGATCTTCTCAAAACTATATTGAAAATCTATATTAAAAAACTATACTATTCTATTTAAACTAATATCTAATGGGCTAAAATCTATTAAATCTAAAAAAGAAGAATATCTATTTAAAAATCTAAAAACTATTTATGAGAATCTATTAAATTCTATAAAATAAAATACTAACCTATTTAATATCTAAAAACAAATAAATCTATTGAAAAAATCTATTAAATGCATTAAAAACCTAGAAAATAAAAGAAAAATCCCAAAAAAACCAGGAAGCCGATTAAATCAATTAGAGAACGATTACGCAACCATAGCGAAACTCGGGCACCGAGATGGCCTGAAAACATAGGGAGCGAGCACCAATTCTCAAAATACGCTTATCCCAACCGGCCTGAACTGCCTGAAACGCCAGGGGCTGCAATCCCGATAAAATCAATCTGACTGAGAAAATTGCAATTCATGCAGTATGCGAATGCGAATGCTAAATGCGTCGAAACATAAACCAGATATGGGAACCGGTTGGTCAAATTTTGGGGTACAACATGGCCAATTGCTTTCGTGTGCACGATGTGGTTGTGTCGATGGAGCGGCGACTTTTTGACTTTTGTTTCCTTCACGTTTCTAGCAGAAAAGATATTTCAGGTTCAATTTTTTCTTCTTCTTGTTATTATGTTATGTTTTTAGTTTTTGGTTCTTGTTGATTTAGTATTGCCATGTTGATTTTCGGTTCTTTTTTATGTTAGTATTTTATTGTTGTTTGGTATTATTTTGTATTGTTTTGTATTGTAGAGTTTATGGAATGAAGGTGTTAAGTTATTAATGGTGTTATGTTGAAGGTTGCAAGGTAATAGTGATTGGTTTATTGAATAAAGGCGGGTACACGTGAGGGAGTTCTTTTCTTTTTGAGTCAACAAGAATTGTGTTGGCCTAAGTGAAAAAGGGTTTTTGAATTGACTTCTTTGGCTGAATTTTTCCTGTGGATTTTATGTGCTTTTGTGAGAGAGGTTTTGTATCGATTTTTTTACTCTTTTGTGAAAAATTCTACTCCTATTTATACTAATTTTTAGGTCAACTAAAATAGAAAATGAAATCAATATTAACAAATTATGACCAAAAAAATCAAATATTACTTGTATGAAAGAAAATCATACAAAATAATATCCAACTCTTTTCTTAATCATTAAGATATGGACTAAAAATTAAACTACATAATTTTAAAAATTATTTTTTTAAAATATTTTTTATAAAAGAAAATAAAAATGTAAAAATAAAATAAAAGATGTAGAAACTATTTATTTTATTTTAAGGAAATTAAATAAATAACTATTAAACAAAATACCCCCAAAACAAACATTTTCTTTTGAAAGTTTTTTAAAAATAATAATGAAAAATACGATAAAAATCACACAAGTTATCTACCTAAATATTTTTAAAAACATTGACAAAATTAGGGTACAACAATAAGTAACATTTTCGTATTGTAACAATTCAGATTTGATGAGTAATGAAAGCTTGTATATAACTATCTTTTCTTCTATATTGCTTCTTCTCCATGTTTAGTTTGAGTCTTAATATGGTATAATTGACTTGTGATCAAGCTTCATCCGCTGTATTCGATTAATTTCTCTCACCAATCTCTGTTTTCTTTCATATTTCATCATAATCCTTTCATTTTTTTCATCTTTCATCCTCATCTCAGCGTGCTATTGCAATTTTGTCAACAGTGTTAATGGAGGATCATCCTCAAGTTCCAACAAGGGTTATCAAACAGATACCCTAAATCCCTAATTCATGCACCTAAATGAAAATCCATCTTTGGTTCTTGTTTCACAACGTACTCTAGCAACCACTCTCATTCTTGTTCTCATTCCGTGAATAAGGCTCTATAATTACATAAGTTACATTTCATTAACTATGTTTTTCCTCGACCACTTGATTAAGATCACAACTCAATAGCTTGGGATAGGTGTAACACGATGATTATGTCGTGGATCAATAATATTGTTGAATCAGAGATTTCTCAATTCATTTTGTGAATGGAAAGTGCACCTGAGTTGTGGAGTGAATTGGAGGATTTTTTTTATCAAGGAGATGTCTTCAGAATCTTAGACATTCAAGAATAAATGTTCACCTTGATACAAGGTGGTTCTTCTATTTCTTCTTATTATACAAATCTTAAGAAGTTGTGGCAAGAATCAGATAATTTTTGTCCAATTTCTGAATGTAATTGTGATACCACATGTTAAGCATTCAGCAAAGTTCATGCTTAAAAAGATGGAGACCAAGTTATTATATTTCTAAAGCAATTGAATGATCAATATTCAACATAAGTCACAAATAATGTTGATGCATAATTTACTCATTACTTGTTCAAAAAGAAAGAAAGGTTGTCACAGAACTTGATGAATCCAAATTTCTTGCTTTCCCCAATTAGAATCAAAATTCACAACAAAAAGGAAATCCAAGTTATCATGGTAGAGGCATAAGAGATGGAAGATTTTAGGGTGGCCCAGGTGGAGGCACAAGAATATGTATTTAATGTTGAATGACTAATCATACAATAGATTTTTACTTCAAAAATAACAGATTTCCTCCTCATTGGTAGCAACATGGTGCACTCAATAATAATGTAGTTGTAGAAGGAAAAGCAGATGAATCCTAATCTTAATTCAATGAAGAAAATGAGCAAGATCACAGTTTTTTGGCTTTCGCTCCAGATCATCACAAGGCTAACTAACTTCTCTTTCTCCTTATAACGTTTATCACATGTAGCTTTTTTTTTGCTCATAAAATGATTGAGATGTTGTTTCTTTAACAAAAGGTGGAATGTATGTTGGTCATTATGATTTTTAGGAAGTTTCAACATGACCACCAAGAAAATAAGAACATATTACAAATTTATTTACAACATCAATAATTAAAGGCTCATAAGATTTACCTATTATTTTTAAAATATTACTTACAACTTGGGATCTTCAACATCTTTAGAGACAATCCCTTGTGTTGGATTTTAGGAATTTGATCTAACTTTTGAATTCCTTTCCTTTGTAGGTTTAACCTTCAGTTTACCAAGTATTTGCATTTTCATTAAGTTCTTAGATTGAAAAAACTTTCATACATATATTTCATAACTTATAGAAAAATAATCTCCACTATTTATTATAATAAATATTGTTCTAGACCGGTCCTAGGCCCAAAAAAAGGTATAAAAGGTCCAATTTGAACCATCCTATAAAGATTAATATTTGAGGTGGAGGAGATCTTTTATTTAGGTTTATAAATATGATATGGTTTCCAATCTAATTTCAATTATTCGTGGATCGTTGATCTCCCTGTAAAAGTGATATGTGATGGTCACGACATGCTATGGATGAGATGTTTTATGAGCTAATTCTTCTCTTTGGGAGAAAAATCCTATTATGGCATCCCTTCCTAAAGTTTGGAATTGATTCTTCATCAAGTTTGAGAGAGTTGTGTTTCTTCTAAAGTGTTGGCATTTTCTTGGCAACTTTTGCAAGATAAGATCTCCATTAGAGAGAATTTCTTTTGGCGATAGAATTTAGTTGATCTATAAGATATATATTATGTTGTTTGTAGGGGATCAATATAGTCAAATTCTGATCTTTTGTAACTTGTTAAGTGGTAGTGTCTATGTGGTATATGATGTTTAGGTAGTCAGGGTAGTGTTTGGTTCTTCTTACGAATCTCATTTCTCTTTTGAATCATTTATCACGTTGGAGGAAATGTCTAGGATTAAGTAGTTTATTCATGATTTGATATTTGGTAGATTGGTCGATTTGAAAATCTCATAATTATAGCATTTTTTAGGTTTTTGAACTAGTGTAGGATGCAGAAGAGAAGAGAATTTTCTTGTCTTGGAAATGGCATCTTGGTAGGTATGCGGACAACTAATATGTTTTCTCTACTTTCCTTGAGAATCATATCCTTTTCTTAAATTAATAATGGTTTGAGAGTCTTTTACCTTGCTCTTATGGCATAATTTTTTTTGGTGCTTTTATTAAAATACTTGTTTTTGTTTTTGTTGTTATGTTTTTGTCGATGGTGTTCTAATTATTGTTCTCCTCTTTTTAATCATTGTTTATTTATTTGGTTATTTTTGTTGTCTGGCTATACGGTTGATGTAATTGTTTCTAGACTTAAATAGGTCATTCATCCATATAAGTTGGAAAGATTTTTTTTCCATGTATCTTTTTTTTTTGTTAAATAGTCCTTGAATGTTGAGAAATATTTGGGTTTCATCCCTGGCGTCAACATTCTGCTACAAAAAAAAAAAAGCAACGTGGCAAATGATACTGAGGAGGCTTTCCTATGTTCCAATTGCATAATCAAATTGTGATATGGATTCTATACTTATATAATTTTAAAAGGAATGACGGGATAAAAAATTTGATATTTAAAATTCATCTTCTTCTTCCTCAATCCATCTCCAACCTCTAACCTCAATATTTTTTTTTCATCACTAACCTCAATTTTTTCATCTCCAACCTCCATTTTTTTCATCTCTAACCTCCATTTCCAACCTCTAACATCCATCTCTAACTTCCATTTTTTTTGCATTTCCAACCTACAACCTCCTTCTCCAACATCCAATTTATCTTTTCCAACCTCCATGTTCAACCTCTAACCTCCATATCAACCTACATTTTATCATCTCCAACCTCCATCTCTAATCTCCAACCTCCATTTAATCATCTCCGACCTCCTTTTTTACTCATCTCCAACCTCTATTTCTACACATTGAAGCATGTCTTCAACAATGAGCATGACGTTTGCTTCTTAAGAGAAACAATGGCAACAAAAACAGGAACTGAAGTTGCAGCAGCCAGGTGGAATCTGAAGAGAATTTGATGAAGAATTCTTATACTTTTTCTACACATTGTAAATATATGATCATGAAAAGAACTAGCATATTTGCAATGAAGGTAGCAATGGAATATAAGTTTGTTTTTCTCCTTCTACTGTAGTTTGTGATTGTTACTACTGTATTTGTTCATTCATACTTGGAGAGGTACTTTCATTGGGTGATTTAGCAATAATTGATTAGTTTTATTCCCAATTTGAACATTATAAATATTCTGCTTGTGTTTGGTATAATTCTGCAATTTTTCTAGGATACACAATATTAAAGATAAATAACTTCAAATAGAATGCAATCCAAATATATGCATCTAAGATAATATATCCAAATAGGTTGGAGGATGAAGATAAGAAAAAATGGAGGTTGAAGATGCTGAAAAATGGAGGTTAAAGGTTGGAGATGAAAAAAGTGGAGGTTGAACGTTGGTGATGAGGAAAAAATCGAGGTTGCAGATGAAAAAATGGAGGTTGGAGATGAGGAAAAAAATGGGGTTGAATGTAAAACCCTAAAATTAGTGTTACTTTGATTTTATGGTGTTTTGGATGATTTTATTATATTTATTATATTTATTATTATTATTATTATTATTATTATTATTATTATTATTATTATTATTATTATTATTATTATTATTATTAATTATTTTGAATTTATTATTAAGAGATACTGGGAAATGATTTAATGGGACATGGTTAGTGGGGAAATAAAGAAATAAAAAGTCGATTATTAAAAGAAAGAGAGAGAGAGAGAGAGAGAGAGAGAGAGAGAGAGAGAGAGAGAGAGAGAGAGAGAGAGAGAGAGAGAGAGAGAGAGAGAGAGAGAGAGAGAGAGAGAGAGAGAGAGAGAGAGAGATCCTTAGGGTGTTTATGTGAATTAGTATGTTTGCTCATTATTATGTGTATAATTGTTGAATTCATGTTAACCATGCTGAAGATGTGTTAGTATGAATGATTTTGTGTTTAATTGATACCATATTGTTGTATTATGATTATGTGTTATATTCAAATGCTTATATGTTGAATTGTTGTGAAAATTATGGGTTATGGTTGATCGAATCAAGGGGGTAAATTATGCATTTTTTTGTCCCTTATTTGAGTATCAACAACTATGATTCGAATCATGAAGTCTATGATCTGAATCACAAAGTAAATTTTTAGCTGAAATTTAGTTCTATTTTCCATGATTCGAATCATGAGTTCTGTTATTCGACTCATGAAGGCAAGTTATGTTTAGAATCTTGTTTTCGTCATATCTTGAGTTCAGTAACTTTGATGAGTTTTGTGACTCAACTCATAAAGGCAAAGATTTATCCTATACTAAGTTTTATAGGCCTTGTAGATGTGTTGGATGTTTGTGATTATTAAAGTATTTTGAGGCAAAGTCGGACATGAGTTCAATGTTGGTAAACTAATGCGAGACCCTAATCTGACAATGCAAGTTTGATAAATTATGGTGAATCCCAAATGTGGCAATAAATGTAAGTGTGTTCAAAATAGGAAGGAGGTTCAGGAAGGATTCATGTATGTTTCATCATGCATCATACTAGAGTGGGAGTAGTTTTTCTTCTAAAAAGAGTGTTGTAGTACATACATAGCTTGCATGTAGTCTTAGGCTATTGAGTCTAGAGAGAGTGTTATAGTACGAACATAACTTAAATGTACTTCAAGAATAGAGTTTAGCTATAATGTTGTAGTACGAACGTAGCTCTCATGCACTTATAAACTATTGAGTTTAGTGAGAGTGTTGTAGTACGAGACGTATCTCACATGTACTCGTAAGCTATAAATCTCAGGAAGTGTGTTGTGGTACAAAACATAGCCCACAAGTACTTCAAGAATATATTCAGAATTGACTTTTTTGGCTGACTTTTTCCTGTGGATTTTGTGTGCTTTTGTGAGAGAGGTTTTGTATCGATTTTTTTTCTCTGTTGTGAAAAATTTTACTCCTATTTATACTAATTTTTAGGTCAACCAAAATAGAAAATGAAATCAATATTGACAAATTATGACAAAAAAAAATCAAATATTACTTGTATGAAAGAAAATCATACAAAATAATATCCAAATCTTTTCTTAATCATTAAGATATCGAATACAAATTAAACTAAAAATTAAACTACGTAATTCAAAATACTCATTTTTTTTATATTTTTTATAAAAGCAAATAAAAATGCAAAAATAAAATAAAAGGTGTAGCAACTATTTGTTTTTCTTTATTTTAAGGAAATTAAATGAAATAACTATTAAAAAAATACCCCCAAAACAAATATTTTCTTTCGAATTTTTAAAAAAAAATGAAAAATACGATAAAAATCACACAAATATCTACCTAAATATTTTTTAAAACACGGACAAAATTAGGGTACAGCAATAAGTAAAATTCTCCCATTGTAAGAATTCATTTATGAGTAATGAAAGTTTGTGTATAATTATATTTTCTTCTATATTGCTTCTTCTCCATGTTCAGTTTGAGTTTTAATATGGTATAATCGACTTGTGATCAAGCTTCATCCGCTCCATTCGATTAATTTCTCTCACCATTCTCTATTTTCTTTCATCACGGTCCTTTCATTTTTTTTTCATCTTTCATCCTCATCTCAGCATGCTATTGCAATTTTATCAACAGTGTTAATGGAGGTCCTCCTCAAATGCCAACAAGGGTTATCAAACTGATACCCTAAATCCCTAATTCATGCACCTAAATAAGAATCCATCTTTGGTTCTTGTTTCCCAACTACTCTCCAGCAACCACTGTCATTCTTGGTCTCAATCCATGAATAAGGCTCTAATATTACATAAGTTACATTTCATCAACTGTGTTTTTCCTTGACCACTTAATGATGATCACAACTCAATAGCTTGAGATAGGTGCAACACAATGATTATGTCATGGATCAACAATATTGTCGAATCAGAGATTTTGCAATTCATTTTTTGAATGGAAAGTGAACCTAAGATGTGGAGTGAATTGAAGGATTTTTTTATCAAGGGGATGTCTTCAGGATCTTAGACATTCAAGAAGAAATGTTCACCTTGATACAAGGTGGTTCTTCTATTTCTTCTTATTATACAAATCTCAAAAAGTTGTGCTAAGAATCGGATTTTCGTCCAATTTATGAATATAATTGTGATACCATTTGTCAAGTATTCACCAAAATTCATGCTTAAAAAGATGGAGACCAAGTTGTTAGATTTCTCAAGTGATTGAATGATCAATATTCAACAGTTATGTCACAAATAATGTTGATGGATCCTATTCTAAATATTTGCATAGTTTACTCATTACTTGTTCAAAAAGAAAGACAGGTTGTCATACAACTTGATGAATCCAAAGTTATTGCTTTCCCCAATTAGAATTAGAATTCACAACAAAAAGGAAATCCAAGTTATCATGGTAGAGGCATAAGAATGGAAGATTTCATGGTTGCCAAGGTAGAGACACAATAATGTGTATTTAATGTTGAATGACTAATCATACAATAAATTCTTACTTCAAAAAGAATATATTTCCTCCTCATTGGTAGCAATATGGTGCACTCAATAATAGTGTAGTTGCAAAAGGAAAAGCAGATGAATCCCAATCTTAATTCAATGAAGAAAACGAGCAAGATCACAGTTTTTTGGCTTTCACACCAGATCATCACAAGGCTAACTAACTTCTCTTTCTCCTTATAATATTTAACATAGGTAGCTTTTTTTGCTCATAAAATGATTAAGATGTTGTTTCTTTAACAAAAGGTGGAATGTATGTTGCTCATTGTAATTTTTAGGAAGTTTCAACATGATCACCAAGAACATAAGAACTTATTACAAATTTATTTACAACATAAATAATTAAAGGCTCATAAGATTTACCTATTATTTTTAATATATTACTTACAACTTAGGATATTCAACATCTTTAGAGACAATCCCTTGTGTTGGATTTTATGAATATGGTCCAACTTTTGAATTCCTTTCCTTTGTAGGTTTAATATTCACTTTACCGAGTATTTTCATTTTCATTAAGTTCTTAGATTGAAAAAACTTTCATATCATATATTTCATAACTTATAGAAAAATAATCTCCACAATTTATTATAATAAGTACTGTTCTGGACCGGTTTTAGGCCCAAAAAAGGTCTAGAAGGTCCAATTTGAACCATCCTATAAATACTAACATTTGAGGTGGAGGAAATATTTTCTTTAGGTTTATAAATAGGATATGGTTTCCAATCTAATTTCAATTATTCATGGATCGTTGATCTCCCTGTAAAAGTAATATGTGACGACATGTTATGGATGGGATGTTTTATGAGCTAATTCTTCTCTGTTGGAGAAAAATCCTATTATGACATCCCTTCCCAAAGTTTAGAATTGATTCTTCATCAAGATTGAAAGAGTTGGGTTTCTTCTAAAGTGGTGGTATTTTCTTGGCAACTTTTGCAAGATAAGATCTCCACGAGAGAGAATTTCTTTAGGCGATAGATTTTGGTTTATCTATAAGGTATATTTTGTGTTACTTGTAGGGGATCAATATAGTCAAATTCTCATCTTTTGTAACTTGTTAGGTGGCAGTGTCTATGTGGTATATGATGTTTAGGTGGTTAGGTTAGTGTTTGGTTCTTCCTACGAATCTCATGTCTCTTTTGAATCATTTATCATGTTGGAGGAAATGTCTAGGATTAAGGTAGTTTGTTCATGATTTGGTATTTGGTAGATTGGTCGATTTGAAAAGCTCATAATTATAGCATTTTTTAAGTTTTTGAACTAGTTTAGGATGTAGGTGAAAATATAATTTTCTTGTCTTGGAAATGGTATCTTGGTAGGTATGCGGACAACTAATATGTTTTCTCTACTTTCCTTGAGAATTATATCATTTTCTTAAATTAATAACGGTTTGAAAGTCTTTGACCTTGTTCTTCCTGCATAATATTTTTGGTGCTTTTATTAAAGGACTATGTTTTTGTTTTTGTTTTTGTGTTTTTGTCGATGGTGTTCAATTTTTGTTCTCCTCTTTTTGAGCATTGTTTATTTATTTGGTTATTTTTGTTGTCTGGCTATACGGTTGATGTAATTGTTTCTAGGCTTAAATAGGTCATTCATCCCTATAAGTTGGCAAGATTTTTGGTTTTGTCCTATGTTCTCCTATGTTCCAATTGCATAATCAAATTGTGATATGGATTCTATAGTTATATGGTTTTAAAAGGAATGACGAAATAAAAAAAATGATATTTAAAATTCATCTTCTTCTTCCTCAATCCATCCCCAACCTCCAACCTCCATTTTTTTCTCATCACTAACCTCTAACCTCCATTTTCAACCTCCATTTTTTCATATCCAACATCTAACCTCCATTTTATAACCTCTAACCTCCACCTCCAACCTCTAACATCTATCTCCAACTTCCATTTTTTCATTTCCAACCTACAACCTCCTTCTCCAACCTCCAATTTATCTTCTCCAACCTCCATCTTCAACCTCTAACCTCCATATCAACCTACATTTTATCATCTCCAACCTCCTTTTTTTCCTCATTTCTAACCTCTATTTCTACACATTGAAGCATGTCTTCAACAATGACCATGACATTTCCTTCTTAAGAGAAACAATGGCAACAAAAATATGAATTGAAGTAGCAGCAACAAGGTGGAATCTGAAGAGAATTTGATGAAGAACTATTATACTTTTTCTACACATTGTAAATATATGATCATGAAAAGAACTAGTATATTTGCAATGAAGGTATCTATGGAATATAAGTTTGTTTTTCTCCTTCTACTGTAGTTTGTGATTGTTACTATTTTATTTGTTCATTCATACTTGGAGAGGTACTTTCATGGGGTGCTTTAGCAACAATTGATTGGTTTTATTCCCAATTTGAACATTATAAATATTTGGTTTGTGTTTGATATGATTCTGCATGTTTTCTTTGATACACAATATTAAATATAAATAACTTAAAATAGAATGCAATCCAAATATAATGCAACTAAGATAATATATCCAATTAGGTTGGAGGATGAAGATGAGAAAAAATGGAGGTTGAAGATGATGAAAAATGGAGGTTAGAGGTTGGAGATGAAAAAAGTGGAGGTTGAACGTTGGTGATGAGGAAAAAAGGAGGTTGGAGATGGGGGGAAAATGGGGTTGAATGTAAAACCCTAAAATTAGTGTTACTTTGATTTTATGGTGTTTTGGATGATTTTATTATATTTATTATTATTATTATTATTATTATTATTATTATTATTATTATTATTATTATTAATTATTTTAAATTTATTATTAAGAGATAATGGGAAAGGATTTAATGGGACAAGGTTAGTGGGGAAATAAAGAAATAAAAAGTTCATTATTCTATGAGAGAGAGAGAGAGAGAGAGAGAGAGAGAGAGAGAGAGAGAGAGAGAGAGAGAGAGAGGTTAGTATGAATTAGTATGTTTTCTCATTAATATGTGTATAATTGTTGAATTCATGTTAACCATGATGAAGATGTGTTAGTATGAATGATTTTGTGTTTAATTGATACCATATTGTTGTATTATGATTATGTGTTGTATTCAAATGCTTATGTGTTGAATTATTGTGAAAATTATGGATTATGGTTGATTGATTCGAATCAAGGGGTAAATAATGCAATTTTGTCCCTTATTCGAGTATCAACAACTATGATTCGAATCATGAAGTCTATAATTTGAATCATAAAGTAAACTTTTAGCAGAAATTCAGGTCTATTTTCCAGGATTCGAATTATGAGTTATGTTACTCGACTCATGAAGGCAAATTATGATTAGAATCTTGTTTTCGTCATATCTTGAGTTCAGTAACTTCGATGAGTTTTGTGACTCAACTCATAAAGGAAAAGATTTATCCTATACTAAGTTCTATAGGCCTTGAATATGTGTTAGATGTTTGTGATTATTAAAGAATTTTGAGGCAAAATAGGACATGAGTTCAATGTTGGTAAACTAATGCGAGACCCTAATCTGACAATGCAAGTTTGATAAATTATGGCGAATCCCTAATGCGGCAATAAATGTAAGTGTGTTCAAAATAAGAAGGAGGTTCAGGAAGGATTCATGTATGTTTGATCATGCATCATACTAGAGTGAGAGTAGTTTTTCTTTTAAAAAGAGTGTTGTAGTACATACATAGCTTGCATGTAGTCTTAGGCTATTGAGTCTAGAGAGAGTGTTGTAGTACAGACATAACTCAAATGTACTTTAAGAATAGAGTTTAGCTAGAGTGCTACAGTATGAACGTATCTCTCATGTACTCATAAACTATTGAGTTTAGTGAGAGTGTTGTAGTACGAGACGTATCTCACATGTGTACTCCTAAGCTATAGATCTTAGGAAATGTGTTGTGGTATAAAACATAGCCCACAAGTACTTCAAGAATATATCATGAGTCAAGTGTCTGGTTCCATATGCATATGGAGTAGAGGATAAGGTGCATTGCATAAGCATTCATGTGTATGTTGTGTAATTTCGTATGAGTATGTGTATGTACTGGTGTAATTTCATATGAATGTATGTTATGAGTTGTGTTATCCTTTGTTATTATTATACCATATATTTTGTAGAATATATTCTCACTCATCTGATTCTATGTTTTCATGATATGAATCATGTGTAGGATATCCCCAGGTTGAGACTTAGGAATAATCATAATATGGTACTTTTGTTGAAGATGGTGTAGAAGACCACTTCATTAGTTTTCTTTCATGTTTATGTATGTTGAAATATTAAATCACCAAGTATGTTTGGTTTGTAATAAGGATCTGGTATTGTGACATCGAGGTCGGGATTCATGGTTTTAAGATTATTATGTTTGGTTTATATTTTCTCCAAGTACTCATATATGAGAATTTTTATGTTATTTGAATTAATGTGATACCTTGTTTTATTATTTGAAATGAATATTTCGCAAATCACGCCTTATAAAAATGATTTTTTTGTTTGGTTTTAGGGTGTCACATTGGAGACAAAAAAATGGAGATTGGAGATGAGAAAAAAAATGGAGGTTGGAGATTAAAAATGGAGGTTGAAGGTTGGAGATGAGGAAAAAATGGAGGTTGGAGGTTGAAGATAACGAAAAAATAGAGGTTGGAGATTAAAATATGAAGGTTAGAGATAGAGGTTAAAGGTTATAGATGAGAAAGAAAAAACGGAGGTTGGCGGTTGTAGATTGATTGAGGAAGAAGAAGATGAATTTGTAATTTTTTTAAAGATTTTATCCTCTCAGGCCAATTCATTGGTATTTCAAACTAGAAACGTTTGCCACGTATCATTTTAGTATAGGAAACTTGACGTCATGGATGAGTATCGAAAGGATATTAATATTAAAAATCTATTTAAAAAAAAGTATAGGGACGAAAATCAAAAATTCGCTAACTTACATGAACGAAAGACCTATTTAACTTTATTTTTATTTTTGAGATGCTCTTTTTGTTTAATATTTGTCCTTTGTATTTGTTATGTTTTGTTGTAATTCATTGTTGTATTTAGTGGTACCAAGTTTGTACATCTTGTAACTATTGCTGATGATTTTTCTTATATTTTGGGATCTTTGGACCTATATATATATATATATATATATATATATATATATATATATATATATATATATATATATATATATATATATATATATATATATATATATATATATATATATATATATATATATATATATATATATATATATATGCCACTACTAATATTATCTCTCCCTTGTTTATATATATATATATATATATATATATATATATATATATATATATATATATATATATATATATATATATATATATATATATATATATATATATATATATATATATATATATATATATATATATATATATATATATATAAACAAGGGAGAGATAATATTAGTAGTGGCAGTTAGATAGTTTGGTTTTTAGACATTTTTTATTTTAGAAGTTACTACTTTGTTGTATTATACTTTTATCCTTCATTCAATAATCAAGTATGTATCTATTTCTTCATCTTCTCTCCTCAAATTCGGTGCTACTAGCTACATTTCTTCACATGTATACACCAATTGTGTAATGCATAATAATATATTCAAAATATATTATTAGTTGATATAAAATTGTCATCTCTTCAATACATTATTTTTATAACCAATTTTTCATCTCTTCGGCGTTATTTCTAAATAAATAAATTATCGTCTCTTTTATGTGTTATTTATACAACTATATCTTTTCTATTTGATTAATGATGTTCATCATTTGAGATTTTTTCTTTACTATTACGAATAGCTAGAACATAAAAAAAAAATATAATAGATTATATTAAATAGGACAATAAACTTTTAAGATGATAAATAATTATTAGAGACATTTAACATTAATTCCAGTTTAATAAATATTCTTTGGCACTTGTGCTAAAGTCGTTTTTTCTGAAGTTAACATGGCATGAAAATTCCATTTATAAAGTGGTAAAAAACTATTGAGTAAATGAAAAAAAATATGGCTCAAATTCACATCTTTGTTTATGTGTTGATCATCTTTCTTTCTCTAGTTTTTGCAGTAACCAATGGAAGTATGTAATTTTTCATACACTGTTCAACTTTGTTTAATACATCATATTATTTCACCTTTCATTATTTATTTATTTATTTATTTATTATTTGACAATGCAGTTATCATTCTTTGCTATCATGACACCGATTGTCCAAAAAGTTTTCTCCGAGAAATGAAGTGCCATAAAAATATTTGTTACAACACGTTTACATAACAGATTGAGTTTGAAAATGATGATGTTATTTTAAATTATGTTATAATGTTTACTTTTATAATTTATTTCAAAATTTGATTTATGTTTCTCTAGTTCTTGGGTTTTTATATTATACAAGTATTTATTTGTTTGCTGATAGAAGATATAATAAACAACAACGTTGTAGTATAATTATAATTAAAAAAAGAAACTTTAATAAATAAATGCAATTTATAAGTAAGGAGATAATAGAGAAAGATGACATATAATAACTATTTTGATTTTCCAATATAAAATAGTTAACTGAAAGCATTAAGGTATGTTTTAGTCCAACCAATTATACTTTAGATTATATCAAGAAAATGAACTCACAGAACTTAGGCTTGCTAGTTTTTGTCAATGATAATTTGTTTTAAATTTTAATTTGACCTTTATTTTGTATAAATAGAACTTATGTACAAATTATGCGACAAAACTAGAACATTTTATTTTATAACTAGAATATCAAATTATGCAGTTCATAAAATTTGTAATAGAAATTAATGTACACATATCCAAAATGGTACACCAAAAGAGTTTATAGGCATACTTCAAAACGAAATCATAATGACACAATCAAATATATGTGTAACAGAAAATCTATACACAATGTTTACAACAATCAAGAAAAACTAGTGTTGTTGAGATTTATAAAAAGATAAGAAGCAACCGACCCAACGTGATCGGATTTAATCTATATCTTCTTATGGAATGGAGTTGTGTCGTTAAACATCTATAATTTGAACAAAATTTAAATTAGGATAGCCCAACAACAATAACAACATTAAAAATTCAACTTACATAAAAAAAACAATAATCTTTTAACATAAGCTTTTTAATATAAATATTTTTAATGTTGTATCATAAAAATAACAACAAATTAATACATAAATTAAAAAACACAAATAACAACACACAACACACAACACAATTTTTTAAGCCGGACTTATACTTACATCCCCTACATACCCTCTATCAACATCTCCCGCTCCCTCTCAATCAACCTCTCACGTCCATCTTGATGCATCCTATCTCTCTCATTCTAAATCAACCTCTTCCTCACCTCTTGGATCAACCTCTCGCGCTTCTCATGTTGCAACCTCTCATGTTCGTCCTGAGTCACTCTATTATGCACCTCTTCAGACAACTTTTCCCACTTCTTTACTAACATTTCTTGTATCTTTTCACACACCATTTGATCAGTTATCTCTTTAATTTATTTTTTTACATTACTTCATTACTTTTTTGCGATGATCCAAAAAATAACCTTAAGCTAACGTCTCTTCCAAGACCATGAACACGCCCAACGTGCTCCTCTGTTCCAGTCTTTTCTACTAATAAGTAATGACGTTCTTATGGAACAAAGGTACCATCTTTGGATTTTTCAACTAGAAAATCCTACAACACAAATAAAATATCATATTTACCAAATTGAATTAACTAAAACAAGTAATAACGAAAAAAGTATCTACTCCATTTCTCGTAGCTGATGGTAGATATGGGTTGTGATAAAGGCTTTTAGAAGGATCTCCCAGATCTAGTTCTATTTGTTCTCTTTTTTTATTAATCATTATCCATTCGATTTTATCATATCTTCCACGAGACAATCTATGTGGATAGATATTTCTTGCTCTATTCTCCTTTCCTTTTTGGCTCTAAGTCAAGAATTCATGAGTGCTGTGAGAATTGATAAATTTCTCTCAAGTGTCCTCCCTAATAAATTTATACATCACATATGGAGGCTCTAGGTTATGCTTTGGATGTTGTAGTGTTATATTTATACCTAAGAAAGGCGAAGGTCATGTCTTGCCCCCAAGGAGGTATTGTCTGACCCCAAGTACCTTTTTCTCACCCCCCGTATATGGGAAACATGGGAAGCGACGTTCCTTGGGTAGAGAAAAGTCAGGGTCAGTATATGGTTCACGTCTCCCTAAGAAATAGGGATACAACAGTCCACCATTGACTAATGGAAGGTAATCCTTCTGAAGTAACCCTAAGCCTAAGACCTCTATAGATATTCCTCCCTTAACGGGAGAGAGATAAATCATAACTTACACACAATACCAAAAGAAACATGCTAACAAATATAGCCTATCACCTCACGGGAGCAGGACCTTTACCACCATAAATTGTTATAAACCTACTAAGGCCTCTGAGTATCTCCTTCCCTTATAGGGATGCCATGCACACCTATACTCTTTGACCAGTACAGTGGCGCCCACAGTGGGGTTCCAATAAAAATAACTTAGACCACACCTCTTTCATTTCCATTCCTTCCATCTTCCCTCTAAAGATGGTTGATAAAACTCTATTCTCCAATAAAAACACCATAGATGAAAGTTTTATCGATGAAGGTAATTTCACCTCCTCTCGAAGGAAATATGCAAGGCAGATGCTTCTGCCAAGCCAGTGGCTAAGAGGAAGTAGAAAGTTGGCAAGGCTAAAAGAACCGCCATTGAATATGAGGTATGCAATCTATGAAAATTTTAGTGCGAATTAGTATGTTTGTTATTATGTGTATAATTGTTGAATGCATGTTAACCATGATGAAGATGTGTTAGTATGAATGATTTTGTGTTTAATTGATACCATATTGTTGTATTATGATTATGTGTTGTATTCAAATGCTTATGTGTTGAAATGTTGTGAAAATTATGGATTATGGTTGATTGATTCGAATCAAGGGGTAACTTATGCATTTTTGTCCCTTATTCGAGTATCAACAACTATGATTTGAATCATGAAGTCTATGATTTGAATCACAAAGTAAACTTTTAGCAGAAATTCAGTTCTATTTTCCAGGATTTGAATCATGAGTTCTGTTACTCGACTCATGAAGGCAAATTATGTTTAGAATCTTGTTTTCGTCATATCTTGAGTTCAGTAACTTCGATGAGTTTTGTGACTCAACTCACAAAGGAAAAGATTTATCCTATACTAAGTTTTATAGGCCTTGTAGATGTGTTAGATGTTTTTGATTATTAAAGGATTTTGAGGCAAAGTAGGACATGAGTTCAATGTTGGTAAACTAATGCGAGACCCTAATCTGACAATGCAAGTTTGATAAATTATGGTGAATCCCTAATGTGGCAATAAATGTAAGTGTGTTCAAAATAGGAAGGAGGTTCAGGAAGGATTCATGTATGTTTGATCATGCATTATACTAGAGTAGATTAGTTTTTCTTTTAAAAAGAGTGTTGTAGTACATACATAGCTTGCATTTAGTCTTAGGCTATTGAGTCTAGAGAGAGTGTTGTAGTACAGACATAACTCAAATGTACTTCAAGAATAGAGTTTAGCTAGAGTGCTACAGTATGAACGTAGCTCTCATGTACTCATAAACTATTGAGTTTAGTGAGAGTGTTGTAGTACGAGACGTATCTCACATGTGTACTCCTAAGCTATAGATCTTAGGAAGTGTGTTGTGGTACAAAACATAGCCCACAAGTACTTCAAGAATATATCATGAGTCAAGTGTTTGGTTCCATATG
The DNA here is from genome assembly GCA_963859935.3 of Lathyrus sativus. Taxonomy (NCBI): domain Eukaryota; kingdom Viridiplantae; phylum Streptophyta; class Magnoliopsida; order Fabales; family Fabaceae; genus Lathyrus; species Lathyrus sativus. The sequence goes on from OZ012741.1 coordinate 368,324,216, forward strand.
CATATGGAGTAGAGGATAAGGTGCATTGCATAAGCATTCATGTGTATGTTGTGTAATTTCGTATGAGTATGTGTATGGACTGGTGTAATTTCATATGAATGTATGTTATGAGTTGTGTTATCCTTTGTTGTTATTATACCATATATTTATAGAATATATTCTCACTCATCTGATTCTATGTTTTCATGATATGAATCATGTGTAGGATATCCCCAGGTTGAGACTTAGGAATAGTCATAATATGGTACTTTTGTCAAAGATGGTGTAGAAGGCCACTTCATTAGTTTTCTTTCATGTTTATGTATGTTGAAATATTAAATCACCAAGTATGTTTGGTTTGTAATAAGGCTCTGGCATTGTGACATCGGGGTCGGGATTCATGGTTTTAAGATTATTATGTTTGGTTTATATTTTCTCCAAGTACTCATATATGAAAATGTTTATGTTATTTGAATTAATGTGATACCCAGTTTTATTATTTGAAATGAATATTTCGCAAATCACGCCTTATAAAAATGAATTTTTTTTTGGTTTTAAGGTGTCACATTGGAGACGAAAAAATGGAGATTGGAGATGAGAAAAAAAATGGAGGTTGGAGATTAAAAATGGAGGTTGAAGGTTGGAGATGAGGAAAAATTGGAGGTTGGAGGTTGAAGATGACGAAAAAATAGAGGTTGGAGATTAAAATATGAAGGTTAGAGATAGAGGTTAAAGGTTATAGATGAGAAAGAAAAAATGGAGGTTGGCGGTTGTAGATTGATTGAGGAAGAAGAAGATGAATTTGTAATTTTTTTTAAAGATTTTATCCTCCCAGGCCAAGTTATTGGTATGTGAATCTAGAAACATTTGACACATATCATTTTAGTATAGGAAACTTGACGTCATGGATGAGTATCGAAAGGATATTAATATTAAAAATCTATTTAAAAAAAAGTATATGGACGAAAATCAAAAATTCGCTAACTTACATGAACGAAAGACCTTTTTAACCTTATTTTTATTTTTGAGATGTTCTTTTTGTTTAATATTTGTCCTTTGTATTTGTTATGTTTTGTTGTAATTCATTGTTGTATTTAGTGGTACCAAGTTTGTACATCTTGTAATTATTGTTGATGATTTTCCTCATATTTTGGGATCTCTTGACCTATATATATATATATATATATATATATATATATATATATATATATATATATATATATATATATATATATATATATATATATATAACAAGGGAGAGATAATATTAGAAGTGGCAGTTAGATAGTTTGATTTTTAGACATTTTTTATTTTAGAAGTTACTACTTCGTTGTATTATACTTTTATCCTTCATTCAATAATTAAGTATGTATCTATTTCTTCATCTTCTCTCCTCAAATTTTATGTGCTGCTAGCTACATTTCTTCACATGTATACACCAATTGTGTAATGCATAATAATATATTCAAAATATATTATTAGTTGATATAAAATTGTCATCTCTTCAATACATTATTTTTATAACCAATTTTTCATCTCTTCGGCGCGTTATTTCTAAACAAATAAATTATCGTCTCTTCTATGTGTTATTTTTACAACTATATCTTTTATATTTGAGTAATGATGTTCATCATTTTAGATTTTTTCTTTACTATTACGAACAGCTAGAACATAACAAAAATGTATAATAGATTATATTAAATAGGACAATAAACTTTTAAGATGATAAATAATTATTAGAGACATTTAACATTAATTCTAGTTTAATAAATATTCTTTGGCACTTGTTCTAAAGCTATTTATTCTGAAGTTAACACGGCATGAAAGTTTCATTTATAAAGTGGTAAAAAACTATTGAGTAAATGAAAAAAAATATGGCTCAAATTCACATCTTTTCTTATGTGTTGATCATCTTTCTTTCTCTAGTTTTTACAGTAACCAATGGAAGTATGTAATTTTTCATACACTGTTCAACTTTGTTTTATACATCATATTATTTCACCTTTTATTATTTATTTATTTATTTATTTATTATTTGACAATACAGCTATCTTTCTTTGCTATCATGACATCGATTGTCCAAAAAGGTTTCTCCGAGAAATGAAGTGCCATAAAAATATTTGTTACAACACGTTTACATAACAGATTGAGTTTGAAAATAATTATGTTATAATGTTTACTTTTATAATTTATTTCAAATTTTGATTTATGTTTCTCTAGTTCTTGGGTTTTTATATTATACACGTATTATTTATTTGTTTGTTGATAGAAGATATAACAAACAACAACGTTGTAGTATAATTATAATTAAAAAAAGCAACTTTAATAAATAAGGGCAATTTATAAGTATTGAGATAAGAGAGAAAGATGACATATAATAACTATTTTGATTTTCCAATATAAAATAGTTAATTGAAAGCATTAAGGTATGTTTTAGTCCAACCAATTATACTTTAGATTTTATCAACAAAATGAACTCACCGAACTTAGACTTGCTAGTTATTGTCAATTAGAATTTGTTTTAAATTTTAATTTGACCTTTATTTTTTATAAATAGAACTTATGTACAAATTATGCGACAAAACTAGAACATTTTATTTTATAACTAGAATATCAAATTACGCAGTTTATAAAATTTGTAATAGAAATTAATGTACACATATCCAAAATGGTACATCAAAAGAGTTTATAGGCATACTTCAAAACAAAATCATAATGACAAAATCAAATATATGTGTAACAGAAAATCTATACACAGTGTTTAAAACAATTAAGAAAAACTAGTGTTGTTGAGATTTATAAAAAGATAAGAAGCAACCGACCCAACGTGATCGGATGTAATTTATATCTTCTTATAGAATGGAGTTGTGTCATTAAACATCTATAATTTGAACAAAATTTAAATTAGGATAACCCAACAACAATAACAACATTAAAAATTCAATTTACATAAAAACAACAACAATAATCTTTTAACATAAGCTTTTTAATATAAATATTTTTACTAACTGACAACAACAATATTAACTATTTGATAAATTTGCTATGAAAACCTGTAGAATAAAAACTGATTAAATAATCTGAGACACGCTGATCGAATTGTTCTAAAAATATTTCTGCATAAAACACTAACCTTTCAAAATTTAATAAATTCTTCTTAATAAGCCGAGGATACAGAACTTACAAGATCAATATATATTTTTCTTTTTAACCCAAATTTTTTTGTTAAAATAATATAAAATAACCTTTTACTGTAGTGTTTTCTTTTTCAATGTTTTTGTCCTCTTTTAAAACTTCTTCTCCTTTTGCCTTATATTATGTTACCAAAATTAATGTTTGAATTTAATAAATTAATAAAACTAATAATGATTCATTCCATTTATTTCATCAATTGCTATTAGTTTCAACGGTACAATGGAATGGTGCATACTGTAAAAGTGAAAGAATCTATTCAGTCAAACAAGTTGATTTAATTTCTCAATTTCTCATTAAAGATTATTAAAGATAAATTTGATTTTATTTTAATACAAATACAAATAATATTTTAGTAAGACAAATAAATGAGATTAAAATATAATTATTATTATTTTTGTAAAAATTATTTTAAAATATAATTATTATTATTTTTGTAAAAATTATTTTAAAATATAATAATTATTATTTTTTAAATAACTAATAACTACAACATAATTTAACAACAATAAATAAATTACATACATATGGGTAAAGTTAATACTTTTAACCCATTAATTATTAATGTCTCCAAAGAGAATATCAAACATATGTTTCATAACATAGTATCGACATGAATATACACTATGTTGTTTTCACGTCTACAAATAATTCTCATATAGTCATTAATAAACACAAAGCACAAGTAATATATTAGTAAAAATAAAAGAATATCAAACACTACAAGTAATACTTACTTTTGAGAAAAAAGAACTTTGACTATTTACCTTTTACTTTACGAGAGAATACATTGTATCCCTCCATAGCTTTACATATTGGTAAAGTTAAACATGAATAAAAACTATTCAAAACTAAAGTTAAAGTTTGAGTATTATAAATAATACCACGTACACTCTCAAAACATCTTGCATCATAGTATAACAATCATAGCACAGTTATATTGTTTTGCTTGGGATATATAATTATTAGTTGACAATGTTAACTGTATAAACATTCAGAATAATTAAAAATGTGTACAAAATTGATTTATAAAAGAAAACACAAATATATATATATATATATATATATATATATATATATATATATATATATATATATATATATATATATATATATATATATATATATATATATATATATATATATATATATATATATATATATATATATATATATATATATATATATATATATATATATATATATATATATATATATATATATATATATATATATATTTACGCATGGTGAACGGTCATATGTAACATTCTTTTCTCTCATTAATAAACTTATTTTGTATGTACGTCTGGATAGTGTTTGATCATTGTTGTATGCATTGAATATTAAATGGGTCTAAGAAATAATACTTTCTTATGTCATTTTCATCACACATCTCATACATGTATCTAAAAGTTAACGAAAAATTCAAATCTTGGAGTCTTGATATTAAAAGTATTTGAGAAAAATGAATATAAATTAAATTCACCATAAAATATGTACTTATATGCACCGTAATTGTAGTATCACTATGTCCAACCAATTATATTCCATCATGATATCCAAAATAACTCTTTCTAAGTATATAAATTTGACTTGGTTCATGTTCTAATCTCATCAAGAAGGTGTCTGGAATCTTCTCTACCACCCTTGACAGTATTAACATGTTATCTAATTAAGGTATTTTAGTGTCAATATTGTGCCGAGAGAATAGAACATCTGTAACACCCCAAGATAATTAGAATATTTATTTAACATATTTATTATAAATATTCGTGATTTTCGGTGAATTTTTGTGAAATATTTTGATGCCTGATAATTTGGGTTGTGGGCTATTGATGATGTTAAGATGGTATTGAGAATATTTAGAAGTGTATGATTTGCTAGAATTATTTTGATAATAATAATAGTGGAATAATGTGAACAATGTTGTTTATATTATTATTATTATTTTAAATAATAGAAAGGGAACAGTAAGGGTAAGTTGGTAATGTTGGGTGGAATAAGTGAGGACAAAATTGGGAAATCATAATAGGGGTAACGTTAATGCTATTGTACTGGTATATCTTTTCTTCATATCTTTTATAATAATTTTGTGATTACTCACACTGCCTTCTTGAAATTGTTGCCTCTATGTGGGTAACGTGCAGGTGATCAGGGTTAGCTCTCTTGGTCCGTGAAGATTTAGTTTTGAAGTCTTCTAGTTTTTTTTTGTTGATTAGAGGGTCTTGCTATGATATATAACATCGGGTCAGGAAGTTTGAGTCGAACCATTATGTTTTTTTCTTGTTGACACCCCAATGCTATGAGTTCTTGTTTTTAAGATGATTTGAGTTATGAACTATGTTATTATTTGTGATTTTTCCGTTGCATAGTATTTGAATGAATTTATGATGATTGATCTTGTAATACGGAGTAAGACACTATTATGAAGTTTTATGTTGAAATGTGGAACCCTTGTGGTGATGTACCATGATATAATTGTTTTAATTATCGTGAATGTTCTTTGGGGTAGAAGGGTATTACAACAACTGTCTTTCATGCTTGCACCACCCAAAACAAATTTCTCAACTATGTCTATGTGATTTAAATTTGGGTGGATGAGTATCCATTGATTTTAATTGTTGTATCATAAAAATAACAGCAAATTAATACATAAATTAAAAAACACAAATAACAACACACAACACACAACACAATTTTTTAAGCCGAACTTATACTTACATCCCCTACATACCCTCTATCAACATCTCCCGCTCCCTCTCAATCAACCTCTCACGTCCATCTTGATGCATCCTATCTCTCTCATTCTAAATCAACCTCTTCCTCACCTCTTGGATCAACCTCTCGCGCTCCTCATGTTGTAACCTCTCATGTTCGTCCTGAGTCACTCTATTATGCACCTCCTCAGACAACTTTTCCCACTACTTTATTAACGTTTCTTGTATCTTTTCACACACCATTTGATCAGTTATCTCTTTAATTTATTTTTTTACATTACTTCATTACTTTTTTGCGATGATCCAAAAAATAACCTCAAGCTAACGTCTCTTCCAAGACCATGAACACGCCTAACGTGCTCCTCTGTTCCAGTCTTTTCTACAAATATGTAATGACGTTCTTATGGAACAAAGGTACCATCTTTGGATTTTTCAACTAGAAAATCCTACAACACAAATAAAATATCATATTTACCAAATTGAATTAAATAAAATAAGTAATAATGAAAAAAGTATCTACTCCATTTCTCGTAGCTGATGGTAGATATAGGTTGTGATAAAGGCTTTTAGAAGGATCTCCCAGCTCTAGTTCTATTTGTTCTCTTTTTTTATTAATCATTATCAATTAGATTTTATCATATCTTCCACGAGACAATCTATGTGGATAGATATTTCTTGCTCTATTCTCCTTTCCTTTTTGGCTATAAGCCAAGAATTCATGAGTGTTGTGAGAATTGATAAATTTCTCTCAAGTGTCCTCCCTAATAAATTTATACATCACATATGAAGGCTCTAGGTTATGCTTTGGATGTTGTAGTGTTATATTTGTAAAAAATCGAACGAGAGCGAGAGCTGTGTATCCCCTAAGAAAGGCGAAGATCATGTCTTGCCCCCAAGGAGGTATTGTCTGACCCCAAGTACCTTTTTCTCACCCCCATATATGGGAAACATGGGAAGCGACGTTCCTTGGGTAGAGAAAAGTCAGGGTCAGTATATGGTTCACGTCTCCCTAAGAAATAGGGATACAACAGTCCACCATTGACTAATGGGAGGTAATCCTTCCGAAGTAACCCTAAGCCTAAGACCTCTATAGATATTCCTCCTTTAACGGGAGAGATATAAATCATAACTTACACACAATACCAAAAGAAACATGCTAACAAATATAGCCTATCACCTCACGGGAGCAGGACCTTTACCACCATAAATTGTTATAAAGCTACTAAGGCCTCTGAGTATCTCCTTCCCTTGTAGGGATGCCATGCACACCTGTACTCTTTGACCAGTACAGTGGCGCCCACAGTGGGGTTTCAATAAAAATAACTTGGACCACACCTCTTTCATTCCCATTCCTTCCATCTTCCCTCTGAAGATGGTTGATAAAACTCTATTCTCCAATAAAAACACCATAGATGAAAGTTTTTCCGGTGAAGGAAATTTGACCTCCTCTCGAAGTAAATACGCAAGGCAGATGCTTCTGCCAAGCCAGTGGCTAAGAGGAAGTAGAAAGTTGGCAAGGCTAAAAGAACCGCCATTGAAGATGAGGTATGCAATCTATCTAATGTCGGTTTCATTATAGAAACAAAATACCCTACCTGGCTAGCCAACATGGTGTTGCCAAGGAAAGCAAACAACAAATTGCGCATGCAACTCAACTTCGTTGATCTGAAGGCCACATGTCCCAAGGATCTTTATTCACTAACGACCATTGATCTCCTTATCGACGGGTCCTCGACCTACCACACTTTGAGCTTCATGGATGCCTATTCTAGGTATAATCATATTCATATGGATCCCTTGAACGCTTTAAAAATACCCTTCATGCCGAACCATGGAAACTACTATTACAATGTCATGCCCCTCGGCCTCAAGAATGCTAGCTCGACTTATCTGTGACTCATGGATGCTATGTTATCCCATCAAATTAGGAGAAATGTAGAAGTTTATGTTGACGATATGATAATGAAGACTATTGAGGGGCATAACCATGCAGAAGATTTGGAGGATTTCATGCGGTCAATTAGGAAATACAGTATGCACTTGAATCTAGCCAGGTGCTCTTTCAGAGTTCAAGATGGAAATTTCCTTGGGTTCAAGGTGACGAAAAAGGAATTGAAGCCAATCCAGATAAATTTCAGGCATCCATCACCATGAGAATCCCCATCAATATTAAGAAAGTGTAGCAACTTACAGATCCCCTTGTCGCCCTATCTCGCTTCCTCTCATGTACGGGCGACAAGGTCTTCCTTTTCTTTTTTGCCCTAAAGAAGAAGGAAAGAATCGAGTTGAAGGATGAATGTAAGGAGGTTTTCCATTGGGTAAAATCATTCCTTGTATCTTTGTTTGAACTATAGTAAAGCGGCAAGAAGCAAAAATTTAGTTTTACAAGAATTCCTTCCGGGATTTATATCCTCTCCACAGGGATCAGTGCGAGGGAAAGAATGTCGTTCAACGGTCTCTACGTTTCTAAGCTTGTAGTGATTAAATTTGTTGAGAGATCAAAGGTACCAAGAATAAGTTACATGAAGATACATTTCTATAGTATTTTTTAACATAACCTTAAAGTCTGACTCAAAAACGCATGTGAAAGAGTAGTCCGAAAATAATTTTGGTTTTTCAATAAAATGTTAGAGTAAAATTTAGGGTGGGAAAAACAATTCCCCTCTAAAAAAACACAGATCAATTTAGTAGATTAAATCTATGTTGCACCATATCTATAACCTAAAATTATGAGGCATGTTAAAATATCCCATTATATATATTTTTATAAAATCCTAACATCAGACTTTTTATTTTAATTCTTTTATCATACTATGTGTGCTTCCTTTGAAAATTTGAATTTTATAATTGTGATACATGAATAAAACTATATAATTTTGTATATATTACATAAATAATTTCTCCTATTTTTTCTGATCTAATCAATCACCATTTGTTTTATTGATTCATCTCGTTTTCATTTGAAGTTACCATTTCCACCTCTTTCTCTCTTCTTTTTTTTTACCGATCCGTTCTTCCATCGATTTCCACGTTACCATGGCGAGAAGCGCCTCTCAATCATCTCAATCCGCATCTTCCGCTGCCACAACACGACCGGGCGTCATGGCTCCACGCGGCTCCGCTGCTGCTACAGCCGGAATGCGCCGTCGCCGTCTCGCCGGTGGAAACACCACCAGCTCCAGCTCCGCCGCGGGAGCATCCAGCGGTGGAAACAACATGCTGCGATTCTACACCGACGACGCACCTGGATTGAAGATATCTCCAACCGTTGTTCTCGTAATGAGTCTCTGTTTCATTGGCTTCGTCACCGCTCTTCATGTTTTTGGAAAACTCTACCGTTACCGATCCGCCGCTGGCGCGGCCGCTTGATTTTGTCTCTCGATCTTGAAGCTGGTTTAACGGTTTTTTGATCTGATGCTTAAGATTCTAAAACATGCATGCTTTCAGTTTGTTTCTTTTTATTTATTTATTTATTTATATATAGCTTTATTTTCTTTCTTTGTAAATTTTATTTGGATTGATTAGGCTTTCTGTTTTTTCTAGCTATGAATTGATTGGATTTTCTTGCTCTTAATGGAAATGTGAAAATCAATCTCTGCAAATTGTCTTTTAATCATTTATCTTTATTCATTCATTAGTGCAATAACTGCATCTATATATAAAAGGAAAAAGGTACAATAACTAGTTTTAACCACTTAAGTCTAGTCTTATATTTCGAGTTATTTTTGCTTCTTAAGATGTATACATAATTGCATATTATTATATTTTCATGATCAAATCTTCATTGGTACAAAGTTTTTTTGTTTACAACTGTGTATTCCAGGAGATCTTGATTTGGATTTATGGTATGAAAATTTATGATATCTACAAAAGTATTTATGAAATGCATCTTTTTATTTTTTATTTTTAGTTCGAAATTGTACTACTCAAAATATAATGATTCCAACAAAAGGGCAATATTGTTACACAGTATAATTATGATGTCAATAACATCAATAGACTTTATACTAATTAAAATTATTTTTGAAAAAACACAAGTACTTAACCCAATATTTTAAAAATCGAATCCAACATCGAATCGGTGAAAATTACCGTTTATGATTCAATTGATTAAACCAGTTAAACCTACGGTCGAACTGTTTATTAAATAAATTAATAATATGAAACTAAATTTTATATATATCTCACATATTATTATATGTTCTCAACTTAATAAAAATAAATATTTCAACAATTAATTATAAATTTAGTACAACAATATCAATAATACATAACACAATATAATTTTACACTTCATTTCAACCATATTTAAGAATATTTTGACCAAACTAAAGAATTACAATAAAATAAACAAAACTAATTCAAACCAAAAAAAAATAATAGAATACAATAACTAAAATAAAGTTCAAATAATTAAGAATAACTAAATTAAATAAGATAGAATACCAAAATATAAATAATACAATATATTTCATTAAACAACAAAAAATCAAATTTGAGTTGAACTACGATAAACAAATCTTAATTGTCAACAACAATATTAACTTGAATGACAATCAATAGAGTTGGATATCGCGACTATGTTTGAAAGAGATAGCATGATGATGATGGTATGTGGTTGAAAGAAAAATTATAATGGAGTGACAAAACTTAAAAGTTTGTATGATTATAAAAAACACACGAATTTTTTTTTTTTGTGATTGGGGAATGCATATTATGTTTTGATATTAACATATTAAAACTTTGTAAAACATTTTAAAAAATGGTCAATTTAATGATTTTTTTGGAACCGGACGGTTTTACAAAATCGGCTCCGATTCTTTGGTTCGAATGGTTTTAGACGGTTTAATCTGGTTTTTCTGGTTTAACTCCTGTTCTAGACTGGGTCGACGCTTAGTCCACGGCCTAGCAGGCCCAAAGCCCATTTGAACCACGCGGTCGAGCATAGAATCCGTCAGGAACAGCCGTCCTCCCCATCGGGTACATACCAACCGTTGTCGGGCAGGACCCTCGTGCTCGACCAACCAACCTCCTTTGCCCCATTGTCGGGCAAGACCATCGCATCCGACTAGACGACCATGTATGTTCAGGGGACTCCTCAAGGCTTCCCCCACGTTCTCTACGTGTCCCTCATGCAGGGACACGTCATCAGGTAACTACCCACCTCCTAGAGATTCGGTCTTCCTCCTCCCGGAAAGTGCGGGGCAGTTACACTAGGGCGAAGACCACGTGCTGGTCTTCACGATGCCACATCAGCCCTAGTAGTTACTAACATTGGGCCTGACAACCCAGCCCAGTGCTAGGTAACCGTTGGTCCTGCGCTGGGGACTCACTATAAATACCCTCTTCACTAGAGGGTCAGGTAACTTAATTCTCTCACTTTCTCTCTGTACTTCCTTCCACTCTGCCCGTCACTTACTTTGGCATCGAAGTGTGTTTCAGTTACACCCCCTTCCTCTTCAACACTTTGGTGAACAGCTTCTAGATCAACGACGCGTGGCAGATCATCGATCCCCTTCTGGTGCCGACTGTGGGGACTAAGTTTCCCGTTCTTTCGAGCAAAGGACCAAAGCTTCACCTCTCAAAACTCCAAAATCATGACTAGCCGACGCCATGACGACGTTGTTCATGACTCATCCCACGTCCCCGTCACCAACGGCGACAACCAGGTAGGAACATCTCAGCTCCACGAGACCAACGCGAGGGACGGCCAGACTGCCTCCCCTTCTTCCGAGGAAACGCTGCACCAGGTCGTTCCTCGGGCAAGGAGCCCAGCAGTGTTCCATCCCATCCCCACTCCAGCTGAAGCGGACCAGACGATGGTCACCCTCTTTGCAGCCATCAACCAGACGAATCAGATGTTGTTCCGGCAGAATGAGCACATAGGCGCGCTGGAACACGACACCTTGTCCCGCTCCCCTCCGCGGGAAGATCAGCGCGGGAACTCGAGGAGTCCCTCTCCCCGTCCACGTGGTCGCCGACCGCAGCTGGAGAGGCCTCAACCCGTGGTCTCCTAGAAGCGAGTCCAGGAACCGAGGACGACGAGGGCGGAACCCCCGGTCAGGCAACCGAGGGTGCGGAATCAACCCCCTCCTCGACACGGGCCCTCACCCCCTCCGTCCCCGATTCTCAGCGACGAGGACGACTACAGGACCCCCTTGTCTCGGGAGATCATGGCAGCTCCCATCCCCCACGGGATGGAGAAACCACCAGCGCTCTCGACATACGACAGCAGCTCCCATCCCTCCAAGACTTCCTCGACAGGGCTTGCCATTACATCTAGTTCGAGGAGACGCAAGCCGCCAACTCTGCCCGAGACACCCGGGACAAGGAGACCTCCCGCGGGTCTCGAGATGAAGAAGCCTCAACCCACCAGCACGGGGGAGACCGGCGACGAGGGCGGAGCTCCCCGCGTGGCCCAGCTGGCCGCTTCACCGAATACACGATGCTAGTCACTTCCCATGAGCGCATACTATCTAAGTATGCTAATTCAGAGTTTGTCTAGGGAGGTATCTGCTTCCCAAAATCGACACCCATCAAAGCTAACATGGACAAATCGAAGTTTTGCCGCTTCCATCAAAGTCACGGGCACGTGACAGAGGATTGCATCCATTTGAAGGATGTAATTGAAATCTTGATCAAGGATGGGCACCTGAAGATGTACACCCGGGGAAGAGAGCCCCCACGCCAGGAGGCTCTCGAGGCTAAAAAAGTCGAGGACCTGCCTCCCCCCAACAACGACTCCGGCCTACAGGTAGCCTTCACCATTGGCCGACCAGAGGACTGGTTCGCCCTCAGAGAGTTCAACCTCCCCGACAAACTTCATCTGCCTGAGGAACCAATACGCCCTACCAGCCGGTGGGAATATTTCCCGAGGGTAATGGTCATTTTCGGCGGGACCCCAAGCAAAATTTTGGTGGGATCAGTCAAACGAAAGTTCGAAAAACTCATAAGCAACAACTCCGACAAGATGAGCTCGCTTGACAAGTTCCGAGGTCGGTCCAATCCGATCACCTTCTATCTCAAGGAACTTCCTGGGGGAGTCCCTAACTCGAACATTCCCCTCCTGATACGGGTGCAGATGGAAAACTTCGACGTCCGACGCATCCTGGTCGACGGGGGGAGCTCGGTGGACATCATGTACACCCACCTCTTCGCGACACTTCAGCTCGAAGAATCTAACCGGTCTCCCTATCTAGGCTCTGATCTCCAGGGCTTCAACAGGATGACGACAAGAACATGAGGATACGTGGAGCTCAAGGTCACCTTCGGGGAAAAGGAAACAGTCAGAGAAATCAACGTCCGTTTTCTGGTCGTCGAATGCCCATCTCTGTACAACTGCATCCTGGGCAGAACGACGATGACCGAGCTCACCGCAGTACCATCTACCATCCACCTAAAGATGAAGTACTACACCAGGTTAGAGGCCGTCATCACCCTCAACGGGGACATCGAAGCTGCCCGTCGGTGTTTTGAAGCGGCAATGAAGGGCATAGTACGACCGGTCCCACGACTAAAAAGAATGTGCCCCCTGTCATCCCGAAGAGCGAACCAAAGCACCACTTCGACTCCGTAGACCTTGACAGCCGTTTCACCGAAGAGCCAGATCGCGAGGACGAAGTCAGCGACACTCCTTCATCCACCAACGGGCAGCCTATCCACCCAACGCGCCCCATCCAAGACGGAGACTTCGAGATCGTTGCCCTCGGGGAAGACGCGACGAAGACCGTAAAGATCGGGGCGGGGCTCCCCGACCTAGTGAGGAAACAGCTGAAGGCCTGCCTCTGCGAGAATGTCGACCTCTTCACCTGAAGCGCCACAGAGATGCCCGGACTCGGCCCTGAGGTCGCCTGCCACCAACTCTCCATTAACCCGGCCGCTAGGGTCGTAGTATAACGTAGGCGTAGGCAGTCCCTCGAAAAATCGGCGGCTGCTGAAAAAGCTGTAAAAGACCTCCTAAAGGAAAATTTTATTTCGGAAGCCCGATATTCAACCTGGCTGTCCAACGTTGTACTTGTTAAGAAAAATAAAGGAAAATGGAGAATGTGCGTTGACTACACAGATCTCAACTGGGCATGTCCTAAGGACGCCTACCCCCTCCCCAACATCGACAAGCTCGTTGACAACTCGGCGGGCTTCAAACTGTTGTCCTTCAGGGATGCATATTCGGGGTACAACCAGATCCCTATGGCCGAGGCCGACAAATAGAGCACGACTTTCATGACCGAGTCAGGCAATTACTACTACAACGTAATGCCCTTCGGCCTGAAAAACTCCGGCGCCACTTACCAACGGATGATGAATAAGGTCTTCCGAGGATAGATTGGCGACATGCTCGAGGTCTACATGGACGACATGATCATCAAGTCCTGCACGGAAGTCGACCACACGGCGCACCTCAAGAAAGTCTTTGAAACAGCGAGGAAGTGCAGGATGCGTTTCAACCCGGAAAAGTGCACCTTCGGGGTGCGCGTGGGGAAGTTCCTCTGGTTCTACCTGACCGAACGCAGGACCGAGGTGAACCTGGACAAATGTTAGGCCTTCAACGAAATCGCGACGCCGAGCTTGAAGAAATCAATAAAATCCCTCAACGAGATGCTTGCGTCACTATCCCGTTTTGCCGTCAAATCCGCATAACACGCCCTCCCCTTCTTCAAATTGCTAAGGAAGGAAGTCGCATTCGAATGGACAGAAGAGTGCGAGCAAGCCCTTCGCCACCTCAAGCGCATCCTATCAGAGCCACCTGTGTTGACAAGGCCCGAGGCCGGGGAAGCCCTATACCTATACCTGGCCGTGTCGAACGAGACCGTCAGTGTCGTGCTGATCAGGGAAGTCCCCGAGGGACAGAAACCAATCTACTTCACGAGCAAAGCCTTCCACGGCCCGGAAGTGAGGTACTAACAAATCAAGAAAGTCCCCCTAGCCCTCATCATCGCGGCCAGGCGACTCCGGCATTATTTCCTGGCCCATACCATCGTGGTTAGAACCGAGCAACCCATCAAACAGTTGCTCGGCCAACCTGACATGGCTGGTTGCATACTAAAGTGGTCGCTGGAACTCTCCAAGTTCGACATCGTATACAAAGGAAGAAAATCCCTCAAGGCCTAAGTTCTGGCCGACTTTGTCGCTGAAATGACCCCCACGCTAGAAACGATCCCGGGAACTCATAAATGGACCATCTTCGTCAATGGCGCCTCAAGTTCCTCAAGAAGCGACGTAGGCATCATCCAACAGAAGTCTCCCTCACATTGGCCTTCCCAACAACGAATAACCAGGCAGAATACAAAGCCTTCCTGGCCGGACTCCGCCTAGCGGAAGACCTTGGAGCCAAGGAGATTAAAATCTTCACCGACTCCCAGCTAGTCGCCTCACAAGTACAGGGCGAATACCAGGCGAAGAACGACAACCTGGTCGAGTACTTAGCCCTCATAAGGGAACTGATGAAGAGTTTCAAATCCGTGAAGGTTCAGGACGTGTCACGCGAGCAGAATACTCAAGCAGACATCCTGTCGAAGTTGGCAAGCACCAAGAAGAAAGGCTGGCACAAATCCATTGTTCAGGAGATCCTTGCGCAACCAAGCACGGAGAGAGCAAAAACGCTGTTCGACGCCAATTCCATCGGGGATGCCAATTGCTGGATGACTCCCATACATGCCTACCTCGACAGGGGGAGCCTACCCGACAATGCTAAGGAGGCTGGTGCGGCCAAACGACGCTCCTACTCGTACGTCCTGCTCGACAGCAAACTCTACCAAAGGGGCTTCTCGATTCCCCTCCTCAAATGCATAGACCAAACCCAAACCTCGACCATATTGCAATAAGTCCATGAGGGCATCAACGCTCAACACCTCGGAGGACGATCCTTGGCGAGGAAAGTCCTACAAGCTGGGTACTACTGGTCGACAATGCAGGAGGACGCCAAAGAACACGTCAAGAAGTGCGACAGGTGTCAACGGCACAGGGACATGCACCTCACTCCACGGTACGAACTCAAGTCCCTCTCCTCCCCTTGGCCATTCGCCTGGTGGGGGATGGATATCCTCGGACCGTTCCCCATAGGCTCCTACCAGAACAAGTATCTGATAGTGGGCGTCGACTACTTCACCAAATGGATCAAGGCCAAGGCCCTCACCAAGATCACGGTGCACAACATACTCCGTTTCTACAATAGGAACATCCTCGCCCGGTTAGGCGTCCTTCTCGCCATAGTAACAGACAATGGGACACAGTTCACCAACAGGAACTTCCGGGACTTCGTCACCAAACTCGGGACCAAGCACCATTTCACCTCGGTCGAGCATCCACAAACGAATGGCCAAGCCGAGGCCGCGAACAGAGTAATCCTCCGAGGACAGAAACGAAGACTCGGTGACGCCAAGAGAGGATGGGTCGAGGAGCTCCACAGCATGATGTGGGCCTACTGAACAACGCCTCATTCGACCACCGGGGATATATATGTGTTGTACTTTACTTGCATTTGCATTTTACTTTCAGCATTGTATATTATCATTTTGTTGTGCTGTTGGGTGGGAATGTTCCACTGTGAGATAAACCAAAACCCAGGCTTGAGTATAACCATAGCATTAGAAGTGGAAAGTAGTGGTGAACCTGTATGTTTAGCATGCACTAGTTCCCACGAAATTCGCGCTCAGACGATATTCTCTTTGATAACTTCCTTTCCAGTCCGTTTCGGACAGTTGAGAGGGTGTTGGATCTGAGGATTGTCGACTATAGGGATCGATCACTTGGAAGTCAGCTAAGTGAGGCCGCTTCGTTAGACTATGATGCCAAACCAGAAATGATGAACGTATCATCGTTTCTCGAAATTCTGTGACGCTGATGACCACATAGGATGCCAAACCTTATCAGAGATAGGTTCATACATATGAGTGGGAGAGTTATGCAGGAAACCTTGACCTTCAACCTACCCGGTTTTCTCGTCAGTGTGAACTTTTGATCTTGATACAGTGGATCCTTGTATCAGTGTTGCGTTATGTTCTCACCAAAGCGAAGCACTGGTTCTTCTCAGTCAACAGCACAACAATCTTGATCCCTTGTTGCATTTGCATTTTCATTTACATTTAACATTGGCATGTATTTATGTTGCAGGTGTATATTTTCCCTTCGATTCTAGTGATCTTATTTCCATTTCTGACATGGAGCCCAGCTTGAAGAAGACAGTGGTGTATAAGTTTCCTACTCCTGACAATGGATCTCTACTCAGTTTGATTTCTATGGATGACAGAAAGGTGATGGAAGATTTCAAGAAATCATACGGGAAGCTCTTGAGTTGTGTCTACAAGGCCTCAGTATATGAGTTGGGTGGTCTTCATACTCTGCTGCAGTTTTATGATCCACAATTGAGGTGTTTCACTTTTCCGAGTTATGTGATGGCGCCTACTTTGGATGAGTTCTCTATGCTGTTGGGAGTTCCTATCTTGGACCAGATGCCTTTCTATCACACTGAAGCAGAGCCTGATCTGGTTAAGCTTTCTACTGCTCTTCATCTGGATGCTTCTGAGCTAGAGGGGAAGTTGGCTAGAAGGAATGGAATGCCCGGATTTCCATTTCCTTTTCTGGTTGCTAAAGCTCAACATTTTGCGAAGGAGGGTTGTTGGATTATGTTTAATGCCATCTTAGCTCTATGAATTTATGGTATCATGCTATTTCCTAACATTCCAGACTTCATGGATTTGGATGCTTTCTACATCTTTGCTTCGGGGAATCCTGTACCTACGCTTTTGGGCGATGTCTATCATTTTGTGCATTACAAGACTGAGAATTGGAGAGGGAAGAATATGTCTTATTGCGTACCTTTGTTATACAGGTGGTTTGTGAGTCACCTTCCCAAGATCGGTCCTTTTGTTGATACTGCAGGTACCTCAGAATGGTCAGAGAGATTGATGGGATTGACTTCTGTGAACATCATCTGGTTTGATAGGGATCAGTTGGGTGCAGAGATTATCTACAGTTGTGGCGGTTTTCGTAATGTCCCGTTGGTCGGAAGGAAATGAGGCATTAACTACAACCCATCCCTTGCAGCGAGGCAGTTTGGGTATGCTTAGAGAGAACCTCCAAAGGAAGAGGAAATACAAGAATCTCTGTATTTCACTGGCTTGCTGTAGAATGAGACCTTGGCTAAAATTGAGAAATCTTGGAACAAGATCTACCGGAGAGGGAAAGCTTCTTTGGGCAAGAGCAACAGTAGAGCTTATGACCCTTATATGACTTGGATTCAGGAGAGAGCTGAGAGGTTGTTGATGCCTTTTCCACCTTGTGAGCCTTTATATCCTCTAATGATTGAGGAGCCTACTACTGTTGATATCTAGAGGTATAATCAGTTGTGGTCCGAGAAGGAGGAGTTGCGAAAGGCAAATGAAGAGTTGGAGTCCGAAGCGAGAGGAATCAGGCTATTAACTTTTCTAAAAAGCAAACTGAGTTGGTGAACAGGCTATGTACAAATTTGACCAAAGAGATTCGTGCTCGGGAGCATTTGGGTTTAGATCTGAAGGTTGTCAGTGATGTTCTCACTTCCAAGAAGAAGGAGTTGGACAGAGCCTATCTAGAGATTTCCAAGTTCAATGACCAGTGGAATGCTATCCTCACTAACAACAAGGAGTGTGAGGATGGACTAAAGCAACAGATTGCTAAGTTGAAGACTCAGCTCAAGGTGAATGATGAGAAGATTGTAGCTGAAGCCTCACTCCGACGTGATAGCAATTGCAGACTGAATGAAGCTCTTGCAACCTTGGAGGATTACAAGTCAAGGGCTAATGTGAAGAGATGCAAGCTAGAGGAGGTCTTCGGTGAGAGAGCCTGGGAGGATTTTGCTCAGGGTTTACAGACCACTATTAGCCAGCGAGAATTGCTCATTCAGGGGTTTCTTGTTAGGCCAGACCATCCAGAGACGAAGGAGTTGTTAGAGGATTTATGAGCTTGTCATCGTACTTGATATCTTTCATTCTCTTTGTAGTTTGTTGATATATTGATGTATATTCACCGTCACCAGACCTGTTGGCTGAGGTCATTTTTGAGTCCATTGTATCCAGTGTTGTGCTTATACATTGCCTTTTGGGCTTTCATTTTATGTATGAGGAGTGTTATTCTCTGCTTGTCTATGGGTTCTCCATTGTCTCGTTGTTGTTGTGGAACTGGAATCGAGGGGAAATTTCCCTAATGCATATATACATGTCTGTATTTTGCATCATTTTGCATTTTTGCATAGCAGGTGCATCGGAACCGTTAACCTTAGTTTATGTGGTTCGTTAGCTTGTTTCAGGATTGACAACCAGACGACTCACCGTTACGCCACTAGAGGGAATCAGCGCAAGATCATGGACCAGGTGCAAGCCGAGCTTCAAGAGTTCCATGACAGAATGGCTCAGTTCATGGAAATGATGCAAGTTGTTGCAAGTGGCCAAGAACAGCTAAGGACGTTGGTGCAGTCGTTAATTGCCAGGGTTGACAACAATGGTGTGCTTCATGGTGGGACTGCCGCTGATCCTCCTCGTCATAATGGTGGTACTCCACTTGCCAACATTGTTCCCACCACGATTATCCCTTCGGGCGAAGGAAATCAAACTAGAATTCATATTCCTGTGTGTGCTATGCATGGAGATAATGGCCCTCAGTGGGACCAGGATGATCAGGAAGATGTATTCTCAATGAGAGATATGGGTGTGGGGCTGCCAACTGAGGCAGATAGGAGGTTTAAGATGCTGGAGGATAAAATGAAAAGTTACGAGAATCAAAACTCCATGGGCTATGGAAAATTTGGGGATGATCTCGGATTTGAAGGTACCGTTGAAGTTCAAAGTCCCGGACTTTGATAAATACAAAGGCACTACTTGTCCGAGGGTTTATCTTCGTTCCTATTATCGCAAGATGTCCGCCTATTCTGATGACGAAAAGTTGCTTATGCACTTTTTCCAAGATAGTCTATCTGGTCCGTCGCTAGAGTGGTACATGGGATTAGAGCCAGTCAACATCCGAAGCTGGAGGGATTTGGCTGAGGCATTTGTGAAACACTATCAGTATAACAGCGACCTTACGCCGAACAGGGTCCAATTACAGAATCTTTCTCAGAAGAATAATGAATGCTTTAAAGAATACGCCCAGAGGTGGCGCGAACTGGCAGCCAGAGTGCAGCCTCCCATGGTGGAGAGGGAGTTAATTGACATGTTTGTCGCCACGTTACCAAGGGTATATTATGAGAAGGTTATTGGCAACACGTCTGTGATTTTTTCTGATTTAATCATAACAGGAGAAAGAGTCGAGAATGGCATTAAACTGGGTAAGATTCATGCCAGCGAAGGATCCTCAGATAGAGGAGGAGCTAGAAATTTTTTTGGCAACAAAAGGAGGGAATGAGAAACCAACGCAGTGTCTAGTTCCCGCGGTAGAAACATAAGTCAGCATCAGAATCAACAATACCGTCAGCAGTAACCTCAGGTTGCAAGTATCACAATACCAGCCGTACCACAACAACAACAACGACCACCACAACAACAACAGAACCAGTAGAACTATGCTCCTCGTAGATTTCAGGATCGGGGCAGGGCGGTAAACATGCAGTTTAATGCGCCTCTGATGCCGTATTCACAGTTGCTTCAAACCTTGCTGCAATTACAGTTAATACAGAAGAGGAATCTGACTCCTTTGACAAGTGCACCACCTCCAGGATATGATGCCAATGCTCGATGTAAGTTTCATTCGGGTGCTCCAGGTTACAATATTGACAACTGTAAAGCCTTTAAGCATAAGGTTCAAGATCTCGTAGACAGTAAAGCTATAAAATTTTCTCACGATGTGCCCAATGTCGTGCAGAACCCCATGCCTAATCATGGGCCGGCTGGGGTTAGTGCCATTATCGAAGATGAGAGTTTGGATCTGATAACTGATGTCAATGAGTTGAAGACACCGCTGAGTTTTGTAAAGGACAAGTTGTTGAAGGAAGGGGTATTCCCAAGTTGTGATGAGGCTTGTGTTGAATGTTTGATCCATCCCAAGGGATATGAGAAACTGAAGAACCATATTCAGAAGCTGATGAATGATGGTGTCTTGCAATTTGACAAAGTTGCTGAGAAGAAGACTGATGAAATAGTGGTTGAAGAGAGGAATGAAGTTGCAACGATTTCGATTCCATACAAGTCTATTACTATTTCTGCGCCTTCGAGGCCGCCAACCATTATTATCACCAAAGCTGGCCCTGTACCTTATGAAAGTACTAAGGCAATTCCTTGGAATTACGGAGCCGAAGTATAATGTAACGGGCAGAATCAGGAGTTGAAAAGTTTACCGGTGGATTCTGTGGATAACTTAGTTGGTGCTGGTGGAATTACCTGGAGTGGAAGAGTGATTTCGTCACCTGAAGCGGTCACTGAAAAATCTGACAAGGGTAAAGGTAAAGCAGTGGTTGAAGAGACTTCTCAAGCTGGTGGAAGGAGTCCTTGTTGAAGGATGCGAAGGAGTTCATGCGCTTGATAAGGAAGAGTGATTATAAGATTGTAGATCACTTATAGCAGACTCCATCCAAGATATCTATTCTATCATTGTTATTGTGTTCAGAAGCGCACCAGAATGCTTTGTTAAGAATCCTGAATATAACTTATGAGCCACAGGAAATATCTGTGAATCAACTTGAGGGGGTTGTGGCACACGTAAATGCAGGAAATGGGCTGGGTTTCACTGATTTGGATTTGATGCCAAAGGGGAGGAATCATAATTGTGCGCTGCACATATCTATTGAATGCCGAGGAGCCGTTTTGTCACACGTGTTGGCTGATACATGGTCATCCTTGAGTGTACTTCCCAAGAAGGTGCTGATGAAGTTAGATATCCGAGGTATATTATGTACGCCAATTGACTTGGTGGTAAGAGCTTTTGACGGGATTAGAAGGTCCGTGTTCGGGGAGTTGACGTTGCCGATTCAAGTTGATCCTGAAGTGTTTGACGCAGTGTTCTATATCATGGATATTCAGCCAGCTTATAGTTGTTTGCTGGGACGTGCCTGGATCCATTCAGCAGGCGCTGTAACGTCCACGCTGCACCAAAAAATGAAATACATGGTTGGTGGCAGTGTTGTTACTGTCTGTGGAGAGGAAGATATAATGATTAGTCATTTGTCTTCATTCAAGTACGTCGAAGTTGATGGCGAAATTCGTGAGATGTTATGTCAGGACCTTGAGACGGTACAAATCAAGGATAAAACGTTGGTTGAGAGCAAAGCACCTGAGGTTGCCATGTCCACTTTTAAAGAAGCTAATGCGTTCGCAAGTGCACGGAAATATCGAAGTAATATAAAAGATTGTCGAACCCACAGAGACCAATGTCAATCTACCGTTATCTATTATTACGGTGTAAAGCTAAGGCTAATGGAATTAGGAAAGCTGAATATGAATGAAATTAAATGCAAAGGAAATAAAGATAATTGGTTTAAAGAAAAGGAGGTAAAGGGATATCGGTATGCAAGGAATTAGTTATCGGGGATTCGACAGGTCACCGATGCTTTTTACTCTTTGCAAACACTTTTCAGGAGAAAATACTCGTTTAAAGACCTTTACCTCACGATGGTTGTTGACTCGGGTCATAATTCTAAGGCGGAATGTACGCTCTCGCAGTCCCATTCGGGGTTAAAACTACTTTTTAAAAACAAATAGATTCTGATTTCTTTTAAAGCGCTTTCGCTGTGTTTAAAATCAATGCCTAGTTTTTACTATCTGGTTTGAATCCCAGCTTTCGTGTGCCGATTCGTGCCTTAATGAATTTCCCACTGTCGTGGCGAAACTACTGTAAATAATTTCTCGCTGTCGCGACGAAGGTTTATTTAGAAATTAAGATTAAAAACTACGGCCAGAAAGGTTGTTTGTAAAAAGGGAAGGTGCCGGTTATTATCGAATCCTGTCCTACTAATTCGGTTACATACCGATAAAACTAATTTAGCTAGACATGATAATTGATGCAAACGGGAATAAATATAAACAGCAAAATAATAAAAAATACATTATGACAGAAAATAAAGTAATAATTCAATTAATAAGAACCTGTAAATCATACTGATCTCGAATCCTTGAGTAGTCCTCCACAATGTCGGCAGGATTCTACTTTGGCGAGAATTAAAAGGTACAGGAAGAAAATACAATGTTCTGAACTAAAATAAAATGGAAATGAAATAAAAGAAAACAATAAAACTGGGAGAAATAGCTTCAGTAGAAATCTTGGCAGCACTTCGATACCTCGAAGCCTCCCTCCTAAACTGTGAATCTAAGGCCTATTTATAGGAGATAATTCCTTCTTCAACTTCCAGAGATCATGGATGAGTTATGGAGGGAATGGGAGTAACTTCCAGTAGTGGGCAGTGAGTGGAGAAAGTGTAGGAAGAAATCTTAGAGAGAGTGATCGTGGCAAAAAAAACTGATTTGAATGTTAAATGATATTTCGTCTGCGTGACGCTCGTAATGGAACGTGACGTTCGTCATACGCATGACGATGGTAATGGACCTGTGACGACCGTCATATCAGCAAAATCCATTTTTTCTGTTTTTCTTCTCTCTTTTCCTTCCATTTCTTCTTATTTTCTTTCTTTAATTCAAATTCTCCCCAATCTGCAAAACGAAGTAAATTAATCATATAATAGAATATAAATCAAGATAAATTAATAATAGTCACAAATAAATGCATGTAAATCAAGCCAAATAAACGATATGATTTCGCGTTATCAAACACCCCCACACTTAAACCATTGCTTGTCCTCAAGTAACCAACCAACACGGTAAAAAGAAATAAGCATAGTTCGAAACAAAAACATGATGAGACTCTAATCATACGTGGCTGCTAGGCTAATGTTATATCGACAGGTACTAAATATCAATACCAAGGATACCATGATGACACAATTTCAAAAACTCCCTACTTATGCAAACTAACCTGAGTCATGCCATTATAACTCAACCTATACCTCATGCTCTCTTTCACCCCATTTCATTCTAATGCAATCACATTAAGCCCGTTATCCATACACATTCATGGTAAGTAAACTTGTTAGTGACTATGATCTCATTGATATTTCATTCTTCTTTGCAAATATGCTTAAGCATCAATTGAACTTAAAAGGTTTGTACCGTTGGGCTAAGTGATCGGGTGAGGAGCACCTAACTTAGAAGGAACAAGTCTTTTTCTTCATAATTTTTCTTCTTATTTTAAACTAGATATCATACACTTATTTGCATCGGTGTCTTACTTAGTGTGGTTGGGATGGTGCTGACTGCTTAAATAAACTACTTAGGGATTACTAAAAGAACCGGAGCTTTAAGGTCTCGATGTAATGGGTACTCAAGTTGATTTTGCATATTTAGGGGGTTAAGGGTGTTAGGATGATATCAATTTTATCAAAACTTTCCCAAGTTTTTTCTAACATAGCCTAAATAGCCTATATACTTTCAGAGTACCATGTCATGAATCAAAAAGTTTTTGTTGGAGGTTAGAATTTTGAAAATTTGAAATTTTGGGGAAATTTGAATAATAGGCGAAAACCACGCATAAGGGGAAATTTGAATAATAGGCGAAAACCACGCATAAAGACTCGACAGCACATGCAAAGACTTTGACATAATGTTAAAAATAGATAAAATTCCTAGAAGCATGAAATAAAATGTAAAACAATAGAGTTCCTCCCCCACACTTAAACCAAACATTGTCCTTAATGTTTTAGTAAAAGGTGGAAAAGGAAAGATAGAACATGTATGAATGCTACTGCTCTTGCTATCCTTGTCTTTGTTGATCACTTCTACTTCGGCGGCGGGCATTTTGAGATACCTTTGTTTGTGTAATTCTCGAACCAGCTCATCATGTTGCTCGCGTCAAGAGGAAGTACTCATCATCAATGTTCCCACCAGCAGCGACACTCGTAGGAATGTCCGTGGGCATAGCTCATCTTCTTAGATCGTCATCTAGAGAGTTTTCTCTTAGATATAGCTAAAGAGTAACAAGCGATACATTTCTTTATTTTCTGCAAATTTAAACAAACAAATTAAAATAAAGACCTTGTGGGTTGCCTCCCACACAACTTTGTTTAACGTCGATAGCTCGACGGCCAAGGAGTGCAAGTACTCATGGTGGCTCTTTCGAGAATGGCTCATCGCTCGAACTTTGAATGGTCTTCGGTTTCCATGGCCACTTATCAAGCCATCTCTCATATCCCTCACCTTTTCTTTTCTTTCTTCTATAGGGTGGTTCATTGTTTTGAAATTGTGGTGGTGGTTCTGGATCTATCCTAAGTATCAGTTTTTCAAATTTGGGCTTAGCTATTTCATCCACCAACTCAAAATTTAATCTTACCCTTTTAACAGTAATGATGACCCTAGTTTCATGGTCCTTGAATTTTCTTTTGTTATGAAGGACCTTAGACAAAGGTGCATTAGTGTGGATATTTTCCAATACCTCCACATATGTTTTGGATTTGGAGTTTACCTTAGCTTCCACAACCCTTTGTGGGAATGAAATAGGTGGGGTATAGGGAGGAGGGGCAACAATAGGTGCTTCCTTCTCTATCTCTTCGACAACCTCCCTTTCGGGTGGTGTCGGTGGATTTTTCTCAATAATTATGCTTGTCTCACCAAAACTCTCCTCAGATTCATCATCACTCTCCCTAGGATCTTCTATTTGTTCTTCATTACTAGTGGTTACAACATTCACATGGCTCTCAAGGAAGGGTCCTAGAGATGTTCGTGTAAGCAAAGAGGATTGAGTCTCCAAAGCCTTGCTGTGCGTCGCGAGGGAATCGACTATAATGCTCATCTGCTTAAGGTCTTCATCAATTTGGAGATGTTGTTTTCTAAAATCTTCATTTTGGAGAGTTTGTGTCTCCACAAAGCGCTCCATCATAGATTCTATCCTAGAGTGAGTAAACGTCTCTTCGAATTCTTCTAGTAATGGTTCAAGGTTGGATGTATCGAAATCTTGCGTTTCCTCAAAACATTTGGAGTCGTCATCGTAGAGGGAATTTGGGTGAGAATGCGTCGTATTGAAATCTTCTAATAATATTTCGAGGTCCGATTTAAACGGATCTTGTGGTTCCTCGAAATATTGGGGGTGGTAGTTATAAGGGAAATATGGGTTATACATAATGATTTAGATAAGAGTGCCTTAATCTATACTATGCAACAACGGAATCACAATATTGACTGTTGGTCCCTGGCAACGGCGCCAAAAACTTGATGCGTCCGCAAGTGCACGGAAATATCGAAGTAATATAAAAGATTATCGAACCCACAGAGACCAATGTCAATCTATCGTTATCTATTATTACGGCGTAAAGCTAAGGCAAATGGAATTAGGAAAGCTGAATGCGAATGAAATTAAATGCAAAGGAAATAAAGATAATTGGTTTAAAGAAAAAGAGGTAAAGGGATATCGGTATGCAAGGAATTAGTTATCGGGGATTCGACAGGTCGCCGGTGCTTTTTACTCTTTGCAAACACTTTTCAGGAGAAAATACTCGTTTAAAGACCTCTGCCTCACGATGGTTGTTGACTCGGGTCATAATTCTAAGGCGGAATGTACGCTCTCGCAGTCCCATTCGGGGTTAAAACTACTTTTTGAAAACAAATAGATTCTGATTTCTTTTAAAGCGCTTTCGCTGTGTTTAAAATTAATGCCTAGTTTTTACTATCTGGTTTGAATCCCAGCTTTCGCGTGCCGATTCGTGCCTTAATGAATTTCCCACTGTCATGGTGAAACTACTGTAAATAATTTCTCGATGTCGCGACGAAGGTTGATTTAGAAATTAAGATTAAAAACTACGGCCAGAAAGGTTGTTTGTAAAAAGGGAAGGTGCCGGTTACTATCGAATCCTGTCCTACTAATTCGGTTACATACCGATAAAACTAATTTAGCTAGACATGATAATTGATGCAAACGGGGATAAATATAAACAGCAAAATAATAAAAAATACATTATGACAGAAAATAAAGTAATAATTCAATTAATAAGAACCTGTAAATCATATTGATCTCGAATCCTTGAGTAGTCCTCCACAATGTCAGCAGGATTCTACTTTGGCGAGAATTAAAAGGTACAGGAAGAAAATACAATGTTCTGAACTAAAAGAAAATGGAAATGAAATAAAAGAAAACAATAAAACTGGGAGAAATAGCTTCAGTAGAAATCTTGGCAGCACTTCGATACCTCGAAGCCTCCCCCCTAAACTGCGAATCTAAGGCCTATTTATAGGAGATAATTCCTTCTTCAACTTCCAGAGATCATGGGTGAGTTATGGAGGGAATGGGAGTAACTTCCAGTAGTGGGCAGTGAGTGGAGAAAATGTAGGAAGAAATCTTAGAGAGAATGATCGTGGCAAAAAAAACTGTTTGAACGTTAAATGATATTTCGTCTGCGTGACGCTCGTAATGGAACGTGACGGTCGTCATACGCATGACGGTCGTAATGGACCTGTGACGACCGTCATATCAGCAAAATCCATTTTTTCTGTTTTTCTTCTCTCTTTTCCTTCCATTTCTTCTTCTTTTCTTTCTTTAATCCAAATTCTCCCCAATCTGCAAAACGAAGTAAATTAATCATATAATAGAACATAAATCAAGGTAAATTAATAATAGTCACAAATAAATGCATATAAATCAAGCCAAATAAACGATATGATTTCGCGTTATCAGAAGCCCAGGCAGTGGTGCAGGCTGGGGCATCTCAAGGTTGGGGTCAAGTGTTGAACATTCCCAACAAGCAAGACAAATTCGGACTGGGATACAACCCATCTTCCTCCTCACAGAGCGTGTTGTGCTATAAAGGGCCTGTCCAGTTTACCAACGATTAGGTTATCTTTGAGCAGATTAATAGCATATCAGATGAAGAAGGGGACAACGATTGTGATATGGATGTGTGGATTCGGCCATGTACCCCGGGACAAAGCCTAAACAAATGGTATGTCGAAGAAATCATCCAAGTGATGACGAAAGAGTAATGATTTGTTTTCTTGATTATTGTATAGCCCTATGTTCTACCCGGAGCATATCGGTATTTGTCTTCAGGGCCTAATTGTTTATATTTGAACAATCATTTTATCAATCAATCAAAGGGAACTTTTTTACATTCAAATATTGTGATCCTTGTCTTTCATGTTTTATTTTTAACAATCAAATGGAAATGTGGTTTGTGCTTGGTTGCATATCATTTTAAGCATTTAATCATCATTATTGCAGGTTTCACATCGCAGATGACACCTCTCCAGAATCGTCTATGACTCGCTTTGACTTTGATAATTCGATATTTCAAGCCGAAGAAGAGATTGATGAAGATGAAGACCTACCATAAGAGCTAGCCAGGCTACTGAAACAGGAAGAGAAAGTCATTCTGCCTCATCAGGAAGAAATTGAGATCATCAACTTGGGTACTGAGGAAGTTAAAAGGGATGTCAGAATAGGGGCTGCATTGCAGAGTGATGTCAAGCAAAGACTGGTTGAAATGCTACGGGAGTATCGTGATATCTTTGCTTGGTCATATGAAGATATGCCTGGTCTTGACACAGACATTGTGTTTCATCGCTTGTCGTTGCATGAATAGTGCCCGCCTGTCAAGCAGAAGCTCAGGCGAACCAGACTAGATATGGCAGTAAAAATCAAACAAAAGGTCCAGAAGCAGTTGGATGCAGGATTTTTAACCGTTACAAATTACCCTCTGTGGGTCGCTAACATCGTACCTATACCAAAGAAGGACGGTAAGGTAAGGATGTGTGTTGATTATAGAGATTTGAATAAGGCGAGCCTGAAGAATGATTTCCCGCTCCCCCACATTGATGTATTGGTTGATAATACTGCTCAATATTCCGTGTTTTCCTTCATGGACGGTTTTTCTGGTTACAATCAGATTAAGATGGCGCTGGAGGATATGGAGAAAACAACTTTTATCACACCGTGGGGGACTTTCTGTTATAAGGTAATGCCTTTTGGGTTGAAAAACGTAGGGGCAACCTATCAGCGGGCAATGGTGACTCTCTTTCATGATATGATTCATCATGAGATTGAAGTCTACGTTGATGACATGATTGCAGAGTCACAGACAGAGGAGGAACATCTGGTTAACCTATTAAAGCTGTTTGAAAGGCTTAGGAAATTCAGGTTGAGGTTGAATCTGAATAAGTGAACTTTTGGTGTAGGGTCAAGAAAGTTATTGGGGTTCATTGTCAGTGAAAAAGGAATCGAGGTCGATCCTGCAAAGATAAAAGCAATTCAAGATATGCCAGCGCCGAAAACGGAGAAAGAGGTTCGTGGTTTCTTAGGTAGATAGAACTACATTGCTAGGTTCATATCTCATCTCACAGCCATGTGTGAACCCATGTTCAAATTGTTAAAGAAAGATCAGGCAATCGTCTGGAACGAAAATTGCCAAAAGGCATTTGATAAAATAAAAGAGTATTTTGATAACACGAAATCATATCATTTATTTGGCTTGATTTACATGCATTTATTTGTGACTATTGTTAATTTATCTTGATTTACGTTCCATTATGCGGTTAATTTACTTTGTTTTGCAGATTGTGGAGAATTTAGATTAAAGAAAGAAAAGAAGAAGAAATGGAAGGAAAATAAAGAAGAAAGAAAGAAATAGAGAAGAAAAACGAAAAGTACAGAATTTGTGCACATGACGGTCGTCACATCCCCCTCACGACCGCCACAACCTTCACGTTCGTCACAAGATCATCACGGTCGTCACGTTCAACACGACCGTCATGAGACCATAATGACTGTCACGAACCCAAGTTCAGTGGAACAGAAGCGTGCACGAATTTAATTTCTTCCGACTCTCTCCTTTTCTTCTACACTTTCTCCACTAATTGCCCACTACTGGAAGTTACGCTCACTTCCCCCATAACTCATGCATGATCTCTGGAAGTTGAGAAATGAAACATCTCCTATAAATAGGCCTGAGATTCACAGCATTTGGGGGGAGGCTTCGACGTATCGAAGTGCTGCCAAAATTCCTATTGAAGCTATTTTTATTGTTCCTTTATTTCCTTTCCTTTTTATTTTCATTTGTACCGCCGTATTTCTTCATGTACCTTTTACTTCTCACCAAAGTAGAATCTTTCCGACATTGTGGAGGACTACTCAAGGATTCGAGATCAGTACAATTTACAGGTTTTTATTAATTGAATTATTTTATTTCTGTCAGTATGCATGTTATCTTATTTTGCTGCAATTGTTTATTTCTGTTTGCATTAATTATCATGCCTAGCTAAACCGCATAAGTCGGTATGTAATAACTTAGTAGGACGATTCGATAGTAACCGGTGCCATCCTTTTTACAAACACTTTTCTGGCTGTTAGTTTTTAATCTAATCTTTCTAAATAAACCTTCGTCGCGAAAGCGAGAAATTATTTACAATAGTTTCGCCACGAAAGTGGGAAACTCATTAAGGCACGAACCGGCACGCGAAAGATGGGGTTCAAACCAGATAGTAAAAACTAGGCATTTATTTTAAATACAGCGAAAGCGCTTTAAAAGAAATCAAAACTTATTTGTTTTCAAAAAGTGATTCTAACCCCGAATGGGACAACGAAAGCGTACGTTCCGCCTTAGAGTCATGACTAGAGTCAACAACCATCGTGAGGAAAAGGTCTTTAAACGAGTACTTTCTCCTGAAAAATGTTTACAAAGACTAAAAAGCATCAGTGACCTGTCGAATCCCCGATAACTAAGGCATTGCATACCGATATCCCTTATCAATATATTTCTAAAACTAAAAATATTTATTTCCTTTGCATTTACTTTCATTCGCATTTAACCTTCCAAATTCCATTAGCCTTAGCTTTACGCCGCGACAATAGATAACAGTAGATTGACATTGGTCTCTGTGGGTTCGACAAATCTTTTATATTACTTCGAGATTTCCGTGCACTTGCGGACGCATCAAGTTTTTGGAGCCATTGCCGGGGACCAACAATCAATATTGTGATTCTGTTGTTGCATAGTATAGACTAAGGCACTCTTATCTAAATCACTATGTATAACCCATATTTCCCTTATAACTACCACCCCCAATATTTTCAGGAACCATAAGATCCGCTTAAATCTGACCTCGAAATATTATTAGAAGATTTCAATACGATGCATTCTCACCCAAATTCCCTCTACAATGAAGACTCTCAATATTGTGAGGAATCGCAAGATTTCGACACATCCAACCTCGAACTATTGCTAGAAGAATTCGATGCGACGCTTACTTACTCTAGGATAGAATCTATGATGGTACGCTTTGTGGAGACACAAACTCTCCAAAATGAAGATTTTAGAAAGTAACATCTCTAAATTAATGAAAATCTCAAGCAGATGAGCAATATGGTTGATTCCCTCGCAACTCACAGCGAGACTTTGGAGATTCAAACCTCCCTGCTTACACTAACACCTCTAGGACCCTTCCTTGAGAGACATGTAGATGTTGTAACAACAATTAATGAAGAACAATTAGAAAATCCTAGGGAGAGTGATCATGAGTATGAAAAGAGTTTTGGTGAGAAAAGCATAATTATTGAGAAAAATCCACCGACACCACCCGAAAGGAAGGTTGTCGAAGAGGTAGAGAAGGAAGCACCTATTGTTGCTCCTCCTCCCTATATCCCACCTATTTCTTTCCCACAAAGGGCTGTGGAAGCTAAGGTAGACTCCCAATCCAAAACATATGTGGAGGTATTGGAAAATACCCACACCAATGCACCTTTGTCTAAGGTCCTTCATAAAAAAAGAAAATTCAAGGACCATGAAACTAGGGTCATCATTACTGTTAAAAGGGTGAGATTAACTTTTGAGGTGGAGGATGAAATAACTAAGCCCAAATTTGAAAAACTGATACTCTGGATAGATCTAGAACCACCACCAGAAGTTCAAAACAATGAACCACCCTACAGAAGAAAGAAAAGAAAAGGTGAGGGATATGAGAGATGGCTTGATAAGTGGCCATGGAAACCGAAGACTATTCAAAGTTCGACCGAGGAACCATTCTTGAAAGAACCACCATGTGTACTTGCAATCCCTGGCCGTCGAGCTATCGACGTTAAACAAAGCGCTATGTGAGAGGCAACCCACAAGGTCTTTATTTTAAGTTGTTTTTTTGAATTTGCAGAAATTAAAGAAATGTATCGCTTGTTACGCCTTAGCTATATCTAGGTGAAAACTCTCTAGATGACGATTTGAGAAGATGAACTATGCCCACAGGCATTCCTACGAGTGTCGCTGCTGGAGGGGACACTAATGATGAGTACTTCCTCTGGAAGCGGGAAAAATGATGAGCTGGTTCAAGAATTACACAAACGAAGGTACCTCAAAAATCCCGCCGCCGAAGTAGAAGTGATCAACAAAGACATGGACATCAAGAGTAGGATCATAGAGGATTTAGCATGCAGTAGCATTCATACAGGTTCTATTTTTCCTTTTTCCACCTTTTATTAAAACATTGAGGACAATGTTTGGTTTAAGTGTGAGGGAGGAACTCTACCGCTTTTATTTTATCGCTTTTTAGTTTGATTTATTGCTTTATTTCATACTTCTAGGAATTTTATCTGTTTTTAACGTTATGTCAAATTCTTTGCATGTGCTGTCGAGTCTTTATGCGTGGTTTTCGCTTGTTATTCAAATTTCCCCATAATTTCAAAATTTTAACCTCCAACAAATTTTTGCTTCGATTCATGACATGGTACTCTGAGAGTATATAGGCTATTCATGCTATGCTAGAAAAACTTGGGAAAGTTTCGATAAAATTGATATCATCTTGACACCCTTAATCCCCTAAATATGAAAAATCAATTTGAGTACCCATTATGCCAAGACCTTAAAGCTTCAGTTTCTTTTAGTAATCCCTAAGTAGTTTATCTAAGCAGTCAGCACCATCCTAAACACACTAAGTAAGAAACCGATGCAAATAAGTGTATGATCTCTGGTTTAAAATGAGAAATTAAGAAAAAAAAATATTATGAATAAAAAGACATGTTCCTTCTAAGTTAGGTGCTCCTCACCCGATCACTTAGCCCAACGGTACAAACTCTTTAAGTTCAATTGATGCTTAAGCATATTTGCAGAGAAAAACGGAATAACAATGAGATCATAATCACTAACAGGTTTACTTGCCATGAATGTGTATGGATAACGGGCTTAATGTGATTGCACTAGAATGAAATAGGGTGAAAGAGAGCATGAGATATAGGTTGAGTTATAATGGCATGATTCAGGTTGGTTTGTATAAGTAGGGAGTTATTGAAATTGTGTCATCATGGTATCCTTGGTATTGATATTTAGTACCTGTCGATATAACATTAGCCTAGCAGCCACGTATGATTAGAGTCTCATCATGTTTTTGTTTCGAACTATGCTTATTTCTTTTTACCATGTTGGTTGGTTGCTTGAGGACAAGCAATGGTTTAAGTGTGGGGGTGTTTGATAACGCGAAATCATATCGTTTATTTTGCTTGATTTACATGCATTTATTTGTGACTATTGTTAATTTATCTCGATTTACGTTCCATTATGCGGTTAATTTACTTTGTTTTGCAGATTGTGGAGAATTTAGATTAAAGAAAGAAAAGAAGAAGAAATGGAAGGAAAAGAAAGAAGAAAGAAAGAAATAGAGAAGAAAAACGAAAAGTACAGAATTTGTGCGCATGACGGTCGTCACATCCCCCTCACGACCGTCACAGCCTTCACGTTCGTCACAAGACCATCACGGTCGTCACGTTCAACACGACCATCATGAGACCATAATGACTGTCACGAACCCAAGTTCAGTGGAACAGAGGCGTGCACGAATTTAATTTCTTCCGACTCTCTCCTTTTCTCCTACACTTTCTCCACTAATTGCCCACTACTGGAAGTTACGCCCACTTCTCCCATAACTCATGCATGATCTCTGGAAGTTGAGAAATGAAACATCTCCTATAAATAGGCCTGAGATTCACAGCATTTGGGGGGGGGGGGGGAGGCTTCGACGTATCGAAGTGCTGCCAAAATTCCTATTGAAGCTATTTTTATTGTTCCTTTATTTCCTTTCCTTTTTATTTTCATTTGTACCGCCGTATTTCTTCCTGTACCTTTTAATTCTCGCCAAAGTAGAATTTTGTCGACATTGTGAAGGACTACTCAAGGATTCAAGATCAGTACAATTTACAGGTTTTTATTAATTGAATTATTTTATTTCTGTCAGTATGCATGTTATCTTATTCTGCTGTAATTGTTTATTTCTGTTTGCATTAATTATCATGTCTAGCTAAACCGCATAAGTCGGTATGTAATAACTTAGTAGGACGATTCGATAGTAACCGGTGCCATCGTTTTTACAAACACTTTTCTGGCTGTTAGTTTTTAATCTAATCTTTCTAAATAAACCTTCGTTGCGAAAGCGATAAATTATTTACAGTAGTTTCGCCACGAAAGTGGGAAACTCATTAAGGCACGAACCGACACGCGAAAGCTGGGGTTCAAACCAGATAGTAAAAACTAGGCATTTATTTTAAATACAGCAAAAGCGCTTTAAAAGAAATCAGAACTTATTTGTTTCCAAAAAGTGATTCTAACCCCGAATGGGACAGCAAAAGCGTACGTTCTGCCTTAGAGTCATGACTCGAGTCAACAACCATCGTGAGGAAAATGTCTTTAAATGAGTACTTTCTCCTGAAAAATGTTTACAAAGACTAAAAAGCACCGGTGACCTGTCGAATCCCCGATAACTATGGCATTGCATACCGATATCCCTTATCAATATATATTTAAAACTAAAAATATTTATTTCCTTTGCATTTACTTTCATTCGCATTTAACCTTCCAAATTCCATTAGCCTTAGCTTTACGCCGCGATAATAGACAACAGTATATTGACATTGGTCTCAGTGGGTTCGACAAATCTTTTATATTACTTCGATATTTCCGTGCACTTGTGGCAACATCATATTTGCAGGAACCTACGATACTGATACCTATAGTAGTTGGAATACCATTGATAATGTATCTAACGGTTCTTAAGAACAACATGGGTTGTGTTCTTGGTCAACACAGCGAGACTGGAAGAAAAGAGCATGCGATATACTACTTGAGTAAAAAGTTCACAGATTGTGAATCCAGGTACTCAATGTTGGAAAAGACGTGTTACGCACTCGCTTGGGCTGCCAAACGCTTGAGATAGTATATGCTGAATCATACAACCATGCTGATTTCAAAGATGGATCTAATTAAGTACATCTTTGAAAAGCAAGCACTTTCGAGAAGGATTGCCAGGTGGCAGATGGTCCTAACAGAATACGACATTCAGTATGTTTCCCATAAAGCTATCAAGGGGAGTGTTTTGTTAGAGTATCTTGCTGAACAACCAATCGATGATTATCAACCGATATAATTTGAATTTCCTGACGAAGACATCATGTATTTGAAGATGAAGGATTATGATGAGCCATTACCCGATGAAAGTCTGGAGAAGGGTTCCCAATGGCAAATGATATTTGACGGTGCTGTTAACTCCTATGGTAGTGGAATCGGGGTAATTATCACTACTCCTCATGGTTCTCATATCCCCTTTACTGCCAGGTTAACATTTCCTTGCACCAATAATGAAGCTGAGTATGAAGCGTGTATGATGGGATTGGAAGAAGCCATTGATCTAAGGATCAAGAATTTAGATGTGTACGGCGATTTAGTGCTAGTTGTCAATCAGATTAAGGGAGAGTGGGAGACCCGACAACCTAATCTGGTTCGTTATATGAACTACGCAAGGAGGCTGTTACCTTTCTTTGACAGGGTAGAGTTCCACCATGTGCCGAGAGCAGAAAATTAGATGGCGGACGCTTTGGCTACATTATCTTCAATGTACAAAGTGAATTTTTGGAACGGCGCTCCAAGAATAGTCATCTCGCGCCTTGATAGGCCAGCGTTCGTGTTTGCTATAGAGGAAGCCTCTAATGGCAAACCATGGTATTACGACATCCAGAATTTTCTCAAGAACCATCCGCCAGGGGCTTCGACCCGGGATAAGAAAACCTTGAGGAGGTTAGCTGGAAACTTTTATCTGAACCAAGATGGTATACTCTACAGGAGGAATTATGACTTGGTGCTATTGAGATGCATGGACGGGAAAGAAGCGAGTCTGCTTATGGAAGAGGTCTACGAAGGTGCCTTTGGTACACATGCCGGCGGGAATGCTATGTCTCAAAAACTGTTGAGAGCAGGTTATTATTGGTTAACTATGGAGTCTGATTGCTTCAAGTTTGCAAAGAAGTGCCATAAATGCCAGATTTATGCTGATAAAATTCATGTGTCGCCGAGTCCTTTGAACGTCATGGCGTCTCTCTGGCCCTTTTCCATGTGGGGCATTGAGATGATTGGCAAGATTGAGCCAACCGCATCCAATGGACATCGTTTCATCTTGGTAGCCATTGATTATTTCACGAAATGGGTCGAAGCAGTTTTGTATGCTAATGTCATTAAGCAAGTGGTAGCCCGGTTTATCAAGAAGGACATCATTTGTCGCTATGGAATGCCTGAAAGAGTCATTACTGATAATGGTTCGAACTTGAATAATAAAATGATGAAGGAACTGTGCCAGAGTTTCAAAATTGAGCATCACAACTCATCTCCCTATCGTCCAAAGATGAACGACGATGTTGAAGCGGCCAATAAGAATATCAAGAAGATAGTGCAGAAGATGGTTGTAACTTATAAGGATTGGCATGAGATGTTTCCCTTTGCTTTACATGGATATCGTACTACGGTACAAACTTCGACTGGGGAAACTCCTTTCTCACTGGTGTATGGTATGGAATTTGTCCTACCATTAGAAGTCGAGATTCCTTCTTTGAGAGTTTAGGTTGATGTCAAGCTTGATGAGGCAGAATGGGTAAGAAACATATTGAATCAGCTCATCCTGATGAGTGAAAAGAGGCTAGCATCCATTCCATACGGTCGGTTGTACCAGAGCAGGATGAAGAAATCTTTTGATAAGAAGGTGCACCCCTGAAGCTTTCAGACTGGCGATCTAGTGTTGAAGAAGATTCTCCCTCCACAAACAGATCACAGGGGCAAATGGACTCCCAACTATGAAGGTCCATACATTGTGCGAAAGGTTTTCTCCATAGGAGCCTTGTTGTTATCAACCATGG
Source organism: Lathyrus sativus (assembly GCA_963859935.3). NCBI lineage: Eukaryota > Viridiplantae > Streptophyta > Magnoliopsida > Fabales > Fabaceae > Lathyrus > Lathyrus sativus. Next base: position 368,361,244 of record OZ012741.1, read on the forward strand.
ATGGTGAAGATTTCACATCCCCTATGAACGCAGACGTAGTTAAAAAATACTTTGCTTAAAGAGACCTGCTGGAAAGAAAAAGAATATCCAGGCAAAAATGGGGCATCCCGGCGAACCATAAAAAGAATGGGTTCGGGCAAAAATTAGGGACAAAAATGAAAAGATGTACACCCGCAAATTTGAAAACCTGAAAAGGCGACTTTGGCAAAAATGGGTATCCCAGTGAATTGAAAACCCGAAAGGGCGATTCAGGCAAAAGTTAGGGATTTGAAAAGTAAATGACTGCGGTCTGCGTATTGAACTTCAAAGTATAGTGGATTGAGGGAGGACCTGAGGGCCGATAATCCAAATCGATCTCTTCGAAGGACGAAGCATCGGAAAAGCATCGAAGTCATGCGAGTCATAGATGGATCAACTCGAGGTGTTTGTCTGTGCCATATTGCCGACATTTTGTATATTTTTGTGCATTTCTGTAATTTTTGTGCAGCTTCCTCTTTTCAGGGGTTGCATCTGTTGTAAAATTTGCCTATTTACAGGACATTTGTCAATAAAACATATACTATTCATTAAATTGTTTGTTTTGCTTCAGCCTTTACTATTTTGTTTGCGAAAAAATGCCCGATGTTTTGATAAAATTGCGCATACATAAACTTGTAGGATTTGGCCAATAATCATTAAAACTTTTATTTATTTGAACAATGTCACGGATGATGACCGAGATAGTTCCCTCTGTGCAGGATATCTTGTTGTTTGTTCATTTGCAGGATTGTTACTGTCGCACCCTAATTTTTGACCTCAGGATCCCCACCTCCATCGTTTTTTTCTGTATTATCTTTTATTGCTGTACGTATGTTTATTATGGCTAACCAGCCTGTATAGGTGTATTAACCAATCAACGGTAGGCTCCGAAAAACTCTCGTGTGGTTTCTTCCATCTCGAGCCAAGTGGTATCGAGGTTCACAACAAGCTCGCAAGCGGAGTCGAGCCCAATGAATTTTATCTGACTCTGAAGTTAAAGACAATCCGATTACATATAAATAATTGGATCCTAAGGGAAATTCATACTAATCATGAGTTGGAGTCGTAATTGTGTTATAATGGGTCAATTATAAGAATGATACTTTACGCCAACTTCAAGACCGCCAAGCGTTTTCTTTCAAAACAAGGAGCTCCTCTTCTTTACAAGAAGTGTATGTGCTGGAGTCATTATTTTTACAAGCAGTTTGGGCAAGCTTATAAGCCGTTTAACAAGGTACAATTCACGATAATTCCGGGAATCCAAGAAACCTCGGCACGTCTCACGAAAGCAATAAGTTATGATTGCGATAAAGGAATTTCATCATATTTCTACAAGAGTCGACATAATTGCAAAAAAGGTTGTTTCCAATTAAAAGAAACCAACATTAATTGAATCCCAAGTTTCATAAAGTAAGCTTAGCACAAGCCAGATACATATTACAACGGAGTACAAAGTTACAGAGAATCCTTCTATAAGGGTCCAATTTTGCAAAACCCAGAATTTGAACACAACTGATGTCTTGAACCCCAGGTGTGAAGGAAGGTCATCCGAATCCAAAACCAGCTTATCAAAGGAGAATGAGAGTTCGCACAACAGATTGAGGAGCTTACGAAAGCCTCCCGGCAATCCTCCCAGCAACGCATGCATTCTCTTTTCTCACCTGCATAACATGCCTATAAGAGAAAACAACAACGGAGGAATTAAGATTGGTTGGAAACAGATTCACATCAGAATTAACAGGGCAAACAAGTAACAGACATCAAAACTAATCATTTGGATTCTATTCTTTTAGACAGAAAAAACCACAGTGAACAGACCCACAATAGCACACCTATGGCATACCGCAAATCCATGAGAACCCAAGGGGCTATGCACGCGGTTGCAAAACCAAAGTTAACCTGCAGGTTGAATTAAGAGAAGAGGAACAAAGGTGTGATAATCCAAGAAGCAGGCTCCTAAGGAAGAGTTTCAACTGGAAACAACGAAGTCCAAGGCAATACCTTCCAGAAAGTGGTGGCTGAAGCAACGAGATTAACTGGGTATTACAAAGCAAGTTATCCTGGCAGCGAAGCATCCTGAAACGAACCCCCCATGCTATTACTTCTCAACTCACGAGTGAAAGCAACAATCAGCGACTAATAATCGGGAACCAACAGAAATACTTGGATACAACATTGATTATAGTCAAGAGCAGCATCACACCCACTGCAACGAAGCTATTATCATTAGTAAAGGATTGAGCAGTTCATCCCAATAGTAGATCACACAGCCACCACCAATGCCAAACCTGAGCAAACATGGAAGATTTGAAGTTTGTTAGAATACAACCAAACATCCCAAAGACCTAGTTATTAAAGGAATGAGGCAACTTGAGCGTAGGCAGAGCATGAAACCTCATGGAAACTCTTTTAACTATGATATAAGAGATTACCCGTCAGTTGGAGGCCACGCGAAGTTGATTGTTTCATTGGGAAGCCTGTCGTAAAAGTTGTTCTCGTCGTGCCCTCATATTTTCTCCTCGGACCACAAGTCCTGTTATCGCCATTACAATGCGACACCCTGTGCCAAGAGGTTAAGGCTTAGTTCTGACTGCAACATGCCGATGAAACCAATACCTGCGAGATGGCAACAGAACGGTAAGCACGTTGCAACACTAGGTTTTCAACAAGACGGTAGAAAAGGGCCAGGATACCTCTAAGAACCTGACCCGCGTGAGAACTCTCAAGCATTACCCCACTAGTAACAAGATTGTAACACCATTGTGGGGATCCTGGTAGCAGAAATGCTCAAACTTGAATTAAGGCAACCCCATAGGGACAACTTTCCCAAGCGAGGTTCGATACTCACATGACCAAAGGCGTCGTGTTAAAGTAATTAATTTCAAGCAATTGACAATCTGAGAATGACATGATGCACCTAGTGTCGCTTTCGCGAAAATGAGGTGCCGGCATGACAGAAGAGTCGCCACCTTTCGTTATTTATCCCTCAGAGCGGGAAAGGAAACGATCGGAAAAACCTGACGAAAAAGGGTAAGACAAGGTCATCGCAACCATTGTCTGGGTTCGGGAGTCGGTTACGCAAGGGGAAGGTATTAGCACCCCTCACGTCCGTCGTACTCGACGGGATCCTCGCTTGTTTGTTTACTTGGACGGGTTGGTTTTATTCTATCTACCTATCAAGGCTGGCTAAAAAAGAAAAGAAAAATGACTCGGCAAAGCGTCGCACTTTATGCCTACGTATTCTCATCAGAGAATGAGAAATCAGAGTCCACGTAGTTCGGCCTACGAAGGGTTACGGGGGAAGGTAGCTCGCCAAGACATCGCCATCTTGTGCCTACGTACTCTCAACAGGCATGAGAGATCAGAGCTCACGTAGTTCGGGAAACTACGGTTTATTTCCTGTTTTTTTTACGAAAGAAGTGTTTTTTATTGTGTTTGCGATTTCAACCGCACTAGAGACTATGACCTAAGAGTGAATGCGTCGCATGTCACCCAAAGGGTACCATACTAAACATCCAGACTATGGAAAAGAAACTCTCCCACAATCCTTTCTCAGATAGCTTAAGGCTCGTAACGTATGAAAGAAATCATTCATGATTACTGTATCTTAAACTGTTTTGAGATGAGAAGAGAACAGGCCCTACTAGGAGGGAGACTATCAAGTCCTACTGTTGTCATGCCATGGATTCATCCTATGGTTGAGGTTTGAACAGGGAACTCCTAGAAGTTGTCATGCATAGGTTTCAACCTAAAAGTCTATCATCAAATCCTTATCCAAGGAAATGAGAGTCCTAAGGGATCATGTCAATGATACACCAAAATAGACAAAGCATCAGCTTAACGGTAAAATGCATGCAATGCAAGTGAGGGAGGAAATGTGTGTGGGGCTTCATCCTCCACAAGCTCGTCTCGACCTCAAGCCAGTCATGAAATAACAGTAATCATGCTGAAATATAAACAACGTGTTATCAAGCAATAAACAGTAAACTGCAATCATACAGATAAAAGAAATGAAATGCCATCAGGCAAACAAACCACATGGGCAAGGGAGTTGGGCTCTACCGAATACCCGCAAGCAAAGCCACGCAATAACAATACAAGCAGAGGGAGCAACTCAACCTCTAATGCAATCATGCTCCTAGATTCTATCTATTCTAGATGGGCTTAATCTAATGCATCAGACAAGTCAAACAAAACACACAATACAGAAAAGAAAACAGAAGAAAGCCTCAGCTCCTCCAGCAGCAACTCAGTCTTCAGACTTCAATCATCAACTGCTTTCCAGGTTTCAACCCTACAACATGAGTTTCAACTCATCTTCTCCCTTAAGCTTCAGCTTCTTTGATCAACTCCACCTTCAGGCTTCACTATCTTCAGGGATCTTCAAGTATCAACTTGATCTTCATGCTCTTCGAGCTTCAGCTGGAATGGAAGTCTTCAAGGATTCATCCTCTTCAAATCTTCAATGAAGTCTTCATCTTCATACTCAGGCTCTGACAGCTCTCAAGATAAATCAAATCAGAGAGAATCACTACTGGATAAGCTGGGGGATATTGAACTGCTTATCTGATCACCAAAGGTGACCTATAAGGGTTCAATATCAAATGAAGGGTTCCCTCAAAAGTTCTACCTCCTGGGTATAGCACTAATCCCTTCAAAGGAGAGAGGTGTATACCCTGGAAGGACTTTGAATCATAGAGAGGAATGGATGTGAAGGATACTATCCATGTTTGAGAAAGGAATTATCTACACCTAAGCTCTTCCTAATCCTATCCCTAAAACAAAACAAAAAGAAGAAGAACAAGCTCCTCAAGCTCCTCCAAGCATCTTCCAATCTTCTAATATGCTCCACTAAGCTCCACAATGAGATGCCAAGCTCCTCAAGCCAAAGGAAAACTCCAAAGCAAAGCAAACTAAACAAAACTTGCCCTAAAGGCCACACAAACAACCATTCAATTCAAAAATCAACCAAAAATAGTATATTATTCTATTAAATCCTAATATAAATGCTAGGGGACCATACATAACTACCCTTAAGTCCCATATATTCCCCATAGACTAAATTGCCCTACAAAACCTAAATCTAAAATTGTTATTGACCTATATTAAAGTTTTAACCAAATTTTACACTACTTAGAACTACCTAATTAAAACTACCCTAAAAATTGTTACAAAAATATGAAATTAAATCAGGGGGAACCTAAACCATTCATCTAATCATCCTAAAAAGATTGAACTCAAAATCCTAAGGGAACTACCCTAATTAAATTCTACAAATTAGCATACCAACTAAAAGAATTAAAAGAGCAATTAAAAGTATAAATGTTCCAAAAATATAAAAATGAAATAAAATGGCTATTTTATGGTTTTATATTTTTCTAGACAGAAAATGGAAAATGGGAAAAAAAGTCTCATTAAAAAATACTCATTTTTCATTTTTATATGAATTTTTAAAGTTTAAAGAAATTTGGAGAAAAAAAATAATATGAGAAATGATAAGGGGTGCAAGAAGAAATAAAATGCAGTTCAATTGGTGATGGGCCCAGAAGGTGGGGTGCGCATAGCAAGGCGCGCCTGGGCCCAACTTTTATCAGAAAAGTCATAAAAAAACTAAGGAAAAAGATAGGATAGCGGTGCAAATAGCATGCAATTACAGTTAAAAATCAATTGGGCCTTAAAAGGGGGTGGGGAAAGTAACATTCGCGTGAGGCCCATGCTAGTACATTAGTGAAACGCGGCGTTTCACGCCCAGCTTCCCTCCCATTTTTGCGTTTAAATCCTGGTCGTTCGATTGTCTCTCCAGTCAACTTTCAACGCGCGATCCAACGGCAGAAAGGCCATCTTCAACCTTTGGACACTTAGGGTTTGCAGCAACCATGAAACACAAACTTCATGCATCAATCTTCCTCACCTTCGTTCTCTCTCATTTCTCCATCAAATTCACTTCTTCAAAAAGCAAAATCATTCTATTTTTCTCCCTGAATACAACCATGATCTTAGTTTGCATTAAAACCACCTAGAACTAAGAACCCGATACTGCACTCTCCAATAACACTCAAACATCAACCTTCTTAAACCTCCAGTTTCTTGATATCAGAATGCTCACCTCATTGCCCTGATTAACCTAAGCTATTGATCTTGAATTAATTCTCACTACAACCCGAGTTCTTGATCCAATAAAGAATCGTGTCCAATTTTCAATCTTCACCAATGGCTCTATAACTTTCCAGCACTACTTACTAATGGTCTCTAATCAATGCTAACCTAACCATTCTATCTAAGAACACATAAATAAGGGTGTTTAGAAGCTTTTGCATACCTGGCTCCTTGGTTATGGCAGATGCAGTTTCTATCCTCTTCAACTCGTACAGCTCTCCAGCAATGATCCTTGTATGCTCCTTTGAGTTCTGTTTGCAAAAGATTGTGTGTAGCAAGCTTGTACCACTGGATTCGAGTGTATTTTGCTCTCTTGCAATTTCCAATGCCAAGCTTCAATCTTCCATGGATCAACCTTCAGATCAGTATGCAAGTGCTCATGATTATCTATGGAGTAAGTTTGTGTAGAAGAAAGAAGAGAAAATGGAGAGGAATGTGAAGTTTGATCGTGAATTGCAAATGGAAGAAATTTGATCAATTCTCTCTTTTTTGGCACTAACCCTCACCAATTATCATCAACTATCACCAACCTTTCACCAATGCAGATTGTAATCAATATATAGAGATGTTTAGAAAGGTCTAGAACCTTTTAGAATCATTTAGAAAGAACTTGAATTTTCTATGATATGGTAACTTGCATTTCACTTCCCACCACATGAGATATCATGACAAAAACCCTTGTAACTTGAGTAATTAACTTGATTTTCTCCTTAAGTGGTATTTTGGACAAGATACAAAGCTTAAACACCTTGTTTATGAAGCTTTTCTTTGTTTTGGTTTGGTATGCCATTATGCCATCAACCAAATTACAAAGCAACTCCAAAATTTAAGCCTCAAATCAAAATTGTGGCTGAACCATTGTTCTCAAAATGTCCTTTGGAGTCAAAATGACCTATCATATGACATGGTTAGGGTTTATAGCTTGGATTTTATGATTTTCCATTTCACTTGAATTAACTTATGCCTCATCTTTAGGCCATTTTTATCACTTTTTTCTATGAGCCTTTACAACATCTCATGACCACCCTACTAGCCTTAAAACATCATTCTAAGCAACTTTTATGTTGAAGGTTTTTCCATTTGAAGCTTGGAAGTAGGAGATATGGCCATATGCTTGAAATGACCTATAACTTCCAAATGACCAAAATGCCCTTGGCTTGTCAAAGCCATAAGTTGAGTTCTACAAATCCTATCAAGGACTTATAGTACTATCTAGAAAGCTAAGAAGATGCTCTTCAACATTAAGTTTGACCAAGAGATCATAGGAATCATCCTACTAGGGCAAAAGTTGTCTGCAAGTTGGGTGACTTTCAAGGACCCAGATTCACATACCTCTGATGACCTGTAATTTGTCAAAACCATAACTTGAGCTCTGCACATCCTATCAAAGACTTCTACCACTCAAATTAAAGCTAAGATCAGGCTCTACAACATTCATGTTATGGGGAAGATGAGATGAGAATCACATCTTGAGCTAAAACTACCTAGAAGATAGGGATCAAACTAGGGGATTTTACACTGACAATCCTTAGAAACCCTAGCTTAAAACTTCTCAAACTCTTCAATCATGATGAGTTGGTCTAGGAATCATCCTTATAGCATCTCAATACATCATTCCATGATCACATGGCTCTTGGATTAGGTCTCAACCTTCTCCAAATCTTCAGTTGACCTAGGGTTGACCCAGTCAAAACCCTAATTCTACCATTCATGGTTGAATCTTCTGAATTCTTGCATAATGACCTCTCTAGTCTTCATGATGGCTTTCAAGACATCTCATAAGCTTTCTCAAAGCTTCAAGTTCATTCTCAAAGTCTTAGAATCATCTGAGGAGCAACCCACAACTCTCAAGTTATGAAGCACATAACCTTGGTTTCAACCAATTCCTCTGAGGATCTCATGAGCTTTCTGATAAAGGTACCAACCTTCAAACACTTGATGGGTAAATAAATGTTGGTCAAATTTTGGGGTGCAACACCTAGTACGTCGTACGCACTCCTGGCTATATGTATTCTCTTGCTTTCCCGGCCACCGGCTCATGCAGTTTGACTTTGATCAATTGGCAACCATAATGAGAGCTATGACTTGCACGATACATTACCCCTGTTCCGCAAACATCATCATCAAGCACGTGAAAAACAATGTCAGATATGCATTCAGTTTGACCTGAAAATAGGAGTGAAGAATTAAATTGAAAAGAAATGACAACCTTACTCTTCTATCCACTCGCATCACGTTGCAACTACTAACGCACGTAGTCCACAAGACGACGTATCTTGCACCCAGTTTTATTCACAAGAGAGACGTTTGAAGGTGATACTCGCTAGCACCCTTGTGAGAGTCCTCACCAAAGAGTATCAGAGGGACTACAGTTCACCACGAAGTGTATCGGTCGAATTCGTCACAAAGTGTATCAGACGCCAAAAAGAACAAACTGAATTGGTATTACTCTGGGCTGTTCACTTCCCCTGGCCCAATATCTTCCGCTATCCGCACCTGCCAAAATCGCAATTCATGGATTAGTAATTGATCGAAGAATATCCCCTATGTCAAAAAGATCCTATTCATATTCCTCAACATCAACTAAGGATCCCCCAAATCAAATCGCAGAAAATGATCTCCCATCAACAACATTTAACTCAATCGACACAAAAGGAAGGTTTTGAATCCTGTCCAACACTAGAATGGAAGGTTTTAATGTCAATCAATCAGAAATTCAATCAATTCTCTCAAGATCCAGCCCAACTCCCCTATAAAGGGAGGGGTTTCAAATCGAAAAAGAAGGAGAAAAAACTATCAAAAAATCACAGCGATAGCAAACCTAATTTCGTAACAGAAAAATTGAGCAAAGTGACTTATCTTAGTGAGTCAACGAAATCTCTTCCGACCGCCGCGAACACCAATCGACGAAGCATCGCCTCCAACACCGTCTCACCAATCTTCGGTAAACTCTCATTTTCTTGCAAAAAGTATTGAATCTGCTGATTTGTTTTTTGTGTTTCAGGATTCAAAGGATGAGGGAAAGCGGTTTAGAGTGAGAGATGAAATCGAGTGGGATTGACGGCGGAGAAGGAAAAGGGGGTTTGGGATTCGTTGGGAAATTAGGGTTCTTTGCTTCACCCTATTTTGTTAACCCCTCGTTTATGCTGTAATCACACACTAACACCACACACACACACACACTAACCATCACTCAATTAACCTAATTAACCCTCTAATTATCTTTTAAATCTTGGTTAATCTGTTGTAATTCGTTTAAATCACTTAACCTTTATTTTATTTTGTTAATTAACCTGGTAATGTTTTTTAGTTAAACTAACTATCCTTTAAAAATTGATTTAAGTAATCTTATACCCATTATAATCAGTTTTAAATTAAAATAACTACTACAACTTTTTATTTATTAACTAATTTTTTTTATATGCACCAATTTATTTAATAATTTGACCTTGTATTAATAATTAATAATTTGTTTTTTAGCCAATTTATAATATTAACATTTTGATTAATTTTTTTTTTTAAATCCTATTAGTTCATAGCAAAATTATTTTGCTAGTTGATTAAATTAACTTTTTCAACTTAATAATATTTTTAAATTAAGTAAGTATTTATTTACTATAACTTTTATAAATAAGCCACACCTTTTTGTCAATTTAATTAATAATAAAACCCCTAATATTTAGTTAATTTTTAAAAAACAAATGGTAAAGATAACCCTTTTATTTAATTTCGTGATCAATAAATCAATCCTTCACAATAACCATAATTCTCTTTAAAAGGGATAAATCATTTCACTTAAGTTTTTAGATAATAAAATTAAATCATTTAGCATATTATAACATTTTACTCCAAAAGCCTCGCCTAAAATCAAATCAACCTTTTATAATCCAAATAAAAATCAATTCAACAAATTAAAATCGATAACCCAATCGAGCACTTCACGACACTTGCACCTACATCTTAGCGCTTTCATGCGTGTGTATGATTTATATTCCTGCAATTTACTTTCTGCAATTTATTCATTGCAATTTACATTATCATCTTTATATCATTACATCGCATTTCGTCCAAAGGAAAAACCTACACATAATTCAACGTTGTGTGTAGTTGCATTTACATTTGCATCATTATCCCCTTCGATCCTTGATCCCATTCAAGTTGATCGCTTAAGCTTAGGACCTACCCCATAGGAAGGACCTCGTCTTAATCTTTACAACTTAGACAAACAACACAAACAACATTACACAACTATTTCAAACACAATAGAGAATAGATGTTAATCATCTTAAGTGAGATATAATCTCCACCCCCACGACAATACAATCAAACATGTAGGAACTTTGCCTTAAGAGCGATAAAGGCATACTCGCCAAACAACCCGAGTATTTAAGACCTTTTCTTAAGGCAATGCAAAGACCATTTCCTACAAGCCCCTTTACACTTGTGGCGGTTATATCTCCCTTAACATGAAGACTCATCTCTTCTCCTAAACCCAATCAAAACAACTACCCTAAACCCGTAGGAACTTTGACCACAGTCAAAGAACTCCTCAACCCTTTAGGGGAACTACAAATACTCTGATTCCACTCCCGTAAGGATATGTAGGCATAAGATGCGATATCTTATCGAGTATACTTAGATATAAACCACTAGGGTCCTTTAACCTTAAGCAGATAAACACATAGCAATAAACAAACATAAAACAAGAGGTTCCTGTAGAGTACTACAGAAACTTAGGATGCTAGTACCTTCCCTAAGTTTAACCAACCCCCGAACCTATAACTCTCTAAACCTTGCATTTGCATTGCATTGTGGGAATTTCGATCTTTATCCCTTCCTTTGGACAAATCAAAGTTCGGTTGCAAATGAATAAAGATTCAAACTAATTAATAGTTTGGTATCCAAATTTCACCGCGACAGTTACCCTTGGGGAAAATTTCCAGAGGTGTACCCCCAGTAGAATCACCATTCCCACAGAAAGAGGTGTATAGCGGAGGTTCGTTTTCCCCCCAGCAAGAGTATATTTTTACAGGAAAAGATGTGCAGGTCGAGTGTGTACACATACCCCCCCCCCCCCCCCCAGCAGATTGTTTGTATACACTTATTCCTCGGCAACTTAGACCGAAGTCTCAAGCAGAATAACATCATCCCTAGAGGGTCAAGATTGATATTCCCCATGTAGGTCAGGTGTATACCCTTATTCCCAGTAGGCGGAAGAATGCAAATTGCTGACTCAATCCCCAAGCATAAGTTGAGGTTGTTTCCCTTATTGCTTGTCCTCTAGCAAAGTTAGCAGAGTTTTCTCTATCCTCAGCAAAGTCAGCAGAAGTTGATTCCCCACTGAGTAATCCCCAGCAGGTTGGATTTTGATCTTCAGCAGAGCGGGTTTATTTTCAGATGTGTATTTTGTGCCCTAGAAGGATTTTGTATTCTAGGAGGCCATCCAGGGCTAATTTCCCCGGTAGAGCTTGGTTAATCTCAGAGGTTGATTGTTATCCCCTACAGAGTCGTTGATTCCTCAGTAGGTTAGACTTGTTTCCAACCTTTGGTTGTCTTTCCTCAGCCGGGTCGTCTATTCCCCAGGAGAGTTGTATTCTGGAAGGCCGTTCAGGGCATTTTCCTCAGCAGGTTGTGATTTGGATCCCCAGCCGATTGAATTCTCGTTCTTGTTAGAATGTTATTACCCAGGAAATTTCTTTTCCAAGAAGCCATCCAGGGCTCGTTTTTCCCAGCACAAGTCCAATCGTAATTGGCATTCTCCCTTTTTGTTTCAACATTTATTTTGCTGATTCGGTTCCGGTGCATTTTGCATTCGTGCATAGCATTCTCAGAAACGTGTAGCATTTCCATTTTGTGTGGAGTATTACGCCATTTTCAAACATATGCATTTGAAACATAAGCCAGGTTGTTGCCTCTTTGTTTTCAGGTGTATTTCCAACAGATGGTTGACTTCTCTGCCCTTGTGGTATCCAGACCATGGTAGCTTGTAATGTGTTCTTTGCTCGCGCGGTATCCAGACCCCGACAAATGTTGTTATTTTGTTTTGCCCGTATGGTATTTAGACCATGGCAATTTGTGATATTGACTCTCTAGCCCATACAGGTATCTAGACCTCGACAAAAGATCTTTGATAGATGGGTTCATCTTATCTTGTGTGTCCCAATAGAGTTGCTTGTTTAAAGTTTCTCTTTTCCCCAACAGAGTTTTCTTGTGATTTATCACTAGAAGTTCATCAACTGCGTGTTGATCCGGCCTTCGGGTTCAGTGCTCGCTTTTATTTAGCGAATGCCTGCTGGTTAGCAGAAGTCCATCAACTTCGTGTTGAGTCGGCCTTCGGGTTCGATGCCTGTTTTTATTTAACAGATGCCTGACGACGAGGTCAGATGTTCTTCTCAACTTCGTGTTGAGACGGCCTTCAGTTTCAATGCCTGTTTTTATTTAACAGATGCCTGACAGCGAGGTCAGATGTTCTTCTCAACTTCGTGTTGAGCCGACCTTTGGGTTCGATGCCTGTTTTTATTTAACAGATGCCTGACGGCGAGGTCAGACGTTCTTCTCAACTTCGTGTTGAGCTGGCCTTCGAGTTCAGTGCCTGTTTTTATTTAACAAATGCCTGATAGAGAGGTAAGATGTTCTTCTCACTTTCGTGTTGAGCCGGCCTTCGGGTTCGATGCCTGACGGCGAGGCCAGATGCTCTTCTCAGCTTCGTGTTGAGTCGGCCTTCGGGTTCGATGCCAATTTTTATTTAACAAATGCCTGATGGCGAGGTCAGATGCTTTTCTCAACTTCGTGTTGAGCCGGCCTTCGGGTTCGATGCCTGTGGTGTTACACAGATGCCTGACAGTGAAATCAGATGATCTTCCCGACTTAGTGTTATTGCCTGCGCGTTAGCAGATGTTCCCTCGACTGTGTGTCGAGGCTTTCTAATTGATTATCAGTTATTTTATGGCCGTTACAAATATCATATACGTTATTTTCGGATAACAAGTTTGCAGTTCTATTTCGGCAGTTGGCAAATTTTCGGGTTCTTTGGTATTCAACCGTCTTTTACCTTGATTGTTTTAAAGTCGTTCGCTTTTCACCCAGTAAGGTCCAAGTCGTTTGAATAGGGGCAGGTGTTGTACCCCAAAATTTGACCAACCTTTTTATCTACTTGGCTTATGTTTCATTTCATTCTTTATCATTTTGCACTGCATAACATCGTTCTTTTGCAAGGATCAAGAGAGGTGTGCATTTCAAGAGAAGGTTGTCAAGGGTTTCAAGCTCAAGCAAGAGTGCTTAATCAAATCATTAGGGGTTCACAAGATCATGGTAATGGATAGGAGATGTTTAAGAAGCTCATGAAGAACTTTGGTAGTCATTGTGGATTCCATCTATGCAAATATTTCATCTGCAAGAGGTCACAGTTAAAGGTTGTGCACCTAGGGTTTCATTTGGTCAGCTCAAGGTCAACTGTGAGTTTGAAAGAGATTGAGACTTGGTTCTAAGTCATTGGAGTCATGGGAAGTTACGTGGAGACATCTAGGATGATGTGCTAAGTTCAAATCAAGAAGAATCAAGTGTTGGAGAAGTTACTAAATTAGGGTTTCAAAGGATCTCAGTGTAAAATCCCCTATTTAGTGCCCAGCTTCAAAGACCATTTACCTCAGGATACAAGTTCAATCTCATTTTGATGCAAACATGAGACTTGTAAGGAATGTTATAAGCTTTCTTTTGAGTACTAGAACTCATCCATTGGGTTTGTGTAACTCAAGTTATGATGCCATCAAGTTATAGGTCTTAGAAGAACATATTTTTGGTCAACAAAAGTCAACTCACTTCCAAGGCATTTTTGACTTAGAATCAAGTTTCTCCTCAACTTGGAGCGAAAATGAAAGTTTTTCCTCATAATCTTAACTTTCCAAAAATTCCTAAAAGTCCTTGATATCATTTATGGAACTCAAGTTATGAAGCTTACAAGGCAAGGGTATTTTGGGAAACTTTGATTATAGGCCATTTTCATTATGAGTCATTTACATGCACTTAAGTACTTCAAATGGAACTTCAACTAACCTGAAATTTGCTCCAAATGACTTCAATTATATCATGAAACTCAAGGATGGCATGAATTTTGGTTGGTTATGGGCATTGGTGGAGAAATTCAAGTGAAAATTGGACTTTTTAAGGTGAATCCAATTGAATGCATTATGGGTCATTTACATGTCCTATTTTTATTCAAATCTCTTCACATTATGCTCTTGTATAAAATGAAAAAATTCATTTTGGTGGTAATGAGAAAACTCACGTGGAATTTCAAGTAAATTCACAAAGAAGTTTGTCCTTCAAACTTGCTAATTGGATCACCAACCAAGCCCAATTCAATCCTATTGCAAAATTCAACTTCTCAGCTGCAAGACTAAGTGAATTCCATGTGTGTAGCAAGCCATATTCACGTGTGCATGGGAAGCATTTCCATATTGGCTTTTCAAAATTCTCCACAACCAGACTTCATGGGCCTCTAATTCCCATCCAGATCCATCATATATAAACTAAAATTAAGAAAGGAGCTCTCAGAAGTGCATTTTGGAGCCAGAGCAAGAGAATTCATTTTTGAAATTTGAGAGAGAAACTCAAAATTGTGAATCAAAATCCAGAGCAATTCAACTCAAATTGAAGCAAGCTTATTCTTCCTCAAGCAAATTGGAGCGGATCTGCACATTTTGGAGCAAGTTAGCACTCAATTGAAGCACCAACGGAGTGTCTCCGTTAGGTAAACTTCCAATCAACTTTTCTCTCATTCTAGACCTTATTTTAGGATCATGTTGGCTGCATCTGAAGCCCTACCTCGTATAGGCAATGTTTGATGGTTTAATTTTCATGTTTGGTGAAGATCTCAGATGTGCATCTTGACTTTGTTTCATTCGATTCTCTTTGTTCATGCTTGTTTAAGATAAATGAACTGTGGATTTGAGATCTCCATCACTTCAGCTTTAATTTGGTATAAAATTTGGCAAGTTTTGTGGTGGTTTGTTGACCTGAACTCCGGCCACCTCGCCGGAGAAGACGACCGGAGCTAGGGCTCCGGCGTCTGGTTCAAACGTAGGTGAAGGTGATGTGTCATTGAGTTTAATCTTTGACTGGCTCAGATGAACGATCCAGATGTGTTTGACCTGCGTGCGTGGATGTTGACTGCCACATCATTAAATGAAATGCAGCTCTTTGATTCTGGCTAAGTGGATTGGGCTTTTCATGCTATCCAAACCCCTATTTTGTTGAGCCCAGTGGATTTCAACGTGCATCATTGCTATTTGCACCATTTTGATTTTATTTGCATTTTGTTTTCTTATTTTATTTCTGTTTTGATTTTAATTGATTAAAAATACTTCCAATCATTATAAAATTCAACCAAAAATATTTTCTAACACTTTAATGTGTATTTACTTTTTCATATTTTTTAATTTCATTTTCCATTTATTTTTCAATTTAATTTGAATTTAATGATTGGAAGTGTTTTTAACTTGTTTTCCATTTGTTCTTGCTTGATTCATTGACCAATTGGTACCACCTATGAATGAGGCTTATTCCTCATTTTGATGATGAGTTGAGGTGCCTTTGAGGTTGGTTTTGGTCAGGGTTTGACCTATTTTAGGTTGAATTTCATGTGTATTTGTTTGACCCTCGACAACCCTCCTTCAAAGTGGAGCACCCTAGTGGATCAATTCCTTTGGTGATGCTTTGTTTGGACTTTAGTTTTGTGTTCTTGGCCTCTGGTTGCTAACATGTTTAAGAGCTTTGTGCTTTTCATTTGGATTTTATGGAATCATTTTCCTATTTTTGGTGTACCTTGCAAGTCAAGCTACGCTAAAGGATGGTTCACACATACTAGTTGACCTAGTTCTTGTGGGAAATGACCCTTGTGGATCCCATATCCTTCCAACACCTCTTGATTCACATTCTTAACATGTTGAAGTTGCTGGTTGCAAGTTTATAGGTCTTATATTTGCTTAGTTTGTGTTACAAGTTGCATTTTTTTTAAGGCTTTCCATTTGATGTTGAATGTTAAAAGTGTTTAGAACTTAGGTTCTTTACCATGCTTTATCTTGCAACTTGTCTTGCTTTGCTTTCTTCTTTGGTTTGCCAATCCTCTTCTCTTGTTCTCACTTCTGTCATAGGACCTTGGGGAATCATTCAAGTTGATTTGGTTCCTTTTGTTTGCACTTTGAGTTTGACTTGGATGAGATGCCACTTTGAGAACTTCTTTTGTGTTTTCTTTTTGCATGATCATTTTGATGCTTATGGTTGAGTTTCTTCTTTGTGTTGCTTGCTGACCAAGCATATCCTCCCATCTTCATCCTGATCATGTCTTCTCCTTTTGCTTTCTTGCATTGCCTTTGGGCATGGTGATTGATGTACAAATGGTTGTAGGAATTCTATTTCTCCCATTTCATCTCACTTTTGACTTGAACTTGTTTAAATTCTTTTGTTTGCATTTCTCATTTGTTTTGCATACCTTTGCATGGCTTACGAGGTTGAGATGTGCTTGTGGTGGTTGTTACCCCACACTTTTTTCCTCCCCCTTCTTCTTTGTGTTGCATTGCATGTTTGCATCCTTTCTTCTTTCACTTATGCCTTCTTCTTCTTCTTTTGTTTTCCTTTGCCATGTTCCCTTAGGATTTCTAATCTTTCTTACTCAAGGTGGATTATGATAGACATTAGGTTTGAACCCATGCATGATAACATTAGGGTAGTTTCCCTTTTCATCTCAATCATAGGTGTACATTGCATGAGAACATTAGGTTGAGTTTAGTCTCCCTTTTAGAGTGTTTCTTCTCTTCTCATCTCAAAACTTCTTCAAAACATTTAATAAAGGATAATGATTGTTGTACGCTACGAGCCTTAAGTACTTGGGAAATGGTGATTAGGGGGCCTCCTCTCAATTGTCTAGAGTGTTTAGCGTATGTCCTTTGGACGATATGCGACGCATTCGCTCCTAAGTCATAGTCTTTAGTGCAACATGAATTACAAACACAATTCAATTCACTTCTTCTTCATAAAAGACTCAAAAACAAACATCAAACTTTTTTATCCTTCGGGATTAATGGAAAACCTTTTTTTTTATAAAAGAGTGTTGTTAACTCTTGGTTCTACCGCAAACAGGTAACGCCTAAGTCTCCAATGGTCTAGCTGCATACACATAACGGCTAGAACTAAGATTTAACCCTACTAGGGTAAAACATTTGAACCAACCTGTGGTCGTGTCAGCCCGAACTACGTTTGCTCTGATTTCTCGTACCTGACGAGGATACATTGACACAAGACAGAGATGTCTTGGCGAGCAACATTCCCCACCTTTCACCCGTAGTTTTCCGAACTAAGTTGACTCTGACTTTCCCATTGCACGAGGGAATACGTAGGCATAGAGCGGTGATGCTCTATCGAGTCTATTTTCTTTTCTTTTGTCCATGTGGCCGGTATCTTAGATAGTAAACACTCTTTAGATAGACAACAAGCGTGGATCCCGTCGAGTACGACGGACATGAGGGATGCTAATACTTTCCCCTTACGTAACCGACTCCTGAACCCAAGATTTGGTTGCAATGATCTGTCTTTTCCCTTTTTCGTAGGTTTTCTCTGATCGTTTCCTTTCCCTCTCTTTAGGATAAATAACGAACGGTGCCAACTCTTCTGTCTTTGTCGGCCTCCATTTTCGCAGTAGCAACATCAGGGTGCATTGATTCAGTGAGCGTGTGGCTGAGGATTCAATTAGGGTTTGTGTCAAGGTAATCAGGATTCATGGTGAAGTTCATCAGGCTTGAGATTGATTCGTGGGCAGTCCATTTCACATCCATTATCCATAATATTTGATCCAGTTATCGATGTTCATTTCCACTACCCATTCACCCATTTCAATCCACATTTCATATCCATAAACCACCTTTAAATCCATTTTTCATACCCTTGTCCATTTTCGCGCATTCAATTAGATAAGCCCATATTTTTTCTAATCCTTTCTTCTTTAACCATTTCAAATATCCATTCCTATTTTCATCATTTTTATTCAATCCATTTATCATTCCTTTCTAAATTCCAATTATCCTTTTTCTTTATCATTTATTCTAAGTAACCATATTTAGTTTATTTAATCCATTCCAATTATCCTTTCTATATATATATATATATATATATATATATATATATATATATATATATATATATATATATATATATATATATATATATATATATATATATATATATATATATATATATATATATATATATATATATATATATATATATATATATATATATATATATATATATATATATATATATATATATATATATATATATATATATATATATATATATATATATATATATATATATATATATATATATATATATATATATATATATATTCCAATTTTCTTTTTATCCATAGCAAATCTAAATTGTGCAACAAAAGTATATCAATCCAAGTAAAGGCCCATATCTTTTTGACCTAGCCCATGTCAAAAGATAGAAAAGAGATTCTTGACCTAGCCATTTGAAAGAAGGCAATCGGCCGCCACTTGTCCCCCTCCTCATCAATATCACTTTTTCTTAACTCCCACAAAAAAGGAAAGGAAGAAAGAAAAAGGTCCTCAGTGCCTCTCCCAATCCGCCTTTCGACCTCCATTGCAATCCAACCATCATCTTCATTCTCTTTTACTATATCTCACAATCCACCTTCTCACCTACAACATACATCACCTCTCTTCATCAAAATACACGATTCCTCTCATTTTCACCCTTCATGAATGGACTAACCTTTTATCTCATGACAAAAAAACATGGAAATGACATATAGAAAAAGGTGAGGATTCTTCCTTTCTTGGACAAAATGTGTGTTCTTTTCCATGGTCCTCTCTTTTACTCCACTCATAAATCACCCTTGCATATCTTCCTCCTCCTAAACTACTCACAGCAAAACTTCCATTAACACATCACCATGTAAAGCAACATCGTGCTGTAATTCCATAAACAAACTTCCTTCAACATTAACATCCTCCATTTCTTCTTATTTCCATAAAAACATGTCCATTTCATGATACCTCACTGGTTATCTTCCAAAATACATCCATTCCAAGCTTACCCACATTGATTTTTCATCCAACAATCTCAAAGGAAACATACCCTTTTCATTAGGAGACTTAATCTCCCTTAAAACTCTCTCCTTAGCTTCAAATTCATTCTTAGGATCCATCCCAGATTTAATTTCCGCCATACCCGATTTAACTCACATGGATCTAAGTCTAAACCAGCTCAATGGGACAATTCCAAACTACAACAACAACACAGAAGTCCAAACCCTCCATTAAAACCAAAACCCATCCCTCATATTCTTCATCAACTAACCACAACAAACATCCTCTTCCAACCCACAAACCCCTTTGAATAAATAGAAACCCATTTTCAAACCTCCATTCCCTTCTCCATTGAAAACCGCGAATCACCAACATCAGCTACATCCCTTAACCTCTCACTTCAATCCTTCATTTAACCCATTTCAACCCTCAAATCCACAAACATGCATAAACAAACCTAAAGAAACACTTTGAGATGAAGAGATATACCAAACAAGTGCAGAAATGATTCAAAACACAAATCTGGAATTGATGAAATCAAAAGCCGAAATTCATGATTCGCAAAGTGGTGTTTGAAGCGAAAACTGTGTTGTTGCTCGAAGAGGGTCGAATCATGTTCGTGGTGTTTTGTTTTTTATTTGAGGTTGGACTAGATCGGTTTTTCATGAGCTGCTTTTTATCCATTTGTGTTGATAATGTTGTTGGAATAACACAGGAACAGGTCTGGGTCGTGTGAAGCCCGTTGTTTTTTTTCCTGACACATCCCTTAAGCTGTTTTTTTCGTTTTTGAGTGGGGATGATGGGCTCTTTGGAGCCCAAATGATTCCCAGTTTCTCCTCTTTTATTTTCTACATCTATCCAGGATTCATACCCCCTGTTTTTAATATATAACATATTTATTATTATTTTGTTATATAAAATATTTTGTTTCATTTTTTATAATCATTTTTTGTAAGTTAGTTTAATTTTTTTTTCCAGTTTGTATATTGAATATATATTTGTATTAAGTTTATAATTTTTCTTATCAAATTACCCTTTTTTTTAGAATTTTAATATATTTCTAACATTTAGAGTTTTGTTATATATATTATTTCTAATTTCAATTTCTTTTAGAACTTTAATTCGTATTTTAGAGTTGGATTTTATTTCTTATTTATTATTGGGCATTTTACTCCACTTTTTCTCCTTTGGTCGATGAAGAGACTTTTGTCGTTTATTCGTCAAATTATTAATGAGAAACGATAGATCCGAGACCGACTTTCTCTCTTCTTTCTCATTTCGACTTAATTTCGATTCTTTATTTCATTTGTCGCATTTTGGTCGATGACGACTCTTCCGTAATCCATTACCAGTAAAATTATTGATGAATAATGTTGGATCCGAGACCACCTCTTTTCTCTCCTCATATCTTCTTCTTTTCGATTTTATTTTGACTTTCTGTGATCGATGAGGTCTTGTATCCATAAGCGTCGGATTTATCGGAGTTGATAACCTTCCCGATTTCAAACCTATGGAAAATGACCATTTAGGCCATTTTCTTTACTTTGGGACCGCGATAGGCTACCTTTCATTAATCGACATTTTGTTTGCGATTAAGACGAGATCCCACGGTTTTTGGTCCGTGCGTCACGATTTAATTGGAGAATGATCCTCAATATCATTTCTCTATCTTGTCTTTTGCACGGATATCAATTATGTGACCTCCTATAGTTCGACTTCCATCATAAGTCGAGCTACGACGCTTTAGCATTACATTTTGTCCCGATTCGATTCACCAACACTGTCAAACCATCTTTAATAAAAGAATGAGTTCTCTTTGTATTGAATTAAAAAGAGAGGATTGAGTGTAGACTTCTTCCTCTCCGAGTGTTAGGATACTCACTGTAGAGTGTGTGGTCTTGATACTCGTCTTTCAATACGAAGACACTTGTATTCTCCATACCCTTTTCTCCTAAAACCTCGGTCCCGTACCAAGTGCATTTTCAAACCTCTTTTCACAAAAAACTTGAATGGTCGTGGAGTGGTTAGGCGTAGGTCTTCTCCTATCCCCGAGTGCTTGACATTACCGTGGGGTTCACTGTCACAAAGCGTTTACCATTCAAAACCAAAAACATCTTTAATAAGAGAATGAAGTTATCTTTGTATTAAATTAAAGAGACAGGATTGAGTGTTGACTTTTTCCTCTCTGAGTGTCAGGATACTCACTGTAGAGTGTGTGGTCTCGATACTTGTCTTTCAATACGAAGACGCTTGTGTTCACCACACCTTTTCATAATAAAACTTTGAGATAAAGAATTGGATACTACCCGCAAAGGGTTACTATCCAAGGACCTATTTCACCCCTGAAAACAATTCCACAAATCAAATGTGACATCTTGCCTCGCATGGCGAAAATTAATCTTTTCAAAAAGGATATGTTGCATTCGTTCTATCGCAAACAGGTAACGCCTAAGTCTCCAACGAGTGAGCAACAATACACCTAAACTACTAGAATGTGCATGATAACATCATCCACAAAAACACCGGTTACCCGTTTCACGAACTATGTTGCTCTGATTTTTCATGATAGATGAGAATACGTAGGCACAAGACGACAATGGCTTGGCGAGCTCACTTTTCTTTCTTTTCCACCCTTTCCTAGAAGGACATGTTACGTATGTTCTACCGCAAACAGGTAACGCCTATGTCTCCAATGAGCGAGCAACAATACACCTAAACTGTTAGAATGCGCATGATAGTATCGTCTTCCAGAACTTTCCACAAACCATAGGCCAAACTACGACTCCGATTCTTTACTTCTTTTGAGTAAAGATATGTAGGCACAAGGGCCACAATCCTTGTCGAGCATATTCCCCTCTTTTACCCATAGTTCCCCAAAATACATTGACTCTGACTTTATCATATCCGTTGAGAATACATAGGTCTAGGACCGCGAAGTCCTACCGAGTCTCTCTTCTCCCCTTTTACATTCTTTCTCCATTTATAAACCTTTCTCTTTCTCCTTTGGAACACTCATAGAAAGCAATATATTTTAGCAAATACCTTCACACATCGACAAACAAATGGTTCCCATCGAGTATGATGGATGCAAGGGGTGCTAATACCTTCCCTTCGCATAACCGGCTTCTGAACCCGTTCTTGGTTGCGAGACCATCTTATCCATTCTTTTTCTTAGGGTTTTCTAGATACTTTACCTTCCCTAATGGGATAAATAAAGTTCGGTGGCGACTCTCCTGTCTTTCTTTTCGCCTCCCCGTCGTTGCATTTTTCGAGTAGCGACACTCATCTTTATAAATGGCATCGAGCCTTTGGTTTTGCTCTCCAGTTTGAACTTTATATGGAGGTTTTGGATTGAAGTCCTTATCAGGACCTTCTGGGTGAAATTTAGCAACGGCTTCACCAGCCATGTGGTTATTGGCAACCTCTAGAGCCGCTTGTAATTTGGTTTCAGCCACATAGGCCGAAATTTTCTTCAATGCTTCGAACTCAGTCATGGTCACTGAATTTTTCTCCCCACCCGGTGGGTTCTACTATAGGCCCCTCAAAACTCGGTATCCTTTCTCCTGGTACCTCACTGTCCCATCTGAAACCTTCGACAGGATTCAAGTATAATGAATGAAACGTTGCCTCATTTGGAGTGAACTCAAACTCTACTAGAGGGCATGGAGAAATGTTTGCTAAATGCTTATCAAATTGATTCCCATCAACATAATTGACAGGGATTTTGAAGTACCCTTGATCAATTTCAATATTCTCCATGATACCATCTGGCCTCCAAATTGTAATTCTTTGATGCATTGAAGACGGCAAAGCGCCTACGCCATGAATCCACTCTCTTCCCAAGAGCAAATTATAATTAACTTTGGTTTCGACAACCATGAAAATTGTGGGCCTCGTTATTATTCCCACTGTAAGATCAACCTGGATCGCTCCCAAAGTGGAGCCCACTTTTCCCTCATAGTTCGACAGAACCATGTTGTGGGGTTTGGTATCATCATCACATTTCCCAATCTTACTTAGTAAAAACTGGAGCATCAAGTTTACAGTTGCACCACAATCTACTATATTTTTTTAATGGGGACGTTCTCCATCTTTCCAGTGATGTAAAGAGGCTTCAAGTGACTCTTCATAGCCTCTGTAGGGCATTCAAAGAAAGCATTTTACTCCTCTACACACCCATTATTCATTATGTAATAGCACACAGGCTCGTGTGCTAACATTTCCATCTCCGTATTCTGATCCACATCTTCTACTTCTGTGACCTGGCCAAACTCTCTAGGCATGACGGATACCACATTTATTATGATGTCTAAGGAGGCTGCTGATTCGTTGTCGAAATTGTCAGTCATATTCTCATCATCTTTGACTATTCCAATTGGCTGATTCTTTCGATCCTCAAACAGCTTTCGTCTTATAGGCTTTTTCTCAGCTTTTCCACCTTGAATGCCAATATTAGTACTTGACTCTCCCTGTTTTGGTCCCTGAGCTTCTCTTATGGCTTTTCACCTATGTTGCTCCCTTCGCCACTGAGACCTGGTCATAGGGTTTTTTCCTTTGTAATTTTGAGAGATGTACGTTGAATTATTAGTGGTGTGATTCTCTTTTAGATACTAAAATGAGGAACCTCTCTCCACATCAAAAATTTTCCATTTCATTCGCCCCTGTCCTTCAATAGGTTTGATCCAGCTTCCTGCTGGCATGTTTCCAACTGGCTTGAATGTTCTGGGCTTAGCTGGAGTTTTTATCCCCATCGAGGGATTTCTAGGATCAAGATTTCTTGGGCCCTGGTTCTTTTTCTGCCCCTAGTTTCCATTGGTCTTCTTGATCTCCTCTAAATCATGAGCAGCTTTCTCATCAAAAATGGCAATGCATCTAGGATATAACATCATTCCTGATCCATTCTTCTGACAACGGTGCAGAAAGTCAATAATGGTTTCCTCCTGCTCGGGGTACACCACTTTTTTAGGTTCCTCTGGTTTTCCTCCTTCACCCGTCTCTTTAACCTTTTGGTTGGTGATCTCAACCATGTTGACATCAACCTTATCTTCGAGCTTCATTTTGGACAAGTGAACTTCCAGGTTTTTAGTATTCTTGAAATCTTCAATTTGACTTGAATCTTCAGTATTGAATCTCTCAACATCAGGGGAGGTGTTGAAGTAATGTTCTACTGCCATGCATATCCAATTCTCTAGCAGACAACCATCCATTTCCATCATCTCTCCCACCAACAACATGTTGTTCTCCAATTTCTTGATCACTTGGACCCTGGGAAAATTTCTTCCTAACGCTTCATTGGTGCTAACACTATCAGTACTAGCATCAGATTCTTCGCCAACTTCAACCATATTGATACCTTCAGTGGCGTTTCGTCCCAATTCTTTTCCTTCCATATCTGATTCTTTAGTAGTTTTGTCGAACTAAACGAATTCATCAGCAGTCTTCTTGGTTACCAGTATCAAGTTATGACCATCAGTTTTTTCTGGATCATTCAATATTGGGTTACAGCCTTCAGTTACCTTGGTCGTATCAAGTTTGGTGGCGAAGTTCTCAGTGAGTTCTACCATGTTGACTGGAGATTTCACTTCTTCAATGGCTTCGACCATCTAAACTTCTTCAGGTTCTGCATAGTTAGCTTCTACAGTTTTCAAAGGGTCAGAATCAATTTTCATTTGAGTCTTCCCCTTGTCTCCAAACTCCAGCCTTCCTTCTTGAATGGTGTTCTGCATCAGATCCTTGAAAAGAAAATATTGAGAAGTTTTATGACCCAAGAAATTGTGGTACTTACAAAAACCTCTTTTCTTTCTTTGTTCTAAAGGAGGTACTTTAGCAC
This sequence comes from Lathyrus sativus, assembly GCA_963859935.3. Lineage (NCBI taxonomy): Eukaryota > Viridiplantae > Streptophyta > Magnoliopsida > Fabales > Fabaceae > Lathyrus > Lathyrus sativus. The sequence goes on from OZ012741.1 coordinate 368,386,357, forward strand.
TAGCAGGTACTATTATTTTCCCATCCTTAACTAACAAGTCAAAGATTTCGTCACATTTAGTAACGTCGAAAGTATATGTTATTTTAGGAAACTTGTCATTAGACTCAGTGGGATTTTTCCCATTTGAAGGAGCTAAGAGTTTGCAGGCGTAAGGTGGACCTTTCTTTAATTCAGCAACGTCAACCTCATGCTCGTTGAAGTAGTGTTTCATCATACAAATTTTCTACATCTTCGTTACATTCAACGAAAGCTACTTTTTTACCCTTACTAAAGCTAACTTTCTCTTCCTTCAGCCTTTCTAAGCGTCAAACTCGGTCAGCCACCTGCGCCATATCTCTGAGATACTGGGTATCCAATTTTTTCCTACTGGAATAATCTAGACCCTCTGCAGCCATTTCGACCAACTAGTGTTCTGGTACTTGTGTAAAGCACCTGGCTTTAAGAAGTTGAAACCTATTCAAGTAATCATCAATTGGCTCAGTAACTTTACGTTTGATACTAGACAATTATTTCAAACTAATCTTGGTTTGCCCCATATAGAACTGTTCATGAAACAAACGCTCTAATTGGGCCCAATTATAAACTGAATTATGAGGCAACGTAGTAAACCATGTAAAAGCATTTTTTGTGAGAGAACTTGGAAATTATTTGATCGTAAGACTCTCGTCACCAACTACCTCTCCTGCTTCGATCATATACTTAGCCACATGTTCGGCAGTTGATTCAGTAGTGTCCCCTGCAAACTTACTAAATTTTGGAACCTTCGTCTTAGGAGGTAACTCAGCCTGCAAAATATAATCCACTATAGGTGAAGTATAATTTGGCCTTGTAAAGCCAAAGTTTGCTCCATTTCTGGTCATTATCCTTTCGACCATAGTGTTGCACCCTAAAATTTGACCAACCGGTGCCACTTTCGGTTTATGCTTCGACGCATTTCGCATTCGCATTTACATACTGCATATAGTGCATTTCCTCAATCATGGTGATTTTATCGGGATTACAGCCCTGCTGTCGCTTTTCGGGTATCTCAGACCGGTTCGGATAATCAGAATTTATTTTGAGAAGTCGCGCGCTTCCTGGGTGTTCTCAGCTCATGCAGTGATTTTTGAGATTTTTGGTGTCCGGGTTTACTGTTTTGCTTCGATCTGGTCTCGCGCTCTCTTTTATGTTGGTTATTTGCCTTTGTTTGCATTTTTAGGATTTAATAGCCTTTTGTGGATTTTAAATAGGCTTTATAGATTTTTTAGAATTTAAATAGATTTTTTTTAAATAATTTTAATAGTTTTAAATCATTTTTAGAATTTAGAGTTTTTTTTATATAGGTTTTAATAGTTTTTTAATAGTCTTTAATAGAATATAATAGATTTTTATTTTATTAGTTTTAAATAGAATTTTAATAGTTTTAATAGAATATAATAGATTTTTCTTTTATTAGTTTTAGTAGAAATTTAATAGGATTAATAGAAATGATTAGAGTTTGTATTTTTTAATTAGATGTTAATTCTTTTTTTAGGCTTAATAGAGATTAATTAGGATTTTAATCTTTTGTTTAGGGTCTTATTAGAGTTTATCAGGATTAATTAGATTAGTTTAATTTTCATTTAAGATTTAATTGCAGTTTTTAATTTTAGTTAGAGTTAATTAGGCTTAACCATTAGTTAATTAGTTAATTAGGTTTTCATTTAGTCTTTAATTAGTTTTTAATTAGGTTTAATCCATTTTTAATTCAGAGTTTTGGGTTTATTGAACTAATTTTTTCGTTGGGCCCAGTTGTGTTTTTTGGAGGCCCAGAATTTCTTAGTCCAAAAATGCCACTTGTCCCTTATATAAGCATGCCACGCGTTCAGCTTCAAGGAGGCCACTTCATTTCCAGACTCTCCCACAATCTTCCACGTAACCCTCCACCATCTCTCTCTCACTGCCACACTGACTCCACGTGGCACACATGCAGGCCCACCCAACGCCACTTGTCATCACCTGATCCTCACCGGTTGCATGGCCGGCGGCCATGCAACCACCGCACCTGACCCTCGCCGGCTACCGTTAACCAACTCCGGTAACCCCTAACCAACCTCCAACTGTCTCCGACCACCGCCCTTCGCCGTAAACTTCGCCGGAAACCTATTTTTTGCCCAGAAATCCTTCTAATCTTCATCTTTCTCCTCTCATCAATTTCTTCAACCGATCATCATCAACCATCAATAAACACCGTAATTTTCCAGAATTGATTGAATCTTCATAAACTCATACTGATCTTCATCGTGTTCTAACTCTTTCCAGATTCTGCATCATTTCCCCAGAAACTCATCCAATATTCATACAGTTCTTGGTGTTAATCTCATTTTCAACAGATTTCCAGGTGTTCTTCCAGAAATTCTTGATGATGACCTTCGATCCATTCTAGAACAGGCAAGATCCTCGTCGTGGATCTTCACTTCTTGATTCGTGTTCATCATCCTCGCATCAAGATCCTTCGAACCTTCAAGATCCTTGACTATTTTTCCAGATTTCTTCATTCAGCTTTCCAAAGACTTCGTACTTGTTCACCAACTTTTCCAGAAATCATCAACTATCCTCAAGATCCATTCAAGATCTTCCAAGAACATTCACCAGCTTCTCCAGATTTCACAATGATCCTCATCAGGATCTCCTCAATCTTCAACCAGATTCCTCCAATGTTCTTCATGTTCGTTTTCCACCGGATTCCTCATCAACCTTCAGATTCATCGACTCGACCTTCAAAATCATCAGTTCTTCAAGAGGACTCCAGAAAATCTTCATCATCGATTTGAACCTTCAACAATCTCGCTGTATTTGTTTGTTCATGTGTTCCTGTAAGCGGTTAAACAAAGAGAAAATTGAGCAAGAGGGAGTGTTCGAGAGGAAAGGAGGTTTGTGTGAGTGGAACCGCAGGAGAGAACGAACAGGAGCAAGAAACGGCGCTTGGTTTGGGAGAGTGAACAGTGGCGTGAGGGAAGGTAGGATTAGGGTTTCGTTTTGGTTCAGAAAAGGATTGAGAGAGAGTGGACTTTGCCTGGGCCTCTCTAAGCCCAACACTATTGTTTCAAACATTCACCTCCGTTTTCACTTTTCTCCCCCCTATCCGTGTGCTTCTTTGGTGTGGATTGGGCCTGAGCCCAACGTGATTTTTTGCTGGTGGATACCCCTCTGCTTCACTTCTGCACCACCTCCCCATTTTCCTGGGCTGAAGCTAGTTAGTAGGCTGGGCCCTTATTGTTGTGTTTTATTTTTCTGCAGATTGCATCCCCTGTAATAACTACACACCCCCCTCCCTTTATATTTTCTTTTATATGGTTTTTGTTGCTTTATTATAGAATGAGAAAAAATAAATGAAAAAAAGAAATATTGGAAGAAAATATATGAAAAAAGAATATTGAAAAAAATATTTTGAAAAAAATATGAAAAGAATATTGAAAAGGATATGAGAAAAAGAATAAGAGAAAAATAGTAAAAAAAGAAAATATTGAGAAAAGAATATTGAGAAAGAAAAAGAAAATAGAAGTATGAAAAAGAAGAAAAAATATTAGTATAGATTTTTCTATTTTCTTTTAGAGTATATTTTTCTTCATGGATTTTATTTTAGGGATAGTTTTAAATGTCCATCTGTTAGGGGACTTTTTACACTTTTAGAGATAGTTTTTTGAAGTCCACTTGTTAGGGGACTATTTTCTATTTGATTTTTCGTAGGATAGTATTTTTTTAAGGAGTTTATTTCCCGTATTCAATCATTGTAATCATTTTCAGAATATTAATAAAACGAGATTTGAGCTGTGGTCCCGAAAGTAGCCGAACTACAGCTGCTCTGATTTCTCGTACCAGACGAGAATATGTAGGCATAGGATGCGATATCCTAGCGAGCACACTAACAACTAACCTTTTGTTCTCTCACTGTTGTGCGATCGAGACTTTCCCGCTGACGACTGATTGTTATCCTTTTCTCTTGCCGAGGGCATTTGAGACCAGACCGTAGTTTTTCCCATAGGTTCCCGTACCTTTAAAACCAGCTGAATTTCTCACTCCTGTGGGAGAACACCCTGCTTAGCCGTAGTTAGCCTGAACTACGTAAGCTCTGATCTTCCATGCCGTGTGGAAGTACGTAGGCACAAGACGCGAAGTCTTGGCGAGCCAATTCCCTGTAGTTTCCCGAACTACGTTAACTCTGACTTTCTCTCTTGAGAATACGTAGGCATAGAGTGCGACGCTCTATCGAGTCAATTCCCTTCCGTTTAGATTTAGCAGCCGTAGATAGATTGTTTTTGCATCCTTTAGACAAACCAAGCAAGCGTGGATCCCGTCGAGTACTACGAACGTGAGGGGTGCTAATACCTTCCCCTTGCGTAACCGACTCCCGAACCCAGGTTTTGGTTGCGATGACCATACCTTTCCCGTTTTTTGCGAGGTTTACTTCGAGCGTTTCCTTTCCCTCTGTTGGGATAAATAACGCACGGTGGCGACTCTTCTGTCAGCCGGCGCCGATTTTCGCAGTAGCGACAGCTGGCGACTCTGCTGGGGACTGCGATAGTTCCCCATGCATATGGGATCCAACGTCCCCTAAGAGAGTCAATCCTAGCGCTTGTTTGCTTGTCTTTTGGGTGTTTATTTTTTCATTGCGATTATCTGTTGTTGTTGTGCTGGGGAGGGTGATATTTTGAGTGATAGCCGGACCTGGGCTGCTTGAGTATGCATTTAGACGTAGTTGTGGAGATTAGTGGGCGAACCTGTTTGCTGAGCAGACACGAGTTCCCCACGAAATTCACGCTCAGACGAGGTTCTCTCCGAGGTTCTTCTTTCCGATCCTGAGGATCTGAGGGGAGTCCAGACGTGAGGATTGTCGACTCTGGGGACCGATCAATTGGAAGTCAGCTAAGTGAGGTCTCTTCATGAGATGATGGTGCCACTCCTTCTGGGAATCGTATCGTCGCTTATGAAAGTCTGTGACGCTGACGACCGCATAGGATGCCGTGCCTTAGGTCCATACCCGTGAGTGGGGGGGGGGTTTGCGCGAAACTTGACTCCCAGCCTACCCGTTATCTTGGCGTTCTCTTTTAGAGAGAACGTACTCCGTCAGCTGTGCAGCAGCATTTAGAGCGTGTTGTGGGGGCTGTGATCCCGTGTTTGCTGCATTGCATTGCATTTGCATAAGCATCTTTGCATCATATTGCATAGCATTTCTCCAGTTAGCCAGAGTTTTGATCCAGCCTTTGTTTCCTGAAGGTGAGTACCCGGAGTTTGAATTGTTGAAAAATCAGCTGAGTCAGCGCATGGAAGCCATAACAGCTATGAATAGAGAAGAAGCTAACATCCAGAGAACTCTGGGGAACAATGTAGCTCAGCCTGTGCAAACCCCTACCAGAGGTATACCTTCTCTCCATGGCACAGAATATCACAGTTTCACTTTCTCTACGCCAGGTTCTCCGAGGATTGTTCCTTCTCCATGGATTGTTCCACCTCCAAGAGCTGTTCCACAGGTTAATGTTTAGAACCCAAGGACTGTTGAGTATACGAGAAGACTTCAGCTGTTGGAAGATCAGATTGATGCCTTGATGAATAAGAATGCTCTTGATCTGAATGTTGCGAGCATGTGTTTAGTGCCAGGCCTTGTGTTGCCCCTGAAGTTCAAGACGCCTAATTTTGAGAAGTACAAAGGGGATAGTTGTCCGAAGTTACATTTGGTTATGTTCTGCAGAAGAATGACTTCGCATGTCACCAATGACAAGCTCATGATTCACTATTTCCAAGATAGTTTGATTGGAGCATCTTTGGATTGGTATATGCAGTTGAAAAGTGATAGCATCAAATGATGGTCAGATTTAGCCAATGCCTTCATGAAGCAATACGATTACAACCTGGATATGGCTCCTAGTCTCGTACATCTGCAAGAATTATCTCGGGCGGAGAATGAATCATTTAGAGGGTATGTGCAAAGATGGAAAGAATTGGCTGCTAGTGTTCAACCACCGCTTCAGGAAAGAGAAATGGTTGACCTCTTCTTGGGTACTCTGAAAGGCCATTATTATGACAAATTGTTTGGTTGTACAAGCTTTGTGGGCCTGATGAGAATGGGGGAGATTGTTGAGAGAGGACTCAAGAGTGGAAAGCTTCGAGATGCTCCTTATATCCCCGTTGATAAGAATGAGTCAGTTGTCAGTTCTCAAGAAGAGTGGGAAGAAGGAAATGACGTCGTCTCAGAATCTCTAGCATCTCAGGATCAGTTTTCAGACGCTTCAAGTCAAAGGTCATCCTGTCGTCGATCGCGTCAGCACGCCCAGCGAAGACCAAGGAAACCTGAAAGGCAGTTTACTCAGCTACCGGTGTCGTACAGTCAGTTGTTGCCCGATCTGGTCAGAAGTGGATTGATAGTGCCGAAAGAGACTACTCCAATGATTCCACCATATCCTCCAGGTTTTGATGCCAGCGCCCGCTGTGAGTACCATGTTGGGGCACAGGGACATTCAACAAATGATTGTAAGGTGCTTAGAAGCCAGGTTCAGGATCTGTTAGACTCCAACCGGATTTTCATCGCGCCCCAGGGTTTTGTTTAGATTAACGATTCTCCGTCATCCAGTTGCATGGGTTCGGCAGTTAATGTCATGGAAGACTCCACGGGAAGTGTGTGTTCTGAAGAATGTCAAACGGAGAGTTCAGTTGAATATGGGAGAAGTTTCTAGAGGTTTCTGTGCCGGGTGTCGCATCTGTTTTCTCTGCCTAACCCGTTTTAGCTTTTGTGCATTATTGTTGCTGACCATCACCAGGATTGTTGGCTGGGGTCATTATATTCGTACTCATTCGTGCTTACGTGCTGCTTTTGTTGGTTGTACATGTGTAGGAGGTGTTCGTCTGGGTGTTTATAGCTTGAGTTTCTCTTTGTCTTGTCATGAATATGTGTTTGCTTTCTGCATTGCATTATCATTTAACAGGTACATCAGAACCGTGGGTCTTATTTCCTCATCGTCCAGTTTGTTGCAGGAGTTCCTTCAGAGATATGGAACAGAATCAGGTTGAATTGATTGAAGTCCGAAGCCAGCTGGGGCAGATGATGAGAGACATGCAAGAGATGCGTCTGGAGCAGAAGATCCTCAAAGAGGAAAATAGTCAGCTGAAGACTCAAATGAGCTTGATCATGGAAGTAGTCAAAAATGTGCTTAGGAAAGAGGATGATCAGCTATTTGAAGCCGCAGTGAAGGAGCTCGTGCCACCTGTGCCTGGGGAACCTGAGCTTAACGAACGTGTTGACGGACATCAGCAACAACAACAAAGGATGCGTCCGGCTCAACGAAGGATTCAGGAGGGAAGGCCAAAGAGGGTATTTGAGGCGCCACCTTCAACGTATGCTGAGCTCTTTCAGACTTTATTGAGGTTGAAAATGGTTGAAAAAAGAACAATGGAACCGCCCAAGGGAACGATACCGCCTTATGGGTACGATACCAGTAAGCAATGTGAATTTCATTCTGGGGCACTCGGACACGACATCGAGAGTTGTCAGGCTTTTAAGCACAATGTTCAAGACCTGATTGACTCAAAAGATATTGAATTCACGCCAAGCGATGTAGCTGTATGTATTGGTCCTAGCCCAGTTGATGCTAAGATGATGGATGTTTCTAAAGCTGCAGTAGGTCAGAAACGTATCCTGGACTCCATGGTGTTAGAATCTCCATGCCCACAACTGTTGCCTATTCCTGGGGCAGATCTGAGAAAGAAAATGGCTAAGCATAAGGAGTGCCTTAATCAGTACGGTGGAAGTCAAGAAACTGATGTTGTATTTGCTATGAAGGTTGTTTAACAGTCAACCCGGTACCAGCGACAACAGCAACGACCTCAACGGCAGCAAAGGCAACAACATCCCAATCAGCGAAGAGCTCAAAATCAGAGGCCGGTGAGGGTATTTAATGTGCCTCCGATGCCATATGCCGAACTTCTTCGGACGTTGCTACGATTACAGTTGGTCGAGAAGAGGAAATTAGCCCCGCTGACAGGTACGCCTCCAGCAGGGTATGATATCAATGAGCACTGTGATTTCCATTCAGGAGCACCGGGGCACAACATTGAAGATTGTCTGGCCTTCAAGCACAAGGTGCAGGACCTACTTGACAGTACAGCTATCAACTTCAGGCAGGAAGGGACCAAAATCATCTGAATGAGGAGGAGGGGCTCTATTAATTTGGTTGGGTCGCGGAAAGCAGATCAGGATAACATCGAGTTGCCTCTAATAACTGATTGTGAAGATGGCTGGTTCAGCAGCAGGACAGATGTGAAAGCCCGGTGCTCGGAAGCTGGCATTTTTCTTTGTTTTATCTTGTCATTTCTTTACGTTTGTAGTTTCTTTCCTGTTTAAATTGCAATCTTGTTCGTAAAACTTGTTGTTTTCATTCAATTGATGATAATGAAATAAATATGCATGTTTTGATTGAATCCATTCATGTTCACTAATTGTTTTTACAAATGTCCAATGCTTGGTTAAGAAGGATCTGAGGAGGACGACGAAATGAACGACATGCACCTTCCGATATTGTATGCTTTTGAAATAAAACCTGCTGATGATGTACAGGCATTGTTTCAAATCCCTAAACACCGGTGATATAAGGAAGATAATCCCTTGCCAACCCCTTTGAGCCTAGTAGTAGGAGTTCTTTCTGAAAACGAAAAAACCTCCATCTTTAACCTGGGGCAGGGTAGGTGTTAGCTAATTTGGCCGAGCGTTCAAGTTGCAAAAGGAGTGTCCGTTCTAGGATCCATCACACCCCTAGAGGTCGTGCCTAAAAAACCACAATGGTTAAATCAAGAGTGAGACAATCACATTATTCTCCAATGAGTCAGGCAACCAGTGTCACACGACTTGTTCGGAAAAAGAGAAAGCAAAAAAGAGAATCAAAAGCCCGCTAAGTCAAAACTTCAAAACAAATGACTTAGGCAAAAATGAGGGCGTCCCGCTGGACTTAAAAAATCAAAAGAAACTCAAAAGAGTCAGTCCAGGCAAAAGTTAGGGATATGAAAAGAAAAAGATGAAAGGATGACAAAAGAAAAATCCTCGGACAAATACGAGTCGTGTGACCTCAAGTGTCAAAGACGAAGAGTGAGTAACTGTCACTCCAAAAACTCATGGTTTCTCGAACTATCACTCCTATCTTTCAGCCTCTGAGAGGTGAGCGCTAAGGTCGAATTAGCTAAACGTAGGACGGGAGAACGTCAAGGAGAATGGGTGGGTTAAAATAAACTTTGAGCTTTTATCCTTTCTTTCAAAACTGTGAACCTGACCACGTTACAACCTTCAAAAGTCCTAATTGAAGCAGGTTTGTTTCGAAAGCATACTTCGGTAAAGATTGCGTCGAAACTGACTCCTAAAAGGGTTCCTCTTACCATGTTGGTACTGACGTTGATATTCTTGATAAATGTTTTGTGCATTATATGCCATAAACTGGTTTTTCCTTTTCCCAGTGAACAGATTGGATGTCAAAGCTGTCATATGCGTTGCATCTTTCATGCATAACAACTTGTTTTACTTGCGAGTAAGCGCTTGACAGCAGGAAAGTTTTCTACAATGGAAGGTATGGTCAGGATAGAATACAGAACGCCCGAATGCTCCGCAAGCCAGGGCAAGCTACATCCAGTGATCCCCAGTCAGGACAGCCTTTCGAAGTCAGTTATCCTAGGGGCAATCAGGTTGAGATTCGGTAAATATCTCGTAGTCAGCGGCACTGCTCTGAATCAGATAATCAGGGGCAAAGTCATTGCAATCAGGGGCAGGCCATCTTAAGAGCGTAGAAGTTATTCTTTATTCGAGAAGCATTTGATGGGAAGTATCTCTCTGAAGTTCAGAATGCTGGGGCATTTCATATCAGGCCATCAGGGTACGGATTTTCAGATTTCCTTTTAAGGAGCATCACCACAGAGGTCCCGCAGGCAGGGGCATATCAAAAGCGAAAGGATTGTTCTTCTCCGTATCATTAGTTATTCAGAGCTATTCGAGCAGATTCAGCCAATTTTCGAGTGCGAGACGAATGTTGGGAAGTCGTGTTACTATCCCTTGACTCTTTAACCAGAAGACTGTGTATTCAGACAGAATGTTTTCCAGCGTCAGTTGTACCTGACCCATCACAGATAGCCTAAAATCCCAAATCCATGTTGGCGATCACTGTGAGGCCCATCCGTGTTGGCGCATCAGTTTCCAAATCCAATCTTCGTCAGTACGCAGGAAGACTCCGTCTATTTTCCCCAGCAAAAGCCCGATTTTCATTGGCACGGGTGAGCTATCCCCAGAGAAGTCCAATCATACTTGGCACATCTGTTATTCCCCAGCAGAGTTGATTTCACTCTTCCAGCATTTATTTTGCTGGAATAATCATGTGATGTCCGGTTTATCCCCAGCGGAGTTGGCTTCGTCTTCAGCATTTATTTTGCTGAAGTGGTTTTCTGTACCCGACTTTCTCCAGCAGCCCGAGCCTGCATTAGCATATTGCATATAGCATCATATTTGCATCATACTTGCATTTCATTTTCAAAATGCGTAGCATTTCCATCCTAAATGGAGCATTACGCCCTAGAAAGATTCAAACATATGCATATGCATACGAAGCATAAGCCAGGTTTTTCTATCAGCCTCATATGGCACGTGAATTACTCTGTGATCAGTTCAGGGGCATTCATCCAGCAACAGTGTTCAGACAATTCAGCAGTTTATTCGTATTTCAGATCATACAACAGTTATGCTTTGATCAATCAGTCATCTGGTATCGACAGACTTTTCTTTCCGTCAATTCATATTGACGATGTGTTCCTCCAATGAGTGGATTTCTCAGTCTATCCTTAGACGATGTGAGTATTGAATTTTCCTTCGGGATGGGTGTCTTTCCGTCTATCCTTAGACGATGTGAGTATTGAATTTTTTCCTTGGATTTTGGGTGTCTTTCCGTCTATCCTTAGACGATGTGAGTATTGAATTTTCCTTCGGGATGGGTGTCTTTCCGTCTATCCTTAGACGATGTGAGTATTGAACTTTTTCCTTGGATTTTGGGTGTCTTTCCGTCTATCCTTAGGCGATGTGAGTATTGATTTTTTCCTTCGGGATGGGTGTCTTTTCGTCTATCCTTAGGCGATGTGTGTATTGATTTTTTCCTTTGGGATGGGTGTCTTTCCGTCTATCCTTAGACGATGTGAGTATGGATTTTGGGTGTCTTTACGTCTATCCTTAGACGAGGTGAGTAGGGATGGGTGTCTTTCCGTCTATCCTTAGACGATGTGAGTATTGAATTTTTCCTTCGATTTGGGTGTCTTTTCGTCTATCCTTAGACGACGTGAGTATGGATTTTGGGTGTCTTTTCGTCTATCCTTAGACGATGTGAGTATTGATGGTGTTCCTTCGGGATGGGTGTCTTTCCGTCTATCCTTGGACGATGTGAGTATTGATTTTTTTCCTTCGGGATGGGTATCTTTCCGTCTATCAGTAGACGATGTGAGTGTATTTCTCTTCTTGTCTATCAGTAGGCAATGTGAGAGGATCAAATGTTGTTGCAATCCTCGGGTTTGTTATCTGTGGTATCACGCGGGTAACGGGCGTTAAAATCAGGAGTTCTTTACCAGATGATTGATCAGTTTGTTGCCGTGACGACTGGACTCGGTTTTCTGGATTTTATTCCCCAAGCAGTTTTACAGTATATTCTCACGGTTGGCAAATTTTCGGGTTTATTGGTATTCAACCGTCTTCTACCTCTGAATGTTTGAAGGTTGCGCGCTCTTCAACCCTTCAGGTCCAAGTCGCTTGAATAGGGGCAGCTGTTGCACCCTAAAATTTGACCAACCGGTGCCACTTTCGGTTTATGCTTCGACGCATTTCGCATTCGCATTTACATACTGCATTTGTGCATTTCCTCAATCATGGTGATTTTATCGGGATTACAGCCCTGCTGTCGCTTTTCGGGTATCTCAGACCGGTTCGGATAATCGGAATTTATTTTGAGAAGTCGCGCGCTTCCTGGGTGTTCTCAGCTCATGCAGTGATTTTTGAGATTTTTGGTGTCCGGGTTTACTGTTTTGCTTCGATCTGGTCTCGCGCTCTCTTTTATGTTGGTTATTTGCCTTTGTTTGCATTTTTAGGATTTAATAGCCTTTTGTGGATTTTAAATAGGCTTTATAGATTTTTTAGAATTTAAATAGATTTTTTTTAAATAATTTTAATAGTTTTAAATCATTCTTAGAATTTAGAGTTTTTTTTATATAGGTTTTAATAGTTTTTTAATAGTTTTTAATAGAATATAATAGATTTTTCTTTTATTAGTTTTAAATAGAATTTTAATAGTTTTAATAGAATATAATAGATTTTTCTTTTATTAGTTTTAGTAGAAATTTAATAGGATTAATAGAAATGATTAGAGTTTGTATTTTTTAATTAGATGTTAATTCTTTTTTTAGGCTTAATAGAGATTAATTAGGATTTTAATCTTTTGTTTAGGGTCTTATTAGAGTTTATCAGGATTAATTAGATTAGTTTAATTTTCATTTAAGATTTAATTACAGTTTTTAATTTTAGTTAGAGTTAATTAGGCTTAACCATTAGTTAATTAGTTAATTAGGTTTTCATTTAGTCTTTAATTAGTTTTTAATTAGGTTTAATCCATTTTTAATTCAGAGTTTTGGGTTTATTGAACTAATTTTTTCGTTGGGCCCAGTTGTGTTTTTTGGAGGCCCAGAATTTCTCAGTCCAAAAATGCCACTTGTCCCTTATATAAGCATGCCACGCGTTCAGCTTCAAGGAGGCCACTTCATTTCCAGACTCTCCCACAATCTTCCACGTAACCCTCCACCATCTCTCTCTCACTGCCACACTGACTCCACGCGGCACACATGCAGGCCCACCCAACGCCACTTGTCATCACCTGATCCTCACCGGTTGCATGGCCGGCGGCCATGCAACCACCGCACCTGACCCTCGCCGGCTACCGTTAACCAACTCCGGTAACCCCTAACCAACCTCCAACTGTCTCCGACCACCGCCCTCCGCCGTAAACTTCACCGGAAACCTATTTTTTGCCCAGAAATCCTTCTAATCTTCATCTTTCTCCTCTCATCAATTTCTTCAACCGATCATCATCAACCATCAATAAACACCGTAATTTTCCAGAATTGATTGAATCTTCATAAACTCATACTGATCTTCATCGTGTTCTAACTCTTTCCAGATTCTGCATCATTTCCCCAGAAACTCATCCAATATTCATACAGTTCTTGGTGTTAATCTCATTTTCAACAGATTTCCAGGTGTTCTTCCAGAAATTCTTGATGATGACCTTCGATCCATTCTAGAACAGGCAAGATCCTCGTCGTGGATCTTCACTTCTTGATTCGTGTTCATCATCCTCGCATCAAGATCCTTCGAACCTTCAAGATCCTTGACTATTTTTCCAGATTTCTTCATTCAGCTTTCCAAAGACTTCGTACTTGTTCACCAACTTTTCCAGAAATCATCAACTATCCTCAAGATCCATTCAAGATCTTCCAAGAACATTCACCAGCTTCTCTAGATTTCACAATGATCCTCATCAGGATCTCCTCAATCTTCAACCAGATTCCTCCAATGTTCTTCATGTTCGTTTTCCACCGGATTCCTCATCAACCTTCAGATTCATCGACTCGACCTTCAACATCATCAGTTCTTCAAGAGGACTCCAGAAAATCTTCATCATCGATTTGAACCTTCAACAATCTCGCTGTATTTGTTTGTTCATGTGTTCCTGTAAGCGGTTAAACGAAGAGAAAATTGAGCAAGAGGGAGTGTTTGAGAGGAAAGGAGGTTTGTGTGAGTGGAACCGAAGGAGAGAACGAACAGGAGCAAGAAACGGCGCCTGGTTTGGGAGAGTGAACAGTGGCGTGAGGGAAGGTAGGATTAGGGTTTCGTTTTGGTTCAGAAAAGGATTGAGAGAGAGTGGACTTCGCCTGGGCCTCTCTAAGCCCAACACTATTGTTTCAAACATTCACCTCCGTTTTCACTTTTCTCCCCCCTATCCGTGTGCTTCTTTGGTGTGGATTGGGCCTGAGCCCAACGTGATTTTTTGCTGGTGGATACCCCTCTGCTTCACTTCTGCACCCCCTCCCCATTTTCCTGGGCTGAAGCTAGTTAGTGGGTTGGGCCCTTATTGTTGTGTTTTATTTTTCTGCAGATTGCATCCCCTGTAATAACTACACACCCCCCTCCCTTTATATTTTCTTTTATATTTTCTTTTATATGGTTTTTGTTGCTTTATTATAGAATGAGAAAAAATAAATGAAAAAAAGAAATATTGGAAGAAAATATATGAAAAAAGAATATTGAAAAAAATATTTTGAAAAAAATATGAAAAGAATATTGAAAAGGATATGAGAAAAAGAATAAGAGAAAAATAGTAAAAAAAGAAAATATTGAGAAAAGAATATTGAGAAAGAAAAAGAAAATAGAAGTATGAAAAAGAAGAAAAAATATTAGTATAGATTTTTCTATTTTCTTTTAGAGTATATTTTTCTTCATGGAGTTTATTTTAGGGATAGTTTTAAATGTCCATCTGTTAGGGGACTTTTTACACTTTTAGAGATAGTTTTTTGAAGTCCACTTGTTAGGGGACTATTTTCCATTTGATTTTTCGTAGGATAGTATTTTTTTAAGGAGTTTATTTCCCGTATTCAATCATTGTAATCATTTTCAGAATATTAATAAAACGAGATTTGAGCTGTGGTCCCGAAAGTAGCCGAACTACAGCTGCTCTGATTTCTCGTACCACATGAGAATATGTAGGCATAGGATGCGATATCCTAGCGAGCACACTAACAACTAACCTTTTGTTCTCTCACTGCTGTGCGATCGAGACTTTCCCGCTGACGACTGATTGTTATCCTTTTCTCTTGCCGAGGGCATTTGAGACCAGACCGTAGTTTTTCCCATAGGTTCTCTTACCTTTAAAACCAGCTGAATTTCTCACTCCTGTGGGAGAACACCCTGCTTAGCCGTAGTTAGCCTGAACTACGTAAGCTCTGATCTTCCATGCCGTGTGGAAGTACGTAGGCACAAGACGCGAAGTCTTGGCGAGCCAATTCCCTGTAGTTTCCCGAACTACGTTGACTCTGACTTTCTCTCTTGAGAATACGTAGGCATAGAGTGCGACGCTCTATCGAGTCAATTCCCTTCCGTTTAGATTTAGCAGCCGTAGATAGATTGTTTTTGCATCCTTTAGCCAAACCAAGCAAGCGTGGATCCCGTCGAGTACGACGGACGTGAGGGGTGCTAATACCTTCCCCTTGCGTAACCGACTCCCGAACCCAGGTTTTGGTTGCGATGACCATACCTTTCCCGTTTTTTGCGAGGTTTACTTCGAGCGTTTCCTTTCCCTCCGTTGGGATAAATAACGCACGGTGGCGACTCTTCTGTCAGCCGGCGCCGATTTTCGCAGTAGCGACACATAGCTGCAAGGTTGTTCTCTTTTGCTGCATCGTGATGTCGAACTTGTCTAAGTACTTGGTCAACATTTTGATTTTTGTTCACCATGACTACTCCTGGTTCTTCCTCCATATAGGCTGGTACCTGATTCCCTTGTGGTTCAACTCTGAAAGGTTCGCCCATCTCTTGGTCCTCCATATTCGCCTCATGGACGTTTCGTTGCTGATATCGTGGAACGTTCTCGACAACTGTTGCTCTTTGCTCAAATGCTGGTACTCCCATAAAATCAGCCATACAGGCTAATTGTATCGCCACCTGCTGATTAGTTTGAGTAGTATTTTGAATTAGAGGTTGAAAGATTTCTCCCATCGTTTGAGACAACGTGTGCACCATTTGCATATTAATTTCATCCATTTGTTGTCTTAAGCAGTTTATAGATGTATTTGTAAGACTAGGTGCTTGAACAGAGTAACCAACACCTATGCTCTGGTTGTTTCAACCACCTGATCTAGATCCTTGTACTGGAGAAGATACCATATTTTCTGAAAATATGGGTGGAGCATTCTGCAAATTCTGCATTATTGACGTAGGCATACCATATGGTTGGTTCCTTTGTAAGTGTTCTTGATTGACTGCATTTTGTGGCATAACATTAGTGTATGTATGAATGTCTTGTATGATGTTGATACATTCAGAATGTGGAATGTGCAGGGTAAGTTTAATCAGCTAACTATAAGTTAAGCTGGATGTCATACTCAATGTTATGACATAGGTCGTATGACATCAAACACAGGTTTATTATTCTGGTAGCTAGAACTCAGGAAACAAACTAGAAGCTCAAGCTGGAATGCAAGAGACATTTTAGAAGCCCTAGGGGAACTAATATGGACCTGATTAAAGTAGCAAGCGTGCAGAATACTGAAGACAGGTTTTACTATGGATAAAACCTAATTTATGCACCAAGGCCCAAAGGACTGAAGCTGCTATAAAAACAGAAGGAGCAACCCTAGAAGAGTAGCTCTTATCAGAAGAATAGAGAGTGCAAAGCAGAGAGTCCTAGTAAGTGAAGAAGGCTAGTCTTCACGTGTAAAGTCGGTTTAGGAATACTTGTAATCCAAGTAATTGTCTGGTTGATGATTGCTTTGGTTAGGTAGATTCTAGGCTGTGTCTCACTTAAAGTTGTGAAGCAAGAGTGTGTGAGTACCTTGATCAAAGATGTGAAGCAAGATCAAGGGTTCTATGAAGTGTCTCTTCATATTGAATTCTGTAATTGGTTGATATCACTGTTGTGTGATTGAGGGGGAGTGAGTGGGTATACTCAGGTCTAGAGTGTCTCTAGGTTGAAGTGTCATTGGGTAGAGATTAAGTGAGAAGTGCAAACTGGTTGTTTGACTTTGAATTAATTCTGCTGATAGTGAAATTCCTCCCTGGCTTGGTAGCCCCCAGATGTAAGTATTGTTAACACTGAACTGGGTGAACAATTGCTGTGTTATTTACTGCTTTCAATTACTATCTAAATAGTTAGTATATGAGTCAATGTCACAGTGGATGTTATAACTTTGACAATAACATCCATCGTGTGCCTGCCAGAATTTACAATTGGCATCAGAGCAGGCACCCTACCTGTTTAATCTAGGTGAGATCTAGGGAAATTAAATTCTGGTACTATGGATAAAGATATAGGATTCACCAATAGACCTCCAATTCTGGATGGTTCTAACTATGAATATTGGAAGCCTAGGATGATTGCATTTCTAAGATCCTTAGACAGCAAAGCTTGGAGAGCTGCAAACTCTGGCTGGGAACATCCTGTGAAGACTGACAAGGATGGAATATCTGTACAAATTCTTGAAGAGGAATGGACCAAAGAGCAAGAGGCATTAGCTCTTGGAAACTCTAAATCATTGAATGCTCTATTCAATGGTATAGACAAAAACATCTTCAGACTGGTCCACCATTGTGAACTAGCAAAGGATGTTTGGGACACTCTCAAAACCACTCATGAAGGAACTTACAAGGTCAAAATGTCTAGACTTCAAATGCTAACCACAAAATTTGAAAGTCTAAGAATGAAGGAAGATGAGACCATTCATGAGTTTTACATGAATGTTCTTGAACTAGAAAACACCTCAGGAGCTTTGGGAGAAAAGATGACTGAAGAGAAGCTTATAAGGAAGATTTTAAGATCATTACCTAAAAGGTTTTCTATGAAAGTGACGACCATTGAAGAAGCTCAAGACATATGCCACATGAAGGTGGATGAACTCATTGGTTCTCTCCAAACCTTTGAGATGGGAATGTGTGATCAGGTATGGAGAAAAAGAGCAAAAGTATAGCTCTTGCCTCAACCACTGCTGATGAGTCAGATGATGAAAAGGAGGAGAATCTGTCAGAGGCAATAGCCATGCTTGGAAGATAGTTCAACAAACTGGTCAAAAGGGTAGATGCTAAGTCTAAACCTTATTCCAAAAGCATGCCTGCTGACAAGGAGAAATATGAAGATAAAGACAGTCAAAGAAGAAGGGTACAATGCCATGAGTGTGAGGGATATGACCATATTAGAAAGGAATGCGCCACATACCTAAAAAAAGGGTAATGGACTATCTGTCACATGGACTGATTCTGAAAGTGAATTAGAAGAAGAGTCATCCAAGCATGTCACTACTTATAAAAGTGTATGTATATCTGATGGTGATTCAAGTGAAGAAGAATGTACCTTTGAGGAGCTTACAACCTCATATCAAAAGCTTCACATCAGAAGTACAGAACTGTACCAGCAAGGAGAGCATCAGAAGAAGCTCATCAACAAGCTAGAAGCTGAAAAGAGAGAGCATCTAGCTACTATAAACTCACTCCAAGGAGAGGTAAATGAGTTGAAAGGTGAAAAGGAGCAAATGACAAAATCCATAAGGATGCTCAACTCTGGGACTGACACTCTAGAGGAGATACTTCAGAGTGGTCAGACTGCAGGAAATAGGTCTGGTCTAGGATTTGTTGAGAAACAAAATCCTGTCTTGAAACTCAAGAGGTTGCAGCCTAAGATTCAAAAGCTAAAATGGATGTCACAGCCAAAGTCCCAACATCCTCCACACAGAAATTGGAATCAAGTCAAGAGACAATTCCAAGGTCATAGATGCTACCACTGTGGAAAACTTGGGCATATTAAAGCTATGTGCTTCTGGCTGCATGGATTCCCTAGCCAAAGAGAAACCAAACAGGGCACGCATGGCAAAAGGCAGCATCATGGAAAATGGCAGCATCATGACAAGAGGTATCATTAGGCCAAACCCAAGAAGGAGGTCCCTTATAAGAAAAGACAATGGGGTGCAAAGACTGTGGCATTAATAGCTCAAACTTCTCTAAGGATGCCTACCAATGAAGATTGGTATTTTGACAGTGGTTGTTCTAGACATATGACAGGATTGGAAAACCTTTTGACTAATGTCAAACCTCACTCCTCAAGTCATGTAACATTTGGTGATGAAGCCAGAGGAAAAATCACAGGTGCTGGAAGGTTAGATTGTCCTGGTGCTCCAAGACTGGATGATGTCATGTTAGTTAAAGGACTGACAGTTAATCTAATAAGCATAAGCCAACTATGTGATCAAGGTTTGAAAGTCCAATTTTCCAAGGATAAGTGTGTGGTCATAAATGAAGAAGGTAAGGTAGTAATGAGGGGATCTAGATCCAAGAATAATTGCCATCTGTGGGAGCCCAGAAGTACCATAACTGGATTGCTCCATGAAGAAAATAAGGACCAACAATGGCTGGAGAAACTACAGGCTCTGAAAATAAAAAGGACTAAGGCCAGCTCATCATCAAGAGGATCATCCAAGTATGCTTCAGAAAGGAGAACAGGGTGTAAGAAAAGTCATGTGGGGAAGCAAGATAAGGAGAGATACCTAAAGGTTGGTCATCAGTGAAAGCTAGATAGACTATATTGGAACCTGATGGAGGCCATGGAAGCTACCCTGCAGAAAGAAAGCAATGTCACTCCTGAAGTAATGACCTTGTTCTGTGACATCAAGGGTAACATCCAAAAGAGCTCTGATGAATTCAAGGGAGACATCTAAAAGGCTAGTATAAACTCGAGTGAGTATGATATGATTGCAAGAAGTGGCAAGGACCCTCAATTTGAAAATTCAGTATGAAAGTTGAGGCCCCTTAAAACTGAATTATAGCAATTAAACACAATAGGGAATTACATTTTTAAATTGAATCATTTAATGATAAATCAAAAGGGTAAATTCCCTCCTATCAGGCAATCGTATCTCACTTATACGATACACTCCCTCTGCTCTTAGGATCACTTCAGACTGTCCAACTTCCATATCGTCTCAAGCAAACTTAGAAAACTCCTCTTAGCTGCGCCAAAGTCTCAAACTATGGCATAACCTTCGAAACCAACATCAAGAATGAACGCTAACAGTGATGAGTCAAACCCTAATGAGATTCTTGAGATTGCTCCACTACGCATGCTGACCCCAGAAGGAATGCTGGTAAAGAAACCGAGAAAGCTACATGCAAGAAGACCTAAAACTCTTGCCTCAGACCAAGCCCCTCCTGCTGCTCCTTCTGATGATCAAAATGATGAGGAGGCTAGACAAACCCATCTTAAGATTACAGAGATGGTGGCCAGCGTACTCAACATACCCGTTAAGAGGACTGACCCTAATCAGGATGATCAAACTGATGTCCCTAAAAATGTCACAACATTGAAGGACATATCTCCTGAAGGAAAGAACAAGGGTGAAGGGTCAGAGAAAAGAAAGGATGATTTGTAGAGCACTAAAGATACTGAGGTGGTAGACCTAGAGGAATATTCTGACAATGAACTAATAGCAACGATCAATCCAGGCATAGCCAAAAGGTTGATGAAAAGGAAAGGGAAAAAGGTGGTTGATCAAGGTTCACCCAAGAAAAAGGAGGTTGAGAAGACTGCGGAGCATAACACTTCTTCAAAGAGGTCTGTAACAAAAAGAACTCAATTTGGTCCCCCCAAAAGTTGGAGCAAGGTAACCACAAGAAAGAGGAAGGTTGAAACCAGACCTGAATCAAATTTTGATTCTGATGTTGCTTGTGATGTCTTTGACATCCATCCCAAGAAAAAACCCTCAACTAGCAGACTGGC
Source organism: Lathyrus sativus (assembly GCA_963859935.3). NCBI lineage: Eukaryota > Viridiplantae > Streptophyta > Magnoliopsida > Fabales > Fabaceae > Lathyrus > Lathyrus sativus. The sequence continues at coordinate 368,406,903 of OZ012741.1, forward strand.
TGCTAATGTTTCTGAGGTGGCCATTGACAACATATCCTTCCACTATCCTTCCAGTGTTAACAGATGGAAGTATGTATTCCAAAAGAGGTTGGCACTAGAAAGAGAGCTAGCTCAAAATGTGCTTGACAACAAACAGATCATGGAATTGATACAAGATGCAGGCTTAACAAGAACATTTACTCAATTTCTACCATGCTATGAGATTCTTGTCAAAGAATTCCTAGTTAACCTGTCAGAACAATATGCTGATCAGAAATCAAGTGAGTATGGGACAGTGTTTGTGAGAGGGAAATGCATCAAATTCTCACCAATTATCATCAACAGCTACTTGGGGAGATCAAATGCAGGATAGAATGAACTAACTGCCTCAGACCACCAAGTATGTCAAGAGATAACTGGAAAACAAGTCAAAAGCTGGCCATCAAAAGGGAAGCTGGTTGCAAGTAAATTGAGTATGAAATATGCAATGCTGCACAAGATTGGTGCTACAAATTGGGTACCTACCAATCACAAGACAACTGTTGCAACTATTCTGGGGAGATTCATGTATGTTGTAGGAACAAAGGCTAACCTCAACTATGGGACATACATTCATACCATGAAACAAGCTGGGAGCTACAGTGTCAAGGGCCTTATTTCCTTTCCCTCACTCATCTGCGGGATCATTTGTGAACAGCATCCTAACATCCTCAAGGAAGGAGAAACAACCTACAAGAGAGAAAACCCCTTGTTCTTCAATTACAAGTTGTTTCAAGGAACTCATGTTCCTGACATTGTTATAACTTCAGTTGAGACATCCAAGGGAAAGCCAAACTCAAAGAAATCTGAGGTGATTCACATGATAAAGGAGACTTGCAAGGAGCTTGATGCAAGAAAGAAGAATCTTGAAGCACTGATCAGATCCCTTGAGCTCAATGAAGACTTTGAGTTCACTAATGAGGATAAGGAAAATGATGGGGGCAGAAGAGGATGATGACCAGACAAAAGACTCAGGTACTGGAGAAGATAGCAACAAGAATGCTGAGGAAGAGAACTCAAGTTCTGAAGAAGAGGTTGATGACAGAAGTTAGAATGTTCCAACTAACAGTAGTACCATCTCCATTGAAGAGGAGGAAGACTGATGTGGTGATAGCCTGCTGAGGCGCTGAAGTATGCTGATAAGTTTTTGTTGAACTTTTCTTTGTATTTTGACAGCATGAATTAAGGTTTGTGATGCTCTTCAAGAGCATGAATTCTGTTAAAAATCCCTAAACATGTGTAATGTTACACTTTTTTATCTATGCTAGTGTTAGTTAGATCTTAATTTGTGGCTAAAAAGGGGGAGAGATAAAATAAAGAACAGCAGGTACAACAAGTGAAAGTACAAGTGATTATGATGATAGTAGGAGGAAGAATGCTATGAGCTGTGATTGTGCATTAACATATGTACCATTGTACATATGAGTTCATTATGCTTGCAGGCATAATCACAAATGCAGCTGATGAAATATGTGATAACAACTGATAGTGTTGTTAGCAATGCTGTGATGCTATATGAATTTCCAGCTTGGATAGGAATGAATGCATGTATGTTAGGACTAGGAGCTTTGTGCTAAAGCAACTAGTACTAACCTTGTGTGTGTATGCAAGCTGTGAGTAGAATGAGAGTAGTGTGCATAGCATAGGTGTGTGTGACATCAGAAGGTTATTCAAAATGTCATAACATCCAGATCAGACTGGATGTCTGTATGACTGCAGGGTGTGCAGAGGAAATGTTCAACTGGTGAGTTGCATTAGTTGAGGGGAAGTGACATCTGAAGTGAGAACTATCAGATGGTTAGCAAGGTGAGTGTTAACAAGGCTGAAAGCCAACTGTGAGGAATCTGAGAGCTTGAGCAGTTAGTAACTTTCCTGCATGATAGGACATATGTTAAAGTCTTCTGCTGTGTAAATCTCTGGTGTAAGTACAGAGTTGATACATTCAGAATATGGACTGTGCAGGGTAAGTTTAATCAGCTAACTATAAGTTATGCTGGATGTCATACTCAATGTTATGACATAGGTCGTATGACATCAAACACAGGTTTGTTATTCTGGTAGCTAGTGTAACACCCCGCTCCCCAAATACAAAATAAATGCAATTAAAATAAACAAATATCAGAGGCATCACAAACACAACAGGATGTCACAGAAGAACTCCTCCAAACATTTTCATTAAACGATTTTCAATAATTAAACAGCGGAAGTTTGTCGCATAGACACATGTACATATATTCACATCATATACATAAATTTCATATACACCATGTACGACCAACGCCCAAAATATACAAGATATATTCACCCAAAAGATTCATCAAAACATGATACGCCACGGGGGCACACAAAATCATCAGATAAACACACAACTCCCCAAAGCCCCGGTGTTACGTATCAGAGCATCCCTACGACACGACTCGCCACAATCCAAGCTAGCTACACACCTGGATTATCTGTACTTTCAAAGAAGCACAGACCACAACAAAAGCAAGGGGTGAGAAATCACGATCAAAATGTATCAGTAATAACGTACATGAATAAAAGGCAGTAAATCACACAATTATCATTCACATACATCGACCTGGACCTACTGTCCCACACCAACATAACATATAAGACAATGCAACACATGCAACTCAACCCATGATATGCGGTACCGACTCGACAACAACACCGATGGGCACCGGGCCATCAACCTTTTCCGAAGGAACATATCATCATCACCGATGGGCACCTGGCCATCACCCTCCACACAGGAGCACATCATAAACAAGATAGATCACTTACGCTCCCCTGAGACATGATCTATCCCTCACAATCACCGATGGGCACCTGGCCATCACCCTCCACACAGGAGCACATTATCGCTACCGATGGGCACCGGGCCATCACCCTCCACACAGGAGCACATCATCACACCATGCTATGCATAACCCCAATGAACAATACACAACATCAAATACGCTAAGTGTACACGATTCTACTGATTACATTTCATCACACCTCATATATGTATATATATCACACATCACCATTTTCATTCATCATACAAACATGATACACCCCAATGTAAATATTATAATCACACGAATAATCAAGGAAATCATCTTCCAATCCCATACACACTCTCTCCATAAATCAACATCATTCCCATAATCAATCATAATCAACAAGGGTCCAATAACACTATAGCATAGAACAGAACAACATCAAAAACACAACATACTGTCATGCTCGCTGGCTCACTCGCTAGGCGAAGCATCAGCGAACACTCGCTACATGCTCGCTCAACGAAATCCCTAGTAAAACCAGACAGTGGCTACTAGAAACACTCGCTGCCCAATTCGCCCAGCGAATCCCTGGCGAAGGTTCGCTACTAGCTCGCTCAGCAAAGCAGCTGGCGAGCGTCTGCGATTTCAGAAAAATTCCACTGCTCAGAGTCGGAAAAACTCTCCGAACTCAACCGATTCCACCCAACTCAGTTCCCACAATATCAGACCAATAATCTATAACTTAACTACATAATCTATCCTCGGTTTAACCCGATTAAATGTCAGCTCTACTCATTTAATCAACTTCGGCATAAAACTTCAAACTACCCAGAAACCCCCAAATCAAGCAAACAACACATGCAATGGATTCAACATATCAGCATCAAACTCAGAATCACAACATCATATAAAACATAATCATCAAACCTATGGGATTAAGGGAAATCCCCTTTCTACCTAGTATTCATGCAACATACCAATTTTAACCGATTCTCCCCCCCCCCCCCCCCCCCCCCTTACCTCAAATGCAGATTTGATCGAAGAAACTTCAAGAATCCAAAGCCTAGCTCCCTCCTCTTCTTCCTCAAGCTTTCTATTAATTCCAAAATTAATATAATACTTCATAATAATAATAATAATAATAATAATAATAATAATAATAATAATAATAATATAAATATTAATATTAATTATCAATTAGTATCATTATCAATTATATGATATTAATATTATGTTCCTTATTTCTCAACACATCCACACAAAGCACGCCGATAAGTAAAATAACACCGGAAAAACTCAAATAATTAAAATGGACGTTACAGCTAGAACTTAGGAAACAAACCAGAAGCTCAAGCTGGAATGCAGGAGACATTTTAGAAGCCCTAGGGGAACTAATATGGACCTGATTAAAGTGGCAAGCGTGCAAAATACTGAAGAGAGGTTTTACTATGGATAAAACCTAATTTATGCACCAAGGCCCAAAGGACTGAAGCTGCTATAAAAACAGAAGGTGCAACCCTAGAAGAGTAGCTCTTATCAGAAGAATAAAGAGTGCAAAGCAGAGAGTCCTAGTAAGTGAAGAAGGCTAGTCTTCACGTGTAAAGTCTGTTTAGGAATACTTGTAATCCAAGTAATTGTCTGGTTGATGATTGCTTTGGTTAGGTAGATTCTAGGTTGTGTCTCACTTAAAGTTGTGAAGCAAGAGTGTGTGAGTACCTTGATCAAAGATGTGAAGCAAGATCAAGGGTTGTATGAAGTGTCTCTTCAAATTGAATTTTGTAATTGGTTGATATCATTGTTGTGTGATTGAGGGAGAGTGAGTGGGTATACTCAGGTCTAGAGTGTCTCTAGGTTGAAGTGTCATTGGGTAGAAATTAAGTGAGAAGTGCAAACTGGTTGTTTGACTTTGAATTGATTCTGCTGATAGTGAAATTCCTCCCTGGCTTGGTAGCCCCCAGATGTAAGTGTTGTTGACACTGAACCGGGTGAACAATTACTGTGTTATTTACTGCTTTCAGTTACTATCTAAATAGTTAGTATAGGAGTCAATGTCACAGTGGATGTTATAACTTTGACAATAACATCCATCGTGTGCCTGCCAGAATTTACATCCTTGATAATGGTTGTGAGAAACCTGGAGGAGGAATTTGCCTATATATTGAACTTCCTGGAGGTGTTGGTGAATTAGGACTTTGTGGTCCTATATACTCCAACACAGGTTGAGTGTACGTTCATACACATGTTGATCCTGAACTTACCATGGGTTGCATTTGTTCAGACACAACTACTAGTGCTGGTGTTTGTCCTCCCGTCGAAGAGACTGAATATGGGGTATTCTGAGACCCCATACTTGAATGAGTGTTTGCAATGCTTCCTTGAGGATCAACTTGTTGATTAACACTTGTTGCCATTCTTTTAATGTATCTCTTTTTTGGTACTTTTTCGTGTGTTGTGACTACCTTTCCACTCCTTAATAACATACAACGAAGTATTCGCCAAAAAGATTAATGTAAACTTTGAAATGCTTAACACTGGGTCCCACCGGGTGTGCCAATTTGTTTACTGTGATTTTTGGTAAACAACCGCTAGTCTATCAATTTAGGGTAAAATTGAGTAACTTGCAGGATCTGCCATACTAAATCCTAGAACATGTGCTAAGTATGCAAAAAGACCCTAAGTTGAACTCCACGTTTGACTATGAATTCTTTTGGAAAGTAAGGTGACTTGAAGATTAAAAGCAACAAGTGAAAGAAAGTGTATAATGCATCGAAGATTAAAGGCAAGAATGTAAAAGTGCAGAAATGTAAAGGCCTTGAAAGATAAATGTCGAAAGTAAAGTGCAGGAATGTAAATGGCTTTGAAAATAACTGCAAAAATGTAAAGGCAAAAGATTATAATCTGAACTCCGCGTTCGACTATAGAATCTTCGTAAAGTAAATGTCGTTGAAAATAAATGTGCAAGAAAGTAAATTGCTTTGAAAATAAATGTGCAAAAGATTCTAATCTGAACTCTGCGTTCGACTAAGAGATATTTAAAAATAAAGATGTGGAAAAGTTAAAATGCATGGAATGTAAAGGGAATTTTAAAGTTGCGGAAAAGCTTTGTAAAACAGTTTAAATGTAAAAGCTGAAGGTTAAAAGGCAACAAGTAAATGGAAAAGACAAGTAAATTGCATTAATGAAAATGGGTTGGTGTTGTATCATGTAAATTCTTGCTAACTCGTTTCTCTACACGCGGGTACTTTGAGTTGTATGGAGTGACTAGTACAGAAATGAATGAACACACTTATTACATAAAAATAACACCTATTTATAGTGCTAGAAAGTAACTACTAGATGACAGTTAAGGCTTTATAACATGTCCCTTTTGGCACTTTTTCACAACCTTAACTGCTCCCACGTTCGCCCACTCTTGGTTTGAAATTTGAATGTTCAAGAATTTCCTCCAACTTTGATGGTAACTACCTTGCATTCTCTTCAGCATGATCCTTGTCGAGCATTCTCTCCAACTTTTGTCCACCTTTCTTCGACTTGGATTTCTTCATAGTTGTGTCGAAACATTCACATGTTTTAAATTGACATTTTGACTTAAGATACTTCTGATTTTAACTAGTGTCGAAAATGAGAGCCAACAGGTACAAACCAAAATTCGTTGATGGTGTCGTATTAAACTTGTTATTATTGTGGTTTTAGTCGAGTCAGAACCGGTCGGAGTTGTTTCCGATGGTCGTTGGGAAGAAAGAAAAGATTGAAACGGAGGAACATCCAGGAAAGAGACGGACTAGTCGTTTGAAGAGGGTGGTCCGACATGGGTTTTCATGGTGGTTCACAGTGAAAGAATGAGAAATAGTGGATGATGGACGTGGTGGTTGTAACACCCCGTTCCCCAAAATAGAATAAAACAATTAAATAAACACATATCAGAGTTTCTCTCCCTAACGGGATGTCACAACTCTCATCAAAATTTTCACAAATCATATCAAAACTGATTTCCAATAAAATTTTAGCAGAAAGATGTCTGTCATAACTCAAAGTATACGTACATCACCCACATCCAACAACATCATCATATAAATACAACCATCGACCAACTGCCTAAAATATATAACATGATCATCAAACATTATCACATGTCTCACAAAAGTCATATACGCCACAGGGGCACACATATCATCAATAAACAATAAGACTCCCAAAAAGCCCCGGTGTTACGTATCAGAGCAGTCCTACAACGACACCACAATCCAAGCTAGCTAAACACCTGGATTATCTATACTTCCGAAGAAGTACAGACCACAACAATAGCAAAGGGGTGAGAATCACGATCAAATAATAATGGTATAATGGTACATGAAATGAAAGGCAGAAACAATAAATCATTATTTCACATACAACATATCTGGACCTACTGTCCCATACCAACACACTATGCATACCATAAGTACAACACATCCGGGCTTACTGTCCCATCATTAATATCCACAATTTACACAAACCACAATGTAACACATGCACTTGACTCAACAATATGCGGTACCGACTCACAACAACGATGGGCACCGGGCCATCAACCCTCCACAAAGGAGCACACATCAACGAAGGGCACTTGGACATCAACCCTCCACAAAGGAGCACACGCTCCGATGGACACCTGGCCATCACCCTCCTCACAGGGAGCACAATAATAATATCGATGGACAACTGGCCATCACCCTCCTCACAGGGAGCACATCTCCGATGGACATCTGGCCATCACCCTCCACTACGGGAGCACCTCATCAACATTGATGGACACATGGCCATCACCCTCCTCACTGGGAGCACACCAACAATACCGATGGTCACTGGGCCATCACCCTCCACTATGAGAGCACAACAATTAATGTCGATGGACAACTGGCCATCACCCTCCTCTAGAGGAGCACACAACGATATTCACACGCATCAAACATCTAGAACACCAAGTGCACACCGATCCTATTGATCCACCCTTCACACAACATATACACGACGCACAAGGCGTACCGATCTCACGGATGCATTCACATCATAAAATACATACATAACAAGCACACACAGTGCACACGACCCCACTGGTCCATCGCATCATAAAATGCATACATACACAAGCACTCAAAGTGCATCGATCCTACTGATCAAATCACCACGCAACATATCACACATCATGCACATAAGGCATACTGGTCCTACTGACCCAATCGTCACAATAACACATAAACACGACACATGTAAAGCGTATCGATCCCACGGATCCTCTCATCACAACATATCACCACAACACACTCAGGGCGCAACGATCCTACTGATCCACATATCTCACACAACACATCAATACTACACGCACAAGGCGTAATGATCCTACTGATCCAATCCTCATACCACAGCGTATAAACGCAATGCATAACAAGCGTATCGATCCTACGGATCCACATCCATCTCACAACACATCACCACACCTAGCACATAGTGCATACATATCACATACACATCCATACTTATCTAAACTTAACACATAATCCACCGATTATGTCCAATGCGATAAACGCCGGTCACACGGCCCTCCCACACCTCAACATACTCTCAACACCCAGCTATCATCACAGTACATCAATCTGATCGCACTCAGCACCCTTATATCACCATATACATGTATCATAACATACACTGATGCAATCCCTCCAATTAAGGGAATATCCAGGAATTCACATCCTGCACCACACATACACTCACCACGGCTTGCGATCACGCTCATCGTCAAACATGACCAACAAGGGTCCAAAACCACAAAGGAAACCAACAGAACAGCAGGAGAAACACAAACTGTTGTCGGGCTTGCTGGCACATTCGCCTGGCGAAGCCCCGCAGTGAACACTCGTTGACCATTCGCCTGGCGAAGCCCCGCAGCGAACACTCGTTGGAACTTTCCTGGCAAAACTTCTGGCGAAGCCAGACAGAAGCTTCTGCCAGCACTCGCTGGCTAGTTCGCCTGGCGAAGCCTGGCGAAGGCTCGCCCCTCATTCGCCTAGCGAATACCTGCGTACTCAGAAAAATTCTGCACAGCAGAAACAGCACCCATCACCGATTCCACCCGATTAAATCGAAAACTCACAACCAACAACATAATACCACTTAGTACGGGGTCTATTCCCGATTCTATCCGACAAATAATCAACTCAGCTCTAACAACCAACTTCTGACTCTACTTCGAATTTACTCAGAAGCTCCAAAACACTCAAACAATCGAACACAGCCACATGCAATGATTTCAATACGATTCAACACAATAATAACAACATCAATACCATGCATTCAACATCAGATTATCATATCCTATGGGGATTAGGGATTTTCCCCTTTCTACCAATTTTCATGCAAAACCATTTAACCGTTAAATTCTCCCCCCCCCCCCCCCTTACCTCGAATGTAGACGGATGATGATCAGTTTCTCGAATCTTCAGCCTTGATGCCCTATTTGCTCAAGCTCTCTTGATAGTTCACTTCTTCCTCCTTCCGTGTTCGTACGTTCCTTCCTTCCACTTTTCCAAAATGCCAAACTTGCCCTCCATACCCCCAAAATTCCCTTATATTCCAAATAAATAATTAATTCTCACATTCTTTTAATCCAAAAATTCCAATAATAATATTCTCATTTTCCTTCATTCCAAAAATCAAATTTAATATTAATATCCCAAATAAATATTATTTCCACAATTTCTTTAATTTCCACACTCTTCCAATAATATTTTTAAATATGACAATAATAACAATAATATTAATAATAATAGTATCAACACTATTAATAATCATATTATTATTATTATTAATCATATTTTTCTAATATTATGGAACTCAATTCCTCAAACAATTTCCAGACACCACGCACCGTAAAACAAATAATACGGAAAAACCAAATAATTAAAAATGGGTGTTACAACTGTCCCCCACTTTAATTATTTTCGTTCCCGAAAATACCTGATGGAAACAACTCTGGATACGCTTCTCGCATCCTGCTTTCAAATTCCCAGGTCACACTGCCTCTTGCAGCACCTCTCCAAGCCACTCCCACCAAAGGTTTCTCTTTCCCCCGGAGTTGTTTCTCGTTCGGCAATCCAAACTAGCAATGCCTCAACCATCAAATGATTTCTCACTTGCACAACATCCATCTGATTCAACATACTCCCTCAATGAAAACACATGAAACACATCATGTCGTCCATAAGCGATAGCGGCAAAATAGTCTAACATGCTACTTTCCCCCCGCTTCCGCTGCGCCACTCTGATACAGATAAACAAAACACCAAGTGTATTCCCGAGACTTCGAAGCTCAACCCACACTTGTTACCATCATAACTCTCAAAACACATCTTTTCTTGGATCCTCTTGATTTCCTCAGCCGTCTCCTGCACAATTCTCAGATATGAGCATAACACTCCTGTCGCTACTCGAAAAAATGCGTCGCGCAACGACGGGAAGGCGAAAAGGATAGACAGAAGAGTCGCCACCGAACTTTATTTATCCCATGAGGGGAAAGGAAAATATCGAGAAAACCTTAGGAAAGAAATGGATAAGATGGTCTCGCGACCAAGAACGGGTTCGGAAGCCGGTTATGCGAGGGGAAGGTATTAGCACCCCTCGCATCCATCGTACTCGATGGGAACCTTTTGTTTGTCGATGTGTGATTATATTTGCTTAAACATTATGCTATAAGAAGAGTGTTTCACTGGGTAAAAGAAGGGTTAGAAACAGGAAAGTTAGGAGGAAAGAGAGAACGGGGAAGAAAAGAGAAAGAACAGACTCGGTAGGACTTCGCGGTCCTAGGCCTACGTATTCTCAATAGGTGTGAGAAAGTCAGAGTCGACGTAGTTCGGGGAACTACAGATATGGGGATTGTGCTCGGCAAGGATTGTGGCCCTTGTGCCTACGTATCTTTACTTGAGAAAGTAAAGAATCAGAGCAGCCGTAGTTCGGCCTACGGTGTGTTGATGTTTTTTATGGATGATGCTATCGTGCGCATTCTAGCAGTTAGGTGTATTGCTGCTCGCTTGTTGGAGACTTAGGCATTACCTGTTTGCGGTAGAACGGACGTAACATATCCTTTTGAAAGATTGATTAGTTTTCGCCACGCGGGGCAAGAAGTCACGTTTGATTGATTGGATTGTTTTTTAAGGGGCGAGACAGGTCCTCGGATAGTAACCCCTACGGGTAGTACCCAATTCTTTATCTCAAAGTTTTTGTTGTAAAATGTGTGGCGAACATAGAGTCTTCGTATCGAAAGACGAGTATCAAGACCACACACACTACAGTGAGTATCCTGACACTCGGAGAGAAAGAAGACTACACTCAATCCTCTCTCTTTAGTTCAACACAAAGAGAACTTCATTCTCTTATCAAAGTGTTTTTGGTTTTGAATGGTAAGTTCTTTTTGCGACAGAGAACCCTACGGTAAACGTCAGCACTCGGGATAGGAGAAGGCCTACGCCTAACCAATCCACGGCCATTCAAGTTTTTGGTACGAAAATGATTTGAAAATGCACTCGGTACAGGACCGAGGTTTTAGGTGTGAAAATTGTTGCGGGAGGAAGCTGTAAAAGGAGAGGTAGGATAAAGGTGTGTCTTCGTATTGAAAGACGAATATCAAGACCACCCTCACTACAGTGGGCATCCCAACATTCGAAGAGGAAGAGGTCTACACCAAATCCTCTCTCTTTAATTCAACACAAAGAGAAATGATATTATTGTTGAAAGTATACTCAGTATGAGACCGAGGTTTTATGAGGAAACGTTGGAAGTGTCTTTGCGTTGACAGACGAGCATCGAGACCACCCTCACTACAGTGGGCATCCCTACGCTCGAAGAAGAAGGGGTCTACACCCAATCCTCTTTTTAGCTCAACACAAAGAAAAGATTTTAAGGAGGTGAGGTTTGAAAATGGACGGGAAGCGTCTTCGTATTGAAAGACGAGTGCCGGAACCACCCTCACTACAGTGGGTATCCCAACACTCGGAGAGGAAGAAAGTCTACACTTAATCCCCTCTTTTTAATTCAATACAAAGATAATTTGATTTTGAAAATTGTTTGACAAAGTTTTGAATCGAGGCGGGACAGGTGACGAAGAGAGAAAATAGGTGGTCTCAGATCCAACGTCATTTATCAGTAGTTTGACTTAATGACGGTTTACGGAGGTCTCGTCATCGACCCAAAACAGATGAAAATGGGACAAAGTGTCCAATAATAAATGCAGAATAAGATCGACTTCTAAAATAAAAAATAAACCCCACAACTCTAATATAAAATAACTCTAAAATCTTAGAAGAAATGTAATATAGAAATGTTGAAAGAAATAAAATATATAAAAAAAAAACAGTATATAATACATATATAAAATAACTAATAATAATAATATACATAACTAAACATAAAATAAAATGAAATAAAAATAAAATAAAATAATAAAAACAGCAAGTGAAAACCGAAATGAAAGAGTACTGAACACAAAAATTGATCACTTGGGCTTCATGAGCCCATCATCCCGTTCACCAGGCAAAACAGTCACAAAGAAAATAATAACAAAACAAAAAAACAACAACAACTCAGTGAAATAAAACGCGACCAAAGGGTACAACGATTACAACCTCAAATTTATCGTGAAGAGCGGTTCGCCTCCGAAGGTTTTCGTTCGATTCCCAGATCCCGGTTTGAATCTCTCTATCTCGTTATCATCTGGTTTTGGTTTTGTTCATGGTTTTGCTCCGTTCTACTTCTTCATCTATTCCGTTCTGGGTTTCTTTTTGTTTCTTTCGATTTCTGTTGTGGGTTCTTGAAGAGGTGTTTATTTGGATTTGGTTTATAGGAGTGGGTTTGAATTAAGGATTTGGGGTTTATGTTGTTGTGTCGTTGATTGGAGAAGATTGAGTTTGAAGATTTTAAGAAGAAGGTTTTGGGGTTAATGAGGAGGGTTCGATTGAAGGGATTTGCGGTTGAAGCTGATGGAGGAAGAAAGTTTAGAAGAAATGGGGTTTAGGTCTTCGTCGGAAATGGGAGGGTTTTGTTGGGGTTTTCTGATTAAGTGATGTTCGAAAGTTTGTGAGGGAGAGTTGAAGGTGAGGTTGGGAAAGTGATTTTCTGGGTTTCTTCGAATGTTTTAAGCTGTTGTTCGATGTTCACAAGGATGTTTTTTACTGTTTTGCTGTTGATGCTGGAGAGTTAAAGAGAGACTTGGAGCGGCTAGGTTAGGGTTCGAAATCTCTTTCAGGTTAGCCTCCTTTTTCTCCCCAAAATGAAGCCCTTATATTGAGACCAATTAGGTTTAGCAGACCAAACTCTTGCAGCTCTGAAATCCCCTGTACCTTAGGGTTTAGGTTTGGTCTGCTACTGATTTGTCTTATTCTTATTCTTGTGTTAGGACTGTGGTACTGCAATTGCTTACTGCTGCTCTGTTTTTGCCATTTTCGTGAATGTATCTCTGCTGTCTTATTTCCATGTCTCTGAATTTTATTTTTTAAGTTGAAAATATCTGATATTTTTACCCTGAATTTTTACTGTTTTGTTTGTGATTTTTACTGCTTTGATTTATGCTGATGGGGCAACTTGTTGACTTCAAATGCACTCTGACTTTAACCCTTTTTCTTTCAAATGTCCATTAAACTTGACATGCTTGTCATATTTTGCAGGGAATTACCGATCAATGAAATTATCATGGGATAGGTTCATTACAACTCCATGGCGGAAAGTTGAATTGCTTTGGGCCTAGGCTTCATTTTGAAGATCAACATTATGAAATCGTTCTAAGATGTAGGCCGCGGAAATTTCCCTGCTAGATAAACAGTTTTGCAAGGCATGGCTGATTGGTTGAGTCTTCTCATCTGAGCTCCATCCCAAAGTTGGCAAATAACTTTTTACTACTCTATCTTCATCAAAAACTTGTCAGGTAAACCAATTTCTGGACATGGCCAACCAGCAGGTTTTGAATTGGCAGCAGCAATTTTGAAATGTGGATTGCACCAGGTCTTTAGTTGTACCTTACCATATGATTCTATCTTTCATGAACAAGTGGAGCATACACAGGGTACCACATATTGTGTCGGACGTATTCCACAGTCTCCTCTTTTGACATGTGTGTGAGTTCTCTAGCTCCTACTTCACCATGTCCTTCTGCCAGATCTTCTTGAACGGCTGCTCGAAGTACAGCAGCTCCAACCTCTGCCGTTACATCTCGTATGCTATTAACGGATGGATATAGAATTCCTTTTAAGACATCTTCCTCAGCCATGTATGAAGCAAGGCATTCAGCAGCTGCCTGCAACATTCCGTCTGTAATAAGATGAGCACCTGACAGAAGTGTTCCCAAACCAATTCCTGGGAAAAGGTACATATTGTTTGCTTGATTTACATGCCCTACTTTCCCATCACCAAAATCTACATTTTCGAAAGGGCTTCCACTTGCAAACACTATATGTTCCCCGACATGATTAAAAGCATCAACAGCAGTGCACTCAGCATTTTAGACATGGCAAAGATAGCAGGTTTTGTTGAAACGGATTCTTTCATTGCCTTAAGTACCTCCGTATTGAAAATACCACCAACACCGGACAAACCTAGGAGCACATGTGGCTTAACCGTCTTAACCACTTCAATTATACTAGCACCCTCGTTTTTTAGAAGAATATTGCAGGTCATGTGCGTGAGCAGGGTCACTTGAAGAGTAGCAGGGGATGTGTTTTGCGAAGCTAAAAGTTTAGGCGCGACGATTCTAGTTGTTGTTGCTTACTGAGGTATGTGTGGAAAGTTTGTGAAAAATGGCTAAATCATACGGTGACTTTGTTATGGCGAGTGAAAGTTGTAGGTTTTGTGAATTGAAGATGGTTGCAGGATTTGCAGTGTATGAAGGGTGAGATCAGAGAGTGCAGGTCTTTTGCAGAGCCAGTGTAAATGGTTTGTGGGGTGAGGTTTGTATGTGATATGTTATTGTTGCTTGTAGCAGGATCTTGATCAAGTAGGAATTGTTTTTGTTGTGAATTGCACACTTTTAGTACACTGTCCAGAATTAGGCAGCCCCTTTTGAATATTTATGATTGATGCAAGGGTGTAGATCTGCGGCAGTTGCTTCAATTTGTAGATCATGAAGCTCGCGTGTTGTTGTTCACTCTGCGGTTTAGAAGATGGCTGAAATGTTGTACGTGTGTCACGGTTTGTGACAGAAACTGAACATTCTTTCTCTCTTGTTGCATATGAAATTTTGGAATGATTTATATGATGAATTCTTGTGTGTCTGTTGTTGATACAGGTGAGAACTGGTGGTGCCGGAAATAGCATCACTTGCGGCTGACCGAGCCGCAACTTTGAACAATGTCCTCTATCAATTCAAGCAGATGAATTCTATTTCTATTTTGACGTTTTTCATAGTAATTCCTCTTTATGATTTCAACCAACTTGACTGGTATTGGTTTCATGTGTGCAGAGACGGTGTGGAAGGAGATAGCGGAAGTTAAAGCCTTGACCAGAACTGGGAGGTCTATCCAACGACTTTGGAAGGATGATTGGCAAGTTGTGCTGATGTGCCGAAACGCGCCCTCGTTTTTTAGAAGAATATTGCAGGTCACACGGTTCTTCTTCGACGATGCAAGACTTTCGCTATCAGCAAGACTTTCAACACGCACTAGCAGGAGCATATTTGATTGTAAGCTCAAAGTCAATCCTTGGAGAAACTTTGAAAAACAAACCATAGCCTTAGCAGGGATCCCAGTCATTATGTTGTATTCTTATGAACTTTGCATCATTCATGATTAGAGTGCATTTTGGGAAAATGGCTATTAGCTGTAGCGTGCACTTTGAAATGAATTTTGAGTTTGTAAAATTGTCACTGAATGCAAAATTTTTTTTATTTGAACGTGACCTCACGGCTTGGGCGAATAAACTCATGTTATGGCATTGTTTGTAGATTGAATCTCATAGCTTTGAATAAGAATCAATTTTTATAAAGTATCATGCCTTATTTGTGAGCCTTGGATTTGCAAACATGTGTCCCAAACATCTTAAATCCCACGCCCCCTTGCTTTAATGATGAAGTTTGAAAAGTCATGATGTGAATGTAATGAGGCTTGAAACTACCTTGTAGCATGGCCTAAGAAAAACTTGAACAATAAAAAACAAACTCCTGACACTTGAAGGCTTTAGTCAATAACTCCTCAAAACCAAATGGAATAAGATTTGGGCTTAACTTTGAGGCCATTAAAATCTACTTGAAATCTCTTGACCATTTTTACTGCAAGAATACGGGTTCATCTTTCCTTTATCACAGCTTGTATGGTTGTGAACTGACGCGTTACCATAAGCCTTTGAAATGAAATGAAACAACTTCTGGACTAATTACATCCAAATTATGACTCGAAATTTGAAGCTAACTCTAAGTTTGTCACAAACTGATTTAGAATTCAAACATAGCCTGACGCTTGCCATCATGTACTTTATGCTCATTGACCATACCATATTTGTTTGATCATGAGAGGGAGAACACACATGAGTTTGGGCCTAAGGGGCCAGAGGCAAGCTCTCTCCCCAAGAATTCAACAGAAATTGCTAGGGATTATAACCACAATGTGTACACACATGGTCTTTATGAATGAAGTCTCAGATAGTCATAGCCAGAAGTCGTGAATCAGTAAGACATTCATTAATTGCAAGGGTAGGACAAATTTGGGGTATGACAGATGTCCCTATCTAATTTCCTTAAACCTGAGAGAATGAACTGCTATATGGCGTTCATTTTAAGGTAGAAGTCAATTAGATACAAGAAGACCCCAAACTTGTCCAAGAGAGAATGAAATGCTCGGGAATGAAATACTGGACACCTTGCAAAGGTTACTAACACCAAAGGGATGTTAACAGAGAAAACTTGACACCAAAAGGATGTCAGACCTATCACCAAAAGGATGACGGAGTAAAAAAGATCAACCCTAACACCAAAGAGGATGAAAGGGATCGGATAAGCTTCTCTGAAGAGATTGCCACTTATCGCTGAAGATGGATAAGCTTCTCTGAAGAGATTGCCACTTATCGCTGAAGATGGATAAGCTTCTCTGAAGAGATTGCCACTTATCGCTGAAGATGGATAAGCTTCTCTGAAGAGATTGCCACTTATCGCTGAAGATGGATAAGCTTCTCTGAAGAGATTGCCACTTATCGCTGAAGATGGATAAGCTTCTCTGAAGAGATTGCCACTTATCGCTGAAGATGGATAAGCTTCTCTGAAGAGATTGCCACTTATCACTGAAGATGGATAAGCTTCTCTGAAGAGATTGCCACTTATCACTGAAGATGGATAAGCTTCTCTGAAGAGATTGCCACTTATCGCTGAAGATGGATAAGCTTCTCTGAAGAGATTGCCACTTATCACTGAAGATGGATAAGCTTCTCTGAAGAGATTGCCACTTATCACTGAAGATGGATAAGCTTCTCTGAAGAGATTGCCACTTATCGCTGAAGATGGATAAGCTTCTCTGAAGAGATTGCCACTTATCACTGAAGATGGATAAGCTTCTCTGAAGAGATTGCCACTTATCGCTGAAGATGGATAAGCTTCTCTGAAGAGATTGCCACTTATCGCTGAAGATGGATAAGCTTCTCTGAAGAGATTGCCACTTATCACTGAAGATGGATAAGCTTCTCTGAAGAGATTGCCACTTATCACTGAAGATGGATAAGCTTCTCTGAAGAGATTGCCACTTATCACTGAAGATGGATAAGCTTCTCTGAAGAGATTGCCACTTATCGCTGAAGATGGATAAGCTTCTCTGAAGAGATTGCCACTTATCACTGAAGATGGATAAGCTTCTCTGAAGAGATTGCCACTTATCACTGAAGATGGATAAGCTTCTCTGAAGAGATTGCCACTTATCGCTGAAGATGGATAAGCTTCTCTGAAGAGATTGCCACTTATCACTGAAGATGGATAAGCTTCTCTGAAGAGATTGCCACTTATCACTGAAGATGGATAAGCTTCTCTGAAGAGATTGCCACTTATCGCTGAAGATGGATAAGCTTCTCTGAAGAGATTGCCACTTATCACTGAAGATGGATAAGCTTCTCTGAAGAGATTGCCACTTATCACTGAAGATGGATAAGCTTCTCTGAAGAGATTGCCACTTATCGCTGAAGATGGATAAGCTTCTCTGAAGAGATTGCCACTTATCGCTGAAGATGGATAAGCTTCTCTGAAGAGATTGCCACTTATCACTGAAGATGGATAAGCTTCTCTGAAGAGATTGCCACTTATCACTGAAGATGGATAAGCTTCTCTGAAGAGATTGCCACTTATCGCTGAAGATGGATAAGCTTCTCTGAAGAGATTGCCACTTATCACTGAAGATGGATAAGCTTCTCTGAAGAGATTGCCACTTATCACTGAAGATGGATAAGCTTCTCTGAAGAGATTGCCACTTATCGCTGAAGATGGATAAGCTTCTCTGAAGAGATTGCCACTTATCACTGAAGATGGATAAGCTTCTCTGAAGAGATTGCCACTTATCACTGAAGATGGATAAGCTTCTCTGAAGAGAATGCCACTTATCGCTGGAGATGGATAAGCTTCTCTGAAGAGATTGCCACTTATCGCTGAAGATGGATAAGCTTCTCTGAAGAGATTGCCACTTATCGCTGAAATCTGCTGGAGACAACTCACTGGGAAACGCCCATGGATTTACTGGAGATGCCCCTGTCCGTGCTGATTGTTGATTTGAAGATCAGATTAACCATGAGGTTGCAATACATCCTGCAATACACCCATGGTCTTGGAAAGATGCCCCTGGTTTGGGCTGAATTTTGCTTTAGTGATCTTGAATTTTGTGGGAGGACCCACGGTCTTGCAGATAATGTCCCTGACTAGGCTGATGATTGCATTGAAGCTCTTGAATTTGCCCAACAAATTGTTGAACAAATTCGTGGGGAACTCCCACGGTCTTGCAGATAATGTCCCTGACTGGGCTGATTAGGATCTTGAAAATCTTCGAAATTGATCCTGGATCTGATCTCGTATATGTAAATGTTTGATGATAATGATGTTCCATAACGAATGGAAATGCAAATGCAAATGCTAACACGCGGTGATGCAAGAGCTGAGGAAAGTATGATGTAATCATAGGTATGTATATGATGCAAGATGCTTATGAAGCAAGATTCTTATGATGTCGAATGCGATGCGTATGATGCATATGATTGCGGACGGGCAATGGAAATACAGGTGCCGACATGACAGACTTTGGTGGTGGGAAAGTGAAAGATAAGCTTGACTTCCCGACATCATCTATTTATGATGTATAAAGAACTTGGATGTGTTGAGATTTTCAGCTCATGGCCTGCTCTGCCGGGTTTGACGACCTTGTCAGTCAAGTCGTTACAAGATTTAGAATGATGTTCCTGCGTATTCTTTAGAGTCATGGTCACCCTTTAGTTACCCCAAGAGGGTAAGTTATCCCTTAGTCTAATTTACCATAATGTCATTATATGCAAAACCCATCATCAAATAAATGAAACTTGCAACCAAAGGGTAAATAAAAACAGAAAAAACTTTGATGAAAGTAATTTTATTGATGAAAACCCATAGACGGGAAAATTACAAAAGGGGGCAATTCCTAAAAGAGGTAACTGCTTTTAAAAGAGAAAATAAAGACTAAGACAATGTTGAAACATGGTCCCTGCCAAGTTTCAAATTCGCTATGGCCCATATGTCTCTGAAAACCCTTCACGCCTTGCTTTTGAGCGCCAGAATCGAATTGATCTTTCTCAGACGAGAGCTTGACGGTTACGAGGAATAATTCACACGTCCTTTTCAAGATGCAGTTCTGCCTTTTTGAATCCCTAACTTTTGCCTAGGCCGCCTTTTCAGGTTTTCAGCCTATCAGGATACTCTCTTTTTTTTTACTTCTAGTCCCTAATTTTGCCTGAACCATTTTTATGGTCCACCAGGACGCCCATTTTTGCGTGGATTTTCTTTTTGGGTCCACCGGGCCTATCTTTTAGGCATAATATTTTTTAACTGCATCTGCATTCACAGGGGATGAGAGATCGTCACCATCCATGGTTGACAGGATCATGGCCCCTCCGGAGAAAACTTTCTTTACTATATACGGACCCTCATAGTTTGGTGCCCATTTTCCCCTTGGATCGACGTGAGTTGGCTGAATTTTCCTTAGTACCAAATCTCCTGCTTGGATGTGTCGTGGGCGAACCTTCTTATCAAAGGCCCTCTTCAATCGTTTTTGGTATAATTGTCCATGACAGATGGCCGTCATGCGTTTCTCGTCGATGAGATTGAGTTGGTCGAGCCTGGCTTGTATCCATTCGGCCTCATCTAGCTTGACGTCTGCTAAAATCCTTAAGGAAGGAATCTCTACTTCAATGGGCAATACTGCTTCCATGCCATATACGAGAGAAAACGGGGTTGCCCCTGTGGAAGTGCGCACTGAGGTGCGGTAGCCATGCAACGCGAACGGCAACATCTCGTGCCAGTCTTTGTAAGTCTTCACCATCTTCTGGACGATTTTCTTAATGTTCTTATTTGCCGCCTCAACAGCCCCGTTCATTTTAGGGCGATAAGGTGTTGAATTGTGGTGTTCAATTTTGAAGTTTTCACACAACTCTTTCATCATCTTATTGTTGAGGTTTGAACCATTGTCTGTAATGATCTTGTCCGGGATTCCATATCGACAAATAATCTCTTTTTTGATGAAGCGAATCACCACTTGCTTAGTGACGTTGGCATAGGACGCCGCTTCTACCCATTTGGTAAAGTAATCGATGGCCACTAAGATAAAACGGTGCCCATTTGAAGCGGTTGGCTCGATGCGTCCGATTACATCTATACCCCACATAGAGAAAGGCCAAGGCGAAGTCAAAACATTCAGAGGGAGTGGTGAAGTATGGACCTTGTCTGCGTAAATTTGGCACTTGTGGCATGATTGGACATGGAGACAACAATCCATTTCCATCGTCATCCAATAGTATCCCGCCCTCAAAATCTTTTTAACCATAGTATGACCACTAGCATGTGTCCCAAAAGACCCTTCATGCATCTCATTTATGATACGTTCTGCCTCGTGTTTATCCACGCATCTGAGTAGAACCGAATCGTAATTCCGCTTGTATAACACGTCACTACTGAGGAAGAACTTTGAGGAGAGCCTTCTGAGATACTTCTTGTCAGTGATAGTTATGCCTTCTGGATATTCTTGTGTCTCTAGATATCGCTTGATGTCATAGAACCAAGGATGATCATCAGTTTTAGCTTCTTCCCCCTCGGCCACTAGGCAATAAGCGGGTTCGTCCAAATATTCTAAACGGATGGATGGCGCCTCATTCTCCCACTTGACTTGAAACATAGATGCTAGTGTTGCTAGAGCGTCAGCCAACTGATTTTCTCCTCTGGGAATGTGATGGAAGGTGATCTCATCAAAGTACGGGATTAACTTCAAGACATGATCTCTGTAAGGAATTAACTTAAGGTCCAGTGTTTCATACTCCCCTTTAATCTGGCATATGACAAGCGCGGAATCTCCATAGACTTCTAGAATCTTGATTCTATTATCAATGGCAGCTTCAATTCCGAAAATACAGGCTTCATATTCGGCCATGTTATTAGTACACTTAAAGCATAATCTGGCGGTGAATGGTAAGTGAAAACCAGTTGGAGAAGTGATGATTGCCCCGATTCCACAACCTTTGGCATTTGCGGCACCATCGAACACGAGCGTCCATCGCGATCCTGGTTCGGGTCCATCATCTGGGCCTGGCGTGGCATAATCTCTGGCAAACATGACGTCTTCGTCAGGGAAATCGAAACGCATAGACTGGTAGTTGTCCATAGGTTGGTGGGCAAGGTATTCAGAGAGCACACTCCCCTTGATAGCTTTCTGCGTAACATACTGGATGTCATACTCTGTTAACACCATTTGCCAACGAGCTACCCGCCCGGTGAGAGCGGGCTTCTCGAATATGTATTTGACAGGATCCATCTTGGAGATCAACAAAGTCGTATGGGTGAGCATATATTGTCTCAAGCGTTTTGCTGCCCAAGCCAATGCGCAACATGTCTTCTCGAGCATCGAATATCTCGTTTCACAATCATTAAACTTTTTGTTGAGGTAATAGATTGCATGCTCTTTCCTGCCGGTTTCATCATGTTGTCCCAATACGCATCCCATGGATCCCTCTAACACAGTCAGGTACATGATCAGGGGTCGTCCGGGCACCGGAGGCATCAAGATCGGCGGTTCTTGTAGGTATTCCTTTATCTTCTCAAAGGCTTTCTGACAGTTATCGTTCCATACCACGGCTTGATCCTTTCGAAGTAATTTGAAGATGGGCTCACAAGTGGCCGTTAGATGAGATATGAACCTGGCGATATAGTTCAACCTCCCAAGGAATCCTCGGACCTCTTTTTCAGTTTTGGGGGCCGGCATTTCCTGGATAGCTTTGACCTTATCTGGATCGACTTCAATCCCCTTCTGGCTCACAATAAAACCTAGCAATTTACCAGATCTTACACCAAAAGTGCATTTGTTGGGATTTAGTCTCAGCTGGAATTTCCTTAACCGGGCGAATAGCTTTCCCAAGTGGATAAGGTGCTCCTCCTCAGTCTGGGATTTCGCAATCATATCGTCTACATAACACTCAATCTCTTTATGTATCATGTCATGGAAAAGAGTGACCATTGCCCGCTGATATGTTGCGCCTGCGTTCTTAAGTCCAAATGGCATAACCTTGTAACAGAAAGTTCCCCATGGAGTGATGAAAGTCGTCTTCTCCATATCTTCGGGCGCCATCTTAATCTGGTTATATCCCGAAAAGCCATCCATAAATGAGAATACAGAAAATTGGGCTGTGTTGTCTACTAGCACATCAATGTGTGGCAAAGGGAAGTCATCTTTCGGACTCGCTCTATTAAGGTCTCTATAATCTACACACATTCGCACCTTCCCATCCTTTTTAGGTACTGGGACAATATTCGCTATCCATTGCGGATAGTTGGATACTGCCAGAAAACCAGCGTCCAATTGCTTTTGTACCTCTTCTTTGATCTTGAAAGACATCTCTGGCTTTGTTCTCCTAAACTTTTGCTTCACCGGCGGGCAGCCTTCCTTGAGAGGTAGTCTGTGCATCACAATCTCTTCATCTAGACCGGGCATATCTTTGTAAGACCAAGCAAATACGTCAACATACTCTCGAAGCAATATTATCAGTTTTGACTTAACCTCTGACTCTAAAGCTGCGCCTATCTTGATTTCCTTGGCATCCTCCTCAGTTCCCATGTTGATGACTTCGACCTCTTCTTGGTAGGGCTGAATGACCTTTGACTCCTGCTTCAATAGTCTAGCTAGCTCTTCTGGGAGATCACAATCTTCCTCGCAGTCTTCGTCGGCTTGGTAGATTGGGTTATCAAAGTCATATTGGACCATAGCGGGGTCGTTATTGACAGGGGCAAGGGAAGATCTGCACGATGAATGACTTCATGTTTTATTATTATTTTTTTATGTTTTTAGAAAAGGTTGACAGAAAAAAGGAAAATAAAACAAAACATTGTCTTTCAAAGATAATTTTATGTGCAAAAGGTAAAAATGAAAGAAAGAGAGCGTAATTGGATGCGAAAGTTTATTTATTGATGATAAGTTATGCTTTTAAAAGCAAAAGGCCCTACAACATGATACATATGCCTTGGGCAGAGCATATGATTTTTTTTTCTTTAGATAAAATAAAAGGGAATTACTCGTCTACTAGAGTAACTTCGGGGATTTCAACGACTCTCCAATTGTTCAAAGTTTGATTAGGCGCCCTAGGATACACCATACACAGCTCTTCATGATCTTCGGCTTCAGTTTCCAAAAACATGACTTGACCATCGACAAGGTGGCCTCCACTAGTAAAAACCAACGGAGTTACAAGCTCTTTGCCCTTGTCAGTTGCATTCTTCTGCTTGTAGCCTAGACCAGCTCCATTTTTGTTGACGGGCAATTCCAACACCCTGCCCCATCCTCGCGGATGTCCTTGCTCTATCACCGTCCTCGCGTCCTTCCAAGTCACTATTGAAGATGCTGGCTTTTCGTAAATCATTTCAACATTGACCACTTCAAAAGCTTGAAACGGTGTCTCATGCACCTCATTTCCTACTTCCACGTAGCGGAAAGAAGCAAGATGGCTCACAAGAACATCTTCCTCACCCTCAATGATGACCATCTGATTGTTAATCATAAATTTGATCTTTTGATGCAGGGTTGAAGTTACAGCGCCCGCGGAATGAATCCACGGACGACCAAGAAGGCAACTGTAAGCGGGGTATATATCCATTACGTAAAATGTAATGATGAAAGTATGAGGTCCGATCTTGATCGGGAGGTCAACCTCGCCTACCACAGTTCTCTTAGCTCCATCAAAAGCTTTTACAATAGTTTGACTCGGCTTCATCACAAGTCCTTCAATTGACAGCTTGCACAACGAGCTTTTGGGTAATACATTCAGCGATGATCCAGTGTCAACGAGCACCCTAGAGAATACAACATCCACACATTCGATGGTAATGTGCAAGGCCTTGTTATGATTTTTACCTTCGGGAGGTAATTCACTATCATTAAAGCTCAAAATATGACCTGATGCAATATTTCCCACCACTTCTTCAAACTGTACTACTGATATTTCCTCTGGCACATGGGCTGCCTTCAAGAATTTCAGCAGTGCTTCTTGATGGGCCTTTGAACACATTAACAATGACAGCATGGATATCTTCGAAGGCGTCTGATTGAGCTGATCAATCACTTTGTAATCGCTCTTCTGAATGATTCTTAGAAACTCCTCCGCTTCATCATTTGGGATGCCCTTCTGTTTAGATGACTGCCCCTGTTCATTGGTGCTCGGTACGGCAGTACCTTTCCTTGTATTGTCACTGCAGTTGACAGGAGGTGCAGTCGGAGCGAAGATTCGACCACTTCTAGTGACGCCTCCGGTTCCCACGATGTTCCCTACAGTCTTCTTTTCTTCCAATACATCTTCCTCCGCCACCTTCTGTCCGTTGAGAAAAACAGTTTCATCGTATAACCAAGGTACAGCTTTGGTGCTTTCGTACGGAAATGGAGATGGGGTCGAAATGACAAGCTGGTTCATTGATGGTTGAGACGTAGGTATCTTAACTGGATCATACGGGATTTGCAGTGGGATAGAAGTATGTCCATACACGTTGTCCCATTCTTCCTCATCGCATGGTATGGTCAATGGTGTGCGGTTCGAATTGTCAACTGGGATCCAAAGCTCATATCCATCATCATATGGTATCTCCAATGTTTCGAACGGAATTTCAAGAGTAGCAACTTCCTCAATCTTTGATAGTTGTTCTGCTACTAATACACCCTGCTCAATCAGGCCTTGTATGCCCTTCTTCAGCTTAGCGCATCCTTGAGATCCATCCATGCAAACATGGCAATCAGTTGGACATCCTGGGTAAATGTTTTTCAACAAGATTTGCTCCTTAATAGTGGAAAGTGGGGTCCTCAATTTCTCAATATCCGAAATTAATCGGATCCCCTTAGAGCCTTCAATCATGTTTGTTGAGTGGTGAGGTGGCATTGGATTAGATTTGATGTTCGGAGTACTTCGGGTAAAGTTTATCGCTTTGGAGTCGATAAGATTTTGCACAATGTATTTTAAAGCTTTACAATTCTCGATGCTATGGCCCGGGGCGCCAGAGTGGAATTCGCATCTCGCATTTACATCGTAGCCGTAGGGGAGAACAGCCGGAGGATCTTTCATTTCCCTAAGTTGAACGAGACCTGCTTTCAACAAGAACGGAAGCAATTTGGCGTAAGTGGACGGAATTGGATCAAGCCTCCTTTCTGGCTTTCTCTGCCCTTGATACTGATTTTGTCTTGGTTGATAAGGTTGTTGTTGTCGATTTTGCTGAGGCGCCGACTGATTTGCCGGAATAGAAAGTGGTTGCTGTGGAGCGATGGCAGCGATGTGGTGATAACCTTGGTGAGTTCTCCTTCCATTGGTGAACACTGCACTAGCTTCGCCTTCCCTTTTCTTAACGAAGCCCTGATAAGGCTTCTTGACCCCGCTTGCAGATCCGCCTGCATTCTGAATTTTTCCCGCCTTCATGAAACTCTCTAATCTCTCTCCAGCCATAACAAGTTCAGAAAACACCGTAGAAGTTGAGGATGCTAACCGCTCAAAGATCGGTCCTTGTAGCGTGCCCATGAATAGGTCTGTCAGTTCTTTCTCCATCAGTGGAGGTTGTACCCTTGCAGCTACTCCCCTCCATCTCTGCGCGAAGTCCTTAAAACACTCATTCGGCTTCTGAGTCAAATTCTGAAGCTGCATACGATTCGGAGCCATGTCAGTATTATACTGATAATGCTTCACGAAAGCGTCTGCCAACTCTTTCCAGCTTCTTACGTTGGATCGTTCAAGGTGCATATACCATTCTAGGGATGCCTCTGTTAAGCTATCTTGAAAGAAATGGATTAGTAGCTTCTCGTCATCAGAATAGGCGGCCATCTTCCTACAGTAAGACCTTATGTGGGTCTTAGGACAACTGTTACCCTTGTACTTCTCAAAGGTTGGAATTACAAACTTTGGAGGTATCTTAACTCCGGGTACAAGACATATTTTAGCGGCATCCAGTCCCAAAACATCGGGGCCTTGCAATGTCTTCACCATCTCCTGTAAAGCATTAAACTTCTTCTCTAATTCGGCGGTCTGTGGTCCATACGCTTCACCTGAATTCTCATAGAAACCTTCATGATCGTCGTACTGGACTTGTGTTGGGATCGTAGTACCATGAGGATTAGTCGTACCGACTGGCGGAGGGACGGTGTTGATGGGTACGGCGCCGGCAGAAGCAGGAATTGCCCCAACAGGGGTTGGGGTGACATCAACAGGAATTGGAATCGCACCACTTGCATTGGGAACTGCACCAGCCAAAGTCTGATTAGCGCTCCTCTCCGCTGCTTGTCTCATCTCCTCTTGACTTCTGGCCATATTCTGAATCACCTCCATGAGTTGATTCATTTGCGTTTTCATGCCTAGCATCTCGCTCCTCATAGTAGCCTGGTCCTGCTCTATCTGATCCATGATTCTCTTCTGGCTATTCCTTGTGTTATATCGATGCCGTGAAGTCAGCTTGCTTTACTCTTTCTGAAAGGGGTAAGCGGTGTGTAAGATCGGGTTGTAGGAAATGCAAAAAGAAAAAATGCGCAAACGTATGCAAAATGCTCGAGAGACTTTCGAGGCTTGTGATTATCATTGGTATCATAGAATCATGACTGAATAATAAAGAAGTGCACAATTTGGACCAAAAAGCAATCTTTCATTAATTTTAGAAAAAAATTCATACAGACAAAAGCTGAATAAGCCGAAACTACAAGTCGTGCTACAAAAGATAACTGAATAACTAAAATTCTCTCTTTTGGAGACGTTCTTCAAGCTTCTTCGTCTCAAACATGAACCTCCTAACCATTTGGTCGCAGAGCTGGATAAAGTGGTGAACAGAAGGGGGGATATCATTCCCTTCCAAGTCTTGAATGGCGCTTTCCAACCTCCATGGGATATCACGGATCATGAGGTTGCAATGCTCCACCAAATTGTTGTACCTAGCACGACACATATCTAGAGTCGACTGGTAATAACAAATAGAATCCACATGGGTGTCCAACAACTCATTGAGCTGGGCCTCCTTCTCGAGCCACTGCGCACTATCTCTTTGCAAAGCCTCGAAACGATTCCTCCACAGAAGGGCTGTTTCTTGGGCAGTTTCCAATTCTTGACATTTGTTATTCCACAGGTCAGACGTGACATATGAGTCTTTCAATGCCTCCTCTTTGAGTCTTCGTTCATTTTCCGCTAGGGTCAAAGCATTTCTCAGTCGTTCTTCAAGATCCCCAATATCAGCCTCAAGATTCTCTCGGATTTCCTTCTTTTCGGCAGATGCTATCTCAAAGAAGTGCCATGCCCTATCACAAGAAGCTTTGGTGTCCTTTAAGCGTTGTCGGAGAGTTGTTAATGATGCATCAGCCCCTTCGTAACCCTGTTGGTACCTGACTCTCAGATCCGTTTCTAATTTTAGCTTCTTGCTACTTTCAGCTGCTTGATCCTGTTCAAACTCCACCTTTCTTTTGTACTGACCACTCTCCACCTTTGCTTGGTGGACTTCATTCTGAAGGTCCTGGTTCTCCTTAGTCAATCTCTCCACTATTAGCTTCAGTTTTTCATATTCTTCTATGGACACATGAGTGGGAGCAGGAGGTGCTTCTTGCATAGAGGGCTCTAAGGGAAATGGTAACGACCTTTCAGCTACTCTAGCTAGTAACCACCGGTTGTATGGCTCCTTTGCCACGCAATTCTTCGCTTTTAACTCCTTCCTCCCCTTTGTATGAATCTTACCCCAAGCCTTAGCAATCTTCCTGACAAACGCAGGGTCCTCTGATGTGGCTAGCAAAAAGAAACTCTGAACCTTCTCTGCCTCGGGCTCGCCCTCCATAGCATAGCCCAACTGACGTAATGCCATGACTGGGTTATAATTAATACAACCGGCCCTACCGATCAAAGGTACATTACCGAATTCTCCACAACTGAAAATGATTTCCACATCATAGTACTCAGGAGAGTACCAAGCAATATCACTAGCTTCCAGAGACATGATGCGTTGAGACCATTTTAATTTCTTCTTGTTTTCCATGAACGGCCCTTTCTTGGGTAAATGAGAAACATACCACTTGTATAGCAGGTGAGAGCAGCATTGGATCATTCCCGCCTTCTTTTCACTCCTCCAATGATAGGAGTGATAAACATCGGCAAGGAGTGTAGGGATAGGATTCTTCTGCATGAAGAGAACGATGGCAGTGATGTCTATGAAATTGTCCACATTTGGAAAGAGGACAATCCCATAAATCATTAGAGCAACGCTTATTCCGAACTTTTCCCAATCTTCATCCACCTTGTATTGAGCAGCCTTTTCTAGCAGAAATTTCAATGGAAAACCCTGAACACCCCCTTTACTGGTTAGACCCTCTTTGACTTCCTCTTTGGTCATACGTAGAGCAAGAGCAATGGCAGGAGGTTTTGGTTCTTCTTCCAAGCCTGTGTATATAGGTTGATCCTTAATCTTGATGTTCAAAATGTGAGAATATTCCTCAAGAGTAGGGGCCAACTGATAGTTTTGAAAAGTGAAACATCTGAGAGGTGCATCATAGAACTGAGCCATAGCGAACAAAGCCCAAGTGTCGACCCTAGAATGGAGGAGATCAAGCAGTTTCCCATACTTCCCCTGAAAGTTGATCTTGATAGCCTTTGGTACGTCAATCAGAATGTCTTGAATTAGTTCCAGCTTTGGTTCTCTAAACTTGATGGAATTTGTGCTTCGCTTTCTTTGGTCAGTCATTGTATTCACCAATACCTGAGATAATCACAGTCTCTTAAGTCCCTTGATATGCGAGAAATGATATGCAATGCAATGTTTTATGAATGCACATGATAAAGAACGCAAAACGAGATCAAGATCATTGGTCCTGCAAAACAATACAAAATATTTCTCCCATCGGGTGGGTTATCTATTGGTTTGTAAGAGGGTATCCCAAAGGCTTTTAAACAAAGTCCCATGCACTAGCCCTCGAAAGTTTTCCATCATAACGACTACTCGTAAGACGGTAATCCCTTCAAAGGATGAACACAGAGTCATGTCTTAGCAGCCTTTGGAATAAGGTTCTACAAAGGTCCTCAGAGTCGCGGACTCCCACGTCGGAAATAAAGACGTCATTACGACTACACGTAAGACATAGTCATTCCAACGGGGTCTCATCTGAGCGGTGGAATTCGATCCAACTCAACGAGTCCTAAGTCTCGCAAATCAGAAAGAGCCCACCTCCTATCTTAGTGTGTACTTGAAAGCTCGGGTAGAAAGCCTTATCTCACAAACCATCCAAATAAACCCAACGGTTAGTGAACATAACATAATAAAAATAAAAGCAAATAAAACACAAACACGACAAACAAAATAGGTCTGGCTCGCTAAGAATTGTCCCCAGCAGAGTCGCCAGCTGTCGCTACTCGAAAAAATGCGTCGCGCAACGACGGGGAGGCGAAAAGGATAGACAGAAGAGTCGCCACCGAACTTTATTTATCCCATGAGGGGAAAGGAAAATATCGAGAAAACCTTAGGAAAGAAATGGATAAGATGGTCTCGCGACCAAGAACGGGTTCGGAAGCCGGTTATGCGAGGGGAAGGTATTAGCACCCCTCGCATCCATCGTACTCGATGGGAACCTTTTGTTTGTCGATGTGTGATTATATTTGCTTAAACATTATGCTATAAGAAGAGTGTTTCACTGGGTAAAAGAAGGGTTAGAAACAGGAAAGTTAGGAGGAAAGAGAGAACGGGGAAGAAAAGAGAAAGAACAGACTCGGTAGGACTTCGCGGTCCTAGGCCTACGTATTCTCAATAGGTGTGAGAAAGTCAGAGTCGACGTAGTTCGGGGAACTACAGATATGGGGATTGTGCTCAGCAAGGATTGTGGCCCTTGTGCCTACGTATCTTTACTTGAGAAAGTAAAGAATCAGAGCAGCCGTAGTTCGGCCTACGGTGTGTTGATGTTTTTTATGGATGATGCTATCGTGCGCATTCTAGCAGTTAGGTGTATTGCTGCTCGCTTGTTGGAGACTTAGGCATTACCTGTTTGCGGTAGAACGGACGTAACATATCCTTTTGAAAGATTGATTAGTTTTCGCCACGCGGGGCAAGAAGTCACGTTTGATTGATTGGATTGTTTTTTAAGGGGCGAGACAGGTCCTCGGATAGTAACCCCTACGGGTAGTACCCAATTCTTTATCTCAAAGTTTTTGTTGTAAAATGTGTGGCGAACATAGAGTCTTCGTATTGAAAGACGAGTATCAAGACCACACACACTACAGTGAGTATCCTGACACTCGGAGAGAAAGAAGACTACACTCAATCCTCTCTCTTTAGTTCAACACAAAGAGAACTTCATTCTCTTATCAAAGTGTTTTTGGTTTTGAATGGTAAGTGCTTTTTGCGACAGAGAACCCTACGGTAAACGTCAGCACTCGGGATAGGAGAAGGCCTACGCCTAACCAATCCACGGCCATTCAAGTTTTTGGTACGAAAATGATTTGAAAATGCACTCGGTACAGGACCGAGGTTTTAGGTGTGAAAATTGTTGCGGGAGGAAGCTGTAAAAGGAGAGGTAGGATAAAGGTGTGTCTTCGTATTGAAAGACGAATATCAAGACCACCCTCACTACAGTGGGCATCCCAACATTCGAAGAGGAAGAGGTCTACACCAAATCCTCTCTCTTTAATTCAACACAAAGAGAAATGATATTATTGTTGAAAGTATACTCAGTATGAGACCGAGGTTTTATGAGGAAACGTTGGAAGTGTCTTTGCGTTGACAGACGAGCATCGAGACCACCCTCACTACAGTGGGCATCCCTACGCTCGAAGAAGAAGGGGTCTACACCCAATCCTCTTTTTAGCTCAACACAAAGAAAAGATTTTAAGGAGGTGAGGTTTGAAAATGGACGGGAAGCGTCTTCGTATTGAAAGACGAGTGCCGGAACCACCCTCACTACAGTGGGTATCCCAACACTCGGAGAGGAAGAAAGTCTACACTTAATCCCCTCTTTTTAATTCAATACAAAGATAATTTGATTTTGAAAATTGTTTGACAAAGTTTTGAATCGAGGCGGGACAGGTGACGAAGAGAGAAAATAGGTGGTCTCAGATCCAACGTCATTTATCAGTAGTTTGACTTAATGACGGTTTACGGAGGTCTCGTCATCGACCCAAAACAGATGAAAATGGGACAAAGTGTCCAATAATAAATGCAGAATAAGATCGACTTCTAAAATAAAAAATAAACCCCACAACTCTAATATAAAATAACTCTAAAATCTTAGAAGAAATGTAATATAGAAATGTTGAAAGAAATAAAATATATAAAAAAAAACAGTATATAATACATATATAAAATAACTAATAATAATAATATACATAACTAAACATAAAATAAAATGAAATAAAAATAAAATAAAATAATAAAAACAGCAAGTGAAAACCGAAATGAAAGAGTACTGAACACAAAAATTGATCACTTGGGCTTCATGAGCCCATCATCCCGTTCACCAGGCAAAACAATCACAAAGAAAATAATAACAAAACAAAAAAACAACAACAACTCAGTGAAATAAAACGCGACCAAAGGGTACAACGATTACAACCTCAAATTTATCGTGAAGAGCGGTTCGCCTCCGAAGGTTTTCGTTCGATTCCCAGATCCCGGTTTGAATCTCTCTATCTCGTTATCATCTGGTTTTGGTTTTGTTCATGGTTTTGCTCCGTTCTACTTCTTCATCTATTCCGTTCTGGGTTTCTTTTTGTTTCTTTCGATTTCTGTTGTGGGTTCTTGAAGAGGTGTTTATTTGGATTTGGTTTATAGGAGTGGGTTTGAATTAAGGATTTGGGGTTTATGTTGTTGTGTCGTTGATTGGAGAAGATTGAGTTTGAAGATTTTAAGAAGAAGGTTTTGGGGTTAATGAGGAGGGTTCGATTGAAGGGATTTGCGGTTGAAGCTGATGGAGGAAGAAAGTTTAGAAGAAATGGGGTTTAGGTCTTCGTCGGAAATGGGAGGGTTTTGTTGGGGTTTTCTGATTAAGTGATGTTCGAAAGTTTGTGAGGGAGAGTTGAAGGTGAGGTTGGGAAAGTGATTTTCTGGGTTTCTTCGAATGTTTTAAGCTGTTGTTCGATGTTCACAAGGATGTTTTTTACTGTTTTGCTGTTGATGCTGGAGAGTTAAAGAGAGACTTGGAGCGGCTAGGTTAGGGTTCGAAATCTCTTTCAGGTTAGCCTCCTTTTTCTCCCCAAAATGAAGCCCTTATATTGAGACCAATTAGGTTTAGCAGACCAAACTCTTGCAGCTCTGAAATCCCCTGTACCTTAGGGTTTAGGTTTGGTCTGCTACTGATTTGTCTTATTCTTATTCTTGTGTTAGGACTGTGGTACTGCAATTGCTTACTGCTGCTCTGTTTTTGCCATTTTCGTGAATGTATCTCTGCTGTCTTATTTCCATGTCTCTGAATTTTA
Organism: Lathyrus sativus; assembly: GCA_963859935.3. Classification (NCBI taxonomy): domain Eukaryota; kingdom Viridiplantae; phylum Streptophyta; class Magnoliopsida; order Fabales; family Fabaceae; genus Lathyrus; species Lathyrus sativus. The sequence continues at coordinate 368,439,842 of OZ012741.1, forward strand.
TTTTTTAAGTTGAAAATATCTGATATTTTTACCCTGAATTTTTACTGTTTTGTTTGTGATTTTTACTGCTTTGATTTATGCTGATGGGGCAACTTGTTGACTTCAAATGCACTCTGACTTTAACCCTTTTTCTTTCAAATGTCCACTAAACTTGACATGCTTGTCATATTTTGCAGGGAATTACCGATCAATGAAATTATCATGGGATAGGTTCATTACAACTCCATGGCGGAAAGTTGAATTGCTTTGGGCCTAGGCTTCATTTTGAAGATCAACATTATGAAATCGTTCTAAGATGTAGGCCGCGGAAATTTCCCTGCTAGATAAACAGTTTTGCAAGGCATGGCTGATTGGTTGAGTCTTCTCATCTGAGCTCCATCCCAAAGTTGGCAAATAACTTTTTACTACTCTATCTTCATCAAAAACTTGTCAAGTAAACCAATTTCTGGACATGGCCAACCAGCAGGTTTTGAATTGGCAGCAGCAATTTTGAAATGTGGATTGCACCAGGTCTTTAGTTGTACCTTACCATATGATTCTATCTTTCATGAACAAGTGGAGCATACACAGGGTACCACATATTGTGTCGGACGTATTCCACAGTCTCCTCTTTTGACATGTGTGTGAGTTCTCTAGCTCCTACTTCACCATGTCCTTCTGCCAGATCTTCTTGAATGGCTGCTCGAAGTACAGCAGCTCCAACCTCTGCCGTTACATCTCGTATGCTATTAACGGATGGATATAGAATTCCTTTTAAGACATCTTCCTCAGCCATGTATGAAGCAAGGCATTCAGCAGCTGCCTGCAACATTCCGTCTGTAATAAGATGAGCACCTGACAGAAGTGTTCCCAAACCAATTCCTGGGAAAAGGTACATATTGTTTGCTTGATTTACATGCCCTACTTTCCCATCACCAAAATCTACATTTTCGAAAGGGCTTCCACTTGCAAACACTATATGTTCCCCGACATGATTAAAAGCATCAACAGCAGTGCACTCAGCATTTTAGACATGGCAAAGATAGCAGGTTTTGTTGAAACGGATTCTTTCATTGCCTTAAGTACCTCCGTATTGAAAATACCACCAACACCGGACAAACCTAGGAGCACATGTGGCTTAACCGTCTTAACCACTTCAATTATACTAGCACCCTCGTTTTTTAGAAGAATATTGCAGGTCATGTGCGTGAGCAGGGTCACTTGAAGAGTAGCAGGGGATGTGTTTTGCGAAGCTAAAAGTTTAGGCGCGACGATTCTAGTTGTTGTTGCTTACTGAGGTATGTGTGGAAAGTTTGTGAAAAATGGCTAAATCATACGGTGACTTTGTTATGGCGAGTGAAAGTTGTAGGTTTTGTGAATTGAAGATGGTTGCAGGATTTGCAGTGTATGAAGGGTGAGATCAGAGAGTGCAGGTCTTTTGCAGAGCCAGTGTAAATGGTTTGTGGGGTGAGGTTTGTATGTGATATGTTATTGTTGCTTGTAGCAGGATCTTGATCAAGTAGGAATTGTTTTTGTTGTGAATTGCACACTTTTAGTACACTGTCCAGAATTAGGCAGCCCCTTTTGAATATTTATGATTGATGCAAGGGTGTAGATCTGCGGCAGTTGCTTCAATTTGTAGATCATGAAGCTCGCGTGTTGTTCTTCACTCTGCGGTTTAGAAGATGGCTGAAATGTTGTACGTGTGTCACGGTTTGTGACAGAAACTGAACATTCTTTCTCTCTTGTTGCATATGAAATTTTGGAATGATTTATATGATGAATTCTTGTGTGTCTGTTGTTGATACAGGTGAGAACTGGTGGTGCCGGAAATAGCATCACTTGCGGCTGACCGAGCCGCAACTTTGAACAATGTCCTCTATCAATTCAAGCAGATGAATTCTATTTCTATTTTGACGTTTTTCATAGTAATTCCTCTTTATGATTTCAACCAACTTGACTGGTATTGGTTTCATGTGTGCAGAGACGGTGTGGAAGGAGATAGCGGAAGTTAAAGCCTTAACCAGAACTGGGAGGTCTATCCAACGACTTTGGAAGGATGATTGGCAAGTTGTGCTGATGTGCCGAAACGCGCCCTCGTTTTTTAGAAGAATATTGCAGGTCACACGGTTCTTCTTCGACGATGCAAGACTTTCGCTATCAGCAAGACTTTCAACACGCACTAGCAGGAGCATATTTGATTGTAAGCTCAAAGTCAATCCTTGGAGAAACTTTGAAAAACAAACCATAGCCTTAGCAGGGATCCCAGTCATTATGTTGTATTCTTATGAACTTTGCATCATTCATGATTAGAGTGCATTTTGGGAAAATGGCTATTAGCTGTAGCGTGCACTTTGAAATGAATTTTGAGTTTGTAAAATTGTCACTGAATGCAAAATTTTTTTTATTTGAACGTGACCTCACGGCTTGGGCGAATAAACTCATGTTATGGCATTGTTTGTAGATTGAATCTCATAGCTTTGAATAAGAATCAATTTTTATAAAGTATCATGCCTTATTTGTGAGCCTTGGATTTGCAAACATGTGTCCCAAACATCTTAAATCCCACGCCCCTTGCTTTAATGATGAAGTTTGAAAAGTCATGATGTGAATGTAATGAGGCTTGAAACTACCTTGTAGCATGGCCTAAGAAAAACTTGAACAATAAAAAACAAACTCCTGACACTTGAAGGCTTTAGTCAATAACTCCTCAAAACCAAATGGAATAAGATTTGGGCTTAACTTTGAGGCCATTAAAATCTACTTGAAATCTCTTGACCATTTTTACTGCAAGAATACGGGTTCATCTTTCCTTTATCACAGCTTGTATGGTTGTGAACTGACGCGTTACCATAAGCCTTTGAAATGAAATGAAACAACTTCTGGACTAATTACATCCAAATTATGACTCGAAATTTGAAGCTAACTCTAAGTTTGTCACAAACTGATTTAGAATTCAAACATAGCCTGACGCTTGCCATCATGTACTTTATGCTCATTGACCATACCATATTTGTTTGATCATGAGAGGGAGAACACACATGAGTTTGGGCCTAAGGGGCCAGAGGCAAGCTCTCTCCCCAAGAATTCAACAGAAATTGCTAGGGATTATAACCACAATGTGTACACACATGGTCTTTATGAACGAAGTCTCAGATAGTCATAGCCAGAAGTCGTGAATCAGTAAGACATTCATTAATTGCAAGGGTAGGACAAATTTGGGGTATGACAACTCCCGCTCGATTCATCCCCACTCAAGAGAGTCTCACACTTTCTATCTCATAAGGCCCCATACATCGCCATTCTGATACTAGAGTGGTAATTGATACTGTAGGAGACTCAATCAGCGGTAATTAACCATCCCACAATCCACCTTGATCCAACACACACACTCTCTCCAAATTCTTAATATAAACCTCCAATTTCCATTAGACACAATATTCGACCGTATCTCATACAACTTCACCACTTTCTCAATATGCATCACATAAATCCTCGACATAGAATAGTCAATCCACTCACAATAACCCAAATTGAAATTATATCTTTCCAATTCTTTGTAAATCTCAACACCCAAATTCACGAAAATACTACCCGATTTTCCTCTCTGGAATATTCAGCGGCCGCGTCAAACTCAACGATCTCTGACGTTCAATCTTCGACTCTCGACAATTCCATCAAGTATATTCAACCTCCACCACACCACTCTTCATCTATGGTTACCCAAAACAATTTACTCAAATTTGGTTACTTCTCCATAGCACTAGAATGGATACTCCATCTACCTCAATGTATTCTTCCAGAGTACTCCTACTCCACTCAACAACCGCTGAAACACAAACCATATCACAACACCTCGTGGTACTATCCCCACCAATCCGACAACCAACTCTTCGACTCCGGTTCATCAGATTCAACTGATCCACCAACTCAATCTAGATCTCCTACCTTCCCGATTCTCCTCAAGAGTACCACTAGCAAGGTCTAACAATAAAAGCTTAACTCCATAAGAAGTCTCTTCACCCACCAAACTCATATTACAAAATTGCTCAATCAGTTCTATCCCTTTTCACCATCAATATGGGTATTATGAAAATATTTCCAACTTACCGCATTAACTACCACGTTCACTTTACCCGAATGGTACTTCAACTCAAAGCCGTAATTCTTCAGAAGTCCCAATTATTTCCTCTTCCTCATATTCAACCTTTCCAACTCAAACAAACACTTTAAGCTCTTAGGATCGCCAAATATTTCAAATCTCAGCCAAAACGATTGAAGCCTCCAACTCCGGCACAATCACAACCGCAACCAACTCTAAATCACCGGTCGGATGATTCCCCTCACGTACTTCAAGGTACCTTTAACATATCTCACAATCACATCAATAAAGCATAACAAAACACAACAAATAGTCCTGCCGGACTCGACAAGAATCAACACACGAGCTGCTTATTCTCCCACAATGATAACTCAAATTCTCGATCTTCAACATGATCCTCTATATTCTTCAAATGTATCAAAATATCACCGGTCAACACAACCACTGCCTCACTCAAATAAGTAGGGAAAATCCCATGCCAAACGAACAAACAAGTTGTGAGTCATGGCGAAAATATGAACCGTGCCTTATGCACCCACTACCATATCCAACCATGTTTCATCAATAAAATTCAACTCCATGTCATTACTTCACCATCACATAGATCATTGCAATAGCTTTCCAACACTTCGAACCGTGCGTCATTCCGAGTTACGGTTCTCCTGTTACGACAAAAATACCAGAACAACATTTTCTGCCCAGGCCCCCTTCGCTAGGCGAACACCGTAGCGAGCGTGGAGCCGTTCGCTAGCATGCTCGCTAGGCGAAGGACCTGGCCAACATGACAGTCCGAAATCCTATTTTCGACCGTTTATTGACTTCCGAGTGTCCGATTTCGATTCCGTAAAAAGTTGCGATCTCATAATTCAATGTACAACAACAATTTCATACCTAGGAGGCCATCCAACACACTTTCAATCTTTAAATATTTTGAAACCCAATTACTCCCAATCTCAAAAGCAGACCTTAAAGTCTCCCAATGCGATACAACTTCTATCTTCGACATATCAACCACAATAACTTTACTTGAGATCACGTGACCACAGAACTCACATCCTCCAACCAATTGGTCCCTCAAATTATCAACTCTCGGAAGCGAACATTATCCTTGATAGTCACCTTGATCCCTTATCCATAGTTCACCCAAAGTTTCACAAAACCTCATATCTTTCTAACCAACAAAATTGGTGCACCCTACGGTAACACGCTCAAACAAAAGGACCTCTCTTCCAGCAAGTCTTCAAGTTGATTCTTCAATTTCTCCAATCCCAATGCAGACACACAATATGGAGTCACTAATATCAGACTAGTCCCAAGAACGAAGTTATTATGCAAGCTTCACTTCACATTCCGGTAGTAAATCACTTACCTCCTCAGGAAATCTCCAGATAATCACCGTTAATTGACAAACCCCAATTAGCTCACTTTCCTTAGCATTCAAAATTTCCGTTAACATAAACACCTCAACACGTCTTATGTCGACTCCTCAAAATAATCCCTTAAGCTCTTAGCTCGACTTAAGACAATTTCCTGCTCACGCCACCTAAGCTTGCAAGACTCGCCCATTCCATCCAACACAATCCCAACTGTTATTAACAAGAGATTAAGGGTGACCAGTTCCTCAATTTGCCGATAGACAGCTGTCACACCTCGAAAAATCACGGAGACATTTCGGAGAAACGCGACCCTCGCGCGAAAGGCGCTGAAATGCGGTTCGACAGAGTCGCCACCAAACTTTATTTTTCCCGAATGAACGGGAGAGGAAAATATCGAAAAAACCTCTTAAAACGAAAGGGATAGGAACAGGGTTGTCGCAACCAAGTTCCGGGTTCGAGAGTCGGTTACGTGAGAGGAAGGTATTAGCACCCCTCACGTCCGTCGTACTCGACGGGAACCTCTTAAGGTGACTGTGGGGAGTGTTGTTTAGGTTTACTTGTTTTTCTTCTCGATGCTAAGGTAGAATTGGTAGGGTAAAAGGTTAAAGACGCGAAAGGGAAAATGGGGATGGTTGGAAGATAGGGTGCTCGCCAAGGATTGGGGCCCTTGTGCCTACGTATGCTCATTCGGACGGGAATGAGAAATCAGAGCGTCGTAGTTCGACTAAGGGAGAGGATGGGGGAAAATGGAAGATGGATAGAAGTGTGCTCGCCAAGATCATCGCAATCTTGTGCCTACGTATCTTATATTCAAGAATGATAAAGAATCAGAGCGTCCGTAGTTCGTGGTAACAACCACGAAAAGATGAGGTTTGAATTGGTTTGACGTTGAGTTGAGAGACGAAAGGGTGACTGACAAACAACTTAAAGGCGTGCCTCAAGAGCTTGTCACTCAAGAATTCAAGGAATGCGAGATCCCAAGAACTCAGTTCTTTCGGAAATTAAGTTAAATAAGTTGAAGATAAGAGTTGGATGTTTTGAAATCGAAAGAATGAACTAATAACAACTCGGGGGCGCGCCCCAGGGTTACTCATTCGAATATTCAAAGAATGCTGGATTCTAGGAATATCCCTCTTTCGTAAGTTTAAAAAACAATTGTGAAAAGATCGAATCGAAAAAATGGCATGCGAGGCCAAAGGATGTTGGTTTGAAAATGGCTCAACGACGTGTCGAGGATTTGATTGAAAATGAAACCGACTTGACGACGTGTCAAGGGTTAAGATTGTGAGAAACAATATTAGTCCCTAAGGGTGCCCCTACTATCGAAACCACGAGGAATTGTGAAGTCTGTGCGAAATGTCGATGGTTGTGAATGCGTATGAACATTCGACTTAGGATACATTTGAAAAATATTTGAGTTTGAAAAAAGTCGAAAGGTTGAGTGAATAACAACTCAAGAGCGTGCCTCGAGAATTATTTACTCAAAAATTCAAGGAACGCTAGATTCCAAGAACTTCCTTCTTTCGAAGTTTTAATCGAGAAAGCTATTGAGAAAGTGTTTGAAAGAGTCAAAAGATTGAGTGAATAACAACTCAAGAGCGTGCCTCGAGAATTATTCACTCGAAGACCCGAGGAATGCTAGATTCCAAAAATCTCCTTCTTTTGGAGTTTTAATCGAGAGAATGTTGAGAAAATGTTTTGAAATAATTTGAGTCGAAATAAGGGTATAAAGATAAATTGTGTGTAAGAGGATACGAGATTGGATTTGAAAAATATAGAAGAAATGACAATTATTTAGTAAATGAGACGTCGGCCTCACAACTAATTAATCGGGGTATCATCGAGATGCTAGATCTCGACAACATCCGTTTCCATTCAGAAAATATTTGGATGAACAACGGATATATCACACGGAATGCTAGATGTAACACCCATTTTAATTATTTAGTCATTTTATTATTATTTTAAATATTATGTGTTGGTGTGCCCTTTGGTGGGGGTGTATTTGGTGATGTTTGGTGGGTGTCCCTAATGTGGGAGGATTATTGGTGGTGTTTTGGTGAATATAATAATATAGTGTATAATATTAATATTGGTGGGAATATTATTATTATTATTATATTTATTATAGTTACTATTGTTATTAATATTATTCTTATTTTGGTGAGATAATAATATTATTATTATTATTATTTTATTAAGTTATTATTATTATTATTAAGTTATTATTATTATTGGGATTAGAGAATTAAAATAGAGAATGTGAGGGGTTAGTAGTTTTTACGATACATTGTGAGAAGTTAGAGAAAGTGGAAAAAGAACGATAGAAAGGAGAGAAGTGAGAAGAACGGAAAAGGGAGCGAAGAACGAAGGAACGGGGGAAAATCAGAATTGGCCAAACCTTGGAGGGTTCTTTCATCGATCAACCGATTAACAAGGTAAGGGGGGAGAAACCTGATTGGGAATGGTTTATACATGTATAGGGTAGTGGGGAGTCCTTAACCCCGTAGGAGATTGATCGATATATGATATTACATATTGATATGTTGTGATTGTTGACTATTGCTGATAATTGGATGTTAATTGTTGATGAATTGTGGTTTTTGGTTAATTTGGCGGATAGGTTGGGTTTACGGGTTTTAGGGAAAATTTTGTTTGACCTTTTGGGATATCGATAGAATGCCTAAGAGTTGAATTGGGAATGTAGTCTAGAAACCGATAAGTTATGATATCTATGTTGTTAGTACTGATGTTAAGAGGTGAATTGGAAGTAGGAAGTTTAACCCATTTGGCTTAGAAAGCACTCTGCAGAACTGTTAGAAATTGGTGAAATCGCAGCATTCGCTGGGCTTCGCCTGGCGAGTGTTGGCGAAGCTTCGCCTGGCGAGTGGAGGCGAGTGTTCGCCTGGCGAGCTGAGGCGAGTGGCAGCGAATAATTCAGAATTAAGTCCCAGACCTAAAGGGTAGGAACTTCGCCTAGCGAATGCCAACGAAGGTTCGCCTGGCGAGTGAATGCTTCGCCTGGTGAATGCATGATAGTTGGAAAGGGCGCTTCGCCAGCAGGTTCGCCTGGCGAATGCCAGCGAAGGTTCGCCCCGGTTCGCCTGGCGAATGCCAGCGAACGTCGCAGAACCAGAATGTGATTTTTGTGATGTTTTGGCCTTGATGCACTGTAAGGTTGGTGAGTGTGGGATTTAACTTGCGTACTGGTGATAGTACGTGTTTCCCTTGATATTGTCGGTGGACAATTAGTTGAGGTATATGTATGTAGTGATCAGTAGGATCGTGTACCCCCGAGTGGTGGGATATGTTTATATCTTGGTGTTAAAGTATGAACTTGTTTACTATCTGGTTGATTTATATGGTGTTGGTGTATGTTATATCTGTACATATATGCATTGATGTATGATGATATGATCAGGAGGATCGTGTGCACGTTGAGTGCCTAAATATATTAGTTATGCATTGGTGTGTGCATATCATGGTGTTTTGGTGGGATGAATCATGTCTCAGGAGGAGCGTAAGTGATTCATCCGTACTCCTTTGTGGAGAATGGTGGGGGATAGATCATGTCTCAGGAGGAGCGTAAGTGATCTATCCAGGTTCGATTGAATGAACCAACGAGTCGGTACCGCATGCATGGTGTTGAGTTGCATTTTGCGTTATAATATGTTATATTGTAATTTGAACAGTAGGTTCGTCATATGGTGTTGTTAGGGGTGAATCTTGGTGTGTTGGTGTGTTGTACTACCTTATTTACATGTATTACATTACCATTATATTTTTGATCATGTTTTCTCACCCCTTTGTTGTTGTTGTGGTCTGTGCTTCTTCGGAAGTACAGATAATCCAGGTGCTTAGCTAGCTTGGATATTGGTGTGATTGTCGAGTCTAGGATGCTCTGATACGTAGCACGAGACTTGGGCGTTTTTATTTGTTTTATGTTGAACTTATATTTTATTTCCCTGTGAACGTATCAAACTTTTATTGAATTTTATTGTTTAACATTCCGCTGTATTTGGAGAAAAACCTTTTTATAAGGAAACGTTGTTTTTATGTGATATCCCACTTGGGAGAATTGGAACTCTGATTTTGTTTATTTATAATGTTTATTAATTTAGAGGATTTTGGGAAGTGGGGTGTTACAATTGGTATCAGAGCAGGTCGGTCCGTCCGGCCAGTGTTGTTGAGTCGAGTTGAGTCTGTCCTTTATGAGGTAGTTGGATATCTTTTAACCTGGTGTTGTTCGTTTTGAGAAGTATGGCAGGAAGGAACGATGCTGCATTGGCTGCTGCTATGCAAGCAATGGCGCAGGCGGTTGCTAATCAGAATCAAACTGCAGATGCCCAATTCAGGAGTTTGGCGCAGTTTTGGAGCAACAAGCCGCCAACATTTGAAGGAGGAATTCTGGACCCTGAAGTTGCTCAGAAGTGGCTGAAGGCAATTGAAAAGATCTTCAGGACTATGGAATGTAGCGATGAACAAAAGGTGAGGTTTGGTACTCACATGCTGGAGGGTGAGGCTGAAGCCTGGTGGGACAATAGTCGCCAAAGGTTGGAAGCTGCTGGAACTACCATTACTTGGGAGGTGGTTCGGAAAGATTTTCTGGAGAAGTATTTCCCGGAAGATATCCGAAGCGCTAAGGAAATTGAATTCTTAGAGCTGAAACAGGGTAGCATGACTGTAGCAGAATATGCTGCCAAGTTTGAGGAGCTGGTGCAGTATTGTCCCCACTATAATGTGGAAGGGGCAATGACCTCTAAGTGCTTAAAGTTTGAGAATGGACTGCGTACAGAGATTAAGTTAGGGATTGCTTGTCAGAAGATTAGGAGCTATCCTGAGCTGGTAGGCAGGAGCAGAATCTATGATAATGATAACCGAGCAAGGATTGCACACTACAAAGCTGCTAATGATCGTAAGGGTAAGCAGAGGTTTAGTGGCACTCCTTATAGTGTTGCTGCTGATAAGGGAAAACGTAAAGCTGTTGTTGATAAGAAGCCTAGAGATGGGAGAGCATCTGCTGAAGGGAAATGTTTTCGGTGCGGTGGTATGGGACACCGTGCTAATGATTGTCCTAATGAGGCCAAGAAATGTTTTAAGTGTGGGAAACCAGGTCATGTGATAGCTGATTGTAGAGCAACTATGCCGACCTGTTATAACTGTGGTGAGAAGGGTCATATCAGTACACATTGTGAGAAGCCGAAGAAGCCTCAAACGTCTCCGGCTGGTGGAAAAGTGTTTGCCTTGGCAGGAACTCAAGCTGCCAGTGATGAGCCTGTGATCAGAGGTACTTGTATTATCAATAATATTCCTTTGATTGCTATTATTGATACGGGTGCAACGCACTCATTTATTTCTGTAGATTGTGTGGAGAGGATAGGTTTGGTGCCGTCCACTCTGGAGATACAGATGACTATTGAGACACCCTCTATAGGTTCAGTGACTACTTCTTTGGTATGCCTGAAGTGTCCGCTGACTATTTTCGGTAGAGAATTTGGAGTGGATCTGATTTGTCTACCACTTGGTAAGTTGGATGTTATTTTGGGTATGAACTGGTTAGAGTTCAACCGAGTCTACATCAGTTGTTTTCGGAAGGAATTGTTGTTCCTGACCCCTGAAGAGGAAGTTGTGGCAAGTTCTTTGTCTAATAAAGAATTGAGGGCCTTGTTGGAAGATGAAACTAGAGTGTTTGCTTTATTTGCAACTTTATCGATGGATAACAAAGTGCCAATGGAGGAATTAGCAGTGGTGAATGAATTTCCAGAAGTGTTTCCTGACGACATTACGGAATTGCCTCCGACGCGAGAAGTAGAATTTGGTATTGATCTTGTTCCTGGTACGAGACCTATTTCTATGGCGCCGTACAGGATGTCTGCAGTGGAATTGGCTGAGTTGAAGTCTCAGATTGGAGAATTGTTGGATAGAAAGTTTATTAGACCAAGTGTATCGTCGTGGGGAGCTCCAGTGTTGTTGGTGAGGAAGAAGGATGGTAGTATGCGTCTGTGCATCGATTACCGTCAATTGAATAAAGTGACTATTAAGAATAAGTATCCTTTACCTAGGATTGATGATTTGATGGACCAGCTGGTGGGAGCTCGTGTATTTAGTAAGATCGACTTAAGATCGGGTTATCATCAGATGAGAGTAAAAGAAGGTGATATTCAGAAGACTGCCTTTAGGACTCGATATGGACATTACGAATATGCTGTAATGCCGTTTGGAGTGACTAATGCACCGGGAGTATTTATGGAGTATATGAACAGAATTTTCCATTCTTACTTGGATCAGTTCATTGTAGTGTTTATTGATGATATATTAATTTATTCTAAATCTGATGAAGAGCATGCAGGACATCTGAGAATTGCCTTGCAAGTGTTGAAGGAAAAGAAATTATTTGCTAAACTGTCAAAGTGTGACTTTTGGTTGAAGAAAGTAAGTTTCTTGGGGCATGTAATATCTGAAGATGGAATAGCGGTGGATCCGTCAAAAGTAAGTGCAGTATTGCAGTGGGAACCGCCGAAGACAGCGACAGAGATTAGAAGCTTTTTGGGGTTGACCGGTTATTACCGCAGGTTTATTGAAGGGTTCTCTAATTTGGCGTTGCCATTAACTCAGTTGACGAGAAAGAACCAAGTTTTTGTATGGGATGCTGCTTGTGAAGAAAGTTTTGAAGAGTTGAAAAAGAGATTGACTACGGCACCGGTGTTAGTGTTACCGACTCCGAGTGAACCGTTTGTGGTGTACTGTGATGCGTCTAAGATGGGATTAGGCGGGGTTCTGATGCAGAATGGTAAAGTAGTAGCATATGCATCGCGGCAATTGAGAGTGCATGAGCGAAATTATCCGACTCATGATCTTGAATTAGCTGCGGTTGTTTTTGTGTTGAAAATTTGGAGACACTATTTATATGGTTCAAGATTTGAAGTGTTTAGTGATCATAAGAGTCTGAGATACCTGTTTGATCAGAAAGAGCTGAATATGAGGCAGAGAAGATGGTTGGAATTTTTGAAGGATTATGACTTCAGTTTGAGTTATCATCCAGGAAAGGCCAATGTAGTGGCAGATGCTTTGAGTAGGAAAGCAATTCATATGGCAGCTCTGATGGTGAAAGAAATTGAGTTAATTGAACAGTTTAGAGATTTGAGCATGGTTTGTGAGACTACTGCAGATAGTGTAATGTTGGGTATGTTGCAAGTAAATAATGACTTCTTGGATATGATTAGAGAAAATCAGAAGTTGGATGTGAAATTGGTAGATTTGATGCCTGGAGTAGGGAGTGACTCCGATAGTGACTTTAAATTGGATAGTACAGGTGTGTTGAGATTTAGAGGCAGGATTTGTGTACCAGATGATGAAGAATTGAAAAAGTCAATTTTGAGCGAAGGACATCGTAGTAGCCTGAGTATTCATCCGGGAGCTACGAAAATGTATCATGATTTGAAGAAATTATTTTGGTGGTCTGGCATGAAAAGAGACATAGCTCAATTTGTGTATGCCTGTTTGACATGTCAGAAGTCGAAGGTGGAACACCAGAGACCTTCTGGATTTATGCAACCATTAGAGATTCCGGTTTGGAAATGGGATTGCATTACTATGGATTTTGTGACAGGTTTGCCGAATACGGCGAGAGGTTTTGATGCTATATGGGTGACTGTGGATCGATTGACGAAGTCTGCACACTTTGTGCCGCTCAATATTAGTTTTCCGTTAACGAAGCTGGCGGATATTTACATTCGGGTAATTGTGAAGTTGCATGGTGTTCCGTCCAGTATTGTGTCGGATAGAGATCCACGGTTTACTTCGGAATTTTGGAAGAGCTTGCAGGAAGCTTTGGGACTAAGTTGAAATTGAGTTCAGCTTATCATCCGCAAACTGATGGTCAGTCGGAGAGGACTATTCAGTCGCTTGAAGATTTGTTGAGAGCTTGTGTGTTAGAAAAGGGTGGTGCGTGGGATACTCATTTACCATTGATTGAGTTCACGTACAATAACAGTTACCATTCTAGTATCGAAATGGCACCGTTTGAAGCTTTGTATGGGAGGAGGTGTAGGACTCCTCTGTGTTGGTATGAAACTGGTGAGAATATGGTGCTTGGGCCAGGAATTGTACAGCAGACTACTGAGACAATTCAAATGATTCGTGAGAAATTGAAAGTGTCTCAGAGTAGGCAGAAAAGCTATCATGATAATCGGAGGAAAGAGTTGGAATTCTGTGTAGGTGATCACGTATTCCTAAGAGTTAATCCGATGACTGGTGTGGGTCGTGCATTGAAGTCCAAGAAGCTGGATCCTAAGTTCATTGGACCTTATGAGATTTTGCAAAGAGTTGGTGTTGTGGCTTATAGGGTGGCGTTACCGCCTGAGTTGTCGAATCTACATGATGTGTTTCATGTGTCGCAATTGCGAAAGTACGTTTCTGATCCATCTCATGTGATTCAGAGAGATGATGTTCAGATTCGGGAGAATCTTACTATTGAGACGATGTCGTTGAGGATCGAGGACCGTAAGATGAAACAGCTCTGAGGGAAGGAAATACCTTTGGTGAAGGTAGCGTGGGGAGATGCTGCAGGAGGCAGTGTGACCTGGGAGTTGGAAAGCAGGATGCGAGAAGCGTATCCGGAGCTATTTCCATCAGGTAATTTTCGAGGACGAAAATAATTAAAGTGGGGGAGAGTTGTAACACCCATTTTAATTATTTAGTCATTTTATTATTATTTTAAATATTATGTGTTGGTGTGCCCTTTGGTGGGGGTGTATTTGGTGATGTTTGGTGGGTGTCCCTAATGTGGGAGGATTATTGGTGGTGTTTTGGTGAATATAATAATATAGTGTATAATATTAATATTGGTGGGAATATTATTATTATTATTATTATTATTATATTTATTATAGTTACTATTGTTATTAATATTATTATTATTTTGGTGAGATAATAATATTATTATTATTATTATTATTATTATTTTATTAAGTTATTATTATTATTATTGGGATTAGAGAATTAAAATAGAGAATGTGAGGGGTTAGTAGTTTTTACGATACATTGTGAGAAGTTAGAGAAAGTGGAAAAAGAACGATAGAAAGGAGAGAAATGAGAAGAACGGAAAAGGGAGCGAAGAACGAAGGAACGGGGGAAAATCAGAATTGGCCAAACCTTGGAGGGTTCTTTCATCGATCAACCGATTAACAAGGTAAGGGGGGAGAAACCTGATTGGGAATGGTTTATACATGTATAGGGTAGTGGGGAGTCCTTAACCCCGTAGGAGATTGATCGATATATGATATTACATATTGATATGTTGTGATTGTTGACTATTGCTGATAATTGGATGTTGATTGCTGATGAATTGTGGTTTTTGGTTAATTTGGCGGATAGGTTGGGTTTACGGGTTTTAGGGAAAATTCTGTGTGACCTTTTGGGATATCGATAGAATGCCTAAGAGTTGAATTGGGAATGTAGTCTAGAAACCGATAAGTTATGATATCTATGTTGTTAGTACTGATGTTAAGAGGTGAATTGGAAGTAAGAAGTTTAACCCATTTAGCTTAGAAAGCACTCTGCAGAACTGTTAGAAATTGGTGAAATCGCAGCATTCGCTGGGCTTCGCCTGGCGAGTGTTGGCGAAGCTTTGCCTGGCGAGTGGAGGCGAGTGTTCGCCTGGCGAGTGGCAGCGAATAATTCAGAATTAAGTCCCAGACTTAAAGGGTAGGAACTTCGCCTAGCGAATGCCAACGAAGGTTCGCCTGGCGAGTGAATGCTTCGCCTGGCGAATGCACGATAGTTGGAAAGGGGGCTTCGCCAGCAGGTTCGCCTGGCGAATGCCAGCGAAGGTTCGCCCCGGTTCGCCTGGCGAATGCCAGCGAACGTCGCAAAACCAGAATGTGATTTTTGTGATGTTTTGGCCTTGATGCACTGTAAGGTTGGTGAGTGTGGGATTTAACTTGCGTACTGGTGATAGTACGTGTTTCCCTTGATATTGTCGGTGGACAATTAGTTGAGGTATATGTATGTAGTGATTAGTAGGATCGTGTACCCCCGAGTGGTGGGATATGTTTATATCTTGGTGTTAAAGTATGAACTTGTTTACTATCTGGTTAATTTATATGGTGTTGGTGTATGTTATATCTGTACATATATGCATTGATGTATGATGATATGATCAGGAGGATCGTGTGCACGTTGAGTGCCTAAATATATTAGTTATGCATTGGTGTGTGCATATCATGATGTTTTGGTGGGATGAATCATGTCTCAGGAGGAGCGTAAGTGATTCATCCGTACTCCTTTGTGGAGAATGGTGGGGGATAGATCATGTCTCAGGAGGAGGGTAAGTGATCTATCCAGGTTCGATTGAATGAACCAACGAGTCGGTACCGCATGCATGGTGTTGAGTTGCATTTTGCGTTATAATATGTTATATTGTAATTTGAACAGTAGGTTCGTCATATGGTGTTGTTAGGGGTGAATCTTGGTGTGTTGGTGTGTTGTACTACCTTATTTACATGTATTACATTACCATTATATTTTTGATCATGTTTTCTCACCCCTTTGTTGTTGTTGTGGTCTGTGCTTCTTCGGAAGTACAGATAATCCAGGTGTTTAGCTAGCTTGGATATTGGTGTGATTGTCGAGTCTAGGATGCTCTGATACGTAGCACGAGACTTGGGCGTTTTTATTTGTTTTATGTTGAACTTATATTTTATTTCCCTGTGAACGTATCAAACTTTTATTGAATTTTATTATTTAACATTCCGCTGTATTTGGAGAAAAACCTTTTTATAAGGAAACGTTGTTTTTATGTGATATCCCACTTGGGAGAATTGGAACTCTGATTTTGTTTATTTATAATGTTTATTAATTTAGAGGATTTTGGGAAGTGGGGTGTTACACTAGACCCCGATGATATTTCCTTGTCTAAATAATTAGAGGGCGTATTTTGAAACGAAAGGTCGAATGTCACTACCCAGGGCGTACGTCCCAATAGTGATTATTCAAGAACTCAAAAGATGCTAGACCTTGAAAATTCATTTCTTTCACAATTTATTTAGAAAAATAATTTGATTAAGAAATTCTTGAAGATATTATACCTAAGTTATAAAAATAGTTTGAAAATGCATATTAACAAAAATTGATCAATTTTAATGTAATGAAATCAATTGCTTAGAAATTAACTCAATTAAGTGGATTAAAATTAAACACTAAGATTATTAAGGTAAGTTAAAATATCCAAATAATAATAAAACAAAAAAATAATAAAACCAACTAAATTTTAGACAGAATTAAATTAATCAAAATACCCCTCTCTTTTAAAAAAAAAACAAAAGCAATAATGATAAATCCGAGAATGCTACCGCTACCCTTTGCGATTCTGACGCGAATTGCCTCAACCTCCTTTTATTCATAATCTAGCAGATAATATTAAACAATGCCCTGTATACCATTCCACGCGCATGAACAAAAAACCAATAAAACACACACAATAAGCAATTATGAACTTTCTATGTTAGTTAAACTAAATCAATCTTGATGCAAACTAATCAACTTACAATCCTACAGTGTATAGAAAACAAAATATCATCCCAATGTGATAACCATATTTTCAATTTTTTGCAGAAAGGTTAACGCCAGTAACCTTTAGCGTATTTGCGACCAAAACCCAACGGTAATAGCTACAAAACCTCTTTATCTGAATATTCAACACTGTATTGAACACAAACAACGTTCATTCAAATCAGCAATCCACAATGTAAAAAAAAACAACAAACATGGACATTAAAATCGTTTAAACGAGAATGAACAACTATATGAATATCCAAATCTAAATCAACGCAGGAAAGGAAAAACGAACAAATCTTTAAGTGACAACCAAGAATCACAACACAGCTTATGAGTTACGGATCATCAATCAAACAGAAACAAAAACCAACCGAAGAAGTAGCTGCGTTCGGCATCTTTGAGTTGATTCGCGAGTTCACACTGAAGAGATAATGTCAAGCGCGTGTTGCCGTCACCGCCAAAAACACCAGAGTAAACCAGATCGGAGCTCCGTGCACCCCTTTCGTTTTGTTTTAACCAAACCGTGGCGGCAAATGTGAATGAGGTAGTGTTTTAAAGCTTGGTAAAACTTGAAACGACGGCGAAGGTGAGGGAAGATGAGGTGTCAGAGAAGATTAGAGCAAAGAGGGTGTTGATTTGGGAGTGACGGCGGATCTCACGATGGTGGTGAGTGCTACGGCGGAGGCGATTTAAGGGAGCAGGGAGACGGTGAGTAAGCGACCGTTAGGGTTTTGAGGAATTGGGCGGCGGCCGTTTTCGCTGAAAGAAGAAAGGATGAGCAGTAAATCAGGGTTTTGTGTTGGAATTAGGGGCGGCGGATCTTTTTCTCTCCCAGATGATGAACAGTATTAGAAATTAGGGTTTTTCAATCAATTACCCCTCCCTCCTTTTAACCGTGTGAACCGTGTGACTCTCCTTAATGGGCCTAATACAATGGGTCTTCAGTCCTACCTCAACTTTCTCTTTTTTCTCTTAATTATTTTCTTTCTTGTTTTCAAATAATTAACTCTATTAATTACTAATCAATATTAACACATATAATAACTAATAAATAGATATTAACAAACACTAATTAAATAAATATTAAAAGTGTTAAAATAAGATAAGATTTATAAAAACAAAAACAGAAAAATAATTAAAAAAATATATACATATGTTATTAGTAACACCAAAAAGAAAAAAGTTTAAGAAAATAATATTTACAAAAATGGTTGTTAGGCCACGTGTCACGCCTTAATGGGTCATAAAGATAAATTTCTAAAAAATCGATCAATTGCGAGCGGACACGTGTCTAAATAACAAGAAAATAAGCGGGTGATGTAAAACCTGAAGGAAGAATAAAAAATAAAAATATTTGAAAATCGGTAGGACAAATTTAGGGTATGACAACAGCCGAGAATCATGATGGGGCATGAATCATCTTTACCAAACTATAGGAACGTTCAACCATACACCAAGCTACAATTTCACACGTGCAGCACCCGGGATAAGCACAAGCTTCTTCCCACTCAAATCATTCCACTTCTACCAACAAAGCTAGACAACATGTACCGACAATGTTTCTCACACATGCCGCATACAGGGGATTAGACTACAACACAAGACAACTTGGCCGGATGGACCGACCTGCTCTGATACCAACTTGTAACACCCCGTTCCCCAAAATAGAATAAAAAAATTAAATAAACACATATCAGAGTTTCTCTCCCTAACGGGATGTCACAACTCTCATCAAAATTTTCACAAATCACATCAAAACTGATTTCCAATAAAATTTCAGCGGAAAGAAGTCTGTCATAACTCAAAGTATACGTACATCACCCACATCCAACAACATCATCATATAAATACAACCATCGGCCAACTGCCTAAAATATATAACATGATCATCAAACATCATCACATGTCTCACAAAATTCAGATACGCCACAGGGGCACACATATCATCAATAAACAATAAGACTCCCAAAAAGCCCCAGTGTTACGTATCAGAGAAGTCCTACAGCGACGCCACAATCCAAGCTAGCTAAACACCTGGATTATCTGTACTTCCGAAGAAGTACAGACCACAACAACAGCAAAGGGGTGAGAATCACGATCAAATAATAATGGTATAAAGGTACATGAAATGAAAGGTAGAAACAATAAATTATTATTTTACATACAACATATCTGCACCTACTGTCTCATGCCAACACACTATGCATACCACAAATGCAACACATCCGGGCCTACTGTCCCATCATCAATATCCACAATTCACACAAACCACAATGAAACACATGCACTTGACTCGACAATATGCGGTACCGACTCACAACAACGATGGGCACCGGGCCATCAACCCTCCACAAAGGAGCACACATCAACGATGGGCACTTGGCCATCAACCCTCCACAAAGGAGCACACGCACCGATGGACACCTGGCCATCACTCTCCTCACAGGGAGCACATCTCCGATGGATACCTGGTCATCACCCTCCACTACGGGAGCACCTCATCAACATCGATGGACACATGGCCATCACCCTCTTCACCGGCAACACACTAACAATACCGATGGTCACTGGGCCATCACCCTCCACTATGGGAGCACAACAATTAATGTCGATGGACAACTGGCCATCACCCTCCTCTACGGGAGCACACAACGATATTCACACGCATCAAACATCTAGCACACCAAGTGCACACCGATCCTATTGATCCACCCTTCACACAACATATACATGACGCACAAGGCGTACCGATCTCATGGATCCATTCACATCATAAAATACATACATAACAAGCACACACAGTGCACCCGACCCCACTAGTCCATCGCATCATAAAATGCATACATACACAAGCACTCAAAGTGCATCGATCCTACTGATCAAATCACCACGCAACATATCACACATCATGCACATAAGGCATACTGGTCCTACTGACCCAATCGTCACAACAACACATAAACACAACACATGTAAAGCGTATCGATCCCACGGATCCTCTCATCACAACATATCACCACAACGCACTCAGGGCGCAACGATCCTACTGATCTACATATCTCACACAACACATCAATATTGCGCGCACAAGGCGTAATGATCCTATTGATCCAATCCTCATACCACAACGTATAAACGCAACGCATAACAAGCGTATCGATCCTACGGATCCACATCCATCTCACAACACATCACCACACCTAGCACATAGTGCATACTATCACATACACATCCATACTTATCTAAACTTAACACATAATCCACCGATTATGTCCAATGCGATAAACGTCGGTCACACGGCCCTCCCACACCTCAACATACTCTTAACACCCAGCTATCATCACAGTACATCAATCCGATCGCACTTAGCACCCTTATATCACCACATACATGTATCATAACATACACTGATGCAATCCCTCCAATTAAGGGAATATCCAGGAATTCACATCCTGCACCACACATACACTCACCATGGCTCGCGATCACGCTCATCGTCAAACATGACCAACAAGGGTCCAAAACCACAAAGGAAGCCAACAGAACAGCAGGAGAAACACAAACTGTTGTCGGGCTCGCTAACACATTCGCCTGGCGAAGCCCCGCAGCGAATACTCGCTGGCCATTCGCCTGGAGAAACCCCGCAGCGAACACTCGCTGGAACTTTCCTGGCGAAACTTCTGGCGAAGCCAGACAAAAGCTTCTGCCAGCACTCGCTGGCTAGTTCGCCTGGCGAAGGCTCGCCCCTCATTCGCCCAGCGAATACCTGCGTACTCAGAAAAATTCTGCACAGCAGAAACATCACCCATCACCGATTCCACTCGATTAAATCGAAAACTCACAACCAACAACATAATACCATTTAGTACGGGGTCTATTCCCGATTCTATCCGACAAATAATCAACTCAGCTCTAACAACCAACTTCCGGCTCTACTTCGAATTTACTCAGAAGCTCCAAAACACTCAAACAATCGAACACAGCCACATGCAATGATTTCAATACGATACAACACAATAATAACAACATCAATACCATGCATTCAACATCAGATTATCATATCCTATGGGGATTAGGGATTTTCCCCTTTCTACCAATTCTCATGCAAAACCATTTAACCGTTAAATTCTCCCCCCTTACCTCGAATCTAGACGGATGATGATCAGTTTCTCGAATCTTCAGCCTTGATGCCCTCTTTGCTCAAGCTCTCTTGATCGTTCACTTCTTCCTCCTTCCGTGTTCGTACGTTCCTTCCTTCCACTTTTCCAAAATGCCAAACTTGCCCTCCATACCCCAAAAATTCCCTTATATTCCAAATAAATAATTAATTCTCACTTTCTTTTAATCTAAAAATTCCAATAATAATATTCTCATTTCCCTTCATTCCAAAAATCAAATTTAATATTAATATCCCAAATAAATATTATTTCCACAATTTCTTTAATTTCCAAACTCTTCCAATAATATTTTTAAATATGACAATAATAACAATAATATTAATAATAATAGTATCAACACTATTAATCATCATATTATTATTATTATTAATCATATTTTTCTAATATTATGGAACTCAATTCCTCAAACAATTTCCACACACCATGCACCGAAAAACAAATAATACGGAAAAATCAAATAATTAAAAATGGGTGTTACAGTGGTGGTTATTTCACGGTGTTGAGGGTCGATTGAAGGAGGCGGAGTGATGTGTCGGTGGTAGAGGTGAGGAGACGAAAGAGAGAAAGGCTGATGGATGATCAATTTTGGTTTGAGATAGAAGAAGGATTTTTTCGCAATGAAGAAGATCTTGATGGTGTCGAAGGCGAAATTTGGTTGGAGAAAAAGGAAGAAGAAGATGGGTTTCGAAGGTTGAGGGAGAGAAACCGTGATATCCCCTTGCGTTTTTTGGGAAGACCGCCCATAAACAGATCCCCTCCGTCTCTTCTTATCCCTTTATCTTTCTTTTTTTTAAATTAATTATTAATATTATCATATAATTTATATTATTATTATTAAATTATGATAATATATTATATATTATTTGAAACAAAATAAAAACAAACAAAACTAAGTGCCATTTGTCAGACCCTCATTGGGCAAGATGACAAAAGTTTGAAAAACACCCAATTGGGAATGGCCATGTGGTTTAATGATATGAAAAAGGTTTATACACCTTTTTATGATTTTATTATTGATTAATTCAAAATAAATAAATAAATGTTAAAATGTGATTGGTTAATGACAAAAAGTGAGGATCCTGCATGTGCACCCTTGATTAAATTTAAATATAATAATTCACATTTAATCTAAGAAACACACCTAATTTAAAATGTCAAAGTTTCCCTTTCTATAAGCTTTAATTAATTTAATAGAATCAAATCAATTAAAAACCACTAGAAATTCATACTTTATTAAATAAATATGCTAAAAATGAAATGCAAGCATGAAAAATTCTAATTAATTATTCTGGACATTTTGATGAACATATAAAAATAAATCGGGTGAAGATAAACAGAAATCGAGCGACAAAGATGTCTGCAAAATTAAAAGATTAAATCGACTGCACACAAAAGCTTAACGCAAAATAAATAACTTTGAAAAATGCAGCACTTAGTCAACTTTTGAGAATTGACAGGGACCGGTAAAATGCTCAGGTTGATCAAAAGTGATTGAAAATTTGTCGAGAGATAAGACGAGCGCGCTAGGTCAAGCTTTAATGGAAAGTAGGTCAAAATTTCTAACGTCTACACGCTTAAATTCGAAACATTTCAATCGTTGATTTTTCTCGTATATTTGAGACACAATTCGACCAGTCCGTCCACATATCCAAGAAATTTATTCTGCCTAATCTTTTTAGGAATTATTCATGCTGGAAAATACATTATGTTGTACAAGCGATGCAAAATTAAAAATAAAAGTCAGACGAATGGAAATTTGAAACAGGCCGGACAAATTTGGCGTATGACACATTACAATAAAGCCCAATGTCCATTTCTTTCTTTTTTCAAGCTCATTTCATTTAAAAAAAATTATATAAATACAAGTTTCTAGCAATTTTCACAAACCATACAAAAGCCCACATTCAAGTTCATGATAATTCCAAAAAAAAAAGAGCCATGTCATTTTTTTTAGTGTCCATCCATAAAGCCCAAAACTACACAAATTATACAAAAATAATAGAAGAGTCATGAAAATTACAAAATCCATGGTCATGTTTGTTTATAAGGCCCATAACCCCAATTGTCAAATTTACAAAACAAAAAGCTACATTTTTCTGCTATACACCCAAGCCATATATATGGGAGCAAATGACCTGCAATACACCAAAAGTGGCGCAATTCCATGAACCCACATTATGCACATAAAATTTGCTTCCAACTTGTACAACCATCCCGCACCAAAACTGAGACCTCACACATCCTGCAGCATGACCTCCCACACACAAATTACGCAATGCACCAAGCCGTTCGCATATCGTCAATCTTCAGCAGCTCAAACCTGTCCTGCAAAATAAAATAAGTTTCACAATATAGCCACATCATGATTCAAAAGCCATACCACATAATGACTACACCATCTTTCTGCTGTAGAATACACGCTGTTGTCACTTGAGAATGTAAACCTTGTAAACATCACGCATCAAGCAACTATATAAGCCATGATACCAGCCACAAATTGCAGACCCCACAACACATTTTAATACACAATAACTTGCAGTCTCTCACCTAAACGACAACAAACTTTTCACACGTCATGCCCTCACGCAAGCGACTTGTACCACAACGCATCTATGCATAATACGCACTGTAATCACTAAAATTTCCAACTCACTATTTCTTTTCAAATTCTTTCCTCAAATACCCTTCAAACACTCCTATAAATTACAATCCATTCACCCTCATTTCTAGAAATCTAACGCCAATGATATGCTGCAAAAATTCTCACCAAATCTTCATTTTCCAAAATTTTCCTCTTCATACTCAACCTCCTTTAATCCCCATCCCTTTTTAGGACCCAAAATATAACCTCCTAACACCTAAATCTTTGACCACCGAATCCTTCACAACCGCGAAATAAGCTTCAACAACAATGCACAAACACTTCATAATCGTAACTCAACAAATTATACCCAAAACCAATCCAAACTACGCAGAGTGAGTAGAAGAAGAGCGATTTAAACCAAATCGTGAGGCAAAACAATGCAAGTCTGAGACTGAGGTACAAGCCTGAAAACAAAGCAAGCGAGAGACCAAAAAGAAAAGAAAAGGTTGGGTCGGATTTGAAGATATGTTATGATTTTACATTCAACGTGTTGTTGTCTTTTGATTTTTGTCGCAGGATTTTTTCTTCACCAAACGAGTGTCGCACAATGATCTCTCTTCTAGTTTGTTGTTCTGATAGAAGTTTTTCAATAGTTGTGTTTTTGTGAACTATTGGTGGCCGATGTTTCTCTTCCATTTCGTTTTTTTTTTGTTTTTGGGAAAAGGCAGGGTACAGATCTTTTATGGTTATTGTTGGACCCATGTTTTGGAGCTTGGACTTCATGGCCCGTGATTGTTTTTTGACACCCGGTATTATTTTATGATGTGTGGATGATGGGCTAAATCCCAAATGATTCCACATTTTTATGTTTTTTTTGTTACTATTCTTCCACCCTCCATGATTCTTAGGCGCACCCCCTTGCTTCTCTTCACATTGTTTTTTTAAATATTAATATTTTATTTTATTACTATAATTTATCTTTTCTAAAAATATTTCTATTTCAGTTATCATCTTACTTGGATTTAATTCTTGATTGATGAATATTTATTTGTTATTGGTCGATGAACATCTAAATAATCGTGGATTATAGATTTATGGATGAAAATCCATGATTAAGATTAGACTATTTTCTTTTCTATCTCATTTTGTTTGCCTTTTCTCTTTTTATTTCGATTTTATTTCCTCTCATCTTGGTCGATGAAGTCTTTTTATTCACGAATCTTAGTTAATTGAGGTTGTTTAACCTTCACGATTTCAAATCTGTAGTGAATGATCATTGAGATCATTTTCTATACTTTAGGGTCGTGATAGGTTACCTTCGATTAATCGATAAAAGTTTCTGATTAAGACGAGACTGTCACCTTTTCTTTTCGTGTGGCACGATTTATTTAGAGAATGATTATCAATGTCATTTCTGCATCGTGTTTTAACACAAATATCAACTTGTGCGACTTCCTATAGTATGATCTTCGTCATAGATCATGCTACGATGGTTTAGCACTATATTTGACCTGATTCATTCGAACAATCACTAACCACTGACTTCAATTTCCGTCAATATATCTTGATCTTATTATTATTGTTCATATACTATTGTTAATATTATCTTGATTATATTATTGTTGATATTATCTTGATTATCATATTCATTTTTTCATATTACTCATATTGTTCATATCACATTGTTCATCTTGTTCATATCTTGTTCACACTTTTCAAAAATACACTAATAATTTTCGAAACCCTAAAAGCCTAAATTGGTGGACTGTGATTACTTTTCAAAGCAACGGAACTTGGACTTTGTTTAGAAAACCTAACAAAGGAGATTTTGTCTGACTCTTGTTCGTGGCTTAGTTTAGGACACTTCACACACACATGACTTCCTCTTGGGCTATCTAACAATGAGATCTTTTATTTTGTGCAATCCCGTGTAACTTACATGTACCTCGCTCCCATTTTGATGTACGTATTCGTATTGCTTTGATTGTGGTTTGTTTACTAGGAGCACCCCTAGGGACTAACATAGACTAAATTATTTTCAAACTAATTCTCGATTCGTCATCGAGCCATTTTCAAAACACACTGTAAGTCAATTGCTTATTAGTACTCGCCATCAACCTAATGCACACACTTGCACATTTCATCGTGGTTTCGTTATTAGGAGCACCCCTAGGGACTAGTATCAATTCTCACGTCTTTTATGAACCCTTGATCCAACGTCAAGTGGTATTTCATTCAAACTTATAAGTCGAGCGCCTTTTGCTTCGCCATCAACCTCTTTTTACAACCAATCCGATCCTATCTTTTTCATACGCTTTCTCAAACAAACTTACGAAAGAAGAAGGTTCTTGGAGTCTAAGAATTCCTTGGATCTTCGAATGAATGAATCTTGGGGCGCATGCCTTAGGTTATTGTTTATTCAATCTTTTGTCTTAAAACACCTAATCTTTATCAAACATTTTCGAAATCAAACTTACGAAAGAAGGAGATTCTTGGAATCTAGTATCTCTTGGATCTTCAAATGAATGGCTCTCGAGGCACGCCCCTTGGGTTATCGTTCATTCAATATTTCGACTTTAAAACATCCAACCTTTCTCAAAATCTTTTCAATCAATTCGTGAAATAATTGAGTTCTTGGAATCTCACATTCCTTAGATTCTTGAGTGACAACTCTCGAAGCGCTCCCCTTAGGTTGTTTGTCATTCAATCTTTCGTTTCCAAACCAAACTTCAAATCAATTCAACCCATCTATTTTCGTGGTCATCTCCATGAACTACGAACACTCTGATTCTTCATTTATTTTTAATGTGAGATACGTAGGCACAAGATCGTGATGATCTTGGCGAACTCTACTCCCTCCATCTTTCATTCTCCCTCTATCCTTTCCTGTAGTCGAACTACGAGAGCTCTGATTCCTCATTCTCGTCCGAATAAGCATACGTAGGCACAAGGGCCCCAATCCTTGGCAAGCACCCTAATATAAAAACCAATCGTTTTCCCCTTAGCTATTTTCCTTTTATCTTACCGTTTCACATTTATCGTTGAGAAGAGCTTCTCTGGGACCTATACTACGAGACCATCGACACTAGTTTCTAGACAAGGGTTTCAGAGTCATGGACTTTCTCAAGTGTTTGTTACGTATGTCAGTCATTTCCAGGAAACAACTTCATCAAGAAAGTCTCTTCTGAATGAGGTCTTTGTATCGATCCTTGCAAGAAGAGCTTCTCGGAGACCCATACTATGTGATCATCGATCTTAGTTGGCCAATGGTTTAAGGTTCTAAAAAAGGTCCTTAGAGTCATGGATTCCCAAGAAAACATTGATCAAACACGTCAAGAGCTTGACGATCGTCAACATCCTCAATGGAATCTACTCTAAGTGAGGTTCTCGTGTGGACTATCACGAGATGAGCATCTCAGAAGCTCATACTACTCAACCTCTCCTATCTCAAATTTACACTCTAGACTCGAGTATAGATTATTTCCCTCATAGTTTTCCACCAAGGTACCTAATCCATACCATACAATTAATAGCCACACAAGATAAGATACAAGTAAATAAACAAACGGGAAAGCAATAAAGTAAAGCAAGCAAATAATAGAGAAAAACACCCAAACATGCAAAAAAAACCTATACTAGGCTTGACTTGCTTAGGATATCCCCAATAGATAAAACCTTTAGGGAAGGTGAAAAATGGTCTTGCAACCAAATTATGGGTTCGGAAGTCAGTTATGTGAGGGAAGGTATTAGCACCACGTCACATCCATCGTACTTGATGGAAACCATCTAAATTTTCTAGCTCAAATGAGTGTTCCAATCTAAAAATCTAAAGGTTTACTTGCTAAAGGGACAAAGGGTTGGTTTTTTATTAGAGTGCTCGCCAAGGATTAGGGCTCTTGTTCCTATGTATCCTCACATGAAAGAAATGAAAAATCAGAGCTCCGTAGCTCGAAGGACTACGCGTAAAAAAATGGGAAAGCTTCTCGCTAGGATCTCATAATCCTATGCCTACGTATCTCAACAGGTATGAGAAATCATAACGTCCATATTTCGGGCTACGGTTTGTTGTTATTTTTATGGACGATGCTAACGTTCGCGTTCTAACAGTTAGGTCGTTTGCAGCTCGTTGTCTGGAGTCTTATGTGTTACCTGTATTGTGGTAGAACGGAAATACCATGTCCTTTCTAAAAATTTTTTTTGAGGGAATCCTGAAGGAGAAAATGATTTGAATTTGTTGGAGTGTTTTTGCTAGGGTTTTGAAAAGAAGTTTGAGACGCGCGTTGTACTAAAATTTATGAGTAGAGGTGATTATTTCGAACTACCAAGCCGAGTGTTTTGTGCTCAAAATACTCAAATTGAGTGTAAGGAAGCTTCATTCACACTCCTTCTCCATCACGTACTACATGTATCGTGTTTATTAAGTATTTTTTGATTTTTTTACTAAGAAAATAATTGGATGCAAAAAGAAAGGGAAGCCTAAACGAACTGAATCCTAAGCTTTACCATGCAAGGATGGTCCTAAGATTGAGGATGAAGGAAACCCTAATATAATGTCTATCCTACTTCGAACTTAATCAAAAATTATGTCGAACTAGGAGATCCTAAGGGGACGTGAGAATATACAAACAAGTAAATAATCAAGACATAGTTCGCGACATCAATTTACCAAGAGAAGGCACATAATAGAATCAAACAAAAATTGAATCTATATGACATAACAAAAGATGCAAAATATATGAACAAAAGAATAGTCAGTACAAGAATCGAAATCATATGATATAGGTAAGGAATCTAAATTAAAAACTTGCTACGATAGAAGTCAAAGAAATTAATTACATTTTAACTAAAGTTAAAATTAAAGAAATAATGTACAAAACTAATTAAAATTATTTTTGAGGTTTTTATTTAATACTATTTAATCAAAAGTAAATATACTAATTAATTTAAATAAATTTAGCAAAAAAAAATATTAACACAAAATTAGAAAAGATGCATCAAGTATTAAAAAAGATGTTTTTTTTAAAAAGGAATGATTCTAAAAAAACAAAATAAAAGAAATAAGTGGAGAAAAATAAAAATATATGGGCCAGGGAGATGTAGATAGCGATTGAGAGGATGTAGAAATTAACCAGATGGGCCCAAGAGGAAGTGGTCTGATCCAGGTGAGTGACTTGGAGCGGGTTTCTCCAAGTTGAACCCAGTTTGACCGAATAGCCAAAAAATACCTAAAAAAAACTTCTCCTCTTTCACGATTCAATCACAAACCGAACATATTCCCAAAATGTTCAGAAACAAAATCACAGAAATTTTAATCACTCTTTCTTGCTCTCTCGCATTTCATTCAATCCTCTGTACTCCCTCTCGATTCATTTTCTCTCTGTGGTCGCTTTCTCTTTTCTTATTCGCTTCTCCCTTTTCTAATTCGCGAAATCTTGGCGGAGTGAAGTTTGAGTGGAAATGTTGTGGGGTTTATTGTTCTTGTATTACGTGTTTGTAGTGAGATGTGATAAGGTTTGAGATTTTACGGTCGATGGTGGTTTCTACAGTATGGAGAAGAAGGATTCGACGGAGGGGTTGTATTTCGAGGACGAAATCAAATGATGGAGTTGTAGTGGTCGGATTCGAAGCTCTAAGATGGAGTTTTCACGGTAAAAAAACAAAAAATGGTGTTTACTATGGTGGTCGGCGCAGATACTGCTTTGCATGGAGAGTGGTTTTAAGAAGAATATAAAGGTGGTTTTGAGCTATGTAAGCTTATTGTTTCTATGCTAGTTCAGATATGAGTATTTCTCATTATGGTTGAGTTTTATGAAGATGGGGGTCAGCAGTGGTGATGAGGTTTCAGTTTTGTGAAGAAGATTTTGAACTTCTTCCTTCAGGTTTGTGTTTTTACAAATAGATTTCTCAATGTCGTTTTTCTCCAATTTTTCTCTCCTTTTATTGTTGTTCAAAACTTCCTTTTTAAATCCAAACTAGACTTTTTTCCTTAATGCCCCACTTTGAAATACAAAATCCCAAAATACCTCACTTTGAAAATAATTTACGCAAGTGCCCTACATGTAGTGGGTGCTCGTCCATTGATTGGGCGAGTGTGTGAAGCATATTTAGGCCTAGTATGTGCTCGTCCACTCATTAGACGAGCATGTGAGGGGGTGCATTTTTTTATTTGTTTTAATTATTTAATGAAATATGTATGAATTTTGAATATTAAAAATTATATTATAAAAAATGTTAATAATTTTTTAATTATTAAATAATAATTAATAATAATAATTTTAATTTTAAAATAATAATTTTAATAATTTTAATTTTAATTATAAAAATGTTAATGTTAATAATCTTTATTATGATTAATAATAATAAAATAATATTTATAATTTTTAATATTTAATAATTAAAAAATTTAATAATTTTAATTATAAAATAATAATTAATAATAATTAATAATAATTACATTATAAAATCATATTATAAAAAATGTTAATAATTATAACATTATAAGATTAAATTACAACAATAAAATTTAATTACAACAATAAAATTTATTAAACAAAAATACATTTCATCGAAGATGACCCCCAGTTCCACACCTAGTGGTCCTTCGCTGTCGATATCCCCTGCCCAAACGCTCATTTGCATTTGTAGGTGATTGAGATGAGTCGGAAGACATGTCTTCATTGTGATGTGATGTAGGGGGTTTGCCTGCCTTGAAGAGGGTCCTGGTTGCTCATCGAGAATATCATCAATGTTAAAATCCGACATTTGCATCAGTTGCTCCTCTGTCAGCAAAATTTTTTGGAATGATTGTGATGGTTGCGGTGATTGTGGGTAGGTTTCGTGTTAGGTTTGTTGGAGGGTTGGGTAGTAGACGTCATCAGGCGTGAAGGTGGAGGTAGGTTGAGAGAATGAAGTGTTGAAGGTTTGATATTGGAAATGAGGGTTGGTCTGGTCAAAGTTAGGCGGTGGGACTGGAGTGAACTGTATGGATGGTCGGAGGTAGGGTTGGGGTTGATATTGTTGGTTGTAGTTGTAGTGGTAGTTATAGTTTTGTTGAGGTAGTGGATTGTAGGGTGTTTGTTATTGGTATGTATGTTGAGCTGACGAAGATGCGTGCCCCCTAAATTGAGATGTGTAGGTTGGTGGCACATCCTAATGCATTGATGCGGTAGTTGGTTATGTTGATGATGATCCTTGCATGCCTGGGTCGGTCAAAAATTGGTCTGGAGCAATATGCATATAAGGAATGGCACGAAACCAAGTTAAATACTCTTGGATTGGCTTGCGTTCACTTAATACAGCGTCCCCCCTGCAAAAACTTGAATATTTTGTTGTGTTCCACGGTGTTCACCGCCCATCCATGACAATGCCATTTTGATTGAGTATTACGAATTTAAGAGAGTAGTTGATGTTTAATGCTTTGTGTTTAGAAATGTAAGAGAATAGTTGATGTTAAAAATGTGTGTAGAAATTTGGTTGTATTAAATCTGAATTTATAGAAAGTTGGTAGTGTAAATGTGAGACTTGCATGAAATGACAATTGCATGACATTGGTAACATATACTAGCTCTTACACATTTGCATGCATGCAAACCTAAATAGAATAGGTCTTACACCATGTCTCGTACATGCAATACAATTTATTCATGGAGCATCACACACTCGCCCATTGAGTGGACGAATTCACAAAGCACATGAGTGTGCTCGTCCAATGAGTGGACGAGCAAAGCCTAGCCGTGAGCATGCTCGCCCTTTGAGTGGGCGAGCTCAAAGGGCCAATATTCCACACTTCATTTTATGTTTGTCTTATATAATTGTTTGTATCCGATTATATGTATCATAAACACTCCAATATCCTATTATTTCTACACTTCAATATTCTACACTTCAATATTCTACACTTCAATTCACTAACAAGAACTTATATTTTACACTCCAAAATGTCTCAGAGAAATATAATTCTCACATGCCACTTCAATGGTGTTGTTTCAACAAATAGCCCTGTTGGATTCTCGTTCAGCAACACTGATAAATATGCCTTCAAAATTCATGTCAGTTCTGATTTTTTTCATTTTAAAGATAGAATGGAAGAAAAAAATTAGCACGATGCGTTAAGGAGATAATTTGTCGTCATCCTATACTTAATGAAGAGGACTGTACAATTTTTTACATAATAACGCCGATCAGGAACGACGAAGACGTGGAGGCAATGTTTCGGTGCCACATGAAGTTTGGTCGGTTACCTACAATTGAGTTGTATGTCCGACTACTAGACAATCCCGAAAAACTTCTGACGCAAGAGACACAGTCACACTGGTATGGAATGAGCCAAACATCTGACGACGAACCAACACAAAACAATCTACCTTTCATATCAAATGAAGATGTTGGAGAAGCAAGCAATGACGATCTTCAGGAGGTCAGGATGCAAGATATTTTTGGTGACAGCGATGACGAACACAATGAAGATATAGTTGTCACGTCCATGCAGCCGATCCGCGTATAACCCATAAGTTTGTACAACCCACCTGCGCATATGCAAAATATATGTTTCGAACAAGATGATACAACCTCCGTGTTTGGAAGTGCCATTCCAAACCATATAGGTGAAGAAATAGAGATTGGGATGGAGTTCGAAAACAAGGAAGCTTGCGTCCTCACTCTGCAACATTGGCACATAATACACAATGTTGACTATTGGGTTTATCAATCTGACAATGAACGATATGTAATTAAGTGTAAGAAACAAGACTGCAGTTTCAAGTGCAGAGCTTCCTTGAGAAAAAGGAACTCAAAATGGTTGATTGGTAAGTTGTCTGGGTCTCACACATGCACTACAACCTCTATGGCACAAGACCATAGGAAGCTCAGTTCAAAAATGGTTAGCCATAACCTCAGAGAACTTGTCAACCGAGACGCCTCACTTAAGGTAAAGGTGATCATTGCCCATATTCTTGAAAAATACAGGTACATAATATCTTACAGGAAAGCATGGATCGCTAAGTGCAAGGCGGTAGAGTCAGTGTATGGCAATTGGGAAACATCTTACAACGACCTGCCACAGTGGATACTGGTAATGTAAACCTTCCTTCCAGGAACTATTATAGATTTGCAAACCCTACCTGCAATTTGAAATGATGGTTCCCAAATCTCTGGAAAATGAATATTCTATTGCCTGTTTTGGGAATTTCTTCTGTGTATATGTGGCTTCGCCTACTTTAAACCCATTGTGCAAGTAGACGAAACTTAGTTGTATGGTAAGTACAGAGGAACTCTATTGATGGAGGTGGTACATGATGGCAACGCAAATATTTTCCTAATAGCATTCACATTTGTCGAAGGTGAAACAAAGGAAGCATGAAGCTTTTTTCTGAGGAACCTGAGATTACACGTGACACTACAACCTAACTTGTGTCTAATATCTGCTAGACATGAATCAATAAAGAGTGCATACAAAAATCCCGAAAACGGATGGCAACATCCACCATCTTCACATGTCTACTGCATTAGACATATTGCTCAGAACTTCATGCACGAAATTAAGGTCAAGGATCTATGCAAAAAAACTTGTTAACATGGGTAACAAAATACATTTCACTTATCTCAAGTTTTGTATCACACTTTTATTATGTTTTTCACACAATTTCTATTAGAAGTTACACATTGACGGAGGCTAAATTTAATTACTATCACGGAGAAATCAGAAGAACAAACATTGAGGCTTCAAATTGGATAGACAACATTCCTAGGGAGAAGTGGGCTAGAGCATTTGACGGAGGGCAACGTTGGGGACATATGACATCTAACTTGGCAGAGGCCATAAACTCTGTACTAAAAGCAACAAGAAACCTTCCAATCACTACTTTGGTCCAGTCTACATACTATCGAATGGGTTCATTCTTTGGTAAACGAGGATACAAATGGACCAAAATGCTATCTTCAGGGAAAGTTTTCACAGATGGTTGTAACAAGGGAATGGCTGATGAGGTATCCAAGGCTAACACACAATGTCATGCAATTTGATGCAAAAGATTTTGTTTCATGGTGCAGGAAAAGATTAATCACAATGATGGTCGTCCAACGGGTACTTTCAGCGTTGACTTGAGGAATCGTTTGTGTGACTGTGGAAAATTTTAAGCCTTTCACTTGCCTTGCTCCCACGTGATTGTGGCATGTTCTAGCATACGACAGGACTACACAATTCACATTCCAGAGGTCTTCACAGTTCTTAACGTATTCAAAGTCTACAAGGAAAGCTTCCTGGGACTACCCCATGAGGAGAACTGGCCAAAATATGAAGGTTTTACTCTGTGCCACGACGATTCCATGAGAAGAAATAAAAAGGGACGTCCAACCAGTAGTAGAATTAGAATTGAGATGGACGACGCTGAAAAAGAGAAGAGAAGGTGTTGCATTTGCAGAGAAATAGGTCATATGCGTAGAAAAATGTCCCAATGTTGTCGGTCCGTCAAACCGTCCGCATAGATAATTTTATTGTACTAGTTTTGTATGTGATCCAACAATTATTTTTAATTCAAAACAACTTTCAAATTACATCAATACTAGCAAATTACAACCATAAAGTTAAACATAAAATTCAGGAAGCTAACATAAACTCTAACCAACAACAGCAACCAACACAAGTGGATCTGTGACTCCTCTGTTAACTTCGCCACTATGTGCTGAAAACATGCAATGGACATCTTCATCATTTCTATATGATCCAAGTAATACATGTACGTATCCTCCGGGCTAGCATCAGTCAACGTTATATACGAACAACGATACTTCATTTTTCTCACCGTCTTGCGACGACCGCCCAATTGCCGAAACCCTGTGTTAATTGCTGCAACCACGGTTCTGAAACTCCACTGCTGATCTAGGTAAACACTGATTTTTTTTCTTGTCCATAGAAAACAAGCGCTCGGACAAACATTTTTATAAAATGGATCACTAAACACGAATGATATTTGCTGATGCACAATACGTCTATTTATATAAAAAAAATGTTACGTTTGAGCTCGGTCATTCAATGACCGAGACTCTGTAAAAAAACTTCACACCTCCATGTGCGAACATCAGTCATTATTTTTTTATTTTATATAAAATAAAATATAATTAATTTAATTTAATATATAATACTTTTTTAATTTAATATAACATACTTTAATTAGTATTTATTTACTAAATTAATATAGTATAATATTTTTTAATTTTTAAAATATATTATTAATTATTAAAAATATAGTATTTATTTAAAATATATTTACTAAATTATTAAAATATATTATTAAACTATTAATTATTAATTATAGTATTTAAAATATATTTACTAAAATATATTTAAAATATATTTACTAACTCATTATATAATTAAAACAAATAAATAATAAATAAAAAATGGACCCCCTCACATGCTCTTCCAATGAGTGGACGGGCACATACTAGGCCCAAATCCGCTTCACACACTCTGCTCAATCAGTGGACGAGCATCCACTGTATGTAAGGCACTTGCGTAAATTATTTTTAAAGTGGGGTAGTTTGGGATTTTGTATTTCAAAGTGGGGTATTAAGGAAAATAAGTCTCCAAACTAAGCTTATTCAGTCAATTTTTTAGTACACATTTTTGTCTTATCCTGTATGTAAGGTTTGGTCAAGGCATTTCATGGATATGTAGAGTATTGTTGCAGGAATTTTCATACCATTTTGGTGTATGGTCTTGTTGCTAGTTGTTGTATAGGTACGGTTTATGGTGTGATGTTGCAACTGTTGTTTTGTGTAGGCGCGATTTTGCAGTAGGTCTTGGTTTGGCATATTTGGAGTCTTGTGGGCTTTGTATAGTTTTTTGCAGAAGTAGCTGGCACTGGTGGTACAAATGGTTTTGTGTAGGTTTTGTAGATGGTACGTGTTGTCTTGTGTAGGTGTTGAAGCCTGTCAAATTGTTGTAGCAAATATCTTGTGTGATGCGCTGTGATTTCACATGGTGGGTTTGAAAGGTTGTGTGATTTTTATACAGTTTTCTCGCAGGTCATATGGATGGAGCAAATGGTTATGACATGAAGTATTATTATTTTTTGTCAAATTTTGTTGTTGCAATAATGTGTTGGTGATGGGTGTGTAATTATTTTTTGTAAGATGGGTTTGCTAATTGGACTTTTCATCCTTTTGAATTTTAATTGTAATTGAAGGTTGAATAAAAAATTGAAAATGAAACTTGAACATGATTGAATATGATTGGATTTGAAACTTTTGAATAAAGAATAGGAAATGAAACCTTAAATCTTGAATTTTTGAATTTTTGAACGAATCTGAATATTGAAGTGAACATGAAATTAATATGAAATTGAAGATGAATCTTGAATGAAATCTTGTGAATGATGTGAGATTTAAAATTTGAAAATTGGTCATGGATTGGAAATTTGTGGAAAAGAAGAATGGATAACTAAAATGGATAATTGAAAGAGAAAGTGGATAACAATGTGAATTTGGAAAGAATGGACATAGACTTGAATTTTGAACTTTACCACTTGAAACACGAGGGATAAGTCTTGAACCTCAATGCATTTCACACAATCCTAAATGGCAATGTCCTGATCCTTGGTAACCATGAAGCACCTGACATACACACAACTGATAACTTGATTGACACACCGACAACCTACATTGTCATAGAAACCATAACTAAAACATCAGACACAACCACTTGAATCATCACACCTTGGCCTTGATCTTGAAACAAAACTTGTCTGACCAAGATTAGGTCAGACTTAACTGGTCTTCAACTAACACTTAGCACATGCACTTATACTGATAAACTTGAATGAGACTCAATTCCTGATCCACTGAATGATTTGCAACCGCAACAATTGTCATTTGAATCACAACTCTCTGAATTCATGATTAATAAGTTATGTATCACTTTGAATGTCTTAATCAATCTCTGGGAAATAAATCCACAGCTTGCACAATTAAACTAATGCCACTTAGGTCATGATAAACCAAAAAACTTCACTATGAAAGAATCATGCCTTGAAATTAGAGATTATGAATTGAGACATGGATTGCACTGCATAAAACCCTGACAGGAGAATGATATGGACCATGAAGCAACTTGACTTTAACACAACCTGATGACTTGATTCACACACAGACAACCTGCATTGGAATAGAAACCATATTTGAAACTTCAAACATAACCACTTGATTCAATCACACCCTAGCCTTGATCTTGAAACAAAACTTGTCTGACCAAGATTAGGTTAGACGTAACTGGTCTTCAACCAACATTGAGCACACACACTTATACTGATAAACTTGAATGAGACTTAATTCATGATTGTTGCAGTGAGAATCAGATATCAAGCTATTGAGTTAACTTTAATCACTAATCATGAAGTTCACTACCGAGCTTTGATTTATCCAAAGGAAATGGTAAAGATCGAAGAAAACTCTAAATGCGCTATGTAACAACAAAGGTAGAGATATAAGGTTTGGGGGTTGGTTACACATAAGGAAAATGTTAGTATCCTAAGTATCTGTAGTACTCTATAGGAACCTCTTGTTAGTATTTATGTTATGCTAAAGTTTATTTGCTAAGCGAAAGGTGTCAAGGTAAAGACCTAGGGTATATACACTAGTATGCTCACCAAGACGTCGCATCTCGTGCCTACGTATCCTAAC
This sequence comes from Lathyrus sativus, assembly GCA_963859935.3. NCBI lineage: Eukaryota > Viridiplantae > Streptophyta > Magnoliopsida > Fabales > Fabaceae > Lathyrus > Lathyrus sativus. The sequence continues at coordinate 368,477,294 of OZ012741.1, forward strand.
TAGGACGGAATCAGAGAATTCGTAGTTCACCTTACTAAGAGTGAAGAACACTTGACTATGGTCAAGGTTCCAGCAGGAGTAAGTATTCATAACCATGATACATACATAGAGTTAACAAACTCTCTAACTCTAAGTTGAAAGACTAACTAAGGTTAGATCCTAATAAGGTATGTTTTAAGGTATTGACTTGACAAAGTCAAAAGGGATCATAGATTCTAACTCAAGTCTAAGTTGAGAGGCCTAATGACTCTAACAAGGGAAAGAGAAAAGGATAAGACTAAACTATCTATGACATTGGGTCAATAGAGAGACTTTCTTTTGGATTTGGGGAAATAAAAGATAACTTAAGGATGAAAGCTAACAAGCTAACATCACTTGGGGGAAACAGCTTAACAAAGTTTAAATAAAGTATGATGGAAACAAGTGTGACATTCAAGCATGACATTAATAACATTCAAACATGATGTTAATGGTAACATGAAAAAGCATATGGTAATAACTAAAGCATGAGAATAAATGTAACAACATCCAAGGCAAAGACTTGACAAAGTCAAATAAGAGCAAGGTAACCACCAAGCATACTCAAAGTTCAAAGAAATTTCAAACTCACATGGAGACAACAAAGATGTTACAACATCTAATCATTCATGAAGTATAGTTCTAACAAGACTAAAACATCATGTGAACCAAATTGAGATATTGATTGAATAATTAAACATGGTACAAGTTTGGACATGTTAAGACAAGTAAGTAACACCCTAAACATGTATGCTAGGGTTCAACATGGTCATGAACAAAGGTGGAAACACTACAATGGCTTAAACATGAAAACATGTATTTCAAAAGCATCTAGGACAAAATTCAAATATTTATGAACATCTAAACATGGTAAGATCAACACAAATTCCATATGTACATTAAGTTCACATAGGACATGGAAAAGAGTCTCATATAAAGGGAAAAATGGCCAAGTAAGAATCATGGTATAATCAAAGCTTCAAAACACATTTATCGTATAAACATACACCTAAAAAGTGTCAAATTCAAGTTAAAACAAGGATACACAATTTTATAACATAAGGTTTATACAAAGTGTGAGAGGTTCATGCAAGTCAATGTGCACAAAGAAAATCAAAGAAACAAGGTAAAACCTTGAAACCCTAAAAAATTACCTACTTTGAACACACATAAGTGCAAGACAAATAATTTTTTTTGGAAATTTCTTGATATCACAATAAAATAGGCAGCAATGAACACATAGCAAAAAGAATGGATTAAAAAGCCTAAAAAGTGAAAGAGTTAAGATGTTGCAAAGTTGTGAAGAAAATGGAAGAAATTAGGTGCCAAAAAGAAAAAGGCAGTGGTTTGGCCAGGTCTTGAACACACATTCTTTGGTTTAGGTATAAAAATTTAAACCAACTGAGCCATGTGAATGACTTGTAAATAAAATGTGTGTTTCAAAATAAATAATAAAACTAGTTTTAAATGTCTATGCGCAGGAAAAAATAGCCAAAAGGGTGATCACAAAAGATCGAACCCAAGACACATCATTCACAAGACACAAAAAGGCATAGGTTGCGCCACTAGGGTGGCCTGTTTTTCCCATTACTTATTCTACCTCTAATAATATATATTTTAAAAGAACACCAAAATGGACAAGTCAGCGCCACCCTGTTTCCATATCAGCGCCAACTCATCTCTTTCTTCTTCCTTCAAACATTCTTTCTTTCTCTCTCCTCGAACCCTAACTCAAGTATTTCTTTAATTTTCTTTCATCAGTATCTCACTCTAAACTCCATCTCTTTTAACAAAACAAAACTCTAAATTGCATAGAATTTTCCAAGGATTAACAATGCATCATTTGTTTGCCCTAAATCTAACCATACAGAGCACACAAATGCCAAAACCAGTGCAACATATATGAGTTTCATAATTTCAAAGCAACACACACACACACACACACACACATGATATTTTATGCAAACAGTGATCCATTTACACTAAATACAACTACCTTTTCATGATTGCTTCAAAAAACAAATATGAACAATGCATGATCATGAGTTTCAAGAGTTCAAGGTGATTTCCTCTTGGAGAAAGTCCAAGGCTTTTTCTAGTGATTAATGATTCAAGATAAATAATTCTGTAGCCTTCTTGAATCCCTTAGAGAGTTTTTAAGCAATGAAAATGGCTAGAAACAACTTGGATTGTCTTGCTCGAAGGTTCTTGTAAGATGAGCAAATGGAAATGGAGGATGGTGTTGTAGTTGGTACAGAAACTTTCCAAAGGTTGGAATGAGTTATAAATAATGTTTAGAGAAGACTTATGAAGTTTTTTTGTGAGTTGCACGAGTGGAAAGTGTTTGGCCAGAGATTTTGCAAATTTGGAGTGTTTTTGCAAAAACTGTTGAAAGAGAGAATGCTGAGGTTTTTAGGGTGAGATTCTTGTGTGATTTAAGGTCTTATGAGTCCCTCTACTTATAGAAAAAGTGTGGAGAAAAGCTATGGTCAAAAATTGCAAGTATGAGAGTCTTTGGTTTGGTTGAGATCAAGTGGAGGTTTTCATGGATTTTGAGTTCCAATGCCATGTACAACCTGTTGTAGGGTGGTTATGAGGCTTAGAGATGTTGCTTCTAATTTGCCAAGTGGTTTAAGTGCAGAAGGAACAAGTTAGAGGCTCAAGAATCTGACTTTATGCATAAAGTCACCTTTACCAAAATGGAAGTCGTGCCTTTATGCCAAAAATGGAAAAATCAAGTCGTTAATGTCCTAGTTTAACGGATAATGCCCCTAAATTTGTGTAATCTTCTAATCAAGTGAATATTTACAAGTAATAGCTTCTGAAACACAAAGATTTGCATAATGGAATTGGATTTGCATCAAGTTCATCAAGTGCATAACCTTAAAATTCAAGTTTCAAAACCCTAAATTCATGGCTTCGATTCTCCTAGCTCACAAATGGGATTGAGGAGTTATTGTACTTTTTGGAAATCCCGAAACATGATCTACAACTTTCATGTTTGACAAAAATATTAAATACAAAGATATCATGGTGAAAAATGGCTTCAAAGATTGTTACATTTCAATGAACCAAAACTATCTTGAAAATTCTCAAAGTATTGAAAGATTTTTCCAAACTTTAAAGCTTCATAACTCAAAATCTAAGCATTTTTTTTACCATGGGTCAGTTTTACGCTTTTGTAGAATGTGATGAGAGCTACAATTTGATTTTTGTAACTCAAAAAATGGATGTGTGGACTGAAAGTTATGATTCTTTAAAGTTGGCACCAAAGCTAGGTTTTTTCCATACTTAGAAAAATTTCACTTCCTTAACTTTGCCCCTTTTGTAAGAAACCTCCCAAATCTTGATTATTCATGTTCAAATCATTTATTAATCGTGTCGTGATGAAATTTGACTTGAATGCTTCAATTTGGACCAAATATCCTAAAAGTCAAATGGTTGACTTTGTCAGATAAAGCTTGTGTATCAGATGAATCCAACTACGTGATCTTCAGTGATCTTGCATTATTTAACTTTTAAAACATCATGGATGGACTCCCAAGATGTATATGAGCATATTGAATCATGTCCCAAGACTTGGGATCGTGCTTTGATTAAAAGTCAAAGGCACAATTGACTTTTCCTAATGAAACCCTAATTTGGGGTCAGATGAAGTTAGGCTATAATGAACTTGTAGTGAGACCCAATTATACTTGATTCTTGATTAATAGAGGCCTATTAGTGTATGCAAACTTGATTGGTTGATTATCAATCCAAGATACTGACTGATCAAGCAAAGATCCTCTTGATTCCCTTGGGCCAAAACCCTAATTCAGATGGAATCACACAATAACAAATTTGAACATGGTTAGGGTTAGCAATGATATGCTTGATATTCCTAGAATGATGATGGAACCTAGGGGTCAAAATTTTGGGTATGACACTTACCCCTATTTAAATATCTTTACCAGATGACATGAGCGATGACTATCCTCTTAAATCAAGGTGAAAGGTATTTAAATATAGCAAACCAAAATTTTTCCCCTTAGATACACTGTTATGCTAAGGACGATAAAAACTATGAAAATGATCACATGCCATGAACTCTAGCATGATGATAGGATGATATGATAAATGCAAAAATGAAAACAACAATGAAAGAAAACAGAGATAGAGTGAACACAGTGAGTAACCACTCATTAGGGATGGCAAACACTAGGGAAGCTAAAACATACTGAGAAATCTAAAGTGATCAAACACAAATTCAGACATGACCAAAATGATGCTCTAGAGGAAGATTCTCCACTGGAGATAGGACCAAACATGTGGTCTCCAGTGGGGGAAAAAACCAGAGTCAGCAGATTTAAACACGATCGACAGACAAACTGGGAAGCAAAAAGAAGACAGAATAGAAATCTTTATTGGGAACAAAACTAGAAAGAAATATGATCTCCATTAGGGATCAGGTTAAAACAAAGAGTTGAATTCTGACAAGAGAATCAAACAAGACAAGAATAATCTTCTAGCAAGAGACCAAGCCAAACAAGGAATTTCCTTAAAGTGAAGAGTTCAAACGAGATCTTCAGGAAATGACAGGAAAGGAAAACAGGATAAGTCTAAATTTGGAATATGCCAAGTGAGTTAGACTTAAAAAATGCCCATAAGATCTGAACTTCACGGGGAACGTTGGTAACAACCAAAAATCAAAATATAACAGAGTTGGGTGGAATTGCCAATAACCATTGGACTTAACAATCCCAATAACTATTGGACTTCAAAAAGAGGATTGGTAACAACCAAATACTCCACTAATAATAATAATTTGGTTTTAAAAAATCCTAGTGACGACTAGACTTTAAACGGACTGGTGACGTTCAAATTTACAATACCAATAACAATTGGATTTAAATAATGCCGGTAACAACTAGACTTGAATAGACTGGTAACGACCAGATTAATAATACCAATAACAATTGGATTTAAATAATGCCAGTAACATCTGGACTTGAATAGACTAGTAATGATCAGATTAACAATACCAGTAATAATTAGATTTAGACAATGATTGCTAATAAAAACTAGACTTCAAGTGGACTGATGACAACCAGAGTAATAATACCAATAACAATTATATTTAAACAATGCCAGTAACGACTGGACTTTGGATACCAATAAAGATTGAATCTCAAAAACAATGCCAGTAACAATATGACTTTAACTGGGGACTGGTGACGAGCAGATTAACAATACCAATAACAATTAGATTTGCAACAAGTACTAATAACAATTAGACTTCCATCGAATAACGCTAGTGACTACTAGACTTAAGTATAAACCGGTGACAACCAGATTAGCAGTACCAATAATAATTGGATTTTTAAATTATGCCAGTAACGATCGAGCTTAATCAAAGGAGTTAGCAATAACTGAACTTCATGGGGAAAAGCTGGTGACAACCAGATAACAAACCAAAATGAGGAACTAGTAACAACTAGCCTTATAGGAAAAACTGGTAGCGACCAGACAACAATGCCAATAACGATTGGATTTTAAACGAGTGCCAATGACAATTGGATTTTCTTCGGAGATTGCTAGTAACGACTACACTTCAGGGGGAAAGGCTGGTAACGACCAGGCAAGCGATATCAATAGCAGATGGAGCTAAATAGATGGGCTAGTAACAACTAGACTTCAAGGAAATACAGGTGACAACCCACAATCTACAAAATAAACCAGTGGCAACTGGGGTAGAGACATTGGTGACAATCAAGGATATGAAAACATGTTAAATGCACATGATATGACATGATGCTAATGACTAATGATATGCAAAAGTCGACTCTAACAAGAGACAAGGAATCCGAAGACTCAAAGGGAAAGGTAGATAAATGTATCTACTTTGCTGGGGGAAATAAAGAATCACACTGAATTCAAAGAAAAATGTGTCCAAAGGTTCACTAGGAAATAAACCCACTCCACTTGGAAAATATAAAGCTCAAGCAAGCTTGCTGGAAATGGCAGTGTAACTTTAGTAGAGACACTAGATGACTCCATTGAGGATGAATCTTCACACTATCAAAAATTGCATCGTATAGAGGATATTGGAGAGACTGTCTTCAATCTTGGTAACCACACACCATTGAAGGAACTACCCAACAAATAAAGGTAGCCCGAGTTTCAATTGGGAAACATGTTGAGATAGCACATCAAGGCTTCTGCCATCTTAAGACTTCACGGGGAACACATGATTTCCACTAAATCCTTCCACAAGCTAAAGCAACTTTATATTTTGTTAAGTTTTCAAAAACTGTTTTAAATTCAAAATGTTTTGCTTTCAAAAATCACTATTAATGAATAAATGATGTTTTCATAACGAAGAAAAGTAGAGAAAACAGTAAATTGCAAACAATTGAGTGGCCCAAAATATGATTTTATTCAAGAATGGTAGCTTGCAAATGGCAAAGCTCCATGGAACATTTACAATTTGAAAATGCCAACAGGGAAAAAGTTACATCGAATCCAATGACAATCTAACCCTACTAACTAAGAGCTCTTCAAAACCTTGCTTCTGACAAGAGTGGTTGACACGAACTTCTTGTGTAATCTTATGTAAAGGTGACAACTATCTGATGTAGTGAAATGCCTTTGTCCCTAACTTTTTCCTAGATCTCCCTTTCAGGATTTCAATCCACCGAGACGCCCTTTTTTGCCTAAGCCGCCCTTTCGGGTTTTCGACTTAGCGAGCTCTTATTTTTCATTTTATCCCTAACTTTTTCCTAGATCTCCTTCATAGGTTATAATCCACTGGGATACCCATTTTTTCCTAAGCCGCCCTTTTGAATATTCGAATTAGTGGGTTCTTTAGGTATAATATTTTCGTACTGCATCAGAATTCACCGGGTGAGTAAGTTGTTCTCCATCTATCGTTCTGAGAATTAACGAGCCTTTTGAGAAGACTATTTTTACAATAGATGGGCTATCATAATTAGGCATCCACTTCCCACGCATGTCCTTATGAACTGGCAAGATCTTTTTGAGTACAAGCTCCCCTTCTTGGAACTCTCGGACACAAATCTTCTTGTTAAAAGCTCTCTTGATCCTCTTTTGATACAACTGACTATGACACATCATATTCATGCACTTCTCATCAATGAGGTTCAGTTGATCAAATATTTCTCTATCCCATTCCGCTTCATTAAGTTTGGCTTCCATCAGGACCCTCAGAGATGGTATCTCAAGTTGAATGGGAAGAACTGCATCCATCCCATATACCAATGAGAAGGGGGTTGCCCCTGTCGAAGTGCGAACAGATTTTCTATATCCATGCAACGCAAATGGCAACATCTCATGCCAATCTTTGTAAGTCTTCACCATTTTCTGAAAAATCTTCTTGATGTTCTTGTTTGCAGCTTAGACAACTCCATTCATCTTCGGACAATAGGGAGAAGAATTATGGTGTTCGATCTTGAAGCTATCAAACAGATCTTTCATTCTCTTATTATTCTGATTGGTTCCATTATCTGTTATGATGCGGCTTGGGATTCTGTACCGACAAATAATCTCCCTTTTGATAAAACGGGCAACCACTTGTTTAGTCACGTTGATATAAGACACATCTTCAACCCACTTCGTGAAATATTCAATAGCAACAAGGATGAATCAGTGTCCATTATAAGGCTTCGACTCGATTTCCCCAATCATGTTGATGCCATACATAGATAATGGCCAAGGTGATGACAACATGTTTAACAGTGTTTGAGGTACATGCACCTTGTCCGCATAAATCTGGTACTTGTGGCATTTCCTGGCATATTGGATGCAATTGGTTTCCATAGTTAACCAGTAGTATCCAACTCTTAGAATCTTCTTGGACATAGCATATCTACTGGCATGAGTGCCAAATGTTCCTTCATGAATATCTTGCATTAACAAGTACGCTTCTCGTCTGTCAACACACCTAAGCAAAACCATGTCATGATTATTTTGTAAAGTACATAATTACTTAGAAAGAACTTGGATACCAGTCTCCTCAAAGTTTTCTTGTCAAGTGATGTAGCATCAACTAGATACTCCTGAGTCTGAAGATATTTCTTAATATCGTGAAACCACGATTTCCCATCTGTTTCTTCTTCCACCATCTGACAATAAGCTGGCTTAGTTTTCCTCTTGATTTGGATGAGTTTCGCTTCATTTACAACTCAACCTTTCAAGTTGAGGCTAGCATAGCCAATGCATCAGCGATGTGATTTTCATCACTCGGGACATGTTTGAAAGTGATATCATCAAAGTATTCGATCATTTCCACAATATAAGCTCAGTATGGGATTAACTTCTCATCTTGGGTCTCCCATTTACCTTTTACCTAATAGACCACTAGAACTGACTCACCACTCACTTCAAGAATTTTAATGTGAAGGTCAATTGTTGCTTCAAGGCCCAAGATACAAGCTTCATACTCGGCAATATTGTTGGTACGCTCAAAGCATAATCGGGCTGTGAACAGAGTGTAATCACCGTCCGAATTCATCAAAATGGCGCCTATGCCATGCCTATTATAGTTGGAAGAACCATCGTACATCATTTTCCACCAGGAATCGGGCTCGGGACCCTCATCTAGACCTGGCTCTTCATAATCCTTCTTTATCAACATAATATCTTCATCGAGGAAGTCAACCTTCATAGGTTCATAATCTTCTACCGGCTGATCGGCAAGGTAATCTGACAAGATGCTACCCTTGATAGAATTCTAAACAACGTACTAGATGCCATATTCTGATTATAACATGTGCCAACGGGCGAGTCTTCCTGTCTGAGCAAGCTTCTCAAAAATATACTTTATCGGATCCTTTTTTGATATTAACAAAATAGTATGACATTTCATGTACTAACTCAAACGCTTGACAGCCCATGCCAAAGCACAACAAGTCTTCTCTAAAAGTGACTGTTGACTTTCACAATCAGTGAACTTCTTGCTCAAATAGTAGATGGCGTGCTCTTTGCATCCAGACTCATCATATTGGCCCAACACGCAACCCATTGATCCTTCGAGCACAGTCAAGTACATGAAAATAGGCTTTCCAGGAACATGAGGAATTAAGATCGGAGGCTCTTGAAGGAAACCCTTGATCTTATCAAAAGCTTGCTGACAATCTAAATTCCAAACAACTGTCTGATCTTTACGCAACAACTTGAAGATTGTCTCATAGGTAGGAGTCATGTTGAAAATAAATCTAGAGATATAATTCAGCCTTTCCAAGGAAACCCCTAACTTGTTTTTCAGTCTGCGGAGCCAACATCTCTTGAATAGCTCGAACCTTGTCAAGATCCACCTCAATCCCTCATTGACTAACAATGAAATCGAGCAGCTTCCTAGATCTTACCCCGAAAGTGCACTTGGCAGGATTCAGCCTTAACTGATATTTCCCGAGCCTCTCAAACAACTTCAAAAGATGGTCCAGATGATCCTCTTCACTATGAGATTTGGCGATCATGTCATTGATATACACTTCTATCTCTTTGTGCATCATGTCATAAAAAAGTGCGACCATAGCTCTCTGATAAGTGGCCTCAACATTCTTTAGACCGAAGGGCATGACCTTATAACAATAGGTTCCCTAAGGAGTGGTGAAGGTAGTCTTTTCCATATCATCTGGGTCCATCTTGATTTGATTGTAACCGGAAAACCCGTCCATAAATGAGAAGACTACAAAATGAGTCGTATTATCTACCAATGTGTCAATATGTGGCAGAGGGAAATCATTCTTCGGACTAGCTTTGCTCAGATCCCTATAATCCACGCACATTCTGACTTTTCTGTCTTTATTTGGCACATATAAAATATTGGCCATCCATTTTGGATATTTTGACACTGCTAGGAAACCTGCATTAATCTGCTTTTTGACCTCATCCCGAATCTTGAGAGCCATGTCAGGCCTAGTCCTCCAGAGCGTCTGTTTGATGGGCGGACATTATGGTCAAAGCGATAATTTGTGGACCATTATGCCAGTGTCTAATCCAGGCATGTCTTGGTATGACCAAGCAAATACATCAACATACACTTCTAAAAGCTTCACTAGTCTCTGCTTGATTTCTGCCCCAAGTGTTGCCCCAATCTTGACCTCCTTCTTGTCTTCATCGGTGCCAACATTAATAACATCCACTTGCTCCTTGTGAGGTTGAAGTTCTGTGTACTCATATTCAACCATCTTTGCCAGTTCATTTGGAATCTCAAAATCTTAATCATCCTCATCTTCGGCTTGGTATATGGGTGAATCAAAGTCAGGAGGGAAAACAAAGTCATTAGATTCAACGGGTTTAGGAAATTCTCTGTATGTTTGGAATAACTTGATTTATTAAAACACACAAAGATAAATACAACAGAACAAGGGAAATATATTTTTGCTGGTTTTCAAAATATTGCCATTTTCTTTAAAGTAAAAGCAAAAAATAGTAAATGAAACAAAATGAGGAGTTTAACAAAACATCTTCATTAACCATAATAGCTTTGAAAGCACGGGGCCATACAAAATGATCTTATAGCCTTGGGCATGGCTATGGAAATTGAAAACAACAAGAAAACAACAACAAATTACTTCAGCATAGGAAAGATAACAGAAATCTCAACAGCTTCCCAGTTGTCCAAACCGGCTTCGCAATGATACAATAGGTGATCAACATCTTCATCTTTAAAATCCTCCTCAACAACGTTGATTTGGAAACCCCCACTAATAATCACTTTTTAATGGTCTTCGAGCGTCCTTTGACAAAAGTTGATGTTCCATCACGAGTTGGTTTGTAACCAAAACCCTGGCGACCTGATCTTGTTTCCACTTGAATAACCTTTCCCCATCCTACGGGAGTACCTTCTTGCAGCGTAGACCTTATACTTTGAGCAGACACGAAGGATGGACCACTTTTAACCACTGTTTCTTCCATCTCCACCATCACAATATTAGCTATCTCAAGTGCTTGGAAAGAAGTTTCCAACGCATCTTCATTAGCTTTAATATATCTAAACAACGATAGTTTGTTCACCATCAAGTCCTCTTAACCATGTACAATTACCACTTTGTCATCCACAACAAATTTCATCGTTTGATGTAGGGTAGAAGTTACTGTACCGACTGCATGAATCCATGGTGGTCCCAACAGGCAGCTGTAAGCTGGATTAATTTCCATCACATGAAACTTAATGTCAAACATACGGGGACCTATCATAACTGATATCTCTACTTATCTAACCACGGTCCTCCTTAAACCATCAAAGGCTTTAACAATCAACGATGTTGGCCTCATGTCTACCCCTTTATATGCCAGTTTGGAAAGCATTCTTCTAGGCAGCTTATTCAGAGAAGATCTGGTATCAACCATAACTCGCGCCAAAGCATCTTCTTGGAACCTTACATATACTGGAAGCATACAGTTGTGATTAGTTCCCTCTCTAAGCAACTCTTCATTGCTGAAACTCTGAGTGTTGCAAGCAATACTATTGGCAATTACAAAATCGAATTGACCAATCATTATGTCCTGTGTCACATGTGCCTGAGCTAACACCTTCTGTAAAGCTACCCTGTGAGCAGGAGAATTCATTAAGAGAGACATAATCGATATCTTGGAAGGAGTTTGGTGAAGCTAATCAATGACTTTATAAACACTTTCAAATGATCCTTAGAAATTCAGCATCTTCTTCGTTCAACGTCACTTCTTTGTTTTTGGTAGGCACCGCAGTGGTTGTTTCTTTTTTAGGAGCCACAATTATTTTTTGCTGATAAATTCGACCACTGCAGGTCATCTTACTAGTCCCATCAATATTTGTTACACCTGCCTAATTATCCTTCACTTCTTCATTCTGAGCAACCTTTTCTGACTCTTGATCGATCACAGTCATGTCATACTTCTAAGGTACAACCTTTGTATCTTCAAGGTGGAACGAACTAGGCCTTTGAATGATGATCGGTCTAGGTTGATCAATTTTTGAAATAGAAGGCTTAGGGATGTTCAAAATAGGCCTAGAAATATTGAAGATTGGAATCACTAAACTAAAGCCAAACACATTAAACACAGGCACTTTTTCACTAGTTTTTGGTAGATTGAAAATGGGCTCAACCACCGATACCTCACCCCTTCTCATTTTACTGCATACCTGTAAAAATCCATTATCGATCAACCTTTGAACATCTCTTTGAACCATAAAACATCCTTTGGGGTCAACAACGCACTCTTCACAATCAGAATGAACACCTTCGATCAGACCAGCCTCTACTAACTTTTCATGGAATGACTGCAACAAAGTTCTGATTTTTGACACATCAAGGATTACCTTCTCATCAGATGCCTCTTCTTTAGCATGGACTCCCCCATGGTTAGGAAAGGGATTATTCTTAACATTTAGTTGAACATAACCGAAAGATAAGATATTTTTCTCCATTAATTTCCTGACGATAAGTTTTAGAGCAAGACATCTCTCCAGGTCGTGTCCGGCAACACCCTCATGAAATAAACAATGAGCGTTTGGGTTATAGTAAGGAGATGAAGTATCTGAGGGTGGTCCCAATGGTCTAGTTGTTATCAGCCCTTGTTGCACTAAAGATGGGTATAATTTAGTATAAATAATCGGGATTGGATGAATGAGAGGTTTTCCTGCTAGTCTTCTATTTTGAAAGTTCTGTCTAGGAGTGATCCGCTGTCGCGCACGGATCAAAAACGAATATTTTTTTGAAAAAGTAGTCAAGGGAAGCGACACTCGGATATCGTATCGCAAGGATTCTTGTATTATTTCAACCAACTAAAGAAAAGGTTTATGGGGGTTTGAATTTCGATTAAAAGAAAAATTATGCATATAAGTAATTAAAATAAGTGATTATAAAAATAAGCTAAAATGGCAAATCCTACTGATTCAGATTCTGACTTATCATCGACTACTATAACACCAATCCCTAAGTGGCTTCAATCCTATTAGATTATGACATTAATCATACAAGCGCTTATCAAAATTATACGAATTATGTTCCTGTTTACCGAATTAAGAAAACGATTAAGAATATCACGAGTTAACAAATTAAGCAAACGATAACATGCAATTAAATTTAGGAACATGCATACAATCGAAGTTAATTAATTCTATCCTATGAACACAATCGAATTAAGAAAATGATTGTAATCAAATTAAGAAAATGACTTCATAAAAAAGAATTGAACAGAAATCAAATTAAATTGGTATTAGAATAAGCTCAATGCGATGGAACCCATAAGCAGTAAAATTTGCATACGGGAATTAGTTCTCCATAAAAATCGTACAAAAACCAAAAGTAAAATTTGTGAAAAGAAGATTATGAACAGTAGCACGGCTGCTACTAGGTATAGGGAAGCGACACAAAATCCAGTTCTAACCCAACTGGGTCAAAAAATATAAAAAACCGACCCAAAACTAAATATTTCTAACGACAGATTTCGTTTCATGACTTCAACGAATTATTTGAGTTTGTTACACTCCGAATCAACTTCTTTCTCAAACATGAAAGTTGTATCTCTCTGTCTCAGTTTTCAATGTCTGGTAGAACGCATAAATCCGATTCTCATAGCTCCTGTTATGATCCGAACAGTGGACAGATATCAAATAATTGTTAATGTTGAAAATAAGCTGCGAAAATAGATTAAAGGCAAACAAAGACTTAATTATAAAAACATAATAAAATAGTAATATAAAAAAAACAAACTAAGGAAATTCCTAAGTAAAAACATAAGAGAATGTGCATTAAGATGCACTGATCAAATTCCCTCACAGTTGAACTTTTGCACTCCGAGCAAAATATTATCAAGACTCATGAAAAACAATAGCATTCAGATACTCATTCTAGGCTGTAAACTCTTCTTTGGTCAAGATTACATTGATATGTACTAATTTTGCACACTAAGGATATCGTAAGAACACAAATCTGCAATTGTGCGGTCATAAAGCTCCCTCCTATACAAACCAATCCAAATCATGTTCTTAAGCTTAAGCCTAATTTACTCATCCTCCTTTTTGCTCTCTTTCATCCTAATGCAGTCATATTAAGCCCGTTATCTAGTCAAACACTTGGTAAATACGCTTGTTAGTAACTATGATCCATATCTTTTCAACAATTCAAAATTAAATACTTTTTTGTTTGTGAAGGTTTCACAACCATTAGTCTAAGTGATCGGGTGAGGGTCACACAACTTAAAAGGCGGATTCCTATTTAGATTTCTTATTAAGCACGAAATCATTCACTTATTTGCATCACCTTAAATACTTAGTGTGTGATTTCTAGATGGTGATGGCTGCTAGATAAACTACTTAAGAGCTATTAAAGGATGAGAACTCAAGGATATGTCATAACAAGTATTTAAGTTGATTTCCATATTCGGGAGACTTAAGGTGTTAAAACGGTACCGATCTTATAAAATTTTCCCAAGTCTCCACAATCTAACCTCAAATTAATCTATAGCCTAAAAACTTCAAAAGATGCATTATGTTTTAAAGTAATTTTTTTTTTTTAAATTTAAGAACAAAACAAAACAAAGAAAACAAAATAAAGAAATGGTTCCCTACCCCACACTTAAAATATGTATTGTCCTCAATGAAAGGATATAACTATTAAATAAGAGTGAGAGAAAGGAAAGAACACACCCAGGTAGTCAAGGTAGATAGGTGATCATATAAGAAGCTTTTCCCAAAGAGATTTTCTACAGTCTCCTCTTCCAAAGTGGGGAGTAATTTTAGGTAGCATCCATCACCCTTGAAATTTGTATTAGTGCCTTCGCCTTTTATTCCAGGATCAAAGAAGAATATTCGATAGGTAAAAATGTCGAATGGGCACGTGAATGTGATCTCTTTTTTTACAACATCAAGAATCAGAGGATTAAAGAGTTGCCTCACTAACTTTCTTCCATCTTCAATCGAGGTCCATCCAATTCCCTTCTTATGTTTCTTCAAAACCTGAAAAAGCTTATTTTGTTTATAAAAATCAAGGTTAGAAGAAATTATAATTGGAAGCTTTTTATCCATATCTAAATAAGCATAATTCAGATTGTTATGAAGTGATTTAAGCTCTAAGTGATGAGGTTGTTCAATGGATGGCACGGTCGGGGAAGTCAGGATATCAAAAGCTTCAACCGCATAAACGACATCATAAAAAGTATCACCCTGCAAGGCAGCATTAATCTCAACACAAACAGAGCCAATGTTAGTGTCGGTACATGAATTGCAAGAGAAAGTATCATCAAAATCTGCTAATGATGGAAAATTAAACAACAATTTAGAATGAGTATTATCAACTAAATCAGACAGTAACTCTTTTGGATAAACTACTGTTTGGGCAGGTAATTGGTTTAATTCTAGAACTTGTTGCATGGCATTCACTACAGTGGCAAGCTGTCTAATCTGTGTCTGCAAAGTCTGAATACGAGAATATGTTCGTTGCTAAAATTGGAGATCATTTATACCCATTTTCTTGACAAGGTCCTCTAGTGAAGGTCTGGGAAGTGTATTAATCCAGATTTTAATTTAAAAGGTACAATAATAGTAGGATATTTCATACATAAAGTATTATAATTCATATCATGGGCAACAAGTTCTCTAAGAGTTCTTTGATTTTTCATATTAAATTTAATAGGAAAAAAATCAATAAAGAAAAAGAATACCCAGAACTACTTCAGCAATGCAGCAACAATTAGGAAAACACCAACAATTTCCCTATTTAGAAAAAGAATGGAAAAATAGAAAAGCGAATAAAATAAAATCTAAAAACTATGAAAATATAACTAAAAATCAAATCAAATCAGAATAAATCTCTACAAAAAAATCGGATTTTTTTTGAAAATATCAAAATAGAAAATAATTAAATAAAATAGAATCATAAGGAATTTGCGATTTTCAGGGTCAAAATCTTTTAGAATTTTATTCTAAATGAGTATTGTTCAGCCATTTTTTTTTCTGATTTACTAGAAAAAATTCGGAGCAAATCGAAACAATAACTTCGAAACTCACTTGTTAGGCTGAAACGTTTACCATTGCACTGCAACCCTAAAAATTAACACACAAAAAAAACCAAAAAACCAAAAAAAATCTAACAAAACTTTAAACTAGAATTCTAAAATTGGTTAAAATCAACAAGAATTCCCCGGCAATGGCGCCAATTTGATCCGCTGTCGCGTACAGATTAAAAACGAGTATCTTTGAAAACGTGGTAAAGGGAAGCGACACTCGGATGTCGTATCACAAGGATTCTTGTATTATTTCAACCATCTAAAGAAAAGGTTTATGGGGTTTGAATTTTGATTAAAATAAAAATTGTGCATATAAGTAATTAAAATAAGGGATTATGAAAATAAGCTAAAACGACTAAACCTACTGATTCAGATTTCGACTTATCATCGACTATTATAACATCAATCCCTAAGCGGCTTCAATTATATTCGATTATGATATTAATCAGACAAGCGCTTATCAAAATCATACGAATTTTGTTCCTGTTTACCGAATTAAGCAAACGGTTAAGAATATGACAAGTTAACGAATTAAGCAAATGATAACACGCAATTAAATTTAGGAACATGCGTACAATCGAAATTAATCAATTATATACTATGAACACAATCGAATTAAGCAAACAATTGTAATCAAATTAAGCAAATGACTTCATAGAAAATAATTGAATAGAAATTGAATTAAATTGGTATTAGAATAACCTCAAAGTGATGGAACCCATAAGCAGCAGGATTTGCCTTGGGGAATTAGTTCTCCATAAAAATCGTACAAAAACCAAAAGTAAAATTTATGAAAAGAAGGTTATGAACGGTAGCACAGCTGCTACTAGGTATAGGGAAGCATCACAAAATTCGGTTCTAACCCAACTGGGTCAAAAAATATAAAAAAAAATCCGACCCAAAACTAAATATTTCTAACGACAGATTTTGGGTCATAACTTCAACGAATTATTTGAGTCTTCTACATTCCGATTCAGCTTCTTTCTCAAACATGAAAGTTGTAGCTCTTTGTCTCTGCTTTTCAACATCTGGTAGAACGCATAAATTCGATTCTCGTAGCTCCTGTTATGATCTGAACAGTGGACATATATCAAATAACTGTTAATGCTGAAAATAAGTTGCGAAAATAGATTAAAGGCAAATAAAGACTTAATTCTAAAAACATAATAAAACAGTAAAATAAACAAAATAAACTAAGGAAATGTCTAAGTAAAAACACAAGAGAATGTGCAATAAGATGCACTGATCAGGGAGCTTGAGATCGAGGTTGTTGTTGTTATTGGTAAGCCGAAGCATTGGGTGCTCGTTGATAGCTTTATTGTTCTTGCATTAGTTAATAGGTCGGTGCCTGCTGCATTGTCTATAAGCTGGAACCTGATTGTTAAATGTGGGTGTGACAGCTGCCACATATGGTTGTTGGACATATTGCACATGGTACATCGGTTGCTGAACATAACCTTGTTGAGGTTGCTGATATTGCTGGTAAAGTTGTTTCTAAGACTGGTTCCTTCCTTTTTCTTGTGAAAAATGCTACCAGACATCTTGGAATTATTATTACTTGAACTTTCAAAAGCATTGGTCATTTTCCCATTCTTCATTCCCAATTCCACCCTTACACCTACAGCCACAATGTCAAAAAAGTTGGTTGTCACACTTTTGATCATCTTCTCATAAAATTTTAGCCTCACCGTGTCTTCAAACCAATCAGTCAGCTCTTTCTTGGTTAGAGAAGGCTCTACCAGAGAGGAAGTCTACCTCCAATATTGTGCGTATTCATTAAAGGACTCAAAACCCTTCTGCGACATGCTTAAAAGTTGCCTTCTATCCGGAGCCAAATCCATATTGTATTTGTAATGCTTATCAAAAGCGTCAGCCAAATCCTGAATGCTATGGATGTGGGATTGATCTAAGCTTAGATACCACTTGGTAGATGCCCTTTTCAAACTATCCTAGAAACAATGGATCATCAACTTATCACCGTCCACATGAGCGACCATTCTCCTATAGTACATAATCATGTGCGTCTTTGGACAAGTTGCATCTGAGTATTGCTCAAAATTGGGAATTTTAAACTTTGGAGGGATTACCAATCCAGACACTAGGCACATATCTCTAGTGTCAGTACCAAAGATGTTGTTTCCTTCAATTGCTCTTACCTTCCTTCCAATGGTCTCTACACTTTCCTTCAACCTTTTATGAAGTTTGTCCCCTTCTTCAGACATATTAGGGATCTTGTATGCCTATTTTTGGTTGTGAAAATAAGGACGTGTTTGAGCTTGTACAACAGCCAGAGTATAAGTTGGAATAACTTGAGGAATTTATAACCCCAAAAGGATTGCTTGTTGAGTAGTTAGCATTATGAAAGGTGGAGGCACAAACCCTGAGATAATCTATAAGGTGGTACATTTGCAGCATTGACTATTGTTGGTGTCAGTTCCACAGTTTCATTTGTGATTTCAGAAACTACAGTGGTTTGGGTGTCTATCTTTGCTTTGATAATCTACAGTACTTTTATGATATTCCCCACACTTCCATACAAGTCTTCAAGTTCATCATTAACCATTTCCATTTCCATGTTTTGCTTAGCCATTCTTTGACGGGCTTGGGCTCGGGTGTTGTACTGGTGTTGAGAATTCAGTGTGAACAACTGGTGATGAGACAACAAGATGAGCCACAAAACAAAAAATGCATATGCAATGTTTATGAATGCCAACGAAAAAAAAAAACAAAACATTCAAAGAACCCAAAAATGAGTTTACAAACATTATAACAATGGAGAATAAACACAGAACAGAACAACACTTCCATAAATTAAAGACCGAGAGTTTTATAAAACATCCATTACACATTCAAAAGCCAGAGTATAAGTCTTAATAAAAATAAAATAGAAAAGTAGAAACTAAGGCCTAATTCTTCTGACGAGAGGATCCTTCGTCTCCTTGTGAATTCTCTTCTTTATTCTGATGGAGCAGTTTTTGAAGTTCTTCATTTTCTTGAACAATCATGAAGTATTTGTCCCTCCAAGCCTTATCCTCCCTTTTAGCTTTAACCAAAGAAGTCTCCAATTCCTCCACATAGATAGGATCCTTTGGAGCTACAGGAATTGGCTCAAAACGAGTGTAGAACATCTTCAAAGCTCTCTCCTTAGCCCATAACCAGTAAGATTCTAAGACAGAGCAGTCAGAGCAACCCAAAGCAGTCATCCCCTGCGTGTGAACATGATGCCAAGCATACACAATTTGAGCCTTGAGCACTAGTTTTTTTTCTCTTCTTTAAAGAAAAATATCTTCAAAAAGATCTAATCATGCTTATCCTTCATTGGGTGTCCAAGCTGACGGCGAGCTAGGATAGATTTGTAGCTGATACATCCCTTCGTGCCAAGAAGAGACACGTTAGGGAAATCTCCGCAGCTATGGATCATGGCGACTCTTCCATACATGGGATTATATCACTTGATGTCTGAGTGCTTGAGTGATAAAATCTTTTCTGTCCACGAGAGTTCGTCCTTCATATCCCAGAGTAATGTTGACCTTGGCAAGTGAAAAATAAACCACTTGTAAATGAGAGATGTGCAACAAATGATCTGGCTTTCCCTATAATGGTTCTTCAGATGGATGGAATAATATGCGTCAGCCAATAGAGTGGGAACAAGATTCTTGATCAGGAAGATGTTGATAGCGTTCTTGTCAACAAAATAGTCAATATTCAGGAACAAGAAAAGTCCATAAATTAATAGTGCCAGGGTGGCCTCAAATGCTTATGGATCCTTTAAGTTTGCATAATGCTGAGTTTCTCAAACAAAAATATAGTGGGTAATCTGGAGAAACCTTCTTTGACAGTCATATGAGCCTGTATTTCTGTCAGCTCTAGATGCATAGCCTCAGCAATAACCTTTCCACTTGGAATCTCTTCTCTTCCAGAAAATGGCTTAGAAGTGACACATAATCCCATCAACATAGAGTATTCCTCCAATCTCAATAGCAGTTGGTAATCTGGAAAAGTGAAGCAATGATAGATTGGATTGTAGAACTGCACAAGTGCCACTAACATCTCTTGATCCACTTGGAGTTTCAACAATGGCAAAATACTCTCATATTTGTCTTTAAACGCCATATGATCTTCCATTAGGCCTCCCAGCTTCCTCAGATTTTCCAACTTTGGGCTTTTGATTATGTATCCTGGAGTTACTCCCTTTCTAGAATACATTTTATAATGTCTGCAAAACAAATTTAGGTTCCTTGAATGGTTAGAAAAACATGAATGTTATGCGAATGAAATTGGTTTTAAGGAACTCAAGAGATAAATTGCATAGAGAAACACTTTTCAAAAAGAAACTTCAATTCATTAATAATGAGAAAAGTTACAACTTAGAAGTACCAAATAAGAAACTCAAAATACAAAAGGAGACAACTAGAATCAATGCGTCTCAAAAGATCCTATCTAAGAAGGTCATATCCCATGCATCCTCTTCTACTTCTTCATTTCAGTGTTCTCTAACACAAGCTTGTCGAAGATCCCTTTCCAAGCACTAGATGTAGAAGGAATGTCTGAATACTCATGAATACTAGGAACTGGTTGTATGCTAGAGAAAAGTAAATTTTTTTGTGCTATATGCCTCTCTACAACACGCCTCTCGAGCAACTCGATCAATTCATCTTTCTCCCTTAATTGATTCTTCATCTCCATCTGTTCAGCATAAATGACATGGTACTTTCATTCCCATGTGTCTTGTTCCAACTTCATCCTTGCCAACGCTTCTTGATATTTTTCCATACACTCAATAGGAATGGTAGATGACGATGCAACAACAGGTTGTGAAGGCTTCTCAAGGAGATATGGCATCTTTAGGTCATGAGCTCGAGATCGAACCCACTGAATAAAAGGATCAAAAGCCACACAACCTCTTCCCAAAATCATTCTTAGTCCTCTTATGAATTTCCCCCCAAGCATGTAAAACTCTATCCTTGGTCTCTGCACTGGCCTCCTCATTCAGGTAAAAGAAACCATACAATAGGATGTTGTTAGGCTTTTCCTTCATAGGGAACCCAAATTGACGCCTCGCAAGAATAGGATTGTAGATAATTCCCTCTCGTATACCAAGAAGCGATACGTTAGGAAAGGAACAACAACTATCAATGATGACTCCCTTGTCGTAGGTTGGGTCGTACCAATGCACATCGATATGAGTAAGAGACATGAGTCTTTGAGACCATCGAAGCTTGTTTGGATTTTTCTTGAAGAGCTCTGTAACACCCCAAAATTTAATTGAAATATTTATTTAATTTATTTAAATAAGAATATTCGCATTTCAGGGATTTTCGGTGGTTTTGTGTAATATTGGAAATTAATGCATTTTGGGTTATTTGTTTTGAATAATAGTATATAATATGGATATATTAATATTATTATTAACTAAAATAAATATAAGATGAATAAGGGCATTTTAGACAATTTAAAGGAGTTAGTGAGGGTATTATGGGAAAAACCCAATTGTGAGGACCAAAACTAGGTTTAACAAAAAGTAAAACATGATGGAATTAGGATCATTTGTTAGACCGTGAAAAGAATGGAGGCCAGAACTCTGAAGAGGGAGATTGGAGGCAGAAGCTTCGAAAGATTCCCTGAAATATTTGAGAAGGCTTTGATCGACAATTAAGGTATGAGGAGTATTACCTTCATGATTTTCCATGTGTAAATTCAATGTATTTAAGGTCGATTTAAGGGTTTAAGGGATTTTGGGGTTGATTGTGAGAAAAAGGGATTTTGGCCTTTGTGGCCTAAATCTAGTATTGAGATGTTAACCATGGGAATTCATTGGAGAAAAAGGGAAACTAGGTCTCTGTGGCCAAAACTCTGATTTGACATTGGTCTAAACCTGTAGGGAAATTTGATAGTGAGAACTCTGATGATTGTAGTGTAGTGGTAAGTATTCTTAAGAGTTAGAGGGTGGATATGAGAAAACGTGATCTTTATCCTTCGTGGCCTAAATCTATTATTTGTGAATCTAACCGGGGAATTCATTGGGGAAAAGGGAAGTTAGGCCTCATGGCCAAAACCATGAATTGTTATTTGTCTAACCCTGAAGGGATAGGAATATTAGATATTGAGTAATTCTAATGAGTAGGGATAATGGTAGGGAAATTTGTGATTTAGGGCGTGAATATGATACGAAATTGGCCTAATAAACCATAGGTTTTGTACCTTTGTCGCCGTACAACCTTAGGGATGATTTAGAGATGTTTAAGGGCATTGGGGAAGTGAATCGTGATGATATTTGGGTGGAATTAAGTTCTGGTGCATAGCAGAGTTTGTTGTCATCACACTGTTCCCTTAGCGAAGAATGCTTCGCCTAGAGAACATGCCAGCGAACGTAGCAGAGTTTTGCAAATGTTAATCGTGTGTGTAACACCCTTTTCTACCCCACAATTATTAAGGAAAAATAACACAGATGTCAGAGTAAATTATTAAATGTCATAAAAGCCACCAAAAAGGGCGTACATTTCTCGATCTCTCAAAATAAGTCAATGCTTCATATACAACGAGTTTTCTCAAAATACATCAAATTGCTCAAAGCAGCGGAACTCGAAACATAACTCAAGATTTTCCTCATATAAGAAGGTAAGAAAAATAACTCAACGGTATATATTTTAACTCAAAAGAACCCAACCCGATGTTACATAGCAGAGCAAGACCCTCTAAGTTAACCAAAAAGGCTAACGATTCAATGACTTCAAAAATAATCCTCGACGACATCCACGGCTAAACCTGGTCATCTACACGTTACCCACGTGGAGGTAACATTCAAACAGGCAGGGTGAGTAAAAAATTCATAATAATCAATGTATAACAATCAACATGTAAAACAACGTCATAATCATATTCAACACATTCATATCCTTCAATATGTCTCAAAGGTTACAACATCATAATTCATACAAAAAGACTCATAAATGCAATGCGACAATACTCAATGCATGTGGTATAAATCACCACAGCTCGATGGACACTGGGCCATCAACCCTCCATAGATCCCCATCAATAGGATCGATTCTACTAGAGAACCGGAGCACATCAAAACACTTCACATCCACACAGTGAGATTGAAGCCAAAGTAATCGAGGTCCTGAACCGAAGTCCGGATGCACATGAATGCATAATGCACACATAAATAATAATCCTCATCGTAACAACATATGGGGCATCATCATTCATCATATTCATCATCATCACATAAATCATCATATCTCATGTTATCGCATAATTCATCAAAATAATGGTAATATCATAATACATCATGTCATCATAGCTCATCATAATAATCATCATCATACATCATGTCATCATATAATCATAATAATCATCACCATACATCATAGAAATCATCATATAATCATATACAAATCACGTAGCCCTCACAGTCATACTCATATTAATTCATCATATTATCACATATTAATTCATAATTATACTCACGGTAATTCTCATATTATTGCCTATTAATCACATATTACCACAATTAATTCATCATAGTATCACATATTACCACAGTTACCCTCATGGTAATTCATCATGAAAATCGCAGCATCAAAACATCAAGACATCACTGAACCAGAACATGATTCATTAATGGAACATATACCCAATTGACTTCTCAAACATAATTAAATATAAAAATATTGGGAAACTAATTCCCTTATCTATACTATGTATAGCCTTGTTCATTAGCTTTCCAACGCTTCAAACGGGGGCCAAAACGGACTTACGGATCAAAAGTTACGTCCAAAACGATTTCTACTGAAAACATGAACAGTCGTGACGGACAGCAAAACGCTGTTACGCTGCAGAACCTAAATCAACCCAAAAGTCCACACGATTCACTTCCCCAATGCCCCCAAAACATCCATAAATCACCTACGGCGATAAAGGCACAAAACATACAGTTTATTAGGCCAATCCCATAACATATTCACGTCTTAAATCACAATTTCCCTACAACTGCCCAAAGGCATTAGAGTTACTCACATTTGAATATTCATATTCCTTCAGGGTCAGACATATAACAATTCAAGGTTTTAGCCACGAGGGCCTAAGGTTTCCTTATTCTCATCTCTATGCTCAAACAGTCAGGAATACTAACCACTAACCACAACCATCAGGGTCTCACTATCAATTTCCCTATTTTCTCACAATAAACCCAAAATCCCTTAAATCTTAAATCAACCATAAACGCATCGAAAGGTATACATGGAAAATCATGAAAATCTATACTCCCCATACCTTAATCGTTGATCAAAGTCTTCTCAAATATCTCAGGGAATCCTCTGAAGCTTTTTGCCTCCAATCTCCCTTTTCAGAGCTCTGGCCTTCATTCCTTTCACGGTCTAAAAAAATGAATCTCAATTCCTTCATATTTTCCTTTTTATTAAACCTAGACTTAGACCTCATAATTTGGGCTTTTCCCATAACACCCTCACTAACTCCTCTTAAATGTCCAATTTCCCCTTCTTTCACTTATATTTATTTTAATTAGTAATAATATTAATATATTCATATTATATATTATTATTCAAAATAAATACCCCAAAAATGCATTACTTCCCAATATTCCGCAAAACACCGCAAAATCACCGAAATTGAATATTCTCAATTAAATAAATAAATTAAAATATTCTGATTAAATTTGGGGTGTTACAACTCTCCCCCACTTAAAAGAATTTTCGCCCTCGAAAATTAGCTCAAGAAAACAGAGTCAGATACGACTCCCTCAACTGATCTCCATGCTCCCAAATCCAACTTTCTCCAGTTGGTCCTCCCCACAATACCTTTACCAAGGCAATCTCTTTACCTCGAAGTTGCTTCTCGTTCATCAATCCTAACTAGCAATGCTTCAACAGTCAAATCATCTTGCACTTGTACATCATCCATCTCAATCACATGCGACGGATATAGAATGTACTTCCTCAACTGAAACTCAAGAAACACATCATGCAAATTCACAAGCGACATCGGTAAAACAGTCTAACATGCTACTTCTCCCATGCTTCCGCTGCGCCACTCTGATACATACCAATAAAACACGGTGTGAGCTTTCGAGACTTTAAAGCTCGACCAACACCAGTTACCAGCGTAACTCTTAAAACACACGATCTCTCCGTTGAAATTCAAGTGCTTTCCTCTTCTTATCATGGTAACTCTTCTGACGACCCTGCGAAACATTCATCTTTTCCTTAGATCCTCTTGATCTTTTTAGTCGTGACTTACGCAATCTCAGGTCCGAGTACACCACTCTCCCCTTACTCATATCAACACAACGGAGTCCTACACCTCCTACCATACAAATCCTCATACGGTGCCACTCCGATACTAGAATGGTAACTGTCATCGTAGGTAAACTCAACCAATGACAAATACTACCCCCCTGATCCATCTTGATCCAACACACAAGCTATCAAAAAATCCTCTAAATACTGGATAGTTCTCTCTGTTTGTCCATCCGTCCGCGGATGATAGGCAGAGTTCAACTTCAACATGGTACCCAAAGCGTCTGCAAACTCTCCCAAAATCTCGATGTAAATCTCAGATTTCCATCTGACACAATATTCGACGATATCTCATACAACTTTATGACTTCCTTAATATACATCTCAGCTAGCTTCAACATAGAATGATTAATCCTCATTGGTATAAAATGAGCTGATCTAGTCAATCTACCCAAAATCCCCCAAATTGAATCATATCCCTCTCACAGTCTTTGGCAATCCCGACACAAAATCCATGGAAATACTATCCCATTTCAACTCTAGAATATTCAATGGTTGCATCATACCCAACGGTCTCGGATGTTTAATCTTCAACTTTCGATAAGTCTAACCAGCATATACAAACTCAACCACTTCTTTCTTCATCCCTGGCCACCAAAACGATTTCCTCAAATTCGGGTACCTCTTCATAGCATCGAGAGGGATACTCAATCTACCTAAATGTCCTTCTTCAAGAATACTCTTATTCCACTCAACAATATCTGGAACACAAACTCTATCACGACATCTCATGATACCATTTCCATTAATCCAAAAATCATCTCTTCGACTTTAACTCATCAAATTCAACCAATTTACCAACTCAAACCAGATTTCTAACCTTCACGAATCTCATCAAGAACACCACTAGTAAGCTCCAACATACTAAGCTTAACTTCATAAGAAGTCTCTTCACAAACCAAGCTCATATCATGAAATTGCTCAATCAGTTCTAACTCGTTTACCGTAATCATCGGTATATGCAAAGATTTCCAAATCAATGCATCAGCTACCATGTTTGCTTTACCCGAATGGTAATTCAACCCAACACCATCATCCTTTAGAAGTCCCAATCATCTCTTCTTTCTCACAGTCAACTCATTCTGATCAAAGAAGTACTTCGAACTCTTACGATTACTACACATCTTAATTCTCGAACCAAACAAATAAAGCTTCCAAAGCTTCGACACACTCACAACAACAACCAACTCTAAATCATGCGTCATCTAATTCCTCTTATGCCCTTTACGTTACTTTAAAGCATAAGCTAAACTTGCTGATGTTGCATTAACACACCTCCCAATCCCATCAACGAAGCATCACAATGTACCACAATGGTTCTGCCGGATTCGGCAAAATCAAACCTGAGCTGTTATCAGTCATCTCAAAAACTCTTGCAACTTTTCTTCATACTTTGCAGTCCAAAACAAAAGCTTGAACCTTCCTAGTCCACTGCTTCAATGGTAAAGATAACTTGGAAAAATCCTTCAATGAATTCCAATAACAATCTGTCAACCCAAGAAAACTTATAATCTCAAATACAAGTTTTTAGAGCTTCCCATTGTTATACAACTTCAACCTTCGTCATATCAATCACAAACTTTCCCAAATAAGTATGGAAAATCCTGTTCATGCTCTACAAACCCACATGGGGCATTAGTCACACCAAATGGCATCACAAAATACTCATGATGTCCATACCTTATTTTAAAAGCAGTCTCCTGAATATCTTCAGCCTTCACACGAATCTGATGATACCCAGTTCTTAAATCTATCTTACTGGACACACTTGCAACAACCAACTGATCCATCAAATCATCAATCCTCGGAAGTGAACACTTATTCTCGATGGTCACCTTGCTCACTTATCTATAATCCACCCAAAGCCTCACGTAACCTTCTCAAGCAAATCTTCAAGTTGCCTCTTCAACTCTTTCAATTCCAATGCAGGCATACCATATGGAGCCATCAATATTGGACTAGTTCCAAGAACTAAGTCGATCGCAACTCCACTTCGCGTTCTGGCGGTAAATCACTTATCTCATTAGGAAAAAACTTCGGACAATAACAATTAATTGGAAAACCACCAACTTCCCCACTTTCATTAACACTTAAAGTTTCCATCAAAATAAACATCTCAGCACCATCCTGCACCGACTTATCAAAGCAATCTGTAAAAACTTACCTTAACTCAAGGCAATTCACTGCTCACGCCATCTAAGCTTGTAAGACACATATATCCCATCCAACATGACTCCGTTCACTATCAACAAGAGATTAAGGGTGATCAGTCCCTCAAATTGTCAATAGACAGCCCAAAATCATGATGGGGTATAAACCATCTTTACCAAACTATAAGAGCGTTCCTCGACACACTGAGCCACCACTCCACACTTGCAGCATCCTGGAAAAGCACAAGCTTCTCCCCCACTTGAATCATTCCCACTTCTGCAGACAAAGGTTGGAAAACAAACGTGTACCGACAGTGTTTTCACACATATGTCACATATAAGGGAATAAACAACATTAAACAACTTAGTCGGACAGACTGACCTGCTCTGATACCACTAATGTAACACCCTTTTCTACCCCACAATTATTAAGGCAAAATAACACAGATATCAGAGTAAATTATTAAATTTCATAAAAAGCCACCAAAAAGGGCGTACATTTCTCGATGTCTCAAAATAAGTCAATGCTCTGTATACAACGGGTTTTTTCAAAATACATCAAATTGCACAAAGCAGCAGAACTCGAAACATAACTCAAGATTTTCCTCATATGGAAAGGTAATCAAATAACTCAACGGTATATATTTTAACTCAAAAGAATCCAACCTGATGTTACATAGAAGAGCAAGACCCTCTAAGTTAACCAAAAAGGCTAACGACTCAAAGACTTCAAAAATAATCCTCGACGCCATCCACGGCTAAACCTGGTCATCTGCACATTACCCACGTGGAGGTAACATTCAAACAGGCAGGGTGAGTAAAACAATTCATAATAATTAATGTATAACAATCAACATGTAAAACAGTGTCATAATCACATTCAACACATTCATATCCTTCAATATGCCTCAAAGGTCACAACATCATAATTCATACAAAAAGACTCATAAATGCAATCCGACAAGACTTAATGCATGTGGTACTAATCATCACAGCTCGATGGACACTGGGCCATCAACCCTCCATAGATCCCCATCAATAGGATCAATTCTACTAGAGAACCAGAGCACATCAAAACATTTCACATCCACACAGTGGAATTGAAGCCAAAGTAATCGAGGTCCTGAACCGAAGTCCGAATGCACATGAATGCATGATGCACACGTCAATAATAATCCTCATAGTAACAACATATGGTGCATCATCATTCATCATATTCATCGTCATCACATAAATCATCATATCTCATGTTATCGCATAATTCATCAAAATAATGGTAATATCATAATACATCATGTCATCATAGCTCATCATAATAATCATCATCATACATCATGTCATCATATAATCATAATAATCATGGCCATACATCATAGAAATCATCATATAATCATATACAAATCACGTAGCCCTCACAGTCATACTCATATTAATTCATCATATTATCACATATTAATTCATAATTATACTCGCGGTAATTCTCATACTATCTCCTATTAATCACATAAACTTCACAGTCCTACTCATGTTAGTTCATCATATTATCACATATTATCACAGTTACCCTCATGGTAATTCATCATGAAAATCGCAGCATCAAAACATCAAGACATCACTGAACTAGAACATGATTCATTAATAGAACATATACCCAATTGACTTCTCAAACATAATTAGATATAAAAATATTGGGAAACCAATTCCCTTATCTATACTATTTTATAGCCCTGTTCATTAGCTTTCCAACGCTTCGAATGGGGGCCAAAACAAACTTGCGGATCAAAAGTTACGTTTAAAACGATTTCCACTGAAAACATGAACAGTCGTGACGGACAGCAAAACGCTGTTACGCTCCAGAACTTAAACCAACCCAAAAGTCCATACAATTCACTTCCCCAATGCCCCCAAAACATCCCTAAATCATCTACAACGATATAGGCACAAAACTTACGGTTTATTAGGCCAATCCCATAACATGTTCACGTCCAAAATCACAATTTCCCTATAACTTCCCAAAGGCATTAGAGTTACTCACATTTGAATATTCCTATTCCTTCAGGGTCAGACATATAACAATTCAAGTTTTTAGCCATGAAGGCCTAAGTGTTGCACCCTAAAATTTGCTCAACCTATTTCACTTGGTTTATGTTTCAATTGCATTAGCATTTGCATATAGAGTCATGTACATAGTCTAATCATCTGCATAGAATAGCATAACAAGTCATCCAACAAGGGACCAAGTACTATTCTCATCTCTATGAGCCTGTCAAGAGGTTATTGTTCAAATTCAAGCTTAGCCAAGTCATCAGAAAGAAATTGAAGTCTAAAGAAGTCATTGGACCAAGCAGTGGATCTCTCTCCTATCTTGAGTGTATTTGAAGATCATCAAAGAAGTTGTGAGCTGTGGATTGAGCATGGAGGGTATATAGGCATCATGGGAGACCTAGAGGGTCATTTGGAGAAGGAGACAAGTCATTGATGTGATCACAAGAGTTGCAGTTGAAGATAGTCAACTAGGGTTTCATCTGGGTCAACCCTAGGTCAACCCTAGACCAAATGATTGATTGAAAGGCATCAAGGTCTATTTGAGAGATGTGGGGTTCATCATTTGACATGTGGATAAAGATGTGGTGTTGTGCCAAGAAGAAATCAAGAGAAATCAAGAAGAAGAGGAGTTTCTAAATTAGGGTTTCTGGGTAAAATCCCCTGATTTAGGCCAAACTTCCAAGAAAGATAAGTCAAAATTCAAGCTTCAAATGGATCCTTGGCCAACATGAAACTTGTATAGGATCTCAAGACCTTTAATTTGAGTGGTGGAAGACATCAAGGAGATTTATAGAACTCAAGTTATGGTCCTTGCAAGTTACAGGTCGTCTGAGGTATCTGAAATTTTGCCTGTGAAAGTTACTTGTCTTCCAAGCAACTTTTACCCCTCAAGGAGATTTTAAATGGATTTCTGGTCAACATGATAGTTGTTCCTCATTGTCTTAGCTTTCTAGAAAGGTATGGTATGCCCTCATATGATTTGTGGAACTCTACTTATGGTTTTGGCAAGCAAAGGGTATTTTGGTAATTTGAGAATTACAGGTCATTTCAAGCCTATGCCCAAAACTCATACAAGGAAGCTTCAAATGAAAAACTTCACAACATCAAACTTGCTCAAAATGACATTTTGAGTCTAGAAAAGTGATCATGAAAGTTTGGAAAGGCTCATAGCTCAAGGTTTCAAATTTGGTCATTTAAAAAGGGAATTTAATGAATAAAAGTGACCTAAAATTGAGATTTTTCATAACTTGGCCAAATGGGATGAAATTATAGGTCATTTTGATTGGAAAAAATGTTTTAAGAACATTGGCAAAAGTAGATTTTTGAGTTTGGTTCAAAATTTGGAAGTTATGCTAGGTGGCTTACAATGGAAGTAACATATCCAAAATTCAAGGAAAGTGTGCACAAGAAGTTTCTACAAAGTTCTAGAGCTTTCTAATTTCATCTATATATTGAATTGAGAGGCTTCATTCAAGGGTTGGTGATTCATTTTGATCAAAATACCAAGTTTCATCTCATTCTTCCATTTTGCAAATCCATTTCAAACTCTATCAAACCTTCATCAATTTCCAAAATCCTTGATCCTATCATCATCTACATCCTTCATAGATCCAATTTCCATCAAAATCTGTGTGAATTGAAGAGGAATCGTGTGATATCCAACTTTATCATCCAAAGTGCAAGAAGAAGTGGTTACAAGAATCTAAGGCATTGGAGCAAGAACTATTGCATACAGAACCGAGAATCAAGTGTATTGAGCAAGTCCAGAACATTGCAAGCCTTGGATCCAAAGAATTCTACACTTGTTTTCATCATTTACACCAGGTTAGTTTTCCTTTCGAATTGGCTAGACTAGTTAGCATGTTAGAGAATTATTAAGTTAGAATGGTTAGGATTGGTTAGATGATTGTTTCTGGTGAATTTGAGAGTAATTCATGGAGGTTGCCATTGGTGCACCAAGAATGTTAGGGCTTAGAACTCCTAGGTTAGGGCTTGATAATATTGGTTAGATAGCTTAAAATGACCAGCAAAACGTGTAGATTGTGTTAGGGTAAAAATTAGAAGGAATTGGCAAGGTTGATCTCAGTGTATAATGGTGGAGTCAAGGTATTCCAGCTATCGGGTTTGGTTATTGATTGAGTTTCAGAGGAATCCAAGACCATGGCCGTGTAGAGGGGAAGAAGTAGGGCAATTTTTCTCTTTACGGATTTGATTTTCATGGAGGAACGAAGGTGTACGAGCGTGTTGAATTCTGGTTCGCGCGAGCTGCATGCAGGGTTCATCAATGGCGAAACCCTAATTTTGTGGAGAAGACGCATGAGGACCGTTGGATGAGGTCTCCTTTGTTGATTGAAGCCTTGATCGCGTGGCCAGGATTCAAAGATGAATTTGGAGGGAACTCTGGGTGCCAAACGCACCGTTTCATTAAACCATTCTGACTGGGCTTTAGTTGTTCGTGCTATCCACACCCCCAAGCGCCAAGGCCCAATCATTTGCACTATTATTTTTACTATATGCACCGTTTCAGTTTTTTTCCTTTTTGATTTTTTTCTGATCAACTGGGCCCAAACGCGCTTTGCTATGCGCGCCCCCCAGTCTGGGCCCATCATCATGGTTTAACTGGATTAAATACTCACTGAACCCCCTAACCCAATTCATTCATATTAATTTCATCCATTTATTTTTAATTCTTCAAAAAATCATAACAAATAGAAAAATGCTTATTTTTTAGTGGTTGTTTTTTCATTAGGTTCATATTTCTGTTAAGAAAATTAAGAAATAATAAAATTCCAACTTTATTTTGTTTTAGCATTTTTAGAATATTTTTCTTTTAAATAGCTTTTTAAGTGGTTTAGTTTGATGCATGATATTGTTGATTTTAGTTTAGTTAGATGCTTTTACATTTTTGATCCATTCTTTTTAGGGTGATTAACTTAGGACTTTAGCTTGTATATAAAATTTAATTCATAATTTTAGATTAAAATTTTAGATGATTAGTTTAGGTGTGATTAGGAGAATCAAAACTAGGGTTTAGGTGTGACATAGGTGTAGCCAATCAATTCTTTTAGGGGTTGTAGTTTGAATTTTGAGGTATGGGACTATAGGGGTACTATGGGTAGATAATAGATCCCTTAAAAATTACTAGGTTTCCCCTATTCTACTATTACTATTAGTATACTGCTTGTACTTGCTTGACTGTGTGGTGTGCCCTCTCTAGGGTTATTATTTGTCTGTGTGGGGTATTGGGCTTGCTTGGGGCTTGGGGGTTGAGCTGAAGACTTTGATGATGAAGGCCATTGGAGATCAAAAGAATGAAGACCAACTTCCAGAGTTGATGGAGAGCATCTTGCTAGCAGCTGTTGAAGGTTATAGGATCTAGGAGTTAGGCAGAGCTCTAGAGTATAAAGTTTGATTCACAAACATGGAAGGTCTTTCTTGCCTCCATCCCTCTCTATGATGCAGAGTCTCTCTAAGACATTCACCCCCTTCCTTTGGAAGGCTTGGTGGTAGTGTCTAAGAGATAGAACTCTTGAGAGAAATATTCTATGTGTTGTTAGCAGACTGTTTGCCACCTTTGGTGATCAACTAATTGCTTAACACCCCAATTCATTCTTGTGATTGGTTCCTCATTTTGGAGATTGAGAATTGAAGAAAAGCCATTGCAGACTGATGACAGAGACCCTGCTTGAAGGCTTGGATATGAAGACTGATGCTTGCTTGAAGCTTGAGGACAGATGATGATGACTTGAAGGCAGATGCTGATGAAGACTACTGTTGCTGTTTATTTTAGCTGTTTAATTCTTGATGCATTGATTGGTTTTCCCTGACTGTATTGCTTGCTGTTTAACCTGTTAGGTTGAAAGTGAATTCTGTTCACTTTTGCCTGTTGTTTTCTAGGTTCGAGGTTGAGTGGGACTCCCTTGCCTCGCTTGTATTGCTGCATCCATGCATTTTACTGCTTTATTGTATATATGCTATTGTTTCTGTTTCCGTCTATTCCCTTAGGATCTCTGTTTCTCTCTGCGCAAGAGAGGAGCATGATAGACATTAGGTCTTAACCCATGCATGATAACACTAGGTTAGTTTGATTCCCTTTCCAAACCATAAGTTAGAGTTCTGTCTCTTCTTTCTCAAAACAAACAGAAAAACACAATAAATATTTCAAACACAATAAAAGACACTTCTTTCGTAAAAGAATGTGAACTCATCAAAACGTCATTTTTGTCCGCTTGGACCGGTAATCAGAAAAAACCTTTTTCAGAAGGAATAAAAAACAATCAAGACAGACCTGTGTCGTACGTGGCCCGAACTACGTTTGCTCTGATCTTTCATGCTGTATGAAAGTACGTAGGCATAGGATGCGATATCCTAGCGAGCAACCTTCCCCTCCTTTCTCGTAGGTAGGCGAACTACGTTGACTCTGATTTCTCGTTCCAGACGGGAATACGTAGGCATAAAGTGCGATACTTTGCCGAGTCATTTTATTTTCCTTTTAACCCCTGACCTTTAGTTTAGATAGAATAACAATCCATACCCGAAAACAAGCGTGGATCCCGTCGAGTACGACGGACGTGAGGGGTGCTAATACCTTCCCCTTGCGTAACCGACTCCCGAATCCAGGATTTGGTTGCGATGACCATTCCTTTCCCTCTTTGCGTTAGGTTTTCCCTGAGCGTTTCCTTTCCCTCCGGTGGGATAAATAACGCACGGTGGCGACTCTTCTGTTCAGCCGGCGCCGATTTTCGCAGTAGCGACAGCTGGCGACTCTGCTGGGGATCCAACGTCCCCTGGCTGCTAAGGACTGCGATAGTTCCTTATGCATTTGGGATCCAACGTCCCTTAAGCGAGTCAATCCTAGCGCTTGTTTTCCCGTCGAGGATTTTGTATGGATTTATATTTCTGTCATTTACTTTTAGCATTATATTATTGTTATTATTGCTGTATTGGGGTTGTGACGGGGTTCTATGATTGAGAGATAAGCCGGACCTGGGCTTGAGTGCACCTAGAATTAAAGTGGAAATTAGTGGGCGCGCACGTGCTTTGCATGTCCTAGTGTCCCACGAAATCCACACTCAGACGAGGTTATTCTGGTTGGCCTCCTATCCTACCCTTTGGGTGGCTCGAGTTGCTGGTTAGTTGGATTGTCGACTCTGGGAACCGATCATTTGGAAGTTGGCTAAGTGAGGCCTCTTCAGGATTTGATGATGCCACTCCTTCTGGGAATCGTATCATCAACCCTGAAAGTCTGTGACGCCGACGCCCGCATAGGATGCCATACCTTTGTCAGTTACTAGAACATCCACCTGTGAGAGGGTTTGGGGGTTATGCAGGTAACTAGACTTTCAGATACCGGTTATTTCTTGATCTGAGATCCTGGGTATTTATGGACAGTTGAGAGGTCTATCAGAGACCAGTCAGAGTTATGGTGGAGGTCTATCAGAGACCAGTTGGAGTTATGTTATGAGGTCTATCAGAGACCAATCAGAGTTATGTTATGGGGCCTATCCGAGACCATTGTTGGAGCTTTGTATTGGGTCTATCTGAGACCACGGTTTGAGGAATTCTTGAGGGTCTATCTGAGACTTTTTGATATGGTTCAGGCTTCTCAGCTATGGCGTTTGGTCCCTGTTGCATGTTATTTGCATTGCATTGCTTGCATAACCATTATCATTGCATTCCATTAACGTGTGTCTGTGCTGCAGGTGCATTTGCATATTCCCTGGTTCTAGTGCCCGGACTTCTGAGTATTGATCATGGCTGGTTTGAGAATGACAGTTGCCTACAAGCTACCTATCCCTGATATGACTCCCCTCCTGGGTCTGATCTCTCTTGCTGATGAGGATGTCCGTAGAAGTTTCAGGCAGAGTTATGGACGGTTGTTGAGATTGGTTCGCAAACCAACTGATGATGAACTGAATGGGCTGTACACACTGATGCAATTCTATGACCCTGCTTTGAGGTGTTTCACGTTTGCTGACTTCATTTTGGGGCCTACCATTGAAGAGTATGTAGAGTTTACTGAGCTACCAGTGCAGAACAAGGTTCCCTTTATTCACTCTGCCGCTGAGCCCAAGTTGGAGGGTTTAGCTAAGGCCTTGCACATGAATGCTTCTGAGCTGTTGATGACTTCTTGGCGAGGGGTTCCAGGTTTCTCTCTCCAGTTTCTGGTTGGTAAGGCTCAAGAATACACCAAGAATGGATGTTGGGTGGTCTTTAACGCTGTTTTGGCTCTATGCATTTACGGGATAATGTTGTTTCCCAATTTCCCGAACTTCGTGGACATGGATGCACTTCATTTGTTTGCTGCTGGCAACCCTGTACCAACATTGATCGGGGACTTCTACCATTCGATGCACTACAGAAATGAGAACAGGAGAGGCAAGAACGTTTCTTGTTGTGTGCCTTTGCTGTACATGTGGTTTAAGAGCCATCTTCCCCTGAAGGGACCTTTTGTGGATAGTGCAACTACAGCTGACTGGCCAGAGCGCATGATGAGGCTATCTTTTGAAGACATAGAGTGGTTTAACCGAGACTTGTTGGGGTCTGAGCTTATTTTCAGTTGTTTTGGGTACCCAAATGTTCCGTTGATAGGAAGAAAAGGGTGTATCAATTACAACCCATCTCTGTTCGTTCGCCAGTTTGGATACGCGTTGAAGAACCCGCCTCAGGAGGAAGAAGTGCAGGAATATCTGTACTTCACCGGTGATTTGAATGGAGAGTTACTCGCCAAGCTTCAGCACGCATGGATGCGTATCAACAGAAGAGGGAAGCCACTGTTAGGGAAGAATGATTGTCAGGCTTATGCACCCTACAAAGTTTGGATCCAAGAGAGAGCAAGACAGTTACTGATGCCATTTCCAGCTGCACCAGTCCCTGTTCACATTCCGGTGGAAGAACCAACCACTGTTACTAGGGAGGCCTACGAGCAAGTTGTGAAAGAAAAAGAAGCCTTGATGAAGATCAATGAAGGGTTAGAAAAGGAGTTGGCTCAGATGCGGAGTGAGAAGAACAAGGTTGTGTATGCTTTCCAACAACAGATCGAGCTAGTAAACAGGCTAGGTGCTGAATTGACTGAAGAGAAGAAAAAGCGTGAACGTCTGGGGCAAGAGTTCAGAAGCTCTCATGACATGTTGGAGTCCAAAAAGAAAGCACTCGATGCCGCTCACTGGGAAATCTCTTCTTGTAATAAGACGTGGAATGCTACGCTAACCAACAATAAAAAGAGGGAAGATAAATTGAAGCAGCAAATTTTTGAACTCGAAGAGCAGTTGAAGGCTAGCATTAAGAAGTATGAAGAAGAGGTGATGACCAGATATAGTCTCCAGAATGCATTGAACAAGGCCATCGAAGGTAGGAACGAAGCTGTGTCTCAGAAGCGGAAGCTAGAGGATCGCTTCAGAGAAGGGGCATGGGAGGAAACCGCTGGTGACGTGCGACGTGTTCTCAAATGAAGAAATCAACTGGTTGAGGGTCTGCTTACCCGACCAAGTCATCCTGAGACTAAGAAGTTACTAGAAGAGTACCAGGCTTATGAGTGTACTTGACCATTTCATGTATTGATGCTTTATTTGCATAGTGCTGACCATCACCAGGATTGTTGGTTGAGGTCATGCCTTCTTATTGTACACTCAACGATATTGTATTCTTGGCTTAATGGTTTTCTCTGCAATATATGAGGCGTCCTATGATTCGGCTCCAATCTTCGTATTGCTAGCACTGTCACTGCACTGGCACACTCGCACTAGAATCGGGGAATGATCTTCCTTAATGCACAGACACATATTGCATTGCATTCCCATTCATATTGTATTACAGGTGATTATTGAATGGTATCTCATTCCTTGCACTGTACCAGGTCTTTCAGGATTGAAGATCAGCGCCCGCACCGATACTCCACTCGTACCAACTGCCGAAGAATCATGGATCAAATGCAGAACGAAATGCAAGACATGCGCGAGAAGCTGGCGCTCTTCATGCAGACAATGGAGACCATTGCGAAAGGGCAGGAGAATTTGCAAGCTTTGGTGCAGCCTCTGTTGGTAAGGAATGCTGGGCATGGAAATGAGGATCATCAGTCTGCGCGAGTCGACACTATTCACGGGGATGGTACCCCCACACCAGTGGCTCCACCTATAGTCAACATACCTGCTGTTAATGTCAACAACGGCGCTGCTGCCGGGAACGGTAACGTTGGAATGGGGAACGAGACTATCGTTAACAATGTTGGGCTTGGAGATGTTAACCTGGGTGATAATATGGGAGGCAATGGCTTCGGTAATGCTGGATTCGGTTTCAATGACCAGAGATTCGATAACACTAGGAAGTACGGTTTCAATGCTCAGGGCTTTGGGCAGGACGGATATGGTATGACTAATCAGGGTTATGGCGGACTCGGAAATGGAAATGGCGCTGGGTTGATGGCTTTTGGACCTGCTGGAGTTGCTCCGGGGTACGGTAACAGGGGGCGAGGCCCGGTCATGAATCAGATTAGAACTGGCCGTAACAACGGATACGATGGGTATGGAGCTGGGAATGGTAATTGGCAAGAGGACCAGCAAGAGGATGCTTTCTCCGGTGGAGGTTTCGAGGGGCCTATGGATGACTCTCAGAGAATCAGGATGCTCGAGGAGCAGATGAGGGGGGTCGTGAATCAAAGTGCTGTCGGCCTGGATATGTCAACAATGGGTCTGGTGCCTGGCCTGAGGGTGCCAATCAAATTCAAAGCCCCCACATTTGACAAGTATAAAGGGGACACCTGTCCAAAGGTGCACGTGCGGTCATATTACAGAAGGATGTCGGCGTATTCTAATGATGAGAGGATGCTAATGCATTTCTTTCAAGATAGCTTGTCTGGTCCTTCCCTTGAGTGGTATATGGGATTGGAACCAACTCATATAAAGACATGGAAGCAGCTGGCTGAAGCATTTGTAGCTCACTATAAGTATAACACCGACTTGGCACCCAACCGGGTCCAATTGCAGGGGTTGTCCCAGAAGAAGGGTGAGAGCTTCAAAGAGTATGCGCAGAGATGGCGCGACATGGCTGCTAGAGTTCATCCCCCTTTGGAGGACAAGGAAATGAATGACATGTTCATAGGAACATTTACTGGTATGTTTTATGACAAGTTGTTTCACACTTCTTTGGGCAGTTTCTCAGACTTAATCCTGATGGGAGAAAAGATTGAAAGCAACATTAAACAGGGAAGATTCCAAGCTGAGGAATCCACTTCAGTTGGCAATAATAGAAGGGCTTTTGGTGGGCGCCGTCAGGGCGATGCAAGCGCAGTGTTTGGGGGCCGAGGCCGGGGCAGAGGTCGAAACCAGTACAATCAGCCGCAGCAGGTGGCAAGCGTTACTATTCCGTTTCAGCAACAACCATTTCAACAACAACAACAGCAACAGCAGCCACAACAGGGGGCACAGCCTGCCCAACGCAGATTCCAGGGGGGCAAACCAAGGAGGGTGTTTGAAAAGCCTCCTTCAACGTATGCAGATTTGCTACAGACACTACTAGGATTGAGCTTGGTGGAGAAGAGAACTCTGGCACCAATAACAAGCACTCCTCCGTATGGGTATAATGCAAGCAGGCACTGTGAATTCCACTCCGGGGCTCCTGGCCACGATGTAGAGGGTTGCCACGCATTCAAGCATGTAGTGCAGGATCTATTGGATAGTAAGACTATCAATTTTGGAACGGCGGGTCCGAACATAGTGCAGAAGCCCATGCCCAACCATGGGGCAAACGCCATTTTAACAGAGGAGGGTTTAAACTTGATTATGAACGTCGACGATCTAAAGACACCGTTGTGCGAGATAAAGAGCAGACTATTGCAAGTGGGTGTGTATCCTGGATGTGACGAGTATTGTTTAGAGTGCTGGACCCTAGCTGGGGGTTGTGATGACTTAAAGAAGGGTATTCAAGCTTTAATAGATGGAGGCACATTGCAATTTGACCGAGCAGCAATTGAGGAACCTGCAGGGGTATTAGCAGACAAGCAAAGTGATGTGGCTACTGTGACGATTCCTCGAAAAACGATCACTATAACAGCACCGGCCAAGAGACCACCGATCACCATCACCAAGGCCGGACCAATCCCGTACGAGAGCACTAAGGCAGTCCCATGGTCCTATGGGTTGGAAGTGTACTGTGACGGGGTAAAAATTGATGTTAATAAGCAGCCAGCTGAGACTGTAGACAACATTGTCGGTACCAGAGGTATGACAAGAAGTGGGAGAATCTTCATATCGCCTGAGGTAGAGGCTGAACGACTGGCAAAGGGGAAAGGAAAGATAAATGAGAATGTCCCGGTACAGGGAAACGACAAAGAAACAGCATCGAAAGATGTGGAAGAGTTCATGCGCTTGATTCGTAAAAGTGATTATAAAATTGTTGAGCATCTGCAACAGACGTCGTCAAAGATATCTATACTGTCGTTGCTATTGTGTTCTGAAGCTCACAGAAATGCATTGTTCAAAGTCCTGGATACTTCCTTCGTACCCCAAGATGTTTCCGTGAATCAGCTGGAGGGGATGTTGGCACATGTGAACGCAGGCCATAGCTTGGGCTTTACCGACATTGATTTGACCCCGAAGGGGAGAGAGCATAATATGGCGTTGCACGTCTCTGTGGAGTGTAGAGGATCATTCATGTCTCACGTGCTGGTCGATACCGGATCGTCTTTGAACGTGCTGCCCAAGAAAGCGATGATGAAATTAGATGTCAGAGGAATCCTGTGTACGCCCAGTGACCTGGTGGTCAGGGAATTCGATGGTACGCGAAGAACAGTTTTTGGATCTATAACATTACCTCTACAGGTGGGGCCGGAGGTTTTTGCGACTGAATTTTATATTATGGACATCCAGCCAGCATACAGCTGCCTTCTCGGACGACCCTGGATCCATGGGGCTGGGGCAGTCACGTCTACCTTGCATCAAAAGTTGAAATACATGGTAGGAGACAGCGTGGTAACAGTCTGTGGAGAAGAAGATATACTGGTCAGCCATTTGTCATCATTCAAGTATGTGGAGGTCGATGGCGAGATTCACGAAACACCCTGTCAGGCATTTGAAGGGTTGCGCATCAAAGACAAAGGTCCTGGGCCGAGTAAAGCGTCGGAGGTCGCCGTCTCGTCATATAAGGAAGCTCAAGCTCTAGTAGAGACCGGTGAGACAAAGGGCTGGGGCAAGGTGCTGGATATTCCCGTGAAGATGGACCGATTCGGGCTGGGATATCAACCGTCGTCATCAGCACCTGCTGTGGGGGCACCCCGTTTCAGAGGACCAATAACCATCACTGCCAGTGGAGTATGTCACGAGACCATCAACGCTGCTTCAGAGTCTGACGAAGGAGACAGCGATTGCGACATGGACGCCTGGATCCAGCCGAGCGTGCCAGGACAGGGATTATGCAATTGGTCTATTCAGGAGATTGTTCCTGTGACTCTTAAACAGTAATGCTTTGTTTTTGTAATTGTTGAACAATCTAGTGTCTTACCCAGGGCATCATGATTTGCTTAGGGCTGTGCTGTTATGAACATTGCGTGTTTAATCATTAAATAAAAG
The DNA here is from genome assembly GCA_963859935.3 of Lathyrus sativus. Lineage (NCBI taxonomy): Eukaryota > Viridiplantae > Streptophyta > Magnoliopsida > Fabales > Fabaceae > Lathyrus > Lathyrus sativus. The sequence goes on from OZ012741.1 coordinate 368,518,379, forward strand.
GCGTTTTTCATGTACAAATATTGCCATCTCTGTTTTTCCTGTTTTGTGTTTTACAATAAAATGGCGACGTGGTTATTTGCTTTATACGCATTTTGAAGCATTTAACCATTCCTTTTGCAGGATAACATTTTCAGATGACATCATTGAACCGTCTATGACTCGTCTCGAGTTTGAGCACCCGGTATTTCAGGCCGAAGAAGAGATTGTTGAAGATGGTGACGTTCCCGAGGAATTGTCTTGGCTAGTGAAGCAAGAAGAACGAGTCATTCTGCCTCACGAGGAGGTCATCGAAATTATTAACCTGGGGTCGGAAGGGGTTGAAAAGAACATCCGTATAGGAGCCGCGCTGCAGAGCGACGTCAAGCGAAGACTGGTTGAAATGCTCAGAGAGTATAGTGATGTGTTCGCTTGGTCATATGAAGACATGCCTGGGATCGATACAGATATGGTTGTGCACCGTCTGCCATTAAAAGAAGAATGCCCGCCGGTCAAGCAGAAGCTTCGCAGAACTAGACCTGATATGGCAGTGAAAATTAAGGAGGAGGTTCAAAAACAGTGGGATGCTGGTTTCCTAGCTGTTACAAAATATCCCTCATGGGTCGCTAATATTGTACCAGTGCCAAAGAAAGACGGTAAAGTGAGAATGTGCGTGGATTACCGTGATTTAAATAAAGCGAGCCCGAAGGATGATTTTCCACTTCCTCACATCGATGTACTGGTTGACAACACTGCTCAATTCTCCGTATTCTCCTTCATGGATGGCTTCTCGGGCTATAATCAGATTAAAATGGCGCCAGAGGACATGGAGAAGACTACTTTCATAACGCCTTGGGGAACATTTTGTTATAAAGTGATGCCCTTCGGATTAAAGAATGCTGGGGCAACGTATCAGCGTGCAATGACGACTCTTTTTCATGATATGATGCATAAGGAGATCGAAGTTTATGTTGACGATATGATTGCCAAATCCCAGACGGAGGAAGAGCATTTGGTGAATCTGCTGAAGTTATTCAAAAGGCTTAGGAAGTTCAGGTTGAGACTGAACCCTAACAAGTGCACCTTCGGGGTGAGATCGGGTAAACTGCTGGGGTTTATCGTGAGTGAAAAGGGAATAGAGGTCGATCCTGCTAAAATAAAAGCAATACAGGAGATGCCGACGCTTAGAACAGAAAAAGAGGTGCGCGGGTTTTTAGGGAGGTTGAACTACATCGCTCGGTTCATCTCTCACCTAACAGCTACGTGTGAACCATTGTTCAAGCTGTTGAAGAAAGACCAAGCTGTAACGTGGAACAAAAATTGTCAAAGGGCGTTCGATAAGATAAAGCAGTATTTGCAGGAGCCTCCTATCTTGATACCCCCAGTGGCAGGGAGACCCTTGATTATGTATTTGACAGTTCTTGAGGGAAGCATGGGTTGTGTTCTCGGTCAACACGACGAGACAGGAAGAAAAGAGCATGCGATCTACTACTTGAGTAAGAAGTTTACGGAATGTGAATCTCGATATTCAATGCTCGAAAAAACTTGTTGCGCGCTAGCCTGGGCCGCCAAGCGTTTGAGGCAATACATGCTGAATCATACAATCATGCTCATCTCGAAGATGGATCCTATCAAATATGTGTTCGAAAAGCAGGCATTATCGGGGAGAATTGCCCGTTGGCAGATGGTCTTGACTGAATATGACATCCAGTATGTCTCGCAGAAGGCTATAAAGGGGAGTGTACTGTCTGAGTACTTGGCAGAGCAGCCTATTGAGGATTACCAATCGATGAGGTTTGATTTTCCTGACGAGGATATCATGTACCTAAAGATGAAAGATTGCGAAGAGTCGTTGCCAGACGAAGGACCAGAATTGGGTTCCAAATGGAAGTTGATCTTTGACGGAGCTGTAAACGCCTATGGTAGTGGAATAGGGGCAATCATCACTACTCCACACGGGTCGCACATCCCGTTTACTGCTCGATTGACCTTTCCAGTTACCAATAATGAAGCCGAATACGAAGCTTGTATCATGGGGCTTGAAGAAGACATTGATTTGCGAATCAAAAATCTAGATGTATACGGAGACTCAGCTCTGGTGGTGAATCAAATAAAAGGGGAATGGGAGACACGTCAGCCCAATTTGATACCGTACATGAACTATGCAAGGAGATTGTTGCCTTTCTTTGACAAGGTTGAATTGCATCATGTACCGCGAGCGGAGAATCAGATGGCTGACGCCCTGGCCACATTGTCTTCTATGTACAAAGTCAACTTCTGGAACGAGGCTCCCAGAATTGTTATCTCTCGGCTTGACAGACCTGCCTTCGTATTTGCCATTGACGAAGCATCCAACGATAAACCATGGTATTTCGATATCCTCAACTTCCTGAAGAACAAAGAGTATCCGGCTGGGGCATCCAGTCAAGATCAAAAGACTCTCAGGAGATTGGCGGGTAATTTCTATCTGAATCCGGATGGTGTCTTATACAGAAGAAATCACGACTTGGTGCTACTACGTTGTGTGGATGAAAAAGAGGCGAAGTTGCTCATGGAGGAAATACATGAGGGTGCATTTGGTACACATGCTGGTGGGCATGCTATGACGAGGAAGCTGCTGCGGGCAGGTTATTTTTGGCTGACTATGGAAACTGATTGTTTCAAATTTGCGAGGAAGTGCCACAAGTGCCAAATCTATGCAGATAAGATCCATGTGCCTCCAAGTCCTCTGAATGTGATGTCATCGCCATGGCCATTCTCGATGTGGGGAATTGATATGATTGGAAAGATCGAGCCGATGGCTTCTAATGGGCACCGGTTCATTCTAGTAGCAATCGATTATTTCACCAAGTGGGTGGAAGCGACGTCTTACGCAAATGTAACTAAGCAGGTGGTGGCAAGATTCATCAAGAGAGATATCATTTGCAGATATGGAATCCCTGAGCGGATAATCACCGACAACGGTTCAAACCTGAACAACAAAATGATGAAGGAGCTCTGTCAGAATTTCAAGATCGAGCATCACAACTCCTCCCCTTACCGACCCAAGATGAATGGCGCTGTTGAAGCGGCCAATAAGAATATAAAGAAGATCATTCAGAAGATGGTGGTGACCTATAAGGACTGGCATGAGATGCTACCTTTTGCTTTGCACGGTTATCGTACGACAGTACGCACATCAACCAGGGCAACCCCGTTCTCGTTGGTGTATGGAATGGAAGCAGTACTACCACTAGAAGTTGAGATTCCTTCCCTGAGAGTACTACGAAATGTCCAACTAGATGAGGCAGAATGGGTGAAAGATAGGTTGAACCAACTGAATTTAATGGATGAGAAGAGGCTAGCTTCCATAGCATACGGTCGTTTGTACTAGAGCCGAATGAAGAAAGCATATGATAAGAAGATACATCCTCGGAGCTTTCAGACGGGCGACCTTGTGCTGAAGAGGATTCTCCCGCCGCAGGCAGATCACAGGGGCAAGTGGACCCCCAACTACGAAGGGCCATACGTTGTCAGAAAAGTCTTTTCAGGAGGAGCGTTGTTGTTGTCCACCATGGACGGTGAAGACTTTATGTCGCCTGTGAATTCGAACGCAGTTAAAAAATACTTTGCTTAAAATTGACCCGCTGGACAGAAAAAGAGAGTCCAGGCAAAAATGGGGCATCCTGGCGAACCAAAAACATAATGAAAGGTTCGGGCAAAAGTTAGGGATAAAATTGAAAAAATGTACACCCGCGAAGTTGAAAACCTACACTGCGCGGCTTCGGCAAAAAGGGGTATCCCGGTGAACTGAAAACCCGTAAAGGGCGGTTCACGCAAAAGTTAGGGATTTGAAAAGCAAATGACTGCGATCCGAATTTGGTACTACTGTGAGCATTGGTGTGGGAGAATATACTCGAGGGGTCGATTATCAGATACAACCTCTTCGGAAGTCTGGATACCGGCAAAGCATTAGAGTCGGGCGAGTCATAGGAGGATCAGTTCATGATGTTCGTCTGCATCCCGTTGCCGACATGTGTACAAATTTGATTTGTCATTATATTTATGCTTCTTGTGCATACTTGTATATTTGTTGTGCGTAGCTTCCTCTTTTCAGGAGTTACATCCTGTGTACAAAACTCTGCCCATTTAGGGGCCCTATCAATAAAATATGTCATTCAGTACTTGATGCTGGTTCTTTACTGTTTTGTGCATGATAAACGCCTAGGTTTAATGAAACTAGCATGTGTATAACGTCGCTGGCCCTTGCCAATAATTGCTAAAACTTTGAATTAACTGGAAATAATGTCATTAAACGCTAACCTGAATAGATTTGGTTGCGTAGACTTGTCTTGTCTTGTTTGTGGTGTTGCAGGGTCCGTAGCCGTATGAAGAGGACGATCGAAAGATTGCAGTATGGATCAGAAGCTCGTAATGAAAGACTCGATCCCCACGCAAGTCGCGCTTCCGATAACATTGTTCCTTACTGAAGGAGGATCGAATTCCCCAGCTAGTCGCAGCTTATTCGGAGGATATTCTCCAGCAAAGTTCTTCAGCAGAGTTTGGCGATTCCAAGATTGTAGATTGTATTCAGACGGTGTGGTGTCCCCCAGAAGGATTCCCCTATCTCAAGCAGAGTGGTTTAGCCTCAGAAGATTAGCATTTCCAACTCGTGAGCTGTACTTAGACAGTTTACCCTTCCCCGTAGGGTCATTTACTCTCCCCCAGCGGAGTCAGTTGATTTTCCCCAAGAGAATCATTCCATCCCCAGTGGAGTTCTTTTTCCAGCAAGTGTTTTCTTTCCTCCCAGTGGAACTCGAAGATTAAGACTCTCCCCGGCAGAGTTGGTTGTGTATCCTGGCATTTATTTTGTCAGAATACCGTGGGATACCTGTTCACTCCCCAGCAGAAGCCCAATCATACTGGGCACATCTGCTATTCCCCGGCAGAGTTATATTCCCCAGCAGGGTGTTACTTCAACGAGGTGCTTGGTTAAGTTCCCAATTTCCCAGCAAAGTTGGCTTCACTTTTCCAGCATTTATTTTGCTGGAATAATTCTGTGACGCATGGTTATCCCTAGCGGAGTTGGCATTGTCTTCAGCATTTATTTTGCTGAAGCAGTCTCTGTCTGCATTTACATCGGCATATAGTGTCATACTGGCATCCACCAACTAAAAGCGCGTAGCATTTCCATGTCGAGTGGAGCATTGCGTCATTGTCAAACATATACATTTTGAAACATGAACCAGGTTGGCTAACCGTTTGTTTCAAGTATTGTTCTCTTGCAGGTGGAAGGAGCTCTTGCTCAAATGAATTACCAAACATTTAAGATCTCGGCGTGAGACATTCAACGAAAATGTCAGTTTGGCATTAGCCCCCACAGAGTTATCATGATAAGTTTCTCTTTGTCCTCGAGCAGAGTTATTGGTGTAAATGTCTCTTGTTTTCCCCACCAGGATTGCTTGTTGAAGTGTCTCTAGTCCGGCCAGCGGATTACTTTCTTCAAAATTGTTGTTACGTCAGCATCAAAAGAATTTCAGAGGCTGCCGCCGGTTATCAGAACAGGCATCCGGTAGTTTGGTTTCTGAATATCCTCAGTAGAGTCCGCCTCAAAGTCGCTGTCACGTCAGTGCTAAGAAGTTTGTGGGTTGGGACCAGTGGAGAAATGGGTCCTGACGTGGCCAATCTATTCCTATATTGACGGGATTTCTTCGTGCTAGTGAAGTGGGTGTCCTAACGTGGACAAATTTATTTCCCCGGGTTGATGAGATGTGCTAGTCCTAACGTGGAAAGACTCGATTTCTCGGTGTTGATTGAAGGTGAAGTCATGACGTTGACAAAATTGATTACTCTTCGTGTTGGTGTCCTGACGTGGACCATTTATTCCCAGCAGATATCTTTCTTCGCAATGGTGAAATGTGCGTCCTGACGTGGACAAGTTTATAGTTCTTCGTGATGATAAGATGTGCGAGTCCTGACGTGGAAAAATTTATATTTCTTCGTGTTGGTGAAACGGGAGTCCTGACGTGGACAAGTTTTATTTCCCCAGCGGGTCGAAAATGCGCGAGTCCTGACGTGGACGAATTTATATTTCTTCGGGTCAACGAATGGTGTCCTGACGTGGACGAGGTTACCCCATGCTGATAGAATTTTCTTGTGCAGGTGAGATGCGAGTCCTGACGTGGACAAATCAAGACGAGATGGGAGTCCTGACGTGGACAAATCAAGATGAGGTGAGTCCTAACGTGGAGAGTTTATTCCTTACGTGGAAAAGGTGATTCCTTACGTGGAAAAAAAGGTGATTCCTTACGTGGAAAAGATGGTAATTCCTTACGTGGAAAAGATGGTGATTCCTTAAGTGGAAAAGATGGTATTCCTTACGTGGAAAGATTGTATTCCTTACATGGAAAGATTGTATTCCTTATGTGGAAAGATTTTATTCCTTACGTGGAAAGATGTGATTCCTTACGTGGAAAGAATTTTATTCCTTATGTGGAAAGAAGTTTAGTCCTAACGTGGACAGATCCAGACGAAGTCTTATTCCTAACGTGGACGAGGTTATTATTAACGTGGACAAGTGTATTCCTAACGTGGAAGAGGTTATTCCTAAGGTGGACGGTTTATTCCTGACGTGGATAATTCATTTTGATGTTGATAGGATCCCCTCGTGCTGATGAAATGCAGACGAGTCATCCCCAGCGAAGTTGCCCTGTTGACGACAGGTAGAGTCCTGACGTGGACAAGTTTTTAGTTGAGATCTCTTCGTGTTGACGAAACAGGCGTCCTAACGTGGACAAAATTCTATCCTTGCGATAATAGAATCTTTTTCAGGTTGATGAAAATAATCCCCAGCATGGTCGCTAATGGATCAGTTGGTTGCTGTAACAGCTAGCTTCGGTTGATGAATGTCGTTCCCTAAGAAGTGTTGCAGTTTATTTCTGCGGTTGGCAAATTTCCGGGTTCTTAGTATTCAACCGTCTCGCACCTCGAATGTTTGAAGGCCGTTCGCTCTCCACCCAATCGGGTCCAAGTCGCTTGAATAGGGGCAGCTGTTGCACCCTAAAATTTGCTCAACTTATTTCACTTGGTTTATGTTTCAATTGCATTAGCATTTGCATATAGAGTCATGTACATAGTCTAATCATCTGCATAGCATAGCATAGCAAGTAATCCAACAAGGGACCAAGTACTATTCTCATCTCTATGAGCCTGTCAAGAGGTTATTGTTCAAATTCAAGCTTAGCCAAGTCATCAGAAAGAAATTGAAGTCTAAAGAAGTCATTGGACCAAGCAGTGGATCTCTCTCCTATCTTGAGTGTATTTGAAGATCATCAAAGAAGTTGTGAGCTTTGGATTGAGCATGGAGGGTATATAGGCATCATGGGAGACCTAGAGGGTCATTTCGAGAAGGATACAAGTCATTGATGTGATCATAAGAGTTGCAGTTGAAGATAGTCAACTAGGGTTTCATCTGGGTCAACCCTAGGTCAACCCTAGACCAAATGATTGATTGAAAGGCATCAAGGTCTATTTGAGAGATGTGGGGTTCATAATTTGACATGTGGATAAAGATGTGGTGTTGTGCCAAGAAGAAATCAAGAGAAATCAAGAAGAATAGGAGTTTCTAAATTAGGGTTTCTGGGTAAAATCCCCTGATTTAGGCCAAACTTCCAAGCAAGATAAGTCAAAATGCAAGCTTCAAATGGATCCTTGGCCAACATGAAACTTGTAGAGGATCTCAAGACCTTAAATTTGAGTTTTGGAAGACATCAAGGAGATTTATAGAACTCAAGTTATGGTCCTTGCAAGTTACAGGTCATCTGAGGTATCTGAAATTTTGCCTGTGAAAGTTACTTGTTTTCCAAGCAACTTTTACCCCTCAAGGAGATTTCAAATGGATTTCTAGTAAACATGAGAGTTGTTCCTCATTGTCTTAGATTTCTAGAAAGGTATGGTATGCCCTCATATGATTTGTGGAACTCTACTTATGGTTTTGGAAAGCAAAGGGTATTTTGGTCATTTGAGAATTACAGGTCATTTCAAGCCTATGCCCAAAAATCATACAAGGAAGCTTCAAATGAAAAACTTCACAACATCAAACTTGCTCCAAATGACATTTTGAGTCTAGAAAAGTGATCATGAAAGTTTGGAAAGGCTCATAGCTCAAGGTTTCAAATTTGGTCATTTAAAAAGGGAATTTAATGAATAAAAGTGACCTAAAATTGAGATTTTTCATAACTTGGCCAAATGGGATGAAATTATAGGTCATTTTGATTGGAAAAAATGTTTTAAGAACATTGGAAAAAGTAGATTTTTGAGTTTGGTTCAAAATTTGGAAGTTATGCTAGGTGGCTTACAATGGAAGTAACATATCCAAAATTCAAGGAAAGTGTGCACAAGAAGTTTCTACAAAGTTCTAGAGCTTTCTAATTTCATCTATATATTGAATTGAGAGGCTTCATTCAAGGGTTGGTGATTCATTTTGATCAAAATACCAAGTTTCATCTCATTCTTCCATTTTGCAAATCCATTTCAAACTCTATCAAACCTTCATCAATTTCCAAAATCCTTGATCCTATCATCATCTACATCCTTCATAGATCCAATTTCCATCAAAATCTGTGTGAATTGAAGAGGAATCGTGTGCTATCCAACTTCATCATCCAAAGTGCAAGAAGAAGTGGTTACAAGAATCTAAGGCATTGGAGCAAGAACTATTGCATACAAAACCGAGAATCAAGTGTATTGAGCAAGTCCAGAACATTGCAAGCCTTGGATCCAAAGAATTCTACACCTGTTTTCATCATTTACACCAGGTTAGTTTTCCTTTCGAATTGGCTAGATTAGTTAGCATGTTAGAGAATTATTAGGTTATAATGGTTAGGATTGGTTAGATGATTGTTTCTGGTGAATTTGAGAGTAATTCATGGAGGTTGCCATTGGTGCACCAAGACTGTTAGGGCTTAGAACTCCTAGGTTAGGGCTTGATAATATTGGTTAGATAGCTTAAAATGACCAGCAAAACGTGTAGATTGTGTTAGGGTAAAAATTAGAAGGAATTGGCAAGGTTGATCTCAGTGTATAATGGTGGAGTCAAGGTATTCCAGCTATCGGGTTTGGTTATTGATTGAGTTTCAGAGGAATCCAAGACCATGGCCGTGTAGAGGGGAAGAAGTAGGGCAATTTTGCTCTTTACGGATTTGATTTTCATGGAGGAACAAAGGTGTACGAGCGTGTTGAATTCTGGTTCGCGCGAGCTGCATGCAGGGTTCATCAATGGCGAAACCCTAATTCTATGGAGAAGACGCATGAGGACCGTTGGATGAGGTCTCCTTTGTTGACTGAAGCCTTGATCGCGTGGCCAGGATTCAAAGATGAATTTGGAGGGAACTCTGGGTGCCAAACGCACCGTTTCATTAAACCATTCTGACTGGGCTTTAGTTGTTCGTGCTATCCACACCCCCAAGCGCCAAGGCCCAATCATTTGCACTATTACTTTTACTATATGCACCGTTTCAGTTTTTTTCCTTTTTGATTTTTTTCTGATCAACTGGGCCCAGACGCGCTTTGCTATACGCGCCCCCCCAGTCTGGGCCCATCATCATGTTTTAACTGGATTAAATACTCACTGAACCCCCTAACCCAATTCATTCATATTAATTTCATCCATTTATTTTTAATTCTTCAAAAAATCATAACAAATAGAAAAATGCTTATTTTTTAGTGGTTGTTTTTTCATTAGGTTCATATTTCTGTTAAGAAAATTAAGAAATAATAAAATTCCAACTTTATTTTGTTTTAGCATTTTTAGAATATTTTTCTTTTAAATAGCTTTTTAAGTGGTTTAGTTTGATGCATGATATTGTTGATTTTAGTTTAGTTAGATGCTTTTACATTTTGGATCCATTCTTTTTAGGGTGATTAACTTAGGACTTTAGCTTGTATATAAAATTTAATTCATAATTTTAGATTAAAATTTTAGATGATTAGTTTAGGTGTGATTAGGAGAATCAAAACTAGGGTTTAGGTGTGACATAGGTGTAGCCAATCAATTCTTTTAGGGGTTGTAGTTTGAATTTTGAGGTATGGGACTATAGGGGTACTATGGGTAGATAATAGATCCCTTAGAAATTACTAGGTTTCCCCTATTCTACTATTACTATTAGTATACTGCTTGTACTTGCTTGACTGTGTGGTGTGCCCTCTCTAGGGTTATTATTTGTCTGTGTGGGGTATTGGGCTTGCTTGGGGCTTGGGGGTTGAGCTGAAGACTTTGATGATGAAGGCCATTGGAGATCAAAAGAATGAAGACCAACTTCCAGAGTTGATGGAGAGCATCTTGCTAGCAGCTGTTGAAGGTTATAGGATCTAGGAGTTAGGCAGAGCTCTAGAGTAGAAAGTTTGATTCACAAACATGGAAGGTCTTTCTTGCCTCCATCCCTCTCTATGATGCAGAGTCTCTCTAAGACATTCACCCCCTTCCTTTGGAAGGCTTGGTGGTAGTGTCTAAGAGATAGAACTCTTGAGAGAAATATTCTATGTGTTGTTAGCAGACTGTTTGCCACCTTTGGTGATCAACTAATTGCTTAACACCCCAATTCATTCTTGTGATTGGTTCCTCATTTTGGAGATTGAGACTTGAAGAAAAGCCATTGCAGACTGATGACAGAGACCCTGCTTGAAGGCTTGGAGATGAAGACTGATGCTTGCTTGAAGCTTGAGGACAGATGATGATGACTTGAAGGCAGATGCTAATGAAGACTACTGTTGCTGTTTATTTTAGCTGTTTAATTCTTGATGCATTGATTGGTTTTCCCTGACTGTATTGCTTGCTGTTTAACCTGTTAGGTTGAAAGTGAATTCTGTTCACTTTTGCCTGTTGTTTTCTAGGTTCGAGGTTGAGTGGGACTCCCTTGCCTCGCTTGTATTGCTGCATCCATGCATTTTACTGCTTTATTGTATATATGCTATTGTTTCTGTTTCCGTCTATTCCCTTAGGATCTCTGTTTCTCTCTGCGCAAGAGAGGAGCATGATAGACATTAGGTCTTAACCCATGCATGATAACACTAGGTTAGTTTGATTCCCTTTCCAAACCATAAGTTAGAGTTATGTCTCTTCTTTCTCAAAACAAACAGAAAAACACAATAAATATTTCAAACACAATAAAAGACACTTCTTTTATAAAAGAATGTGAACTCATCAAAACGTCATTTTTGTCCGCTTGGACCGGTAATCAGAAAAAACCTTTTTCAGAAGGAATAAAAAACAATCAAGACAGACCTGTGTCGTACGTGGCCCGAACTACGTTTGCTCTAATCTTTCATGCTGTATGAAAGTACGTAGGCATAGGATGCGATATCCTAGCGAGCAACCTTCCCCTCCTTTCCCGTAGGTAGGCGAACTACGTTGACTCTGATTTCTCGTTCCAGACGGGAATACGTAGGCATAAAGTGCGATACTTTGCCGAGTCATTTTATTTTCTTTTTAACCCCTGACCTTTAGTTTAGATAGAATAACAATCCATACCCGAAAACAAGCGTGGATCCCGTCGAGTACGACGGACGTGAGGGGTGCTAATACCTTCCCCTTGCGTAACCGACTCCCGAATCTAGGATTTGGTTACGATGACCATTCCTTTCCCTCTTTGCGTTAGGTTTTCCCTGAGCGTTTCCTTTCCCTCCGGTGGGATAAATAACGCACAGTGGCGACTCTTCTATTCAGCCGGCGCCGATTTTCGCAGTAGCGACACTAAGGTTTCCTTATTCTCATCTCTATGCCCAAACAGTCAGGAATACTAACCACTAACCACAACCATCAGGGTCTCACTATCAATTTCTCTATTTTCTCACAATCAACCCAAAATCTCTTAAATCTTAAATCAACCATAAACATATCGAAATGCATACATGGAAAATCATGAAAAGCTATACTCCCCATACCTTAATCGTTGATCAAAGCCTTCTGAAATATCTCCGGGAATCCTCCGAAACTTTTTGCCTCCAATCTCCCTCTTCAGAGCTCTGGCCTTCATTTCTTTCACGGTCTAAAAAAATGAATCTCAATTCCTTCATATTTTCCTTTTTGTTAAACCTAGACTTGGACCTCATAATTTGGGCTTTTCCCATAACACCCTCACTAACTCCTCTTAAATGTCTAATTTACCCTTCTTTCACTTATATTTATTTTAATTAGTAATAATATTAATATATTCATATTATATATTATTATTCAAAATAAATAACCCAAAAATGCATTACTTCCCAATATTCCACAAAACACCGTAAAATCACCGAAATTGAATATTCTCAATTAAATAAATTAATTAAAATATTCCGATTAAATTTGGGGTGTTATAGTGTGCAGCAATGCTTTGATGTTTAATTCTGTGATTTCTTTGACGAATTAACATGAGTAGGACTGTGAAGTTTATGTGATTAATAGGCGATAGTATGAGGATTACCGCTAGTATAGTTATGAATTAATATGTGATAATATGATGAATTAATCTGAGTATGACTGTGAGCGCTATGTGATTTGTACATGATTATATGACGATTTCTATGATGTATGATGATGATTATTATGATGATCTATGATGACATGATGTATAATGATGATTATTATGATAAGCTATGATGACATGATGTATGATAATAATTATTATGATGAGCTACGACGACATGATGTATGATGATGATTATGATGATGAGCTATGACGTTTGATGATGATGAATATGATGAATGATAATGCACATATGATGTTATTATGAGGATGATTTGTGACGTGTGCATCCAGACTTCGGTTCAGGACCTCGATTACTTTGGCTTCAATCTCATTGGGTAGATGTGAAGTATTTTGATGTGCTCAGGTTCTCTAGTAGAATCGATCCTATTGATGGGGATCTATGGAGGGTTGATGGCCAAGTGTCCATCGAGCTGTGATGATTAGTACCACATGTGTTGAGTCTTGTTGCATTTGCATTTATGAGATGATTGTGAGTAAATTATGATGTTGTAGCCTACGATTTCCTTTGAGGAATATGAATGTGTTGAATATGAAAATGACGCCATTTATATGTTGATTTCATATATTGATTATTATGAATCATTTTACTCACCCTGCCTATTTGAATGTTAACCTCTATGTGGGTAACATGCAGATGACCTGGTTTAGCCGTGAACTCCGTCGAGGATATTTGTGAAGTTTTGATTTGTTAGCCTTTTTGGTTAACTTAGAGGGTCTTGCTCTGATATGTAACATCGAGTTGGGGTCCTTTGATTAAATTATGTTTTATTTGAGTTTATTTTGATTATCGTCCCGTATGGGGAAAATCTTGATTTATGCCTTTTAAGTTTCGCTGCTTTGTGCAATTTGATGTATTTTGGGAAAACCCGTTGCTTATGGAGCCTTGACCTATTTGAGTTATTAAGGAATGTACGCCCTTTGAGGTGAATTTTATTGAGTTAAATATTTTACTCTGATATCTGTGTTATTTTGCCATAATATTTGTGGGGTAGAAAAGGGTGTTACATTAGTGGTACCAGAGCAGGTCGGTCCGTCCGACCAAGTTGTCTAATGTTGTTTGTTCCCTTGTATGCGACATATGTGTGAAAACACTATTGGTACATGTTTTTTTCTAACCTTTGTCTGCAGAAGTAGGAAGGAAACACGTGGGGGAGAAGCTGTACTTCTCCAGGATGCTTCTAGTATGGAGTGGTGGCTCAGTGCGTCGATGAACGCTCTTATAGTTTGGTAAAGATGGTTTATGCCCCCATCATGATTTTAGGCTGTCTATTGACAACTTGAGGGACTGATCACCCTTAATCTCTTGTTGATAGTAGACGGAGTCATGTTGGATGGGATGGACGTGTCTTGCAAGCTTAGATGGTGTGTGCAGTGAATTGTTTTGAGTTAAGCTAAGTGCTTATGAATTGTTTTGGTGAGTCGGTGCAGGATGGTGTTGAGATGTTTATTTTGATGGAAACTTTAAGTGTTAATGAAAGTGTGGAAGTTTATGGGTTGTCAATTAAATGTGATTATCCGGAAGTTTTCCTGATGAGATAAGTGACTTACAGCCAAAACATGAAGTGGAGTTTGCGTTTGAATTAGTTCCCAGAACTAGTCCAACATTGATGGCTTCATACTGTAAGTCTACATTGGGATTCAAAGGGTTGAAGAGTCAACTTGAAGAATTGCTTGAGAAGAGATTCATTCGTTCGAGTGTGTCACCGCGGGGTGCACCAGTTTTGTTGATTAAGAAGAAAGAAGGTTCTAGAGGCTTGTGTGGATTATAGACAAGTGAACAAGGTGACTATCAAGAATAAGTGTTCCCTTCCAAGGATTGATGATTTGATGGATCAGTCGGTTGTTGCAAGTGTGATGATGTTTTGAAATATTCGAAGAGTGAAGAGGATCATGTTGAGCATCTGAAAATTGTGTTATCAGCATTGAAAGAGAAGCAATTGTATGCAAAACTGGAAAAGTGTGAGTTTTGGTTGAAGGAAGTGAGTTCCTTGGTCATGTGATCTCGAGAAGAGTTATTGTAGTTGATATGTCGAAGGTCGATGTTGTATCGCAATGGGAAGCTCCAAAAATCTGGTTTTGAGATTAGAAGTTTTCTTGGGTTGGCAGATTATTAGCGAAAATTCATTGAGGGATTTTTCCAGGTTATCTTGCCATTGATGCGGTAGACTGGGAAGGTTCAAGATTTTGTTTGGATGCAAAGTGTGAGGAAAGTTCTAGGGATTTTGGGGAGACTGACAACAGTTCATGTTTTGATTTTTCCGAATCCAGCAGAACCATTGTTGTATATTGTGATGCTTTGGTGATGACATTGGGGGGGGGGGTGTTAATGCAACATCAACAAGTTTTAGCTTATGCCTTAAGGCAACTTAAAGTGCATAAGAGGAATTATCTGACGCGTGATTTGGAGTTGGTTGTTGTTGTGTTTGTGTCGAAGCTTTGGAGGCATTATTTGTTGGTTCGAGATTTGAGGTGTTTAGTGATCATAAGAGTTTGAAGTATTTCCTTTATCAGAAAGAGTGGAATGCAAGCTAGAGGAGATGGTTGGAACTTCTGAAGGATTATGGTTTTGGGTTTGAATTACCATTCGGGTAAAGCAGATGCGATAGCTGATGCATTGGGTTGGAAATCTTTGCATATACCAATGATGATGGTAAGAGAGTTAGAACTGATTGAGCAATTTCGTGATATGAGTTTGGGTTGTGAAGAAACTTCTTATGGAGTTAAGCTTGGTATGTTAAAGCTTACTAGTGATATTCTTGATGAGATTTGAAGAGGTCGGAAATCTGATTTGAGTTGGTAGATCGGTTGAATTTGATGAATCAAAATCGAAAAGCTGATTTTCATATTAATGGAAATGGTATCATGAGACGTCATGATAGAGTTTGTGTTCCAGATATTGTTGAGTAGAAAAAGAGTATTCTTGACGAAGGACGTTGAAGTGGATTGAGTATTCATCCCGGTGCTATGAAGAGGTACCCGAATTTGAGGAAATTGTTTTGGTGGCTAGGGATAAAGAAAGAAGTGGTTGAGTTTGAGTATGCTGGTTAGACTTGTCGGAAGTCGAAGATTGAACATTAAAGATCGTTGGGTCTGATGCAACCGTTGGATATTCCAGAGTGGAATTGGGATAGTATTTCTATGGATTTTATGTCGGGTTTACCGAAGACTTTTAAGGGATATGATTTAATTTGGGTGATTGTGGATAGATTGACTAGATCGGCTCATTTCTTACCAATGAGGATTAATCGTTCTATGCTGAAGCTAACTGAGATGTATATTGAGGAAGTTGTGAAGTTGTATGAGATATTGTCGAGTATTATTCTTGATAGAGATATGAGATCTTCATCGAGGTTTTGAGAGAGTTTGCAGACGCTTTAGGTACCATGTTGAGGTTGAGTTCTGCCTATCATCCACAGACGGATGGACAAACAGAGAGAAATATCCATTCTTTAGAGGATTTGTTGAGAGCTTGTGTGTTGGATCAAGGTGGATCGTGGGATAGTCGTTTGTCGTTGGTTGAGTTTACCTCCAACAACAGTTGTCATTCTAGTATCGGAATGGCACTGTATGAGGCTTTGTATGGTTGGAGGTGTAGGACTCCTTTGTGTTGGTATGAGTCAGGCGAGAGTGTTGTACTTGGACCTGAGATTGTGCAGGAGATGACTGAAAAGATCAAGAGGATCCAAGAAAAGATGGAAGCGCCACAGAGTCGTCAGAAAAGTTATCATGATAAAAGGAGGAAAGCACTTGAATTCCAAGAGGGAGATCACGTGTTTTTGAGAGTTACTCCGGTAACTAGTGTTGACCGAGCTTTGAAGTCTCGAAAGCTCACACTGAATTTTGTTGATCCATATCAGAGTGGCGCAGCGGAATCATGGGAAGAGTAGCATGTTGTATTGCTTTACCGTCGTCGCTTGCAAATTCACATGATGTGTTTCCTATGTACATTCCAGATCCGTCGCATGTGATTCAGATGGATGATGTACAAGTGAGAAATGATTTGACTGTTGAGGCGTTGCTAGTTCGGATTGATGAACGAGAAGCAACTTCTAGGTGTAGGAATTTCCTTGGAAAAGGTAGTTTTAGGAGAACCAGCTAGAGAAAGTTGGATTTGGGAGCGTGGAGATCAGTTGAGGGAGTCGTATTCGACTCTATTTTCTTGAGGTAATTTTCGAGGGCGAAAATTCTTTTAAGTGTGGGAGAGTTGTAACACCCCAAAATTTAATTGGAATATTTATTTAATTTATTTAAATAAGAATATTCGCATTTTGGTGATTTTCGGTGGTTTTGTGTAATATTGGAAATTAGCGCATTTTGGGTTATTTATTTTGAATAATAGTAAATAATATGGATATATTAATATTATTATTAATTAAAATAAATATAAGATGAATAAGGGCATTTTGGACAACTAAAAGGAGTTAGTGAGGGTATTATGGGAAAAGCCCAATTGTAAGGCCCAAGACTAGGTTTAATAAAAAGGAAAACATGATGGAATTAGAATTCATTTGTTAGACCGTGAAAAGAATGGAGGCCAAAGCTCTGAAGAGGGAGATTGGAGGCAGAAGCTTTGAAAGGTTCCCTGAAATACTTGAGAAGGCTTTGATCGACAATTAAGGTATGGGGAGTATTACCTTCATGATTTTCCATGTGTAAATTCAATGTATTTAAGGTTGATTTAAGGGTTTAAGGGATTTTGGGGTTGATTGTGAGAAAAATGGATTTTGGCCTTTGTGGCCTAAATCTAGTATTGAGATGTTAACCATGGGAATTCATTGGAGAAAAAGGGAAACTAGGCCTCCGTGGCCAAAACTCTAACTTGACATTGGTCTAACCTTATAGGGAAATTTGATAGTGAGAACTCTAATGATTACGGTGTAGTGGTAAGTATTCCTGAGAGTTAGAGGGTGGATATGAGAAAAAGTGATATTTGACCTTCTTGGCCTAAATCTATTATTTGTGAATCTAACCGAGGAATTTATTGGGGAAAAGGGAAGTTAGGCCTCGTGGCCAAAACCATGAATTGTTATTTGTCTAACCCTGAAGGGATAGGAATATTAGATATTGAGTAATTCTAATGAGTAGGGGTAATGGTAGGGAAATTGTGATTTAGGGCGTGAATATGATACGAGATTGGCCTAATAAACTGTAGGTTTTGTGCCTTTGTCGCCGTACGACCTTAGGGATGATTTAGGGATGTTTTGGGGGCATTGGGAAAGTGAATCGTGAGGATATTTGGGTGGAATTAAGTTCTGGTGCGTAGCAGAATTTGATGTCATCACACTGTTCTCCTAGCGAAGAATGCTTCACCTGGCGAACAATGTTGTTCACGGACTCGCCTAGCGAAGAATCCTTCGCACAATGAAGACACTTGCCTCAGACTTGCCTAGCGAACATGCCAGCGAATGTAGCAGAGTTTTGCGAATGTTAATCGTGTACATCAATGCTTTGATGTTTGATTCTGTGATTTCTTTGACGAATTAACATGAGTAGGACTATGAAGTTTATGTGATTATTAGGCGATAGTATGAGGATTACCTAGAGTATAGTTATGAAATAATATGTGATAATATGAAGAATTAATCTGAGTATGACTGTGAGCGCTATGTATGATTATATGACGATTTCTATGATGTATGATGATGATTATTATGATGAGCTATAATGACATGATGTATGATGATGATAATTATGATGAGCTATGATGACATGATGTATGATGATGATTATTATGATGAGCTATGATGACATGATGTATGATGATGATTATTATGACAAGCTATGACGTTTGATGATGATGAATATGATGAACGATGATCCACCTATGATGTTATTATGAGGATGATTTATGACGTGCGCATCATGCATTCATGTGCATCCGGTCTTCGGTTCAGGACCTCGATTACTTTGGATTCAATCCCATTGTGTGGATGTGAAGTATTTTGATATGCTCCGGTTCTCTAGTAGAATCGATCCTATTGATGGGGATCTATGGAGGGTTTATGGCCCAATGTCCATCGAGTTGTGATGATTGGTACCATAAGTGTTGAGTCTTGTTGCATTTGCATTTATGAGATGATTGTGAGTAAATTATGATGTTGTGGCCTTCGATGTCTTTTAAGGAATATGAGTGTGTTGAATATGAAAATGATGTCATTTATATGTTGATTTCATACATTGATTTCATATATTGATTTCATATATTGATTATTATGAATCATTTTACTCACCCTGCTTGTTTGAATGTTACCTCTATATGGGTAACGTGCAGATGACCAGGTTTAGCTGTGAACGTCGTCGAGGATATTTTTGAAGTTTTGAGTTGTTAGCCTTTTTGCTTAACTTAAAGGGTCTTGCTCTGATATGTAACATCAGGTTGGGGTCCTTTGATTAAACTATGTTTTATTTGAGTTTATTTTGATTATCTTCCCGTATGGGGAAAACCTTGATTTATGCCTTTTGAGTTCCGCTGCTTTGTGCAATTTAATGTATTTTGGGAAAACCCGTTGCTTACGGAGCCTTGACCTATTTGAGTTATTGAGGAATGTACGCCCTTTGAGGTGAATTTTGTTGAGTTAAATATTTTACTCTGATATCTGTGTTATTTTGCCATAATATTTGTGGGGTAGAAAAGGGTGTTACAAGCTCAATTTGAGGCAAGTGTGAAATAAACTACTTGTCAAGTAGAGGAGCGTAACACAGGATGGTCCTACACCCCTTAAGGGTCCTATGATGAATTGAGTGATAAGTATCACCAAGTAGTGTAGGCAAAGGTTCCCACTTAGAAAGATCCGAATAACGTTGACATCCATTAACCCTTCAACATTAGAGAATATAACCAACCCATAGATAAGTAGTGCAAGGATAGCTTCGAAGGCGTCTAAGCTATTCATCTTGGCTAAGAAGAAAACTTTATATATCAAGAACTTAGAGGGCAAGCCCTTGATTCCTCCTTTGGTAGTAAGGTTAGATTTAACCTCAAACATCTCCAAGTGAGTGGCATCAGCAATGTCCTTTGATGATGGAATCTTCTCTGAACCACTGAAAGGCTCCTTATCCAACACTGGCAAACCAATCCAATACGAATACTCCTCCAAAGTTGGGACGAGCTAATAGTCGGGAAAGGTAAAGCAATGATAGAAAGATTCATAAAATTGCATAAGAGTGTTGAGAACTCCCTCTTCCATCTTGGTCTTGACAATACTTAGCTATTATCCATGGCACTTTCTGAAATCATCAGGAGATGACACCAAGGCTCCTAACTTTCTCAACTCCATCAAATCAAGTTTCTTGAAGTTGAACTTCTTAGTGTTTCTCTTCCCAAAATCCATGATACCTATGATTTTTGCAATGGAAAGACAACTGAATCCCTTAAAACCAATTGAGGGTCATGGATGCAGTGATGGATGTAATGCACCAACACACACATACACATATATTCACACATCCACAACTATACATACAAAAAAATAAAAGGCCTAGGTTTGGAGATCACGAGAGTGGAACCATGATCCAACCCACCCAAAAGGTATGTACAATGGGTATGTTCCTGCACAACGGGTTCTACAAAGTTCCCATAGTCATCGATAAATCTTTCAGATATTATCAGGTTACACAACTACTCATGCGAGCCAATAATATTTTCAAGATAAACTTGTCTGAGTGTAGTATCGCATGACAAACATCACAGGTCTCCACCTGGATAATCACTGCACTACATCCGAAAAAGTCAAAGAAAGGGTGAAGGGTAACTAAAGGTCCTCAGCTTTGCGGACTCCCAGTTCGGAAAAAGTAATGCTAATATGACTACTCGCATCAGACATCATTAAACTCAAAGGGCCTCCACTGAGCGTGGTTATCATATTCTAGACATGTTGGGACTGCTCCCAATAGTCAACTATTGATTATACCACAATCCTATCATAGGTGTACCCTCAAGTCCATGTTAGGACTTATCTCACCACTCAAGGTAACAACCCTACATACAGAAAACCCAAGCACAAACATATACATATATATATATATATATATATATATATATATATATATATATATATATATATATATATATATATATATATATATATATATATATATATATATATATATATATATATATATATATATATATATATATATATATATATATATATATATATATATATATATATATATATATATATATATATATATATATATATATATATATATATATATATATATATATATATATATATATATATATATATATATATATATATATATATATATATATATATATATATATATATATATATATATATATACACACACACACACACACACACACACACACACACACACACACACATACATATATATTTACAAATATACAGCTATACAAGCAAGCAAACATATAACAACACAACTACAAACAAGGTGCTCTTAACCCTCTTAAGGGAATAGTCCCCAGTGAAGTCACCATTTCTGTTGCAGTGAGAATGGGATATCAAGCTATTGAATTAACTTAAATCACAAATCATGAAGTTCACCATCGAGCTTCGATTTATCCAAAGGAAAGGGTAAAGATCGAAGAAAACCCTAAGTGCGCTATGTAACAACAAATCTAGAGATCTAAGGTTCGGGGTTGGTTATACCTAGGGAAGGTGTTGGCATCCTAAGTATCTGTAGTACTCTACAGGAACCTCTTGTTAGTATTTGTGTTATGCTAAAGTTTGCTTGCTAAGGGAAAAGTGCTAAGGTAAAGACCTAGGGTATATACACTAAGTATTCTCGCCAAGACATCACATCTCGTTCCTACGTCCCTAACTTGGATGGAATCAGAGCATTTATAGTTCACCTCACTAAGGGTAAAGAACACTTGACTATGGTCAAGGTTCTAGGGGGAGTAAGTATTCATAACCACGATACTTACATAGAATTAACAAACTCTCTAAGTCTAATTTGAAAGGCTAATTAAGGTTAGCTTCTAATAAGGTATGTGTTAAGGTCTTGACTTGACAAAGTCAAAAGGGGTTGTAGGTTCTAACTCAAGTATAAGTTGAAAGGCCTAATGACTTTAACAAGGGCAAGAGAAAAGGATAAGACTGAGCTACGTATGACATTGGGTTAACAGAGAGACTTTCCTTTGGATTTGGGGAAATAAAAGGTAACTTAAGGATGAAAGCTAATAAGCTAACATCACTTGGGGGAAAAAACTTAACAAAGTTCAAAGAAAGTATGGTGGAAACAAGTGTGATATTAAAGCATGATGTTAATAACATTCAAACATGATGTTAATTGTAACATGAAAAAGCATATGGTAACAACCATAGCATGAGAATAAATGTAACAACATCCAAGGTAAAGACTTGACAAATTCAAATAAGAGCAAGGTAACAACCAAGCATACTCAAAATTCAAAGAAGTTTCAAACTCACATGGTAACAACAAAGATGTTACAACATCTAATCATTCATGAAGTATAGTTCTAACAAGACTAAAACATCATGTGAACTAAATTGAGATATTGACTGAATAATTAAACATGGTACAAGTTTGTACATGTTAAGATAAGTAAGTAAGACCCTAAACATGTATGCTAGGGTTTAACATGGTCATGAACAAAAATGGAAACATCACAATGGCTTAAACATGCAAACATGAATTTCAAAAGCATCTAAGACAAAATTCAAAGATTTATGAACACATAAACATGGTAAGATCAACACAAATTCCATATGCACATCAATTTCACATAGGACATGGAAAAGAGTCTCATATCAAGGGGAAAATGGCCAAGTAAGAATCATGGTATAATCAAAGCATGAAAACACATTTATCATATAAGCATACACCTAAAAAATTTCAAATTCAAGTTAAAACAAGGATACATAAGTTTATAACATAGGGTCTATACAAAGCATGACATATTCATACAATTCAATATGAACACAAAAAATCAAAGAACCAACCAAAGAAACAAGGGAAAACGTTAAAGAAACCCTAAAAAGTTACCTACTTTGAACATACATAAGTGCAACAAAAATAAATGTTTTGGAAACTTCTTGATATCTCAATAAAATAGGCAGCAACATGAACACATATAAAAAAGAATGGATTAAAAATCCTAAAAAATGAAGGAGTTATGATGTTGCAAAGTTGTGAAGAAAATGGAAGAAATTAGGTGCCAAAAAGAAAAGGCACTGGTTTGGCTAGGTCTTGAACACACATCCTTTTGTTTAGGTTAAAACCTTTAACCAACTGAGCCATGTGAATAGCTTATAAATAAAATGCGCTTGTTGAAATAAATAATAAAACTAGTTTTAAATGTCTATGCGCAGACAAAAATAGCCAAAAGGGTGATCACAAAAGATCGAACCCAAGACACAACATTCACAAGACACAGAAAGGCATAGGTTGCGCCACTAGGGTGTCCTGTTTCATACATTTTTTATTCTACCTCTAATAATATATATTTTAAAAGTACACCAAAATCGACAAGTCAGCGCCACCCGATTTCCACGTCAGGGCCAACTCATCACTTTCTTCTTCTTTCACTCATTCTTTCTTTCTCTCTCCCTGAACCCTAACTCAAGTATTTCTTCAATTTTCTTTCATCAATATCTCACTCCAAACTCCATATTTTTTAACAAAATAAAACTCTAAATTGTTTAGAATTTTCCAAGGATTAACAAGGTATCATTTTTTTGCCTTAAATCTAACCATATAAAGCACACAAATGCCAAAACCAGTGCAACATATATGAGTTTTATAATTTCAAAGCAACACACACACATGATATTTTATGCAAACAGTGAGCCATTTACACTAAATACAACCACTTTTTTCATGATCCTTCAAGAAACAAATATGAACAATGCATGATCATGAGTTTCAAGAGTTCAAGGTGCTTACCTCTTGCAGAAAGTCCAAGGCTTCTTCTAGTGATTACAGATTCAAGATAAAGAATTATAGAGCCTTTTTGAATTCTTTAGAGAGTGTTTGAGAAATGTAAATAGCTAGAAACAGCTTGGATTGTCTTGCTTAAAGGTTCTTGCAAGATGAGCAAATGGAAATGGAGGATGGTGTTGTAGTTGGTACATAAACTTTCCAAAGGTTGGAATGCATTCTAAATGATGTTTAGAGAAGATTTGTAAAGTTTATTTGTGATTTGCACGAGTTGAAAGTGTTTGGCCAGAGATTTTCCAAATTTGGAGTGTTTTTGCTAAAACTGTTGGAAGAGAGAATGTTTAGGTTTTTAGGGTGATATTCTTGTTTGATTTGAGGTCTTATGAGTCCCTCTGTTTATAGAGAAGGAGTGGAGAAAATCTCTAGTCAGAAATTGCAAGTATGAGAGCATTTTTTTTTTGGTTGAGATCAAATGGAGGTTTTCATGGATTTTGATTTCCAATGTTAGTAAAAGTTGCACCTAAGAGGGGGTAAATTAGGTACTTGAACATTTTTCCATATTTTTTATGGTTTCAAATTTTACTTTCCTAATTGATTACTATGTGATGAAAGTGATAAATGCGGAAAGTAAATGATACGATGATATATCCTGGTTTCCCTCACAGTCTGAGAGTACTGTAGTCCCCTTTCAACATGAAAGAGATTTTTAATAATGTTAAATCTTATGACAAGACTATCCTAGTCTTTCTATACAGACTCTAACAAGCAACCAAGAACAACCTCTTGGGATTTACAACAAAGTGAAATAAGAGAACAATCCTCCGTTAATCACTCACTTGCTTCCTACAATCCTGGACAACAAGGAATACAATTTTACAGTCTTAAATTCAACAATCCTGAAAATAAGATGTAATAAGTAAAAGACTTAATTCTGAATTTTGTATGAGTATTTGAAGTTGATCTTCAATTATCAATCTAAATATTGATCTTCTTCTTGAATAAACAGTTATCTCAATCAATATACAAGTGTTCTTTAAAGAGGGAATGAAACTAGAATGAGTATTATGAAATTTTGATGCAAAAGTTTCACTCTTGAAAATTATGGTTTGAACACTTAGAGAAATTTGACAATTTTAGAGATGAAGAGAACGTTTCAAAATTTATGCAAGAAGGTGAAGTTTAAAATCTGAAAAATAGAATTTATATAGGCACAAGACACCTATACAAAAGAGTTCCATTAATGAAATGATGTCATGCTTCATAAAACCAAGTTTGAAAATCAACATGCTGAAAAAAAACAAAGTATTTTTACATACTTTTCAGGGTTAATCGATTAACCCATTTGCAAATGCAAATGGTTAATCGGTTAACCACCTCCAACGAGCAAAAATTTGAAATTTTGAATGGTTAATCAATTAACATGTTTGAACTATCAAACGGTTAATCGGTTAACCAGTGATAAAAACTTAAAAATGCTTTAGAAAAAAGTATAGCATGCAATTGTTTTCTCAAGAAATTGTTTTAATGAAATATCACAAGTAAGATTGATTATTTTGAACACTTGTATATGCAAATATAATATGTGTTCATATACCTTAATTTATGATCAATCTTTTAGAATCTTCAAGACTTTTTGATGAACTTGAAACTTGAAAGCTTGATACTTGTCTTGATCCATTCCTTTTTGTCATTGTCAATAGGTTGCATAATGTTGTTGTCTTCATCAAAACATATTTGAGAGGCTTGATTCTTCATTCTTCCCCTTTTTGATGATGACAACCCTTTTCTTTAAAAGTTTGATTCCAACCTTTGTTTTCTCTAACAAGCAATACTCCCCCTTGATAATATTTTTTAAAGGTATTTAACTTGCTGCAAATTTTTGTTAGAGAAACAAAACAACAATTTTTGAAGTCTTCCCCCCCCTTTGTCATTAACAAAAAGGAAGGGAAAATACTATAAAAGTGAAAAATCATAATACGTATGAACTTGAAAAACATAAGTAAGACATATTTTGTTCATACACCAAATGAATATAGCAAACCATAACTTCAACAAAACATAAACAACTTGATACAACAAACATCAAACGAGTGCATAACAAGAGTTGGCATAACACCACATAATTCGTAAAATGAAATAGCGGTAAACATAGTCTTAAAACAAGAATAATTAAAAAAAAACTTAACGAAAACATAATAATACTACAAGCATGAAATTAGTCACTTTCCATCATATTGGTTTCCTCTTCTTCTGCTTCCTCCTCTTCTTCACTTTCTTCCATTCGAGGTTTACGGTGGTGAGATTTGGTGAGCCTAAGCAAAATTTTCTTCATGGAAGCCATCTCAAAAGTGTGCTCTTGATGATCCTTGTGCATGGTTTCCTTAATGGAGCACATTTTGTTATATATGGCTTCATTTGTTTAGCCACCTTCCGGAGCCGGCGGAGGAACAAATTAAGGAGCATCATCCTTGTAGACAAAACTTCCATTCCTATTTTTGATTATTCATGTATTCTTTAGGCAAGTATAGGCATTAACCTCACATTCTTTGGACTTCATATCAATTTTTGGTTCTCTTTTCAAAAGGATTCTGGTTGATTCCAAAAGTTTTGAAACAAGTCTAGTATAAGGAAGACCACCACTCAAACTTTGTTGGTAGAACATATGGTAGATGATAGTGCAAGCCCAATTGACCTTCAATCCATTCTTGAGAGCGTAGATAATTTGAAGCTCAATGTCACTTATTTGAGCGTAATTAGAGTGTTTCGGCATTAAAACTTAGGCAATAACATAGTGCATCATACGAACAGTTAAGTTCTTTGCAAATAATAAAACTCTTGAAGAAGCAACATTTTGCCTACCCAGAATTTCAGCTTCACTAAAACGAGAGATTTTGAAATAATATTTCATCTTATCATAGTTCTCCCAGCCATTAGAATTCAGGGTAACACCTTGCCAAATAAATTTCCCATCAGCAGGCTCATCTAAAGTCGCCCAATAATTTCTAAATCCCAACAGATTTCAACATTTTTAACCTTAGATGATAAATAGTGGCCATTAAATTCATCTTTTCCGACATGCAAATTTGCAAAAAATTCTTTCACTAAGTCAGGGTAGTAAGGACCAACTTCAGAAACTATTTTATCAATCTTATGGTTCTCAAACAATTCTGGGAAATTAAAGTTGTGAGAAGGAAAGGATGATAAGTTCACATACTTTACCAGCATGAGCTGACGATTTCTAAAGTCGAAAGTGAGTCTTCTAGATTTTGTTGTTGGAGCAGAATCTTTAGAATTTGAGCTTTCTTCTCCCATCTTGGATTTTCCTTTGTCTCTTCTTATGGAAGCCATGGAAGAATGAGTATTTGAGGGTTTAAAAGGTGATTTTCAGATTTGAGAGAGGAGAGGATTTTGATGAGTGGGTTTTGATGTTTAGTGAGGTTATAATGAGATTTTTATGACTGGGTGTTATTATTGGTGGTTGAATGTGATTTAATGTGCGAAAGAAAGGAGTAAATGAGAGTTAAGAGGATGAAGAATACCAATGAAAGTCAGAAAGTGTTTTTGACTTATTGAAAGAGCACTTTTGTAGAGACCAATACCACACACATAAATAATAAATGAAAAGTTAAAAAATTCTGCATTTAATAAAAATTCATATTTTTCAAAACAGAAGGGTTATCGATTAACCCAAAGCCAACATAACTTGGTTAATCGATTAACAGTTGAAAATTTTGCGCAGATACTAACAGTGTTAATTGATTAATACACTTGCAAGGGCAAATGGTTAATCGGTTAACACCCTTAAAAAAATAGAATATACATAATTTTTTGTATGTTAAGAAAATTTTAATTTTAACACTTTGACATGTTATAAAATAATATAATGCAATTTTTAATACACCAAAAATGTATAAAAGAATATTTTAACTAACATAAAGTTTGAAATAAAAAAATATCATACATAGAGAAAATTTAAAATGCTAGCAAAAATAAATTTTTGTGTACCTTTTCTTCATAAGTAATTATTATGAATAGAATGTGAAGAATTTATATGTCACCTTCATCTAAAATGCCAAGTTCTCGACGAATCTTAAAAAAAATGTTTTTTAGCAAGCGGTTTTGTGAATATGTCGACTAGTTGGTTATGTGTATTCACAAACGTGATTTCTACACCACCTTTAAGCACATGATCTCGTAGAAAGTGATGTCGAATATCTATGTGTTTAGTTCTTGAATGCATGATTGGATTCTTTGTAATATTTATTGTACTTTTGTTGTCACATGGAAGTGGTATGCATCAGAGATTTAGTTCGTAGTCACTCAGTTGTTGCTTTAGCCAAAGAATCTGAGCACAACAACTTCCTGCTGCTATGTATTCTTCTGCTTCTGCGGTACTAAGAGAAACACATGCTTGTTTCATAAAAGACCAAGAAACTAATGCATTTCCTAGGATGTGACAAGTTCCACTTGTACTTTTTCTATCAATTTTGCAACCTGCATAATCTAAGTCAGAATAACCAACTAAATCACATATACTACCTTTTGGATATCATAGCCCAACATTGGTCGTTCCTTTGAGATACTTCATGATTCTTTTAATAGCGGTGAGATGTGACTCCTTCAGATTTTCTTGAAAACGGGCACATAAACATACACTAAACATTATGTCAGGATGGTTTTCCGTCAAACATAATAAAGAACCAATCATACCTCTATACTTTGTAACATCAATTGAAACACATGATTCATCTTGATAAACGTAAGTTCCGGATCCCATTGGAGTAGACATTGCTTTAAAACCATCCATGTTGAATTGCTTCAACAACTCTTTGCAATACTTGGCTTGGTTGATGAAGATGTCATCCTTTAAAAGCTTAATTTATAATCCAAGGAAATAGTTCATCTTTCCCATCATAGACATCTCGAACTCTCCTTGCATGATCAATGAGAATTCCTCATAAAGATCTTTGTTTGTTAAACCGAATATGTTATCATCAACATATACTTGAACTAATAAACTATTATCCTTAATTCTCTTAATGAACAAGGTCTTATCTACTTTACCTTTTTCAAATCCTCTTTTGCAAAGAAAGTTGCTAAGTCGTTCATACCATGCCGTTGGTGCTTGCTTTAGGCCATAAAGAGATTTCTTTAACTTAAAGACATATGAAGGATTCTTGAAGTCTTCAAATCCAGGGTGTTGTTTGACATAGACTTCTTCATTAATGTAGTCATTCAAGAATGCGCTTTTGACATCCATTTGGAATAACTGAAAATTAAATGAACACGCGTAAGAAAGTAATAAACGGATAGCTTCTAACCTTGAAACAAGAGCGAATGTTTCTTCAAAATCAATTCCTTCCTCTTGATTGTATCCTTGGGCCACCAATCTTGCTTTGTTTTGAATAGTTATTCCATTCTCATCAAGTTTGTTCTTAAACACCCATTTGGTATCGATGATGTGTTTATTACTTGGCCTAGGAATAAGTTCCCAAACTTGATTCCTTTCGAATTGCTTTAACTCTTCTTGCATAGCAAGAATCCATTGGTCATCTCCTAAGGCTTCATTTGTGAGGGAAAAGCCTCATATATAGATGTGCCGGTTTCGATGATGTCAAAACATAGCTCCATAGAAGAATATATGTCGGACGTTATCACCATGTTGCATTTGCATATCCTACTTCTCATGATTCAATTGCTCGCATAAAAATATCTCAGTTGTTGCATATAAAGTGTCATAATGTGTGTCATATGAGTTCGAATTTATTGGTGTTGCTGGCCATATCATAGATATCATCAAAAAGAGTCAAGACAATGAAAATAAGAATTTTTAGCAATTTCAGGTCTTTGAGTCGACCAAAGATATGTTCCGGTCGACTCACACTGGTCGACTCATACTGTGAGCATTCAAATTTTTCTAAAAATGCATGCTATACGATGACGCATACCTTTTTTCGGTCGACGCATGGTTCTGGGATTTGCCCAAGATTTCAACCGGGTCAGCTCAGGTTGACCCTATTTCCTGCATAGGTCGACCGCTCGCTGTTTTATGTCATTTTTCTGTTATGTCTACTATTTTTGTAAAGTGGTTTTAGTTGTTATGACAGTTATGTTTGGTATATAAGTTAATATGCTTGTTTCACTTCATAACATTGAGAAAAATAAGAAAAGTGAAATAGGTGTCGATTCGGTTCTCATCATCTTCATTCTCTTTATAGCATATCACAACAATCACACATAATCATCTTTGTTGTGCAATGTGCATTGTTAGAGGTGATAACGTTCGTAGCTGAAGATTTGGTTATCTAGTTCGGGTTGAGGAATTGATAGGTTTTTCTTCAATAAAACCTATAGGGTTTTGTCCTCCAAGATTCTCTGAATTTGGAGATTTTTGCACGATTCGTCTCATCATATATTCAGCCGAGTGAAGGTAATCAAGGAGCGGTGGGTTTCGTTGATTTAGTAATGGTAAACAGAAGATTGTGAAGAAGAGTTTCGGGTTCGACATGTAACACCCTTTTCTACCCCACGATTAATAAGGTAAAATAACATAGATTTCAGAGTAAATAAATAAATCTCATAAAAATCCATCAAAAGGGCATACATTTCCCAAAGTCATCAAAATAGGTCAATACTCTGTAACTATGGGTTTTTCCCAAAATACATCAAACAACATAAAACAGCGGAATTCAAGGCATAAATAAAGGTTTTTCCTCATAAGGGAAAGTCAGCAAAATAACTCAACGGTATAAAGTTTAACTCAAAGAACCCAACCCGATGTTACATATCAGAGCAAGACCCTCTAAGTTAACCATAAAGGCTAATGACTCTAAGAATTCAAAAATACTCCTCGACGACATCCCTGACTAAACTGGGTCATCTGCACGTTACACACGTAGAGGTAACATTCAAACAGGCAGGGTGAGTAAAACAATTCATAATAATCAATGTATAACAATCAATACATAAACGACATCTTACTCATATTCAGCATATTCATATTCCTCAAAATGCCTCAAAGGCCACAATGTCATAATTCATACAAAAAGACTCAGAAATGCAATGCAATACAACCCAATGCATGTGGTACCAGTCATCATAGCTCGATGGACACTGGGCCATCAACCCTCCATAGATCCCAATCAATAGGATCGATTCTACTAGAGAACCGGAGCACATCAAAACACTTCACATCCATACAATGGGATTGAAGTCAAAGTAATCGAGGTCCTGAACCGAATTCCGAATGCACATGAATGCATGATGCACACGTCACAATAATAATCCTCATAATAACAGCATATGGTGCATCATCATTCATCATATTCATCATCATCACATAAACCTTCGTATCTCATGTTATCACATAATTCATAAAAATCATGGTAATATCATCATAATACATCATAGAACTCATCATATAATCATATACAAATCACATAGCGCTCACAATCATACTCATATCAATTCATCATATTATCACATCTTATCACATATTATCACATATTAATTCACAATTATACTCGCGGTAATCCTCATCCTATTACCTATTAATCACATAAACTTCACAGTCATACTCACGTTAATTCATCATATTATCACATATTATCACAGTTACCGTCATGGTAATTCACCAGGAAAATCGCAGCATCAAAACATCAAGACATCACTGAACCAGAACATGATTCATTAATAGTACATATACACAATTGACTTCTCAAACATAATTAGATATAAAAATATTGGGAGACCAATTCCCTTATCTATACTATGTTATAGGCATGTTCATTAGCTTTTCAACGCTTCGAACGGGGGGTCAAAACGGGCTTCCGGATCAAAAGTTACTTCCAAAACGATTTCGACCGAAAACATGAATTGTCATGATGGACAGTAAAACGCTGTTACGTTCCGGAACCTAAATCAACCCAAAAGTCCACACGATTCACTTCCCCAATGCCCTAAGAACATCTTTAAATCATCCCTAAGGTCTTACGGCGATAAAGGTGCAAAGCCTACGGTTTACTAGGCCAATCCTGTAGCATATTCACGCCCTAAATCACAATTTTTCCTTCAATTACACCCTAAGGCATCAAAGTTACTCACTATTCAATATTCAATCCCTTCAGGGTGAGACATATAACAATTCATGGTTTTGGCCACAAAGGCTTAAGGTTTCCTACTTCTCATATTACACATCAAACAGTCAGGAATACTAACCACTAATTACAACCCTCAAGGTTTCACTATCAATTTCCCTATTTTCCAAAATCAACCCAAAATCCCTTAAATTTTAAATCAACCATAAACACATCCAAAGGCATACATGGAAAATCATGAAAAATTATGCTCCCCATACCTTAGCCGATTCAAAGCTTTCATGATTATCTCCAGGAATCTTCTGCCTCCAACCTTTTCCTCAGAGCTCTGGCCATAAAACTTCTTACGGTTAACACGAATGAATTCTAATTCTCTTCAGAACTCTATTTTGTCAAACCTAGTCTTGGGCCTCAGAATTTGGGTTTTTCCCTCATTACCCTTACTAACTCATTCAAATGCCCAAATTGCCCCTATTTCACTTATATTCATTTTAATTAATAATAATACTAATAAATTAATATTATATACTATTAATCAAATAAATAATCCAAAAATGCACGATTTCCCAATACTTCACAAAACCACCAAAAAACCACCAAAACATGAATATTCTCAATTAAATAAATAATTAAAATATTCCAATTAAATTTGGGGTGTTACACGGCACGCGGGTGATTGAAATCAGCCGGGCTAGATTTTTGAAGACGGAAGGTTGTTCAAATATAGTGCTGCAATTGGAGGTTTATTCACAGCTGTCGAAGTACTTGATTCGACTCGAATCAAGGGACAAGAGGAGATAATATCTACAATAACAAGAGTGTTCGTTTGTTTGATTTCTATTCACTTCTTGTATAAACTTTCAACACTAGGTTAAATCTATATACTAACAGGTCTCAATTCTATTATTAGAATTGAGGGCAGACGTACCCCGAGCGAGGATGACGGGGGAACTGCCTCAACAAATCGTTGTGTTTTTTGCCTTAAGTTTATATTGCTTAATATTTGTGGTTTTAGTGAAAACAATTATATTAATCTAGGTCTGGTTTGAGTAGTGCTAAATTGATTTTGAAACTAGTATAATCATTGTTTGTACAAGGAAATTTGAGCAACTCACTCTCAAAGCAGAACTCACTTGTAGTGCTCTGCACACCAAGTGTTTGATAAATTGTCTGAACTAAACGCCTTGTGTGATGTCCTTTCATTGTGTTAATATTTTAAGGCATTGGAACTAGTCACACCACATAGTGAGCTGGATCAAATTGATAATGTAATTAACGTAGTGATTCTCATATCTTGTTATCTGATTCCATAGGCTAAAACGCATATCTGGTTTTCTAGTAACCGTTCGTTATAGACGGTATAGTTCCTCGGCCGCTTCCACAAATCAAATAATTTTTAAAAACCAATTTTATTGGTAGCACCGAATCTTTTAAGCAAGTGATCTATTCAACCCCCTTCTAGATCTGCGACATCATTTAGCAAGTGGTATAAGGAGCATCGGTTGAATCTGTGTTTCAAGTATAACTTAGTAGAAAATGGCTAACGAACCTAAATGGGCTTATAATAGAGCACCTGTTTTTAATGGAGAAAACTATAGTTACTGGAAAGACTGTATGCGTGTGTGTCCCTACTGTGAAAAAGGTCGGCGGAAGACAGAAGATTTGCCACCGTTCATTATTTATCCCAAAGAGAGGGAAAGGAAACAATCAGAGAAAACCTACGAAAAAGGGAAAAGACAGGTCATCGCAACCAAATCCTGGGTTCGAGAGTTGGTTACGCAAGGGGAAGGTATGAGCACCCCTCACGTCCGTTGTATTCAACGGGATCCACGCTTGTTGTCTATCTAAAAGGGTGTTAATCTATCAAGGGCTGGCTCACAGGGACAAAATAAAAGAAAAGAGACTCGATAGAGCATCGCTGCTCTATGCCTACGTATTCCCTCGTGCAATGGGAAAGTTAGAGTCAACGTAGTTCGGAAAACTACGGGTGAAGGTGGTGAAGGTTGCTCGCCAAGACATCATCGTCTTGTGCCTACGTATCCTCATCTGGTACGAGAAATCAGAGCAAACGTAGTTCAGGCTGACACGACCACAAATTGGTTCAAGTGTTTTAACTGAGAAGGGTTAAACCTTCGTTCTAGCAGTTAGGTGTATTGCTGCTCGACCATTGGAGACTCAGGCATTACGTTTTTGCGGTAGAACCGTGACTTAAAACACTCTTTCTGAAACAATTTTCACTTAATCCCGGAGGATAAAAAGGTTTGATGTTTTGTTTTGTGTTTTTTAAACAAGAAGTGAATTGAGTTAAGTTTGTAACTCATGTTGCACTAAAGACTATGACTTGAGAGTGAATGCATTGCATATCACTCAAAGGGCATACCTAAACACTCTAGACAAGGTTGGAGAAGGCCCCCCAATCATCATTCCTCAATTACTTAAGGTTCGTAGCGTACAACATTTATTATCCTTTATTAAGTGTCTTAAGATGTTACGAGATGAGAAGAGAAAACACAAACTCTAAGGGGAAACTAATCAACCCTAATGTTATCATGCAAAATACTCCTAAAGTTGGTATTGAAAGGGGAAAGTCTATCCTAATATTAGCATGCAAAGGATTGAACACCTAATGTCTCTCCTACTCCCATCCTAAACAGTGGGACTAGGAATCCTAAGGGATCATGGCAAAAGGCCAAGCAAACACTCAATAATTCAATCATAAAATGAGTTAAACAAGTCCATACAAGAAGGGATGCAAACATGAAATGCAAAAACAAATGCAAGAAGGATGAGATGAAATGCGAGAAGCAAGCTCCTACAACCATTACCATCAATCATCAAAGAAGAGTGGGAGGAAAAAAGTGTGGGGCAGCCACCACCACAAGCACATCTCAACCAAACAATTCTTGAAACTCAAGCAAAGAAAACAAACACTCATCACTTGAACAACATCCACAAAATATGCATTCAAGCGAAAATCAACCATCGCGCATCGAAAAATCAAGATTAAACAATCAAGAACAGTGAAACATGTCCAAAACAGCCCACACAAATGCATCATATCAATCCATGAAGATTCAAAGGGAGAAGACATCAAAACATGCTTGAAAACAACCAAATATGGCATTCTGGTTCAGTGTTAATCGGTTAACGCTTTTGGTTAACCGATTAACCACTTAAAAAAATTTGAAAACTGCACTGGTTAACCGATTAACCAGTTTGTACTATAACTGGTTAACCGATTAACACTGTACCAGAAGCAGAAAAACATCAATCTAAAAGCACTTTCAGCAATTAATCCAATGTGGAATCATCCAAATGATCATGTAATCAATTATGCACAAAATTAACACCAAATATCAGTGATCCAACAACATGTAAACACATTCAAACATTGAAAACACAAATCACATAAATCAAAAATCAATACAATCAACCAAAAATTGAAGATCTACATTGTGATTATGCAAATAAGCTCAAAAACAGAATCAGGTCTAGAATTTCCAACCTACAAAGCAGAGATTTGCTTTGGTGAGTGTTGATTCACTTGAAATTTGCAGATCCAAGCAAGAAACCCATAGATTCTTCAAGATCCAAGAGCTTTCTTGTTGTAGAAGTGAAGATCAAGCAAAATTAAGCAAAAACTATCCAAATTAGCTTCCAAATTCAGATCCAAATCCAAATGAAAATTGAATGGGGAACTGAAGATAATAGGGATGAAGGATGGAGGTTTAGCTCTAGAATTCAATGATTCCAATAAAGAATCAAAGAAGTCAAGTGAGAGCTCTAATGAAGGTTTTAGAGTAAAAAAGTTGGAAGAAAATTGAGAGAATGAGAGTGAGATCTGAAAATGAAATGAAATTGTGTGGAATGATCTTGAGGTTTGGAGAAAAATTCACTTAAATATTGTCGCTTGCGCGAAAATAAGGTGCCGGCACAACAGAAGAGTCGCCACCTTTCGTTATTTATCCCTCAGAGCGGGAAAGGAAACGATCGGAAAAACCTAACGAAAAAAGGTAAGACAAGGTCGTCGCAACCATTGTCTGGGTTCGGGAGTCGGTTACGCAAGGGGAAGGTATTAGCACCCCTCACGTCGGTCGTACTTGACGGGATCCACGCTTGTTGTGATTACTGGACGGGTTGGTGTTATCTATCTACCTATCAAGGCTGGCTTAAAACAGAAAAGAAAAATGACTCGGCAAAGCATCGCGCTTTATGCCTACGTATTCTCATCAGAGAACGAGAAATCAGAGTCAACGTAGTTCGACCTACGACGGGTTATGGGGGAAGGTAGCTCGCCAATACATCAGTATTGTGCCTACGTACTCTCAACAGGTATGAGAGATCAGAGCTCACGTAGTTCGGGACACTACAGTTTATTTCCTGTTTTTTTACGAAAGAAATGTTTTTTATTGTGTTTGCAATTTCAATCGCACTAGAGACTATGACCTGAGAGTGAATGCGTCGCATGTCACCCAAAGGGTACCATACTAAACATCCAGACTGTGGAAAAGAAACTCTCCCACAATCCTTTCTCAGATAGCTTAAGGCTTGTAACGTACGAAAGAAATCATTCATGATTACTGTATCTTAAACTGTTTTGAGATGAGAAGAGAACAGGCCCCAACTAGGAGGGAGACTATCAAGTCCTACTGTTGTCATGCCATGGATTCATCCTATGGTCGAGGTTTGAACAGGGAACTCCTAGAAGTTGTCATGCATAGGTTTCAACCTAAAGTTCTATCATCAATTCCTTATCAAAGGAAATGAGAGTCCTAAGGGATCATGTCAATGATACAGCAAAACAGACAAAGCATCAGCTTAACAGTAAAATGCATGCAATGCAAGTGAGGGAGGAAATGTGTGTGGGGCTTTAGCCTCCACAAGCTCATCTCAACCTCAAGCCAGAATGGATAACAGTAATCATCCTGAAAAGTAAAACATGCTATCAAGCAAAAACAGTAAACTGCAATCATACAGAAAAAATGAAATAAAATGCCATCAGGCAAACAAATCACATGGGCAAGGGAGCTGGGCTCTACCGAATACCCGCAAGCAAAGCCACACAGTAACAATACAAGCAGAGGGAGAAACTCAACCTCTAGTGCAATCATGCTCCTAGATTAAAGCTATTCTAGATATGAGCTTATTCTAATGCATCAAGCAAGTCAAACAAAACACATCAATACAGCAAAGGAAAAGATAAGAAAGCAGATCAACTCCTCTCTCAACTCCAAGCTTCAGCTCTTCCCACAGCAACTCAGTCTTCAGACTTCCATCACTCTTGACAAATATCAATTTGCTTTCCCAGGTTTCAACCCTTCAACATAAGTTTCAACGTATCTTCTCTGAGCTTCAGCTCCTTGATCAGTTCCACCTTCAGGCTTCACTATTAACCACAAGTATCAACTTGGTTCCTTCAGGATCCCCAGGTATCAAAGTAAGTATCAACTTCCTTTGTTCTTCAAGCTTCAGCTCTTCCTGCTTTTCCAGTCTCAACTTGGTCTTCTCTTCTTGCAAGCTTCAGCTGCTTAGAGTAATCTTCAATCACTTAGAAGTATCAACTTCATCCTTCAGTCTTTACTTCATCCTCAGGGGTCTTCAAGTATCAACTTGCCCTTGTTGCTCTTCAAGCTTCAGCTGGAATGGCAATACTCAAGGACTCATCCTCCTCCACATTCTTCAATGAAGTCTTCATCTTCAAACTCAAGCTAAGCATCTCTCAAGACATATCAAACTAGAGGAAATCACTTACTGGATAAGCTGGGACATTGAACTACTTATTGACCACCAAAGGTGACCTATAAGGGTTCAACATCAAAGGAATGGTTCCCTCAAAGTTCTACTTCCTAGGTACAAGCACTTATCCCTCCAAAGGAGAGAGGTGAATACCATGGAAGGGCTTTGAATCATATGGAGAAATGGAGGTGAAAGATACCATCCATGTTTAAGAAAGAAGTTAACTAGGTCTAAACTCTTCCTAATCCCTAACCCTAGAACAATCAACAAAACAAACAAGATCAAGCTCTCAAGCTCCTCAATGCTACTCCAAGCAATACCAAGCTCTCCAAGCCCACAAAGCAAAGCAAACAAAGATTCAAGCCTACAAGGGCAACACAAACAATCATCAACTACAAAAATCATCTAAAAATAGTATACTACTATATTAAAACCTAATATAATTTCTAAGGGATCCTATATACCTGCCCTTAATACCCTTATATGCCCCAATGTCTAACTTGACCTAGAAACCCAAAATTCTAGTGTTATTGTGGACCTATGTTAAGGATTAACCTAATTCTACACAACCTAAAATCATCTAAGAAAAACTAATCTAAAATTCATCACAAAATTATGGAATAAATCCAGGGGGAAGCTAAAGTCCTAATCTAACTATCCTAAAAAGAATGGCCTAAAAATACTAAGGGAACTACCTAAACAAAATTCTACAAATTCATGTATCAACATAAAAGAATTAAAAATCTATTAAAATGGAAAATATACAAAAAATATTAAAAATGCATGAAATGCAAATATTTTTATTTGACAATTTTCTAGACATTATAGTGAAATGGTAGAAAAAATCCCCATGCAAAAATCATTAATTTCCAATTTATTATGATTTTTCAAAGTTTAACATAAAATGGAGAAAAAGAAATTAAAATATGAAATGATGTGGTGTATTTAGTAACCAGATGCAGTTCACTATGGATGATGGGCTTAAAGTGGGGTGAGTGCAGCAAAAGTGTTAAGCCCATATTATGATCAGAAAATAAAAGAAAATGGTAAGGAAAATAGACAAAGACGCGGTGCATTTAGTAAGAGAAAACAGTTCATTTTCACGTGGGCCAAGATCTGGGGGTGTGGATAGGAACCGTTTTACTAAAGCCCAAGAACTTCTTTTAATGAAACGCTACGTTTCATCATGTCTTCAGAATTCCCTTTCAAAACGTGAGGTTATGTTGTGGCCCTTGGATCCATCTTCAGTCAACGAGTCTTTGGGGAATCCAACGGCAGTGGCTTTATCTTCTACCTTGAGCCATGAATTGGAGGGAAAACCACCATGAACACAGACTTCAAACATCAACTTCCCCTCCACTCGGGTTCTCTCCATTCTCCATCAAATTCAACAATTCGACACACTAACATGCTCCAAAATTCAAGCTGAACACGTCCATGTCCTTGGATTACACTGAAACCTCCTCTAACAACAAACCCGATGGTGAATCCAAAATACACTCAATCCTCAATTTCAACCAACCTTGGATTTCTTGGTACTAAAGTGATCATCACACTTCACTGGTTAAAATAAGCTATCACACATGTATTATATCTCACTATATCACGAGTTCTTGATCATCAAAGAAATGGGGTCCATAACTCAATCTTCATCAATTGATCCCTAACTCTCCAGAAATCATCACCTATGTGTCTCTAACCTTTCTACACTAATAAACTAACCTAGCAATGCATAAATTAGGGTGTGGTAGAGAATTTGCAAACCTGGTGTTTCTTGTATGGCAGTAGTATCAAATCCTCTCCTCCAGCCTTGTAAGTCTCCAGAATCCTTCAGTATGACCTTTTCTTGCTTCTGTATGCAACCAATCTCCTTGGAAGTGCTTGATTTTCTGAATCAGATTTCAAGTTGCAGGTGGAAAAGTGGGAGATCAAGAACACGATCCAAGCTTGAATTCCCTCAGATTCTGATTGATACACCCTCAGAAACACCAAAGGAACTGAATAGGATCAAAAGATTGGATTGATTGTGAAGAAATTGGAGAACTCGAATATGAATTGCAATGGAGGAAATTGAAACTCAATCTTTCTTCTCTGCACCAAATGACACCCAACCCCTATTCTGATCAGTTACAATGGCTTTATAGAGGATGCTAGAAACTTTTAGAGAGTGATGGAATGATCTAAGGAGAAATTGGATATCTCATGCTATGATAATTTGAAAATCAAGCCACACACATAGCAGCTCAAGCTTCTCTTGTTACAGCTCTTGTATCTCCTTTGAAAATCTCCTTAGATGAGATTTCTGAGGTGTTAGAATGCATAGCTAGCTTGTTCATTGAGTTTCTTTATGTTTTGCCTTTGAACCTTAAGATGCAAGCAAGCCATTTCCAAAGCAGCCCCATGATCTAGGCCTCAAATCAAAATTGTGGCTGAACCATTGTTTTTATAATGTCTTTTAGAGTCAAAATGACCTATTATATGACATGGTTTGGATGTGTAACTTGGGATTTCCAATTTCCAATTTCAACTTATTTAACTTATGCCTCCATTTTAGGCCATTTTTATCACTTTTTGATACAAGCCTTTTCAACATCTCATGACCTCCCTACTAGCCTTAAAACATCATTCTAAGCAAGTTTTATGTTGAAGATTTTTTTATTTGAAGCTTGGAAATAGGAGATATGGCCTTATGCTTGAAATGACCTATAATATCCAAATGACCAAAATGCCCTTGACTTGTCAAAGCCATAACTTGAGTTCTACAAATCCTATCAAGGACTTATAGTACTCTCTAGAAAGATAATAAGATGCTCTACAACATTCATGTTGGCCAAGAATTCATAGGAATCATCCTACTAGGGAAAAAGTTGGATGCAAGTTGGGTGACTTTCAAGGACCCAGATTCACATACCTCAGATGACCTGTAACTTGTCAAAGTCATAACTTGAGCTCTACAAATCCTATCAAGGACTTCTAGTACTCAAATTAAAGCTAAGAGCAAGATCTACAACATTCATGTTATGGGGAAGATGATATGACAATCACATCTTGAGCTACACTGCCTTGAAGATAGGGATCAAACTAGGGGATTTTACACTGTCAAGCCTTAGAAACCCTAGCTTGAAACTTCTCAAACTCCTCAATCATGATGAGTTGGTCTAGGAATCATCCTTATAGCATCTCAATGCATCAATTCATGATCACATGGATCTTGTATTAGGTCTCAACCCTCTCCAAATCATCAGTTGACCTAGGGTTGACCCAGTCAAACCCTAATTCCACCACTCATGGCTGAGTCTTCTGAATTCTTGTACAATGACCTCTCTAGGCTTCATGATGGCTTTCAAGACATCTCATAAGCTCTCTCAAAGCTTCAAGTCCATCCTCATAGTATCAGAATCATCTGAGGAGCTCCCACAACTCTCAAGTTATGAGGCACACAACCTTGGTTTCAACCAATCTTTCTGAGGATCTCTTGAGTTCTCTGACAAAGATATCAACCTTTGAACACTTGAATAACCTTCTTGGCTAGCTTCAAAGTCTCATACAACTCTTTCTGGGTAACCATACCCCTTGATCTACTGCCCACATATCAATGAAATGCAGATGATGAATGGGATGAACCACAAACTAGGTAAATAAATGTTGGTCAAATTTTGGGGTGCAACAGCTGACCCTATTCAAACGGCTTGAACCTGACTGGGTGAGGAGCGAACGGCTCTCAGCCAATCAAGGTGTGAGACGGTTGAATACCGATAAACCCGGAAATTTGCCAACTGCACAAGTACCCGGTACTCTACTGAGAACAAATCTTCGAAAACTGAAATAATAGCTGCACGACAACTAGCTAGAGAATTAGTCACACGGTAACTGGTAATTCATAGTCGATCATGCCATCAGGCATCACGATTCCTCGGGATTCTTCAGGTCAACCATCAGGTTGATCATGCCATCAGGCATTCAACGAAAACTGTCGGGCATCAGCCGGACTCCAACCATCAGGTTGATCATGCCATCAGGCATTCAAAGAAAACTGTCGGGCATCAGCCGGACTTCAACCATCAGGTTGATCATGCCATCAGGCATTCAAAGAACTTGTCGGGCATCAGCCGGACTTCAACCATCAGGTTGATCATGCCATCAGGCATCCAAAGAACTTGTCGGGCATCAGCCGAACTTCAACCATCAGGTTGATCATGCCATCAGGCATTCAAAGAACTTGTCGGGCATCAGCCGGACTTCAACCATCAGGTTGATCATGCCATCAGGCATCCAAAGAACTTGTCGGGCATCAGCCGGACTTCAACCATCAGGTTGATCATGCCATCAGGCATCCAAAGAACTTGTCGGGCATCAGCCGGACTTCAACCATCAGGTTGATCATGCCATCAGGCATCCAAAGAACTTGTCGGGCATCAGCCGGACTTCATCAGCAAGTCGAGAATAGAATTCTTGGTCAATCATGAGCCAATTGGGAATATCTAAACCTCTGCCATCAGGCACTCCGCATCAGTTGAGAGAACTGCTTCATTAACACGGTCAGGCTTTAATCATGGAGTCTTCAAGGGAGGTTTCAACTTCGCCGTTCAAAAACCTGCTGGGGATAACGCCCCTCCGCTGGGGATCCTGGAGAACTATCAAGTAACTCCACTTCGGGGATCCAGAAATCATTCTGGATGAATCAACTCTGCTGAGGACTTCAAGAATCATCTTGGACAAATAACTCTGCCGGGGATTTCAAGAATCATCTTGAACCGATAACCATTCTGGAGATTTCAGGAATCATCCTGAGAGAACACTCTGTTGGGGATTTCAGGAATCATCCTGGGCAACCTTTACTGGGGACTCTAAGTATCAACTTGAGCAACCACTCTGGCGACTGCACTGGGGTCTTAAGAATCATCTTAAGCAAACGACCCTGCTGGGGAATTCAAGAATCATCTTGAACTGAAGACTTCGCTGGAGGCTTTAAGAATCATCTTGAGCAAGCGGCTTCGTTGGGGAGAATGTCAGGAATCATCCTGAGCAATTGATTCTGCGGCGGAACACCTGCAAAACAAGAACGGTAACAACCTAGATCATGTTTATTATGCATATGCTTCGACAATGGTGCAATGCTCCACACGGCGGAAATGCTATGCGTTTACGATAAATGCTATGCAATCATGCAAAATGATGCGATCCCGTCGGTAAAATAAATGCCGAAGGGGGAATCCTCCTGTCAAGGAGAAAGAACTACTCAGATAGAGGAATCATCCTGCTGAGGAGAACAAGGTCATGCCAATCTCAATTGGACTCCGCAGGGGACACAACTTCAGTTGACTGCTGCGGGGGAACGAAGCTCTACAAGAACCCGGACCTACTGAGGGAAAGCGATGTCAATCGCAGGAAAAC
Source organism: Lathyrus sativus (assembly GCA_963859935.3). Taxonomy (NCBI): domain Eukaryota; kingdom Viridiplantae; phylum Streptophyta; class Magnoliopsida; order Fabales; family Fabaceae; genus Lathyrus; species Lathyrus sativus. The sequence goes on from OZ012741.1 coordinate 368,560,977, forward strand.
CTGCGTGGCCTTCATGGCTACTTCTCTGGAGATAACGACTCTGGTGGGGAAACACAGCATCAGTTGTTCAACACTCCAATGGGGAAACCCATTCATGGCCCGAGCGGCTTCCAAGGATTCGGCTCTCTTGGGTATCTGCAAACTCGGCTGAGGAATGAGAAATCATTCTGCTTGCCGGGGAGAGTACGACTCTGGGGAAATCTCAATTCCGCTGGGGAAGAAGGAATCATCCGACTTTGTAACACCCCCTTCTATACCCCAAATAAATGCATATAAAACAATTAAGCACATACAAATTATCAGAGTAAAAAGGTTTTATAATAAGGTATAAAAGAAGAATGCCACAATTTCACCAATAAAACACTTTCACATTTTTCTCCATAAGATATGTAACATTTTCAAAATTAAGCGGAAGATCAAATCATTTAATCGTTTTCAAAATATTAATCCACGTACACACAAGTTAATCCAAATTAATACATCATATCAGTTAGATTACACAATCACATCAACTGATACATCGCAATGTATCACAAAAGAATGATTATACTAGTCTAACTACCCGGTGTTACATATCAGAGCAGCAGACTCAAAAGAATGAAGAATACTTCACAAAAGGGACTCCAGCATCCTAATCTGCAATGCCTCGTAGAGCATTATAAAACAGCAGAAGGGTGAGAAATATAACCATAATAATCAAAGCATAAGATTATATATATATATATATATATATATATAGGTAATCAATACAAGTTCCACTCCTTATTTCTCACCACAATTCAATTTCTTAGTCATATATATTTTCCACACATATAATGACAACACGAATATTTGTAAAGCATTTCCACATCATGCATACTCTCACAATTTCACAATCTCATCATTCACACATAAGCATCTCTTCATGCATATGTCATATATTAATGTGACTCAACAACTCAATGCAACTCATTCAATGCGGTACCGACTCTCGTTATCTTTTTTCGGTTTTTACATTAAACCGGGTCCACTCTTCTAGACCGATAACCCGTTATCTTTTTTCGGTTTTTACATTAAACCGGGTCCACTCTTCTAGACCGATAACCACAAAGGCCCGTCCTCTAAGCCTTCAAACCCACCCTTCTAGGTTTGGGACAAGCCACTAGTTTCCACGAAACTAACAGACATTGCCTCTTGACTAAATGATGCATGTACAATCAACCACAACAAATGCACTTAAGACCGACATCTTAATCTCATGCATTTACATAATTCATCTCTTCAAGAATTACACAATGATTGCACATACAACATATATCACACAATCAAGGTATTCACATCACAATACCATTTATACAATTATAAGTCATGCACACATATCCACAATGTTCTCATGCATACTCATCACATAATTGTATACCCATTAAGCATTCGCAAGTCCATTAGACAATACACATACATTCATCATTGTATTCACATGTATTTCTATTTATCATAATTAATACGCATCGCACATCAACTAGGATTCACGCCCGGAGGCTACCCACAGTACACATCATCACAATAGATCATATCTATATCATATCATAAAGGTATTAACCTATGTGAATCAATCAAACAATCACCACATGAGCAACACATCAAAAGAAAAAATGCTGTCACATTCGCCTTCATTCGCCTGGCGAACCCTCGCAGCGAACCTTCGCCTGGCCTTCGCCTGGCGAACTCTCTCAGCGAACACTCGCTAGGCTTCGCCTGGCGAGACTTCCCATCGAGCCCAAGTCAGTAGCTACTGACTTCATTCGCCACCATTCGCCAGCACCTTCACTGGGCGAACCTTCGCTATCCAACTTCTCCTGGCGAACTCGCCAGCGAAGTCCACTGGAACTTAAACTTAATTATTCGCCAGCATTCGCTGGGCTTCGCCTGGCGAGAGCCAGCGAACCTGCGCAGAACAGAACCACACTCTGTCCCTCCTTCACCATTCCACCATCCACCAACTCTTGAACATCCAAATCAGTACAAATAGCATCAATACATGTTACCCGACTATTCTACGGTGTTATTACTCAGTTCCAACCGATTAAATCATCAATCTACCGATTAATCCAACATTTGCCCTAATTGGAAAGTGATGAAAACTCTACCAAAACCCCAACCCAACATACATAACATCATGCAATGATCAAATAGAAACATTTCTCACCCTTACCTCGATTAATCGGAGCTTTGATGTTGGTTCTTGATGATTTTTCCACTTTTCCTCTTCTTCTCCTCTCTTTCTCTTCTTTCTTCTTTCTTTCCTCTTTCTCTCCAAATGTTTTCTCTAATTTCCTTTCTCTTCTTTCTCACTTATATATCCCTTTTATTTTCTTTCCTTCCAATTTCCTTTCAATTCTCTATTAATTCCAATTAATAAAAATTAATTCCAATATTAACATAAAATCCCACTAAATCAATTAATTACTACAATTAATTATTTAATGAAATTTGGGCTGTTACAACCCTCTCCCACTTAGGAATTTTCGTCCTCGAAAATGTTACCTGATTCAAACAGTTCTGGATAAGACTCCTTCATCTGGCTCTCAAGCTCCCACGTAACATTTCCACCAGCCGGTCCTCCCCAAGCGACCTTCACTAAAGCAATCTCTTTACCTCGAAGCTGTTTCAATTTCCGATCCTCAATCCGCATAGGTGATGTCTCAACAGTCAGGTTATCTCTCACCTGCACATCATCTATTTGGACTACATGAGACGGATCCGCAATGTATTTCCTCAATTGAGATACATGGAATACGTCGTGAAGATTAGCATGCGACGGTGGTAAAGCCACACGATAGGCCACTTCTCCTATCCTTTGCAAAATCTGATAAGGACCAATGAAACGCGGCGACAACTTGCGCGACTTCAGTGCCCTACCAACACCTGTCATCGGAGTGACTCGAAGAAACACATGATCTCCCTCTTGAAATTCAAGTGCCTTCCTCCTCTTGTCATAATAACTCTTCTGACGACTCTGAGTAATTTTCATCTTCTCTTGAATCATCTTGATCTTATCAGTAGTCTGTTGAACTAACTCGGGTCCAACAACAGAACTCTCTCCGGACTCGAACCAACACAATGGTGTCCTACACTGCCTACCATACAACGCCTCAAATGGTGCCATACCAATACTCGAATGGAAACTGTTGTTGTAGGTAAACTCAATCAAAGGCAAGTAGCTATCCCAAGCTCCTCCTTTTTCCAATACACAAGCTCTCAAAAGATCTTCAAGCGACTGAATCGTCCTCTCCGTCTGACCATCAGTCTGAGGATGATACGCTGAACTCAAACGCAACTTAGTACCCAAAACACTCTGCAGGCTCTCCCAAAATCTCGAAGTAAACCGCGGATCTCTATCCGAAACAATACTTAACGGAATACCATGCAGACACACAATCCTCTCAATATACAACTTAGCCAACTTCTCCAAAGGGTAATCCATACGCATAGGAATAAAGTGAGCAGATTTAGTCAACCTATCCACGATAACCCAAATAGCCTCAAAATTACTCGGCATCCTCGGCAAACCCGATACAAAATCCATGGAGATACTATCCCATTTCCACTCAGGAATAAACAACGGCTTCATCAAACCCGATGGCTTCTGATGCTCAATCTTTGACTTCTGGCAAGTCAAACAAGAATATACAAATTCCGCGATATCCTTCTTCATACTAGGCCACCAAAATACTTTCCTCAAATCCTGATACATCTTAGTAGCACCCGGATGAATACTCAATCCGCTACGATGTCCTTCCTCAAGGATGCTCTTCTTAAGCTCAACCATGTTCGGAACACAAACTCGATCCCGACATCTCATAATACCATTCTCATCAATCCGAAAATCACCACCTTGGCCTTGGTTGATTAAAGTCAACCGATCAGCTAAGCTCAAATCCGATTTCTGTCCTTCTCGAATTTCATCCAAAATACCACTTGTAAGCTTTAACATACCCAACTTAAATCCAAAAGAAGTTCTCTCACATACCAAACTCAAATCTCGAAATTGCTCGACCAGATCTAACTCTTTCACCATCAACGCCGACATATGCAATGATTTCCGACTCAATGCATCCGCTACTACATTCGCTTTACCCGGATGGTAGTTCAAGCCAAAATCAAAATCCTTCAAAAGTTCAAGCCATCTTCTTTGTCTCGCATTCAATTCCTTTTGATCAAAAAGATATCTCAAACTCTTGTGGTCACTAAACACTTCAAATCTTGCGCCAAATAAATAATGCCTCCAGAGTTTCAACACGAACACAACGGCGACCAACTCTAAGTCATGCGTCGGATAATTCTTCTCATGCACTTTGAGTTGCCTCGAAGCATAAGCTACAACTTGGTTATTCTGCGTCAACACACCTCCTAAACCCATCAAAGAAGCATCACAATACACAACGAACGGTTCTTCTGGATTTGGCAGAATCAAAACAGGAGCTGTCATCAACCTTCGCTTAAGTTCATGAAAACTCGCTTCACACTTGGCGTCCCAAACAAAGGCTTGACCTTTCCTAGTCAACTGTGTCAACGACAATGATAACTTAGCAAATCCTTCAATAAACTTCCGATAATAACCGGCTAAACCAAGAAAACTTCTGATCTCAAAAACTGACTTCGGAGTCTCCCATTGCGACACCGCTTCAACCTTCGACGGATCGACCGCAATACCACTACTAGAATTCACATGACCAAGGAAACTAACTTCCTTCAACCAAAATTCACACTTAGAAAGCTTCGCGAACAACTGCTTCTCTCTCAGCACAGATAACACAATCTTCAGATGCTCGACATGCTCTCCTTCGCTCTTCGAATAAACCAAGATGTCGTCGATAAACACCACCACAAACTTATCCAAATAAGGATGGAAAATCCTATTCATGTACTCCATAAATACACCTGGTGCATTAGTCACACCAAATGGCATCACGGAATACTCATAGTGTCCATACCTCATCCGAAAGGCCGTCTTCTGAATATCCTCAGCTTTCACACGGATCTGATGATACCCAGATCTCAAATCAATCTTGCTGAACACGCTTGCACCAACCAACTGATCCATCAGATCATCAATCCTTGGAAGTGGATACTTATTCTTAATAGTCACCTTGTTCAACTGTCTGTAATCCACACAGAGCCTCATAGAACCCTCTTTCTACTTAACCAACAACACCGGTGCACCCCACGGTGACACGCTCGGACGAATAAACCTCTTTTCAAGAAAATCCTCAAGTTGACTCTTTAACTCTTTTAACTCCGAGGACGACATACGATATGGAGCCATCGATATCGGACTAGTTCCAGGAATCAAATCTATCGAAAACTCCACTTCTCGCTCCGACGGTAAATCCTTTATCTCTTCAGGGAATACTTTCGGAAAATCTCTAACAATGGGCAAAGCATCAATCTCTTCACTTTCACTAGTCCTCAAAGTTGCCATAAGCATAAATACCTTAGCCCCATCTTGTACCGATTCCTTCACTTGTTTCCTCGTCATAAACAATTCCCTTTCAACATCCGAGTCGGGAAAAATAACCGTTTTGTCAAAACAGTTAATATACACACGATTGAATTTTAACCAATTCATTCCAAGAATGACATTCAGTTGATCTAAATGAAGACACACTAAATCAATCCCAAAATCTCTACCGAAAATACTCAACGGGCAATTCAAGCAAACATACGGTGTAGTTACCGAACCCATAGCAGGAGTATCAATAACCATACCGCCACCAATCACAGACAACTCAAGATTCAACCTTCTAACACAATCCAAAGAAATAAAAGAATGCGTAGCTCCGGTATCAATTATAGCGATTAAAGGTGTACCATTAATGAAGCACGTACCTCGGATCAATCGATCGTCGCTAGCAGTCTCAGATCCAGATAGAGCTAACACTTTCCCGCTCCCTTGATTCTTCTTTGACTTATCGCACTTGGTACTGATGTGCCCTCGCTCACCACAGTTATAGCAAGTAACACCCGCACCGCTTCTATACTCTAGAGCCTTGTGGCCTGGCTTGCCACACTTAAAACACTTCTGTTCAACACTTTTGCACTCCGGAGCACGATGCCCCGCTTCACCACAATTGTAACACCTAACCGGGGTAGAAACTCCCCCACTTGGCTTCTTGCCAAAACCAACCTTTTGTTTCCCCTTATTAGCAGGAGTTACGTAAGGTTTTCCTCTGAATTGTCCTTTTCCTTTCTTATCACTTAGGCTCTTGTAGTGGCTAGACCTAGCCCTACTGTCTTCGTCATAAATTCTGCTCTTGTTAACCAACTCAAAAAACCGTCTGATTTCCTGGTACCCAATAGCTTGTCTAATCTCGGGTCTCAAACCGTTCACAAACTTGAGGCACTTAGACCTCTCAGCATTACCAGTATTATAGTGAGGACAGAATTTGATCAACTCCTCAAATTTCGCCGCATACTCAGCAACCGTCGAATTACCTTGCTTCAACTCAAGAAATTCGATCTCTTTCTTCCCCCGCACATCCTCTGGAAAATACTTCTCCAGAAAGGTTTCTCTAAACAAATCCCACGTAATCACAATATCATCTTCCTCAAATCTTTGGCGAGTATTACCCCACCAATCTTCAGCTTCTTCTTCGAGCATATGAGTCCCAAACTGCACCTTCTGTGCATCCGAGCAATTCATAACTCGAAAAATATTTTCCACAGCTTTCAACCAAATTTGTGCCTTGTCCGGTTCATGAGTTCCCTTGAAGACCGGAGGGTTATTCTTTTGGAATTTCCCCAAAGCACGGAATCCATCATCAGCATGATTCCTCACATTCACATTGGCCGGAGGATTCTGCCCAATTGCCCCCGCCAATCTCGTCAATGCCTCCGCAATCGCTTCGTCGTTCCTTCCTGCAACCATCTTACTAATTCCAACAACAGAACCACGTAAGAACAACCAATATTGATAATGCAACACACGCATATCAATAACACACAGGAAAAAAAAACACTCTAACAACTTGGCCGGACGGACCGACCTGCTCTGATACCACTATTGTAACACCCCCTTCTATGCCCCAAATAAATGCATATAAAACAATTAAGCACATACAAATTATCAGAGTAAAAAGGTTTTATAATAAGGTATAAAAGAAGAATGCCACAATTTCACCAATAAAACACTTTCACATTTTTCTCCATAAGATATGTAACATTTTCAAAATTAAGCGGAAGATCAAATCATTTAATCGTTTTCAAAATATTAATCCACGTACACACAAGTTAATCCAAATTAATACATCATATCAGTTAGATTACACAATCACATCAACTGATACATCGCAATGTATCACAAAAGAATGACTATACTAGTCTAACTACCCGGTGTTACATATCAGAGCAGCAGACTCAAAAGAATGAAGAATACTTCACAAAAGGGACTCCAGCATCCTAATCTGCAATGCCTCGTAGAGCATTATAAAATAGCAGAAGGGTGAGAAATATAACCATAATAATCAAAGCATAAGATTATATATATATATAGGTAATCAATACAAGTTCCACTCCGTATTTCTCACCACAATTCAATTTCTTAGTCATATATATTTTCCACACATATAATGACAACACGAATATTTGTAAAGCATTTCCACATCATGCATACTCTCACAATTTCACAATCTCATCATTCACACATAAGCATCTCTTCATGCATATGTCATATATTAATGTGACTCAACAACTCAATGCAACTCATGCAATGCGGTACCGACTCTCGTTATCTTTTTTCGGTTTTTACATTAAACCGGGTCCACTCTTCTAGACCGATAACCCGTTATCTTTTTTGGGTTTTTACATTAAACCGGGTCCACTCTTCTAGACCGATAACCACAAAGGCCCGTCCTCTAAGCCTTCAAACCCACCCTTCTAGGTTTGGGAGAAGCCACTAGTTTCCACGAAACTAACAGACATTGCCTCTTGACTAAATAATGCATGTACAATCAACCACAACAAATGCACTTAAGACCGACATCTTAATCTCATGCATTTACATAATTCATCTCTTCAAGAATTACACAATGATTGCACATACAACATATATCACACAATCAAGGTATTCACATCACAATACCATTTATACAATTATAAGTCATGCATACATATCCACAATGTTCTCATGCATACTCATCACATAATTGTATACCCATTAAGCATTCGCAAGTCCATTAGACAATACACATACATTCATCATTGTATTCACATGTATTTCTATTTATCACAATTAATACGCATCGCACATCAACTAGGATTCACGCCCGGAGGCTACCCACAGTACACATCATCACAATAGATCATATCTATATCATATCATAGAGGTATTAACCTATGTGAATCAATCAAACAATCACCACATGAGCAACACAGCAAAAGAAAAAATGCTGTCACATTCGCCTTCATTCGCCTGGCGAACCCTCGCAGTGAACCTTCGCCTGGCCTTCGCCTGGCGAACTCTCTCAGCGAACACTCGCTAGGCTTCGCCTGGCGAGACTTCCCATCGAGCCCAAGTCAGTAGCTACTGACTTCATTCGCCACCATTCGCCAGCACCTTCACTGGGCGAACCTTCGCTATCCAACTTCTCCTGGCAAACTCGCCAGCGAAGTCCACTGGAACTTAAACTTAATTATTCGCCAGCATTCGCTGGGCTTCGCCTGGCGAAGCTTCGCCTTCGCTCGCCTGGCGAGAGCCAGCGAACCTGCGCAGAACAGAACCACACTCTGTCCCTCCTTCACCATTCCACCATCCACCAACTCTTGAACATCCAAATCAGTACAAATAACATCAATACATGTTACCCGACTATTCTACGGTGTTATTACTCAGTTCCAACCGATTAAATCATCAATCTACCGATTAATCCAACATTTGCCCTAATTGGAAAGTGATGAAAACTCTACCAAAACCCCAACCCAACATACATAACATCATGCAATGATCAAATAGAAACATTTCTCACCCTTACCTCGATTAATCGGAGCTTTGATGTTGGTTCTTGATGATTTTTCCACTTTTCCTCTTCTTCTCCTCTCTTTCTCTTCTTTCTTCTTTCTTTCCTCTTTCTCTCCAAATGTTTTCTCTAATTTCCTTTCTCTTCTTTCTCACTTATATATCCCTTTTATTTTCTTTCCTTCCAATTTCCTTTCAATTCTCTATTAATTCCAATTAATAAAAATTAATTCCAATATTAACATAAAATCCCACTAAATCAATTAATTACTACAATTAATTATTTAATGAAATTTGGGCTGTTACAGACTTCGGGGAGAGTAAGACTCTGGGGGAATCTCAATTCCGCTGGAGACTTCAGTCTGGACTATCAGTTGCTGCACACTTCAGTGAACGAATAGTTTCCTACGAAACCTGCACTTATGACCTGGTGCTGGGGGATGAACACGCGCTTCGGCGCCTGCCTCAGCTGAGGAGATGACGTTCCTTCGGTATGCATCTGACTGGGGGGGGGGGGGAGAATCATCTCTTCCTAGGGAGACATATCAATGCTCATTATCTCGCGTTCGGATTCTGCGGGGAGAGGCCGCTGAACTTTGCTGGAGAAGGAGGAATCATCCTGCCTGGGGATACGCACGACGCACTGTCTGGAATATGCTATACCTGTAACAACACAAACAAACAGACAAGATACCCTTCTCAAAGGGACCTATTGAGGTCATCATCTCGTGACGATGTTTAAGCAATTCATTGTTTCAACAATCAGTGGCCTAGGCCAGTAAGTTTATGTATGCGCATTTTATCAAAAACATCGGCGTTCTTTTTCGCAAACAAAACAGATAAATGCTAAACGGACAAACAGAATTGCTGAATAGTATGCATTTTATTGACAACGAACCCCTGAATGGGTGAAAAATGTTTTACAACAGATGCAAGCTCCTGGAATGAGGAAGCCGCATAAAAATAAAACATAAATATACATCAGTATATACAAATGTCGGCAACGAGGCATAGACGAACACCATGAGTTGATCCCTCTATGACCCACTCGACTTCGATACTTCTCCGACGCTTCAGCTTCAGAAGAGATTGATTCAGATAAACGGCCCTCAGGTCTTCCAAACCACTAAACAAAGAAAGTCCACACGCGGAACGCAGTCATTTGCTTTTTCAAATCCCTAACTTTTGCGTGAATCGCCCTTTGCGGGTTTTCAGTTCACCGGGATACCCTTTTTTGCCGAAGCCGCCCAGTGTAGGTTTTCGACTTCGCGGGTGTACATTTTTCAATTTATATCCCTAATTTTTGCCCGAACCTTTTATTCTGTTTTTGGTTCGCCAGGATGCCCCATTTTTGCCTGGACTCTCTTTTTTCTGTCCAGCGGGTCACTTTCAAGCAAAGTATTTTTTAACTGCGTCCGCGTTCACCGGGGATGCAAAATCTTCACCATCCATCGTGGGCAACAACAAAGCTCCTCCCGAGAAGACCTTGCTGACGACGTACGGACCTTCATAATTCGAAGTCCACTTGCCCCGATGATCGGAGTGTGGAGGAAGAATCTTCTTCAGGACGAGATCACCCGTCTAAAAGCTTCTAGGGCGCACCTTCTTATCATAATCTTTCTTCATTCGACTTTGGTACAGACGACCAAACGCGATCGATGCTAACCTCTTCACGTCCATCAGGCTAAGTTGGTTCAGTCGGTTCGTAATCCATTCTGCCTCGTCGAGTTTCACATCAACCAAAACTCGCAAAGAAGGGATCTCCACTTCTAACGGTAGGACAACTTCCATACCGTACACCAAGGAGAAAGGAGTTGCCCCGATCGACGTACGTACCGTTGTACGATAACCTTGCAATGCAAACGGCAGCATCTCGTGCCAGTCTTTGTAGGTCACAACCATCTTCTGAACAATCTTCTTTATGTTCTTGTTGGCCGCTTCAACAACGCCATTCATCTTCGGCCGGTAAGGAGATGAGTTGTGGTGTTCAATCTTGAAACTCTGGCACAACTCCTTCATCATCTTGTTATTCAGATTCGAACCATTATCAATAATGATCCGCTCGGGAATTCCGTAACGACAGATGATGTCCCTCTTTATGAATTTAGCTACCACCTGCTTGGTCACATTAGCGTACGAGGCTGCCTCCACCCACTTGGTGAAGTAATCGATAGCTACCAGAATGAAGCGATGACTGTTGGACGCAGTGGGCTCGATCTTGCCTATCATGTCGATGCCCCACATGGCGAACGGCCATGGGGAGGACATGACATTTAACGGGCACGGCGGCACATGAACTTTATCAGCATAAATTTGGCATTTATGACATCTCTTCGCGAATTTAAAGCAATCCGACTCCATTGTCAGTCAGTAGTATCCTGCTCTCAAGATCTTTCTCGTCATAGCATGCCCGCCGGCGTGCGTACCAAATGTGCCTTCATGGACTTCTTCCATGAGCATACTCGCCTCTTTCTCATCTACACATCTGAGTAGCACGAGATCGTGGTTTCTTTTATACAACACTCCATCAGGATTGAGATAAAAATTTCCAGACAGCCTCCTCAGAGTCTTCTTATCCTGGGTTGACGCTCCCGCAGGATACTCCTTAGTCATAAGGAAAGTCTGGATGTCATGGAACCATGGCTTGCCGTCGGCGGCTTCCTCGATTGCAAAGACAAATGCAGGTCTATCAAGACGCGAAAGCACAATTCTTGGAGCCTCATTCCAAAAATTGACTTTATACATTGAAGCCAACGTGGCTAAGGCATCAGCCATTTGATTCTCCGCTCTGGGCACATGATGGAGTTCCACTCGATCAAAGAACGGAAGTAGCCTTCTGGCATAGTTCATGTACGACACCAAATTCGATTGACGGGTCTCCCACTCCCCTTTAATTTGGTTGATCACAAGCGCTGAGTCACCATATACGTCTAGATTCTTGATTCTCAAATCAATTGCCTCTTCTAGACCCATGATGCATGCTTTGTACTCCGCCTCATTATTGGTGACTGGAAATGTCAGTCTCGCAGTGAACGGGATGTGGGATCCGTGGGGAGTCGTGATGATCGCCCCTATGCCACTTCCGTAGGAATTAACCACCCCGTCGAATATCAATTTCCACTGGGACTTCCTATCTGGCCCCTCGTCGGGCAACGGCTCATCGCAATCCTTCGCATTGAGAAACATGATATCCTCATCAGGGAATTCAAATTTCATCGGCTGGTAATCCTCAATGGGCTGTTCGGCAAGGTAATCAGACAATACGCTTCCCTTGATAGCCATCTGGGACACGTACTGAATATCGTATTCTGTCAACACCATTTGCCATCTGGCAATCCTGCCCGAAAGAGCCTGCTTCTCGAAGACGTACTTGATCGGATCCATCTTCGAAATTAGCATGGTGGTGTGATTGAGCATATACTGTCGTAGACGTTTGGCAGCCCAGGCTAGTGCGCAACACGTCTTCTCCAGCATCGAGTAGCGAGATTCACAGTCAGTGAACTTTTTACTCAAGTAGTAAATGGCATGCTCCTTTCTTCCCGTCTCGTCGTGCTGACCGAGAACACACCCCATACTATTCCCAAGAACTGTCAAGTACATGATTAATGGCCGTCCAACCACTGGGGGTATCAAGATTGGAGGTTCTTGGAGGTACTGCTTTATCTTATCGAATGCCTTCTGGCAATCCTCATTCCAGATAATCGCCTGATCTTTCTTTAAAAGCTTGAACATCGGTTCACACGTGGCCGTGAGCTGAGAGATAAACCTTGCAATGTAGTTTATTCTGCCCAAGAAACCACGAACTTCTTTTTCTGTTTTCGGCACTGGCATTTCTTGAATGGCTTTTATTTTCGCAGGATCAACCTCGATGCCTCATTCACTTACAATAAATCCCAGTAACTTTCCGGACCGTACTCCGAAAGTACATTTGTTAGGATTCAGCCTCAATCTGAATTTCCTAAGCCTCTCAAAAAGCTTCAGCAAATTGACCAGATGTCCCTCCTCCGTTTGGGACTTCGCAATCATGTCATCAACATAGACTTCAATCTCATGATGAATCATGTCATGAAACAAAGTTACCATCGCTCGTTGGTAAGTGTCCCCTGCGTTCTTCAGACGGAAAGGCATTACCTTATAGCAAAATGTTCCCCAGGGAGTGATAAACGTCGTTTTCTCCATGTCCTCCGGCGCCATCTTGATCTGATTGTAACCGGAGAAGCCATCCATGAATGAAAACACGGAGAACTGGGCTGTGTTGTCGACCAACACATCGATATGAGGCAACGGGAAATCATCTTTAGGGCTCGCCCTATTCAAATCCCAATAATCGATGCACATTCGTACCTTACCGTCCTTCTTCGGTACAGGCACTATGTTGGCAACCCACGGAGGGTAAGTGGTGACCGCTAAGAAGCCAGCATCAAGCTGCTTCTGCACTTCTTCTTTGATCTTAACGGCCATATATGGTCTCGTCTTCCTAAGCTTCTGCTTGACGGGAGGGAAATCTTCTCGCAGCGGCAAGTGGTGGACCACGATGTCTGTGTCAAGTCCAGGCATATCTTCGTATGACCAAGCAAAGACGTCACTATACTCTCTCAGCATCTCGACTAATCTCTGCTTGACATCACTCTGGAATGCAGCCCCTATCCTGACGTTTCTGACGAGCTCTTCAGAACCCAGGTTCACGATCTCGATCTCCTCCTCATGAGGCAGAATAACCTTCTCCTCTTGTTTCAACAAGCGGGCCAACTCTTCAGGAAGGTCTTCGTCTTCATCAATCTCTTCTTCGGCTTGATAGATCGGGCAATCGAAGTCGAAGTGAGCCGTAGAAGGTCCAGAGTCGATGTCATATGTCATGTGAATCCTGCAATAACAAGGGTTAAGTTTAAAACAAGGATGTGCAGGTTAGCACAAACCCCGTTGCCATTTTACTGTTTTTCAAAACAAATATAAAACAGGAATAACAGAGATCACAAAATTTGAATACGAAGAAAGCGCCTTTGATTTATTAACAAAATGCATGTACATAATCCAACAAGGCCCTGACAATAAAACCGCTATGCCCCGGGTGTTGCACCCCAAAATTTGACCAACATGTATTTACCAAGTTTGTGGTTCATCTCATTCATCATCTGCATCTCATTGATGTGTGTGCAGTGGGTCAAGAGGTATGATCACCCAGCAAGAGTTATATGAGACTTTGAAGCTAGCCAAGAATGGTATTCAAGTGTTCAAAGGTTGATACCTTTGTCAGAGAACTCAAGAGATCCTCAGAGAGATTGGTTGAAACCAAGGTTGTGTGTCTCATAATTTGAGAGTTGTGGGAGCTCCTCAGATGATTCTGAGGCTATGAGGATGGACTTGAAGCTTTGAGAAAGCTTATGAGATGTCTTGAAAGCCATCATGAAGCCTAGAGAGGTCATTGTACAAGAACTTCGGCCACGATTCAATTCCATTTTGAGAGGGAATTCAGAAACGAGTGAAACGCACCGTTTCATTAAACGGTGGTTTCTTGGGCTTAAGTGATCTTTTGATACCAACACCCCCAATCCTGGCCCATTGCAAAAATGAACTGTATTTGGTTTCTATTCGCACCGTGGGTTTTTATTTTTCTTTATGTTTTTTGACTTGATTTCTGATGATGATTGGGCCTGGCACGTATTGTTATCTGCACCCCTCACTTTGAGCCCATTAATGAAATGCACTGCATTGCCTTACTATCTGCACCACATCTCTTCATATTTCATTTTATTTTTTCCATTTTTATTCCAAACTTTGAAAAATCATAATAAATGGAAAAATAATGATTTTTAAGTGGGAAGTTTTTCTCCCATTTCATAATAATGTCCAGAAAATTATCAAATAAAAATATTTGCATTTCACGCATTTTTGATATTTTTTGTGTATTTTCTACTTTTATTGCATTTTATTTCTTTTTATGTTGATACATGAATATGTAGAATTGTTTTTAGGTAGTTCCCTTAACATTTTGAGGCCATTCTTTTTAGGATAGTTAGATATAAGCTTTAGCTTCCCCCTGGATTTATTCCATAATTTTGTGATTAGTTTTAGGTTAGTTTTGATTAGATGACATTAGGTTGTGTAAAAGTAGGTTAATCCTTAACATAGGTCCACAATAACATTAGAATTTTGGGTTTCTAAGTCAAGTTAGACATTGGGACATATAAGGGTATTAAGGGTAGATATGTAGGATCCCCTAGAAATTATATTAGGTTTTAATATAGTGGTATACTATTTTTAGATGATTTTTGTAGTTGATGATTGTTTGTGTTGCCCTTGTGGGCTTGAATTTTTGTTTGCTTTGCTTTGTGGGCTTGGAGAGCTTGGGATTGCTTGCTTTTGTTCTAATGAGCATTGAGGAGCATAGTAGGAGCATTGAGGAGCTTGAGAGCTTGATCTTATTTGTTTTGTTGATTGTTTTAGGGTTAGGGATTAGGAAGAGTTTAGACTTAGATAACTTCTTTCTTAAACATGGATGGTATCTTTCACCTCCATTCCTCCCTATGATTAAAAGTCCTTCCATGGTATACACCTCTCTCCTTTGGAGGGATAAGTGATATTACCTAGGAAGTAGAACTTTTGAGGGAACCATTCCTTTGATGTTGAACCCTTATAGGTCACCTTTGGTGGTCAATAAGCAGTTCAATATCCCCCAGCTTATCCAGCAAGTGATTTCCTCTGGTTTGATTATCTTGAGAGATGTTGAGCTTGAGCTTGAAGATGAAGACTTAAATGAAGAGTATGGAAGAGGATGAATCCTTGAGCATTGTCATTCCAACTAAAACTTGAAGAGCAACAAGAGCAAGTCGATACTTGAAGACCCCTGAAGATGAAGTAAAGACTGAAGGATGAAGTTGACACTTCTAAATGATTGAGATTGATTCTGAAGAGCTGAAGCTTGAAGAACAAAGGAAGTTGATACCTGCTTTGATACCTGGAGATCCTGAAGGAGCCCAGTTGATACTTATGATTGATAGTGAAGCCTGAAGGTGGAGCTGATCAAGGAGCTGAAGCTCAGAGAAGATAAGTTGAAACTTATGTTGAAGGGTTGAAACCTGGAAAAGCAAATTGACATTGGTCAAGAGTGTTGGAAGTATGAAGACTGAGTTGCTGTAGGAAGAGCTGAAGCTGGAAGCTAAGAGAGGAGTTTCTCATCTTTTTCTTTTCTGTATTGATGTGTTTTGTTTGACTTGCTTGATGCATTAGAATAAGTCCATATCTAGAATAAGTAGAATCTAGGAGCATGATTGCACTAGAGGTTGAGGTGCTCCCTCTGCTTGTATTGTTACTGTGTGGCTTTGCTTGCGGGTATTCGGTAGAGCCCAGCTCCCTTGCCCATGTGGTTTGTTTGTCTGATGGCATTTCATCTCATTTTTCTGTATGATTGCAGTTTACTGTTTTTGCTTGATAGAATGTTGTTTATATTTCAGTATGATTACTGTTATCTATTCTGGCTTGAGGTTGAGATGAGCTTGTGGAGGCTGAAGCCCCACACACATTTCCTCCCTCACTTGCATTGCATGCATTTTACTGTTAAGCTGATGCTTTGTCTGTTTTGGTGTATCATTGACATGATCCCTTAGGACTCTCATTTCCTTTGATAAGGAATTGATGATAGAATTTTAGGTTGAAACCTATGCATGACAACTTCTAGGAGTTCCCTGTTCAAACCTCAACCATAGGATGAATCCATGGCATGACAACAGTAGGACTTAATAGTCTCCCTCCTAGTTGGGCCTGTTCTCTTCTCATCTCAAAACAGTTTAAGATACAGTAATCATGAATGATTTCTTTCGTACGTTACGAGCCTTAAGCTATCTGAGAAAGGATTGTGGGAGAGTTTCTTTTCCATAGTCTGGATGTTTGGTATGGTACCCTTTGGGTGACATGCGACGCATTCACTCTCAGGTCATAGTCTCTAGTGCGATTGAGATTGCAAACGCAATAAAAAACACTTCTTTCGTAAAAGACAGGAAATAAACCGTAGTTTCCCGAACTACGTGAGCTCTGATCTCTCATACTTATTGAGAGTACGTAGGCACAATACTGATGTATTGGCGAGCTACCTTCCCCCATAACCCGTCGTAGGCCGAACTACGTTGACTCTGATTTCTCATTCTCTGATGAGAATACGTAGGCATAAAGCGCGACGCTTTGCCGAGTCATTTTTCTTTTCTGTTTAAGCCAGCCTTGATAGGTAGATAGAATAAAACCAACCCGTCCAAGTAAACACAACAAGCGAGGATCCCGTCGAGTACGACAGACGTGAGGGGTGCTAATACCTTCCCCTTGCGTAACCGACTCCCGAATCCAGACAACGGTTGCGACGACCTTGTCTTACCCTCATTCGTCGGGTTTTTCCGATCGTTTCCTTTCCTGTTCTGAAGGATAAATAACGAAAGGTGGTGACTCTTCTGTTGTGCCGGCACCTTATTTTCACGCAAGCGACAGCTGGCGACTCTGCTGGGGACTCCAACGGTTCCCTGCGAGAGTCAATCCTAACGGTTGTATGTTTACTTGTTGGGTTGCGTTTATTTATCGCATTTTACTTCTCGCACTTTATTTCCTGCATTTTATTTTCAGTATAATATGATTATCTGTGCTGTTGTGGGATGGGAGTTCTAATGAGTGAGAAGCCAGACCCAGGCTTGAGTGCACCATAGACTTAGAGTGGAAATTAGTGGGCGCGTGCTTGCTTTGCAGGCACTAGTGTCTCATGAAATCCACGCTCAGACGAGGTTCATCCGGTTGGCTTCTCTTTTAACCCTTTGGGTTGAGACGGTTGCTGGTTTGGTGGATTGTCGACTCTGGGGACCGATCATTTGTGATTCAGCCGAGTGAGGCCGCTTCATGAGCTGGTGATGCCACACCTTCTAGGTATCGCATCACCCCTCTTGAATGTCTGTGACGCTGATGAACGCATAGGATGCCGAACTTGAGTTAGTTTAGGTCCATACCTGTGAGCAGGGTTGGGTTTATTGCAGGAAACCTTGACTTTCAGACTACCTGGTTTTCTTGACAGTGAATCGGTTTTGTTGGTACCAGGGTTCTTAGTTGCAGATTTGTCTGTTCTTGATAGAGCAGGTTTTGATCAGAGGATCTTATCATCAGATGTATGTTTGTTCTTGATAGAGCAGGTTTTGATCAGAGGATCTTATCAACAGCAGATGTTGTTTGTTCTTGATAGAGCAGATTTTTGATTGAGGTCTGAAGATCTCATTAGCAGATGTTGTTTGTTCTTGATAGAGCAGATTTTTGAGTGGGGTCTGAAGATCTCATCAGCAGTTGTATGTTTGTTCTTGATAGGGCAGATTTTTGATTGGGGTCTGAAGACCTCATCAGCAGATATTTCTTGATCCTACATCCGAGGTCCTTATTATCAGACATTTGTTCTTGACAGAGCAGAATTATGATCCTATGTATATGGTCCTATCAGATGGTTGTTCCTGGCAGATCAGATTTGTGGTCCTACACCGGGGTTCTCTTATCATCAGATGCAGTGGTTGTTCTTGATAGAGCAAGATTATGGTTTTGTTGATAGAGAATCTCCACAGCACCAGTTGCCCTGACCTCTTATTGCATGATTGCATCTTGCATTAGTTTGCATGTTCATTTGCATTTCATTAACGTGTGTCTGTGTTGCAGGTACCGTTTTCCCCGATCCAGGATTTCTTGCCTCCTATTGTATTGTTATGGGCTCTCTGAGGAAGACCGTGGCTTACAAGTTCCCTGTCCCCGATGTGGTTAAGCTGACTGGTTTGATAGCTCTAGCAGATGATTCTGTGAGGGATGAGTTCAGGAAATCTTACGGCAGGTTGCTCAGTTTGGTTCATAAGCCTTCTGTGTTCGAGTTGAATGGTTTGCACGCTCTGCTGCAGTTCTACGACCCTCCGTTGAGATGTTGCACTTTCCAGGATTGTGTTCTCGCACCCACGCTGGAAGAATATGCTGATTTGCTAGGGGTGCCTATCAAGAGGCAGATGCCTTTTGTTCATATGGATGCTGAGCCTGATCTGGCTGGTTTAGCTCCTTCACTTCATCTAGACACCTCCGAGTTGGTGTTGACTAGTTGGAACAAGGTTCCCAGGTTCTCCTTGCAGTTTCTGGTGGGTAAGGCTCAGCAGTGTGCCAAGGACGGATGTTGGGTCGCGTTCAATGCCATCCTCACTCTGTGTATATACGGCATCATTCTGTTCCCTAATATGCCCGATTTTGTAGACTTTGATGCATTTCACATCTTTGCTTTAGGGAATCCAGTCCCTACCTTGATCGGAGATGTCTATCATTCTATCCACTACAAAAACGAGAACAGGAGGGGGAAGAATGTCTCGTGCTGCGTACCCTTGCTTTAGAAATGGATTGATAGTCATCTTCCCAAGAGGGGTCCTTTTGTTTTGTCTGCAGCCACAGCTGAGTGGCCTGAGCGTGTGATGTGTTTATCTGCAGAGGATATTGACTGGTTCGACAGAGATAGGTTAGGTACTGAGGTGATCTTCAGTTGCAGCGGGTTTCCAAATGTGCCTTTGATAGGTAGGAAGGGCTGTATAAACTACAATCCGTCGTTGCTGGTTCGACAGTTTGCGTATGCTTTGAGAACTCCGCCGAAGGATGAGGAGGTACAGGAATCTATGTACCTCACTGGTATTCTAGAGGGGGATCTGTTGTCCAAGCTTCAGCGCGCGTGGAATGGTATCAGTAAGCAAGGAAATCCATTGCTGGGAAAAAGCAACAATCAAGCCTACCCTCTGTGCGTGACTTGGATCAAAGCCAGGGCAAATGCTATAGGGATTCCGTTTCCTCATGCCAAGCCAGAAAGCCTTCCAACAATCGAAGAGCCTACTACTGTGCCCATTCTGCAGCATAATCAGGTGTTAGCTGAGCGGGATGAATTGAAGCGGGCGAACGAAGAACTGGAGAAGGAATTGGCTCAGCTCCGAAGCGAGAGGAACGAAGCCGTTCATTCTTTCAAAAGGCAGACAGAGTTGGTGAACCAGCTAGGTACAGACCTGACTAAGCAGATAGCCGAGCGTGAACGCATGGGTTGAGACTTCAAAGCTGTCAACGACGTACTGGCTACGAAGAAGCAGCACTTGGACGAGGCATATCGGAGGATATCCAAGTTCAACCAGCACTGGAAGGCTTCCCTGGCCACCAGGAAAGAGCGGGAGGATAAGCTGATGCTACAGATCTCCAAGCTAGAAGCCCAGGTGAAGGACAGTGAAAAGAGGTTTGATGAAGAAACCGCCCGCAGATACGCCGCCGAAGGCCAGCTCAACAAAGCACTCGCTAACTTGAAGGAGCGCAAGCTGACGTTTGAGTCCAGGAAGCGGAAATTAGAAGATTGCTTCGGCGAAGGAGCATGGGAAGGTTCGATCGAAGGACTTCAATATACCATTGTGCAGAGGGAATTACTCGTCGAGGGGTTACTCACTCTGCCGGGTCATCCAGAGACGAAGGAGTTGTTAGAAGAGTATCGCGCCCGTGACCGTACTTGACTATTTGTATTCCTTTTGTTTTGATCATTGTTGTATGATGACCATCACCAGGCTTGTTGGCTGAGGTCACGCTGTTGATTCATCTTGTACTCGCTGATGCTATGTACTGCCTTGATAGGCCTTCTTTATATATGAAATTGTTGTTTCCCGGATTGGACTCGGACTTCTTCTTATTATTATTATCAGCACTGGCACTCAGGCACTAGGATCGGGGGAGATCTCCCAAACACACAGACACACGCATGCATCTGCATGAAGCATTTGCATGGTGAGCATTTTGTTGTTTTTCCTAACCCTTTAGTGTTTACAGGTTTTTCAGGTTTACAGGTTATCCCAGGCTGTTTCCGGTGGTTCCAGGATTGATCAGAGACTAGTTCACCGCTATCCTACTAGAGCTAATCAGACCAGGATCATGGATCAAGTGCAAACAGATGTTCAGGAGCTCCGCGAAAGGATGGATCGCTTCATGGAGCTCATGCAAGTGGTCGCCAATGGCCAAGATCAGCTCAGAACTCTGCTTCATGGAGCTCATGCAAGTGGTCGCCAATGGCCAAGATCAGCTCATGCAAGTGGTCGAAAATAAAAGCCATTCAAGAAATGCCAGCGCCGAAAACAGAAAAAGAAGTTCGTGGTTTCTTGGGCAGAATAAACTACATTGCAAGGTTTAAAGAAAGATCAGGCTATTACTTGGAATGAGGATTGCCAGAAGGCATTCGATAAGATAAAGCAGTATCTTCAAGAACCTCCAATCTTGATACCCCCAGTGGCTGGACGGCCACTAATCATGTACTTGACAGTTCTTGAGAATAGTATGGGGTGTGTTCTCGGTCAGCACGACGAGACGGGCAGAAAGGAGCATGCCATTTACTACTTGAGTAAAAAGTTCACAGACTGTGAATCTCGCTACTCGATGCTGGAGAAGACGTGTTGTGCACTAGCCTGGGCGGCCAAACGTTTACGACAGTACATGCTCAATCACACCACCATGCTAATTTCGAAGATGGATCCGATCAAGTACGTCTTCGAGAAGCAGGCTCTTTCGGGCAGGATTGCCAGATGGCAAGTGGTGCTAACGGAATATGATATTCAGTATGTGTCCCAGAAGGCCATCAAGGGAAGCGTATTGTCTGAATGCCTGGCCGAACAGCCGATCGAGGATTACCAGCCGATGAAATTTGAATTCCCTGATGAGGATATTATGTTTCTCAAAGCGAAGGATTGCGATGAGCCGTTGCCCGACGAGGGGCCAGATAGGAAATCCCAGTGGAAATTGATATTCGATGGGGCGGTTAATTCCTATGGAAGTGGCATCGGGGCTATCATCACGACTCCCCACGGATCCCATATCCCGTTTACTGCGAGGCTGACGTTTCCAGTCACCAATAATGAAGCGGAGTACGAAGCATGCATCATGGGTCTAGAAGAGGCAATTGATTTGAGAATCAAGAATCTAGACGTATATGGTGACTCAGCGCTTGTGATCAACCAAATTAAAAGGGAGTGGGAGACTCGTCAATCGAATTTGGTGCCGTACATGAATTATGCCAGAAGGCTGCTTCCGTTCTTTGATCGAGTGGAACTCCATCATGTGCCCAGAGCGGAAAATCAGATGGCTGATGCCTTAGCCACGTTAGCTTCAATGTATAAAGTCAATTTTTGGAATGAGGCTCCAAGAATTGTCCTGTCTCGTCTTGATAGGCCTGCATTCGTCTTTGCAATCGAGGAAGCCGCCGATGGCAAGCCATGGTTCCATGACATCCAGACTTTCCTTATGACTAAGGAATATCCTGCGGGTGCGTCAACCCAGGATAAGAAGACTCTGAGGAGGCTGTCTGGAAACTTTTATCTCAATCCTGATGGAGTTCTGTATAAGAGAAACCACGATCTCGTGCTACTCAGATGTGTAGATGAGAAAGAGGCGAGAATGCTCATGGAAGAAGTCCATGAAGGCACATTTGGTACGCACGCCGGCGGACATGCTATGACGAGGAAGATCCTGAGAGCAGGATACTACTGGCTGACGATGGAGTCGGATTGCTTCAGATTCGCGAAGAGATGTCATAAATGCCAGATTTATGCTGATGAAGTTCATGTCCCGCCGTGCCCGTTGAATGTCATGTCCTCCCCGTGGCCGTTCTCCATGTGGGGCATCGACATGATAGGCAAGATCGAGCCCACTGCATCTAACGGTCATCGCTTCATTCTGGTAGCTATCGACTACTTCACCAAGTGGGTGGAGGCAGCCTCGTAAGCTAATGTGACCAAGCAGGTAGTGGCTAAATTCATAAAGAGGGACATCATCTGTCGTTACGGAATTCCCGAGCGGATCATTACTGATAATGGTTCGAACCTGAATAACAAGATGATGAAGGAGCTGTGCCAGAGTTTCAAGATTGAACACCACAACTCATCTCCTTACCGGCCGAAGATGAATGGCGCTGTTAAAGCGGCCAATAAGAACATAAAGAAGATTGTTCAGAAGATGGTTATGACCTACAAAGATTGGCACGAGATGCTGCCGTTTGCATTGCACGGTTATCGTACGACAGTACGTACGTCAAACGGGGCAACTCCTTTCTCCTTGGTGTACGGTATGGAAGCAGTCCTACCGTTAGAAGTGGAGATCCCTTCTTTGCGAGTTTTGATTGATGTGAAACTCGACGAGGCCGAATGGATTACAAATCGTCTAAACCAACTCAGCCTGATCGACGAGAAGAGGTTAGCATCGATTGCGTTTGGTCGTCTGTACCAAAGCCGAATGAAGAAAGCTTATGATAAGAAGGTGCGTCCTAGAAGCTTTCAGACGGGTGATCTCGTCCTGAAGAAGGTTCTTCCTCCACACTCCGATCACCGGGGCAAGTGGATTCCGAATTACGAAGGTCCGTACGTCGTCAGCAAGGTCTTCTCGGGAGGAGCGTTGTTGTTATCCACGATGGATGGCGAAGATTTTGCATCCCCGGTGAACGCGGACGCAGTTAAAAAATACTTTGCTTCAAAGCGACCCGCTGGACAAAAAAGGGGCATCCCAGCGAACCAAAAACAGAATAAAAGGTTCGGGCAAAAATTAGGGATATAAACTGAAAAAATGTACACCCGTGAAGTCGAAAACCTACACTGGGCGGCTTCGGCAAAAAAGGGTATCCCGGTGAACTGAAAACCCGCAAAGGGCGGTTCACGCAAAAGTTAGGGATTTGAAAAAGCAAATGACTGCGTTCCGCGTGTGGACTGTATTTGTTTAGTGGTTTGGAGGACCTGAGGGCCGTTTGTCCGAATCAATCTCTCCCGAAGCTGAAGCGTTGGAGAAGCATCGAAGTCGAGTAGGTCATAGAGGGATCAACTCATGGTGTTCGTCTACGCCTCGTTGCCGACATTTGTATATACTGATGTATATTTATGTTTTATTTTTGCGCGACTTCCTCATTCTAGGAGCTTGCATCTGTTGTAAAACATTTTTACCCATTCAGGGGTTCGTTATCAATAAAATGCATATTATTCAGCAATTCTGTTTGCCTGTTTAGCATTTATTTGTTTTGTTTGCGAAAAAGAACGCCGATGTTTTTGATAAAATGCGCATGCATAAACTTACTGGCCTAGGCCACTGATTGTTGAAACAATTAAATACTTGAACATTGTCACAAGATAATAACCTTGATAGGTCCCTTTGAAAAGGGTATCTTGTCTGTTTGTTTGCGTTGTTACAGGTGTAGCATGTTCCAGACAGTGCGCCGTGCGCATCCCTGAAGAAGGATGATTCCTCTTTCTCCAGCAGAGTTCAGTAGCCTCTCCCCGCAGAGTCTGAACGCGAGATCGTGAGCATTGATATGTCTCCCCATGCAGAGATGATTCTCTCCCCAATCAGATGTATCCTGAAGGAATGTCATCTTCTCAGCTGAGTCAGGCGCCGAAGCGCGTGTTCATCCCCCAGCACCGGGTCACAAGTGCAGGTTTCGTAGGAAACTATTCGTACGCCGAAGTATGCAGCAACTGATAGTCCAGACTGAAGTCTCCAGCGGAATTGAAATTCCTCACCAGAGTCGTACTCTCCCCCGAAGTCGGATGATTCCTTCTTCTCCAGCGGAATTGAGATTCCCACAGAGTTGTACTCCCCAGCGAAGCAGAATGATTTCTCCTTCCTCAGCCGAGTCCGCAGAACCCCAAGAGAGCCGAATCCTTGGAAGCTGCTCAAGCCATGATTGGTGTTTCCCCAGTGGAAAGTTGTGGAACAGCTGATGCTGTTTCCCCACAGAGTCGAAATCTCCAGAGAAGTAGCCATGAAGGCCACGCAGGTCATTCCCGCGATTGACATCGTTTTCCCTCAGTAGGTCCAAGTTCCCGTAGAGCTTCGTTCCCCTGCAGCAATCAACTGAAGTGGTTTCCCCCGCAGCAGTCAACTGAAGTTGTGTCCCCTGCGGAGTCCAATTGATATTGGCGGGACCATGTTCTCCTCAGCAGGATGATTCCTCTATCCGAGTGGTTCTCTCTCCTTGACAGGAGAATTTCCCCCCGACATTTATTTTGCTGACGGGATCGCATCATTGTGCATGATTGCATAGCATTTCTCATAAACGCATAGCATTTCCACCGTGTGGAGCATTGTGCCATTGCCGAAGCATATGCATAATAAACATGACCTAGGTTGCTACCGTTCTTGTTTTGCAGGTGTTCCGCCACAGAATTGATTGCTCAGGATGATTCCTGACATTCTCCCCAACGAAGTCGCTTGCTCAAGATGATTCTTGGGATCCCCAGCGAAGTCTTCGGTTCAAGACGATTCTTGAATTCCCCAGCAGGGCCGTTTGCTTAAGATGAATCTTAAGTACCCAGTGCAGTCTCCAGAGTTGGTTGCTCAAGCTGATGCTTAGAGTCCTCAGTAAAGGTTGCTCAGGATGATTCCTGAAATCCCCAACAGAGTGTTCGCTCAGGATGATTCCTGAAACCTCCAGCATGGTTACCAGTGCAAGATGATTCTTGAAGGTCCCCGGCGGAGTTATTTGTCCAAGATGATTCTTGAAGTCCTCAGCAGAGTTGATTCATCCAGAATGATTTCTGGACCCCCGGAGCGGAGTTACTTGATAGTTCTCCAAAATCCCCAGCGGCGAAGCGTCATCCCCGGCCGGTTTCTAACGGAGAAGTTGAAACCTCCCTTGAAGACTCCATGATTGAAGTCTGACCGTGTTAATGAAGCAGTTCTCTTAGCTGAGGCGGAGTGCCTGATGGCAGAGGTTTAGATGTTCCCAGTTGGCTCATGATTGACCAAGAATGCTATTCCCGACTTGCTGATGAAGTCCAACTGATGCCCGACAATAATGCAGAATGCCTGATGGCATGATCAACCTGATGGTTGAAGTCCGGCTGATGCCCGACAAGTGTCTTTGAATGCCTGATGGCATGATCAACCTGATGGTTGAAGTCCGGCTGATGCCCGACAGAGGTCTTTGAATGCCTGATGGCATGATCAACCTGATGGTTGAAGTCCGGCTGATGCCCGACAGTTTCTTTGAATGCCTGATGGCATGATCAACCTGATGGTTGAAGTCCGGCTGATGCCCGACAGATGTCTTTGAATGCCTGATGGCATGATCAACCTGATGGTTGAAGTCCGGCTGATGCCCGACGGTTTCTTTGAATGCCTGATGGCATGATCAACCTGATGGTTGAAGTCTGGCTGATGCCCGACAGTGTTCTTTGGATGCCTGATGGCATGATCGACTATGTATTACCGGTTACCGTGTGATCAATTCCCCAGTAGGGTTGCCGTGCAACTGTTATGCTCAGTGTCGAAGATGTTCCTACCGGCCAGAGTATTGTTCACCTGTGTGTGGTATCCAGACCTCCAGCAAGATCATTGACACGTGTTCATCTTATTATTCTCTCCCACAGAGTCTATTATTCAAGTTCATATTTCCCCAATGTATTTTCTTCACCCTGAAGGCGAGGTCAGATGCTTTTATCGACTCGATGTTGAGAGTTGACGGTGAAGTCAGATTATGTTGAGTACTTGACGGTGATGTCGGGTGTTTCTCAGAGTTATGTTTGTCTGGCGGCGATGTCAGATAGTTTAGTTCTCCAGCGGCGATGTTGGATGTTTGTTTCTGGCGGCGATGTCAGGTGATTTAGTTCTCCAGCGGCGATGTTGGACGTTTGTTTCTGGCGGCGATGTCAGATAGTTTAGTTCTCCAGCGGCGATGTTGGATGTCTGTTTCTGGCGGCGATGTCAGGTGATTTAGTTCTCCAGCGGCGATGTTGGATGTTTGTTTCTGGCGGCGATGTCAGGTGATTTAGTTTTCCAGCGGCGATGTTGGATGTTTGTTTCTGGCGGCGATGTCAGGTGATTTAGTTCTCCAGCGGCGATGTTAGATGTTTGTTTCTGGCGGCGATGTCAGGTGATTTAGTTCTCCAGCGGCGATGTTGGATGTTTATTTCTGGCAGCGATGTCAGATAGTTTGGTTTCCCAGCGACAAGGTTGGATGGTTGTCTGACGGTGATGTCGGGTAGTTTGATTCTCCAGCGGCAACATTGGATGTTTACTTCTGGCGGCGATGTCAGGTGATTTAGTTTTCCAGCGGCGATATTGGGTGTTTTGGTTGTCCGACGACGAGGTCAGATGCTTTATTTTCACGAATGCCTGACGGCGAGGTCCGGTGTCTGATGACAATGTCAGAGGAATTTAATGTGGATAACTGACGGCAAGATTCAGATCAGTATGTCTCCAGCTAGTTGTCGTGAAGCTATTATTTTAGTGTTCGAAGATTCGTTCCCGCCAGAGTACCGTGTACTTGTGCAGTTGGCAAATTTCCGGGTTTATCGGTATTCAACCGTCTCGCATCTTGATTGGCTGAGAGCCGTTCGCCTCACCCAGTCAGGTTCAAGCCGTTTGAATAGGGGCAGCTGTTGCACCCCAAAATTTGACCAACATGTATTTACCAAGTTTGTGGTTCATCTCATCCATCATCTGCATCTCATTGATGTGTGTGCAGTAGGTCAAGAGGTATGATCACCCAGCAATAGTTATATGAGACTTTGAATCTAGCCAAGAATGGTATTCAAGTGTTCAAAGGTTGACACCTTTGTCAGAGAACTCAAGAGATCCTCTGAGAGATTGGTTGAAACCAAGGTTGTGTGTCTCATAACTTCAGAGTTGTGGGAGCTCCTCAGATGATTCTGAGGCTATGAGGATGGAATTGAAGCTTTGAGAAAGCTTATGAGATGTCTTGAAAGCCATCATGAAGCCTAGAGAGGTCATTGTACAAGAATTCAGAAGACTCAGCCATGAGTGGTGGAATTAGGGTTTGACTGGGTCAACCCTAGGTCAACTGATGATTTGGAGAGGGTTGAGACCTAATCCAAGAGCCATGTGATCATGGAATGATGCATTGAGATGCTATAAGGATGAT
Organism: Lathyrus sativus; assembly: GCA_963859935.3. Taxonomy (NCBI): domain Eukaryota; kingdom Viridiplantae; phylum Streptophyta; class Magnoliopsida; order Fabales; family Fabaceae; genus Lathyrus; species Lathyrus sativus. The sequence goes on from OZ012741.1 coordinate 368,588,879, forward strand.
TCCTAGACCAACTCATCATGATTGAGGAGTTTGAGAAGTTTTAAGCTAGGGTTTCTAAGAATTGACAGTGTAAAATCCCCTAGTTTGATCCCTATCTTCAAGGCAGTTTAGCTTAAGATGTGATTGTCATCTCATCTTCGCCGTAACATGAATGTTGTATAGATTGTTCTTAGCTTTAATTTGAGTACTAGAAGTCCTTGATAGGATTTGTAGAGCTCAAGTTATGACTTTGACAAATTACAGGTCATCTGAGGTATGTGAATCTGGGTCCTTGAAAGTCACCCAACTTGCATCCAACTTTTGCCCTGGTAGGATGGTTCCTATGAACTCTTGGTCAACATGAATGTTGTAGATCATCTTCTTATATTTATATAGAGTACTAGAAGTCTTTGATAGGATTTGTAGAACTCAGCTTATGGCTTTGGCAAGTCAAGGGCATTTTGGTCATTTGGAGGTTATAGGTCATTTCAAGCACAAGGCCATATCTCCTATTTCCAAGCTTCAAATGGAAAAATCTTCAACATAAAACTTGCTTAGAATGATGTTTTAAGGCTAGTAGGGAGGTTATGAGATGTTGAAAAGGCTTGTATCAAAAAGTGATAAAAATGGCCTAAAATGGAGGCATAAGTTAAATAAGTTGAAATTGAAAATTGGAAATCACAAGTTATGCATCCAAACCATGTCATATAATAGGTCATTTTGACTCCAAAGGACATTCTAAGAACAATGGTTCAGCCACAAGTTTGATTTGAGGCCTAGATCATAGGGATGCTTTGGAAATGGCTTACTTGCATCTTAAGGCACCAAAGCAAAACCCAAAGAAACTCAATAAACAAGTTAGTTATGCATTGTAACACATCATAAATCTCATATGGGGAGAATTTCAAGTCAGTTACAAAGGTTACAAGGACTATGGCATGAGATAGCATATGGTGAGAAGTGAAATCAAAATGTCATGACATGAGATTTCCATTTTCTCATTGGAAGGTCCTAGATGGTTCTAGATGATTCTAAACCACTCTATATAACATGTATAACTTGCTCAGATGCAAGGTTGGTGAGAAAAGAGGTTTGAGAAAGAGAGTGCCATCTTGTTGCTTCCATTGCAAGTCAAGTTTCAATTCTACATTCTTCTTCATTTCCATTCCTTTTTTCTACACAAACACATTCCATAGATCATAGTGAGGGTGTACAGATCAAATTGGGGGCAATTCCATTGATGAATCGTGTAAGAGCTTTTGGATTTTCACCTTTGCAACTCAAGATCGGTTTCCAAGAATCAAGCAGTTTCAACCCTTCTTTTTGCATACAGAAGCAAGAATACTACTCAGTGAAGGAATTGGGAAAGATTGAAGGTCTGAATTGGAGGATTTCATCATCTGTTCATCAAGATTTACCAGGTTAGCAAATTCTTCCCTACACCATGTTTTATGCATAATTAGGTTAGTTTGTTAGTGTAGAAAGGTTAGAGACACATAGGTGATGGATTTTTGAGAGTTTGAAAAGAATTGGTGATGATTTTGTTGTTGACACCATTTCTTTATGGACCAAGAACTCACTGAATATTGGGGGATAATCATAGTTTAATAGCAAGAAGTGTTCAAGGAAACATGAGGATGAGATTAGGACCTTTAATTTTGAGAATTGCTAAGATTGGTTCTTGATCAGTTATTTGAAGTTGCGATCGGGTTCTAGGTTTGAGAGAGTTTCAATGAGTTCTAATGCCATGGCTAGATTCCTGGTGAAATTTGGAGCAATCTAGGGTTTTTAATTGTTGCATTTGGTGAGGTATTAATGGAATCCGAGTTGAGGAAGATTAGTGTTTGAAGCTCTGCATTTTCATGGAGGTTCCAAGAACCCTAGCTGGAGGAAGAAGATGAGTTCCATGCCCTTAGATCAAGCAACACTCGTTGACTTTGGCAAGATCCAGCGGCCACGATTCAATTCCATTTTGAGAGGGAATTCAGAAACGAGTGAAACGCACCGTTTCATTAAACGGTGGTTTCTTGGGCTTAAGTGATCTTTTGATACCAACACCCCCAATCCTGGCCCATTGCAAAAATGAACTGTATTTGGTTTCTATTCGCACCGTGGGTTTTTCTTTTTCTTTATGTTTTTTGACTTGATTTCTGATGATGATTGGGCCTGGCACGTATTGTTATCTGCACCCCTCACTTTGAGCCCATTAATGAAATGCACTGCATTGCCTTACTATCTGCACCACATCTCTTCATATTTCATTTTATTTTTTCCATTTTTATTCCAAACTTTGAAAAATCATAATAAATGGAAAAATAATGATTTTTAAGTGGGTATTTTTTCTCCCATTTCATAATAATGTCCAGAAAATTATACAATAAAAATATTTGCATTTCACGCATTTTTGATATTTTTGTGTATTTTCTACTTTTATTGCATTTTTTTTTATGTTGATACATGAATATGTAGAATTTTGTTTAGGTAGTTCCCTTAACATTTTTAGGCCATTCTTTTTAGGATAGTTAGATATAAGCTTTAGCTTCCCCCGGATTTATTCCATAATTTTGTGATGAATTTTAGGTTAGTTTTGATTAGATGACAATAGGTTGTGTAGAAGTAGGTTAATCCTTAACATAGGTCCACAATAACATTAGAATTTTGGGTTTCTAAGTCAGGTTAGACATTGGGACATATAAGGGTATTAAGGGTAGATATGTAGGATCCCCTAGAAATTATATTAGGTTTTAATATAGTGGTATACTATTTTTAGATGATTTTTGTAGTTGATGATTGTTTGTGTTGCCCTTGTGGGCTTGAATTTTTGTTTGCTTTGCTTTGTGGGCTTGGAGAGCTTGGGATTGCTTGGTTTTGTTCTAAGGAGCATTGAGGAGCATAGTAGGAGCATTGAGGAGCATTGAGGAGCTTGAGAGCTTGATCTTATTTGTTTTGTTGATTGTTTTAGGGTTAGGGATTAGGAAGAGTTTAGACTTAGATAACTTCTTTCTTAAACATGGATGGTATCTTTCACCTCCATTCCTCCCTATGATTCAAAGTCCTTCCATGGTATACACCTCTCTACTTTGGAGGGATAAGTGATTGTACCTAGGAAGTAGAACTTTTGAGGGAACCATTCCTTTGATAGGTCACCTTTGGTGGTCAATAAGCAGTTCAATATCCTCCAGCTTATCCAGCAAGTGATTTCCTCTGGTTTGATTATCTTGAGAGATGTTGAGCTTGAGCTTGAAGATGAAGACTTCAATGAAGAGTATGGAAGAGGATGAATCCTTGAGTATTTCCATTCCAGCTGAAGCTTGAAGAGCAACAAGAGCAAGTTGATACTTGAAGACCCCTGAAGATGAAGTAAAGACTGAAGGATGAAGTTGACACTTCTAAATGATTGAGATTGATTCTGAAGAGCTAAAGCTTGAAGAACAAAGGAAGTTGATACCTGCTTTGATACCTGGAGATCCTGAAGGAGCCCAGTTGATACTTATGATTGATAGTGAAGCCTGAAGGTGGAGCTGATCAAGGAGCTGAAGCTCAGAGAAGATAAGTTGAAACTTATGTTGAAGGGTTGAAACCTGGAAAAGCAAATTGACATTGGTCAAGAGTGTTGGAAGTCTGAAGACTGAGTTGCTGTAGGAAGAGCTGAAGCTGGAAGCTGAGAGAGGAGTTTCTCATCTTTTTCTTTTCTGTATTGATGTGTTTTGTTTGACTTGCTTGATGCATTAGAATAAGTTCATATCTAGAATCAGTAGAATCTAGGAGCATGATTGCACTAGAGGTTGAGGTGCTCCCTCTGCTTGTATTGTTACTATGTGGCTTTGCTTGCGGGTATTCGGTAGAGCCCAGCTCCCTTGCCCATGTGGTTTGTTTGTCTGATGGCATTTCATTTCATTTTTCTGTATGATTGCAGTTTACTATTTTTGCTTGATAGCATGTTATTTATATTTCAGTATGATTACTGTTATCCATTCTGGCTTGAGGTTGAGATGAGCTTGTGGAGGCTGAAGCCCCACACACATTTACTCCCTCACTTGCATTGCATGCATTTTACTGTTAAGCTGATGCTTTGTCTGTTTTGGTGTATCATTGACATGATCCCTTAGGACTCTCATTTCCTTTGATAAGGAATTGATGATAGAATTTTAGGTTGAAACCTATGCATGACAACTTCTAGGAGTTCCCTGTTCAAACCTCAACCATAGGATGAATCCATGGCATGACAACAGTAGGACTTGATAGTATCCCTCCTAGTTGGGCCTGTTCTTTTCTCATCTCAAAACAGTTTAAGATACAGTAATCATGAATGATTTCTTTCGTACGTTACGAGCCTTAAGCTATCTGAGAAAGGATTGTGGGAGAGTTTCTTTTCCACAGTCTGGATGTTTGGTATGGTACCCTTTGGGTGACATGCGACGCATTCACTCTCAGGTCATAGTCTCTAGTGCGATTGAGATTGCAAACGCAATAAAAAACACTTCTTTCGTAAAAGACAGGAAATAAACCGTAGTTTCCCGAACTACGTGAGCTCTGATCTCTCATACTTATTGAGAGTACGTAGGCACAATACTGATGTATTGGCGAGCTACCTTCCCCCATAACCCGTCGTAGGCCGAACTACGTTGACTCTGATTTCTCATTCTCTGATGAGAATACGTAGGCATAAAGCGCGACACTTTACCGAGTCATTTTTCTTTTCTGTTTAAGCCAGCCTTGATAGGTAGATAGAATAAAACCAACCCGTCCAAGTAAACACAACAAGCGAGGATCCCGTCGAGTACGACGGACGTGAGGGGTGCTAATACCTTCCCCTTGCGTAACCGACTCCCGAATCCAGACAACGGTTGCGACGACCTTGTCTTACCCTCATTCGTCGGGTTTTTCCAATCGTTTCCTTTCCCGTTCTGAAGGATAAATAACGAAAGGTGGCGACTCTTCTGTTGTGCCGGCACCTTATTTTCGCACAAGCGACATCGGGTAGGACATAGGGTTGTACAATGATTGGAAAAAAGTAAATCATTACTCTTCACTTGTCATCTGGATGATATCCTTGATGGTCCAATTGTTGAGGCCCTCGCCTGGCTTGCTTGGCTGTATCCAAGAGTCGAGGTCACAATCGCTATCCCCGCTGTCTTCAGACGTCGCGTTGATGCTTTCGAAAATCACTCCGCCACTGGTAAATTGGATCGGCCCTTTACCTCGAGACACACTGCTAGACGAAGAAGAAGAAGCTTCAGCTCTGGGAGAATATCCCAACCCAAACCTATCCTGCTTGTTGGGTATCTCCAAAATACGCCCCCAGCCTGGGATAGATCTGGCTTGGACAACGGCCCGAGCTTCCTTGAACGAGGAGAGATTCATCTCTGGATTTTTTGTGACTACAGGAGCTACTTCTTTCACCTTGACAGCCTCGAACGCTTGGCAAAGAGTTTCATGGATTTCGCCATCCATTTCCACATACTTGAAGGACGACAAATGGCTCACCATTATGTCTTCCTCGCCACACACGGTTACGATGCTTCCTCCGACAACATATTTGAGCTTTTGGTGCAACGTGGAGGTCACGGCACCAGCAGCATGGATCCACGGCCAGCCTAGGAGACAACTGTAGGCAGGCATGATGTCCATAATATAGAAGACCGCGTCGAACATTGTCGGCCCGACTTGGATCGGCAGGGTCATCTCCCCGAAAACGTGTCGTTTAGTTCCGTCAAACGCTTTCACAACCAGGTCACTGGGTGTGCAAACCAATCCACGAGTGTCCAACTTCATTAACGCCTTCTTCGGAAGAACATTAAGCGACGAACCCGTGTCCACCAGGACGTGAGACATGCTCGTGCCCCTACACTCTATCGAGATATGCAGGGCGTAGTTGTGATTCCTCCCTTTTGGCGTCAGCTCTAAGTCTGTGAACCCTAGCCCATTCCCAGCATTTACGTGGGCTACAACCTCCTCTAGCTGATTCACTGATATCTCTTGCGGTACGTATGCGGCGTTCAACACCTTCAGCAGCGCGTTGCGCTGTGCTTCAGAACACAGCAACAGGTTGAGAATGGAAATCTTCGAGGGCATCTGATGGAGATGGTCTATAATCTTGTAGTCGCTCTTTTTAATCAACCGCATAAACTCCTCGGCATCCTTAACAAGCAAGTCCTTTTCTATCCCACACGGGACCTCTTCGACGGATTTACTTTTCCCTTTATCGGCCGCATCAGCTCTGACCGCTTTATCTTCCACGACCTCTGGTGGTGCAAACACTCTTCCGCTGCGAGTAATACCACTGATTCCTGCGAGATTCTCCACAGTCGACCCATACGGTTCCAGCTCCAACCTCTGTCCGTTGCAGTAGACTTCAACCCCATAATGCCACGGAACCACGTTAGTGCTTTCGAAGGGTATCGGCCCAGCTTTGGTAATAGTGATTGTGGGCGGCCTGGGCGCAGAAATGGTTATCGGCCGGCGAGGGATGGTGATGGTGGCGACTTCATCGGCCTGCTTCAGCACTACCTCTCCTGATCCACCTTCAGCCCTCCGGCTAAACTGCAGAATCCCCTCAGTCATCAGACTTTGAATTCCTTCTACCAACTGCTCACATCCATCAAAATGTGTGGCACAGTCCATACATAACTCTCCGCATCCTGGAAAGAACCCTCTTTTCAGCAACTTAGCTTTAACGAAGCTAAGCGGCGTCTTCAGATCTCTGACATCAGTCAACAGATCTGCACTCTCTTCTTTGATAATGGCGTTCACACCACCTCCCCTATGATTTGGCATAGGATTCTTCGTGACATTGGGCACATTATCGGAGAAGTTAATGATCTTGGCATCCACCAAGTCCTGCACCTTGTGCTTGAAGGCTTTGCAGTTCTCGATCGTGTGGCCTGGCGCCCCTGAGTGGAAATCGCAAGTGGCATTCGCGTCGTACCCTGGTGGAGGTGCCCCTGTCAAGGGAGCCATCGTCCTCTTCTGGACCAACTGTAGCTGAAGCAAGGTCTGCAAGAGCTGCGCGTATGACATGGGCGGTGCCTCGAAGTGACGGTTTGCCAAAGATGTCCGATTCTGGTACTTTCTATATCCCGGTTGATTCGGCTGCTGCTGCTGCGGAGCTGCCGGGATATTTATACTGGCTACCTGCTGCTGAGGGCCTTTGCCCTTCCTTCGAGCGTTGGTCACAGCGCTCGCTTCTCCTTCTCGCCTTTTGCCAGCATAAGGTTTCTTTCCACCCCCTCCAGCTGAGGATGACTCACCTTGAATTTTCCCGATCTTGATCCCATTCTCAACGTGCTCACCCATGATAATGAGACCCGAGAACGTCCCAGACATACCGCTGACTAACTTTTCATAGTAAACCCCCGGGAGGGTGGCAACAAACATCTGCACAAGCTCTCGTTCAACCATCGACGACTGAACCCTGGCTGCCAACTCACGCCACCGCTAGGCGTACTCCTTAAATCCTTTATTATTCCTCTGCGACAGGTTCTGCAGCTGGACTCGGTTCGGGGCCAAGTCCCTATTGTACTGGTAATGGTGCACAAATGCTTCAGCGAGATCCTTCCATGTGCACACACTAGTGGGCTCCAGACCCATGTACCACTCGAGGGATGGCCCGGAAAGACTGTCTTGGAAGAAGTGCATCAGCAACTTCTCGTCTTCGGAATAAGCAGACATCTTCCTGTAATACGATCTCAGGTGGACACGAGGGCAAGTAGTGCCCTTATATTTTTCAAAGTCCGGTACCCTGAACTTGGGAGGCACCTTGAAATCAGCAATTAATCCCAGCTTGGACATGTCAACGCCCAAAGTATTCTGATTCTCGATGTCTCTCATTTTTCTTCAAGTGCCTTGAATCTAAGCCGCGCTTCAGCATTCAGGTCCCCTTCAGCACCTCTCTGAGAGAACACATCATCCTGATGATCCTCAAGCCATGGCTAAGGCACAAACAGATTCCCGACGCCTGCATTGCTGTTACCCGGCCCGATATTGACATTAGCTCCCAGACTCCCATTACCGACGCCCGTCGTATTGAGTCCTATGTTGGCCATCACATTGCCATTAGCACTGCCGTTGCCCCCGGCCACGGGGACACTATTTTGCGGAGTTTCAACTGGTGGAGGAGTGGGCACAACCCCACCATGGAGTATGTCGTTGCTATCAATCCTGGAAATCAAAGGCTGAACCAAAGTTCTGAGCTGATCCTGGCCATTGGCGACCACTTGCATGAGCTCCATGAAGCGATCCATCCTTTCGCGGAGCTCCTGAACATCAGTTTGCACTTGCTCCATGATCCTGGTCTGATTAGCTCTAGTAGGATAGCGGTGAATTAGTCTCTGATCAATCCTGGAACCACCGGGAACAACCTGGGACAACCTGTAAACCTGAAAAACCTGGGAAACACAAAAGGGTTAGGAAAAACAACAAAATGCTCGTCATGCAAATGCTTCATGCAGATGCATGCGTGTGTCTGTGTGTTAGGGAGATCTCCCCCGATCCTAGTGCCTGAGTGCCAGTGCTGATAATAATAAGAAGAAGTCCGGGTCCAATCATGGAAACAACAATCTCATATATAAAGAAGGCCTATCAAGGCAGTACATAGCATCAGCGAGTACAAGATGAATCAACAGCGTGACCTCAACCAACAAGCCTGGTGATGGTCAGCATACAACAATGATCAAAACAAAAGGAATACAAATAGTCAAGTACGGCCACGGGCGCGATACTCTTCTAACAACTCCTTCGTTTCTGGATGATCTGGCAGCGTGAGTAACCCCTCGACGAGTAACTCCCTTCGCACAATGGTATACTGAAGTCCTTCGACCGAACCTTCCCATGCTCCTTCGCCGAAGCAATCTTCTAATTTCCACTTCTTGGACTCAAACGTCAGCTTGCGCTCCTTCAGGTTAGAGAGAGCTTTGTTGAGCTGGCCTTCGGCGGCGTATCTGCAAGCGGTTTCCTCATCAAACCTCTTCTCACTGTCCTTCACCTGGGCTTCCAGCTTGGAGATCTGTAGCATCATCTTATCCTCCCGCTCTTTCCCGGTGGCCAGGGAAGCTTTCCAGTGCTGGTTGAACTTAGATATCCTCCGATATGCCTCGTCCAAGTGCTGCTTCTTCGTAGCCAGTACGTCGTTGACAACTTTGAAGTCTTGACCCATGCGTTCACGCTCGGCTATCTTCTTAGTCAGGACTGTTCCCAGCTGGTTCACCAACTCTGTTTGCCTTTTGAAAGAATGAACGACTTTGTTCCTCTCGCTTCGGAGCTGAGCCAATTCGTTCTCCAGTTCCTCATTCGCCCGCTTCAATTCATCCCGCTCAGCCAACACCTGATTATGCTGCTGAATGGGCACAGTAGTAGGCTCTTCAATCATGGGAGGGATTTATGGCTTGGCATGAGGGAACAAAATCCCTATAGCGTCGGCCCTGGCTCTGATCCAAGTTACATACGGAGGGTAGGCTTGATTGTTTCTTTTTCCCATCAATGGCTTTCCTCGCTTACTGATACCATTCCACGCGCGCTGAAGCTTGGACAACAGATCCCCCTCTAGAAGACCAGTGAAGTACAGAGATTCCTGTACCTCTTCATCCTTCGGCGGAGTTCTCAAAGCATACGCGAACTGTCGGACCAACAACGATGGATTGTAGTTTATACAACCCTTCCTACATATCAAAGGCACATTTGGAAACCCGCTGCAACTGAAGATCACCTCAGTACCCAACCTATCTCTGTCGAACCAATTGATATCCTCTGCAGATAAACTCATCAGACGCTCGGACCATTCAGCTGTGGCTGCAGACAAGACAAAAGGACCCCTCTTGGGCAGATGACTATCAAGCCATTTGTAAAGAAAGGGTACATAGCATGAGACGTTCTTGCCCCTCCTATTCTCGTTTTTATAGTGGACAGAATGGTAGACATCTCCGATCAAGGTAGGGACTAGATTCCCTGAAGCAAAGATGTGAAACGCATCAAAGTCTACAAAATCGGGCATATTGGGGAACAACACGATGCCATATATGCACAAAGCGAGGGTGGCATTGAACGCGACCCAACATCCGTCCTTAGCGCACTGCTGAGCCTTACCCACTAGAAACTGCAAGGAGAACCCAGGAACCTTATTCCAACTAGTCAATACCAACTCGGAGGCGTCCAGATGAAGTGAAGGAGCTAAACCGGCCAGATCAGGCTCAGCATCCATATGAACAAAAGGCATCTGCCTCTTGATAGGCACCCATAGCAAATCAGCGTATTCTTCCAGCGTGGGTGCGAGAACAAAATCCTGGAAAGTGAAACATCTCAGCGGAGGGTCGTAGAACTGCAGCAGAGCGTGCAACCTATTCAACTTGAACACAGAAGGTTTACGAACCAAACTGAGCAACCTGCCATAAGATTTTTTGAACTCATCCCTCACAGAATCATCTGCTAAAGCTATCAAACCAGTCAACTTAACCACATCAGGGGCAGGGAACTTGTAAGCCACGGTCTTCCTTGGAGAGCCCATAACAATACAATAGGAGGCAAGAAATCCTGGATCGGGGAAAACGGTACCTGCAACACAAACACACGTTAATGAAATGCAAATGAGTATGCGAACTAATGCAAAATGCAATCCTGCAATAAGAGATCAGGGCAACTGGTGTGGAGATTTTGTATCAACAAAACCAAAATCTTGCTCTATCAAGAACAACCACTGCATCTGATAAGAAGGAAACCTTGGTATCGGACCATAAATCTGCTCTATCAAGAACAACCATCTGATAGGGCCATATACATAGGATCATGATTCTGCTCTGTCAAGAACAAATGGCTGATAATAAGGACCTCTGATGTAGGACCAAGAAATCTGCTCTGTCAAGAACAAACATGCATCTGCTGATGAGATCTTCAGACCCCGATCAAAAATCTGCTCTATCAAGAACAAATAACATCTGTTGATGAGATCTTCAGACCCCACTCAAAAATCTTCTCTATCAAGAACAAACAACTGATGACGAAAACTCTGCTCTATCTAGAACAAATACACATCTGATGATAAGATCCTCTGATCAAAACCTGCTCTATCAAGAACAAATACATCTGATGATAAGATCCTCTGATCCAATAAAACTGATTCGCTGTCAAGAAAACCAGGTGGTCTGAAGGTCAAAGTTTCTTGCAATGAACCCAACCCCGCTCATAGGTATGGACCTAAACTGACTCAAGTTCGGCATCCTATACGTTCATCAGTGTCACAGACATTCAAGAGGAATGATACGATACCCAAAAGGTGTGGCATCACCAGCTTCTGAAGCGGCCTCACTCGGCTGAATCACAAATGATCGGTCCCCAGAGTCGACAATCCACCAAACTAGCAACCGTCTCAACCCAAAGGGTTGAAAGAGAAGCCAACCGGGAGAACCTCGTCTGAGCGTGGATTTCATGAGACACTAGTGCCTACAAAGCAAGCACGCGCCCACTAATTTCCACAACTAATGCTATGGTGCACTCAAGCCTGGGTCTGGCTTCTCACTCATCAGAATGCCCCTTCCCACAACAGCACGAATAATCATATCATACAGAAAATAAAATGCAGGAAATAAAGTGCGAGAAGTAAAATGCGATAAATAAACGCAACCAAACAAGTAATCATACAAGCGCTAGGATTGACTCGCGCAGGGAACCGTTGGAGGTCCCCAGCAGAGTCGCCAGCTGTCGCTTGCACGAAAATAAGGTGCCTGCACAACAGAAGAGTCGCCACCTTTCGTTATTTATCCCTCAGAGCGGGAAAGGAAACGATCATAAAAACCTAACGAAAAAGGGTAAGACAAGGTCGTCGCAACCATTGTCTGGGTTTGGGAGTCGGTTACGCAAGGGGAAGGTATTAGCACCCCTCACGTGCGTTGTACTCGACGGGATCCATGCTTGTTGTGATTACTGGACGGGTTGGTGTTATCTATCTACCTATCAAGGCTAGCTTAAAACAGAAAATAAAAATGACTCGGCAAAGCATCGCGCTTTATGCCTACGTATTCTCATCAGAGAACGAGAAATCAGAGTCAACGTAGTTCGACCTACGACGGGTTATGGGGGAAGGTAGCTCGCCAATACATCAGTATTGTGCCTACGTACTCTCAACAGGTATGAGAGATCAGAGCTCACGTAGTTCGGGACACTACGGTTTATTTCCTATTTTTTTACGAAAGAAATGTTTTTTATTGTGTTTGCAATTTCAATCGCACTAGAGACTATGACCTGAGAGTGAATGCGTCGCATGTCACCCAAAGGGTACCATACTAAACATCCAGACTGTGGAAAAGAAACTCTCCCACAATCCTTTCTCAGATAGCTTAAGGCTCGTAACGTACGAAAGAAATCATTCATGATTACTGTATCTTAAACTGTTTTGAGATGAGAAGAGAACAGGCCCCAACTAGGAGGGAGACTATCAAGTCCTACTGTTGTCATGCCATGGATTCATCCTATGGTCGAGGTTTGAACAGGGAACTCCTAGAAGTTGTCATGCATAGGTTTCAACCTAAAGTTCTATCATCAATTCCTTATCAAAGGAAATGAGAGTCCTAAGGGATCATGTCAATTATACACCAAAACAGACAAAGCATCAGCTTAACAGTAAAATGCATGCAATGCAAGTGAGGGAGGAAATGTGTGTGGGGCTTCAGCCTCCACAAGCTCATCTCAACCTCAAGCCAAAATGGATAACAGTAATCATACTGAAAAGTAAAACATGCTATCAAGCAAAAACAGTAAACTGCAATCATACAGAAAAAATGAAATAAAATGCCATCAGGCAAACAAATCACATGGGCAAGGGAGCTGGGCTCTACCGAATACCCGCAAGCAAAGCCACACAGTAACAATACAAGCAGAGGGAGCAACTCAACCTCTAGTGCAATCATGCTCCTAGATTAAAGCTATTCTAGATATGAGCTTATTCTAATGCATCAAGCAAGTCAAACAAAACACATCAATACAGCAAAGGAAAAGATAAGAAAGCAGATCAACTCCTCTCTCAACTCCAAGCTTCAGCTCTTCCCACAGCAACTTAGTCTTCAGACTTCCATCACTCTTGACAAATATCAATTTGCTTTCCCAGGTTTCAACCCTTCAACATAAGTTTCAACTTATCTTCTCTGAGCTTCAGCTCCTTGATCAGTTCCACCTTCAGGCTTCACTATTAACCACAAGTATCAACTTGGTTCCTTCAGGATCCCCAGGTATCAAAGTAAGTATCAACTTCCTTTGTTCTTCAAGCTTCAGCTCTTCCTGCTTTTCCAGTCTCAACTTGGTCTTCTCTTCTTGCAAGCTTCAGCTGCTTAGAGTAATCTTCAATCACTTAGAAGTATCAACTTCATCCTTCAGTCTTTACTTCATCCTCAGGGGTCTTCAAGTATCAACTTGCCCTTGTTGCTCTTCAAGCTTCAGCTGGAATGGCAATACTCAAGGACTCATCCTCCTCCACATTCTTCAATGAAGTCTTCATCTTCAAACTCAAGCTAAGCATCTCTCAAGACATATCAAACCAGAGGAAATCACTTACTGGATAAGCTGGGACATTGAACTACTTATTGACCACCAAAGGTGACCTATAAGGGTTCAACATCAAAGGAATGGTTCCCTCAAAAGTTCTACTTCCTAGGTACAAGCACTTATCCCTCCAAAGGAGAGAGGTGAATACCATGGAAGGGCTTTGAATCATAGGGAGAAATGGAGGTGAAAGATACCATCCATGTTTAAGAAAGAAGTTAACTAGGTCTAAACTCTTCCTAATCCCTAACCCTAGAACAATCAACAAAACAAATAAGATCAAGCTCTCAAGCTCCTCAATGCTCCTCAATTCTACTCCAAGCAATACCAAGCTCTCCAAGCCCACAAAGCAAAGCAAACAAAAATTCAAGCCCACAAGGGCAACACAAACAATCATCAACTACAAAAATCATCTAAAAATAGTATACTACTATATTAAAACCTAATATAATTTCTAAGGGATCCTATATACCTACCCTTAATACCCTTATATGCCCCAATGTCTAACTTGACCTAGAAACCCAAAATTCTAGTGTTATTGTGGACCTATGTCAAGGATTAACCTAATTCTACACAACCTAAAATCATCTAAATAAAATAATCTAAAATTCATCACAAAATTATGGAATACATCCAGGGGGAAGCTAAAGTCCTAATCTAACTATCCTAAAAAGAATGGCCTAAAAATACTAAGGGAACTACCTAAACAAAATTCTACAAATTCATGTATCAACATAAAAGAATTAAAAAGCTATTAAAATGGAAAATATACAAAAAATATTAAAAATGCATGAAATGCAAATATTTTTATTTGAAAATTTTCTAGACATTATCATGAAATGGGAGAAAAAATCCCCATGCAAAAATCATTAATTTCCTATTTATTATGATTTTTCAAACTTTAACATAAAATGGAGAAAAAGAAATTAAAATATGAAATGATGTGGTGTATTTAGTAACCAGATGCAGTTCACTATGGATGATGGGCTTAAAGTGGGGTGCGTGCAGCAAAAGCGTTAAGCCCATATTATGATCAGAAAATAAAAGAAAATGGTAAGGAAAATAGACAAAGATGCGGTGCATTTAGTAAGAGAAAACAATTCATTTTCACGTGGGCCAAGATCTGGGGGTGTGGATAGGAATCGTTTTACTAAAGCCCAAGAACTTCTTTCAATGAAACGCTACATTTCATCATGTCTTCAGAATTCCCTTTCAAAATGTGAGGTTATGTCGTGGCCCTTGGATCCATCTTTAGTCAACGAGTCTTTGGGGAATCCAACGGCAGTGGCTTTATCTTCTACCTTGAGCCATGAATTGGAGGGAAACCACCATGAACACAGACTTCAAACATCAACTTCCCCTCCATTCGGGTTCTGTCCATTCTCCATCAAATTCAACAATTCGACACACTAACATGCTCCAAAATTCAAGCTGAACACGTCCATGTCCTTGGATTACACTGAAACCTCCTCTAACAACAAACCCGATGGTGAATCCAAAATACACTCAATCCTCAATTTCAACCAACCTTGGATTTCTTGGTACTAAAGTGATCATCACACTTCACTGGTTAAAATAAGCTATCACACATGTATTATATCTCACTATATCACGAGTTCTTGATCATCAAAGAAATGGGGTCCATAACTCAATCTTCATCAATTGATCCCTAACTCTCCAGAAATCATCACCTATGTGTCTCTAACCTTTCTACACTAATAAACTAACCTAGCAATGCATAAATTAGGGTGTGGTAGAGAATTTGCAAACCTGGTGTTTCTTGTATGGCAGTAGTATCAAATCCTCTCCTCTAGCCTTGTAAGTCTCCAGAATCCTTCAGTATGACCTTTTCTTGCTTCTGTATGCAACCAATCTCCTTGGAAGTGCTTGATTTTCTGAATCAGATTTCAAGTTGCAGGTGGAAAAGTGGGAGATCAAGAACACGATCCAAGCTTGAATTCCCTCAGATTCTGATTGATACACCCTCAGAAACACCAAAGGAACTGAATAGGATCAAAAGATTGGATTGATTGTGAAGAAATTGGAGAACTCGAATATGAATTGCAATGGAGGAAATTGAAACTCAATCTTTCTTCTCTGCACCAAATGACACCCAACCCCTATTCTGATCAGTTACAATGGCTTTATAGAGGATGCTAGAAACTTCTAGAGAGTGCTGGAATGATATAAGGAGAAATTGGATATCTCATGCTATGATAATTTGAAAATCAAGCCACACACATAGCAGCTCAAGCTTCTCTTGTTATAGCTCTTGTATCTCCTTTAAAAATCTCCTTAGATGAGATTTCTGAGGTGTTAGAATGCATAGCTAGCTTGTTCATTGAGTTTCTTTATATTTTGCCTTTGAACCTTAAGATGCAAGCAAGCCATTTCCAAAGCAGCCCCATGATCTAGGCCTCAAATCAAAATTGTGGCTGAACCATTGTTTTTAGAATGTCTTTTAGAGTCAAAATGACCTATTATATGACATGGTTTGGATGTGTAACTTGGGATTTCCAATTTCCAATTTCAACTTATTTAACTCATGCCTCCATTTTAGGCCATTTTTATCACTTTTTGATACAAGCCTTTTCAACATCTCATGACCTCCCTACTAGCCTTAAAACATCATTCTAAGCAAGTTTGATGTTGAAGATTTTTTTATTTGAAGCTTGGAAATAGGAGATATGGCCTTATGCTTGAAATGACCTATAATATCCAAATGACCAAAATGCCCTTGACTTGTCAAAGCCATAACTTGAGTTCTACAAATCCTATCAAGGACTTCTAGTACTCTATAGAAAGCTAAGAAGATGCTCTACAACATTCATGTCGGCCAATAATTAATAGGAATCATCCTACTAGGGCAAAAGTTGGATGCAAGTTGGGTGACTTTCAAGGACCCAGATTCACATACCTCAGATGACCTGTAACTTGTCAAAGTCATAACTTGAGCTCTACAAATCCTATCAAATACTTCTAGTACTCAAATTAAAGCTAAGAGCAAGCTCTACAACATTCAGGTTATGGGGAATATT
The DNA here is from genome assembly GCA_963859935.3 of Lathyrus sativus. Lineage (NCBI taxonomy): Eukaryota > Viridiplantae > Streptophyta > Magnoliopsida > Fabales > Fabaceae > Lathyrus > Lathyrus sativus. The sequence continues at coordinate 368,605,417 of OZ012741.1, forward strand.
AGATGACAATCACATCTTGAGCTACACTGCCTTGAAGATAGGGATCAAACTAGGGTATTTTACACTGTCAAGCCTTAGAAACCCTAGCTTGAAACTTCTCAAACTCCTCAATCATGATGAGTTGTTCTAGGAATCATCCTTATAGCATCTCAATGCATCAATTCATGATCACATGGCTCTTGGATTAGGTCTCAACCCTCTCCAAATCATCAGTTGATCTAGGGTTGACCCAGTCAAACCCTAATTCCACCACTCATGGCTGAGTCTTCTGAATTCTTGTACAATGACCTCCCTAGGCTTCATGACGGCTTTCAAGACATCTCATAAGCTCTCTCAAAGCTTCAAGTCCATCCTCATAGTCTCAGAATCATCTGAGGAGCTCCCACAACTCTCAAGTTATGAGGCACACAACCTTGGTTTCAACCAATCTTTCTGAGGATCTCTTGAGTTCTCTGACAAAGATATCAACCTTTGAACACTTGAATAACCTTCTTGGCTAGCTTCAAAGTCTCATACAACTCTTGCTGGGTAACCATACCCCTTGATCTACTTCCCACATATCAATGAAATGCAGATGATGAATGGGATGAACCACAAACTAGGTAAATAAATGTTGGTCAAATTTTGGGGTGCAACAAATATGCTCTAGGTTAGGAGTAGAATATGGTTTGGGGTGTGGTTTTGAAAATTGGAATGGGATTAGGAATGGGGAATTGGAGGGAATTTGAATTAATTTTGAAAACTAATCAAAATTCAAAGTGGTTCTAGATCTTCCTTCTGGTGTAAAATCTAATTCACAAGCGATCAAAATGGACCCCAAAAGTGGCACCTATTAAAAACTCACGTGCAGAACAAAATTTGCCTTGGTTAACCGGTTAACCATTTTGGTTAATCGGTTAACTCCTTTGAAAATTTGAATTTGTTTTGATTTTGCTTTGGTTAACCGGTTAACCATATGCGTTAATCAGTTAACGCCCTGAAAATTTAAATTTTGGCGCCTTTTGGAGGGAATCATGCACAATTGCCCGTTTTCACCCGTTCTGAGCCCTATTCAGCCTCTGAAACTTGCCCTTGAATATTATAACCGTTAGAATGCTTGAGATAGCCTGAGTGTTGCCTCCTGAGCTAATAGTATCCTGCAAAATAAAATAAAATCAATCGCTCGATCACCAGGCAAAATAAATGTTGGAGCCTCTGATGCTCGCTGTTTGGATTCTTGCACTAAAAGAGAACTCTGAGCCATAGAAATACCTTGATCTCCTGCCTCAAAAACAAATTCTATGATATGCAGAAATGCGAAAATGCAAAGAAAACATAAGCCAAGTACAAAAAGTGGTTGGTCAAATATTGGGGTACAACAATGTGCATATAAATTCCATTGACAGGAAGGTGTGGAATGTTATTCTAAACGGTCCAATTCAAATAAATATGACCGATGAGAATAACATAATTGTGCCTAAGCCTAAAGCACAATGGAATGATGATGACGAGAAGAAATATGATTATGATTGGAAAGCCAAGAATATCCTGATCTCCTCCTTAGGAGTTGACGAATATTATAGGGTTTCTCATTGTTTAACTGCAAAGGCTATGTGGGACTCATTGCAAGTTTCCCATGAGGGAACCAATGATGTTAAGCTAGAGAGAATCAATACATTAACGCAAGAGTTTGACCTCTTTCACATGGAGAAAGGGGAAACCATTGTAGACATGCAAAAGAGATTCACTCATCTCATCAATAGACTATACTCACTAGGTAGGCCAGTTGCCAATGATGTTGCTACTAACAAAATTTTGAGATGTCTTAACAGGGAATGGCAACCAAAGGTAACCGCCATTAAAGAAGTTAACGATCTCATGATTTTTGATCTCACAATATTGTTTAGAAAGCTGCAAGAGTACGAACAAGTGCTCCTTAGTCTAGAGCAATATGAGAAGAAGGAAAAGAAGGAGAAAACAAAAAATATTGAAAAGAAGTATATCGCTCTTAAGACTTGCTCAAAGTCCCAAACAAAAGAGCATAGTGATTACACCACGAGTGATGACGAAGATGATGACAAGAGTGAGGATATGGGGCTGTTTGTAAAGTGATACAATTGCTATGTCAAAAAGAACAGTATCCAACACTCTGAGAAAAATCTTGTCAACTTTCGAAAACAATCAAGATACTCCAAAAATGACGATAATAAAAGAAGAAAAACAAAAGGTTCGTGTTATAACAGCGGAAAGACCAGACACTACAAATAGGATTGTCCCTTGATTAAAAAGGACAAAGGGAAGGAAACAAGTAGGTCACATAAGAAGCAACCTAAGCCAATGAGAGCGTATATCGCTTGGAAAAGTGGTAGCGAATCATCCGAGGATGACAACTCAAGTGACAAAGACGAATCCGTCAATCTTTGTCTTTCCGCCCATCAAAAGAACAAAACGAAAAAGGTACGACATGCAAAGTATGAAAATTCCTCTAAATTGTCTCATTTTGAATTGCAAACTTCTTTTAATACTTTACAATGTGAAGCAAAAGAAGCTTTTAAAAGGTTTGCCTCAAATAACCAAATCTTTGCTCACCTAGAGCAAAAGATTTGTGATTCCGAAAAGAAACTAGAGGCATTAAAAGCTTCCATAGTGGAAAGTACAAAAGTAGATTGTGACGAAATAAGAAAGAAAGTTATTAACTTCGGGTGTGATACTTGTTACATTTGACAAAGTGAAGTTAGAAATATAAATGTCAAACTTAACAAGGCTCTAGAGCCCAAAATCACTTTTGCCATTGATAAAGCTCATTTTAGAAAGAGTATGGTCAATCCATATCAAAAATACACATATGTTGTAAAAAATCATGATAGCAAAAGTGATTCAAAAGTTAACGTTTCTTGTTTGTATTGTTGCAAGAAAGGCCACACCATTGCTAAATATCGCCTTAGGAGATTTTTTGTTCCTAAAGGGGTTATCAATGGTTGCCTAAATCCGACCATGTTTTCACTCACAACCTAGGACCCAATAAACAATTGGGTACCTATTCTTGCTAATTGTGTTCATAGGTACAATGTCTTGAGACTACCGAGAGAAGATGGGTTCTCATATTGGCTGCTCAAGACATATGACAGGAGACATATCTCTCTTCATTGACTTTGTGGCAAAGAAGAAGGGATTTGTAACCTATGGAGACAACAATCGAGGTGCAATACTTGGAAAAGGTAGTGTAGGTAATCCCTCTTCCTCTACTATCTTCGATGTGTTGCTAGTCGAGGGCCTTAAACATAACCTCATTAGCATTAGCCAATTATGTGACAAAGGATACAAAATATTATTTTCAATAGATTGTTTCCTAATTGAGCATAATGATAAAATGAAGGATGTGTTTAATGGTCTAAGAGTAAACAATGTCTATATGCTGGATTTGAATGAAGTATCATTGACTAGCGATAAATATCTCATGACAATGAGTGAGGCTCATGGTTATGGCATAGACGTTTAGCGCATGTCAATTTTGACTTGCTAAACAAGGTAGTTTCAAAAGATCTAGTCATAGGCCTGCCCAAAATCAGGTTCACCAAGGATCACTTATGTGATGCTTGCCAAATGGGGAAGCAAACAAGGATCTCTTTTAAATTTAAAAATATCATTTCAACTACGAGACCTCTTGAACTTCTCCATATGGATCTATTTGGGCCATCTAAAATTAAAAGTCTAGGTGGTAACTATTATGGTTTTGTAATAGTTGATGACTTTTCTAGATTTTGTTGGACTATCTTCTTGGCTAGCAAGAGTGTTACATTCGCAGCCTTTGAAAACTTTTCTAAGCTTTCTCAAAATAAGTTAAACACAAACACCATAGCAATTATAAGTGACCATGGAGGTGAGTTTGAGAATTATCTGTTTGAGGAATATTGTGGTAGATACGGAATTGATCATAACTTCTCTGATTCGCGTACCCCTCAATAAAACGAGGTTGTGGAGCGCAAAAATCGAATTTTGGAAGAGTTAGGGAGAACTATGATCAACAAAAGTGAAATCCCTAAGTATTTCTGGGCTGGCGCCATAAGTACGACATGTTATGTATTGAATAGGGTGCTCATTCGCCCTATTCTAAACAAAACATTGTATGAACTTTTAAAAGGGCGTAAGCCAAATGTGTCTCACCTACATGTCTTCGATTGTAAGTGTTTCATGTTAAATAATGGAAAATAAAGGTTAGGTAAATTTGATTACAAGGTTGACGAAGGTATCTTCCTCGGATACTCTCAGTCAAGTAAAGCTTATAGAATATACAATAAGAGATTACTTACTGTCAATGAGTCTGTTCACGGAACATTTGATGAATCTTATCCGAGAAATGTTGGAAAAGGTAGTTTTGTTCATGGTGCAGGTGTATCTTCGGAAGACATACTCAAAAGTGCTGAGCCAAGAATTGACCAACCTGACCTAGCCAAAATTGAGGAGGAAAAAGATGACCGTCATGAAGAAACTAAGGTAGTTCATTCGTCTGAAAAAGATGATCTTCCTCCAGCTTGGAAGTCTTCCAAATACCATCCCATCGACAATATCCTCTGTGATATCTCAAAGGGAGTAACGACTCGATCAAAGCTAAGTAATTTCTGTTATCATTTCGCTTTTGTTTCTTAGGTAGAACCTAAAAACCCAAAAGAAGCTTTACTCGATGAACATTGGTTCTTATCTATGCAAGAGGAACTTAATCAGTTTAAGAGAAATGAGGTTTGGGACCTTGTCCCCCCGCCGTGAGGTCATCGAGTAATTGGCACCCGATGGGTGTTTAGGAATAAACTGGACAAAACGAAGTAAAAACTCATAACAAGGCGTGTTTAGTTGCGCAAGGGTATAACCAAGAGGAAGGCATCGACTATGAGGTGACTTATGCGTCGGTTTCCCGACTCGAGGCTATATGCCTTTTACTTGCCTTCGCTTGTGCGAAAAATTTTAAGCTATTTCAAATGGATGTGAAAAGTGCATTCCTTAACGGCTATATAAATAAAAAAGTTTATGTTGCCCAACCTCCGAGTTTTGAATCCGATGAATATCCTGATCACGTATAAAAATTAAAACATACCTTGTATGGATTCAAGAAGCAAGGTCGACACAACCCTCTTTATTAAGCGTCAAGGGATTTTTTGGTGCAAATTTATGTTTTGATGATATTATTTTTGTATCGACTAACATAATCTCGTAAGGGAGTTTTCTAATCTAATGCGGGGAAAATTCGAGATGAGTATGATGGGGGAGCTCACATATTTTCTCGGATTACAAATCAAGCAGCTTGAGGAGGGTACCTTTGTAAGCCAGACGAATACTGTCTTGAGCTTCTCAAGTGATTTGACATGGCAAACTCCAAAGCTATTGACACACCAATGCCAACATGTGTGAATCTAGGTCAAGATGAAAGTGGTAAGGATGTAGAGGTGAAAACGTATCGAGGTATGATCGGATATCTCCTCTATCTTACTGCCTCTAGACCCGACATTATGTTTATTGTATGTATATGCGCTAGGTATCAATCCTCTCCTAAAGAATCCCATATAAAAGCAGTTAAGTACATACTTAGATACCTTTTAGATACTCCAAAGTATGGGCTATGGTATTCTAAGGGAAACGATTGTTCCTTGGTTGGCTTCACTGATTCTGATTTTATGGGGTGCAAATAGGATAGGAAAAGTACGAGTGGCACGTGTCACTTATTTTCAAACTCTTTAGTTAGTTGGCATAGAAAAAAGCATGTATTTGGTGCTTTGTCGACAGCCGAAGCGGAATACGTTGCAGCCGACAGTTGTTGCGCTCAAGTCCTATGGCTTAAGCAACAATTGCTCGACTTTAACCTCAAACTTGAGTGTATTCCAATCTTCTGTGATAACACGAGTGCCATCAATCTTACCAAGAATCCTATGCTGCATTCACGCACCAAACATATCGAAATTCGACACCACTTCCTTAGGGATCATGTGGAGAAAGGCGATGTGGTTTTTAAGCATGTTGATACTATAAATCAACTAGCTGATATTTTTACAAAACCTCTTGCTACTGAGCCTTTCTTTCATATCCAATGGGAACTAGGTATTCTCGATATTTCGGATCGTGTTTAGTCAAATTACTCGCACATTATATATGTCTATGTCTATATGTACTTTGTTCATCTGATATCTAACAAATGAATATGATGAAAGCCATATGTGTGTACATCTAGATATGTTTAGAGTTAAGGTAATATCATTCCTTAACTAACATCTTTCTCAATATTCATGTTCACAAAAATTGCAAATGTATCAAATTATGTGTTATGCTTGTCGTATATATCGTGTTGTATGTATTTTACTCCATTGAATGCTTAAGATATGCTTTGGCTTTTTATCTATATCTTAATGTATGCCAATATAGTCAAAAATGTCAAATTTGTTGGATTTATGTGCATGAGTCGACCTAAGCAGAGTTGCGGTCGACTCAAAAAAGTGACTTTTTCTTTGCATTAAAACTGGGTATGCTCAGGTCAACCTACCGATCGACGCATACCTCTTTCATTTTGGACGTTTGTTTTTCAACACAGTATGCACCGACGCATAAACCTTCCAGTCGACGCATCACGCAAAATCTTTGAAATGTTTTTCTGAAACTGTTCATTTCTCACCTAATTACTTTAATGATTCAAATTCATGTGCACTTAGACATTTTGCTTTGAAAATTTATACCTACATCAAGGCTTGTCTCCTCTTCCTCTCTTTCTAAAACCTAGAATGTACTACAAAGGGGTCAAGCTATTATCATTTCTCCATCTCCAAGAACTCTCTCTAAGTTTGAAATCTTCACCACCAAAATTCCTCTTCTCCATCTTTGAAAGCAACCATGTCCACTCGCAGAGTTACCGGCAAACGATCCACCAGAGCTTCTTCATCACAAGCTGGTACATCATCTGCAGCTCTTCCGGCAACTGCTATGTCACTTGTTCCACCGGAATTTGCTGAGAGTTATGCCAAAAACTTCAGCAAGCGCTCTGTTGTCAAGCAGCATGCGTACTATCGACTTTTTGCTGAGAGAATGCACATCCCACAGGTAATAAACCTTCTTGATCCTCAAGGGTTTACTAATTTCTTAAAGTGCAATACTAAATACAAGAAGACCTTGTGAGAATATTTTCCACTGGTCTTCATGGAAAGATTCAAGATTTTGAGTTTAACACAAAGGTCGAAACTACAAAGGTTTGTGTCAATGATGTTGTTTGGAAGAAATTGTTTAATATGTCTCTGGTGTCTTCTGAGCCTATCGTCAAGGCCACAGACACTAAAACTGTTATGGGCTACGAGTTCAAAGAGGCATTGAACTCAATGCTGAAGAAACCGTATGTAGATGACATTATGGCGAGTGATCTCTTTCCCAAAACTGTCACTACACGAAAGTTGAAACCTATGGATTGAATTCTACAGTGGATTGTGGCGCACATTTTGCAGCCAAAGAAAGGTGGATATTCACGAGTTGATCAAGCTGAGGTACATTTGATCTACATCTTGAAGAAGCAGATCAAAATCAGTTGGCCTCATTATATAGCTAGTCGGATTTATGCACTCAGAGACTCGGGTAGAGGGACGGCTCTCGCCTATGGTTCTTTCATTCAAGAAGTTTTGAATAATTCCAAAGTCATTGTTACCGGGTGTTTCGTATAAATCTCTCACTTTGGATCAAGAGTTCGGTTAAAAGACTCTTATAATGATGGGATATATCTGGGATAAGGAAGAACGTTGGTATAGGTTCATCGTTAAGGCAACTACCTCTCGACTGGAAGAATCCGGCGAGAGTGATGATCAAAATGAAGAGGCCCCGAAAGATGACCAAGATGAACAAGGTGACAGACAATCCATGGAGGTTAAAGACCAAGATAATGTAAGTTGGCTTTACCAATCTCCTACCGCGGATCATGCAAATGACCAAGGTTATGGCAAATGGCAACATACCGGTTGGACTTTGTTAGGCAACAATTATAGGCCTCAACAGTATTTGGAGTATCAAGAAACTCCGCATTGGAGCTATGAGCAGCCTCTACATTTCACGAATCCGTCGCAACAATATTTTGATGAACTCCTCGAGATGATGAGGACTATGCAACTGGAGCAGTGCGTTTTCATGACTGCTTAGGATGAGCGTATCTCGCAACTTCAAAGTCAATTTGAGAGTCATACTGAAAATTTCAATGCATTTTCCTCTGATGTCATGCAACAGTTTGATGGTTTTGTTGAAACAACCGCCAATCAGCACAGGGCTCTTGCCACTAGCTTCAATACCTTAAACAAAGCGGTCTTGGAGTTTATCTAAAGAGTCGATGCATAACTACCACCAATATATCCCTCTCATAGGCGAGGCCACTATTTCAGGGGGAGGATTCCTTGAAGTTGCTTAGCATCTTGCATATTGCATTTCATCATTATGTTTTTCAATCTTGCTTTGTATTAAGTGTACTTCTACTTCATTAATGTCATGAATCATGAACTTATATGTAGTTTCTTGTTTGTCTATCCTAGCAATAATTACTAATTTTGTCTGTGCATGGTTCTATTTATCTCTCTGCTATTTGTTCGTTAACTAGTTATGTGTGGATGTATGTTAATGTCTAACCTGTTGTGCGTGTTTTGAGATCTGCATATGTTATTTTTTTACCATTCTTTGACAGGTATTTCTTACTTTTTGATTTATCAAAGGGGGAGAAAGTTTCAAGCATTACAGTAGAACCATAAAGATCAAAGGTGAAGACCTAGCATTAATGCAAACAAGTGAGTAGGAATGAAGGCATCAAGCAAGGGGGAGGATAATGTCTCATATCATAAAGTCAGGTTCTATGTGTTTTTCCATCATCAAAAAGGGGGAGTATGTGAGGGCAAAGCCTCATATATAGATGTGTCGGTTTCGATGATGTCAAAGCGTAGCTCCATAGGAAAATATATGTCGGACGTTATCACCATGTTGCATTTGCATATCCTACTTCTCATGATTCAATTGCTCGTATAAAAATATCTCGGTTTTTGCATATAGAGTGTCATAATGTGTGTTATATGAGTTAAACTTTATTGGTGTTGCTTGCCATATCATAGATATCATCAAAAAGAGTCAAGACTATAAAAATAGGCATTTTTAGCAATTTCAGGTCTTTGAGTCGACCAAAGATATGTTCTGGTCGACTCACACTGTGGTTTTAGTTGTTATGACTGTTATGTCTGGTATATAAGCTCATATATGTGTTTCACTTCATAACATTGAGAAAAACAAGAAAAGTGAAATAGGTGTCGATTCGATTCTCATCATCTTCATTCTCTTCATAGCATATCACAACAATCACACATAATCATCTTTGTTGTGCATTATGCATTGTTAGAGGTGATAACGTTCGAAGCCGAAGATTTGGTTATCCAGTTCGGGTTGAGGAATTGACAGATTTTTCTTGAATAAAACCTCTAGGGTTTTTTCCTCCAAGATTCTCTGAATTTGGGGGGTTTTGCACGATTCGTCTCATAATATATTCATACGAATGAAGGTAATCGAGGAGTGGTGGGTTCCATCAATTTATTAACGGTAAATGGAGGATTGTGAAGGAGAGTTTCTGGTTTGACACGCGGGTGATTGAAATCAGTCGGGCCAGATTTTTGAAGACGGAAGGTTGTTCAAAGATAGTGCTGCAATCGGAGGTTTATTCACAGCTGTCGAAGTATTTGATTCGACTCGAATCAAGAGGCAAGAGGAGATAATATCTACAACAACAAGAGTGTTCGTTTGTTTGATTGCTATTCACTTCTTGTATAAACTTTCAACAACAGGTTAAATATATATATTAACAGGTCTCAATTCTATTATTAGTAAGATTCTAGTATGCAGATTTCAGATGTTCCAAGAACATTGATCTCTGCTAGAACAGAACAAGGACAGACCATGACCAATTTAAATTTCTTTAAATTGTACCAATGTCATGACCAATGTTATTACCTCTGTTGTAACATCAGCAGACTGACAAACCTATTTATCTCACCATTTAAATTGTGCAGAATTGTAAATGCAGAAAGATAAATAACACAATGAATTGTTTACCCAGTTCAGTGACAACAACACCTACATCTGGGGGCTACCAAGCCAGGGAGGAAATTCATAATTAGTAGAATTAATTCAGATTCAAACTGTTAGAACACAAATTGGTTCTCAGTTATATCTCTATGTTTTGATGATAACACTAATGAAATTTTGTATTAAGTAAATATATACTCTAATTTTGTCGATAAGTCAATTAAGTGACAATGGTTATGACATAATCTTCAATCAAAAATATTGCAAAGCTGTCAGTCAAAAGGATGGCTCAATCCTCTTTAATGGAAAAAGGAAGAACAACATTTACAAAATTAATCTTTCAGAACTTAAGGTTCAAAATGTAAAATGCCTTATGTCTGTTCATGATAAGCAATGGGTTTGGCACAAAAGATTGGGGCATATTAGTATGAGACATATATCTCAGATTAATAAACTCAATCTGGTCAGAGGACTTCCTCAGTTGAAGTTCAACTCAGATGCTCTTTGTGAAGCATGTCAGAAAGGAAAATTTTCAAAATCTTCTTTCAAAAGTAAAAATGTTGTTTTAACTTCAAGACCATTAGAGCTACTTCACATTGATCTGTTTGGACCAGTGAAAACTACATCCATCAGAGGCAAGAAGTTTGGATTAGTCATTGTTGATGACTACAGTAGATGGACATGGGTAAAATTCCTAAAACACAAGGATGAGTCACACTCTGTGTTCTTTAACTTCTGCAAACAAGTCCAAACTGAAAAAGAATTTAAAATTGTTAATGTCAGAAGTGATCATGGTGAAGAATTTGAAAATAATTTTTTTGATAAATTTTTTAAAGAAAATGGCATTGCACATGATTTCTCCTGCCCTAGAACTCCTCAACATAATGGAGTTGTAGAGAGGTAAAATAGAACATTGCAAGAAATGGCCAGAACCATGATCAACGAGACAAACATGGAAAAACATTTTTGGGCAGAAGCAATTAACACAGTCTGTTACATTCAGAACAGAGTGTTTGTAAGACCTCTTATGGAAAAGACTCCCTATGAATTGTGGAGGAATAGAAAGCCCAACATTTCTTATTTCCATCCTTTTGGATGTGTATGTTTTATGTTGAATACTAAAGAGAATCTGAACAAGTTTGATTCTAAAGCACATAAGTGTTTCATGCTTGGATATTCTGAACGCTCTAAAGGCTACAGAGTATACAATACTGAGACACAGATTGTAGAAGAATCAATTCATGTTAGATTTGATGATAAGCTTGGCATTCAAAAGCCAAAGCTGGATGAAGTTTCTGCAGATAGAGAAGTCATTCTCACAGACTCTGAAGATTCAGAGGAAGATAAAGCTCAAGTGAAAGAACCAGATGCAACTCCCTTGGCTGCTCAGATGAACAACTTGAATATTTCTGAAGAACCAAATGTTAAAGGTGCATCCAGAATAAAATCTGCTCATCCAAAAGAGATGATAATTGGAAAGAAGGATGGCCCTATCATAACAAGATCTTTTATCAAATCATCTGAAGCGTCATTATTTGGTCTGGTGTCAGTCATTGAACCAACCTCTATGGATGAAGCTCTGCAAGACAATGATTGGATAATTGCTATGCAAGAGGAGCTTAACCAATTCACAAGGAATGATGTTTGGGATCTGGTTCCAAGACCAATAGGATTTAATATCATTGGAACAAAATGGGTCATTAGAAACAAACTGAATGATCAAGGAGAAGTTGTCAGAAACAAAGCAAGGCTAGTTGCTCAAGGATATAGTCAGCAAGAAGGAATTGACTACACAGAGACTTCTGCTCCTGTGGCCAGGTTAGAGTCTATACACTTACTTATATCTTTTGCTGCACAAAATAACATCACTCTTTATCAGATGGATGTTAAGAGTGCCTTCTTAAATGGTATTATAGAAAAGGAAGTTTATGTTCATCAACCTCCTGGTTTTGAAAATGAAAAACTTCTAGAACATGTCTTCAAACTTAAGAAATCACTCTATGGATTAAAACAAGCTCCCATAGCTTGGTATGAGAGATTAAGTAATTTTCTTATGGAAAAGAATTTTATCAGAGGCAAAGTGGACACTACTCTCTTCTGTAAATCATTTAAGAAAGACTTGTTAGTTTGTCAAATTTACGTAGATGATATTATATTTGGTTCAACAAATATTACGCTTGGAAAGGAGTTTGCTCAATCTATGCAGGCTGAATTTGAGATGAGCATGATGGGAGAACTCAGATTCTTTATGGGAATACAAATCAACCAAACTCCAGAATGCACTTACATTCATCAGACTAAATATGTAAAAGAGCTTCTGAAGAAGTTCAACATGACTAATAGTAAATTGGCAAAAACTCCAATGCATCCAACAAGCAATCTGGGTAAGGAAGAGGTAAGTAAGAAAGTATATCAGAAACTCTACAGAGGTATGATTGGATCTCTTCTATATTTGACTGCTTGTAGACTTGATATTCTGTTCAGTGTATGCTTGTGTGCTAGATTCCAATCAGATCCTAGAGAATCACACTTAACAGCTGTTAAGAGGATTCTGAGGTATCTGAAAGGTACTACTAATATGGGTTTGTGCTACAGAAAATCTGATGAATTTAAATTAGTTGGATTCTGTGATGCTGATTACGCTGGAGACATAGTTGAAAGAAAAAGTACTTCTGGAAGTTGTCAATTTCTGGGAAGAAATCTTATCTCCTGGTACATCAAGAAGCAACCTACAATAGCATTGTCAACTACAGAAGCAGAATATATTGCTGCAGTTGGTTGTAGCACCCAGATGCTCTGGATGAAGAGTCAGCTAGAAGATTATCAGATATATGAGAGTAACATTTCTATCTTCTGTGATAATACTTCTGCTATATGTTTGTCTAAAAATCCAATTTTACACTCTAAGGCAAAACATATAGAAATTAAACATCACTTCATTAGAGACTATATTCATAAGGGAATTTTAAGCTTAAACTTTGTTGATATAGACCATCAATGGGCTGATATTTTCACAAAACCCCTTACTGAAGATAGGTTTAAATTTATTCTGAAAAATATTGGTATGGAATTCTGTCCAGAATAATATTTATCAGAAGCCAATTTACTCAGATGCAAAATGTTTAACCTCTGAAGTATTACATCTGATATTTCCTTTGATTGTTAATTTTGTGTGTATCTGAACTAACAAATCTCAGAGGATCTGAACGTTGGCTAACGTTTCATTTCTGAAAGAGTTTCAGAAGCACATGCAAGCAAATACGTGTCATTTGAATCTGAAAAGATTGAGTACACATTACTGAAATAGCGTTTGAGGTACTGTTTTGAATAATGAATTCTTCGTTTTCCCCCCAATTTGTCAGAATCATTAATTGCTTGAAATGATTATATTCTCTTTAATTAATGCAATTAAATGCTAAGTGTCAAACGTGTTGAACGTGTGACTTTTATGTGCCCTAATTTCTTCTATAAATTCCACAACACTTCACTTCTCACATTTTTCACTCACACGAACGCTTTATATGCATTTCTGTCTTTTGCATTCTTTCATCTTCTCCTCAAAACCCAAATACCTTCGTAACCCTAGATCTTCATCTTCTTCAACTATGGCTACTTCATCATCAACTTTTGCTCAGTTTCAATCAACAATGGTTGTTGTCTCATCTTCTAACCTGGGTGATGTTCCTTTCAAAGAACCAGTTAGAACTCTACTAACACTAGTTGATAAACTAGAAGTCTTGTGTGAATCCATGGTGGATTTTATTTCTTTGGCTGAAAATGGGCTTAATTTACGTCCTATTGTTGATGCTCAAGGATGGAAAAGTACTTTGATAGACTGTTTGGACCAGTTTATCCCTGCTTGATAAAAGAGTTTTGGATTCATGCAACTGCATACCCAAAGTTCATTATTTCTTCAGTGCTGGGCAAAGAGATAGTTATCACTGAGGATCTGATAAAGAAGCTCATTGGATATGAAGAAACTGATGGAGTTTCTCATCTGCCAGCTGGGCGAGTTGATATGGCTGAAGTTTATGCTGAGGTAATCACTTCTGGAACACCCTCAAACAAGTTTAAAGATCTGAAGCCAAACTATAAGATCTGGGCTAAAATCTTTATGGGATGCATCCATCATAGGAAGTCTACCAACTCTCTTGATTATGTCAACAACGATCAGATGTACTTCATGTTCTGTCTAAGTCAGAGCACAAAAGTGGATCTGCCTCACCTGCTCTTCTCTCATTTGTGGAATCACATCAAGATGTAAAGAGAAGACATGAAGACAAAACACATGAAGGTCAGGAATTGGATTCCTTATGGTAGATTGATCTCAGACATTCTGACTGAGAAAGGTTTGGTGGCTCATCTGCATGAGGCTGGCTTGTCAGAAGAACTTGCATCCATTATTGGGAAAGTTCTGAATGGAAAAAGTCTACACAGAATGAAAGTGGTTGAGGAAATCTCATCTGAACCTGCTAAGCTCAATGTTAAAGAGGTTAGTCAGAGGAGACTTCCAATAGACAACTTCTCTATCTTCTCTGCTGAAGATCCAATTGAAGTTATTCTGGAGTATATTCAGATGTGCAAGGAAGATGGAACTACTGTTCCTGCTGATATACTATTGCGTGCTAGAGAACCTGCCCCTGATTTTTATGAAGAAAATTTGAGGAAGAGAAGACAGGTTTCAGAAGCTGAGTCTGCAAGGCAGAAGAAGCAGAAAAATTCTGAAGAACCTAAGTAAAAGAAAAGAAAAGCTTCCGGAGAAGCTCCTTCTGTTACAATAAAACGTGTCAAGAAGATAGGTTACATCTCATCTTTACCTTTTATTTCTGAATCTACACCAGAACAATCAACGTTTAATTCTGATCATATACCTTATGTACTACCTCAAACTTCTTCTGAACCACAAATTCAAACTTCATCTATTCCCACACCACAACAACAAACTGAACCTATAATTTCTGAACATCCACCACAACCACAACCAGTAGAACCAACTCCACCAGAACCAACACCACAAACTTTACCACAAACTTCTCAACCAGAACCAACACTGCAACAACCAGAACCACAATAACAACCTATACCAGAAGAACCTATTCCATCTGACCCTGAACCACAACCAGAAGACCATTTATCTTCTAACCCTGAACCAGTACAACCATCTGAATCACACATATCTGATTCTGATGTTCTTGATATCCTACCTTTAAAAACCCTCATTGACATTTCTTCAACTTCCTGTCACTTTGTTGAATCATCTGATTCTACTGAATCTGATTTACCACCAGAAATATCTTCACCTCCTTCACTCTGTATCTCAGAAACAAACCAACCAGATGCACCTAGTTCATTTGTAACTTTTCACAGTTCTTCAACTTCGTTCATTTCATTTAAACCTTTTCCCTCTGATCCCCTTCCCTCTGGACTCAAACTCAAACACTTCTATTCCAAACCTAAAAAACCTTCTACACCATACCCTCGACCTCTCTTCATCCTTCCAAAATTTTCCATACCTTCAAAACCTTCTACCTCAACAATCCCTGAAACTTCTAAAAAATCCTTTGTAGAAGACTTGCTAACACCCAAACCTAGATTAAACGTTGGTGTTCTGATTGATGGTTTTGAAAAAGAGATAAAGATATGGTTATCCACTGTCAAGAAGGAGTGCCTTACCAGTGTAAACCCAGCTGAATCTGAAGCTCTTTGGACTAGATTCAAAAACAGAATCAATTTTGTGGCTGATAATCTTCATTCTATTTGTGCTGATGTTGCCAAACTGAATGATCCCAGAACTCATACCTTTCTTCTGGAAGCTCCACCTGCAAACTCTGCTGCATATGTCACTGCTGATGAAACTATGTTTGATGAAGTCGCCCTAGAAGTTTATGCTCTTGAAGACAATTCTATTTCTGATCAGACTGCTCTGATGGTAATGGATAAAGCCTCTGATTCAGTAATCAAAGTGAATGCATCTGCTTTGATGATACAGAATACTCCTGCAACTGAATCTGCTTCTCAATCTTCTGAAATCAAGCAAGAAGATTAAGATCTGAAGGATAAGATTGCTCAGTTAGAAGCTAACCATCGTGAGATGAAGTCTTGGATGGTGAAGCAAGATGAGAAAACAGATAACATACAAAAGTGGATGGCTAAGCAAGAGAAATCTACATCTGAGATGACTAGTCTTCTTAGGATCCTAGCCTCTCGATAACCTTAATTGTTATATGTTTGAGCACTTGTCTGTGTTTATTTGTTTTGTATTTGATATGTTAACTTGTTTCCTTTTGGATGTTTTGTTATAAATGAAATTTGTTTCTATCTTTTTCATCTGTTTATTTTACTTTTCTTCTGTTATCCTTTATTTGCCTTTAAAAGTTTTCTTTTTGATTATGACAAAAGGGGGAGAAAATGAAATTCTGATTGTTCAAATAAACAGTTACTAAAATAGAATTAAGACATAATAAATTATCAATTAACATTGAATTTTAGTATTTCAGAACTATAATCTTTTATCTGACAAAATTCAGTGAAGTTACCCTGAGAGTTTCCAAACCAGACTTTGATCCTAATCAGGCTCTGATTCTGAAAAGTAAACCAGACTCTGATTCTGGAAAGCATATCCAAACCAGACCCTGATGCTGAAAAGGATACTTATGCAAAAAGGGAAGTCTTTACTCCTTCTTACAGTATTCATTTCAGGGGGAGATTCTTAATCTCAGGGTGAGTTATATATTTCTCTATTTATTGAACAAAATTTCCTATGTTTTTGTAATCATCAAAAAGGGGGAGATTGTTAGAACACAAATTGGTTCTCAGTTATATCTCTATGTTTTGATGATAACACTAATGAAATTTCGTATTAAGTAAATATATACTCTAGTTTTGTTCAAGTGTTTTTGTTTCAGATATTAAATTAAATATTCATCTGGAAGCAAATATACATCTGAACGTTGTACTACGCAAGGCTCTGAAGCATCAGAAGCATCTCATCACAAGACTTTGAGCGCTACCAGAAGAGACTCTGAAGCAGAAGTTGCAGAAGACTCTGAAGCAGAAGCGTAGCTGAAGATTTTTGTATGAAGAGCTTACAGCATTATTACAGAAGACTCTGAAAGTATTTTATGTTGCAAGTACAGAAGCTCTGTTGTTCAATTCTGATCTGATTAAAGATATTCACGCTGAAGCACATTGGCTGCAAAACTATGATAACAGCAAGACTCTGATACCATCAACTCTGATGTTGTTACTTTGATAAAGAACCTTGTTGAAGAAGATGCTATTCAAAGATAGATCCGTTGGGATATTCCAAACGACTCTTTCCTTATTCATGCTTGACACAGGAAGTCAGACAAAAGGCATTTGTCTGAACATTCCTCTTCTGGGAAAGAAAATTCAGTAGAAGACAAAATGCTTCAGCTCACTGCTATGCACGGTCTTCAAGCAAACGCATCTCAAAGCACTATATAAGCAAGACTTCTACAACATATCAAAGACAACGAATCTATTGACAAATTATTCAACAACTCTCATACAAACATTCTTACTAAAGCTGAATAGTTTTCTTATTCGTTCTTAATATTAAGTGTAAAAATCAAAGTTGTGATATAGCTTTTTAGAAGCATTAAAACACTTGTTAGTTTTCATTTTGTAAAAGTTTCCTTAAGAAGACCAAGTTGTGGTCAGGATTTCTTGAGAAGACTAAGACCGTTGTCTTAGTGGTTTACATTATAATCAAGTTTGAATATAGTGGATTAAGTCCTTGTTGAGAAAGGCAAATCACCTTGAAAGGGTGGACTAGAGTAGTTGAGTTCAACGAACCAGGATAAAAATATTGTGTGTTTTTATTGCCATAATTATTTCAAAACCCTTATTCAACCCCCCTACTAAGTGTTTTTCCCACCTTCACAAATAACCAGCTTGCACTCTTCACTTAAGACCTACCCAATGATACTTCAACCTAGAGACACTCTAGATCAGAGTTTACCCACTCACTCCCCCCTCAATTACCTCGGTGATATACAATTCAATATAAAAGACAGACTTTAGAAGACACTCTTCAAAGTCACAACACTTGATTTTGCTTAATAGCTTCAATCAAGGACAATGAACACAATAGTTCATATACACTAAACCAATGCAATTATCCAGCAGACAATTGATTGGCACACAAGGAATCCTAAGACTCCTATACACGTGAAGGATTACTGCACACCACAGAATTCTTCACTCATAAAACACACGTGAAGAGCAACACTTTTCACTCACAAATATGTCTACCACAATGTATCAAAAGATACAAAGGGTGACTTACAAATACACACAAGGGACTCTCAAACCCTAGACCTTTATTTTACACACAAGTTGTTCTTGATGTGAGTGCTTTCTTTTCCTCTGCTTCTGCTCCTTCTTAAATAGCAATGCAGGCTGGGCTTAGGCTGGTCCAAATTAACAAACATTAGTTTTAACAAAGTAAAACTAATTTCCACAACTCAAGGTGCTGTCAAATTAGGTCATGATAAGCTCAGCACTGCCTAGAATCTCGTCTGAGATAACTAAGGAACCCTAACAGGTTTCCTGAAATCTAGCCTGAGATATCTCCTGCAATATAACATAAAAACAACATGCCTGCTTGCTGCCAGCTACCTGATGTCATACGCTTGGTGTCATGACGTCTAGCATGACATCCATTTCTCTTTGTGCTAGCTAACTGGACTTACCCTCCAGAGCACTTCTGCAGAATCTTCTTCATAACAGTAGAAACAAATGTTCTAGAGTTTCATAAAAAGTCTCAAAGATCCTTTTTATGAGCACCAGCTACATCTGCACTTTGTTCCTACTAAATCTCTTTGACCTGCACTTACTGATGAGGTATATCCAACATGATCTCATCAAACCAAAACACCTCTGTCAAGAGATATAGAATAGCAGCACCTGTTGTACCAGACATTGATGTCATGACTTTGGTAATGACATCCATGATAGCAATTCTTTCTTCAGCTCCTGCTAGCTCCTGCTGCACCAGACAATGATGTCATGACTTTGGTAATGACATCCTGTTTAAAACACATGACAGCAGTACTGTCATTAGCTCTTGCTAGCTCCTGCTGCACTAGACAGCGATGTCATGACTTTGGTAATGATATTAGTGAAAGATCATGTTTTACCAAAATTTAGCCAATCATAGAACCATAGAATCATGGAACTAACAATCTCCCCCTTTGGCAAATTTTGGCTAAAACAACCAAACAGCTTAGCAGGGCAGCAGCAGTAAAAAGACATCCAACCTCTCAACTATCATGCTCCCCTTAATATTTGCACTTACACAATACTGTTCTTTCCTTTGCAGTAGCAACAACATTTTATTACTCCCCCTTGGTTTAGTCAAAAGTTGACAACAATTAGAGTAAATGTACATACACTCATCTAAGCTTCTTGACCTCTAATAAAGACTACACCACTTCAGCACCAATCCATTGGCAAGGATTTGAACCCTTCTGCTGAACTCAACATAGCCAGTGTACCATCAGTCCTGAACCATTGCTTCTTGAGAGTACACCCTGAACAGTCTTGAGTTCTTGTCTTATCTGTAGCTGCACCTTCAGGAATGACACTTTTGACATCCCCAATTAAAGCATAATCAATTAAATACTTGCCACAAGTAACAATTGATCTTAAATCCCCAATTTGAGACACACACATATTCTGCAGAGAAGAATAAATTCTCCCAGAGAGTAACCCATAAACATATTACCAAGGCACTAAAATACACCATCCAGCTTAATGTCAAGACCTCTTATTTGACATTACAACCTCATTAGTGGTTCAAGATCATAAGCTTCCCTGAGAATCAACACACTCTGTACAAGCTCCATAGCAGCAGCTACACATCAGACAGGTACACATCTTCCCCTGTCATGCATAATTAGTACTCCCCCTAAAAGAGAGAACCCAAGCACATGAAGAATCATCTTCATATTCACACACTGGTAGCACATGCAACTCTGCACCCCTTGACACACCGACCACACTAGAGAAAATAGCAGAAGTATTTGCAAGATAGACATAACTATCTGATACCATTTTCCTTGACTTCCATATGCACAAGATCAGAGTTGATGGTGTCTTGGTCTTTATCTTCACTAGTCATACATAATACTTAGATAGAGGCCCAAATACCTGACTTGATCCATTGATACCCAATGATAGAACCAGAGCAGAAACACTGTTAAGTTCATCATGAACAGTAACACAATGTCACATCATCGGGTATGACATTCCACCCTCCTAGAGGCATACAGTCGCAAGCTGCTTGAAGCCACAAGAAAGCTTGAGACACAACTGTACTATTGCAGCAACATATCCTAAATAGAAGTATACCTCCCCATACCAAGGATAACTAGTGTTCTATTTCCAGAAGCACGTGAATGGAAAACATAACACTCGTCTTCATGTCTTCAAGAGCTCACTCCCTGTTCAACACACCTACTAAACGCATTCACTTACTACTTGAACCATAGCTAATTAGTACACCATCAGCCAGAGACTCTCCCCTATCTTCTATAAAAGCTGCTCCAAGATCACCACATTAAATCTCAAGACCAACTCCATGCTCATACAGTGAGAAGGTACCAAACAACTCTACTTCTTTCTAGAGTTACCTGTAGCAGAAGAAACCACTTCTCCACAAGTATTTTGACCTTAGGCTGAGTACAAGTTAGACACCCCATAATCCAAGACATTTTTTCCTTATCATTCTCCCATATGATAAGTTAGAACACTTCTGGTTTAAATGGTGCATATCATAATCCACACTTTTATGCAATGAGTCACTCCAGTCTTGTACAATACTTTCACATCATACTCCAAGACAGTCCCTTTACCTCATCATTCTCCCGTATGACAAGATAGAGTACTTCTTAGTCAGAATGTGAATCACAAGTTCCACAACAGATCTTCAAGTCCTTCTCCCAGGAAAACCAAATCAGATGATACCTATAACATCCAATGGTTCTTTATATGCCCATAGCTGGACATACTATTGCCTAGTAATCCAACTAAAGATCTTTAGAGAACACAACTCCACCAGCTTGATCAAATACAACTCCAAAATAGGGTAATATTTCATAAACACCTTAGGGCTCCTACCACAAGCTCTAATATATGAACAGAACCAGAACCTCCTTTGGTCTTCAAACAACTACCCTTCTGCACAAGAGTAATGTTCTTCAAGCACCCTTCTGAAATAACCAACTGCCACTGCTTGGTTAACTCAGCTTCTTTCATAGTTCTAGAGAATCTACTAATCCACCAGGCCACTTTGATCTTCAAGTCTCAAATTCTTCTTGCTCCAAAGCAAGGCATATACTCCTTCACACAGCTCTCGTAAACTGTATGAGATGAAGCATTAATTCCATCCATACCTGAGAAGATCAACTTATCTTCAAATGATGTGCCACAACATCACTTGAGGCCTTGAAGTTTCTACTTGATGTCACAACTTCGGTTAAGACATCCAGCTGGAGAGTTCAGGCTTTCATTCTGCCACTTAGAAGATTCTCTTCACTCAATCAGGACAAGAGTACATAGGCTTGAAATCAAGTTGGAGTAGACAACCTCTATTCTGCTTTGTTGTACCACAACAATTACCTTGAAGTGCAATTGCTTTAAGAACTCCTCTTTAAAGAAAACCAAACATGTCAAAGCTTGATTCTTTAGAGAAGGAAGATCACAAAAATATTTACAAAAGGATTCCCACTTTCCTTAGGTAGAGACTTCTTTAGAAAGTCAAAGATGACTACCCCTTATCCTTGTCCTCCAAGATGAGCAAGGTCACATGCTCCTATGCACTTAGATCAGAAATAAACGGACCCAAGCAGTGCTATCACCAATACCATCTTCTAGACAAGTTTCTTGCCATGAAACATTCTAGCTAATAGATCAGGTGCTTCTAGTAGAACTAGAACACAACTGCTGCACTCCAATACTCCTATATAAACATATCAGAATTCCTTCATCTTCACTTCCATCAGCACTCCATTCTAGCCTTAGTTTCTTGCCAAGAACCTTACTAGAATAAAGATAGATCCAGCTTTATCTCCATTGACCTAGTGATTCACTCCTTGAATCAACAGAATTATGCACAATCTCTGCTAATGGAATGTCTCAACATTTGGTTGAACATCAGATCCTTGAAGTAAACCAAGCATATCAAGGGCCTGACACTTGTGCAACACTGATAAGACAACTTGATCATCAACTAAGGATAATTCATTAAATATTTGAGAATATCTCACATAGCAATGAATCTTAAATCCTTATTAGGAGTCCTTCCAACAGAGTTTGAACATTATGGATAATCAATTAAATATGTGTGTAATCCACAAATAGCAACTAATCTTAAATCCACACAACTTGTTGAGAAGACCATCTGACAGATACTTTACTTAATACCAAAATTATTCTTTAGTAAAAGTATCTTTAATATCAAGGCTGACACCCTTGACTCAACCTGCCTATGACTTCCTCTGCTGATAGATCCTTTGTAAGTCATGAGTGGTGAAAATAAATCACCTTCCACTATCTTCTCTAGCACAGCTTCCAGCAATCTGCCACAGCCATACATCAAACTGTATATGGGCCAGTCTTCTCCCTAGGGCATCAGAGTTCTTTTATCAGAGAAATATCCAGCGGAACCACCAAAAGAACATGCCCTAAACATGATGTCAGATCAGGTCATAGGAAGGAATTAGCCACTCCTCCTTTGACAGAACATACAACAGGTCATAGAAGCTCCTATATCAGAGAGCACAACAACAAATACAAGCTTATCTTTAGCTCCATAAGCAGTAGCTGAAACATTCAGCAAGATCAGCAAATCAGCTACCACTTCTCCTTATTCAAAACACCAGAAAGTATCTCCCAAGATCGCATCCAGACCAGACAGGATGCCTGCTCTAATACCAGTTGAAATTCTGGTATGCAGATTTCAGATGTTCCAAGAACATTGATCTCTGCTAGAACAGAACAAGGATAGACCATAACCAATTTAAATTTCTTTAAATTGTACCCATGTCATGACCAATGTCATTACCTCTGTTGTAACATCAACAAACTTACAGACCTATTTATCTCATTATTTAAATTTTGCAGAATTGTAAATGCAGAAAGATAAATAACTCAATGAATTGTTTACCCAGCTCAGTAACAACAACACCTACATCTGGGGGCTACCAAGCCAGGGAGGAAATTCACTATTAATAGAATTAATTCAGAGTCAAACAACCAGCTTGCACTCTTCACTTAAGACCTACCCAATGACACTTCAACCTAGAGACACTCTAGATCAGAGTTTACCCACTCACTCCCCCTCAATCACCTCAGTGATATACAATTCAATATAAAAGACAGACTTTAGAAGACACTCTTCAAAGTCAAAACACTTGATTTTGCTTAACAGCTTCAATCAAGGACAATGAACACAACAGTTCATATACACTAAACCAATACAATTATCCAACAGACAATTGCATGGCACATAAGGAATCCTATGACTCCTACACATGTGAAGGATTACTGCACAGCACAGAATTCTTCACTCATAAAACACACGTGAAGAGAAACACTCTTCACTCACAAATATGTCTACCATAATGTATCAAAAGATACAAAGGGTGACTTACAAATACACACAAGGGACTCTCAAACCCTAGACCTTTATTTTAAACTCAAGTTGTTCTTGATGTGAGTGCTTGCTTTTCCTCTGCTTCTGCTCCTTCTTAAATAGCAATGCAGGCTGGGCTTGGGCTGGTCCAAATTAACAAACATTAGTTTTAACAAAGTAAAACTAATTTCCACAATTCAAGGTGCTGTCAAATTAGGTCATGATAAGCTCAGCACTGCCTAGAATCTCGTTTGAGATAACTAAGAAACCCTAACAGGTTTCCTGAAATCTAGCCTGAGATATCTTCTGCAATATAACAGAAAATAAACATGCCTGCTTGCTGTCAGCTACCTGATGTCATATGCTTGGTGTCATGACGTCCAACATGATATCCAATTCTCTTTGTGCTAGCTAACTGAACTTACCCTCCATAGCACTTCTGCAGAATCTTCTTCATAACAGTAGAAACAAATGTTTTAGAGTTTCATAAAAAGTCTCAAAGATCCTTTTTATGAGCACCAGTTACATCTGCACTTTGTTCCTATTAAATCTCTTTGACCTGCACTTACTGATGAGATATCTCCAACAGGATCTCATCAAACCAAAACACCTCTGTCAAGAGATATAGAATAGCAGCACCTGTTGTACCATACATTGATGTCATGACTTTGGTAATGACATCCATGACAAAAGTTCTTTCTTCAGTTCCTGCTAGCTCCTGCTGCACCATACAGCGATGTCATGACTTTGGCAATGACATCCTATTCAAAACACATGACAGCAGTACTGTCATCAGCTCCTGTTGCACCAGACAGCGATGTCATGACTTTGGTAATGACATTAGTGCAGGATCATGTTTTACCAAAATTTAGCCAATCATAGAACCATTGAATCATGGAACTAACAATTAGAATTGAGGGCAGACGTATCCCGAGCGAGGACGACGGGGGAATTGCCTCAACAAATTGTTGTGTTTTTTGCCTTACGTTTATATTGCTTAATATTTGTTGGTTTAGTGAAAATAATTATATCAATCTAGGTCTGGTTTGAGTAGTACTAAATTGATTTTGAAACTAGTACAATCATTTATTGTACATGGAAATTTGAGCAACTCACTCTCAAAGCGGAACTCACTTGTAGTGCTCTGCACGCCAAGTGTTTGATAATTTGTCTGAACTAAACGCCTTGTGTGTTGTCTTTTCATTGTGTTAATATTTTAAGGCATTGGAACTAGTCACACCATATAGTGAGCTTAATCAAATTGATAGTATGATTAATGTAGTAATTCTCATGTCTCGTTATCTTATTCCATAGGCTAAAACGCATATCCAATTTTCTAGTAACCGTTCGTTATAGACGGTATAGCTCATCGGCCGCTTTCGCAAATCAAACAATTTTTAAAAACCAATTTTATTGGTAGCGCCGACTCTTTTAAGCAAGCGATATATTCAATCCCCCTTTTTGATATGCGCCATCGTCTAACGTCATCAACTTTGGAAGGTCCAATTTATGAGACAAACTCCATATTCAAGCATTGTTATTTGTCTCTTGTTGAATTGGTTTTCTTGATGTTTTGGTTGATTTTCAATCTTTGCTTTGGAAGTATCTTCTTTAGGAACATCTATAATATCATCATCATCACAAAAAATAATTTCCTCCTTGGAGGGGTTAGATTCATCAAATTTTACATGCATTGATTCTTCAATAGTTAAAGTTGTTTATTATAAATTCTATAAGCTTTACTTGAAATAGAATAACCAAGAAATATACCTTCGTCAAATTTCTCATCAAACTTACCAAGATTGTCTTTGTCATTGTTCAAGACAATGCATTTGCATCCAAATATGTGAAAATAAAAAATGTTTGGTTTTCTCTCTTTGAAAAGTTCATAAGGAGTCTTCTTAAGAATAGTCTAATATTTACTCTATTACTTACAAATCATGTCGTACTTACCACATCCGCCCAAAAATACTTTGGAAGATTTGAGTCGCTAAGCATTATCCTTGCAAGTTCCACCAATGACCTATTCTTTCTTTCTACAACACCATTTTGTTAAGGAGTCCTTGGTGACAAAAAGTTGTGATAAATTCCATGTTCTTCACAAAATTCTTCAAAAGGAGCATTTTGGAATTCTCCACCATGATCGCTTCTTATGGAGGCAATTGTTAGTGAATTCTCATTTTGGATTTCCTTCACATATTTCTTGAATGCATCATTTTTCTGCACTAAAAAGAATGTCCAAGTATATCTAGAGAAATCGTCAATAATAAATAAAGCATATACATCACCTTTGAAGCTTCATGTTCTTGATGGACCAAATAAGTCCATATGCAACAGTTGTAATAGCCTTGTAGTGGACACCGCATTCTTAGATATGAAAGTTGACTTGGTCTGTTTCCCTTTTTGACAAGCATCACACAACTTATCTTTGACAAACTTTATCTTTGGCAAGCCAATGACTAAATCACGATTTACTAATTTATTCAAATGTTCCATATGAATGTGAGCAATCCTTTTGTGCCATAGCCATCAATCATTATTGTTCGCCATAAGACATTTTACCTTCAAAGACAAGTCATCAAGGAAAATCATAAAAATATTGTTAATTCTTTTACCTTTGATTTTTATCTCATGAGTGACTTCGTCTTCTATCAAAACATTCATCTTTGGTGAATTTTATTTTGAAGCCTTTTTCACTAAGTTGGCTTATACTCAAAAGACTGTGCTTTAGTCCTTCAACGCAAAGTACATCTTCAATGGATGTGAAAGGTGGTGCTCCAACTTTGCCTATGCCAAGAATTCTCCCTTTTTTGTTATCTCCATAAGTAACAAAACCCTTAGCCTTAAGCACTAGATTTGACAAATTTTCTATGTCTCCGGTCATATGCTTCGAACAACCACTATTGAGATACCATAGATTTGAAGTGGTTTTCAAGCAAACCTACAAAACAAATTACATTTTGTTAGGTACCCAAATTGCCTTGGGTCCTTCATGATTAGTACATTTCTTTATCCACACATAATGCCCACTTGTTATACCAAAGTTTCTAACATAGCAAGCATTAGGTGTATGGCCAATAATACCACAATAAAAACAAGTAGGAACAGAATTGCTCTTATATCTTGGAACATATGATTTCTTTTTAGGAAATCTTTTCTTTTTAGAATATTGATGCATATTCTTTGGTTTTTTTCACTTTCTCTTTGTAAGAATGGTCACTATCCTTAACAAAGATTGTCTTACTAGAACTTGGTTTTGAAAACTTTGAGTAACCAAGTCCACTATTATCATTTGAATACCTTTGTTAGCTAAAGAACCCTTGTAACCCAATTTGTCCTTTCTCATATCTTTCAAGGACTCTTTTTAATTGGATAATATGGAAAGTGACTCACAATTTTTACATACCAATTCTTGTTTATCTTCACTAATTTTCTTTTGTTCCTTACTTTTTGCTTCTTTTTCCATAATATCAACTTTTTCTTCTAAGGATATAATTTGTTTCTTTTGTGAAGATATTATTTTACACAATATTTTACATTCATTTAGTAGGTCATTTATGACATCCGGTGCATCATTATCATAACGAGAAAGTTAGTTACTAACCTCATCATCTTTATCATCGGAGTCGTGGGTAGCCATTAATGCAAGATTTACGCTTTTGTCACTTTCCAAGTCGGGTGAGGAACTTATGTCATTATCGTCCCATGCAACATATGTCTTTTTTTCTTTGTTCCTTTTTTTCCTTTGGTTCCTCCTTTCTTGGAAAGCTTTAGACAATCGGGTTGTATGTGACCTTGTATACCATATTCGTAACATGTAGTATCTTGTGTTGAAGTGGAAGCCTCCTTTTTCTTGAAGTTTTTCTTTCTCTTAGCATAATTAAAGGTCTTGTCATTCTTACCAAAAATATTTCTGAGCCTTTTAACTAGAAACATAAAGTTTTAATCTTCTTCACGTGCATCATCATCTTGATCATCTTTTAAATCTACTTTTAATGGGATACCCTTGGATTTCTTTTCTTGATGTTCATGTTTTTCAAGTCGTCCAATTTCTAATTTGTGTTCCTGAAGCTTTCCAAATAATGATGCAAAAGTCATGGTAGAAAGACTTTTCTTTTCCGATATAGCTGTAACTTTTGGTTGCCATTCTCTTGTCAAGGATCTAAGAACTTTGAGATTTAGTTCATTGTTAGAAAATGTCTTACTAAGTGCTATTAAGTGATTAGTCAAATGTACACATCTTTTTTGTAGAGCGACTATAGATTCTATGGGCTGCATTCTAAACATCTCATATTCCTGACTAAATTTATTTAGTCTAGATCTTTTAACTTTAATGGTTCCTTCATGAGTTTCCACCAAGGTGTCCCAGATTCCTTTTGCAGATTTACATTGTGAAACGCGAAAGAGTTCATCCATACTTAAATCACTTTGTAATATTTTAATAGCTTTATTTTCATCAAGTATTTTCTTTTTATCATCTTCATCATATGAACTTTTAATCTTCGCAGTGCCAGCACCATTAATCACACTAATTGGTTGATGAGGACCATTTTCAACAGTTTCCCAGATTCCTTCTCCTTGAGCTTCTAAATGTGCTTTCATACGGATTTTTCAAAAGTCAAAATATTCTCCAGAAAATAGAGGAGGCATGTTACTACTGCCGCCATCTTTGAAAACCGGATTTACGCTAGTGGAAGCCATGTTGGATATGTAGGAGCATGTTACCTATAATCTGCTCTGGTGCCAATTGTTAGTAAAAGTTGCACCTAAGAGGGGGGTGAATTAGGTACTTGAATATTTTTCCATATTTTTTATGGTTTCAAATTTAACTTTCCTAATTGATTACTATGTGATGAAAGCGATAAATGCGAAAAGTAAATGACACAGCAATATATCTTGGTTCCTCTCACAGTCCGAGAGTACTCTAGTCCCTTTTCAACATGAAAGAGATTTTTAATAATGTTAGATCTTATGACAAGACTATCTCAGTCTTTCTATACAGACTCTAATAAGCACACCAAGAACAACCTCTTAGATTTTACGACAAAGTGAAATAAGAGAACAATCCTCCCCTAATTACTCTCTTGCTCCCAACAATCCTAGATAGCAAGGAATACAATTTTACAATCTTAAATTCAAAAATCCTGAAAATAAGATGTAATAAGCAAAAGACTTAATTCTGAATTTTGTATGAGTATTTGAAGTTGATCTTCAATTATCAATCTAAATATTGATATTCTTCTTAAATAAACAATTCACTCAATGAATATACAAGTGTTCTTTAAAGAGGGAACAAAACTAGAATGAGTATTATGAAATTTTGATGCAAAAGTTTCACTCTTGAAATTTTTGGTTTGAACACTTAGAGAAATTTGACAATTTTAGAGATGAAGAGAATGTTTGAAAATTTATACAAGAAGGTGATGTTTAAAATCTTTAAAATAGAGTTTATATAGGCACAAGACACCTATACAAAAGAGTGCCATTAATGAAATGATGACATGCTTCATAAAACAAAGTTTGAAAATCAACATGCTGAATAAACAACAAAGTGTTTTTACATACTGTTTCAGGGTTAATCGATTAACCCATTTGCAAAGGAAAATAGTTAATCGGTTAACCACTTCCAACGAGAAAAAATTTGAAATTTTGAACGGTTAATCAGTTAACATGTTTGAACTATCAAACGGATAATCGGTTAACCAGTGATAAAAACTTAAAAATCCTTTAGCGAAAAGTGTAGCATGCAATGGTTTTCTCAAGCAATTGTTTTAATGAAATATGACAAGTAAGATTGATTATTTTGAACACTTGTATATGCAAATATAAGATGTGTTCATAACTCAAAAACTGGCTTCGAAGATTGTTACATTTCAATGAACCAAAACTGTCTTGAAAATTCTTAAAGTGTTTAAAGATTTTTCCAAACTTTGAAGCTTAATAACTCAAAATCTAAGCATTTTTTTACCATGGGTCAGTTTTACACTTTTGTAGTATATGACAAAAGCTACAATTTGATTTTTGGAACTCAAAAAATAGATGTGTGGATTGAAAGTTATGATTCTTTAAAGTTGGCACCAAAACTAGGTCTTTTTTTATACTTAGAAAAATTCCACTTCCTTAACTTTGCCCCTTTTGCAAGAAACCTCTCAAATATTGATTTTTCATGTTCAAATCCATTGATCAATCACGTCTTGATAAAATTTGGTTTGAATGCTTCAATTAGGACCAAAAACTTGATGTGTGTTATCCGCAAGTATACAGAGTACGTAAGAGTAATATCAAAGATTATCGATCCCACAGAGATCAATGTCAATCTATCGATTACTATTGGTACGGTGCTTATCTAAAGCTAATAAAAATAGAGAGTATTGCATACAGAGAAAAAAATAATTAAGGAATGAATTAAAATTCAGAATAAAGACATATTGGAATGTAATTCTCATCGATCAAACAGTACTCCTATTTTCTTAGTAATACTCATGGGGCAATATTTTCTTCCTTGAAAAAGAGTTTATTAAAAAGGAACTGCCGCGTTAGCATAATCAGAATCGGACCTGACCTTTAATCTATACCAGCCGCTCACACTGCACCGGTCACATCTTGTGTTAAAGTGAAAAAGTCCTTTTTTTATATAACTACCTCTAAGACTCAGTTAAAAAGTGTCTTTGATTGGAAACTTTCAATATCAAAGGGTTTCCGGTATATGCTCAGCCAACCGGAACCTAAATCTATAACGCGTCCAAAATTAGTTTTAAAATCACTTTCTAATAATACCAAACTTTCCAAATAAATTAATAAAGCGCTTTCACTGTTTTTACCAATTAAAAATTAACCAACTTTTATCTAAAGTGTCGGACGACTTTCAATCTTTCCCGATGTAGTCACAGTTACTACGTAAATAGAAACATGGTCTTGTTCACGTAATGGCCGATCAATTTAAGTTCATAAAAGTTGCATTAAAATCCAAAACAACCCCTAAAGTGTTTCTACAAATACAACATATGGAGTACCGTAGAAACGACGGTTCTCACATCCCAGCACAATATATTTAGCTGGACATGACGGTGCTAAACATAATAAATAATTTTCTTGTAGAATAAATCATTTAAGGAAATAAAACGTGCGTGATTGGTCTTCAAACGAACGGATGTGTCACTCTTAGGTTCGGTTCAAAAAATGAATCTTGGAAATAAAAGCAATATGTAAATCGTGCGGGAAAATAAATGCGTGATTGGTTTTCAGAAGAAAAAAAGTGTCACGCTTGAGTTCACTCTTAGAAAACGAATCTCTGTAATAAAAGGAAATAAATAAGTCATGGAGAAAAATAAAGGCGTGATCGATTCTCAAAAGCAAGAACAAAAGTGTCACGCTTAAGTTCACTCTTAGAGAACAAACCTTTAAAATAAAAAGTGATAAATAAATCGTGAGAAAAAATAAATGCGTGATCATTTTCTAAAGATAAGAACCAAAGTGTCACTCTTAAGTTCACTCTTAGAGCGGAAAGTAAATAATAAAAGTGCAAGTAAAATAAAATCTGCTCCAAATCGGAGACTTGAATCTGGTACAATGCTGGAAAGTAAATCTGACTTGAAAGTAAAATGACGGCAAGCTTAAAGTTCCTATGTTTTAGTGCTCCAACCCCAGTTACAACAATGGTGCGATAACCTTTTGATGTGATGGTTTATCGCTTTAACTACTGAATGTATGCCTATGCTGAGAACTAAAACTGGATGATTTAAAACTAAAGATCTAGGTCCTATTTATAGTATAAAAATGCTTTGGAAGTCATATAGCTTCTTTAGAAATCGTGTGGAGGAAATATCTTTGGTCATGGCATCATGCTCCAACCGTCCTTGACTGGACCACCTAATACACAGATGACGTCGACCATCTAGACATGGCACTCGCCATGTGTAAAAAAGGTGGTGGACGCGGTCAAGTGATGGTTAAAATGTGGGAGAAACCCTACACGTCATGGCTACCCCCATGGCCAACGTCATGTGTGTAATTTTCACCCGAAACTCTGTTTTCTGCTCTTTTCGCTTCATTTCTTCGTGGAAGGCTCTTATTAGGCAATGTATCTGAAAACAAGACAAAACACAAGCATAATGCAATAAAATAACAAGTAGACGACAATAAACATGTGCAATTCGAGCCAAATACGCAGTGTGTTTTAGTGTTATCAAATTCTTCCACACTTAAACCTTTGCTTGTCCTCAAGTAAACTCTCATGAGAATAAAATAAAAACAACACAAAAGTATTCAATTCATGTTAAAGACTTTTAGTTTGATCAAGGTTGTGTCGATAGGTACTACTAGTGAACTAAGGATATCGTAGTGACACTTTCCACGGGTTGCGGTCATAAGTTTCCTCCCTATACAAATCAATTTGCATCATGTTATTATACCTAGGCCTAACTCACTCATCCCTCTTTTATCCTTTTTCATTCAGGAACAATCACATTAAGCTCGTTATCTTGTAATCGCATGGTGAACAAACCTGTTAATGATCTTGATCCAATATTATGTACAGTTCAATGATTTTTTCTTTAACGCAGACACATAAGCATTTCCATTTTTGAAGTTCCGCTACTGTTGGGCTAAGTAACCGGGTGAGGGTTATCCAACTTAGAGGGCGGATCCTTTTTCCAACATGCTTTCTTTTTGTATTTTTTTCTTTCTCTCACTGGATCATTCACCTATTTGCAACGGTTCTCCCACTTAGCGGTACCTAAGACGGTGTTAACTGCTAAAATAAACTTCTTAAGGATTAGTTCAAGGGTGAGGTTTTAAGGCCACTACATAATAAGTATCCGAATCGATTTCTATAATAAAGAACTTACGATGTCATGACGATATCGAGTTTTCAAAAGTTTTCCCAAGTCTCTGCAAGCTATTGTAAACTTGTCTAACAACCCAAACTTTCAAAATAAAGGTTGTTTTCTTATTTAAAATTTTTGGTATGGCTCAAGAAATGGGTGAAAATAGACAAACTACACATACGATTCGTTAAGCACATGTAATTATTGAAAACAAACTAAAAATAAGCTAAAAACATAGAAATAAACTAGAAGGAAATGAAATGAAAAACATAAAGGGAAATAAAAATAGTAAAAACAGTAAATATCTCCTCCCACACTTAAACCGAACATTGTCCCAAATGTTTCGATAAAAGGTGAAAAAGAGATAGGTGGAACCTGGGTATGACTATTGCTGGTCACTGGTACCCTCTCCTTCCTACTCTGGATGTCGAGGATGACAGCTTCTACTTCGGTGTTGTGAACTCTGTGAAAGCTAAAGTCATTCAATCCTCGCTGCTAGTGCTTCGTTAGCCTGGTGGAGCTCACGAAGGTTTCCTAGTATGGAACCTTGAGTGTCTTCTACCAGCCTGTAATTGTTGTTGAAGCTAGCTTGCTGGCATTGCTAGAGGGATGTGGGGGCGAGCTGAGACTACATCATAGTACGCATGGATCTCTCAGTCTGCCGTTGTGACTCACGCATGAAGTTTATCATGTCATGTTGTTGCTCATACATGGCATAGAACAGACCATCATGTTCCTCTTCATGAGCTTGCTGCTGCCTCCACATTTCCTCTATGATATAGAATCCAGAAGGTGTACCTACAGAAAGGTTAGTAAAAGGTGGGGTGTGTGTAGGTGATGCCTGAGGGGGAGGAATATCATGAATAAGGGATTGGTTCATCCGCTCATATTCATTTCCAGTCTTGTTACCTTCGTCCTCTGGGATGTTCGGTGGTAACAGGCCGAGAATAGGGTCAGTCTGTAAATCATACATCCAGTTCCTTGGTGTCGCACATCAGTACGACGGGAACAAGGAAAAACTACGCTCAATATAGCTACATTTCGAACCATGAGGGTTTATCCTCCCTCCTTCCTCACCTTGCACAATCGCATATCTCTCAAACAAATTAAGTTTATGGTGCGAGGTGGGAGTGGTTCCAAAGTGGCTATCTCGGTGTCAAGTTGGAGGGCACATGCAACATATGTAATCAATACCCCAAATGACATGGTTCCTCTCTTTTTCACAATAGCACACATATGTGCCAACATAAAAGGCACATGATTCAATCTCCTACAATAGAGGGAAGCCTATAGAAAAATGAATTCTTTGGAATTTAACTTGTAGAAAAATGATTACCTATATCTTTCTCCTACGATACAGGTAATCGGATTCAGTGGCATCTGTCGCATCGGAGACCTCCATCTGTAAGGTTAATTCAGTCAGCTCTTCGCAAAGAGAAAAGATCTCATTGCGTATAATATCAAACTCAACATATATGTCACGTTGTTGCAGATGAACATTAAAGGAATACAATATGGTCCTTTCCGAGAGGGGCGTAGGATGATATTCAGGAATAGGTGGGGTCTTATGTCTAACAAGTGTCTCATCTTGGCCTTCTAGGGCATACGACCAATTTCTTTATTGGACATTGGTTCGGGTCGGGTTTGGTAATCCAAAGTAGTGAATAGTCTCATCATCTATCAGGAGTTCAAAATTGGCAGGACCAAAGAAAACTCTTCTCGCTAAGCCATGATCCAAACAATGGTTCAAATCAATAAGGGTGTAGCCATAGTATGGGGTCAAATGAGATGATTTCATGGCGAGACCTAAGGCATAAGCTATGTGTGTCACTGTACCTCCTATATGGATGGGTCCTTTTGAAGATCTGGCAGTTAGGTTAGGGTTATCCATCAGGAAATTTCCACTGGCTATAGGACGTGACTAGGAGGTGCAAAAGAGCATAAGGATCTCTTCAACACTTACATGCATATCGATTTTGGTTTTTCTAAAGAAGGTCTGAGCTAGAATCATTTGGAAGTATCTAAAGGTTGGGTTATGGATCTTGGTTAACAATTAGGTGGAAGGATCAAGGCCTCCTCCACCGTTGATTTGACTCCAGAACTTATCCAGCTCATCATGCATAACATTTACTTCTGATAAATCATGTATAACATCTAGGTCGTGCTGAAATCCTAACAGGTTAGCAAAATCCTTATGGTTGAGAATGTATTCCTTCCCAAATAATCTGAAATTAATATGTCTTCTAGTGAATCCTCTACCAGCGTAGGGTGTAAATGAGACAACTGAGGAACTCTAAGGTTAAGTTCCTGAACGTGACATTAATTGCATCTGAGTATTCATCCCATTGGAGTTGATGGTTGAGGTATCTCACAATCTCTTCAAGACCTAAGGTTTTAAGGCAATTGGAGTCAGGGTATCTTCTTAAGAGAATGGGTTGCTCATAAAGGATCACAAATCGCTTCCTCTGCTTATCATCCCTGAACACAACGTGCATATCATCCTGGTTCTGCATCCTGAAAAACAATGTTAGTGGAGAATGTTATCGAGAGTGATGTGATCTGAGACCTAAAACGTAAACATCACACAAGTTATTCCTGTTAAGTAGATAATAAATGTAAATAATTCACCTCTAACACTAAAAAATAAAAATAACAAGGAAATAAAAAAGGTTGTGGGTTGCCTCCCACGGAGTGCTTGTTTAATGTCGGTAGCTCGATGATTATGGAGCTTAATTAGTAGATGTGGTAATGGGTGGTTCGATCAGAGTGTGACCAGAGTAATAGGTAGGGATGTCTCCTCCATAGTAGTGCTTCAACCTTTGTTTGTTTAGTATAAAAGGACTACATGAATGATCTCGGATTTCTACTGCCCCATACCTCAGGACTTTGATGACCTCATAAAGGCCAGTCCATCTTGAGTGTAACTTACGAAGGAACAGATGCAATCTAGAATTAAATAGAAGTACAGGGTCGCCTACATTGAATTCTTTCTTAACAATCCTTTTGGCATTCCATGCTTTAGTTCTTTATATATAGATAATGGCATTTTCATAAGCATTTTGACATAGTTCTTCTAATTTATAGATGTCGAGAATACGTTTGTCACTGGCTGCTAAGTAGTCCATATTAAGGGCCTTGATGACCCAATAAGCTTTATATTCTAACTCAAAGGGTAAGTGACAAGATTTTCCCTAAACTAACCGGTATGAGGTTATTCCTATAGGAGTTTTGAAAGCAGTCCTGTAAGCCCACAATACTTCTTGTAGTCTTAGGGACCAATCTTTTCTAGATATTGGAACAGTCTTTTCTAAGATTTTCTTAATCTCCCTATTTGACACTTCTACTTGTCCACTGGTTTGTGCATGGTAGGGTGTTGCTACTCTGTGTTTAACTCCATATTTATTTAAAAGTTTATCAAATATTCTTGATATGAAATGCGATCCACCATCGCTTATAACGAGGTGAGGTACTCTAAATCTAGGAAATATGTAGTTTTTGAATAATTTTATCACTACAAAAGTATTGTTGGTAGGTGAAGCCATAGCTTCTATCCATTTAGACACGTAGTCAACAACTACTAAAATATACTTATTTCCCATCAATGATGGAAAGGGTTCCATAAAATCTATTCCCCAAACATCGAAGAGTTCTACTTCTTGTATATTTTGTAAGGGAATTTCATCACGTCTCGAGACATTCCCAGTGCGTTGACACCGGTCACATCTGACAATGTAAGCATGGAAGTCGCGCTACAATGTTGTCCATAAAAGGCCTGCTTGAAGAATTTTGGCGCAAATCTTAGATGTGCCTGAATGTCCACCATAAGGTGCAGTGTGACAGTGTTTGATTATGTTTTCTACTTCCTCTTCTAGGACACATCGATGAAATATGTCGTTTGCGCCTCTCTTAAACAGGATTGGTTTGTCCCAATAAAAGTGTTTTACATCGTGAAAGAACTTCTTCTTCTATTGGTAGTTAAGATCAGGGGGTATGATATCGGCGGCTAGGTAGTTTACAAAATCAACGTACCAAGGTACGTTTGTAATTGCTAGGGCATTTTCAATGTTTAATTCTAAGTGGAGGTTGGGATTATCACTATGATTGGTTCTTACTGCTGCTATAAGTCTATCATAAATAAAGTCATCGTTTATCGAGATATGGTATGTGTGATACCCCAAATTTTACCCTTAGATTAGTCGATTCATGTCACATTTCATCTCATGTTGGCATTACATTTAACTAACTACTAACGGGTTTGTGTAGTCCGTTGTTTTTTGCAGGAAAATTCCCATTTGTGCGCAATTCAGGCGGTGAAGGGCAAAATAGTCATTAACTGGCATTCTTGCGACGATTCATGAGCTTGAGTCGTCATCAGGGGTTCCTTAAGTGATTAGAATTTCCATTTCCGAGTCCTGTGATTTATTTAGTTGAAACTCGATCTGAAGTTTTAATATGGAAGGCAGTTTCGTTTTACCATTTAAACTGGGTTTCTCTGCTTATTTGGTCAAGGCCATATTCACTTTTAATGTCAGATACAAATTGACTTGCAAGAGGTTGGTTGAGCTCGGTGGTTAATGGTCAAACATTGTGGTAATCAAACGAGTTTCATTAGCTGAATTCACTTGATAAATCCAAGCAGTTGACTTTTAAATTGGTTGAATTAAATCGGAGGAATTGGGTAAGGTGGATTTTAATCAGACAAGTTTGAATCGTTAGAAGTTAGTCAGGTTGATTTATTTGGATGAGGTCGACCAGATGAACGTAGTCGGGAAATGAAGTCAGGTGAATTGTTGGCACGGATGTAGTCAGGCAAGCTTATTCTATCGAATTTATCTGGAGAAGATTGATCAATTAAATTTAACCAAAGGAATTTAATTGTTTAAGTTATTTGGAATAATTTAGTCGGGTCAAGTTATTTAAGTGGATTTATCCGATTAAGTTTAAGTAGAGGAATTATTGGGAAAGTCAATCAAACGGGTTTAGTAAGTTAAATTGAATCGGTTGATTTGGTTTGTATGGAGTTATGTGGAGAAATTGAGTCGGATGAATTAATTGAAGGAATTAATCGAGAAATGAATTAATAGAAAATAAAACTTTTATTTTATTATTTTGTTGTAATATCCAAATAATAAAATTATGTTTTTATTTATTATTTTATTACAATGTTCAAAAAGAATGAAGTTACAAGATAAATTACATTTTCCTAGGAAAAGTCCTAAAATTCCTAAACTACTCTTCAAGGCCGATTTCTTCAAGCCTCGACTTTTTGTCCGAACCTGCAAGAAAAATCAGCGGACAGTGGAGTATTAAAGTTAGTTAAAATCGGTTTTTTTGGACTCCGACACCCTCAGCAATTTATCATCATTGCTGTGTTGGGAGGGCAACGACAAAGTCGAAGCTGGCTCCCGACTCTCATTTCTCGACCCGGCAAGACCGGCAATAATCTGTTCATTTTTCGGGAGAGAGGGAGATAGCTTTGAAAAAGAGTTTCGTGGAAAAATGGTTTACTTGCATCCAGCCAAACAGATTCAAGGAAAATGTGGATATCCAATTACAGTAAAAAGTCCATAGCAACAAAAATGTGGTTATCCAAATCTAATGAAAATCCAAACTCAAAAATACGGATATCCAGTCACCAAACCAGGTCCAACTTTGCACCAGTAACAACGTTTTTCAAAGCCACCTAAAACGAAATGCAACAACTTCCTGAAAAATCTCCATGGAAGATGTTGCAATTTCATCTGGGTTAAGACATTCAAGCTCCTTGTCAAAAGCACAATAAATTGAGCAACAACTTCCTGAAAGAAAAGCTCAACCAAAACGTTGAAAAACGCAACAATCAGCCGAAAGTTCTTACTTCAAAACCATTGAAACAGAAAGAACATGAAAGGCGTGATAACAAGTCAAACAAATTTAAAAAATCGTGAATCCAGGCCCACTAAACATCCATAATATAAGCCACATCAAAAATCAGGAAAAGGGTTCACGAAAATCTGGAGTTTTCATCACAAAGAAAACTAGGAGGAGTCGTGAACCCAGATGGAAAACCAGCATCTGCGATGCTCATTGCCTGAACGACACTCAACACGGAAGGATATCCAAATGCCAGCCTCAGTCGAAATCATCACTGGCCGGAGCACATAAACCACCAACATCGAATCATAATCCTCATCATCGCTTCAGTGCAAAGGATTGAACCGTCAAAGCTCACGACGAATCAAGTTTCAAACCCGTGTGGGGTGAGCGATTTTGGAGCTTTGCTTTTGCATGTTTAGTTTCTGGTGTTTTTCAGGTAACTATGATGGACCATGAAGCTTCGTCATGAAGAAGAAGAATGGAAGCTTAGGAAACCCCAACAATGGAGCGGCGACATACCAAGAGGAGGAAGAAGGGTTTTGAGAACCCTGGGAGCAAACCGTCCCTCTTATACCACCTTAATTTTTCTTTTTTATATTTTATTTTCTTTTTCATTGTATTTGTTTTATTCTATTTTTATTTTTATTATCATTTTTATAGTTAGATTGCAGGATATTCTTAAAACCATTTTCAATTATCAATTACTTTCTCAAAAAAGATTGAAACCATTTAAAAAAAAAAAAAGGGAAACCTCCAAAACATAAAATTAAATTAAGCCATTTTAAAATTAAAAAGATTAAAAGCTTAATCCAATTTTAAAAGGGGAAACATTTTTAAAAAAGAGAAAAAGAGTGAAAATTTATTTTATAAGTTATTTTTTTTATTTTTTAAAACCTTTTCAAAAATAAGACTTTGTGAATAAATTTAAATTCAATTTTTAAATTTAATCTTTCAAATTAAGGTGCTCCGTGTAGGGTCTTTAGTTAATTTTGGAACTTTTCGTAAGATATGGCTAACCCCATCTGAGTCTAGGTAGCAATTTTTGCTCGTTGATTGCCCGTTTGATCGTCGCCTGACCTCCAGGGTTTCTTATTTGTCCGTGTTGTCATTTCCTTATGTTTCGTATTGCATTTTTGTGGTTTGTAATTATGCGAGACTAGCGTCTCTATTATTTTATCATTTTGTTTGTTTTTCCATGGTTGTAATTTATGCGAGTGATCGTCGCTTCGTGCTTTTTATCATTTTACGCTTTCTCATATTTCAGTTATGCCATGTAATTCGTCGTTTGCATTTATCGTTAAACCCTCCGAAGGATTAGGTCCAACAGTTTGACCGCCGAGTCAATAATCCTAACCCTTTACCGTTTCCAAACCCTAATTTGCCTAGGTGTCCCGCCCCGGACAAAAATACCCTTTACCCTAGCATTAGGTCAAGGATTCGCCGCACTCTGTTTTAGGGTTTCCCGCCGTGGAATACTTAGTTAACCCTAATTTCAATTCAAACAATTTCAACCTAGAAATTGGAGTCGCCGCACTCCACGTAAGCACTTCCTTAAGAACACTTATTCCCCATTGAAACCTTGACCATAATCAAGAAGTTTCTAACATACCTTTCGAGGGGAACTATGATTACTCTGATTCCATCCCCTACCTCGGATACGTAGGCACAAGATTCGAGTCTTGGCGAGTAAACTTAGGACTAACCCTTAGGTGTTTGTCACTCTTAACCCTTAGCTCATTGTATACCCTCAAGATGATAATCAAGCAAAATAGTAAACTTTAAAAAAAAGGTTCCTGTAGAGTACTACAGAAGTTTAGGGTGCTAATACCTTCCCTAAGCTTAACCAACCCCTTACCTAGATCTCTCCCCACATTGTTTACGATGCAAAAATTAGGTTTTCTTTCCTTTGACCTTTTCCTTCGGATAAATCAAAGATCGATTGTGAATCAAAGATTTGTGATTCAAATTAATTAATAATTTGATATCCTATTCTCACCGCAACAGAAAACGGCGACTTCACTGGGGAGTTATCCTAACTTTTAA
Organism: Lathyrus sativus; assembly: GCA_963859935.3. Lineage (NCBI taxonomy): Eukaryota > Viridiplantae > Streptophyta > Magnoliopsida > Fabales > Fabaceae > Lathyrus > Lathyrus sativus. The sequence goes on from OZ012741.1 coordinate 368,645,845, forward strand.
GGGTTACCCCTAATTTGTTTATTGTTTTTGGCTATTTGCTTCATTATTTGCTTGCCTGTATATAATATATCTTATACCTTGCTTGGGGTATCCCTTTGTTGTGAGATAAGTCCTACACCCGGACTTGAGTGACATTATGATAGGAAGGTGATATATTCGACGAGGCTTATAGGGAGTGAGTCCCGACCAAGCTGACTTGAGAATCACCTCTCAATTGAGACTCTTCTGTGAAATAGTTCGGTTGAACGAGTATAGTCGTGAAAACCCTTACTATTTTCGGCTAAGAGTCCATGATATTGGGGACCGTAGTACCTTAACACCATTGTGGCCTTATCTAGGACGTAGTGCGGGAACTATGAGGGAGTAGTCCGACAATAGTTGCTACGTGATACTACACTCAAAAGAGGTTCTCTTGAGAATATTGTCGACCACCGAGTTAGTCGGAAAATTGATAATATCTGAAGGATGGGATGATGACTTTGGGAACTTCTTTAGAACCCTTGTTCGGCAGGTAGAACTAATCTTAGTACATACCCATATGGGGATGGGTAGACCTTAACTCCATTCATTGTTCCTGTAACCTAGGACTTGTGTATATTTGTGCATTGCATTCATAAAGCATCACATTGTATTAAGTTTCATGAAATTCAAACTTTATTTATGAACATTGCAGGATACCATGGATTACAATAGGAAAAATACTTTGAAATATTCTTTTAAGAGTCTTAAGTTGGATGACCTAAGGAAGTTAGGGGCTTTGGTTCAAGATCAAGAAGGTTTCCGAAACAAGTATGGAAGATTGTTATCTCTGTTAGGACTTCAAGTAAACGAAGGACTTCTTTCAGTTTTGCTACAGTTCTACGATCCAGACTACCATTGCTTCACATTCCTCGATTATCAGCTACTGCCTACTTTGGAAGAGTATACTTAGTTAGTAGGGTTGTCTATTGTGGATAAGACCCATTTCCCTTTCTTGGAAAAGGACCCCAAAGAACAAGACATTGCTAAAGCCATATGCTCGAAGGTATCTGAGATTAAGGACAACATGACTCATAAAGGTGAGACCTTTGGGTTACCTATAAAGTTCCTAATCGAGAAAGCCCAGTATTATGCCGATCATTTGAGCATGCCTACCTTTGAGGCAATCCTCGCCTTGCTTATCTATGGTGTGTTGTTGTTCCCTAGTTTTGAAGGATTCATTGACCTTAATTCCATCAAGATCTTCATGCAGAAGAATCATGTGCCGACTTTATTGGGTAACACCTACCATTTTGTGCACCTCCGGAACTTCCACAGTGGAGGGATGATCACCTGTTGTGTGCCCTTATTGTACAAGTGGTTTATTTCGCACTTTCCTAAGTCCGGTCCTTTTTGGGATCACACTAAAGAATGTTGGTCACAAAGAGTTATGGCTTTAACGCACTCGGATATTGATTGGTATAACAGTATGTATGACGAGATATTGATCATTGATGGTTGTGGAGACTTCACAAACGTGCCTTTACTCAGTTTTAATGGGGGAATTAGCTAGAATCCAATCCTAGCTCGCCGACAACTAGGATATCCATTGAAGGAACCGCCTAAGAGTGTTTATATGGAGAAAATCTTATTCAAGGACAACAAAGAACTTCAAGATCAGATTATATCCGCCTGGAATCACTTACATAGGAAAGGTCGAGAAAGTCTAGGAAGGCCAAATTGTGTGTCTATGGAGCCATACCTTCATTGGGTCTGAGAAAGAGCTATCAGATTGAAGATGCCTTATCCTCGCCAAGATCCTTTACCTCCAAGAAAGGAACCTGTCCTGATCTTCGTGACCGAAGCTGAAACATTGAGATAACTTTGAAGAAAGTGCAACATGAAGCCGAAGCATGGAAGAATAAATACCATGTGGTGGTCAGCGAGAACGATGAGCTTCAAAAATAGCTTCAGTCGAAGAATGAAGAGGCACTTTCTGACAAGAAGAGAAGACTTTACGAGGATTTATTTTCCTCCGACTCTCCGCCACTCTTCGAAGTTGTGGATAATGCTTCCTTAGGAATTTATTAGCTTTTATTTAGCTATTTTTTTTAAGAATCTCTTAAGGATATTTATTTGTAATCCATTTTTCAATTAATAAAATAAATTTTCTTTGGTATTTCGCGATATTCGTAAATATTTGAATTCCATGAAATCATTTGGATTTTGCATTTTAGCGTCATATTTTTGCATTACATGTGTCTCCCAGTTTCTCATACTCGGTTCTCTCGCCTTCCAATTTTGTCACCCTGAGTTCTCTGCACCGATACTACAATAGAGCTCAAGCTCGAAAGAGGATGGAAGACCAAAATCGAGAGATTGATCGTGCCAACAATGAGCTCGAAGACCTTCGTGGGAATATGGGACGTGTCATGGAGCTGCTACAAGTCATCAATGCAAAGATGGATACTCAGCCTACTGTGGTCTCTAAGATTAAGGCTACTGTTGCAGATCCTCTGTCGGTTGTTACTATTGAGAATACATATCCTTATGGTCTTCCACCCGGTTTCGTACCTCCCGTTGTTTCCTCGGTTCCACAAGTTGTTCCTGTTGTGCAACCTGTTCAGCAAATTGTGCCTTTGGCGGTTGAACCGCCTCGAGTGGTTCCTACTTTTGCGCCAGCTAATGTTCATACTTGTGTGCAGCCCTATCTCAATGAGCCTGTGTATGAGATTCTTCATGATAATGAGGGATATGAGCAACGTGATAGGCTTCGTGAGGAAGTGGTCACCATTGATAAAAGATTGAGAAAGATGGAAGGGGACCAGATCTTTGGTGCTACAGCCAGAGATGTTTGTTTAGTTTCCGGTCTAGTTATTCTTCCAAAGTTCAAAACTCCGAAATTTGATTTCTATGAGGGGACTACTTGTCCAAAGAGCCATTTGATAATGTATTATCGTAGGATGGACGCTCATGTGGAAAATGATAAATTGATGATTCACTATTTCTAAGACAGTCTGAAAGGTGCTTCCTCCAAATGGTACCTGACTTTGGATCAGTCTCGCATCAGGTCTTTTCAGGATTTATCTGATGCTTTTATCAAGCACTACAAGTACAACATGGATCTGGCTCTTGACAGGAGACAATTATTGAGTATGACTCAGAAAAGTTCTGAGACCTTTAAAGAATATGCTCGACGATGGAGGGAAATTGCTTCTCAAGTCGAACCCCCGTTGACTGATAAGGAACTGGATAATTGGTTTGTTGACACCATTCGTCCCGAATTCTATGAGAGGATGGTGGGTAGTGTGACTACGAATTTTGCTGACATTGTTGTTGTTGGGGTAAAGGTTGAATTGGCTATGAAGAGTGGAAAAATGTCGAGTGGTCCTGGAAGTTCAAGCTCAAAGGATCAAGCTAAGAAGTCTTCTTTTAATTCTCATAAAAAGAAAGAAGGAGAGACTCATGTTGTATCTTTAGGTAGAAGGAGAAACCAGGAGTATCAACATCCGCCACAGTATGCTCAACCACAGGGTTACCCGGTTCAGTATGCTCCACCGCTATATGTGGCTGCTGTTGCACCATCTTTTAGTCAACAAGCTCCATAAGCTCCCGCTTACCAGCCTATGCAGCAGCTCCTGTTTATCTGCCTCCGACTTATCAATAACCTCCGCCTAACTATCAGCAAGCACCCAACGCTCCTGCAAATCAACAACCGAGGAATCAAGCACCTCGTCCAAATGCTCAGAATAAGAGACAATACAAGCCTTTTCTGCCGATTCCAACGACATTGACTGAGTTATATCCTTACCTAGTGCAATAAGGTTTGATTACTACTCGAGCTTTGGGTCCACCTCCCAATCCTTTATCGGCCAACTACAATGCAGCCGCTCATTGTTTATTTCATGAGGGTGTGCCTGATCACGATTTGGAATACTATTATACTCTGAAAAACATTGTCAGGGATCTGATGGAAAAGAAGATTTTGTCTTTCAACGATCCGCAACCCAATGTCAAAAGCAACCCTCTGCCTAACTATGGGGTTGTTAATGCTGTTGATGATTCGCCTGACGAGAATGTTATTCTTGATGTAGCTCAGATCAAGACTCCGCTCAAGGCGTTCCATTTTAAGTTGTTTGAAGTCAGTCTAGTATATGTTTCTCATATCCATTGTGCAAGCTGTGAGGGATGTGCTAAGGGTTGTGCTGAGGTTCAGAAGGATATTCATAGTTTGATTAACGATGGTTTTTTTCAAGTAGCTAACAAGGTAAAGAAGGAGGAAGTTACCGCGATTGAGCGTTTCTTCAACCTACCCGAACCAAGGGGCAGGATGCCAGTGTTTAATCTGTCAGGGGCAAGTTCTGCCACACCGGTGTTCAGTATGCTGCAGCCTATGACTCCAACGGTGGATCAGCCTAAACTGTTGATCATTCAGAAGCCAAGTCCATTTCCATTCAGTGATCCCAAAGTTGAACCTTGGAAGTATGATGTAACTGTGATTGACAAAGAATCTGGGAAGGTCATTCTGAGGGAAGAAGTGAATAGTGATGGTGAAAGTGTGATTAACATAGCTGGGGCAAGCAGGATGACTCACAGTGGTTGTGTTTATACTCCCCATTTCGATGAGGTTCCGCCTAAGGAGACAATTACTACTTCTATTATGCCTGCCAAAGATAAAGGTAAAAAGGTTGTTACCAATGATGAGGATGCTGAATTCTTGAGGATAATCAAAAAGAGTGATTATAAAGTCATTGACCAACTTCATCATACTCCCTCTAAGATTTCTATTTTGTCTCTATTATCGAGTTCACCCGTGCATAGAGCTGCTTTGCAGAAGGTCTTGACTCAAGATCATGTCGCTCAAGACATCATTGCTGGCCAGTTTGATAGTGTGATTTCTAACATTACCGCCTGTAATACTCTCAGCTTCAGCAATGAGGAGTTACCGAAAGAGGGTAGGAATCACAACCGTGCTTTGCACATATCCGTGAAGTGTCAGAAGGATAATTTAGCAAGAGTGCTTGTGGATACCGGTTCTTCTTTAAACGTCTTACCCAAGAGGGTTCTTAGTAAGATGGCTTATAAAGATACTGTAGTGAAGCCTACTGTAACACCCCCTTTCTATACCCCCAAATAATTAAATAAATCATTTAGGCACAAATTCAAAATTTCATCAGAGTATAACTAAATCATGGTATAAAACAGGCATGTCACATTATACATGAAATTAAAACATACAACACCTGCTCATTAAAAGATATGCAACAGTGGGGTAACTTGCATCATAGGAACTTAGTCCTTACACCCACATCTCAACAATTAGAATTAAAAGCGGAAACATCTAAACATTGATACACTTCAAACATGTAAACATATATATACATATCATCTAGTTTGATTCACATCAACAATTCATGTTTACATAAGCAATCATCAGCAGATACATATACAAATGTATCTCAAAAGAGTCATATAATCCTAGCTACCCGATGCTACATATCAGAGTCGACGACCAAAAAGAATGAAGCCACGATTCACAAAAAGACCTCCAGCAAACCTACTCTCCAATACCTCATAGAGCATTATAAAATGGCAGAAGGGTGAGAAATATTATCATAATAATCAAAGCATATAATCATATATATATATATATATATATATATATATATATATATATATATATATACACACACACACACACACACACACACACACACACAAGCATAGAATACACGTATTCCGCATTTCTCACCCCAATTCATCATCATTCATCATATACACCACAATGTATAAATAAACCAATATGGATAATCACCAAGCATATTTATCATGCACACATCCATAATTCTCCTCATCATCACATAAACATACACATATTATGTTTATTCACCAATGCATCACGTAAGGATGATAAATGCAACTCATAGAGACCGACTCACGACTATATGCAGATGCAAATGCGGTACCGACTCAATCATCTCAAGTTCACTCAGGAACTTATTGTAAACCATCGCTCACACCCCACATGGGCACACGATGTTGTTTACCCATTTCTCACACCCCACATGGGCACACAATGTTTATGGATTGCTCACACCCCACATGGGCACACAATCCGATTGCTAACACCCCACATAGGCACACAATCATTCTGCAGATTCTACGCGGAATCAATCAACACAAGAATGCATATCATGATGCTTCACATGCAAAATGACTCATGACATTCTTGAAATGCATACATATTCACAATCATATGTTTCCATGCATTCATCGCATTCCATTGCATACAATCAATACATCCACAATATATATTCCATAATACATATTATTCATCATTCATCACATACCGTTTCATCATGCATTCACGTTTAATTTACACAATGCATACATTTGCCAACGAAGAAGGCCATTTTGCATTCTGCCTCGCCTAGCGAACAACTCGCTACTACACTCGCTACCAGCGAAGAAGGCCATTTCCATTCTACCCCAAGTCTGGGACCGTTCGCTAGCAGCTCGCTACAGCTCGCTTAGCGAACACTCACTACCTGCTCGCCTAGCGAATGTGCTAGCGAGCACCTGCGTACTCCAAAACCCCAAATGTCCAACATCTTCAGAAACTCATAAAATCACCTGATTTCCACCAAACCAGTCTCAATAGTCTTAGTCTAACATCTCTCGACTAAGCTATACAACTTGCTCCCGATTTTAACCGTTAAAACTCGGTTTCTATCGATTAAATCATTTTCGACCTAAAAATGGAAAATGAGTAAAAACTCTCCAACAAACACATACATAATCATACAAATTGACAAAATAACAATATTTCACACCCTTACCCGATTAAATCGACTCCTAAGGGTTGGTCTTGATGAATCCAAGCTTTTTCCTCTTTTTCTCCTCTTTTCTCTTCCTCCTCTTTCTTTCTCTTGTCTTTCACTTATGTTTCTATTCTTTCTCTTTTTCTCTCTTATCTCATTATATTTTCTTTCCTTTCTATTTCTCTCAAAACATCTACCAAATCATTTTCTCACAAAATATCCAACTTAACATTTAATACTAATGTCCAAAATACTCTCCAATCTATTTTTCCCCAAAACTCTCAAAATCAGTAAAATAGCATAATATGCAAACATAACATATTAACACATAAATTCCACATTAAAATAATAATCACCCAATTTAAAATAAAAGACTCAATAAAAATTGGGAAATCAGAATTGGGGCGTTACAACTCTCCCCCACTTTAGAAATTTTCGTCCTCGAAAATATTACCTGATTCAAACAACTCCGGATACGACTCTCGCATCCCACTCTCTAATTCCCAAGTCATATTGCCTTCAGAAGCGCCTCCCCGCGCTAATTTCACAAGCGCAATATCCTTTCCTCTTAGCTTCTTAACTTCGCGATCCAAAATCTCAATCGGTAAAACTTCAACCGTAAGATTGTCTCTTACCTCAACCTCGTCCATAGGAATAACATGTGACGGATCCGGAATATACTTTCGAAGTTGCGAAACATGGAACACATCATGAAAATTCGAAAGGTTCGGAGGCAACGCCACACGATAAGCCATAGCACCAACTCGTGCAGTAATCTGATACGGACCAATAAAACGAGAAGTCAACTTCTTCGACTTCAAAGCACGACCCACACCCGTAACCGGTGTAACTCTCAAAAACACATGGTCGCCTTCTTGAAACTCAAGATCTTTCCTTCTCTTGTCATGATAGCTCTTCTTCCTATTCTGAGAAGCTTTCATCCTTTCCCGGATAAACTTCACTTTCTCTGTCGTTTGTTGTACCATCTCCGGTCCAACTACCGACCTCTCACCAGTCGCATGCCAACACAAAGGTGTTCGACATCTCCGACCATACAAAGCCTCAAATGGTGTCATACCTATACTCAAATGAAAACTGTTATTGTAGGTGAACTCAATCAACGCTAAATAACTATTCCAATCACCACCTTGCTCTAGTACACAAGCACGCAACAAATCTTCCAACGATTGAATTGTCCTCTCGGTTTGACCATTTGTTTGCGGATGATAAGCCAAACTCAATCTTAGCTTAGAACACAAAGCCTTTTGTAAACTTTCTCAAAACCTTGAAGTAAATCTAGGATCTCTATCCGATACAATACTCTTAGGAACTCCATGCAACTTCACAACCACACGAACATAAATCTCGGCTAACTTCTCCAAAGGATAACTAATATCAATCGGAACAAAATGAGTAGATTTAGTAAGTCTATCCACAATTACCCAAATAGCATTATGACCTCTTTGTGTATTCAGAAATCCCGTAACAAAATCCATTGATATACTATCCCATTTCCACTCTGGAATATCCAACGGTTGCATCAATCCACTAGGCTTCTGATATTCTACCTTAGACTTCTGATAAGTCAAACATGAATACACAAATTGGGCTACATCCCTCTTCAATCTGGACCACCAGAAGATTTTCTTCAAATCTTGATACATCTTATTCGCCCCCGAATGAATACTTAAGTTACTTCGGTGTCCTTCTTCCAATATCATCTTTTTCAACTCCGCATCATCGGGAATACAAATACGACCACGGAATCTCAAAACTCCAAAATTATGAACTTTGAAATCCTCATTCTCATTCACCATTAAATCAACGAACTTTAAGTCCAACTTTTGCTTTTCACTTACGATTGCAAGAAAGTCATTCGTAACATGTAGCATACCAAGTTTCACACTTCTCGGCGTCATCTCGCAAGCCAAACTCAAGTCTCTAAAATTCTCCAAAAGTTCCCATTCTCTCATCATCAATGTAGAAATATGTAATGACTTCCGACTCAAAGCATCGGCCACCACATTTGCCTTACCCGGATGGTAATTCAAACCAAAATCATAATCCTTCAAAAGCTCTAACCACCTTCTTTGTCTCATGTTCAATTCCTTATGATCAAATAAATATTTCAAACTCTTGTGATCACTAAAAACTTCAAATCTTGCACCATAAAGATAGTGCCTCCAAATTTTCAAAATGAACAACACGACCGCTAGTTCCAAATCATGTGTAGGATAATTCTTTTCATGCACTCTCAATTGTCTTGAAGCATAAGCCACAACTTTACCGTCTTGCATTAAAACACCACCTAAACCAGTCAAAGAAGCATCACAATACACCACAAAGGGTTCCGTAGGATTCGACAAAATCAAGATTGGTGTCGTCGTCAATCTTCTCTTTAACTCAATGAAACTCTCTTCGCAATTGGAATCCCAAATGAAAGCTTTTCCTTTACAAGTCAATTGCGTTAAGGAAGTGCCAACTTCGAAAATCCCTCAATAAACCTCCGATAATAACCTGCTAAGCCCAAAAAGCTTCGAATCTCTGTAACCGATCTAGGAGTCTCCCATTGCATCACCGCATCAATCTTAGATGGATCAACACTAATACCACTACCGGAAATAACATGACTAAGAAAACTTACTTCCGATAACCAAAATTCACACTTAGACAACTTAGCATACAATTGCTTCTCTTTCAACATCTGTAACACAATCCTCAAATGCTCTTCATGCTCCTCTTGAGACTTAGAGTAAATCAAAATATCGTCGATAAACACAACTATAAAACGATCCAACTGATCATGCAAAATACGATTCATGTTTTCCATAAACACACCCGGCGCATTAGAAACCCCGAATGGCATCACGGAAAATTCGTAATGACCATATCGTGTCCTAAATTCCGTCTTTTGAATATCCTCCTCTTTCACGCAAATCTGGTGATAACCCGACCTCAAATCAATCTTGCTAAAAACATGTGCACCAACCAATTGGTCCATCAAATCATCAATCCTTGGAAGCGGATACTTGTTCTTAATTGTCACCTTGTTTAACTCCCGATAATCAATACATAACCGCATACTCCCATCCTTCTTCTTCACCAACAATACTGGTGCACCCCAAGGAGAAACACTTGGTCTTACAAATATCTTATCCAACAAGTCATTCAATTACTTCTTCAATTCTACCAACTCCGTTGCCGATATACGATACGGTGCCATCGAAATTGGTCTAGTACCCGAAACTAGATCAATAGAACACTCAACTTCTCTTCCCGACGATACATCCTTAATATCTTCCGGTAACACTTCTGGAAAATCACACACCACTGGAAACACATCAAGTTCAACTTTATTCTCCACCGATAATGACGCAAACAAACCGGACAATTGAGCTTCGTCCGCTAAAAGTTTCTTCAATTCTTTAGTGGATAGAGAACTCTCATCTTCATCATCTTCCAAAGAAGGAAACCTTACTAACTTGTCATAGCAATCTATACAAACTCTATTGAATTGCAACCAGTTCATACCCAAGATTACATCCAATCCCTCCAACGGCAAACACACTAAATCCATAAGGAAGTCTTTACCATACATGGTTAAAGGACAACTTACACACACCGAATATGTAGTTACCGACCCCGAAGCGGGAGTCTCAATAACCATGTCACCACCACAAGAAGTCAAGCACAAATTCAAATGCTTAGCGCACTCAAAAGAAATGAACGAATGAGTCGCTCCAGTATCAATAATAGCAACTAAGGGCGTATTATTAATAAAGCATGTACCTTTAATCAAACGATCTGCACTAGTAGTGTTTGAACCAGCTAATGCAAACACCTTTCCGCCCGCTTGAGCTTGTTTCGGCTTAGTACACTTACTACTAATGTGATCCACTTCTCCACAATTAAAAGACTTCACCCCATTCCTCCTACAATCAGTAGTAGCATGCCCAAGGCCTCCACAGTTAGAACATTTCACCATCGTCTTTCCTCACTCAAAAGACTTGTGACCCAATCCACCACACTTGAAACACTTAATAGAACTAGAATCTCCTCCTCCAGATCTCTTATCAAAGTTTCCCCTATGCTTGCCCTTATCAACAGGAGTCACATAAGGTCCACTTCTAGCTTGTTGCTTTCCTTTCCTCTCACTCAGACTCTTATAATGTGTAGAACGAGCCTTGCTATCTTCCTCGAAAATTTTACAACATTCCGTCAAATCTGAAAATCTTTATATCCTTTGATATCCCATCGCTTTCTTAATCTCAGGACGCAAGCCATTCTCATACTTAATACATTTTGAGAACTCAGCAGTAACCGTAGCATAATGAGGATGGAATTGAACCAATTCCACAAACCTAGCCGTATAGTCCACCACGGACATATTACCTTGCTTTAGCTCAAGAAATTCCATTTCCTTCTTCCCTTTCACACTTTCAGGGTAATACTTCCTCAAGAACTCTGTACGAAATAAATCCCAAGTTATTTCTTCATCGTCTATTTCAAGAACTTTTCGCATTCCGACTCATAAATCATTGGCTTCCTCCCTCAGCATGTGAGATCCAAGTCTCACCTTATTCTCTTCAGCATAGTTCATAACCCTGAAAATTCTTTCGATCTCCTTCAACCAAATCTGAGCAACATTGGGATCAAATCTTCCTTTGAAGACTGGTGGTTGATTCTTCCTGAACTCATCATTCGCATTCACATTCGGCGCACCCTACACCGCCCTAGCCATTACTTCCAAAGCAGTAGCCATCGCATTGTCGTTACGACCAGCCATATTCTGACCATTCCCAAAAATAACAACAAGGTTAAACAACCGTTCAACCAACACAACAATAAGACAGACACAACTGACTCTACACTGGCTCTGATACCACTTAATGTAACACCCCCTTTCTATACCCTTAAATAATTAAATAAATCATTTAGCCACAAATTCAAAATTTCATCATAGTATAATTAAATCATGGTATAAAAGAGGCATGTCATATTATACATGAAATTAAAACATACAACATCTGCTCATTAAAAGATATGCAACAGTGGGGTAACTTGCATCATAGGAACTTAGTCCTTACACCCACATCTCAACATTTAGAATTAAAAGCGGAAACATCTAAATATTGATTCACTTCAAACATGTAAACATATATATACATATCATCTAGTTTGATTCACATAAACAATTCATGTTTACATAAGCAATCATCAGCAGATACATATACAAATGTATCCCAAAAGAGTCATATAATCCAAGCTACCTAGTGCTACATATCAGAGCCGACCGACCAAAAAGAATGAAGCCACGCTTCACAAAAAGACCTCCAGCAAACCTACTCTGTAATGCATCATAGAGCATTATAAAACAGCAGAAGGGTGAGAAATATTATCATAATAATCAAAGCATATAATCATATATATATATATATATATATATATATATATATATATATATATATATATATATATATATATATATATATATATATATATATATATATATATATATATATATATATATATATATATATATATATATATATATATATATATATATATATATATATATATATATATATATATATATATATATATATATATATATATATATATATATATATATATATATATATATATATATATATATATATATATATATATATATATATATATATATATATATATATATATATATATATATATATATATATATATATATATATATATATATATATATATATATATATATATATATATATATATATATATATATATATATATATATATATATATATATATATATATATATATATATATATATATATATATATATATATATATATATATATATATATATATATATATATATACATATATATATATATATATATATATATATATATATATATATATATATATATATATATATATATATATATATATATATATACACACAAGCATAGAATACACATATTCCGCATTTCTCACCACAATTCATCATCACTCATCATATACACCACAATGTATAAATAAACCAATATGGATAATCACCAAGCATATTTATCATGCACACATCCATAATTCTCCTCATCATCACATAAACATACACATATTATGTTTATTCACCAATGCATCACGTAAGGATGATAAATGCAACTCATAGAGACCGACTCACGACTATATGCAGATGCAAATACGGTACCGACTCAATCATCTCAAGTTCACTCAGGAACTTATTGTAAACCATCGCTCACACCCCACATGGGCACACGATGTTGTTTACCCATTTCTCACACCCCACATGGGCACACAATGTTTATGGATTGCTAACACCCCACATAGGCACACAATCGTTCTGTAGATTCTACGCGGAATCAATCCACACAAGAATGCATATCATGATGCTTCACATGCAAAATGACTCATGACATTCTTGAAATGCATACATATTCACAATCATATGTTTCCATGCATTCATCACATTCCATTGCATACAATCAATACACATCCACAATATATATTCCATAATACATATTATTCATCATTCATCATATACCGTTTCATCATGCATTCACGTTTAATTTACACAATGCATACATTTGCCAAACGGCCACAAAATCACTATCGAGTCCACATTCTAGGATTCACGCCATACAGCTACCCACAGCATACCATACAACAGCATATAAGCTACTCATACAAGAAGAGGTCGATCGCAACCGATCCAAGAATCGATACAGGATAGAACCACAAGAAAAATCAAACACTGACACGCTCGCTAGCTTGCTTGCCTAGCGAGGGCCTAGTGAATGCTCGCTACGAGTTCGCCTAGCGAACGAGCTCGCGAAGGCAAACGGAAGCTACTGGAACGGTTCGCTACTGGCTCGCTAGGGCCTCGCCTAGCGATCAACTCGCTACCAGCGAAGCAGACCATTTCCATTCTGCCCCAAGTCTGGGACCGTTCGCTAGCAGCTCGCTTAGCGAACACTCAATACCTGCTCGCCTAGCGAATGTGCTAGCGAGCACCTGCGTACTCCAAAACCCCAACTGTCCAACATCATCAGAAACACATAAATCATCCGATTTCCACCAAACCAGTCTCAATAGTCTTAGTCTAACATCTCTCGACTAAGCTACATAACTTATTCCCGATTCTAACCGTTAAAATTCGGTTTCTATCGATTAAATCATTTTCGATCTAAAAATGGAAAATGAGTAAAAACTCTCCAACAACCCAAACCAATCCAACAAACACATACATAATCATACACATTGACAAAATAACAATATTTCACACCCTTACCCGATTAAATCGACTCCTAAGGGTTCGTCTTGATGAATCCAAGCTTTTTCCTCTTTTTCTCCTCTTTTCTCTTCCTCCTCTTTCTTTCTCTTGTCTTTCACTTATGTTTCTATTCTTTCTATTTTTCTCTCTTATCTCATTCTATTTTATTTCCTTTCTATTTCTCTCAAAACATCTACCAAATCATTTTCTCACAAAACATCCAACTTAACATTTAATACTAATGTCCAAAATACTCTCCAATCTATTTTTTCCCGAAACTCTCAAAATCAGTAAAATAGCATAATATGCAAACATAACATATTAACACATAAATTCCACATTAAAATAATAATCACCCAATTTAAAATAAAAGACTCAATAAAAATTGGGAAATCAGAATTGGGACGTTACAACTCTCCCCCACTTTAGAAATTTTCGTCCTCGAAAATATTACCTGATTCAAATAACTCCGGATACGACTCTCGTATCCCACTCTCTAATTCCCAAGTCATATTGCCTTCAGAAGCGCCTCCCCGCGCTACTTTCACAAGCGCAATATCCTTGCCTCTTAGCTTCTTAACTTCGCGATCCAAAATCTCAATCGGTAAAACTTCAACTGTAAGATTGTCTCTTACCTCAACCTCGTCCATAGGAATAACATGTGACGGATCTGGAATATACTTTCGAAGTTGCGAAACATGGAACACATCATGCAAATTCGAAAGGTTCAGAGGCAACACCACACGATAAGCCACAACACCAACTCGTGCAGTAATCTGATACGGACCAATAAAACGAGAAGTCAACTTCTTCGACTTCAAAGCACGACCCACACCCGTAACCTGTGTAACTCTAAAAAACACATGGTCTCCTTCTTGAAACTCAAGATCTTTCCTTGTCTTGTCATGATAGCTCTTCTGCCTATTCTAAGAAGCTTTCATCCTTTCCCGAATAAACTTCACTTTCTCCGTCGTTTGTTGTACCATCTCCGGTCCAACTACCGACCTCTCACCAGTCTCATGCCAACACAAAGGTGTTAGACATCTCCAACCATACAAAGCCTCAAATGGTGTCATACCTATACTCGAATAAAAAGTAATCAACATCAAGACCAAGACTGATCGCTACGAGTTTCAGGAGAAGTAATCAACATCAAGACCAAGACTGATCGCTACGGGTTTGGGGAGAAGTAATCAACATCAAGACCAAGATTGATCGCTATGGGATGGGTTACAGACCGACTCATGATAAAGGTTCTACATATGTCGAAGGACGTCCGAAGATTTTTTAAGAAGTGTTTTCCAGCGGAGGTTTTCAAGTTAATGCTATCAGTGACCATGATGAAGATGAAGACTTGAACAACTTGGTGTTTCAGAGTGATGCAGCGTTGAGTAACTGGGAGGCTATAGAGATTCCTGTTATTTTTCCATTGTCAAAGTAATTTACATTTTTCGTTTTTGTTTTCAAATCCATAGCTCTGCCCAATGCTATTGGATTGCTTTGTAGGGCTACTTTTCATTTTTGAACAATTATTAATAAATGCATTTTGTTCCCGTTCCACTTTGTTTCACTAGCATTTTTCGTTTTCACCTTTTTACAATGAAATTGGCAATCTTTTCAAACAAACTAATAAACATTTCATTTCTCTCACATTTTCATTGAACATTTAATAAAATAAGCCTTTCAACATGCAGTGACATTACAACCCTTGTTGAATCCAATGACTCTATTGTCTCTCCTGACTGGGATTCACCCTTTTATCAAGCTGAAGATGAGGGTGAAGAAGATTTTGAAGTGCGCACCGAACTAACAAAATTGGTTGAGTACGAGTACACGAAACTTCAATCGCATAAGGAACAGGTAGATTTGATTAATCTTGGCACAAATGAAGACAAGAAAGAGGTCAAGGTTGGTGCAGTACTTGGGGATGAGGTCAAGTAGAGACTGATAAAGCTTTTGAAGGAGTATGCTGATGTGTTTGCATGATCGTATCATGATATGCCCGGTTTAGACACAGATATTGTTGTCCACAAGTTGCCACTTAAACCAGATTGTTCAACTATCAAGCAGAAACTTGGAAGAACACGACCTGACATGTCGTTGAAGATTCGATATGAGGTTAAGAAGTAGTTGGATGCAGGTTTCCTTGCAGGTGCGAAGTATCCCAATTGGGTTGCCAACATTATACCAGTACCCAAGAAGGACGGTAAAGTAAGAATGTGTGTAAATTACAGGGATTTGAACAAAGCAAGTCCAAATGATGATTTCCCTCTGCCGCATATTGACACACTTGTCGATAATACAGCTAGTTTTGCAGTTTTCTCATTTATGGATGGTTTCTCCGGCTATAATCAGATCAAGATGGATCCTAACAACCGAGAAAAGACTACATTCATTACCCCTTATGGAACCTTCTGTTACAAAGTTATGCCCTTCGGTTTGAAGAATGCAGGGGAAACCTATCAGCGGGCCATGACAACTCTTTTTCATGACATGATGCACAAAGAGATTGAAGTTTATGTGGATGATATGATTGCCAAATCTCAGAACGAAGAGGAACATTTGGATCACTTGGTAAAACTTTTTGAACGACTTAGGAAGTACCAGTTGAAACCAAATCCTGCTAAGTGTACTTTTGGTGTTAGATCCGGAAAGCTACTTGGTTTTATCGTCAGCTAACGAGGAATTGGAGTAGATCCTGATAAAGTCTGAGCCATTCAAGACATGCCAGTTCCGCAGACTGAAACACAAGTCAGATGTTTTCTCAGATGTTTGAACTATATCTCCAGATTCATTTCTAACATGACTGCTACTTGTGAACCAATATTCAGTTTTCTTTGCAAACGACAGACTGTTGATTGGAATCCTTATTGTCAGCAAGCATTTGAAAGATTAAGGATTACTTGCAAGAGCCTCCTATCTTAATTCCTCCTGTTCCTGGAAGGCCATTATTCATGTACCTTACCGTTCTTGAGAAGTCTATGGGTTGTGTGCTTGGTCAGCATGATGAGACTCGAAGAAAGGAACATGCCATATACTATTTGAGCAAAAAATTTACCGATTATGAAAACAGATACTCACTTTTGGAGAAAACTTGTTGTGCGCTAGCATGGGCTGCCAAGCGTCTAAGTCAATGCATGATTTGTCATACCACATTGTTGATCTCGAAGATGGATCCAATCAAGTACATTTTCGAAAAGCATGCTCAGAATGGAAGACTTGCCCGTTGGCACATGTTGTCATCTGAATATGACATCCAATACGTACCTCAAAAGGCTATCAAAGGAAATATATTGTCAGACTATCTTGCAGACCAGCCAGTCGAAGATTATGAGCCTCTCAAATTCTACTTTCCTGACGAAGATATCATGTTGGTCAAAATAGATTGCGAAGAGCCAGGTCCCGATGAAGGTCCCGATCTGGGTCTCTGGTAGAGGATGATGTTTGATGGTTCTTCAAATTACAGTGGGCATGGTATAGGCGTCGTTTTGATGAACCCAAAAGGTGGTTTCACTCCATTTACAACAAGGTTAGACTTTAAATGTACAAATAATATCGTAGAATATGAAGCATGCATTCTTAGCCTCGAAGAAGCTATTCACCTCAGAATCAAACTTCTCAAAATAAGTGGAGATTCAGCTTTGGTTATTTATCAGGTAAAAGGTAAATGGGATACAAAGTATGAGAAGTTAATCCCTTACAGATCCTACATTGTCGAGTTGATTAAGTACTTCGATGAGATCAAGTTCGAACATGTTCCGAGATCTGAGAATCATGTGGCTGATGCCTTAGCCATGTTAGCATCCATGTGGAAAGTCAGACTTGTTAACGAAGCACCCCTCTTTTGAATTGAACGCAAGACTGAGCCCTGCCTACTGTCAAGTAATTGAGGAAGATGAGGTGGATTAAAAGCCTTGGTTTCATGATATTAAGAACTATTGCTCAAGCAAGAGTATCCAGATGGTGCTACCAGTCTTGACAAGAAGACTTTGAGAAGACTGGCATCTAGATTCTTCATCAGCAATGATGTGTTGTACAAAAGAAACTATCACATGGTTGTGCTCAGGTGTGTTGTGTAACACCACACTTCCCAAATTAAAATAAAATGCGATTAAGTCAAATACTTATCAGAGTTTCCATTCCAAAAGTGGGATATTACATTCACAAATCCAACAAAACACTTCTTTATATGGTTTTCAAAATAAAGCAGTGAAAAATTATCATTAATATATCATGGACGGCCATCTGCCAAGTTACATAAAATATTCATTCATCATCAAGGTTCACCAAAATACGATACGTCACAGGAATACAACAATTTTATCATAAAACAAATAAACTCCCAAGTCCCGTGTTACGTATCAGAGCATCCTAGGACTCGACTCGCACACCACTATCCAAGCTAGCTATGCACCTGAATTATCTGTACTTCCGAAGAAGCACAGACCACAACAACAACAACAGAGGGGTGAGAAAACATGATCAAAATTATCGGGAATAAAATACATGAATAAAAAGGCAGTAAATAAACCAATCATCACCCCACCAACATCAAGCAGGACCTACTGTCTGATCATCAACATAACATATCATAATGCAAGAATGTAACCCAACACATGCATGCGGTACCGACTCATCATCATTGATGGACACCAGGCCATCAACCCTCCATAAGGGAGCACATCATAAACAAGATATATCACTTACGCTCCTCCGAGACATGATCTATCCCCACAATTCTCCATAAAGGAGTACGGGTGAATCACTTACGCTCCTCTTGAGACATGATTCAACTCCGCAATCACCGATGGACACTGGGCCATCAACCCTCCACAAGGGAGCACATCATAAATAGGATAGATCACTTACGCTTCTCCTGAGACATGATCTATCCTCACAATTCTCCACAAAGGAGTACAGGTGAATCACTTACGCTCCTCCTGAGACATGATTCAACTCCACAATCACCGATAGACACTGGGCCATCAACCCTCCACAAGGGAGCACATCATAAACATCATAAGAGAGTATGGTTGAGTCACTTACGCTCCTCCTGAGGCATGATTCAACCATACCAAGACACCATGTTATGCACAACACCAAATGCACAACACACAACATCAAGCACACTAAGTACAGACGATCCTACTGATCACATCACCATACATCACACACACACACACACACACACACACACACACACACACACACACACACACATATATATATATATATATATATATATATATATATATATATATATATATATATATATATATATATATATATATATATATATATATATATATATATATATATATATATATATATATATATATATATATATATATATATATATATATATATATATATATATATATATATATATATATATATATATATATATATATATATATATATATATATATATATATATATATATATATATATATATATATATATATATATATATATATATATATATATATATATATATATACACACACACAAGTCAATTATATTAATCAAGTTAAATATTAGGGAAATCACACTGAACACCGAGTACATACGATCTTCCCGATCACCTCATTATGCATCATATATATATACACACACATTACCCACCATTTAATTATATCAATTTAATATATCATAATTCACCCTTCCACATCAAGTATACTCTCTTTACCCTTAAACAACGTCTCTCGGCCTGTCACAACCCAAGGAATCCTACAAAACAAATCACAAGGCAAAACAGCACAAAACTCACATTTTGTCATGCTCGCTGGCTCACTCGCCTAGCGAGGCCTCGGCGAACGCTCGCTGCCTCATTCGCCTAGCGAACCTGCTAGCGAGTGCAGACAGTGGCTACTGGAAGTGTTCGCTACCCGACTCGCCTAGCGAATTCCTAGCGATTGCTCGCTACTAGCTCGCTCAGCGAAGGTGCTGGCGAATGCCTGCGATTTCACAAAATCCTCACTGATCAGAACTTCATCAGAAGCTCAAAAATCGTCTGATTCTCACCACACCACTCCCAGTAGTCTTAGCCTAGTATTCTACTACTAAACTACACTATTTATTCCATACCTCACCCGATAAATCACCAACTCTACCGATTAAATCATTTTCGACCTAAACTGTAAACTACTCAGAACACCCAACAAATCCCTACATAATCACATGCAAGGATGGAATAACAGAATTTCACCCATTCCTAACAACATAAACACAATTCATCCATGAAAACAACAATCAGAACACTACAACATCTTAATCATAATCATCAAATCCCTATGGGGTTAAGGAATCCCCAACTACCCCATTCATGCAATTACCAATTTTAACCTGTTTCTCCCCCCTTACCTCGACTAGTTGCTCCGATCGATGAAAATTTCCAAGAATCCGATAGCCTAGCCTTCTTCTTCTTCCTCTTGTTCTTGTTCTTCTCTCCTTACTCTTCTCTCCCACTTGATCGTGTTCTCCTTTCTCCCCTCACAAAATACCCCTTATCACACTTATTCCCCATTTCTTTTTTTTAATTCCAATAATATTAATAATAATAATAATAATAATAATAATAATACCAATACTATTAATTATTAAATTATTATCATTATCAATTTTATTATACTAATATTAAAGGCTATAGCTTCTTAAATAATCCCCACAATAGACGTGCCGAAATAAAATAACACCGAAAAGATTAAATAATTAAAATGGGTGTTACAACTCTCCCCCACTTTAATTATTTTCGTCCTCGAAAATTACCTGATGGAAACAATTCTAGATACGCTTCCCGCATCCTGCTTTCCAATTCCTAGGTCACACTGCCTCCTGCAGCACCTCCCCAAACCACTTTCACCAAAGATATCTCCTTTCCTCGGAGTTGCTTCATCTTACGATCTTCGATCCTCAATGGCATCGTCTCAATGGTAAGATTCTCCCTGACTTGAACTTCATCTCTTTGAATCACATGAGATGGATCTGAGACATACCTTCGAAGTTGCGACACAGGAAACATGTCATGCAAATTCGACAGTTCAGGCGGCAACGCCACCCTCTAAGCCACAACACCAATTCTCTGCAAAATCTGATACGGCCCAATAAACTTAGGATCCAACTTCCTGGACTTCAACGCATGACCCAGACCAGTCACTGGGTTAACCCTTAAGAACACGTGATCACCTTCACTGAACTCCAGCTCTTTCCTTCGGTTATCATGATAGCTCTTTTGCCTACTCTGAGACGCTTTCATTTTCTCACGAATCATCTAAATTGTCTCAGTAGTCTGCTGCACAATCTCTGGTCTCAATACCACAATCTCACCTGTCTCATACCAACACAAAGGAGTTCTGCATCTCCTACCATACAAAGCTTCAAACGGTGCCATTCCGATACTAGGATGGTAACTATTGTTGTACGTGAACTCAATCAACGGTAAATAAGTATCCCACGCACCACCCTTTTCCAACACATAAGTGTCGCTACTGCGAAAATCGACGCAGGCTGAACAGAAGAGTCGCCACCATGCGTTATTTATCCCACAGGAGGGAAAGGAAACGCTCGAGGTAAACCTACCGCAAAACGGGGAAAGGAATGGTCATCGCAACCAAATCCTGGGTTCGGGAGTCGGTTACGCAAGGGGAAGGTATTAGCACCCCTCACGTCCATCGTACTCGACGGGATCCACGCTTATTTTCGGGTATGGATTGTTATTCTATCTACTCTACAGGTCAGGGATTAAAAGAAAAGAAAATGACTCGGCAAAGTATCGCACTTTATGCCTACGTATTCCCGTCTGAAACGAGAAATCAGAGTCAACGTAGTTCGCCTACCTACGGGAAAGGAGGGGAAGGTTGCTCGCTAGGATATCGCATCCTATTCCTACGTACCTTCATACAGCATGAAAGATCAGAGCAAACGTAGTTCGGGCCACGTACGACACAAGTCTGTTTTGATTGCTTTTATCTCCTTCTGAAAAAGGGTTTTTCTGATTACTGGTCCCAGCGGACAAAAATGACGTTTTGATGAGTTCACATTCTTTTACGGAAGAAATGTCTTTTATTGTGTTTGAAATCTTATTGTGTTTTTCTGTTTGTTTTGAGAAAGAAGAGACAGAACTCTAACCTACAGTTGAAAATGGAATCAAACTAACCTAATGTTGTCATGCATGGGTTAAGACCTAATGTCTATCATGCTCCTCTCCTACGCAGAGAGAAACAGAGATCCTAAGGGATAAACGGAAACAGAAACAATAGCATATACAATAAAGCAGTAAAATGCATGGATGCAGCAACACAAGCGAGGCAAGGGAGTCCCACTCAACCTCGAACCTAGAAAACAACAGGCAAAAGTGAACAGAATTCACTTTCAACCTAACAGGTTAAACAGCAAACAATACAGTCAGGGAAAACCAATCAATACATCAAGAATTAAACAGCTAAAAGAAACAGCAACAGTAGCTCTGCACCAACATCCGTCTTCAAGTCATCATCAAACAACTACAAGTTTCAAGCAAGCATCAGTCTTCACCTTCACAGCCTTCAGTCAAGGTCTCTATCATCAGTCTTCAATCTGCAATGGCTTTTCTTCAAGTCTCAATCTCCAAGATGAATATCAGTCAACAAGATGAAGTGAATGTTAAACAGTCAATTGCCTACCAAGGGTGGCTCATTAACTGTTAACATTATACAGACAATTTTCTCTCAAAAGTTCTATCTTTCAAATACATTCACTAATCCTTCCAAAGGAAGGAGGTGGATATTTGAAAGAGACTTTGAATCATAGAGAAAGAATGGAGGCAGACAAGACCTTCCATATTTGTGAATCAAGTTTTCTACTCTAGAGCTCTGCCTAGCTCCTAAACCCTATAGCCTTCAACAGCTGCCAGCAAAGGGATACTCCTCATCAACTCTGGAAGTTGGTATTCATTCTTTTTGATCTCCAATGGACTTCATCATCAAGGTCTTCAGCTCAAACAATCCCCAAGCAAACCCAATACCCCACACAGTCAAATAATAACCCTAGAGAGGGCACACCACACAGTCAAGCAAGTACAAGCAGCATACTAATAGTAATAGTAGAATAGGGGAAACCTAGTAATTTCTAAGGGATATATTATCTACCCATAATCCCTATAGTCCCATACCCCAAAAATTCAATCTACAACTCCTAAAAGAATTGACTTAATACACCTATGTTATCTCCTAAACCCTAGTTTTGATCACACTAATCACACCTAAACAAATCATCTAAAATTTTAATCTAAAATCATGAATTAAATTTTATATACAAGCTAAAGTTCTAAGCTAATCAACCTAAAAAGAATGGATCAAAAATGTAAAAGCATCTAATTAAACTAAAATCAACAATATCATGCATTAAACTAAACATTATTCAAACCTATTTAAAAGAAAAATATACTAAAAATATAAAAATAAAATGAAATGCTAATTTTTTTATATGATAATTTTCTTAACAAAAATATGAAAAGGATGCAAAAACAACCATTAAAAAATATGCATTTTTCATTTACTTATGATTTTTTGAAGAATTAAAAAAATGAAAGAAATTAATATGAGTTAAGTTGGTTATGGGGTGCAACAAGTAATTAAATCAGTTAAAACGAGATAATGGGCCAGGCAGTGGGGGCGTGCATAGCAATGGATTATTGAGCCCAGGGTCAGATTTAAATGAAACGCAGCGTATTGCTGCGTAGGATCTCCCTCCAAATTCGTTTGAACGCTGGCCATTAGATCGTACTCTGAGTCAAGGTCAAATGATGGATCCAACGGTCCAGGGTTCGTCTTCAACCTTGGAACCCTAGGGTTTTCAGAAATCACCTCTCCCATGCACGAATTTCATCACCTCTCTTCTCCCTCGTCTCTCCATGAAAACTCACGATGTAAAGAGCAAAATTGCTCTACTTCTTCCCCTCTACACAGCCATGGCATTAGATTCCTCTAAAACTCAATCAAACTTCACACCCGATAGGTATAACATCCTGGTTCCACCATTTTTCACTGCTATCAACCATGCTAATTCCTTCTAATTCTTGCCCTAACACGATCTATAAGCCATGCTGATTATCCCTAGCTATACATCTAATATTATCATGCCATATTCTAGGAGTTCTAAGCCCTAACAGCTTTGGTGCACCAATGGCAACCTCCATGGATTGTCTTCAAACTCAACAGAAATGTTCATCTAACCAATCCTAAACATTCTAACCTAATAATCCTCTATGATTCTAACTAATCTAACCAATTCGATGAGAAAACCAACCTGGTGTAAATGATGAAAACAGTTGTAGAATTCTCTGGATCCAATGCTTGCAATGCTCTGAACTTGCTCAATATACTTGCCTCTTGGTTCTGTATGCAGTAGATCTTGCTCCAATGCCTTGAATCTTGCAATCACAATGTTCTTGCTCCTTGGATGATGAAGTTGGATAGCACGAGTTCTACCTCAATTGAGCCAAATATTGATGGAAATGTGATCTATGAAAGATGTTGATGATGATAGGATCAAGAACTTTGGGAATTGATGAAGATTTGATGGAGTTTGAGATGAATTTGCAAAATGGAAGAATGAAGTGTAACTTGGTATTTTGATCACAATGATTCACCAACCCTTACATGAAGCTACTCAATCCAATATATAGATGACATTAGACCTTTCTAGAATTTTGTAGAAACTTCCCATGCACACTTTCCTTGAATTTTGGATTATGTTACTTCATACATAAGTAACCAAGCATAACTTTCAAATTTTGAACCAAACTCAAAAATCCACTTTTTCCAATGTTCTTAAAACATTTTTTCCAATCAAAATGACCTATAATTTCATCCCATTTGGCCAAATTATGAAAAATCTCAATTTTAGGTCACTTTTTATTCATTAAATTCACCAAATTTGAAACCTTGAGCTATGAGCATTTTCAAACTTTCATGGTAACTTTTCTAGACTTAAAATGTCATTTGGAGAAAGTTTGATGTTGTGAAGTTTTTCATTTGAAGCTTCCTTGTATGATTTTTGGGCATAGGCTTGAAATGACCTGTAATTCTCAAATGACCAAAATACCCTTTGCTTGCCAAGACCATAAGTAGAGTTCCACAAATCATATGAAGGCATACCATACCTTTATAGAAATATAAGACAATGAGGAACAACTCTTATGTTTACCACAAATTCATTTGAAATCTCCTTGAGGGGTAAAAGTTGCTTGGAAGACAAGTAACTTTCACAGACAAAATTTCAGATACCTCAGATGACCTGTAACTTGCAAGGACCATAACTTGAGTTCTATAAATCTCCTTGATGTCTTCCACCACTCAAATTAAAGGTCTTGAGATCCTCTAAAAGTTTCATGTTGACCAAGGATCCATTTGAAGCTTGCATTTTGACTTATCTTTCTTGGAAGTTTTACCTAAACTAGGGGATTTTACACAGAAACCCTAATTTAGAAACTCCTCTTCTTCTTGATTTCTCTTGATTTCTTCTTGGCACAACACTACATCCTTATCTAAATGTCAAATTATGAACCCCACATCTCTCCAATAGACCTTAATACCTTTCAACCAATCATTTGACCTGGGGTTGACCCAGGGTTGACCCAGATGAAACCCTAGTTGACTGTCTTCAACTGCAACTCTTGTGATCACACCAATGACTTGTCTCCCTTGCAAAATGACTTTCTAAGTCCTCTATGATGTCTAGATACCCTCTATGCTCAATTCACAGCTCACAACTTCTTTGATGATATTCAGATCCTCTCAGATAGGAGATAGATGCACTGCTTGATCCATTGACTTCTTTAGCTTTCCAATTCTTTCTGATGGCTTGGATATGCTTGAATTTGAATGATAACCTCTTGATAGGCTCATAGAGATGAGAATAGTACTTGGTCCCTTGTTGGATGACTTGCTATGCTATGCTATGCAGATGATTAGACTATGTACATGACTCTATATGCAAATGCTAATGTAATTGAACCATAAACCAAGTGAAATAGGTTGAGCAAATTTTAGGATGCAACAGCTGCCCCTATTCAAGCGACTTGGACTCGATTGGGTGAAGAGCGAACGGCCTTCAAACATTCGAGGTACGAGGCGGTTGAATACTAAGAACCCGGAAATTTGTCAACCGCAGAAATAAACTGCACCACTGCTTGGGGAACGATATCCATCAACTGAATCTGGTTGTTACAGCAACCAACTGATCCATTATCGACGTGCTGGGGATTATTTTCATTAGCCTGAAAAAGATTTTATCATCGCAGGGGTAGAACTTTGTCCACGTTAGGACGCCTATGTTGTCAACACGAAGAAATCTCAACTAAACTTGTCCACGTGAGGACTCCACCTGCCGTCAACCCGGAAAAATCTCGGCAACTTCGCTGGGGATGACTCGTCTGCATTTCATCAGGAATAAATCGTCCACGTTAGGAATAAACTCTTTCCACGTTAGGAATAACCTTTCCACATTAGGAATACCACCGTCCACGTTAGGAATAAGACTTCGTCTGGATCTGTCCCTGTCAGGACTAAACTTTCCCCATTAGGAATACATTTTTTCCACGTTAGGAATAAACTCTCCACGTTAGGAATGAATCTTTCCACGTTAGGAATCAACTTCTTTCCACATTAGGAATCACATCTTTCCACGTTAGGAATCAACTTCTTTCCACGTTAGGAAACACCTCTTTTTTCCACGTAAGGAATAACCTTCTTTTCTACGTAAGGAATACCATCTTTCCACGTAAGGAATCATCTCTTTCCACGTAAGGAATCACATCTTTCCACGTAAGGAATCATCTTTCCACGTAAGGAATACGTCTCTTTCCACGTAAGGAAACCCATCTTTCCACTTAAGGAATAAACTTCTTTCCACGTAAGGAAACCATCTTTCCACGTAAGGAATCACATATCGTCTTAATTTGTCCACGTCAGGACTCCCATCTCGTCTTGATTTGTCCACGTTAGGACTCACATTGTCTTGATTTGTCCACGTCAGGACTCCCACCTTCAACCCGCTGAGGAAATAAAACTTGTCCACGTCAGGACTCCCGTTTCACCAACACGAAGACAGATAAATTTGTCCACGTCAGGACTCGCGCATCTTATCATCACGAAGAACTATAAACTTGTCCACGTTAGGACACACATTTCACCACTACGAAGGAAGATATCTGCTAGGAATAAATGGTCCACGTCAGGACACCAACATAAAGAGTAATCAATTTTGTCAACGTCATGACTTCACATTCCACCAATACCGAGAAATTGAGTCTGTCCATGTTAGGACTAGCACATCTCATCCACCCGGGGAAATAAATCTGTCCACGTCAGGACTTCACATTCCATCAATTCTGAGAAATCGAACCTGTCCATGTTAGGACTAGCACCTCTTATCAACCCAGGGAAATAAAACTGTCCACGTTAGGACACCCCTTTCTCTAGCACGAAGGAATCCCGCCAATATAGGAATAAATTGTCCACGTCAGGACTCAATTCTCCACTGGTCCCAACCCACAAACTTCTTAGCACTGACGTGACAGCGACTTTAAGGCGGACTCTACTGGAGATATCTGGAAACCAAACTACCGGACGCCTGTTCTGATAACCGGCGGCAGCCTCTGAAATTCTGATTCATGAAACCTTTTGATGCTGACATAACAACAAATTTGAAGGAAGTAATCCGCTGGCCGGACTAGAGACACTTCAACAAGCACCCCTGGTGGGGCAAACAAGAGACATTTACACCAATAACTCTGCTCGGGGACAAAGAGAAATTTAATCTGATAACTCTGTGGGGAACAATGCCACAATAGACATTATCATTGAATGTCTCACGTCGAGATCTTGAATGCTTGGTAATTTATTTGAGCAAGAGCTCCCTCAACCTGTAAGAGAAACAATACTTGAAACAAACAGTTAGCCAACCTGGTTTATGTTTCAGAAATGCATATGTTTGAACATGGCGTAATGCTCCATTCGACATGGAAATGCTACGCTTTTTTTTTTATGCAAGTATGACACTATATGCCGATGCAAATATGACTTGAACTGCTGGGATACAGAAACCACTTCAGCAAAATAAATGCTGAAGACAACGCCAACTCCGCTGGGGGTAGCCAGGTGCTACAGAATTATTCCAGCAAAATAAATGCTGGAAAAGTGAAGCCAACTTAGCTGGGAAATTGGGAACTTATCCGAGCACCTCGTTGAAGTAACACCCTGCTGGGGAATATAACTCTGCTGGGGAATAGCAGATGTGTCACGGTATTCTGACAAAATAAATGCCAGGATACACAACCAACTCTGTCGGGGAGAGTTGTAATCTTCGAATTCCACTGGGAGGGAAGACAACACTTGCTGGAAAGAGAACTCTGCCGGGGACGAAACGATTCTCTTGGGGGAAATCAACTGACTCCGCTGGGGAAGAGTAACTGACCCTACTATGAAGGGTAGACTGTCTGAGTACAGCTCACGAGTTGGAAATATTAATCTTCCGAGGCTAAACCACTCTGCTTGAGATGGGGGAATCCTTTCTGGGGGACACCATACTGTCTGAATACAGTCTACAATCTTGGAAACGCCAAACTCGACTGAAGATGAACGACTTGGCTGGAGAATGTCCTTCGAATAAGCTGCGACTAGCTGGAAAATTTGATCCTTTTTTAGTAAGGAACATTGCTATCTTAGAAGCGCGACCTGCGTGGGGGTCGAGTTTTTCGCTACGAACTTCTGGTTAATACTGCAATCTTTTGATCGTCCCTTTCATACGGCTACGAACCCTGCAACACCACAAACAAGACAAGACAAGTCTACACAACCAAATCTATTCAGGTTAGTGTTAGTGACATTGTTTTCAGTTAATTCAAAGTTTTAGCAATTGTTGGCAAGGGCCAGCGACGTTATACCCATGCTAGTTTCATTAAACCTAGGCGTTTATCATGCACAAAACAGTAAAGAACCAGCATCCAATACTGAATAACATATTTTATTGATTGGGCCCCTAAATGGGTGGAGTTTTGTACAAGGGATGTAACTCCTGAAAAGAGGAAGCTACGCACAACAAATATACAAGTATGCACAAGAAGCATAAATGTAATGACAGATCAAATTTGTACACATGTCGGCAACGGGATGCAGACAAACATCACGAACTGATCCTCCTATGACTCGCCCGACTCTAATGCTTTTCCCGGTATCCACACTTCCAAAGAGATCGTATCTGATAATCGACCCCTCAGGTATATTCTCCCGCACCAATGCTCAATGCAGTATCAAATTCGGACCGCAGTCATTTGCTTTTCAAATCCCTAACTTTTGCGTGAACCGCCCTTTACGGGTTTTCGATTCACCGGGATACCCCTTTTTGTCGAAGCCGCCCAGTGTAGGTTTTCAACTTCGCGGGTGTACATTTTTCAATTTTATCCCTAACTTTTGCCCGAACCTTTCATTCTATTTTTGGTTCGCCAGGATGCCCCATTTTTGCCTGGACTCTCTTTTTCTGTCCAGCGGGTCAATTTCAAGCAAAGTATTTTTTAACTGCGTCCGAATTCACAGGCGACGTAAAGTCTTCACCGTCCATGGTGGACAACAATAAAGCTCCTCCTGAAAAGACTTTTCTGACAACGTATGGCCCTTCATAGTTGGGGGTCCACTTGCCCCTGTGATCTGCCTGCGGCGGGAGAATCCTTTTCAGCACAAGGTCGCCCGTCTGAAAGCTCCGAGGATGTATCTTCTTATCATATGCTTTCTTCATTCGGCTCTGGTACAAACGACCGTATGCTAGAGAAGCTAGCCTCTTCTCATCCATTAAACTCAGTTGGTTCAACCTGTCTTTCACCCATTCTGCCTCGTCTAATTGGACATCTCGCAATACTCTCAGAGAAGGAATCTCGACTTCCAGTGGTAGCACTGCTTCCATTCTGTATACCAACGAGAACGGGGTTGCCCCGATTGATGTGCGTACCGTCGTACGATAACCGTGCAGAGCGAAGGGTAGCATCTCATGCCAATCCTTATAGGTCACTACCATCTTCTGAACGATCTTCTTTATATTCTTATTGGCCGTTTCAACAGCGCCATTCATTTTGGGTCGGTAAGGGGAGGAGTTGTGATGTTCGATCTTGAAATTCTGACAGAGCTCCTTCATCATTTTGTTATTCAGGTTTGAACCGTTGTCAGTGATTATCCGCTCGGGGATTCTATATCTGCAAATGATATCTCTCTTGATGAATCTGGCTACTACCTGCTTAGTCACATTTGCATAGGACGCCGCTTCCACCCACTTGGTGAAGTAATCGATTGCTACCAGAATGAACCGGTGTCCATTAGAAGCTGTCGGCTCGATCTTTCCAATCATATCAATTCCTCACATCGAGAATGGCCATGGTGACGACATCACATTCAGAGGACTCGGAGGCACATGGATCTTATCAGCATAGATTTGACACTTGTGGCACTTCCTCGCAAACTTGAAACAATCAGTTTCCATAGTTAGCCAAAAATAACCTGCCCGCAGCAGCTTCCTCGTCATAGCATA
The DNA here is from genome assembly GCA_963859935.3 of Lathyrus sativus. Taxonomy (NCBI): domain Eukaryota; kingdom Viridiplantae; phylum Streptophyta; class Magnoliopsida; order Fabales; family Fabaceae; genus Lathyrus; species Lathyrus sativus. Next base: position 368,676,472 of record OZ012741.1, read on the forward strand.
CCCACCAGCATGTGTACCAAATGTACCCTCATGTATTTCCTCCATGAGCAACTTTTCCTCTTTTTCGTCCACACAACGCAGCAGCACCAGGTCGTGATTTCTTCTGTATAAGACACCATCCGGATTCAAGTAGAAATTACCCGCCAATCTTCTGAGAGTCTTCTGATCTTGACTGGATGCCCCAGCCGGATACTCTTTGTTCTTCAGGAAATTAAGGATATCAAAATACCATGGTTTATCATCAGAGGCTTCGTCAATAGAAAACATGAAGGCAGGTCTGTCAAGCCGAGAGATAATGATTCTGGGAGCCTCGTTCCAGAAGTTGACTTTGTACATGGAAGACAAAGTGGCCAGGGCGTCAGCCATCTGATTCTCCGCTCGCGGTACATGATGCAATTCAACCTTGTCAAAGAAAGGCAACAATCTCCTCGCATAGTTCATGTAAGGTATCAAATTGGGATGACGTGTCTCCCCTTCCCCTTTTATCTGATTTACCACCAGAGCTGAGTCTCCGTATACGTCCAGATTTTTGATTCGGCTTCTTCAAGCCCCATAATACAAGCTTCGTATTCGGCTTCATTATTGGTAACTGAAAAGGTCAATCGAGCAGTAAACGGGATGTGTGACCCGTGTGGAGTAGTGATGATTGCCCCTATTCCGCTACCGTAAGCGTTTACAGCTCCGTCAAAAATCAACTTCCACTTGGAACCCAATTCTGGTCCTTCGTCTGGAAACGGCTCTTCACAATCTTTCATCTTTAGGTACATGATATCCTCGTCAGGAAAATCAAACCTCATCGATTGGTAATCTTCAATAGGCTGCTCTGCTAAGTACTCAGACAGCACACTCCCCTTTATAGCCTTTTGCGAGACATACTGGATGTCATATTCAGTCAAGACCATCTGCCAACGGGCAATTCTCCCCGATAACGCCTGCTTTTCGAATACATATTTGATAGGATCCATCTTCGAGATGAGCATGGTTGTATGATTCAGCATGTATTGCCTCAAACGCTTAGCGGCCCAGGCTAGCGCGCAACAAGTTTTTTCAAGCATTGAATATCGAGATTCACATTCAGTAAATTTCTTACTCAAGTAATATATTGCATGCTCTTTTCTTCCTGTCTCGTCGTTTTGACCGAGAACACAACCCATGCTTCCCTCAAGAACTGTCAAATACATAATCAAGGGTCTCCCTGCCACTAGGGGTATCAAAATAGGAGGCTCCTGCACATACTGCTTTATTTTATCGAACACCTTTTGACAATTTTCATTCCATGTTACGGCCTGATCTTTTTTCAACAGCTTGAATAACGGTTCACACGTAGCCGTTAGGTGAGATATGAACCGAGCGATGTAGTTCAACCTCCCTAAAAACCCGCGCACCTCTTTCTCTGTTTTAGGCGTCGGCTTCTCTTGTATTGCTTTTATTTTTGCAGGATCGACCTCTATTCCTTTTTCGCTTACGATAAACCCCAGCAGTTTACCCGATCTCACCCCGAAGGTGCACTTGTTAGGGTTCAGTCTCAGCCTGAACTTCCTAAGCCTTTTGAATAACTTCAGCAGATTCACCAAATGCTCTTCCTCCGTCTGGGATTTGGCAATCATATCGTCAACATAAACTTCGATCTCCTTATGCATCATATCATGAAAAAGAGTCGTCATTGCACGCTGATACGTTGCCCCAGCATTCTTCAACCCGAAGGGCATCACTTTGTAACAAAATGTTCCCCAAGGTGTTATGAAAGTTGTTTTCTCCATGTCCTCTGGCGCCATTTTAATCTGATTATAGCCCGAGAAGCCATCCATGAAGGAGAATACGGAGAATTGAGCAGTGTTGTCGACTAGCACATCGATATGAGGAAGTGGAAAATCATCTTTTGGGCTCGCCTTGTTTAAATCCCGGTAATCTACACACATTCTCACTTTACCGTCTTTCTTTGGCACTGGTACAATGTTAGCGACCCACGAGGGATATTTTGTCACAGCTAGGAAACCAGCATCCCACTGTTTTTGAACCTCTTCCTTAATTTTCACTGCCATATCGGGTCTAGTTCTGCGAAGTTTCTGCTTTACCGGCGGGCATTCTTCTTTTAACGGCAGACGGTGCACAACCATATCTGTATCGAGCCCAGGCATGTCTTCATACGACCAAGAGAACACATCACTATACTCTCTGAGCATTTCAACCAGTCTTCGCTTGATGTCGCTATGCAGCGCGGCTCCTATACGGATGTTCTTTTCAACCCCTTCCGACCCCAGGTTAATAATTTCGATGACCTCCTCGTGAGGCAGAATGACTCGTTCTTCTTGCTTCACCAACCAAGACAATTCTTCGGGAACGTCACCATCTTCAACAATCTCTTCTTCGGCCTGAAATACCGGGTGCTCAAAGTCGAGACGAGTCATAGGTGGTTCAATGATGTCATTTGAAAATGTTATCCTGCAAAAGGAATGGTTAAATGCTTCAAAATGCGTATAAAGCGAATAACCGCGTTGCCATTTTATTGTAAAATACAAAACAAGAAAAACAGAGAGTGCAATATTTGTACATGAAAAACGCCTTTTATTTAATGATTAACACGCAATGTTCATAACAGCACAGCCCTAAGCAAATCATGATGCCCCGGGCAAGACACCAGATTGTTCAACAATTAAAAAAACAAAGCATTACTGTTTAAGAGTCACAGGAACAATCTCCTGAATAGACCAATTGCACAATCCTTGTCCTGGCACGCTCGGCTGAATCCAGGCGTCCATATCGCAGTCGCTGTCTCCTTCGTCAGACTCTGAAGCAGCATTGATGGTCTCGTGACATACTCCACTAGCAGTGATGGTTATTGGTCCTCTGAAACGGGGTGTCTGTTGCACCCTAAAATTTTCCCAACCTTATTCACTTGGTTTATGTTTCAATGTCATTAGCATTTGCATATAGAGTCATGTGCATAGTCTAATCATCTGCATAACATAAGCATAGCAAGTCATACAACAGGGGGACCAATCATTATTCTCATCTCTAGAAGCCTATCAAGAGGTTATTATCCCAATTCAATCTCATTCAAGTCATCAGGAAAGAATTTGAAAGCAAAGAGTTCAGCAGATCAAGCCTTGAGTATATCTCCTAACTGAGGGTGTCTGAGGATCAACAAGGGAATTATGAGTTGTGAGTTGAAGGCATGGAGAGTATCTAGACATTATGAGAGACTTAGAAAGTCATTTAAAGAAGGAGACAAGTCATTGATGAGAGCACAAGAGCTATAGCTGAAGGCAGTCAACTAGGGTTTCATCTGGGTCAACCCTAGGTCAACCCTAGGTCAATTGACTGATTTAAGGGGCATTCAAGTCTAGTGGAGAGATGTGGGGTTCATCATTGGACATAGAAAGAAGGATATGGAGATATGCCAAGAAGAATTCAAGATAAATCAAGGAGAAGAGGAGCTTCTAAATTAGGGTTTCTGTGTAAGATCCCCTAGTTTAGGTCAAATTTCCAAGCAAGATAAGTCAAAATGCAAGCTTCAAATGGCTTCTTGGCCAACATGAAACTTGTAGAGGATCTCAAGACCTTTAATTTGAGTGGTGGAAGACATCAAGGAGATTTATAGAACTCAAGTTATGGTCCTTGCAAGTTACAGGTCATCTGAGGTATCTGAAATTTTGTCTGTGAAAGTGACTTGACTTCCAAGCTAGTTTTACCCCTCAAGGAGATTTCAAATGAATTTCTGGTCAACATAGGAATTGTTCCTCATTGTCTTAGCTTTCTAGAATGGTGTGGCATGCCTTCATATGATGTGTGGAACTCAACTTATGGTCTTGGCAAACAAAGGGTATTTTGGTCATTTGTGAATTACAGGTCATTTTAACCTATGTCCAAAACTCATACAAGGAAGCCTCAAATGGAAAAACTTACAACATAAAACTTGCTCCAAATGACATTTTGAGTCTAGAAAGAAGGTCACAAATTGTTGGAAAAGCTCATAACATGAAGTTGCATGATTGGTCAAATTTGAACTAAAATGGCTTATAACTTAAATCAAGTCAAAGTGAAAAATGGTTTGAGAGATTTACAAGTCCAAATGGAGACTTCCCATATATGATTTTGGGTCCAAAACACATTCTAAGAACAATGGTTCAAGTACATTTTTGAGCTTAGTGGAAAAAATCAAAGTTATTTATGGTTACTTGCATTTGAAGAAACATAACCAAAATGGATTCAATTTGGAATGCAAGGGAAGTTGCAAGATGGTTCTAGAAAGTTCATTTGAGCACTATATATTCATGAAATCAGAATTGAGCAAGGGTTGGATTCATTTTTCACCAAAAATTTCCCAAAGTTCTCTCATTCTCCAAGTTGCAAGTTCACTTCAATCTCACAAATTCAGCATCAATTCTCATCAACATTGATCCTCCTACATTTCACCATCATCATGGATCAGAATTGAATCAAAGATTTGGTGGATATTGATCAATTTCGTGCACTTTCATCAACAACATTCAAACTGCAATTTCCATTGGAACTCAAGATCCAAGGCCAAATTCATCAAGGTGTTGCATACAGAATCAAATATAGCAAGAGTAGATCCATATCCAAGCATCAAGGCTCTCAGATCCACGAATTTCATCATCATCCACAAGATTTTGCATCAGGTGCATTTTCTCTGCCATTGCTCGATTTAGTTAGTTTAGCATTAGTTTGTTAGTATAATAATGATGTAGGATGTTAGTAGAGCATTTCTGGTTAATTAGGAGTAGTTTAGTGATAATTCATAACAGGTGCTTGAAACTGTTAGGATTTAGAACTCATAGCATAGTACATTATAATGTTAGTTTGATAGATTAGAATAATCACCATTAGGCATAGAGTAGATTAGTACAGGTTTGAGTGAGAATCTTGATGATGCATACCAGAGTATTTTCATGGAGTCAAGATTTGTCTCGATCGGTTTGAATGATTCATTGGGATTTAGAATGAACTTTGCCCATAGGCTTGTAGAGGGAGAAATTCTGAATGATTTTCATGTTTGGATCGAGTTGAACCGTGGCCTGTAGAAGGAGAACAGAGAGCTTGAACATGATACGTGCATGGTATTTCATGGAAGTTGAAACCCTAGCATAGATCCAAGGTTGAAGACGAAATCCTGATCGTCCATCGCGTGCAAGACCTTTGACCAAAGAAGCAATCCTGCGGCTCTCATTTAAAACAGAATTTTGGAGGGAGAGAATAGAAGCCAAAACGCACCGTTTCATTTATTGAAACGGGCGGGCTTAGTGTGTGTTTCGCTAGTCACACCCCCCAATACTGAGCCCACTGTGAACTGAACGTGATTTCATTTCTATTCTCACCCCCTCCCTCCTTCTCTTGTTTTTTATTTCTTTAATTTTCTTCATATGTCATTAATCTTCTAAAAATCATAACTAAATGAAAAAATATTATTTTTAACTCATTCTTTTTTTAACATTTTCATTAGAATGTCTAGAAAATTATAAAAAAATAAAAATTGCATTTTATTTTTATTTGATATTTTTCCCATATTTTCTAAATAAATGACATTTTGAATAGCTTCATTTCATGCATGATTTTGTTAATTTTTGTTCTACTAGATGCTTTCATATTTTTTGTTCATTCTTTTTAGGTTGCTTAGATGAGATATTGAACTTGTAGAAACAATTTAGTTCCCATTTTTAGAAATTAATTTTAGGTGCTTAATGTGGGCTTGAACAACATGAACAAATTAGGGTTTTTAGGTGATGACTTAGGAGTTTGATTCCTCCCCTTAGGACTTAGGGTTTAACTAGTTTAGTTATGGGACTATAGGGGCTATGGGTAGTTATTAGATCCCTTAGAAAAAGTCAGGATTCCCCTACTGCTATTAATACTCTGTGTATGTCTGATTGACTGGTGTGGTGTGCCCTCTGGGGATTATTGCTTGCTTGCTTGGGTATTGGGATTGTCTGGGAACTTGGGAGAGATGAAGACTTGAGAAGGGGAAGCCATTGGAGATCCAGAGGTTGAAGTTCAACTTCCAGAGTTGAATAGGAGGTTATTGCTAGCAGCTGCTGAGGAGACTAGGGTTTAGGAGCTAGGCAGAGCTCTAGATTAGAAAGCTTGTTTCTCAAACATGGATTGCCTTGTCTGCATCCATTCTTCTCTGTGATTCAGAGTCTCTCTAAGACACTCACCCCCTTCCTTTGGAAGGCTTGGTGATAGTGTCTATGAGATAGAACTCTTGAGAGAAAATGTCTCTTGTGTTAGAAGCAGTCTGTTCACCACCCTTGGTAGTCAACTGATTGCTTAACACCCAATTCACTCTTGTGACTAATCCCTCATCCTGGAGGTTTGAGCTTGAAGAAAAGCCATTGCAGATAGAAGACTGATGAACAAAGCCCTTGCCTGAAGGTCATGAAGATGGAGATCGATGCTTGTTGAAGCCTGTAGCTGATTGGAGATTACTTGAAGCCAGATGTTGATTCAGAGCTGCTGATGCTGTTTCTTTTGCTGTTGTATTTTATTGCTGATGTATTGATTGGTTTTCTGGACTGTATTGTTTGCTGTTTACCCTGCTGGGTTGAAAGTGAAGTCTGTTCACTTTTGCCTATTGTTTTCTAGGTTCGAGGTTGAGTGGGACTCCCTTGCCTCGCTTGTACTGTTGCATCCATGCATTTTACTGCTTTACTGTATATATCTGGTATTGCTTCTGTTCTCGTCTATTCCCTTAGGATCTCTGTTTCTCTCTGCGCAAGAGAGGAGCATGATAGACACTAGGTCTTAACCCATGCATGATAACATTAGGGTAGTTTGTTTCCCTTTCGCAACCGTAGGTTAGAGTTCTGTCTCTTTCTTTCTCAAAACAAACTGAAAAACACAATAAGATTTCAAACACAATAAAAGACACTTCTTCCGTAAAAGAATGTGAACTCATCAAAACGTCATTTTTGTCCGCTTGGACCGCTAATCAGAAAAACCTTTTTCAGAAGGAATAAAATCAATCAAGACAGACTTGTGTCTTCCGTGGCCCGAACTACGTTTGCTCTGATCTTCCATGCTGTGTGGAAGTACGTAGGCATAGGATGCGATATCCTAGCGAGCAACCTTCCCCTCCTTTCCCGTAGGTAGGCGAACTACGTTGACTCTGATTTCTCGTCCCAGGCGGGAATACGTAGGCATAAAGTGCGACACTTTGCCGAGTCATTTTATTTTCATTCTCTTTTCTTTTTTAACCCCTGACCTTTAGAGTAGATAGAATAACAATCCATACCCGAAAACAAGCGTGGATCCCGTCGAGTACGACGGACGTGAGGGGTGCTAATACCTTCCCCTTGCGTAACCGACTCCCGAATCCAGGTTTTGGTTGCGATGACCATACCTTTCCCGTATTGTGCGAGGTTTACTCTGAGCGTTTCCTTTCCCTCCCGTGGGATAAATAACGCGCGGTGGCGACTCTTCTGTTCAGCCGGCGCCGATTTTCGCAGTAGCGACAGCTGGCGACTCTGCTGGGGATCCAACGTCCCCTGGCTGCTAAGGACTGCGATAGTTCTTATGCATTTGGGATCCAACGTCCCTTAAGAGAGTCAATCCTAACGCTTGTTTTCCCGTCGAGGATTTTGTATGGAGTTATTTTATATGTCTAACCTCGTATTTTCAGTTTTATATATTGATTATTGTTGCTGTATCTGGGGTGTGACGGGTGTTCTGATATTGAGAGATAAGCCGGACCTGGGCTTGAGTGCACCTAGAATTAGAGTAGAAATTAGTGGGCGCCCGCTTGCTTTGCTTGCTTTGGTGTCCCATGAAATCTACGCTCAGACGAGGTTCCTCTGGTTGGCCTCCTGCCCCTTCCTTTGGTTGGCGTGGGTTGCTGGTTAGTTGGATTGTCGACTCTGGGGACCGATCATTTGGAAGTTGGCTAAGTGAGGCCTCTTCAGGAATTGATGATGCCACTCCTTCTGGGAATCGTATCATCAACCCTGAAAGTCTGTGACGCCGACGACCGCATAGGATGCCGTACCTTGTGCCAGTTATAGGGCCACCCACCTGTGAGGGGATTCAAGGGTTATGCAGGTAACCAGACCTTCAGACCACCGGTTTGTTTCTTGATCAGGATCTTGGATATTTAGGGAGGGTTCTAAGGTCTGTCAGAGACCAGTTGGTGTGTTCCGAGGTCTGTCAGAGACTATTTGGAGATGTGTTTTGAGGTCTATCAGAGACCAGTGGGAAAAATGATTTGAGGTCTGCCAGAGACCATTCAGGTTATGATTATGGGGTCTATCAGAGACCAGTATTGGAGATTTGTTTGAGGTATATCTGAGACCAGGGCTTGAGGACTTCTGGATGGTCTATCTGAGACCTTTCTTGATTGGGTTCAGGCTATTCAGCTACAGCTTTGGTCCCTGTTGCATGTTACTTGCATTGCATCACTGCATATCCATTACCATTTGCATTTCACTAACGTGTGTCTGTGCTGCAGGCGCATTTGCATTTCCCTAGTTCTAGTACCCAGACTTCTGAGTGTTTGATCATGACTAGCTTAAGGAGAACGGTTGCTTACAAATTGCCTACGCCTGATGTTGTTCCTCTACTTGGGTTGATCTCTCTTGCTGATGAGGGTGTTCGTAGGAGCTTCCGGATGAGCTATGGTAGACTACTGAGATTGGTGTGCAAACCTACAGAGGTAGAATTAGATGGGCTGTATGCTTTGATGCAATTCTACGACCCTGCTTTGAGGTGCTTTACGTTCTCTGACTTTATTATGGGACCAACCCTGGAGGAATACGCTGAGTATGTTGAGCTGCCCGTGCAGAACCAGGTTCCATTCATTCATTATGACGCCAAGCCCAAGCCGGAGGATTTGGCAAAAGCCTTGCATATTGATGCTTCTGAACTTGTGACTACTGTTTCCCGTGGAGTTCCAGGCTTCTCACTCCAATTCTTAGTTGGTAAAGCCCAAGAGTATGCCAAGAGCGGGTGCTGGGTTGCTTTCAATGCTGTGTTGGCCTTGTGCATTTATGGCATAGTACTGTTCCCCAATATACCAGATTTTGTGGACTTCGACGCCTTCTACTTGTTTGCCGCTGGTAATCCTGTACCTACCTTACTCGGAGATCTCTACCACTCACTGCATTACAAGAATGAGAAGGGAAGAGGGAAGAATGTTCATCTGTGTGTACCCTTGTTGAGTAGGTGGTTTGAGAGTCACCTTCCTAAGAGATGATCTGTTGCAGAGACTACAGTCCCAGCTGGTTGGTCAGAGCGCCTGATGAGGCTATCGTCGGAAGATATGGAGTGGTTTGATCGAGACCTGTTGGGATCTGAGCTCATCTTCAGTTGTTCTGGGTACCCTAATGTGCCGTTGATCGGAAGAAAAGGGTGCATCAATTACAACCCTTCTCTATTCATTCGCCAGTTCGGATATGCACTGAAGAATCCACCTCAGGAGGAAGAAGTACAGGAATCTCTGTACTTCACAGGGGATTTGAAGGGGGAGTTACTAGCCAAGCTGCAGCATGCCTGGATGCGTATTAACCGCAAAGGGAAACCACTGTTAGGTAAGAACGATTGCCAGGCCTATGCACCTTACAGGGTTTGGATCCAGGAAAGAGCAAGTCAGTTGAAGATGCCATTTCCAGACGCACCAATCCTTGCTCTTATTCCGGCAGAAGAGCCAACTACTGTTTCTAGGGAGGCGTACGAGCAAATTGTAAGAGAAAAGCCTTAATGAAGATCAACGAAGGGTTAGAGCAAGAGCTAGCTCAAGTACGCAGTGAGAAAAACAAGGCCGTATATGCTTTCCAACAACAGATCGAGCTGTTAAACAGGTTAGGGGCTGAGTTGACTGAGGAAAAGAAAAAGCGCGAACGTCTGGGGCAAGAGTTCAGAAGCTCCCATGACATGCTTGAATCCAAGAAGAAGGCGCTTGACATCGCTCACCGAGAAATCTCCTCTTGCAATAAGACTTGGAATGCTACACTCACCAACAATAAGAAGAGGGAAGATAAGCTGAAGCAGCAAATTTCCGACCTCGAAGAGAAGTTGAAGTCTAGCATCAAGAAGTGTGAGGAGGAAGTGATGACCCGGTATAGTGTCCAGCATGCACTGAACAAGGCAATCAAATCCAGAGATGAAGCAGTGTCTCAGAAGCGAAAGTTAGAAGATTGCTTCGGAGAAGCAACATGGGAAGAAACTGCTGAAGACGTACGACGTGTCCTTAAAAGGAGAAACCAGCTTGTTGAAGGACTGCTTGCTCGACCGAGTCATCCGGAGACCAAGAAGTTGTTAGAGGAGTACCAGACTTTTGGGAGGATTTGATCATTTCATGTAGTAACTTGTATGCTTTATTTGCATAGTGCTGACCATTACCAGGATTGTTGGTTGAGGTCATGCCTTCTTTGTACTCTCAGTGATATTGTACCCTGGGCTTATTGATTCTCCCTGCAATATATGAGGCTTTCTATGATTCAGCTCCGATATTCCTATTGTCAACACTGTCACTGCACCGGCACCTTCGCACTAGAACTGGGGGAATGAACTTCCCTAATGCACAGACACATTGCATTGCATTCATATTGCATTACAGGTAATCTTTGAATAGTGTCTCATTTCCCGCTTTTAACAGGTACTTAACAGGATTGCAGATCAACATCCGCACCGCTATTCTACACGCTCCAATTGTCGAAAAATCATGGACCAAATGCAGAACAAGATGCAAGATGTGCGCGAGAAGCTCGCTCTCTTCATGCAGACCATGGAAGCTATAGCAAAAGGGCAGGAGAATTTGCAGGCCATGGTCCAGCCTCTGTTGGCCCGAAACGCTGGTCATGGTAATGAAGATCATCAGTCTGTCCGGGTCGATACTGCTCATGGGGACGGTACTCCCACGCCAGTGGCTCCGCCTGTAATCAATACACCTGCTGCTAATATCAACAACGCTACCGCTGCTGTGAATGGTAACGTCGGAGTGGGGAATGAGACCGCTGTCCATAATGTTGGGCTGGGTGATGTCAATTTGGGAGATAATCTAGGAGGCAATGGCTTTGCCAATACTGGATTTGGATTCAACGATCAGGGATTCGATAACACTGGGAAGTATGGCTTTAATGCTCAAGGCTTTGGGCAAGATGGTTATGGTATGGTCAATCAGGGTTACGGAGGCTTTGGAAACGGAAACGGTACTGGATTTATGGCTTTTGGTCCTGCTGGAGGTGTCCAAGGGTACGGCAACAGAGGCCGAGGTCCGGGGATGAATCAGATCAGAGCTGGACGTAATAATGGATATGATGGGTACGGAGCTGGAAACGGTATGTGGCAAGAAGATCAGCAGGAGGACGCCTTCTCCGGAGGAGGTTTTGAAGGGCCGATGGATGATTCCCAAAAGATTAGAATGCTGGAAGAGCAGATGAAGGGAGTCTTAAATCAAAGTGCTGTGGGATTGGACATGGCAACAATGGGCTTGGTACCTGGCTTGAGGGTGCCAATTAAATTCAAAGCTCCTGCGTTCGATAAGTACAAAGGAGACACATGTCCGAAAGTGCATGTACGAGCTTATTACAGAAAGATGTCTGCATACTCAACTGATGAAAGAATGCTAATGCATTTCTTTCAGGATAGTCTATCGGGCCCTTCCCTAGAGTGGTACATGGGGTTGGAGCCAACTGATATCAAGACATGGAAGCAATTGGCAGAGGCATTTGTAGCCCACTACAAGTATAACAGCGACTTGGCGCCCAATCGGGTCCAGTTGGTCGGGCTTTCGCAAAAGAAGGGGGAGAGTTTTAAAGAGTACGCGCAAAGGTGGCGCGATATGGCTGCCAGGGTCCGTCCTCCGGTGGAAGATAAGGAAATGAATGACATGTTTGTCGGCACATTCACAGGGCTGTTTCATGATATGCTGTTTCATACGTCTCTGGCCAGTTTTTCAGACCTGATTCTAATGGGAGAAAAGATTGAGCGTAATATTAAGCAAGGAAAGTTCCAAGTCGAGGAATCAACTGCATCTGGCAGTAATAGGAAAGCTTATGGTGGGCGCCGTCAGGGCGAGGCAAGCGCAGTATTTGGAGGCCGAGGCCGGGGCCGAGGCAGGGGACGAGGTCAATATCGTCAGCCGCAGCAGGTGGCGAGTGTTACTATCCCATATCAACAACAACCACTCCAGCAACAACAACCAGTTCAGCAACAGCCAATGCCACAGCAACAGCAGCCTCAGCAGGGGGCACAGCAGGCTCAGCGAAGATTCCAGGGTAGTAAACCGAGAAGAGTGTTTGAGAAGCCTCCCTCAACATATGCCGATTTGTTGCAGACATTGTTGGGATTGAATCTGGTAGAGAAAAGAACTCTGGCACCAATAACGGGAGCTCCCCCGTTCGGCTACGATGCAAACAGACACTGCGAGTTTCATTCTGGAGCCCCGGGTCACGATATAGAAGGTTGCCACGCTTTTAAGCACGTTGTGCAGGATCTTTTGGACAATAAGACTATCAATTTCGGAACGGCAGGTCCGAATATAGTCCAGAAACCCATGCCTAATCATGGGGCAAACGCCGTTCTGACTGAGGAGGGTCTGAATCTTATTATGAATGTTGAAGATTTAAAGACGCCGCTGAGCGAGATAAAGAGCCGACTGTTACAAGGAGGTGTTTACCCAGGATGTAACGAGTATTGCTTAGACTGTTGGACCCTAGCTGGGGGGTGTGAGGATTTGAAGAAAGGCATTCAGGCTTTAATTGATGAGGGCATATTGCAGTTTGATCGAGCGGCAACTGACGAGCCTGCGGGGGCAGTAGTGGATAATCGGAGTGATGTGGCCACGGTAACGATTCCTCGGAAGACGATCACTATTGCAGCACCAGCTCAGCGACCACCGATCACCATAACTAAGGCCGGGCCAATCCCGTACAAGAACACGAAAGCAGTCCCATGGTCATATGGGTTAGAGGTGTATTGTGATGGGATAAAGATTGATGTTAACAAGCAGCCAGCGGAGATTGTGGATAATGTTGTTGGTTCAGGAGGCATGACGAGGAGTGGCAGGATCTTTATATCTCCTGAAGTGGAGGCTGAAAGGCTAGCGAAAGGAAAAGGGAAAGTGGTTGAAAATGTTCCGGTACAAGCAAGTGAAAAAGAAGCAGCATCGAAGGATGTAGAAGAGTTCATGCGCTTGATTCGAAAAAGTGATTACAAGATTGTGGAGCATCTGCAGCAGACACCGTCCAAAATATCTATCTTGTCATTGCTCTTATGTTCAGAAGCTCACAGAAATGCTTTGCTGAAAGTCCTGGACACTTCTTTTGTACCCCAAGATGTCTCCGTAAATCAGCTAGAAGGAGTATTGGCACATGTGAATGCAGGCCACAGTCTGGGTTTCACCGATTTTGACTTGACCCCGAAAGGGAGAGATCATAATATGGCATTACACGTATCTGTTGAGTGTAGAGGATCAGTAATGTCACACGTATTGGTTGACACCGGGTCATCTTTGAATGTGTTACCCAAGAAGGCGATGATGAAGCTGGATGTTCGAGGGATTTTGTGTACACCCAGTGATTTGGTAGTCAGAGCATTTGACGGCACGCGGAGAACAGTCTTCGGATCGATTACCTTGCCTCTGCAAGTGGGGCCGGAAGTGTTTGCAACGGAGTTTTATATCATGGATATACAGCCTGCGTACAGCTGCTTGCTTGGAAGACCCTGGATTCATGGGGCAGGGGCCGTCACGTCTACCCTGCATCAGAAGTTGAAATATATGGTCGGAGACAGTGTAGTCACCGTGTGCGGAGAAGAGGACATCCTGGTCAGCCATCTATCGTCATTTAAATATGTGGAAGTCGACGGGGAGATCCATGAGACACCATGCCAGGCATTCGAAGGTTTGCGCATCAAGGATAAAGGTCCCGGGCCGAGCAAAGTGCCAGAGATAGCTGTCTCATCGTATAAGGAAGCTCAAGCTCTAGTGGAAGCAGGAGAAGCCAAGGGCTGGGGCAAAGTGCTGGACATTCCTGTGAAGATGGACCGGTTCGGACTGGGGTACCAACCGTCGTCATCAACTCCTTCCGTGGGGGCCCCCCGTTTCAGAAAGTCAATTACCATCTCTGCCAGTGGAGTATGTCATGAAACTGTCAATGCTGCTTCGGAGTCTGATGAAGGAGACAGCGACTGTGATATGGATGCCTGGATTCAGCCAAGCACGCCAGGACAAGGACTGTGCAACTGGTCTATTCAGGAGCTTGTTCCTGTGACTTTTAAACAGTAATGCTTTGCTTTATTAATTGTTGAATAATCTGATGTCTTGCCCGGGGCATCGAGATTTGCTTAGGGCTGTGTTGTTATAAACATTGCGTGTTAATCATTAAATAAATGGCGTTTTTTTTCATGTGCAAATACCGTAATCCCTGTCTTTCTTGTTTTATATTTTTCAATAAAATGGCAATGTGGTTACTCGCTTTATACGCATTTTGAAGCACTTAACCATTCCTTTTGCAGGATAACATTTTCAGATGACATCCTTGAACCACCTATGAGTCGCCCCGACTTTGAGCACCCGGTGTTTCAGGCCGAAGAAGAGGTTGTCGAAGATAGCGACGTTCCTGAAGAACTGTCTTGGTTAGTAAAGCAAGAGGATAGAGCCATTCTGCCTCACGACGAGGTCATCGAAATTATCAACTTGGGGTCGGAAGGGGTTGAGAAAAACATTCGTATCGGAGCCGCGCTACAGGATGATATCAAGCGGAGACTGGTTGAAATGCTCCAAGAGTATAGTGATGTATTCGCTTGGTCGTATGAGGATATGCCAGGGCTTGATACAGATATGGTCGTGCATCGCCTGCCATTGAAAGAAGATTGCCCGCCGGTCAAACAAAAGCTTCGCAGAACGCGACCAGATATGGCAATGAAGATCAAAGAGGAGGTGCAGAAACAGTGGGACGCTGGGTTCCTGGCTGTGACGAAGTATCCTTCATGGGTTGCCAACATCGTACCAGTGCCAAAGAAAGATGGCAAGGTTCGAATGTGCGTGGATTATAGAGATTTGAATAAAGCAAGCCCAAAAGACGATTTTCCACTTCCTCACATTGACGTGTTAGTTGATAATACTGCTCAATACTCTGTATTCTCCTTCATGGATGGCTTTTCAGGCTACAATCAAATTAAGATGGCGCCAGAGGATATGGAGAAGACTACTTTCATAACGCCGTGGGGAACATTTTGCTACAAAGTGATGCCCTTTGGTTTGAAAAATGCTGGGGCAACATATCAGCGTGCGATGACGACTCTTTTCCACGACATGATGCATAAAGAGATCGAAGTTTATGTTGACGATATGATTGCCAAATCCCAGACGGAGGAGGAGCATCTGGTGAATCTGTTGAAGTTATTTAAGAGGCTTAGGAAGTTCAGGCTGAGGCTAAACCCTAATAAATGCACCTTCGGGGTGAGATCGGGTAAGCTGCTGGGGTTTATTGTAAGCGAAAGAGGAATAGAGGTCGATCCTGCTAAAATAAAAGCAATTCAAGAAATGCCGACGCCTAAAACAGAGAAAGAGGTGCGCGGGTTTTTAGGGAGATTGAACTACATTGCCCGGTTCATATCTCACCTAACGGCCACGTGTGAACCATTATTCAAGCTGTTAAAGAAAGATCAAGCTGTAACGTGGAACGAAAATTGTCAAAAGGCGTTCGATAAAATAAAGCAGTATTTGCAGGAGCCTCCCATTCTGATACCCCCAGTGGCAGGTAGACCCTTGATAATGTATTTGACGGTTCTTGAGGGAAGCATGGGTTGTGTTCTCGGTCAACACGACGAGACAGGGAGAAAAGAGCATGCAATCTATTACCTGAGTAAGAAGTTTACAGATTGTGAATCTCGATACTCAATGCTGGAGAAAACTTGTTGCGCGCTAGCCTGGGCCGCCAAGCGTTTGAGGCAGTACATGCTGAATCATACAACCATGCTCATCTCGAAGATGGATCCTATCAAATATGTATTTGAAAAGCAGGCGTTGTCAGGTAGAATTGCCCGTTGGCAGATGGTCTTGACTGAATATGATATCCAATACGTCTCGCAAAAGGCTATAAAGGGGAGTGTGTTGTCTGAGTATCTGGCGGAGCAGCCTATTGAAGAGTACCAATCGATGAGGTTTGATTTTCCTGACGAGGATATCATGTACCTAAAGATGAAAGATTGCGAAGAACCGTTGCCAGACGAGGGACCAGAGTTGGGGTCCAAATGGAAGATGATATTTGACGGAGCCGTGAATGCTTACGGTAGCGGGATAGGGGCAATCATCACCACGCCACACGGGTCACACATCCCGTTTACCGCCCGATTGACCTTTGCTGTCACCAACAATGAGGCCGAATACGAAGCTTGTATAATGGGGCTTGAAGAAGCCATTGATTTACGAATCAAACATCTAGACGTATACGGAGACTCAGCTCTGGTGGTGAATCAGATCAAAGGGGAATGGGAGACACGTCAGCCTAATTTGATACATTACATGAATTATGCAAGGAGATTGTTGCCTTTCTTCGACAAGGTTGAATTGCATCATGTACCGCGGGCAGAGAATCAAATGGCTGACGCTCTCGCCACTTTGTCTTCCATGTACAAGGTCAACTTCTGGAACGAAGCTCCCCAAATCACTATCTCTCGGTTGGACAGGCCAGCTTATGTATTTGCTATTGATGAAGCATCTGATGACAAACCGTGGTATTTCGATATCCTTAATTTCCTGAAGAATAAAGAGTATCCGGCTGGGGCATCCAGTCAAGATCAGAAGACTCTCAGGAGATTAGCGGGCAATTTCTACTTGAATCCGGATGGCGTCTTGTACAGAAGAAACCACGATTTGGTGTTGTTGCGTTGTGTAGACGAGAAAGAGGCAAAGCTTCTCATGGAGGAAATTCACGAAGGTACCTTTGGTACGCATGCTGGTGGGCATGCTATGACGAGAAAGCTGCTGAGGGCAGGTTACTTTTGGCTGACGATGGAAACTGATTGTTTCAAGTTCGCGAGGAAGTGCCACAAGTGCCAAATCTATGCTGACAAGATACACGTGCCTCCGAGTCCTCTAAATGTGATGTCATCTCCATGGCCATTCTCGATGTGGGGAATCGATATGATTGGAAAGATCGAGCCGACGGCTTCTAACGGGCATCGGTTCATCCTAGTAGCAATCGATTATTTCACCAAGTGGGTGGAAGCGGCGTCTTACGCGAATGTAACGAAGCAAGTGGTGGCCAGATTCATCAAAAGAGATATCATTTGCCGATATGGGATACCCGAGCGGATAATCACGGATAATGGTTCAAATCTGAACAACAAAATGATGAAGGAGCTCTGTCAGAATTTCAAGATCGAACATCACAACTCCTCTCCTTACCGACCCAAGATGAATGGCGCTGTTGAGGCGGCCAATAAGAATATCAAGAAAATTGTTTAGAAAATGGTGGTGACCTATAAGGATTGGCATGAAATGCTACCTTTTGCTTTGCACGGTTATCGTACGACGGTACGCACGTCAACCGGGGCAACTCCATTCTCGTTGGTATACGGAATGGAAGTGGTATTACCATTGGAAGTTGAGATCCCTTCTCTGAGGGTATTGCGAGACGTTCAGCTGGACGAGGCAGAATGGGTAACGAATAGATTGAACCAACTGAGCTTAATGGACGAGAAGAGGCTAGCTTCCCTAGCATACGGTCGTTTGTACCAGAGCCGAATGAAGAAAGCGTACGACAAGAAGATACATCCGCGAAGCTTTCAGACGGGCGACCTTGTGCTGAAAAGGATTCTCCCGCCGCAAGCAGATCACAGGGGCAAGTGGACCCCCAACTACGAAGGGCCATACGTTGTCAGTAAGGTCTTTTCAGGAGGAGCGTTGTTGTTGTCCACCATGGACGGAGAAGACTTTGTGTCACCTGTGAATTCGGACGCAGTTAAAAAATACTTTGCTTAAAATAGACCCGCTGGACAGAAAAAGAGAGTCCAGGCAAAAATGGGGCATCCTGGCGAACCAAAAACAGAATGAAAGGTTCGGGCAAAAGTTAGGGATAAAATTGAAAAAATGTACACCCGCGAAGTTGAAAACCTACACTGGGCGGCTTCGGCAAAAAAGGGTATCCCGGTGAACTGAAAACCCGTAAAGGGCGGTTCACGCAAAAGTTAGGGATTTGAAAAGCAAATGACTGCGGTCCGAATTCAATGAACATCAATGCGGGAGAATATGTTTGAGGAGCCAGTTATCGGATACAATCTTTTCAGAAGTGGGGATACCGGGAAAGCATTAGAGTCGGGCGAGTCATGGGAGGATCAGTTCGTAGTGTTCATCTGCATCCCGTTGCCGACATGTGTACAAAATTTAATTTGTCAAAGTATTCATGCTTCTTGTGCATACTTGTATATTTGCTTTGTGTAGCTTCCTCATTTCAGGAGTTACATCCCATGTATAAAACTCCGCCCATTCAGGGGCCCGATCAATAAAACACGTTATTCAGTATTTGACACCGTTCTTTACTGTTTTGTGCATGATAAAACGCCTAAGTTTAGTGAAGCTAGCATGAGTATAACATCACTGGCCCTTGCCAACAATTGTTAAAGCTTTGAATTAACTGAGTGTAACGTCACTAACCTGAATTGATTTGATTGCATAGGCTTGTCGTGTCTTGTTTGTGTTGTTACAGGTTTCATAACCATACGAGGAAGATGATCAAAAGATGGCGATAACGAAAGACTTAATCCCCACGCAGGTCATGCATGTTCTTCCTGAAGAAGGATAGAATTCCCCAGCTAGCCGTAGCTTACCCAAAGGGAGCAGAAAAGTTATTCACCCTCAATAGCGTTTGGCGATTCCAAGATCGTAAGGCTGTATTCAGACAGGTTCATCTTTCCCCGCAGGGTCATGCACTCTCTCCCAGCGGAGTCGGTGGATTTCACCCCAAGAGAATCATCCCATCCCCAGCGGAGTTTTCTTTTCAATAGTTTTCATTCCTTCCAGTGGAACTCGAAGATTAAGACTATCCCGAGCAGAGTTGATGGTGGTTCCTGTCATTTATTTTGTCAGAGATACTGTGTAATATCAGTTCACTCTCCAGCAGAAATCCAATCGTACTGTGCACATCTGCTATTCCCCAGCAAAGTTATATTCCCCAGCAGGGGGTTACCTCAATAGGGTGTTTGGTTTGAGTTCCCAATTTCCCAGCAGGGTTGACTTCACCCTTCCAGCATTTATTTTGCTGGAATAATTCTGTAGCATCTGGCTATCCCCGGCGGAGTCGGCATTATCCTTCCAGCATTTATTTTGCTGAAGCAGTTTCTGTACTCTAGCAGCTCAGGTGGAGAGAACTCTTGCTCAAATGAACTACCAAACAGGCAAGATCTCGGCATGAGGCATCCAAGGATAATGTCAGTTTCGACAGTATTCCCCACAGAGTTACCAGGATAAATTTCTCTTTATTCCCAGGCAGAATTAGTTGTCGTCAGGGGTTCCATGAATCAGAATTTCAGAAGTGGCCTCCGGGCATCAGAACGGGCATCCGGTAGTTTGGTTTCCAGATATCCCCAGTAGAGTCCGCCTCAAAGTCGCTGTCACGTCGGTGCTAAGAAGTTTGTGGGTGAGGATCATTGGAGAACTAAGTCCTGACGTGGACAATTTATTCCTATATTGACGGGATTTCTTCAGAAGTGGGCGTCCTAACGTGGACAGGTTTATTTCCCCGGATTGGTGAGGTGTGTTAGTCCTAACGTGGACAGATTCGGGTTCTCGAAATTAGTGGAATGGGAGGTCATGACGTTGACAAAAGTGATTACTCTTTGTGTTGGCGCCCTGACGTGGACAGATCAGACAAGCGTGTGAGTCCTTACGTGGACAAGTCTTATTTCCTCAGCGGGTCGAAGACGCCTGAGTCCTTACGTAGACAAATCAAGACGAGATCAGTGTCCTGACGTGGACAAGTCAAAGAAATTATTATTATTCCTAACGGGGAGAAGTGGGTCCTAACGTGGACGATGTAGTCCTGACGCGGACATATCAGAAGAGGATTCCTTACGTGGAAAGAGGTGATTCCTAACGTGGAAAGAGGGGAGTCCTTACGTGGACAGATTAAGATGGCATTCCTTACGTGGAAAAATGTAGTCCTGACGCGGACAAATCGGAAGGAATTGGTTGCCTTATGTGGAAAAGTTATGTTTCCTTGCGTGGAAAACGGATAGCATTCCTTACATGGAAAGAGGCTTGTATTCCTAACATGGAAAGAAAGAGTGTATTCCTGACGTGGAAGGGGTTTAGTTCTGATGTGGACAGACTCAAAAGAAGATTTATTCCTTACGTGGAAAAATTGGGGTCCTTACGTGGACAGATTCAAGATTCCTGACGTGGGAGAATGATGTACTCCTTACGTGGAAAGTTGAGTCCTGACGTGGACAGGTTCAGAACCAAAGTTGAATTCCTTACGTGGAAAGATTGGAGTCCTGACGCGGACATGTCAAGTGGTATTGGAGTCCTTACGTGGACAGATTGATATAGTTCTCCTTATGAGGAAAGAAGATTGCCTCCTGACGTGGAAAGATGAAAGGGTTAGTCCTGACGTGGACAGATACAGAAGAAATGATTCCTAACGTGGACAGGTGTTACTCCTAACGTGGAAGAGTTTTATTCCTAACGTGGACGATTCGGTTTATGGAAATACAGACGAATTATCCCCAGCGGAGTTGCCGAGATTTTTCTGGGTTAACAGCAAGTGGAGTCCTAACGTGGACAGGTTCTAGTTGAGATTTCTTCGTATCGATGACAGACAGAGTCCTAATATGGACAAGCAAGCAATCTGTTATGACAGAATCCTCTTCAGAACGATGAAGACAATCCCCAGCACGGTCGCACGAGATCAGTGGGTTACTGTAACAGTCAGATTCAGTGGATGAATGTCGTTCCCCAAGCAGTGGCGCAGTTTATTTCTGCGGTTGGCAAATTTCTGGGTTCCTAGTATTCAACCGTCTCGTACCGCGAATGTCTGAAGGCTCCGGGCTCTTCACCCAATCGGGTCCAAGTCGCTTGAATAGGGGCAGCTGTTGCACCCTAAAATTTGCCCAACCTTATTCACTTGGTTTATGTTTCAATGTCATTAGCATTTGCATATAGAGTCATGTGCATAGTCTAATCATCTGCATAGCATAAGCATAGCAAGTCATACAACAGGGGGACCAATCATTATTCTCATCTCTAGAAGCCTATCAAGAGGTTATTATCCCAATTCAATCTCATTCAAGTCATCAGGAAAGAATTTGAAAGCAAAGAGTTCAGCAGATCAAGCCTTGAGTATATCTCCTAACTGAGGGTGTCTGAGGATCAACAAGGGAATTATGAGTTGTGAGTTGAAGGCATGGAGAGTATCTAGACATTATGAGAGACTTAGAAAGTCATTTAAAGAAGGAGACAAGTCATTGATGAGAGCACAAGAGCTATAGCTGAAGGCAGTCAACTAGGGTTTCATCTGGGTCAACCCTAGGTCAACCCTAGGTTAATTGACTGATTTAAGGGGCATTCAAGTCTAGTGGAGAGATGTGGGGTTCATCATTGGACATAGAAAGAAGGATATGGAGATATGCCAAGAAGAATTCAAGAGAAATCAAGGAGAAGAGGAGCTTCTAAATTAGGGTTTCTGTGTAAGATCCCCTAGTTTAGGTCAAATTTCCAAGCAAGATAAGTCAAAATGCAAGCTTCAAATGGCTTCTTGGCCAACATGAAACTTGTAGAGGATCTCAAGACCTTTAATTTGAGTGGTGGAAGACATCAAGGAGATTTATAGAACTCAAGTTATGGTCCTTGCAAGTTACAGGTCATCTGAGGTATCTGAAATTTTGTCTGTGAAAGTGACTTGACTTCCAAGCTAGTTTTACCCCTCAAGGAGATTTCAAATGAATTTCTGGTCAACATAGGAATTGTTCCTCATTGTCTTAGCTTTCTAGAATGGTGTGGCATGCCTTCATATGATGTGTGGAACTCAACTTATGGTCTTGGCAAACAAAGGGTATTTTGGTCATTTGTGAATTACAGGTCATTTTAACCTATGTCCAAAACTCATACAAGGAAGCCTCAAATGGAAAAACTTACAACATCAAACTTGCTCCAAATGACATTTTGAGTCTAGAAAGAAGGTCACAAATTGTTGGAAAAGCTCATAACATGAAGTTGCATGATTGGTCAAATTTGAACTAAAATGGCTTATAACTTAAATCAAGTCAAAGTGAAAAATGGTTTGAGAGATTTACAAGTCCAAATGGAGACTTCCCATATATGATTTTGGGTCCAAAACACATTCTAAGAACAATGGTTCGAGTACATTTTTGAGCTTAGTGGAAAAAATCAAAGTTATTTATGGTTACTTGCATTTGAAGAAACATAACCAAAATGGATTCAATTTGGAATGCAAGGGAAGTTGCAAGATGGTTCTAGAAAGTTCATTTGAGCACTATATATTCATGAAATCAGAATTGAGCAAGGGTTGGATTCATTTTTCACCAAAAATTTCCCAAAGTTCTCTCATTCTCCAAGTTGCAAGTTCACTTCAATCTCACAAATTCAGCATCAATTCTCATCAACATTGATCCTCCTACATTTCACCATCATCATGGATCAGAATTGAATCAAAGATTTGGTGGATATTGATCAATTTCGTGCACTTTCATCAACAACATTCAAACTGCAATTTCCATTGGAACTCAAGATCCAAGGCCAAATTCATCAAGGTGTTGCATACAGAATCAAATATAGCAAGAGTAGATCCATATCCAAGCATCAAGGCTCTCAGATCCACGAATTTCATCATCATCCACAAGATTTTGCATCAGGTGCATTTTCTCTGCCATTGCTCGATTTAGTTAGTTTAGCATTAGTTTGTTAGTATAATAATGATGTAGGATGTTAGTAGAGCATTTCTGGTTAATTAGGAGTAGTTTAGTGATAATTCATAACAGGTGCTTGAAACTGTTAGGATTTAGAACTCATAGCATAGTACATTATAATGTTAGTTTGATAGATTAGAATAATCACCATTAGGCATAGAGTAGATTAGTACAGGTTTGAGTGAGAATCTTGATGATGCATACCAGAGTATTTTCATGGAGTCAAGATTTGTCTCGATCGGTTTGAATGATTCATTGGGATTTAGAATGAACTTTGCCCATAGGCTTGTAGAGGGAGAAATTCTGAATGATTTTCATGTTTGGATCGAGTTGAACCGTGGCCTGTAGAAGGAGAACAGAGAGCTTGAACATGATACGTGCATGGTATTTCATGGAAGTTGAAACCCTAGCATAGATCCAAGGTTGAAGACGAAATCCTGATCGTCCATCGCGTGCAAGACCTTTGACCAAAGAAGCAATCCTGCGGCTCTCATTTAAAACAGAATTTTGGAGGGAGAGAATAGAAGCCAAAACGCATCGTTTCATTTATTGAAACGGGCGGGCTTAGTGTGTGTTTCGCTAGTCACACCCCCCAATACTGAGCCCACTGTGAACTGAACGTGATTTCATTTCTATTCTCACCCCCTCCCTCCTTCTCTTGTTTTTTATTTCTTTAATTTTCTTCATATGTCATTAATCTTCTAAAAATCATAACTAAATGAAAAAATATTATTTTTAACTCATTCTTTTTTTAACATTTTCATTAGAATGTCTAGAAAATTATAAAAAAATAAAAATTGCATTTTATTTTTATTTGATATTTTTCCCATATTTTCTAAATAAATGACATTTTGAATAGCTTCATTTCATGCATGATTTTGTTAATTTTTGTTCTACTAGATGCTTTCATATTTTTTGTTCATTCTTTTTAGGTTGCTTAGATGAGATATTGAACTTGTAGAAACAATTTAGTTCCCATTTTTAGAAATTAATTTTAGGTGCTTAATGTGGGCTTGAACAACATGAACAAATTAGGGTTTTTAGGTGATGACTTAGGAGTTTGATTCCTCCCCTTAGGACTTAGGGTTTAACTAGTTTAGTTATGGGACTATAGGGGCTATGGGTAGTTATTAGATCCCTTAGAAAAAGTCAGGATTCCCCTACTGCTATTAATACTCTGTGTATGTCTGATTGACTGGTGTGGTGTGCCCTCTGGGGATTATTGCTTGCTTGCTTGGGTATTGGGATTGTCTGGGAACTTGGGAGAGCTGAAGACTTGAGAAGGGGAAGCCATTGGAGATCCAGAGGTTGAAGTTCAACTTCCAGAGTTGAATAGGAGGTTATTGCTAGCAGCTGCTGAGGAGACTAGGGTTTAGGAGCTAGGCAGAGCTCTAGATTAGAAAGCTTGTTTCTCAAACATGGATTGCCTTGTCTGCATCCATTCTTCTCTGTGATTCAGAGTCTCTCTAAGACACTCACCCCCTTCCTTTGGAAGGCTTTGTGATAGTGTCTATGAGATAGAACTCTTGAGAGAAAATGTCTCTTGTGTTAGAAGCAGTCTGTTCACCACCCTTGGTAGTCAACTGATTGCTTAACACCCAATTCACTCTTGTGACTAATCCCTCATCCTGGAGGTTTGAGCTTGAAGAAAAGCCATTGCAGATAGAAGACTGATGAACAAAGCCCTTGCCTGAAGGTCATGAAGATGGAGATCGATGCTTGTTGAAGCCTGTAGCTGATTGGAGATTACTTGAAGCCAGATGTTGATTCAGAGCTGCTGATGCTGTTTCTTTTGCTGTTGTATTTTATTGCTGATGTATTGATTGGTTTTCTGGACTGTATTGTTTGCTGTTTACCCTGCTGGGTTGAAAGTGAAGTCTGTTCACTTTTGCCTATTGTTTTCTAGGTTCGAGGTTGAGTGGGACTCCCTTGCCTCGCTTGTACTGTTGCATCCATGCATTTTACTGCTTTACTGTATATATCTGGTATTGCTTCTGTTCTCGTCTATTCCCTTAGGATCTCTGTTTCTCTCTGCGCAAGAGAGGAGCATGATAGACACTAGGTCTTAACCCATGCATGATAACATTAGGGTAGTTTGTTTCCCTTTCGCAACCGTAGGTTAGAGTTCTGTCTCTTTCTTTCTCAAAACAAACTGAAAAACACAATAAGATTTCAAACACAATAAAAGACACTTCTTCCGTAAAAGAATGTGAACTCATCAAAACGTCATTTTTGTCCGCTTGGACCGCTAATCAGAAAAACCTTTTTCAGAAGGAATAAAATCAATCAAGACAGACTTGTGTCTTCCGTGGCCCGAACTACGTTTGCTCTGATCTTCCATGCTGTGTGGAAGTACGTAGGCATAGGATGCGATATCCTAGCGAGCAACCTTCCCCTCCTTTCCCGTAGGTAGGCGAACTACGTTGACTCTGATTTCTCGTCCCAGGCGGGAATACGTAGGCATAAAGTGCGACACTTTGTCGAGTCATTTTATTTTCATTCTCTTTTCTTTTTTAACCCCTGACCTTTAGAGTAGATAGAATAACAATCCATACCCGAAAACAAGCGTGGATCCCGTCGAGTACGACGGACGTGAGGGGTGCTAATACCTTCCCCTTGCGTAACCGACTCCCGAATCCAGGTTTTGGTTGCGATGACCATACCTTTCCCGTATTGTGCGAGGTTTACTCTGAGCGTTTCCTTTCCCTCCCGTGGGATAAATAACGCGCGGTGGCGACTCTTCTGTTCAACCGGCGCCGATTTTCGCAGTAGCGATAGTGTCCCCATAGCAGGTGTTGATGACGACGGTTGATATCCCAGCCCAAACCGGTCCATCTTCACGGGAATATCCAGCACTTTGCCCCAGCCCTTTGTCTCACCGGTCTCTACTAGAGCTTGAGCTTCCTTATATGACGAGACGGCTATCTCCGACGCTTTACTCGGCCCGGGACCTTTGTCTTTGACGCGCAACCCTTCAAATGCCTGACAGGGGGTTTCGTGGATCTCGCTGTCGACCTCCACATACTTGAATGATGACAGATGGCTGACCAGTATATCCTCTTCTCCACATACAGTGACCACGCTGTCTCCTACCATGTATTTCAACTTTTGATGCAAGGTAGACGTGACTGCCCCAGCCCCATGAATCCAGGGTCGTCCGAGAAGGCAGTTGTATGCTGGCTGGATGTCCATGATATAAAATTCAGTTGCGAAAACCTCCGGCCCCACCTGGAGAGGTAATGTTATGGATCCAAAAACTGTTCTCCGCGTGCCATCAAATGCCCTGACCACCAAGTCACTGGGCGTGCACAGGATTCCCCTGACATCTAGTTTCATCATCGCTTTCTTGGGCAGTACGTTTAAGGATGATCCGGGGTCTACCAGTACATGAGACATGACTGAACCTCTACATTCCACAGAGACGTGCAACGCCATATTATGCTCTCTCCCCTTCGGGGTTAAATCAAAATCGGTAAAGCCCAAGCTATGGCCTGCATTCACATGCGCTAACACCCCCTCCAGCTGATTCACGGAAACATCTTGGGGTACGAAGGAAGTATCCAGGACTTTCAACAATGCGTTTCTGTGAGCTTCAGAACACAGTAGCAACGACAGTATAGATATTTTTGACGGCGTCTGTTGCAGATGCTCAACAATCTTATAATTGCTTTTACGAATCAAGCGCATGAACTCTTCCACATCCTTCGATGTCGTTTCTTTTCCGCTTGCCTGCACAGGGACAGTCTCACTCATCTTTCCCTTTCCCTTCGCCAGTCTTTCAGCCTCTACCTCAGGCGATATGAAGATTCTCCCACTCCTTGTCATACCTCCGGTACCAACAAAATTGTCTACAGTCTCAGCTGGCTGCTTATTAACATCAATCTTTACCCCATCACAATAGACTTCCAAACCATAGGACCATGGGACTGCCTTAGTGCTCTCGTACGGGATTGGTCCGGCCTTGGTGATAGTGATCGGCGGTCGCTTGGCCGGCGCCGTTATAGTGATTGTCTTTCGAGGAATCGTCACAGTAGCCACATCACTTTGCTTGTCTGCTAATACCCCTGCAGGTTCTTCAATTGCTGCTCGGTCAAACTGCAATATGCCTCCATCGATTAAGGCCTGAATACCTTTCTTTAAGTCATCACAACCCCCAGCTAGGGTCCAGCACTCTAAGCAATACTCATCACATCTTGGATACACCCCACCTTGCAATAATCTGCTCTTTATCTCGCTCAACAGTGTCTTTAAGTCGTCGACATTCATAATCAAATTCAAACCCTCCTCAGTTAAAATGGCGTTTGCCCCATGGTTAGGCATGGGCTTTTGCACTATATTCGGACCCGCCGTTCCAAAATTGATAGCCTTACTATCCAATAGATCCTGCACTACATGCTTGAACGCATGGCAACCCTCTACATCGTGGCCCGGAGCCCCAGAGTGGAATTCACAGTGCCTGCTTGCATCATAACCATACGAAGGAGTGCCTGTTATTGGCGCCAGAGTTCTCTTCTCTACCAAGTTCAACCCTAGTAGTGTCTGTAACAAATCTGCATACGTTGAAGGAGACTTTTCAAACACTCTCCTTGGTTTACCCCCCTGGAATCTGCGCTGGGCCGGCTGTGCCCCCTGTTGTAGCTGTTGTTGCTGTTGTTGTTGTTGTTGAAATGGTTGTTGCTGAAACGGTATAGTAACGCTTGCCACCTGCTGCGGCTGATTGTACTGGTTTCGACCTCTGCCCCGGCCTCTGCCTCGGCCCCCAAACACTGCGCTCGCATCGCCCTGACGGTGCCCACCAAAAGCTCTTCTATTATTGCCAGTCGAAGTGGATTCCTCAGCCTGGAATCTTCCCTGCTTAATGTTACTTTCAATCTTTTCTCCCATCAGGATTAAGTCTGAGAAACTGCCCAAAGAAGTGTGAAACAACTTGTCATAAAACATGCCGGTGAATGTTCCTATGAACATGTCATTCATTTCCTTGTCCTCTAGAGGAGGATGAACTCTAGCAGCCATGTCGCGCCATCTCTGCGCATACTCTTTGAAGCTCTCACCCTTTTTCTGGGACAACCCCTGCAATTGGACCCGATTGGGTGCCAAGTCACTGTTATACTTATAGTGAGCTACAAATGCTTCCGCCAGCTGCTTCCATGTCTTTATATGAGTTGGTTCCAATCCCATATACCACTCGAGGGAAGGACCAGACAAGCTATCTTGAAAGAAATGCATTAGCATCCTCTCATCGTTAGAATACGCAGACATCCTTCTGTAATATGACCGCACATGCACTTTTGGACAGGTGTCCCCTTTATACTTGTCAAACGTAGGAGCTTTGAATTTGATTGGCACCCTCAAGCCAGGCACCAGACCCATTGTTGACATATCTAAGCCCACAACACTTTGATTTACGACCCCCTTCATCTGCTCCTCTAGCATTCTGATCCTCTGGGAGTCATCCATAGGCCCTTCGAAACCTCCCCCGGAAAAAGCGTCCTCTTGCTGATCCTCTTGTCACATACCATTCCCAGCTCCATACCCATCGTATCCGTTGTTCCGGCCAGCTCTAATCTGATTCATGACCGGGCCTCGCCCTCTGTTACCGTATCCCGGAGCAACTACAGCAGGCCCAAAAGTCATTAGCCCAGTGCCATTTCCATTTCCGAATCCTCCATAACCCTGGTTATTCATACCGAATCCGTCCTGCCCGAAGCCTTGAGTATTGAAACCGTACTTCCCAGCATTATCTAACCCCTGGTCATTGAAACCAAATCCAGCATTACCGAAGCCATTGCCTCCCATATTATCACCCAGGTTAACATCTCCAATCCCAACATTGTTAACGATAGTCTCGTTCCCAATTCCAACGTTACCGTTCCCGGCAACAGTGTCGTTGTTGACATTAACAGCAGGTATGTTGACTACAGGTGGAGCCACTGGTGTGGGGGTACCATCCCCATGAATAGTGTTGACTCGCACAGACTGATGATCCTCATTTCCATGCCCAGCATTTCTGACCAACAGAGGCTGCACCAAGGCTTGCAAATTCTCCTGACCTTTCGCAATAGTCTCCATTGTCTGCATGAAGAGCGCCAGCTTCTCACGCATATCTTGCATCTCATTCTGCATTTGATCCATGATTCTTCGGCAGTTGGTGCGAGTGGAGTATCGGTGCGGGCGCTGATCTTCAATCCTGAAAAGACCCGGTACAGTGCAGGAAATGAGATACCATTCAATAATCACATGTAATGCAATATGAATATGAATGCAATGCAACATGTGTCTGTGCATTAGGGAATATCATTCCCCGATTCTAGTGCGAATGTGCCGGTGCAGTGACAGTGCTAGTAATACGGTGATCGGAGCCGAATCAAAGAAAACCTCGTATATTGCAGAGAAATCCATTAAGCCAAGAATACAATATCACTGAGTACAATAAGAAGGCATGACCTCAACCAACAATCCTGGTGATGGTCAGCACTATGCAAGTAAAGCATACAAGTTAATACATGAAACGATCAAGTACTCCCATAAGCCCGGTACTCTTCTATTAACTTCTTGGTCTCTGGATGGCTTGGTCGGGTAAGCAGACCCTCGACAAGCTGGTTTCTTCTCTTGAGAACACGTCGCACGTCACCAGCGGTTTCTTCCCATGCCCCTTCTCCGAAGCGATCCTCTAGTTTCCGCTTCTGAGACACAGCTTCGTTCCTGCCTTCGATGGCCTTGTTCAATGCATTCTGGAGACTATACCTGGTCATCACCTCTTCTTCGTACTTCTTAATGCTAGCCTTCAACTGCTCTTCGAGGTCGGAAATTTGCTGCTTCAGTTTGTCTTCCCTCTTTTTGTTGTTGGTTAGCGTAGCATTCCAAGTCTTGTTACAAGAAGAGATTTCTCGGTGAGCGGCGTCAAGTGCTTTCTTTTTGGACTCCAGCATGTCATGGGAGCTTCTAAACTCTTGCCCCAGACGTTCGCGCTTCTTTTTCTCCTCAGTCAATTCAGCACCTAGCCTGTTTACTAGCTCGACCTGCTGTTGGAAAGAGTGCACGACCTTGTTTTTCTCGCTGCGCATCTGAGCCAGTTCTTGTTCTAACCCTTCATTGATCTTCATCAAGGCTTCTTTTTCTTTAACAACTTGCTCGTAGGCCTCCCTCGTAACAGTGGTTGGTTCTTCCACCGGAATATGAACAGGGACTGGTGCATCTGGGAATGGCATCCGCAACTGTCTCGCTCTCTCCTGGATCCAAACTTTGTAGGGTGCATAAGCCTGACAATCATTCTTCCCTAACAGTGGCTTCCCTCTTCTGTTAATACGCATCCATGCGTGTTGAAGCTTAGCTAGTAACTCTCCATTCAAATCACCGGTGAAGTACAGAGATTCCTGTACTTCTTCCTCCTTTGGTGGGTTCTTCAACGCATATCCGAACTGGCGAACGAACAGAGACGGGTTGTAATTGATACACCCTTTTCTCCCTAACAAAGGAACATTAGGATACCCAGAACAACTGAAAATAAGCTCAGACCCCAACAAGTCTCGGTCAAACCACTCAATGTCTTCGGAAGATAGTCTCATCATGCGCTCTGGCCAATCAGTTGTAGTTGCACTATCCACAAAAGGTCCCTTCAGGGGAAGATGACTCTTAAACCACATGTTCAACAACGGCGCACAACAGTAAACAGTCTTTCCCCTTCTATTTTCATTTTTGTAGTGCAATGAATGATAGAGATCTCCAATCAAAGTGGGCACCGGGTTGCCAGCAACAAACAGATGGAAAGCGTCCAAGTCCACAAAATTGGGTAAGTTGGGAAACAGCACTATTTCGTAAATGCATAGAGCTAAGATAGCGTTAAAGACTATCCAGCACCCGCTCTTGGCATACTCTTGAGCTTTGCCAACCAGAAAATCAAGGGAGAAACCTGGAACCCCAAGCCAAGAAGTCACTAATAGTTCAGCAGCATTCATGTGCAAGGCCTTAGCTAAGTCCTCCAACTTGGGCTCAGCGGCAGAGTGAATAAAGGGAACCCTATTCTGTACCGGTAGCTCAGTAAACTCTACATACTCTTCAATGGTAGGCCCCAAAATAAAGTCAGCAAACGTGAAACATCTCAATGTCGGGTCATAGAATTGCATCAAGGTGTACAGCCCATTCATCTCAACAGCAGTTGGCTTGCAGACCAGTCTCAACAATCTTCCATGACTCATCCTGAAACTTCTCCTAACCTCCTCATCAGCAAGAGACATCAGACCAAGTAAGGGAGTAATGTCAGGTGTAGGTAACTTATACGCAATTGTCTTTCTCAAACCAGCCATGATCAATAAGCAGAAGTCCGGGCACTAGAACCAGGGAATATGCAAATGCACCTGCAGCACAGACACACGTTAATGGGATGCAATGATAATGATTATGCAAACAATGCAATGCAATTACATGCAACAGGGACCAAATGCTATGGCTGAGAAGCCTGAACCATATCAAAAGTCTCAGATAGACCCTCCAGAATTCCTCAAACTTTGGTCTCAGATAGACCCAATACAAAGCTCCAACACTGGTCTCTGACAGACCCCACAACATAACTCTGACTGGTCTCTGATAGACCTCATATCATAACTCCAACTGGTCTCTGACAGACCTCACAACTGTCCATAAATACCCAGAATCTCAGATCAAGAAACAAGCCGGTATCTAAAGGTCTAGTTACCTGCATAACCCCAAAACCCTCTCACAGGTAGGTGTCCTAGTAACTGACAAAGGTATGGCATCCTATGCGGTCGTCGGCGTCACAGACTTTCAGGGTTGATGATACGATTCCCAGAAGGAGTGGCATCATCAAATCCTGAAGAGGCCTCACTTAGCCAACTTCCAAATGATCGGTTCCCGGAGTCGACGATTCAGCTAACCAACAACCCCTTCGACCCAAAGGGTAGAAAAAGAAGTCAACCAGAAGAACCTCGTCCGAGTGTAGATTTCGTGAGACACTAATGCAAGCAAAGCCGGCACGCGCCCACTACTTTCTACTCTAATTCTAGGTGCACTCAAGCCCAGGTCCGGCTTATCTCTCAATCATAGAATCACCCATCACACCCCAATACAACAATAATAACAATAATATAATGCTGAAAGTAAATGACAGAAAAAATAAATCCATACAAAATCCTTGACGGGAAAACAAGCGTTAGGATTGACTCTCTTAAGGGACGTTGGATCCCAAATGAATAAGGAACTATCGCAGTCCTTAGCAGCCAGGGGACGTTGGGTCCCCAGTAGAGTCGCCAGTTGTCGCTACTGCGAAAATCGGCGCAGGCTGAACAGAAGAGTCGCCACCGTGCGTTATTTATCCCACAGGAGGGAAAGGAAACGCTCGAGGTAAACCTACCGCAAAACGGGGAAAGGAATGGTCATCGCAACCAAATCCTGGGTTCGGGAGTCGGTTACGTAAGGGGAAGGTATTAGCACCCCTCACGTCCGTCGTACTCGAAGGGATCCACGCTTGTTTTCGGGTATGGATTGTTATTCTATCTACTCTACAGGTCAGGGATTAAAAGAAAAGAAAATGACTCGGCAAAGTATCGCACTTTATGCCTACGTATTCCCGTCTGAAACGAGAAATCAGAGTCAACGTAGTTCGCCTACCTACGGGAAAGGAGGGGAAGGTTGCTCGCTAGGATATCGCATCCTATGCCTACGTACTTTCATACAGCATGAAAGATCAGAGCAAACGTAGTTCGGGCCACGTACGACACAAGTCTGTTTTGATTGCTTTTATCTCCTTCTGAAAAAGGGTTTTTCTGATTACTGGTCCCAGCGGACAAAAATGACGTTTTGATGAGTTCACATTCTTTTACGGAAGAAATGTCTTTTATTGTGTTTGAAATCTTATTGTGTTTTTCTGTTTGTTTTGAGAAAGAAGAGACAGAACTCTAACCTACAGTTGAAAAGGGAATCAAACTAACCTAATGTTGTCATGCATGGGTTAAGACCTAATGTCTATCATGCTCCTCTCCTGCGCAGAGAGAAACAGAGATCCTAAGGGATAAACGGAAACAGAAACAATAGCATATACAATAAAGCAGTAAAATGCATGGATGCAGCAATACAAGCGAGGCAAGGGAGTCCCACTCAACCTCGAACCTAGAAAACAACATGCAAAAGTGAACAGAATTCACTTTCAACCTAACAGGTTAAACAGCAAACAATACAGTCAGGGAAAACCAATCAATACATCAAGAATTAAACAGCTAAAAGAAACAGCAACAGTAGCTCTGCACCAACATCCGCCTTCAAGTCATCATCAAACAACTACAAGTTTCAAGCAAGCATCAGTCTTCACCTTCACAGCCTTCAGTCAAGGTCTCTATCATCAGTCTTCAATCTGCAATGGCTTTTCTTCAAGTCTCAATCTCCAAGATGAATATCAGTCAACAAGATGAAGTGAATGTTAAACAGTCAATTGCCTACCAAGGGTGGCTCATTAACTGTTAACATTATACAGACAATTTTCTCTCAAAAGTTCTATCTTTCAAATACATTCACTAATCCTTCCAAAGGAAGGAGGTGGATATTTGAAAGAGACTTTGAATCATAGAGAAAGAATGGAGGCAGACAAGACCTTCCATATTTGTGAATCAAGTTTTCTACTCTAGAGCTCTGCCTAGCTCCTAAACCCTATAGCCTTCAACAGCTGCCAGCAAAGGGATACTCCTCATCAACTCTGGAAGTTGGTCTTCATTCTTTTTGATCTCCAATGGACTTCATCATCAAGGTCTTCAGCTCAAACAATCCCCAAGCAAACCCAATACCCCACACAGTCAAATAATAACCCTAGAGAGGGCACACCACACAGTCAAGCAAGTACAAGCAGCATACTAATAGTAATAGTAGAATAGGGGAAACCTAGTAATTTCTAAGGGATATATTATCTACCCATAATCCCTATAGTCCCATACCCCAAAAATTCAATCTACAACTCCTAAAAGAATTGACTTAATACACCTATGTTATCTCCTAAACCCTAGTTTTGATCACACTAATCACACCTAAACAAATCATCTAAAATTTTAATCTAAAATCATGAATTAAATTTTATATACAAGCTAAAGTTCTAAGCTAATCAACCTAAAAAGAATGGATCAAAAATGTAAAAGCATCTAATTAAACTAAAATCAACAATATCATGCATTAAACTAAACATTATTCAAACCTATTTAAAATAAAAATATACTAAAAATATAAAAATAAAATGAAATGCTAATTTTTTTATATGATAATTTTCTTAACAAAAATATGAAAAGGATGCAAAAACAACCATTAAAAAATATGCATTTTTCATTTACTTATGATTTTTTGAAGAATTAAAAAAATGAAAGAAATTAATATGAGTTAAGTTGGTTATGGGGTGCAACAAGTAATTAAATCAGTTAAAACGAGATAATGGGCCAGGCAGTGGGGGCGTGCATAGCAATGGATTATTGAGCCCAGGGTCAGATTTAAATGAAACGCAGCGTATTGCTGCATAGGATCTCCCTCCAAATTCGTTTGAACGCTGGCCATTAGATCGTACTCTGAGTCAAGGTCAAATGATGGATCCAACGGTCCAGGGTTCGTCTTCAACCTTGGAACCCTAGGGTTTTCAGAAATCACCTCTCCCATGCACGAATTTCATCACCTCTGTTCTCCCTCGTCTCTCCATGAAAACTCACGATGTAAAGAGCAAAATTGCTCTACTTCTTCCCCTCTACACAGCCATGGCATTAGATTCCTCTGAAACTCAATCAAACTTCAAACCCGATAGGTATAACATCCTGGTTCCACCATTTTTC
Organism: Lathyrus sativus; assembly: GCA_963859935.3. Lineage (NCBI taxonomy): Eukaryota > Viridiplantae > Streptophyta > Magnoliopsida > Fabales > Fabaceae > Lathyrus > Lathyrus sativus. The sequence continues at coordinate 368,711,160 of OZ012741.1, forward strand.
ACTGCTATCAACCATGCTAATTCCTTCTAATTCTTGCCCTAACACGATCTATAAGCCATGCTGATTATCCCTAGCTATACATCTAATATTATCATGCCATATTCTAGGAGTTCTAAGCCCTAACAGCTTTGGTGCACCAATGGCAACCTCCATGGATTGTCTTCAAACTCAACAGAAATGTTCATCTAACCAATCCTAACCATTCTAACCTAATAATCCTCTATGATTCTAACTAATCTAACCAATTCGATGAGAAAACCAACCTGGTGTAAATGATGAAAACAGTTGTAGAATTCTCTGGATCCAATGCTTGCAATGCTCTGAACTTGCTCAATATACTTGCCTCTTGGTTCTGTATGCAGTAGATCTTGCTCCAATGCCTTGAATCTTGCAATCACAATGTTCTTGCTCCTTGGATGATGAAGTTGGATAGCACGAGTTCTACCTCAATTGAGCCAAATCTTGATGGAAATGTGATCTATGAAAGATGTTGATGATGATAGGATCAAGAACTTTGGGAATTGATGAAGATTTGATGGAGTTTGAGATGAATTTGCAAAATGGAAGAATGAAGTGTAACTTGGTATTTTGATCATAATTATTCACCAACCCTTACATGAAGCTACTCAATCCAATATATAGATGACATTAGACCTTTCTAGAATTTTGTAGAAACTTCCCATGCACACTTTCCTTGAATTTTGGATTATGTTACTTCATACATAAGTAACCAAGCATAACTTTCAAATTTTGAACCAAACTCAAAAATCCACTTTTTCCAATGTTCTCAAAACATTTTTTCCAATCAAAATGACCTATAATTTCATCCCATTTGGCCAAATTATGAAAAATCTCAATTTTAGGTCACTTTTTATTCATTAAATTCACCAAATTTGAAACCTTGAGCTATGAGCATTTTCAAACTTTCATGGTAACTTTTCTAGACTCAAAATGTCATTTGGAGAAAGTTTGATGTTGTGAAGTTTTTCATTTGAAGCTTCCTTGTATGAGTTTTGGGCATAGGCTTGAAATGACCTGTAATTCTCAAATGACCAAAATACCCTTTGCTTGCCAAGACCATAAGTAGAGTTCCACAAATCATATGAAGGCATACCATACCTTTATAGAAATATAAGACAATGAGGAAAAACTCTTATGTTGACCACAAATTTATTTGAAATCTCCTTGAGGGGTAAAAGTTGCTTGGAAGACAAGTAACTTTCACAGACAAAATTTCAGATACCTCAGATGACCTGTAACTTGCAAGGACCATAAATTGAGTTCTATAAATCTCCTTGATGTCTTACACCACTCAAATTAAAGGTCTTGAGATCCTCTAAAAGTTTCATGTTGACCAAGGATCCATTTGAAGCTTGCATTTTGACTTATCTTGCTTGGAAGTTTTACCTAAACTAGGGGATTTTACACAGAAACCCTAATTTAGAAACTCCTCTTCTTCTTGATTTCTCTTGATTTCTTCTTGGCAAAACACTAAATACTTATCTACATGTCAAATGATGAACCCCACATCTCTCCAATAGACCTTAATACCTTTCAACCAATCATTTGACCTGGGGTTGACCCAGATGAAACCCTAGTTGACTGTCTTCAACTGCAACTCTTGTGATCACACCAATGACTTGTCTCCCTTGCAAAATGACTTTCTAAGTCCTATATGATGTCTAGATACCCTCTATGCTCAATTCACAGCTCACAACTTCTTTGATGATATTCAGATCCTCTCAGATAGGAGATAGATGCACTGCTTGATCCATTGACTTCTTTAGCTTTCCAATTCTTTCTGATGGCTTGGATATGCTTGAATTTGAATGATAACCTCTTGATAGGCTCATAGAGATGAGAATAGTACTTGGTCCCTTGTTGGATGACTTGTTATGCTATGCTATGCAGATGATTAGACTATGTACATGACTCTATATGCAAATGCTAATGTAATTGAACCATAAACCAAGTGAAATAGGTTGAGCAAATTTTAGGGTGCAACAATAAGCCCTTAGCAAATCCTCTAGCGATTGAATAGTCCTCTATGACTGACCATCAGTTTGCGGATGGTAAGCTGAACTCAACTTCAACTTAGTACCCAAGGCTTCCTGTAAACTCTTCCAAAATTCCGAAGTAAACCTCGGATCTCTATTCGACACGATACTCGACGGAACACCATGAAGCTTCACTATTACCCGAATGAAAATTTATGCTAGCTTCTCCAATGGAAAACTTATATTGATCGGCACAAAATATGCAGACTTCGTAAGTCGATCCACAATCACCCAAATGGCATCAAATCCTCTCGCCGTATTCGGCAAACCTGTAACAGAATTCATGGTTATACAATCCCATTTCCAAACTGGAACTTTCAACGGTTGCATAATTCTAGAGGGTCTCTGATGTTCCACTTTTGACTTCTGACATACCATACAGGCGTAAACAAATCGAGCTATATCTCTTTTCATACTAGACCACCAAAATATTTTCCTTAAATCGTGGTACATCTTCGTAGCTCCCGGATGGATACTCAAACTACTACGATGTCCCTCATTCAAAATTGACTTCTTCAGCTCATCATTATCCGGCACACAAATCCTACCTCTGAATCTCAACACACCTGTGTTATCCAACTTAAAGTCACTATTGGAGTCACTTCCTATTTCCGACATCAAATCCACTAGCTTCATATCTAGCTTTTGGTTCTCTCTAATCATATCCAAGAAATCATTGTTCACTTGCAACTTGCCCAACATCACACCACCTGCCGTAAACTCACAAACCATGCTCAAATCTCTGAACTACTCAATTAACTCCATTTCTTTTACCATTAAAGCCGACATATGAATTGTTTTCCTGCTCAAAGCATCGGCTACCACATTCGCCTTTCCTGGATGATAACTCAAACTGAAATCGTAATCCTTCAAGAATTCCAACCATCTTCTATGTCTCATATTCAGCTCCTTCTGATCAAACAGATATTTCAGACTCTTATGGTCACTGAACACCTCAAATCTCGAACCATACAAATAGTTCCTCCAGATCTTTAACACAAAAACCACCACAGCTAATTCAAAGTCATGAGTAGGGTAATTCCTTTCATGCATCCTCAGTTTCCGCGAAGCATACGCCACCACCTTATCGTTCTGCATAAGAACCCCGCCTAATCCCATCTTAGACGCATCACAATACACCACAAAAGGTTCACTCAGATTTGGCAATATTAACATCGGTGTTGTAGTCAATCTCTTTTTCAGTTTCTCAAAAATTTCTTCACAAGCAGCATCCCACACAAAAACATGATCCTTCCTTGTCAAATGGATCAAGGGCAACGCCAAACGAGAAAACCCCTTAATAAACCTTCAGTAATAACCTGCCAAACCCAAAAAGCTTCTAATTTCCGTTGCTGTCTTCGGCGGTTCCCACTGCAGCACTACACTCACTTTCGAAGGGTCCACCGCTACACCATCACCAGATATCACATGCCCCAAGAAACTCACAGTCTTCATCCAGAATTCACACTTCGATAGTTTAGCAAACAACTTATCATCTTTCAGCACTTGCAACACAATTCTCAAATGTCCTGCATGCTCTTCTTCAGACTTAGAATAAATCAGTATATCATCAATAAACACAACAATAAACTGATCTAGATAAGAATGGAATATTCTGTTCATATACTCCATAAACACTCCTGGCGCATTAGACACTCCAAAAGGCATCACAGTATATTCGTAATGTCCATAACGAGTTATAAATGCCGTTTTCTAGATATCACCTTCTTTCACTCTGATCTGATGGTAACTGATCAGTGCATATTTATGCACATTCTCCTATATTTTTACTTAGGCATTTCTTTACTTTATTTTGCTTATTATTATATTTTATTATGTTTTCATATTTTATTTTATTTTTGGTTTAATTTAATTTTCGCACTTATTTTTCAGCTTTAGCAGTCTGCACGGAAACGATCATAACTGGAGCTCCGGGAATCCGTTTGAGGCGTTCTAAAAATCGCCGGAAAGCTAAGAGAGAGAGCTACGACTTTCGTGTTGGAGCAGAAATCAGATTCGGAGCTCAAAATTCCAGAATTCCGTTTCAAGTTATAGCATTAGGAATTTGTTTTAGTTTTGGGTCATGTTTTGGGTCTGGGTTATATTTTCGACCCAGTTGGGTTATGACCCGAATTCTGGTTTTTTATCCTCTTTAGTCTAGGTCTGGCCGTACAGCCAAAAATCCTATTGACTATTCACGAAAAAATTAAAAAAAACCTTTGAGAAGAACTCATGGAAAACTAATACCTCTGGGCAAATCCTGCTGTGTATGGTTTCAACACTTTGAGGTTATTATAATATCAATTTAAATCTGATTCCTTTCAATCCTTTTCTATGAAGTCATTTGCTTAATTTGATTGCAATTGTTTGCTTAATTCAATTGTTGTTCATAGGATAGAATTGATTAAATTCGATTGTATGCATGTTCCTAAATTTAATTGCGTGTTATCGTTTGCTTAATTCGTTAATTCGTCATATTCTTAACCGTTTGCTTAATTCGGTAAACAGGAACATAATTCATTTGATGTTGGTAAGAGCTTGTCTGATTAATATCATAATCGAATAGGATTGGAGCCGTTTAGGGATTGATGTTATAATAGTCGATGATAAGTCGGAACCCGAATTAGTAGGATTAGCCGTTTTATCTTATTTTAATAATCATTTTTTTTATAATCACTTATTTTCAGTATTTTTTCTATTAATCAAAATTCAAACCCCCATAAATTATTACTTTATTGGTCAATCACTACAAGAATCCTTTTGAGAACGATATTTCGAGTCACTGTCGCTATACTGCATTTTCCTAAAATTACTCGTTTTTGATCCGCGAGCGACCGCGGATCAAATTGGCGCCGTTGCCGGGGATTCTTGTCGTTATTAATCAATTTTAGAGTCATAGGGTTAGTTAGTATCCTCGAGTCTAGACCTTAGTTTCCTCGCGGTTTCGTCCAATTCGCGTTTTACAGTCCAAATCGTAAAAAACCTGTTTTTGGAAAAATTGTGTCCGATCGTAAAACTGTTTTACCTACGAGAAGCAGAAAAATCGTCCGGTCATTAATCCATGTATTCCAAAGGAATACCTGGAATCCACCCTGAGAATCGCCAAAAAATCCTTTTTCTATTTTTAATGAATTTTTTACTGTTTTCATAGAGTCGAAAAAAATCGAAAAAATTTTCATAATTGTTATTTTGCTTAATTAGTTTAATTCTGGTATTATTTTATTTTTTTTGAAATTTAATTAATTGTTTTCCATCATTGTGTTTGAGTCTGAGTCTGAGTCTGACTATCTACATAACTTGTTTGCTTCGGATACTGAACTTGATTTTGAAATGGCTGATAATAGAACCTTAAGACAATTAGTTGCCTCTGATGTAAATTATAATAACGAGTTATAAATGCCGTTTTCTGGATATCACCTTCTTTCACTCTGATCTGATGGTAACCCGACCTCAAATCAATTTTACTGAACACACGAGATCCCACCAACTGATCCATCAAATCATCAATCCTTGGAAGAGGATACTTATTCTTAATATTCACCTTATTCAACTGACGGTAATCAATGCACAAACGCATACTACCATCCTTCTTCTTTACCAACAGCACTAGGGCTCCTCATGGCGACACGCTCGGTCTGATAAACTTCCTATCCAACAATTCTCCAATCTGAGATTTCAACTCAGCCAATTCCACTGCCGACATCCTGTACGGCACCATAGATATAGGTGTCGTACCAGGAACAAGATCAATGCTAAATTCAACTTCTCTTGTTGGAGGCAATTCCGTAATATCATCAGGGAACACTTCAGGAAATTCATTCACCACCGCCAACTCTTCCATCGACGCCTTGCTGTCCACAAATAATGATGCAAATAAAGCAAACATTTTAGCTTCGTTTTCTAACAAGGTCCTCAATTCCTTATTAGACAAGGAATCCGCCAACGCTTCCTCTTCTGTAGTAAGGAACAATAACACCTTCCAAAAACAATCGATGTAGACTCGGTTGAACTCCAACCAGTTCATACCCAGAATAACATCCAGCTTACCAAGTGGTAGACAAATCAGATCCACTCCAAAATCTCTAACGAAAATAGTCAGTGGACACTTCAAACACACTAAAGAAGTAGTCACTAGACCAATAGACGGAGTTTCAATAGTCACCCGATGCTCAAGAGTAGACGGCACCAATCCTAATCTCTTCACACAATCAACAGAAATGAACGAGTGGGTTGCACCCGTATCAATCATAGCAGTCAAAGGAACATTATTGATAAAACAAGTACCTTTGATAGAACGCTCCTCGCAGGTAGCTTGAGTTCCAGAAAATGCTTCTCCAAAAAACCAGTTCGAACCACATCCCAAGTAATAGCAGTCCCTGCAGCCTCCAATCTCTGGCGACTGTTGTCCCACCAAGCCTCAGCTTCACCTTCTAACAAGTGAGTACCAAACCTCACTTTTTGCTCATCATTACAACCCATCATCCTGAAAATCTTCTCAATTGCCTTCAGCCATTTCTGAGCAGCTTCAGGATCCAAAATTCCCCCTTCAAACGTCGGTGGCTTATTACTCTGAAACTGTGTCAAATCTCTGAATTGCGCACCCGCAGTTTGGATCTGATTAGCAACCACCTGCGCCATCGCTTGCATAGTTGCAGCCAAAGCAGCATCATTCCTCCCTGCCATACTGCTCAACCAAAACAACACTAGGTTAAAAAGACACACCAACTCTATCCTAAGGACAGACTCCACAACTACACTGGCCAGACAAACCGACCTGCTCTGATACCAACTTGTAACACCCCACTTCCCAAATTAAAATAAAATGCGATTAAGTCAAATAATTATCAGAGTTTCCATTCCAAAAGTGGAATATTACATTCACAAATCTAACAAAACACTTCTTTATATGGTTTTTAAAATAAAGCAGCGGAAAATTATCATTAATATATCATGCACGACAATCCGCCAAGTTACATAAAATATTCATTCATCATCAAGGTTCACCAAAATACGATACGTCACAGGAATACAACAATTTTATCATAAAACAAATAAACTCCCAAGTCCCGGGTTACGTATCAGAGCATCCTAGGACTCGACTCGCACACCACTATCCAAGCTAGCTATGCACCTGGATTATCTGTACTTCCGAAGAAGCACAGACCATAAAAACAATAGAGGGGTGAGAAAACATGATCAAAATTACCGGTAATAAAATACATGAATAAAAAGGCAGTAAATAAACCAATCATCACCCCACCAACATCAAACAGGACCTACTGTCCAATCATCAACACAGCATATCATAATGCAACCCAACACATGCATACGGTACCGACTCATCGTCACTGATGGACACTAGGCCATCAACCCTCCACAAGGGAGCACATCATAAACAGGATAGATCACTTACGCTCCTCCTGAGACATGATCTATCCCCACAAGTCTCCACAAAGGAGTATAGGTGAATCACTTACGCTCCTCCTGAGACATGATTCAACTCCGCAATCACCTATGGACACTGGGCCATCAAACCTGCACAAGGGAGCACATCATAAACATGATAGATCACTTACGCTCCTCATGAGACATAATCTATCCCCACAATTCTCCACAAAGGAGTACGGGTGATCACTTACACTCCTCCTGAGACATGATTCAACTCCGCAATCACCGATGGACACTGAGCCATCAACCCTCCATAAGGGAGCACATCATAAACATCATAAGAGAGTATGGTTGAATCACTTACGCTCCTCCTGAGGAATGATTCAACCATACCAAGACACCATGATATGCACAACACACAACATCAAGCACACTAAGTGCACACGATCCTACATCACACAAACACACACATACACATACACACACACACATACACACACACACACACACAGATATATATATATATATATATATATATATATATATATATATATATATATATATATATATATATATATATATATATATATATATATATATATATATATATATATATATATATATATATATATATATATATATATATATATATATATATATATATATATATATATATATATATATATATATATATATATATATATATATATATATATATATATATACACCAGTCAATTATATTAATCAAGTTAAATATTAGGGAAATCACTCTGAACACCGAGTACATACGTGTTGCACCCTAATTTTGGACCATAAAATCCCACCTATTTTCGTTTTATTATTTGACTTTAATTTAATATTTATTCTTTCTGGCTAACCAATTCATGCAGCTGCAGTAATGTAAGTGTAGATCCTTATAGTCAAGCGCTTCAAAGTGTGACCTTTGGATTTTTGGCAATCCTGAGTTTATTCCGTAGTTGTAGCACTTCAAAAAGAGAAAGAATGGCGTTTGCGGGTTTTCTTTGAGATTCAATTTCGTGCAAATCATTAGTGATGGATATAAGAAAATTCAAGATAACTCAATCTCATATTCAAGCTTATTCAATTCAAGTCACTATAAATAAGTTTTGTGAATTCATTTACATTAAAGAGATGGATTGCTAAAATAAAACTCAACATTATAAGGGGTCTGAGGTTTATTCAGGAGTAAATTCCTACCAATAATTAAGTGGCTATAATATGTCATGGAAATACATTCAGCTACCACCTATTTATAACCTGTTGGGAAGTGAATCTTGACACAGCCGCAACTTGGAGTTTCCTCCCAAGGCCACCCTTGCAACAATTGAAGGCATAATTGAGTAAATTAATAACAGGGAAGAATAGCCAACGGAAATGACTTAAGCTTTCATATGGCCGGCATACTGACAAGACTTTGCACGACCGTTAAAGTTTCTTTCGATTTTACAAACGTTCTTTCTCTACAAGACCAAAGTAACGACAGGGTATACAAAAAAAAAACAAGAACAAAATCCTGTAGATTCACAGAACTACCACTGCAGAGGATGGTTGGCATGCCGCAAGTTTCTCTCTATCTGATAACGAAACCCTTGAAACACCAAGTTTGTGGAGCCTAGTTTTCGAGCGCAGAAATTCATTAACAAGTGAGCTGGTACTCATGAGTCGTTGCCGTCTGAACCTACTTATTTCACGCATGACTGCGTTCCTCAAATGCTAAATGCCGCCACTGTTGAGGTGGGTGTCTTACGCGAAAATACGGCAAGAGCTTCCTCCCTGTTTTACTCCGGAGTCCTACCCCTATTTTGTAAACCGGTTAATTCCAAATATGGTACTTTGTAAACCAGTTGATCCCCAGAAATAATTGTACACTGCTCTCCTTCAGAACCTACAACAAATAACCAGAGGAGTTACACTAAGCACTATTATCGCTGTGATGAAAGAATTACCAGTAAGAAGTCATTTGATAGCATACTTCAATGTAATGTTAGTTCAAAATTTCTTTGAGTAAGTTTGGAGGCTTACTCTAAGAGATGAAGGCTGCAATGTCGGTGAAGCTAGTCTTGTTAAACATGAGTCTGATGTCGACTTGGCCGACCAACGAGTCGTTGTTTCCAAGCCTTAAGACCCGCCATAGAAGATTTGAAGATCAGTTCCTGGAATAGAAAAGATGTATCATATCAATTCGAATGGAAGATATTCAAGTTTTAGTTTCCTCCCAAAGATAAACCATGATCAGCCAAAGCATTTGAGAAGGTAAAGTGGATAAACCAGAGTAGGTTTTGAGAAAATACCTGCTTAGATGTTGAGTAATCGATTAAGAGGATCCAGCTGTGTCTCGAGTTAGAACACAGACACGACGCCCAACCATCACCCTGCTAAGCCGTCGTTTTTGCTTCCACTTCCTATTCCGCTTCCAATCCGATGAGACATTGATCGACACTTTGTCCTGATTCACCTGCAATTCAAAAGTGGCTTGAGCTCAGACATATTGTTTAATTGAAAGAAGGAAGAGGTAATCCTCAAACATAAACCAGGATGGTTATAAGCGTACAAATTCTCCAAACAGAATATACGTAATTAGCAAAAAGAAGGAGAAACACAACACGTACCGACGCCCATAATTAAAACTACTAAAGGGATCTCGCAATGGCCGAAGCTTCAGTCGACGTTGATTATGGTCGGATCATCTTTTCGCTACAAGCTTTCATGCCTTCATTCGCTTCACTAATTTCTCACGGCCTTTGCTCATCGACTGCAAGTCAAAAGATGGCAAGATAACTCCCTGCAGAACATTAAAAGATATCAATTGATTTTCGACGCATGACGCAGTTCAAAGCGGTCTCGCCCCAGATTAGGACTATGTTTGTCAAAATTCAAATGATCTCTTTACCTCATAACCTTCAACAGAAGGTTCAGAAGATTCAACAAAACATGAATTCCAAGAAGTTAAAAGCAGCTACAGAATTGTAGTAACTCGAACACGGAGGTTCACTATCGGTTTCGTGATTAATCTGCATCATAGAAGAAGAAGAGTGGGATTTAAAAAGAGTGCCTTCTTGGTCATGCCACACATTGTTGATACATACTTGAAGCAAAATAAAATCAAATTCGAATGGAATCAAAAGAATAACCTTTCATAGTCGGTTTGTTGGTCACCGTTTACAACCTCATTCGAGTCACAGCTGTTATGGGCAACCCCTTTATCGATGATACCCCTTCCCTTTGTTGTTGACTTGATCACCCGTAATCACATTAAAGCCTATCAAATATTCCCATATCAAAGACGAGATCTCACTCGTCACCATGGCCTGTTTTAGCAGCACCTCCACAAGCTTTCAGAGTTGACGTTGTCTTCTAAACACGAAAATAACCATCTGTTATCTCCCTCGGTAGCCAATATTTCCTTCCCAATTTGGTCTGGAGCACAAGCTGCAACATAAAGATAAGAGATGTGAGGATGCCGTGTAATTTCAAAATTCAAGATGTTTCCAAAAACAGCCAGCCGACATGATCACGGCAGATTTAAATCTCCCAAATATTATCTACCGTATTGAGTTGATTCGAAAAGGAAAATCATACATTAATGAGATATGCTCAAGTAGAATTGGAAATATCATCATATCCAATCAAGATTATTCGTATAAGGAAAATGGGATATTCAGGTTTTAAAACACAATGGCAATCAAGTTAAAAACGGAACAAAATCATCCTCATACTAACACAAATTAGCAAGGCAGAATCAGCAGCAAATCCATCACAAGTCAAGTCATGTTCTTTCTAAAACCGTGTGAGTTGCATCTCAGACAAAATTAATTACCAGAACACGTCCCAACACAATCATATCAAACAAGGAAACTCATAAAGCAAAGAATCAAAGACCTGTCCTTTCCAATTGGTTCCCGACATGTTTAGCACCAGTTTATTTCATTTCCAAAACAAGAGTTGAGTCTGAGTTATGATAATTAATTGTGTGAAAGCTATAAGAAGGTGTTGTAGCAGGATCACAAGAGGAGGAAGAAAAAACGTAAACCCCAATCACAAACAATCACAAAATTCCCAAATTAAACCCTAACCGGCGAACAAGAAGAAGGAGGAAGAACTTATCTTTGTTTTAAGATTGTTGCTTTTCAATCTCGTCAAAGTTCCATTGGAGGCTGCTACCGCCGTCAACCGCAATCTTCCCCGCCGCGAAAGCTCCGATTTGAACCCTAGAAAAAACCAACACGCGGTAAGGTTTTGTTATCACCATTAGCATTGTTTGATTATTTTGGTTTGTGTTTTCAGTTAAAGCACAAGAGAAGGAAGGAATGGGAGAGGGAGATCGAAAAACAGAGAACGGAGAAAGAACGTGAGAAGAACGCAGAGAGGATTTGAAGAGGAGGGGCGCAACAAAGAGGAGATCTAGGGTTTCGGAATTGGGAGTCAGAATCCCTTTTCCATCATCGTTTGTTTTGTCTCTATTGTTTGGTTGTAACATTAATCACACACATCACACACACAACATTACACATACCCTTAATGGCTAATCACCTCCCACTAATCGCCATTTTAACGTTAATTAAACCCGTAAATTAACCTATTTGTTTAATAACCATTTTAATTTAATATTAATTCAATCAATTAATTTAATAATTAATCAGGTTTTTATTTTATCCATCAGCTTAATGGCCTTTTTTTTTAGATAATAAAATTATTCAAAATCTTTAAAAAAAAAACTCTTTTAATAAAACCAACTTTTTCATCATCCTTTTAAAATAAAACCAATAAATTATATCTAATGTTTGTTTTATAACTTTAAAAATAAATATTAAGCAACCCTCTTTATTCAAATTAGTTTTTTAATCTTTTTATAATAATAAAACCTTTTTTACTTAATAAACCTCTAATTTATTTAAAATTAACTCACATCCAAAATCCTTTAGCTAATAAAATTAAATTAACTTTTTTTTTCTAAAATCAACTCCATCAATCTAACTTTTTATTAAAACCAATAAACAACTTTTTTTTATAAAATTAATCTCCTTATAAAATAATCATAACATCCTAAAATCAAATTCACCTAAAAATCAAAGTCTCACTAAAATAACTCAACTTTTTCCTAAAATCCGGTAATCAACCTTTTTCTCAAAATCAATCTCTCGAAATTGATCAGTTTCACATGTAAAATCAATTCAACCTCACGCTCAAAATCAACTTAATCAATCGACATCGTAAAACTCAATCTAACCGTGCACTTCACGACACATTCACCTACACCTTAGCGCTTTCATGTGTGTGTATGATTTTACTTTCCGCAATTTATCTTCTGCAATTTATTTCCGCATTTACATTACCGCAATTTACTCTCCGCATCGCATCCGTCCAAAGGAAAAACCTACACATAAGTCAACACTTGTGTGTAGTACATTCACATTTGCATTATTCTTCCCACATGATCCTTGATCCCATTCAAGTTGATCTCTAAGTTAGATCCTACCCCATAGGAAGGGTTTTGTCTTTATCTTTACAACATAGAAACAAACACAATCAACACAATACAAACTTGTTCAAACACATAGAGAAAGATGTTAATCATCTTAAGCGAGATAGAATCTCCACCCCACAATAATACAATCAACATGTAGGGACTTTGCCTTAAGACATATAGAGGCGTACTCGTCAATCCGTCCGAGTACTTGAGCCCTTTTCCTAAGACGATGCAAAGACTATTTTCCTACAACCTGTGGCTGTTACATCTCTCTTAAAATGACAACTCACCTTTTCTCCTAAAGATCAATCAATCAACTACTCTAAACCCGTAGGAAATTTGATCACAGTCAAAGAACTCCTCAAACCCTTTAGGGGAACTACAGATACTCTGATTCCACTCCCATAAGGATATGTAGGCATAAGATGCGATATCTTATCGAGTATACTTAGAAATAAACCCCTAGGTCTTTAACCTTTAAGCAGATAACACTTAGCAATAAACAAACATAAAACAAGAGGTTCCTGTAGAGTACTACAGAAACTTAGGATGCTAGCACCTTCCCTAAGTTTAACCAACCCCCGAACCTATAACTCTCTAGCTTGCATTTGCATTGCATTGTGGGAATTTCGATCTTTATCCCTTCCTTTGGACAAATCAAAGTTCGGTTGCAAATGAATAAAGATTCAAACAAATTAATAGTTTGGTATCCAAATTTCACTGCGACAGAAATGGCGACTTCACTGGGGACCCCTCAGTGGGTTGCCCTAACTTGTTTTATTTACTTGTTTATTGCTTTCTATCTGTTTATTTGTATGTTTGTTTATCTTTTTCTTTTAGGTTGTTACCTTTGAGTGGTGAGACAAAGTCCTACACCCGGACTTGAGAGAAATTAAGATAGGATGGTGATATATTCGATGAGGCTTATAGGGAGTGAGTCCCGACTAAGATGACTCGAGAATCCCGCTTAGTTGAGACCCTTTTGAAAATGGTTCGGTTGAACGAGTTTAGTCGTGAAAACTTTTACTATTCTTAATTGGAGTCTGTGATGCTAAGGACCGTAGTTACCTTTAACCCTACTTTGGCCTTTATTAGGACGTAGTGCGAGGCTATGAGTGAGTAAGTCCCAAAATAGTGCTACGCGATGCTACACTCAAAAGAAGTTCTCTTGAGAATATTATTAATCCCCGAGTTAGTTGGGAAGTTGATAATATCTGAAAGGTGGACTAATGACTTTGAGAACCTCTTTAGAACCTTGTTCTACAGGTACAATCAACCTTTAGTCCACAACCTTTGGGAATGGGTATACCCTTGACTCCATGCTCGTTGCAAACCTAGGGTCTCCTTTCTTTGTCTTTGTGCTCTTATGTGCTTACTTGTGTTTGTTGCATCCATAACGCATCATACTACATTAGGTTTCATGGAAATCAGTTTATAAACATTACAAAACCAGTATGGATTACAAAGAAAAAATGTTTTGATATATTCTTTTAAGAGTCCTAACTTGGGTGACCTAAGGAAGTCAAGGGTACTACTTGAAGAATCAAGAAAACTCAAAGGACAAATACAAGAGACTTCCACAGAAGTTCAAAATACTTCTATTGAAGATCCAAGCGAACAAGGGTTTCTTTCTGTATTTTTTAACAAGGGATAGAGGATTTATTTTCCTCTATCACATTACTCCTTAAAAGACGATTATGAACCATTTATTTTCAAGAAGATCTAAGTGGAGGAACAAATCAACAAGCACGATGAAGGGCTTCCTTAGGGCTTTATTTAGCTTTTATTTAGCTATTATGTCAAGACTCTTATAAGAATGTCTCTTCGTAATCCATTAAGAAAAAAAAAGACAAAAGAATTTTCTTTGGTATTCTGTAACGTTTATAAGAACCTGAGTTCCATGAAACCTTTTCATTTTTGCATTCTTGCATTAGCATTCTGCATTTAGCATTTTTTAGCATGTGCATGTCTCTCTTCTCCGCTGCGCCCTCATCCGGCCTTCTGTCTTTGTCTGTCAGCTGGCATCTTGACCATCCGACCAAGCTTGAAGTACTACCGAAGGATAATAAAGAGAACGAAGGATATGGATCCTATGACTAGCTTTAGAGTTGTGACTAATCCGACATTTGACTGTTTCTCCGACAACTTTGTTCAACAAGTGAATGTTCCTACCCAACCTCAGCCTTTGCAAGACAACCTGTTTGTTGATGTTCGTGGTAAGATGAAGATGGACGATCTTAGACTTATAGCATTCGAGAAAGAACTTCGTGATCTTGAAGAACAATGGAAAATGATGAAAGGAGGTAATGCACCCGATCTTGATGCTCATGACATCTGTTTGGTTCCAGGCGTAATTATTCCTCCAAAGTTCAAGATGCCCGTCTTCGAAGTATACAAGGGTGTCAGCTGTCCAAAATACCATTTGATAATGTTTTGTCGAAAGATGACTGCTTACATTGACAACGACAAGCTGATGATTCACTGCTTTCAAGAAAGTTTATGTGGAACACCCTTGAGGTGGTACATGAATATGCAAAGTAATTACATTCAGCATTGGGAAGACTTAGCTTTTGCTTTTGTAAAGCAATACCATTACAATTTGGGTATAGCTCCAGACGATAAAGATGACAGTGGATCTTCCAGAAAATTCATAGCTCCGGTACCCCGTCCTCAACTTCAGTATGCAATGACTACTCAGCGCAAGCAACGACTACCTCATAAGCGAAGGATGATATCTCCAGATCGGCATCGGAATCGACAGGTTCGAAGAGAGTTTCAGAATCAGAAGACACCTATAAAAGAAGAAACTCGCTGGTTTGATCTTATCCCAATGACTTACCATCAGTTATGGTCTTATTTCATCCGAAACTCGGTGATGACACCCAGAAGGACTAGAATCATGAACTCTCGCCCACCGTGGTTCAACCCAAACACCAGCTGTGAATTTCATGATGGAGTGTTGGGGCATTCGATCGAAGAGTGCAAAGTTTTTGAAGAGAAAGTTCAAGAAATGATTGATAATGAAGTGCTAACCTTCAAAAGAGAAAGACCAATCATGAATGGAATACCATCACGCTGATATAAGTGAAAACCCCAGAAGTGCTGAGAAGGGCCCATCAGCTATTTATTTTTGGTTGCTTATGCGTTTTTCCTTTTTTCTTTGATTAAAAGTATTTTTGGCATGTAAGAACTTTTTATTTCGAATAAGTAATGCAATAAATGTTTGTCTTGAATAAATCCATTCGTTTTCACTCAAATTGTTTTTCAAAATAATTTATAATGCCAACTTTACCCGATCTCTTGCTTTGACAAAGAATTGGGAGGAGGATGATGAAGTAAAACGCATGATTTCTTGTTGTATGCTTCGAATAAAAACCCTACTGATGATGTAAGGCATTGTTTCAAACCTCCCAAAATACCAGAAATAGTCAACCCTTCTTTTAAGCCTTGAGAAAAGATCTGTTCTTTCTCTCCCAAATCAAAACCTCATTCTTAACCTGGGGCAGGGTAATTTACAAATAAAACTTTCAAAAAAAAAGGGGCATCAAAATGAACATCTTTCGAAATTGGGTGGGCACAAATATACTTTGACCCTTTATTCCTCTGCATCACAAACCATAAACTAAATCCATATATATAACCCATAAAGTCCTAATTAAAGTAAAATTTAGTTCGAAAGCATACTCTATGAGATATCGTTTCCTGACTCCTATTGAGTTATGCTCGATTTTCGTTGGCTTTATAAAAAATTTGATTTATATCCTAACTAGTGATTTCGGTCACCAGTTATTGGGATATCTCTTTTCAAAACTTCAAGACAAACATATATGTTGCATTAGCAGTTTCAGAATTAACATTTCATACGTGTTAACTTTTGCCGATGTCATAGAAGGTTTACATGTAAGCATCAGTGATAAGTTTGTTCTATTGGAATTTGAAGACTCTGCTAACTAGGGGCAAGTTATTTCCAAGTGGTGCAAATTTGACTTCGCTTAAAGGGTCATTTTGGAGACTCATTCATAATACCATCAATCAGAGCCGGTTACATCGAGATTTAAATATCTCTAAGAATTTGGAAACATTGGAGCATTCCTGACGCCATGTTTTCTGTAAAATCCTTTTAGATTGACTTCTTCTTATAAACCATATGACTTGGGGCTTATGAGAAATGAAGATTATCTTACCCACTCGCGACAACTATTATTCAAATGGCAACTACCACGCAATCTTCAATACAAATTTTCAATCTCAATATTCTTCATGTCCCCGGTAAAATTTACTCCATATGGTCATGACACTTCTCCTGTGAATCTTCTCGATGCAATAAACCTCCAGTTGGTAACCTGAGAATTCCCAGTGACCTGATTAGCTTCACCTCTCCAGCGAAGCGGATGTTCATTTCATCCCCACGAAGTTTCGACTCCAACATATTCAACAACTTTGTTAACCCAGGTTTCCCCCTTTGAAGAGGAAATTTATGTTATCCCCTGTGAAACTCCAGTTCGGGTATATCCGTCTACAACTCCAGCATGAATCCTTCTAGGGAAGTGGATATTTATTTTATCCACGAAGTTTCTCCTATTAAGAGAGGGATCCGTTTCCGGTAGATCTCTATTCTCATCTTCAAATCCTTCAGTAAGATCAAGATGTTATTACCCAAGTGGGATGTTCTCTATTCCCCAAGAGAAGTTTTGTAGCCTGAAGCAGGATTGTGATCCCATATTTGGTTCTCCACCTATCCCCAGTGGTGCTTCTATCTTCGAGGATCGGTCAGATGTTTGTTTCGAGATGCTTACTTCATCTCTGTTTGCTCTTGTCGTTTGTTTTGTCAGCATAAGCATATGCATAGCATAGAGTTAGATAGCATAGCATGTTTATTTTGCATCTTCGCATTTATTTGTTTCTGTCTCTTTGGTCGTGTTTACCCCCGAGTGGTTGGGCGTGTCTTCTCCTCCCAAGTAGAATTGTCAGCCCTAGGCAGGAAGAGCACCATACTTCTATTTCCCCACAGAGTTCGATCCTTGTGGAAGACGGTTGTTTTAGTAAAATACCATTTGAGTTCATGCCTCAATAGTCGAGTCTTACTTGACAGTTTCTCTTCAGTTATTTCCTGAATTGAATTTCGGTCCTTGGCAATCACATTGTGGACATCTCCAACTTTCGAATATGGATAGAGCGTGCATTTATTTTGCACTTTACTCCCCAAGAGAATCTCGATGAAGATCATCATTGAAGACAAATATTTCTCCAACAAGTTTTATCATAATTCCTCAACAACTTACATCTGGACTGCAGGCATCCTCTTTATTTTAGCAACTCGTTTTGACCAGGGTTCCCTTCGAAACGACAAATAGCAGTCTCCCCAAGACAATTTGTCCATCCCCAGTGGATTTATCAAGATTATCAAGTCATCAAAAAGGCATTCCTCTGGAAATCTGTCAGAGAAATGCATCAAAGACATTACAAATATTTCTCTTTATTTGAGAACTTACAAGGATACATATTTTACAACTACAACAAAGATGCTCCTCAGGAATGATTTCCCCAGCGAGTCTATCAGACAAGCTAATTCCATCAAATGGCATCACTCCCGAGGGATTTAATGAAGTTTATTACAATGGATCTCTCTTTATTTGAGAGGACATATTTTGCTAATCAACCGGTCTACATTTCTTTTGAAGATCCCCGTTGAAGCTTTACAATCTCTAATACACCTTTTGGTCAGATACCTTTGCTTAGGCTACTAAGATTGGTGGTAGGTCATCTTTCCTTTGTGTTTACCTTTTCTTAGACTATCGTGTGTTTGATAGTAGGTAACACATATAGTTCTGGTCAGACATTTTTTCTTAGGCTGCCATATGTTTGGTAGTAGGTGATCTCTTTGTCTTTAGGTTATTACCTTGGCTTAGGTTATCATATGTTTGATAGTAGGTAATATACCATCTGTTTTGGTCAAATACCTTTGCTTAGACTGCCAAGATTGGTAGTAGGTCATCTTCCCTTTGGTGTTCACCTTTTCTTAGGCTATCATATGTTTGATAGTAGGTAACACATCTTATTTTGGTCAGACGCCTTTTCTTAGGCTACCATATGTTTGGTAGTAGGTGATCTTTCCTTCTTTGGGTTATATTACCTTCGCTTAGGCTATCATACGCTTGATAGTAGGTAATATACCATCTGTTTTGGTCAGACGCCTTTTCTTAGGCTACCATATGTTTGGTAGTAGGTGATCTTTCCTTCTTTGGGTTATATTACCATCGCTTAGGCTATCATATGCTTGATAGTAGGTAATATACCCGTCTTTTGTGTTCACTTTTTCTTAGGCTATCATATGTTTGATAGTAGGTAACACGCATCTTTTGGTCGGACACCTTGGCTTAGGCTGCCATATGTTCGGTAGTAGGTGATCTCGACATCTCTTGGTTGTTACCTTTGCTTAGGCTATCATACATTTGATAGTAGGTAATACACCTTTCTTTTGGAAAGACGCCTTTTCTTAGGCTACCCTATGTCTGGTAGTAGGTGATCCCTCCTTTTGTTTATTACCTTCGCTTAGGCTATCATATGTTTGATAGTAGGTAATATATCGTCTGTTGGTCAAACACATTGGCTTAGGCTATCATATATGTAATAGTCGGTAAAATGCATTTCTTGTTTCAACCAGATATCTTTGTTTTGGCTACCACACGCTGGTAGTGGGCTACCCTTCACTTTCAAGATCTCGTTTCACTATTCAAGCTACTGTACTCCCGGTGGTACTCTTACCTCTTATCTTTATCTTGGAGATTTATCTTGTGACTGTCAACCTTTCACGGTAGAGTCTCCTTTGTTGAGCCTGTTTCTCCCTGCGTGTCGTGTCTAGTTGTTCCCCTGTGATGTCTTTTCCTCACAGGACCCGTGTCTCACATTCTCATAACATTACATATCATATGCATTTGGTGGTATCTTAGGCCAAAATTCGTACAATGTTTGTATTTAAGTCCCTCCTATCACGTCGAGACGAAGATTTCAATCTTCACCCGATGCTCAAGAGTAGACGGCACCAATCCTAATCTCTTCACACAATCAACAGAAATGAATGAGTGGGTTGCACCCGTATCAATCATAGCAGTCAAAGGAACATTATTGATAAAATAAGTACCTTTGATAGAACGCTCCTCGCCGGCAGCTTGAGTTCCTACCACAGCAAACACTTTACCACTAGCTTGAGGCACCTGAGACTTCTTTGGCTTCTCGCAATGGGTACTGATATGACCTTTCTCACCACAGTTATAACAGGTAGGCATAGCAGTCCTACAATCCG
Source organism: Lathyrus sativus (assembly GCA_963859935.3). Lineage (NCBI taxonomy): Eukaryota > Viridiplantae > Streptophyta > Magnoliopsida > Fabales > Fabaceae > Lathyrus > Lathyrus sativus. Next base: position 368,731,396 of record OZ012741.1, read on the forward strand.
CCATCACATGGCCTGGCTTACCACACTTGAAACACTTCTTCACCTCATCCGGACAATCATTGGCACGGTGCCCCGCACCACCACATCAGAAACACTTCCCACCAGCAGACGCTCTCCCTTCTCTGGGCTTCTTATCAGCAGTAGCCTTATGTTTTCCCTTATCAGCAGGAGCACTGTAAGGAGTACCACCAAATCTCTGCTTACCCTTCCGATCATTCACAGCCTTATAGTGTCCAATTCTAGCCCGTTTATCATTATCATAAATTCTACTTCTGCTTACCAGTTCAGGATAATTCCTAATCTTCTGACAAGAGATCCCCATCTTAATCTCCGGACGCAGCCCGTTCTCGAACTTCAAACACTTGGAACTCATTGCCTCTTCAGTATTGTAATAAGGACAATATTGTACCAACCCTTCAAATTTAGCAGCATGCTCTGCTACAGTCAGATTACCCTGCTTCAGTGCCAGAAACTCTATCTCTTTAGCACTTCTTATATCTTCCAGAAAATGCTTCTCCAAAAAACCAGTTCGAACCACATCCCAAGTAATAGCAGTCCCTGCAGCCTCCAATCTCTGGCGACTGTTGTCCCACCAAGCCTCAGCTTCGCCTTCTAACATGTGAGTACCAAACCTCACTTTTTGCTCATCATTACAACCCATCATCCTGAAAATCTTCTCAATTGCCTTCATCCATTTCTAAGCAGCTTCAGGATCAAAAATTCCCCCTTCAAACGTCGGTGGCTTGTTACTCTGAAACTGTGCCAAATCTCTGAATTGCGCACCCGCAGCTTGGTTCTGATTAGCAACCACCTTCGCCATCGCTTGCATAGCTGCAGCCAAAGCAGCATCATTCCTCCCTGCCATACTGCTCAACCAAAACAACACTAGGTTAAAAAGACACACCAACTCTATCCTAAGGACAGACTCCACGACTACACTGGCCAGACGGACCGACCTGCTCTGATACCAACTTGTAACGCCCCACTTCCCAAATTAAAATAAAATGCGATTAAGTCAAATAATTATCAGAGTTTCCATTCCAAAAGTGGAATATTACATTCACAAATCCAACAAAACACTTCTTTATATGGTTTTTAAAATAAAGCAGCAGAAAATTATCATTAATATATCATGCACGGCCATCCGCCAAGTTACATAAAATATTCATTCATCATCAAGGTTCACCAAAATACGATACGTCACAGGAATACAACAATTTTATCATAAAACAAATAAACTCCCAAGTCCTGTGTTACATATCAGAGCATCCTAGGTCTCGACTCGCACACCACTATCCAAGCTAGCTATGCACCTGGATTATCTGTACTTCCGAAGAAGCACAGACCACAACAACAACAGAGGGGTGAGAAAACATGATCAAAATTACCGGTAATAAAATACATGAATAAAAAGGCAGTAAATAAACCTATCATCACCCCACCAACATCAAACAGGACCTACTGTCCAATCATCAACACAACATATCATAATGCAAGAATGCAACCCAACACATGCATACGGTACCGACTCATCGTCACTGATGGACACCGGGCCATCAACCCTCCACAAGGGAGCACATCATAAACAAGATAGATCACTTACGCTCCTCCTGAGACATGATTTATCCCCACAATTCTCCACAAAGGAGTACGGGTGAATCACTTACGCTCCTCCTGAGACATGATTCAACTCCGCAATCACCGATGGACACTGGGCCATCAAACCTCCATAAGGGAGCACATCATAAACAGGATAGATCACTTACGCTCCTCCTGAGGCATAATCTATCCCCACAATTCTCCACAAAGGAGTACGGGTGAATCACTTACGCTCCTCCTGAGACATGATTCAACTCTGCAATCACCGATGGACACTGGGCCATCAACCCTCCACAAGGGAGCACATCATAAGAGAGTATGGTTGAATCACTTACGCTCCTCCTGAGGAATGATTCAACCATACCAAGACACCATGATATGCACAACACACAACATCAAGCACACTAAGTGCACACGATCCTACTGATCACATCACCATACATCACACACACATACACACACACACAGATATATATATATATATATATATATATATATATATATATATATATATATATATATATATATATATATATATATATATATATATATATATATATATATATATATACACACACACACACACCAGTCAATTATATTAATCAAGTTAAATATTAGGGGAATCACACTGAACACCGAGTACATACGTGTTGCACCCTAATTTTGGACCATAAGATCCCACCTATTTTCGTTTTATTATTTGACTTTAATTTAATATTTATTCTTTCTGGCTAACCAATTCATGCAGCTGCAGTAATGTAAGTATAGATCCTTATAGTCAAGCGCTTCAAAGTGTGACCTTTGGATTTTTGGCAATCCTGAGTTTATTCCGTAGTTGTAGCACTTCAAAAAGAGAAAGAATGTCATTTGTGGGTTTTCTTTGAGATTCAATTTCGTGAAAATCATTAGTGATGGATATAAGAAAATTCAAGATAACTCAATCTCATATTCAAGCTTATTCAATTCAAGTCACTATAAATACGTTTTTGTGAATTCATTTACATTAAAGAGATGGACTGCTAAAATAAAACTCAACATTATAAGGGGTCTGAGGTTTATTCAGGAGTAAATTCCTACCAATAATTAAGTGGCTATAATATGTCATGGAAATACATTCAGCTACCACCTATTTATAACCTGTTGGGAAGTGAATCTCGACACAGCCACAACTTGGAGTTTCCTCCCAAGGCCACCCTTGCAACAATTGAAGGCATAATTGAGTAAATTAATAACAGGGAAGAATAGCCAACGGAAATGACTTAAGCTTTCACATGGTCGGCATATTGACAAGACTTTGCACGACCGTTAAAGTTTCTTTCGATTTTACAAATGTTCTTTCTCTACAAGACCAAAGTAACGACAGGGTATACAAAAAAAACAAGAACAAAATCCTGTAGATTCACAGAACTACCACTGCAGAGGATGGTTGGCATGCCGCAAGTTTCTCTCTATCTGATAACAAAACCCTTGAAACACCAAGTTTGTGGAGCCTAGTTTTCGAGCGCAGAAATTCATTAACAAGTGAGCTGGTACTCATGAGTCGTTATCGTCTGAACCTACTTACTTCACGCATGACTGTGTTCCTCAAATGCTAAATGCTGCCACTGTTGAGGTGGGTGTCTTACGCGAAAATACGGCAAGAGCTTCCTCCTTGTTTTACTCTGGAGTCCTACTCCTATTTTGTAAATCGGTTAATTCCAAATATGGTACTTCGTAAACCAGTTGATCCCCAGATATAATTGTACACTGCTCTCCTTCATAACCTACAACAAATAACCAGAGGAGTTACACTAAGCATTATTATCACTATGATGAAAGAATTACCAGTAAGAAGTCATTTGATAGCATACTTCAATGTAATGTTAGTTCAAAATTTCTTTGAGTAAGTTTGGAGGCTTACTCTAAGAGATGAAGGCTGCAATGTCGGTGAAGCTAGTCTTGTTAAACATGAGTCTGATGTCGACTTGGACGACCAACGAGTCGTTGTTTCCAAGCCTTAAGACCCGTCATAGAAGATTTGAAGATCAGTTCCTTGAATAGAAAAGATGAATCATATCAATTCGAATGGAAGATAGTCAAGTTTTAGTTTCCTCCCAAAGATAAACCATGAACAGCCAAAGCATTTGAGAAGGTAAAGTGGATAAACCAGAGTAGGTTTTGAGAAAATACCTGCTTAGATGTTGAGTAATCGATTGAGAGGATCCAGCTGTGTCTCAAGTTAGAACACAGATACGACGCCCAACCATCACCCTGATAAGCCGTCGCTTTTGCTTCCACTTCCTATTCCGCTTCCAATCCGATGAGACATTGATCGACACTTTGTCCTGATTCACCTGCAATTCAAAAGTGGCTTGAGCTCAGACATATTGTTTAATTGAAAGAAGGAAGAGGTAATCCTCAAACATAAACCAGGATGGTTATAAGCGTACGAATTCTCCAAACAGAATATACGTAATTAGCAAAAAGAAGGAGAAACACAACACGTACCGACGCCCATAATTAAAACTACTAAAGGGATCTCGCAATGGATGAAGCTTCAGTCAGCGTTGATTATGGTCGGATCATCTTGTCGCTACAATCTTTCATGCCTTCAGTCGCTTCACTAATTCCTCACGGCCTTTGGTCATCGACTGCAAGTCAAAAGATGGCAAGATAACTCCCTGCAGAACATTAAAAGATATTAATTGATTTTCGACGCATGACGCAATTCAAAGCGGTCTCGCCCCAGATTAGGACTATGTTTGTCAAAACTCAAATGATTTCTTTACCTCATAACCTTCAAGAGAAGGTTCAGAACATTCAACAAAACATGAATTCTAAGAAGTTAAAAGCAACTACAGAGGTGTAATAACTTGAACACGGAGGTTCACTGTCGGTTCCGTGATTAATCTGCATCATAGAAGAAGAAGAGTGGGATTAAAAAAGAGTGCCTTCTTGGTCATGCCACACATTGTTGATACATACTTGAAGCAAAAAAAATCAAATTCGAATGGAATCAAAAGAATAACCTTTCATAGTCGGTTTGTTGGTCACTGATTACAACCTCATTCGAGTCACATCTGTTATGGGCAACCCCTTTATCGATGATACCCCTTCCCTTTGTTGTTGACTTGATCACCCGTAATCACATTAAAGCCTATCAAATATTCCCATATCAAAGACGAAATCTCACTCATCACCATGGCCTGTTCTAGCAGCACCTCCACAAGCTTTCAGAGTTGACGTTGTCTTCTAAACACGAAAATAACCATCCGTTATCTTCCTCGGTAGCCAATATTTCCTTCCCAATTTGGTCTGGAGCACAAGCTGCAACATAAAGATAAGAGATGTGAGGATGCCGTGTAATTTCAAAATTCAAGATGTTTCCAAAAACAGCCAGCCGACATGATCACGGCAGATTTAAATCTCCCAAATATTATCTACTGTATTGAGTTGATTCGAAAAGGAAAATCATACATTAACGAGATATGCTCAAGTAGAATTGGAAATATCATCATATCCAATCAAGATTATTCGCATAAGGAAAATGTGATATTCAGGTTTTAAAACACAATGGCAATCAAGTTAAAAACGGAACAAAATCATCCTCATACTAACACAAATTAGCAAGGCAGAATCAGCAGCAAATCCATCACAAGTCAAGTCATGTTCTTTCTAAAACCGTGTGAATTGCATCTCAGACAAAATTAATTACCAGAACACGTCGCAACACAATCATATCAAACAAGGAAACTCATAAAGCAAAGAATCAAAGACCTGTCCTTTCCAATTGGTTCCCGACATGTTTAGCACCAGTTTATTTCATTTCCAAAACAAGAGTTGAGTCTGAGTTATGATAATTAATTGTGTGAAAGCTATAAGAAGGCGTTGTAGCAGGATCACAAGAGGAGGAAGAAAAAATGTAAACCCCAATCACAAATAATCACAAAATTCCCAAATTAAACCCTAACCGGCGAACAAGAAGAAGGAGGAAGAACTTATCTTCGTTTTAAGATCGTTGCTTTTCAATCCCGCCAAAGTTCCATTGGAGGCCGCTACCGCCGTCAACCGCAATCTTCCCCGCCGCGAAAGCTCCGATTTGAACCCTAGAAAAAACCAACACGCGGTAAGGTTTTGTTATCACCATTAGCATTGTTTGATTATTTTGGTTTGTGTTTTCAGTTAAAGCACAAGAGGAGGACAGAATGGGAGAGGGAGATCGAAAGTCAGAGAACGGAGAAAGAACATGAGAAGAACGCAGAGAGGATTTGAAGAGGTGGGGAGCAACAAATAGGAAATCTAGGGTTTCGGAATTGGGAGTCAGAATCCCTTTTCCATCATCGTTTCTTTTGTCTCTATTGTTTGGTTGTAACATTAATCACACACATCACGCACACAGCATTACACATACCCTTAATCGCTAATCACCTCCCACTAATCACCATTTTAACGTTAATTAAACCCGTAAATTAACCTATTTGTCTAATAACCATTTTAATTTAATATTAATTCAATCAATTAATTTAATAATTAATCAGGTTTTTATTTTATCCATCAGCTTAATGGCCTTTTTTTTAGATAATAAAATTATTCAAAATCTTAAAAAAAAAACTCTTTTAATAAAACCAACTTTTTCATCATCCTTTTAAAATAAAACCAAGAAATTATATCTATTGTTTGTTTTATAATTTTAAAAATAAATATTAAGCAACCCTCTTTATTCAAATTAGTTTTTTTATCTTTTTATAATAATAAAACCTTTTTTACTTAATAAACCTCTAATTTATTTAAAATTAACTCACATCCAAAATCCTTTAGCTAATAAAATTAAATTAACTTTTTTTTTTCTAAAATCAACTCCATCAATCTAACTTTTTATTAAAACCAATAAACAACTTTTTTTTATAAAATTAATCTCCTTATAAAATAATCATAACATCCTAAAATCAAATTCACCTAAAAATCAAAGTCTCACTAAAATAACTCAACTTTTTCCTAAAATCCGGTAATCAACCTTTTTCTCAAAATCAATCTCTCGAAATTGATCAGTTTCACATGTAAAATCAATTCAACCTCACGCTCAAAATCAACTTAATCAATCGACATCGTAAAACTCAATCTAACCGTGCACTTCACGACACATTCACCTACACCTTAGCGCTTTCATGTGTGTATATGATTTTACTTTCCGCAATTTATCTTCTGCAATTTATTTCCGCATTTACATTACCGCAATTTACTCTCCGCATCGCATCCGTCCAAAGGAAAAACCTACACATAAGTCAACACTTGTGTGTAGTGCATTCACATTTGCATCATTCTTCCCACATGATCCTTGATCCCATTCAAGTTGATCTCTAAGTTAGATCCTACCCCATAGGAAGGGCCTTGTCTTTATCTTTACAACATAGAAACAAACACAATCAACACAATACAAACTTGTTCAAACACATAGAGAAAGATGTTAATCATCTTAAGCGAGATAGAATCTCCACCCCACAATAATACAATCAACATGTAGGGACTTTGCCTTAAGACATATAGAGGCGTACTCGTCAATCCGTCCGAGTACTTGAGCCCTTTTCTTAAGACGATGCAAAGACTATTTTCCTACAACCTGTGGCTGTTACATCTCTCTTAAAATGACAACTCACCTTTTCTCCTAAAGATCAATCAATCAACTACCCTAAACCCGTAGGAACTTTGATCACAGTCAAAGAACTCCTCAAACCCTTTAGGGGAACTACAGATACTCTGATTCCACTCCCATAAGGATATGTAGGCATAAGATGCGATATCTTATCGAGTATACTTAGAAATAAACCCCTAGGTCTTTGACCTTTAAGCAGATAACACTTAGCAATAAACAAACATAAAACAAGAGGTTCCTGTAGAGTACTACAGAAACTTAGGATGCTAGCACCTTCCCTAAGTTTAACCAACCCCCGAACCTATAACTCTCTAGCTTGCATTTGCATTGCATTGTGGGAATTTCGATCTTTATCCCTTCCTTTGGACAAATCAAAGTTCGGTTGCAAATGAATAAAGATTCAAACTAATTAATAGTTTGGTATCCAAATTTCACCGCGACAATACGATCTTCCCGATTACCTCATTATGCATCATATATATATACACATTACCCACAATTTAATTATATCAATTTAATATATCATAATTCACCCTTCCACATCGAGTATACTCTCTTTACCCCTAAACAACGTCTCTCGACCTGTCACAACCCAAGGAATCCTACAAAATAAATCACAAGGCAAAACAACACAAAACTCACATTCTGTCACGCTCGCTGGCTCACTCGCCTAGTGAGGCCTCAGCGAACGCTCGCTGCCTCATTCGCTTAGTGAACCTGCTAGCGAGTGCAGACAGTGGCTACTGGAAGTGTTTGCTACCCGACTCACCTAGCGAATGCTCACTACTAGCTCGCTCAGCGAAGGTGCGGGCGAATGCCTGCAATTTCACAAAATCCTCACTGATCAGAACTTCATCAGAAGCTCAAAAATCATCTGATTCTCACCACACCAGTCCCATTAGTCTTAGCCTAGTATTCTACTACTAAACTACACTATTTATTCCAGACTTCACCCGATAAATCACCAACTCTACCGATTAAATCATTTCCGACCTAAACGGTAAACTACTCAGAACACCCAACAAATCCCTACATAATCACATGCAAGGCTGGAATAACAGAATTTCACCCATTCCTAACAACATAAACACAATTCATCCATGGAAACAACATTCAGAACACTACAGCATCTTAATCATAATCATCAAATCCCTATGGAGTTAAGGAATCCCCAACTACCCCATTCATGCAATTACCAATTTAAACCCGTTTCTCCCCCCTTACCTCGACTAGTTGCTCCGATCGATGAAAACTTCCAAGAATCCGATAGCCTAGCCTTCTTCTTCTTCCTCTTGTTCTTGTTCTTCTCTCCTTACTCTTCTCTCCCACTTGATCGTGTTCTCCTTTCTCCCCTCACAAAATACCCCTTATCACACTTATTCCCCAATTCTTTTTTTAATTCCAATAATAATAATAATAATAATACCATTACTATTAATTATTAAATTATCATCATTATCAATTTTATTATACTAATATTAAAGGCTATAGCTTCTTAAATAATCCCCACAATAGACATGCCAAAATAAAATAACACCGAAAAGATTAAATAATTAAAATGGGTGTTACATGTTGACAAACGTGAAGCAGACATGTTACTTCAGGAGATTCATGAAGGGACCTTTGGAACTCATGCCAATGGTTATGCGATGTCTAAGAAGATGTTAAGGGCTGGGTATTACTGGTTAACAATGGAATCTGACTATATCTAATACGCCAGGAAATGTCACAAGTGCCAAATCTATGCTGACAAAATGCATGTTCTTCCTGCACCGTTGAATGTTTTGACTTCACCATGGCCTTTCTCAATGTGGGGCATTGACATGATTGGAGAAATTGAGCCGAAAGCTTCCAACGGTCACCGATTCATTCTCGTAGCTATTGACTACTTCACCAAATGGGTAGAAGTTGCTTCGTACGCCAACGTGACCAAGCAAGTAGTTACCCGCTTCATCAATTAAGAAATTATTTTCCGGTATGGAGTTCCGAGTCAGATTATAACCGACAATGGTACCAATCTAAACAACAAGACTATGAAGGAGTTGTGTGACAGTTTCAAGATTGTGCATCACAATTCTTCCCCATACCGTCCTAATATGAATGGAGTTGTTGAAGCTGCGAACAATAATATCAAGAAGATCCTGCAAAAGATGGTCAAGATTTCTTTCTCACTAGTGTATGGAATGGACGTCGTCCTCCCCATCGAAGTCGAATTGCCTTCCTTAAGGGTATTGATGGAAGCTAAGCTTGATGAAGCCGATTGGGCGCAAGACCGATATGACCAACTGAATCTCATCAACGAGAAGTGCCTGGCAGCTATGTGCCATGGTCAGCTATATCAGAATTGGATGAAGAGAGCTTTTGACAAGAAAGTCTGAATCCGTGAGTTCCGCCAAGGAGAGCTCGTACTCAAGAAAATCTTGCCAGTCCATAAAGACATGCATGGGAAATGGATGCCCAACTATGAAGGCCCATTTGTTGTTAAGACAGTCTTCTTCGGAGGATCGCTAATTCTTACAACAATAGACGGTGAAGAGCTCGCTCATCCTGTGAACTCCGATGCAGTCTGAAAATATTATGCCTAAAGAAAAAACAAAAAATATATAGCTCGTTAAGTTGAAAACCCGAAAGGGTGGCTTAGGCAAAAATGAGCGTTCCGGTGGATTGAAAATCCGAAAGGGCGGTCCAGGCAAAAATTAGGGACAAAGGCATTTCACTGCATCGACGACACCGAGCATTGCAGATACATTTTTCATATGAGATCCATTCTAAATCCAATCGCTCTTATCAAAATCAAGGTTTTAGAGGTCTTAGTCATTAGGGTCAGTAGGTCGTTGGATTCAATGTAAACTTTCCCATATTGCCAATTTCAAATTTGTAATTTTTCCATGGAAGTTATGCCTTTAGCAAGCTACCGTTCTTCAATGAAATTTACCTTTTGTTTTTCAATCTCCTTGTTCACATTACCTCCATTTTTATTTTTTTTATGCAATTTGCTTTTGTTAATGAAATTTTGAACGTGAATAGTGTTTTTTAAAACTTTAAAACCATTTTTCTCGAAAATGCATTTGAAAAATGAAAGTTGCTTTGACTTGTGAAAATCTCTAAAGGATCTCTTCGTTACCCCGGTAAGTCTCATTGTTGCATAAACATTTATTCATTACCAACTTAGTCCCCAGCGAGACTGTAAGCGAACAACACTGTGGACCGAGTCGGTGATCTCCAAGACCGCAGAGGTCTTACCAGCATATTCCCAACATAGTCCCCAGAGAGACTTTAAGCTGATAATATTTTGGATTAACCCGATAAATCTCTAGTGAGGCCCGCTGTTGCAGAGAACTCCCCAGTATCCTCCGAATGATCCATGTTCTTGAAGACCCATTCTCAGTGGAATCATCTGTTCCTCAGTGGAATTTCCTTACTTTCCTCAGGAAGTACTCCCTTGGAGACCACATTCTCCCCAAGAATGTCTAGTGATTTCTCCCTAGTAAGTCTGATGAACTCTCCTCAGGGAAGCCCGATATATTCTACCCCTAGTCGGATGTACCTTTCCCCAGGAAGCCGAGGTATTATTCTCATAAAGTTGCTACATTATCTCCATGAAGATGCCTAGCTACATATCTTCCCCATGAAGCGAATATTTATTTTATCCCCGGAGTTCTCTAATCCTAAGATTTTCTGTGGCTGATTATGATGCATAATAGCAATCCCTCCAGTGAAGTCATGGTATCGTACTCTCCAGTAAGTTCAAGGTTGTATCCCCATGTGGAAGTCATGATACTGTATCCCCGAGTGGATTATTTTCTCCCCAGAGAAGTGGGAACTTTGAAGCCAGATTTGGTTCTACCATCAACTTTTCCTATCACGCGATAGATGTACCGTTGTAGAGGTCGCTGGGTATTCCTGTTGAGATATTTATTTAATCTCATGTCTCCTCTCTCGTCTGTTTTGTCAGCATACGCATGAGAATAAGCGTGAGCATAAGCATAATCATACATTTTGACATACGCATTAGCATCTACATGTTTGCTAGTTGTTGTCATTCTTAATCGTTACCACCGAGTAATTGGGTTTGTTCGCTCTCTCCAAGTAGATAGTCGGCCCTAAGCACAAAATACTTATTTGTTTCTAGTTTCCCCGCCGAGTTCAATCCTCATGGATGCTGGTTATTTCAGTTATCTTTCCACGCCAGGATAAGATAATTCCCATTCGAGTTCATTTCCTCGATGGAGTCTTGTTTGACAGTTCTTTCTAGCCTAATTCTAGATCGAATTTTGGTCCCGTCAGTCGCCGAACCTACCCGGGCGTGCATTTTTTGCACTATCCTTCAAAAATATCCTTTACAGATATGCGACTGTTCTCGCCTGAGAAGCCTATCATCATTACACTACAACTTACATCATATTGCACCTTACAATCTTACATTGCACTTTACAATCGATCAGCGTCAGTTCTCGTACAAGAAGCTTATCATCATTTCATTACAACCTTCATTACAATTTACATTATGTTTTACCACCTCTACAAGCAATGCTCATCCGAGAAGCTTATCCTTGCTAACCTTGCAAATAAGCGGTATTTCTCGCCTGAAAAGCTTATCATATCTTCATCATGAGTAGCAGCAAATGGCCATTTCCATCGAGAAGCTGGTTTCCATTTTCTTTTCATCCTGAAGCGTGGGGAGGTTTAAACTGAATCATATTTAGGAGAGCATAGATCTTGAAGTATGAAGAATTTCATTTTATCCTTTAGTAAAAGAAGGAGTCGAATCATATTCAGAAGAGCACAGATCTTGAAGTATGAAGAAGTTCATTTTATCCTTTAGTAAAAGAAGGAGTTGACTCATATTTAAGAGAGCACAGATCTTGAAGTATGAAGAAGTTCATTTTATCCTTTAGTAAAAGAAGGAGCTGACTCATATTCAGGAGAGCACAGACCTTGAAGTATGAAGAAGTTCATTTTATCCTTTAGTAAAAGAAGGAGCCAAATCATATTCAGGAGAGCACAGATCTTGAATTATGAAGAAGTTCATTTTTATCCTTTACTAAAAGAAGGAGCTGACTCATATTCAGGAGAGCACATATCTTGAAGTATGAAGAAGTTCATTTTATCCTTTAGTAAAAGAAGAAACTGAGTCATGTTCAGGGGAGCACAGACCTTGAAGTATGAAGAAGTTTATTTTATCCTTTAGTAAAAGAATAAGTTGAATCATGTTTCGATCAGGGAAGCTTATTTTATGAAATGAGCGACAATCCCTCCCGTGGAGCTTATCAATCATTTTTCATCTGTTATCCCCAGATAAGCGGCAGTCTCTTCATTTGAGAGTTTATCCAGTTTTGGCATATAAGTCCCTTCCAACGATAAGTGGCATTTCTCTCTTGAGAAAACTCATCAGGGCATTTCCCTTTAAAGTCCATTTATTTTGGCATACAGACAGTTTTACCCTGTATATTTTCTACGGGTTCCCGAAAATTCCGTTTGATCCCGTTACGAGGAAACGTTTCCAGAAGCTCGGATGTTATTATTTGCTCAATGCTCCAGCATTATGTTTACTCGATCCTACAACCGTGCGGATCCAGTTTTACCTTTTATCCTAGAGTATCAGTCGGTCGCACCTAACCTGTTGAACAATTACTCTTAGATATTCCCCAGTGGAGGCTGTCTCACCGGTGCCATCTCCATTGAGGATTCCTTTTCTTACCATTCCCTTTCTAAAAGTGACAATTTATCGTGCTCGCACCAATTGGCCATCACTTTAGATTTCCATGTGTCGTGCTGTTTCCCCAGCGCGTCGCATTCCCCATTGGGTTCACTCGTCGCGTCGATCCCCTGTGTTGTCGTGTCATCTGCGTCATTGCATCTATCATTTCCATCATACACATCATAGTAGATTCATGACATTGTTAGCATTATAATTCATCTCGTTTTGTCCATAGTGTTGCATACCATTTCATCTAAGGGGAAAAAATTCGGTTATCTGTATTTAAATCCCTTTCACCATGATTTCTCAAGCCTATGTCGCTCAAATCATCCGGTGAAGCTATTTAAATAGGGGAAACTGTAATACCCTAAATTTTACCCTTAGATTAGTTTATTCATGTCGCATTTCATCTCATGTTGGCATTACATTTAACTAACCACTAACAGGTTTGTGTAGTCCGTTGTTTTTTGCAAGAAAATTCCCATTTGTGCGCAATTCAGGCGGTGAAGGGCAAAATAGTCATTAATTGGCAGTATGGCGACGATTCATGAGCTTGAGTCGTCATCAGGGGTTCCTCAAGTGATTAGGATTTCCATCTCCAAGTCCTATGATTTATTTAATTGAAACTCGATCTGAAGTTTTAATACGGAAGGCAGGTTCGTTTTACCGTTTAAACTGGGTTTCTTTGCTTATTTGGTCAAGGCCATATTCACTTTTAATGTCAAATACAAATTGACTTGCAAGAGGTTGGTTGAGCTCGGCGGTTAATGGTCAAACGTTGTGGTAATCGGACGAGTTTCATTAGCTGAACTCACATGATAAATCCAAGTAGTTGACTTTTAAATTGGTTGAATTCAATCGGACGAATTGGTTCAGGTGGATTTTAATCAGACAAGTTTGAATCGTTAGAAGTTAGTCAGGTTGATATATTTGGATGAGGTCAACCAGATGAACGTAGTCGGGAAATGAAGTCAGGTGAATTGTTGGCACGGATGTAGTCAGGCAAGCTTATTTGATTGAATTTATCTGGAGAAGATTGATCAATTAAATTTAATCAAAGGAATTTAATTGTTTAAGTTATTTGGAATAATTTAGTCGGGTCAAGTTATTTAAGTGGATTTATCCGATTAAGTTTAAGCAGAGGAATTATTGGGAAAGTCAATCAAACGGGTTTAGTAAGTTAAATTGAATCGGTTAATTTGGTTTGTATGGAGTTATGTGGAGAAATTGAGTCGGATGAATTAATTGAAGGAATTAATCGAGAAATGAATTAATAGAAAATAGAACTTTTATTTTATTATTTTGTTGCAATATCCAAATAATAAAATTAAGTTTTTATTTATTATTTTATTACAATGTTCAAAAATAATGAAGTTACAAGATAAATTACATTTTCCTAGGAAAAGTCCTAAAATTCCTAAACTACTCTTCAGGGAAGATTTCTTCAAGCCTCGACTTTTTGTCCGAACCTGCAAGAAAAATCAACGGACAGTGGAGTATTAAAGTTAGTTAAAATCGGGTTTTTTCCGGACTCCGACACCCTCAGCAATTTATCATCATCGGTGTGTCGGGAGGGCAACGACAAAGTCAAAGCCGGCTCCCAACTCTCATTTCTCGACCCAGCAAGATCGGCAATAATCTGTTCATTTATCGGGAGAGAGGGAGAGAGCTTTGAAAAAGAGTTTCGTGGAAAAATGGTTTACTTGCATCCAGCCAAACAGATTCAAGGAAAATGTGGATATCCAATTACAGTAAAAAGTCCATAACCACAAAATATGGTTATCCAAATCCAATGAAAATCCAAACTCAAAAATACAGATATCCAATCACCAAACCAGGTCCAGCTTCGCACCAGTAATAACGTTTTTCAAAGCCACCTAAAACGAAACGCAACAACTTCCTGAAAAATCTCCATGGAAGACGTTGCAAGTTCATCTAGGTTAAGACATTCAAGCTCCTCGTCAAAAGCTCAATAAATTGAGCAACAAATTCCTAAAATAAAATCTCAACCAAAACCGTGAAAAACGCAACAATCAGCCGAAAGTTCTTACTTCATAACCATCGAAACAGAAAGAGCATAAAAGGCGCGATAACAAGTCAAACAACTTTAAAAAATCGTGAATCCAGGCCCACTAAACATCCATAATATAAGCCACATCAGAAATCAGAAAAAGGAGGAGATTTTTCATCAGAAAAAGGGTTCACAAAAATCTGGAGTTTTCATCACAAAGAACACTAGGAGGAGTCGTGAAACCAGATGGAAAACCAGCATCCGCGATGCTCATTGCCTGAATGACACGGAAGGATATCCAAACGCCAGCCTCAGTCGAAATCATCACTGGCCGGATTACATAAACCACCAACATTGAATCATAATCCTCATCATCGCTTCAGTGCAAAGGATTGAACCGTCAAAGCTCACGACGAATCAAGCTTCAAACCCGTGTGGGTGAGCGATTCTGGAGCTTTGCTTTTACATGTTTAGTTTCTGGTGTTTTTCAGGTAACTATGATGGACCATGAAGCTTCGTCATGAAGAAGAAGAATGTAAGCTTAGGAAACCCCAACAATGGAGCGGCGGCGGACCAAGAGGAGGAAGAAGGGTTTTGAGAACCCTGGGAGAAAACCGTCCCTCTTATACCACCTTAATTTTTCTTTTTTATATTTTATTTTCTTTTTCATTGTATTTGTTTTATTCTGTTTTTATTTTTATTATCATTTTTATTGTTAGATAGTAGGATATTCTTAAAACCATTTTCAATTATCAATTACTTTCTCAAAAAAGATTGAAACCATTTTTTTTTTAAAAGAGGGAAACCTCCAAAACATAAAATTAAATTAAGCCATTTTAAAATTAAAAAGATTAAAGCTTAATTCAATTTTAAAAGGGGAAAATTTTTTAAAAAAAGAGAAAAAGAGTTAAAATTTATTTTATAATTTTATTTTATTTTTTAAAACCTTTTCAAAAATAAGACTTTGTGAATAACTTTAAATTCAATTTTTAAATTTAATCTTTCAAATTAAGGTGCTCTGTGTAGGGTCTTTAGTTAATTTTGGAACTTTTCGTAAGATATAGCTAACCCCCTCCGAGTCTAGCTAGCAATTTTTGCTCGTTGATTGCCCGTTTGACCGTCGCCTGACCTCCAAGGTTTCGTATTTGTCCGTGTTGGCATTTCCTTATGTTTCGTATTGCATTTTTCTGGTTTGTAATTATGCGAGACTGTCGTCGCTCTTATTTTGTCATTTTGTTTGTTTTGCCATGGTTGTAATTTATGCGAGTGATCGTCGCTTCGTGCTTTTTATCATTTTACGCTTTCTCATTTTTCAGTTATGCCATGTAATTCGTCATTTGCATTTATCGTTAAACCCTCTGAAGGATTAGATCCAGCAGTTTGACCGCCGAGTCAATAACCTTAACCCTTGACCGTTTCCAAACCCTAATTTTCCTAGGTGTCCCGCCGCGGACGAAAATACCCTTTACCCTAGCATTAGGTCAAGGAGTCGCCGCACTCCGTTTTAGGGTTTCCCGTCGTGGAATACTTAGTTAACCATAATTTCAATTCAAACAATTTCAACGTAGAAATTGGAGTCGCCGCACTCCACGTAAGCGCTTCCTTAAGAACGCTTATTCCCCATTGAAACCTTGACCACAGTCAAGAAGTTTCTAACATCCCTTTTGAGGGGAACTACGATTACTCTGATTCCATCCCCTACCTCAGATACGTAGGAACAAAATGCGAGTCTTGGGGAGTAAACTTAGGACTAACCCTTAGGTCTTTGTCACTCTTAACCCTTAGCTCGTTGTATACCCTCAAGCAGATAATCAAGCAAAATAGTAAACTTTAAACAAAAGGTTCCTGTAGAGTACTACAAAAGTTTAGGGTGCTAATACCTTCCCTAAGCTTAACCAACCCCTTACCTAGATCTCTCCCCGCATTGTTTACGATGCAAAAATTAGGTTTTCTTTCCATTGACCTTTTCCTTCAAATAAATCAAAGATCAGTTGTGAATCAAAGATTTATGATTCAAATTAATTAATAATTTGATATCCTATTCTCACTACAACAGTATGGTTTTAAGTATTCTAACCTTGAAAGGTGGCCTGCAACCACGTTCTCGGTGTCATTTTTATCCCGAATCTCCAGGTCAAATTCTTGTAGCAAAAGGATCCAACAAAGTAATCTAGGCTTAGCATCTTTTTTGCTTAATAGATATTTGATAGCAGCGCGATCTGTGTAAACAATAATCTTTGCTCAGACTATATAAGATCGGAACTTGTCAATAGTGAAAACTACGGTGAGGAGTTCTTTTTCAGTTGTGGCATAATTAAGTTGGGCGGTGTCTAGTGTTCTACTAGAGTAATAAATTACATGAAGTTTCTTATCTTTCTTTTGCCTTAAAATAGCACCAACTGCGTAGTCACTTGCATCACACATAATTTCAAAAGGTTGATTCCAATCGGGAGGTTGCATAATAGGTGTGGAGATTAGTGCTTGTTTAAGGTGTTTGAAATCTTGAAGACATTTACCATCGAAATTGAACTCAACGTCTTTCATAAGAAGGTTGGTTAAGGGTTTGATTATTTTGGAGAAGTCCTTAATGAAGTGTCGGTAGAAATCGGCGTGTCCAAGGAAACTTCGAATCTCTCTAATTATTTTCGGTTTTTGGAGGTTTTCTATAACTTCTATTTTGGCTTTGTCAACCTCAATGCCTCTTGCAGAGACTATGTGTCATAATACTATTCCTTCAGTGACCATAAAATGGCATTTCTCCCAGTTTAGAACAAGATTGACTTCTACACATCTTTCTAGGATTCTCTCAAGGTTGGTTAGGCAGTTTCTAAAACTGGATCCATATACTGAGAATTCGTCCATGAAAATTTCCATGATCTCGTCAAGGAAATCTGCAAAGATTGAAATCATACAGCGTTGGAAAGTAGCTAGGGCATTGCATAGTCTGAATGGCATTCGTCGGTAGGCAAATGTTCCATATGGACAAGTAAAGGTTGTTTTCTCTTGATCATCGGGGTGGATAGGAATTTGGAAAAATCCTGAATACTTTGTACAAGCATTTGGTCTATGACCGGAAGCAGGAAATGATCCTTCCTAGTTACTTTGTTTAGTTTTCTATAATTGATACACATGCGCCAACCGCTTTCTATATGCTTAGCTATTTGTTCTCCTCTTTCATTTTGTACGGTTGTGACACCTCCCTTTTTAGGCACCACATGTACAAGTCTCACCCACTTACTATCAGAGATTTGGTATATTAATCCAACCTCTAATAACTTTTACACTTCTCTTTTCACAACATAGCTCATTATAGGATTTATACTTCGTTGATGATCTCTGGAAGATTTAGAGTCTTCCTCCAGCATAATCCGGTGCATATACATACAAGAACTTATCCCTTTGAGATTAGAAATGTTATAACCTAGAGCTAAAGGATATTTTCTCAAAACATCTAAGATTTAATTGGTTTATTGGCTATCTAAGGTTGCACTGACTATGATTGGACGAATCAGTTCATCGCCTAAGAACTCGTATCTTAGATTCTTTGGAAGTTCCTTAAGTTTTATTGATGGTTTCTTAGGACATGGTATATAATCTGGGGTGAGTGCCAAGAATTTATAAAGGTTGTCATCTATATAAGGCTCAATTTTAAATCTGTCGTCCTCCATTATGGGATTTAAAGGTAATTTAATCTTTTCGACTGGATCTACTCAGTCTAATTCTCTTATGCATTCATCTATGATATCAATAACGTAACATGAGTCATCTATGGCTAATGCCATTAGGATTTTAGATAAGATGAATTCTGCTTTTTCATCACCTACTTCAAACATCATTTTTCCTCTCTTGACATCTATTATAACTCCAGTTGTTGATAAAAAAGGGTCTACCTAGAAGGATTGGGATTCCTTGGTCTTCTTTAATATCCATGACAACAAAATCTGTTGGAATATATAGTTGGTCAATCCTAACCAGGATGTCTTCTAAAATTCCTATAGGATATTTAACAGATCTATCGGCTAATTGAAGGGACATCCTAGGTCTAACCTCTTACAAACGGCTAAAAGCATTAAGCTTACACTGACTCCAAAATCCAGAAGTGCTTTATTGATAACTTGATTTCCTAAAACGCAAGGTATAGAAAAAACTTCCTGGGTCTTTCTCCTTTTTAGCAAGCTCATTTTCAACAATAGAATTGCATTCTAAGGGTTTTGGATCATCAAGCCTTTGTTTGTTGGTTAATATGTCTTTAAGGAATTTGGCGTAAGACGATATCTAGGTAATGGCTTTAGTGAATGGAATCTCTATGTGGAGTTTCTCAATCACTTTTACAAACTTTTTATATTGGTTATCTAATTTGGTTTGTTTTAGTCTTTGTGGGTATGGAATTGGAGGTTTATAAGGAGGGGTGGTACATAAACTTTATCGTCTTTCACTTCTTCCTTATCTCTAATTCCTTCGTCCTTTGGTTGCTTAGATTCTACTGGTTTCTCTACTTCTTTCTCGGGTGTGGTCACTGCATTTTTCTTAGGGGGTTCTGGCTTATTCAACCTCGGGTCTACAGGCCCTTCATAAGTAGTTCCACTCCGTAGGGCGATAACGTTAGCATGCTCTTTTGGGTTAGGTTGAGGTTGTCCAGGAAATTGTCCTCCTGGTGAAACTTGAGTAGATTGTTGTTGTGCCACTTGAGAAATCTGGGTTTCAAGCATTTTATTGTGAGTAATTACATAATCAAGTTTGGTTCCCAATTGTGTAATTAGTGAATTTATATGAATGTTTTGTTTCATGAAATCCTTGTTTTGCTGAAGTTGAGCTGCGATGAAACCTTCCACTATTTTCTCAAAATTCGGCTTTTGAGGAGCAGATTGCATAGGTGGGTTTGGTTTTTGAGCTTGGAAAGTGGATGGTCTTTGGGGTGTAGAATTCCAAGTAGGGTTATTATTCTTATAGGAAACGTTTGGGTGATTCCTCCATACATGGTTATATGTGTTAGAATAGGGATTGTCCTGGGCGTAATTGACTTAGTATGTGGTTGTTTCAGCTAAAAGATTACATTCAGCTAGAGTATGTCCTTGGGTTACACAGATCTCACGTCCGAGTTGAACTGCAGCTACGGTAGCTGTAGGGTTGATAGTCAGGCTTTCTACTCTTTGGGCTATGGCGTCCATTTTGGAATTCATATGGTCGAGGTAACAGACTTCATAAACACCTCATTTGGTTTCTTTCTTCACTACTGGGGCTCATTATGTTCCCCATTGGTAATGGTTTTGTGACATATCTTCAATGAGAGTGCAGGCCTCAGGATATGGTTTGTTCGTCAAGGCGCCACCGGTAGCAGCGTTGATGGTCATCTTGGTGTTATACATGAGTCTGTTATAAAAGGTGTGAATTATGAGCCGTTGTTCTAACCCATGGTGTGGACAAGCTCTTAGTAGTTCCAAGTATCTTTCCCAAGCGTCGAAAAGTGATTCTCCCTCGTTTTGACTGAATCGGGCTATTTGGATTCATAGGATAGCAATTTTACTCGGTGGAAAGTATCTAGCTAGGAATACTTTCTTTAGGTCATTCCAAGTGGTTATGGAGTTTGCTGGAAGGGGATCTAACCATGATCAGGCTCTATCTCTGAGGGAAAAAGGAAATAGTCTTAGAAGTATCGCCTTAGGAGATGCATTGTTGGCTTTCAAGGTGTCGGCCAATTGGATAAAAACTTTCAGGTGTTGGTTCGGGTTCTCTGTAGGAAGACCTGCGAACTGGTTTTGTTGCACTAATTATAACAGAGAAGGTTTTAATTCAAAGTTATTAGCTGGTATAGTTGGGTTTACTATACTAGAGTAGGGTTCTTCTTGAGATGGTAAGGAAAAATCCTTAAGTGGTTTCTCGTTCTGATCTTTTGTCATTGCTCTTTTAAGTCTTTAGTGAAAAAGACGAGCTCGGGCGTAACGTTTGGGTTCTTCTATTAGATCAACTAGGTTTCTGGTGCTACGAGTTCTTCGCATTGACCAGTGAAAGGGGTGCTTTAGTCTAGACGGTGTAACAACAGGGTACAAAATTTGACAAAATTTGTCCCCGGCAACAGCGCCAAAAACTTGATGTGTGTTGTCCGCAAGTATACGAAGTACATCAGAGTAATATAAAATATTATCGATCCCACATAGACTAATATCAATCTATCGATTACTATTGTTATAGTGTTTATCTAAAGCTAATGGAAATAGAGAGTATTACACACAGAGAAACAAAAATAATTAAGGAGTGTATTAAAATTCAAAATAAAGGCATACTGGAATGTAATTCTCATCGATCAAACAATACTCCTATTGTCTAAGTAGTAATACATATGGGGAAATATTTTCTTCCTTGAAAAAGATTTAATTAAAAAGGAACCGTTGCGTTAGCATAATCGGAACCGGACCTAACCTTTAATATATACCAGCCACTTATGCTGCATCAGTCGCATGTTGCGTTAAAGTGAAAAAGTCCTTTTTTATATAACTACCTCTAAGACTAAGTTAAAAAGTGTCTTTGATTGGAAACTTTCAATCTCCAAGGGTTTTCGGAATATGCTCGGCTAACAGGATTCTAAATCTATAAACGCGTCCGAAAATAGTTTTAAAATCACTTTCTAATAATACCAAACTTTCATAGTTAATTAATAAAGCGCTTTCGCTGTTTTTACCAATTAAAAATTAAACAACTCTTATCTAAAGTGTCAGACGACTTTTGATCTTACCCGACGTAGTCACAGTTATTATGTAAATAGAAACACAGCCCCATTCATGTAATGGCCGATCGATTTAAGTTTAGAAAAGTTGCATTAAAATCCAAAATAACCCCTAAAGTGTTTCTACAAATACAACAAATGGAGTACCTTTGAAACGACGGTCCTCACATCACAACACAATAGATTTAGCTGAGCATGACGGTGCTAAACATAATAAATAATTTGCTTTTAGAATAAATCATTTAGGGAAATAAAATGTGTGTGATTGGTCTTCAAACAAACGGAAGTGTCACTCTTAGGTTTGGTTCAAAAAATGAATCTTGGAAATAAAAAGCGGTATGTAAATTGTGCGGGAAAATAAATGCGTGATTGGTTTTCAGAAGAACAAAAGTGTCACGCTTGAGTTCACTCTTAGAAAACGAATCTCTAAAATAAAAGGCAATAAATAAATCATGCATAAAAATAAAGGTGTGATTGATTCCCAAAAGTAAGAACAAAAGTGTCACGCTTAAGTTCACTCTTAGAGAACAAATCTTTGAAATCGAAAGCGATAAATAAATCATACAATTAATAAATGTGTGATCGGTTTCCAAAGGTAAGAACCAAAGTGTCACTATTAAGTTCACTCTTAGAAACAGATCTCTGAAATAAAAAGCAATAAATAAATCATGCGGAAATTAAGAAAATTAAAGCAAAGCGGAAAGTAAATAGTAAAAGTGCGAGTAAAATAAAACTTGCTCCAAATCGGGCACTTGAATCTGGTACAATGCTGGAAAGTAAATCTGACTTAGAAGTAAAATGAAAGCAAGCTTAAAGTTCCTATGTTATGATGCTTCAACCTCAGTTACAATAATAGTGTGATAACCCTTCAATGTGACGGTTTATTGCTTTAAAGATCTAGGTCCTATTTATAGTTTAACAATGCCTTAGAAGTCATGTAGCTTCTTCAGAAATCGTGTGGAGGAAATATCTCTAATCATGGCATCATGCTCCAACCGTCCTTGACCGGACCACCTAATACACAGATGGTGCCCACCATCTAGACATGGCATCCGCCATGTGTATAAAAGCTGGTGGATGCGGTCAAGTGATGGTCAGAATGTGGGAGAAACCCTACACGTCATGGCGACCCCCATGGCCAACGCCATGTGGAATGCAGTGTGTGTAATTTTCACCTGAAACTCCATTTTCTGCTCTTTTCACTCCATTTCTTCGTGGAAGGCACTTATTAGGTAATGTACCTGAAAACAAGACAAAATAAAAGCATAATGCAAGAAAATAACAATTAAACAACAATAAACATGTGCGTCCAAGCCAAATTCGCAGTGTGTTTTAGTGTTATCAAAACCCTAAAAGTCAAATGGTTGACTTTGTCAGATAAAGCTTGTGTATCAGATGAATCCAATTGTGTGATCTTCAGTGATCTTTCATTCTTGAACTTTTCAAACACCATGGATGGACTCCAAGGATGTATATGAGCATATTGAATCATGTCCTAAGACCTGGCATTATGCTTTGATCAAAAGTCAAAGGCACCGTAGACTTTTCCTGATGAAACCCTAATTTGGGGCCAGATGAAGTTGGGCTTCAATAAACTTGTAGTGGGACCCAATTGTACTTTATTCTTGATTAATATAGGCCTCTTGAGTGTATGCAAACTTGATTGGTTGATGATCAATCCATGATACTGACTGATCAAGCAATGATCCGACTTATTCCCTTGGGCCAAAACCTTAATTCAGATGGAATCACACAAGAACAAACTTGAACATGGTTAGGGTTAGCAACGATATGCTTGATGTTCCTAGAATGATGATGGAATCTAGGGGTCAAAACTTGGGGTATGACACTGATCCACTAAATGATTTGAATCACAACTCTCTGAATTCCTGATCAATAAGTTCTGAATCACTTTGAATGTCTTAATCAATATCTGGGAAATAAATCCACAGCTTGCACAGTTAAACTAATGCCACTTTGATCATGATAAACCAAGAAACTTCACTTTTATAGAATCATACCTTGAAATTAGAGATTATGAATTGAGACATGGATTGCACCGTACAAAACCCTGACAGGAGAATGATATGGACCATGAAGCAACTTGACTTTAACACAACCTGATGATGGAGAAAACTCTTGTTTGACCAAGATTAGGTCAACCCCAACTGAATTTCAACCATATCACACACACATTTAACCTAATAATTTTTCCTGAATCTTGATTCGAACTTGCAAGATCTGAGCTTAGACCATAAGCACAAAGACACTTATTTGTGTACACGATGGTTAGATGACATAAATAGTGGATATGATGCACAGGTGAAGAAAAATTTATGATATGAAAAGCATATTATGTTATGCGGATGATGTAAAGCAAGAATAAAGTCTGATAAATGAAAATTTAAAATGACAGGTCAAAATTGGGGTATGACAATGCCGTCTGGCTCTTAAGCACCCATACACATAGGTCATCTTTGCGCATTAAATAGCTACGACATGTAGCTCGAGGTTCATCGTTCCAAGTCCTATCAACGTTCCAGATTCTAAAACATCAAGCACGAGGCTCAACTTTTTACATTCCTTCGCGAGCATGTCCTCAGAGAAAGGCTTGAAACAAGTTAGGTTGTCGAGCACAGACAACAACTTGGGCATCCTTACGAGCACGTGGCCTCGGTGATAAACTCCAAAGAATATCATGTTATCGAGCACACGCAACTGCTTAGCATCCCCGCAAGCAGAAACTCGATGAAAAACGTTTAACAAGCTTGCGCTATCAGGCACGAGGGATAACTTTCACGCTCCCTCGCGAATGTAGCTTCGTGAGCTCACAGCCATAAATCTGAATAAATGCTCTCCTCACACAGATTCCCTTTGTCCCTCGTCGACATACGAACTAACTCTAAGTCATTGATCCCCTTCATACGAGCAACGATTTGAGGGGCTCCTGTTTTGGACTGGGCATAGGACTGTCCCATCAAGTCCAGCTTCGCGTCAAAGAAGGCCCAACACAGGCCTAATCCATTATAGCCATTGGAGAACATATTCCCCATGTTCTCCTCACCCGAGGACACGTGGCCAACTGATCTCGTGTATCTCGCGAAAACATTTTGCCCTTCGTAACGAGAAAGTCTTCAACTTTTTGGAGAATGTGGGGCATTTGACCTAGGATGATGAGAACGAGTTGCTCATCCCTACCTTCACGTGGGAATTCTGACAATCATCCATTATGAGCCTGATCACTCAACCCATAATGGAGACCGTTGATCCAACGCTAGGGGCTCTCTAAAGGAGGGTCAGGTTTTCAATTATATTCCTTACTGTATTTGTCTTCTTTCACTCTGAATTCACTTTAGTATCGAAGTGCCTTTGTTCATCGTGAAAATTGGTGAAAAACTGCTGGTTTAACAAATCAAAAAAAGATCTGTGTTACTTGCAGGATCGACCACACAAATCCTAGGACATGTGCTAATTGATCTTTTAAATGAAGTGTATGAAAAATATGAACACTTCGACAAGTTCCATGGTAAGGCAACTTATTTCAAGTGTAAATGAATTTAAGTAACGGCAAAAGGGATTAAAATGTTGATAAATAACAAGGATAAAAACTTGCATAGAGAAAAGGTAAACTCTTAAATAAAAGAAGTATCTAATTGCATTGAAATAAAAACTGGTGTTTAGTCAACGTACATTCTCACAACTCGTTTCTCTCAATCACACGGATACTTAGAGTAGATGAAGATTTTGTACACAATTGAACACACACATTTTAACACTAAGACCTGCTATTTATAATCATCGAACATAATTGCCATTAACGGATAACAAATGAAATCAAGACAAGTGTCGTTGCACATGCCTTCGAACCATAGGGACGTTAAACGTGTCTTTCTCAAAAAATGGACTTTCCCTCTTTTATTTGAATTCAAACAAACTTGTCAAAATTCCCCTTAGCAACACTCTATCGAATTGAGTCTTCCAACTGCTGAGAAATATCTCTAAGTCCATAACATAGACCCTCTTGGCGAAAAGACATCTTTGACTCTCATTCCAAAAAACATAGTTTTAGTCGAAGTAATTAGATTTCTCTAGGAAACTCTATTTTCTATTTTTAACTTTATTCAGGCATCGAAATTAGGAGCCAACAAATTGCCCCCCAAAAATGTCATTTTCGACATCAATGAAGAACAAGATATTTTTTGATAGTATTGTTCGACGCCTCAAATGACTCTTGCATGTATTTTACTATTCCAAAGGTTTATGACGTCAGAATCATCATGGCACTTTCTACAACACGTCTCCTCAAACCACACCATTATCCCTAGCCACCATCATAATCCCTATATACTAGGAAATCATGCACTAGGAACTACTAACCACGTTTTGTCAAACGGTCATTGTGGGACACGTGCCCCCACTAACTATCAGCTCTTTAATGCTGATTTGAGGCCTTTTGATCTTTCACAAGCCTATAAATTGCTCCAAGCTTACTTGTTTTAACTTTTACGCTCTCAGAAATTTTCAAACAACTTTCTCGCTTCTTCATTTCCAAACTTCTAAACACATACCCATATTTTCCAAAAAAATCTCAACAATGGCATCTTCAACTACCAATGTCAAGGATTCTAAGAAAACTAAAAAATCCAAAGATCTGAAGAAAATTTCTCAACTCCCACCTTTTTACACGCTATCAGCACCGATGATGATGGGGAACCAGCAATTTTTCCCTGACCCACTTGCGGAAGAGAAGAGGAAAATATACGAATCCCAGGTGCTTATCCCTCTTGTTGTATCTGGTAAAATGCATGCCCTATGTGGGCCTCTTCCTTCATCTGGTTTTGATCATAGTAAAGCTAGGGACTTTTTCCCTTCCTACCATAAATCCAAACCCATAGGACAAGCCAACAAAGCTAAGGTTGAGAAAGCCTCTGCTGATGTGGTAGTGTTGAACAATATAGATTTAAGATATATGAACAACAACTTTATGGTTTTTAGAGCGACGCCCTCCTTCAAGGAATCAGATGATTACATGAATTGACTAGCAAAGATAGAAAAAGTAAAATCTCAAACCTGGAAAAAAAACTAGGAATTTATGATTTAATCATGTTGTCGAAAACAAGTCTCGACTATTGTCAAACCATATTAGTCTCTTCCTTGTATTTTTGGGACAATACCTATTACACTTTCCATCTCCCTTGTGGGATGATGACCCCCGCGCTTTTCGACGTAGCCGCTATTACGGGGCTTAAACCCACCAGAAACCCATATGATCCTGACTTGGAATTCGACGACTCCATAGGTTTTAACTCCGCAAAAGCCACCTATTCTCATTTTATAACACACTTTTTCGACAAGACCAATGCTGATGTTTTTGATTGGGAATTTATAGCCTTTTTAACCATATGGTTATCCCACTCTGTTTTCTGCTCGAAGCCCCTTCAAGTGGCTAGGAGGTACCTGACTCTGGCCACTCAACTCCATAAAGGCCATAACGTCTGCCTAAGTGAAATTATTTTGGGAAACCTTTATGAGTCTCTAAGTGAAGGGGTAGCTCAACTCAAAGACTTCGGAGCAAAGGGAAACTTGTTATTGTCTGGTCTTTCCTCGCTTTTGCAACTCTGGTTGAATGCCTCGTTCGAAGCCAACCTTCCTAACAAAAATTTAGTTGACGAAGCTACTGACGAGATCAGAAATAGGAGAATCGAAGAGACGCGCTTGGTCCAGCTTACTCCCCCTGAAGAAGGACAGACCCTCAGACCAATGTTCCTAAGCTATGTCGTGATGTTTGCAAAATGTCATGAGTTTACTTCAAACATAGCCTCATTCGCTGTAAGAAAACATGGTCCTTAGTGGTTCACCAAACCTTTCCCAACTCCAAACAAAACTCTAGAGGCAGATTCTTCATAGATATGGGAATCCTTCTTCATCCTAAGGTTGATAACACTTCGACTGAATCTGTCAAAGTCTTAAGTTGCTTTGGTTGCTTATCAACCAAACTTGGTGGCTCGACAATTCGGCTTGGTCCAAGTACTCCCCAAATGCCTCTTCGAAAAGAAAGTTGCTCTTCTACTTCATAGTGTGAAGTATATTGAGGAAATGCCTACGACACATCTTCTCTGTTATTCCAGCAAAGCTCAACTCATATCCATTGGCTTCGATCCCTATTTCTACTGTACCCCAGAGTTCAACCATTGGTGCTCAACGTACTATTTTATGAATTCTTCGATGCACCTTCTTTTACTCAACTTATTAATCAAGCTTTCCTCATTGTGCAGGAGAAGACCAAGAAAGGTAATATGACACACATAAAAGAAATCCAAGCATTCCAAAAGTACTTTGAAACTGTTTATCGACCAGATGACCTTAGTCGAACCGTCCGTGAGGCAACTGTTACTTTAAAGGAAGTTTTTTTAAATAAAATGGAGAAGTTGGAACTCCCTTCGTTCATTCCTCCCCAGGAACGGGACGCACTGGCTTTCAAACAATTTCCTATAAAATTTCCTCGACTACCAAATGCTGATTTTGGAGTGGCCCTTGCCCCTCCATTTCCAGACTAGTTTATCTGTGAGGATTCCATAAAGATCCTTCGGCAACAGTCAAAACCAAAGGCTCAACTGGTGGTTGCGACTAAGCATACTTTAGACATTTTCAAAGGTCCTCTTCATATTGGTATCGAAGATGTTCGCATCGAATCCGAAACATATGAAAGTGTGGAATAGGAGGTTTTGAAACTAGATTTCCCCTATTTGATTTTTTATCATCTTACTTGTATTATTTTGTTTGACTTTTAGCTGTTAAAATTCCCCCGAAAAAGAAGAAGCAAATCGAAGAACAAACAGAGGAAAGCACTCTAATTGCTAAGGTAAATTTATTACTTAATTTCCCTGATTGCAAAGTCTCCCGTTGTCTAATGCCTCAAGTTTTCAGAGTTCTCGAAGGCCACCCCTTACTCCCAAGAAGAAAAAAATGAGGGGGACTTCCCACCAAATCATCATCGGGTCGGATGAGGAAGACCAATCTCCTCCTGAAGAACAAACTTCGATGAGGAGGAAGAAGCAAACCAAAATAACTGAAGCCTTCAACCAACCAAAACAAAAGGCTGGTAAACTCTCGACAACAGCAACTCCTACTAGTCATACAGCACATGCTGAAAGCGACAATTCTAGTGTTGGGGCTGATGAGCCCAAGGTAAAAACTTCTCCTATAACTTTGTACAGTATCTTTATCATTTACTCTTCTAATTCTTGCCTTTTTCCTTTATAAATTACCACCAACACCAGGGGTCAACCCATGGTGAAGCAACTTATTCCCATAACAAGAAATGACCCTAGTTACCATCCAACAACTCCTTCTGTGGCCTCTGCGAGAGGCTCGACAAAAGGTTCTAAGGAGGGAATCCAGTCTACCGGTACTCTCAAGAAGACGCTAGTCATTCCTATGGTGGAATTCCCCTCACGTTGAAGAATCTACTCCAAAAGAGGACTCGGTCGAGAAAGAGATTGATGACCTTTTTGGGAACACTGTGATACCTGATGTAGATCAACCTGCTGAAGGTGATCTCGAGGGACAAACAAGTGAGGATGACAAACTCGTCGAAGAGGAAAAAGAAAACAAAGAGGAAAACAATGATGAAGAAGAGGAAGAAGAAGAAGAAGAAGAAGAAGAAGAAGAAAGCAAACTGCATCTAAGGCAGATATTGAGGTGGAGGTTTTGGAAGGCCAAGTGAACCAAGACAATCAATCTAAGGATCATTCACCCAACACTTTGATTGGAACTCAATTGATCAGTCTTTCCCATGAAGAACTAGAATCTATGAAAGTACAGCGACCACTGGAGTATTTAAAGGCTATGCTCAGTTCTCAATACAGCTTCGACGTTAAAAGTACTACTACTTCGACTGCCTTAGGGGACACCCTAACTGGGAAAACTGACAGTGACTTGCTGGCGCATATAAAAGAAAAAGTCTTTGCAGTAGATTTATTTTGAATCCTGGAACAAGATGTTTCTGCCAGTTTTAATCTTAATAAGTTTCTGAAACAAATTAATGTCTTGGAAGTTTCTCCAGAAGTGGTTGATACCATTATGGAGCTAAGCACGATGGTTAACCTAGTTTCTGCTGACCTTAATCGCCTTTTAGACTTCTCTAGCAACCTTTCCAAGAAAACTGGCAGTCAAAAAGCTACATGGGAGGTTGTCTCTGCATCCACTGAAAAAGTTTCGACACTTGAGAAGCTCTCTGAGCAGAATAAAAAGGAGATCGAGAAGTGTGACAAGAGCATTGTAGAACGGGAAAAAATTGCCATTCTACAAAACAAAATCTCTCAGGCTAAGCAACACAAAACTAATCTGCTCAGCTCTGTCGAAGATGAGGTGGCGAAAGAGATCCAGGTTGGCCTTCAACACCTTGAGACAGCTCAACAACTTGGAAAAGATATTGAATCTCTCTCTACCAACAAGACTCTCTATGAATGCCGTCTAATCCTTCAGAAGTCGAATTATGAAAAAATGAAAAGCTTCCTTTCATTCTAAACTTGCTTTGTAGTATTTTCCTTATTTGCATATTATGACTTTGGGCCTTTGTGGCATATTTGTAATAGATAAAGCCATTTTGGCATATTTATTTACCATTTTAACTTTGCTTTTCTCACATACTTATTCTATGGTGATCTTTATTTCTTGAAGTGCAGGCTTATATTTTTTCAAATATTTCCCATTAATCTTCAAGATTCTTTTATCTTTATCTAATTCTTCGAGTTCATACGCACCGTTAGAAAAGACTTGTATAACTTGAAAAGGTCCTTCCCATTTAGGGGACCACTTCCCTAAGGCTCTACCTTTTTTACTCATAGGCAAAATTACTTTCCAAACCAATTCTTTTGGAGAAAACATTTTGACCATAACTTTTTTGTTATACGATTTTTATACTCTTTTCTTCTGTCTTTTTAACAATTTTAAGGAATTAAGTCTCTCTTCATCAAAATCTACCAATTCGTCCAACATCATGTTCCAATAGGATTCTGATGGAATCTCATGGTGCCTTTGGATCCTTGTTGACTGTAAGTAGATTTCCACAGGCAACTGCATCATGGCCAAACGTTAGTCGAAACAGAGTTGTATTGGTCGATTCCTTGGGAGAAGTTCGACATGCCCATAGCACTTGATCTAAAGTCTTGTGCCAATTTCTAAGCTTCTTTCCCACACGTTTCTTAATTAGTCATATCACTATCTTGTTTGTTGCTTCGAACTGACCATTAGTTTAAGGGTAATAAGGCGTGAAAGTCACCAATTTAAAACCCAATTCCTTAGCGAAACCTTGCATCTTTCGACCAGTAAAAATTGATCCTTGATATGTTGTAATGGTTTATGGGATTCCAAAACTATAGATAATGTGTTGTTTGATGAACTAAATTACATCTTCTTGGTCGACATTTGGCAAAGGTATAGCTTCGATCCATTTTGTGAAATAATCGATACCTACAAAAATATACCTTTGATTTTTGGATGATGTTGGTCGAATTTCTCCAACCAAATCCAAAGCCCAACCCCTAAAGGGTCATGGTTTAACTATAGAGTTCAATTCACTTACGGGAACATGTTGTATGCCTGCATGTACTTGGCACTCTTGGCACCCTTTAGCAAATTCGATACAATCTTTCAATATGGTGGGTCAGTACATGCCTTTTCGAAACAACAACCATTTCATTTTATGGCCAACCTAATGTGCCCTGCACACCCCGCTATGGACAGTCGAAAGGGATAAATAAGCCTCTAATTCACTAAGGTATTTAAGCAAAACTCCCTCAGGAGTCTTTGTAAATAACTTATTTCCCAAAAGAACATAACTCAAAGCATGATACCTGACTTTCCTTCCTATGGATGTCGTTGGATTTTGAAGATACTCCATTATTGGTTTCCTTCAATCTCCATTCAACAAGCTATCTATTTTGAATATTTTGAAATTCTTTTTGTCAGCACATCCAAGCTTCATCGTTTCCAAATTTGATGGGGACAGTCTGGCTGACACAACTCTTCCTCTAACTTCGACCGCATCTTATAGTTTCTCTTTTGAAAATTTATACCCCGGAGCAATCTGGGCCAAATCATTAGTCACTTGATTCTCTAATCGAGGTATGTTTCGAATGCTGACCATTTCGAATCTTTTTAGTAATTGATTGGCTATTACGATGTACATAATGAGATTTTCTTTAACGCATTTTTACTCTTTTGTAATTTTCTTTATGACTAACTCCGAATCTCCCATTATTTCGACTCGAGTTGCCCCCAATTCCAACAATATTTTAAGTCCGACTATCAAAGCCTCATATTCAGCCTCATTATTCGAACAGAGACCTTCGACTTTATACTTGAATTTTGTTGGAATTTTATTAGGAGAAATGATCAACACTCCTACACTGGCTCCATCTCTATGACTAGAGTCGTCGAAATATAATTTCCAAGGACCGAGTTCGAGATAGGTTATATTACTTTCATTTATTGAATGGTCGACTATAAAGTCTGCTACCACTTGTCCTTTCATAACCTTTAAAGGCATATATGCTAAGGAATATTCAATCAAAGTTAATGCCCATTTACCAACTCGACTATGCAAAATTTGTTTGGAGCCATATGTTTAATGATATTGAAATGGGACGAAACATAAACATCAACTGGTTTTATATAATACTTCAACTTTGTACAAGAGAAATACAAGCATAAACACAATTTTTCAACTATGTTATACCTAGTTTCTGCATCAATTAAAACTCTACTAACGTAGTAAATGGCTCTTTCGACACGATTTTCATCCTCTTGAGCCAACATGCTCCCTAAAGTTTTATCTGATGCAGATATATATAACCTCATGCTTTTATTCCTACAAGGTGGTGACAGAATTGGAGGATGACTCAAGTATCCTTGATTTCGTCGAAAGCTTCTTGTTGGGTCTTCCCCAATTCGAACCCTTCCTTGTTAAATCGAAGCAGAGGTGAGAAAGCTTGAGTCTTTCCGCTGAGATTCGATATAAACCTCCTTAAGAAGTTAATCTTGCCCAACAGTG
Source organism: Lathyrus sativus (assembly GCA_963859935.3). Classification (NCBI taxonomy): domain Eukaryota; kingdom Viridiplantae; phylum Streptophyta; class Magnoliopsida; order Fabales; family Fabaceae; genus Lathyrus; species Lathyrus sativus. Next base: position 368,764,113 of record OZ012741.1, read on the forward strand.
ACTACAATTCCTTTTTTGTCGATGGCGCTTTTGCTTCCATTATGACCTTGGTCTTATTCTGGTTCATTAAGATTCCTTTCTTGTGGACCACAAAGCCTAAGAAATCTCCCGACTGCACACAGAAAGCCCATTTGAGGGGATTTATTTTCAGACCATGTCTTCTCATCCTTTCTAAAGATTGTCGAAGATGGTCAATGGGACTCTTTCCTGAAACAGACTTAACAACAATATCATCAATGTATATTTGCATAAAGTTCTTTATACAATCATAGAAGATCGAATCCATCGCCCTTTGATACGTTGCCCCAACATTCTTTAAACCAAAAGGAATTACTACCCATTTGTAAGTGCCTAAGGCTCTAGGGCATCAAAAGGCTGTCTTCGAGACATCCTTTTCAGCAATAAATATTTGATTATATTCCGAATACCCATCAAGCATGCTAAGGTATTTGTGGTCTGCGGCAGAATCGACTAGCATTTTCGCCACAGGCAGTGAATATTCGTCTTTTAGAGTTGCAACATTTAAATATCTAAAATATATGCTCACCCTCAAAGACCCATTCTTTTTAATAACAGGTACAATATTTTCTAACCATACAACATATCTGGCTGTGCGAATGAAGTTACATTGAAGAAGCCTTTCGACCTCTTCTTTGATCTTTGATAGGATTGTCAGTGTAAACCGTCTTGGGTTATGCTTGATAGGCTTCTTTCCAGGCTTTATTGGGAACTTTAGTTTGACCAAATCCCTCCTTAAACCAGGCATATCGTTGTAATCCCATGCAAAACAGTCTTTAAACTCCTTTAGTAGTTGGATTACTTCGACCTTGAGTTGTGCGCTGATGTTGGCACTTATATATGTTGGCCTCTTTGTTGCCCCCTTTCCTAGGTCAATTTCTTGAAGTGGATCTTATGCTAGCATCTTAATGTTGGATACCAACAAATCCTTCTCGAAACCCAAAGGCTCATCATCATAAATTGCACCGAGCCATTGTTGTTCTTCCTGAACCCTGTCAGGAGGTTCTGGATCGAAGTCCTTACCAAGACCTTCTTGGTGTGAATCTTGGTTGGCTTTTACAACCACATTTTCCATTTCAGCCTCTAAGTCCGTTTTAACTTACTTTCGGCTATGTAAGCCGAAATCCTTTTTAGTACTTCAAAGTCAGTCATCATCACTGAATTCGCTTCTTGAACCTGTTAGGGTTATCCTAGACACATCAAGGTATGGCAGTCTGTCATCTCCTACCACTTCTCTGTCCTATCAAAAGCCCTGAACAGGATGCAGATACAACGAACAATAAACATCATCGCCTGGGGTGAAATCAAAATTGTCCGAATTGCATGGAGGAATATTGGCCAAGTGTTTGTCGAAACTACGCATGTCGACATGGTTAATTGGAGCTTTAAAATAGCCTTGATCAACTTCAATATTTTTGATGATACCATCTGGTCTCTATATTGTGATTCTTTGGTGCATGTAAGATGGCACAACCCCGACTCCATGTATCCATTCTCGACCCAACAGCAAGTTATAGTTGGCCTTCGTCTCGACGACCATAAAAACAGTAGGCTTTGCAATAGTCCCCACCGTCAAATCAACTTGTATAACACCCAGAGTGGTGCCCACCTTTCCCTCATAATTGGAGAGTACCATATTATGAGGCTTGGTATCCGTGTCATACTTGCTGATTCGTCTTAGCATGACGTGCGACATTAGATTCACTGTGGCGCCACAGTCCACTAGAATCTTGTTGACTGCGACATTCTCCACCTTTCCAGTGATAAGTAGAGGCTTAAGATGACTCTTCATTGCCTCGGCTGGTCATTCAAAGAATGCATTATGCTCTTCGACGCAAGCATTGTTCATGACATAGTAGCACATTGGTTTGTGTGCTGCCATTTCCGCTTCTGTATACATATCTAGATCTTCGACCTCAGTGATCTGGTCGAATTCCCTAGGTAGCACTGATACCACGTTTATTATGATATCTAAAGAATCCTCTGACCCAGAGTTAAAATTATATGTAAGCATTTCATCTTCTTCTCGATCATGCTTCTCCTTAGCCTCCTTTCTCTTGGTAGAAAATAGTTTCCTCCCCACGGGAAATTTCTCAAAAGGCTTTATTTCCTTGTATTTTTCTTTCATAGAAGGCAGGTTAGTGCTGGTCTCAAGCTTAGCTTCAGTCTCTCTTTGGGATTTTCTCCTACATTATTCTCTTCTCCATTGAGATCGAGACATTGGGTTTTTTCCCTTATAATTTTCTGAAACATAGGCCATCTTCTTTGAAGCCTCAAACTCCTTACGGTAGGCTATTGATGAGCCTCTATTGACATCGAATTTATGCCACTTTTGTTGTCCTGGCTGTTTGCTTTCAGCTGGCCTTATCCAACTTCCTTTGGAAGTTTCTGCTGTTGGCTTGAAAGTGGATGGCCTAACCCCAAGCCCCTTGGCCTAGTTTAGTTTTGCCTGCAAGCGAATCTTTGTGGGTCGAAACCCCGTTGGTTGTAAGAGACCATTTGCTCATGCCTCTCTTTTGCTTTTTTGACACCATCTATGTTGCATGCCGTTTTTCTGTCGAACACAACACTACACCTGGGGCACAACATCACCTCAAACTTTTTGTTTTGGCACCTATAAAGAAAGTCGATAAGGATTTCTTTCTTCTTCAGGTAGGCCACTTTATTATATTCCTCTTGTCAACACTCTCGGTCAACCTCCGTTGGAGTTTCCTGTGAAACCTCCACCATGTTAATGTCCATCTCGACATCATCAATGATGTCTAACTTGCAGAACTACATTTGAAGGCCATCAACAGCCTTATCCATTCGAATGAAACCATCAGCGATTTCCTTCGTTACTATCATTCAGTTAGAGTCCTTAGCAACTCCTTTGGCAAAATCATCAGCAACTTCGTCGTTGGAACTATTAGTAGTCTCCTGGATGAAACCTTCAGTTGCTTCTTGAACAAAATTCGTCAAAAAATTTCGACTAAGTTATTCAATGACTCGAACCAAAACAACTTTATTAAGTACTTCCTCCATGTTGACAGCACCGTTGAGACCCTGAGTGGCCTCGACCATGTTAACCTCTTTAGGCTCAGTATAGTGCGCGTCAGCGACTTGTTGAGGCTCAACATCCACCTTTGTCTGGCTTTTGAGCTTCTCTCCAAATTTCAATCTCCCCTTTAGGATAACATTTTGCACAAGATCCTTGAAAAGAAAAAATTGAGAGGTTTTATGAACCCAAAAATTATGGTATTTGCAAAATCCTCTTTTCTTTCTTTAATCTAAACGGGGCATCTTAGCACTAGGAGGTACTATCATTTGCCCATCTTTAACTAATAAATCGAATGTATACGTTCTCTTAGGAAACCTATCATTCTTATCTGACTCAATAGGGTTCTTCCCATTTGAAGGTGTTAAAACCTTGCAAGAATAGGGTGAACCCTTTTTTAATTCAGCGAGATCTATTTCATTTTCGTCGAAACTTATAGACTCGTTGTACGACTATTCGTCGTCCTCGTTGAATTCGACATAGGCTATCCTTTTATTCTTATTTACCCTCACTTTTTCTTCTCTAAAAAATTCCAGTTGTCTAACTCTATCGGCCAACTGGGCCATATCCCTTAGGTATTGAGTATCTAATTCCTTTCTGATGGAATAATCTAGGCCACCAGTAGCCATTTCGACTAACTCATGCTCTGGTATTTGCGTGAAACACGTTGCTTTCAGAAGTCGAAATCTATTCAAATAATCATCAATTGACTCAGTAAACTTTCGCTTTATACTAGCCAATTCGTTCAAACTAATCTTTGTCTGTCCCATATAGAATTATTCATGAAATAAACATTCTAACTGGGCCCAATTATGAATCGAATTTGGAGGTCAAGTTATGAACCAGGTAAAAGTGTTTTCTGTAAGAGAACTCGGGAAATACTTTACCCTAAGATTTTCATCATTTGAAATGTCTCCTGCTTATATCAAATACCTAGCTACGTGTTCAACAGTAGACTCAATGGTATCCCCAGAAAATTTAGTGAACTTGGGGACTTTTGTTCTTGGGGGCAAGTCTACCTGGAGGATATATTCTAATAACCGTGACGTGTAATTTGGCCATCGAAGGCCAAAATTTACTCTGTTACGTGCCATGATTCTTTCGACCATGGCAGCCAAATTATTGTCTGCTGCTAGATTGTTACGTCAAATTTGTTGTACGACATTCTCAGCGTCCTGGTTCCTATTTGTTGTACCCCAAAATTTGTCCAACCTTTTCTTTACTTGGCTTTTGTTTCATTTTTCTAGCATTTGCATTTGCATAGCATTATCATTTGCAGGGGATCAAGATATGTGTGTATAGAAAGATAAGTTTGTGAAGAGGCTTCAAGCAAGCATGAGTGCTTATTTAAGTCACCAAGTGTTCATCAAGTCATCAAGAAGTTGGTCAGAGTTCTTTGAGAGAGTGGATGGATGCATGTTGCTTATCTCCTATCTTAGAGGCCAATTGAGGATCATCAGAGGATCACAAGCTCATGGTTATGGGTATGGGATGTTGTGGAAGCTTATTGAGTGCTTTGAGAGCCTATGTGGAGCTTATTCAAGTTGCTATATCATGTGCAAGAGGTTGCAGTCAAGGATTGTACACCTAGGGTTTCATCTGCCTAGTACAAAGGCAACTGTGGATTTGAAGGAGCTTGAGACTTAGTTCTAAGTCATTATAGTCATGGGGATTTGTGTTGAGGCATTTCAGAAGCTATTTCAAGATTAAATCAAAAAGAATCAAGAGTGTGAGAAGTTACTAAATTAGGGTTATCAGTGTAAAATCCCCTGTTTAGTGCCTAACTTCAAGACCACATATCTCAAGATACATGCTCAATCTCATCTTGATGTGAACATGAGACTTGTAGGGCATGTTGTTATCTTTCTTTTGAATGCCAGAACGCATCCATTGGGTTTGTGGAACGCAACTTATGATGCCAACAAGTTAGGGGTCCTCAGATGAATGTATTTTCAGTCAACAAAAGTCAACCAACTTCCAAGACACTTTTGACCTAGAATCATGTTTCACCTCAACTTGGAGTGAACATTAACATTGTTCCTCATGATCATAGCTTTCCAAAAAGTCCTAGAAGTCATTCATCTCATTTGTAGAACTCAAGTTATGGAGCTTGCAAGGCAGGGGTATTTTGGGAAACTTTGCTTATAGGTCATTTTCAAATTGTTGAAGTAAGATCAGGCGGTCGTCTGGAACGAAAATTGCTAAAGGGCATTTGATAAAACAAAAGAATATTTGCAGGAGCCTTCGATAGTGATACCTCCAGTAGCTGGAAGACCATTGTTAATGTATCTAACGGTTCTTGAGAACAGTATGGGTTGTGTTCTTGGTCAACACGACGAAACTGGAAGAAAAGAGCATGTGATATACTATCTGAGTAAAAAGTTCACAAACTGTGAATCCCGTTACTCAATGTTGGAGAAAACATGTTGCGCACTCGCTTGGGCTGCCAAACGTTTAAAACAGTATATGCTGAATCATACAACCATGTTAATTTCGAAGATGGATCCGATTAAGTACGTCTTTAAGTAACAAGCACTTTCAGGGAGAATTTCCAGATGGCAGATGGTATTGACAGAGTATGACATTCAATATGTTTCTCAGAAAGCTATCAAGGGAAGTGTTCTGTCAGAGTATCTTGTTGAATAGCCAATTGATGATTATCAACCGATGAAATTTGAATTTCCTGACGAAGACATTATGTTTTTAAAGATGAAAGACTGCGATGAGCCATTACCCGATGAAGGTCTGGAGAAGGGTTCTCAATGGCAGATGATTTTCGATGGTGCTGTTAACTCATACGGTAGTGGAATCGGGGTAATTATTACGACTCCTCATGGTTCTCATATCCCCTTCACTTCCAGATTAACATTCCCTTGTACCAACAATGAAGCCGAGTACAAAGCGTGCATCATGTGTTTGGAAGAAGCCATTGATCTGAGGGTCAAGAATCTAGATGTGTATGGAGATTCAACGCTAGTTGTTAATCATATCAAGGGATAATGGGAAACTCGAAAACCGAATCTAATTCCTTACATGAACTACGTAAGGAGGTTGTTACCTTTCTTTGACAAGGTAGAGTTTCATCACGTGCCATGAGCAGAAAATCAGATGGCAGATGCTTTGGCGACGTTATCTTCCATGTACAAGGTGAACTATTGGAATGATGCTCCAAGAATAGTCATCTCGCGCCTTGATAGGCCGACATTCGTATTCGCCATTGAGGAAGCTATTGATGGCAAGCCATGGTATTATGACATTCTGAATTTTCTCAAAAGCCAAGAGTATCCACCAGGGGCGTCGACCTGGGATAAGAAGAGTCTGAGGAGGTTGGCTGGGAATTTCTACTTGAACCAAGATGGTGTGCTTTATAGGAGAAATTATGACTTAGTGTTTCTAAGGTGTGTGGACGAGAGAGAAGCTAGCTTGCTTATGGAAGAGGTCCATGAGGGTACATTTGGTACACATGCCGGCGGGCATGCCATGTCTCGGAAGCTGTTACGAGCAGGGTATTATTCGCTAACTATGGAATCAGACTGTTTCAAATATGCAAAGAAGTGCCATAAATATCATATTTATGCAAACAAGATCCATGTACCGCCGAGTCCTCTGAATGTTATGGCATCCCCGTGGCCTTTCTCCATGTGGGGCATTGACATGGTTGGCAAGATTGAGCCAACCGCATCTAACAGACATTGTTTCATCCTGGTAGCCATTGATTACTTCACCAAATGGGTAGAAGCAGTTTCGTATGCTAACGTCACTAAGCAAGTAGTAGCCCGATTCATAAAGAAAGACATCATTTGTCGCTATGGAGTGCCCGAGAGAATTATTACTGATAATGGTTCGAACTTGAACAATAAGATGATGAAGGAATTGTGCTAGAATTTCAAGATTGAGCACCACAACTCATCTCCCTATCGTCCGAAGATGAATGGCATTGTTGAGGCGGCCAATAAGAATATCAAGAAGATAGTACAGAAGATGGTTGTAACCTACAAAGATTGGCATGAGATGTTGCCCTTTGCTTTACACGGATACCGTACTACGGTATGCACATCAACTGGGGCAACTCCTTTCTCGCTGGTGTATGGTATGGAAGTTATCCTACCATTAGAAGTCGAGATTCCTTCTTTAAGAGTTATGGTCGACGTCAAGCTCGATGGAGAAGAATGGATAAAGAATAGATTGAATCAACTTAGCCTGATGGATGAGAAAAGGCTGGCGTCTATTGCATATGGTCAGTTGTATTAGAGTCGGATGAAGAAGGCTTTCGACAAGAAGGTGCGCCCTCGAAGCTTTCAGACAGGCGATCTAGTTTTGAAAAAGATTCTCCCTCCACAAACAGATCACAGAGACAAATGGACTCCTAACTATGAAGGTCCATATGTCGGACGGAAGGTCTTTTCCGGAGGAGCCTTGTTGTTATCAACCATGGATGGTGAAGATTTCACATCCCCTATGAACGCTGGAAAGAAAAAAGAATATCCAGGCAAAATGGGGCATCCCGGCAAACCATAAAAAGAATGGGTTCGGGCAAAAGTTAGGGATAAAAAGAAAAGATGTAAACCCGCAAAGTTGAAAACCTGAAAAGGCGACTTTGACAAAAATGGGTATATGGGTGAATTGAAAACCCACAAGGGCGATTCAGGCAAAAGTTAGGGATTTGAAAAGTAAATGACTGTGGTCTGTGTATTGAACTTCAGAGATCAGTGGATTAAGGGAGAACCTGAGGGCCGTTTATCCGAATCAATCTCTTTCGAAGACAAAGCAGTGGGGAATCATCAAAGTCAGGCGAGTCATAGAGGAATCAGCTCATGGTGTTTGTTTGTACCACATTTCCGACATTTTCTATATTTCTGTGCATATCTGTATATCTTTGCCCAACATCCTCTTTTCAGGGGTTGCATCTGTTGTAAAACTTTGCCTATTTATAGGCCATTTATCAATAAAACATATACTATTTAGTACACTATTTATTTTGTTGTTTGCTCTTACAGTTTGTTTGCGAAAAACGCTCGATGTTTTGATAAATTATGCATACATAAACATGCAGACCCTGGCTGATAATTGTTAAAACTTTGATTTATTTGAATAATGTCACGGATAACAACCGAGATAGCTCCTTTTGTGCAGAATATCTTGTCTGTTTGTTCATTTTGGTAGGGTCGTTACCCTTGGGGCAAATTTCCAGAAGGGTATGGATGAAATTCATTTTCTCCCCAGCCAGAGTTCGTCCCCAGCAAGTTGAGTTTGTATATCTCTATCCCCAGTAGAGTTTCTACAATAAGTAGTGAACATGCAGCTTGTGTACATTCATCCTCAGTAGATTGTCGGTACACACTCATTCCTCAGCAGTTCAGGCTGAAATCTCCCGCAGAGTAAAGTTATCCCCAGAAGGTCGAGATTGATATCCCTCATGCAGGTTGAGTGTGTACGCTTATCCCCAGTAGTTGGCCAGTACACATTTAATCTCTGCAGATTGCAGGTATGCACTTACTCCCCAGCGAGTTAAGTTTGGATGGATTTCCACCGGGTAGGAGTGGAACTTTTCCCAACAATGAAGCAAAATTCAGGATTTTATTTCCTCACAGAGCGGGAATGGGTGATTTTGTATCCCCTCAGAGTTGAATGTATAATTGACTCATTCCCCAGACAGAGGTCGATGTTGTTTCCCTCATTGGACAATCCCCAGCAGAGTTGCTGAAAAAGGTCTCTTCCCCGCAGAGGATGTTGTTGTTTCTCTTATTACTCAGTCCCCTAGCAGGTTGGCAGCGTTTTGCTATCCTCATTAAAGTCAGCAAATGGATTCCCTGCTGAGTAATCAACAAGAGGTAGATTCTTCCCCAGTTGAGTATCTCCGGTAGATGGAGTTGTTCCTCCGCAGTTTGCTTCTCCAGCGGAGTGGCCTGTAACAGCCCAATTTTCAATAATTGATTATTTGTACTAATTAATTGATTTAATGAATTATTGGATCTATTTAATTTATATGAGTTAATGGATTTAACTGATTTATTCTATTTGGTAGAATAAGGTGAATTTACTGGATCTTCTCTAATTAATGATAAGATGAGATATATTTAGGAGAAATAAAAGAGAAGGATATATAAGAGAAAGTGGAAAGAAAATGATAGAAATAGAGAGAAAGGAAAAAGAAGAGAAAGAAAGAAGGAAGCAGAGAGAAGATGAGAAAATAGAGGAAAAGCTTAGAATCATCAGAACGACTTCTAGCTTCCGATTAATCAAGGTAAGGGTGTGAAATATTGTTATCTTACCAATGTATATGATTATGTATGTGTGTGTTTGGATTTGTTAGAGGTTTCCCATTTTTTCCATTCTAGGGCAGAAATGCATTTAATCGATAGAGTTGACGTTTGAACGGTTAAAATCTGGAATAAATGGTGTAGATTAGTCGAGCATTTTTAGACTAAGAATACTGGAAATTGTTGGAATTGAATCTGGTGATTATGGGAGTTTCGGAGAGTTTTGGACAGTTGGGGTTTTGAACATCGCAGACGTTCGCTAGCACCTTCGCTAGGCGGGCAGGTCGCGAGTGTTCGCTGTAGCGAGCTAGTAGCGAATGGTCCTAGACATGGACAGAATGTAATTGACCCACTTCGCTAGTAGCGAGCGAGGTAGCGAGGGGTTCGCTAGGCGAAGCCCCAACGAGTAGGTAGCGAAGCCTTACAGTAGCTTCTGTTTGCCTTCACGAGCTTGTTCGCTAGGCGAACAGGTAGCGAGTGTTCGCTAGGAACTCGCTAGGCGAGTAAGCTAGCGAGTGTGACAACATTTTCATTTCCTTGTGTTTTTCCATCCAATGTTGATTGTTTGATTTGATTGTGTTCAATCCTTATCTGAAATAAATAGTCATGTGCTGTTGTGATAAGATATGTTATGGGTAGCCGTATGGCGTGAATCCTAGATTATGGAATCGATTGTGAAATGTGGCCTTTTGGCATATATAATGCATTGTTTAAATTAATTAAAAATGCATGATGATTTGTGATTGAGTTCGTTGTCATTGGCGTGATATTATGAGTGCATATTGATTGTATGCGATTGTATGTGAAGAATGCATGAGAACATATTATGAATATGTGTGCATTTCTTGATAAATATGGTGATGGTATTGAATTGTGAATGCATAATAATTGTAGGCAATTGTATGTGAAGGATGCATAAGAATATATTGTGAATATATGTGCATTGCTTGGTAAATGTGATGATGATGTTGAAAATATGTATATGTGTAAAGCTCGTACTCACTGGGGTAGAATAACAAGTTGTTGTTCCTAGTGGAGTAATCACTAGGGTAGAATAACATGTTGTTCCTAGTGGAGTAATCACTAGGGTAGAATAACAAGATGTTGTTCCTAGTGGAGTAATCACTGGGGTAGAATGATAGATGTTGTTCCTAGTGAGGTATAATGACATGGTCGTATACACTGGGGTAGAATGACTAAGATGTCGTTCCTAGTGGAATAATCATCGGGGTAGAATATCTGAGATGTTGTTCCTGGTGGGGTATAAACGATGTACCCATAATCCCAAATAGGGATTGGTGAGAATTGATGAGTTTTATATGAGTCACATGGCATAGATATCATTGTTATATGAAAGTATGGTTGTGTGTGAATTGTTGAATTGAGAATTTTGGATATATGCATGATAAATATGCTTAGTGATATATATATATATATATATATATATATATATATATATATATATATATATATATATATATATATATATATATATATATATATATATATATATATATATATATATATATATATATATATATATATATATATATATATATATATATATATATATATATATATATATATATATATATATATATATATATCTGTGTGTGTGTGTGTGTGTGTGTGTGTGTGTGTGTATATATACTTTATGATAAATTGTGATGAATAAACATAATTGTAAATTTTTATGTGCAATGATGTGAATTGTGAATATGTACATTGTGATGTATATGAGTAGATTATGATAAAATATGGTGAGATCGTAGTGTATGCATATTTTTATGTTAATGTATATATATGATTATATGCATTGTTATTATGATAATATTTCTCACCCTTCTGTTGGAATGATGTCCTATCTGACATCATGCAGGTATCGAGAATAGAGTTGCTCGTAGTTGCGTGGTCGTTGTTTGTTTAGCCATTTAGTAATTTAGTTATATTAGGTCGAGTCATGCTCTGGTCATGTAACACTGGGATCGTTTGGTTTATATTTTAGAGATACATTATGTATTCTATGTTATGTTTTTATATTCATTGGAATATTATGATGTTGGCCTTGGTGCCTAAGTAATATTGAAGCATGTGATGAATCTTAATATTCTGTTAAGGGAATTATGTTATAAAATGAATCCGCTGCTACATGCAAAGTGAAACTTTGAAAAGCATGGTTTTTTATTGAAGTGTTAATGAGCTTGACAGGTGGTTTTGATGTTTGAAAACTAAGTGTGACGCCCTTTTGTGAATGCATGATTATTTACTCTGATTATTCATATATTTTCTGCGGGGTTTTGAAGGGTGTTACATTAGTGGTATCAAAGCAGGTCGGTCCATCCGGCCAAGTTGTCTAATGTTGTTTGTTCCCTTGTATGTGACATGTGTGTGAAAACATTATCAGTACGTGTTTGTTGTCTAACCTTTGTCTGCAAAAGTGGGAATGATTCAAGTGGGGGGGAAACTTGTGCTTCTCCAGGATGCTGCAAGTGTGGAATTGTAGCTCAGTGTGTGGTTAAACGCTCTTATAGTTTGGTAAAGATGGTTTATGCCCCATTATGATTGTCGACTGTCTATTAACAAGTTGAGGAACTGATCACCCTTAATATCTTGTTGATAGTAGTTGAGATTATGCTGGATGGGATAGACGTGTCTTGCGAGCTTAGATGGCGTGAGCAGTGAATTGTTTGGAGTTAAATCCAGTGCTTAAGAATTGTTTTGATGAGTCGACACAAGACAGTGTTGAGATATTTAATTTTGATGGGAATTTTGAGTGTTAATGAAAGTGGGAAGTTGGCGGTTTGCCGATTAATTGTGGTTGTCTGGAAGTTATCCTGACAAGATGGTGATACACAGCCAGGACGTGAAGTGGAGTTGTGATTTACTTAGTTACGGAAACTAGTTCGATATTGAGAGCTCCGTATTATATGTCTATTTGGATGGTCAAGGAATTAAATTGATTGAGTAGTTTTGAGACTTGTGTCTGATGTGTGTGTGTGCTACGACAACAGATTGTGAGGTCGAGTATGTAAAGGGTGGATGGTGACTTCTGGTGATTATTAAAGTAAAGAGGTGGAATACAATATTGGTATAATTAGACCTTTAAACATTTTAAGAGTTAGAGAAGTGTTGAATGGCCTTCTAAGTGTGAAGATGTTGTTTTCGTATTGTTGTCGTATCGGGAGAACCGTAACTCGGAATGACGCCAGATTAGAAGCATTGGAAGCTATTACAATGCTCTATGTGATGGTGAAGTAGTGACATGGAATTAAATTATTTATTGATGGAATATGTTTGGATGTTGTAGTGAGTGCGGAAAGTGTGATTCGTGTTTCCGCCATAACTCACAAATTGAGTGAGTCAATGGTTGTGTAACTGATGATGGTTGGATATATTCGAAGAGTATAGAGGATCATGTTGAACATTGGGAACTTGAGTTATCAGTGTTGGAGAAGAAGCAGTGATATGCCGCTGTGAAGAAAGTTCAAAGAGTTTTGGGGAAAGCTGTCAACAGCCCGTGTGTTGGTTTTGCCGATCCGACAGAACTATTTGTTGTGTTTTGTGATGCTTGTTGATATGATTAGGAGATATGTTAAGTGCAACTTCAGCGAGTTTTGGTTATGCTTTAAGGCAACTTAAAGTACATAAGGGGACTTACCTGATAAGTGATTTAGGGTTGGTTGTTGTTGTGTATTTGTGCCGAAGTTCGGAGGCCTCAATTGTTTAGTTGAGATTTGAGATGGTTGGTGATCTTACGAACTTAAGGTATTTGTAAATTTGAAAGAGTTGAATATGATGCAAAGGAAATAACTGGGACTTCTGAAGGATTTTGGTTTTGGTCGAATTACCATTTGGGTGAGACAATGTGGTAGCTGAGGTATCGAATTGGAAATTTCTGCATATACCGATGATGATGGTAATGAAGTTAGAACTGATTAAGCAAATCCGAGATGAGTTGGTCTGTGAGGAGACTTCTTATGGAGTTGAGCTTTGTATGTTGAGGCCGACTATTGGTATTCTCGATGACATTCGAAGAGGTCAGAATTAGGGATGGCAAAAAAGCTCGTGCCCGCGGGTATCCGCGGATATAATTCGTCACGGATACAATGTGGATAGCTTAATGGATATCCATGGATAAAATAAATGGATATTTAAATATCTGTTATTTAATGGATGTGGATGCGGGTTTAATAATACTCGTACCCGCGGATATCCATACCCGTTAATAAATTATAAAAAATATTTAAATATTTTTAATTTATTATAGACGTCATTACATCTTCCAAGAAATTTAGTCTTTTCATATTTCTTTTTTTTAACGTTTTCTTGGAAGAAAAAGAAAACCTTTCACATTCCAAGAAAAATCATATTTAGTCATTTTATATTTATTTAGGCTTCTTTTATATTTTAGACCTAACATCTCTTTCACTTTCACAATTCCACTGTCCAACTCCAACCCAAAGAACCAGTACCGTCTTTTCTCTATCCAACACTGCAACTCAGAGTTCTAATTTTCTAAATGATTAAGGTAATCTATCTACCTTGTTACATTTTGTTCTTGTTCTTGCTATTTTAATTTTAATTTTGGTTGTTGCAACACTGAAGTAGTAATAGGTGGGGCTGCAAAATAGTTTCTTATTTTAAGGCAATTATAATGCAAAATAGTTTCTTATATAGTAATAGGTAGCACTATATACATTCTTTTCGTTTCATTGATATAAAAATAATATTCATGTGTGCCTATTCTTTCCATCTATAGGCTCTTTTATTTATTGCTATATTCATGTGTTATTAATATATGCAATAAAATATAATCATACTATATCAAGTAAATGATAATTTTTTATCATTATAGGTTTTTTCATATCTACGTTATGCATCTTTATAGGTTTCTTTGTTTTTTTTATTTTAATGTAAACGTTTCACCATTATTATAATATTAATATTGTTATAGTTAATGCTTTTTAATTATTAATTTATATTTTTAATTGCTAATTATTCATTATCTCTTAGTTTTTTTTTTCGGTTCAAGTTTACCGTTGATAATTTGGACCACAATTGTTATACAGTATTGAATATTGATCTTGATATTAAAACTATCACATTAATACAGTATTGACAAATTTATCTTTTTTTTGTAGAATGTCTTTTGAACAAACCTTTACTCCTATAGAAGTTATGCAAGAGAATTTGGCAGTCTCAAACGCAGATGAGTCTAACGTTGTTGCTTCAAATGGTCCGAATGTAGAAATTAATTCAACTCCTAATGAAATTGAAAGTCCTATTTCATGTGAAGTTGACACTGAAGTTCTTAAAAGAAAACTAACTTCTGAAGTTTGGAACCATTTCAAAAGGCAAAAAATAGATGGAAAGTTGAAGGCCATTTGTAACTATTATAGTGCAAAACTCTTGGGTGTTCTAAAACAAGGAACGTCACACTTAAAATCACATATTAAGTCTTGTCCATGTTGAAAAAATCGAGATATAAAGCAAGCTTTGATAAAAACTGAACAAGTTGATGGTCGAACTGTAATGGTAGGTTCTTATGCGTTTAACCAAGACATAGCAAGGTATGGTGTTGCTAAGATGATAATTCTTCATGAGTATTGTAACAGCCCAAATTTCATTAAATAATTAATTATAGTAATTAATTGATTTAGTGGGATTTTATTAATGTTGGAAATTAATTTTATTAATTGGGATTAATAGAGAATTGAGGAGGAAATTGGAAGGAAGAAAAATGAAGGAAATATATATAAGAGAGAAAGAAAAGAAAAGAAAGTTAGAAAACATTTTGGAAAGAAAGAGGAAAGAAGAAGAAAGGAGAGAAAGAGAAGAGAAGAAGAGGAAAAGTGGAAATCGTCAAGAACCAACATCAAAGCTCCGATTAATCGAGGTAAGGGTGAGAAATGTTTCTATTTGATCATGGTATGATGTTATGTATGTTGGGTTAGGGTTTTAGTGGAGTTTCCATCACTTTCCATTTAGGGCAAAATGTTGGATAATCGGTAGATTGATGATTTAATCGGTTGAAATCGAGTAATAATGCCGTAGAATAGTCGGGTAACATGTATTGATGTTGTTTGTACTGATTTGGATGTGTAAGAGAGGGTTGATGATGGATTGGTGAAGGAGGAACAGAATGGGGTTCTGTTCTGCGCAGGTTCGCTGGCTCTCGCCAGGCGAGCGAAGGCGAAGCTTCGCCAGGCGAAGCTTAGCGAATGTTGGCGAATAATTATAATTAAGTCCCAGTAGACTTCACTGGTGGGTTCACCAGGCGAAGTTGGATAGCGAAGGTTCGCCCAGCAAAGGTGCCGGCGAATGGTGGCGAATGAAGTCAGTAGCTCCTGACTTGGGCTCGCTGGGAAGTCTTGCCAGGCAAAGCCTAGCGAGTGTTCGCTGAGAGAGTTCGCCAGGCGAAGGCCAGGCGAAGGTTCGCTGCGAGGGTTCGCCAGGCGAATGAAGGCGAATGTGGCAGTATATTTCCTTGCTGTGTTATCCAAATGGGGATTGTTTGGTTGATTCGTATATGTTTATACTTCTATGTTATGAATGAGTATGTGAACTATTATGATAACATTTGCTGTGGGTAGCCTTCGGGCGTGAATCCTAGAGTTGTGATATGAATGATTAATTGTAATCGGTTAAAATACATGAGAACATAATGATGATTATGTGTGTATTAATTGATGAGTTGTGAATGTTTGATTGTTGTGTACAATTATGTAATGAGTATGCATGAGAACATTTTGAATATGTGTGCGTATCTTATAATTGTATGATTGGTATTGCGATGTGAATACCTTGATTGTTGTGATAATTAGAGATACATGGGAATACAATGAGGAATGTATGTGTATCGTCTAATGAATTGTGAGTGCATATATGTATGCGATTGTTGTGTGAATGCATGGGAACATATGTGATATGTGTGCATTGTTGTTGAATATGATGATGTGTGAAATGAATACATTGATAAATGTTGATATATGTTGTATGTTCAATCATGATGAAATTCTCGAAGGGGTGAATTATTCGAATGCATGGGATTAAGACGCGGGAACGGTCTTAAGTGCATTTATTGTGATTGGTTGATTGTACATGCATCATTCAGTCAAGAGGCAATGTCTGTTAGTTTCGTGGAAACTAGTGGCTTGTCCCAAACCTAGAAGGGTGGGTTTGAAGCCTAGGGGACGGGCTTGGATGTTATCGGTCTAGAAGGGTGGACCCGGTTTAAAGTAAAAACCGAAAAATGATAACGAGTTATCGGTCTAGAAGGGTGGACCCGGTTTAAAGTAAAAACCGAGAAAAGATAACGAGAGTCGGTACCGCATAGCATTGAGTTGCATTGAATATGTTGAGTCACATTGCATAATATTGTTGTGGTACATATGTGCTTGTGAATGATTGTGAAGTCAAGCATGAAGGGATGTGCTTGTGGTTATTCACAATGTTGATATATGTGAATGTGATATGATTATGATTGTGAGAATAAAGTGTGGTGAGAAATGTGTTATATGATACCTATATATATATAATCTTATGCTTTGATTATTATGGTTATATTTCTCACCCTTCTGCTGGTTTATAATGCTCTATGAGGCATTGCAGATTAGGATGCTGGAGTCCTTTTGTGAAGAATAGTCTTCATTCTTTTGAGTCTACTGCTCTGATATGTAACACCGGGTAGTTAGACTAGTACAGTCATTCTTTTGTGATACATTGCGATGTATCAGCTGATGTGGTTTTGTAATCTAACTGATATGATATATATTAAATTGGATAGCTTATGTGTACGTGGATTAATATTTTGAGAACGATCAAATGATTTTATCTTCCGCTTAAATTGAAAATGTTACATATTTTATGGAGCAAATTGTGAAAGTGTTTTATTGGTGAAATTGTGGCATTCTTCTTTTATACCTTATTATAAAACCTTTTTACTCTGATAACTTGTATGTGCTTAATTGTTTTATATGCATTTATTTGGGGTATAGAAGGGGGTGTTACAATAGTGGTATCAGAGCAGGTCGGTCCGTCCGGCCTAGTTGTTAGAGTGTTTTCTTCCTGTGTGTTATTGATATGCGTGTGTTGCATTATCAATATTGGTTGTTCTTACGTGGTTCTGTGGTTGGAATTAGTAAGATGGTTGCAGGAAGGAACGACGAAGCGATTGCGGAGGCATTGACGAGATTGGCGGGGGCAATTGGGCAGAATCCTCCGGCCAATGTGAATGTGAGGAATCATGCTGATGATGGATTTCGTGCTTTGGGGAAATTCCAAAAGAATAACCCTCCGGTCTTCAAGGGAACTCATGAACCGGACAAGGCACAAATTTGGTTGAAAGATGTGGAAAAGATTTTTCGAGTTATGAATTGCTCGGATGCACAGAAGGTGCAGTTTGGGACTCATATGCTCGAAGAAGAAGCTGAAGATTGGTGGGGTAATACTCGCGAAAGATTTGAGGAAGATGATATTGTGATTACGTGGGATTTGTTTAGAGAATCTTTTCTGGAGAAGTATTTTCCAGAGGATGTGCGAGGGAAGAAAGAGATCGAATTTCTTGAGTTGAGGCAAGGTAATTCGACGGTTGCTGAGTATGCGGCGAAATTTGAGGAGTTGATCAAATTTTGTCCTCACTATAATACTGGTAATGCTGAGAGGTCTAAGTGCCTCAAGTTTGTGAACGGTTTGAGACCTGAGATTAGACAAGCTATTGGATACCAGGAAATCAGGCGGTTTTCTGAGTTGGTTAACAAGAGCAGAATTTATGACGAAGACAGTAGGGCTAGGTCTAGCCACTACAAGAGCCTAAGTGATAAGAAAGGAAAAGGTCAACTCAGAGGAAAACCTTATGTGACTCCTGCGGACAAAGGGAAGCAGAGAATGGGTTATGGCAAGAGGCCAAGTGGGGGAGTTTCTACTCCGGTGAGATGTTATAGGTGCGGTGAAGCGGGACATCGTGCTCCCGAATGCAAAAGTGTTGAGAAGGCGTGTTTTAAGTGTGGCAAGCCAGGCCACAAGGCGCTTGAGTGCAGAAGCGGTACGGGTGTTACTTGCTATAACTGTGGTGAGCAAGGACACATTAGTACGAAATGTGATAAGCCGAAGAAGAATCAAGGGAGCGGGAAAGTGTTCGCTCTTTCTGGATCTGAGACTGCTAGCGACGATCGATTGATCCGAGGTACGTGTTTTATTAATGGTATACCTTTGATCGCTATAATTGATACCGGAGCTACGCATTCTTTTATTTCTTTGGATTGTGTTAGAAGGTTGAATCTTGAGTTGTCTGTGATTGGTGGCGGTATGGTTATTGATACTCCTGCTATGGGTTCGGTAACTACACCGTATGTTTGCTTGAATTGCCCGTTGAGTATTTTCGGTAGAGATTTTGGGATTGATTTAGTGTGTCTTCATTTAGATCAACTGGATGTCATTCTTGGAATGAATTGGTTAAAATTCAATCGTGTGTATATTAACTGTTTTGACAAAACGGTTATTTTTCCCGACTCGGATGTTGAAAGGGAATTGTTTATGACGAGGAAACAAGTGAAAGAATCGGTGCAAGATGGGGCTAAGGTATTTATGCTTATGGCAACTTTGAGGACTGGTGAGAGTGAAGAGATTGATGGTTTGCCCATTGTTAGAGATTTTCCGGAAGTATTCCCTGATGAGATAAAGGATTTACCGCCGGAGCGAGAAGTGGAGTTTTCGATAGATTTGATTCCTGGAACTAGTCCGATATCGATGGCTCCATATCGTATGTCGGCCTCGGAGTTAAAAGAGTTGAAGAGTCAACTTGAGGATTTGCTTGAAAAGAGGTTTATTCGTCCGAGCGTGTCACCGTGGGGTGCCCCGGTGTTGTTGGTTAAGAAGAAAGAGGGTTCTATGAGGCTCTGTGTGGATTACAGACAGTTGAACAAGGTGACTATTAAGAATAAGTATCCACTTCCAAGGATTGATGATCTGATGGATCAGTTGGTTGGTGCAAGCGTGTTCAGCAAGATTGATTTGAGATCTGGGTATCATCAGATCCGTGTGAAAGCTGAGGATATTCAGAAGACGGCCTTTCGGACGAGGTATGGACACTATGAGTATTCCGTGATGCCATTTGGTGTGACTAATGCACCAGGTGTATTTATGGAGTACATGAATAGGATTTTCCATCCTTATTTGGATAAGTTTGTGGTGGTGTTTATTGACGACATCTTGATTTATTCGAAGAGCGAAGGAGAGCATGCCGAGCATCTGAAGATTGTGTTATCTGTGCTGAGGGAGAAGCAGTTGTTCGCGAAGCTTTCTAAGTGTGAGTTTTGGTTGAAGGAGGTTAGTTTCCTTGGTCATGTGATCTCGAGTAATGGTATTGCGGTCGATCCGTCGAAGGTTGAAGCGGTGTCGCAATGGGAGACTCCGAAGTCAGTTTTTGAGATCAGAAGTTTTCTTGGCTTAGCCGGTTATTATCGGAAGTTTATTGAAGGATTTGCTAAGTTATCGTTGCCGTTGACGCAGTTGACTAGGAAAGGTCAAGCCTTTGTTTGGGACGCCAAGTGTGAAGCGAGTTTTCAAGAACTTAAGCGAAGGTTGACGACATCTCCTGTTTTGATCCTGCCAAATCCGGAAGAACCATTCGTTGTGTATTGTGATGCTTCTTTGATGGGTTTAGGAGGTGTGTTGATGCAGAATAATCAAGTTGTGGCTTATGCTTCGAGGCAACTCAAAGTGCATGAGAAGAATTATCCGACGCATGACTTAGAGTTGGCCGCCGTTGTGTTCGTGTTGAAGCTTTGGAGGCATTATTTGTTTGGCGCAAGATTTGAAGTGTTTAGTGACCACAAGAGTTTGAGGTATCTTTTTGATCAAAAGGAATTGAATGCGAGACAAAGAAGATGGCTTGAACTTTTGAAGGATTTTGATTTTGGCTTGAACTACCATCCGGGTAAAGCGAATGTAGTAGCGGATGCATTGAGTCGGAAATCATTGCATATGTCGGCATTGATGGTGAAAGAGTTAGAATTGGTCGAGCAATTTCGGGATTTGAGTTTGGTATGTGAGAAGACTTCTTTTGGATTTAAGTTGGGTATGTTAAAGCTTACAAGTGGTATTTTGGATGAAATTCGAGAAGGACAAAAATCGGATTTGAGCTTAGTTGATCGGTTGACTTTAATCAACCAAGGCCATGGTGGTGATTTTCGGATTGATGAGAATGGGATTATGAGATGTCGGGATCGAGTTTGTGTTCCAAATGTTGTTGAGCTGAAAAAGAGTATCCTTGAGGAAGGACATCGTAGCGGATTGAGTATTCATCCGGGTGCTACTAAGATGTATCAGGATTTGAGGAAAGTATTCTGGTGGCCTAGTATGAAGAAAGATATCGCGGAATTTGTGTATTCTTGTTTGACTTGCCAGAAGTCAAAGATTGAGCATCAGAAGCCATCGGGGTTGATGAAGCCGTTGTTTATTCCTGAGTGGAAATGGGATAGTATCTCTATGGATTTTGTATCAGGTTTGCCGAGGACGCCGAGTAATTTTGAGGCTATTTGGGTTATCGTGGATAGGTTGACTAAATCTGCTCATTTTATTCCTATGCGTATGGATTACCCTTTGGAGAAGTTGGCTAAGTTGTATATTGAGAGGATTGTGTGTCTGCATGGTATTCCGTTAAGTATTGTTTCGGATAGAGATCCGCGGTTTACTTCGAGATTTTGGGAGAGCCTGCAGAGTGCTTTGGGTACTAAGTTGCGTTTGAGTTCAGCGTATCATCCTCAGACTGATGGTCAGACGGAGAGGACGATTCAGTCGCTTGAAGATCTTTTGAGAGCTTGTGTATTGGAAAAGGGAGGAGCTTGGGATAGCTACTTGCCTTTGATTGAGTTTACCTACAACAACAGTTTCCATTCGAGTATTGGTATGGCACCATTTGAGGCATTGTATGGTAGGCGGTGTAGGACACCATTGTGTTGGTTCGAGTCCGGAGAAAGTTCTGTTGTTGGACCCGAGTTAGTTCAACAGACTACTGATAAGATCAAGATGATTCAAGAGAAGATGAGAATTACTCAGAGTCGTCAGAAGAGTTATTATGACAAGAGGAGGAAGGCACTTGAATTTCAAGAGGGAGATCATGTGTTTCTTCGAGTCACTCCGATGACAGGTGTTGGTAGGGCACTGAAGTCGCGCAAGTTGTCGCCGCGTTTCATTGGTCCTTATCAGATTTTGCAAAGGATAGGAGAAGTGGCCTATCGTGTGGCTTTACCACCGTCGCTTGCTAATCTTCACGACGTATTCCATGTATCTCAGTTGAGGAAATACATTGCGGATCCGTCTCATGTAGTCCAGATAGATGATGTGCAGGTGAGAGATAACCTGACTGTTGAGGCACCACCTATGCGGATAGAGGATCGGAAATTGAAGCAGCTTCGAGGTAAAGAGATTGCTTTAGTGAAGGTCGCTTGGGGAGGACCAGCTGGTGGAAATGTTACGTGGGAGCTTGAGAGCCAGATGAAGGAGTCTTATCCAGAACTGTTTGAATCAGGTAACATTTTCGAGGACGAAAATTCCTAAAGTGGGGGAGGGTTGTAACAGCCCAAATTTCATTAAATAATTAATTATAGTAATTAATTGATTTAGTGGGATTTTATTAATGTTGGAAATTAATTTTATTAATTGGGATTAATAGAGAATTGAGGAGGAAATTGGAAGGAAGGAAAATGAAGGAAATATATATAAGAGAGAAAGAAAAGAAAAGAAAGTTAGAAAACATTTTGGAAAGAAAGAGGAAAGAAGAAGAAAGGAGAGAAAGAGAAGAGAAGAAGAGGAAAAGTGGAAATCGTCAAGAACCAACATCAAAGCTCCGATTAATCGAGGTAAGGGTGAGAAATGTTTCTATTTGATCATGGTATGATGTTATGTATGTTGGGTTAGGGTTTTAGTGGAGTTTCCATCACTTTCCATTTAGGGCAAAATGTTGGATAATCGGTAGATTGATGATTTAATCGGTTGAAATCGAGTAATAATGCCGTAGAATAGTCGGGTAACATGTATTGATGTTGTTTGTACTGATTTGGATGTGTAAGAGAGGGTTGATGATGGATTGGTGAAGGAGGAACAGAATGGGGTTCTGTTCTGCGCAGGTTCGCTGGCTCTCGCCAGGCGAGCGAAGGCGAAGCTTCGCCAGGCGAAGCTTAGCGAATGTTGGCGAATAATTATAATTAAGTCCCAGTAGACTTCGCTGGTGGGTTCGCCACGCGAAGTTGGATAGCGAAGGTTCGCCCAGCGAAGGTGCCGGCGAATGGTGGCGAATGAAGTCAGTAGCTCCTGACTTGGGCTCGCTGGGAAGTCTCGCCAAGCGAAGCCTAGCGAGTGTTCGCTGAGAGAGTTCGCCAGGCGAAGGCCAGGCGAAGGTTCGCTGCGAGGGTTCGCCAGGCGAATGAAGGCGAATGTGGCAGTATATTTCCTTGCTGTGTTATCCAAATGGGGATTGTTTGGTTGATTCGTATATGTTTATACTTCTATGTTATGAATGAGTATGTGAACTATTATGATAACATTTGCTGTGGGTAGCCTTCGGGCGTGAATCCTAGAGTTGTGATATGAATGATTAATTGTAATCGGTTAAAATACATGAGAACATAATGATGATTATGTGTGTATTAATTGATGAGTTGTGAATGTTTGATTGTTGTGTACAATTATGTAATGAGTATGCATGAGAACATTTTGAATATGTGTGCGTATCTTATAATTGTATGATTGGTATTGCAATGTGAATACCTTGATTGTTGTGATAATTAGAGATACATGGGAATACAATGAGGAATGTATGTGTATCGTCTAATGAATTGTGAGTGCGTATGCGATTGTTGTGTGAATGCATGGGAACATATGTGATATGTGTGCATTGTTGTTGAATATGATGATGTGTGAAATGAATACATTGATAAATGTTGATATATGTTGTATGTGCAATCATGATGAAATTCTTGAAGGGGTGAATTATTCGAATGCATGGGATTAAGACGCGGGAACGGTCTTAAGTGCATTTATTGTGATTGGTTGATTGTACATGCATCATTCAGTCAAGAGGCAATGTCTGTTAGTTTCGTGGAAACTAGTGGCTTGTCCCAAACCTAGAAGGGTGGGTTTGAAGCCTAGGGGACGGGCTTGGATGTTATCGGTCTAGAAGGGTGGACCCGGTTTAAAGTAAAAACCGAAAAATGATAACGAGTTATCGGTCTAGAAGGGTGGACCCGGTTTAAAGTAAAAACCGAGAAAAGATAACGAGAGTCGGTACCGCATAGCATTGAGTTACATTGAATATGTTGAGTCACATTGCATAATATTGTTGTGGTACATATGTGCTTGTGAATGATTGTGAAGTCAAGCATGAAGGGATGTGCTTGTGGTTATTCACAATGTTGATATATGTGAATGTGATATGATTATGATTGTGAGAATAAAGTGTGGTGAGAAATGTGTTATATGATACCTATATATATATATAATCTTATGCTTTGATTATTATGGTTATATTTCTCACCCTTCTGCTGGTTTATAATGCTCTATGAGGCATTGCAGATTAGGATGCTGGAGTCCTTTTGTGAAGAATAGTCTTCATTCTTTTGAGTCTACTGCTCTGATATGTAACACCGGGTAGTTAGACTAGTACAGTCATTCTTTTGTGATACATTGCGATGTATCAGCTGATGTGGTTTTGTAATCTAACTGATATGATATATATTAAATTGGATAGCTTATGTGTACGTGGATTAATATTTTGAGAACGATCAAATGATTTTATCTTCCGCTTAAATTGAAAATGTTACATATTTTATGGAGCAAATTGTGAAAGTGTTTTATTGGTGAAATTGTGGCATTCTTCTTTTATACCTTATTATAAAACCTTTTTACTCTGATAACTTGTATGTGCTTAATTGTTTTATATGCATTTATTTGGGGTATAGAAGGGGGTGTTACAAGTATCCTCTAGCAATGGTTGAACACATTGGTTTTAGAGAATTTTGTGCTTCTATGCAACCTCTATTTAAGGTGGTTTCTCGTAACACTATCAAGAATGACATCATGAAAATTTATAACGATGAGAAAGAGAATACCATGAAGTTGTTGTCAAAGAATCAAAGTCGTATTGCAATCACCGGTGATATGTGGGCTTCAAGTAACCAGAATAAAGGCTATATGACAGTTACAACTCACTTTATTGATGATTCATGGACCCTTCAAAGTCGACTTGTAAGGTAATAACAGTAAATTATTTTGATTTTTTTTTGTGTATAATGTTAGTAATATTGTTCTTGAAAATTTAATTTATGTTAGGTTCATTTATGTGCCTGCTCCTCATACTAGCAAAACTCTAGCTGATACCTTGATTCAATCTTTGATGGATTGGAACCTAGATACAAAGTTGTCCACAATGACTGTTGATAATTGTTCTACGAATGATGCTATGATTGAACGCATTTTAAATAAGATTACACCTAGGTCATTGATATTGGGTGGCAAATTGTTTCACATGCGGTGTTCTGCACATATATTGAATTTAATTGTGAAAGAGGGTTTATCCATAATTTCTAGTGCCATCGAGAATATTAGAGAAAGTGTTGTCTTTTGGACAGCAACCCCTAAAAGAGAGGAGAAATTCATAGAGACATGTGGTCAAGTGAACATTTCTTATGATAAAAATTTGGTTCAAGATTGCAGAACTAGGTGGAATTCTACATTCTTAATGCTTAATGTTGCCATACAATATAAAGATGTGTTTGGTCGATTGGCAAAACGAGATACTCAATATAAAACCTTGCCTAGTGAAAATGAATGGATGAAAGCAAAAGAAATTTGTGAAAGGTTGGAAGTTTTTTATGATGTTACACAACTATTTTCTGGTACCAAGTATCCAACTGCAAATGTTTATTTTCCCAAAGTATGTGAAATGAATTTGGCTTTAGTTGAATGACTTGGTTCTACTGATTGTGTCATTAAAGACATGGCTTCAAGTATGCTTTCTAAGTTTGACAAATATTGGAAGGTGGTCAATGGAGTGATGGCAATAGGCATTATGTTAGATCCAAGGTACAAAGTTGATTTGTTAGATTACTTTTTTCCTCTAATTTATGGAGATGAAGCTGATAATGAAATTGAGAAGGTAAAATCTTTGTTTCAAAATATGGTAATTGAGTATAATTTGAAAATAAAGGAGAAAGAGAATGTTTCTTCATCCTCAAATCAAACTCAAATTGTGTCTGCTGCAATTGTTGTTGGCAAAAAAGAAGCTTGGAGGTCTAATTTTGCAAAACATGTCAGTGCAAAAAAAAGTGTCACGTCTAGTAGGTCAGAATTTGACGGATATATAGAGGAGAAAGTGTTACCGGATGATGAAAATTTTGACATCTTAGGTTGGTGAAAGGTTAGTGGATTAAAATATCCAATCTTGCAAATGATTGCAAGGGACTTCTTAGCAATGCCTATTTCAACGGTTGCTTCTGAGTCTTCTTTTAGCACAAGTGGTCGGATTCTTACTGCTCATCATAGTAGATTGCGTTCGGATACTTTAGAGGTATTGATGTGTGTCCAAGATTGG
Organism: Lathyrus sativus; assembly: GCA_963859935.3. NCBI lineage: Eukaryota > Viridiplantae > Streptophyta > Magnoliopsida > Fabales > Fabaceae > Lathyrus > Lathyrus sativus. The sequence goes on from OZ012741.1 coordinate 368,790,016, forward strand.
CTATGGACTGATGTGAAAGGTAATCAATTTTATAACATGTTTTTAATACAGTGATTAATTATAATAAATTATTATTTGTCATATTTTTATTACAGTGATTAATTATAATAAATTATTATTTGACTTATTCTTATTTCTTTTCAGGTTATACCAAATCAAAAGCTGAGGTTATTGAAATTAATTCGGTATTGGAAGATATGGATGCTGACATTATTAGTGAATGAAATTGTTAGTGTATCTTATAAGATTTGGTTACAAATATCACTGTTATTTTGGATATTTTATTTGGAATCTTTTATGCTTTTAATTTAGGAGCTAGGAAACCAAAGTATGAATGTTAAGCAAGGAATGCATAATATGGAATTTTGTAATGATTGATGAAAACTATTTGCATTATTACTTTTTGTTTTATTTAAACAATTATTATATGGTATGATGAATTTTATTTTGTTAAAAATGAAATGTATGGATATTATGTTTGAATGTTATTATATTTTAGTGAAAAAAGAATGAAAATAATATGATGAAGTTTAGTTGTTAAATTGAGAGCGAAAAGATATATTTTAAAAAAATAATTTTAGACAAAAAAAGTTATTCATGGATATCGGTAAATATCCGCGGATACCTTAAAACCCGTGGATTACCCGCTTAACTGATATTTGCATGGATATGGGGCAGATACAGATATCATATTTATCCAATGGGGCAGACACGGATATCATAATATTCGCCCCCATGGATATCCATTTACATCCCTAGTCAGAATTTTAATTTGAGTTAATAGAGTGATTGAATTTAATGAATTACAGTCGAAGAGCTGATTTTTGGATTGATGGGAATGGTACTATGAGATGTCGTGATAATGGGTGTGTTCCAAATAGTGTGAGTTGGATAAGAGTACTCTGGAAGAAGGACATTGAGATAGATTGAGTATCCATCCAGGTACTATGAGGATGTGACCGAATTTGAGAAATTGTTTTGGTGACCATAAATAGAGAGAGAAGTGGTTGAGGTTGTATATGCTGATTAGACTTGTTGAAAGTCGAAGTGTGAACATCCGAGACTGTTGGGCCTGATACAATTGTTGAATATTTTTGAGTGGTATGAGATAGTATTCCCATGGATTTTGTGACGTATTTTCTGAAGAATTTGAAGAGATATGATTCGACTTGGGTGGTTATGAATGAATTGACAAGATTAACCCATTTCTTACCAATGAGGATGAATCATTCTATGTTGAAGCTAGCTGAGATGTATATCGGTGAAGTGATGAAGTTGTATGAGATATCGTCGAATATTGCATCAGATGGGAATCTGAGTTTTCTTCGAGATTTTGGGAGAGTTGGCAGACGCTTGAGTACCATGATTAAAGTTGAACTCTGTCTAGCATCCGTGGACGGATGGGCAGACAAAGAGAACTATCCAGTATATAGAAGATTTGTTGAGAGCTTGTGTGTTGGATCAAGATGGATCAGGGGGTAGTTAATGGTCGTTGATTGAGTTTACCTACAATAATCGCTATCATTCTAGTATCGGAATAACATCATATGAGGCTTTGTAGGATAGGAGGTGTAGGACTCCTTTGTGTTGATGTGTGTCCAGCGAGAGTGTTGTACTCGGACCTGAGATTAAGCAAGAGACAATTGAAAAGATCAAAAGGATCCAAGAAAGGACGTGTTTTAAGAGTTACGATAGTAACTGGTGTTGGTCGAGCTTGAGGTCTCGGAAGCACACTGTGTTTTGTTGATCTGTATCAGAGTGGCACAGCGGAAGCATGGGGAAAATAGCATGTTAGACTGTTTTACCGCTGTCACTTGTGGGAATTGCATGATATGTTCATGTGTCTAAGCTGAGGAGGTACATTGATTCAGATGGATGGTGTACGAGTGAGGGAGGATTTGACTGTTGAGGCATTGCTAGTTCAAGTTGATGAACGAGAAGCAACTTCAAAGTAAAGGGATTCCTTTGGTGGAAGTAGTTTGGGAGAAAGTTGGATTTGGGAGATTGGGATGCGAGAGTCATATCCAGAGTTGTTTGTATCAGGTAACATTTTCGAGGACGAAAATTCTTAAAGTGGGGGAGGGTTGTAACAGCCCAATTTTCAATAATTGATTATTTGTACTAATTAATTGATTTAATGAATTATTGGATCTATTTAATTTATATGAGTTAATGGATTTAACTGATTTATTCTATTTGGTAGAATAAGATGAATTTACTGGATCTTCTCTAATTAATGATAAGATGAGATATATTGAGGAGAAATAAAAGAGAAATACATATAAGAGAAAGTGGAAAGAAAAGGATAGAAATAGAGAGAAAGGAAAAAGAAGAGAAAGAAAGAAGGAAGAAAAGAGAAGAGGGGAAAATAGAGGAAAAGCTTGGAATCATCATAACGACTTCTAGCTTCCAATTAATCAAGGTAAGGGTGTGAAATGTTTTTATCTTACCAATGTATATGATTATGTATGTGTGTGTTTGGATTTGTTAAAGGTTTCCCATATTTTTCCATTCTATGGCAGAAATGGATTTAATCGATAGAGTCAACGTTTGAACGGTTAAAATATGGAATAAATGGAGTAGATTAGTCGAGGATTGTTAGACTAAGAATACTGGAAATCTTTGGAATTGAATCTGGTGATTTTGGGAGTTTCTGAGAGTTTTGGACAGTTGGGGTTTTGAACATCGCAGATGTTCGCTAGCACCTTCGCTAGGCGAGCAGGTCGTGAGTGTTCGCTGGAGTGAGCTAGTAGCGAATGGTCCCAGACTTGGACAAAATGTAATTGACTCTCTTCGCTGGTAGCGAGCGAGGTAGCGAGGGGTTCGCTAGGCGAAGCCCCAGCGAGTAGGTAGCGAAGCCTTACAGTAGCTTCTGTTTGCCTTCGCGAGCTTGTTCGCTAGGCGAACAGGTAGCGAGTGTTCGCTAGGAACTCGCTAGGCGAGTAAGCTAGCGAGTGTGACAGCATTTTCATTTCCTTGTGTTTTTCTATCCAATGTTGATTGTTTGGTTTGATTGTGTTCAATCCTTATCTGAAATGAATAGTCGTGTGCTGTTGTGATAAGATATGTTATGGGTAGCCGTATGGCGTGAATCCTAGATTATGGAATCGATTGTGAAATATGGCCTTTTGGCATATATAATGCATTGTTTAAATTAATTAAAAATGCATGATGATTTGTGATTGAGTTTGTTGCCATTGGCGCGATATTGTGAGTGCATATTGATTGTATGCGATTGTATGTGAAGAATGCATGAGAACATATTGCGAATATGTGCGCATTGCTTGATAAATATGGTGATGGTATTGAATTGTGAATGTATAATAATTGTATGTGATTGTATATGAAGGATGCATGAGAATATATTATGAATATATGTGTATTGCTTGGTAAATGTGATGATGATGTTGAAAATTTGTATATGTGTAAAGCTCGTACTCACTGGGGTAGAATAACAAGATGTTGTTCCTAGTGGAGTAATCACTGGGGTAGAATAACAAGATGTTCTTCCTAGTGGAGTAACCACTGGGGTAGAATGACAAGATGTTGTTCCTAGTGAAGTAATCACTGGGGTAGAATGACAGATGTTATTCCTAGTGAGGTATAGTGACATGGTCGTATACACTGGGGTAGAATGACTAAGATGTCGTTCCTAGTGGAATAATCACCGGGGTAGAATAACTGAGATGTTGTTCCTGGTGGGGTATAAACGATGTACCCATAATCCCAAATTGGGATTGGTTAGAATTTATGAGTTTTATATGAGTCACATGGCATAGATATCATTGTTATATGAAAGTATGTTTGTGTGTGAATTGTTGAATTGAGAACTTTGGATATATGCATGATAAATATGCTTGGTGTTATATATATATGTGTGTGTATATATACTTTATAATGAATTGTGATGAATAGACATAATTGTAAATGTTTATGTGCAATGATGTGAATTGTGAATATGTACATTGTGATGTATATGAGTAGATTATGATAAAATGTGGTGAGATCGTAGTGTATGCATATTTTTGTGTTAATGTACATATATGATTATATGCATTGTTATTATGATAATATTTCTCACCCTTCTACTGGAATGATGTCGTATCTGACATCGTGCAGGTATCGAGAATAGAGCTGCTCGTAGTTGCGTGGTCATTGTTGGTGTAGCCATTTAGTAATTTAGTTATATTGGGTCGAGTCATGCTCTGGTCATGTAACACTGGGATCGTTTGGTTTATATTTTAGAGATACATTATGTATTATATGTTATGTTTTTATATTCATTGGAATATTATGATGTTGGCCTTGGTGCCTAAGTAATGTTGAAGTATGTGATGAATCTGAATATTTTGTTAAGGGAATTACGTTATAAAATGAATTCGTTGCTACATGCAAAGTGAAACTTTGAAAAGCATGATTATTTATTGAAGTGTTAATGAGCATGACAGGTGGTTTTGATGTTTGAAAGTTAAGTGTGACGCCCTTTTGTGAATGTATGATTATTTACTCTGATTATTCATATATTTTCCGTGGGGTTTAGAAGGGTGTTACATGGCCTTTTCTCCAAGGTGTTATATTCTAGTAAGCAGTTTAGGGCTGATTTCCCCTGCAGAGCACGTTTGATCTCAGAGGTTGATGGTTATCCCTTGCAGAGTTATTGATTCCCTGGCAGGTTGTTCTATTTCCCCAGTAGGGTCTTTGTTACTCAGGATGTTTTCCAAGAAGCCATCCAGGGCTTGTTTTCCCCAGCATGGGTCCGTTTGTACTAGGCGCGCCGAGTGATCCTCATTAGGGTGTTTCTCTCTTCAGCATTTATTTTTTTGATTCGGTTCCGTTGTATCTGCATGCGTGCATAGCATCCTCCCCAAATGCGTATCATTTCCATTTCGTATGGAGCATTGCGCTATTTTCAAATATATGAATTGTGAAACATAAGCCAGGTGTGTCGCTACCGCGAAAATAAGGTGCCGGCAAAACAGAAGAGTCGCCACCTTTCGTTATTTATCCCTCAGAGTGGGAAAGGGAACGATCGGAAAAACCTGACGAAAAGGTATAAGACAAGGTCATCGCAACCATTGTTTGGGTTCGGGAGTCGGTTATGCAAGGGGAAGGTATTAGCACCCCTCACGTCCATCGTACTCGATGGGATCCACGCTTGCTGTGTTTATCTGACGGGTTGGTTTTACTATCTACCTATCAAGGCTGGTCTGAAAAGAAAAGAAAATGACTCGGCAAAGCGTCGCACTTTATGCCTACTTATTCTCATCAGAGAATGAGAAATCAGAGTCAACGTAGTTCGGCTAACTACGGGTGATGAGGAAGGTGGCTCGCCAATACGTCAATATTGTGCCTACGTACTCTCAACAGGTATGAGAGATCAGAGCTTACATAGTTCGGGAAACGGATTACGGGAGTTCAGATTCATCTGTTTTTTCGAGTAGGGTTAACAAACAGTTCCAGCAGTTTGGTGTATGCAGCTCGACCCTTGGAGACCTAGGCGTTACCGTATGCGGTAGAACTGGGAGTTAACGACACTCTTTTCTTCAGAAAAGCTTCCTTTGAATTACGGGCCCACGGGGCAAAAAGGTTTGAAGTTTGTTTTCTGTCTTTTACAGAAGAACTGTTTTTTAGTTGTCTGTAGTTTGTACAGCACTAGAGACTATGACCTGGGAACGAATGTGTCGCATATCGTCCAAAGGACGTATACTAAACATTCTAGACGATTGAGAGGAGGCCGCTCAATTATCATTACCCAAGTAGCTTAAGGCTCATAACTCGCTTATAATAACTTGCCTTTATTACATTTTTTACTGTTGTTTTGAGATGAGAAGAGAGAGGGACAACTACGGGGAAGACTACCAAGTCCTAATATTGTCATGCCAAGGATTCATCCTATGGTTGAGGTTTGAAACAGGGAACTCCTAGAAGTTATCATGCATAGGTTTCAACCTAAAGTTCTAATCGTCACTTCCTTATCAAAGGAAGTGAGATTCCTAAGGGATCATGTCAATGATAAACAGAAATAGATAAAGCATCAGCTTAAACAGTAAACAGTAAACAACTGTAAAATGCATGTAATGCAAGTGAGGGAGGAAATGTGTGTGGGGCATCAGCCTCCACAAGCTCATCTCAACCTCAAGCCAGATATGAATAACTGCAAAAATAATAGGAGAAAATAGAATGCCATCAAGCAAATCACAGACCACACAGGCAAGGGAGCGAAGCTCTACCGAATACCAGCAAGCAAAGCCATACGGTAAAAATACAAGCAGAGGGAGAACCTCAACCTCTAACGTAATACAAGCAAGGGGAGAAACTCAACCCTTAGGATGCTCTTAGGCTTATTCAACTACATAACCTAATCTAAATGCATCACACCAATCAATTCACATTAATACAGTTGCACAGAAAGAAAACAGTCAATCAAGAAAGCAAATCAATAGCTTTCCTAGCTTCACAGCAAAGCAATCTTCTGACAGCAGTTCAGTCCACTGTCTGTAACTGTTCTTCAAGTCCATCATCTTCAATAGCAAGTGTCAACTTGCTTCTTCCAGCTTTCAATGCATCAAACACAAGTATCAACTTGTTCTCCATCTTCTTCAAGCTTCAGCTCTTTCTTCATCCTCAATTTAATCTTCAAGTGTCAACTTATTCCTCTTGATCTTCAAGCTTCAGCTCCAAAGGCAGTCTTCAAACAAAGGGGAAGTGCAACCTCTAATATCTTCAGTCTTCTAACAAGGAACTCCATCCTCTAGCAAGGGAGAAAGATTCATCTAACAAGAGCAAGGTGGGGATAGGGAGAAGCAAAGTGAAGACCAAAGGTCACCTCTAAGCACTCCACCATCAAGGAAGGGAACCCTCAAAGGTTCTACCAACTTGTGAGGAGCCACACATCTTACCAAAGGAGGGATGGGGCCTTCACAATGGGACCTTACATCATAGGGAGGAATGGAAGTGATCAACACCTTCCATGTTTCATGAAGGAAGAAAATATATTCTAAGAGATCTCCCTAAAACCCTAATCCTTAACCCTAAACAAACTACACCAAAGGGAGAGAAATCTTCAAGTCCAAGCTCCACCATGCATTCCACAGCAGCCCACATAAGTCTTCATCACCATCCAAGAGCAAGAGAAGCAAAACCCTATTCTAAGGGAACTAATGAAATCATTCTAGTTGAATTAGCAAGTTAGGATCACCTAAAACCTAGTATAAAGTTAATTCTAACTAAAATACTAAAATCAATTATAAAATCCTACAAAAATAACTATGGGAAACTAGGTCAATCATGACTCTACCATGTCAATTCCAGATATCAAATCCTCAAATAAGACCTAGAAATAAATTCTACACTATAAGGTACTAAGCTTAAACTCTAAAAAGGAGCACCTAAAGTTCCAATCTAAAAACCACACCTAATTTCATCACAAAAATGTGAGAAAAATAATATGGGGGCATACATGTCTAAGCTAATCACAGACAAAATATCAAGCCAAAAATCATCACCAAGTGATCACACTAAAATCATCAAACAGAGGTGTCAACCATGGCAATTTTATTATCAAATAAAATGTAAAAAATGCACAAAAATTGAAAATGCATGATTTTCCTAATATTTTTATTCAATAAAATTCTAGATTCAATCATGAATCAGGGAAAAAAACCTGGAATTAATTGACCTATTTTTCTATTTTTTTATGAATTATTTTCAAACCAATATGAAATGATGAAATTAAAAGAAAAAACAAAAGAAATTAATAAACTTGCGTAGCAAATAGAAAATAACATCAGCTCAAATCCTGGGTTGGGCCAGATAGGGGGTGTGGATATCAATCCAAGCGCTAGGCCCATTCACTTCAGTTAAGTGAAACGGTGCGTATTGATGAAGAAGTCCAAGTTTGACTTTCAGAACCAATCGTGGTCGTGCGTTGCTTTTACTGAGTCAATATCCAAGACTGATTCAACGCTTCTTGTGCATCGTCCTTGTTCAAACATTCATATGGAGGGAAGTTACAGACGGTGGCCTGAACAGTGGCGCCACCGTCTTCTCCGGTGAAGACCAACACACAATTCATCAAAAATTACAAAATGATACATCATCTTGTCCAGTTTTTCATGCTGATCATGAATCCAGCCTTAGAATCATCTAAATCTCTATAGATTTTCAAACCCGATAGCCATTCCAAAATACACCTCATTCTTGAATCTCATCAGAACTTCAATTAAATGCACAGAAATGATCCTTATCTCATGGTGATCAGTTTACCCTATCCAGTCTTGATTATCAATCCAAGAATTGCAAGAATTCAGCTTCAACAGAAAATGATCCACATCCTAACTTGTCTCTAATCCATAAATTGATCATCTCAAATCCATCTATACATCATCCAGATCCTAACCACCTATAGATTTCTATCTATCTCCTCCTAGATTATGCACAAAAACAAAATGTACCAACCTGTGTTCAGAGGTGTAACAGAAGGGGTTCTTGATCACTTCAGCCTCCAAGATGATGCAGATACACTCCAAACCTCCTTCCAAAGCTAATGCAATCTTCAATTTCTCTTGGTTTGGCCTTGAACTCAGAATACGATTTCAACTTGCAGCTATGAAATTTCAACTTCACTCTCTGCTTCAGGCTTCAATCTCTTCCAAAAAAATGGCTGAACACACTCAACCACTTATATAGAACTCATTAGAATCATCTAGAACTCTCTCAAAGCTTCAGAATGAGATTTTCAATTTTCAAATTCTCTCCAAAATCTCACTTAAACCAGTCACGATTCCCACTCTGTTTTGGCTTTAGCAAGCTTGCATTCAACTTCTCATGAGATTTTGAACATGAATGGTGATGTTTCCCTCCTTGTTTTCATCCAATGGCTTGTGTATGTTATGTTACTTCATCATGAAGAAACAAAGAAAAAGGGCATGATATTGGACTCAAATCAAAATTCTAATATTTCCAAAGTTTCCAAAATTCTTTTTTCATTCAAAAAATGATATTACTTTGCTTCATTTGCACACAAAATGATTTATTTGAATTTTTGGTCATTTAATCCATTTTAATCCTTCCTTTTTCACCACTTCTTGAACCAAGTCTTTCCTTGAGCCATTTCAATGTCTCCTTGATACATGGTCAAGGTTAAAACCCCATTTTGAGCAACTTTCAAGTTGAACAAAATTTCATTTGAGGTGTCTAAGTTGGTGAAAATGACCTATAACCAAAAATGACCTATAATCACAACTTCCCAAAATACCCTTGACTTGTCAAAGCCATAACTTGAGTTCTTCAAATCCTATCAAGGACTTCTAGTACTCTCTAGAAAGATAAGAGAATAAGGAACAACATTCGTGTTAACCAAAAGTTCATAGGAATCATCCTTCTTGGGCAAACGTTTCATGCAAGTTGGGTAACTTTCAAGCTCCAAATTCACATACCTCAGATGACTTGTAACTTGTCTGGCTCATAACTTGAGTTCTACAAACCCTATCAAGGACTTATAGTACTCAAATTAAAGCTAAGCTCATTCTCTACAACAATTATGTTGGGGTCAAGATGAGATGACAATCATATCTTAAGCTTAAATTGCCTTGAAGACAGGGGTCAAACTAGGGGATTTTACACTGTCAAGTCTTAGAAACCCTAGCTTGAAATTTCTCAAACTCTTCAATCATGATGAGTTAACCTTGAAATCATTCTTAGAACATCTCAATGTATCAATCCATGATCACATGGCTCTTGCATTAGGTCTCAACCTTCTTCAAACCATCAGTTGACTTAGGGTTGACCCAGTCAAACCCTAGTTGCACCACTCATGGCTGAGGCTTCTTAATCTTGCACAATGACTTGTCTAGGCCTTAAAGTGATCTTCAACACTTCTCATGAGCTCTATAAAGACCTCAAGTCCATCTTCATGGCCTCAGAATCATCTGATGGTCTTCCCCATAACTCTCAAGTTAGGAGACCCACATACTTGGTTTCAACCACTCTCTATGAGGATCCTTTAACTTCTCTGACAAGGATATCAACCCTTGAACACTTGAATAACCTTCTTAGCTAGCCTCACAGTCTAGTATAGCTCTTTATTGGTAATCATACCTCTTGATCTCCTGCATACATGTCAATGAAATGCAAATGATAATGCTAATGTGAATGAAATGAAACATAAGCTAGGTGAAGAAAAGTTGGGCAAATTTTGGGGTGCAACAGTTGCCCCTATTCAAATGGCTCGGACCTGACTGGGTGAGAAGCGAATGGGGTTGAAAACCAACAAACCCGGAAATTTTCCAACTGCACAAGTACACGGTACTCTGATAGGGACAAATCTTCGGAAACTGAAATAATAGCTGCACGGCAACTAGCTGGTGAAATACTGATCTGAACCTCCGTCAGGATGATTCTCCGATTTATCTGATATCATTGCATCCTCAAATCATCGAGGGATCACTGGTTACACGGTAATGGGTGATTTTCCAACCACGCACAGGTAAACGATACTCTGATTGGTAGGAACATCTTCAAAAACTGAGCATGACAGTTGCACGGCAACTCTGCTGGGGAATTGGTCACACGGTAACCGGTGAAAGGTCTAATCTCAAATCTCCGTCAGGATGATCATCTGATTTTGCTGTAGATATTTGTCCTCAATTCATCAAGGGGTCACCGGTTACACGGTAACTGGTAATGGATGGTTGATCATGTCGTCAAGCATTCTGCGTCATAACAGAAGAATTCCTTATCGTCACCTATGGACTCATCGTGTCGCTAGGCACGTCGACAACATCTTTGTTAGACTTTATCAGTAAGTCAACAAGGGATCACTGGTCATTCGGGAACTGGTGAATGGCTACTCTCAAATCTCTGTCGGGATGATTATCAGATTTCGCTGCAACTGCTTCCTCAAGTCATCAAGGGATCACTGGTCACTCGGTAACCGGTGATACATAGCTAATATTACCGTCAGGCTATCTGCAACACTGCGGCAGAAGGATTCCTTGGGACCCATCAGGTCCTTAGGAACTTTTTAACAATCAAGTTAATCATGCCATCGGGCATTCACAAAAATTTTCGGGCGTCAGCCGGACTTCGTCAGTAAGTCGGGAATGGAATCCTCGGTCAATCAGGAACCGCTAGGGATATATAATCTTTTGCCATCAGGCACCCTGCATCAGCTAGGCAAACTGCTTCGGTGTCACAGCTGGACTTCATCAGAAAGTCTTCAAATGGAATCCTTAATCAATCACGGACCAATAAGGATATACAATCTTTTGTCGTCAGGCGCTCTGCGTCAGCTAGGAGAACTGCTTCGACATTTAGACTTCATCAGTAAGTCAGGGGTTTTGGCACCGCTGCCGAACTTCAATCATGAAGTCTTCAAGGAAATTTCAACTTCTCTATTTAAAACCTGATGGGGATGACACATCTCCATTGGGGATTCTAGAGAACTATCAAGTAACTCTGCTTCGGGGATCCAGAAATCATTCTGGGTGAATCGACTCTGCTGAGGGTTTCAAGAATCATCTTGGACAAATAACTCCGCCGGGGACTCCAAGGATCACCCTGAACCAATAACTCTGCTGGAGATTTCAGGAATCATCCTGAGCAAACACTCTGTCGGGGACTCTAAGCATCAACTTAAGCGACCAACTCTGGCGACTTCAATGGAGATTTTAAGAATCATCTTAAACAATCAACTTCTCTGGAGAATTCAAGAATCATCTTGAGCAAACCATTCTACGGAGGAACACCTACAAAACAAGAACGGTGACGACCTAGCTCATGTTTCATATGCATATGTTTGACCATGGCGCAATGCTCCACACGGTGGAAATGCTACGCGTTTAGGGTAAATGCTATGCAATCATGCAAAATGCTACGACCCCATCAGCAAATTAAATGCTAAAGGGAAAAGCCTCTTGTCAAGGAGAAAGAACCACTCTGGCGGAGGAAGGACTCATCCTGCCGAGGAGAAGAAGTCGCACAAATCTCAATTGGATTTCGCCTGGGGAAACGATCTTCAGTTGACTGCTGCAGGGGAATAAAGTTCTCTGAGAACCTGAACCTGCTCATCCGGGTATTCAAACCACAACTGCTGAGGAAAACGATGTCAATTGCAGAAATAAACTGCAAGGCCTTCGTGGAAAAACTTCGCTGGAGATAACGACTCCGATGGGGAAATACAGCATCAGCTGTTCAACATTCTACTGGGGAAAACCAATCATGGCCCACACGGCTTCCAAGGACTCGGCTCTCTTGGGGATTTGCAAACTTCGCTAGGGAAGAAGGAATCATCCTGCTTGCTGGGGAGAATACAACTCTGTGGGGAATCTCAATTCCGCTGGAGACTTCAGTCTTGAACTATCGAGTGCTGCATACTTGCGGATAGTTTTCTATGAGAATCTGCATATTGACCCAGTGCTGGGGACGAACATATACTTCAGTGTATTGCTCAGCTGGGGAGATGACGATCCTGCAGGATACCTCTGATTGGGGAGAATCTTCTCTGCTTGGGGAGACATATCAACGTTCACCATCCCATGTTCCGGCTCTGTGGGGAGATGCTGCTAAACTCACTGGGGTAGAAGGAATCCTCCTGCTTGGGAAACATACAGCGTACTGCCTGGAATATGCTATTCCTGCAACAATACAAACAAACAGACAAGATACCCTTCTCAAAGGAACCTATCAAGGTTATAATCTTGTGACAATGTTCAAGTAATTCATTGTTTCAATAATCAGTGTCCTAGGCCGGTAAGTTTATGTATGCGCATTTTATCAAAAACATCGGCGTTCTTTTTCACAAACAAAACAGATAGATGCTAAACAAACAAACAGAATTGCTGAATAGTATAAATTTTATTGATGACGAACCCCTGAATGGGTAAAAATGTTTTACACAGAGTGCAAGCTCCTGGAATGAGGAAGCTGCAAAAAACATAAATATACATCAGTATATACACAAATGTCGGCAATGCGGTATAGACGAACACCATGAGTTGATCTCTCTATGACCCACTCGACTTCGATACTTCTCCGACGCTTCAGCTTCAGAAGAGATTGATTCAGATAAACGGCCCTCAGGTCTTCCAAACCATTAAACAATGAAAGTCCACACGCGGAACGCAATCATTTGCTTTTTCAAATCCCTAACTTTTGCCTGAATCTCCCTTTTGGGTTTTCGATTCATCGGGATACCCTTTTTTTCCAAAGTCGCCCTTCCGGGTTTTCGACTTTGCGGGTGTACGTTTTTCCATTTATATCCCTAATTTTTTCCCGAACCCTTTTCCTTTTTTATGGTTTGCCGGGATGCCCCATTTTTGCCTGAATATTCTGTTTCTTTCCAGCGGGTCATTTTTTAAGCAAAGTATTTTTTAACTGCGCCCGTGTTCACTGGGGATGCAAAATCTTCGCCATCCATCGTGGATAACAACAAGGCTCCTCCTGAGAAGACCTTGCTGACGATGTACGGACCTTCGTAATTGGGAGTCCACTTGCCCCGGTGATCAGAGTGTGGAGGAAGAATCTTCTTCAGGACGAGATCACCCGTCTGAAAGCTTCTAGAACGCACCTTTTTATCATAAGCTTTCTTCATTCGACTTTGGTACAGACGACTACATGCAATCGATTCTAACCTCTTCTCGTCCATCAGGCTAAGTTGGTTTAGTCGGTTCTTAATCCATTATGCCTCATCGAGTTTCACATCAACCAAAAACTCGTAAAGAAGGGATCTCAACTTCTAACGGTAGGACAACTTCCATACCGTACACCAGTGAGAAAGGAGTTGCCCCGGTTGATGTACGTACCGTTGTACGATAACCGTGCAATGCGAATGGCAACATCTCGTGCCAATCTTTATAGGTCACAACCATCTTCTGCACAATCTTCTTGATATTCTTATTGGCCGCTTCAACGGCGCCATTCATCTTCATCCGGTAAGGAGATGAGTTGTGGTGTTCAATCTTGAAACTTTGGCACAGCTCCTTCATTATCTTGTTATTCAAATTCGAACCATTATCAGTAATGATCCGCTCGGGAATTCCGTATCGACAGATGACGTCCCTCTTTATGAATTTAGCCACTACCTGCTTGATCACGTTAGCATACGAGGCTGCCTCCTCCCACTTGGTGAAGTAGTCGATGGCTACTAGAATGAAGCGGTGACCATTAGATGCAGTGGGCTCGATCTTGCCTATCATGTCGATGCCCCACATGGAGAACGGACACGGGGAGGACATGACATTTAATGGGCACGGCGGCACATGAATCTTATCAGCATAAATCTGGCATTTATGACATCTCTTCGCGAATTTAAAGCAATCTGATTCCATCGTCAGCAAGTAATATCCTGCTCTCAGGATCTTTCTTGTCATAGCATACCCGCCGGCGTGCGTACCAAATGTGCCTTCATGGACTTCTTCCATTAGCATACTCGCTTCTTTCTCATCTACACATCTGAGTAGCACGAGATCGTGGTTTCTTTTATATAAAACTCCATCAGGATTGAGATAGAAATTTCCAGACAGCCTCCTCAGAGTCTTCTTATCCTGGGTTGACGCTCCCGCAGGATACTCCTTAGTCATAAGGAAAGTCTGGATGTCATGGAACCATGGCTTGCCGTCGGAGGCTTCCTCGACCGAAAAGACGAATGCAGGTCTATCAAGATGAGAAAGGACAATTCTTGGAGCTTCATTCCAAAAATTGACTTTATACATCGAAGCCAACGTGGCTAAGGCATCAGCCATCTGATTCTCAGCTCTGGGCACATGATGGAGTTCCACTCGATCAAAGAACGGAAGCAGCCTTCTGGCATAATTCATGTACAGTACCAAATTCGATTGACGAGTCTCCCACTCCCCTTTAATCTGGTTAATCACGAGTGCCGAGTCACCTTATACATCTAGGTTCTTGATTCTCAAATCAATTGCTTCTTCTAGACCCATGATGCATGCTTCGTACTCTGCTCCGTTATTGGTGACCGGAAACGTCAGTCTAGCGATGAACGGGATGTGGGATCCATGGGGAGTCATGATGATTGCCCCAATGCCACTTCCGTAAGAATTAACCGCCCCGTCAAATATCAATTTCCATTGAGATTTCCTATCTGGACCCTCGTCGGGCAACGGTTCATCGCAATCTTTCGCTTTGAGAAACATGATATCCTCATCAGGGAATTCAAATTTCATCGGCTGATAATCTTCGATCGGCTATTCGGCAAGGTATTCAAACAATACGCTTCCCTTGATGGCCTTCTGGGAAACGTACTGAATATCATATTCCGTCAACACCATTTGCCATTTGGCAATCCTGCCCGAAAGCGCTTGTTTCTCGAAGACGTACTTGATCGGATCCATCTTCGAAATTAGCATGGTTGTATGGTTGAGCATGTACTGTCGTAAACGTTTGGCAGCCCAGGCTAGTGCACAACACGTCTTCTCCAGCATCGAGTAACGAGATTCACAATCTGTGAACTTTTTACTCAAATAGTAAATGGCATGCTCCTTTCTGCCCGTCTCGTCGTGCTGACCGAGAACACACCCCATACTACTCTCAAGAACTGTCAAGTACATGATTAAGGGTCTTCCGGCCACTGGGGGTATCAAGATCGGAGGTTCCTGTAGATACTGTTTTATCTTATCAAATGCCTTCTGGCAATCCTCGTTCCAGATAATCACCTGATCTTTCTTTAGCAGTTTGAACATCGGTTCACACGTGGCCGTGAGCTGAGAGATAAACATTGCAATGTAGTTTATTCTGCCCAGGAAACCACGAACTTCTTTTTTGGTTTTTGGCACTGGCATTTCTTGTATCGCTTTTATCTTCGCAGGATCAACCTCAATGCCTCTTTCACTCACGATAAACCCCAGTAGTTTTCTAGACCGTACTCCGAAAGTACACTTGTTAGGATTCAACCTCAACCTGAACTTCCTAAGCCTCTCAAAAAGCTTCAGCAAATTGACCAGATGTCCCTCCTCCGTTTGGGACTTCGCAATCATGTCATCAACATAGACTTCAATCTCATGATGAATCATGTCATGAAACAAAGTAACCATTGCTCGTTGGTAAGTGGCCCCCGTATTCTTCAGACCGAAAGGCATTACCTTGTAGAAAAATGTTCCCCAAGGTGTAATAAACGTAGTTTTCTCCATGTCCTCCGGTGCCATCTTGATCTGATTGTAGCCGGAGAAGCCATCCATGAACGAAAATACGGAGAACTGAGCTGTATTGTCGACCAACACATCAATATGAGGGAGCGGGAAATCATCTTTAGGGCTTGCCCTATTCAAATCCCGATAATCGGCGCACATTCGTACCTTACCATCCTTCTTCGGTACAGGCACTATGTTGGCGACCCACAGAGGGTAAGTAGTGACCGCTAAGAAGCCAGCATCAAGCTGCTTTTGCACTTCTTCTTTGATCTTAACAGCCATATCTGGTTGTGTCCTCCTAAGCTTCTGCTTAACGGGAGGACAATCTTCTCGCAGCAGCAAGTGATGGACCACGATGTCAGTGTCAAGTCCAGGCATATCTTCGTATGACCAAGCAAAGATGTCACTATACTCTCTCAGCATCTCGACCAATCTCTGCTTGACATCACTCTGCAATGCAGCCCCTATCCTGACGTTCCTGACCAGTTCTTCAGAACCCAAATTCACAATCTCAATCTCTTCCTCGTGAGACAGAATAACTTTCTTTTCTTGTTTCAACAAGCGGGCCAACTCTTTAGGAAGGTCTTCGTCTTCATCAATCTCTTCTTCGGCTTGATAGATCAGGCAATCGAAGTCGAAGTGAGTCGTAGAGGGTCCAAAGTCGATGTCATCTGCTATGTAGATCCTGCAAAATCAAGGGTTAAGCTTAAAACAAGGATATGCAGGTTAGCACAAACCCTATTGCCATTTTATTGTTTTTCAAAACAAATATAAAACAGGAATAACAGAGATCACAACATTTGAATGTGAAGAAAAACGCCTTTTGATTTATTATTAAAATGCATGTACATAATCAAACAAGGCCCTGACAATAAAACCACTATGCCCCGGGTAGGACATAGGGTTGTACAATAATTGGAGAAAGTAAATCATTACTCTTTGCCTGTCACTTGGATGGTATCCCTGATGGACCAGTTGGTGAGGCTCTGGCCTGGTTTGCTTAGCTGGATCCAAGAGTCTAGGTCGCAATCGCTGTCTTCGCCGTCCTCAGACACTGCGTTGACACTTTCAAATATCACCCCGCCACTGGTAAACTGGATCGGTCCTCTACCTCGCGACGCACTGTGAGAAGAGGAGGCTTCAGCCGCAAGAGAGTATCTTAACCCAAACTTGTCCTATTTGTTAGGTATTTCTAGAACTTGCCCCCAGCCTGGGGTAGATCCGGCTTGAACAACGGCATGGGCTTCCTTGAAGGAAGAGAGAGTCATCTCTGGTTTCTCAATCATCACTGGAGTCACGTCTTTGACCTTAACAGCTTCGAACGCCTGACATAGGGTTTCGTGGATTTCCCCATCCATCTCAACATATTTGAAGGACGACAAATGGCTCACCATTATGTCTTCCTCGCCACATACAGTTACAATGCTGCCCCCTACAGCATACTTGAGTTTTTGGTGCAACGTGGAGGTCACGGCAACAGCAGAATTGATCCATGGCCGGCCTAAGAGACAGTTGTAGGCTGGCATGATGTCCATGATGTAAAAGACTGCATCGAAAGTTTCCGGCCCAACTTGGATTGGCAGAGTTACCTCTCCAAAGACATGACGCTTGGTTCCATCGAACGCCTTCATGACCAGATCACTAGGTGTGCAGATTAATCCTCGAGTATCTAACGTCATCAATGCCTTCTTTGGAAGAACATTAAGCGATGACCCAGTGTCCACCAACACATGAGCCATAACTGTTCCCCTACACTCTATCGAGATGTGTAGGGCGCTGTTGTGGTTTCTTCCCTTCGGAGTCAGCTCTAAGTCAGTGAACCCTGACCCGTTTCCAGCTTTTACATGGGCTACCACCCCTTCCAACTGGTTGACCGAGATTTCCTGCGGTACATACGTGGCATTCAAAACCTTTAACAGTGCATTGCGATGTGACTCCGAACACAGCAACAAATTCAGGATTGAAATTTTCGAGGGTGTTTGATGGAGATGGTCAACGATCTTGTAATCACTCTTCTTGATCAACCTCATGAACTCTTCAGCGTCTTTTACAAGTAAGTCCTTCTCTACCCCACGAGGGGTTTCCTAAACGACTTTACTCTTTCCCTTATCGGTTTCCTCGGCTTTGTCTGCTTTGTCCGCCACACCCTCAGGTGGAGCAAATACTCTTCCGCTGCGCGTGATTCCGCCAATTCCCACTAGGTTATCCATAGACTTCCCAGATGGTTCTAGTTCCAGTTTATATCCGTTAGAGTAGACGTCTGCCCCATAGTGCCATGGGACAGCATTGGTGCTTTCAAAAGGTATCGGCTCAGCTTTGGTGATGGTAATTGTGGGTGGCCTGAGTGCAGAAATGGTTATCGTCTGGCGAGGGATGGTGATGGTGGCAACCTCATCATCCTGCTTTAGCATTACCTCTCCAGATCCACATTCGGTCCTTCGGTTAAACTGCAAGATTCCTTCGGTCATCAAACTCTGAATCCCCTCTATCAACTGTTCACATCCATCAGGACGAGTCGCACAGCCCATACACAGTTCTCTACAGCCCAGAAAGAAGCCTCTCTTCATCAGCTTGGCTTTAACGAAGCTAAGCGGTGTCTTCAGATCCTTGACATCAGTCAACACATCTAAATCCTCTTCTTCAATAATGGCATTCACCCCACCTCCCCTATGATTCAACATAGGGTTCTTTGTGACATTCGGCACATTATCTGAGAAATTGATGATCTTAGCATCCACCATATCTTGCACCTTGTGCTTGAAGGCTTTGCAGTTTTCTATCGTGTGGTCGGGTGCCCCTGAGTGAAAATCACATGCTGCATTCGCATCATAACCCTGCGGAGGTGTCCCTGTCAAGGGAACCAGGGTTCTTTTCTGGACTAGCTGTAACTGAAGCAGAGTTTGTAACAGCTGAGCATAAGACATGGGCGTTGTTTTGAGGTGACGACTTGACAGAGGTGCCCTGTTTTGATACCTTCTGTATCCTTGCTGATTTGGTTGTTGCTGCTGCGGCTGTTGTGGCTGGGGTTGTTGGACAGCAGGGATGGTTATGTTAGCCACCTGTTGGCGCTGGCCCTTACCCTTCCTTCGAGCGTTGGACACGGCGCTCGTCTCTCCTTCACGCCTCTTGTTACCATATGGTTTCTTTCCTCCTCCACCTGAGGATAGATCACCACCTTGAATTTTCCCCAATTTGATCCCATTTTCAACGTGCTCGCCAGTAATGATGAGATCAGACAACTCCCCGACATACCGCTGACCAATTTCTCGTAATAGACCCCCGGGAGAGTGGCTACAAACATCTCCACAAGCTCTGTTCAACCATCGGCGGATGAACTCTAGCTGCTAATTCACGCCATCGCTGGGCGTATTCTTTGAACCCCTCGTTGTTCCTCTGTGACAAGTTCTGCAGTTGAACCCGGTTCGGAGCCAAGTCACTGTTATACTGATAATGGTGTACAAAGGCCTCAGCCAGTTCCTTCCAAGTGCGCACACTGGTGGATTCCAAACCCATGTACCACTCTAGGGATGGCTCGGACAAGCTATCCTGAAAGAAGTGCATCAGCAGCTTCTCGTCATCAGAGTGAGCGGACATCTTTCGATAGTATGACCTTAAGTGGACACGAGGGCAAGTGGTGCCCTTGTATTTCTCAAAGTCGGGTACCTTGAATTTAGGAGGCACCTTGAAATCAGATATCAATCCCAATTTAGTCATGTCGACCCCCATAGTGTTCAGGTTCTCGAAATTCCTCATTTTGTCCTCGAGTGCCTTAAACCTCAGACGTGCTTCAGCAGTCAGTTCTCCTTCAGAACTCCTCTATGAGAACAAATCTTCTTGACGATCTTCTAGCCATGGCTGAGGCCCATACAGATTTCCGGCGCCTGTGTTGCCATTGCCCAGTCCAGCGTTGCCATTAGCCTCAAAGTTTCCATTATTGACGCCAGTCGTATTACCATTGGGCCCGATGTTAGTGACCATATTGCCGTTACCACTGCCATTCCCTCCGGTCACGGGGATGCCACCCTGAGGAGTTTCAACAGGAGGAGGGGTTGGAACACTCCCACCATGGAGTACACCGTTGTTGTCAACCCTTGAGATCAGAGGTTGGACCAATGTTCTGAGCTGGTCTTGGTCGTTGGCCACCACTTGCATGAGCTCGATGAAGTGGTTCATCCTCTCTCGGAGTTCCTGGACGTCAGTTTGCACTTGTTCCATTGCTCTATCTTGATTTGCTCTAGTCGGATAGCGATGGATCGGTCTTTGATCAATCCTGGAACAACCTGCATACACAAAGGGTTAGAAGAAAAAACGACAAGGTGCTCGTCATGCAAATGCAAACGTGTGTCTGTGCCTTGGGGAGATCCCCCCCCCCCCTCGATCCTAGCTTCCGATACAAATAAAGTCTATGATCCAATCATGGAAAAGAAATCCTCATATATTCATCTGAAAAGCCCGCTCGGGTAGCGTACAACTGTAATCACATACAACTGAAGCAATAAGCCATGACCCCAACCAACAGACCTGGCGGTGGCCAGCATATCAATGCATAAAATGTACAAAGAAAATACAAAAAGATCAGGTGTGGCCACGGGCACGGGCATCTTCTATCAACTTCTTTGTAGCGGGATGATCCGACTGAGTAGGCAAACCATGGGCCAGCAGGTCCCTCTGCCTGATGGACTCTAGGAGATTCTCGGCAACGCTCCTAGAAACACCTTCTTCAGAATGGTTCTCGACTCTTCTCCTTTTAGCATCAACTCGGAGTTGAGAATCTTGTAAATCCGCCTCGGCCTCAGCCAATCTATATTGGACGTCCCGTCGTAGTGAGGCTTCAGCCTCTGTCTTCTCGTCTTTCACCATAATCTGAGCTTCTAGCTCGGCTACTTGCTGCTTCAGCTTTTCTTCCCGCTCTTTGTACTTGGCTATGGTGCTGCTCCATGTTGCACCCTAAAATTTGCTCAACCTATTTCACCTGGTTTATGTTTCAATTGCATTGTCATTTGCATAATAAGTCATGTACATAGTCTAATCATTTGCATAGCGTAGCATGACAAGTCATCTAACAGGGGATCAAGTGCCTTTCTTATCAGAAAGAGGCCCATCAAGGGGTTTTATTCAAGTTCAATACCATCTAAGTAATCAAGAAATGAGTTGAAGCTTTGAGAAGTTTGAAGGTCAACCAGTGGATTTCTCTCCCAATCTTGGGGATATGTTGAAGATCATCAATGAGTGTGTGAGCCATGGCTGAGGGTATGGAATGTGTACAAAGATCATGGAATACCTATAGGATCATTTTGAAGATGAGACAAGTCATTGATACAAGTACAAGAGCCAGAGTTGAAGTGCAGTCAACTAGGGTTTCATCTGGGTCAACCCTAGGTCAACCCTAGGTCAACTGAGTGATTGAAGAGCATCAAGGCTTAATTGAAGAATATGGGATTCATGAATTAATATGTGGATACATGTGTGGTGTTGTGACAAGGAGAAATCAAAAGTAATCAAGAAGAAGAGGAGTTACTAAATTAGGGTTTCAGTGTAAAAAACCCTAATTTATGCCTAACTTCCAAGCCAGATAATTCAAAATTAAAGTTTCAAATGAATTCTTGGTCAACATGAAACTTGTATAGCTTCTCAATAGCTTTAATTTGAGTACTATAAGTCTTCAAGGAGATTTGTAGAACTCAAGTTATGGTTCTTGCAAGTTATGGGTCATCAGAGGACACTGAAATTTATCTTTGAAAGTCACTTGACTTCCAAGCAACTTTTGCCCATCAAGGAGTTTTCAAATGGATTCTTGGCCAACATAATAGTTGTAGATATTGATCTTAGATTTAATTTTAGTACTAGAAGTCCTCAAGGGTATTTATGGAACTCAAGTTATGGTCTTGGCAACCCAGGGGTATTTTGGGAAAGTTGAATTACAAGTCATTTTTCAACATAGGTCCAAATCTTCATCTTCCACTCTTCCAATGGAAAAATGTTCAACATGAGATGTGTTCAAAATGATGTTTTTAGGCTAGATAAGAGGTAATGAGAACTTGGAATGGCTTGCTTCACAAAATCATAAAAATGGCCTAAAATGAAGGCATATTTTAAATGAACCAAAGTTGGAAATTGGGGTTTTTGACCTACACAACCAAACCAAGGCATATGACACACCAATTTGATTGTAAAAATCATTTTGAGAACATTGACATTGCCACAATTTTGAATTGAGGATTATTTTTAGGACTTGCTTTGTAAATGGCTTACTTGAATCATAAGGCACCATTGCAAAACCACTTGGCAAGGCAAATGTAAGGCTCTTTTCCATCCATACACCTCCAATATCTCATTTGGAAAGATTCTCAACTCAGAACAAGTGCAATTACAAGCCAAAACATGAGCTGGTGTGAGTGCATAGCATGACATGAGATGGTGAATTTCTCATTGGATCGACCTAGAACTTTCTAGAGTCTTCATTCACACTCTATATATGCATATGAAGTGATCCCAAGCAAGATTTGGTGAGAATTGAAGGAGATAAGAGAGATTGAGATTGAGATTTTTCTGTTGCAACTCAGATTCGGTTATAAGCATTTCATCCCTTTCCATCCAATTTCTTGATCCAATTTGCTTCCATTTGTGCTAGTGAGTGTTTCCAGATCAAGTTCCAAGCAAATTGGTGGAGGAATCGTGTTCTTGCCATTGAAAATTCTCATCTGCAACTCAAGATCGGGTTCCATAATCCAAGTTATTTCAACCATTTCTTTTGCATACAGAAGCAAGATAGTGGCTCATTGAAGGTGTATTGAAGTTCTCAAAGCTTGATTTGAAGGTTTCATACCTCTGTGCATCAAGATTTTGCAGAAAGGTACTTTTCAATCCACAACATGATTTAGGTCGTTTCAATTGGTTTTGATTAGTTAGATTCATTGTAGATGGTCATGTGGAGCTTTCTGGTAGCTTTAAGATTGATTTAGATGCAATTAGTTGAGAGGCACCATTTCTGTTCAGGCAAATATCTTGTTGTTCTTGGTGTTATGATCATGATTTGATGGATAGAAATGTTCAGTGTAAAGTGGGGAAGAGAATGAGCCACTCAATTTCAAGATTGGTGAGTTTTGATCATGGACCGAATTCTGAAGTTTGAATCGTGTTTGGAGCTAGGATTAGTTTCAAGGTGTTTGGTTACCATAGATGAATTCCTGGTGAAATTTGGAGCATGTTAGGGTTTTGAATTTTTGCATTTGATGGAGATTTGATGAGATACGATTGGGAGGAAGATGAAGTTCAAACTCTGCTCATCCATGGCTTTTCCCTCCATGAGAGTTTGAAGGTTGAAGATGACTCTACCGCCATCAGATTAGACAAAGACTTTGACTAGAATCAACATCCAATGGCCATGATTTATTTTCAATTTGTGAAGGAATTCAGAGTTACAAAACGCACCGTTTCATTTAAAACGTGGCATTGGGCTTAAGTGATGACTGTTATCCACACCCCTAGTTAGAGGCCCACATGATATTACACTGCATTTGCTTGCTTCCTGCACCACGAATTTCTTATTTTTATTTCCATTTTCCTTTTAATTTTCTGATTAACATTGGGCCTAGCGCGCTTACTAGCCACACCCCCTTTTGGGCCCAGATGTCTGTTTACACTGCTCTACATTGCTATTTGACACACATCTTTGTCATTTTCTCATATTTTTCTTTATTTTCACATATTTCTTTTAATACTTTGAAAATTCATAATAAATTCAAAAATAGGGATTTTGATATGGGAGTTTTTTCTCCATTCTCATAATTGTCTCGAGAAAATTATAGAAAAATAAAATTAGCATTTTAGTCATTTTTCTATTTTTGGTGAATTTTTACATTTAATTACTTTTATTGCATTTTATTTTGTATATCCATTTTGTTGAATTTTGTTTAGCCATTTTATTTTACATTTTGATGTGATTATTTTTGCCATGACTAGATTAGAATATCAGGTTCCCCTTGTAATTATTTCACATTTTTGTGATTTAATTTTAATTAGTTTTGAATAAGGAACTTTAGGGTACTAGAATTAGGGTTTCAAATTGACATAGGTGCATTCAACACATAGTTTTTTGGGTTTCTAGTTTGATTTAGGCCTTGGGGTTCATGTGGGGTATAGGGTACACAATTAGGGTCCCTTAGAAATTAATATAGGATTTCATAATGAATATTTCCATTTTATTTGATTTTTGCAAGTTGGTTGTTGTGGATGTGTTTCCCTCTGGGGATATTGTTTTGTTTGTTGAGTTTTGAGCCTCTTCTTTGGGTGTTGAGGCTTGTGCTTGGCTTGAGGATTGTTTGAAGACATGGAAGATGATTGTATACAAATAATGATGCTTGGAGCTTGAAGTTGCTTGTGCTTGAAGATTGCTTGATGAAGACTTAGGAGATAGGAGATGTAGGGAGAGCTCTAGAGTAGACTGACTTCTTCTGTCAAACATAGAGAGCTTCTTGTGCCTATATTCCATCCTATGACATAAGGTCCTCCAAAGAAGCTCCATCTCTCCTTATGAGGGATGTAGAGCATGCTTTGATTGGGTAGAACCTTGAGGATACCTCCCACTTGCTGTGATAAGATCTCAATGATTTCCCTGGGTTATCATTGGGCATCTTAACATTCCAACCTCATCTGGTAATTGATTCTCTCCTGTGAGTGTCTGCATTGAGATTGAGAACCTATTGAGGATAAGAAGTGTATTAAAGAATGTAGAAGATGAAGCTTGTGCTTGTCAGAGCTGGGTATCTGTTGAGATTAGGGTTTTGCTGCTGACTAGAGCTGCCTACTAGGACTCAGTGCTTGCTGAAGCTGAAGACTATTGGAGATAAGAGCTTACCTGGAGCTTGAATGTCATTGGAAATTGAAGATGGGGTCTTACTGGAAGATTGTTACTGTCAACCTTTTGCTGTTAATTCACTGTAGCTGCCAGAGCTGGTGCTGTCTGAACTTGCTTGCTGCAAGGAGCTGGTGTTGCTGTCTGAGTTGGTGTTGGGTGTGATTTTCTTTGCTGTATTGCCTGTTGATTTTCCCTTAGGTTTGAGGTGGAGCTTGTATCCTCTTGCCTATTGCTTCCTCCTTTGTCTATTGCTTATTGCATCTCATGCATTTTACTGTTTACTGTATATCTGCTGTTTCTTTTCCGTTTATCCCCTAGGACCTCTGATTTCCTCTGGGCAGGAGGGAATTATGACAGACATTAGGTGTTAATCCATGCATGATAACATTAGGGTAGTTTTGACTCCCATTTTCAAACCCCAAGTTTTTAGATCTCTCTTCTATCTCAAAACAATTCAAAACACAGTAATAAGAATAGTCGATGCCGTACGCTACGAGCCTTAAGCTATTTGAGAAAGGTTGCTGGAGGGTCACTCTTCAGTAATCTGATTGTTAGTGTGTTACCCTTAGGGTGACATACGACGTAGTCACTCTCAAATCACAGTCTCCAGTGCGTCAAAGATTGCAAACAGCATAAAAGACAGTTCTTGCGTAAAAGACTGAAAACAAACATCAAAGTGTCATTTTTATCCGCTTGGACTCTTAATCAGGAAAAACCCTTTCATAAGGGGATAAAAACTGTCAGACAAACTTGTGTCTTCCGTAGCCCGAACTACGTTTGCTCTGATCTTTCATGCTGTATGAAAGTACGTAGGCATATGATGCAATATCCTAGCGAGCAACCTTCCCTCCTTTCCCGTAGGTAGGCGAACTACGTTGACTCTGATTTCTCGTTCCAGACGGGAATACGTAGGCATAAAGTGCGATACTTTGCCGAGTCATTTTCTTTTCTTTTAACCCCAGACCTGTAGAATAGATAGAATAACAATCCGTACTAGAAAACAAGCGTGGATCCCGTCGAGTACGACGGACGTGAGTGGTGCTAATACCTTCCCCTTGCGTAACCGACTCCCGAATCCAGGATTTGGTTGCGATGACCATTCCTTTCCCGTCTTTGCGTAAGGTTTACTCTGAGCGTTTCCTTTCCCTCCTTTGGGATAAATAACGCACGGTGGCGACTCTTCTGTTTAGCCGGCGCCGATTTTCGCAGTAGCGACAGCTGACGACTCTGCTGGGGACAGGAATATCCCCTATGCGAGTCAATCCTAGCGCTTGTTTTCCCGTCGGGGTGTTGTATAGATTTACTTTTCTGTCTTTACTTTCCGTCTTTTATTATCAGCCTTATACTGTTATTGCTGCTGTGGGAAGGGGGTAATCTGTTGAGAGATAAGCCGGACCTGGGCTTGAGGTTACACATAGACTTAGAAGTAAAGAGTAGTGGTTAGCCTGCTTGCTTAGCTCGCACCAGCTAGCCACGAAATTTACGCTTGGACGAGATTCTCTTTGATGCTTCTTGCCTGGCCCTTAGGGCTCGACAAGTTCTCTGACCCGAGGATTGTCGACTCTGGGGACCTATCAATTGGGATTCAACTAAGTGAGGCCGCTTCAAGGGATGATGATGCCACACCTCCTGGGTATCGTATCATTTCTCTTGAAAGTTTGTGACGTTGAACCCGCATAGGATGCCGTACCTCGTCTGCGAGTTAAGTATACACCTATGAGGGGTAGGTGGGTCTGTTTGCAGGAAACCTTTGACCTCAGAATACCTGGTTCATCTCTGTCAGTGAGATGTGGTTACAAGGTTCATTTGAGCGGTTGGTTTGGTTTGAGATAAATATTGGATGGTTCTTAAAGCTTCAGTACAGAGCAGCCCAGTTTATCAGCATTGCGCTTGGTCCCTTGTTTGCATATGCATGTGTATTTTCATGATTGCATTTCATTAACATGTATTTATGTTGCAGGTGATCATTCCCCTCTGATTCTAGTATATCTTCTAGCCAGACATGGAGTCCCTGAAGAAGACAGTTGCTTACCGGTTGCATTCACCAGACATCAGTTCATTGTTGGGTTTAGTTGCTCTGGCAGATGAGAGTGTGAGGGCTGAATTCAGAGTATCTTGTGGGAGATTGCTTAGCTTGTTATACAGACCTTCGGCATTCGAGATGCGTGGGGTGTATACTTTGATGCAGTTTTATGAGCCGCAGCTGAGATGTTTCTTATTTCCAGACTGTATTCTGGCACCCACTTTGGAGGAGTATTCTGCGATGTTGGGAGTTCCTGTGTTGGACCAAATGCCCTTTGTACATGTTGATGCTGAGCCTGAGTTGGCTACACTCATTGAGATTGTCAGTTTGGACGCTTCTGAGTTTCCGAGAGGCTTGGTTAAGCTGAATGGAGCCTATGGTTTTCATCTGTTTGTCCTGGTTGAGAAGGCTACGCAATGCGCGAAGAGTGGATGTTGGGTTGCTTTCAGTGCTATTCTAGCTGTCTGCATCTATGGGATTGTCCTGTTTCCTAATGTGTCAGATTTTGTCGACTCTGACGCCTTTCTGATTCTTGCCTCGAAGAATCCAATTCCTACTCTCTTGGGCGATGTTTATCATTCCATTCACTACAAGAATGAGAAACGTCGTGGCAAGAATGTTTCCTGTTGTCTTCCTCTCTTGTACAGGTGGTTCCAGGGGCACTTTCTGAAGACAGGACCTTTCGTTGATGCTGTTGATACTTTGGATTGGTCGTCCCGGTTGATGGGACTGTCTGCTGAGAATATCATTTGGTTTGATCGGAGTATGCTTGGTACTGATGTTATATATAGTTGCAGTGGCTTCCCGAATGTCCCCTTGATTGGACGGAAAGGCTGTATCAACTATAACCCTTCACTGTTGGTAAGACAGTTCGGTTACACTTTGAGGGACGCTCCCATTGAGAAGGAGATACAGGAATCTCTGTATCTCACAGGCTTATTAGACACGGTTGTTTTGATCAGATTGAGACATGCATGGGCTAACATCCATAGGAGGGGGAAGGCTTTGCTCGGTAAGAGCAACAGCAGAGCTTATGATCCTTATTTGGCGTGGATCCGCGAGAGAGCTAGTACTTCCTTGATGCCTTATCCTGCTGTGGAACCCCTGTATCTTCCATTGATTGAGGTACCTCCTGCAGAAGAGAGTGAGAAATATAACAAATTGTTGGCTGAAAATGAGGAGCTGAAGAAAGCCAACAAGGAGTTAGAGAAGGAGATCTTCCAGGTACGTCGTGAGAAGAAGGAAGCCACCTTTACTGTGAAGGAACAGACTGAGTTGATTAACAGGTTGGGATCGGAGCTGGTGGAAGAGACCAACAAGAAAGAAAAAGTGGGGATAGCCTTGAACGGTGTCAGCAAGGTGCTTACTTCCAAGAAGGAACTGCTAAGCAAAGCTTATGCCCGTATCAGCAAGTGGGAAGCCTTGTGGAATACCATGCTTACCAAGCGGAAGGAGCGGGAAGACGAACTGAAGATGCAAATTGCCACGCTAGAGGCACAGGTTAGAGCCTAAGACGCAAAGATTGCTGAAGCGATATCACTTAGGAGCGATGCTGAGCTCAGAGTAAGTGACATTGACGAGAAGCCGAGAGGTTATGAAGAGAAGGACGGTTCCAAGAGGTACAGATTTGACGAGAGTTCTGGCAAAAGAACCTACCAGGATGAC
The DNA here is from genome assembly GCA_963859935.3 of Lathyrus sativus. NCBI lineage: Eukaryota > Viridiplantae > Streptophyta > Magnoliopsida > Fabales > Fabaceae > Lathyrus > Lathyrus sativus. The sequence continues at coordinate 368,818,706 of OZ012741.1, forward strand.
GCCCAGAAGCTGAGATCCACTACCGAGCGGCACGCTCTATTGATACAGGAGCTGATCTCCAGACTAGGGCACTCGGAGACGATGAGTATATTGGAGGACGTCAGAGCACGCCACTTGGCCTGATTTTTCTTTGCCTTACCTTTGTTATTTGTACTTGTATTTGGACCATCGCCAGGCTTGTTGGCCGAGGTCTCTTCAGTTGTATTCAGTTGTACTCTTGTACTCAGCCTCTTGGCATTTCTTATATATGAGGGTTTTCTGATTCCTTGCTTGCTTGCTAGGGACTCTATTGTCATGATGGCATTTTCTCTGAAACTAGAATCGGGGGGAATATAACCTGTATCATATTTACATATTTGCATCTGCATTCATATTGCATAACTGGTATTCTCGAATCTGTATCTTATTCCTTGCATCCGCAGGTTTCCAGGATTGACGAACAAAGAGTTCACCGCTATTCAACCCGAAATAACTGCAAGAGAATCATGGATCAAGTCCAAGTAGAGATGCAAGAGATTCGCGAGAAGTTGAACCTGTTCATGCAGGCAATGGAAAGTATTGCTAAAGGCCAGGAGAATCTCCAAACTTTGGTGCAGCCGCTGCTGACGCGGGCTAATGGGAACGGCAACAATGACCACAACTCTGTGCATGTCGAAACTCTTCATGAGGATGGTCCCCCTATGCCTGTGGTTCCTCCTATGGTGACCCCACCTGTTGTGGTTGTGAACAATGATGCTGGCGCTGGCAATGGTAACGCAGGGAATGGAAACGAGACGGTTGTTAATAATGTTGGGTTCGAAGACGCCAATCTGGGAGGTGGTAACTTCAATGGTGGTAATGGTTTTGGTAACAATAGATTCGCCTATAATGACCAGGGGTTCGAGTACGGCAATCAGGGAGGAAAGTTCGGCTTCAACACTCAGGGTTTCGGCTATGACGGTTTCGGTAATGCTAACCAGGGTTATGGTGGAAATGGTGCTGGATTGATTCCTGTCAACACTGGTTTCGGGCAAGGTTATGGTCATGGGGGACGAGGTCCCATGACTAATCAGCAAGGGTTTGGTCACAACACTGGTTATAACGGGTACGAAAATGAAAATGTGAACTGGGGCGAAGACTGTTAAGAGGACGCCTTTTCTGGAAGAGGCATGGGATTTGAAGGACCCGTTGACAATACTCAGAGAATCAAAATGCTTGAAGAACAGGTGAAGGGTATGGCTAATCAGAATTCTATCGGACTAGACATGACTACTATGGGCTTGGTGTCTGGGCTGAAGGTACCGCTGAAATTCAAAGCCCCCACTTTTGACAAGTATAAGGGGGACACTTGCCCTAAGGTGCATGTCCGCTCTTATTACAGAAGGATGTCCGCGTATTCGGATGACGAAAGGATGCTTATGTATTTCTTTCAAGACAGCCTATCAGGACCGTCACTCGAGTGGTACATGGGGTTGGAGCCCGCTCAAATCAAAACCTGGAAGCAATTGGCGGATGCTTTTGTCCTGCATTATAAGTATAATAGTGATCTGGCACCGAACTGAGTTCAATTGCAAGGCTTGTCGCAGAAGAAAGAGGAAAGCTTTAAAGAGTATACGCAGAGATGGCGCGATATGGCGGCAAGAGTACATCCTCCGTTGGCTGAGAGAGAAATGAATAGCATGTTCATTGGGACGTTTACGGGGATATATTACGAAAAATTGTTTAATGTTTCGTTGAGCAGTTTTTCAGATTTGATTCTCATGGGTGAGATGGTCGAAGACAGTATTAAGGTTGGAAGATTCCAAGTAGGTGAGTCTGCCCCCACAGGGGGTACCAGGAAAGCATTCGGTGGTAGACGTCAAGGTGATGCTAGTGCCGTGTTCGGAGGCAGAGGCCGTGGAAAAGGACGAAGTCAGTATGCTCAGCATCAACAGGTCGCTAGTGTTACCATCCCTTTTCCACAACAACAACAGCAACAGCAGCCGCAACAACAGCAACAACAAAGGCAACACCCCGCCCAACGCAGAATCCTAGAGGGCAAGCCAAGGCGAGTATTTGAAACGCCTCCTTCCATGTACGCCGAGCTGCTTCAAATATTGTTAGGGTTAAAGTTGGTTGAAAAGAGGACCATGGCGCCATTAACGGGCAATCCTCCGTTTGGTTATGATGCTGGTAAGCACTGTGATTTCCACTCCGGGGCGCCCGGACATGATATTGAAGGTTGTCATGCGTTTAAACATAAAGTCCAGGACTTGTTGGACAGCAAAGCTATTAACTTTGGGCAGGCGGGTCCGAATATAGTACAACAGCCTATGCCCAATTATGGGGCAAACGCTATCCTAACCGAGGAGAATTTGAATCTAGTGACGGATGTCAATGAGCTGAAGACACCATTGGGTGAGATCAAAAGCAGGTTGTTAAAAGGGGGTGTATTCCCGGGGTGCGACGAATTTTGTTTGGATTGTTGGATACAGCCAGAGGGTTGTAATGAGTTGAAACAGGGTATTCAGGTGTTAATGAACGAAGGAACATTGCAGTTCGATAGAACCGCAGTTGAAGAGCCGGTGGAGGCATTGTGTGATGAGCTGAACGATGTTGCGACGGTAACAATTCCAAGGAAAACTATAACAATAACGGCGCCCGCCAGGCGGCCGACAATCACTATTACTAAAGCAGGACCGATTCCTTTCGAGAATACTAAAGCAGTGCCATGGACTTACGGGTTGGAGGTATATTACGATGGTGAGAAAATTGAAGTAAATAAACAACCAGCTGGGGTTGTAGACAATGTTGTTGGAACAGGAGGTATGACCAGAAGTGGGAGAATCATCACATCGCCTGAGGTAGAGGCATAAAGATTGGCAAAAGGGAAAGCCAAGGCAGACGAGAGTGGCCCCTCGCAGATAAAGGAAAAGGAAACGTCGGTTAAGGACATAGAGGAATTTATGAGACCCATCCGTAAAAGTGATTACAAAATTGTGGAGCACCTCTAGCAAACGCCATCAAAAATCTCGATCTTGTCACTACTATTATGTTCCGAGGCCCATCGGAATGCCTTGCTGAAGATCCTAGACACGTCGTTTGTACCCCAAGATGTTTCTGTGAATCAATTAGAAGGGGTGATGGCGCATGTTAATGCAGGCCATAGTTTGGGATTTACAGATTTTGATTTGACCCCGAGGGGGAGAGAGCATAATATGGCGTTACACGTCTCAGTTGAATGCAGGGGCACGGTCATGTCCCGTGTGTTGGTGGATACAGGGTCTTCCTTGAATGTGCTTCCGAAGAAGGCCATGATGAAATAAATCGTCCATGTTAGGACTTCATCAGAAATAAATCGTCCACGTTAGGAATAAACTCTTCCACACTAGGGATAACCATTGTCCATGTTAGGACTTATCTTTCCACGTAAGGAATAACTTCTTTCCACGCTAGGAATAACACTGTCCACATTAGGACTCAACTTTCCACGTAAGGAATCTCCATCTTTCCACGTTAGGAATCAAATATTTCTTGATCTGTCCACGTAAGGACTACATCTTTTTTCCACGTAAGGAATCTCATCTTGATATGTCCACGTAAGGACTCAATCTCTCCACGTTAGGAATCAAACTTTGATCTGTCCACGTCAGGACTAAACTTTTCCACGTAAGGAAACAACTTCTCTTTCCACGTAAGGAATAACTTTTTGTTCCACGTAAGGAATCACAATCTTTCCACGTAAGGAATAATTTCTCTTTTTCCACGTAAGGAATACATCGTCCACGTTAGGACCCACCTTTCCACATTAGGAATCACCATCTTTTCCACGTAAGGAAACCAACCTGATCTGAATCTGTCCACGTCAGGACTAAACTTTCCACGTAAGGAATACAAACTCAATCTGTCCATGTAAGGACTCCGACTTGATATGCCCACGTAAGGACTCAATCTTTCCACGTAAGGAATCACATTTTTCCACGTAAGGAATACAATTCATCTTGATTTGTCCACGTAAGGACTCCAATCTCTCCACGTGAGGAATGTCATCTTTCCACGTAAGGAATCTCCAACTCCTTCCACGTAAGGAATAACTTGTCCACGTTAGGACTGCATCGTCCACGTTAGGACCTCCCTTTCCACGTTAGGAATAATTCTCTTCTCAATCTGTCCGCGTCAGGACTAAACTTTCCACGTAAGGAATCAATCTCTTTCCACGTAAGAAAACCATCCTCTTTCCACGTAAGGAATCCACTTGTCCACGTTAGGACTACCTCTTTCCACGTAAGGAATACAATCTTTCCACGTTAGGAATCAAAACTCTCCACGTTAGGAATCAACTTCTTTTCCACGTAAGGAAACACATTTTCTTTAGATTTGTCCACGTAAGGACTCCCATCTCCTCTGCTGAGAAAATAAAACTTGTCCACGTCAGGACTCATGCACCTTCGACCCGCTGGGGAAATAACTTGTCCACGTTAGGACTCACATCTTCATTTGATGAAATAATAGAACCTGTCCACGTTAGGACTTGCACGTCTTCGACTTGCTGGGGAAGTGAGACTTGTCCACGTCAGGACTCATACTTTGCCAACAACATGGAGAAGGATAAATTTGTCCACGTCAGGACTCTCGCATCTTGCTATCATGAAAAACTATAAACTTGTCCACGTCAGGACGCACATTTCACCATTACGAATAAAGCTACCTGCTGGAAATAAATGGTCCACGTCAGGACACCAACACGAAGAATAATCAACTTTGTCTACGTAAGGACTTCACATTCCATCAATTCCAAGAACTCAAATCTGTCCACGTTAGGACTGGCGCATACCGTCAACTGGAAGAAATGTCCACGTCAAGACCCACCTCTTTTCTAACACAAAGAAAACCTGTCAATAAGATTGTCCACGTCAGGACTCATCCTTCCATTGATTCCAACCCACAAACTTCTTAGCACTGACGTGACAGCGACTTTGAGGCGGACTCTACCGGGGATATTTGAAAAGCAAACCATTGGATGCCTGTTCTGATAACTGGCGGCAGCCTCTGAAGTTCTGATTCATAAAACTTCTGATGACAAATAACTCTGCTTGGGAATGAGGAGAAATTTTGCCTACTGACTCTGGCGGGGAAAACAAGAGAAATTTACACCAATAACTCTGCTCGGAGACAAAGAGAACTTCATCATGATAACTCTGTAAGGGGATAGTGCCAAAACTGATACTTCATTGAATGTCTCACGTCGAGACCTTGAATGTTTGGCGATTCACCTGAGCATGAGCTCTCTCTACCTGCAAGAGAACAATACTTGAAGCAAACAGTTAGCCAACCTAGTTTATGTTTCAAAAATGCGTATGTTTGACAACGATGCAATGCTCCATTCGACATGGAAACGCCACGCTTTTATTTGGTAGATGACACTATATGCTGATGCAAATGCAGGCTCGAGCTGCTGGGATACAGGAAACCGCTTCAGCAAAATAAATGCTGAAGACAATGCCGACTCCGTTGGGGATAGCCAGATGCTACAGAAATATTCCAGCAAAATAAATGCTGGAAGAGGAAGTCGACTCAGCTGGGAAATTGGGAACTTAAACCAAACACCTCATTGAAGTAACCCCTGCTGGGGAATAGAACTCTGCTGGAGAATAGCAGATGCGCCTGATATGATTGGAATTCTGCTAGAGAGTGAACAGGTATCACACGGTACTCCGGCAAAATAAATGCCAAGACACACAACCAACTATGCCGGGGAGAGTCTTAATCTTTGATTTTCACTGGGAGGAATGTAAACACTGGTTGGAAAGAAACTCCGATGGGGACGGGATGATTCTCTTGGGGAAAATCAAATGGCTCCGCTGGGGGAGAGTAACTGACCCTGCGGGGAAAGGTAAACTGCCTGAATACAGCTCACAAATATTAATCTTCTGCGACTAAACCAACTCGGCTTGAGATACACTGTCTGAATACAGCCTTATAATCTTGGAATCTCCAAACTCTACTGAGGATGAATGACTTTGCTGGAGCATGTCCTTTGGATAAGCTACGACTAGCTGGGGAATTCGATCCTTCTTCAGGAAGCACATGCATGACCTGCGTGGGGGTCGAGTCTTTCGTTATTGCAATCTTTTGATCATCTTCCTCGTACGGCTATGAAACCTGCAACAACACAAACAAGACAAGACAAGCCTATGCAACCAAATTGATTCAGGTTAGTGACGTTATTTTCAGTTAATTCAAAGCTTTAGCAATTGTCGGCAAGGGCCAGTGATGTTATGCACATGCTAGTTTCATCAAACCTAGGCGTTTTATCATGCACAAAACAGTAAAGAACCAGCATCAAATACTGAATAACATATTTTATTGATTGGGCCCCTGAATGGGCGGAGTTTTTTGTACATGGGATGTAACTCCTGAAAAGAGGAAGCTACGCAAAGCAAATATACAAGTATGCACAGGAAGCATAAATATTTTGACAAATTAAATTTGTACACATGTCGGCAACGGGATGCAGACGAACACCACGAACTGATCCTCCTATGACTCGCCCGACTCCAATGCTTCCCCGGTATCCGTACTTCCGAAGAGATTGTATCTGATAATCGACCCCTCAGGTATATTCTCCCGCACTGATGCTTACTGCAATATCCAATTCGGACCGCAGTCATTTGCTTTTCAAATCCCTAACTTTTGCGTGAACCGCCCTTTACGGGTTTTCAGTTCACCGGGATACCCTTTTTTGCCGAAGCCGCCCAGTGTAGGTTTTCAACTTCGCGGGTGTACATTTTTTCAATTTGATCCCTAACTTTTGCCTGAACCTTTCATTCTGTTTTTGGTTCGCCAGGATGCCCCATTTTTGCCCGGACTCTCTTTTTCTGTCCAGCGGGTCAATCTTAAGCAAAGTATTTTTTAACTGCGTCCGAATTCACAGGCGACGTAAAGTCTTCACCGTCCATGGTGGACAACAATAACGCTCCTCCTGAAAAGACTTTTCTGACAACATATGGCCCTTCATAATTGGGGGTCCACTTGCCCCTGTGATCTGCCTGCGGCGGGAGAATCCTTTTCAGCACAAGGTCGCCCGTCTGAAAGCTTCGCGGATGTATCTTCTTATCATATGCTTTCTTCATTCGGTTCTGGTACAAACGACCGTATGCTAGAGAAGCTAGCCTCTTCTCATCCATCAAACTCAGTTGGTTCAACCTGTCTTTCACCCATTCTGCCTCATCTAGTTGAACGTCTCGCAATACCCTCAGAGAAGGGATCTCAACTTCCAATGGTAGCACTGCTTCCATTCCGTACACTAACGAGAACGAGGTTGCCCCGGTTGATGTGCGTACCGTCGTACGATAACCGTGCAAAGCAAAAGGTAGCATCTCATGCCAATCCTTATAGGTCACCACCATCTTCTGCACAATCTTCTTGATATTCTTGTTGGCCGCTTCAACAGCGCCATTCATCTTGGGTCGGTACGGGGAGGAGTTGTGATGTTCGATCTTGAAATTCTGACAGAGCTCCTTCATCATTTTGTTGTTCAGGTTCGAACCGTTGTCAGTGATTATCTGCTCGGGGATCCCATATCGGCAAATGATATCTCTCTTGAGGAATCTGGCCACCACCTGCTTAGTCACATTTGCATAAGATGCCGCTTCCACCCACTTGGTGAAATAATCGATTGCTACTAGAATGAACCGGTGCCCGTTAGAAGCCGTCGGCTCGATCTTTCCAATCATATCGATTCCCCACATCGAGAATGGCCATGGCGATGACATCACATTCAGAGGACTCGGAGGCACATGGATCTTATCAGCATAGATTTGGCACTTGTGGCACTTCCTCGCAAACTTGAAACAATCAGTTTCCATAGTCAGCCAAAAATAACCTGCCCGTAGCAGCTTCCTCGTCATAGCATGCCCACCAGCATGCGTACCAAAGGTACCCTCATGTATTTCCCCCATGAGCAGCCTTGCCTCTCTTTCATCTACACAACGCAACAACACCAAGTCGTGGTTTCTTCTGTATAAGACACCGTCCGGATTCAAATAGAAATTGCCCGTTAATCTCCTGAGAGTCTTCTGATCTTGACTGGATGCCCCTGCCGGATACTCTTTGTTCTTCAGGAAATTAAGGATATCAAAATACCACGGTTTGTCGTCGGATGCTTCATCAATAGCAAATACGAAAGCTGGTCTGTCAAGCCGAGAAATAACAATTCTGGGAGCCTCGTTCCAGAAGTTGACTTTGTACATGGAAGACAAAGTGGCTAGGGCGTCAGCCATTTGATTCTCTGCTCGCGGTACATGATGCAACTCAATCTTGTCAAAGAAAGACAGCAATCTCCTTGCATAATTCATGTAATGTATTAAATTGGGCTGACGTGTCTCCCATTCCCCTTTGATCTGATTCACCACCAGAGCTGAGTCTCCGTATACGTCTAGATTTTTGATTCGCAAATCAATGGCTTCTTCAAGCCCCATTATACAAGCTTCGTATTCGGCTTCATTATTAGTAACTGCGAAGGTCAATCGGGCAGTAAACGGGATGTGCGACCCGTGTGGCGTAGTGATGATTGCCCCTATTCCGCTACCGTAAGCGTTCATAGCTCCGTCAAATATAATCTTCCACTTGGAACCCAACTCTGGTCCTTCGTCTGGCAACGGCTCTTCACAATCTTTCATCTTTAGGTACATGATATCCTCGTCAGGAAAATCAAACCTCATCGATTGGTAATCTTCAATAGGCTGCTCCGCCAGATACTCAGACAGCACACTCCCCTTTATAGCCTTTTGCGAGACGTATTGGATGTCATATTCAGTCAAAACCATCTGCCAACGGGCAATTCTCCCTGATAACGCCTGCTTTTCGAATACATATTTGATAGGATCCATCTTCGAGATGAGCATGGTTGTATGATTCAGCATGTATTGCCTCAAACGCTTGGCGGCCCAGGCTAGCGCGCAACAAGTTTTCTCAAGCATTGAGTATCGAGATTCACAATCTGTAAATTTCTTACTCAAGTAGTAGATCGCATGCTCTTTTCTTCCTGTCTCGTCGTGTTGACCGAGAACACAACCCATGCTTCCCTCAAGAACTGTCAAATACATGATCAAGGGTCTCCCTGCCACTGGGGGTATCAAAATAGGAGGCTCCTGCAAATACTGCTTTATTTTATCGAACGCCTTTTGACAATTTTCGTTCCACGTTACAGCTTGATCTTTCTTCAACAGCCTGAATAATGGTTCACACGTAGCAGTTAGGTGAGATATGAACCGGGCGATATAGTTCAACCTCCCTAAAAACCCGCGCACCTCTTTCTCTGTTTTAGGCGTCGGCATTTCTTGGATCGCTTTTATTTTAGCAGGATCGACCTCTATTCCTCTTTCACTTACGATAAACCCCAGCAGTTTACCCGATCTCACCCCAAAGGTGCATTTGTTAGGATTCAGTCTCAGCCTGAACTTCCTAAGCCTCTTAAATAACTTCAGCAGATTCACCAGATGCTCTTCCTCCGTCTGGGATTTGGCAATCATATCGTCAACATAAACTTCGATCTCTTTATGCATCATATCATGGAAAAGAGTCGTCATCGCACGCTGATACGTTGCCCCAGCATTCTTCAAACCAAAGGGCATCACTTTGTAGCAAAATGTTCCCCAAGGCGTTATGAAAGTGGTCTTCTCCATATCCTCTGGCGCCATTTTAATCTGATTATAGCCTGAAAAGCCATCCATGAAGGAGAATACGGAGTATTGAGCAGTATTATCAACTAACACGTCGATATGAGGAAGTGGAAAATAGTCTTTTGGGCTCGCTTTATTCAAATCCCTATAATCCACGCACATCCGAACCTTGCCATCTTTCTTTGGCACTGGTACGATGTTAGCAACCCATGAGGGATATTTTGTCACAGCCAGGAAACCAGCATCCCATTGTTTTTGAACTTCCTCTTTGATCTTCACTGCCATATCTGGTCTAGTTCTGCGAAGCTTTTGTTTGACCGGCGGGCATTCTTCTTTCAGTGGCAGACGGTGCACAACCATATCTGTATCGAGCCCAGGCATATCTTCATACGACCAAGCGAATACATCACTATACTCTCTGAGCATTTCAACCAGTCTTCGCTTGATATCGCTCTGCAGTGCGGCCCCGATACGAATATTCTTCTCAACCCCTTCCGACCCCAAGTTGATAATTTCGATGACCTCTTCGTGAGGCAGAATGACTCTTTCCTCTTGCTTCACCAACCAAGACAGTTCTTCAGGAACGTCGCTATCTTCGACAACCTCTTCTTCGGCCTGAAATACCGGGTGCTCGAAGTCGGGACGAGTCATAGGTGGTTCAAGGATGTCATCTGAAAATGTTATCCTGCAAAAGGAATGGTTAAATGCTTCAAAATGCGTATAAAGCGAATAGCCACATTGTCATTTTATTGAAAAATACAAAACAAGAAAGACAGAGATCGAAATATTTGCACATGAAAAAACTCCATTTATTTAATGATTAACACGCAATGTTCATAACAGCACAGCCCTAAGCAAATCCTGATGCCCCGGGCAAGACATCAGATTGTTCAACAATTAATAAAACAAAGCATTACTGTTTAAGAGTCACAGAAACAAGCTCCTGAATAGACCAGTTGCACAGTCCCTGTCCTGGCGTGCTTGGCTGAATCCAATCATCCATATCACAGTCGCTGTCTCCTTCATCAGACTCCGACGCAGCATTGATGGTCTCATGACATACTCCACTGGCAGAGATGGTTATTGGCCCTCTGAAATGGGATGCTCCCACAGCAGGTGCTGACGACGACGGTTGGTATCCTAGCCCGAACCGGTCCATCTTCACAGGAATATCCAGTACTTTGCCCCAGCCCTCTGCTTCTCCTGCCTCCACCAGAGCTTGGGCTTCTTTATACGACGAGACGGCTACCTCCGACACTTTGCTCGGCCCGGGACCTTTGTCCTTGATACGCAACCCTTCAAATGCCTGGCAGGGTGTTTCATGGATCTCTCCGTCGACCTCCACATATTTAAATGACGACAGATGGCTGACCAAGATGTCTTCTTCTCCGCATACGGTGACTACGCTGTCTCCGACCATATATTTCAACTTCTGATGCAGGGTAGACGTGACTGCCCCAGCCCCATGAATCCAGGGTCGTCCGAGCAGGCAGCTATAAGCGGGCTGGATGTCCATGATATAGAATTCAGTGGCAAACACCTCTGGCCCCACCTGCAGAGGCAATGTTATTGATCCAAAGACTGTTCTTCGCGTGCCATCGAATGCCCTTACTACCAAGTCACTGGGCGTGCACAAGATTCCTCTGACATCCAGCTTCATCATTGCTTTCTTGGGCAGCATATTTAAGGATGATCCGGTATCGACCAATACATGCGACATTACTGATCCTCTACACTTGACAGATATGTGCAGCGCCATATTATGATCTCTCCCTTTTGGGGTCAAATCGAAGTCGGTAAAGCCCAAGCTATGGCCGGCATTCACATGTGCCAACACTCCTTCCAGCTGATTCACGGAGACGTCTTGGGGCACGAAGGAAGTATCCAGGACTTTCAGCAAAGCATTTCTGTGAGCTTCAGAACACAAGAGCAACGACAGTATAGATATCTTGGACGGCGTCTGTTGCAGATGCTCCACAATCTTATAATCACTTTTTCGAATCAAGCGCATGAATTCTTCTACATCTTTCGATGCCGATGCTTTTTCGCTTGCCTGCACTGGGACATTTTCAACCATCTTCCCTTTCCCCTTTGCCTGTCTTTCGGCCTCCACCTCAGGCGATATGAAGATCCTACCACTCCTTGTCATACCTCCTGAACCAACCACATTCTCTACAGTCTTGGCTGGTTGCTTATTAACATCAATCTTTATTCCGTCACAATACACCTCCAACCCATATGACCATGGGACCGCTTTTGTGTTCTCGTACGGGATTGGTTCGGCCTTAGTTATGGTGATCGGCGGTCGCTGGACCGGTGCTGTTATAGTGATTGTCTTTCGAGGAATCGTTACAGTGGCCACATCACTCTGACTGTCTGCTACTGCCCCTGCAGGCTCTTCAGTTGCTGCTCGGTCAAACTGTAATGTGCCGCCGTCAATTAAAGCCTGGATGCCTTTCTTCAAATCATCACACCCCCCAGCTAGGGTCCAGCATTCTAAGCAATACTCGTCACATCCGGGATAAACACCCCCTTGCAACAATCTGCTTTTTATCTCGCTCAGCGGAGTTTTTAAATCGTCGACATTCATAATCAGATTCAACCCTTCCTCAGTCAGAATGGCGTTTGCCCCATGATTAGGCATGGGTTTCTGCACTATATTCGGACCTGCTGTTCCGAAATTGATAGCCTTATTGTCCAAAAGATCCTGCACAACGTGCTTAAAAGCATGGCAACCCTCTACATCGTGGCCCGGAGCCCCAGAGTGGAACTCGCAGTGCCTGCTTGCATCATAACCATACGGGGGAGTTCCCGTTATCGGTGCCAGAGTTCTCTTCTCTACCAGGTTCAAACCCAACAATGTCTGCAACAAATCTGCGTACGTTGAGGGAGGCTTCTCAAATACTCTCCTTGGTTTACCACCCTGGAATCTTCACTGAGCAGGCTGTGCCCCTTGTTGTGGCTGCTGCTGCTGCTGCTGAAACGGTTGTTGTTGTTGAAATGGTTGTTGTTGATATGGGATAGTGACACTCGCCACCTGCTGCGACTGGTTATATTGGTTCCGACCTCTGCCTCGGCCTCGGCCTCGGCCTCCAAACACTGCGCTTGCGTCGCCCTGACGGCGCCCACCAAAAGCCTTCCTATTACTGCCAGATGCAGTTGATTCCTCAGCCTGGAACCTGCCTTGCTTAATGTTGTTTTCAATCTTTTCTCCCATCAGAATTAAGTCTGAGAAACTGGCCAAAGAGGTGTGAAACAACTTGTCATAAAACATGCCTGTGAATGTTCCGATGAACATGTCGTTCATTTCCTTGTCTTCTAAAGGAGGACGGACCCTGGCAGCCATATCGCGCCACCTTTGCGCGTACTCTTTAAAGCTCTCACCCTTCTTCTGAGACAGCCCTGTCAATTGGACCCGATTGGGCGCCAAGTCGCTGTTGTATTTATAGTGAGCTACAAATGCCTCTGCTAACTGCTTCCATGTCTTTATATTAGTCGGCTCCAACCCCATGTACCACTCTAAGGAAGGGCCCGACAGACTATCTTGAAAGAAATGCATTAGCATTCTCTCATCAGTTGAGTACGCAGACATCTTTCTGTAATAAGCCCGTACGTGCACTTTCGGACATGTATCTCCTTTATACTTATCAAACGTAGGAGCTTTGAATTTGATTGGCACCCTCAAGCCAGGTACCAGACCCATTGTTGCCATGTTTAAGCCCACAGCACTTTGGTTCAAGGCCCCCCTCATCTGCTCTTCTAGCATTCTGATCTTCTGGGAGTCATCCATCGGCCCTTCGAAACCTCCGCCGGAGAAAGCGTCCTCCTGCTGATCTTCTTGCCACATACCATTCCCAGCTCCATACCCATCATATCCATTATTGCGGCCAGCTCTAATCTGGTTCATCACCGGGCCTCGGCCTCTGTTGCCGTATCCTTGAACACCTCCAGCAGGCCCAAAAGCCATTAACCCAGCGCCGTTTCCATTTCCGAAACCTCCGTAACCCTGATTGGCCACACCATAACCATCTTGCCCAAAGCCTTGAGCATTGAAACCATGTTTCCCAGCGTTATCGAATCCCTGATCGTTGAACCCGAATCCAGCATTGCCGAAGCCGTTGCCTCCCATATTATCACCCAAGTTGACATCGCCAAGCCCAACGTTATGGACAGCAGTCTCATTCCCAACTCCGACGTTACCGTTCCCAGCAGCGGTAGCGTTGTTGACATTAGCAGCAGGTATATTGACTACAGGTGGAGCCACTGGTGTGGGAGTGCCCTCTCCCTGAACAGTATCGACTCGCACAGACTGATGATCCTCATTTCCATGACCGGCGTTTCTGACCAACAGAGGCTGCACCATGGCTTGCAAATTCTCCTGACCTTTTGCAATAGCTTCCATGGTCTGCATAAAGAGAGCTAGTTTCTCGCGCACATCTTGCATCTCGTTCTGCATTTGATCCATGATTCTTCGACAGTTGGTGCGAGTGGAATATCTGTGCGGGCGCTGATCTGCAATCCTGAAAAGACCTGGTATAGAGCAGGAAATAAGATACCATCCAATGATTACCTGTAATGCAATATGAATATGAATGCAATGCAATGTGTGTGTCTGTGCATTAGGGAAATTCATTCCCCGATTCTAGTGTGAAGGTGCCTGTGCAATGACAGTGCTAGCAATACAACGATCGGAATTGGATCACAGAAAGCCTGGTGATGGTCAGCGCTATGCAAATATTGCGGAGAAACCAATAAGCCAAGAATACAATGTCACTGAGTACAAAGAAAGGCATGACCTCAACCAACAATCCTGGTGATGGTCAGCGCTATGCAAATAAAGCATACAAGCTAATACATGAAAGGATCAAGCACTCCCATAAGTCTGGTACTCTTCTAGCAACTTCTTGGTCTCCGGATGACTTGGTCGGGTAAGCAGCCCTTCAACAAGTTGGTTTCTTCTCTTGAGAACACGTCGCACGTCTCCAGCAGTTTCCTCTCATGCCCCTTCTCCGAAGCGATCCTCTAGTTTACGCTTCTGAGACACAGCTTCATCTCTGCCTTTGATGGCCTTGTTCAGTGCGTTCTGGAGACTATATCGGGTCATTACTTCTTCTTCACACTTCTTGATGCTGGACTTTAACTGCTCTTCGAGGTCGGAAATTTGCTGCTTCAACTTATCTTCCCTCTTCTTATTGTTGGTGAGCGTAGCATTCCAAGTCTTATTGCAAGAAGAGATTTCTCGGTGAGCGATGTCAAGTGCTTTCTTTTTAGATTCCAGCATGTCATGGGAGCTTCTGAACTCTTGCCCCAGACGTTCGCGCTTCTTCCTCTCTTCAGTCAACTCAGCCCCTAGTCTGTTCATTAGCTCAATCTGCTGTTGGAAAGCATGCACGGCCTTGTTTTTCTCACTGCGTATCTGGGCTAGCTCTTGCTCTAACCCTTCATTGATCTTCATCAAGGCTTCTTTTTCTTTCACCACTTGCTCGTAGGCCTCCCTAGAAACAGTAGTTGGCTCTGCTACCGGAATAGGAACAAGGGCTGGTGCATCTGGAAATGGCATCCGCAACTGACTTGCTCTCTCCTGGATCCAAACTCTGTAAGGTGCATAAGCCTGACAGTCATTCTTCCCTAACAGCGGCTTCCCTCTTCGGTTAATACGCGTCCAGGCATGCTGTAGCTTGGCTAATAACTCCCCCATCAAATCTCCGGTGAAGTACAGAGATTCCTGTACTTCCTCTTCCTTGGGTGGGTTCTTCAGCGCATATCCGAATTGGCGAATGAACAGAGAAGGGTTGTAATTGATACACCCTTTCCTTCCTATCAACGGAACATTAGGGTACCCAGAACAACTGAAGATAAGCTCAGATCCCAGCAGATCTCTATCAAACCATTCAACGTCTTCAGAAGATAACCTCATCAGGCGCTCTGGCCAGCCAACTGGGACTATAGTCTCTATGACAGATCTTCTCTTAGGAAGGTGGCTCTCAAACCACATACCCAGCAATGGTACACAGAAGTGAACATTCTTCCCTCTTCCCTTCTCATTCTTGTAATGCAGTGAGTGGTAGAAATCTCCGAGCAAGGTAGGTACAGGATTACCAGCGGCAAACAAGTAGAAGGCATCGAAGTCCACAAAATCCGGTACATTGGGAAACAATACTATGCCATAAATGCACAGAGCCAACACAGCATTGAAGGCAATCCAGCACCCGCTCTTAGCGTACTCCTGGGCTTTACCAATCAAGAACTGGAGTGAGAAGCCTGGAACTCCACGGGAAACAGTAGTCAATAATTCAGAAGCATCCATGTGCAAAGCTTTGGCCAAGTCCTCTAGCTTGGGCTTAGCGCCAGAATGAATGAATGGAACCTGGTTCTGCACGGGTAGCTCAGTAAACTCCACATACTCTTCAATGGTAGGCCCCAGAATAAAATCAGCAAACGTAAAACATCTCAATGCGGGGTCATAGAACTGCATCAAGGTGTACAGCCCGTTCATCTCATCAGCAGTGGGCTTGTAGACTAATCTCAGTAATCTCCCATGACTCATTCTGAAGCTTCTCCTAACCTCCTCATCAGCAAGGGATATCAGACCGAGCAAAGGAGTAATATCGGGTGTAGGCAGCTTATACGCAACTGTTTTCCTCAAACCAGCCATAATCAATACTCAGAAGTCCGGGCACTAGAATCGGAGGATATGCAAATGCACCTGCAGCACAGACACACGTTAATGGGATGCAATGATAATGGGTATGCAAACAATGCAATGCAAGTAACATGCAACAGGGACCAAATGCCATAGCTGAATAGCCTGAACCATATCAAGAAGTCTCAAACAGACTCTTTAGAAGTCCTCAAACCCTGGTCTCAGATAGACCTAAAACAAGGCTCCAACAACGGTCTCTGACAGACTTCAAACCATAACTCCAACTGGTCTCTGGTAGACCTCAAATCACATCTCCAACTGGTCTCTGACAGACCTCAGAACTCTCCAACTGGTCTCTGACAGACCTCAGAACTCTCCATAAATACTCAAGCTCTCTGATCAAGAAATAACCGGTATCTGAAGGTCTAGTTACCTGCATAACCCCAAACCCTCTCACAGGTGGATGTCCTAGTAACTGACAAAGGTATGGCATCCTATGCGGTCGTCGGTGTCACAGACTTTCAGGGTTGATGATACGATTCCCAGAAGGAGTGGCATCATCAAATCCTGAAGAGGCCTCACTTAGCTAACTTCCAAATGATCGGTCCCCAGAGTCGACAATTCAACTAACCAGCAACCCACGCCAACCAAAGGAAGGGGCAGGAGGCCAACCAGAGGAACCTCGTCTGAGTGTAGATTTCGCGGGACACCAAGGCAAGCAAAGCAAGCGGGCGCCAACTAATCTCTACTCTAAGTCTAAGGTGCACTCAAGCCCAGGTCCGGCTTCTCACTCAATATCAGACCACACATCACAACCCCCAAATACAGCAATAATGACAATAATAATATGCTGAAAGTAAAGGTCAGAAATATAAATCCATACAAAATCCTCGACGGGAAAACAAGCGTTAGGATTGACTCTCTTAAGGGACGTTGGATCCCAAATGCATAAGAACCATCGCAGTCCTTAGCAGCCAGGGGACGTTGGATCCCCAACAGAGTCGCCAGCTGTCGCTACTGCGAAAATCGGCGCCGGCTGACAGAAGAGTCGCCACCGTGCGTTATTTATCCCACGGGAGGGAAAGGAAACGCTCAGAGTAAACCTCGCACAGACGGGAAAAAGGTATGGTCATCGCAACCAAAACCCGGGTTCGGGAGTCGGTTACGCAAGGGGAAGGTATTAGCACCCCTCACGTCCGTCGTACTCGACGGGATCCACGCTTGCTTTCGGGTATGGATTGTTATTCTGTCTAAACTAAGGGTTAAGGGTTAAAAAGAAAAGAAAATGACTCGGCAAAGTATCGCACTTTATGCCTACGTATTCCCGTCCGGAACGAGAAATCAGAGTCAACGTAGTTCGCCTACCTACGGGAAAGGAGGGGAAGGTTGCTCGCTAGGATATCGCATCCTATGCCTACGTACTTTCATACAGCATGAAAGATCAGAGCAAACGTAGTTCGGGCCACGTACGACACAAGTCTGTCTTGATTGATTTTATTCCTTCTGAAAAAGGTTTTTCTGATTAGCAGTCCAAGCGGACAAAAATGACGTCTTGATGAGTTCACATTCTTTTACGAAAGAAGTGTCTTTTATTGTGTTTGAAATTTTATTGTATTTTTCTGTTTGTTTTGAGAAAGAAGAGACAGAACTCTAACCTACGGTTGCGAAGGGAATCAAACTAACCTAGTGTTATCATGCATGGGTTAAGACCTAATGTCTATCATGCTCCTCTCTTGCACAGAGAGAAACAGAGATCCTAAGGGAATAGACGGAAACAGAAACAATAGCAGATATATACAGTAAAGCAGTAAAATGCATGGATGCAGCAATACAAGCGAGGCAAGGGAGTCCCACTCAACCTCGAACCTAGAAAACAATAGGCAAAAGTGAACAGACTTCACTTTCAACCCAGCAGGTTAACAACAAACAATACAGTCCAGAAAACCAATCAATACATCAGAAATGAACAGCAACTAAAATAAACAGCCACAGCAGCTCTGCACCCACACCTATCTTCAAGTCATCTCCAATCAGCTACAAGCTTCAGCAAGCCTCAATCTCCATCTCCACAGCCTTCAAGCAAGGTCTTTGATCATCAGTCTTCCATCTGCAATGGCTTTTCTTCAAGTCTCAATCCTCCAGGATGAGGGATCAATCACAAGAGTGAATTGGGTGTTAAGCAATTAGTTGACCACCAAGGGTGGCGAACAGACTGCTATCAACACATAAGATATTTTCTATCAAGAGTTCTATCCCTTAGACAGTAGCGCTAAGCCTTCCAAAGGAAGGGGGTGAGTGTCTTAGAGAGACTCTGTATCACAGAGAAGAATGGAGGCAGTCAAGACCTTCCATGTTTGAGAATCAAGTTGACTACTCTAGGGCTCTGTCTAACTCCTAGATCCTACAAACTTCAATGGCTGCCAGCACAGAATCTCCTCATCACCTCTGGAAGTTGGTCTTCAGTCTCTGATCTTCAAATGGGCTTCATCATCACCAGCCTTCAGCTCTCCCAATCCCCCAAGCAATCCCAATACCCACACAAACAAACAATAATCCCCAGAGGGCACACCACACCAGTCAAACAAATATAGACAGTAATAATAGCAGTAGGTGAATCCTAATAATTTCTAAGGGATCTAATAACTACCCATAATCCCTCTAGTCCCATACCCCCAAACTTTCAGTCTCTAAATCCTAAGGGAAAAGAACTACTTCACCTATGTTATCACTTAAACCCTAATTTTGTTCATGTTATTCACACCTAAACTAAAACACCTAAAATTAAGTCCTAAAAATGGGAACTAAATTTTATATACAAGCTATCATTATCTACTAATCAACCTAAAAAGAATGGATTAAAAATATTGAAGCAACTATTCAAACCAAAATCACCAAATTCATGTATCAAACAAAATATTATTTACACCTAATTAAAGGAAAAATATACCAAAAATATTAAAATGAAATGACCTATTAATTTTTTTGTATGATAATTTTCTTGACAAAATTATGAAAAGCATGCAAAAAGAACCAATGAAAAATAAGCATTTTATGATTTGTTATGATTTTTTGAAGATTTAATGTTTTTAAAAGAAAATAAAATGAATTAATATGGATGCAGGGTGCAGAAAGTAGGAAATTCAGTTAAAACAATAAACTGGGCCATGCAGTGGGGGTACGAATAACAACTTTGCACTAGGCCCAGGACGCTCAGAAAACCAACAAAAATTAAAAAAGGGAAAACGGTGCAAATAGCAGATATTACAGTTCATATTGGTATTGGGCTCGATTGGAGGGGTGTCAAAAGCAAGCGAATGTGAGGCCCAGTCTGAGGGAAATAAATGAAACGGTGTGTTTCGCACCCAGGGTTTCCCTCCGTTTTCGTTTCAAACGCCAGCCACACGATGAGATCTTCAGTCAAGGTCAAGATGTCCATCCAACGGCCTGAGGTCATCGTCTACCTCCAGCAAACCCTAGCTTCAAAAAAGCTTCACCATGCACGCATTCTTCCACTCCTCTGTTCTCTCTCCATTCACCATGAAATCACACCATTCCAAAAGCAAAGTTGTCCTATAAACTTCCCTCTACGCAGCCATGACCATAACTTCTCCTAAAACTCAAGCAACAATAGAACCCGATGGGAATAACAGTTCTGATCCACCATTAATACCTGTGATCGATTGCTTCAATTCTCACCAATTCTTGTCCTAAACTCATCTACATCTTATGCTGATTATAGCAAGCTAATGAACTAAGATTTTCGTGCTCTAATCCAAGAGTTATTCATCCAAACAGATCTTGCACTCCCTGATCAAACTCCATGAAAGCTCTCCAAACTCACCAAACTCAGTCATCTATCCTAGCTTAACCTTTCTATGCTAACAAAACCTAATAATCCTAACCTAAACAGCCAATTCGAATGAGAAACATACCTGGTGCAATTGATGAAAACAGGTGCTAAATCCTCCTGATCCAAGGCTTGAAGTGAGTGGAAAATGATCCAAGAACTTGATGATGAGTTCTGTATGCAACCAATGGTGCTCCAAGGCTTTGAATCTCCCAATTCCAAAGTTCTTGCACTTTGAATGGTGAACTTGCACAGCTCGAATCCTCCTTCAATCTACCAAATGATTGTATGAATTATGATCTATGGATGATGATGATGAATACCAGATCAAGAATGGTGAAAATTGATGAGAATTTGAGAGAGTTTGATTTGATTTTGCAAATTGGAAAAAGTGTGTGGAACTTGTGTTTATGAACAATATGAAGCACCAACCCTTTCATGAACCTCTTCATATCAATATATACATGACATTAGAACCTCCTAGAACTTTGGAGAAGCTTCCCATGCACACTTTCCTTACATTTTGGATTATGTAACTTTCATTGCAAGTAACCTTGAATAACTTCCAAAACCTGAACCAAGCTCAAAATTCCACTTTAGCCAATGTTCTCAAAATGATTTTTCCATTCAAAATGACCTATAATTTCACCTCATTTGGCCAAAATATGAAAAATCTCATTTTTTAGGTCATTTTTATTCATTAAATCCACCAATTTTGAAACCTTGTGCTATGAACCCTTCCAATCTTTCATGGTCACTTTTCTAGACTCAAAATGTCATTTGGAACAAGTTTGATGTTGTAAATTTTTCCATTTGAAGCTTCCTTGTATGAGTTTTAGGCATAGGCTAAGAATGACCTGTAATCCTCAGATGACCAAAATACCCTTTGCTTGCCAAGACCATAAGTAGAGTTACACAAATCATATGAAGGCATACTATACCATTATAGAAAGCTAAGACAATGAGTAACAATTATTATGTTGACCAGAAATTCATTTGAAATCTCCTTGAGGGGTAAAATTGCTTGGAAGTCAAGTCACTTTCACAGACAAAATTTCAGATACCTCAGATGACCTATAACTTGCAAGGACCATAACTTGAGTTCTATAAATCTCCTTAATGTCTTCCACCACTAAAATTAAAGGTATTGAGATCCTCTACAAGTTTCATGTTGGCCAAGGATCCATTTGAAGCTTGTATGTTGACTTATCTTGCTTGGAAATTTGACCTAAACTAGGGGATTTTACACAGAAACCCTAATTTAGAAACTCCTCTTCTCCTTGATTTCTCTTGATTTCTTCTTAGCACATCACCATATCTTCCTTTACATGTCAAATTATGAACCCCACATCTCTCCAATAGCCCTTAATGTCCTTCAATCAGTTATTTGACCTAGAGTTGACCCAGGGTTGACCCAGATGAAACCCTAGTTGACTGTCTTCAACTGCAGCTCTTGTGCTCACATCAATGACTTGTCTCCTTCTCCAAATGACTTTCTAAGTCTCCGATGATGTCTAGATACTCTCCATGCTCAGCCCACAGCTCATAATTTCTTTGATGATCCCCAGATACCCTCAGATAGGAGATAGATGGCTTGCTTGATCCACTGACTTCTTTATCTTTCAGATGCTTTCTGATGACTTGAATGGGATTGAATTCAGATAATAACCTCTTGATAGGCTCATAGAGATGAGAATAATGATTGGTCCCTGTTGGATGATTTGCTATGCTATGCTATGCAGATGATTAGACTATGTACATGCCTCTATATGCAAATGCTAATGATATTGAAACATAAACCAAGTGAATAAGGTTGAGCAAATTTTAGGGTGCAACAGTTATCACCGCCCAGATTGGCGTCTCCGAATCCAACGTTGTTAATGACAGTCTCATTACCAATTCCTGTATTACCATTCCCGGCGCCAGCGCCATTGTTCACGTTCACAACAGGTATATTTACCACAGGTGGAGCTACCGGTGTAGGAGTACCATCCCCATGAATGGTGTCAACACGTACAGAATTGTGGTCTTCGTTTCCATTCCCGACATTCCTCACCAGCAATGGCTGCACCAAAGTTTGCAAGTTTTCCTGCCCTTTCACAATTGTCTCCATCGTCTGCATGAATAGCGCCAGCTTCTCACGCATTTCCTGCATCTCGCTCTGCATCTGGTCCATAACTCTTTTACAGTTGGTACGAGTAGAGTATCGGTGAGGACGTTGACTTTCAATCCTGGAAAAACCTGGAGAATGCAGGAAATGAGATACAGTTCAATAATCACCTGTAATGCAATATGAATGTGTATGCAAATGCAACATGTGTCTGTGCATTAGGGAATATCACTCCCCAATTCTAGTGCCAATGTGCCAGTGCGGTGACAGTGATAGAAATAAGAAGCTCGAAACTCAATCATAGGAAAAACATCTCATACATTGCAGAAAGTCCCATCAAGTCAGGAATACAATATCAATGAGCATACAATAAGAAGGCATGACCTCAACCAACAATCCTGGTGATGGCCAGCGCAATGCAAATAAAGCATACACATCAATACATGAGATAGTCAAGTGCAACCATACGCCCGATACTCCTCTAATAACCTCTTAGTCTCGGGATGATTTGGTTGAGTAAGCAAACCCTCGACAAGTAGATCTCTTCGCTTGAGAACACGTCGTAAATCACCAATAGATTCCTCCCACGCCCCTTCTCCAAAGCGATCCTCTAACTTCCGTTTCTGAGACACAGCCTCCTTCTTGCACTCGATGGCTTTGTTCAATGAGTTCTGAAGACTATATCTTGTCATAACCTCCTCTTCATACTGTCGTGGTGAAAATCGGATGCCAAACTATTGATTAGTTTGAATCTTTAATTCATTTTGCAACCGAACTTTGATTTGTCCAATGGAAGGGATAAAGATCGAAAATCCCACAATGCAATGCAAATGCAAGGTTTAGATTGTTTAGGTTCGGGGGTTGGTTAAACTTAGGGAAGGTACTAGCATCCTAAGTTTCTGTAGTACTCTACAGGAACCTCTTGTTTTATATTGTTTATTGCCAAGTGTTTATCTGCTTAAGATTTTAAAGACCTAAGGGTTTATTTCTAAGTATACTCGATAAGATGTCGCATCTTATGCCTACATATCCTTACGGGAGTGGAATCAGAGTATGTTGTAGTTCACCCTAAAGGGTTTGAGGATTTCTTTGACTATGGTCAAAGTTCCTACGGGTTTAGGGTAGTTGTTTTGATTGGGTTTAGGAGAAGAGACGAGTCTTCATGTTAAGGGAGAGATAACCGCCACAAATGTAAAGGGGGTTTGTAGGAAATGGTCTTTGCATCGTCTTAAGAAAAGGTCTTACATACTCGGATGGTCGCCAAGTATGCCTTTATCGCTCTTAAGGCAAAGTTCCTACATGTTTGATTGTATTGTTGTGGGGGTGGAGATTATATCTCACTTAAGATGATTAACATCTATTCTCTATTGTGTTTGAAAAAGTTGTGTAGTATTGTTTGTTTGTCTAAGTTGTAGAGATAAAGGTCCTTCCTGTGGGGTAGGTCCTAACTTAAGCGATCAACTTGAATGGGATCAAGGATCGTGGGGAGAATGATGCAGATGATATGAAACTACACACAACGTTGAATTATGTGTAGGTTTTTCCTTTGGACGAATGCGATGCGTAAATATAAATGCGATAATGTAAATTGCGGTAAATAAAGAAATTGCGGATAAGTAAAGGCATACACGAACGCATGAAAGCGCTAGGTGGGTGTGTGCTTAGTGGATAAATAAGAGCAGATAGAATAAAGCATACATACGCATGAAAGCGCTAAGTGTAGGTGAAAGTGTCGTGAAGTGAGATTGATTTAAATTGTGTTTTACGCTGCTGGTTGTTTTTAGTCATTTGATTTGATTTTAGTTTGAATTATAAGAAAATCTTTGATTGATTTTGTGAGGAAATATTTGAAAAAAGAGTTGATTTAATCTGGCGAGATTATTTTAAAGGGTAAGGTTGATTTTTTTGAGAAAAAGTTGTATTTGCTTGAGATGGACTAATCTTGGTTTTATGAGAAAAAGTTATTAATTTATGAACTTAAATTATAAGAAAACATTTGATTATGGTTCAAAATAATTTTAAATAAAAGGTATTGAATAAAATTGATGTATATATAAAAGGTTAATAAATTAATAAGTTTTAAAAGGTTGTTAAGATTAAAAGATTATTGATTAGATTAATTAGGGTTGATTAATAAAAATGAATAAAAGTTAATTATAAAAGAAGTTATTAATCGTTTTAATAATAAAAAGGGTGACTGATTAATAATTAATATGAGTTAATTAATTAGAAAAAAAAGATTGATTATATTCCAAATTAATGTTTTAACGGGTGGTTAAATAATTAAACCGGTGGATTAGGTGAATAAATTAGTGGTTAATGGTGATTATGTGTGTGTGTGTAGTGATTAGTAATTACAACAGATTAAATAAAAATTCAGAGAAGAGAAAATGAGGAACCCTAAATCTAATCGGATCCTCTTCTCCGACTCGCCGTGGCCTTCTTCTTCTCATCCTCTCTCTCGATTTTTCACTCTTTCTCCACGATTCCTCCGATTCTCCTCCTTCTTTCGAACCTGAAACACAACAAACAAATCAAAGCTTCAACGAATTTGGCTCAAATAGAATGGTTACCGCAAGTTGTGGATGACGGCGGTCCGAGATAGTAATGGTAATGGCGGAAGCTTCTCGCGGTGGTTTCCGGTGAGATGTTGTTGGATCGACTAGGGAGTGTTTCGCCGACGGTAGTCGCAATTCGCGAGGGTGATTTCCGGTGGAAAACGTCGGATGGTTTCGACGAGGAACGCGGCAGTTCGCGGACGATGGCGCGGTGGCTTTGCAAATTGGAAATTAACACAAGATAAGTTCCCTTTTCTGAACCTAGGGTTTTTGAATTTTTGTGGATTTTGTCTGTGTTTTTCCGTTGTATTTCTCTCTGTCCCCTCTCTTTATATAGGTCCCAACTATGATTTTGTGCTTGAATGTTCTGAAATCGTTTTCAATGCGGATTTGGGCCTTCCATTTTTGTCCAGCTACGATTTGAAATAATTCCTTTTTTGTGATTGTAGTAATGAGTTGTGTTAATGCGTATCAATTGCTTATTATCGTCCAGGTTCAAAGTTTTTGGGATTTAGATTAAATATTCTGACGGTATATTCTCCAACGGATTGCTAATTTGGATTTGGTAACTTGACAGGTGTGGATAGTTTCGAGTGCTAACCGCAAATGCCTTCGAGCTGTCGGACAGTAGACTAATCTGAGGTTGCCCATCTATACCTTCTTAAACAAAAATGGCAAGGTATATTGATTGTCAAATTTGAAATGTGCATTTATGACTATAACTGTGCTCCTGCATAACTTCTAAGCAACTTCTTATGTATTGCAGGATCGCGAAACTCTAGCGGGGAAGATATGCCGGAGTCTGGTGCCGTAGTACAAACCACGCCCTCATTCAGTACTCTTGCTTCATAGGCCGAATTTCTCCTCTTGTGAAAAAGAACAAAGGTCGATACGTACGTGTATAATTCCTCAAAAACTTTATCTGATGCAACTTGAGTGTGATGCCACAAATCAGATAGTTCGGGGATTCTTTGGGAGGAACTCAAGTGTAACTGTCAAGTGCCAAAAGTTGGAGAAACGGTGGCTTCCACATTGGTGCTGCGCATACGAGCTGAAACTGAGGCGAGCCTTACAAAATTTCACATCTTTGTTTTCAATGCTAAAAGGCATACCCGCTATTGCGGCTTAGTCAAATAATCCCTGCTCAATGTTGGTGTTTGTAGATCATTGAAGAGGAGCAGCTTCAATTGCATAAGTGGCTTTTCAGTATGGAGTTTTGTATATGATTCCTTGTTCTTGTGCAGAATTTTTCCTTAATTCACCTGCAGGGGGAGACTTTGGTGTTGTTGCTAATGACATTATAGTGTTATGTATTTGACGTTTGATATTTGTTTGCAAATGACATTGTCGATGTTGCTCGCAGCTGCAGCTAGTGTTGCTCGCCATTGGCATTGATGTTTGTTTTGTACTGCAGTGGCATATTCTTCTTGCAAATGCTAGTTGGGGCTTATGCTTGGTATACTTTGTTGCTTGCACCTGATATGGTTGTTGATGAGGTTGCTCTTTCACGGCCTGTTGCGAGCTTGTGCTGAGATACTTGGTTCCATTGTTGTTTTCGATTTCTCTGGGGCAAAATCTGGAGTTATTGGAGACATACTGATTTTCCTCTTCTCTTTCAGGTGCAAATAAGTCTGGAGGCTGCCGGTCTTGTGCCGTCGGCGAGAAGAGTATAACGGTGATGATGACTTGATAGTCTGAACCATGTTGGTGTTGTTGAATGTAGTTGCCTCGCGAATTACGTTGAGCTGTTCGAAATAGTTGCCTTAATTCGGTTTTTTCGGTGTTCGGTAGAGAGTTGATAATGGCTTTGGTCATAGTCCTCCCGGCCGCTCGAGTCTCATGCCCGGTGATGAATTGAACTGAGGGCTAGACTTAAATTCTCTTCTCCTTAAACTTCACTTTACTTTCGACGGCATTTGATTAATGGTTGTGTTTTGACAGGTCGAAAGGGAGTCTTGGTTGCGGTAGCTGAGGGGATCTCATGTACGCCTGGCAGCTGCGGGACTGGTTATAATGGCGACTATGGAGTCTATTGAAATATGGTAACGAGCTCATGTTCGATCCGTCGTTAGCTTAGCAATGGTGTTTGGTCCTGCTGTTGAGAAGCAAAAGTTCGTTGCTATCAAGTTGTGGAAGGAATTGTAGAAGTCTAGCTTGTGTTAGAATGCTGATTCTGCGGAAGGCTAGATGGTAAAGACGGTTGCATCATCGACAGTCGTAGCATGTGACATTGCATAGCATATTACTGAAAGGTGATTAACTGATTTGGCTGCTTACGATTGTGATTTAAACATGTGATGTGCTTTTGTTATTCTTGTTGGTAATTCCATCGGATACTCTTACAGTGATTTGATCTGAAACTTATGTTGTGCCGGTGATATAGCCGTTGCATCACGGAATTTCTGATGTGATATGGAATAGACAAAGAACATTATTGCTGCTACTACTGAGAGCAACCATGTTTCATGAGACCCTGGATTTTGAGAAGTGAAAGATTTGAATTACTCCAAAACCGGTCATGTATGGATTGCTTGAAATCATACACGGATCGCATCTGGTCTTTCAATCTTATGTGTTTCAAGTCTCTCCCATGATTTAGAGGCTGAAAGCGTTATGGTCACTCCAAACAAGCAACAAGCGATGGTATTGCCGAGAAGATCACGACCGAGACTGCTGATTGAGAGCGGCATGTGGAAGAAATCAACGGCTGAAAAAACTCCTCTTAGTAGTCTCCTCTAAATTCACAGGTTTATTCATGCCCCTTTATTCATAATTAAGTTTCACCTTTATAATTTTCAGACTGATTTACTGGTCCGTGAACTGAGCAGACTTCTCTCTCTTCCATGTAGGGTGATGCCTTATTGTCCATAGCGGCATTCATTCCAAGCATTCCAAAATTATGATTATGTATTTGCAATATACAAGACTTAAGACGATCGAGCAATAACCGAGATAAAGGCATCCTTGAGTCACATGTAACGCCATATACTGCAACCAGTGAAGTAGACAACACATATGCAGCAATACTGGGCATTCCCTTAAGCATGGTTGATATCTGTGAACGAACATCTTGCAGATGTTGACACAATGTAAAGCTCTTGAGTTGGGTTATGTTTAATAATGCCTCTGTTCCACACACTCTTGGTTCTAACAACTCGGTATTCTTTTCTTACTTCCGGTTCTGTCCAAATCTAGACATCTTATACTTCATTGATTTTTCTTTGTAGAAATGTACAGCTTGGTGAAGGCATTCTCTTGGCCATCAGGACATAAATGGTTGATGGAGCAAGCAGCTACTTTGAATTTGATTCTACGGCCTTGGAATTTCAACAACTCTGTTACGAGATTGGTTTACCTTAAAGTCTTTGTAGCACACTTATGATTGGAGATTGAGTCAATACTCTTGCAATGGGTTTGGACAAATTAGACGGAATTCGAATGTAACGCGGATTTCGTAAGGTTGTAACAGATGTTGTAACTTGGATCTCAATGTTTGAATCCAATGAATGATAGCTTACTTTTGATCTCTTGGTTGTAATGAATTCTGCATACTCGCACCTTGAGCTTTATTTAAATTGATTTAAAGTTTTGAAACTTCTAGATAGTTTGAAAAAAAGATTGCATTTGACTTCATTCTTCGTTTATATCCTGTAAGAGTGATCCCCTTTGTAGAATTACTTGAAATTCCGGACCTTCATAAACCGTATTCTTTACTTGAGAATTTAGCGCTTAAATTGAATCAAATCTTAACGATTGCCGCTTCGGAGCCTCCACAATGGGAACTCAAAACCTCTTGTAAAACATGTCCCACCTCTTGGGGGGAGGTCTCTTGGAAGGGGACACAACTTGAAACTCTTCTTGCCACCAAGTCAAGATCAACCTTCAAACTAAATTAATACTCAATCAACCACGTCTTTAAAGTACTCATTTGTGAGAAAGGATACCATCACCGCTTAGAATTACTACATCCATACAAATTGGTTAGTCACATAAATATTAAATATATCAAATAACGATAGAAAATGCGCAAAAATAGGTGGGATCCTACGGTCAAAAATTAGGGTGCAACACATACTTTCTCTTGCTAGCCTTCAACCGATCTTCGAGTTCAGAAATTTGCTGCTTCAATTTGTCTTCCCTCTTTTTGTTGTTGGTTAGCGTAGCATTCCACGTTTTGTTGCACGAAGAGATTTCCCGGTAGGCGGAATCGAGTGACTTCTTCTTGGACTCTAACATATCATGAGAGCTTCTGAATTCTTTTCCCAGGCATTCACGCTTCTTTTTCTGTCAGTTCAGCACCTAGCCTGTTTACCAACTCAGTCTGCTGTTGGAAGGAATACACAGCTTTGTTCTTCTCGCTCCGGATTTGGGCCAATTCCTTCTCTAGCTCTTCATTGATCTTTATCAAGTCTTCTTTTTCTTTCACAACTCGCTCGTAGACCTCGATAGCCACAGTAGTGGGCTCCTCAACTGGAATGGGAACAGGACGTGATACTGCTGGAAAAGGCATCTGCACCTGCCTTATCCTCTCTTGAATCCACACCTTGTAAGGCATATAGGCTTGACAATCATTCTTGCCTAGCAATGGTTTCCCTCTTCTGCAGATATGATTCCAAGTGTGCTGAAGCTTGGATAATAATTCCCCACTCAGGTTACCAGTGAAATACAGAGATTCCTGTATTTCTTCCTCCTTTGGTGGACTCTTCAAAGCATACCCGAACTGTCGAACCCACAAAGACGGGTTGTAATTAATACACCCCTTCCTTCCAATTAGAGGAACGTTGGGAAACCCGGCGCAACTGAAAATAATCTCTGACCCCAATAAATCTCTATTGAACCAGACAATGTCTTCTGAAGAAAGTCCCATTAGACGCTCGGACCATTCAGCTGTATCTGCAGACTCAACAAAAAGACCCTTCTTGGGCAGATGGCTCTCAAACCACATATTCAGCAACGGTACACAACAATGGACATTTTTCCCCCTTCTGTTTTCATTCTTATAATGCAAGGAATGATAGAAATCTCCAACCAAGGTAGGCACCGGGTTGCCTGCAGCAAACAAGTGGAATGCATCCAAATCAACGAACTCAGGCAGATTAGGGAACAGTATAATCCCATAGATGCACAAAGCAAGAACAGCGTTAAACACAATCCAGCAGCCACTTTTGGCATATTCTTGAGCTTTGCCAACCAAGAACTTGAGAGAAAACCCAGAAACTCCATGCCAGGAAGTCAACAACAACTCTGCAAGATCCATATGTAAGGGAACAGCTAAGTCTTCCAGCTTAGGCTTAGCATCACAGTGAATGAAAGGCACTCTGTTCTGAACCGGCAACTCTAGAAACTCAGCGTACTCCTCCATGGTCAGAGCCAAAATGAAGTCCTGGAACATAAAGCACCTCAAGGAGGGATCATATAACTGCATCAACGTGTATAACCCATTCAGCTCATATGTGGTTGGTCTGCAAACCAAATTTAGTAGCTTCCCATAACTCTTTCTAAAACTTCTCTTCACATCATCGTCAGCTAGGGACATCAGACCCAACAGAGAAGTCACATCAGGGGTAGGCAACTTATACGCAATAGTCTTCCTCAAAGTACTCATAATAACAGATAGAAGTCCGAAGCACTAGAATCGGGAAGTATGAAAATGCACCTGCAACACAGACACACGTTAATGATATGCATATGATGATGCAAACAATGCAATATGCAAGCAATGCAACAAGGGATCAAGTGCCCCTGGCTGAGAAGTCTAATCCACAATATTGGCCTCAAATAGACCCACAAACTGCTCAAGACCATCCACGATGCTCCAACCTGGTCTCTAACAGACCCAATAACACTGTCCTCAAATATCACACCACTGAATCTCAATCAAGAAAACCGGTATTCTGGAGGTCAAGTTACCTGCATGCCCAACCCCTCCCACAGGTAGGTGTCCTAATAACTGACACAAGGTATGGCATCCTATGTGGTCGTTAGCGTCACAGACTTTCAAGACTGATGATACGATACCCAGAAGGTGTGGCATCATCATGTCCTGAAGAGGCCTCACTTATCCAACTTCCAAATGATCGGTCCCCAGAGTCGACAATCCAACTAACCAGCAACCCCCTCAACCCAAAGGGTTGAAAAAGAAGCCAACCAGAAGAACCTCGTCTGAGCGTGGATTTCATGAGACACTAGTACCTGCAAAGCAAGCACGCCCCACTAATTTCCACTCTAATTCTAGGTGCACTCAAGCCCAG
Organism: Lathyrus sativus; assembly: GCA_963859935.3. NCBI lineage: Eukaryota > Viridiplantae > Streptophyta > Magnoliopsida > Fabales > Fabaceae > Lathyrus > Lathyrus sativus. The sequence continues at coordinate 368,849,756 of OZ012741.1, forward strand.
GTCCGGCTTATCTCTCAATCATAGAACACCCTCGTACCCACAGCAATAATAACAGTAATATAATGTTGAATGTAAAATACAGAAAAAGTAAATCCATACAAAATCCTCGACGGGAAAATAAGCGCTAGGATTGACTCGCGTATGGAACTGTTGGAGTCCCCAGCAGAGTCGCCAGCTGTCGCTACTGCGAAAATCGGCGCCGGATGAACAGAAGAGTCGCCACCGTGCGTTATTTATCCCAACAAAGGGAAAGGAAACGCTCGAAGTAAACCTACCGCAAAGACGGGAAAGGAATGGTCATCGCAACCAAATCCTGGATTCGGGAGTCGGTTACGCAAGGGGAAGGTATTAGCACCCCTCACGTCCGTCGTACTCGACGGGATCCACGCTTGTTTTTTGGTACGGATTGTTATTCTATCTACTCTACACGTCAAGGGTTAAAAAGAAAATAAACTGACTCGGCAAAGTATCGCACTTTATGCCTACGTATTCCCGTCTAGAACGAGAAATCAGAGTCAACGTAGTTCACCTACCTACGGGAAAGGAGGGGAAGGTTGCTTGCTAGATATCGCATCCTATGCCTACGTACTTTCATACAGCATGAAAGATCAGAGCAAACGTAGTTCAGGCTACGGAAGACACAAGTTTGTCTTGATTGTTTTTTTATCCTTCTGAAAAAGGTTTTTCCCTGATTACGGGTCCAAGCGGACGAAAATGATTCTTTGATTGGTTTACAGTCTTTTATGCAAGAACTGTTTTTTATTGATGTTTAACCTTTTATTGTATTTTTTTGATTGTTTTTGAGATAGAAGAGAAAGAACTCTAAAACCCTATGGTTAACATGGGAATAAAAATCTACCCTAATGTTGTCATGCATGGGTTAGCACCTAATGTCTGTCATATTTCTCTCTTGCGCAGAGAGAAACAGAGATCCTAGGGGATAAACGGAAAAGCAACAGCATATATACAGTAAAGCAGTAAAATGAATGAATGCAGCAGTACAAGCGAGGCAAGGGAGTCCCACTCAACCTCGAACCTAGAAAACAACGAGCAAAGTGAAACAGCTTCACCTCAACCTCAAGGGGAAAATATAACAAACAATACAGCAAAGGAAAATGAACCCCAAAACCAGCTCTGACAGCACCTCAGCTCCTACAGCAACAACTCTGAACAAACCTCAAACTCTGACAGTTGACAAACAGCAATCTTCCAATGAACCCCAAAAATCCAACTCTAATGATACCCAAGCTACAATAAGCTTCCATATTCAAGAAATCCCCAAGCTCAAGCAAGCACAGAATCTTAACCAGTTGACGACATCAAACAGCAGATAGCTCCAAATAGCAGTAAACCCTAGCTTTAACAGTTGCACAGCTTTGACATGAACAACCTTCATCTTTGTCAATCTTTGATCTTCTTCTCTATCTTCAATGGCTTCTTTCTTCAAGACAAGCTCTCCTAGATGAGAATTGATTTATCAGAATAAATGGAATGTCAAACAGTTCATTGACAACCAAAGGAAGTCTATAAACAGTTGACATTGTAACAGACCGTTTCCCTCAAAGTTCTACCTCCTAGATAAAACCACTTATCCCTCCAAAGGAGGGAGGTGAATATCATAGAGGGACTTTATGTCATAGAGAGGAATGGAAGCACAGGAAGCTATCCATGTTTGTGAAAAAATTCAGTCTATTCTAAGGCTCTGCTTATTCCTATTATTTCCTATGTCTTCAATCAGCATCTTCAATCCAAGCAATCTTCATGCATCAACCTTGATCTTTGTATTCAATCTTCTCTATTGATTCTTCATGCTTCCACAAGCCCAAACCAAGCCCACACCCCAAATAAAAGCCCAGAAGCCTAAGCAAACAAATATAAACCCCAAGTGGGAATACGAAACAAACACACCATTTGCAAAATATACTAAAAATAGTAAAATAGTATTTAAAATTCTAAGATTTATTCTTAGGGGATTTCTATATCTACCCTGCATACCCTATATGTCCCATAACCAAATTCATGCTAAAAACCCCAAAAGAAAATGTTATAATGCACCTATGTTGAGTTTGAACCCTAAAATTATCACCCTAATGTTCTCTAATCAAAACTAATTAAGATTAATCCAAAAAAATGTGGAATAAATCCAAGGGGAACTTAATGTTCTAATCTAACTACCACAAAAAGAATGGAATCAAAATATGAATTTAAATTGCTAAAAAAAATTCACCAAAATGCATGTACAAACAATATGAAAATAAAAGCAATTAAAATGTAAAAAAATCACCATAAATGGAAAAAAGCCTAAAATACTATTTTTATTTTCTTACAATTTTCTTGACATCATTATTAAAATGTAGCAAAAATCCCCATGTCAAAATGATCATTTATGGATTTTATATGAATTATTTGGTAAACTAAATGCAAATGAAGAGAAAACAGTAATTCGATTAAAATGACATAGCTGGGGGGTGGTAAAAGCAGTATTTACAATGCAGGAATATTGGGCCCAGGAGGGGGGGTGTTGAAAGCAACACGCTGGGCCCAAGTTTGTTTCATAAAAAAACACAAAAGAAGAAAACAAAAAAAACACACAGGGGGGGCGAATAGCGAGTAACTCGCTTGTTATTTCATTTGGGCCCCAAAACGGGGGGGTGTGAGTAGCAACTGGGTTAAGCCCAAACCAAATTCTAACGGGGAGAGGGGTGCTACGAGGAATAACGGGAGTACGCTCAGAAATCTGAACTGGGCCTAGTGCCCGAGCCCACTCATTTTCACCCAGCAAAACTGAAACCCTAAAAACTCCTCTAACATTTCCATCCATTGGTACTGTTCACTATCTTCCTCGTCAAGCCCTAGCGGCGCTCAACCTCTCGCTCTGAACCTCTCTGAAACCAAATCAAACAATAATCTCAAACAAACTTCATCCTAACTCTCTTCGTCCACATATTCATCAAACTCAGCCATCAACATCAAGCATTCTTCAACCTCTCAGTCTGAAACATCAAACCCTAACCTATTTTGCTCACGAGCAATCAACATTCTCCTCAATCTATAGCTAATCGACGCGAGAAACAACGAAGAGCGAAGGATTCGAAGCACAAACCTGGATGGATGACTCACACGATGACGATTCTTGATCCTAGATGAAGCTTGGAGCGACTTCTGATGAAGATCCCCTTGAAGATCTTGAGGATTAAACGTTCTTGGCAACGTTTGAAGATTTCTGGAAAAGTCTTCACGAACTTAATGAAGATCAACGACCACGACGCAGATCCACGGAGAAAACTTGGTGATTTCTGGTGGATCTTGTCGAAATCTGGAGATTAAGGGGATGAGTATCGTGTTGCTGTTCTTGGCGAATCTGGAAAAAAAAAAAGAACAACGACTGAATGTTGATGATTCTTGATCGCTGTTGATGTTGATTCCGGCAACAATCTGGAGATTATGGCTGATGATCTTGAAAGATACGAAGAATGATGTATGAACGGTGGTGATTGTTGGATTTCTGGCAAGATTTGGTGTTTCCGGCGAGTTGGATGAAGGAGGGATGAAGAAGATTGAAGGCTGTTTGGATGAATTTTGGGAAGATTGCAGATTCCAGTGAATTCACTGGTCTCCGGCGACAGTTGCGGCGGAGGGAGGTGGTCTGGTGGGTTGTTGCATGGCCGGCGGTGAGAGTCTCCAGCGAGGGGACGGGTGGCAGAGGGAGGCGTGAGAGTGTTACACGTGTGTGAGGAGAGAGGGTCTGAGAGTGAAACGTGGCTAGCATGCAATCAATGAAAGGATGAGGTGGCTAACTCTCAAAACGCACGCGTGGCGTTGCTATTTATGGGACACGTGGCTCTGCGAAAATGGACTCTGACTGGGCTTGAATTTGGATAATGCATAATTGTGGCCCAATTGAGACTTAATGATGATTAATGGACTTAAGTCTGATTAACTGCACAAAATTAAAGCTAAAAACCTAATTAAACTGTAAAACGAAAATTAACAAATTAAAATCTAATAAACCTAATTAAAACCTATTATTAATCCTAATTAATTTGTTAAAACGAAAATTAAAAAATAAACTCCTAATTAATCTGAAAAAACATTTAAAAACTATCTAAAACTATTTTAAATCTGAAAAAATCAATAAAAAAAATCTAAAAACAATTAATCTATATTATTTTTTTCAAAACTCTATTTTATTAACATTTTTTTAACAAACAATTAAATCTAATAAAATCTAAAACAAACTAATATCTATTTTCTTTAAAACTATTCTATTAAAGGAAAATGATAATATCTATTTATATCTATCTTTTAAAATCTACTCTTTTAAAAGAAAAATATCTATTTATCTATTAAAAACTAATAAAAGAAAATTAATATCTAAAATTTATTAAAAACTATAATATCTAAAAATTCTTTAAAAATCTATTAATTTCTAAAAAATGAAAAGAAAATTTATTTAAAACTCTAAAAATTATTAAAAAAAACCTATTAAATCCAGAAAAATCCAATTAAGTGCATTAAAAAAATCTAGAAAATACAAGAAAAATCCTAAAAATGCCAGGAGGCCGATTAAATCGATTAAAACCCAATTGCGCAACTGTAGCGGACCCCAGGCACCGAGATGGCCTGAGAACACAGGAGATGAGCACCAATCCTCAACAGACTTTTATTCCAACCGGCCTGAACTGCCCGAAACGCCAGGGGCTATAATCCCGATAAAATCAATCTGACTGATGAAAATGCCATGTATGCAGTATACTAATGCGAATGCAAAATGCGTTGAAACATAAACCAGATATGGGAACCGGTTGGTCAAATTTTAGGGTGCAACAGATGGATAGAAATATTCAGTGTAAAGTGGGGAAGAGATTGAGCCACTCAATTTCAAGATTGGTGAGTTTTGATCATGGACCGAATTCTAAAGTTTGAATCGTGTTTGGAGCTAGGATTAGTTTCAAGGTGTTTGGTTACCATAAATGAATTCCTGGTGAAATTTGGAGCATGTTAGGGTTTTGAATTTTTGCATTTGATGGAGATTTGATGAGATACGATTGGGAGGAAGATGAAGTTCAAACTCTATTCATCCATGGCTTTTCCCTCCATGAGAGTTTGAAGGTTGAAGATGACTCTACCGCCATCAGATTAGACAAAGACTTTGACTAGAATCAACATCCAATGGCCATGATTTGTTTTCAATTTGTGAAGGAATTCAGAGTTACAAAACGCACCGTTTCATTTAAAACGTGGCATTGGGCTTAAGTGATGACTGTTATCCACACCCCTAGTTAGAGGCCCACATGATATTACACTGCATTTGCTTGCTTCCTGCACCACGAATTTCTTATTTTTCTTTCCATTTTCCTTTTAATTTTCTGATTAACATTGGGCCTAGCGCGCTTACTAGCCACACCCCCTTTTGGGCCCAGATGTCTGTTTACACTGCTTTGCATTGCTATTTGACACACATCTTTGTCATTTTCTCATATTTTTCTTTATTTTCACATATTTCTTTTAATACTTTGAAAATTCATAATAAATTCAAAAATAGGGCTTTTGATATGGGAGTTTTTTCTCCATTCTCATAATTGTCTAAAAAAAATTATAGAAAAATAAAATTAGCATTTTAGTCATTTTTCTATTTTTGGTGAATTTTTACATTTAATTGCTTTTATTGCATTTTATTTTGTATATCCATTTTGTTGAATTTTGTTTAGCCATTTTATTTTACATTTTGATGTGATTCTTTTTGCCATGACTAGATTAGAATATCAGGTTCCCCTTGGAATTATTTCACATTTTTGTGATTTAATTTTAAATTAGTTTTGAATAAGGAACTTTAGGGTGCTAGAATTAGGGTTTCAACTTGACATAGGTGCATTCAACACATAGTTTTTTGGGTTTCTAGTTTGATTTAGGCCTTGGGGTTCATGTGGGGTATAGGGTACACAACTAGGGTCCCTTAGAAATTAATCTAGGATTTAATAATGAATATTTCCATTTTATTTGATTTTTGCAAGTTGGTTGCTGTGGATGTGTTTCCCTCTGGGGATATTATTTTGTTTGTTGAGTTTTGAGCCTCTTCTTTGGGTGTTGAGGCTTGTGCTTGGCTTGAGGATTGTGTGAAGACATGGAAGATGATTGTAGACAAATAATGATGCTTGGAGCTTGAAGTTGCTTGTGCTTGAAGATTGCTTGATGAAGACTTAGGAGATAGGAGATGTAGGTAGAGCTCTAGAGTAGACTGACTTCTTCTGTCAAACATAGAGAGCTTCTTGTGCCTCTATTCCATCCTATGACATAAGGTCCTCCAAAGAAGCTCCATCTCTCCTTAGGAGGGATGTAGAGCATGCTTTGATTGGGTAGAACCTTGAGGATACCTCCCACTTGCTGTGATAAGTTCTCAATGATTTCCCCTGGTTATCATTGGGCATCTCAACATTCCAACCTCATATGCTAATTGATTCTCTCTTGTGAGTGTCTGCATTGAGATTGAGAATCTATTGAGGATAAGAAGTGTATTAAAGAATGGAGAAGATGAAGCTTGTGCCTGTCAGAGCTGGGTATCTGTTGAGATTAGGGTTTTGCTGCTGACTAGAGCTACCTACTAGGACTCAGTGCTTGCTGAAGCTGAAGACTATTGGAGATAAGAGCTTACCTGGAGCTTGAATATCATTGGAAATTGAAGATGGGGTCTTACTGGAAGATTGTTATTGTCAACCTTTTGCTGTTAATTCACTGTAGTTGCCAGAGCTGGTGCTGTCTGAACTTGCTTGCTGCAAGGAGCTGGTGTTGCTGTCTGAGTTGGTGTTGGGTGTGATTTTCTTTGCTGTATTGCCTGTTGATTTGCCCTTAGGTTTGAGGTGGAGCTTGTATCCTCTTGCCTATTGCTTCCTCCTTTATCTATTGCTTATTGCATCTCATGCATTTTACTGTTTACTGTATATCTGTTGTTTCTTTTCCGTTTATCCCCTAGGACCTCTGATTTCCTCTGGGCAGGAGGGAATTATGACAGACATTAGGTGTTAATCCATGCATGATAACATTAGGGTAGTTTTGACTCCCATTTTCAAACCCTAGGTTTTTAGATCTCTCTTCTATCTCAAAACAATTCAAAACACAGTAATAAGAATAGTCGATGTCGTACGCTACGAGCCTTAAGCTATTTGAGAAAGGTTGCTGGAGGGTCACTCTTCAGTAATCTGATTTCTTAGTGTGTTACCCTTAGGGTGACATACGATGTAGTCACTCTCAAATCACAGTCTCTAGTGCGTCAGAGATTGCAAACAGCATAAAAGACAGTTCTTGCATAAAAGACTGAAAACAAACATCAAAGTGTCATTTTTGTCCGCTTGGACTCTTAATCAGGAAAAACCCTTTCATAAGGAGATAAAAACTGTCAGACAAATTTGTGTCTTCCGTAGCCCGAACTACGTTTGCTCTGATCTTTCATGTTGTATGAAAGTACATAGGCATAGGATGCGATATCCTAGAGAGCAACCTTCCCTCCTTTCCCGTAGGTAGGCGAACTACGTTGACTATGATTTCTCGTTCCAGACAGGAATACGTAGGCATAAAGTGCGATACTTTGCCGAATCATTTTCTTTTCTTTTAACCCCAAACCTGTAGAATAGATAGAATAACAATTCGTACTAGAAAACAAGCGTGGATCCCGTCGAGTACGACGAACGTGAGGGGTGCTAATACCTTCCCCTTGCGTAACCGACTCCCGAATCCAGGATTTGGTTGCGACCATTCCTTTCCCGTCTTTGCGTAAGGTTTACTCTGAGCCTTTACTTTCCCTCCTTTGGGATAAATAACGCACGGTGGCGACTCTTCTGTTTAGCCTGCGCCGATTTTCGCAGTAGCGACACTCCAGACCCTTTCATATTGGGTTAGCTTCCGGTACACTCTGTCCAGATCATGTTTCTTGGTTGTCAACACGCCATGCACTGACTTCAGATCCAACCCCAAACGTTCCCTAGCATCAGTTTCTTTGGTCAGGTTGGAGCCTAGACGGTTGATCATCTCAGTCTGGTTCTTGCAGGTATAAATGGCTTCACTTTTCTCTTTTCGAAGTTGAGCGATTTCTTTCTCCAACTCTTCGTTGGCCTTTCGTAGCTCTTCCTTCTCTTGGAGTACCTGGTTGAATTTCTGAATATCAACTGTAGTAGGCTCTTTGTATACGGGAGCACACAATGGTTCTACAGCAGGAAACGACATTAGAAACTTGGCGGCTCTCTCTCGAACCCAAGTCACGTACGGATCAAAGGCCTTGTTGTTGCTTTTTCCTAGCAAGACTTTCCCCTTTCGGTGAATTTTGCTCCAAGAATTCTGTACCTTGATCAAAGTGTCGCCTTCAAGCAACCCTGTGAAATACAGAGATTCCCGTATCTCTTCCTCTTCAGGAGGACCTCGTAGTGCATACCCAAATTGTCATGCCAGCAAAGATGGATTGTAGTTGATACATCCATTCCTTCCGACCAGGGGGACGTTTGGAAAGCCACAACAGCTATACACAATATCTTTTCCCAACAGATCTCTATCAAACCAAATAATATTATCAGCAGTCAAACCCATCAAACGCACGGACCAAGGTGAAGACTCAGCAGAATCAATGAACGGCCCCGACTTAGGAAGATGGCTAGCAAACCACTTATACAGTAAAGGAGCACAACATGCCACGTTCTTCCCCTTTCTGTTTTCATTATTGTTGTGAACTGAATGGTAGACGTCTCCGAGGAGAGTGGGCACTGGATTCCCGGAGGCAAATATATGGCAAGCATCCACGCTTATGAAGTCCAGATGACTTAGGAATAGGACGATCCCATAAATGCAAAGGGCTAAGAAGGCATTGAATACATCCCAGCGACCCTTCTCGGTAAATGTTCGGGCTTTTTCCATCAGGAAAGGCAAAAGGAAACCATGAACTCCGATCTTTTTGGATACCATCCCTTCTAACTCAGACTCATCTACATGAAGAGCGTCAGTCAACTTACTCAATTTAGGTTCACCCTCAACACGGTAGTAAGGCATTTGATTCAACAAAGGCACCCCCAACAGGTCAGAGTACTCTTCTAAGGTTGGGGCTAGGACATAGTCTGGAAACACAAAGCATCGGAGTTGTGGGTCGTAAAATTGTAGCAGAGCATAGAGGCCATTCAACTCGTATGTAAGAAGCTTATACACAATACCCAGAAGTCTCCCATAACTCTTTCTGAAACTCTCCATCACTGCCTTATCAGCCGAAGAAATCAAAGCTCGTAACTCTCAGATGTCAGGTGTTGGTAGCTTGTAAGCCATAGTCTTCTTCAGGGATGATGTATCTGCCATAAGGATCAAGATCACTAGAACCAGGGGAGAAATATGCACCTGTAACACAGACAAACGTTAATGACATGAAAATGAGGATGCAAATAATGCAAAATGCAATCATGCAGCAGGAGATCAAGATGACTGTGCTGTTGAGGAGATGAAGGCTCTGTGTCAACAAAACCACAACGCTGCTCTGTCAAGAACAACCATATCTCTGATGAGAAGAACCCCTTATACCAGACCATAAATCTGCTCTGTCAAGAACAAACACATATCTGATGATGAGAACCTGTGATACCAACAAAACTGATTCACTGTCAAGAAAACCAGGTAGTCTGAAGGTTAAAGTTTCCTGCATCAAACCCGACCCTGCTCACAGGTATGGACCTAATCACGGAAAAGGTTCGGCATCATATGCGGTCATCAGCGTCACAGATTTTCAAGAAACGATGATATGATACATAGGAGGTGTGGCATCATCATCTCTTGAAGCGGCCTCACTTAGCTGAATTCCAAATGATCGGTTCCCAGAGTCGACAATCCTCAGATCCGACAACCCCTCGAGTCCAAAGGACCGATAGGAAGCCATCAAAGAGAACCTCGTCTGAGTGTGGATTACATGGGAACTGATGCAAGCAAAGCAAGCACGTCCTCCACTAACCCACTCTAATACTATGTAACTCTCAAGCCTGGGTCTGGCTTCTCACTCATCAGAATGCCCATCCCAAAACAGCACAGGTAATCATATCATACTGAAAAATAAAACGCGGGAAATAAAATGCAATAAATAAAGCAACCCAACAAGTAAACATACAAGCGCTAGGATTGACTCTCGCAGGGGATGTTGGATCCCCAGATTGACTCGCATAAGAGATGTTGGATCCCTAGGAAACTATCAAGTCCCCAGCAGAGTCGCCAGCTATCACTACCGCAAAAATAAGGTGCCGGCAAAACAGAAGAGTCACCAACTTTCGTTATTTATCCCTCAGAGCGGGAAAGGGAACAATCGGAAAAACCTGACGAAAAGGTATAAGACAAGGTCATCCCAACCATTGTCTGGGTTCGGGAGTCGGTTACGCAAGGGGAAGGTATTAACACCCCTCACGTCCATCGTAATCGATGGGATCCACGCTTGTTGTGTTTATCTGATGGGTTGGTTTTACTATCTACCTATCAAGGCTGGTCTGAAAAGAAAAGAAAATGACTCGGCAAAGTGTCGCACTTTATACCTACGTATTCTCATCAGAGAATGAGAAATCAGAGTCAACGTAGTTCGGCTAACTGCGGGTGATGGGGAAGGTGGCTCGCCAATACGTCAGTATTGTGCCTACGTACTCTCAACAGGTATGAGAGATCAGAGCTTATGTAGTTCGGGAAACGGATTACGGGAGTTCAGATTCATCTGTTTTTTCGAGTAGGGTTAACAAACAGTTCCAGCAGTTTGGTGTACGCAGCTCAACCCTTGGAGACTTAGGCGTTACCGTATGCGGTAGAACTGGGAGTTAACGACACTCTTTTCTTCAGAAAAGCTTCCTTTGAATTACGGGCCCACAGGGCAAAAAGGTTTGAAGTTTGTTTTCTGTCTTTTACGGAAGAACTGTTTTTTAGTTGTTTGTAGTTTGTACAGCACTAGAGACAATGACCTGGGAACGAATGTGTCGCATATCGTCCAAAGGACGTATACTAAACATTCTAGACGATTGAGAGGAGGCCGCTCAATTATCATTACCCAAGTAGCTTAAGGCTCGTAACGCGCTTATACTAACTTGCCTTTATTACGTTTTTTACTGTTGTTTTGAGATGAGAAGAGAGAGGGACAACTACGGGGAAGACTATCAAGTCCTAATGTTGTCATGCCAAGGATTCATTCTATGGTTGAGGTTTGAAACAGGGAACTCCTAGAAGTTATCATGCATAGGTTTCAACCTAAAGTTCTAATCGTCACTTTCTTATCAAAGGAAGTGAGATTCCTAAGGGATCATGTCAATGATAAACAGAAACAGATAAAGCATTAGCTTAAACAGTAAACAGTAAACAACTGTAAAATGCATGCAATGCAAGTGAGGAAGGAAATGTGTGTGGGGCATCAGCCTCCACAAGCTCATCTCAACCTCAAGCCAGATATGAATAACTGCAAAAATAATAGGAGAAAATAGAATGCCATCAAGCAAATCACAGACCACACAGGCAAGGGAGCGAAGCTCTACCGAATACCAGCAAGCAAAGCTATACAGTAAAAATACAAGCAGAGGGAGAAACTCAACCTTTACATGACCTAATCTAAATGCATCACACCAATCAATTCACATCAATACAGTTGCACAGAAAGAAAACAGACAGTCAAGAAAGCAAATCAACAGCTTTCCCAGCTTCACAGCAAAGCAATCTTCTGACAGCAGTTCAGTCCATAGTCTGTAACTGTTCTTCAAGTCCATCATCTTCAATGGTAAGTGTCAACTTGCTTCTTCCATCTTTCAATGCATCAAACACAAGTATCAACTTGTTCTCCATCTTCTTCAAGCTTCAGCTCTTTCTTCATCCTCAATTTAATCTTCAAGTGTCAACTTGTTCCTCTTGATCTTCAAGCTTCAGCTCCAAAGGCAGTCTTCAAACAAAGGGGAAGTGCAACCTCTAACATCTTCAATCTTCTAACAAGGAACTCCATCCTCTAGCAAGGGAGAAAGATTCATCTAACAAGAGCAAGGTGGGGATAGGGAGAAGCAAAGTGAAGACCAAAGGTCACCTCTAAGCACTCCACCATCAAGGAAGGGAACCCTCAAAGGTTCTACCAACTTGTGAGGAGCCACACATCCTACCAAAGGAGGGATGGGGCCTTCACAATGGGACCTTACATCATAGGGAGGAATGGAAGTGATCAACACCTTCCATGTTTCATGAAGGAAGAAAATCTATTCTAAGAGATCTCCCTAAAACCCTAATCCTTAACCCTAAACAAACTACACCAAAGGGAGAGAAATCTTCAAGTCCAAGCTCCACCATGCATTCCACAGCAGCCCACACAAGTCTTCATCACCATCCAAGAGCAAGAGAAGCAAAACCCTATTCTAAGGGAACTAATGAAATCATTCTAGTTGAATTAGCAAGTTAGGATCACCTAAAACCTAATACTAAAGTTAATTCTAACTAAAATACTAAAATCAATTGTAAAATCCTACAAAAATAACTATGGGAAACTAGGTCAATCATGACTCTAACATGTTAATTCCAGAGATCAAATCCTCAAATAAGACCTAGAAATAAATTCTACACTATAAGGTACTAAGCTTAAACCCTAAAAAGGAGCACCTAAAGTTCCAACCTAAAAACCACACCTAATTTCATCACAAAAATGTGAGAAAAATACTATGGGAGCATACATGTCTAAGCTAATCACACACAAAAATTCAAGCAAAAACTCATCACCAAGTGATCACACTAAAATCATCAAACAGAGGTGTCAACCATGGCAATTTTATTATCAAATAAAATGTAAAAAATACACAAAAATTGAAAATGCATGATTTTCCTAATATTTTTATTCAATAAAATTCTAGATTCAATCATGAATCAGGGAAAAAAATCTGGAATTAATTGACCTATTTTTCTATTTTTTATGAATTATTTTCAAACCAATATGAAGTGATGAAATTAAAAGAAAAAACAAAAGAAATTAATAAACTTGTGTAGCAAATAGCAAATAACATCAGCTCAAATCCTGGGTTGGGCCACATAGGGGGTGTGGATATCAATCCAAGCGCTAGGCCCATTCACTTCAGTTAAGTGAAACGGTGCGTATTGATGAAGAAGTCCAAGTCTGACTTTCAGAACCAATCGTGGTCGTGCGTTGCTTTTACTGAGTCAATATCCAAGACTGATCCAACGCTTCTTGTGCATCGTCCTTGTTCAAACATTCAGATGGAGGGAAATTACAGACGGTGGCCTAAACAGTGGTGCCACCTTCTTCTCCGGTGAAGACCAACACACAGTTCATCAAAAATTACAAAATGATACATCATCTTGTCCAGTTTTTCATGCTGATCATGAATCCAGCCTTAGAATCATCTAAATCTCTATAGATTTTCAAACCCGATAGCCATTCCAAAATACACCTCATTCTTGAATCTCATCAGAACTTCAATTAAATGCACAGAAATGATCCTTATCTCATGGTGATCATTTTACCCTATCCAATCTTGATTATCAATCCAAGAATTGCAAGAATTCAGCTTCAACAGAAAATGATCCACATCCTAACTTGTCTCTAATCCATAAATTGATCATCTCAAATCCATCTATACATCATCCAGATCCTAACCACCTATAGATTTCTATCTATCTCCTCCTAGATTATGCACAAAAACGAAATGTACCAACCTGTGTTCAGAGGTGTAACAGAAGGGGTTCTTGATCACTTTAGCCTCCAAGATGATGCAGATACACTCCAAACCTCCTTCCAAAGCTAATGCAATCTTCAATTTCTCTTGATTTGGCCTTGAACTCAGAATACGATTTCAACTTGTAGCTATGAAATTTCAACTTCACTCTCTGCTTCAGGCTTCAATCTCTTCCAAAAAAAATGGCTGAACACACTCAACCACTTATATAGAACTCATTAGAATCATCTAGAACTCTCTCAAAGCTTCAGAATGAGATTTTCAATTTTCAAATTCTCTCCAAAATCTCACTTCCACCAGTCACGATTCCCACTCTGTTTTGGCTTTAGCAAGCTTGCATTCAACTTCTCATGAGATTTTGAACATGAATGGTGATGTTTCCCTCCTTGTTTTCATCCAATGGCTTGTGTATGTTATGTTACTTCATCATGAAGAAACAAAGAAAAAGGGCATGATATTGGACTCAAATAAAAATTCTAATATTGCCAAAGTTTCCAAAATGCTTTTTTCATTCAAAAAATGATATTACTTTGCTTCATTTACACACAAAATGATTTATTTGAATTTTTGGTCATTTAATCCATTTTAATCCTTCCTTTTTCAACACTTCTTGAACCAAGTCTTTCCTTGAGCCATTTCAATGTATCCTTGATATATGGTCGAGGTTAAAACCCCATTTTGAGAAACTTTCAAGTTGAACAAAATTTCATTTGAGGTGTCTAAGTTGGTGAAAATGACCTATAACCAAAAATGACCTACAATCACAACTTCCCAAAAAACCCTTGACTTGTCAAAGCCATAACTTGAGTTCTATAAATCCTATCAAGGACTTCTAGTACTCTCTAGAAAGCTAAGATAATAAGGAACAACATTCATGTTGACCAAAATTTCATAGGAATAATCCTTCTTGGGCAAAAGTTTCATGCAAGTTGGGTAACTTTCAAGCTCCAAATTCACATACCTCAGATGACTTGTAACTTGTCTGGCTCATAACTTGAGTTCTATAAACCCTATCAAGGACTTCTAGTACTCAAATTAAATCTAATCTCATGCTCTACAACAATCATGTTGGGGTCAAGATGAGATGACAATTATATCTTGAGCTTAAATTGCCTTGAAGACAGGGGTCAAACTAGGAGATTTTACACTGTCAAGTCTTAGAAACCCTAGCTTGAAATTTCTCAAACTCTTCAATCATGATGAGTTAACCTTGAAATCATTCTTATAACATCTCAATGTATCAATCCATGATCACATGGCTCTTTCATTGGGTCTCAACCTTCTCCAAACCATCAGTTGACTTAGGGTTGACCCAGTCAAACCCTAGCTGCACCACTCATGGCTGAGGCTTCTTAATCTTGCACAATGACCTATCTAGGCCTCAAAGTGATCTTTAACACTTCTAATGAGCTATCTCAAGACCTCAAGTCCATCTTCATGGCCTCAGAATTATCTGATGGTCTTTCCCATAACTCTCAAGTTAGGAGACCCACATACTTGGTTTCAACCACTCTCTCTGAGGATCCTTTAACTTCTCTGACAAGGATATCAATCCTTGAACACTTGAATAACCTTCTTAGCTAGACTTACAGTCTAGTATAGCTCTTTATTGGTAATCATACCTCTTGATCTCCTGCATACATGTCAATGAAATGCAAATGATAATGCTAATGTGAATGAAATGAAACATAAGCTAGGTGAAGAAAAGTTGGGCAAATTTTGGGGTGCAACAAGGTGGTTTTCTCTTTGTTTCCAGGTGTATCTCCAAAAGTTGATTGTTATCTTTGCCCGTGTGATATTCAGACCTGGCAAACTTTGTGGATTTACTTTGCTCGCGTGGTATCCAGACCACGGCTAATGTTATTCCCCAGCGGCGTCGCCGGACTTCAGTTGGTGGTTTTGTCCTTAGCCCCATATGGTATCCAGACCATGATAGAGGATTTATTTTCCCCAGTGTGGTGTCCAGACCAAGACAAACTATGATCTTTTGATCCCCGTAGTCGCCAGACCATGGCAAGTGTTGGTATTTCTTTATCCCTGTAGTGTCCAGGTTGTGATAATTTGTGATATTGGTTCTCTAAGCCCGTATAGGTATTCAGACCTCGGCAAAAGAGTCTTTGATAAATGTGTTCATCTTATCATTTGCTCCCTATCAGAGTTGCTTGGTTAAGTTTCTCTTGTCCCCAGCGGAATTTCCTTGTGATGTATCATTAGAAGATCTCAACTTTAGGTTGATCCGGCCTTCGGGTTTGATGTCTGTTATGTTCTAACAGGTGCCTGGAAGCAATGTCAGAAGTCCTCATCAATTGTTATTGATTCGGCCTTCGGGTTCGATGCTCGCTTTTATTTAGCAAATGCCTGCTGGTTAGCAGAAGATCAATTATTATTGATACGGCCTTTGGGTTCGATGCCTATTCGTATTTAACAAATGCCTGGCGGCTATGTCAAATGTTTTTTCTCAATTGTCATTGATATGACCTTCGGGTTCGATGCTCGCTTTTATTTAGCGAATGTCAGCTGGTTAGCAGAAGATCAATTGTTATTGATCCGACCTTTGGGTTTGATGCCTGTTTGTATTTAACAGATGTCTGGCGGTGATGTCAGATGTTTTTCTCAATTTTTATTGATTCGTCCTTTGGTCGATGCTTGCTTTTATTTAGCAAATGCCTGCTTTGTTAGCAGAAGATCAATTGTTATTGATCCGGCCTTCGGGTTCGATGCTTGCTTTTATTTAGCAAATGCCTGCTTTGTTAGCAGAAGATCAATTGTTATTGATCCGGCCTTCGGGTTCGATGCTTGCTTTTATTTAGCAAATGCCTGCTTTGTTAGCAGAAGATCAATTGTTATTGATCCGGCCTTCGGGTTTGATGCCTGTTATGTTCTAACAGATGCCTGGCGGCGATGTCATAAGTCCTCATCAATTGTTATTGATTCGGCCTTCGGGTTCGATGCTCGCTTTTATTTAGTGAATGCCTGCTTCGTTAGCAGAAGATCAACTGTTATTGATCCGGCCTTCGGGTTCGATGCTTGTTATGTTCTAACAGATGCCTAGCGGCGATGTCAAAAGTCCTCATCAATTGTTATTGATCCAACCTTCGGGTTAGATGCTCGCTTTTATTTAGCGAATGCCTGCTGGTTAGCAGAAGGTCAATTGTTATTGATCTGGCCTTTGGGTTCGATGCCTGTTCGTATTTAACAGATGGTTGGCGGCGATGTCAGATGTTTTTCTCAATTGTTATTGATTCGGCCTTCGGGTTCAATGCTCGCTTTTATTTAGCGAATGCCTGCTGGTTAGCAGAATATCAATTGTTATTGATCCAGCCTTCGGGTTCGATCCCTGTTTGTATTTAACAGATGCCTGGCGGCGATGTCAGATGTTTTTCCTCAATTGTTATTAAGCCGACCTTCGGGTTCGATGCCTATGGTGTTACACAGATGTTTGTTGGTGATATCAGATGATCCTTTTTGGCTTTATGTCGTTGCATGCGTGATTAGCAGATGTCTCTTCCGACTGCGTGTCGATGTTTTGATGGATAATCAGTCAGCTTGTTGTCGTTGCAACTACCGGTTCAGTTATTTCCAGAGATTTCTATTCCCCAATCAGAGTTTGCAGTTCTATTTCTGCGGTTGACAAATTTTCGGGTTCTTTGGTATTCAACCGTCTTTTACCTTGATTGTCTGAAAGCCATTCGCTTTTCACCCAGTCAAGTCCAAGTCGCTTGAATAGGGGCAGCTGTTGTGCCCTAAAATTTTCCCAACCTTTTCTTTACTTAGCTTTTGTTTCATTTTTCTAGCATTTGCATTTGCATAGCACTATCATTTGCAGGGGATTAAGAGAGGTGTGTATAGCAAGAGAAGTTTGTCAAGAGGCTTCAAGAAAGCATGAGTGCTTATTTAAGTCACCAAGTGTTCATCAAGTCATCAAGAAGTTGGTCAGAGTTCTTTGAGAGAATGGATGGATGCATGTTGCTTATCTCCTATCTTTGAGGCCAATTGAGGATCATCAGAAGATCACAAGCTCATGGTTATGGGTATGGGATGTTGTGGAAGCTCATTGAGTGCTTTGAGAGCCATCGTGGAGCTTATTCAAGTTGTTATATCATGTGCAAGAGGTTGCAGTCAATGATTGTACACCTAGGGTTCCATCTTCCAAATGCAAAGGCAACTGTGGATTTGAAGGAGCTTGAGACTTAGTTCTAAGTCATTATAGTCATGGGGAGTTGTGTTGAGGCATTTCAGAAGCTATTTCAAGATTAAATAAAAAAGAATCAAGAGTGCGAGGAGTTACTAAATTAGGGTTATCAGTGTAAAATCCCTTGTTTAGTGTCTAACTTCAAGACCACATATCTCAAGATACAAGCTCAATCTCATCTTGATGTGAACATGAGACTTGTAGGGCATGTTCTTAGCTTTCTTTTGAGTGCCATAACTCATCTATTGGGTTTTTGGAACTCAACTTATGATGCCAACAAGTTAGGGGTCCTCAGATGAATGTATTTTCAGTCAACAAAAGTCAACCAACTTCCAAGACACTTTTGACCTAGAATCATGTTTCACCTCAACTTGGAGTGAAAATGAAAGTTTTTCCTCATGATCTTAGCTTTCCAAAAAGTCCTAGAAGTCCTTCAACTCATTTGTAGAACTCAATTTATGGAGCTTGCAAGGCAGGGGTAGTTTGGGAAACTTTGATTATAGGTCATTTTCATTATAGGTCTTGTTCATACACTTATGCATTTCAAATGGAACTTTCACCAACATGAAAGTTGCTCCAAATGATCTTAATTTCATCATGGAACACAAGATTGTCATGAATTATGCTTGGATAAGGAGATTGGTGAAGGATTTCAAGTGAAAAATGACATTAAAGAGGTGAATTCAATTGATATGGTCATGGGACTTTTTCATACCATTTTTCAATCCAATTTGGTTCATAATACTCCAATGTACAAAATGCACAAAAGAATTTTGAGTCATGCAAGCAAAATCACGTGGAGATCAAAGTAGCTTCATGGAAAAGTTTCAACTCCAAACTTCCTAATTGGATCAAATTAAGGCCCATTTCCAATCCATATGTTCAATTCACATTGTCAGCTGCAGAATGGAAGGAAGTTCAAGTGTGTATGGTGTGAAATTCACGTGTGCATGAACATGTGCCAAACTTTGGGCATTTCAAAAATTCAAATGAACCAAGCCTCATAGGGCCTCCAATCACTCACATATCCATTGTATTTAAGCTTAGAATGAAAAATGAGAGCTCAGAATGTGCAATTCATGGAAGGAGAGCAGAATTGAAGTTTGAAAATTGAAGAGCAGGTTCAAAATTGGAAACTTAGATCCAAGGCTTTTCTACTCAAATTGAAGCATCCTTCTTCTTCCTCAAGTGAAATAGAGTGGATATGCATGTTTGCAAGCAAGCTTAGCATCATTTGAAGCTCCAACGGAGAGACTCCGTTAGGTAATCTTCTTTCTCAAATTTCTCACATGATAAGCATTGAATTTATGACATTGTTGTTGCATCTGAAGTCCTACAACTTGTAGGAAAATTCTGGTAGCTTGATTGTGTTGTTTGATAAGATTTGCAGTGGTGCATTTGAATTTTTTTCGTTCAATTCTGGCCACCTTGCTAGAGAAGACGACCGGAGCTAGGGCTCCGGCGCCTGGTTCATTTTCAGGCATGCTTGCGTGTATTTGTTTGAAGCTGACCTGCTTGCGTGTTTGTTGACCAGGCCACGTCAATTAGTGAAACAATGTGTTTCACTAATTGATCTAATTCATTTTATTTTGGGTTCAGCGTGCTATCTGCACCCCCTTTCAATTCCATCCCAATTGTTTTGCCTGTTTTCTTTTCTATTCACACCATGCAGCATTTTTATTTTATTTTATTTTATTTATATTTTCATTTTAAATCATTAAAAATATCTCCAAGCATGATAAATTCCCCAAAAATATATTTTAGGATACTTTAATGTGTTAACTAATTTTTGGTATTTTTTATTTTTATTTTTCATTTATTTTTCAATTAAAATGGGAATTAATGATTGGAGTTGTTTTTAAATGATTCTTTTCTTGTTTTTGTTTGTTTCTTGCTTGATGCTTGATCAATTCTAATCTCCTATGAATAAGACTTTTTCCTCATTTGAATCATGAGTTGACAGGTCTTTGAGGATGATTTTGGCCTTGGTTTGGTTTATTTTTGTTTGACTTTTGAGTCCTTTCTTTTGACCCTCGACAACCCTCCTTCAAAATGGTGCACCCTTGTGAATCAAATTATTTGGTGATGTTTTGAATGTACATTGGTTGTAATATCTTGGTCTATGGTTGCTAACATTCTTATGTGCTTTTGAGATTTTATTTGAGTTTGATTGAGCCATTTTCCTATTTTTGGAGTAACTTGCAAGTCAAGTTACCCCTAAGGGTGGTTCACACACACACTTGACCTAGTTTGGATGGGAAATGACTTCTATGGATCCCTAATGCTCCTAACTCTTATTGTTTCATACTTATAACATGTTGAGGTATTTGGATGCTCATTTATAGGTCATAAACTTGTTTGATGCTTGTTGTGATTTTCATTTCTTGTAGGCTTTCCATTTGAAGTTCAATGTTAAAAGTGTTTAAGACCTAGGTCTTTTACCATGCCTATTCTTGCATTTCTTTTTTATGTGTGTTTGTTTCTTGCTTTTCGCATTCTCTCTTCTTATCCTTGCCTCTGTCCAAGGACCCTTGAGTCCCATTTGAGATGGTTTGGTCCCTCCTTTGGAGGTACCTCGAACATGTCATGAATGGTGATTCTTTTGAGGACTTTTGTGCCTTCTTTTGCATAATCAATGTGATGCTTATGGTTGAGGTATCTTTATGATTTCCTTGCTGCTCTCATCTTATCTCCCATACTCACTTTATATTATGTCCTCATCTCATTTCCTTTGTTTGCCCTTGGGCTTGTGGTTGATGTTATGTGGTTGTAGGAATTTCATTTCTCCCATTTCATCCCACTTGTGTGTGATTCTTGCTTGAGTTCTTCTTGTTTGCATTCCATTATTGTTTTGCATATTCATACTTGCATGCTTGAGGTTGAGATGTACTTGTGGAGGTTACTTCCCCACACTTTTTTCCTCCCTCTCTTTTATCTTTGTGCATTACATGTTTGCATATTTGCATCTTCTTCGCTTTTCTTATGCTTCCTTCTTTTTTCTTCTTTGCCATGTTCCCTTAGGACCTCTAATCTATCTTGTTCAAGAGAGGTTATGATATACCTTAGGTTTGAACCCATGCATGATAACATTAGGTAGAATTCCCTTTCATCCCAATCATAGGATCACTTTGCATGAGAACATTAGGTTGAGTCTTAGTCTCCCTTTTAGAGTGTCTCTCTCTTCTCGTCTTCAAACTCTCTCAAAACACATAATAAAGGATAACGATTGTTGTACACTACGAGCCTTAAGCATTTGGGAAAGGGTGATTGGGGGGCCTCTTCTCAATTATCTAGAGTGTTTAGCGTATGTCCTTTGGACGATATGTGACGCATTCGTTCCTAAATCATAGTCTTTAGTGCAACATGAGTTACAAATCAAACTCAATCCACTTCTTCTTCTAAAAGACTTAAAAACAAAATCCAAACCTCTTTTATCCTTCGGGATCTTAATTTGGAAAACCTTTTTCACAAAGAGAGTTTTGTTAACTCTTAGTTCTACCGCAAACAGGTAACACCTAAGTTTCTAATGTTCGAGCCGCATACACCTAACTGCAAGAACTAAGGTTTAACCCTACTCGGGTAAAACATTTTGAACCAACCAGTGTTTTTGATTAGCCCGAACTACGTTTGCTCTGATTTCTCGTACTAGACAAGGATACGTAGGCACAAGACGACGATGTCTTGGCGAGCAACCTTCCCCCACCTTCACCCGTAGTTTTCCGAACTACGTTGACTCTAACTTTTCCATTGCACAAGGGAGTACATAGGCATAGAGCGGCGATGCTCTATCGAGTCTCTTTTCTTTTATTTTGTCCTTGTGGCCTTTAGCTAGATAGTTTAAACACACTTTAGATAGACAACAAAGCGTGGATCCTGTCGAGTACGACAGACGTGAGGGGTGCTAATACCTTCCCCTTGCGTAACCGACTCCTGAACCCAAGATTTGGTTGCGATGACCTGTCTTCTCCCATTTTCGTAGGTTTTCTCTGATTTTTTCCTTTCCCTCTCTTTGGAATAAATAACGAACGGTGGCGACTCTTCTATCTTTGTCGGCTCTTTTTCGCAGTAGCGACACTATTTACCAAAACTACCCTTGGTTCTTCCTCTATAGAAAATTGTGGTTGATTCCTAAGAGGTTCGATTCTAGGCCGTTCGACCATTCCATGGTTACTTTAATTTGGCTGGGCCAGATTTTGTGGAATTTGATTGATGATGTTGTCTTTGTCGAAGACTACTGCTTGGTTTTCTATCAGATACTCCCTCAGTGGTTGTCAAGGGAGATTTGGTATACCAAAGAATTCCACCAAGCGCATCATTTGTGCTGCCAATTGTTGATTGGCTTTTCTAATATTCTGGATGAGGGGCTGAAAGATTTTCCCCATAGTTTGAGACATCATTTGAACCATTTGATGGTTACTTTCATCCATATGTTTTCTCAAATAAGACGCAGAATTGGTCGTCAAACCTAGCATCTAGGCTAAATATCCTATACCTAAATTCTGACTATTTCGACCCACATTTACCCCAGTGCCAGATCCCTGTAATGGCGAAGTCATTAAGGGTACTGTATATAACGGATGGGCATTTTATAAGTTTGCCACCAATGAAGTTGGCATTCCATAGGGCGGGTCTCCCGGAAAAGGCATTGAAAATCCCGAGGGAGAAATGCCTCTATATGTCGAAGTACCTATTGGTGGTGGAGTCTGTGGAGGACCCTTTGGCCCAATGTAAGCCAAAATAGGTTGCGTATGGGAAATCGAATGTGTGGGCGTCGAACTTCTCATAGACGGTATTTGTAACACCCCGTTTCCCAAAATAAAATAAAATGATTAAAATAAACACATATCAGAGTTTCTCCCACAACGGGATGTCACAATTTCCATCCAAATTCCACAAATCATTTTTCAAAATAATTTTCAGTAATATTGCAGCGGAAAAATAAACATAGTCTGTCATAAACCACATAATACGTATATATACATCACCATATATACAAAAATCGGCCATCTGCCCAGAATATATATATCCATCATACATCATTACATATCCCACAAAAGAACAGATACGCCACAGGGGGCACACATAATCAACAATAAACAATAACTCCCCAAAAAGCCCCGGTGTTACGTATCAGAGCAATCCTACGACGACACCACAATCCAAGCTAGCTAAACACCTGGATTGTCTGTACTTCCGAAGAAGCACAGACCACAACAACAACAGAGGGGTGAGAATCACGATCAAATAATAATGGTATAATGGTACATGAAATGAAAGGCAGAAATCAATGATAATACTATTTCATATACATATCATCCGGACTCACGGTCCCCACCATCAACCACAACACACAATCACGCAACAATGCATTCATACAACTCTTAACATGCGGTACCGACTCACAATCACGATGGGCAACTGGCCATCAACCCTCCATACAAGAGCACATATCGACGATGGGCACTTGGCCATCAACCCTCCACTCAGGGAGCATACCACACTGATGGGAAACTGGCCATCAACCCTCCACAATGGGAGCACTACAACAATACCGATGGACACCTGGTCATCACCCTCCTCAACGGGAGCACATCTCCGATGGACACCTGGCCATCACCCTCCCCACAGGGAGCACAACAATAATGCCGATGGTCACTAGGCCATCACCCTCTTCTACGGGAGCACACAACCATATTCACACACATCATACATCTAGAACACCACGTGCAAACTGATCCTATGGATCCACCCCTCACACAGTATATATATACACGACGCACAAGGCGTACCGATCCCACGTATCCATCCCTATCACAAAATACATACTGTCGCGGTGAAAATCAGATACCAAACTATTGATTAGTTTGAATCTTTAATTCATTTTGCAACCGAACTTTGATTTGTCCAAAGGAAGGGATAAAGATCGAAATTCCCACAATGTAATGCAAATGCAAGCTAGAGAGTTTTAGGTTCGGGGGTTGGTTAAACTTAGGGAATGTGCTAGCATCCTAAATTTCTGTAGTACTCTATAGGAACCTCTTGTTTTATGTTTGTTTTATTGCTAAGGTTTATTTGCTTAATGGTTAAGAGACCTAGGGATTTATTTCTAAGTATACTCGATAAGATATCGTATCTTATGCCTACATATCCTTACGGGAGTGGAATCAGAATATCTGTAGTTCCCCTAAAGGGTATGAGGAGTTCTTTGACTGTGGTCAAAGTTCCTACGGGTTTAGGGTAGTTGATTGATTGATTTCAGGAGAGGAGATGCGTTGTCATTTTAAGGGAGATTTAACCGCCACAAGGTGTAGGAAAATAGTCTTTGCATCGTCTTAAGAGAAGAGCTCAAGTACTCGGATAGGGATCGACGAGGTACGCCTCTATCTCTCTTAAGGCAAAGTCCCTACGGTAATGATTGTACTATTGTGGGGTGGAGATTCTATCTCGCTTAAGATGATTTGCATCTATTTCTCTATTGTGTTTGAAAAGCTTGAATTGAGTTGTTTGTATTGTGTCTATTTCTATGTTGTAAGAGAAAGGTCCTTCCTATGGGGTAGGATCTAACTTAATCGATCAACTTGAATGGGATCAAGGATCAAGGAGAAATGATGCAAATGATGCACTACACACAATTGTTGAATCATGTGTAGGTTTTTCATTTGGACGGAATGCGATGCGAGAAAGATAAATTGCGATAATATTAAATTGCAGAAGATAAATTGTAGAAAGTAAAGCCACACACACGCATGAAAGCGCTAAGGTGTAGGTGCATGTGTCGTGAATGTGAGTGTGCACGACCGATTGAATTAGGAGAAGTTGAATTGATTTTATAAAAGGATTTATATTATTAAACAAAAGTACCCTTATTTTAATTTAGGAATAAAGCTACGTATTAGTTTTATTTTAGAGTAGTTTATAAATTAGTCGGATTTAAATAAGTTTTAGAAAAGGTTTTAATAAAATTATGAAATAGATTAAGTGGTTCTGTTATTTCAAATTTACTAAAAAGGTTATGAACATGATTTATTTTAAAAAAACTAAGGTTATTGTTAAAAGTTAATTTAAAGTATATTGGTTACGAAAAAAAGTTGTTTTATCATTTGTTTCCAAAAATTATTTAAACACTAAATAAGTTTCAATATTGACTATAAATAAATTACAATTATTTATAAAAGATTTTTTTTAGTGAATAAGTATTTATTAATATGTTGTCAAGTTGGTTTAAAAAGTTAATTAATAAAATATTTTAACCTTAAATTAAATAGGTTTTTTCAAAGAGTTTTTCTTTTAGTTATTAAAATAAAAGAGTTAAAGGTGTAGACAAATAATTATTAAATAAATAAATAGTTATAAGATAACAAACATTAATTAATTTGTTTTTTTTATTAAAAAAAAAAACTAATTAAAAACAATGGTTAATTAAACAAAGCAAAATCATTTAATTAGGATAAAAATAAATATTAGTTACTAGAGGCTGATTATTAAAACAAAAATTAATTAAGTTAATTAATTAAAAAAAGTGATTAAATAATTACTGCAGATTAAAAGGTTAATTAAGCGAGGATTAGTTAGTGTTGTGTGGTTAGTGAGTGATTAGTGTGTGATTAGTGGTAATTAAACATTACATCGCAGGAATAATAAAACAACAGAAAAAGAAAAATGGAAAGAAACACGGAAACCCCCCCCCAAATCGCGAAGGGAAACCCTAATCCCTAATTGTCTCTCATCCGGTCTCCTTTCCTGTTCGTTTCAATCTCCTCCGATTTCTTCCATTCATCATCCTCTCCCAAGTTCCGATCCCTTCTTTAAACCTGCAACACAATAACAAGATCAATAGGCTCAATGATTATTACGAAAGAAACGAAGCTTTACCAAAGACTAGCGACGGCGGCGCCGGAGACGACGATGGGTGTTTTGCGGGTTTGGGCTGCGGCGGCCTGAGGTAGACTTCGTCAATTAGAAAGATAAGTTTCTTCTTTCCAGTTTCTTGAGTTTTCTGAGTTCAGTTTTTCGGTAGTTCTCCCCTTCTTCATCTCCTTTTGACCCCCTTTTATAACCTTCAATATGAGATTTTCCGGTGTATGAATTGATTAGGAGTTTTAAATATTGATTGGGTGTTCCAATTTGGGATGGGCCGGATCTGAAAACCTTCTCTTTTTGATGATTGTAGTAATGAGCCATTTAATTGATATTTCAAACTTTGATTCATTTGAGATAGGATTCAATTTGATTCTGAATAGCAAATTTTGATAATTCGATTTGATTCTATCTTCAAGGAATATTCTCTAATCTTTATTTTTCTGACTTGGCAGGTACAGGTGGCGAAGGTTTAGGGCTTGGAGGCATTAGCAGAATCGTGAGGACGGCAACGGGGATTTATCTTTGCATCCAACAAGTCTTTCATTAGCGATTTTGACATTTTCTCAAAGACTGACAACACCGCATTCTTCCGTTCGTCAGCTGCCGGCATGGAAGTAAGAACTGATTCGATAGTTGTTCAATTGATAATCACAGGTAGTCAGTTTGTTCTTTATTCTGTTCATGCTATTCGGTGGAAATGTGCTCTTCTGAAAACATTTCCTCGTGCTCTCTCTTACCTGCAGGCCTCGCAAGAGTTGCAAATGGTGACAAATCCCCGTGGTCTACTCGCTGTATCAAACTTGGGAGCTCAGTTTAACGCCGTTGGTCCTCATCAGGTGAGCTTATTATTTAAGTGTTTGTACTAATGTTTTGAAAGAAACTTTGATGAAAGTTACCTGTCTGTTGTTCTTAATTTAAGTATATCTTACACTTTTTGAACATTTTCTTTGTATGTAACTTCAATCTTCAGCACCACCAGACGTAGGTGTGATGTTCGGAAGGATTTGCTAGGTAATGATGTTTATTTCCTTATTTTCTCGAGCAGGTCGTGGGCTGTTGCTGTGATAGGGAGGAGGTTCCGCTTCTTGTAAAGATTGGCGTAGCAGTGCTGATGTAGTTAAGCTATCCTACTTTTGCAATGCTAATTTTGAAGTGAAATTGAAGTGATATTGATCCTGTGGAGTACAGAGCAGTTAGACATTCGTACAGCCCTCGAGTTCAAATCTTGCTAATTTGCGACAGTACACCAATCTAATATTGCAAATGTGGAGGATCCAATGATACTGAAGTCAATAGACCGCAATTGTCAAGCTCCAAAACCTCCAACGTAGAACTATAAGCTATTGCAGTCATTGATGCATAAGTAATTCCCTTGCAGCTATGAAGCTTTAGAATTGTCAATCATTGGGAGTTGAACAGACTCCAGAGATATGTTTGGGCAGTATGAAGCATCAAGAAAACTAAGATTAGGACAATGTTGTGCTATTTCACAGACTGTTCCATTGCTGACACAAGGACAATTACGCATGTCCGACGACACCAATGAAGTTGCAGCAACTCGAATGGCAGTACCAGGAAGTTTGTGGCAAGAGCCCGCACCAAGTTCATGCAACAGAGGGCAATCAAGAACAACTTGCCATGTTACCGCGCTTCAACGACAAGGTTAAGTTGTGGGCAGCTGACTTGTATTCGCATGACATGACATGTTGTTAATTCAAGATGACACAATTTCTCATGAACAACAAAAATCTCCTGAATACTATTGCCAAATGTAGAGTCATCATCCTTGGTCTTGCGTCTACGTCTAAAGACCTGATGCCGGCTTCCTCTCGGTAAGTGTTATATTTTCCTTAACAGTCTCAATATTTGGGTCCAATTACAAGGTTTTTTGAAACCCTTTATCAATAGCATCCCTATATTTCCTTGTGCATAATAAGCTAATCACAGACGATTGTATGCCTTACTATAGTACGGATCAATCTCGATAGGTTTAAGGCAATCTTCAATTGCTTCAGTGTATTTGTTAATTTGAGTATAAGCAGTTGCCCTGTTGCAGTAGTAACGGCATTCCTTCATTTACCGCAATTATACAATTACAACTCAACTGTATCACCGTATTTCTTGGATTGCATTTCCTTGTTACCTAGTGCTTGTAGTGACTCAGCCAAGTCCTTCATATTAAACTGCAGATACCCAGATTTTCTATCTCCACCCCAGGCAGCAGTTGTAGTAGAAGAAATAATGATATTCATATCAACAACCACTCCGAGATACCAATTGACATGAGAATCTGATGGAATA
Organism: Lathyrus sativus; assembly: GCA_963859935.3. NCBI lineage: Eukaryota > Viridiplantae > Streptophyta > Magnoliopsida > Fabales > Fabaceae > Lathyrus > Lathyrus sativus. Next base: position 368,877,812 of record OZ012741.1, read on the forward strand.
AATAGGTAAAGGTACACTCGTAGTAAGAAAGTTATGTATGAAAGTAGCATCTAGCATTGTTTTAACTTGAGTGGTTAGAGGTGTATTGAATTTCTGTTGTATTATTTCAGGTTTACGTTGGTGGAAGTTACGGAAACGTGTCGGTACTGAACTTGTTCTGATTTGTTGACAGGTTAACTGCATCACCACTACGGAGTTCACCAGAAACCGTGGTTAATTGCTTTTGGTGGTGATTGGCATAATGAAGTGAATTGGTCATGAAGCCATTCTTTGTGTTCAGCATAAGCACTCGGTTACTCCATTTAGAGGTACTATGTTCATTGAGCACTTCAGCATAAGCCGTTCTTTCCGAACTTAATGTCACAGATTCCACAACGTATCAGTGGGGCTGAGTACTTCTTATTAGCATAGTCTTTTAGGGGGGCTTGTCCTCAATTTTTACTCTTTGTTTTTGGTTTTGATTGTAACAGGTATTTATCTTCAAATGCATACTGCCAACTTCCGTTATTTTCATAGGGATTCTGGAAGTGTCGCGGGATTAAACCGAGTCCGAGATACAACGATGAGTAGAAGTAGCCTTAATTTGCTCACAATTTGGGTAGACCATTGGTATTTCAACCAAAGTCGACAGTGGAAGCCAAAGCTTTGAGGTGACAAGAGTAGTGGAAGGTTCCGTCGACATAATGCTGCTGCTTTGTACCAGGCTTGGATGAGATTATAGGTGTAGGCGGGATATCAGAGTGGAAACTCTGAAGCTTGCGGTTGTAAATGAGTAGCAGCGGTTTAGAGTTCTAAATGTAATAGATACTGCATTGGCCTGAGTTCTTTGAATATTGGAGAATGAATACAATTCTTTGGTTTGAAATTCCTTGCAAATTGTCTCTCCTGTAAGCATATTTTTTAGGTGCTATGGTTAACTCCTCATCACTGTCATGGTGATTTCTGTTGATCTTCTCATAATCAAACCGAAAACGTGATGCCGTTATCACGGTCCTTGAAGGTGGATGGAAGGAGGCAGCATAAATTGCATCTGCTGTGTTTGGAAATTTATGGAAGTTGATGATGATAATGACGCCTTTTTATCTTGAATTGAAATGTAATTTAGATCCATATTAAAACTTGGTAGAGTTGTGGCCATGATATTTGACTTGTATTTTTTATAGCAGCAAATTGGGTTGCAGTTTGAAAACCGTGTGTTCCTTTGGATAAATGACCCGAAATGTCTGAGTTGTAATTGGAAAGTAGTACCGATTGGGAATACATTATTCCTCAGCAGCTTGTACAATCTTAAGTAAATAAATTTGATTTTCTGAAATGGTGCAATCCGGACAGCTTGGAAACATACTTTGAAAATCCCACTTCTATGATAAAGGAAACCTATCTAGTTGAAATCCAATGGTTATATCTTTCAAAATATACGGCACTTTTAGTAGTATGAATTTTGTTAAGAAACGTGGTTAGGCCTAACTCAACCCTACAAAACCGGCTGGTAGAGTGAGGATTGCCCCCACTTATAAACACATGTTCATGCCATATATTGTCCGATGTGGGACTCTTAACACACCCCCTCACGCTCAGGACTGGACAACTGAAGCATGGAAATAGATGGTGGGTGGCCCGATAGCGGAAACCATAGAAGGTGGCCCACCGGATCTTAAACAAGGCTCTTGATACCATGTTAAGAAACGTGGTTAGGCCTAACTCAACCCTACAAAACCGGCTGGTAGAGTGAGGATTGCCCCCACTTATAAACACATGTTCATGCCATATATTATCCGATGTGGGACTCTTAACAAATTTATTTGTGAGCTTGGATAAGATCAAACCCCCAACATATTAATATAGATTTCCTTTTGAAAACCTCGTGAGCTTGACTTTGATCTTCGAAGGAATCATCTCAGGCTATACTTTAGTTGTAAGTTGTTGATCCAAGATACTCCCATTGGAACCAATGAGGGCTCTGGAGGCAAAGGCTTAATAGAAAGACCTTAGAATTTTTAAATCAGGATGATTATATTTGAAATTCTTGACTGTGAGGATTAACATTTCATATTGCTGCACCTGCACAACTGGTTAGCCGTAATAAGCGTACACATAAAAAATTAAAATAAACAAGTAAGAAATATAAAAAAACAACCAGGAGTCGGGGTCTTAGGTTCAAAAATTAGGGTGTGACAGATGCCCCTATTTAAGTTACTTCTATCCGGAGATATGGAGATTGAAATCTTCGTCTCGACGAGATAGGAGGGACTTAAATACAAGCATTACACGAATTTTTGGCCTTGAGATGCCGCCAAATGCCTATGACATGCAGAGAAATGAGAATGCAAGACAGACAGTCCTGTGAGGGGAAGATATCACAGGGGATGGGCAGGACACAACACGCGAAACAAAGGAGCAACAAAACCAATGAAATAGGGTTCCACGGGGACAGGAAACAACTATTAGTGGGAAATCTCCAGAAGTAAACAAATAGCACACACACCAAGAATATGGTGATCTAACAACGTGTGAGAAGTTTGTAATCGAAGGATAAATCTACTACCAAAATGTGGTGGTCGGTAATAGTTCAGACGAAGTCCCTTGATTGGGACACAATTCAGTTTTGTTTCGTATTCTTTTTCTCTTTTTTCCTTATTTATGTCTTTTTCTTTTTCTTCATGTATTATTTTTTTTTTTTGTCTTCGAAAGTAAAATTATGTAGACCTCCCCACGCCTCATGATCAGGATACCATGAACGGGTCTTAGCCCTGAAAAACGCCTCCCCACGCCTCATAGTCTGGGTACCATGAACGGGTCTTAGCTCTGGAAAACGTTTCCCCGCGCTCCGTGATTTGGAATCCACGAACGGGTCTTAGCTCTGAAAAACGCTTCCCCATGCCTCGTGATTTGGAATCCACGAACGGGTCTTAGCTCTGAAAAACACTTCCCCACGCCTCGTGATTTGGAATCCACAATGGGTCTTAGCTCTAAAAAAACGCTTCCCCACGCCTCGTGATTTGGAATCCACGAACGGGTCTTAGCTCTGAAAAACGCTTCCCCACGCCTCGTGATTTGGAATCCACGAACGGGTCTTAGCTCTAAAAAACGCTTCCCCACGCCTCGTGATTTGGAATCCACGAACGGGTCTTAGCTCTGAAAAACGCTTCCCCATGCCTCGTGAATTAGAATCCACGAACGGGTCTTAGCTCTGAAAAATGCTTCCCCACACCTCGTGATTTGGAATCCACGAACGGGTCTTAGCTGTAGATGGTAGATGTCGTTGTAGATGTTGTAGATGTAACTGTCAATGTAGATGTAGAACTTTTTGGCTGTGAGCCATAATGTGTTGTAAATTGTAAAAATTTCTTGGCTGTGAGCCATAATATGTTGTAAATTGTAGAACTTTGTAGATTGTATTTGTAGAGGTAACTTGTAATGTATTGGAGGTTGTGAAACTTCACCGGGGATCTTCAGGAGAGATGCGAGTCGGTTGTGTTGTAAAGTATGTCTCCTCGCATAAGGGGAAACTAATGTGATAGACTTCTTCGACTCCTCTGGGGGGATGCCGCTTGATGAGATAAATTTGTGTGATGAACTCACTGGGGAATATGTTCCTGAGGAGTATCTTACTTGTTGTAAAAATGTGTGAATTCTCAAAATAAAGAGAAATGTCTGTAATGTCTTCGGCGGACTTCTCTAATGGATTTATGAAGCGATGCCATTTGACGAGTCAATAATGTTGAAGAGCCCACTGAGGCTAGATGAATTATCTTGTAGAAACTGTCGTTTATCGTTTTGAATAAGATCCTGATCAAAACGAGTTGCTCAAATAAAGAGATTGTTTATGGTCCAAATGTAGCTGTTCGAGAAAATCCTGTGATGCTATTGTTGAAGAAAGATCTGCCTTCATGAATATTCTTCCTGGGGAATATAGTGAAAAATAAATGCACACTTAATCCATGTTCAAACATCGGAGATTATCCATGATGTGATTGCCGAAGACCGAAGTTCAATTCGGGAAGTAGCCGAAGAGACATTATCAAGCAAGACTCGACCATTGAGGTATGAACTCAAATGGGATTGTACTAAAATAACCATCTTCCATGAGGGTTGAACTCCATGGGGAAAATGAAACATCGTGTTTTCCCTGCCTAGGGTTAACAAATCTATTTGGAGGGATAAGACGCACCCAAACACCTATGGATAACTGCAGCTAAAGCGATAGAATCAAACAAACACAAAGAATGCAAAAAATGCACATGCCATGCTGTCTACTTATATGCTATGCGGATGTTGACGGACTAGGAGGAGCGAAATAAATGCCTCAAACGATGGGTTACTCAAGCAAAATCTCCACAGATCTCCTGTCACCCTTAAAGAAAGCATCTCGAACGGAGATACTCTTCATGTTTGGATAAAATAAATATCCTCTTGCCTTAGAGAAGCACATAATATTGTTGTTCTCCCACGGATGAAATAAACGCCCATGGTCATCCTTTCATTATTCATATATCAAGTAAAACACAAAGTTTTGAAAAAGTTTAAATCACTCTGGATTTTGCTATCAAGAATAAAGACTTTTGATAAATGAAAAACTTTTATTGAATGGTGGTCAACAGAAAGGCGTGACCCCAATACTACAGTGTTGGAAAATAATAGCGATTACATAAAGGGAATAATGTCTTGCTCCTCCTAAATTGATGTGAACTTCCCAGTTCTAAACAAAATACTTCTTGACAGCGTCCATATTCACGGGACGAGTGATCTCTTCTCCATCCATTGTTGTTAACATCAAAGCGCCTCCTAACAAAACCTTCCTTACCACGTATGGTCCATCAAAGTTCGGGGCCCATTTTCCTCTGACGTCAGTGAGGAAAGACTGGATCTTCTTGAGCACAAGGTCACCTTCCTTGAACACACGGGGTTGAACCTTCTTGTCAAATGCCTTCTTCATCTTCTGCTGATACAACTGTCCATGGCATAACGCAGCCATCCTCTTTTCTTCGATTAAGTTCAACTGATCATATCTGTTCTGGCACCATTCAGCTTCTGATAATTTTGCGTCCATCAAAATCCTCATAGAAGGAATCTCTACTTCTATCGGGAGCACTGCTTTCATACCGTAGACAAGTGAAAATGGAGTTTCCCCAGTTGATGTGCGTACCATCGTACGATACCCATGCAAGGCGAGCGGGAGCATTTCGTGCCAATCTTTATAAGTAACAACCATCTTCTGAATGATCTTCTTGATATTCTTGTTGGCGGCTTCAACAGCCCCATTCATCTTTGGTCTGTAAGGAGAAGAATTATGATGCTCTATCTTGAATTCTTCACATAGTTCTTTCATCATTCTATTATTCAAATTGGATCCATTATCTGTAATAATCCTGCTTGGCACACCATATCGGCAGATAAGTTGATTTTTGATAAATTTGGCAACCACATGTCGAGTTACATTAGCGTAGGAGGTCGCCTCGACCCACTTGGTGAAATAATCAATGGCTACCAGAATGAACCGGTGTCCATTAAATGCTTTTGGCTCTATCATACCAATCATGTCAATTCCCCACATAGAGAAGGGCCACGGGGATGAGATAATGTTCAACAAAGTCGGAGGCACATGAATCTTATCTGCGTAAATCTGACACTTGTGACATTTTCTAGCAAACTTGTAACAATCTGATTCCATCGTGATCCAATAATAGCCAGCCCTTAAAAACTTCTTAGCCATAGCATGTCCGTTGGCATGAGTGCCAAAAGATCCTTCGTGAATTTCCGTCATTAACATATCTGCTTCTTGTCTGTCAACACATCTCAGCAAGATCATGTCAAAATTTCGTTTATACAACACATTGTTACTCAAAAGAAAATTTCCAGCCAACCTTCTCAAAGTTTTCTTATCTTTGTTGGAAGCTCCCAAAGGATATTCTTGAGTTCTAAGAAAAACTTCGATGTCATGGTACCAGGGTTTGCCATCTTCGACTTCTTCGACGGCAAAGATGTAGGCAGGTCTGTCAAGACGTTTTACTTCAATCCGAGGACACTCGTTCCAAAAGTTTACCACAATCATTGAGGCCAGAGTTGCCAACGCGTCTGCTATTCTGTTCTCATCACGAGGGATATGATGAAATTCGACCCTATCAAAGAACGGTAGCAGCCTTCTAGCATAATCTCTGTACGGGACCAAATTATCATGTCGAGTTATCCACTCCCCAGTGATTTGATTGATTACCACTGCGGAATCACCAAACACGTCCAAATTCTTAATTCTTAAATCGATTGCTTCCTCAAGACCCATAATTCACGCTTCATACTCAGCCTCATTATTAGTACATTGGAATGTTAATCTGGAAGTAAATGGGAAGTGGGTCCCTTGAGGAGTCACGATAACAACACCTATCCCTTTTCCGTGAGCGTTGACGGCTTCATCAAAAACTAAACCCCATTAAGAACCTGGTTCTGGCCCTTCACCGTGTACGGGTTCCTCACAATCCTTCATCTTTAAAAACATAACATCCTCATCGGGAAAGTTATCGTTTGAGGGTTGATAATCCAAAATAGGTTGGTGAGCCAAATGATCAGCCAAAACACTTCCTCTGACTGCTTTCTGCGTATGGTACTCGATATCATATTCGGATAACAACATCTGCCATCTAGCAATTCTCCCAGTTAAAGCGAGCTTCTCAAAAATATACTTGATAGGATCCATCTTCGAAACTAACCAAGTGGTGTGATTCAGCATATACTGGCGCAAACGTTTGGCGGCCCATGCCAAAGCATAACAAGTCTTCTCTAACATAGTGTACCTTGTTTCACAATCAGTAAACTTCTTGCTCAAGTAATAAGTGACATGGTCTTGCTTTCCTGTTTCATCTCGCTGACCGAGTACACAACCCGTCGAATCTTCTAAAACAGTCAAATACATAATCAAAGGTCGTCCTTCGACTGGCGGTATCAGGATAGGTGGTTCAAGCAAATACTCTTTGATACTATCAAAAGCCTTTTGACAATCTTCAGTCCAAACATACCCTTGTTCTTTCCTCAGAAGCTTGAATATAGGTTTGCATGTAGCAGTCGTGTTGGATATAAACCTGGAGATATAATTCAAACGTCCCAAAAATCCTCTGACTTGTTTCTCGGTGGTGGGAGCTGGCATTTCTCGGATATCTTTCACTTTATCGGGGTCCACTTCAATCCCTCTTTGACTGACAATAAAACCCAATAGTTTCCCTGATCGCACTCCAAATGTACATTTATTGAGGTTCAGACGGAGCTTGTATTCCCTCAAACGGCTAAACAGCTTGGACATGTGTTTAACATGATCATTCTCAGTCTTTGATTTAGCTATCATATCATCCACATAAACCTCGATCTCTTTGTGCATCATATCATGGAATAAAGTAGTCATAACTCTCTGATATGTTGCCCCTGCATTCTTTAATCAAAACGGCATAAATTTGTAACAAAAGGTGCCCCAGGGCGTGATGAATGACGTCTTCTCTCTATCCTCGGGAGCCATTCTAATTTGGTTGTAACCTGAAAAACCATCCATAAAGGAGAAAACCTCATATCTTGCGGTACTGTCAACCAAGATGTCAATGTGAGGTAATGGGAAATCATCTTTCGGACTGGCTTTATTCAAATCCATGTAGTCTACACACATGCGAACCTTACCATCCTTCTTCGGAACGGGCACAATATTAGCCAACCATAGCGGATACTCGGCAGTGACAAGGAAACCTGCACCAATCTGTTTTTGTACCTCTTCCTTAATCTTTAGAGCCATGTCGGGTCGAGTCCTTTTGAGCTTCTGTTTTACCGGCGGGCACTCTAGCTTCAAAGGTAGACGGTGTTCAACTATAGCAGTGTCCAATCCAGGCATATCTTGATATGACCAAGCAAACACATCAACAAACTCTCCAAGCAAATCAATCAGTTGTTTCTTCATATCGGGTTTGAGCAGAGCTCCAATTTTCACTTCTCTACGGATTTCTTCTGATCCCAAATTGATTACTTCTACTGGCTCTTAATGAGGTTGGATAGCTTTCTCTTCCTTCTCAAGCAGTCTGGAAATCTCTTCTAGGATATTATCTTCTTCGTCTTCGGCTTCGTACACGGGAAACTCGAAATTCGGAGAAGGCAGTGGATCATTATTCCCAGGATGTATTTTATGTAGCAATCTGCACAAGTGATGTGATTTTTAATAAGTTTTTGTAAAGTGGAAAGTGTGTGTATGCGAGATGCTACTTATTATTTTCCAACGTCGTAAATAAATAAAAACACAAATAGGGATGAAAGTAATTTATTGATGATAGCAAAACCAAAAAGACACGCCCAACAGAGTCACCTTTGCCTTGGGCAGAGCAAAGGGAAATATTTAAAAGTAAGCCCTAATAATGCAGTTTTGCCTTGGACAGGGCGAAAATTTAAAAACAAATGTTTTACTTAGATATATGAACGACAGCAGGGGCTTCAACCGCACTCCAATTCTTAACCAAAACGCCTGGGGTCACAAAGTCCGGAATATCCCCATTTGAATCTTCCTCGGTGACAGCATAAACTCCAAAGGTATAGTCAAATTCATCTGAAACATAGCCTGGATCTTCCATATAGGGCTCGTAGTCTTCGTAAGGAATTGAGGACCTTGCAGAACCATCTGATATGTAGCCTTCAAGTTCATCCTCTGACACAATATTAATCTGAGGATGATGGACGACTCCTCCACTATGGAACACTTCATTAATCAGCGGAAACTCTTGATTTTTGGTAGTTTGTTGAGCAGAACTGCTGGTGAAACCGAGACCTTCCTTATTTTTGTTCTCTAGCAAAGACAACACCTTTCCCCACATTGTCTGATGACCACTGTTCACTACTCGCTGCGCGTCTTTAAATGATGAAATGGATGCCTGAGATTTTCGGACACCCTCGCCCACAATAGACAAAGCTTGAAATTGTGTGCCAACCTCTTCCTCAGCTTCAACATACGAGAATGATGACAAGTGACTTACCACCAAAGCCCTTTCCCCACAAACTGTAACTGTTTTTCCTTCAAAGGCATATTTTAATTTCTTATGTAGGGTAGAAGTGACTTCCCCAGCTTCATGTATCCATGGCCTCCCTAACAAACAGCTATAGGTGGCACGAATGTCCATGACTTGAAACGTGATCATAAAAGTCTGCAATCTAATAGTCATCGGCAAATCCACCTTACCCATTACCGTTTTCCTTGACCCATCAAAAGCTTTGACAATAACATGACTTCGCCTCATCGGCGGTCCCTGATAGGATAGCTTACATAGAGTAGTTCTAGGCATCACATTTAGAGAAGATCCAGTATTGACCAACACACTGGACAGAGAGTCGTTTCCACAGTTCACAGAAATATGTAAAGCCATGTTATGTTTCCTTCCTTCTTCTGGGAGATCATCCTCATTGAAACCTAGATTGTCACATGAAGTAATACTACCAATGATGTTATCAAACTGCTCCGTGGTCACATCTTGTTCGACATACGCTTGTTCTAATATTTTCTGGAGCGCTTCTCTATGAGCCTCAGAACTCATCAGCAATTGCAACACATAAATCTTTGACGGGGTTTGCAGGAGCTGGTCTGCGACCTTGTACTCACTCCTCTTAATCACTTTTAGACATTCATCTGAATTAGATAAATTGGATCCACCAGGTTGCCCCATAATCGAGTCCTTTGAGCCTGGTTGTTCCAATGAAACCTCTTTTTCTTTTGGTGGTACAGTTGGGTAGACTCGACCACTCCTTGTTACTCTGCTGGCATCTGCAATGTTAACTACTGAAGGCATAGTGGGCAAAGGCACTTCCTTTCCATTCTCCAACATCGTAGCGTTATACCTGTAGGGGATAGCCTTACTGGAAGTATAAGGGACAGGTCCAGGCACATTGATTACCAATGAGGTAACAACCGGTTTTCTGCTATTATACACGATTTCGATACGCTCCACTTCTTTAAAGTGAGGCACTATAACACAAACCTCTTCGGCCCTTTCAACTGAAACTTTCTGATCATCATTTGCCAAATAGTCTTGAATCATGTTAATAGAGGGTGAACCATGCGGTGGTAACGGGTTAACTTGCACATTAGGGTCGGAATCTTTGAAGGACAGGATTCCGCACTTAATGAGCCTCTGGACGTCTGCTTTCATACCGAAACAACTTTCAATATCGTGCCCTGGAGCACCTTGATGGTAGGGACAAAACTTGTCAGCTCTATAGGAAGGAGGAGGATTTGCAGGAACCATAGGTGGAGCTTTCGTCTGAATATGGCCCTTCTGAACCAAAGCTGGAAACAAATCAGCATATTTCATAGGAATAAGCTCAAAGTTTATCCTTCTGTACGTACAACCCTGATTGTTGAATGGCTGGTTCTGCTGAGGATACTGTGGATTTTGTTGAGGCTGTGACTGTTGAGCATTGGTGGATTGAGATGGTTGACTCGGTTGTGGAGACTGTTGAGGTTGATAAGCAGGAGCATTAAACACTGGCGATACTGCCGCAACTTGGTATGATGGTGAGTACCTCCTTCTAAGTCTTCCTTCCTGTACGGCGTTCACCCCCTGTTCCTTTTTCTTCACGAAACCACTCCCATATTTCTTAACATTGCTATGAGCACTCTCTTATTTAGCCAATCTTCCTTCACGGACACCTTTTTCCAAGCGCATTCCCATGTTGACCATTTCATTAAAGTCACTGGGTGCACTGGCTACCATCTTCTCATAAAAGAAAGGACCAAGAGTCTTCAGAAAAATCTTGGTCATCTCTTTTTCTTCTAATGGTGGTGTGACTTGCGCGGTCAACTCGCGCCAACGTTAAGCATATTCCTTGAAACTCTCTTTATCTTTTTGCGTCATAGCCCTTAACTGATCATGGTCAGGAGCCATGTCCACATTATACTTATACTGCTTGACAAAGGCTCCCCCTAGATCATTGAAAGTTCGAATTTTCGTACTATCCAACCCCATATACCACTTGAGTGCAGCGCCTGTTAGACTATCTTGGAAATAATGAATGAGCAGTTGATCATTATCAGTTTGGGCAAACATCTTCCTGGCATACATAATAAGATGACTCTGAGGGCAGGTACTCCTCTTGTACTTCTCAAAATCAGGGACCTTGAATTTTGGTGGGACCTTAACATTTGGAACCAGGCACAGCTCAGAAGCGCTCTTTCCAAACAAATCTTTTCCACGAAGGGCTTTCAACTCCTTTTGCATCTCATAAAATTGGTCTTGAAATCCATCCATCCTCTCTTCCAAACCCACAGTTTCAGTTGGCGACCCTTGTAAAATTGGCTCATCCAGAATATACGGAACAACGTTCACATGTGGAGATGCAGTAGTCATCACAGCAGAAACTACAGGAGCAGCTTGAACAGTGGTCACAATAGGGATCTCAGACACAGACGGACGGTAACCGGCCGAAAAGAAATTAGGAGACAATCCCCACGAGAAACCTTGAGGCATACTGTAGGATATTTCAGCAACAGAAGACACTACTAGGATTGGTGCTGGCGTCACTTCAGAGATCACAGTCCTCGGAACTTCTTGGTTTTTGATTGAGGCTTGATTGGACAAAGCTTTCACTAGACCATTCAACCTCTCCAAACTTTCTTTCAGAACTGCAACTTCATCACGGAGCACTCTGTTCTCTTGCTCTAGTTGATCCATCTTCTGGCGTTGACTAGCTCGAGTGTTGTATCGGTGATTCAGCTTGTCTGCGGAGATGAAGCAAGAGTGAGACCCTGGAATGCAAACGATGCTATGCTTATGCAAAATGCAAATGAATATGAGGCTTCAAGAAACTAAAATTATTTTTGGTATTGTAACGTTGGAGAAAAAACTTATTTTATTTTGATATTCGAAACATTACAAAGCAGAGTACTCTTCTAAGAGTTTATTACATTGAACCAAAAGCAAAAGAGAAACTCGGAGATCTACTCCTTACGCTCCTTCTGTGTGCAAAGCTCTTCTTCTAACTGACTGACACGTTCTTGTAATTTGGCCTTCTCACTGATGAGTTGATCGACACATTCCTTCCAGGCCATAGCAGCTGGGGGAAGATCATCACTGGTGACAGCTCTTGAAGAGGTGTGAGAGGAAAATAAATCCTCTCGCACCTTCCTTTTCCTTGCAAGTTCTACTTCTGGCATCCTCTGGGACTTCTCTTTCTCTACCTTGAGTGTGAAAAACTTGTTCCTCCAAGTGGCTTTCAGTTTTCGGGCCTCATCCAAAGCAGCCTTCAATTGATCTACTTCACTCACGTCAAACCAATCAGGATCATGAAAAGCCAGTACCATAGGTTCATGGAAAGGAAACGGCATCTTAAGGTTGAGAGCTCTTTCTCGTACCCAATGTAGATATTCTTCAGAGGTAGCGCAATTGGGGTACCCTAAAGCGGCTTTTCCTTCCTTGTTGACGTATTTCCATGCATAAATTATGACGGTCTTCAGGTCTGGATCTTCTCCCTCCTTGAGAAAGATCCCTTCTAACAGAGCTTGGTCGGGCACTTTGATCATAGGATGCCCAAATTGGAGACGAGCCAAAGCAGGGTTGTAACTTATGCATCATTCTCTCCCAATGAGTGGTATGTTAGTAAATCCTCCGATGCTAGGAATCATACCTATACCTCCATAGGTAGGGTCGTACCACACAATGTCAGAGTGAGTAAGGGCCATAACTATCTCGGACCAATGGGCGACTCTTCCTCTTCCCAAATAGACGGGTGCCGAGTCAGGCGGGCAATGAACCATGAATACAACAGAGCGGTACAACAAACAATACATCCTCCTCCTTCAGCATTCTTTGAGTGGATTGAATAGTAGGTGTCAGCTAGCAAGGTGGGAACCGGATTCTTGAGTATGAATAACTTAATTGCGTCCATATCAACGAAATCATCAACCTTAGGGAACCAAAAGATTCCATAGACCAATAAAGCAAAGGTGGCTTCCAAGACAAGGACTTCTTTTCTTTCAGCATGGTAGCAGACTTTTTCAATCAAGAAGTCAGCTGGGAATCCAAAGACTCCTTCCTTGGTGGTCAAGTGTGCTTGAACATCTGCTAAGTTGAGATGAGTAGTGTTTGCAATCTCTTGGTGACTGGGTTCGTCCTCCTGGCCAGTGAATATGGGACAGGCCGTACCGGGAATCCTTAGGAAATCAGAATACTCTTCCAGAGTCGGCATCAACTGGTAATCCGGAAAAGTGAAACAATGGTACAACGGATCATAAAATTGAACAAGGGTCTCCAACATCCCTTCTTTCATCTTGAGTTCGAGAAAACAGAAGACTTCTCCATATTCTGTTGTGAAGGCGTGGCAATTCTCGATGAGATCTGCTAGTTCTCTCAAGCTTTCAATGTTAGGACTCTGAAAAGTGTACTCCAATGCTTCTTTCGTGAAATCCATGATTACAATACCTAAGAAATAAAATTGAGTTTCTTGAAATGAATAAAGAAAGAATGCAATGCAAGATGAGTAGGACTTCATGGAATCCCAACTATTTATAAACATTATGGTAAAAGAAAACGTTTTATTAATTTTGAAACGAAATACAAATAATTGCGTTTAAAAGTCCCAAATAAGTAGCTAAATAAAAGCTAGTAAAGACACTAAGGAAGTTTCGAATTCTGCCGCTTGAGCTGCTCTTCTAATTGCGTCTTCTCACGGATAAGGTTGTCCACAATCAGCTTCCAAATAGTGCATTGTGGGTCGGAGAAAAATAAATCTTCCATGACTTTCCTCTTCTTACAGGGGAGTAACTCTTCATCCTTCAACTGTAGCTGCTTCTGGAGTTCATCTTTCTCTTTCTGGAGTTCATCAATCTTTACAACAGACACTAGATATTTGTTCTTCCATGACTCTAACTCTTGTTGCGACTTCTTCAAAGCAACCTCTAACTTCTCAGTTTCGGACATAAAGACATAAGTGTGCTCCCTTCTAGGAGGTATAGGATCTTGACGAGAGTAAGGCATTCTCAGCTTGATCGCCCTATTCCTTACCCACTGAAGATACGGCTCTAAAGACACACAGTTGGGTCTTCCCAAACTATTCCTATCTTTCTTATGCAAACGTTTCCAAGCTTCCACAATCTTCTCTTGGAGCTCTTGATTATCCTCGAAGAAAACACTCTCAACTTGTATGCTCTTATGTGGTCCCTTCAACGGATATCCCAACTGTCGGCGAGTTAAAACTGGATTATAACTGATCCCTCCACCAAAGCTGAGTAACGGTATATTAGCGAAATCTCTACATCCATCAACAATTAGAATCCCATCATACTCACGACTATACCAATCAATGTCAGAATGAGTCAAAGCCATAATCCTTTCTGACCAACGCTTGTCATTAAGATGCCAAAATGATACATACTTGGGCAAGTGGGTAAGGAACCATTTGTATAATAAGGGCACACAACATGTAATCATTCCTCCACCACGAAGGTTTCGGAGATGTATAGAGTGATAGGTGTTACCCAATAGAGTCGGCACTGGATTGTTCTTCATGAAGATCTTAATTGCATTAAGGTCAACAAACCCCTCAAAACTTGGAAATAGAAACACCCCATAGACAAGTAAGGCGAAGATTGCCTCGAATGGAGCCTTGTTCATAAAATCAGTATAAAATGAAGCCTTCTCGAATAAAAAATCTGTAGTCAAACCAAAAGTCCCACTTTTAACAACCATATTGGCCTTAACGTTAGATACCTTAAGATAAAGGGCCTTAGCAATGTCTCTTTCTTTGGGGTCCTTTTCCAAGAAAGGAAAAGGAGATTCTTCTAGAATAGGCCGACCTAACAAAAAAGAGTATTCTTCCAAAGTTGGCAACAACTGATAATCTGGAAAAGTAAAGCAGTGATACATCGGATAATAAAATTGTAATAGAGCGGAGAGGAGGTCTTCATTTGCCTTGCGTCTTAACAAAGATAGTAACTTCCCATATTTACCCTTGAACTTCTCTTGGTCTTCAATCAAAGCTCATAATTCCCTTAGGTCATCCAATTTGGGACTCTTAAAAGTATATTTTAGAGTATTTTGTCTATCCATAATGTCCTACAATGTTCATAAATAAAGGGTAAATCCCATGAAGTCCAATGTAGTATGATTCTATATGAATGCAACAAACACAAGTAAGCACATAAGAGCACACAAATATAAACAAACAAAGGTCCTAGGTTTGCAACGAGCATGGAGCAAAGGGTATACCCATTCCCAAAGGACAAGGACTAGAGGTGGATGATACCTGCAGAATAAGGTTCTAAGGAGGTCCCAAAGTCATTAATCCATCTATCGGATATTATCAATCTCCCAACTAACTCGGGGATTAATAATATTCTCAAGAGAACTTCTTTTGAGTGTAGCGTCGCGTAGCACTATTTCGGGACTTACTCCCTCATAGCCTCGCACTACGTCCTAATAAAGGCCAAAGTGGGATTAAAGGTAACTACGGTCCTTAGTATCATGGACTCCAATTGAAAGTAGTAAAAGTTTTCACGACTAAACTCGTTCAACCGAACTATTTTCAAGAGGGTCTCAACTAAGCGGGATTCTCGAGTCAACTTAGTCGGGACTCACTCCCTATAAGCCTCATCGAATATATCACCATCCTATCATAATTTCTCTCAAGTCCGGGTGTAGGACTTTGTCTCACCACTCAAGGATAATAGCCCAAAAGAAATAAAGGACACAAACAAATAAACAAGTAAGCAAGTATATAAAGCAATAAACAAGTGAAGCAAGGTAGGGAAACCCACTAAGATATCCCCAGTGAAGTCGCCATTTCTGTCGCGGTGAAAATCGGATACCAAACTATTGATTAGTTTGAATCTTTAATTCATTTTGTAACCGAACTTTGATTTGTCCAAAGGAAGGGATAAAGATCGAAATTCCCACAATGCAATGCAAATGCAAGCTAGAGAGTTTTAGGTTCGGGGATTGGTTAAACTTAGGGAAGGTGCTAGCATCCTAAGTTTCTGTAGTACTCTACAGGAACCTCTTGTTTTATGTTTGTTTTATTGCTAAGGTTTATTTGCTTAATGGTTAAGAGACCTAGGGATTTATTTCTAAGTATACTCGATAAGATATCGCATCTTATGCCTACATATCCTTACGGGAGTGGAATTAGAGTATCTGTAGTTCCCCTAAAGGGTATGCGGAGTTCTTTGACTGTGGTCAAAGTTCCTACGGATTTAGGATAGTCGATTGATTGATTTCAGGAGAGGAGATGCGTTATCATTTTAAGGGAGATTTAACCGCCACAAGGTGTAGGAAAATAGTCTTTGCATCGTCTTAAGAGAAGGGCTCAAGTACTCGGATAGGGATCGACGAGGTACGCCTCTATCTCTCTTAAGGCAAAGTCCTTACGGTAATGATTGTATTATTATGGGGTGGAGATTCTATCTCGCTTAAGATGATTTGCATCTATTTCTCTATTATGTTTGAAAAGCTTGAATTGAGTTGTTTGTGTTGTGTTTATTTCTATGTTGTAAGAGAAAGATCCTTCCTATGGGGTAGGATCTAACTTAATCGATCAACTTGAATGGGATCAAGGATCAAGGAGAAATGATGCAAATGATGCACTACACACAATTGTTGAATCATGTGTAGGTTTTTCCTTTGGATGGAATGCGATGCGAGAAAGATAAATTGCGATAATATTAAATTGCGGAAGATAAATTGTAGAAAGTAAAGCCACACACATGCATGAAAGCGCTAAGGTGTAGGTGCATGTGTCGTGAATGTGAGTGTGCACGACCAATTGAATTAGGAGAAGTTGAATTGATTTTATAAAAGGATTTATATTATTAAACAAAAGTATCCTTATTTTAATTTAGGAATAAAGCTACGTATTAGTTTTATTTTAGAGTAGTTTATAAATTAGTCGGATTTAAATAAGTTTTAGAAAAGGTTTTAATAAAATTATGAAATAGATTAAGTGGTTCTGTTATTTCAAATTTACTAAAAAGGTTATGAACATGATTTATTTTTAAAAAAACTAAGGTTATTGTTAAAAGTTAATTTAAAGTATATTGGTTACGAAAAAAAGTTGTTTTATCATTTGTTTCCAAAAATTATTTAAACACTAAATAAGTTTCAATATTGACTATAAATAAATTACAATTATTTATAAAAGATTTTTTTTAGTGAATAAGTACTTATTAATATGTTGTCAAGTTGGTTTAAAAAGTTAATTAATAAAAGATTTTAATCTTGAATTAAATAGGTTTTTTCAAAGAGTTTTTCTTTTAGTTATTAAAATAAAAGAGTTAAAGGTGTAGGCAGATAATTATTAAATAAATAAATAGTTATAAGATAACAAACATTAATTAAGTTGTTTTTTTTTATTAAAAAAAACTAATTAAAAACAATGGTTAATTAAACAAAGCAAAATAATTTAATTAGGATAAAAATAAATATTAGTTACTAGAGGCTGATTATTAAAACAAAAATTAATTAAGTTAATTAATTAAAAAAAGTGATTAAATAATTACTGCAGATTAAAAGGTTAATTAAGCGAAGATTAGTTAGTGTTGTGTGGTTAGTGAGTGATTAGTGTGTGATTAGTGGTAATTAAACATTACATCACAGGAATAATAAAACAACAGAAAAAGAAAAATGGAAAGAAACACGGAAAGCCCCCCCCCCCCAAATCGCGAAGGGAAACCCTAATCCCCAATTGTCTCTCATCCGGTCTCCTCTCTTGTTCGTTTCAATCTCCTCCGATTTCTTCCATTCATCATCCTCTCCCAAGTTCCGATCCCCTCTTTAAACCTGCAACACAACAACAAGATCAATAGGCTCAATGATTATTACGAAAGAAACGAAGCTTTACCAAAGATTAGCGGCGGCGGCGCCGGAGACGACGATGGGTGTTTTGCGGGTTTGGGCTGCGGCGGCCTGAGGTAGACTTCGTCAATTAGAAAGATAAGTTTCTTCTTTCCAGTTTCTTGAGTTTTCTGAGTTCAGTTTTTCAGTAGTTATCCCCTTCTTCATCTCCCCCTTTTATACTTCAATATGAGATTTTTTGGTGTATGAATTGATTAGGAGTTTTAAATGTTGATTGGATGTTCCAATTTGGGATGGGCCGGATCTGAAAACCTTCTCTTTTTGATGATTGTAGTAATGAGCCATTTAATTGATATTTCAAACTTTGATTCATTTAAGATAGGATTCAATTTGATTCTGAATAGCAAATTTTGATAATTCGATTTGATTCTATCTTCAAGGAATATTCTCTAATCTTTATTTTTCTGACTTGGCAGGTACAGGTGGCGAAGGTTTAGGGCTTGGAGGCATTAGCAGAATCGTGAGGACGACAACAGGGATTTATCTTTGCATCCAACAAGTCTTTCATTAGCGATTCTGACATTTTCTCAAAGACTGACAACACCGCATTCTTCCGTTCGTCAGCTGCCGGCATGGAAGTAGGAACTTATTCGATAGTTGTTCAATTGATAATCACAGGTTGTCAGTTTGTTCTTTATTCTGTTCATGCTATTCGGTGGAAATGTGCTCTTCTGAAAACATTTCCTCGTGCCCTCTTTTACCTGCAGGCCTCGCAAGAGTTGCAAATGGTGACAAATCCCCGTGGTCTACTCACTGTATCAAACTTGGGAGCTCAGTTTACCGTCGTTGGTCCTCATCAAGTGAGCTTGTTATTTAAGTGTTTGTACTGATGTTTTGAAAGAAACTTTGATGAAAGTTACCTGTCTGTTGTTCTTAATTTAAGCATATCTTACACTTTCTGAACATTTTCTTTGTATGTAACTTCAATCTTCAGCACCACCAGACGTAGGTGTGATGTTCGGTAGGATTTGCTAGGTAATGATGTTTATTTCCTTATTTTCTCGAGCAGGTCGTGGGCTGTTGCTGTGATACGGAGGAGGTTCCGCTTCTTGTAAAGATTGGCATAGCAGTGCTGATGTAGTTAAGCTATCCTGCTTTTGCAATGCTAATTTTGAAGTGAAATTGAAGTGATATTCATCCTGTAGGGTACAGAGCAGTTAGACATTCGTACAACCCTCGAGTTCAAATCTTGCTAATTTGCGACAGTACACCAATCTAATATTGCAAATGTGGAGGATCCAATGATACTGAAGTCAATAGACTGCAATTGTCAAGCTCCAAAACCTCCAACGTAGAACTATAAGCTATTGCAGTCATTGATGCAGAAGTAATGCCCTTGCAGCTATGAAGCTTTAGAATTGTCAATCATTGGGAGTTGAACAGACTCCAGAGATATGTTTGGGCAGTATGAAGCATCAAGAAAACTAAGATTAGGACAATGTTGTGCTATTTCACAGATTGTTCCATTGCTGACACAAGGACAATTACGCATGTCCGGCGACACCAATGAAGTTGCAGCAGCTCGAATGGCAGTACCAGGAAGTTTGTGGCAAGAGCCCGCACCAAGTTCATGCAACAGAGGGCAATCAAGAACAACTTGCCATGTTACCGCGCTTCAACGACAAGGTTAAGTTGTGGGCAGCTGACTTGTATTCGCATGACATGACATGTTGTTAATTCAAGATGACACAATTTCTCATGAACAACAAAAATCTCCTGAATACTATTGCCAAGTGTAGAGTCATCATCCTTGGTCTTGCGTCTACGTCTAAAGACCTGATGTCGGCTTCCTCTCGGTAAGTGTTAGATTTTCCTTAACAGTCTCAATATTTGGGTCCAATTGCAAGGTTTTTTGAAACCCTTTATCAATAGCATCCCTGTATTTCCTTGTGCATAATAAGCTAATCCCAGACGACTGTATGCCTTACTATAGTACGAATCAATCTTAATAGGTTTAAGGTAATCTTCAATTGCTTCAGTGTATTTGTTAATTTGAGTATAAGCAGCTGCCCTGTTGCAGTAATAACGACATTCCTTCATTTACCGCAATTATTCAATTACAACTCAACAGTATCACCGTATTTCTTGGATTGTATTTCCTTGTTACCTAGTGCTTGTAGTGACTCAGCCAAGTCCTTCATATTAAATTGCAGATACCCAGATTTTCTATCTCCACCCCAGGCAGCAATTGTAGTAGAAGAAATAATGATATTCATATCAACAACCACTCCGAGATACCAACTGACATGAGAATCTGATGGAATAAATAGGTAAAGGTACACTCGTAGTAAGAAAGTTATGTATGAAAGTAGCATCTGGCATTGTTTTAACTTGAGTGGTGAGAGGTGTATTGAATTTCTGTTGTATTATTTCAGGTTTACGTTGGTGGAAGTTACGGAAACGTGTCGGTACTGAACTTGTTTTGATTTGTTGACAAGTTAGCTGCATCACCACTACGGAGTTCGCCAGAAACCGTGGTTAATTGCTTTTGGTGGTGATTGGCACGATGAAGTGAATTGGTCATGAAGTCGTTCTCTGCGTTCAGCATAAGCACTCGGTTACTCCATTTAGAGGTACTATGTTCATTGAGCACTTCAGCATAAGCCGTTCTTTCCGAACTTAATGTCATAGATTCCACAACGTATCAGTGGGGCTGAGTACTTCTTATTAGCATAGTCTTTTAGGGGGGCTTGTCCTCAATTTTTACTCTTTGGTTTTGGTTTTGATTGTAACAGGTATCTTCAAATGCATGCTGCCGACTTCCGTTATTTTCACAGGGATTCTGGAAGTGTCGCGGGATTAAACCGAGTCCGAGATACAACGATGAGTAGAAGTAGCCTTAATTTGCTCACAATTTGGGTAGACCATTGGTATTTCAACCAAAGTCGACAGTGGAAGCCAAAGCTTTGAGGTGACAAGAGTAGTGGAAGGTTCCGTCGACATAATGTTGCTGCTTTGTACCAGGCTTGGATGAGATTATAGGTGTAGGCGGGATATCAGAGTGGAAACTCCGAAGCTTGCGGTTGTAAATGAGTAGCAGCAGTTTAGAGTTCTAAATGTAATAGATACTGCATTGGCCTGAGTTCTTTGAATATTGGAGAATGAATACAATTCTTTGGTTTGAAATTCCTTGCAAATTGTCTCTCCTGTAAGCATATTTTTTAGGTGTTATGGTTAACTCCTCATCACTGTCATGGTGATTTCTGTTGATCTTCTCATAATCAAACCAAAAACGTGATGCCGTTATCACGGTCCTTGAAGGTGGATGGAAGGAGGCAGCATAAATTGCATCTGCTGTGTTTGGAAATTTATGAAAGTTGATGATGATAATGACGCCTTTTTATCTTGAATTGAAATGTAATTTAGATCCATATTAAAACTTGGTAGAGTTGTGGCCGTGATATTTGACTTGTATTTTGTATAGCAGAAAATTGGGTTGCGGTTTGAAAACCGTGTGTTCCTTTGGATAAATGACCCGAAATGTCTGAGTTGTAATTGGAAAGTAGTACCGATTGGGAATACATTATTCCTCAGCAGCTTGTACAATCTTAAGTAAATAAATTTGATTTTCTGAAACGGTGCAATCCGGACAGCTTGGAAACATACTTTGAAAATCCCACTTCTATGATAAAGGAAACCTATCTAGTTGAAATCCAATGGTTATATCTTTCAAAATATACGACACTTTTAGTAGTATGAATTTATTTGTGAGCTTGGATAAGATCAAACCCCCAACATATTAATATAGATTTCCTTTTGAAAACCTCGTGAGCTTGACTTTGATCTTCGAAGTAATCATCTCAGGCTATACTTTAGTTGTAAGTTATTGATCCAAGATACTCCCATTGGAACCAATAAGGGCTCTGGAGGCAAAGGCTTAGTAGAAAGACCTTAGAATTTTTAAATCAGGATGATTATATTTGAAATGCTTGACTGTGAGGATTAACATTTCATATTGCTGCACCTGCACAACTGGTTAGCCGTAATAAGCGTACACATAAAAAATTAAAATAAACAAGCAAGAAATATAAAAAAAAACAACCAGGAGTCGGGGTCTTAGGGTCAAAATTAGGGTGTGACACATACATAACAAGCACACACAGTGCGTCGATCCCACGAATCCATTCACCACACAACTTATCACATACAATGCACACAAGGCATGTCGGTCCTACTGACCCAAATACATCACATAACAGTACACAAATGTAACGCATAATAAGCGTACCGATCCTCACATCTCACACACAGCATACACACGGTGCACACGACCCCACTGGTCCATCGCATCATAATATGCATACATACACAAGCACACAAAGTGCACCGATCCTACCGATCAACTCACCACACAACATACCACACATCATGCACCTAAGGCATATCGGTCCTACTGACCCAATCATCACAACAACACATAAACACGACGCATATAAAGCGTATCGATCCTACGGATCCTCTCATCACAACATATCACCACAACGCACTTAAGGCGTACCCGATCCTACTAATCTACGGTCACTCAACATATAGCACACACATATAATTATACCACATAATCCACCGATCACGTCGAATGCGTTAAATGCCAACCACATAGCCCTCTAACACCCAACATACACCTAGCACCCATAAATCATCACGGTACTTCAGACTGGCCACACTCAGCAATCACAGCTGCACACCGTTCCAGGGAAAACAAAGTTCTGCTATGCTCGTCACCTATTACCTGAATCTCATACAACCACATCTCAAGAGTTTCTTACAATATCACATACACTCATAACGTATATCAGGTCACTTATTCGGTTATACAATTACCACGAGAATCACACTCCCGTATCACACGTATTCATTCCTAATCAAAGGATACATAGCCACTTTATGCATCACAGCGTACTTTGGTTTAATCGTTCATATCAACGAATATTCAAGCACACGCTCCCTACATCACCTTCATGCTCTCAACCAATCCACGATAACCACGTACTCGCTCACGACCAACAAGGGTCTAACCACGCGAGAAACAGAACAACACAGCATCAAAACCATAAAATGCTGTCATGCTCGCTGCCATTCGCCTGGCGAAGCCCTGCAGTGAACACTCGCTGGGACTCACCCGATGAAACCCCTAGCGAAGCCAAACAGAAGCGACAGGCAGCATTCGCTTCCCAGTTCGCCTGGCGAAACCTGGCGAAGGCTCGCCCCCATTCACCCAGCGAATGCACGCGAATTCTGCAGAAAAACTACTGTTCAGAAACAGCCCCACACTCCGATTTCGTCCGATTAAATCCCACGAAATCCTACACTATACCAGTACAGTACTATCCCACAAGACTTAACCGATTATCCTAGTTCATACTCGATAAATCCTCAGTTCTACTCATTTCTCCAACTTCCGACATTAACTCTGAATTTATCGGAAACCCAAAATCATCAAACAACCATTCCATAACACATGCAATGAACTCAAACAAAATAATCACAATTACAATAGAAATCAACAACATGCAACAACATAATTTCATCATTCATCTATGGGGTTTAGGGAATTCCCCGTTCTACCAATTTTTCATGCGATACCGAATTTAACCGATCAATTCCCCCCCCCCCCTTGCCTCGAAGTAATTCTGATGATGATGAACCTTTACAAATCCACACGAATTGATAGTCTTGATAATCCCCTTGCTCAAGTTTTAACTCCTGTTTTGATCGTGTTCTTCTCCTTCGACCGTGTTTCCTCTCCTCATGCGTGTTCTCTTCTTCCCTTTTTTCCAATATTCCACCTTTACCCCCAATACCCCCAAAATTAACCTTATTCCAAATGATATATAATTTCCCATAATAATAATAATAATCCTCTTATTTCCTTTAATTCACAAATCCACTTAATTTCCAAAATTCCATTTAATTATATTTTTCTCATATGTTAATATTAGTAATAATAATGATAATAATTAATAATAATATTACATTGCTATTAATTATCACATTTTTATCACTGCATACCAATATCATGAGTTCTTGATCCTCCAAGTCATTTCACCAAAACACATCCGTGAGTAAAATAACACTGAAACCAAAAATAATTAAAATGGGCGTTACAGTATTGCCTTAGAAACAGATGTTGAGACCGTTGATCCCCCTGTCGAAGCTCCTATGGATTGTTCTATATTGTTATTCGAGATATCCTGAGGATTATTTGACTGGTTTAGATTCATTGCTATTCTCCTTCTATATATCCTTCTTTGTCTATATTTGTTAACAGTGGCTATCCTACCACTTCTCAATAACATGTAACGAAGTTTTTCTCAAAAAAATTTTTTACCACAGAACTAATAAAGTTTTTTTCCAGAGAATTTTTTTAAAACGATTTTTGTAATCATTTAGTATTGTCCCACTGGGCGTGCCAATTTGTTAGCCGTGAAAATTGATGAACAACCGCTAGTCTAACAAATCGAAAAAAGATATGTGTTACTTGCAGGATCGACCATACAAATCCTAAGACATGTGTTAATTGATCTTTTAAATGAAGTGTATGAAAACTATGAACACTTCGGCAAGTTCCATGGTAAGGCAACTTATTTCAAGTGTAAATGAATTTAAGTAACGACAAAAGGGATTAAAATGATGATAAATAACAAGGATAAGAACTTACATAGAGAAAAGATAAACTCTTAAATAAAAGAAGTATCAAATTGCATTGAAATAAAAACTGGTGTTTCGTCAACGTACATTCTCACAACTCGTTTCTCTCAATCACATGGATACTTAGAGTAGATGAAGATTTTGTACACAATTGAACACACACATCTTAACACTAAGACCTGCTATTTATAACCATCGAACATAATTGCCATTAACGGCTAACAAATGAAATCAAGACAAGTGTCAATGCGCACGCCTTCGAACCATAGGGACGTTCCACGTGTCTTTCTCAAAAAACAAACTTTCCCTCTTTTATTTGAATTCAAACAAACTTGTCGAAATGCCCCTTAGCAACACTTCTGTCAAATTGGGTCTTCCAACTGCTGAGGAATATCTCTAAGTCCATAACATAGATCCTCCTAGCAAAAAGACGTCTTCGATTCTCATTCTAAAAAACATAGTTTTAGTCGAAGTAATTAGATATCTTCAAAAAAATCTATTTTCTATTTTTAACTTTATTCAGGCATCAGAATTAGGAGTCAACAGCCTTGCAAGTACACCCTCTTTTTTTCTCACCTAACGTTGGAGATTACGGCGTGTTACTGACCTTTGATTTATTTCTGATCAGAGTGTATATACTACTCTATTCCATATTATAAGCAAATTTTACTTTTTAAATTTATTAAATAATTAATATATCTGATCTATATATAGATCAAATACATTAATTTTATAATAAATCTAAAAAATAAAATTTGCTTATAAGGGATGGTATATATTATGATGCATTCTATCAAATGATTTTTCTTTTAATATTAAGATGATTTTTTCTTTTGTTTAAAAAGAAAAGAGTACGGGACCGATAAGAGAATATCCATTTACCTTTTTCAAAGTCTTTAGTCGTCGCCACTAATAATCGGTAACTGCCACAAAAGTGCTTTGACAAATAATTTCCATTTCAACTCCACCATTTGAAATCAAATTTCCTTGGTGGAATAACACATAACGCCAAAAAAGCAATAAACACGCCTTACCTCACCGACCCCATCCCATCCCATCCAAAAAACTCAATCCAAAATTTCCCCCTCTTTCCAAAACTTGAATCGCACAATCGATTCCACCGAAAAACGATGGAAAATATCTCCGAATCGGCGAACCCGAAACCTCAAGGAACTCTCATTCACGACGGAAAATACATACAGTACAACGTCTTAGGCAACGTTTTTGAAGTCTACTCCAAGTACATTCCTCCTCTTCAACCCGTCGGTCGCGGCGCATACGGCATCGTTTGGTTTGCATCTTTTTCACTTTTCACTTTTTTCATTTTTTTATAAAATTTTTAATCAATTTTACTCTGTTTTTATGTAGCTGTGCAACGAACTCGGAAACGGAAGAAGGTGTTGCGATTAAGAAGATTAGCGATGCGTTTGATAATAGGATTGATGCGAAGAGAACGCTTAGGGAAATTAAACTTCTCTGTCACATGGATCATGATAATGTATGCGTTAATTGTGCTTGTTTGTTTTAATTTTAATTTTAATTGATTTGATTTAGAGGTGTGATTTTGGTGGTGTTTATTTTACTGTGTAGGTGATTAAGATTAAAGATATAATTAATCCAGCTGAGAAGGAAAAATTTAATGATGTGTATATTGTGTATGAGTTGATGGATACTGATCTGCATCAGATTATACAATCTAATCAGGCTCTTACTGATGAGCACTGTCAGGTAAGTGATTGTGTGTTTTTGGATAATTAGTTAATTAAGCTCTTGTTGAGTAATGCTTATGCCTAAGCTGTTTTTGTAATCGGAGAGAAAATGTAAGTTGTTATTTTTATATAGTAAGTTGGAAGTTGTTTTTATGAGCTATTATGGAGAGCTTATTGGAATAAGCTGAAAACAGTTTATGGCCGTGAAATAAACAAATACCAGTAGCTCTCCCTAGTGCTCTTTCAAGTATTTATGTTAATAGATAAGTTCGAGTTGTTGATTAGCTAATCCATACGGAGATGAATGGTACTAACTGTTTAACGTATTTGTCTTCACGATTAAGTGTAAATGTAAGAGAAAGTAGAAGCGCGGAAAAGTGAGGGAAATGTTTGACTGTGCAAGATGGTGATAGGGTGTGAACTGTGAATGTGAAAAAATAGTGATTGGATGATGAGTGTGGTGTGAGTCTGTGAGGAAATCAGTGTTATTGATTGCAGATGGCGGAGTGAGGAAATCTGTGTTAGTGATTGCAAATGGCGGAGTGAGGAAATCAGTGTTAGTGATTGCAAATGGCGGAGTAGGGAAATCAGTGTTAGTGGTTGCAGATGGCAGAGTGAGGAAATCAGTGTTAGTGGTTGCAGATGGCGGAGTGAGGAAATCAGCGTTAGTGATTGCGGATTGCGGAGTGAGGAAATCAGCGTTAGTGATTGCGGATTGCGGAGTGAGGAAATCAGTGTTATCGACTGCGGAAAGCAAATAAATTGGCATTTTAAACCTCCATATCTGCCATTAAACGGACACGGTTCCACCATCATTCAAAAATTGGCCATGGAGGTTGTTAAAAGATCTGCCACTGCAATCTACCATGGCTGATATTTTTCAACACTGGAGGAAATGGATGTAACGAATGAAATGAGAGTTGGTGGGGGTGAAAATATAAGGTTTGGTTGTGTGTATAAAATCAAATAGCAAGACTGAATATCGAATTTGTAATAAGAGTGATGTGTGTTTACGTGGGAGGGGAAAGAAAGGAAAGGCAAAAGAAGGTGCAGTGTGTAGGAAGTCAAGAAAAAAAAGGAAGAAATAGATGTTGGTGGCTGCAGACTGCGGTTAATGAGCAGCATGAAACAGAGAAAGATAAAGTAGAGAACATTTATGGATAGAGCATAGAGGTAAGCTTGCATTTGTTTGGTATAAAAATGAAAAGGAGAGGGTAATGATTCGAAAATGCTGTAAAGAGAGGGTTTATTGAAGGGGGTAGTGGTAAATCCTCAGAGTTTTGTTTAAGTGCAGGAATAATGATGAGATAGTTGTTGGACATAGGGCATAAGAGCTCTTACAGAGATTTGATAGTGAATATATTCTCTTCTCATTTGTGGGTTTGGGCTCATGGGGCATACAGTGGAGAATGGTAAACGATGTGTTGATTTATGCTTGACTTAGTGTGTTTTTTACAAGGTATGTAGAATTTTTTTCCAGGATTGTAGAAGTCTTGAAAAAATACTCTTGGATATTACTTTCCCCCGGGGGCATGTTATATTCCCACAGGAATATAAGTTATTGTACTACTGACACAATAACTACGAATCACCCCCATTTCATTCCATCTCATTTTTTTTAAATTTACCCCACATGTTTACAAGTTTACAGATGATAATATTTCCAGTTATGGTTTTTTTGGGAATATCATTTCTAGGAATATAACCTTTTGACACTAGACAAACACCACCTATATGTCCTATGCAGTTCTCATTTACTTTGTGAACTAGAGTTTGTGAGGTGTAAAAGGGATATACACCAATACTGTTTTATAAAGCAATACACATGACAAAAAAAATTTAGTTCTAATTTTTTAGGTTGAATGTTATAACAAAACAAGCCTCTGGGATTGGGTTAATAGTAAGCGGTTTGAGTTGTTTGAATGAAGTCATAAGTTTAAACTTCAATATGCAATTGTACATAAAAAAAAACATATTGTGTTGAAGTTTAGAAGTTTGTTAAGTGATTATTTTGATGGAGTGGAAGAACAAAATATTATAAAATGCTTATAATCTGTAAATGCAACCTAACTAAGAAAGTGATTTTAGAAATTTGTTCATCACAATGCTACAATGACAGTGACACTGTTACTATGTCATATCTATATATAATGCAAACTATTGTTGTCTGAGGACCTTTACATAATTTTTCAGTAACAGACCTTGATAGTTTCCCTAGAAGCTGATAGTGAACTACTCCCTTGGTCTCAAATATAAGCAGAAAGGTCTGTATATTTAGTTCAGATTTGGATCAAATACATAGATATTTTTGCTTATATTTGAGACTGGAAGAAGGCACATCAGCTTAGAATTATAAATTCACCCATCATATTTGGTAGTATGGATTTGATCTGTAGCAAGGGAATTGAAATTGAATAAAGCTTAAGCAGTGTTTTGATGCCATTGCAGTATTTTCTATATCAACTCTTGAGAGGATTGAAGTACATACACTCTGCAAATGTTTTGCACCGAGATCTAAAGCCAAGCAATTTACTTCTCAATGCAAACTGTGATCTCAAAATATGCGACTTTGGGCTTGCCAGAACAACCTCTGAGACAGACTTCATGACAGAATATGTTGTGACTCGTTGGTACAGAGCCCCTGAATTACTACTGAACTGTTCAGAATATACTGCTGCTATTGATGTATGGTCAGTTGGTTGCATTTTGATGGAAATAATTAGAAGGGAGCCTCTATTTCCTGGTAAAGATTATGTTCAGCAATTGGCGCTCATAACTGAGGTATTATTCCTCTCACTTCGTTAGTGGTTGTTGGTGTGTGTCAAATTTGCAAAAATATTGTATGCTAGGATGATTTCCTTCTGAAGTTTTACCAATAACTTCTTCGTCTTTATCTTCCCAAATAGTTGTTAGGTTCACCAAATGAAGAAGATCTTGGATTCCTCAGAAGTGATAATGCAAAGAAATATGTTAAGCAGCTCCCGCATGTAGAAAAGCAGCCCTTTGCACAAAGGTTTCCTGATCTGTCCCCACTGGCAATTGATCTTGCTGAGAAGATGTTGGTTTTCGATCCATCTAAACGCATAACTGGTATGCGTCTTTATGTTAAATACTCCCTTCCTCCTTTTTTTCATTTCGTTCTTGTTCATTTCCTTGTTAAGTTTTAATTATATTCTATGATGGCATAGTTGAGGAAGCACTGAATCACCCATATATGTCAAGTCTTCATGAGATCAACGAGGAGCCTGTTTGTCCATCCCCTTTCGTCTTTGATTTTGAACAGACAACTCTGGATGAAGAAGACATAAAGGAGCTCATATGGAGGGAATCTCTAAACTTCAGCCAGGAGCAGATACAGGAATAGCCTTGGCACAATGATATTTTAATTTGATCCAGAGATTCTATGGAATTTTATAATACTGGTTTGGTGTTGGGCTAGAAAGTTTTAATTCTAGAAAACATGTTATAGAAGGTTTATTAGAGGTTTGAAGTTGCAAGAATGAGTTATGCATGTGATTTGATGATCCTGTAATTTGTAGTCAGAGTGATCAGGAATGTCTTCCTTTGTTGATGAGAGGGTAATGATTTCTCTTTTCCTTTGTTTCATTTCTCTTTTCCTTTGTTTCTTGGGGATTGTTATACATAAAATAGGGGCACATGCCTCCAAGCCTTTGTCTTTGGCTTCACATTGTATAAATCCGAATATAGTATCATCCAAAAGTTGTTAAGATAAGCCACAATATAGTGGTTTTTGTTTCCATGAGCTTAATTGTGGTTTTGTTCTCCTTTTTGTTTCAATGATTCAATTGATGTACTTTTCTTTTATTTGGCTTCAAATTTGGAGGCATTTTTATGATAGTTTTTAGTAGGGGTAAAAAAATGGATGGATTGGATTGTTAATGGATGCATCAAAACAATTCATTAGTCCATTAACAATTCACTGAAATTTTTTTAAAATAATCGAATTCATTCGTTAAGAATAAAATCCATTCAATTCATCCATTAACATATTTTTAATGGATGGATATCTATACGTCCAATTCTTTTTTTATTTTTAAAAAATCGATTTTATTTTTTAAAAATCCATGTTTTGTATTTTAAAAAAATTGTTTTGTAATATATTTATGAAAAAAAATTGAATTTTTTGTTAAAAAAAATTATTTTTTGTATTTTCAAGAAAAAAAATTGATATTTTAATTTTTTAAAAATATCGGTTTTTTTTCCAAAAAAAAAAGTCGGTTTTATTGAAAAAATTTGAATTTCTTGTATTTTCTAAAAAATTGATATTTTAATTTACAAAAAAAAAGGTTTTTTTTTCCGGAAAAAAAATCAATTTTTTATTTTAAAAACAAATGTTTTTTTTTATAAAAAAAAAACAGCTTTTTTTATTGAATAAAACCAATTTTTTTCTTTTAAAAATAATTATTTTTAAAAAAATCTATTTTTTTATTGTTTTTTAAAAAATAAATCTAACGAAAATAAAAATAATTCATTGGATCTTTAAAATATGTTGGATGGTTTGAATCCATCGATGCATATAAATAGATGTATTTAATCCAATCCATTAACTTATTTTTTATGTGGTGGATGAATTTGATAAATTTTTTGATGAATAGATTTGATGAATTTTGTCTTAATGAATCCAATTGTCACCTCTAGGGTTTAGACATAAAAGATTTTTTGGGAGTGTTTGATGTCACATTTACCTTCAAATTAGTATATCACACCTTAGTTTCAAGTGTAGAATGCGGTTATTGAAATCTAATAGGACTGGTGGTTTGATCGGGAAAATTCGGCTTAATTGGTATGATAATGAGAAACCAGGCAAAGTTGACGGCTCTTATATTCTGTCACTCCTCGAACCTTTGACGGTCTATACTGGTGATGACTTCTAACATTGAGTTCAATCTGTTGGACTTTCAACTAGGGAGCATTGAACATAGTGGGACTTTTTTCTAGAGCAACCTTTGTGAGAGACACACCACATACTCACCCAAAACCTTAAGGTGATAGGTGTATGGGTTCTCTCACTTATAAATGTTCAAGTCACCACATTTCTATCCAATGTGGGACTATTATCCATCATACTCACACTTGTTAATACTTAACACTCTCCCTCAAGTGTGAGTCTATCCTAATGCTCTCCCTTAAGCGGAAACTTCCGTGCAACTGCACCCTTGTACCGCCGTTGACATTCTTCAACGAGACACTCAACCCACAACCTATGGGGATACCTTTGATACAAGTAAGTCGTTCCCTTTATCGAACCAAAGGCTCATTATACCACCGTTGGACTTTCAACTAGGGAGCATTAAACATTGTGGGACTTTTTTCTAGAGCAACCTTTGTGAGAGACACACCACATACTCACCCAAAACCTTTATGATGTTGGAAATTCACCTCACACCCTATGAAGAATTCCCTTCAATCTTGATCTCAAGATTGATGAACAAACCCACAATATGATAATGATGGTAATAACAAGTAATTATCAAGAACAACAAAAGAGAAGAAGAATAACAAACAAGAAAGAGAAGAATGAGAGAAGAAGTATTTGGAGAGAATGTGTTACCCACAACTGTGGGATTTCTTATTGAACTTTCACTTGCTAACTGCAACTGTGAAATCTGTTATGTTGTGATGTAGAATACAAAGCAAGGCACCCTATTTATAGTTTTAGGTTTACACTAGCCCAAAACATAAAAGACCTAAAATATTCTAAATCAAATCTAATCATATGATATCTAATCATATCATATCAAATTAATCATATAATATCAAATCTAATCAAATCTGTTTACACAATGAATTATATTTAACACAATCCACAGTGTGTTACTCTTTGACATCTACTCATTAAGAGCCAACATTACTAGCTTTCACATAGAGTCATGAAAATTGGGTGAAACCGTTGAAGATGGATGGGAAAGGGAGGTTAACTTTGTTTATTTGTTCAGGTTTTTAGACTGATTTTTCTATCCTACTTCTCCTCAAAAAATAGCGTTCCTTCGTACAAATACCATAGCACATATTGAAGTCACCAAAAATCTTAGACAATAAAAAAAGTTATGAATGAAAGCATGTGGCCTACATGGTCTGTATGTTAACCTGAAAACTTGTAAAGATATGGAGATATTTTAGTTAATATTTTAATAGTTGTTATTCTAAATTGTAATGTGTTTAGAATATTCTTAAGACATTACAATTTAGAATAACAACTATTAAAATGAGAGTAATATTTAGAATATTAAAATGAAAATACTATTTCCCTTACACGGTAAATGAAGCAGATAAGAAACATCGTTCAAAGTAATGGTCTTCTCGCCAAATGACATAAGGACGATGTTTCTGGATGTCATCTCTCCACAAATGCATATACTAAGTTCTGATCTATCCTCGATAAATTGGTTCTTTGTAGAAAAGATAGACCAGAATCAGATAAATATCTCTCAATCACTGGTGGGAGACTATATGGAACTCATCCAATCAATTTTTTGCCATATGCAACAACCTTCAACTCTTTCTTCGGAATTCTCTCATGAAAATAATTCATAATATATGTTATAATATATAAATAATTAACATTAAATTTGATTCAACATAAATGTCATAAATTAACTTACTTTGTCAACCAACAAATGAAGAGCAATGTGGTTCTGATACCTCACCAAAAGAGACGTATCACACGGTACTCTAGAAAATGGTGGATGCAGTGGAATAGGCACAAATGCAGTTATCTGATCTTCCTCTCGATTCGACGACTGTTGAGTTTTCCGTCCTTCACCATATCGTTGATAAATGAATTCGTCATGTCTTCTAATGTGAACCACTAAAAAAAGTCAAAATTCATCAAACCAGAAAACTGCCACCCTAGTTCTCCGGTGAAGAATAAATAATAACTGGACAACATAATGCCAAGTTATTCAGTGAGGAGCAACTACAAACCGAATAACACTATGGCAAGTTATCCGATGACGAATAAATAAGAATCAGATAACTATACCCCAAGTTATTCGGTGTGTAAACATCACAAATAAAAAATTAGAAAACTCACTCTCTAGTTCTCCGGTTTTGAAAGATGTGAACCGAAAGTCTTAGTGTTGGGTTTTCCGGAAGTAAAACGGGAATGAACTTTTTTAACGCTCTAGCTGAAATGAAATGAGGAAAAAGTGAAAATTTTGAAATTATGGGTATTTATACAAGGGTATTTTGGTCCAATTTTTTAAATTGTAGGGATATGAGGTAAAAAAATTTCCAAGATAGATAATGAAGAAAGCCAAGGAGAATTGGAAAAATTCTTATCCAAAATAGTGTATGAAAGGTCCAAAACACGCAGGTCGGCCAGACGCAGTGCATCCAAGTGGAACACACCACTTTCTGAATGCACTACATTCTAGCAAGATACATTGTGTTTTCACGTTACAAATTCGAAGTGTGTTTAAGTAGTACGCAATGTATTTATGCGAGATTTAACTTTTGTTTTGCATCAATCAGATGTAAAAATAGAACATCTTTTACTACTATTTAAGAAAAGGCAAGGAGGAAACTAACCATGAATTTTGAAGAGAAAATTATCATTGTAGTAAAAAAAAAGTGGAGGAGGACAGAAAGGATGTGCAATTCAACTCAAAATTTTGGAGTTTAAGTTTCTTCAAACATCTTTTATGTGTGATAAATTTATTGTTTTATCTATCTTTCTTATTTGAACAATGGGTAACTCAATTTTCATTTGTTAAGGATGAGTAATTGGTTTTAAAATTAATCTTATATCCTTAAATGACTTTTTCCTTTTGAATTATTATTATTATTATTATTATTATTATTATTATTATTATTATTATTATTATTATTATTATTATTATTTATCAAGTGTCTGTTCATAATGATTTTTAATGACCAATCACCTAATAAAATATTTATGGTTTACTTTGTGAAACAATAGTGGATATTTTGTTTTAGTTTTGTATTACGGATTCTCTCCTACCACCTCATATCGAATAGAGCATACCGTTAAAATTCAAATATTTTTGTTAACTCCAAAGGCCGAATCTTAAATTTGCAATTCATTAAGAGATTAAAGATTAATTTAAAATACTAAAGGTTTAATCGCTAAGAGATTAAGATTAAATGAACTTGTGAATGGATAATAACATAAATTAATAACTTTAATAGGCCAAGTCAAATAAGCATGCAAAGGAAATCCTAAGTTGAACTCATTTCTCACTTCTTTTAATCGGTAATTAATATTTTTAATAATTTATCATTTTATTAAAAAAAAAACTAATCTAAGAAACTTTTAGTTCAACCGATAAGATGTTAAATTCAATTTAATAATGCAATCTTTGTGTTTAATATTTGAAAAATATTTACCATCTTATTACTTACAATGATTTGGTACACTTGTCAAATCATCGTAAAGTTTATGGCGTTGTTATTTTATTGAATTTTATTATTTTTATTAGTTGTTTAACCTTGCATGTGACGTCATCCCTAAACTAGACTTCTCTTTGACGTAGAAATTAAAAGAACCGCTCGTGCAAATTAAAAGGAGACTCTATTAAGGAAACCAATAGATGAGGAAGTAATAAAAAAAATTCATACACAAAAAAAACTTGAGTTAGACAAAGAGATTAAGAACCCACAAGTCCCTCCACCAGTATATCCACCAATCCTACAACCAGAAAGACTACTGGGAGACTATTGTGGTCGTGCAGTTGATGGTAATTGATTAACCATTTTCAAACAACCCTCGACTATATAAAATTTCTAGTTCAACCCAATGTTATTATTCAAGTTAAAGCTCAAATAGTTTGTCGAAAGACAAAATGAAGATGCCAAAAGGAACATGAAGTGCTTCCTCACCATGTACATCGGTGTCAAGGTAGAAGGACATGCTAAAGAAGGTAAGCAATTAAGACTTCTTCATTTTACTATAGTAGATGATGCATGAGAGTTATATGATTAATTTCCTACATAAAGTATCTCTACATGGACCAAAATGGAGACTGCATTTCTTAAAAAACATTTCCTACATTTCTCTATATTCAAAAAGGTATAACATATCCACTTTTAAACAGAACGAATAGAAATCACATGGAGAAGCCTACAAAAGATTCAAAAGAACCTTAACTTCCTATCCCACATGCAACTTAGATGTCACTTGCCATATGCATTTATTTTGCAATGGTTTAAAGTTCAAAACAAATCATATATTTGATATAATAGTTGGCGGTTCATCAACGTTTATAATTGCCACTTACATTACCAAAATTATTGTAATTGTTAATGAAAATTTTGAGATTTATGAAAGGCGCTCTACTGCAAAAGAAAAGTATGATTTAATCTAAAGTTAATGAAAAATATCAACAAAAACATTTTAAAGAACTGGTGATAGCCAAATTGGAATAAGGACGACTACTATCAAAATTCAATTCGCTAAAGTCCAACAAATAAGGTGTGAAACATGTGGAGGACTTCACTTTAACATGCAGGATGAAGCTCATTTAGCCATTACGAGACATGTAGAATCATTAAATTTTCTCAACAATTAAGTCGTTCATCAACAAGGTTATCTGTATTCAAACACTTACCATCCATGATGGAGAAATCATCTAAAATTTCCATGATGGAGGAATCATTGAATTTGAGAGAGAAAGTGATGACCCAGCATTTTGGAGCACGAATTTGGAGAACACTGGAGCCATTGGAGAGCATATTTTCTATTGATTTTGATGAATACTTCTTATCAACTCATGGTAATTGTTAATTTCACAATAGTAGCTAAGTTATTCTAGATTAGGCCTTTTGAGATGAACCTAATTGTACATTGGATCATATAATTATTTGATATTAATTGAATTTATTTATGTTATAATCATTATTTAATTGTTCTTGTGATTAATGTTATTTGTGTGTTGACATGCGCGCAAATTGATATCAGATGAGTATGGATTATTGATTGTAATCTACCGATACAAATTAGGACAATTATTTAACTTAATAATTATCTAGGAACAAGTAATAATAAGTTATGGGGTTTGAATTAACGAAATTAGAAACACCTGATTTAACTATGAATTAGCCCAATGAATTAGGGAATTATTGTGTAAATTTGTGATCTATACACCAAAGAATTGAGTACACTGGTCTTATTAGTTCATCGTGAGATTATAGCTTAATTGTAATTTATTAGATATACAATTCATCAACAGGTATAATCAGGGGGTTTCAATAAAAATATCTAATCATCTTTCTGGATTGAACTTTACTCCGTTAATTTTCTCGTTCTTGTTTTCGTACCAAATCACTATTGAAAACCCCTCAATTATTTAGTTTAAATCAGATTATTATTTCCTTATTTTAATTCGCAATCCATATGGAGATGAATTATTTTATTACTTCGACGAGACTGTTACACTTGCTAATTTACTCCATCAATTATGTAGTTTATTTGATTTTTCTATTAGGATCAATCCTAATTCAAATTGGATTTACTTATTCAAGCTGAAAAATGTATCAATTGACCCATTGTTTCATTGAAGTCCAAATTCGTTATTTTGCAATTCTTTTCTCTAGTTAGATTAAATTAATCTTAAGTATGCATAGTTGCTAAACTTTTTAAGGTAAAATTACAGCAGAGGTCCTTTAAGTTATTTTTTTTAACAAGTTGGTCATTTAAGTTTTTTTTAACAGCTTGGTCCTTTAAGTTATCAAACTGTGCATTGTTAACTTTCTTTTAATAGAGTGAAGGTGTTAATTGTGAATGCAATTATTTTGAGTGGTATAAAAATAATGAAAAGCAACCAGAAATACAACAGTCATACATTTTTAATTGTTTAAAATGTGAAAAAAAAGATGTAGAAATCATCATAAAGTATGAAGTTGTTACAAAAAAAATTTAAAGGACATTTGATATAATTTTGCCACTTTTTAAAAACATTGCATCCATATTTATTCTAATTTTTTGAATATGTTTAACTACATTTCTAAATTCTCTAGTCATACATAATAAACAATGTTCATATAAGTATAAATATTATGAGTAACATTTAAATTGGATTGACCCAACATGAGAATAATACACAATGTATGATGTTTGTGTCATAAGTTATTCTCATAGTGACAATGTTATATGTCATTCTTAAATCTAAAATCATTATGATATCTACATGAGTAGTTAATCACTTTAGTGTCGTCAAACATTATCTACAACAAGAAGATTATAACGTCGATTAACTAGGTACTCCACAAGTCATACATATGGACATAACTAACCTTGATGAGTTTTTCCCTCTTATATATACAAGAGTAATATCTATGATCCCCTTAATCAAGTATGATTGGAAAATGCATGACCAGTTATGGACTGGGCATGAGGCTGGCCCACCGTCGGGCACGGCCCAACCCAGCTCTGCATTGGGGAGGGCCTAATACAAAGGCCCAATCCGCCATCACCGCAGGAGGAGACATTCCTCACACGTCCTCCCCACGTTCTCCACATGCTCCCCATGCGGGAACATGTCATTAACTAACTACCCACGTCCGAGAGAATATGTCTTCCACTCCCTGGAGTTCGTGTGGTAGTTGGTCCAGGACGAAGACCACACGCGGGTCTTCCCTACTGCCATATAAAATCCTGGCAGTCATCTGTCTTGAGCCTTGTGATCCCCCCTAAAGCAGATGATCGTTGGTCCAACGCTGGGGAAACATTATAAATACCCTCTTCCGCAGAAAGGTCGGATTTTCTAAACTCACTCACTTTCTGTATATGCTTCTCTCTCTCTCTCTCTCTCTCTCTCTCTCTCTCTCTCTCTCTCTCTCTCTCTCTCTCTCTCTCTCTCTCTCTCTCTCTCTCTCTCTCTCTCTCTCTCTCTCTCTCTTTCTCTCTCTCTCTCTCTCTCTCTCTCTCTCTCTCTCTCTCTCTCTCTCTCTCTCTCTCTCTCTCTCTCTCTCTCTCTCTCTCTCTCTCTCTCTCTCTCTCTCTCTCTCTCTCTCTCTCTCTCTCCTTTCCTCACTTTGGTATCAGAGTGTCTTGCAGGTACACCCCCTCCTCTTCTCCACCACCGGTGAACTTGGAGCTCACGAGTGTTGTTGGCTGCTAATCCTCTTTCTGATCTGGTAAGATCAGTGGCGCTGTTTGTGGGAAGCTTTTGCTCTCCCGTATTTTCTTTCTTTAAAATCAAAGGACCAAAGAAAACCTCCAACCTCCTCCGATCATGGTCTACCAACACGCTGACGACAACGTCCACAAAGCTCCGTTCACCACCTTCACTGACGGCGACGACTACAACAACAACGCGGCGCCCGCTGTTGGAGAAGGTAACCCTAGGGAGGAGCTCACCACCTCTCCCTCCCCAGACAATGCGACATACAACGTTGCCCAGCGGTTCGAGAGTCAAGTGGTTTTCCAACCAATTCCTGATGATTTTCCAACAAAATAAATGCATCGAAATGTTGGAAAAAGAATGAAAATCACGCTCTCCCCTGCAGAGACATTGGCGCCCGGTTTCTCGTAGCCCGTCCCCGCCACTACGAAAAACTCGTCCTCACGCTTCCTCACAGAGACACCAACGAGACGAATCTCAAAGCCTCACATTGTGACAAACCGTACGTCGGCCACGACTAGAGAGGCCATAAGCCGCGGTCATCCAAAAATAGGATTACACCCTTCCTTGCAAGGAGCGGCGCTTCCCGGCTCCGAAAAAAATCAAATCTGACCAAAGGGTCAGCCAAAGAACTCACTGCGCCGTGGAAGAAGCCCCTAGCACGACCGTTCCCCGTCACGATCACCAGTCCAAAGCGACAAAGACAACCCATGCGGTCCACTATCTCGAGAAACTATAGAGGCCTTTATCCCCGTCAGGATGGAAAAACCACCGAATTTGGCGACCTACGATGGCATGACGGACCCAGATGACCATATCGAAAACAACGATGCGATGCTCGATTATCGCAACGTCTGAGGAGCCATCAAATGCCGACCCCTCCCCAAGAATATGAGGAAGGGAGCCATGGCATGGTATAAGAGCCTCGACCCTGCATCCATCGCCTCCTAGAAGAACCTGAAGACACAGTTCACCAGGCACTTCACTGCCTCCCGTCGACACCCGAAATCTGAGGCGTCACTTGAGTCCATTATTTAGGGGAAAGACGAATATCTCCGAGACTATATAGAGAGATTCAACCGAGAGGTCGTTCAGATCTCCACGACTGACCAGATGAAGAGATACTTGCTCGAGCGAGGGTTGCGTCCCCACAGCGGCTTCACCAAAGTAGTGGGTATTGAGATGCCTCACTCGCTGGATGCCCTTCTCATCAAAGCCCAAGTGTACATCCAGTACGAGGAGAGAGAGGCCACCAACAATGCTCGCAACTCATGGGATCATAAGGGTACCAAAGTCACGAAGCATGATGATATTATGGCTCCCTGACGTGGCAGGGAGAAAAGAAGAGAAGATAAGCCCCGCAACTCCCGCGAGCATCGTGGACCAGTATGCCGCTTCTCCAAGTACACGCTACTGACTGCGCTCCGCGAGCGCATCCTAGCCGAGTGTGAAAACTCAAAGTTCTAACAAGGGGGTGTCCGCTTCCTCAGGCCGACGCCCCCAAGCCAAATGTCGACAAGTCCAAGTACTGCCGATTCTACAGGAGCCACGAGCATGTGACCGAGGATTGCATCCACCTCAAGAATGTGATCAAAATCCTCATCAAGGAGGGATGCCTGAAATAATACGTCAAGAGGAGTGAAGTTCCTCGACATATGTTCTGCGAAGTGAATAAGTTCGAGGAAGAAATATCATCTTCTAACGACGCCAGGTTACAGGTTGCTTTGTGCGTCTCTCGGCCCAAGGACTTCTACATTCCTGACGAGGTTAGTATGCCATTGTCTGCTCACAGTACTTAGGAGAACTTCTCCTCTACCATGGGTATATTGGGAAAAGGATTCAACAAGTTCTTCGTGGGGTCGGTGAAGAGGAAGTTTGATGAGCTAATCAATGCGAGCTCGAACCAGAATGGAAGCCTTGACAGGTTTCAGGGGAAATTAAATCCCATTACCGTTTGCCTCGAGGATCTGCTAGACAGTTCACCCAACTTCATCATTCCTTTGCTAATTAGGGTGCAAATGGAAAACTTCAACGTTCGTTGCATCCTGGTCTACCAAGGGAGCTCCATCGACATTATGTATGCTCACCTGCTCACCACTCTCCAGCTAAACAAGAGGCATCTGATACCATATGTAGGCTCCAACCTACAAGGCTTCAACGATACCACCACTAAGCCATAAGGCTATGTTGAGTTGCTCGTCACTTTCGGGTCCGAGGAAACCGCTAAACAGGCCAAGGTTTGTTTCATGGTCATAGAGTTCCCATCTCTATACCAGTGCATTCTGGGAAGACCGACCCAGGCCGATCTGACCGTCGTGCCTTTCATGGTCCACTTGAAGATGAAGTAATACACGACTAGGGGGCATGTCGTCACTCTTCACGGGAACATTGAGGCTACAAGGAGATGCTTCAAAGAAACAACAAAGGGGATGAACTTGATCAACATGACGCCCAAGACTACAAGCAAGCCAACCTGGTTCGAGGAGCAGAAGCCATTACCCCGCGTCAATTCAGGCGACCTCGACAGCTGCTTCAGCAACGAGCTGAAGCAGAACGGAGCAGCATCAGATGCATCTCCAATAGTTGGAAATAACGGGGAACCTCTCCACCCAATGCTCCCCATTCCAGATGGCGACCTCGAGCTCATCCTCCTCGGTGACGACCCGGACAGATGCGTGAAGATCGGCACGAGACTCCCCAACTTAGCGAGGAAGCAACTGAAGGCATGCCTCAGGGAGAATGTTGTCTTGTTCGCAGGGAGCACTGCGGATATGCCCGGGTTGGACCACGATGTCATTTTTCATCCTTTAACCATAGATCAGACCGCTAGGGCCATAGTATAACGTAGGCGTAGGCAGTTTCGCGAGAAAGCAGAGGCTGCTGAATTAGCTGTAAAAGACCTCATTGAGGAAAATTTTGTTTCTGAAGCCCAATACACAACCTGATTGTATAATGTTGTACTTATTAAAAAATCTAATGTAAAGTGGCGTATGTGTGTTGACTATACTGATCTCGATATGGCCTACCCGAATATGCATATCCCTCGCCTAACATAGACAAGTTGGTTGATAATTCTACAGGTTTCAAACTTTTCTCGTTCATGGACGCATACTCAGGGTACAACAAAATTCCCATGGCAAAAACCGACAAGCGATACACGACTTTCATGATCAAGTCGGGCAACTATTACTATAACGTAATGCTCTTCAGCCTGAAAAACGTCAGTACTACTTACCAGCGGATGATGAACAAGGTCTCTCGAGTTGAGATCAGAGACAGACTCGAGGTCTACATGGACGACATGATCGTGAAGTCATAAGAAGAAACCGACCATACATTCCACCTTAAAAGGGACTTCGACACGACAAGGAGGTGCCAGATGAGGTTCAACTCAGAGAAGTGCACCTTTGGTGTCCGAGCAGGAAAATTCCTCGGTTTCTATCTGACAGAATGAGGAATCAAAGCGAACCTCAACAAATGCAAGGGTTTCTTCGATTTTCTAACACCGAGTTCGAAAAAATCGATTCAATCCCTAAATTGGATGCTCACCTCGCTGTCTCGCTTCATGGCTAAGTCTGCCCAACACGCACTTCCATTTTCAAACTTCTACGCAAGGAGACCGCATTCGAATGGATAGAGGAGGGCGAGAAAGCCCTCCTCCATCTCAAACAAGTTCTTTCATAACACCCAGTCCTCTCGCGGCCAGAAGACGGGGAGATTTTATACTTGTACCTCGCCGTCGCAACCGAGGCGGTTCAGCGCGACTCTCATTCGCGAGACCCTCGAGGGATAAAAGCCAATTTACTTCACTAGCAAGGCCCTACAAGGCCTCGAGCTCAGGTACCTGCAAATCGAGAAGTTCTCTCTAGCCCTCATTAACGCGACGAGGAGGCTGAGACATTACTTTCTGGGCCACACGACCGTGGTGCGGGCTGACCAGCCCATAAAGAAACTACTCGACCGTCCCAACATGGTGGGCAGGATGCTCAAATGGTCGCTAGAGCTGTCCAAGTTCAACATCCAATACGAATGCAGGAAATCTCTTAAAGCACAAGCACTAGCCGATTTTGTGGCAGAGATGGCCGTGTTGGCCTCCCCGGCCAACAGACCCACAAGTGGACCATCTACGTGGATGATGCATCGAACTCGATAGGAAGCGGCGCAAACATCATTCTTGAGAGCTAAGAAGGCCTCCTAGTCGAAGTCTCCCTTGTGTTATCCTTCCTGACCTCGAACAACTAAACCGAGTACAAAGCCTTTCTCGCGGGGCTATGGTTAGCCGAGGATTTGGGCGCGAAGGAGGCGAAGATCTTCACCGACTCATAGCTGGTCGCCTCTTAAGTACGGGGAGAGTACCAAGCCAAAAATGACAATCTCATTGAGTACTTGACCCTGGTCAAAGAAAAGATGAAAAATTTTAATTCCACGGAAGTAAAACATGTTCCCCGTGAACACCACACATGGGAAGACATCTTGTCGAAGCTCATGAGCATGAAGAAGAAGAGAGGAAACAAGTCCGTCATCCAACTGGTACTATCTCAACCAAGCATCGAGAAACCTGCTGCGACCATCGACCTGAACGCCATCGGTGACAACGACTGCTAGATGACCCCGGTGTACACATACCTCACCATGATAGAACTACCCTCCAACTCGAAAGAGGATAGCA
Source organism: Lathyrus sativus (assembly GCA_963859935.3). Classification (NCBI taxonomy): domain Eukaryota; kingdom Viridiplantae; phylum Streptophyta; class Magnoliopsida; order Fabales; family Fabaceae; genus Lathyrus; species Lathyrus sativus. The sequence goes on from OZ012741.1 coordinate 368,920,791, forward strand.
TAGTCAGACACAGAGTCTTCTCTTACGTCTTGATTGAGGATAAATTATACAGCCAAGGATTGTCCATCCCTCTTCTCAAGTGTGTCGAGGAGACCAATGTCCCCCACATGCATAGGGAGATATGACCGGAAAAATAGCAAGTGTACTATTTTACCAATGTAGTAATATAAGGGAATTTTCCCGAATATCGATCTCAAGAATTACGTAAGAATATAAGTTTTAAATTAAATTCAATTAAACAAAAAGTACTCGGGGGTTGAGGATTGTTTTGTAAAATTATAAGGCACTTTTGATCACTTTCCCTCACATGTACAAAATTTGATCGAGACTTTTTCGAGGCACCTTTATTATTTTTCTCTCGCGCATTGGCGTTTATTAGTCCACTTTGGGATGACTATAGAGATTCAACCGCCTTTAGGCTAAGTAACCGGGCGAGGGTTACCCAACTTAAAAGGACTAGTTATCTTTACCGTCATTATTCATCATTTTTTTGGTGCCATAAGTCATTCTCTCAATCAACTTTATAAATATAATTCTTTTTAACCATGTCTGACCATCACTATGAATTAATTAGGTAGTACTTCTCAAATCAAAGTATTATGGCACAAGTCTACATGTTGGAGTCGTTTCCTTACTCCGGGGAATCTAGGGTGTTCAGGTTATACCTCAATTTCCAAAATTTTCCAAATTTAAACCTAGTTTTAACCCCTATTTCCTCAAACTCTATATACTTTCCTGACTACCTCACGCATCACAGTATTCACAAGAAAATTTTTTACGGTCCTCATTTAGGAAGAGTTCAAAGCGATTTTTAAACAAAAGCACACAAACACAATTAAAAAGTACTTAAAACGAAAACTCAAGAACAATAAATCCTCCACCAAACTTGAACAAAACATTGACCTCAATGTTTTAGAACAAGAGAGAAAGAGACGTAACTCACATAGATCCTTACTGAGAAGTCGGAGGATAATGCAACACTCATTTGCTACATCCTAGCTTGCACCTGTAAGGTCTCGTTTATTACCCACAAACAAAACAAAATAACAATAAAAAGAAAATGCTCAATCATTAAAAAAATGGGTTTCCTCCCACGCAATGCTTCGTTTAACGTTGCATGGCTCGACGATTCACTCCCATTGTTATAGGGGGTATTTCAGCTTCCACACTTTGTTGCTTGACCTTTCCGCAACAGAGGACCGGTCATGATCAGAGATAAGAGCAACTTTGTGTATCAAATCACGTCCAACTTTTCTATTCTTGACTCCTCGAATGAATTTTGGAGTCTCGCTATGTGCTCTAGATGACTAGGATATTGCAACCTGATAGATTACACCAGAGACTTTTTTCAAGAAGTGGTTTTAAACTTTTTCCTTTTTCCACTGTTTTGATCATTCCAACTGAAGGTTGGCTATTTTCTTCTTTACCTCGCTTCTTGATGTCCAACACTTTTAAAGTTATTTCCTCATCAAATTATTTCAAGGTTAGAGTACCTGTTTCATATCAACATTGCACCGACTAGTAAGCAAGAATGGTCGGCCAAGTATGATGGGAGTCTCTTCATCTTCTGGGATATCCACAATCTCAAAATCAAATAGGAAGGTAAAGTTATCAATCATCACCAGTACATCCTCTGCTAGCCCATATGACCTCTTAGTCGTGTGGTCGACAAACTTCATGTTTGTTCCCGTATAGCTCACTTTTCCAATACCCAACTTTTTGAAAATAGATAAAGGCATGAGACTCACACTAGCACCTGAGTCAATAAGGACCTTCTTGAAAGTTCTATCTTTTATAGTACAGGGGATTGCTACAGGTCCAAGGTCTTTCCGCTTGATGAGGATTCTCCTTCCTAGTGATATTTCACCACACTACTCAGTTGAAATTTTCGGCTCCTCACACATTGTTCTCTTTTTCCCCCATTACCTCTTTCAAGAATTTCTTTTACAAAGGCATTTGCTCGAGTGCTTCAACGAACGACATATTGATCTCTAACTTTTTGAACATTGTGCTAAAATTTTCAAAGTCTTTTTCCTTCTGATCCTTCTTGGTAACTCTCGGAGGGTAAGGTAGCTTGATTTTTGGTTTAACTTCCTCTTTCTTTTTCTCTTCAGTTGACTTCACATATGTGGTAAGGATCTTTCCGACTCTTTCTTGTTTTCTCTCACTTCAAGCTCAACCTCTATACACTAATAATCATTTGTTTCTCTTTCTTCCTTTTCTTCCACGACTCCCTGACTTCTTGTTGTGACATCATTAACATTCTCATGATTTTTTGGATTCGGTACTATCGCGCTCGGGAAGGTTCCTTGAGTTTGTGTGGAGAGTTATTGTGCTATTTGTCCCATCTGAACCTCAAGATTTTTTATAGAAGCCGTGGTGTTCCTCTGGTTATTCCGTGTGTCTTCTTGGAATTGAATATTGTGAGCTGCCATCTTTTCAATAGTTATTTCCCATTCTGCTTTCTGAGGAGCCTGTTGTTGCTGTTGATATTGAGGTTGATTCTGATCTTTCTAGAAGTTAGGATGATTCTTCCACCCTGGATTATAAGTCTGAGAATAGGGATTATTCTACTTCAGATATTTTATCTCTTCAATTTGTTTAGCAGTTGCAACATAATGTGCAGTAAAATAGGATCCACTACAAATCTCACAACTCACGGCTTGGACAGGTTAAACTTGAGCAACAGTCTAAGTACTTACATTCATTTCTTTAAGCCTTCTTTCTACTTCAGTTGTGATTTGATCTTCCATTTTCACAACTTGATTAGCCAACTTCAAGTCAAATTTTCCTTCAGGTTTACTCACACTATGGTCATATAATTCTAAATGCTCATTTGCAGCAATGACTTCAATGATCTTCTTTATACCAGTGGTTGTTGTAAAGTTTGATGAGCCACCAACTGCCGTATCAATTAATTGCTTAGTCTTCATCTTGAGACCATTCACAAACATATGCATTTTTTCAGTTTGATCCATGTTATAAGTAAGACATGCAACCAATAACCATTTGAACCTTTTATACGCATCGCCCAATGATTATCCCTCCTTCTGTTTAAAATTCATGATATCATATCTTTTACGAATATACACAGAGGTAGGAAAATACTCATTAAGAAAGGCCTTCTCCATCTCTTCCCAAGTAGCAATACTTCCTGCAGGTAACGAGTAAAACCACTCTTCAGCATATTCAGAGAGAGTGAACAAAAACATTCTTAAATTTTTTGCTTCATCGGTATGCCCATTAATCTTGAGAGTAGTGCTCATAGTTAGAAATCTTTGCAGATGTTCGTTGGCATCTTCATTACCCTTTCCGGTGAAAGGTCTCCTCTCAAGTTGGGTGATGTTGCTCAGATGCAATTGGAAATTTTCCACGTTCACCAGTTGGTTTACAATTGTTAACCTACCAGCCGATGCATTAGCTCCACCGTAATCACCAAGGAGTCTCTCTGCTGGTGGAACTCCAGCCATAGTCATAGTATCTCTATCTGAGTCTGAACCTGAATTAGAATGCTCTGAATGAACAAATACTCTTTCTTCTTCTGGTGCTAACACTGAAGGTTCTGCTTCTGAAGCTGCCAGTCTTGCTTGTTTATGCCTTGCGTGTAGAGTTCTTTCGATCTCTGCATCAAAATAAAAATTAGCTGAGGATTCTCCTCGCATAAAAATGTTAGACGTAGATTAGTAGTAACGAAACAAAAATATAATACTAATAAAAAAAACTGAAAATAAAATTTTGGTCGCAGAGCAACAAAATTTCAATTGAATTAAAATTAGACTTAAATTTTGGCAGTCCCCAACAACGGCGCCAAAACTTGATCGGAAAAATAGCAAGTGTATTATTTTGCCAATGTAGTAATAAAAGGAAATTTCCTCGAATATTGATCTCAAGGACTGCGTAGGAATATAAGTTTTAAATTCAATTCAATTAAACAAAAAGTACTTGGGGTTGAGGATTGTTTTGTGAAATTATAAAATAATTGCATAAAAATAAAGAAAGTATTTAAGTGGTTTAGAAAATATATGAGTAGATTATGCTAGAGATGGTGTGTGATATGAATTAGTAACAACTATGAGTTACACTACAACAACTTATTGTAACTAACTAATTACCAATTCTTTAGAATGTTTACTCCTAAGTCCTTAGTGAGAAAACCTTTAATCATCCGCCCTAATTCCTATGTCCATAGAGAATTACAAATGAAATTAAGCACTCAATTATCAAGAATATTCTGGTTCCTATAGGGTATCCCTAGTCATAGGTGATATCTACTATAGAATGACCCAAAGAAAAGCATTAAAACCGACGGTCCAGCCTAATCGTTAATCGAAAATCAAACCCTGTTTGTCTGATAGGGTAAGCATTAAGAACAACTAGAGATCAAATCAATTATGAAAAACAAAGAGATTGTTATTGCAATACTAATATCAGAGTCATTATAGATTCAAATCAGCGACAACCCCTAGCATTGGGGGAGGGGGTTTAGCTACTCATAATTTTCAAAGAAAATACAAAGTAAAAATTAGACATTACAAGATAATATGATTACTTTGATCTTCAATTGTTTCCACTCATGAAAATCTTCAGTTCCCCAATCACCTTGATCTCTCCAATCTTGATAGTGTAATTCTTCTCCCATGAAAAAAATTCCCTTTTTTCGTTCTCAAAAAGCATCTAAAATACTCCCAGGTCCAACAGAGCAGTAGAGAAATGCCCAAAATACCCTCATGAGTCACACAAGTCAAAAATCCAAAAAAATTAGAAGATGAAGTGCTTCAGCCAACACGGGCCGTGTCAGCTGACACGGGCGACCGTGTTGGCCCCCTGGCTGCCTGATAAAAACTCTGCATGCTCAAGACTTGCTGACAGGGGCCGTGTCAGGTGACACGGGCACCCGTGTCAGCCCACTGCCTCTCTACAAAATTTCATTCTCTTGGTATCCTCATGACATGGGTCGTGTCAGGTGACACGGGTGGCCGTGTCAGACCATTGTTTTCCTTCCAAAAACTCTTTCGAATTTCTGTAATTTTTCTTGGTTTTTGCTCTTATTCTTCCTGATTGCTCACCTAAACCTAAAAACAATGGAAATACAAAACCAACGCATAAAATGCGATAAAAGGATATAAAACGCAACTAAACATATAAGAACATTAACTAAAACTAACGGTTAAATAACGTATAAAAACCACTGATCAAACTCCCCCAAACTTAAACCTTTGCTTGACCTCAAGCAACAAGCTTGCATAAAGATTTTTCAGATCAAACGGTAAACATCAAATAAAAGACTTGTGAAGGTAAGGTGTGTCAATACTCATACATGAGCTTTTGTTTCGATCGACTAAAACTAGTTCTCTTGGTAATTGTCTGTTAATGAAGGTATTACATAAACACATATCGAGGTAAAACAACATACCTAAATCCCCCTTTCGGTCACCTCTCCAACTATGCTTTGGGCTTAAGTCTTTTCTTCGATTTTCTACCCCTTTCATTCGGATAATCAGATTAAGGCACTTTTGATCACTTTCTCTCACATGTACAAAATTTGATCGAGACTTTTTCGAGGCACCTTTATTATTTTTCTCTCACGCATTGGCGTTTATTAGTCCACTTTGGGATGACTATAGAGATTCAACCGCCGTTAGGCTAAGTAACCGGGCGAGGGTTACCCAACTTAAAAGGAGTAGTTATCTTTACCGTCATTATTCATCATTTTTTTGGTGCCATAAGTCATTCTCTCAATCAACTTTATACATACAATTATTTTTAACCATGCCTGACCATCACTATGAATTAATCAGGTAGTACTTCTCAAATCAAATTATTATGACACAAGTCTACACGTTGGAGTAATTTCCTTACTCAGGGGAATCTAGGGTGTTCAGGTTATACCTCAATTTCCAAACTTTTCCAAATTTAAACATAGTTTTAACCCCTATTTCCTCAAACTCTATATACTTTCCTGACTACCTCACACATCACAGTATTCACAAGAAATTTTTTACGGTCCTCATTTAGGGAGAGTTCAAAGTGATTTTTAAACAAAAGCACACAAACACAATTAAAAAGTACTTAAAACGAAAACTCAAGAACAATAAATCCTCCACCAAACTTGAACTAAACATTGACCTCAATGTTTTAGAACAAGAGAGAAAGAGACGTAACTTACATAGATCCTTACTGAGAAGTCGGAGGATAATGCAACACTCATTTACTACATCCTAGCTTGCACCTGTAAGGTCTCGTTTATTACTTGCAAACAAAACAAAATAACAATAAAAAGAAAATGCTCAATCATTAAAAACATAGGTTGCCTCCCACGCAATGCTTCATTTTGTTAGAACACAGATTGGTGTTTAATTATATCTCTATGTTTTGATGATAACTCTAATGGAATTTTGTATTAAGAAAATATATACTCTAATTTTATTCAAGTGTTTTGTGTTTCAGATATTAAATTAAATATCATTATGGAAGCAAAATGCATCTGAACAGCAAGTTACGCAAAGCTCTGAAGAATCAGATGCAAGCCATCAGAATACTCTGAAGCAGAAACTGCAGAAGACTTTGAAGCAGAAGCTGCAGAAGCATCTGAAGCGTAGCTGAGGATGTTGTATGAAGAGTTTAAAGCACTGTTTCAGAAGACTCTGAATGTACTTCATGCTGCAAGTACGGAGGCTCTAATAAACAATTATGCTCTGATAAGATCACTCACGCTAAAGCACTATAGCTGCAACTCTGATAACATTGAATCTGATATGAAGAACAAGAAGCACATCAGAGGATCTGATGTTGTTTACATTTGAAAAGATGTCAGCACGTGAATAGACTTGATACTATTCTCAACGTCCTCTCCAATGGAACTATTTCTTATTTGTGATAGACACAAGGATTCAGGCAAAAGGCATTTCTCTGAACATTCTACTTGTGAGAAAGGAAAAGTCATGTGAAGACAAAAGGCTACAACTACTCTATTTTGCACAGTCTTCAAGCATTGGACTTTCAGCAATATAAAAGGGCGTTATCTTCATCTCTTCAAAACTATTGAAATACCAACGAATCACACTCTCATACAATCATTCATAGCTGAAATAGTTTTTCTTATTCGTTCTTAATCTTAAGTGTAAAAATCACAGTTTGTGATATAGCTTTTTAGAAGCATCTTAAACACTTGTTTAATGTACATTTACTTGTAAAGATTCCTTAAGAAGACCAAGTTGTGGTCAATAGTTCTTGAGAAGATTAAGACAGTTGTTCTTAGTGTTTGACACTGTAATCTGTTTGAATATAGTGGATTAAGTCCTTGAGGAGAAAGGCAAATCACTCTTGATAGGGTGGACTGGATTAGTTGAGTTCAACGAACCAGGATAAAAATCATTGTGTTTTTATTGCCATATTTATTTCTAAACCCTTATTCAACCCCCCCCCCCCCCCTTCTAAGTGTTTTCTCACCTTCAATTAGCATCAGAGCTCCGGTTCTGTTAGTGCTATCACTTCATCATGAACAGAAAAGATCCAGTTAAGAAAACTCTTGATATATTTTGGTTGATACATTATGGCTGAAGCTTCAACATCCAACAACAACAGATATGAGGACAGAGATAGAATCAGCATTAAATCCCCTATGTTTGATGGGGAGAAATTTGACTACTGGAAAGACAGGATTGAAAGTTTCTTTCTAGGATATGATGCTGACCTTTGGGATTTAGTCATTGATGGCTATGTTCACCCCACTGATGGGGATGGCAAAAAGATAGATATAAAATCTATGACTGAAGCTCAGAAGAAAGAATTCAGGAATCATCATAAAGCAAGAACCATACTACTAAATGCTATATCTCATACTGAGTATGAGAAGATTACTAACAGAGAAACAACATTTGGTATGTTTGAATCTTTGAAGATGACTCATGAAGGGAATTCTCAAGTCAAGGAGACCAAGGCTCTGGCGCTGATCCAGAAATATGAAGCCTTCAAAATGGAAGAATCAGAATCTGTAGAAGTTATGTTCTCTAGATTTCAGATTCTCACAACTGGCTTGAAAGTTTTGGATAAGGGTTACTCCACTGCAGATCATGTTAAGAAGATCATCAGGAGTTTTCCAATCAGATGGAGACCAATGGTCACTGCTCTGAATATAGCTAAGGATCTGAACAAGATCACGTTGGAGGAACTGATCAGCTCTCTGAGGAGTCATGAGATTGAACTAGAAGAAGATGAACCCCAGAAAAAAAAGGTAAGTCTGTTGCTTTAAAGTCTAACAAATCTGTCAAAGCTTTGCAGGTGTTAGAAGAAAGTTCTGAAGAATCTTCTTCTGAAGAAGAAGATGCATTGTCCCTGCTGTCCAGAAGAATCAACAAACTTTGGAAGCATAAACAGAAGAAGTTTAAGAACTTCAAGAAACCAGATCAACGTAAAGAGTCTTCAGGACACAGAAGATCTGGAAAGAAAGAGGTTATCTGCTATGAATGCAAGGAACCTGGACACTACAAAAATGAATGCCCAAAGCTTCAGAAGGAGAAGCCAAGAAGGAAGCCTGATCATAAAAAGAAAGTTCTGATGGCAACCTGGGATGATTCAGATGCATCTGAATTTTCATCAGACTCAAATGAAGAATGTGCAAACATGGCACTCATGGCTGACATAGAAGACCATGCAGAATCATCTGGATCAGAATCAGAATCAGATTCAGAGGAGGTATTTTCTGAACTTTCTAGAGCAGAGCTTATTGAGAGTTTATCAGAAATGTTAGAAAACTATAGTAAGATTAAGCTCAAGTACAAGAAGCTTGAAATCAATCTTGTATCTGAGAATGATCTTCTGAAATCAGAAGTTGCTGAGCTCAAAGCAAACAATTTGAAAATTAAAAATAAATTAGAAAGAGCTCAACAAGATTCTGAAGTTGAAACTAAGTCAAAATCTAAAAACATTTTAGAAGAATATGACTATAGTTTTCAGAGATTATTGGGAAGAAGCCTAGAGAGAAGCAAGATGGCTTCAATGATCTATGGTGTAAGCAGAAATAACAGGAAGGGTATTGGATATGAATCTTCTTTTGAGAAAGATTTAAATCCAACATCTGTTGATAAACTTATCATTAAGCATACTCCTCTGTATTCTACTTTTAAGTTTGGTCATATTAATGATATTAAACACACTCGTTCTGGTCAGAACATTCCTGTGTTTAAACCTAAAGTTAGTCAGAACAAACCTGCTGTCAGAAGACAGAAGTTCAGACAAAACTTTAAGGCAACTAACCCTAAAGGACCCAAAAAGATCTGGGTACCTAAAGACAAAATAATATCTGTTGCAGACATCTTTAGCAGCAAAGTCAAAACACCAATCTTGGTACCTGGACTCTGGCTGCTTGCGTCACATGACGGGAGAAAGTTCTATGTTCCAAAGCCTGGAGCTTAGATCTGGACGACACGTCAAATTTGGAGGGAATTAGAGAGGCAAGATAGTTGGCTTTGGAACTATTGGCAATGGTAATCTTCCTTCCATTTCTAATGTCTTACTAGTTGAAGGATTAACACATAACTTATTGTCCATAAGTCAACTAAGTGACAATGGTTATGGCATAATCTTCAATAAAAAATGTTGCAAGGCTGTCAGTCAAAAGGATGGCTCAATCCTATTTAATGGAAAGAGGAAGAACAACATTTATAAAATCAATCTTTCAGAACTTAAGGTTCAGAACGTAAAATGTCTTCTGTCTGTTAATGATGAGCAATGGGTCTGGCACAGAAGATTGGGGCATATTAGTATGAGACGTATATCTCAGATTAATAAACTCAATCTGGTTAGAGGACTTCCTCAGTTGAAGTTCAACTCATATGCTCTTTGTGAAGCATGTCAAAAAGGAAAATTTTCAAAATCTTCTTTTAAAACTAAAAATGTTGTTTCAACCTCAAGACCATTAGAATTACTTCATATTGATCTGTTTGGACCAGTGAAAATTGCATCCATCAGAGGCAAGAAGTATGGATTAGTCATTGTTGATGACTACAGCAGATGGACGTGGGTGAAATTCCTAAAACACAAGGATACATTCTGTGTTCTTTGACTTCTGCAAACAAGTCCAGAATGAAAAAGATTTTAAAATTGTTAAAGTCAGAAGTGATCATAGTGGAGAATTTGAAAACAAATATTTTGAAAAATATTTTAATGAAAATGGCATTGCTCATGATTTCTCCTGCCCTAGAACTCCTCAACAGAATGGAGTTGTAGAGAGGAAAAATAGAACATTGTAAGAAATGGCCAGAACCATGATCAACGAGACTAATCTGGCAAAGCACTTTTGGGCAGAAGCAATAAACACATCTTGTTATATTTAGAACAAAGTGTTTGTAAGACCTCTTCTGGAGAAGACTCCCTGTGAATTGTGGAGGAACAGAAAGCCCAACATTTCTTATTTCCATCCTTTTGGATGTGTATGTTTTATGTTAAACACTAAAGAGAATTTGAACAAGTTTAATTCTAAAGCACACAAGTGTTTCATGCTTGGGTATTCTGAACGCTCTAAAGGCTATAGAGTATACAATACTGAGACACAGATTGTGGAGGAATCTATACATGTTAGATTTGATGATAAGCTTGGCAATCAAAAGCCAAAGCAGTTTTATAATTCTGCAGATAGAGAAGTCATTCTCACAGACTCTGAAGTCTCAGAGGCAGAAAAGGCTCAAGTGAAAGAACCAGAAGCAACGCCAGATGCAACTCCATTGGCTGCTCAGATGAACAATTTGAATATTTCTGAAGAACCAAATGTTAAGGGATCATCATCCAGAATTAAGGCTTCTCACCCAGAGGATGTGATTATTGGAAAGAAGGATGACCCTATTAGAACAAGGTCTTTCCTCAGATCATCTGCAACATCACTTTTGGGTTGGTGTCTGTCATTGAACCAACTTCTGTTGATGAAGCTCTGAATGATAATAAGTGGATACTTGCTATGCAAGAAGAGCTAAATCAATTCATTAGAAATGGCGTTTGGGATCTGGTACCAAGACCAAAAGGATTCAATATCATTGGAACCAAATGGGTCTTTAGAAACAAATTGAAGGAGCAAGGAGAAGTTGTAAGAAACAAAGCAAGGCTAGTTGCTCAAGGGTATAGTCAGCAAGAAGGAATTGACTACACAGAGACTTATGCTCCTGTGGCCAGGTTAGAGTCTATTCGTCTACTCATTTCTTTTGCTGCATAAAATAACATCACTCTTTATCAGATGGATGTTAAGAGTGCCTTCTTAAATGGTATTATAGAAGAGGAAGTTTATGTTCACCAACCTCCTGGCTTTGAAAATGATAAATTCCAGAACATGTTTTCAAACTTAAAAAATCACTCTATGGCTTAAAACAAGCTCCTAGAGCTTGGTATGAAAGGCTGAGTAATTTTCTTTTGGAAAATAATTTTATCAGAGGCAAAGTGGACACAACTCTCTTCTGTAAATCATTTAAGAAAGATTTGTTAATTTGTCAAATTTATGTAGATGGTATTATATTTGGATCTACCAATGTTACACTAGGAAAGGAGTTTGCTCTTTCTATGCAGGCTGAATTTGAGATGAGCATGATGGGAGAACTCAGATTCTTCCTGAGAATCCAAGTCAATCAAACTCCAGAAGGCACCTACATACATCAGACTAAGTATGTGAATGAGCTTCTGAGAAGTTTAATATGACTGAAAGCAAATCAGCAAAGACTCTAATGCATCCTACAAGCACTCTTAGTAAGGAAGAGGTTAGTAAGAAAGTAGATCAGAAACTCTACAGAGGTATGATTGGATCTCTTCTGTATTTGACTACTTCTAGACCTGATATTCTATTCAGTGTTTGTCTGTGTGCAAGATTCCAATCATATCCTAGAGAATCTCACTTAACAGCTGTTAAGAGGATTCTAAGGTATCTTAAAGGTACTACTAATGTGGGTTTGTGTTACAGAAGATCTGATGATTATAAATTAGTTGGATTATGTGATGTTGATTACGTGGAGACAGAGTTGAAAGAAAAAGTACTTCTGGAAGCTGCCAGTTTCTTGGAAGTCATCTGATCTCTTGGTTCAGCAAGAAGCAACCCACCATTGCGCTTTCAACAACAGAAGCAGAATACATCGCTGCTGCTGGTTGTAGCACTCAGATGCTCTGGATGAAGAGTCATCTAGAAGACTATCAGATCCATGAGAGTAACATTTCAATCTTCTGTGATAATACTTTTGCTATATGTTTGTCTAAAAATCCTATTTTGCATTCTAAGGCAAAACATATAGAGATAAAACATCACTTCATCAGAGACTATGTTCAGAAGGGAGTTATCAGCTTAAACTTTGTTGATACAGATCATCAGTGGGCTGATATTTTTACAAAACCCCTTGCTGAAGATAGATTCAAATTTATTCTAAAAAATATAAGTATGGATTTCTGTCCAGAATAAAATGTTTATCAGAAAAAAAAATTCTCAGATGAAAATGTTCTGACTCTGAAGTATTTCATCTATTCATTTATTATTTATTATTTTATTCTTTGCGTGCAAATCTGAACTAACAAACCTCAGAGGATCTGAATGTTGGCTAACATTTCATTTCTCAAAGAAGTTTCAGAAGCACATGCAAGCAAACACGTGTCACTCTGAATCTGAAAAGGTGGAGTGCACAATACTGAATTGACGTTTGAGGTACTGTTTTTGAATATTGAGTTTCTCGTTTTCCCCCCTAATTGTCAGAATCATTAACTCTTTGAAATGATTATATTCTTTTCATTAAATGCTAAGTGGTAAGCGTGCTGAACGTGTGACTCTTGTGTGCCCTAATTTCTTCTATAAATGCCACAACTTTACATATTTCACACTTTTCACTCTCACGAACACCTTGTATGCATTTCTTCTTGTTTCATTGTTTCCATCTCTCTCCCAAACCCAAACATCTCAGAAACCCTAAATCGTCAAGATCAACAATGGCAAATTCTTCAACAATGGCAACATCTTCATCAACATCTCAACAGCTCCAATCCACTATGGCTGCTATTTCCTCAGCAAATATGGATATTGTTGCTTTCAAGGAACCAGTGAGAACCCTACTTACTCCATTTGATAAGCTTGAAGTGTTATGTGAATCTATCGTGGATTTTGAATCCATTGCTGAAAATGGGTATGACCTTCGTCCAGTTATTGATGCTCAATGTTGGACAAAGTTCTTTGACAGACTGATGGGTCTAGTGTATCCTTCCTTGGTGAAAGAGTTTTGGATCCATGTAATCACTTACCCCAAGTTAATTGTATCTTCTGTTATGGGAAAAGATATAATCATCACTGAAGAACTGATAAGGAAACTCATTGGGTATGAAGAAACAGATGGAGTTACCAATCTGCCAGCTGGGTGAATTGATATGTCAGATGTTTATGATGAAGTTTGTACTTCTGGTGAAATCTCCAACAAAGTAAAGGATTTGAAGCCAGTTTACAGGATCTGGGCTAAGATTTTCATGGGATGCATTCATCATAGAAAATCTTTTAATTCTCCAGACTACGTCAACACTGATCAGCTATACTTTATGTATTGTCTGAGTAAAAAACTAAAGTGGATCTGCCACATATTCTTTTCTCTCATCTGATGAGCCACATCAAGATGTCAAGAGAAAGTTTTAAGACAAAGCACCATAAAATCAGAAATTGAATACCAATGGGAAGATTGATATCAGACATTTTGACAAAGAATCAATTGGTTGCTCACTTGACAGAAGCTGGATTAACAGAGGATCTTGCTTACTTAGTTGGAAAGCCTTTAAATGGGAAAAGTCTGTAAAGAATGAAAGTGGTTGAAGAACTTTCATCCAAACCTGCTAAGCTCAATGTAGAAGCAGTGAGTCAGAGGAGAGTTCCTTTGGATGACTATCCTATTTTCTCTGCTGAAGAACCAAGGCATGCTATTCTTGAGTACGTTCAGTTGTGCAAGGCAGAAGGAATTCCAGTTTCTGCTGATCTAATTAAAAGGGCTAGAGAACCTGGACCAAAATTTTATGAGGAGAATATGAAGAAGAAAAGACAGTTAGAAGCAGAAGAAGCTGCTAGTCAGAAGAAACAGAAAACTATTGAAGAACCACAGAAGAAGGAGAACAGAAAGGCTTCTGGAGAAGCATCATCTGTGAAAATCAAGCGTGTCAAGAAAATAGGTACTAACTCATCTTTACCTATTATTTCTGAAATTGCAATAGAATCATCAACAGTTAGCTCTATTCCTGAACCCCCTCCTTCTCAAACTCAAACCATGTCTGTACCTTCTCAATCATCTGTACAACCACCTAAATCATTTGAACCCATTACATCTGATCAACCTGAACAACCAAAAGTCTCTGAACCACAAATTTAACATGAATCAGTTCCCACTGAACCAATACCTTCTACACTCCCAGAATCCACACCAACAGACCACAACATACATCTGAACTTCCCCCACCCGAACCAACACCAGCAGAACCAACACCACAAGAACCAGAACAACAACAACAACAACCATAACCAGAACAATTCATTCCTTATATTCCTTAACAAGATCCTATCCAACCATCTGAATCCAATATTTTTGATTCAGATATTCTGGACATCCAACCCCTAACAACTTTGTTTGACATTTCTTCCACATCCTGTCATTCATCTAAATCATCTAATTCATCTGAATCTGACTTACCACCAGAAATAAACTCACCACCCTCTCTCCGTGGCTATGAACCTAGATCATCTGAGTTCATATCCTTTGCTTCTTTCAAACCTCATCCCTCTGATCCCCTTCCATCTGGTCTAAAACTCAAAAACTTTTATACCAGAATAGAACCATCTAAATCTACCATTCCACATAAACCTAATTCTTCAACTATCCTTCCCTCTGTACTTCAAGGCTACCTAAAACAAATACTAGATATCATTCCATCAGAACCTCTACACTCTAAAAACTTTGTTTTTATCCCTTACACTTCTACACCATTTGATGTCACTTCTTCTGCATCAAATTTCAAATAGTTCTTATTCCCCACATCATCTTCATCCAGATTCCAAGCTTTCACTTCATCATCTGAACACCCTTCATTTCCTTCTTATCCTCGTCCTCTGTTCATTATCCCAACCTTTACAATACCAACTCCACCAGAACAACCCAAACCATCACCTCTGGAAGCCTACCTTAAACCTAAATCTAGGCTGAATGTTGATGTTTTATTCGCTAATTTTAAGAAAGAAATAAGGATGAGTTTGGACTCTGTTAAGGAGGAATGTCTCTCAAGCATTAATCCAGAAGCTTCTGAAGAATGCTGGAATAAGTTCATTGCCAGATTCAACTCTGTAGCTTCTAATCTGAAGACCATTTGCTCTGATGACGCAAAGGTCAGATTTGCTGAAGTTATCAGACAAACACTATGGAATGTGAACATATCTCTTACATTGCTTCTTGAGGATGCACCTTCAACTTCTAGAGTTACTGCTTCTTCTGAGACTCTTAAAGAATTTGCTCCTGAAGTCACTCTGGAAGCCAATCCATTGGCTCTGATGATTGTAGACCAACCATCTGCACCTGTGCCTCCAGAATCTACATCTGCAATGGTCATTGACTCTGCTCCTGCATCTGACTCTGCTCCTTCTACTTCGTCTGAGGTTAAGAAATAGCATCCAGACCTAGAAGACAAGATTGTTGTGCTGGAAGCTGGTCAATCTGAAATTAAGTCTTGGATGGCAAAACAAGATGAGAAGACAGACAACATACAGAAATGGATGGCTAAGCAAGAGGAATCTACTTCTGAGATGACCCACATCCTTAAGCTTCTTGCATCATGCTTATCTTAGTTCTTATGTTTGTGCACTTTTGTTGCACCCCAAAATTTGACCAACATTTCTTCACCTAGCTTATGTTTCATTTCATTCACATTAGAATTATCATTTGCATTTCATTGACATGTGTGCAGGAGATCAAGAGGTATGATTACCAATCAAGAGCTACACAAGATTATGAAGCTAGCTAAGAAGGTTATTCAGATGTTCAAGGGTTGATATCCTTGTCAGAGAAATTAAAAGATCCTCAGAGAGAGTGATTGAAACCAAGAGTGTGTGTCTCTTAACTTGAAAGTTGTGGAAAGCTATCAGATGATTCTGAGGCCATGAGGATGGACTTGAGGTCTTGAGAGAGCTCATGAGAAGTTTTGAAGATCACTTTGAGGCCTAGACAGGTCATTGTGCAAGATTAAGAAGACTCAGCCATGAGTGATGCAATTAGGGTTTGACTGGGTCAACCCTAAGTCAACTGATGATTTGAAGAAGGTTGAGACTTAATTCAAGAGCCATGTGATCATGGATTGATGCATTAAGATGTTTTAAGGATGATTCCAAGGTTAACTCATCATGATTGAAGAGTTTGAGAAGTTTCAAGGTAGGGTTTCCAAGGCTTGACAGTGTAAAATCCCCTAGTTTGACCCCTATCTTCAAGGCAATGTAGCTCAAGATGTGAGTGTCACCTCATCATGCCCCCAACATTATTGTTTTAGAGCATGATCTTAGCTTTAATTTTAGTACTAGAAGTCGTTGATAGGATTTTTAGAACTCAAGTCATGGCTTTGACAAGTTACAAGTCATCTGAGGCATGTGAATTTGGAGGTTGAAAGTTACCCAACTTGCATGACACTTTTGCCCAAGAAGGATGATTAATATGGACTTTTGGTCAACATGAATGTTGTTCCTTACTCCCTTAGCTTTACATATAGTACTAGAAGTCCTTGATAGGATTTGTAGAACTCAAGTTATGGCTTTGACAAGTCAAGGGTATTTTGGGTATTTGGACATTATAGGTCACTTATGATCATAGGTCATTTTCACCAACTTAGAGGCCTCAAATGAAATTTTGTTCAACTTGAAAGTTTCTCAAAATTGGGTTTTAACCTTGACCATGCATCAAGGAGACATTGAAATGGCTCAAGGAGAGACTTGGTTCAAAGAATTTTGAAAAAGGAAGAATTAAAGGGATTTAATGACCAAAAATTGAAATAAATCATTTTGTGTCCAAACAAGGCAAAATTATAGGTCATTTTGATTGGAAAAATAGTTTTAGAAACTTTGGCAATATTGTAATTTTGGTTTGAGGTCAAATTCATACCATTTCATGTTGTTTTGTCATGACGAAGCAACATATCAAACTCACACCATTGACTTGTAAACAAGGAAATTAATATAACCAACTAATCCAATATCTCATGAGATGATGATTGAAAGCATTTTCATGCCCAAAGGGAGCAAATACACGATTTTGGGCACATGGTATTTTGAAGGAGAAAGTGAAATTGAAAATATCATTTTGGAAGGTTACAGAACTTTCTAGATGATTCTAATGAGTTCTATATAAGCATTAGAGTGTGTTCAGCCATTTTTTTGGAAAAGATTGAGCCCTGAAGCAGAGAGTGAGGTTGAAGTTTCACAACTGCAAGTTGGAATCGGTTTCTGAGTTCAAGGCAAAATCAAGGAAAAGTGAGGGTTGCATTAGCTTCAGAAGGTGATTTAGAGTGAATCTGCACCATCTTGAAGGTTGAATCGAGCAAGAAGTGCATCTGTTACAAGCTCAAACACAAGTTTTAACTTCTTGAAATTTCTCTCTAATTATGTGTTTTCAGTGAACTAGAAGCATGTGGTTAGGTCCCTCTATTGACATAGATGGATTTAGGATGATCAATTGCAACTGTAGAGACAATTTAGGTGGAAGTTCATTTTCGGTTGAGATTGTTATTTCAAGATTCAGGCGTTTTGAGGATGAATTAATGGCATGGTTGAATTGCTTGTGAAATTTTGAGCAAGTTTCGTTCAGACATCGTGGCAAATGGTTGAGTGTAGACGAACTTAGGGTTATACAAAGGTGGCCGGAAAAGCCACCGGCGACGTCTGGTTCGCGCGCAGGTTTCAGGTTTGAAATGAGGAAGATGAAATCCTCACCCTCCATTCATGTGGAAAGTTGGACTCAGTCCATGGATCCAAGCGCTCTTGATGAGCCACGTACCCTTTCCCACCCAACGCTGCGTTTTGATAAGTGCCTGGTTAGCTTCATTGTGTATACCAAGAGGGAACGGGTTCGAAACTGGGTGTGTTTGCATTTCTTTTTCAGTTTGATAATTGAAGTTGAGATAGGCGTGTGGGCTTTGGACTGAGCTTCTATTCACACCCCTTTCTGGGCCCAATCCAGGAATTGAACTGCAATGATTTGCTATTTGTCACGCGCCTTTTATCATTTTCTTATTATTTCTTTTATTTTTATCATTTCATATGGTTTAGAGAATAATTCATGAAAAATAGGAAAATAATCCAAATTGATCCAAGTTTTTTCCCCCTGACTCATGAGTGAGTCTAGAATTTTAAGAAATAAAAATATTAGGAATTCATGCATTTTTGATTTTATGTGCATTTTTTACATTTTAAATGATATTAAAATCATTATGGTTGATACCTTGTTTTGCTGAATTTTGTGTAATCAATTGGTGATGATTCTTGAGCTAATTTTTTGTGTGTAGCTATTTTAGATATGCATGCTCCTCTAGTAATTTTCTCACATTTTTGTGATTAAATTAGGTAGTGATTTTAGGTTGAAACTTTAGGTGCTCTAGTTTTAGGGTTTAAGCTTAGTACCTTGTGATTTAGGACTTATTTTTAGGACTTTGTGGATGATTTAACCCCTGGATTTTGTATGGTAGATTCATGATTGAATTAGGTTCCCATAGTTATTTTTGTAGGATTTTACAATTGGTTTTAGTATTTTAGTTAGGATTAACTTTAGTACTAGGTTTTAGGTGATCCTAACTTGTTAATTCAACTAGAATGACTTCTTTAGTTCCCTTAGATTAGGGTTTTGATTCTCTTGCTCTTGGAGCATGATGAAGACATGTGTGGGCTGCTGAGGAATGCGTGAAGAAGCTTGGATGTGAAGATTCCCCTTCTTTTGGTGTAGTTTTGTTTAGGTGTTAAGATTAGGGTTTGTAAGTAGAGCTTCTAGATAGATTCTCTTCTTTCATAAACATGGAAGGTGTTGATCACTTCCATTCTTCCCTATGATGTAAGGTCCCCTTGTGAAGGCCTCATCCCTCCTTTGGTAGGATGTGTGGCTCTTCACAAGTTGGTAGAACCTTTGGGGGTTCCTTTCTCTGATGATGGAGTGCTTAGTGGTGACCTTTGATCTTCACTCTGCTGTCCACTATCCAAACCTTGCTCTTGTTAGATGAATATTTCTCCCTTGCTAGAGGATGGAGTTCCTTGCTAGAAGATGGAAGATGCTATAAGTTGATACTTCTCTGTATTTGAAGACTGCCATTGGAGCTGAGGCTTGAAGACCAAGAAGAACAAGTTGACACTTGTGAAGAAAAACAAGTTGACACTTGTGAAGAAGATCAAGTTGAAATTTAATGAAGAGCTGAAGCTTGAAGTTGGAGAACAAGTTGATACTTGAGATTGATGTGTTGAAAGCTTGAAGAGGCAAGTTGATACTTGCTATTGAAGATGATAGCCTTGAAGAGCAGTTACAGACTGAGGACTGAACTGCTGTCAGAGGAGATTGGTTTGCTGTGAAGCTGGGGAAGCTGTTGATCTGCTTTCTTTCTTGTCTATTTTCTTTCTGTGCAACTATTGATGTGACTTGTTTGATTTAAGCTAGGAGCATGATTGCATTAGAGGTTGAGCTGCTCCCTCTGCTTGTATTTTTACTGCATGGCTTTGCTTGCTGGTATTCGGTAGAGTCCAGCTCCCTTGCCTATGTGGTTTGTGTTGTGCTTGATGGAATTTTATTTTATTCTTCTGTATGATTGCAGTTATTCATATCTGGCTTGAGGTCGAGACGAGCTTGTGGAGGCTGATGCCCCACACACATTTCCTCCCTCACTTGCATTGCATGCATTTTACAGTCGTTTACTATTTACTGTTTAGCTGATGCTTTATCTGTTTCTGTATACCATTGACATGATCCCCTAGGAATCTCACTTCCTTTGATAAGGAAGTGATGATTAGAACTTTAGGTTGAGACCTATGCATGATAACTTCTAGGAGTTCCCTATTTCAAACCGCAACCGTAGGATGAATCCTTGGCATGACAACATTAGGACTTGATAGTCTCCCTTTAGTTGAGCCTGTTCTCTCTTCTCATCTCAAAACAAATCAAAATACAGTAATAAAGGTTAACTGACGTCGTACGTTACAAGCCTTAAGCTATCTGAGAAAGGATTGTTGGAGAGTTTCTTTTCAACAGTCTGGATGTTTAGTATGGCACCCTTTGGGTGACATGCAACGCATTCACTCTCAGGTCATAGTCTCTAGTGCGATATTGGTTGCAAACATCCGTAAAAAACAGTTCTTTCGTAAAAGATAGAAAACAAACTTCAAACCTTTTTGCCTCGTGGGCCCATAATTCAAAGGAAGCTTTTCTGAAGAAAAGAATGTCGTTAACTCCCAGTTCTATCGCAAACGGTAACGCTTAAGTCTCCAAGGGTCGAGCTGCGTACACCAAACTGCTGGAGCTGTTTATTAACCCTACTCGATAAAACAGATGAATATGAATTCCCGTAATCCAAAATATCCCGAACTACGTAAGCTTTGATCTCTCGTACCTGTTGAGAGTACGTAGGCACAATACTGACGTATTGGCGAGCCACCTTCCCTGTAACCCGTAGTTAGTCGAACTACGTTGACTCTGATTTCTCATTCTCTGATGAGAATACGTAGGCATAAAGCGCGAGGCTTTGCCGAGTCATTTTCTTTTCTTTTCAGACCAGCCTGTAGGTAGATAGTTAAACCAACCCGTCAGATAAACACAACAAGCATAGATCCCATCGAGTACGATGGACGTGAGGGGTGCTAATACCTTCCCCTTGCGTAACCGACTCCCGAACCCAGACAATGGTTGCGATGACCTTGCCTTATACCTTTTTCGTCAGGTTTTTCCGATTGTTTCCTTTCCCGTTCTGAGGGATAAATAACGAAAGGTGGCGACTCTTCTGTTTTGCCGGCACCTTATTTTCGCGGTAGCGGCAGCTGGTGACTCTGCTGGGGACTCTGATGGTTTCCTGGGGATCCAACGTCCCTTGTGCGAGTTAGTTTGGGGATCCAACATCCCCTGCGAGAGTCAATCCTAGCGCTTGTATGATTATTTGTTGGGTTGTGTTTATTTATCGCATTTTATTTCCCGTATTTTATTTTCAGTATGATATGATTATCTGTGCTGTTGTGGGAGGGGCATTCTGATGAGTGAGAAGCCATACCCAGGCTTGAGTGTACCTAGCATTAGTTGTGGAAATTAGTGGGCGCGTGCCTGCTTTGCAGGCACTAGTGTCTCATGAAATCCACGCTCAGACGAGGTTCTCCCAGTTGACTTCTTTTCCGGCCCTTTGGGCCTGAGGGGTTGTTGGTTTGGAGGATCGTCGACTCTGGGGACCGATCATTTGGGATCAGAGGATCTCATCATCAGATGTGTATTTGTTCTTGACAGAGCAGATTTATGGTCCTGTATCAGAGGTTCTTGTCATCAGATATATGTGTGTTCTTGACAGAGCAGATTTATGGTCCGATATCAGGGTTTTCTTCTCATCAGAGATATGGTTGTTCTTGACAGAGCAGTATTGTGGTTTTGTTGATACAGAACCTTCACCTCTTCAACAACACAGTCGTCTTGATCTCCTGCTGCATGATGGCATTTTGCATTGTTTTGCATACTCATTTGCATATCATTAACGTGTGTCTGTGTTGCAGGTACCGTTTCCCCCGATTCAGGTTCTCTTGCCTTCTCTTGTGCTGTTATGGGTTCTCTGAGGAAGACTGTGGCCTACAAGCTCCCCACTCCTGATGTTGTTCAGCTGTCTAGTTTGATTGCTTTAGCAGATGATTCTGTGAGAGGTGAATTCAGAAAGTCTTATGGGAAACTGCTCAGCTTGGTTCGTAAACCTTTTGTGTTTGATTTGAATGGGTTGCACGCCTTACTGCAGTTCTACAATCCTCCTTTGAGATGCTTTACTTTCCCGGACTTTATTCTCGCACCTACGCTAGAGGAGTATGCTGATTTGTTAGGTGTGCCTATCAAGAGTCAGATGCCCTTTGTTTATATGGATGTTGAGCCTAATCTGGCTAGTCTAGCTTCTTCACTTCATCTGGATGCCTCCGAGTTGGTCTTGTCTAGTTGGAACAGGGTTCCCAGTTTCTCCTTGTAGTTCTTAGTGGGAAAGGCCCAGCAGTGTGCCAAAGACGGTTGTTGGATCGTGTTCAACGCTATTCTTTCTCTTTGCATATACGGCATCATTATGTTCCCTAATATGCCTGACTTTGTAGACTTCGACGCCTTTCACATCTTTGCAGCAGGGAATCTAGTCCCTACCTTGATTGGAGATGTCTATCATTTCGTCCACTATAAAAACGAGAACAGAAGGGGCAAGAATGTCTCGTGCTATGTGCCCCTACTCTATAGATGGCTTGATAGTCACCTACCCAAGAAGGGTCCTTTTGCTTCGTCTGCAGCCACAACTGAGTGGTCTAAGCGTTTGATGAGTTTATCAATGGAGGATATTGCCTGGTTGGATAGAGATAGGTTGGGTACTGAGATTATCTTCAGCTGCAGCGGGTTTCCGAATGTGCCTTTGATAGGCAGGAAGGGCTGTATAAACTATAATCCATCTCTGCTGGTCCGACAATTTGCTTATGCTTTGAGAACTCCGCCGAAGGATGAAGAGGTGCAGGAATCTTTGTACCTCACCGGTCTTCTAGAGGGGGATATGTTATCTAAGCTTCAGCACACTTGGAATGGTATCAGTAAGCGGGGAAAACCGTTGCTGGGAAAGAGTAATAGCCAAGCCTACGCTCCATATGTGACCTGGATCAGAGCCAGAGCAAATATCATAGGGATGTCGTTTCCTCCTGCCAAGCTAGAAAGTCCTCCAGTGATTGAAGAGCCTACCACCGTGCCTATTCAGCAGTACAATCAGGTGTTGGATGAGCGAGAGGAGCTGAAGAAGGCAAATGAAGAACTGGAGAAAGAACTGGCTCAGCTCAGAAGCGAGAGAAGCGAAGTCCTTCATTCCTTCAAGAGGCAAACAGAGCTGGTAAATAAGTTGGGTACGGATTTGACTAAGCAGTTGGCTGAGCGTGAGCGCTTGGGTCGGGACTTCAAATCTGTCAACGACGTATTGGCCACTAAGAAGCAACACTTGGATGAAGCGTACCGGAGAATATCCAAGTTTAATCAGCATTGGAAGGCCACCCTAGCCAACGACAAAGAACGGGAGGATAAACTGAAGCAGCAGATCTCCAAGTTGAAAGCCCAGGTGAAGGCTAGTGAGAAGAGGTTTGATGAAGAAATCGCTCGTAGATACGCCACTGAAGGCATGCCTAACAAGGCTCTTGCTAACCTGAAGGAGCACAAACTGACATTTGAATCCAAGAAGCGGAAGTTAGAAGATTGTTTCGGCGAAGGAGCATGGGAAGACTCAGTTGAAGGTCTTCAATACACTATTATGCGGAGGGAGTTACTCGTCGAAGGGTTGCTCACTCAGCCTGATCATCCAGAAACGAGGGATCTGTTAGAAGAGTTCCGAGCCCGTGGCCGTGCTTGACTATATTTGTAATCCTTTTGTTTTAATCATTGTTGTATGTTGACCATCACCAGGCTGGTTGGTCGAGGTCATGCTATTGATTCTGCTTGTACTCAGTGACGTTGTGTACCGCCTTGATGGGCTTTCTTTGTATATATGAGATGTTATTTCCATGACTGGACTCAGACTTCTTATTATCGGCACTGGCACTCAGGCACTAGGATCGGGGGGGGGGGGGAATCTCCCTAACACACAGACACACGTTTGCATTTACATGAAGCATTTGCATAACGAGCACGTTGTCGTTTTTCTAACCCTTTGTGTATGCAGGTTGTTCCAGGATTGATCGAAGGCCAGTCCACCGCTATCCGACCAGAGCAAATCAGGCTAGAGCAATGGAGCAAGTGCAGACTGACGTTCAGGAACTCCGAGAGAGGATGGACCGCTTCATGGAGCTCATGCAAGTGGTTGCCAACGGCTAAGACCAGCTCAGAACCTTGGTCCAGCCTCTGATCTCAAGGGTAGATAGCAACGGTGTACTCCATGGTGGGAATGTTCCAACCCCTCTACCTGTTGAAACTCCTCAGAATGGCATCCCCGTGACCGGGGGGAATGGCAATGGTAACGGGAATGTGATCACTAACATGGGGCTCAATGGTAATACGACTGACGTCGGTAATGGAAATTTTGAAGCTAATGGCAATGCTGGACTGGGCAATGGCAACGCAGGTGCTGGAAATCTGTATGGGCCTCAGCCATGGTTAGAAGATCGACAAGAAGATTTGTTCTCACAGAGGAGTGTTGAAGGAGAGCTGACTGCTGAAGCACGTCTGAGGTTTAAGGCACTCGAGGACAAAATGAGGAATTTCGAGAACCTGAACACTATGGGTGTCGATATGTCTAAATTGGGATTGATTGCTAATTTCAAGGTGCCTCCTAAATTCAAGGTACCCAACTTTGAGAAGTACAAGGGCACCACCTTCCCTCGTGTCCACTTAAGGTCATACTACCGAAAGATGTCCGCTCACTCTGAAGACGAGAAATTGCTGATGCACTTCTTTCAGGATAGCTTGTCCGGGCCATCATTGGAATGGTACATGAGTTTGGAGCCTACCAGTGTGCGCACGTGGAAGGAACTTGCTGAGGCATTCGTGCACCATTACCAGTATAATAGTGACTTGGCGCCGAACCGGGTTCAGCTGCAGAACTTGTCACAGAGGAACAACGAAGGGTTCAAAGAATACGCCCAACGGTGGCGTGAATTAGCAGCTAGAGTTCAGCCGCCGATGGTTGAACGGGAGCTTGTTGAAATATTTGTAGCCACCCTCTCAGGGGTTTATTACGAAAAACTGGTCAGCGGTATGTCAGGAAGTTTCTCAGATCTCATCATCACGTGCGAGCACGTTGAAAATGGGATCAAACTGGGGAAAATTCAGGGTGATCTATCCTCATCTGGAGGAGGAAAGAAACCATATGGTGGCAAAAGGCGGGAAGGAGAGATGAGTGTCGTGTCCAACGCTCGAAGGAAAGGTAAAGGCCCTCGCCAGCAGGTGGCTAGCATAACCATCCCTGCTGTCCAGCAACCCCAGCCACAGCAGCAGCAGCCAAATCAGCAAGGGTACAGAAAGTATCAGAACAGGGCGCCCCTATCAAGTCGTCACCTTGAGACACCGCCCATGTCTTATGCTCAGCTATTACAAACTCTGCTTCAATTGCAGTTAGTCCAGAAGAGAACCCTGGCTCCCTTGATAGGGGCACCTCCGTCAGGTTATGATGCGAACGCAACATGTGAGTTTCACTCAGGGGCACTTGGCCACACGATAGAAAACTGCAAAGCCTTCAAGCACAAGGTACAAGATATGGTGGATGCTAAGATCATCAATTTCTCAGATAATGTGCCTAATGTCACAAAGAACCCTATGCCGAATCATAGGGGAGGTGGGGTGAATGCCATTATTGAAGACGAGAATTTGGATTTATTGACTGACGTCAAGGATCTGAAGACACCGCTTAGCTTCGTTAAAGCCAAGCTAATGAAAAGAGGTTTCTTTCCGGGCTGTGGAGAACTATGTATGGGTTGTGCGACTCGTCCTGATGGATGTGAATAGTTGATAAAGGGGATTCAGAGTCTGATGACCGAAGGAATCTTGCAGTTTAGCCGAAGGGCCGAAAGTAGAGCTGGAGAGGTAATGCTGAAGCAAGATGATGAGGTTGCCACCATCATCATCCCTCGTCAAACGATAACCATTTCTGCACCCAGGCCACCCACTATTACCATCACGAAGGCTGGGCCAATACCTTTTGAAAGCACCAATGTTGTTCCGTGGCACTATGGGGCAGACGTCTACTGCAACGGACATAAGTTGTACCTAGAACCATTTGGGCGATCTGTGGATAACCTAATGGGAGTCGGCGGAATCACGAGCAGCGGAAGAGTATTTGCTCCACCTGAGATCGTGGCGGACAAAGCTGATGAGACCGATAAGGGAAAGAGTAAAGTCGTTGAGGAAACCCCTCGTGGGGTAGAGAAGGACTTACTTGTAAAGGACGCTGAAGAGTTCATGAGGTTGATCAAGAAGAGTGATTACAAGATCGTTGACCATCTCCATCAAACACCCTCGAAAATTTCCATCCTAAATTTGTTGCTGTGTTCGGAGTCACATCGCAACGCGCTGTTAAAGGTTTTGAATGCCACGTATGTACCGCAGGAAATCTCGGTCAACCAGTTGGAAGGGGTCGTAGCCCACGTGAATGCTGGAAACGGGTTAGGGTTCACTGACCTGGAGCTGACGCCGAAGGGAAGGAACCACAACAGTGCTTTACACATCTCGATAGAGTGTAGGGGAACAATTATGTCTCATGTGTTGGTGGACACAGGGTCGTCGCTCAATGTTCTTCCGAAGAAGGCATTGATGAAGTTAGATACTCGAGGATTAATTTGCACACCCAGTGATCTGGTTGTGAAGGCTTTCGATGGAACCAAGCGTCGTGTCTTTGGAGAGGTAACATTGTCAATCCAGGTCGGGCCGAAAACTTTCAACACAGTCTTCTACATTATGGACATCATGCTTGCCTACAGCTGTCTCTTAGGCCGACCATGGATCCACTCTGCTGGCGCCGTGACCTCCACGTTGCACCAGAAACTCAAGTACGCTGTCGGGGGCAGCATCGTAACTGTTTGTGGCGAGGAAGACATAATGGTGAGCCATTTGTCGTCCTTCAAATATGTTGAGATGGATGGGGAAATCCACGAAACCCTATGTCAGGCGTTCGAAGCTGTTAAAGTCAAGGACGTAGCTCCAGTAATGACTGAGAAACCAGAGATGACTCTCTCTTCCTTCAAGGAAGCCCGAGTCGTTGTTCAAGCCGGATCTACCCCAGGCTGGGGGCAGATTCTGGAAATACCTAACAAACAGGATAGGTTTGGGTTAGGATACTCTCCGGCGGCTGAAGGCTCCTCTTCTCACAGCGCGTCGGGAGGTAAAGGGCCGATCCAGTTTACAAGCGGCAGGGTTATATTCGAAAGTATCAACGCAGTGTCTGATGACGGCGAAGACATCGATTGCGACCTAGATTCTTGGATCCAGCCAAGCAAACCAGGCGAGAGCCTCAACAACTGGTCCATCAGGGATACCATCCAAGTGACAGGCAAAGAGTAATGATTTACTTTCTCCAATCATTGTACAACCCTATGTCCTACCCGGGGCATAGTGGTTTTATTGTCAGGGCCTTGTTTGATTATGTACATGCATTTTACCAATAAATCAAAAGGCGTTCTTTCGCATTCAAATGTTGTGATCTCTGTTATTCCTGTTTTATATTTGTTTTGAAAAACAATAAAATGGCAATAGGGTTTGTGCTAACCTGCATATCCTTGTTTTAAGCTTAACCCTTGTTATTGCAGGATCCACATAGCAGATGACATCGACTCTGGACCTTCTACGACTCACTTCGACTTTGATTGCTCCATTTATCAAGCCGAAGAAGAGATTGATGAAGACGAAGACCTTCCCAAAGAGTTGGTCCGCTTGTTGAAACAAGAAGAGAAAGTTATTCTTCCTCACGAGGAAGAGATTGAGATTGTGAATTTGGGTTCTGAAGAACTTGTCAGGAACGTCAGGATAGGGACTGCATTGCAGAGTGATGTCAAGCAGAGATTGGTCGAGATGCTGAGAGAGTATAGTGACATCTTTGCTTGGTCATACGAAGATATGCCCGGACTTGACACTGACATCATGGTCCATCACTTGCCACTGCGAGAAGATTGTCCTCCCGTTAAGCAGAAGCTTAGAAGGACACGACCAGATATGGCCGTTAAGATCAAAGAAGAAGTGCAAAAGCAGCTTGATGCTGGCTTCTTAGCAGTCACTACTTACCCTCCGTGGGTCGCCAACATAGTGCATGTACCGAAGAAGGATGGTAAGGTGCGAATGTGCGTCGATTATCGGGATTTGAATAGGACGATCCCTAAAGATGATTTCCCGCTCCCTCATATTGATGTGTTGGTCGACAATACATCTCAGTTCTCCGTGTTTTCGTTCATGGATAGCTTCTCCGGCTACAATCAGATCAAGATGGCGCCGGAGGACATGGAGAAAACTAAGTTTATTACACCTTGGGGAATGTTCTGCTACAAGGTAATGCCTTTCGGTCTAAAGAACGCAGGGGCCACTTACCAACGAGCAATGGTTACTTTGTTTCATGACATGATTCATCATGAGATTGAAGTCTATGTTGATGACATGATTGCGAAGTCCCAAACAGAGGAGGGACATTTGGTCAATTTGCTGAAGCTTTTTGAGAGGCTTAGGAAGTTCAGGTTGAGGCTGAATCCTAACAAGTGTACTTTCGGAGTACGGTCTAGAAAACTACTGGGGTTTATTGTGAGTGAAAGAGGCATCGAGGTTGATCCTGCGAAGATTAAAGCAATACAAGAAATGCCTGCGCCAAAAATAGAAAAAGAAGTTTGTGGTTTCCTGGGCAGAATAAACTACATTGCAAGGTTTATCTCTCAGCTCACGGCCACGTGTGAACCGATGTTCAAACTGCTAAAGAAATATCATGCGATTATCTGGAACGAGGATTGCCATAAGGCATTTGATAAGATAAAGCAGTATCTACAGGAACCTCCGATCTTGATACCTCCAGTGGCCGGAAGACCCTTAATCATGTACTAGACAGTTCTTGAGAATAGTATGGGGTGTGTTCTCGGTCAGCACGACGAGACGGGCAGAAAGGAGCATGCCATTTACTATTTGAGTAAAAAGTTCACAGACTGTGAATCTCGTTACTCGATGCTGGAGAAAACGTGTTGTGCACTAGCCTGGGCTGCCAAACGTTTACGACAGTACATGCTCAATCACACGACCATGCTAATTTCGAAGATGGATCCGATCAAGTACGTCTTCGAGAAGCAAGCGCTTTCGGGCAGGATTTCCAGATGGCAAATGGTGTTGACAGAATATGACATTCAGTATGTTTCCCAGAAGGTCATCAAGGGCAGTGTATTGTCTGAATATCTTGCCGAGCAGTCGATCGAAGATTATCAGCCGATGAAATTTGAATTCCCTGATGAGGATATCATGTTTCTCAAAGCAAAAGATTGTGATGAACTGTTGCCCGACGAGGGGCCAGATAGGAAATCCCAATGGAAGTTGATATTTGACGGGGCGGTTAATTCTTACGGAAGTGGTATTGGGGCAATCATCATAACTCCCCATGGATCCCTTATCCCGTTCACTGCTAGACTGACGTTTCCGGTCACCAATAATGAAGCAGAGTACGAAGCATGCATCATGGGTCTAGAAGAAGCAATTGATTTGAGGATCAAGAACCTAGATTTATATGGTGACTCGGCGCTTGTGATCAACCAGATTAAAAGGGAGTGGGAGACTCGTCAATCGAATTTGGTGTCGTACATGAATTATGCCAGAAGGCTGCTTCCGTTCTTTGATCGAGTGGAACTCTATCATGTGCCCAGGGCTGAAAACCAGATGGCTGATTCCTTAGCCACGTTGGCTTCGATGTATAAGGTCAATTTTTGGAATGAAGCTCCAAGAATTGTCCTTTCTCGTCTTGATAAACCTGGATTCGTATTTGCGATCGAGGAAGCCTCCGAAGGCAAGCCATGGTTCCATGATATCCAGACCTTCCTTATGACTAAGGGGTATCCTGCGGGAGCGTCAACCCAGGATAAGAAGACTCTGAGGAGGCTATCTGGAAATTTTTATCTTAATCCTGATGGAATTTTGTATAAGAGAAACCACGACCTCGTGCTACTCAGATGTGTAGATGAGAAAGAAGCGAGTATGCTCATGGAAGAAGTCCATGAAGGCACATTTGGTACGCACGCCGGCGGACATGCTATGACAAGAAAGTTCCTGAGAGCAGGATACTACTGGCTGACGATGGAATCATATTGCTTTAGATTCGCGAAGAGATGTCATAAATGCCAGATTTATGTTGATAAGATTCATGTGCCGCCGTGCCCGTTAAATGTCATGTCCTCCCCGTGGCTGTTCTCCATGTGGGGCATCGACATGATAGGCAAGATCGAGCCCACTGCGTCTAACGGTCATCGCTTCATTCTAGTAGCCATCGACTACTTCACCAAGTGGGTGGAGACAGCCTCGTATGCTAATGTGACCAAGCAGGTGGTGGCTAGATTCATAAAGAGGGACATCATCTGTCGTTACGGAATTCCCGAGTGGATCATTACTAATAATGGTTCGAATCTGAATAACAAGATGATGAAGGAGCTGTGCCAGAGTTTCAAGATTGAACACCACAACTCATCTCCTTACCGGTCGAAGATGAATGGCGTCGTTGAGGCGGCCAACAAGAACATCAAGAAGATTGTACAGAAGATGGTTGTGACCTACAAGGATTGACATGAGATGTTGCTATTTGCACTGCACGGTTATCGTACAACGGTGCGTACATCAACCGGGGCAACTCCTTTCTCACTGGTGTACGGTATGGAAGTTGTCCTACCGTTAGAAGTTGAGATTCCTTCTTTACGAGTTTTGGTTGACGTGAAACTCGATGAGGCAAAATGGATTAAGAACCGACTAAACCAACTCAGCCTGATGGACGAGAAAAGATTAGCATCGATTGCATATGGTCGTCTGTACCAAAGCCGAATGAAGAAAGCTTATGATAAGAAGGTGCGTCCTAGAAGCTTTCAGACGGGTGACCTCGTCCTGAAGAAGATTCTTCCTCCACACTCCGATCATCGGGGCAAGTGGACTCCCAATTACGAAGGTCTTTACGTCGTCAGCAAGGTCTTTTCGGGAGGAGCCTTGTTGTTATCCACGATGGATGGCGAATATTTTGCATCCCCGGTGAACGCGGACGCAGTTAAAAAATACTTTGCTTAAAAAATGACCCGCTGGAAAGAAAAAGAATATCCAGGAAAAAATGGGGCATCCTGGCGAACCATAAAAAAGGAAAAAGGTTCGGGCAAAAATTAGGGATATAAAAGAAAAGAATGTACACCCGCAAAGTCGAAAACCTGGAAGGGCGACTTTGGCAAAAAAGGGTATCCCGGTGAATCGAAAACCCGGAAGGGCGGTTCAGGAAAAAGTTAGGGATTTGAAAAAAGCAAATGATTGCGTTCCGTGTGTGGACTGTATTTGTTTAGTGGTTCGGAATACCTGAAGGCCGTTTATCTGAATCAATCTCTTCTGAAGCTGAAGCATCGGAGAAGTATCGAAGTCGAGTGGGTCATAGAGGGATCAACTCATGGTGTTCGTCTACGCCGCATTGCCGACATTTGTGTATATACTGATGTATATTTATGTTTTTATATTTGCGCAGCTTCCTCATTCCAGGAGCTTGCATCTGTTGTAAAACATTTTCACCCATTCAGGGGTTCATTATCAATAAAATGTCTACTATTCAGCAATTCTGTTTGTTTGTTTAGCACCTATCTGTTTTGTTTGCGAAAAAGAACGTCGATGTTTTTGATAAAATGCGCATACATAAACTTACTGGCCTAGGCCACTGATTGTTGAAACAATGAGTTACTTGAACATTGTCACAAGATGATAACCTTGATAGGTCCCTTTGAGAAGGGTATCTTGTCTGTTTGTTTGTGTCGTTGCAGGTATAGCGTATTTCGGGCAGTACGTCGTATGTTTCCCAAGCAGGATGATTCCTTCTTCCTCGGCGAGATCAGCAGTGTCTCCCCACGGAGTCTAAACATGGGACCGCGAGCATTGATATGTCTCCCCAACCAGAGAATATTCTCTCCCCAATCAGACGCATCCTGAAGGATCGTCATCTCCCCAGCTGAGTCATACGTCGAAGTGTAGATTCGTTCCCCAGCACTGGGTCAGTGTGCAGCTTCTCGTGGAAGACTATTCGCAAGTAGGCAACTTTCGATAAGTTCATACTGAAGTCTCCGGCAGGATTGAAATTCCCCACAGAGTCGTACTCTCCCCAGCAAGCAGGATGATTCCTCCTTCCCCAACCGAGCTGGCAGTTCCCCAAGAGAACCGAGTCCTTGGAAAGCAGTTGGGGCCATGATTGGTTTTCCCCCAGTAGAGTGTTGAAGAGCTGATGTTGTATTTCCCCATCGAAGTCGTTATCCCCAGGAAAGTTTTAGCCGCGAAGGTCGTGCAGTTTATTTCTACGACTGATATCGTTTCCTCAGCAGTTTGTGGTTTGAATACCCGATTGAGCGAGTCCAAGTTCTCGGAGAGCTTTGTTCCCCTGCAGCAGTCGTCTGAAGTTCAGTTCCCCAGGCGGAGTCCAGTTGAGATTGGTGTGATTTCTTCTCCTCGGCAGGATGATTCCTTCTTCCCCCAGAGTGGTTCCTTCTCCTTGACAGGAGGATTCTCCCTTCAACATTTATTTTGTTGATGGGGCCGTAGCATTTTGCATGATTGCATAGCATTTACCCTAAACGCGTAGCATTTCCACCGTGTGAAGCATTGCGCCAGTGTCAAACATATGCATATGAAACATGAGCTAGGTCGTTACCGTCCTTGTTTTGCAGGTATTCCCCAGCAAAGTCGCTTGCCCAAGATGATTCTTGAATTCTCCAGCAAAGGTATTTGCTTTAGATGATTCTTAAAATCCCCAGTGAAGTCGCCAGAGAGGGTTGCTCAAGTTGATGCTTAGAATTCCCGGCAGAGTGTTTGCTCAGGATGATTCCTGAAATCTCCAGCATAGTTATTGGTTCAGGGTGATTCTTGAAGTCCCCAGCGGAGTTGATTGTTCAAGATGATTCTTGATTCCCTCAGCAGTGTTTATTTGCCCATAATGATTTCTGGACCCCCGAAGCAGAGTTACTTGATAGTTCTCCAGAATCCCCAGCAGAGATGCGTTATCCCCAGCAGGTTTTAAATAGAAAAGTTGAAATTTCCTTGAAGGCTTACTGATGAAGTCTAACTGCAATCTCAAAGCAGTTATCTCAGCTGACGCGGAGTGCCTGACGGCAAAAGATTGCGTATCCTTATTGGTTCGTGATGGATTAAGGATTCCATTTGAAGACTTACTGACGAAGTCCAACTGTGATGTCGAAGCAATTCTCTCAGCTGATGCGGAATGCCTGATGGCAGAAGTTTTGATATCCCTATTTGGTTCATGATTGACCGAGGATTCTATTCCCGACTTACTGACGAAGTCCAGCTGACGCCCGAAAATTTCTTTGAATGCCCGATGGCATAATTATAGAGATTGTTAAAAGTTCCTAATGACCTGATGAGTCCCGAGGAATTCTTCTGTCGCAGTGCTGCAGAATGCCTGACGGTAATACCAGCTATGTATCAGCAGTTACCGTGTAACCGGTGATCCCTTGATGACTTGAGGACGAAGATCTACGGCAAAATCAGATGATCATCCTGACGGAGATTTGAGATTATATCCTTCACCAATTACTGTGTGACCAATTCCCCCTTAGAGTACCGTATACTTGTGCAGTTGGCAAATTTCCGGGTTTGTCGGTATTCATTTGTCTCGTACCTTAATTGTTTGAGAGCCGTTCGCTTCTCACCCAGTCAGGTCCAAACCGTTTGAATAGGGGCAGCTGTTGCACCCCAAAATTTGACCAACATTTCTTCACCTAGCTTATGTTTCATTTCATTAGCATTAGCATTATCATTTGCATTTCATTGACATGTGTGCAGGAGATCAAGAGGTATGATTACCAATCAAGAGCTACACAAGATTATGAAGCTAGCTAAGAAGGTTATTCAGATGTTCAAGGGTTGATATCCATGTTAGAGAAATTAAAAGATCCTCAGAGAAAGTGATTGAAACCAAGAGTGTGTGTCTCCTAACTTGAAAGTTGTGGAAAGCCATCAGATGATTCTGAGGCCATGAGGATTTACTTGAGGTCTTGAGAGAGCTCATGATAAGTGTTGAAGATCACTTTGAGGCCTAGACAGGTCATTGTGCAAGATTAAGAAGACTCAGCCATGAGTGGTGCAATTAGGGTTTGATTGGGTCAACCCTAAGTCAGCTGATGATTTGAAGAAGGTTGAGACTTAATTCAAGAGCCATGTGATCATGGATTGATGCATTGAGATGTTATAAGGATGATTCCAAGGTTAACTCATCATGATTGAAGAGTTTGAGAAGTTTCAAGGTAGGGTTTCCAAGGCTTGACAGTGTAAAATCCCCTAGTTTGACCCCTATCTTCAAGGCAATGTAGCTCAAGATGTGAGTGTCACCTCATCATTACCCCAACATTATTGTTTTAGAGCATGATCTTATATTTAATTTCAGTACTAGAAGTCCTTGATAGGATTTGTAGAACTCAAGTTATGGCTTTGACAAGTTACAAGTCATCTGAGGCATGTGAATTTGGAGGTTGAAAGTTACCCAACTTGCATGACACTTTTGCCCAAGAAGGATTATTCCTATGGACTTTTGGTCAACATGAATGTTGTTCCTTATTTCCTTAGCTTTCCATAGAGTACTAGAAGTCCTTGATAGGATTTGTAGAACTCAAGTTATGGCTTTGACAAGTCAAGGGTATTTTGGGTATTTGGACATTATAGGTCACTTATGATCATAGGTCATTTTCACCAACTTAGAGGCCTCAAATGAAATTTTGTTCAACTTGAAAGTTTCTCAAAATGGGGTTTTAACCTTGACAATGCATCAAGGAGACATTGAAATGGCTCAAGGAGAGACTTGGTTCAAAGAATTTTGAAAAAGGAAGAATTAAAGGGATTTAATGACCAAAAATTGAAATAAATCATTGTGTCCAAACAAGGCAAAATTATAGGTCATTTTGATTGTAAAAATAGTTTTAGAAACTTTGGAAATAATGGAATTTTGGTTTGAGGTCAAATTCATACCATTCCATGTTGTTTCTTCATGATGAAGCAACATATCAAACTCACACCATTGGCTTGTAAACAAGGAAATTAACATAACCAACTAATCCAATATCTCATGAGATGATGATTGAAAGCATTTTCATGCCCAAAGGGAGCAAATACACGATTTTGGGCACATGGTATTTTGAAGGAGAAAGTGAAATTGAAAATCTCATTTTGGAAGGTTACAGAACTTTCTAGATGATTCTAATGAGTTCTATATAAGCCTTAGAGTGTGTTAAGCCATTTTTTGGAGAAGATTGAGCCCTGAAGCAGAGAGTGAGGTTGAAGTTTCACAACTGCAAGTTGGAATCGGTTTCTGAGTTCAAGGCAAAATCAAGGAAAAGTGAAGGTTGCATTAGCTTTAGAAGGTGATTTAGAGTGAATCTGCACCATCTTGAAGATTGAATCGAGCAAGAAGTGCATCTGTTACAAGCTCAAACACAGGTTTTAACTTCTTGAAATTTCTCTCTAATTATGTGTTTTCAGTGAACTAGAAGCATGTGGTTAGGTCCCCCTATTGACATAGATGGATTTAGGATGATCAATTGCAACTGTAGAGACAATTTAGGTGGAAGTTCATTTTCGGTTGAGATTGTTATTTCAAGATTCAGGCATTTTGAGGATGAATTAATGGCATGGTTGAACTGCTTGTGAAATTTTGAGCAAGTTTCGTTCAGACATTGTGGCAAATGGTTGAGTGTAGACGAACTTAGGGTTGTACAGGGGTGGCCAGAAAAGCCACCGGCGAAGTCTGGTTCGCGTGCAGGTTTCAGGTTTGAAATGAGGAAGATGAAATCCTCACCCTCCATTCATGTGGAAAGTTGGACTCAGTCCATGGATCCAAGCGCTCATGATGAGCCACGTACCCTTTCCCTCCCAACGCTGCGTTTTGATAAGTGCCTGGTTAGCTTCATTGTGTATACCAAGAGGGAACGGGTTCGAAACTGGGTGTGTTTGCATTTCTTTTTTAGTTTGATAATTGAAGTTGAGATAGGCGTGTGGGCTTTGGACCGAGCTTCTATTCACACCCCTTTCTGGGCCCAATCCAGGAATTGAACTGCAATGATTTTCTATTTGTCACGCGCCTTTTATCATTTTCTTATTATTTCTTTTATTTTTATCATTTCATATGGTTTAGAGAATAATTCATAAAAAATAGGAAAATAATCCAAATTGATCCAAGTTTTTTTCCCCTGACTCATGCGTGAGTCTAGAATTTCAAGAAATAAAAATATTAGGAATTCATGCATTTTTGATTTTATGTGCATTTTTTACATTTTAAATGATATTAAAATCATTATGGTTGATACCTTGTTTTGCTGAATTTTGTGTGATCAATTGGTGATGATTCTTGAGCTAATTTTTTGTGTGTAGCTATTTTAGATATGCATGCTCCTCTAGTAATTTTCTCACATTTTTGTGATTAAATTAGGTAGTGATTTTAGGTTGAAACTTTAGGTGCTCTAGTTTTAGGGTTTAAGCTTAGTACCTTGTGATTTAGGACTTATTTTTAGGACTTTGTGGATGATTCAACCCCTGGATTTTGTATGGTAGATTCGTGATTGAATTATGTTCCTATAGTTATTTTTGTAGGATTTTACAATTGGTTTTAGTATTTTAGTTAGGATTAACTTTAGTACTAGGTTTTAGGTGATCCTAACTTGCTAATTCAACTAGAATGACTTCTTTAGTTCCCTTAGATTAGGGTTTTGATTCTCTTGCTCTTGGAGGATGATGAAGACATGTGTGGGCTGCTGAGGAATGCATGAAGAAGCTTGGATGTGAAGATTCCCCTTCTTTTGGTGTAGTTTTGTTTAGGTGTTAAGATTAGGGTTTGTAAGTAGAGCTTCTAGATAGATTCTCTTCTTTCATAAACATGGAAGGTGTTGATCACTTCCATTCTTCCCTATGATGTAAGGTACCCTTGTGAAGGCCTCATCCCTCCTTTGGTAGGATGTGTGGCTCTTCACAAGTTGGTAGAACCTTTGAGGGTTCCTTTCTCTGATGATGGAGTGCTTAGTGGTGACCTTTGGTCTTCACTCTGCTGTCCACTATCCAAACCTTGCTCTTGTTAGATGAATCTTTCTCGCTTGTTAGAGGATGGAGTTCCTTGCTAGAAGATGGAAGATGCTAGAAGTTGATACTTCTCTGTATTTGAAGACTGCCATTGGAGCTGAGGCTTGAAGACCAAGAAGAACAAGTTGACACTTGTGAAGAAGAACAAGTTGACACTTGTGAAGAAGATCAAGTTGAAATTGAATGAAGAGCTGAAGCTTGAAGTTGGAGAACAAGTTGATACTTGAGATTGATGTGTTGAAAGCTTGAAGAGGCATGTTGATACTTGCTATTGAAGATGATAGCCTTGAAGAGCAGTTACAGACTGAGGACTGAACTGCTGTCAGAGGAGATTGCTTTGTTGTGAAGCTGGAGAAGCTGTTGATCTGCTTTCTTTCTTGTCTGTTTTCTTTCTGTGCAACTATTGATGTGACTTGTTTGATTTAAGCTAGGAGCATGATTGCATTAGAGGTTGAGCTGCTCCCTCTGCTTGTATTTTTACTGTATGGCTTTGCTTGCTGGTATTCGGTAGAGCCCAGCTCCCTTGCCTATGTGGTTTGTGTTGTGCTTGATGGCATTTTATTTTATTCTTCTGTATGATTGCAGTTATTCATATCTGGCTTGAGGTCGAGACGAGCTTGTGGAGGATGATGCCCCACACACATTTCCTCCCTCACTTGCATTGCATGCATTTTACAGTCGTTTACTATTTACTGTTTAGCTGATGATTTATCTGTTTCTGTATACCATTGACATGATCCCCTAGGAATCTCACTTCCTTTGATAAGGAAGTGATGATTAGAACTTTAGGTTGAAATCTATGCATGATAACTTCTAGGAGTTCCCTGTTTCAAACCGCAACCGTAGGATGAATCCTTGGCATGACAACATTAGGACTTGATAGTCTCCCCTTAGTTGAGCTTGTTCTCTCTTCTCATCTCAAAACAAATCAAAATACAGTAATAAAGGTTAACTGACGTCGTACGTTACGAGCCTTAAGCTATCTGAGAAAGGATTGTTGGAGAGTTTCTTTTCAACAGTCTGGATGTTTAGTATGGCACCCTTTGGGTGACATGCGATGCATTCACTCTCAGGTCATAGTCTCTAGTGCGATATTGGTTGCAAACATCCGTAAAAAACAGTTCTTTCGTAAAAGACAGAAAACAAACTTCAAACCTTTTTGCCCCATGGGCCCATAATTCAAAGGAAGCTTTTCTGAAGAAAAGAGTGTCGTTAACTCCCAGTTCTACCGCAAACGGTAACACTTAAGTCTCCAAGGGTCGAGCTGCATACACCAAACTGCTGGAACTGTTTGTTAACCCTACTCGATAAAACAGATGAATATGAATTCCCGTAATCCAAAATATCCCAAACTACGTAAGCTCTGATCTCTCATACCTGTTAAGAGTACGTAGGCACAATACTGACGTATTGGCGAGCCACCTTCCCCGTAACCCGTAGTTAGCCGAACTACGTTGACTCTGATTTCTCATTCTCTGATGAGAATACGTAGGCATAAAGCGCGATGCTTTGCCGAGTCATTTTCTTTTCTTTTCAGACCAGCCTGTAGGTAGATAGTTAAACCAACCCGTCAGATAAACACAACAAGCGTGGATCCCATCGAGTACGATGGACGTGAGGGGTGCTAATACCTTCCCCTTGCGTAACCGACTCCCGAACCCAGACAATGGTTGCGATGACCTTGTCTTATACCTTTTTCGTCAGGTTTTTCCGATCGTTTCTGTAATACCCCAAATTTTACCCTTACATTTAGTCAGTCATTTCGCATAGCATTTCATTTTGCATCCATTAATCACTAACCAGTCATATAAGTGCGTTTTGTTTCAGGAATCACCACAGAGGCGTTTTGGTCATTTTACGTAGGTCCTGACGGATTCTGAAAAAAGAGTGGTCTTTAGGTCTTGAGGCATTAGAGCCATCATATCTGAGGCAATTATTTATCATATGGTTGGATCATTATCGAGGCGTCGATCCGGTTTGATTGGGATCGAAAGGGGTTGTCAAAAACATAATTGGATTTGGGGCCTTCATTGCTTATGGTTTATTTTGAGACGTTCCAGAGCGATTCTGTTTATGTTAATAAGGCGCAGTTTTGATTTAAAATAATTGGGTGTTGCTGGATTTTTCTTGAGGAATTATTTGATCAGTGGAATGTAGTTTGAATACATTTGTTGTTAAATCAGGTTGTTTTGAATGTAGGCAAATGGTCATTTGATATTAAATCTTTATGAAAGAGTAAGGGTGAAGAGATACTGATAGCTCATGTTGAGCCATAATTCCAAAGGCATACAAATGCAAAGCACAAATGAAAGCTGGAATTTAATTTGAGTGAAGAAAATATTGAATTTCATTTCAATG
Organism: Lathyrus sativus; assembly: GCA_963859935.3. Lineage (NCBI taxonomy): Eukaryota > Viridiplantae > Streptophyta > Magnoliopsida > Fabales > Fabaceae > Lathyrus > Lathyrus sativus. The sequence goes on from OZ012741.1 coordinate 368,960,126, forward strand.
AATATTTTTGGTTACAAGTTACAAAAGACTTTAAGTTACATTTTCCTATCCTAAAAGAGCCTAAAATCCTAAATCATTCCAAAGACTTCCTTCAACCATGTTCTTCACGCATTATTCTTCCGATTACCTGCACAATGAAAACAAAGAAAAGCAAAAGAAAATGTTAGAAGAAATAATAGGACACCCTCAGAAAATCTTCATCATTGGGTGCCGGGAGGGCACGACCGAAGCCGCGTCCCAGTCCCACTTCCGAACCTCAACCTCGGCTACCGGCCGGCAGTATCTGTTCATTATGGGACAACCGAGAAAGAGAGGTAAAAGAAGCGTTTTCGGGCCGAAATGATTTGCACAACTGTGGATTCAAACGGATACACGTCAAGTAAATATTGCGGGGCACTATCAAGTAAATTCAAGCCAAGACACGAGTTCAGTTGCTGCCAACAGAATTGAAGTGGAAAGACTCATCACAGTCTACATAAAACCACAGTAGAATAGCCGGAACTGGATGAAACGAAAGTGGATCACCAAAGCGAACCATACCAGAACCGAGCTAAACTGCATAAGAAACAATCCACTTTTCAGTTCAATAAGATCAAGTGGTAGTTTAAATCCAGTTCAACTCAGAAAAAGCAGAACTAAGTTCATGTTCAGGACTAAGTTCGTGTTCAGAAGAACAAATTCAATTCACAAGAAGAAGAACAAGTTCAGCGCAGTTCAAAGAACAAGTTCAATTCAGAGAGGGGTGGTTAAGCACAATCTCAATACCAAGCATCAATTCCTTCACCTGTCAAGACCAAAAAGAAATCAGTCGGTAATTCGAACGCAAGTGCGAACGTGAGCCAATGTAAATCATAAAGCAAAGGAGAGGATAGAAAGAAGCTCCAGCCCTCAGTTTAATCATCATTGGGCGTGAAGACTCGAGCGGCTGGAAGGACTACGGCCGAGGCTCGTTACCAACTCCCTACCGAACGTCGAGATTAATGAAACAGTAATTTCGGGCCAATTCTCAGCATCTCGCAAGACCGCCAACCACATAGGGGAAGCCACATACAAAATAGCAGTTCAGACCCAAAGGTCGTCATCACCGAAATCAAAGGCAACGTAATCGGAGGCAATATAATCGAAGGTAAAGAGTAGTAGCATCTATTTCAACAGTTCAGACAAGATGTCATCATCACCGCGTGACCTCTCTCGGCGGCGTCGACCCGGCAGTACCCGCACCACCAGTTCCCTCTGAAAGAAGAAAAAGAAAAGTCAGTAAACTTGTATCAGAAGACCAAAGATGAAAAGCTGTACTGAAAAGCTACATATCAGTTGCATCAGTCTATCAGAAAAGACTATCAGAAGAGACGGGCTGATCCAAATGGGATACTAAAACCAAGCGTATCGTATCAAGATTGGTTCATCAGTTCACAAACCACAACAGGAAATGCCCAACTCAGTTCGTGCCAGGTCACATTGGAAAATCAAAATGCGAAGCCGAGGCTCAGCTACGAACATCATCGCCCCAAACCCGCAGCCACAAACCAGTTCAAGATATCGAAGACATTCAAAGCCGCATCAGAGGGGTCCATAGGCATCACAGTGAAAATTCGGAGAAGAGTCAGAAGCGTATCAAGTTTGGATAATATGTCTGCAACAAAACCAGAAACCCACATCAATTCAGATTATCTAAATCACAATGAAACCAAGAATTCAAAGCGAAATCAAATACCCAAAGTGAGTCAAAGTGAAGCAGGTTATCCAAAACGAAATCCAAAACAAAAAAATCTGGAGTTACATCAGAAAAATCAATCAAGCACACCCGAAAGAGAAGGTTTTCGAGTTAAATCGGACATATCCAAAGATATCATCAGTACTAGGGGTCCGAATTAGAATCCAATCATCATAAATTCTATCAGATACGGAGACAAAATCAAATCATGTCAAGGAAATCCAACTAGTATCAGAAAAGGAAAGAAATTGTATCAGACAATCAAATCGCAATCAAGCTCCAATCAAAAATAATAACGTGTATCCAAAAACATCAAGGCCCAAAAGACAAACCAGAGGAGGATATAAGGAAGAACAATACAACCTGTGAAACCCTAACGGGAGAGAGTGCGAAAAGCGGTCGCGAAAGAGAGAAGAGGGGTTTCGTCAAAACTAGTCATCAGAACGCAAGCCAAGAGATTGAGGAAGGTCCACCGACGCCGCCTCCATCCACGACGAGCAAACCTTCTCTGGAGGCTCAGTTCATCGCATCATCGCCTCCGCCTCGTCAATCACCGTCACCACAATCAAAACGTAAGCGAGGAACACTCATACACCTTCATATCTAATGTTTTATGGATGATTTCAGGGATTCCATCATAGAGAACGAAAGAGATAAAGAGGAAATCGGAGCATGCGAAGCAAGCGAGAGACGAGAAGAAACATGCGCCGCGGAAAATAGGGTTTTGAAACCCTAGATATCTCTTTTGGTTGCACTTACCCCAACCGGGTTGGGTCCGGAGGTGATTATCGGCCCAACCCCTTTTTTTATTATTTAGTTTTTATTTATTTTATTTTCATTATTATAATTATTTTAAAATGTTTTCTAAAATTATTATAATTATTTTTAAAATGTTTTCTAAAATAATATTAAAATCCACTTTTTTTAAAATAAAAATTAGGTTAAAATAGTTTTTGAGGATTTAAGTTAAATTAATTTATCAATATTAAAAATCCTATTTTAATTTAAACTGAAGTTTATATCATAAAATAAAACCACAAAAAGATGCATAATTTCACTCCTTCACCATCTGATAATTCATCTAATTCTGCCCACTAACGTTGTTTGTTCGTTTTGCAGCTTATTGCGTTTACCGTTATTTATTTTATTTTATTATTGTTCTATTTAAATTTCATTATCATATTGTAACTGCTCCTCTCATGTAACCTTGCGAACTTAACAATCGCGCTTTAATTTCTGCCTTTAAATTTCTGCTTGCATGGTTTAAATTAGGACATTATCTCTCTGTTTGCATGATTCAATTATCTCACGCGTTTACCATCATTTCCGTCACATTGCACACATCCGAAGGTTAGGTCTAACTGTTTGGTCGCCGCGCCAATAGTCCTCAAACCCTCAAAATTACACCCTTACAAACCCTAATTTTCACAAATGCCTCGCCGCAGGCAAAATTACAATTTTACCCCTAACATTAGGTCAAAGAGCCGCCGTGCCCATTTTAGGGTTTCCCGCCGTGGAATCCCTAACCTAACCCTAATTACAACTTAACAATTCAACGTAGAGATTTGGAGTTTCTACACTCCACGTAAGCGTGTCCTTAAGATGCGTTTATTCCCCTTGAGACCTTGACCACAGTCAAGAAGTCTCTAACCTCCCTTTTGAGGGGAACTACGATTACTCTGATTCCACTCCCGTAAGGATACGTAGGCACAAGATGTGATGTCTTGCCGAGTAAACTTAGAATTAACCCCTTAGGTCTCTTTTCTCACTTTTAATCTTTTGTACATATACCTTAAGCAAATAAATAAAGCAAATAGTAAACATTTGAACAAAAGGTTCCTGTAGAGTACTACAGAAGTTTAGGATGCTAATACCTTCCTTAAATTTAACCAACCCCGAACCCTAGATCTTTCCCCGCGTTGTGTTTACGATGCAAAAATAGGTTTTCCCTCTTTTGACCTTTTCCTTCGGATAAATCAAAGAGCGGTTGTGAATTGAATTGCGATTCAAACTCATTAATAGTTTGCGATCCTATTTCCACCGCAACAGAAAATGGCGACTTCACTGGGGACTCTAAACTTTTGAGGGTTACCCCTAATTTGTTCATGTTTATTACTATTTGCTTTAACATTCATTTGTATGTATGCATTGTACTTTGATTTTGGGACTGTTCCTTGTGTTGTGAGATAAGTCCTACGCCCGTACTTGAGTGCCATTATTATAGGATGGGGATATATTCGATGAGGCTTATAGGGAGTTGAATCCCTACTAAGTTGATTCGAGAATCCCGCTTAGTTGAGACCCTTTTGAAAATGGTTCGGTTAAACGAGTTTCGTCGTGAAAACTTTTACTATTCTCAATAGGAGTCTGTGATACTAAGGACCGTAGTTACCTTTAACCCCACTTTTGGCCTTTATTAGGACGTAGTGTGAGGCTATAAGGGAGCAAGTCCCGAAGTAGTGCTACACGATACTACACTCAAAAGAGGCTCTCTTGAGAATATTATTAACCCCCAAGTTAGTTGGGAAGTTAATAATATCCGAAAGATGGGCCGATGATTTTGAGTCCTCTTAGAACCTTGTTCGGCAGGTACAACTAACCTATAGTACACTCCTTTTGGGGATGGGTAGACCTTAACTCCACTCACGTCCTTTAACCTAGGACTTTGTGTATTCATTGCATCCATAAAGCATCCCATTGCATTGTATTTCGTGGAATTCAAACATCATTTATGGATATCGCGGGATACCATAAATAAAAAAATAAAAAAAAATAAGAAAAAGATTTCCTTGGTACCCCACGACATTCGTAAATGTTTGAATTCCATTTGCATTCGCATTATAGCATCATATGTTTTCTTGCATTGCATGTGTCTTCCGTTTTCTCATGTTCGGTTCTCTCGCCTTCCAGTTTCGTCACCCTGAGTCCTCGGCACCAGTACAACACTAGAGCTCAAACTCGGAAAAGAATGGAGGATCAGACAAAGGAGATTGATCGCCTTAGCAACGAACTCGAAGACCTGCGAGGGGGTATGGGGCGTATGATGGAATTACTGCATGTTATGAATGCTAAGATGGATACCCAGCCCACTGTTGTTTCCGAGATTACCGGCATTACTGTGGAGCCTCCACCAAATGTGACCGTAGCAAGGGACCCACCTTATGGTCTTGCTCCAGGTTTTGTGCCTCCTCAAGCCACTGTTCCGATTAATCAGCCAGTTCAACAAGCCGTTCCATTATTTTCCGAAGTTTCTAGAGTGCCTCCTATCGTTGCACCACCCGTTGTGCACACCCGTGTGCAACCGTATTTCAATGAGCCCGTCTTTGATAATCTTGATGAGAATGTTGAAGGTTATGAGAAACATGACAAGCTTCGTGAGGAAGTAGACACTATCGCCCAAAGATTGAGAAAGGTAGAAGGCGATCAAATTTTTGGGGCTGCTGCAAGGGACGTTTGTTTGGTCTTAGGTTTGGTTATTCCCCCGAAGTTCAAAACTCCGAACTTCGATCGCTATGAAGGTGCCACTTGTCCTAAGAGTCATCTGATCATGTACTATCGTAAAATGGCTGCCCATGTTGAGAATGATAAATTGATGATTCATTGCTTCCAAGACAGTTTGAAGGGTGCTTCTTCCAAATGGTACTTAACTTTGGACCAATCTCGCATTAAGAATTTCCAAGATTTATCTGATGCTTTCATCAAACATTATAAGTACAACATGGATCTAGCTCCTGATAGAAGACAATTGTTGATTATGTCACAAAAGAATTCTGAATCGTTCAAAGAGTACGCTCAAAGGTGGAGAGAGATTGCCTCGCAAGTAGAACCTCCTTTAACCGAGAAAGAGTTAGCTGATTGGTTTGTCGACACGGTTCGTCCAGAATTTTACGAAAGGATGGTGGGTAGTGTGACTTCAAATTTCTCTGACATCGTTATTGTGGGTGTCAAGATTGAATTGGGTATGAAAAGCGGTAAAATGACAAATACTCATGGTGTTTCAAAGGATCAGACGAAGAAACCTTTGTTCAGCTCTCAGAAGAAGAAAGAAGGTGAAACTAATGCTATATCCTCCGGTAGACGAAGAGACCAATTTTATCAATGTCCGCAAGGTTATGCTCAACCTCAAGGGTATCCGATTCAATACGCTCAACAACCCTGTGTGGCAGCTGTTGCACCTTCTTTCAATCAACAAGCCCCTATGTATCAGCCTATGCAACAATCTCCCGTTTATCCGCCTCCTAACTATCAACAAGCGCCCATCGCTCCTGCCTATCAGCAGCCAAAGAATCCAGCTCCTCGCCAGAATGGTCCGAACAGGAGACAATATAAACCTTGTCCGCCGATTCCAATGACTTTCACCGAGTTGTATCCCTCATTAGTCAAACAAGGTCTAATTACTACTCGAGCTTTGGGTCCGCCTCCTAATCCGCTGCCCGCCAATTACAATGCCGCTGCTCATTGTTTATTTCATGAGGGTGCGCCTGGTCATGATCTAGAGAATTGTTATGCTCTCAAAAGTCTTGTCAGGGATCTGTTGGAAAAGAAGATTTTGTCATTTGAAGATCCTCAACCGAATGTTAAAAAAAACCCTTTTCCTAACCATGAGGGTGTCAATGCCATTAGTGCTGATTCTGAGGAAGGTTATATCCTTGACGTTGTTCAGATTAAGACTCCCCTTAAGATATTCCATTCGAAACTGTTTGAAGCCGGTCTAGTAGATACTTCCCACGTCGCATGTGCAAGTTGTGATGCCAGTATTAAGGGTTGTGTGTTGGTTCAGAATGATGTTCAGAGGTTGATTAATGAGGGTATTTTACAAGTGGCCAGCCAAGCCAAGAAGGATGAAGTCGCTGTGGTTGAGCCTGTCTTCCATCAGCCTGAATCAAAGGGTAAGGTACCAGTGTTTAATCTGTCAGGGGCGAGTTCCGCCAATCCCGTGTTCAATATACCAAAGTCGTTTATCCCTGAGACGAATCAGCCTAAGTCTATAATTATTCAAAAACCAAGTCCGTTTCCTTTCAGTGATCCTAAAGTTGTACCTTGGAAATATGACGTGACGATGATTGACAAGGAGTCTGGGAAGGTTATTCCAAATGAAGAAGTTAAGGACACTGTGACTAATATCACAGAGGCAAGCAGGATGACTCGCAGTGGCCGTGTGTATACTCCCCGTTTCAATGAGGTTCCACCTAAGGAAACAACTAATATCCCAGTGCCTGTCAAAGACAAAGGTAAGAGAGCCGTTACGAATGATGAAGATGCTGAGTTTTTGAGGATCATCAAGAAAAGTGACTATAAAGTTATCGATCAACTTCATCAAACTCCTTCCAAGATTTCGATCTTATCTCTGTTGATGAGTTCACCCGCTCATAGGACGGTCTTACAGAAAGTTTTGACCCAAGCACATGTGGATCAAGATATCAGTACCAGTCGGTTTGATAGTGTGATTGCCAATCTTACCGCATGCAACACTCTTAGTTTCAGCAACGAAGAGTTACCAAAGGAGGGTCCGAATCATAATCGTGCTTTACATATATCAGTGAAATGTCAGGAGGATAATTTAGCGAGAGTGCTGGTGGACACCGGTTCTTCTTTGAATGTTCTACCCAAGAGGGTTCTTAATAAGTTGGTTTTAAAAGAGACTGTGTTGAAACCTACTTCCTTGATCGTCAAAGCTTTCGATGGTTTTCGCCGATCGGTAATGGGGGAGGTTGAACTTCCTATCCTGATTGGTCCGCAAGTTTTTAATATCACGTTTCAAGTCATGGACATTAATCCCAATTACAGCTGTTTACTTGGAAGGCCGTGGATCCATGCCGCTGGGGCAGTAACCTCAACGTTACATCAAAAGATGAAGTTCGTGATCGATGAAAAGTTAGTTATTATACACGGTGAGGAGGATCTGATGGTCAGTAACCTGTCTTCTTTCCGTTACATCGAGGCCGATGAGAATGCTTTGGAAATCTCCTTTCAAGCACTCGAGATCGCCAACGATGTTCTATTAGAATTCGAAGAGACAGTGGGCCAGGGTAATCCATCTTTTGCATCTTTGAAGAGTACCAAATCAACAATTGGCAGGGGCATCCCGGAAGGTTGGGGAGAGGTAATTGATGTCAAGACCAAGGCTGATCGCTTTGGGTTGGGTTACAAACCAACTCAGAATGGAGCTGCCACAACTGTCGAAGGGCGTCTGAAGGTTATCCAAGAGGTATTTGTCAGCGGAGGTTTCCAAGTCAATGTCGTCAGTAACTGTGAGGAAGATGAAGATCTGAGCAACCTGGTGTTTAAGGGTGATGCAGCTTTGAACAACTGGGAGGCCGTAGAGATCCCTGTTATTTTTCCATTGTCAAAGTAATTTTTAACCTTTTCACTTATGTTTTCAAATAAAAAAATCCGTAGCTCTGCCCAAGGCTATAGGAACGTTTTTGTTGGGCCACCTTTCACTTTTAAAAGGGATACTAATAAATGCATTTCGTTCAATTCCATTTTGGTTCATTTGCGTTTTTTCGTTTTTCACCTTTAAAAAATGAAGTTGGCAATCTTTTTCAAAAAAAAACAAAACAACAAAAATAGCATTTTATTTCTTATCTTGCATATCTTCGAACATTTTAATAAAGTAAGCCTTCCATCATGCAGAGACATCGCAAACCTTGTTGGATCCAATGACCTTATTGACACTCCTGACTGGGATGCACCCATCTATCAAGCTGAGGACGAGGGTGAAGAAGATTTTGAAGTACCCACTGAACTGACAAAATTGATTGAGTACGAGTACACAGAGCTCCAGCCGCATAAAGAGCAGGTGGACTTAATTAATCTTGGTACAGATAAAGACAAGAAAGAGGTCAAGATTGGTTCAATGCTTGGGACAGAGGTTAAGCAGAGGTTGATTGAGTTATTAAAAGAATATATTGATGTGTTTGCATGGTCGTATCAAGATATGCCTGGTCTAGACACAGATATTGTTGTTCACAAGTTGCCGCTTAAGCCAGATTGTCCACCTATCAAACAAAAGCTTCGAAGAACGAGACCCGACATGGCTTTGAAGATTCGAGATGAGGTTAAAAAACAGTTAGATGCAGATTTCTTGGCAGTTGCAAGATATCCAGATTGGGTTGCCAACATTGTGCCAGTGCCCAAGAAAGACGGTAAAGTTAGGATGTGTGTGGATTACAGGGATCTGAACAAAGCAAGTCCGAAAGATGACTTCCCTCTGCCACATATTGATACACTTGTAGACAATACAGCCAGTTTTGCGTTGTTCTCATTTATGGATGGTTTCTCTGGCTATAATCAGATCAAAATGGATCCCGATGATCGAGAGAAGACTACTTTCATTACTCCTTGGGGGACCTTTTGCTACAAATTCATGCCCTTCGGTTTGAAGAACGCATGGGCAACTTACCAACACGCTATGACAACTCTTTTCCATGATATGATGCACAAAGAGATCGAGGTGTATGTGGACGATATGATAGCCAAATCTCAGAGTGAAGAGGAACATCTAGACCATTTGGTGAAGTTGTTTGAACGACTCAGGAAATACCAGTTGAAGTTGAATCCTGCTAAATGTACCTTCAGTGTCAGATCTGGAAAATTGCTTGGTTTTATTGTTAGTCAACGAGGGATTGAGGTAGATCCTGACAAGGTCCGAGCCATTCAAGATATGCCAGCTCCGCAAACCGAGACGCAAGTTAGAGGTTTTCTGGGGCGTTTGAATTATATTTCCAAGTTTATCTCTAACATGACCGCTACTTGTGAGCCGATATTCAAATTGCTTTGTAAGGGGCAGACGGTTGAGTGGAACCCTGATTGTCAGAAAGCGTTTGAGAAAATTAAGAATTATTTGCAAGAACCCCCTATCCTGATTCCTCCCGTACCCGGAAGACCGTTGTTTATGTACCTTACTGTTCTTGAGAAGTCTATGGGTTGTGTGCTTGGGCAACATGATGAGACTGGAAGAAAGGAACATGTGATTTATTATCTGAGCAAGAAGTTTACCGACTGTGAAAACAGATATTCACTATTGGAGAAAACTTGTTGTGCGTTGGCATGGGCCGCAAGGCGCCTTCGGCAATATATGATCTGTCATACCACATTGTTGATTTCTAAAATGGATCCGATCAAGTATATTCTTGAAAAACCTGCTCAAACTGGGAGGCTAGCCCGTTGGCACATGTTGTTATCCGAATATGACATCCAATACGTACCCCAGAAGGCAATTAAAGGTAGTATCTTATCGGATTATCTTGCAGATCAGCCAGTTGAAGATTATGAACCTCTTAAGTTTGATTTTCCTGATGAGGATGTTTTGTTGATTAAGAGAGATTGTGAAGAGCCAGATCCGAGCGAAGGTCCAGAACCAGGTCTTTGGTGGAGGATGATGTTTGATGGTTCCTCGAATTTCAATGGGCATGGTATAGGCGCCGTTTTGATGAACCCAAAAGGTGGGTTCACTCCGTTTACAGCAAGGTTAGACTTTGAGTGTACTAATAACGTCGCGGAGTATGAAGCATGTATTCTTGGCCTCGAAGCAGCAATTCACCTCCGAATCAAACTTCTCAAAGTAAGTGGTGACTCAGCCTTGGTTATTTACCAGGTACAAGGCAAATGGGAAACGAAGAATGAGAAGTTAATCCCTTACAAGGACTACATTGTCGAGCTGATTAAGTATTTCGACGAGATAAAGTTCGAGCATGTTCCTAGATCTGAGAATCATGTTGCTGATGCTTTAGCCATGTTAGCATCCATGTGGAGAGTTAAATTCGTTAATGAAGCACCTCTTATTCATATTGAACGCAAAGTTGAGCCCGCTTATTGTCAAGTAGTTGAAGAGGTTGAGGTGGATGAAAAGCCTTGGTTTCATGACATCAAGAACTATCTAGTCAAGCAAGAGTATCCCAATGGTGCTACCGGTCTGGACAAGAAAACGTTGAGAAGGCTGGCTTCTAAATTCTTTATCAGTAATCGTGTGTTATACAAAAGAAATTACGACATGGTTTTGCTCAGATGTGTTGATAAACGGGAAGCGGACATGTTGCTGCAGGAAATTCACGAGGGGACCTTCGGAACTCATGCCAATGGTTATGCTATGTCTAAGAAAATGTTAAGGGCTGGATATTATTGGTTAACTATGGAATCTGACTGCATCCAATACGCCAGGAAATGCCATAAGTGCCAAATTTACGCTGATAAAATGCATGTGCCTCCATCACCGTTGAATGTTTTGTCTTCACCATGGCCGTTCTCAATGTGGGGCATTGACATGATTGGGGCAATCGAGCTGAAGGCTTCTAATGGTCATCGTTTTATCCTTGTTGCTATTGATTATTTTACCAAGTGGGTAGAGGCTGTTTCCTACACCAATGTGACTAAGCAAGTGGTTGCCCGCTTCATCAGGAAAGAAATTATCTGCCGTTATGGAATTCCAAGTCGGATAATAACTGACAATGGCACCAATCTGAATAACAAGACTATGAAGGAGTTGTGTGACAGTTTCAAGATCACGCATCACAATTCTTCTCCGTACCGTCCTAAGATGAATGGGGCTGTTGAAGCTGCGAATAAGAATATCAAGAAAATCCTGCAAAAGATGGTCGTGACTTACAAAGATTGGCATGAAATGTTACCGTTTGCTTTGCATGGATACAGGACCTCAGTGCGAACTTCGACAGGGGCAACACCTTTCTCATTGGTGTATGGAATGGACACCGTACTCCCCATCGAAGTAGAGATACCTTCTTTAAGGGTGTTGATGGAAGCTGAACTTGAGGAAGCTGAGTGGGTTCAAGACAGACTGGATCAGTTGAATCTCATTGACGAGAAACGCATGACAGCTATGTGCCATGGGCAATTATATCAGAAACGGATGAAAAGAGCATTTGATAAGAAGATTCGTATCCGTGAGTTCCGTCAAGGAGAGCTCGTACTCAAAAAGATCTTGCCAGTGCATAAAGATATGCGTGGAAAGTGGATGCCCAATTATGAAGGCCCATTTGTTGTAAAGACCGTTTTCTCCGGAGGGTCTCTGATAGTTACAACAATGGATGGTGAAGAGCTTGCACATCCCGTAAATTCTGATGCAGTCCGAAAATATTATGCCTAAAAACCCGTTAAGTCGAAAACCTGAAAAAGGCGACTTATGCAAAAGTAAGGGTTAGAAAAAGTAATAATAATAAAAAGCTCGCTAAGTTGAAAACCCGAAAGGGCGGCTTAGGCAAAAAGGAGCGTCCCGGTGGATTGAAAACCCGAAAGGGCGGTCCAGGCAAAAGTTAGGGACGAAGGCATATCATTGCATCAGAAAACACCGATCATCGTGGACACGCTTTCCGCATGAGGTCCATTTTCCAGTTCGTTCATCCTCGTCCAAAGCAAGATTCTTGATAGTCTTAGTTATTAGTGTCAGTAGGTGCCGTTGGATTCAATGTAACCTTTTCCCATATTGCCAATTTCAAAGCGTAATCGTCTGTGGAGCTATGCCTTCGGCAAGCTGCCATCCTTTAATAAAAGATACCGTTTTTGTTACTTAAATTCCTTGGTGCATTACTCCTGTTTTCTATTGTTATGCAAAGTGCCATTTATTCTTAAATTTTGAAAATGAAAGGTGCTTTGAAAACTTTTTAAAACTGTTCTTCGAAAACGCAATTGAAAAATATAAGAAATTACTTTAACTAGTGGAAATTTCTGAAGGATCTCTTCACTCCTCGAAAATCTCATTGTTGCAGAAACACTTTTAAACCATTGCTCTGACACAGTCCCCAGCGAGACTATAAGCTGACAACTTTTTCTTAGGTAATTCGAAAGTGTCCCTCAGGTTTTCTTCTCCCCATGTGAAGACATGATACTGTGCACCCAAGCAGATTACCTTCTCCCCAGAGAAGTCAGAATTCTGAAACCAGATTTGGTTCTACCATTGATTTTTCTTACCCATGATTGACGTATTGGTTGCAGAGAACGCAGGGCATCTCCGTCGAGATGTTTATTTCATCTCTCGTCCCGTCTCTAGTCTGTTTCGTCAGCATACGCAAGGGCATAAGCATCACATGCCTATTTCATACACATACTCATTACATACTCATTCCATTACATCCTGCATATTTAACTACATACACATTAACATACATTCACATTAACATATGCAGTAACACATGCGTTAGCATTCACAGGTTCATTGTGTCTCACCATCATTGATTGTTACCGCCGAGTAACTAGGTTGGTCCATTCTCTCCAAATAGATCGTCAGCCCTAAGCATAAAATACATATGTGTTTCCAGTTTCCCCACAGAGCTCGACCCTCGTGGATGACGGTTATTTCAACTATCTTTCCTCGCCGGGATAAGATATTTACCCTTCGAGTTCATTCCCTCGATGGAGTCTTGATTGCTAGTCTTATTTCTAGTTCGATCCTAGATTGAACCTCGGTTTTGTCGGTTGTCGAGCCCAACCGAACGTGCATTTACTTTGCACCATCTAAAAATTTTCACCATACCTTGGAAGATATGCGACTGTTCTCGCCTGAGAAGCTTATCACTGTACCCGGATGTGCATTTATTTTACACTATCTTTCGAGGACACCAATCACAATCCTTTACAGATACACACCAGTTCACGCCTGGAAAATCTATCCGTACATCTTACAGCATCGGTATGCAACTGTTCTCGCCTGAGAAGCCTATCGATATTACAATCCTACATCCTACAGCATCGGTATGCGACTGTTCTCACCTGAGAAGCCTATCGGTATAAAACTCTACAATCATACATTTTACAATCGATCAGCAACAGTTCTCACCAGAGAAGCTCATCACAACCTTACACAACAGGATACGCGACGGTTCTCGGTTAAGAAGCTTATCGTAACATTCTTCTGCAACGGTATGCAACAGTTCTCCGCCGAGAAGCTTATCATCATTATTTGTTATCACCTCTACAAGCAGTTCTTACATGAGAAGCTTATTATTGCCACTCTTGCAAATAAGCGACATTTCTCGCCTGAGGAGCTGATCCTATCTTCGTTATGACTCGCAGCAAATGGCCATCTCCATCGAGCAATTGGGCTTCCATTTTCCTTGTCGTCTTGAAGTATGGGGAGGTTTGAACCGAATCATATTCAGGAGAGCATGAATCTTGAAGTATGAAGAAGTTCGTTTACCCTTTAGTAAAAGAAGGAGCAGAATCATATTCAGGAGAGCATGAATCTTGAAGTATGAGGAAGTTCAGTTTACCCTTTAGCAAAAGAAGAAGTGGAATCATACCCGACGCGCTGTCCTCGGAACTATGAAGAAGTTTATTTTATCCTTTAGTAAAAGAAGAATTTGGATCATATTCCGGGCACCGACTTTAAATATGAGAAGATTTATTTATCAGATAAGCAACAACCTCTTTTGAGAGCTTATCCGTTTTGGCATGTAAGTCCCTTCCAACGATAAGTGACGGTTCTCCCTCGAGAAGCTTATCAGGGCATTTCCACTCAAAGTCCATTTATTTTGGCATACAGCCGGTTCTTTTCACCCTGTATATTTGCTACGGGTTCCCGAAAAGTCCGTTTGATCGTATCATGAGGGATAGTTTACCGAAGCTTGGATGTTATTCTTTGCTCAATGCTCCAGCATTCTGTGATCGATCTTGCAGTCGTACATGATCCAGTTTTACTTTTAGATTTCCCAGTGGAGGCCGTCTCATAGGTGCCATCTCCATTTGAGAATCTCGTTCCTTTTCTAAAAAAGACAATTGGTCGTGTTCGCACCAGTTGACTATCATTTTGGAATTCCCCGGTGTTGTGCTGTGTCCCAGCGCGTCGTTTTCCCCAGTGTTTCTTCTCGTAGCGTCTGTCCCTATGTCGTCGTATTCGTCAGCATTTTCGCATTCATCATTCCAGCATACGCATCATATCATATTCATGGCATCGTCTGCATTAGTCTGTTCTCGTTCTGTCCATAGCATTGCATATCACCGCATATAAGGGCAAAATTTTCGGTTATCTATATTTAAATCCCTCCACCATGATTCCTCGAGTCTCCGTCACTCAAATCATCCGGTGTAGCTATTTAAATAGGGGCAACTGTAATACCCCAAATTTTACCCTTACATTTAGTCAGTCATTTCGCATAGCATTTCATTTTGCATCCATTAATCACTAACCAGTCATATAAGTGCGTTTTGTTTCAGGAATCACCACAGAGGCGTTTTGGTCATTTTACGTAGGTCCTGACGGATTCTGAAAAAAGAGTGGTCTTTAGGTCTTGAGGCATTAGAGCCATCATATCTGAGGCAATTATTTATCATATGGTTGGATCATTATCGAGGCGTCGATCCGGTTTGATTGGGATCGAAAGGGGTTGTCAAAAACATAATTGGATTTGGGGCCTTCATTGCTTCTGGTTTATTTTGAGACGTTCCAGAGCGATTCTGTTTATGTTAATAAGGCGCAGTTTTGATTTAAAATAATTGGGTGTTGCTGGATTTTTCTTGAGGAATTATTTGATCAGTGGAATGTAGTTTGAATACATTTGTTGTTAAATCAGGTTGTTTTGAATGTAGGCAAATGGTCATTTGATATTAAATCTTTATGAAAGAGTAAGGGTGAAGAGATACTGATAGCTCATGTTGAGCCATAATTCCAAAGGCATACAAATGCAAAGCACAAATGAAAGCTGGAATTTAATTTGAGTGAAGAAAATATTGAATTTCATTTCAATGAATATTTTTGGTTACAAGTTACAAAAGACTTTAAGTTACATTTTCCTATCCTAAAAGAGCCTAAAATCCTAAATCATTCCAAAGACTTCCTTCAACCATGTTCTTCACGCATTATTCTTCTGATTACCTGCACAATGAAAACAAAGAAAAGCAAAAGAAAATTTTAGAAGAAATAATAGGACACCCTCAGAAAATCTTCATCATTGGGTGCCGGGAGGGCACGACCGAAGCCGCGTCCCAGTCCCACTTCCGAACCTCAACCTCGGCTACCGGCCGGCAGTATCTGTTCATTGTGGGACAGCCGAGAAAGAGAGGTAAAAGAAGCGTTTTCGGGCCGAAATGATTTGCACAACTGTGGATTCAAACGGATACACGTCAAGTAAATATTGCAGGGCACTATCAAGTAAATTCAAGCCAAGACACGAGTTCAGTTGCTGCCAACAGAATTGAAGTGGAAAGACTCATCACAGTCTACATAAAACCACAGTAGAACAGCCGGAACTGGATGAAACGAAAGTGGATCACCAAAGCGAACCATACCAGAACCGAGCTAAACTGCATAAGAAACAATCCACTTATCAGTTAAATAAGATCAAGTGGTAGTTTAAATCCAGTTCAACTCAGAAAAAGCAGAACTAAGTTCATGTTCAGGACTAAGTTCATGTTCAGAAGAACAAATTCAATTCACAAGAAGAAGAACAAGTTCAGCGCAGTTCAAAGAACAAGTTCAATTCAGAGAGGGGTGGTTAAGCACAATCTCAATACCAAGCATCAATTCCTTCACCTGTCAAGACCAAAAAGAAATCAGTCGGTAATTCGAACGCAAGTGCGAACGTGAGCCAATGTAAATCATAAAGCAAAGGAGAGGATAGAAAGAAGCTTCAGCCCTCAGTTTAATCATCATTGGGCGTGAAGACTCGAGCGGCTGGAAGGACTACGGCCGAGGCTCGTTACCAACTCCCTACCGAACGTCGAGATTAATAAAACAGTAATTTCGGGCCAATTCTCAGCATCTCGCAAGACCGCCAACCACATAGGGGCAGCCACATACAAAATAGCAGTTCAGACCCAAAGGTTGTCATCACCGAAATCAAAGGCAACGTAATCGGAGGCAATATAATCGAAGGTAAAGAGTAGTAGCATCTCTTTCAACAGTTCAGACAAGATGTCATCATCACCGCGTGACCTCTCTCGGCGGCGTCGACCCGGCAGTACCCGCACCACCAGTTCCCTCTGAAAGAAGAAAAAGAAAAGTTAGTAAACTTGTATCAGAAGACCAAAGATGAAAAGCTGAACTGAAAAGCTACATATCAGTTGCATCAGTCTATCAGAAAAGACTATCAGAAGAGACGGGCTGATCCAAATGGGATACTAAAACCAAGCGTATCGTATCAAGATTGGCTCATCAGTTCACAAACCACAGCAGGAAATGCCCAACTCAGTTCGTGCCAGGTCACATTGGAAAATCAAAATGCGAAGCCGAGGCTCAGCTACGAACATCATCGCCCCAAACCCGCAGCCACAAATCAGTTCAAGATATCGAAGACATTCAAAGCCGCATCAGAGGGGTCCATAGGCATCACAGTGAAAATTCGGAGAAGAGTCAGAAGCGTATCAAGTTTGGATAACATGTCTGCAACAAAACCAGAAACCCACATCAATTCAGATTATCTAAATCACAACGAAACCAAGAATTCAAAGCGAAATCAAATACCCAAAGTGAGTCAAAGTGAGGCAGGTTATCCAAAACGAAATCCAAAACAAAAAAATCTGGAGTTACATCAGAAAAATCAATCAAGCACACCCGAAAGAGAAGGTTTTCGAGTTAAATCGGACATATCCAAAGATATCATCAGTACTAGGGGTCCGAATTAGAATCCAATCATCATAAATTCTATCAGATACGGAGACAAAATCAAATCATGTCAAGGAAATCCAACTAGTATCAGAAAAGGAAAGGAATTGTATCAGACAATCAAATCGCAATCAAGCTCCAATCAAAAATAATAACGTGTATCCAAAAACATCAAGGCCCAAAAGACAAACCAGAGGAGGATATAAGGAAGAACAATACAACCTGTGAAACCCTAACGGGAGAGAGTGCGAAAAGCGGCCGCGAAAGAGAGAAGAGGGGTTTCGTCAAAACTAGTCATCAGAACACAAGCCAAGAGATTGAGGAAGGTCCACCGACGCCGCCTCCATCCACGACGAGCAAACCTTCTCTGGAGGCTCAGTTCATCGCATCATCGCCTCCGCCTCGTCAATCACCGTCACCACAATCAAAACGTAAGCGAGGAACACTCATACACCTTCATATCTAATGTTTTATGGATGATTTCAGGGATTCCATCATAGAGAAGGAAAGAGATAAATAGGAAATCGGAGCATGCGAAGCAAGCGAGAGACGAGAAGAAACATGCGCCGCGGAAAATAGGGTTTTGAAACCCTAGATATCTCTTTTGGTTGCACTTACCCCAACCGAGTTGGGTCCGGAGGTGATTACCGGCCCAACCCCTTTTTTTATTATTTAGTTTTTATTTATTTTATTTTCATTATTATAATTATTTTAAAATGTTTTCTAAAATTATTATAATTATTTTTAAAATGTTTTCTAAAATAATATTAAAATCCACTTTTTTTAAAATAAAAATTAGGTTAAAATAGTTTTTGAGGATTTAAGTTAAATTAATTTATCAATATTAAAAATCCTATTTTAATTTAAACTGAAGTTTATATCATAAAATAAAACCACAAAAAGATGCATAATTTCACTTCTTCACCATCTGATAATTCATCTAATTTTGCCCACTAACGTTGTTTGTTCGTTTTGCAGCTTATTGCGTTTACCGTTATTTATTTTATTTTATTATTGTTCTATTTAAATTTCATTATCATATTGTAACTGCTCCTCTCATGTAACCTTGCGAACTTAACAATCGCGCTTAAATTTCTGCCTTTAAATTTCTGCTTGCATGGTTTAAATTAGGACATTATCTCTTTGTTTGCATGATTCAATTATCTCACGCGTTTACCATCATTTCCGTCACATTGCACACATCCGAAGGTTAGGTCTAACTGTTTGGTCGCCGCGCCAATAGTCCTCAAACCCTCAAAATTACACCCTTACAAACCCTAATTTTCACAAATGCCTCGCCGCAGGCAAAATTACAATTTTACCCCTAACATTAGGTCAAAGAGCCGCCGTGCCCATTTTAGGGTTTCCCGCCGTGGAATCCCTAACCTAACCCTAATTACAACTTAACAATTCAACGTAGAGATTTGGAGTTTCTACACTCCACGTAAGCGTGTCCTTAAGATGCGTTTATTCCCCTTGAGACCTTGACCACAGTCAAGAAGTCTCTAACCTCCCTTTTGAGGGGAACTACGATTACTCTGATTCCACTCTCGTAAGGATACGTAGGCACAAGATGCGATGTCTTGCCGAGTAAACTTAGAATTAACCCCTTAGGTCTCTTTTCTCACTTTTAATCTTTTGTACATATACCTTAAGCAAATAAATAAAGCAAATAGTAAACATTTGAACAAAAGGTTCCTGTAGAGTACTACAGAAGTTTAGGATGCTAATACCTTCCTTAAATTTAACCAACCCCCGAACCCTAGATCTTTCCTCGTGTTGTGTTTACGATGCAAAAATAGGTTTTCCCTCTTTTGACCTTTTCCTTCGGATAAATCAAAGAGCGGTTGTGAATTGAATTGCGATTCAAACTCATTAATAGTTTGCGATCCTATTTCCACCGCAACAGTTTCCTTTCCCGTTCTGAGGGATAAATAACGAAAGGTGGCGACTCTTCTGTTTTGCATGCACCTTATTTTCGCGGTAGCGACAACTTTGAATGTTTTTTTTCTGTTTCTCTGAATCATGTTTTGTGCTGATGTACTCTGATTACCCATGAATGAATATGTATGTTTGATTATTTGTTTGTCATCTGTTGATGTTATTTACTTTTCTTCTGTTAATCTTTTTTGTCTTAAAAAGTTTTCTTTTTGATTATGACAAAAAGGGGGAGAAAAAGAAATTTTGTTTGTTCAAATATAAACAGTTACTAAAATAAAATTCAGACATGATAAATTATATCTAACATTGAATTTTAGTCTTTCAAAATTATAACGTTTATCTGACAAAATTCATTGAAGTTACCCTGAGAATCCCCAAAATAGATCTTTATTCAAACTAGGTTTAACCAGGTTCTGATTACCAGGCTCTGATCCTAGAAGCTAACCAGACTCTAATTATGGAATATAAACCAGGCTCAGATTCTTGGAAAGAAAATCAGTAAGAGTAAACCAGGTTCTGTTTATGGAAAGTAAATCAAGCTACTACCAGGCTCTAATTCTGGAAGGAAAATCAAGCTCTGATTCTGGAAAGTACATTCTAACCAGGATACTAACCAAAAGTTTTTTCAACCAGGCTCTTAATCTGAATAGTATACTCATGCAAAAAAGGAAGTATTTTCTTCTATTAGAGTATTCATTTCAGGGGGAGATTCTTTATCCCAGGGGGATTTATATATTTGTCATTTTCATTGAACAAAATTTCCTATGTTTTATCATCATCAAAAAGGGGGAGATTGTTAGAACACAGATTGGTGTTTAATTATATCTCTATGTTTTGATGATAACTCTAATGGGATTTTGTATTAATAAAATATATACTCTAATTTTGTTCAAGTGTTTTGTGTTTCAGATATTAAATTAAATATCATTATGGAAGCAAAATGCATCTGAACAGCAAGTTACGCAAAGCTCTGAAGAATCAGATGCAAGCCATCAGAAGACTCTGAGTGCTGCCAGAAGACTCTGAAGCAGAAACTGCAGAAGACTTTGAAGCAGAAGCTGCAGAAGCATCTGAAGCGTAGCTGAAGATGTTGTATGAAGAGTTTAAAGCACTATTTCAGAAAACTCTGAATGTACTTCACGCTGCAAGTACAGAGGCTCTGATAAACAGTTATACTCTAATCAGATCACTCACGCTAAAGCACTATAGCTGCAACTCTGATGACATTGAATCTGATCTGAAGAACAAGAAGCACTTCAGAGGATCTGATGTTGTTTACATTTGAAAAGATGTCAGCACGTGAATAGACTTGGTACTATTCTCAACGTCCTCTCCAATGGAACTATTCCTTATTTGTGATAGACACAAGGATTCAGGCAAAAGGCATTTCTCTGAACATTCTACTTGTGAGAAAGGAAAAGTCATGTGAAGACAAAAGGCTACAACTACTCTAATTTTCACAGTCTTCAAGCATTGGACTTTCAGAAATATAAAAGGACGTTATCTTCATCTCTTCAAAACTAACGAACTACCAATGAATCACACTCTTATACAATCATTCAAAGCTGAAATAGTTTTTCTTATTCGTTCTTAATCTTAAGTGTAAAAATCACAATTTGTGATATAGCTTTTTAGAAGAATCTTAAACACTTTTTTAGTTTACATTTACTTGTAAAGATTCCTTAAGAAGACCAAGTTGTGGTCAGTAGTTCTTGAGAAGACTAAGACAATTGTTCTTAGTGTTTAACACTATAATCTGTTTGAATATAGTGGATTAAGTCCTTGAGGATAAAAGCAAATCACTCTTGATATGGTGGACTGGAATAGTTGAGTTCAACGAACAAGGATAAAAATCATTGTGTTTTTATTGCCATATTTATTTCTAAACCCTTATTCAACCCCCCCCCCCCTTCTAAGTTTTTTCGCACCTTCACATTTAATGTTGCATGGCTCGACGATTCACTCCCATTGTTATAGGGGTATTTCAGCTTCCACACTTTGTTGCTTGACCTTTCCGCAACAGAGGACCAGTCCGGATCAAAGATAAGAGAAACTTCGTGTATCAAATCACGTCCAACTTTTCTATTCTTGACTCCTCGAGTGAATTTTGGAGTCTCGCTATGTGCTCTAGATGACTGAGATATTGCAACCTGATAGATTACACCAGAGACTTTTTTCAGGAAGTGGTTTTGAACTTTTACCTTTTTCCACTGTTTTGATCATTCCAACTGAAGGTTGATTATTTTCTTCTTTACCTCACTTCTTGATGTCCAACACTTTTAAAGTTATTTACTCATCAAATTATTTCAAGGTTAGAGTACCTGTTTCATATCAATATTGCACTGACTAGTAAGCAAGAATGGTCGGCCAAGTATGATGGGAGTCTCTTCATCTTCTGGGATATCCATAATCTCAAAATCAACTAGGAAGGTAAAGTTATCAATCATCACCAGTACATCCTCTTCTAGCCCATATGACCTCTTAGTCGTGTGGTCGACAAACTTCATGTTTGTTCCCATATCGCTCACTTTTCCAATACCCAACTTTTTGAAAATAGATAAAGGCATGAGACTCACACTAGCACCTGAGTCAATAAGGACCTTCTTGAAAGTTCTATCTTTTATAGTACAGGGGATTGCTACAGGTCCAAGGTCTTTCCGCTTGATGAGGATTCTCCTTCCTAGTGATATTTCACTACACTACTCAGTTGAAATTTTTGGCTCCTCACACATTGTTCTCTTTTTCCTCCATTATCTCTTTCAAGAATTTCTTTTACAAAGGCATTTGCTCGAGTGCTTCAAAGAACGACATATTGATCTCTAACTTTTTGAACATTGTGCTAAAATTTTCAAAGTCTTTTTCCTTCTGATCCTTCTTGGTAACTCTCGGAGGGTAAGGTAGCTTGATTTTTGGTTTAACCTCCTCTTTCTTTTTCTCTTCAATTGACTTCACATATGTGGTAAGGATCTTTCCGACTCTTTCCTGTTTTCTCTCACTTCAAGCTCAACCTCTATACACTAATAATCATTTGTTTCTCTTTCTTCCTTTTCTTCCACGACTCCCTGATTTCTTGTTGTGACATCATTAACATTCTAATGATTTTTTGGATTCAATACTATCGGCTCGGGAAGGTTCCTTGAGTTTGTGTGGAGAGTTGTTGTGCTATTTGTCCCATTTGAACCTCAAGATTTTTTATAGAAGCCATGGTGTTCCTCTGGTTATTCCGTGTGTCTTCTTGGAATTGAATATTGTGAGCTGCCATCTTTTCAATAGTTATTTCCCATTCTGCTTTCTGAGGAGCCTGTTGTTGCTGTTAATATTGAGGTTGATTCTGATCTTTCTAGGAGAATTTAGGATGATTCTTCCACCCTGGATTATAAGTCTGAGAATAGGGATTATTCTACTTCAGATACTTTATCTCTTCAATTTGTTTAGTAGTTGCAACATAATGTGCAGTAAAATAGGATCTACTACAAATCTCACAACTAGCGGCTTGGACAGGTTAAACTTGAGAAGCAGTATAAGTACTTACATTCATTGCTTTAAGCTTTCTTTCTACTTCAGTTGTGATTTGATCTTCCATTTTCACAACTTGATTAACCAACTTCAAGTTAATTTTTCCTTCAGGTTTACTCACACTATGGTCATATAATTCCAAATGCTCATTTGCAGTAACGACTTTAATGATCTTCTTTATACCAGTGGCTGTTGTAAAGTTTGATGAGCCACCAACTGCCGTATCAATTAATTGCTTAGTCTTCATCTTGAGACCATTCACAAACATATGCATCTGTTCATTTTGATCCATGTTATAAGTAAGACATGCAACCAATAACCATTTGAACCTTTTATACGTATTGCCCAATGATTCTCCCTCCTTCTGTTTAAAATTCCTGATATCATATCTTTTACGAATATAGACAGAGGTAGAAAAATACTCATTAAGAAAGGCCTTCTCCATCTCTTCCCAAGTAGCAATACTTCCTGCAGGTAACAAGTAAAACCATTCTTCAGCATATTCAGAGAGAGTGAACAAAAACACTCTTAACTTTTTTGCTTCATTAGTATGCCCATCAATCTTGAGAGTAGTACTCATAGTTAGAAATCTTTGCAGATGTTCGTTGGCATCTTCGTTACCCTTTCCGGTGAAAGGTCTCCTCTCAAGTTGGGTGATGGTGCTCGGATGCAATTAGAAATTTTCCACATTCACCAGTTGGTTTACAATTGTTAACCTACCAGTCGATGCATTAGCTCCACCGTAATCACCAAGGAGTCTCTCTGCTGGTGGAACTCCAGCCATAGTCATAGTATTTCTATCCGAGTATGAACCTGAATTAGAATGCTCTGAATGAACAAATACTCTTTCTTCTTCTGGTGCTAACTCTGAAGGCTCTGCTTCTGAAGCTGCTAGTCTTGCTTGTCTATGCCTTGCGTCTAGAGTTCTTTCGATCTCTGCGTCAAAATAAAAATTAGCTGAGGATTCTCCTCGCATAGAAATGTTAGACGTAGATTAGTAGTAACGAAACAAAAATATAATACTAATAAAAAAAACTGAAAATAAAATTTTGGTCGCAGAGCAACAAAATTTCAATTGAATTAAAATTAGACTTATATTTTGGCAGTCCCCAACAACGGCGCCAAAACTTGATCGGAAAAATAACAAGTGTATTATTTTGCCAATGTAGTAATAAAAGGAAATTTCCTCGAATATCAATCTCAAGGACTGTGTAGGAATATAAGTTTTAAATTCAATTCAATTAAACAAAAAGTACTTGGGATTAAGGATTGTTTTGTGAAATTATAAAATAATTGCATAAAAATAAAGAAAGTATTTGAGTGGTTTAGAAAATATATGAGTAGATTATGCTAGAGATGGTGTGTGATATGACTTAGTAACAACTATGAATTACACTGCAACAACTTATTGTAACTAACTAATTACCAATTCTTTAGAATGTTTACTCCTAAGTCCTTAGTGAGAAAACCTTTAATCATCCGCCCTAATTCCTATGTTCATAGAGAATTACAAATGAAATTAAGCACTCAATTATCAAGAATATTCTGGTTCCTATAGGGTATCCCTAGTCATAGGTGATATCTACTATAGAATGATCCAAAGAAAAGCATTAAAACCGGCGGTCCAACCTAATCGTTAATCAAAAATTAAACCCTGTTTGTCTAATAAGGCAAGCATTAAGAACAACTAGAGATCAAATCAATTATGAAAAATAAAGAGATTGTTATTGCAATACTAATATCAAAGTCATTACAGAATCGAATCAGGGACATCCCCTAGCATTGGGGGGTTTAGCTACTCATAATATTCAAAGAAAATAAAAAGTAAAAACTAGACATTAAAAGATAATAGGATTACTCTGATCTTCAATTACTTCCCCTCATGAAAACCTTTAGTTCCCCAATCACCTTGATCTCTCCAATCTTGATCGTGTAATTTTTCTCCCAAGAAAAAAGTCCCTTTTTTCCTTCTAAAAAAGCATCTAAAATACTCTCAGGTCCAACGGAGCAGTAGAGAAATGCCCAAAATACCCTCATGGGTCACACAAATAAAAAATCCAAGAAAATTAGAAGATGAAGCGCTTCAGCCAACACGGGTTGTGTCAGCTAACACGGGCGGCCGTGTTGGCCCCCTGGCTGCCTAATAAAAACTTTGCATGTTCCATACTTGCTGACACGGATCGTGTCAGGTGACACGGACACCCGTGTCAGCCCACTGCCTCTCTATAAAAGTTTATTCTCTTGGTATCCTCCTGACATGGGCCGTGTCAGGCCACTATTTCCCTTCCAAAAACTCTTTTGAATTTATGCAATTTTTCTGGTTTTTGCTCTGATTCTTTCTGATTGCTCACTGAACCTAAAAACAATAGAAATATAAAGCCAACGCATAAGATGCAATAAAAGGAAATAAAATGCAACTAAACATATAAGATGATTAACTAAAACTAACGCATAAAAACCACTGATCAAGATCCACGAAAGAATCAACGCCTAGCACCTCGGAAGGCAATCCCTCGCTCGAAAGGCCCTGCGAGTAGGATACTACTAGACCACTATGTAATAGGACACGAAGGAATATGTCAAGAAGTGCGACAAGTGCTAATGACACGGGGACATGCACTTGGCACCTCCTAACGAGCTAAAAACGCTCTCGTCCCCGTGGCCTTTCTCCTGGTGGGGGATGGATATCCTTGGGCCCTTCACCATGGGTTCGTACCAGAACAAATATCTCATAGTCCGCCTCGACTACTTCACAAAATGGATAGAGGCAGAGACCCTCGCTAAAATCACAACACACAATATACTTCGTTTCTATAAGAGAAACATACTTGCTCGGTTTGGAGTCCCATTGGCACTCGTCACCGACAACGAGACACAATTCACCGACAAGAAATTTCAAGATTTTGTCACCGAGCTAGGCACTAAACAACATTTCACTTATGTCGAGAACCCGCATATGAATGGGCAGGCTGAGGCCGCGAACAGAGTGATCCTACGAGGTCTCAAACGAAGATTGGGTGGGGCCAAAAAAGGTGGGTCGAGGAGCTACATAGCATACTATGGGCCTATAGGATGACTCCACACTCGACCATTGGGGAAAATCCCTTCCGACTGACCTATGAAACTGAGGTACTCCTGGTGAAAATTAGAGAGCCTTATAGGCGGACCGAATCTCCCCTTGACGGGGAGATGAACGACGAGGCATTAAGAGAGGAACTCGATCTGGTCGAGGAAATTCGATCGGGGGTATCCCTCCGTGAAGCCTCGTTGAAACAAAAAATTACCATGCAACATGACACAAAAGTCATAAGACGCGAATTCCAAATCAGCAGCCTAGTCTTGCAAAGAAATAAAAAAGATTTGCGCAAGGGAAAACTTGCCGCAAACTGGGAAGGTCCCTATCGTGTCTGAGCAAAAACGGACAGCGGGGCCTATTACCTCGAAAATCTTCACGGGAAGGAACTTGTTCGACCATGGAACGCTGAAATGCTCAAACAATATTACAATTAAGGATTGCATTCGGTATACTTGGTTCGACCACAACGAAGTACGTCCCGACCACAGGAGCGTGATAAGGTACAAGCCCGACTTCCAAACTTGAAACAAAAATCTAGGATTCTACTCTTGTGTGTGCGAGCAGAATCTTGCCTCGACAGGGATACCTCAATCGAGCTCCGTCGTTGTCATACCAATAAGGTAGAATGCTTAACTCACGATGGGAAGTTCACGCCACGAAGAAAAAACCTCGACCGAGATCTTAGCTTCGTTGCTGATCAAAAGCCAACTTCGGTCACTCAACTAGTTTCCTGCACAGTCGAGGACCAGTTATGTTGAGCAAAGGCCCCAAACACTTAGTTAAAATAAGCAAACACATATTACATACATATCGATGAGGAAAATAAGTACTCGACACACAATGGCATACGCACATAGCAAAAAAAGAAAGTATATTAGAATGGCAAATCAAACATTCAATTACAAATAATGGGCAAAGCCCACTATCCAAATATTATAAGCCATGGCGCACAGGCCAGGCAAAATCAAAATACAAAATGTGGAGAGCATGCTAAATAACTAGGAAAAAACTAAATATCTTTTTCCTCGACAGGCTAGGACTCTGCATCAACTTGGTCACCACTTTCTTCGATATCTACCGGGGTTATTATCTGGTCATCGACCACCCGATGGAAAGGCCCAATCCCCTCGGTGATGAGCTGAAGCCCAGGTTTAACAATTTGAATTTGCTCCACCGCGGTACTAAAACCCAGCTCGAGGGTACTCAGAAATCCTGCTCGAGCTCTCTGATCCAGGAAACCAGGTCACCCCAGGTCACCAAGAGTTTCTCCTCGGAGATTTCATCCTTGACGGGCATTGTAGCAACCTCATACTCAGTAACCCTCACTTAGAGCCGATCTTTATCCTCGACGGCCTTGTTCATCTTCTCCCGCATCTCATCCATCTCACGGTAAAGGTCGACTTAGATCTGGTACTTCTCCTTGTAGTTGAAGAAGTTGTTCCCCACCTTTATCTTCTTCGTCCCAAGGGTCACATTCTCTGCCCACAACTTCTTCAGCTCGGTAAGGGAGAATGTCCTGTCATTGAGGGACAAGGCTATATCAAGAACCAGCATCACAACAGTCACATCCTCAGACAACGCCTTCCTCCTAGTCTCCTTATCAGCGACTAGAACTGCTTTGGATTCTATCGCAGGCACGATCAGGGAGTTCTCCCTGCAAAAAGTATCCCGCTGAAGATGGCAGGGAGGTAACACAAACGTCTCCCCGACGACACCCTCAGTAAGGTCGACGGGCCCAGACTCCTCTACACGCTGCTTCTTGGCCAAATGTTCCTGGGAAACTGAAGACTGACTCCCCTGGGGAGAGGAGGAAGAACCCCCGGGGTGCTGGTTGGCCTTCGACACCTGTTGGATCTGAGAGACATGACCTTTGGTTCCCTTCTTGGTAGCCCTGTTCGTCGCGATTTGAGCATGCGTTCTTGAAGGCTCGACCTTTGGCCTGCAACAAAGAAAAGAACAAGTTAATACAACAAGGAAAGATAAGCAAACACACAAGTTAGAAACAAGCTCGCTACCTAAGATCCTCAAGGCCTCCTCGTCAGAACTGCACTCGAGGAGCGCCTTGTGTCGCAGTGAAAATTGGATACCAAGCTATTGATTAGCTTGAATCTTAATTCATTACAACTGATCTTTAATTTTTTCAAAGGAAGGGAAAAGATCGAATTACTCATAATGTAATGCAAATGCAAAAGCTAGAGAGTTATAGGTTCAGAGGTTGGTTAAACTTAGGGAAGGTGCTAGTATCCTAAGTTTCTGTAGTACTCTACAGGAACCTCTTGTTTTATGTTGTTTATTGCTAAGGGTTTATCTGCTTAAGGATGAAAGACCTAATGGTTTAATTCTAAGTATACTCGCCAAGATGTCGCATCTTGTGCCTACATATCCTGACGGGAATGGAATCAGAGTATTTGTAGTTCCCCCTAAAGGGTTTAAGAAACTTTTTGACTGTTGGTCAAAGTTCCAAAGGGATAAAGGTTGTTGATTGATTGGTTCTAGGAGAAAAGACGAGTTTTCATCTTAAGGGAGATTGCTTAATTTAACCGCCACAACTTTGCAGGAAAATAGTCTTTGCATCGCCTTAAGAGAAGGGCTCAAGTACTCGGATTGTCGACAAGTACGCCACAATCTCTCTTAAGCGGAAAAGTCCCTACATATTGATTGTATTGATATGGGGCAGGAGATTTACACCTCGATTGTCAAGATGACTAACATCTTATTCTCTAATGTGTTGAAATAGTTTGAATTGAGTTGAAATGTTTTTGTTTCTATGTTGTAAAAGAAAAGAGAAGGGTCCTTCCTATAGGATAGGATCTAACTTAGAGATAAACTTGAATGGGATCAAGGATCAACGGGGATTATGATGCAAATGATATGCATGCGCGCAAGTTTTACGTTACGCGCAGGTTATTCCTTTGGACGTGATGCAATGCGATAAAATAAATTGCAGAAAGGTAAAGGCAGATAAACAAAAGCATACATAAACACATGAAAGCGCTAAAGTGTGTGAATTGTGAGTGTGCGAACGGATCGGAGACGGAAGCGTGCACGGTTAAATTTTATGCAGTGTTGATTAATTTTAGCCGAGATTTATCAATCTTAGTTGAATTATACTTATGAGAAAATGATATTGTTTGGTGAGGTTGATTTTAAGAAAAGTTGGATTAATTATATTAATTCGAAAGGTCCTAGGTTGTGGATTAATTAGATTCTAATTAATAATAAAAGGAGATTTCTATTGAATAAGAAGTTGGTCATTATTAATAGATAAAATAGAAATTAATTGAATTATTATGAAATAGGTTTTAATATTATAAAAGTTGTTGTTATATAAAAGGTTAATTTAATTAAAAAAGGTTTTTCTTTTTATAAATAAAATTGTTTTAGTTATTAACAAATGAAATGCAAATTGTAGAAAGTTGGGTGGATAATTAAATTGTTATTAATAAAAGATATGAGTTGATTAATAAAATAGAATAAATCTAAAATTATTAGAGAAAGTTGATTTGAATAAAAGTTAGTTAATTAAAAAAGGTTGATTAAGTTTAGAGAAAAAGGTTAATTAAATAATAGGTTATTAGTTTGTTTTTTAATAAAAAGGATGATTATAAAAAGATAATATTAGTTTAGATTAATTAAGTTAATGATTATATTAAATGGCAGATTAGAGGTTTATTAATTAAAAAAAGGATTATGTTATGATTAAATGGATTAAAACGCATATTAAATGGTTAATGAGTGGATTAAGGGAGGATTAAGGAAGCGAATGGGTTCATGTATGGGTGGTCCGTGAAGGTGTATCGTATGAAGTGCGTTTATGACCGTGTGATGATGATCTGGTGGAATGTATGATGATCGTGTGAGGTACACCGTAGTTACGGTGAGTGTGTGTGCGTGGAATCATATTATAACAAAATGATCCAAAAAGAAAAAAAAAACCTAATTCCCCAAATCTCCCCCCCTCCCGCATGCTCTCTTCCTCTTTCCTCCTTCTTCAATCTCTTCCTTTCTCTTTGCGCTTCTTTGATTTCTTTCTCCGTCTTCTCTTTTCTCCTTTCTCTTCTTTCATCGCGTTCGTTATCACTCACAATTTTCCTGTACAAATAAAACAAACGAAACAAAAAAGCGACATAAAGCGTTAGCGTAATCTCACGTTCTTCTTTTCGCAGGTTTGACGGCGGCTTGGGATTTTCGGCGAAGGCGATTTCCGACGACGGCCGGTGAAGATGACGAGGGTGGAGGCTGACGACTCGCGGACAACGCGTTTGGCTGTGGAAGTGGCGAACGGGATTTTGAGGCTTACGGTCGACGGAAAGTTGCTTTTCGGCGAAGCCCAAAAAGATAAGTTCTCTTTTCTCGATTCACAATCTTAGGGATTTTCTGATTTGGGACTCTGTAGAGTTTTGGGTTTGCTGTCGAATGTGCTCGGGCTCCCCTATTGTTGACGGTTTTGTCTTCTTTTATAGCCTTCTCAAATGATTTGTTCCATTTTGGTTGTGATTCTGTAATGAAGGCCTTTGAAAACTTTCCATCTTGGTTTAGACATGTCGGATTCTTGTTTTGGAAGCCATTAATGATTTGATTACTGTCCGGGAAAGATTTGAAAATGATTTAATGGACTTTCCTCTTTCAGACGAGCATGTTTTGAGAATCCCTGTTGTATTCTGTATTGAATGCTTTTGGGTCATTTGGAGTCTCTTTGATAAATTTTCGGATTCTGCTTCTGAACTGTATTAACGCCTTCTTCTTCCTTTTCCAGGAAAACTCTAGCTTCAGATATTTCCGGTTTGATGCCGTCGAAAAATGGTTTCGTATTCGATAATGATGACATTCTGTCTGAACCAAAAGGGGTTGAAACTTCTGCTGTTGCCTTTGAAGTTTGTTAGTGGAATATGATGATTTTGAATTATGTTGAAAGTTGTCTGAAACTAGTTGTTTTTTTTTCATCTGAAATTCTGTTGCCCTCGAAACGGAAGCTGGCGGCGGGTGCTCCGTTGCCCTTCCTTGTTCGAGTTCGTCCGATAATGATTCTGAAATCTGAGGGCTTACAACTTATTTCACCTCTCTCTCTCTCTCCAAGTTTCATGTTTTGCAGGGTTTCTTAAAACGGTCTTGAAGTCACAGTATCATGTCGTAAAGCTGCAGCAGTGAAGTGTAAAGCCTCAAGTGCGCAACTGATAAACCGGGTTGCTTTTCGAACATGAAGCGAGGAACGACTATAGCTCGCGTTCTAGCATATGCTGCCACTTCCTGTGAACTTCTAGGAGGACTAATTGCCGTAACCGAAGCTCTGACATGTAAGGGTTTCTTCTAGTATCTCTGTTATGGTTGACAGACCCTTCAATTTGCTGATACACAACTTGTCCATTCACAGATTAGCCAAGATTAGTTGTTGTGTTGATGTGCTTCTATTTTCCTTCCCTAGTACTGGAAATGGTGAGAAACTAATCACTCTTTTGAATGAAGGGGTGATATATTCTGTTATTTTTCGACAACTAAAAGTGAAGATAGGCTCAAAGTTCTTCTTTGAAGTCCAGATCAGTAGGAGTACCCATCAACAACGCTAGCTCCGACCGTTTCCTCCATAAAGATGAACTCTCCAACCTCTATGCCTAGTCTGCTATCTCGCAGCCTAGCGACCTCGGGATCGGCATCATCTCTGGAACCTCTTCCATTATGGTATGCGCGTCGAGACAATCTTTCATATGCCTTCTCCAACAAAAACCACGTATCCACAGGCCGTTGTGTGTATAATGCTGCAATGTTTTCCTTCTCATTGCAATCCATGTGCAAAGGGGTTTGATGTAGTTAAATAGGTTTCTTAGTATGTACTTAAGAAAGCATCAATGTATATCAATAATCATGCGACATATTCATCCCCTTGTATGCCAAGTTATTGGCCTTTGTTATGAATGTGAATAAGGCGTTGATGATTAAATTCGAATTATTGCCTTGTTACTTGATTATCAATATGCACTGCTTCTGTTAGTTCTTAGCATTCCTCTGTTGCATCCGAATACCCACTATCTGGCCAAACAAATTGACAAACAAAAATAGACTCATGGCTTGAATCTTTAACAAAAGAACAAAGTCGAATCCTCATGAATTTTCCAACTTGGCTTTGAGAAACTTTTTCCCAAGCTTGATTCACGGTTCTTCCATCCAAACTTCAAAGAAAAATTCTCACAAACCACCAGCCCACAATCCTTCTCTTGGATCTAAAGAACATAACCCTTCCTCATGAATAAAACCAAAGTTTCTTGCATCAAGCTTGATTTATTATTCACATAAGTAAAGGATTTAGACGATGATAAACCCGACACACAAATTATAAAGATATAATTCATAATATCGTTTGCCACAAAAGCCCATCAGTCCATGAACAAACGCGCTTAACATCTATGATCAGGAAAACTTAATTCTTCCTGAGGTCTTTGAGATAATCCGAGTAAAACGACTGACAGAAAGGACCTTAGGGCCTTCTGACCCAAAGTCCATTGGTCCGGCCTTGAGATACTTGATTGCGAGGATGATTATCATCTATGCTTTAAATAAAACGTACCTGCACCAGCCGATTAGTCACAATAATCACACAAAAGTAAAACTATGTCATGCCAAAAAGAATGCACCAGGAGGTGGGATCTTAAGGTCAAAAATTTCTATCCGGAGATATGGAGATTGAAATCTTCGTCTCGACGAGATGGGAAAGACTTAAATACAAACATTGCACGAATTTTTGGCCCTAAGAAGCCACCGAATGCATATGATACGAGATAATATGAAGATGCAAGGCAAACGGTCCTGTGGGGGCGCAAAGCCACAGGGGAAAAACCAGACAACACACGAGAAACACAGAAGTAACGAAAAAGACGGGCTCAACCAAGCGAGACTCCACGGGGACAGGAAACAACCAGCAATGAGAAATATCCAGAAGTATAAGAGTATAGTACATGCACCAAGAACATGGTGATTTAAACAACAGGCGAGAAACTTGAAAGTGAAGGATAACCTACTACCAACGCGTGACAACCTAAGCAAGGGTATCCGGTTGAAACAAAGAAACACATGTTACCTACTATCAGTCCAATGATAGCCTAAGCAAAGGCAACATGAAGAGGAAAAATGACCTACTACCGAACAAGGTAGCCTAAGTCAAGGCAGCTGACCCAAAAGAAACAGTATATTACCTACTATCAAATGTATGATAGCCTAAGAAAAGGTAATAAACGAAACAAGGTGTATTACCTACTATCAAACACATGATAGCCTAAGAAAAGGTAATAGACTTGAAAGGAGAGATCACCTACTACCAAACATATGGTAGCCTAAGAAAAAGGCGTCTGACCAAACGATATGTGTTACCTACTATCAAACAAATGATAGCCTAAGAAAAGGTACACACAAATGGAAAGATGGCCTACTACTGAACTAGGTAGCCTAAGAAAAGGTATCTGACCAAAAGAAATGTGTTACCTACTATCAAACAAATGATAGCCTAAGAAAAGGTACATACAAATGGAAAGATGACCTACTACCGAACAGGGTAGCCTACGAAAAGGTATCTGACCAAAAGAAAGGTTTATTACCTACTATCAAAGGTATGATAGCCTAAGCAAAGGTAATAAGCAAAAGGAGAGATCACCTACTACCAAACATATGGCAGCCTAAGAAAAGGTGTCCGACCAAAACGGTGTGTTACCTACTATGAAACATACGATAGCCTAAGCAAAGGTGAACACAACAAAGGAAAGATGACCTACTACCAAACAAGGTAGCCTAAGAAAAGGTATCTGACCAAAAAAGATGGTATATTACCTACTATCAAGCATACGATAGCCTAAGCAAAGGTAATAACCCAAGGATGGAGAGATCACCTACTACCAAACGTGGTAGCCTAAGAAAAGGTGTCTGACCAAAAAGATATGTGTTACCTACTATCAAACATGTGATAGCCTAAGAAAAGGTGAACACAACAAAGGAAAGATGACCTACTACCAAACAAGGTAGCCTAAGAAAAGGTATCTGACCAAAAAGGATGGTATATTACCTACTGTTGCACCCCAAAATTTGCCCAACCTTTTCCTTCTTGTTTTTGCATTAGCATAACATCATCATAGCATTATCATAGCATTGCACTAGCATTTACGCAGGGGATCAAGTGTGATATACATCAAGAGAGGCCTATCTAGAGGTTTTATTCGAGCTTGAGGAATCACTAAAGTCACAAGGAAGTGGTTCATGCCCTTGAGAAGTTCAGATGCTTGTGTGGGGTTCATCCCCTGACTTAGAGGCCAACTGAAGATTATTAATGAGTTGGAAAACTATGATTACAGGTCATAAAATTATAAGTCAAGTTCAATACTTTGCATAACTCAAATGGACTTTTTCCAACATGAAAGTTGCTCCGAATGGCGTCATTGGGTCAGCTAAACCTCAAGGTTTTAATGGGCTAGCCCATGGTGGGAGATTGATGAAATTCACTTTGGTGAAAACATGTGAAAAGGCATAGTTTGGTATTTCTTCAAAATTTAATCAAATAAGTCCATGTTTGTACTTATTTTGAGTAGAAACATCATTTTAAGAACAATGGCACTTTTACATTTTTCATTTGAGGATTTTATCATGGTCTATTTCGAGATTTCTTACAATTCAAGTAACATAATGGATCTTGGGCTTGGGCTTAGAAACAAAGGACTATTGTGGGCCTTAAACCTTCCTTATGATGCATGAAATGTATATAAACCAAAATCAAGGCATTTGCATTTTTTCTTCCACCATTTTTTCATTTTCCCACAATTTTCTACATTTGAAAAATTGATTTTTCAATTCCTTTTTCTCTCCATTTTTTTTTATCCTTTTTCATTGCAAATACATTCAATATACTCCATAGAATTTTTCCATCAATTTTTGAGAAGTTTTTAGTGCAACACCATGGTTGTAGTAACATGAAAAGTAAGCTCCAAGTGAAAATTGATTTTCATTTCTTCACCAATTCAAGCATTCTCCTTCATCCTAATACCTCTATCATGGACTGTTGAATGTTTCTACATAATTTTCGAAAGAAATTCGTGCTCCATTGAAGCTCAAAAGAGTCATTTTCAGAGGTATAAAGAATTCACCATAACTCATGATTTATGAGTCTTTCTTGCATTATTGTTGTTGCATTACATTGCTCTCATCTCCTACATGGATTCTAGTACAAAAAAGATGGTTTTTATGACAATTTGGTGTTCTTGAAAGTTTGAGATTCATATACGGTTTTTGAGTTAGAGGCCATTTCAAGGGGAAATAATGGTATATTTGGATTCCTCTCGAAAAATCCCACAAGATTCATCTAAAGAACATTGTGTTTGGTCAAGAATTGAAGAAGATAGAACCACATGAAGCTCGCCGGCAGAGCTTGCATTTTCCGGCCGCGGTTTGCATATTTCCGGCCAGTAAATGTTCCCAACGAAGAAGACGAGCGGTTGCCGTTGGATTGTGTTGAAATTTTGACTTGGTCATCCGATCGAACGTCCAGGAATGTGCCACATGCGCTGCCACATCACCCTTCATTAAATAGGTGGCGCGCCAACTCAGAAATTTGGGTTTACAGTCCCCTGTTCAATTCCTGGCTATGCCATTTTTATTTATTCTCACTTATTTTCACTTGTTTTCTCACATCTCCATGTTCTTCCATATTCATTTTATTTTTCTATTTTTTCATGCTTATTAAAATAATCATAAAAAATAGGAAAATTAATCTTTTTGATCCACGTTTTTTGTGCTGAATCTTTGAAATGTCTAGAATTTTATAGAACTGGAATTATAATTTTAACATTTTCTGACATTTTCTTTGGATTTTTTACATTTGGGGTGTCATAAGAAGGCCAATACTTGTGTCATGATTTTGTTGAATTTCTTTAACCTATCAAAACATTATTTAAATGTCAAACCTTTTGCAGGGATTTCATACACACGTTGAGGTATTGTGATATATTTTTGTGGGAATTTTATTGTACCATTTTAATTGGTTTTGGATGCTTTCTTTAACATGCTCCATTTTAACTTTTCCTTTGGTATACATGAGACATCTTGCAAGGTTTTCATCTTATTTGACCATTTCTATTTGGATATTTTTGTTGTATCTCTCACCCCTGGTTTTTGGCTTGATGTAGGGCATTGGAGATTTTTATTTGAATTTTTTAGCACCTTTTGCTATTTTTCTTATATTTTTGTATTCGGACTTGTAATATGGACATTCGAACGGACTTCGATTTTATTTTGGCTCCAACGACCTCGATTTGTTTGTGTGGTGAATGCTAGGGTTCCTATTGCTTATTATAGACATTATATAGGATGTGTAGATCATTGGTTGGCTGGTTTTATCATACATAATTTCCCATTAGGTTCCATATTTCCATGATAGCGCGTTATGATTCCAAATTGTGGTATGTGTACGTCATTCGTAGGTTTTATTGCCTCACATCTCTTTATAATCACTTGTGGCCAAGATTGTATGTTTAGAACAGGCCACCTTCCATTCATTATGGGCTTGAGGTCGAGATGGTTCTTCCTCCCTCGCTTGCATTCCATGTTTACTATTATGAATCCGCATTTCCTGTATGCTATTTATTTCATCTATTTTCCGTTGCTTCCTTTGCCTTTCCCTTAGGATCCCCATTCTTCCTTGTTCAAGGTAGAATGCGATAGACACTAGGCTTTGCAACCATGTATGACAATATTAGGATAGTCTTCCCCTTTGCAAACTTCAACCTTAGGACGAACTTGGCATGATAACGTTAGGATTAAACTAGTCTCCCCGTAGTAAGCCGAACTACGGCTGCTCTGATCTTTCATACCAGACGAAAGTACGTAGGAACAAGATGCGATATCTTGGTGAGCAAACTTTCCCCTTTTCTTAGGTCGTAGTTAGGCGAACTACATTGACTCTGATTTCTCATTTCAGACGGGAATACGTAGGCATAAAGTGCGATACTTTGCCGAGTCACTTTTCTTTTCTTTTTTCCTTAAGCCTTTAGCTAGATAGTATTAATCAACCCTTCGAGATAAACAATTAAGCATGGATCTCATCGAGTACGATGGACGTGAGGGGTGCTAATACCTTCCCCTTGCGTAACCGACTCCCGAATCTAGGACATGGTTGCGATGACCATTCCTTTTCCCTTTTCGTTAGGTTTTCTCTGAGCGTTTCCTTTCCCTCCTTTGGGATAAATAACACACGGTGGCAACTCTTCTGTTCTGCCGGCGCCGATTTTCGCAGTAGCGACAGCTGGCGACTCTGCTGGGGACTGCGATGGTTCCCTATGCGAGTCTCGCCTTGGATTTTCTTCCTAGCTGTCTGGGTCATCCCCAGCAGCTGGCGACTCTGCTGGGGATTCTTTATAGCTGTAGGGGAATTTTCCCATCCCCTACACTGGGACCGTTTCCCATTCCCTAGGCGAGTCAGTCCTAGCGCTTGTTTGTTTATCTTTTTGGTTTTTGTACATACCTGTTGTACCTTAGCTTTACTTTCCCGCATTTTATTTTCCCGCAGTTTATTTTCAGCATTATATTATATCCTTATTATGCTGTTGTGGGGGGGATTGATTCTGATGAGTGATAAGCCAGACCCAGGCTTGAGTGTACCTAGCATTAGTTGTGGAAAGTAGTGGGCGCGTGCTTGCTTTGCAGGTACTAGTGTCTCACTAAATCCACGCTCAGACGAGATTCTCCTGGTTGACTTCTTTTTTAGCCCTTTGGGCTTGAGGGGTTGTTGGTTTGGAGGGTTGTCGACTCTGGGGACCGATCATTTGTGATTCAGCTAAGTGAGGCCGCTTCAAGAGATGATGATGCCACACCTTCTGGGTATCGTATCATCGCTCTTGAAAGTCTGTGACGCTGATGAACACATAGGATGTCGTACCTTATCAGTGGATAGGTGTTGCACCCTAAAATTTGCTCAACCTACTTCACTTGGTTTATGTTTCAATTGCATTAGCATTTGCATATTAGATCATGTACATAATTAATTCATCTGCATAGTATAGCATGGGCAAGTCATCCAATAAGGGACCAAATGCAATTCTTATGAGCATATCAAGAGGGTATTATTCAAATTCAAGCACATCCAAGTCATCAGAAAGAAATTGAAATCTGAGAAGTTAGTGGACCAAGCAGTGGATCTATCTCCTACCTTGAGGGTATTTGAAGATCATCAAAGAAGTTGTGAGTCATGAATTGAGGCCATGGAGGGTATATAGACGTCATGGAAGACCTAGAGGGTCATTTTGAAAGTGAGGCAAGTCATTGATGTGATTACAAGAGCTGCAGTGGAAGACAGTCAACTAGGGCTTCATCTTGGTCAACCCTAGGTCAACCCTAGGTTAAATGCTTGATTGAAAGGCATCAAGGCCTGTTTGAAAGATGTGGGATGCCTCATTTGAAATGTAGATATGGATGTGGTGTTGTGCCAAGGAGGAATCAAGAGAAATCAAGAAGAAGAGAGGTTTCTAAATTAGGGTTTCTGTGTAAAATCCCTTGATTTTGGGCAAACTTCCCAGCAAGATAATTCAAAATGCAAGTATCAAATGGATCCTTGGCCAACATGAAACTTGTAGAGGATCTCAAGACCTTTAATTTGAGTGGTGGAAGACATCAAGGAGATTTATAGAACTCAAGTTATGGTCCTTGCAAGTTACAGGTCATCAGAGGCATCTGAAATTTTGTATGTGAAGGTTACTTGTCTTCCAAGCTACGTTTACCCTTCAAGGAGCTTTCAAATGGATTTCTGGCCAACATGAAAGTTGTTCCTCATGATCTTATCTTTCTAGAAAGGTATGGTATGCCTTCATCTGATTTGTGGAACTCTACTAATGACTTTGGCAAGCAAAGGGTATTTTGGTCATTTGGAAATTATGGGTCATTTCAAGCATATGCCTAAAACTCATACTTGCAAGTCTCAAATGGAAAAATGTTCAACATCAAAGTTGTTCCAAATGATGTTTTGAGTCTAGAAAAGTGGTCATGGAAGTTTGAAAATGGGTGTAGCTCATATTTACAAAAAATGACCTAATTAAGGCATGATTTAAGTTCATTAAAGAGCCATTTTTGGGAATTTTTTCATTACATGTCCAAATGGGGTGAAATTATAGGTCATTTTGATTGGAATTAATGTTTTGAGAACATTGGCAATAGTGGATTTTTGAGCTTAGTTCAAAATTTGAGAGTTATCATGGCTTGCTTATGATTAAAGTAACATATGCCAAATCACAAGGGATTTGTGTACAAGAAACTTCCAGGAATTTCTAGATGATTCCATGGGCATCTATATAAACCCTAGAGCTGATCCATGAAGGGGTTACACTTCATTTTGATCCAAAACACATAGTTTCACTCTCTCTTGCATTTTTGCAAATTCATTCAAACTCTCCCAATTCTTCATCATTCTGCAAAATTATTGATCCTACCATACTCCATGATCATCACTGATCACATCCCAAGCAAGATCTGGTTGAATTGAAGCCATAATTGTGTGCTGCAAATTCTCACATCCAAGTTGCAAGAAGAATCAGTTACAAGAATTCAGAGCATCTGAGCAAGAACAAGTGCATACAGAACCAAGATCCATAGCCATTGATCAAGTCTAGAGCATTGCTAGCTGTAAATCCAAGAGTTCATCCCTCTGTTTTCAGTTTTGCACCAGGTTGGTATTTATTTCGAATTAACCTAGAATAGATAGCATGATGTAGATTGGTTAGGATAAGCATGACCTAGGTGGTTAGATGAACATTTCTGGAGATTTTGATTGAATTTGGTGAAGGTTGACATTGGAGCACACCAACTGTTTGGACTTAGAACTCTCTTAATATTGAGTATTAGCATTAGTTCTTTGGCTTAGGTTAATCAGTGATCCAAGGTGAGTATTTTGATAACAAGAAACTGGAAAAACAAGAAGTTGAAAGTTGGAGTATCCATGGAGGGGGAGTTATCGGGTTCGGTGTTTGAGGAGTTTTTAATGCAAACTGGATCCATGGCTGTGCTCAGGGGAAGGAGTGGATCATTTTTGGTCTTTACGGATTTGAATTTCATTGAGAGACGAAGGAGAACGAGGTGAGGGAAGTCTGGTTCATAAGAGCTTCGTGCATGGAGTTCATGTCCAAACCCTAACTCATTGGAGAAGATGACTCTGCTATCGTTGGATCCAGATAAAACCATTGACCAAGACTCACATCTAACGGCCTGTGTTTAAAGTTGAAACGAGAGGGAAGAGTCTGAAGCTACAAAACGCTTCGTTTCATTTAAAGTCCCTTCTTGGGCTTAGTCCAAATTACTGTTTCCACCCCCATCATGAGGCCCACCAGCATAATGTACTGAATTGGATTGCTTAATGCACCGCGTGCTTTTCTTTTTCCTTGGATTTCTCTTAATTGTTTTCTGAATCAATTGGGCCTTACCACAAAATGCTAGCCACACCCCCACACGGAGCCTAAACTGGAAAGGCATTGAAAACCTGTACTATTTGCACCACGTTTTTTTCATTTCCTTTTGATTTGCTGATTTAATTTTTGTTTTGGCTCTGGGCTTATGGATTTTGCTATGCGCGCCCCCAGGTTTTGGGCCCAAGTGACATTTGAACTGGGCGAAGTTGCTGCTTGCACCCCCTGGCTTCCATTTATATTTTTTGTTTTAATTCATTTTCTCATCATTTTATAAAACTCATAATAAATCAAAAAATGAGAATTTTGACATGAGAGTTTTTGCAATAGTTTAACATAGACTTGAAGAAAATTAAAATGATTAAAAAATAATAGTTTAGCTATTTTTTCTATTTTTGCTTATATTTTACATTTTAATTGTTTTTAAATATATATATAGTTTGTATATAGATTTTGTAGAATTTCTTTTAGGTATTTCCCATAATCTTTTTAGGCTGATTTTTTTAGTATAACTAGATACATATATTAGGTACCCCCTTGATTTTTATACCAATTTTCTAGGATTTATTTTAGGTATTTTAGTTAGAAAACATTAGGCTAATCATTTAGGGTTGTGAACATAACATTAGGTATGCAAAACAAGTTTCTTTTGGGTTTTCTCTAGAACAAATTAGATGATGGGGTTATAGGGGTATTATGGGTAAGTGATAGATCCCTTAGAAAATGCTAGACTTCCCCTATTATATAAATATTACTAGTATATTTTCTGTATTTGATTGATTGTGTGGTGTGCCCTTTTTAGGGTTATTTGTTTGACTGTGTGGGGTATTGGGCCTGCTTGGGGTTTGGGTTTGAGCTGAAGACTTTGCTGATGAAGCCATTGAAGACTAAAGGAATGAAGACCAATTTCCAGAGTTGATGAAGAGTATCTCTTGCTGGCAGCTGTTGAAGGTTATAGGATCTAGGAGTTAGGTAGAGCTCTAGAATAGCAACTTGATTCACCAACATGGAAGGTCTTGTTTGCCTCCATCCCTCTCTATGATGCAGAGTCTCTCTAGGACACTCACCCCCTTCCTTTGGAAGGCTTGGTGACAGTGTCTAAGAGATAGAACTCTTGAGAGAAATTTTCTACATATTGTTAACAGTCTGTTTGCCACCTTTTGTGGTCAACTAGTTGTTTAACATTCCAGTTCATCCTCTTAACTGCTGCTCATCTTGGAGAGTGAGACTTGAAGAAAAGCCCTGAAAGATTGAAGATAGAGACCTTGCTTGAAGGCTTGAAGATGAAGACTGATGCTTGCTTGAAGCATGTGGATGGTTGAAGATGACTTGAAGGCAGATGTTGATGAAGACTGTTGTTTGCTGTTTATTTTTGCTGTTTATATTTTTTGATGTATTGTTTGAATTTCCCTGACTGTATTGTTTGCCATTTAACCTGTTAGGTTGAAAGCGAATTTTGTTTGCTTTTGCCTGTTGTTTTCTAGGTTCGAGGTTGAGTGGGACTCCCTTGCCTCGCTTGTATTGCTGCATCCATGCATGTTACTGCTTTATTGTATATATGATATTGTTTCTGTTTCCGTTTATCCCTTAGGATCTCTGTTTTTCTCTGCACAAGAGAGGAGCATGATAGACATTAGGTCTTAACCCATGCATGATAACATTAGGTTAGTTTGATTCCCTTTTCAACCATAGGTTAGAGTTCTGTCCCTTCTTTCTCAAAACAAACAGAAAAACATAATAAATATTTCAAACACAATAAAAGACACTTCTTCCGTAAAAGAATGTGAACTCATCAAAACGTCATTTTTGTCCGCTTGGACCAGTAATCAGAAAAACCCTTTTTCAGAAGGAGATAAAAGCAATCAAAACAGACTTGTGTCGTACGTGGCCCGAACTACGTTTGCTCTGATCTTTCATGTTGTATGAAAGTACGTAGGCATAGGATGCGATGTCCTAGCGAGCAACCTTCCCCTCCTTTCCCGTAGGTAGGCGAACTACGTTGACTCTGATTTCTCGTTCCAGACGGGAATACGTAGGTATAAAGTGTGATACTTTGCCGAGTCCCTTTCTTTCTTTTTAACCCTTAACCCTTTAGTTTAGATAGAAATAACAATCCATACTAGAAAACAAGCGTGGATCCCGTCGAGTACGACGGACGTGAGGGGTGCTAATACCTTCTCCTTGCGTAACCGACTCCCGAATCCAGGATTTGGTTGCGATGACCATTCCTTTCCCCGTTTTGCGGTAGGTTTACTTCGAGCGTTTCCTTTCCCTCCGTTGGGATAAACAACGCGCGGTGGCGACTCTTTTGTCAGCCGGCGCCGATTTTCGCAGTAGCGACAGCTGGCGACTCTGCTGGGGAGTCCAACGGTTCCCTAAGCGAGTCAATCCTAACGCTTGTTTTCCCGTCGAGGAATTTGTATTGATTTATGTTATGTCATTTACTTTCAGCATTATATTATTGTTATTATTGCTATATTGGGGTTGTGACGGGTGTTCTATGATTGAGAGATAAGCCGGACCTGGGCTTGAGTGCACCTAGAATTATAGTGGAAAGTAGTGGGCGCGCACATGCTTTGCATGTCCTAGTGTCCTGCGAAATCCACACTCAGACGAGGTTCTTCCGGTTGGCCTCCTGTCCTACCCTTTGGGTGGCTCGGGTTGCTGGTTAGTTGGATTGTCGACTCTGGGAACCGATCATTTGGAAGTTGGCTAAGTGAGGCCTCTTCAGGATTTGATGATGCCACTCCTTCTGGGAATCGTATCATCAACCCTGAAAGTCTGTGACGCCGACGACCGCATAGGATGCCATACCATTGTCAGTTGCTAGGACACCTACCTGTGAGAGGGTTTGGGTTATGCAGGTAACTAG
Source organism: Lathyrus sativus (assembly GCA_963859935.3). Classification (NCBI taxonomy): domain Eukaryota; kingdom Viridiplantae; phylum Streptophyta; class Magnoliopsida; order Fabales; family Fabaceae; genus Lathyrus; species Lathyrus sativus. Next base: position 369,003,212 of record OZ012741.1, read on the forward strand.
ACCTTCAGATACCGGTTTATTCTTGATTTGAGATTCATGATACTTATGGACAGTTATTGGGGTCTGTCAGAGACCAAGTTGGAGTGATTATTGGGTCTGAGGCTTGATTGGAGCTTATGTATGAGGTCTGTCAGAGACCAAGTTGGGGTGATTATTGGGTCGGAGGCTTGATTGGAGCTTATGTATGAGGGTTGTCTGAGACCGTGGTTTGAAGAATATTGGAGGGTCTGTCGGAGACCTTGCTCTTGATGTGGTTCTGGCTTCTCAGCCATGGCATTTGGTCCCTGTTGCATTTTATGTGCATTGCATTGTTTGCATAACCATTATCATTGCATCCCATTAACGTGTGTCTGTGCTGCAGGTGCATTTGCATATTCCCTGATTCTAGTGTCCGGACTTCTGACTATTGATCATGGTTGGTTTGAGGACGACAGTTGCCTACAAGTTACCTATCCCTGATGTTACTCCCCTCCTGGGTTTGATTTCTCTTGCTGATGAGGATGTCCGTAGAAGCTTCAGGCAGAGTTACGGAAGGCTGTTGAGATTGGTTCGCAAACCAACTGATGATGAACTGAATGGGATGTATACACTGATGCAATTCTATGACCCTGCTTTGAGATGTTTCACATTCGCTGACTTCATTTTGGGGCCTACCATTGAAGAGTATGCAGAGTTTATTGAGCTGCCAGTACAGAATAAGGTTCCTTTTATTCACTCTGCCGCTGAGCCCAAGTTGGAGGACCTAGCTAAGGCCTTGCACATGAATGCTTCTGAGCTGTTGATGACTTCTTGGCGCGGGGTTCCAGGTTTCTCCCTCCATTTTCTGATTGGTAAGGCTCAGGAATATGCCAAGAATGGATGTTGGGTGTCTTTAACGCTGTTTTGGCTCTATGCATTTATGGGATAGTGTTGTTTCCCAATTTCCCGAACTTCGTGGACATGGATGCATTTCATTTGTTTGCTGCTGGCAACCCTGTACCCACATTGATCGAGGATTTCTACCATTCGATGCACTACAGAAATGAGAATAGGAGAGGCAAAAACGTCTCTTGTTGTGTGCCTTTGCTGTACATGTGGTTTAAGAGCCACCTCCCCCTAAAGGGACCTTTTGTAGATAGTGCAACTACAGCTGACTGGCCAGAGCGCCTGATGAGACTATCTTCTGAAGAAATTGAGTGGTTTGATCGAGACTTGCTGGGGTCTGAGCTTATCTTCAGTTGTTCTGGGTATCCTAATGTTCCCTTGATAGGAAGAAAAGGGTGCATCAATTACAACCCATCTCTGTTCGTTCGCCAGTTTGGATACGCGTTGAAGAACCCACCTAGGGAGGAAGAAGTACAGGAATCTTTGTACTTCACCGGTGATTTGAATGGAGAGTTACTAGCTAAGCTCCAGCACGCATGGATGCGTATCAACAGAAGAGGGAAACCACTGTTGGGAAAGAATGATTGTCAGGCTTATGTACCATACAAAGTTTGGATCCAAGAGAGAGCAAGACAGTTGCTGATGCCATTTCCAGCTGCACCAGTCCCTGTTCATATTCCGGTAGAGGAACCCACCACTATTACTATGGAGGTCTACGAGCGAGTTGTAAAAGAAAAGGAAGCCTTGATGAGGATCAATGAAGAGTTAGAAAAGGAACTGGCTCAGATGCGTAGTGAGAAGAACAAGGCTGTGCATTCTTTCCTACAGCATATTGAATTAGTAAACAGGTTAGGTGCTGAACTGACCGAACTTCGTATTGCTAGCACTGTCACCGCACTGACACATTCGCACTAGAATCGGGGAATGATATTCCCTAATGCACAGACACATATTGCATTGCATTCGCATTCATATTGCATTATAGGTGATTATTGAACGGTATCTCATTTCTCGCACTGTACCAGGTCTTTTCAGGATTGAAAGTCAGCGCCCGCACCGATACTCCACTCGTACCAACTGCCGAAGAATTATGGATCAGATGCATAATGAAATGCAGGACATGCGTGAGAAGCTGGCGCTATTCATGCAGATAATTGAGACCATTGTGAAAGGCCAGGAGAATTTGCAAGCTTTGGTGCAGCCTTTGTTGCCGAGAAATGCTGGGCACGGAAATGAAGACCATAATTCTGTGCGAGTTGACACTATTCACGGGGATGGTACCCCCACACTGGTAGCTCCACCTGTGATAAACATACCTGTTGTCAATGTGAACAACGGCGCTGCCGCCGGGAACGGTAACGTTGGAATCGGTAACGAGACTGTCGTCAACAACGTTGGGTTCGGAGATGTCAATCTGGGTGGTGATAATATGGGAGGTAATGGCTTCGGTAATAATGGATTTGGCTTTAATGACCAGGGGTTTGATCATGTTGGGAAGTACGGCTTCAACGCTCAAGGTTTCGGACAGGACGGATTTGGTATGACTAATCAGGGTTATGGCGGATTCGGCAATGGAAATGGTGCCGGGATAATGTCTTTTGGACCTGCATGAGTCGCTCCGGGGTATGGCAACAGGGGCCGAGGCCCTGTAATGAATCAGACTAGAGTTGGCCGTAACAACGGGTACGATGGATACGGAACTGGGAACGGTAATTGGCTAGAAGATCAGCAAGAGGATGCTTTCTCCGGTGGAGGTTTTGAAGGTCCTATGGATGACTCTCAGCGAATCAAGATGCTCGAGGAGAAGATGAAGGGGGTCGTGAATCAAAGCGTTGTTGGCTTAGATATGACTACAATGGGTCTAGTGCCTGGCCTGAGGGTACCACTAAAATTCAAAGCTCCCACATTTGACAAATATAAGGGGGATACCTGTCCAAAGGTGCATGTGCGATCATACTACCGAAGGATGTCAGCATATTCAAACGATGAGAGGATGCTAATGCATTTCTTTCAAGATAGCCTGTCCGGTCCTTCCCTCGAATGGTATATGGGGTTGGAGCCAACACAGATAAAGACATGGAAGCAGCTGGCTGAAGCGTTTGTGGCTCACTATAAGTATAACAGCGACTTGGCACCCAACCGGGTCCAATTGCAGGGGTTGTCCCAGAAGAAGGGCGAGAGCTTCAAAGAATACGCATAGAGATGGCGCGACATGGCTGCTCGAGTTCATCCTCCTTTGGATGACAAAGAAATGAATGATATGTTCATAGGAACATTTACTGGCATGTTTTATGACAAGCTGTTTCATACGTCCTTAGGCAGTTTCTCAGACTTAATCCTGATGGGTGAGAAGATTGAAAGCAACATTAAACAGGGAAGATTTCAGGCTGAGGAATCCACTTCAGCTGGCAGTAACAGAAGGGCTTTCAGTGGGCGCCGTCAAGGTGATGCAAGTGCAGTGTTTGGGGGCCGAGGCCGAGGCCGGGGCAGAGGTCGAAGCCAGTACAATCAGCCGCAGCATGTGGCAAGTGTTACTATTCCATTTCAGCAACAACCAATACAACAACAGCAACAGCAGCCACAACAGGGGGTACATCCTGCCCAGCGCAGAATCCAGGGGGGCAGACCAAGGAGGGTGTTTGAAAAGCCTCCTTCAACGTATGCAGAATTGCTACAGACGTTACTGGGTTTGAATTTGGTGGAAAAGAGAACTATGGCGCCAGTAACGGGCACTCCTCCGTACGGCTTTGACGCAAGCAAGCACTGTGAATTCCACTCCGGGGCTCCTGGCCACGATGTAGAGAGTTGCCACGCGTTCAAACATGTGGTGCAGGATCTATTGGATAGTAAGGCTATCAATTTTGGACAGGCAGGTCCGAACATAGTACAAAAGCCCATGCCCAATCATGGGGCAAATGCTATTTTAACCGAGGAGGGTTTGAACTTGATCATGAATGTGGATGACCTCAAAACACCGTTGTGTAAGATAAAGAGCAGGTTATTGCAAGGAGGTGTGTATCTGGGCTGCGATGAGTTTTGTTTAGAGTGTTGGACCCAAGCTGGGGGTTGTGCTGAATTGAAGAAGAGCATTCAGACCTTGATAGATGGAGGCACATTGCAATTCGACAGAACGGCAGTTGAGGAACCTGCAGGGTTATTAGCAGACGAGCGAAGTGATGTAGCTACTGTGACGATTCCCTGAAAAACAATAACTATAACGGCGCTAGCCAGGCGACCGCCAATCACTATCACCAAGGCAGGACCAATCCCTTATGAGAGCACTAAGGCAGTCCCTTGGACCTATGGGTTGGAAGCATACTGTGATGGGGTGAAAATTGATGTTAGTAAGCAGCCAGTTGAGATTGTAGACAACGTCGTCGGTACCGGAGGGATGACAAGAAGTGGGAGAATCTTTATATCGCCTGAGGTAGAGGCTGAACGACTGGCGAAGGGAAAAGGAAAGATGAATGAGAATGTCCCGGTGCAGAGGAACAAAAAAGAAACATCGTTGAAGGATGTGGAAGAGTTTATGCGCCTTATTCGTAAGAGTGATTATACGATTGTTGAGCACCTTCAACAGACACCGTTAAAGATATCCATATTGTCGTTGCTATTGTGTTCCGAAGCTCACAGGAATGCATTGTTGAAAGTTCTGGATACGTCCTTCGTACCCCAAGATGTTTCCGTGAATCAGTTGGAGGGGGTGTTGGCGCATGTGAACGCAGGCCATAGCTTGGGATTTACAGACTTTGATTTGACCCCGAAGGGGAGAGAGCATAACATGGCGTTGCACGTCTCAGTTGAGTGTAGGGGCTCAGTCATGTCTCATGTACTGGTAGATACCGGATCGTCCTTAAACGTGCTACCTAAGAAGGCCATGATGAAATTGGACGTCAGGGGAATCCTTTGTACGCCTAGTGACTTGGTGGTCAGGGCATTTGATGGTACACGAAGAACAGTCTTTGGATCCATAACATTACCTCTACAGATGGGGCTGGAGGTTTTCGAAACTGAATTTTACATTATGGACATCCAACCAGCATACAGCTGCCTTCTTGGACGACCCTGGATCCATGGTGCTGGGGCAGTCACATCTACCTTGCACCAAAAGCTGAAATACATGGTAGGGGACAGTGTGGTCACGGTCTGTGGAGAAGAAGATATATTGGTTAGCCATCTGTCATCATTCAAGTATGTAGAAGTCGACGGCGAGATTCATGAAACACCCTGCCAAGCCTTTGAAGGGTTGCGCATCAAAGACAAAGTTCCAGGGCCGAGTAAAGCGTCAGAGGTGGCCGTCTTGTCATACAAGGAAGCTCAGGCTCTAATGGAGACTGGTGAGACAAAGGGCTGGGGCAAGGTGCTGGACATTCCCGTGAAGATGGATAGATTTGGGCTGGGATATCAACCGTCGTCATCAACACCTGCTGCAGGGGCACCCCGTTTCAAAGGACCGATAACAATCACAGCTAGCAGAGTGTATCACGAGGCCATCAACGCTGTTTCAGATTCCGAAGAAGGAGACAGTGACTGCGACATGGACGCCTGGATTCAGTCAAGCGTGCCAGGACAAGGATTATGCAATTGGTCTATTCAGGAGATTGTTCCTGTGACTCACAAACAGTAATACTTTGTTTTCTTAATTGTTGAACAATCCGGTGTCTTACCCGAGGCATCATGATTTTGCTTAGGGTCGTGCTGTTATGTACATTGCGTTGTTTAATCGTTAAATAAAAGGCGTTTTTTTCATGTACAAATATTGCGATCTCTGTTTTTCCTGTCTTGTGTTTTACAATAAAATGGCAACGTGGTTATTCGCTTTATATGCATTTTGAAGCATTTAACCATTCCTTTTGCAGGATAACATTTTCAGATGACATCATTGAACCGCCTATGACTCATTTCGACTTTGAGCACCCGGTATTTCAGGCCGAAGAAGAGATTGCTGAAGATGGCGACGTTCCCGAAGAATTGTCTTGGTTGGTAAAGCAAGAAGAACGAGTCTTTCTGCCTCATGAGGAGGTCATTGAAATTATTAACCTGGGGTCGGAAGGGGTTGAAAAGAACATCCGTATAGGAGCCGCGCTGCAGAGCGACGTCAGGCGAAGACTGGTTGAAATGCTCAGAGAGTACAGTGAAGTGTTCGCTTGGTCGTATGAAGACATGCCTGGGCTGGATACGGATATGGTTGTGCACCGTCTGCCGCTAAAAGAAGAATGCCCGCCAGTCAAGCAGAAGCTTCGCATAACCAGACCTGATATGGCAGTGAAAATTAAGGAGGAGGTTCAAAAACAGTGGGATGCTGGTTTCCTAGTTGTTACGAAATATCCCTCATGGGTCGCTAATATTGTACCAGTGCCAAAGAAAGACGGTAAAGTGAGAATGTGTGTAGATTACCGTGATTTGAACAAAGCGAGTCCGAAAGATGATTTTTCGCTTCCTCACATCAATGTGCTGGTTGACAACACTGCTCAATTCTCCGTATTTTCCTTCATGGATGGCTTCTCGGGCTATAATCAGATTAAGATGGCACCAGAAGACATGGAGAAGACTACTTTCATAACACCTTGGGGAACATTTTGTTACAAAGTGATGCCCTTCGGATTGAAGAATGCTGGGGCAACGTATCAGCGTGCAATGACGACTCTTTTCCATGATATGATGCATAAGGAGATTGAGGTTTATGTCGATGATATGATTGCCAAATCCTAGACGGAGGAAGAACATTTGGTGAATCTGCTGAAGTTATTCAAAAGGCTTAGGAAGTTCAGACTGAGACTGAACCCTAACAAGTGCACCTTCGGGGTGAGATCGGGTAAACTGCTGGGGTTTATTGTGAGCGAAAAAGGAATAGAGGTTGATCCTGCAAAAATAAAAGCAATACAAGAGATGCCGACGCCTAGAACAGAGAAAGAGGTGTGCGGGTTTTTAGAAAGGTTGAACTACATCGCTCGGTTCATATCTCACCTAACAGCTACGTGTGAGCCGTTATTTAAGATGTTGAAAAAAGACCAGGCTGTAACATGGAATGAGAATTGTCAAAAGGCGTTCGATAAAATAAAGCAGTATTTGTAGGAGCCTCCTATTTTGATACCACCAGTGGCAGGGAGACCTTTGATTATGTATTTGACGGTTCTTGAGGGAAGTATGGGTTGTGTTCTCGGTCAACATGACGAGACTGGGCGCAAAGAGCATGCGATCTACTACTTGAGTAAGAAGTTTACTGAATGTGAATCTCGATATTCAATGCTTGAAAAAACTTGTTGCGCGCTAGCCTGGGCCGCCAAGCGTTTGAGGCAATACATGCTGAACCATACAACCATGCTCATCTCGAAGATGGATCCTATCAAATATGTATTCGAAAAGCAGGCATTATCGGGGAGAATTGCCCGTTGGCAGATGGTTTTGACCGAATACGACATCCAGTATGTCTCGCAGAAGGCTATAAAGGGGAGTGTATTATCTGAATACTTGGCAGAGCAGCCTATTGAGGACTACCAATCGATGAGGTTTGATTTTCCTGACGAGGATATCATGTACCTAAAGATGAAAGATTGTGAAGAGCCGTTGCCAGACGAAGGACCAGAATTGGGTTCCAAATGGAAGTTGATCTTTGACGGAGCTGTAAACGCCTACGGTAGCGGAATAGGGGCAATCATCACTACTCCACATGGGTCGCACATCCCGTTTACTGCTCGATTGACCTTTCCAGTTACCAATAATGAAGCCGAATACGAAGCTTGTATCATGGGGCTTGAAGAAGCCATTGATTTGCGAATCAAAAATCTGGATGTATACGGAGACTCAGCTCTGGTGGTGAATCAAATAAAAGGAGAATGGGAGACACGTCAGCCTAATTTGATACCGTACATGAATTACGCGAGGAGATTGTTGCCTTTCTTTGACAAGGTTGAGTTACATCATGTACCGCGAGCAGAGAATCAGATGGCTGACGCCCTGGCCACTTTGTCTTCCATGTACAAAGTCAACTTCTGGAACGAGGCTCCCAGAATTGTTATCTCTCGGCTTGACAGACCCGCCTTCGTGTTTGCCATTGACGAAGCATCTGATGATAAACCGTGGTATTTTGATATCCTTAATTTCCTGAAAAATAAAGAGTATTCGGCTGGGGCATCCAGTCACGATCAGAAGACTCTCAGGAGATTGGCGAGTAATTTCTATTTGAATCCGGACAGTGTCTTATACAGAAGAAATCACGACTTGGTGCTACTACGTTGTGTAGACGAAAAAGAGGCGAAGCTGCTCATGGAGGAAATACATGAGGGTACATTTGGTACGCATGCTGGTGGGCATGCTATGACGAGGAAGCTGCTGCGGGCAGGTTATTTTTGGCTAACTATGGAAACTGATTGTTTCAAGTTTGCGAGGAAGTGTCATAAGTGCCAGATCCATGCAGATAAGATCCATGTGTCTCCGAGTCCTCTGAATGTGATGTCATCGCCATGGCCATTCTCGATGTGGGGAATCGATATGATTGGAAAGATCGAGCCGACGGCTTCTAACGGACACCGGTTCATTCTAGTAGCGATCGATTATTTTACCAAATGGGTGGAAGCAACATCTTATACAAATGTGACCAAGCAGGTGGTAGCCAGGTTCATCAAGAGAGATATCATTTGCAGATATGGAATCCCCGAGCGGATAATTACCGACAACGGTTCAAACCTGAATAACAAAATGATGAAGGAGCTGTGTCAGAGTTTTAAGATCGAGCATCACAACTCCTCCCCTTATCGACCCAAGATGAATGGCGCTGTTGAAGCGGCCAATAAGAATATAAAGAAGATTGTTCAGAAGATGGTGGTGACCTATAAGGATTGGCACGAGATGCTACCTTTTGCTTTGCACGGTTATCGTACGACGGTACGCACATCAACCGGGGCAACCCCGTTCTCGTTGGTGTATGGAATGGAAGCAGTGTTACCACTGGAGGTTGAGATTCCTTCACTAAGAGTATTGCGAGACGTCCAACTAGACGAGGCAGAATGGGTGAAAGACAGGTTAAACCAGTTGAGTTTAATGGATGAGAAGAGGCTAGCTTCTCTAGCATACGGTCGTTTGTACCAGAGCCGAATGAAGAAAGCATATGATAAGAAGATACATCCTCGGAGCTTTCAGACGGGTGACCTTGTGCTGAAAAGGATTCTCCCGCCACAGGCAGATCACAGGGGCAAGTGGACCCCCAACTACGAAGGGCCATACGTTGTCAGAAAAGTCTTTTCAGGAGGAGCTTTGTTGTTGTCCACCATGGACGGTGAAGACTTTACGTCTCCTGTGAATTCGGACGCAGTTAAAAAATACTTTGCTTGAAATTGACCCGCTGGACAGAAAAAAGGAGAGTCCAGGCAAAAAAGGGGCATCCGGGCGAACCAAAAACAGAATGAAAGGTTCGGGTAAAAATTAGGGATAAAATTGAAAAAAAGTGTACACCCGCGAAGTTGAAAACCTACACTGAGCGGCTTCGGCAAAAAAGGGTATCCCAGTGAACTGAAAACCCGTAAAGGGCGGTTCACGCAAAAGTTAGGGATTTGAAAAGCAAATGACTGCGGTCCGAATTTGATACTGCGGTGCGCATTGGTGCGGGAGAATATACCTGAGGGGTCGATTATCAGATACAATCTCTTCGGAAGTGGGAATACCGGGAAAGCATTAGAGTCGGGCGAGTCATAGGAGGATCAGCTCATGATGTTCGTCTGCACCCTGTTGCCGACATGTGTACAAATTTGATTTGTCATTATATTTATGCTTCTTGTGCATACTTGTATATTTGTTGTACGTAGCTTCCTCTTTTCAGGAGTTACATCCCGTGTACAAAACTCCGCCCATTTAGGGGCCCAATCAATAAAACATGTTATTCAGTATTTGATGCTGGTTCTTTACTGTTTTGTACATGACAACGCCGAGGTTTAATAAAACTAGCAAGTGTATAACATCGCTGGCCCTTGCCAATAATTGCTAAAACTTTGAATTAACTGAAAATAATGTCACTAACACTAACCTGAATAGATTTGGTTGCATAGACTTGTCTTGTTTGTGGTGTTGCAGGGTTCATAGCCGTATGAAGTGGATGATCAAAAGATTGCAGTATTAACCAGAGGCTCGTAACGGAAAGACTCGATCCCCATGCAGGTCGCGCTTCTGAAATAACGAGGTTCCTTACTAAAGAAGAATCAAATTCCCCAGCTAATTGTAGCTTATCCGAGGGACATTCTCCAGCAAGGTTGTTTACCCTCAACAGAATTGACGATTCCAAGATCAAAGGCTGTATTCAGACAGTGTGGTGTCCCCCAAAAGGATTCCCCCATCTCGAGCCGAGTGGTTTAGCCTCAAAAGATTAGCATTTCCAACTCGTGAGCTGTACTTAGACAGTTTACCCTTCCCAGTAGGGTCATTTACTCTCCCCCAGCGGAGTCAGTTGATTTTCCCCAAGAGAATCGTTTCGTCCTCAGTGGAGTTCTCTCTTTTCAGCAAGTGTTTTCTTTCCTCCCAGTCGAACTCGAAGATTAAGACTCTCCTCGGCAGAGTTGGTTGTGTGTCCTGGCATTTATTTGCCGGAATACCGTGTGATACCCGTTCACTCTCCAGCAGAAGTCCAATCATGATTGGCGTATTCAGTTATTCCTCAGCGAAGTGGGCTTCACTCTTCCAGCATTTATTTTGCTGGAATAGTTCTGTAACGCCTGGTTACCCCCAGCGGAGTTGGCATTGTCTTCAGCATTTATTTTGCTGAAGCGGTTTTCTGTATCCCAGCAGTTCGAGTCCGCATTTGCATCGGCATATAGTGTCATATTTGCATCCACCAAATAAGAAACGCGTAGCATTTCCATGTCGAATGGAGCATTGCGTCATTGTCAAACATATGCATTTTGAAACATAAACCAGGTGGGTTAACCGTTTGTTTTCAAGTATTGTTTCCCTTACAGGTGGAGAGAGCCCTTGCTCAAATTAATTACCAAATATTCAGAATCTCGACGTGAGACATTCAATGATAATGTCAGTTTTGGCATTGTTCCCCACAAAGTTGCTTGTTTAAGTTTCTCTTACCCCTCCAGCGGAGTATTTCTCCAAGGTTGTTGTTGTGACAGCATCAAAAGATTTTTTGAATCGATTTTTGGAAGTTGCCGCCTATGTTAAAATAGGTGTCTGGCGGTGTGGATTCAGAAAATCCCCAGTAAAAGCCTTCTCAGATTTGCTGCCATGTCAGCACGGAAAATTGGAAGACTAGACTCATTTTGTGTTACCCATGTGATTGATGGAGCTAGCTGCTGCAAAGATAGGCAGAAAAGTTGTATCGGAGTATTACTCGTAGCAAAGGCGGAGTTATTTTCCTGTATTCGACAGAGTATCTACCCGTAGCAAAGGCGGAGTTATTTTCCTGTATCTGGCAGAGTATTACCCGTAGCGGTGGCGGAGTGATTTTCCTGTATTCGACAGAGTATCTACCCGTAGCAAAGGCGGAGTTATTTTCCTGTATTCGATATAGTATCTACCCGTAGCAAAGGCGGGGTTATTTTCCTGTATTCAACAGAGTATCTACCCGTAGCAAAGGCGGAGTTATTTTCCTGTATCTGGCAAAGTATTACCCGTAGAGGTGGCGGAGTGATTTTCCTGTATTTGACAGAGTATCTACCCATAGCAAAGGCGGAGTTATTTTCCTGTATTCGACAGAGTATCTACCCGTAGCAAAGGCGGAGTTATTTTCCTGTATTCGACAAAGTATTACCCGTAGCAGAGGCGGAGATATTTCCATGTATTCGACAGATTGTTACCTGTGATAGACAGAGGATGTTACCCGTGTTAACGGAGATGTTACCTGTGATAGACAGAGATTGTTACCTGTGTTGACAGAGATGTTACCCGTGTTGATGGAGATGCTACCTGTGATGGACAGAGATTGTTACCTGTGTTTAGACAGATGGTTTTCCCGTATGGATAGGCGGATGAAGTTCTTGTGTTTAGACGGATGGTCTGCCCGTATGGATAGGCTGATGGAGTTTCCTGTGATTAGACAGAGATGTTTCCCCAGCGAAAGCGCCGGGATTTTTCCGTGATATGAGTCCTGATGTGGACAGATTGGTGTTTATTCGTGATTTGGCGAAATTTGGATCCAGATGTGGACAAGGTTACTCCTGTGACAACAGAATCTCTACTCGTGTTGACGAATTTGTCTCTCTTCTTGTGTTGATAAGGTTAGTCGAGTTGTGGACAGAGGTGTTTTGCGAAAAGTGCTCAGTACCTGTGGCGTTATATAGGGGGTTGAAGTTGGAATCAGAATTATCAGACGTCGGATCAGTTGTTGCCGTGACAACCAGACTTCAGTTTATTAGACGCTATTTCTCAAGCAGTGTTGCAGTTTATTTCTGCAGTTGGCAAATTACCGGGTTCTTAGTATTCAACTGTCTCGTACCTCGAATGTTTGAAGGCCGTTCGCGCTTCACCCAGTCGCGTCCAAGTCGCTTGAATAGGGGCAGCTGTTGCACCCTAAAATTTGCTCAACCTACTTCACTTGGTTTATGTTTCAATTGCATTAGCATTTGCATATTAGATCATGTACATAATTAATTCATCTGCATAGCATAGCATGGGCAAGTCATCCAATAAGGGACCAAATGCAATTCTTATGAGCATATCAAGAGGGTATTATTCAAATTCAAGCACATCCAAGTCATCAGAAAGAAATTGAAATCTGAGAAGTTAGTGGACCAAGCAGTGGATCTATCTCCTACCTTGAGGGTATTTGAAGATCATCAAAGAAGTTGTGAGTCATGAATTGAGGCCATGGAGGGTATATAGACGTCATGGAAGACCTAGAGGGTCATTTTGAAAGTGAGGCAAGTCATTGATGTGATTACAAGAGCTGCAGTGGAAGACAGTCAACTAGGGTTTCATCTGGGTCAACCCTAGGTCAAATGCTTGATTGAAAGGCATCAAGGCCTGTTTGAAAGATGTGGGATGCCTCATTTGACATGTAGATATGGATGTGGTGTTGTGCCAAGGAGGAATCAAGAGAAATCAAGAAGAAGAGAGGTTTCTAAATTAGGGTTTCTGTGTAAAATCCCCTGATTTAGGGCAAACTTCCCAGCAAGATAATTCAAAATGAAAGTCTCAAATGGATCCTTGGCCAACATGAAACTTGTACAGGATCTCAAGACCTTTAATTTGAGTGGTGGAAGACATCAAGGAGATTTATAGAACTCAAGTTATGGTCCTTGCAAGTTACAGGTCATCAGAGGCGTCTGAAATTTTGTCTGTGAAGGTTACTTGTCTTCCAAGCAACTTTTACCCTTCAAGGAGCTTTCAAATGGATTTCTGGCCAACATGAAAGTTGTTCCTCATGATCTTATCTTTCTAGAAAGGTATGGTATGCCTTCATCTGATTTGTGGAACTCTACTTATGACTTCGGCAAGCAAAGGGTATTTTGGTCATTTGGAAATTATGGGTCATTTCAAGCATATGCCTAAAACTCATACTTGCAAGTCTCAAATGGAAAAATGTTCAACATCAAAGTTGTTCCAAATGATGTTTTGAGTCTGTAAAAGTGGTCATGGAAGTTTGAAAATGGGTGTAGCTCATATTTACAAAAAATGACCTAATTAAGGCATGATTTAAGTTCATTAAAGAGCCATTTTTGGGAATTTTTTCATTACATGTCCAAATGGGGTGAAATTATAGGTCATTTTGATTGGAATTAATGTTTTGAGAACATTGGCAATAGTGGATTTTTGAGCTTAGTTCAAAATTTGAGAGTTATCATGGCTTGCTTATGATTAAAGTAACATATGCCAAATCACAAGGGATTTGTGTACAAGAAACTTCCAGCAATTTCTAGATGATTCCATGGGCATCTATATAAACCCTAGAGCTGATCCATGAAGGGGTTTCACTTCATTTTGATCCAAAACACATAGTTTCACTCTCTCTTGCATTTTTGCAAATTCATTCAAACTCTCCCAATTCTTCATCATTCTGCAAAATTATTGATCCTACCATACTTCATGATCATCACTGATCACATCCCAAGCAAGATCTGGTTGAATTGAAGCAATAATCGTGTGCTGCAAATTCTCACATCCAAGTTGCAAGAAGAATCAGTTACAAGAATTCAGAGCATCTGAGCAAGAACAAGTGCATACAGAACCAAGATCCATAGCCATTGATCAAGTTTAGAGCATTGCTAGCTGTAAATCCAAGAGTTCATCCCTCTATTTTCAGTTTTGCACCAGGTTGGTATTTCTTTCGAATTGACCTAGAATAGATAGCATGATGTAGATTGGTTAGGATAAGCATGACCTAGGTGGTTAGATGAACATTTCTGGAGATTTTGATTGAATTTGATGAAGGTTGACATTGGAGCACACCAACTGTTTGGACTTAGAACTCTCTTAATATTGAGTGTTAGCATTAGTTCTTTGGCTTAGGTTAATCAGTGATCCAAGGTGAGTATTTTGATAACAAGAAACTGGAAAAACAAGAAGTTGAAAGTTGGAGTATCCATGGAGGGGGAGTTATCGGGTTCGGTGTTTGAGGAGTTTTTAATGCAAACTGGATCCATGGATGTGCTCAGGGGAAGGAGTGGATCATTTTTGGTCTTTACGGATTTGAATTTCATTGAGAGACGAAGGAGAACGAGGTGAGGGAAGTCTGGTTCATAAGAGCTTCGTGCATGGAGTTCATGTCCAAACCCTAACTCATTGGAGAAGATGACTCTGCTATCGTTGGATCCAGATAAAACCATTGACCAAGACTTACATCTAACGGCCTGTGTTTAAAGTTGAAACGAGAGGGAAGATTCTGAAGCTACAAAACGCTTCGTTTCATTTAAAGTCCCTTGTTGGGCTTAGTCCAAATTACTGTTTCCACCCCCATCATGAGGCCCACCAGCATAATGTACTGAATTGGATTGCTTAATGCACCGCGTGCTTTTCTTTTTCCTTGGATTTCTCTTAATTGTTTTCTGAATCAATTGGGCCTTACCACAAAATGCTAGCCACACCCCCACACGGAGCCCAAACTGGAAAGGCATTGAAAACCTGTACTATTTGCACCACGTTTTTTTCATTTCCTTTTGATTTGCTGATTTAATTTTTGTTTTGGCTCTGGGCTTATGGATTTTGCTATGCGCGCCCCCAGGTTTTGGGCCCAAGTGACATTTGAACTAGGCGAAGTTGCTGCTTGCACCCCCTGGCTTCCATTTATATTTTTTGTTTTAATTCATTTTCTCATCATTTTATAAAACTCATAATAAATCAAAAAATGAGAATTTTGACATGAGAGTTTTTGCAATAGTTTAACATAGACTTGAAGAAAATTAAAATGATTAAAAAATAATAGTTTAGCTATTTTTTCTATTTTTGCTTATATTTTACATTTTAATTGTTTTTAAATATATATAGTTTGTATATAGTTTTTGTAGAATTTCTTTTAGGTATTTCCCATAATCTTTTTAGGCTGATTTTTTTAGTATAACTAGATACATATATTAGGTACCCCCTTGATTTTTATACCAATTTTCTAGGATTTATTTTAGGTATTTTAGTTAGAAAACATTAGGCTAATCATTTAGGGTTGTGAACATAACATTAGGTATACAAAACAAGTTTCTTTTGGGTTTTCTCTAGAACAAATTAGATGATGGGGTTATAGGGGTATTATGGGTAAGTGATAGATCCCTTAGAAAATGCTAGACTTCCCCTATTATATAAATATTACTAGTATATTTTCTGTATTTGATTGATTGTGTGGTGTGCCCTTTATAGGGTTATTTGTTTGATTGTGTGGGGTATTGGGCCTGCTTGGGGTTTGGGTTTGAGTTGAAGACTTTGCTGATGAAGCCATTGAAGACTAAAGGAATGAAGACCAATTTCCAGAGTTGATGAAGAGTATCTCTTGCTGGCAGCTGTTGAAGGTTATAGGATCTAGGAGTTAGGTAGAGCTCTAGAATAGCAACTTGATTCACCAACATGGAAGGTCTTGTTTGCCTCCATCCCTCTCTATGATGCAGAGTCTCTCTAGGACACTCACCCCCTTCCTTTGGAAGGCTTGGTGACAGTGTCTAAGAGATAGAACTCTTGAGAGAAATTTTCTACATATTGTTAACAGTCTGTTTGCCACCTTTGGTGGTCAACTAGCTGTTTAACATTCCAGTTCATCCTCTTAACTGCTGCTCATCTTGGAGAGTGAGACTTGAAGAAAAGCCCTGAAAGATTGAAGATAAAGACCTTGCTTGAAGGCTTGAAGATGAAGACTGATGCTTGCTTGAAGCATGTGGATGGTTGAAGATGACTTGAAGGCAGATGTTGATGAAGACTGTTGTTTGCTGTTTATTTTTGCTGTTTATATTTTTTGATGTATTGTTTGAATTTCCCTGACTGTATTGTTTGCCATTTAACCTGTTAGGTTGAAAGCGAATTTTGTTTGCTTTTGCCTGTTGTTTTCTAGGTTCGAGGTTGAGTGGGACTCCCTTGCCTCGCTTGTATTGCTGCATCCATGCATGTTACTGCTTTATTGTATATATGCTATTGTTTCTGTTTCCGTTTATCCCTTAGGATCTCTGTTTTTCTCTGCACAAGAGAGGAGCATGATAGACATTAGGTCTTAACCCATGCATGATAACATTAGGTTAGTTTGATTCCCTTTTCAACCATAGGTTAGAGTTTTGTCCCTTCTTTCTCAAAACAAACAGAAAAACATAATAAATATTTCAAACACAATAAAAGACACTTCTTCCGTAAAAGAATGTGAACTCATCAAAACGTCATTTTTGTCCGCTTGGACCAGTAATCAGAAAAACACTTTTTCAGAAGGAGATAAAAGCAATCAAAACAGACTTGTGTCGTACGTGGCCCGAACTAAGTTTGCTCTGATCTTTCATGTTGTATGAAAGTACGTAGGCATAGGATGCGATGTCCTAGCGAGCAACCTTCCCCTCCTTTCCCGTAGGTAGGCGAACTACGTTGACTCTGATTTCTCGTTCTAGACGGGAATACGTAGGCATAAAGTGTGATACTTTGCCGAGTCCCTTTCTTTCTTTTTAACCCTTAACCCTTTAGTTTAGATAGAAATAACAATCCATACTAGAAAACAAGCGTGGATCCCGTTGAGTACGACGGACGTGAGGGGTGCTAATACCTTCCCCTTGCGTAACCGACTCCCGAATCCAGGATTTGGTTGCGATGACCATTCCTTTCCCCGTTTTGCAGTAGGTTTACTTCGAGCGTTTCCTTTCCCTCCGTTGGGATAAATAACGCGCGGTGGCGACTCTTCTGTCAGCCGGCGCCGATTTTCGCAGTAGCGACAATAGGTCCATACCTGTGAGAGAGATTGGGTTATGCAGGAAACCATAGCTCCAGATCACCCGGTTTTCTCTACAGTGTGAACTTTTGGGTTTGATATCAGAGGTCTTCAGTATCAGTGATCTATGTCATGCAGTGATATATGTTATGCAAAGGCGAAGCTCTGGTCATTCTCAAGCTACAGCACAATCAGCTTTTGATTATTATTGCTACAGCACAGCACAGCTACCTTGATCCCCTATAGCATCCTTGTATTTTTGCATTTCTCATCTGCATTGATTACATGACATTGCATTAACATTGCAGGTGCATATTCCCTTTGATTCTAGCTATCTCGCTTGACGTCATTCGTACTCAGATACTTGTGCTTGCAACTGCCCGTGTGGTTTTCCATTTGTATACATGAGGAGTTTTCTACTACTGATGTCTGAGGGGTTTCCATTGTTTCACCCGGAACTAGAATCAAGGGAAATATTCCATATGCATATATACATTGTTAGCATTTTGCATATTTTTCTTTGTGTTTGCAGGTACCTTCTTAAGCCTCGTTCTTATGTTTTGTTGTCTTTTCAGAGTTGTTTCAGGATTGCTGACCAGAGACTTCACCGGTATCCTACTAGAAACAATCTCAAGAAAGCCATGGATCACGTTCAGACTGAGATGCAAGAGATGAGGGAGCGCATGACTCAGCTCATGGAAGTCATGCAAGGTATGGCTCAAGGACAAGAGCAACTAAGAACAATGGTCCAGCCCCTGGTAGCTAGGGTTGATCTTAATGGAGTTCTTCACGGAGGTATTGCTGCTAATACTCCCCGCAACGATACAGAAATTCCTAACGCCACTGTTGTGCCTACCGGATGCACCCCAACTACTGCAGGGGCCAGGAATGGTAGTGATGTTGGCGTCCGCCACGCTGGTCTGGGTAATGCTGCTGGTAATGCAGGTTTGGGTAATGCTGGTAACGCAGGTCTTGGTAATACTGTTAACTTGGGTTGTGGTAATGGTACTCATAATGCTGGGTTTGGACCTGGTGATGCTAACCATGGTCTTGGTAACGCTGGGTATGGTTACACCGTCAATCGAAACGTTTATGGTCCGGAGGGTGCCTACACAGGGTATGGCAATGGGGACCAACGATGGAATGAAGATCATCAGGACGACGTGTTCTCTATGAGGGATGTAGGCGTTGAGTTTCCTGCTGAAGCTGATCGTAAATTCAGAATGCTGGAGGAACAGATGAGGAATATAACAAATCAGAACTCCATGGGGCTCGACATGGCCAATTTAGGGCTGATCCCTGATTTACGAGTGTCGTACAAGTTCAAAGTTCCTACCTTCAATAAATACAAAGGTGTCACTTGCCCAAAGGTGCACATACGTTCATACTACAAAAAAATGTCAGCCTATTCAAATGATGAGAAGATGCTCATGCACTTTTTCCAGGATAGCCTGTCAGGGCCGTCGCTCGAATGGTATATGGGTTTGGAACCCTCTCAGGTTCGCAGTTGGAAGGGTTTGGCTAAAGCATTCGTAAAGCATTACCAGTACAATAGTGACCTGGCTCCCGACAGAGTCCAACTTCAGAATGTCGTCCAGAATAGCGGGGAATCTTTTAAAGAGTACGCCCAGAGGTGGCGTGAGCTTGCAGCCAGAGTGCAACCCCCAATGGTAGAGAGAGAGTTGATTGACTTGTTTGTATCGACGTTATCTGGGATGTACTATGAAAAGCTCGTCAACTGTATGTCCAGGAGTTTCTCTGACCTTGTCATCACTGGTGAGCGTATAGAAAACGACATCAAGATTGGGAAAATTCATGCCGTAGAAGTACCTTCGTCAGGTGGAGGAAAGAAAGTGTTCAGAAATAAGAAGCGTGAATGCGACACTAATTCTGTATCAAGCTCTCGGGGTAGAGGCAAAGGTAGATATCAAGATCAGTGTCATCATCATCAGGCTGCAAGTGTTATCATTCTGATACCACAACAACAACAACAACAACCACAACAGCATCAGAATCAACAGGGCTACAGGAAGTACCAAAATTCGAGGGGAGCAAATAGAGTATTCGATACGCCGCCAATGCCGTACTCCCAGATGCTTCAGACGTTACTACAGCTGCAGTTAATTCAGAAGAGAACCTTGGCCCCTCTGGCAGGCCGACCACCACCTGGCTATGATGCAAATGCCCGTTGCGAGTTCCACTCGGGGGCACTCGGGCACAACATTGAAGATTGTAAGGCTTTTAAGCACAAGCTGCAAGGTTTAATTGACAGTAAAGCCATAAACTTCTCGCATGAAGCGCCCAACATGGTACAGGATCCTCTGCCAAACCACGGACAAGCCGGAAGCGGTTGAGTCGCCCACAAGTCAAGATACAAGAAGCCTAGTTCTCAGAAGCTGGAAATCCGCATTTTGCATGTCATTGCTTTACATTTGTAGTTTCTTTCCTGTCTATGTGCATTTCACTTGTAAAGCTTGTTGTTTTCAATTGATATTGATAAATGAAATAAATATGCATGTTTTGAATTAATCCATTCGTGTTCACTTTATTACTTTCTTTTATTTCAAACTCTTGTTTAAGTGGAATCCGGGGAGGATGACAAAATCGAAAGACGTGTAATCTTCCGATTGTATGATCTTGGATAGAAAAACCTGTTGACGATATATAGGCATTGTTTCAAATCCATAAACACCGGAGATATAAGGAAGATAATCCCTTGTCAACCCCTTTGAGCCTCGTAGTAGGAGTTTCTTTCTAAAAATGAAAAACCCTCAATCTTAACCTGGGGCAGGGTAGGTGTCGGTTAATTTGACCAAGCGTTCGAATGGCAAAAGGAATGTCCGTTCAAGGATAAACCACACCTGTATAGGTCGTGCCTAAAGGACCACAATGGTTAAACCTTGCCGATAAGGAGTGAAACAGTCACAATCTCTTTTAACAAGTCAGATAAGCCGGTGTCACATGATTTCTTCAAAAAAGAAAAAAAGTCAAAAGAAAGAAGCTCGCTAAGTCGAATCTTGTGAATAAGCGACTTAGGCAAAAATCAGGGTATCCCGTTGGACTTCAAAATCAGAAACTCAAGAGAGTTAGTCCAGGAAAAAATTAGGGAACGGAAAAAGCGAAAAAAAACAAAAAGG
The DNA here is from genome assembly GCA_963859935.3 of Lathyrus sativus. Classification (NCBI taxonomy): domain Eukaryota; kingdom Viridiplantae; phylum Streptophyta; class Magnoliopsida; order Fabales; family Fabaceae; genus Lathyrus; species Lathyrus sativus. Next base: position 369,023,525 of record OZ012741.1, read on the forward strand.
ATTACAAGAGAAAAATCCTCAAGCAAGAACGAAATCGTGTGACTCCAGGCACTATGAAGACAGAAAGGGAATGACTGTCACTTCAAAAAGCATGTGATTTCCTGAACCATCACTCCTATCATTCCACCTTTGAAAGGTGAACGCTAAGGTCGAATTAGCTTAACATAGGATTGGAGAACATCAAGGAGAATGGGTGGGTTAAAATGAATTTTGAGCCTTATATCCTTCCTTGTTAACCGTGAACCCGACCACGTTACAACCTTCAAAAGTCCTAATTGAAACAGGTTTAGTTCGAGAGCATACTTCGGTAAAGATCGCATCGAAACTGACTCCAAAAAGGATTCCTCTTACAGCATTGTATTAAATTTGACACTTTGATAATTGATTCGTTCATTATATGTCATAAATTTTTCCGGTGAACAGGATTGGGTTTTGAAGAAAAAACCGTCATATGCATTGCATTTAATATATCTTTTATGCAAAACAACTTGTTTTACTTGCGAGTAAGCGCTCGACCGCAGGAAAGTTTCCACAGTGGAAAGTTTGATCAGGATAGAATGTAGAACGCCTGAATACTCCGTTGAGTTATGGTCAGCTATTATCAAATAACCCCCAGTAAGGTCAGCCATCCAAGAATCAGTTAATCTGGGGCAATCAGGTCGAGATTTGGTAAATCTCTCGCAATCGGGGGTACCGCTCCGCAAACTAGTCAATCAGAGGCAAAGCCATTACAAGGCTAGGGCATGCCACCCTATGAGGAAAAGAATTTGTTCTTCTCCATACCTCTAGAGCTTATCCGAACTATTCAACCAAGGATCCTCTCACGGTCCAGATTCTGGGGCAAGCCATCTCGGGGTCGTCTCATGGCAAGCTATTTTCTTCTTAGTGTAAACCTTCCCAAGAATTAGACTGGGGCAGGGGCATTACGCTTGGGGCGATTTCTCAGAGAGATTCGGATGAAGCTTATTTTTCCAACAATCAAAGATCATTCCCCAGCAGTTGGTCAGGCGTACCTCTAATCCCCACAGAGTACGAGTATGGGTTTGTTCCCTAGCGAGTCGAGATCAGATTTCTCTCCACCAGGCATATGTGGAATATCCTCCGACAGGTCGTTCGTGACCCCAACAGTGTAACGTGTGTTCTAGGGAGGTCATGCATGACCTTTACTCCGTCCCTCAGCAAGAGTTGCTCATCACCAGCAGAGACTTGTTCATCTCCAGTAAAATTGGTAACTCCTGGTTTGTTGGTATGTCCCTCAGCAGAGTTGTGATCGTATCTTCCAAAGTTGTTCAGAGTTTTTCTCCCCAGCATGAAGCTGTGGTATTCAGACATCAATTTTTACGTTGAGTATTCAGGCTCCGGTCAGTACGTTGAGTGTTCAGACTCCGGTAAAATCAAGCAAGGATCCAGACCCCTATTAGTGTTCGTGGCTATTCCGTCGAGTATCCAGGCTCCGGTAATCTCCAGTTTGTATTGATTCTTTCTCTCGTCGAGTATCCGGAATCCGGTAAAGATTTTGTAAGGTGATCTTGATAAGTATTTGTAGTATTCTTTTTTCGTCCGGTTGCTGCTTCATTGAGTATCCAGGCTCCGGTGCGTGTTTGTCCGTCGAGTATCCAGGCTCCGGTTTATTGCTTCGTTGAGTATCCAGGCTCCGGTTTATTGCTTCGTCGAGTATCCAGGCTCCGGGTTGCTGCTTCATTGAGTATCCAGGCTCCGGTGCGTGTGTTTTCAATGAGTGTCCAGACTCCGATTTGTTTGCTTCGTTGAGTGTTCAGACTCCAGTTTGTAGCTTCGTTGAGTATCTAGGCTCCGGTGCGTTTTCGTCCGTCGAGCATCCAGACTCCGATTTGTAGCTTTGTTGAGTATCCAGGCTCCGGTGTGTTTTCGTTGAGTGTTCAGACTCCGGTTTGCTACTTCATTGAGTGTTCAGACTCCGATGTGTTTTCGTCGAGCATCCAGGCTCCGATTTGTTTGCTTCGTTGAGTGTTCAGACTCCGATTCGTTGCTTCATTGAGTATCCAGGCTCTGGTGCGTCTTCGTCCGTAGAGTATCCAGGCTCTGGTTTGTTGCATTGAGTGTTCAGACTCCGATTTGTTGCTTTGTTGAGTATCCAGGCTCCGATTTGTAGTTTCGTTGAGTATCCAGGCTCCAGTTTATCGCTTCGTTGAGTATTCAGACTCCGGTGTGTTTTCGTTGAGTATCCAGGCTCCGATTTGTAGTTTCGTCAAGTTTTCAGACTCCGGTTTATTGTGTTGAGTGTTCAGACTCTGGTTTGTTGCTTCGTTAAGTGTTCAGACTCTGATATGTTTTTGTTGAGTTGTCAGACTCCGGTTTCTTGCGTTGAGTGTTCAGAATCTGGTGTGTTACGTCGAGCATCCAAGCCCCGGCTCCTCCGTTGAATATCCAGATTCCGGTGAAATTTCCAATTTGTAACGTTTTGCTTTGTCCGTTGAGTGTTCGAACTCCGATAAAGGCAGTTGGGTATACAGATCCTAGTAAGTGTTGCGATAGTACTCTCTCTCGTTGAATGTCCAGATTCCGGTGAATGTTCGGTTTGTGATGTATTGCTTCGTTCGTCGAGTATCCAGGCTCCGGTAAATCCCCAGTGAAATCACCAGTTACGTCGAGCATCCAGGCCCCGGTCAGTGCGTTGAGTATCCAGATTCCGACAGATTTTTATGTGGCCCTATCGTGCGTTGAGTATTCAGATTCCGACGATTCTAAAGATTGCTCTTTGGCCCATGTGGTGTTCAGACCATGGCCAGTTACGTATTTCCTGAAGCAGAGTTACTTGATTAAGTTTCTCTTTCCCTTGGTGGGATTTTCAAGATGTTCATTATGTTCGTTTTCTTCGGAGACTCTATCCCAATCAGAGTTTGCAGTTTATTTCTGCGGTTGGCAAATTTCCGGGTTCTTTTGGTATTCAACCGTCTTTTACCTTGATTGATTGAAAGTCGTTCGCTTTTCACTCATTCAGGTCCAAGTCGCTTGAATAGGGGCAGCTGTTGCACCCCAAAATTTGCCCAACCTTTTCCTTCTTGTTTTTGCATTAGCATAACATCATCGTAGCATTATCATAGCATTGCACTAGCATTTACGCAGGGGATCAAGTGTGATATACATCAAGAGAGGCCTATCTAGAGGTTTTATTCGAGCTTGAGGAATCACTAAAGTCACCAGGAAGTGGTTCATGCCCTTGAGAAGTTCAGATGCTTGTGTGGGGTTCATCCCCTGACTTAGAGGCCAACTGAAGATTATCAATGAGTTGGAAAACTATGATTACAGGTCATAAAATTATAAGTCAAGTTCAATACTTTGCATAACTCAAATGGACTTTTTTCCAACATGAAAGTTGCTCCGAATGGCGTCATTGGGTCAGATAAACCTCAAGGTTTTAATGGGCTAGCCCATGGTGGGAGATTGATGAAAGTCACTTTGGTGAAAACATGTGAAAAGGCATAGTTTGGTATTTCTTCAAAATTTAATCAAATAAGTTCATGTTTGTACTTATTTTGAGTAGAAACATCATTTTAAGAACAATGGCACTTTTATATTTTTCATTTGAGGATTTTATCATGGTCTATTTCGAGATTTCTTACAATTCAAGTAACATAATGGATCTTGGGCTTGGGCTTAGAAACAAAGGACTATTGTGGCCCTTAAACCTTCCTTATGATGCATGAAATGTATATAAACCAAAATCAAGGCATTTTCATTTTTTCTTCCACCATTTTTTCATTTTCCCACAATTTTCTACATTTGAAAAATTGATTTTTCAATTCCTTTTTCTCTCCACTTTTTTGATCCTTTTTCATTGCAAATACATTCAATATACTCCATAGAATTTTTCCATCAATTTTTGAGAAGTTTTTAGTGCAACACCATGGTTGTAGTAACATGAAAAGTAAGCTTCAAGTGAAAATTGATTTTCATTTTCTTCACCAATTCAAGCATTCTCCTTCATCCTAATACCTCTACCATGGACTGTTGAATGTTTCTACATAATTTTCCAAAGAAATTCGTGCTCCATTGAAGCTCAAAAGAGTCATTTTCGGAGGTATAAAGAATTCACCATAACTCATGATTTATGAGTCTTTCTTGCATTATTGTTGTTGCATTACATTGCTCTCATCTCCTACATGGATTCTAGTACAAAAAAGATGGTTTTTATGACAATTTGGTGTTCTTGAAAGTTTGAGATTCATATACGGTTTTTGAGTTAGAGGCAATTTCAAGGGAAAATAATGGTATATTTGGATTCCTCTCGAAAAATACCACAAGATTCATCTAAAGAACATTGCGTTTGGTCAAGAATTGAAGAAGATAGAACCACATGAAGCTCGCCGACGGAGCTTGCGTTTTCCGGCCGCGGTTTGCATATTTCCGGCCAACAAATGTTCCCAACGAAGAAGACGAGCCGTTGCCGTTGGATTGTGTTGAAATTTTGACTTTGTCATCCGATCGAACGTCCAGGAATGTGCCACACGCGCTGCCACATCACCCTTCATTAAATAGGTGGCGCGCCAACTCAGCAATTTGGGTTTACAGTCCCCTGTTCGATTCCTGGCTATGCCATTTTTATTTTTTCTCACTTATTTTCACTTGTTTTCTCACATCTCCATGTTCTTCCATATTCATTTTATTTTTCTATTTTTTCATGCTTATTAAAATAATCATAAAAAATAGGAAAATTAATCTTTTTGATCCCCGTTTTTTTGTGCTGAATCTTTGAAATGTCTAGAATTTTATAGAACTGGAATTATAATTTGACCATTTTCTGACATTTTCTTTGGATTTTTTACATTTGGGGTGTCATAAGAAGGCCAATACTTGTGTCATGATTTTGTTGAATTTCTTTGACCTATCAAAACATCATTTAAATGTCAAACCTTTTGCATGGATCTCATACACACGTTGATGTATTGTGATATATTTTTGTGGGAATTTTATTGTACCATTTTAATTGGTTTTGGAAGCTTTCTTTAACATGCTCCATTTTAACTTTTCCTTTGGTATACATGAGACATCTTGCAAGGTTTTCATCTTATTTGACCATTTTTCTTTGGATATTTTTGTTGTATCTCTCACCCCTGGTTTTTGGCTTGATGTAGGGAATTGGAGATTTTTATTTGAATTTTTTAGCACCTTTTGCTATTTTTCTTATATTTTTGTATTCAGACTTGTAATATGGACATTCGAACGGACTTCGGTTTTATTTTGGCTTCAACGGCCTCGATTTGTTTGTGTGGTGAACGCTAGGGTTCCTATTGCTTATTATAGAAATTATATAGGATGTGTAGATCATTGGTTGGCTGGTTTTATCATACATAATTGCCCATTAGGTTCCATATTTCCATGATAGCGCGTTATGATTCCAAATTGTGGTATGCATATGTCATTTGTAGGTTTTATTGCCTCGCATCTCTTTATAATCACTTGTGGCCAAGATTGTATGTTTAGAACAGGCCACCTTCCATTCATTATGGGCTTGAGGTCGAGATGGTTCTTCCTCCCTCGCTTGCATTCCATGTTTACTATTATGAATCCACATTTCCTGTATGTTATTTATTTCATCTGTTTTCCGTTGCTTCCTTTGCCTTTCCCTTAGGATCCCCATTCTTCCTTGTTCAAGGTAGAATGCGATAGACACTAGGCTTTGCAACCATGTATGACAATTAGGGTAGTCTTTTCCTTTGCAAACTTCAACCTTAGGACGAACTTGGCATGATAACATTAGGATTAAACTAGTCTCCCCGTAGTAAGCCGAACTACGGCTGCTCTGATCTTTCATACCAGATGAAAGTACGTAGGCACAAGATGCGATATCTTGGCGAGCAAACTTTCCCCTTTTCTTAGGTCGTAGTTAGGCGAACTACGTTGACTCTGATTTCTCGTTTCAGACGGGAATACGTAGGCATAAAGTGCTATACTTTGCCGAGTCACTTTTCTTTTCTTTTGTCCTTAAGCCTTTAGCTAGATAGTATTAATCAACCCTTCGAGATAAACAATTAAGCATGGATCCCATCGAGTACGATGGACGTGAGGGGTGCTAATACCTTCCCCTTGCGTAACCGACTCCCCAATCCAGGACATGGTTGCGATGACCATTCCTTTTCCCTTTTCGTTAGGTTTTCTCTGAGTGTTTCCTTTCCCTCCTTTGGGATAAATAACGCACGGTGGCGACTCTTCTGTTCTACCGTCGCCGATTTTCGTAGTAGCGACACCTACTGTCAAACATATGATAGCCTAAGCAAAGGTGATAACCCAAGGATGGAGAGATGACCTACTACCAAACAAGGTAGCCTAAGAAAAGGTATCTGACCAAAAAGGATGGATACTACCTACCATCAAACATATGATAGCCTAAGCAAATGTGATAACCCAAGGATGTATAGATCACCTACTACCAAACGTGGTAGCCTAAGAAAAGGTGTCTGACCAAAAATTAAATTGTAATGCTTCAACGGGGATCTCCGGAAGAGGTGTAAGCCGATTGATTTGCAAATATGTCATCTTGAATAAAGAGAAATCCAATGTAATAAACTTCACCAAACCTCTTGAGAGAGATGCCATTTGATGGAATCAGACTTGTGTAATGAACTCATTGGGGAATACATTCATGAGGAGTATCTTTGTTGTAGCTGTAGAAATGTGAAACTTTTGAAGTGAAAAATTCTCAAATAAAGAGAAAATATCTGTAAAGTCTTCGGCAAACTTCTCTGACGGATTCCCGAAGAGATGCCATTTGACGAGTAGGTAATCTTGATAAACCCACTGGGGATGGACAAACTGTCTAGAGTAGACTGCCATTTGTCATTTTTTATAGAAAACCTGGTCGTAACAAGTTGCTCAAATAAAGAGGTCGCTTGTGGTCCGGATGTAAATTGTTGAGAGAACCTTGTAATATTATTTGAGAAGTATATGTCTTCAGATAGTGATCTTCAGAAAGAACTTCTTGGGTAGTAAAATGCGAAATAAATGCATGCTTAATCCAGATTCAAAAGTCTTAGAGATATCCATCGTGATCGCCGCGGACCGAAGTTCAATTCAGGAAATAACTGAAGAGAAACTATCAAGTAAGACTCGACCATTGAGGCATGAACACAAATGGTATTTAACTAAAGCAACCGTCTTCCACGAGGATCGAACTTTGTGGGGAAATAGAAATATCGCGCTCTTTCTGCCTAGGGCTGACAACTCTACTTGAAGGGATAAGACAAACCCAGTCACTTGGCGATAAACACGGCCAAAGCGACAGAACAGACAAACAAAAAGGTGCAAAAATGCACATGCTATGCTATCTACCTATATGATATGTGTATGCTAACAACAGAGATGAAATAAACATCTCGGACGAAAGGCACTCGAACCAAATCTTCACAGATCAAACATCGCCTAGAGAATGTAAGCTTGCTTTTAGAATTCCTTCTGGGGAACAAATATCAGACCAATCTTCAAAGACAGAAGCATCACTACGGATAGGTGGAGAACCACACATGGGATCATAATCCTGCTTTAAGGCTTTAAATACTTCTCAGGGGAATAGAACATATTCTGCCTAGGGATATAACATCTTGATCTTACTGAAGGATTTGCCAAAATAATCTTGGTTATCATGTTGAAGATGAGAATAAAGGTCTACTAGAAACGGATCCATTTCTTAATTATAGAAACTTTGTGGATAAAATAAATATCCACTTCTCTGGAGAGATTCATGCTGGAGTTGTAGATGGATATACCCGAATTGGAGTTTCATAGGGGATAAAATAAATATCCACTTCAAAGGGGGAAACCTGGGTTAACAAAGCTGTTGAGTATGTTGGAGTCGAAACTTCAATGGGGATGAAATAAACATCCGCTTTGCTGGGGAAGATCGGCATTGTGAAAGGATCCACTGGGAAGTGAAATAACGTCCATTTTGCTGGAGAGGTGAAGCTAAACAGCCCACTGAGAAATCTCAGGTCACCAACTGGAGATTTCTTGCATGGAAAATTCTCGTCGCAGAATTGTCACAACCACCTTCGATTTTTAAAATGCCCCAAGTCACATGGTTCACGAGAAAATAAAAAGTCATCTCGAGAGGATTTTACAGGAAACATGGCGTCCAAATGCCCCACTGTTTTCAAACTCTTGTAGAGATTCGCCGAATCTCGACGTAACTGCCCCTGATTGATGGTATAACTGAGTCTTCAAACTTGTGTTCTAGGTGGATCCAAACGTCTTGGAAAATAACTTGCCCCAGGTCAACAAAGTCTTTAAATTTTAATCGGTGATGTCTTCACGTAATCTTTCTAAGATATCAAGCAAATTTAGCAAGTCAAAAATGTTAATTTCGAAACCGTTAGTGCAACACGCGTTTGTCTTGAAGTTTTGAAAAGAGATATCACAATAACTTGTAACCAAAATCACTAGTTAGGATATAAATTAATTTTTATAAAGCCAACGAAAATTGAGCATGGCTCATAGGAGTCAGGAAACGTTATCTCATCGTGTATGCTTTCGAGATAAACCTTACTTCAATTAGGACTTTGAGGATTGTATCTGGGCTTAGTTTACGATTTGTAAAACAAAGGATAAGGGTCAAAGTATATTTGTGCCCACCCAAAAAAAATTTCAAAGATGTTTTTTTTTATACCCTGCCCCAGGTTAAAAACGAGGTTTTGGTTTGGGAAAAAAAAGGATCCTTTATCAAGGCTCAAAAGGTTAAATATTTCTGGTGTTTAGGAGGTTTGGAACAATGTCTTACATCATTAGTAGGGTTTTTATTCAAAAGCATACAACGAGAGATCCTGCGTTTTACTTCGTCATCCTCCTCCCAATTCTCTATCAGAGCAAGAGATCGGGTAAAGTCGGCATTATAAATTGCGAAAAATGATTTTGAGTGAATACAAATGGATTTCTTCAAGACAAACATTTTATTGCATTAATTATTCAAAAATAACAAGTTCTACAAGCCAAACATGCTTTTAATCAAAGGAATAGGAAAACAAAAGCAAACGAAAAAACACTCTGATGAGCCCTTCTCAGGATTTTATTAAGTCTTCGTATGGAATGGAAAGACTTGCAGAATCGTTGATATGTAGCCTTCAGATTCATCTTCAGGCACTATATTGATATTAGCTTCCTGTCGCGGTGAAATTTGGATGTCAAGCTATTGATTAACTTGAATCTTAATTCATTTGCAACCGAACTTTGATTTGTCCAAAGGAAGGGAAAAAGATCGAAATACCCACAATGCAATGCAAATGCAATCTAGAGAGTTATAGGTTCAGGGGTTGGTTAAACTTAGGGAAGGTGCTAGCATCCTAAGTTTCTGTAGTACTCTACAGGAACCTCTTATTTTAATGTTGTTTATTGCTAAGGGTTATCTGCTTAAGGTTGAAAAACCTAGGGGTGTATTTCTAAGTATACTCGATAAGATATCGCATATTATGCCTACATATCCTTACGGGAGTGGAATCAGAGTATCTGTAATTCCCCTAAAGGGCTTGAGGAGTTCTTTGACTGTGGTCAAAGTTCCTACGAGATAAGGGTAGTTGATTGATTGATTTTAAGAGAAAAGATGAGTTGTAATTTGAAGGGAGATTACTTGATTTAACCACCACAACTTTGTAGGAAAATGGTCTTTGCATCGTCTTAAGAGAAGGGCTCAAGTACTCAGAATTTAATCGACAAGTGTTCCACTATCTCTCTTAAGGCAAAGTCCCTACATATTGATTGAATTGTTATGGGGTAGGAGTTTTATCTCGCTTAAGATGATTAACATCTTATTCTCTAATATGTTTGAAGTTTGAATTGAGTTGTTGAATTGTTTTTCCTATGTTGTAAAGATAGAGCAAAGGTCCTCCTTATGGGGTAGGATTTATCTTAAGAGATCGACTTGAATGAGATCAAGGATCATAGGGGAATATGATGCAAATGAGATGCATACGCACAATTGTTTAAGCTATGCGCAGATTCTTCCTTTGGATGTTGTGCATTGCAATAAAATAAATGCGGAAATGATAAATCGATGAAAATAAAGGAGAATAAGTAAATCCATACACAAACGCATGAAAGCGCTAAGTGAGTGTGTGAATTGTGCATATGTGAGCAGATCGGAGCGGAGGCTGAAGCGTGCACTATTGATTGAATTTCACGATGTTGATTGATTTTAGGTGAAATTGATTAATTCTAGAGAGATTGATTTTAAAGGAGCGTTGAATTATTTAGGAGTTATATTATATCTTTGGTGAGATTATTTTATGAGAAATTATTTGATTATTTTTAGTGGGATTAAAATTATGGGATAAATTAAGTTTGGATAGAAATATTTTTAAATAAGCAAATACCTATTAAATAAATTGGTTTTAGTTATTATATAAAAATTTATTATTATTAACAAGTAAATATACTTTTAAAATTATGAAAATGGTTTTCTTATTATAAAAATAGTTTTTTATAGATACAAGTTATTAAATTATGAAAAAGATTTATATTAAAAACAAGTTATATGTTTATTTAAAAAGGTTATTAAGTTATAAAAAAAGAAATAGGTTAATTAAAAAATTAATTAAAAGGATTAATTAAAAAGAGTTATTAGTTTTTATTTAAGAGAGTCTAATTAAAAATTAATAGATTAAATAGTTAATTAGAAATAAAATAAAAGAGTCAAAATATTAAAAAGATTAAGGTTAATTTAATTGTTAATAAGGAGATTGATTAAAGGTTAATTTAAAAAATATATTAGTTAATTTTAAAAAGAGTTGATTAAAGGCCGATTAGGTGATTAATTAGTGGGGGCGCAATGTTCGAATGTGGCACAGGTCTGAGGGTTTACCGTGGACACGCGTGATGATGGCCGTGCGATGGGATCCGTTGGAGATCCAATGGCTTTTGTGCGAAGGTGCATCATAGTGTCTGTGGTTTGTGTGAATGCGATTATAGTACAACAAAAAATAAAAAATAAATAAAAAGCCCTAAACCCCCAAGTTCCTTCCCCGAAACGTCGCCGGTTCTCTTCTTCCTCTCCGATCCTTCTTCCTCTCAATCTCCACTCGCAAATCCTCTCTCTCCGTCTTCGATTTGTCCTTCCTCTTCTTGTCTGCCTCCACTGTTTCTTTTCTCAATCGCCTTCATCTTCTTTCCCTCGCTATTTTCCTTCTTCTGTTTCACCTATACAAAACAAAAGTCAACAAAATTATTAATGTTAGCAATAAGAAATCTCACGGTTCTTGGATTTTTGTAGGCGGTGGATTTGCGGTGGATGAAGGTTTTGCGGCGACTTCGTGAAGGATGGCGGGTATGGGTTTCGACGGCATGGTTTTGCGATGAAGGCTCGCCTCGGTTTCTCCGACGGATCGTTGGGATTTCCGGCAATGAGACTCTGAAAAAAGCTAAGTTCTCTTCCTTTGATCTCTTAGGGTTTCAAATTGGGGCTCTGTGGATTTTGCGGATTGTTGTGTGTTCTTGTTGCGTGTTGGGTTTTTTTCCTCATTTTATAGGTCCAAACCTCTTAACCTTTAAATTGAATATTATGGATCCTTGTATAATTTCACAATGAATACCTTTCCAATTTCGTGCCAACATGTTCACCAATCGTTATGGAACGTTGTTATAACCGTTATATTACTCTGAACACATAATTTCACCAAATGAATACCCTTATGTTTCCGTCTTAAACCTGTTCCGCCAACTCAAATTCTTTCCTTTTTAGATTCAGCAAATGGGTATTGATTCAGAAACTAGATATTGCTGCTATTAAAACACGGTTTCTCGCTTAGACGACATTAACCTTCCTTATTTATCTTGATTATGCTTGATATTGTCTTGCAGCTGTAAATAATCTTCCAAATATGTGTGATTATGTTTGATCTTGTTGGATATGCTTTGGGAGATTTTAAGTCTGAATTTGATGATTATGTTTAGCTGCTCTATGAACTGATGGACTTTCCTTTTTGATTTGTCAGGTTTGTAAAGAGTGTATTGAGGAAGGAGGGTGGTTCTACTAACAATTTTCAATGCTCCTTCACAAACAAGGTCGTTAACGGTGGTTCTCGGCTCATCTTAATAAGGTTTTAAGTCCCTTATGATAAGCTCCATTTTTGGCAAGGATTGGTTGTTATTTCAATCAGAACCTGTTATTATGACCACTTCTAACTGCCAATGTTTTTCCATTTTAGGTTCATGTTGAATTTGGTGAATTGTCCATTTGCACACCAGAGGCATCAGAGAGCAGATCCATTCGATACACCAGAGGAGGTTTTATTCACTAATCCCTTCTAGGGATGGCAACGGGGCGGGTCGGGGCGGGTTTAACTATACCCGCACCCGCACCCGCCTCCATGTAACAGACCCGCCCCCGCCCCCAAATCCAATCGGGGGTGAAAATTTACCACCCAGACCCGTCCCCAGTAGAAAACGGGTGCACCCACACCCGCCCCGTCCCCACCCGCAAAAAATTATTATTTTTTTAATTATAATAAAAATTAGTAATTTAATTAAAAAATTGATTATTTTAATAAATTAATTAATTATTTAATTAAAATTTTAATTAATAAATGAATATTAACTTGATTAATTTTATTATTTTAATTGCAATAAGAATATTAATAACTTAATTAAAAGTATAATTAATAAATAAATATTAAAATAAATAAAATAAGAAAATCAAAATAAAATATATTATTTGGGGCGGGGCGGGGGCGGGGGCGGGCGGGTCTTAGTGTCTACCCGCACCCGCACCCACACCCGTAGTTAAGAACCGGGTCTCACCCGCACCCGCACCCGCACCCAATTAAATCGGATTTCCCCCATTAATTTCGGGGCGGGCCCGGGCGGGTGTGGGCGGGCCCGGGTTTGTTTGCCATCCCTAATCCCTTCACCATTCTCTCATCATGGTTTGCAACAGCCAGATACAAATGGCGTGATGCTGTTGTTGCCTTTGATTTGTTGGTGGGCGTTTTGAGAAGTTAAGGAACATGTTTATGTCGAGGTTGAAGAACACTTTAAAAAAATGCTTCATGGAAGACGACGAGCAGGAAACAGTGCCGTCTTAAATTGAGCTTGCTTATTTATGGCAATATAGAAGAGTTCTTAATGATTTTGTATTTTTAGTTTCAGGCCGAAAAGAGCTTCTTGGTATTTAATCAGGGGCGGTCGAGAATGGATAGCTCTACTACAAACTTCTTGCACGGCTCCAAGTAATTACTTAGAAGAACTTGTCTTAGGTCTTGGTATAAACTTCTGCTGAGGAGAAAGATGTCTTAAATAGTTAGGAAATAGTAGTGGTCTGGCAAGACTTGAGTCGCAAATGTTTTCCTCTTCATATGTATTGAATTAAAATAAAATGTAAGTTGTATAAGCAAATCCTTGGCTTAAAGGTGCATTATCAGGATCGATAATTGATGAAGGTTGTGTATTATCCAATCATGGTTCCTCCTTGTAACCACATACTGGGCTTTTACTCTGCTTCTGCTTTAAACACGGTGCCTCCTTTAGATTATGATGGCAAGAGCTTTAGGCTTGTAACAAATTATTGGAGACTTAAAATTATCTTTAGGTTCACATTTGCAATCTTGATGTATGAGCACACTTTGAATTTTAGAAATTTGAGTATGATGCCTTTTAATGTTCCATTATTTGAAGGCTATTTGGATGGATTTGAATTTTGAATTATCCTGTCTTTAAAGGTCTCTTAACCTTGTATCATTGAACTATGGATTAAAACTAAAATGCAATGCGGACAACTCCCTGCTTTTGAATTTTGAGTTTCCATGATGACATATAAATTGTCTCTTGCATCATAACTTGTATTGTTGTTATCCCTTGAAATGGAGCTTTTAGAATTGATTTTGTGCAGGGCTTGTATCCATAATTGGAATCAATGAACTTATATAAGAACATGAATCCTTATTTTTGCATACTTGAACTTGATGACCTTGTAATCTCGACATGGAACTTTGGGAACATGCCTTCTATGGCACAAATTATAAAATTACATTCATGGCACAAATGAACTTGAACCCTTTCTCCAAAATACCGTAAGACAAGACCTATAATCACTTAGAACCATTTAGAAATATGACTTAAAATTGACTTTAAGTACTCTTGCAAAAAAAAATCCAATTGAAAGCATCCTTCAAATAAACCCTGATAACCTTGGTCAAATTGAACTTGCGGCCCCCTTAATCTTATCCTCTGGCGATCCTAATTCAAACTCTGGGGGAATCTCACCAATGGGAGGAAATGATCTGATCTACACTTGAACTTGTTGCCTGCATAAAATTGATTGGTCGCACACAAAAGTAAAAGGGATAAAACGCAAGAAAATACACAAGGAGGTGAGATCTTAAGGTCAAAAATTAGGGTGTGACACCTCCAAAATAACCTTGGATCATATTCGCGGAGGACGAACCGTGCTGAGGTAAAGGATTGTCCTGCACGTTAGGATTGGAATCCTTAAAGGATAAGATCCCACACTTAACCAACCTTTGAACGTCTGCCTTCAAACCGTAACAGTTCTCAATATCGTGGCCTGGAGCACCTTGATGGTATGGGTAAAATTTGTTAGCTTTGTACTAGTACGGAAGTTTCTTGGGTACCTCAGGTGGAGCTCTTGTCTGGATGTGACCTTTGTGGATCAAAACCGAGAACAAATCAGTGTACATCATAGGGATGAGATCAACGTCTATTCTTCTGTGTACACGACCCTGATTGTTGAATGGCCGATTTTGTTGATTTTGTTGATGTTGTGGTTGATAAGCTGGAGCATTGAATACAGGTGATATCGTGGCAAACTGACGTGACGGTGGATACCCTTTCTTGGATCTTCCTTGCTGCACAACACTCACATCATATTCTTTCTTCTTTGCAAAACCACTCTCATACTTTTTAACATTGTTAGGAGCACTTCCTTCCTTGACTAACCTTCCTTCACGGACCCCTTCCTCCAAACGCATACCCATGTTCACCATTTCGGTGAAATCACTGGGTGTGCTTGCTACCATCTTCTCATAAAAGAAAGGACCTAGAGTCTTCAGAAAAATCCTGGTCATTTCCCTTTCCTCTAATGGCGGCGTGACCTGCGCGGCTAACTCTCGCCATCGTTGAGCATATTCCTTGAAGTTCTCTTTGTCTTTCTGCATCATGGCCCTCAACTGATCTCGATTAGGAGCCATGTCTACATTATATTTATACTGCTTGATGAAGGCTCCACCTAAATCGTTGAAAGTTAGAATCTTCGCGCTATCCAACCTAGGGGTGGAAAAATGGATGGATTAGATGGATATGGATTGGATTGTTAATGGATGGATCAAAGCAATCCATTAATCCATTAACAATCCACTAACTTTCTTAAAAAAAATCCAATCCAATCCATCCATTAAGAGATAAAATCCATCCAATCCATCCATTAACATATTTCTAATGGATGGATATCCATCCATCCAAAAAATTAATTTAAAAATTCTTAATTATTTTTTAAATTTCATAGAAACATAATTTAAATATTTTGAATTATTTTTTAAATTTCATAAAAAAAGACTTAAATTTTACAAAAAAAAAATTAATATTCTTAATTATTTTTTAAATTTCATAAAAAAAAATTAAATTTTACAAAAAAATTCATATTCTGAATTATTTTTTAAATTTCATAAAAACAATTAATATTCTCAATTATTTTTTAAATTTCTTTAAAAAAATTAATATTCTTAATCATTTTTTTAAATATTCTTAACCATTTTTTTAGTTATTCTTAATTGTAAAAAAAATTATTCTCTCTTCACATTCCAATTAAGAATATATATATATATATATATATATATATATATATATATATATATATATATATATATATATATATATATATATATAAAAGCAAATCTTTTAAATAATTATTCTTAATTATTTTCAGTAAGACTTTATTATTTTTATAATATATACAAATCTTAAGTAATCATTCTTAATTATTTTTTGAATTCTTCTTAACTATTTAAGAAATTAGTGAAGTCATCCTAAAAATAATTAAGGATATATATATATATATATATATATATATATATATATATATATATATATATATATATATATATATATATATATATATATATATATATATATATATATATATATATATATATATATATATATATATATATATATATATATATATATATATATATATATATATATATATATATATATATATATATATATATATATATATATATATATATATATATATATATATATATATATATATATATATATATATATATATATATATATATATATATATATATATATATATATATATATATATATATATATATATATATATATATATATATATATATATATATATATATATATATATATATATATATATATATATATATATATATATATATATATATATATATATATATATATATATATATATATATATATATATATATATATATATATATATATATATATATATATATATATATATATATATATATATATATATATATATATATATATATATATATATATATATATATATATATATATATATATATATATATATATAATTTTTGTTTAACACAAATTTAACAATCTTAATGAATTAGTATTAATGAAGTCTATAGAAAATGAAATCAAATTTAACAATCTTGTCTTCAAGTTTTATTCTTATTTTAGTGGCAGAATTGTTGTCTCCTTCAAGGAGAAGAACCCTGAATCCCTCTGAAAAATCTTTCCACCCTTGTAAATCATTGGCAGTGCAAAGCATAGTTGGTTTAGCATCCCTCTACACTAGTAGCAGATCATGAAAAATCTTTCCACCCTTGTAAATCATTGGCAGTGCAAAGCATAGTTGGTTTAGCATCCCTCTACACTAGTAGCAGATCATGAAAAATCTTTCCATCCTTGTATATCATTGGCAGTGCAAAGCATAGTTGGTTTAACATCCCTCTACACTAGTAGCATATCAATACCAATCTGCAAGATCTATTATGAGATCAAAAATTACAAGTTTGATTAAACAAAGTACATAATGCATCTGATATGAAACATACCATTTATAAATGTAAGGATACCATTAACTATAAACATACCAATAAACATCTGAGTTATAAAGCATGGGCAATGAAACATGATAACTTTAAGGATCCCAAAACACCTTAACAGAGGTATAAGAAAACATTATTGTCGTTGAACTCATCTATGCTACAGAAACCTAACTTCATAGTATGGACACATAACAAACTTCATACTCTTCACATAAAATCGACATGCAGGGCATAAAATATCATTAGATGAAGGTTATGTCATGAATAATTCTTAACATGAAGATTGTGTATTTTGTGTATAGTTCTTAACATGAAGATTGTGTATGAATGATGTAATAGTACCTTGGGTGAAAAGAAAAAACTCTCAAACAAGTAACCTCATGTTGTGGAAAAGAAGTTTGAAAGGTCCTCAACAAAATCTGGTCCATCAAAATCAAATGCAGCTACAAAAGAGAATCAAAGTAGAAAACAATTAAACATACATTAATTAAAAAAGAATATAAATGAAAAGAATACAAATGGAAATATTGAGATACTAACCTGGAGTTCCACAAAGCCAATCATGTGTACACAATAATGCTTCAACATTTTCGGGTAAAAGAGCGTTTCGATACTTATCAAGTATACGTCCACTTATACTAAATGCTGATTCTGATGCAACTGTAGTAATTGGAATGCTCAAAAGGTCACGTGCCAATATAGAAAGTTTAGGATATTTACCCTCATTTGCTTTCCAATATTGCAAAACATCCAAATCAGCATATTGCTCATGATCAATTTTTTTTTCATTCAAATAAGTTTCCAAATCAGACTCATCTTTTGATGGTCCACACAATTTACTTTCGTAACTCCCAAAATCCTGCAAGTCATTTGAGGGAATGTTTGGACTACCTCTAATTGACCTTTGTGAAGATGAAGTGCTTTCTTCATTTGAGGACTTGAGATATTCTTGAAAAAAAGCTTTCAACTTATCAAAAATCACCTTTGCAACTTGTACTCCCTCACCACCTAACAACCTCACATAACACCACTCAACAAACTGCAACTTATATCTAGGATCTAAGATGACACCAAATGATAGCACAACACTATAAGAATTCCAATATTTATTAAATTTTTTCTTCATTCTTCTAGCCATGCAACATAATTGATTTTGTTTCTCAAACTCACTATGATCAACACATGCAACTTCCTTGATTTTCATATGAATTCGCCACACACCACTAAAATTGAGGTTGGCGGTTGGATAAGTGCTACCTGAAAATAACACAGTGATATCATAAAATGGCTTCAAAAAATCAGCTATGATTTTTACCTCATCCCATTCCTCGTTTGATAAGCAACAATCAAAATAGGGATCAATATCGCTTAGGAGGGTAAAGGCTTCTCGTTGACCTATAGCAGTCTCAAGCATCAGATAAGTGGAATTCCATCTAGTAGGTAAGTCTTGACGAATTTGCTTAGAAGTCACATTTGAAAGTTGCTCTAAACAAGATACAAATTTTATCTTTCGAGCTTCTGAGCCTCTTACATATTTCACACACAACCTAATTTTATCCAAAGATCCATCTATCACCTTTAAACCATCATGAACAATTAAGTTTAAGATGTGTGCTCCACATCTAACATGAAAATAAGTACCGTCAGCTATCAATCCTAATCCTGATAATAAATGTTTCTTCAATATATTCACCATAACATCATTGTTAGATGCGTTGTCTAAAGTAATCGTGAATATTTTTTTCTCAATACCCCACTCCTTTAGCAAATTTATTAACTTCTCAGCCAAATTAAAACCGGTATGAGGTGGTGGACAATGAGTGAAGGATACAACTTTTTTCTCTAATTCCCAATTCCTATTAACAAAATGTGCAGTCAAAACCATATATTGATCTGTATTTATTGCAGACCATAGATCGGATGTTAAACAAATTTTTCCTAGAATCGACTGCAAATAGGATTTTAAGTTTTCCTTTTCTTTTCTAAACACCTTCAGAACATCAGACTTTGCAGTATTTCTAGTAATTGACTTAACATCGGGGTGTAAGAAACAAAGTAAGTCAATTATCCCTTCATGTTCAACAAAAGTAAAAGGATAATTGTGTTTGACAATTACCTTAGAAATCTTTTCCCTATACTTTTCTTGATCCAGTGGCGGATAAGAAGATCCATTCCCTCTTCCAACACATTTCACTGCATGTTTTATCAAATTTGAAGTTCCACCACCCTCTCTAGCCATATAAATTTTATTACAACTTTTGCATTTGGCCTTTGGGAGTCCTTTATCGTCCACAAACTTTTCAAAAAATTCCCAAGCCGTAGAAGTTTTTGTTCTTTTTAAACTAAGGACTGAACTTTCATCAACTTCATCCTGAATTTGAATTACGGGTTCATCGCCATCGGTAGACATATTTCCTATAATTTGACAATAATTGAAGGTGAGTACAAAGGAAATACAAACTGAATTATCCAATTAAAAGCCACTAATAACATTAAGACTTGAAATCATAAAAACACTTCAATAATTTATTATGCATCAACTAGCTTTATTTCATATAGATTAATGACATTACATGTCAAAAAGAGAGAAATTGTGTCAAGTAACTAATAACAAGTAATATATTAGTTATGTTTAACAATTAACACAGAATAAAAGGTTACAACTACTCTCAGTATACAGACCCAACAAAATAAGAGATAATAACAAAAGATAATTATGAATTATGTAGTACCCTGTTAAATCCCATCTATATTAGTAATTATGAATTATACACCTGTAAGTGAACTTTAACAATTTCATAATTGGAGGAAACTGATTATTTATAAATCACCTTAACCTTGCTTTTAATTTTCAAGTAATGTTTGTTGTAATGGGACTAAATTGACTAAATTTGACTAAATTGTATGTAAAATAATTATTCTCAAATGTCATTTCAAATCCTAAATCAACAATTGTTTCATCTAAAATTTATTTATACAAAGATTTAAGTAGATATTAACTCAGCAGATAAGGTGTACAACTTTCTATAAGATTACATAAATAAACTGGAATTCTAAGCAATGATATCAAACACTGATCTAATTTGTTTATAATGGCATCTATGGGTGGATTAAATATTTTTAACTTCAAAATTGGAATTCAAATCTGACTGAAGCTGCTCTTGGTTCACAGAAGGTTCAGGATCCTTCCCTGCGTTCTGTTTGTGATTGCGCATTTTCTAATGAAAATTAAAAATGCAATATTATAGTTGTTTGTATTGGAAGCTACTACATAAGTAGCAAGGTACTGCAGCTTTCTTAAGCACCTATGTTTTCAATTTCGGTACTTTTGTCCATTCTTAATGAAATTGTCCTATATCAAAGCAACAGCTAAAACATGGGATTTAACAGGGTCTGATGGGAATCTAGATGGTTCAACCTCTCCACAAACTCTGACAGCAGCCATGAATACAACTCACCATACTAAACCTCAGTTCTAAGTTAAACAACATAAGACTTGCAGCCTAACCTCAAAGTCTTGAAGGGGCTCCCAAGACTGAGCAGAACCATAACCGCAGATCTACAACATACGACCTACAACTGATTGGAGTGAGTGTCCTGAGATGGGTGCAATAGGTGATTTAGGGAAGGAATGTTTGTGCAGACAAACTAATTAGCATTACTGTAGCCATGAGATATTCACAATTTCATTTCCCTACTAAAAAGAATGGTGTTATCACCACAAGGGTAATTTCCTTTCCAACTCTCAACAAGTATATAAGGATATCCAAGAGGCTCAACAACAGAAAGTAAAGCATTAACAACTGGACTACATGGTTGACCATCAACCTTAGTACAAAAACTATTACTCCCACTCAAATCATTATCAACCACAGCGCCATCTTGAAACTTAGGAGGTGGTCCTTGAAGTTGATTGTTTGTCAAGTTCACAACATGCAAACTAAGAAGAGAAGTCAAAGTCGGCGGAACAACACCGGTTAATCTATTATCTCTAAAACAAACATTTTCCAATTGAGTAAGATTTGATAAATCTGGTATAAATTAGTGAATTAAGCTAACTTATCTGTTCCATCTTTAAAAACCTCACCATTTTCATGATCAAAATCTGCTATGGCTAGAGCCTATAGTATATACAATCTGATCTAATGCCAAACAACAAAATTCTCTTAGACTATAAAAAAAGCAACAACTTCTCTTTGGAAAACTAAAGGATCTTTCCAAACCTGAATTCTAGCCTGGTGGTGCTTATCTCTAGATTTAACCGGAGCATATATCATTGAAAACTACAAGCCTATATCCCTAAAGTGTAGTAACATTAAAAAGGCATTTGATACACAAGATTGTAATTTTTTTATCAACTAATTGGGTATAATCAAGTGTTTTGCTCTTGGATACATACTAAAAAAATGACAATGATGCCGAAGTTTTTTAAATTATATTAAAAGAATGAGATAATGATGATGAAAAGCAATTTTACATGGCAAGTTCGTACAGACTTGGAAACCTATTTTTGCAACAGAACCGAAACATCATTTGCAAATTATATTTATGAAAACAAGTTGATTTTTTGAGAAAGGAATGAATGATATTGTTTACCTTGCTTGCTTCAAAGAGAGATCAATTGTAGCACCCAATTGTTGAGATGAATGGCGATTGAAGCACCGAAACGTTGAGATGAATTACTAGTGCTTGATATTAAAACGAAATTGAGAGAAGAAGAAATTTGGAGAAGAAATTTGGGGACGAATTAGGGTTCTTGGTGTAGACAGAAATTTGAAGAAGAAAAAAATTGGGGAAGAAATTAGGGTTCTTAGTTTATAATTTGGGGAAGAAATTTTATAGAGTAATTTGAAGAAGAGGTTTCTACGTAAAGTTTGAGAAGATGAAGAAGAAATTAAATGTTTTTATTTTTTTGTGTTTAAAATAAAAAAGAATATTTAATTGAAATGTTTAATATTTTTTTATAAAAATAGTTTATTTAATTAAAATCTATCTCATTGAAATTTATAAAATCCAATGGATTTATAAGATCCATTAACTAATAATATAAGATCCAATGGATTTATAAAATGAGATGGATGGATTGAATCCATCCATATGAGTTAATGGATGGATTGGATCAAATCCGTTAAATTATTTTTTGTCTTATGGATGGATTGGATGGATAAATTATTGGATGGATTGGATGGATAATATCTAAATGGATTTTATTGCCACCCCTAATCCAACCCCATATACCATTTGAGCGCAGCGCCTGTCAGACTATCCTGGAAGTAATGGATGAGCAATTGATCATTGTCAGTTTGTGCAGACATATTCTTGACATACATGATGAGATGACTCTGAGGACAAGTATTTCCTTTGTACTTCTCAAAATTAGGGACCTTAAACTTTGGTGGAACCTTGACATTCGGAACCAAGCATAAGTCAGACGCGCTCTTTCCAAACAGATCCTTCCCGCGAAGGGCTTTCAATTCTTTCTGAATCTCAGAAAATTGGTCCCGAAATCCATCCATCCTTTCTTCAAAACCCACAGTTTCACTGGGTGTCCCATGGAAAATTGGTTCGTCTAGGACATATGGAGTAGTATTCATTTACGGAGGCGTTGTAGTCATCACAGTAGCAGTTGTAGGAATGGTTTGAACAGTGGTTATGGCAGGGCCCTCAGGAATAGGCGGACGATAGTCAGCAGGAGTGAAATGAGGATTCATTTCCCACGGGAAACCTGGAGGCATGATGTAGGTCACTTCGGCAACAGTAGGCACCACTGGGATCGGTGTTGACACAACTTCGGAGATAACAGTCCTTGGAACATCTTGATTGTTAAGTGTAGACTGGTTGGACAAAGCTTCAACTAAACCATTTAGTTTCTCCAAGCTTTCCTTCAGGATTGCAACTTCATCACGGAGCACCTTGTTCTCTTGTTCAAGTTGATCCATCTTTTGACGTTGATTGGCGCGAGTGTTGTATTGGTGATTCAGCTTGTCTGTGAAGATGAAGCGAGAGTGAGACCCCTCGGAAGGCAAAGGATGCTATGCTGATGCAAAATGCAAAATGCAAATGCAAGAATGCAAAACGAAAGGTTTCATGGAACTCAAGTATTTATAAACGTCACAAAGTACCCAAAGAAAACTCGTTTATTATTTTTTGATATCGATTACAAATAAACATTCTCATAAGAGTCCTGACTTAATAGCTAAATAAAAGCTAATAAAGTCCTAAGGAAGTCATTCATCGTGCTTGTCGATTTGCTCTTCTATCTGGACTTTCTTGAATATAAGTTGTTCACGATCAGCTTCTAAGGAATATTCTGATAGAGGAAAATAAATCCTCCATCATTCTTTTTTTCTTTGTTGGAAAATAAGGAAGGAATCCCTCGTTTATTTGGATCTTCAATATTGATGAAAGTCTTTTGAACTTCTATTGATCTTCGATGGGAGCTTCTAACTTCCTTAGGTCATCCAGGTTAGGACCCTTAAAAGAATATTTCAAAATATTTTTCTTTTGTAATCCCTATTGGTTCTATAATGTTTACAAATAAACTCGGAGTTCCGTGAAAACAATGCAATATGATGCTTTATGGATGCAACAAACACAAGTAAACATACAAGGACACAAATGTAAACAAACAAGAAAGTCCTAGGTTTACAACGAGCATAGAGCCAAAGGGTATACCCTTTCCCAAAGGACGTGGACTAAAGGTGGATTGTACTTGCAGAATAAGGTTCTAAGAAAGTTCCCAAAGTCATTGGTCCATCTTTCGGATATTATCAATTTCTCGACTGACTCGGTGGTTAACAATATTCTCAAGAGAACCTCGTTTGAGTGTATCATCGCGTAGCAACTATTTTGGGACTACTCCCTCATAGTCCTCGCACTACGTCCTAATAAAGGCCAAAGTAGGGTTAAAGGTAACTATGGTTCTCAGTATCATGGACTCCAATCGAAAATAGTAAAAGTTTTCAAGACTATACTCGTTCAACTGAACCATTTTAGAAAGGGTCTCAACTGAGCAGTGATTCTCGAGTCAACTTGGTCGGGACTCACTCCCTATAAGCCTCGTCAAATATATTACCTTCCTATCTTAAGTTCACTCAAGTCCGGGTGTAGGAATTTGTTTCACCACTCAAAGATATCAACCCAAAAGCAATAAGTAAGCAATTATAAATAAGTATATAATTAAATACATGAAACAATAAACAAGAAAAAATAAAATAAGTTAGGGAAACCCACAAGGAAGTCCCCGGTGAATTCACCATTTCTGTCGTGGTGAAAATTGGATACCAAGCTATTGATTAGCTTGAATCTTAATTCATTACAACCGGTCTTTAATTTGTCCAAACGAAGGGAAAAAGATCAAATTACCCACAATGCAATGCAAATGCAAAAGCTAGAGAGTTATAGGTTTGGGGGTTGGTTAAACTTAGGGAAGGTGCTAGTATCCTAAATTTCTATAGTACTCTACATGAACCTCTTGTTTTATGTTGTTTATTGCTAAGGGTTTATCTGCTTAAGGATGAAAGACCTAATGGTTTAATTCTAAGTATACTCGCCAAGACGTCGCATCTTGTGCCTACATATCCTAACGGGAATGGAATCATAGTATTTGTAGTTCCCCCTAAAGGATTTAAGAAACTTTTTGACTGTTGGTCAAAGTTCCAAAGGGATAAAGGTTGTTGATTGATTGGTTCTAGGAGAAAAGTCGAGTTGTCATCTTAAGGGAGATTGCTTAATTTAACTGCCGCAACTTCGTAGGAAAATAGTCTTTGCATCGCCTTAAGAGAAGGGCTCAAGTACTCGGATTGTCGACAAGTACGCCACTATCTATCTTAAGCGGAAAAGTCCCTACATATTGATTGTATTGATATGGGGTAGGAGATTTACATCTCGACTGTCAAGATGACTAACATCTTATTCTCTAATGTGTTGAAATAGTTTGAATTGAGTTGAATTGTTTTTGTTTCTATGTTGTAAAAGAAAAGAGAAGGGTCTTTCCTATAAGGTAGGTGTAATACCCCAAATTTTACCCTCATATTTAGTCGGTCATTTCGCATATCATATCATCTGTGCATTTGCTAACCACTAACAAGTCATGGAGGTATTTGTTTTGCAGGATTAGATCCAGGGGTATTTTGGTCATTTTACGTGGAAGACGGGCTGTTACTAAATTTTGAGGCATTTGAGGCATTTACCTATCACCAAGTCTGATTATATCAAGGCGCCAATTCGATGTGGCCAGTATTAAAATTTGTCGGGCCCAACTGGATTTAAGACTTATTTTATTGCTCGTGGCTTATTTCCGGCACACCTCCGTTTCTGTTAATAAGGCACAGTTTTAATGGGGTATTATTGGATTGTTGCTCACAGTCTTTGATCGGTGGAATTCAATTACGGGCAAGGGTATCATGGATATTGAATCTGTGGTGATTACGGCGTGCACCCGTGTTTTGGTTATAAAATTGTTGGTTAGCATTTAAGTTGGAAGGCAATGGAATTTAATCAATTGATGAGATTATGACTACAGATGAGACACGTGCATGAACAAGAATATCATTCGCGAATAGTTATGATTTATGACTAGAATAATGAATTTAAATATTTGTGGATTTATTCACAAATGTTTGCAATTTATAACTAGAAGTAAACATAAATAATTTCAAAGTTGAATGATCATGGAAACTTTTGGAAATTTTTATTTCATAAAGAATGTCATGGTACAATAGGAGTTGAATCACTTTACATTCTGAGTTGCTGTAAAATTAAAATACAAATGGTACATCTATCCTAAAATCCTAAGTCCTAAAGATTCATTGGAGTCTTCATGAGATTCATCCATTGGACCGTATTCCATGTTCGTATCCGATTAACCTGCACAAAGAGAAACGAAACAGAACAAACAGAATAGAAGGGGTTAGAAATTATTTTTGACACTCTCAGAACAGCGTCATCATCGAGTGCCGGGAGTGGCACAACCGAAGCTGCGTCCTACCCCCGTTACCGATCCGCGCCGTTGGCATCAGATCAGGTAACACCTGTTCTTATCATGAGGGACATCCGAGAGATAGAAGTGATAAAAGAAGCGGGACTTGGGTTTCCAAACTGATACAAAGGCAAAGTTGGACTCAGACCCGGATGCCGGCAGGTCTGAGTCGTTTTGTTTTCGAAATTTCCAACACCTGAAAATCCACAACAGCATCAGTACCAGGTTCAGAATTCAGAACTCAAAACAAGACAGTTCATAAGCTGCCATAAGTAAATGGAAATTCAAATTGAAAATGCACAACCAAAAGCAGCATCAGTTCTGCAACACATAGGTAAGTTCAGGAAAACCAAGTTCAAACAGAACAAGAAAAATGAAATACAAAACAAGCTGCATCAAAAAGTTCAGAAGAATCAAAAGTAAGGTCAAGTTTCAGTTTGATATCACAGCAGGTAGTCAGTTCGCAAGTCACCAAAACGTGAATGATATCAAGTGAAGTTATCAAACCACACCCACGATCGAAACTATACCGGAGAAAGAACAAAGATAAGCTCAAGTAATCACAGTGATATACCAGTTCGGGTTGGGTCCCAAATGTGCGAAGCACATCAAAAACAAAGCGCCAGGCATAGAGGGTTCAGATGAACGTTACCGCCCCCAAACTCGCAGCCACTATCAAGTAAATGTCTCGAGATAACATTAAAAGCTGGTTCATAAAATCGCAGCATCATCGAGAAGTGTCCCTCGAAGGCTCAGAATGTCATCATCATCGCCGTATACCATCCTCGGCGACACCAATCCGACCGTATCTGAACTACCAGCTTCTCTCTGAAAGAAGAAGAGGAAAAGATAACTGTATCAGGAAAAGAATCCATGTCAGCAAAACAAACCAATATCCAGATTGTGTTAAGAAAAAGAGATTTAATCCGTGTCAGCTGGAAATCAAATCTTATCAGAAAATGAAAACATAATTCGTATGAATCCAATCAGCATCTGGAAAGCAAATCAAATCCATGACATAATCAATATCAGATATCAATCAATCCAACCTGAAGGTGCAAGGCAAACCATATCAGAAAAATAATAGAAAGAGATTTTGATATTGATATCAATTCCAAATCAGAGAAAAAACGTTTCGAAGCAAATCCAGTTACGAATCTAATAAAATCCTAACAAGGTTCAATCAGATATCAGAATCATACCAAATGAAATCCAAATCATATCTGTCAACAAAATGGAAAACTTCGATTCAGATAAAATCAAATCGTATCAGAAACTGATGCTAAAAACCCCAACAAAATCAAATCGAATCATCAAAATCAATCTCAGAAAAATAACGCAAATTTAAGAGAGTATATAAGAACGATATCACCTCATTGAAACGGGTAGCCGCGAGAGAGAGACGAACCACGATCGCAAACCCTAATGGACAAATCGCGAACAAACCCTAGGCGGCGCAAAAAGGGGAACGGCCGAGACTCAGAGGAACCGATATCCTCATCATCATCTTCGTAAGAAGTAGCAACGAAGATCAACAACGACGGAGAACATCAAAGCGACGAAGCCGCGAATAAACCCCAGCGGTCGCGAAAGGGAGAGATCACCAGCACCGTCCGCGAAGAACGGCGGGAAATCGGACCCTCAGCCTCAGAATGTCTTCATCATCGGCCGTTTTACCGTAAACGTAATCCATGGGACATTTTCATTACAATATTCATGTTTATTTCATGTTTTGTTTCAGGAACGAAGAAGAAGGGAGAGAATCGCGGCGAGAGAGAGGACGAAGAGAACACGAAGAAAAATGAGGAGCGCCGCTGATGGGAACAAAGGCTCCCAAACCCTAATGACCCCCTTTCAATTTCGTTGGCAGGACGGGTTGGGTCCGGGTGTGATGACCGGCCCAACCCCTTGATATTTTATTTTTTTGTTTTGTTTTTTTTAATTGTTTTTTCTGTTTTTAAAAGCTGTTTTTTACCATTTTTATTTTTATAATTTAAAAATTGTTTTAAAAAACTCTTTTAGTGTAAATATAAAAAATAAAATAAAAACTTTAAATTTTTTTATAAGAAAATAAAAAACCCCTTTTCATATAATAAAATAAAACTTTTTTTAAATATTTTTTAAAATTAAACTTTTTTTAAGATAAAAATTAAACTTTTTTTTTAAAATTTAAATCTCTTTTTTTAAACTAATATTAATTTCTCTTTAAAATTTACTCTAAAATCTTTTTGCATTTTTGTATTCCTCTTTAATATTATTTATTTTCATCTAACCTTTCACTAACGATTTTTTTTCAGTTTCTCTCTGCAAATTAAATTCCAATTCATTATTATATATGTATCTGTTTCCCGGTTGTAATTTTGCGAGACAATTGTCGCATTATCTTTTCTTTCCAGTACTTTATATTTCATAGCTGTGCATTTATTCACCTACCATCACATTTTACACTTATCAATTATTCTGTCACACTACACACATCCGAAGGTTAGGTCTAGCTTTTGGTCGCCGCGCCAATAGTCCTCAACTTCAAACCCTTACAACCTCACAAACCCTAATTTTCACAAATGCCTCGCCGCAGGCAAGATTACAATTTTACCCCTAGCATTAGGTCAAAGAGCCGTCGCGCTCATTTTAGGGTTTCCCGCCGCGGAATCCCTAACCTAACCTAACCCTAACACAACTTAACATTTCAACGTAGAGCTTTGGAGTTCCTACACTCCACGTAAGCGTGTCCTTAAGACATGTTTATTCCCCTTGAGACCTTGACCACAGTCAAGAAGTCTCTAACCTCCCTTTTGAGGGGAACTACGATTACTCTGATTCCACTCCCGTAAGGATACGTAGGCATAAGATGCGATGTCTTGCCGAGTAAACTTAGAATTAACCCCTTAGGTCTCCTTTCTCACTTGTAATCTCTTGTACATATACCTTAAGCGAATAAATAAAGAAAAATAGTAAGCATTGAACAAAAGGTTCCTGTAGAGTACTATAGAAGTTTAGGGTGCTAATACCTTCCCTAAATTTAACCAACCCCCGAACCCTAGATCTTTCCCCGCATTGTGTTTACGATGCAAAAATAGGTTTTCCCTTTTTGACTTTTTCCTTCGGATAAATCAAAGAGCGGTTGTGAATTGAATTGCGATTCAAACTCATTAATAGTTTGTGATCCTATTTCCACCGCAACAGAAAATGGCGACTTCACTGGGGAGATCTAACATTCTTAATTTTTGAGGGTCACCCCTAATTTGTTTATATTTATTGCTACTTGTTTTGTTATTTTGCATGTATATATTTGTGCTCTGGTTTGGGACAGTTCCTTGTGCTGTGAGATAAGTCCTACGCCCGAACTAGTGACATTATTATAGGATGGGGATATATTCGATGAGGCTTATAGGGAGTTGAATCCCGACCAAGATGATTCGAGAATCACCGCTCAGTTGAGACCTTTTCGAAAATGGTTCGGTTGAACGAGTAATCGTGAAAACTTTTTCCATGGTCGATTGGAGTCTGTGATATTGAGGACCGTAGTACCTTAACACCACCTTGGCCTTATTTAGGACGTAGTGCGGGAACTATGTGGGAGTAGTCCTACAATGGTTGCGACGCGATACTACACTCAAAAGAGGTTCTCTTGAGAATATTATTAATCCCCGAGTCAATCGGAAGGTTGATAATATCCGAAAGATGGGCTGATGACTTTGGGCACTTTTTAGAACCTTGTTCTGCAGGTACGACTAACCTATAGTACACTCCTTTTTGGGATGGGTAGACCTTAACTACGCTCACGTACCTTTAACCTAGGACTTTGTGTGTTTTCATGCATTGCATCCATAAAGCATCATATTACATTAAGACTTCACGGAATTCAAACTCTATTTATGAACATTGCAGGATACCATGGATCACTCTAGGAAGCATACTTTGAAATTTACTTTTAAGGGTTTTAATTTGGAAGTCCTAGAGAAGCTAAGGGACTTGGTTCAAGATCAAGAAAAGTTCCAAAACAGATATGGAAGGCTATTGTCTTTGTTGAAGGTTCAAGTAAATGAAGGACTTCTTGCAACTTTGCTACAGTTTTATGATCCAGATTATCACTGCTTCACCTTTCCAGATTATCAGCTTTTACCTACCTTAGAAGAGTACTCTCAGTTGGTGGGATTGCCTATCTTGGATAAGTCTCCATTCCCTTTCTTGGAGGAAGACCCTAAATAACGAGATATTGCTAAAGCCATTTGTCTAAGGATATCCGATGTCAAAAACAATCTGATCACCAAAGGGGGGACCTCCGGTTTCCCCAGGGACTTCCTAATTAAGAAGGCCCAATTCTATGCCGATCATAAAGACATGTTTGCCTTTGAGACAGTATTTGCTTTGCTTATTTATGGGTTGCTGCTTTTTCCTAGTTTTGAGGGGTTTGTGGACCTTAATGCAATCAAGACCTTCATGAGGAGAAATCCAGTTCCAACGCTATTGAGTAATACTTATCATTCAGTACATCTCCGAAACTTTCATGGTGGAGGAATGATTACATGTTGTGTGCCATTGCTATACAAGTGGTTTATTTCTCACTTACCCAAGTCCAGTCCGTTCTGGAGATCTAATCAAGAACGTTGGTCGCAAAAAGTTATGGCTTTAACTCACTCTGATATTGATTGGTATAATCGCATGTACGATGGGATATCGATCATTGATAGTTGTGGAAACTTCAACAATGTGCCTTTGCTCAGTTTCAATGGAGGAATTAGCTACAATCCGGTCTTAGCTCGCCGACAGTTGGGATACCCCTTGAAGGAACCGCCTAAAGGTATTCATGTGAAGAAAATCTTTTTCAAAGACGACAAAAAGCTTCAAGATCAGATTTTATCTTCTTGGAATCATCTGCATAGGAAGGACAAAGAAAGTTTGGGAAGACCTAATTGTGTGTCCATGGAACCATACCTTCAATGGGTCCGAGGAAGAGCTATTGAGTTGAGGATGCCCTACTCTCGCCAAGATCCTTTACCTCAAGGAGAAGAACCTGTCCAGTATTTCATGACTGAAGCTGAGACTTTGAAGATCACTTTGAAGAGATCACAACGCGAAACAGAATCATGGAAGAACAAATACCATGTGATGGTCAGCGAGTACGAAGAACTTCAAAAGCAGATTCAGTCGAAGAATGATGAGATACAATCCTACAAGAAGAGAAGGCTCTACGAGTATTTATTTTCCTCCGGATCTCCGTTTGCTCACTGAAGTTGTGGAAGATGCTTCTCTAGGATTTTCTAGGCTTTTATTTAGCTATTTTGGTTGCAAGAATATTATTTGAAATCTGTCTTCAATAAATTGATAAAAGTTTCCTTGGCATTCCGCAATATTCGTAAATATCTGAATTCCATGAAATCTTCATTTGCATTCACATTTTAGCATCATACTTTTGCATTGCATGTGTCTTCCGTTTTCTCATGCTCGGTTCTCTCACCTTCCAGTTTTGTCACCCTAAGTTCTCTGCATCAATACGACCCTTCGAAAGGATGGAAGATCAAAACCAAGAGATCAACCGTGTCAGCCATGAACTCGAAGATCTTCGAGGAAGTGTAGGGCAGATTGTGGAGATGTTACGAGCTCTTAGTGTGAAGGTGGATGCTCAGTCTACTGTTGTTTTTGAGACTAATACCGTTATGGAACCTCAACCAGCTGTTACTGTCGAGAATGTACCTCCTCACGGTCTTCAATCCGGTCTGGTGCCTCCTATTGCTCAACCATTTCGACGAGCTACCCCTCCAAAGTGCAAAACTCCTAACTCCGACCATGGTAAAGGACCTGCACGTTCGAGGAACCGCAAAACAACTACCCCTCAACCTTGGCAACATCAGCAGAATTATGTTCAAGGTTATCCGTTCCCATATGTTCAACAACCCTATGTAGCTACTGTTGCACCTCCTTTCGATCAGCAGTTTCCTACATACCAGCCTCTGCAGTCAGCTCCGGTATATCAAGCACCGGTTTATCAACAACCTTCCGGTTATCCGCCCATGCAAGTTCCTGTCAACAGTCAACGAGTGCCCAACGCTCCTGTTCACCAACAATCACAGAATCAGGTTCCTTATCCCCGTAAGAGGCAGTATAAGCCTTGTCCTCCAATTCCGATAACCTTCACTGAGTTATACCCCCATTTGGTACAACAAGGTCTGATTACCACCCGTGCTTTGGGTCCTCCACCTAATCCGTTACCTGCAGGTTACAACGCTGCCGCTCATTGTTTATTTCATGAGGGTGCGCCCGGCCATGATCTAGAGAATTGCTATGCTCTTAAGAAAGTTGTCAGAAATTTGCTAGAAACGAAGAAGTTGTCTTTTGGCGATGCTCAGCCGAAGATCGAGACTCCTCTCGGGGTTCCCCGCTTGGCAAGCCTAAATTCTGCAAAGCATGTGGTTACCTCAGCAAATCAGTCGAATCCAGTAATTATTCAAAGGCCTAGCTCGTTTCATTTCAGTAACCCTCAAGATGATATGACCGGGATCAACAAAGAATCTGGGAAAGTTATTTTGAAGCAATGACTGAAAACTGTTGAAGATGTGACCAGCATAACTGGGGCAAGCCATGACGACTCACAGTGATCATAAACCGGACGTCCTTTCCATTGAGGCTCCGCCAAAGGAAACTGTTACGTTTGAATGCAAGATTTCATAAACATTTAGAAGGATTTTTCTGACAGTTCATTTATATGTATTTCTCTTTGATTAAGCATATTTAGCATGTACGAACTTGTTTATCTTCGATTAATTAATGCAACGCATATGTTTGTCTTGAATAAATCCATTCGTTTCACTCATTCAAAAAAAAACGTTTTCATAAATCATAATGCCAACTTTACCCGATCTCTTGTTCTGATGGAGAATTAGGGGGAGGATGATGAACCCAAAACGTCAGATTTCTTGTCGTATGCTTTCGATTGAAACCCGCTGATGATGTAAGGCATTGTTTCAAATTCCATACACTGGAGATATAAGGATGATAATCCCTCGTTAACCTCTTTGAGCCTTGAAGTAGGAGTTTTTTTTTTAGAACCCTCATCTTAACCTGGGGCAGGGTAGGTTTCAGTTAAACCGGTCGAGCGCTTAGATCCTCAAAAAGGAAGAGCAAACCTTCGAGAATTTATCCTTAGCATCTTAAGAAGTCCAATACAATGACTATCCCTCGGTTACCTAAGGAGTGGGGCAGTCACGAGCCTTTCAAAAGATTTACACGACTTGTGCATAAAAGAATATTCAAAAAAATAAGAGCCCGCTAAGTCAAAACCTATGAAGGAGACTTAGACAAAACTGGGGCATCCCGCTGGACTCCAAAGTCAGATCAAAAGACGTTGTCCAGGCAAAAATTAGGGAATAAAAGCAAAACAAGAGGGTACAATAAATAATCCCTAGTAAAGAACAAGATCGTGTGACCAATTGCCATTAGAAATAGGTGAGTGACTGCCATGTCCAAAGCCTTGATAAATTCTCAACCATAGCAAATCCGTTTGAGGTATGAGTGTTCGTATCCGATTAACTGAATTAGGATTGGAGAACATCACGAAGAAGGGGTGGGTACAAATATAGCTTTGAGCCTATATCCTTTGTTTCTTAAACCGTGAACCGAGCCACGATACAACCTTTAAAAGACCTAATTGAAGTAGGACTTCGGTTGAAAGCATATTCGACAAGATCACGTTTCCTGACTCCCACGAGCTATGCTCATAAAAATTCATGTTGGCATTATAATTAAAACTTATATCCCGACTAGTGATTTCGGTCACGAGTTATTGCGATATCTTTTTCAAAACAAAAATTTAAGACAAATATATGTGTACATTGACAAGCTCAGGATAGGCATTTCAGGCATGACGATTTTGCTTGATATCTTAGAGATTTACATATGGACATAACCCGTGGAACTTGAAGATCCTGCTAAACAGGGGCAGGCAGTTTCCCAATTCGCTTACCAACGTGAGTCTGACGTTCTTAAGGAGCTATTTCTCAAAGATTTCGTCGTAACACGATTAATTTTGTGCCAGTTACGTCGAGACCTGACAAATCTCTCAAAGAGTTTGAGAACAATGGGGCAACCGGACTCGGTGTTCTCTATAAAATCCTCTTGAGATGACCCTACCTCGCAACGCAAGTATCCTGGGGCACCATGTTTTTAAAGGAAACAAATGGCGACTACTATAAGGTCCTTCAAGATCAAGGCCATGTGGTTTCACAACTTTTCTTCATGCACCCGACGGATTTTACTCACGGCGGCCTTCATTCCCCAGTAAATCTCAGTGTTGCAACAGGCTCCTAAACTATTGCCTCATCACAGTCCCCAGAGAGACTATAAGCTGACAACTTTTTCTTGGGTAACTCGAAAGTGTCCCTCAGGTTTTCTTCTCCCCATGTGAAGACATGATACTGTGCACCCGAACAAATTACCTTCTCCCCAGAGAGTTCAGAACTTTAAAACTAGATGTGGTTCTACCATTGATCTTTCTTACCCATGATTGACGTATTGGTTGCAGAGAACGCAGGGTATCTCCGTCGGGATGTTTATTTCATCCCTCGTCTCTAGTCTGTTTCGTCAGTATACGCAAGGGCATAAGCATCACTTTACATATTCATTACATACTCATTACATACTCATTACATATTCATTACATACTCATTACATATTCATTACATACTCATTACATACTCATGGCATACTCATTTCATAACATCTTGCATATTTAACTACATAGACATTAACGTACATTCATATTAACATATTCATTAACATACGCGTTAACATGCACAGGTTCATTGTGTCTCCATCATTGGTCGTTACCGCCGAGTAACTGGGGTTTGTCCATTCTCTCCAAATAGATTGTCAGCCCTAAGCATAAAATACATATGTGTTTCCAGTTTCCCCACGGAGCTCGATCCTCGTGGATGACGGTTACTTCAGCTATCTTTCCTTACCAGGATAAGATATTTACCCTTCGAGATCGTTTCCCTCGATGGAGTCTTGATTACCAGTCTTCTTTCTAGCTCGATCCTAGATTGAATCTCAGTATTGTCGGTCGTCGAGCCCAACCGGACGTGCATTTATTTTGCACCATCTGAAGATTTTCACCATACCATGACAGATACGCGACTGTTCTTGCCCGAGAAGTTTATCACTGTACACGGATGTGCATTTATTTTGCACTATATTTCAAGAAAATCAACCACAATCCTTTACAGATACATGCCAGTTCACGCCTGGAAAATCTATCGGCACAACACCTTACATCTTACAACATCGGTAAGCGACATTTCTCGCATTGAGAAGCCAATCCTATCTTCGTTATGACTCGCAGCAAATGGCCATCTCCATGGAGCAGTTGGGCTTCCATTTACCTGTCGTCTTGAAGTATGGGGGGGTTTTGAACCAAATCGTATTCAGGAGAGCACGATCTTGAAATACGGGGAGGTTTGAGCCGAATCATATTCAGGAGAGCACGATCTTGAAGTATGAGGAAGTTCATTTACCCTTTAGTAAAAGAAGGAGCGGAATCATATTCAGGAGAGCACGATCTTGAATTATGAAGAAGTTCATTTACCCTTTAGTAAAAGAAGGAGCGGAATCATATTCAGGAGAGCACGATCTTGAAGTATGAAGAAGTTCATTTACCCTTTAATAAAAGAAGGAGCGGAATCATATTCAGGAGAGCACGATCTTGAAGTATGAAGAAGTTCATTTACCCTTTAGTAAAAGAAGGAGCGGAATCATATTCAGGAGAGCACGATCTTGAAGTATGAGGAAGTTCATTTACCCTTTAGTAAAAGAAGAAACCAAATCGTATTCAGGAGAGCACGATCTTGAAGTACGGGGAGGTTTGAGCCGAATCATATTCAGGAGAGCACGATCTTGAAGTATGAGGAAGTTCATTTACCCTTTAGTAAAAGAAGAAACCAAATCATATTCAGGAGAGCACGATCTTGAAGTATGAGGAAGTTCAGTTTACCCTTTAGTAAAAGAAGAAACCAAATCGTATTCAGGAGAGCACGATCTTGAAGTACGGGGAGGTTTGAGCCGAATCATATTCAGGAGAGCACGATCTTGAAGTATGAGGAAGTTCATTTACCCTTTAGTAAAAGAAGAAACCAAATCATATTCAGGAGAGCACGATCTTGAAGTACGGGGAGGTTTGAGCCGAATCATATTCAGGAGAGCATGATCTTGAAGTATGAGGAAGTTCATTTACCCTTTAGTAAAAGAAGAAACCAAATCGTATTCAGGAGAGCACGATCTTGAAGTACGGGGAGGTTTGAGCCGAATCATATTCAGGAGAGCACGATCTTGAAGAATGAGGAAGTTCATTTACTCTTTAGGAGCGAAATCATATTCAGGAGAGCACGATCTTGAATTATGAGGATGTTCAGTTTACCCTTTTCATATTCAGGAGAGCACGATCTTGAAGTATGAAAAATTTCATTTATCCCTTAGTAAAAGAAAAATCAGAATCGCATTCCAGGCGCCGACCTTAAATATGAGAAGATTTATATATCAGATAAGCAGTAGCCTCTTTATTTGAGTGCTTATCCATTTTGGCATGTAAGTCCCTTCCAACGATAAGTGACAGTTCTCCCTCGAGAAGCTTATCAGGGCAGTTCCCATCAAAGTCCATTTATTTTGGCATACAGCCGGTTTTTACCCTGTATATTTGCTACGGATTCCCGAACAGTCCGTTTGATCCTGTCACGAGGGATAGTTTACAGAAGCTTGGATGTTATTCTTTGCTCAATACTCCAGCATTCTGTAATCGATCTTGCAATCGTACGTGATCCAGTTTTATTTTTAGATTCCCCAGTGGAGGCCGTCTCATAGGTACCATCTCCATTTGAGAATCTCGTTCCTTTTCTAAAAAAGACAATTGGTCGTGTTCGCACCAGTTGACCATCATTTTTAGAATTCCCCAGTGTTGTACTGTATCCCAGCACGTCGTTTTCCCCGGTGTGTTCTTCTCGTAGTGTCTGTCCCTGTGTCGTCGTATTCGTCAGCATTTTCGCATTCATCATTCCATCATACGCATCATATCATATTCATGGCATCGGCTGCATTAGTCTGTTCTCGCTTTGTCCATAGCATTGCATATCGTCGCATATAAGGGCAAAATTTTCGGTTATCTATATTTAAACCTCTCCACCACGATTCCTCGAGTCTCTGTCACTCAAATCGTCCGGTGTAGCTATTTAAATAGGGGCAACTGTAATACCCCAAATTTTACCCTTATATTTAGTCGGTCATTTCGCATATCATATCATCTGTGCATTTGCTAACCACTAACAAATCATGGAGGTATTTGTTTTGCAGGATTAGATCCAGGGGTATTTTGGTCATTTTACGTGGAAGACGGGCTGTTACTAAATTTTGAGGCATTTGAGGCATTTACCTATCACCAGGTCTGATTATATCAAGGCGCCAATTCGATGTGGCCAGTATTAAAATTTGTCGGGCCCAACTGGATTTAAGACTTATTTTATTGCTCGTGGCTTATTTCCGGCACACCTCCGTTTCTGTTAATAAGGCACAGTTTTAATGGGGTATTATTGGATTGTTGCTCACAGTCTTTGATCGGTGGAATTCAATTACGGGCAAGGGTATCATGAATATTGAATATGTGGTGATTACGGCGTGCACCCGTGTTTTGGTTATAAAATTGTTGGTTAGCATTTAAGTTGGAAGGCAATGGAATTTAATCAATTGATGAGATTATGACTACAGATGAGACACGTGCATGAACAAGAATATCATTCGCGAATAGTTATGATTTATGACTAGAATAATGAATTTAAATATTTGTGGATTTATTCACAAATGTTTGCAATTTATAACTAGAAGTAAACATAAATAATTTCAAAGTTGAATGATCATGGAAACTTTTGGAAATTTTTATTTCATAAAGAATGTCATGGTACAATAGGAGTTGAATCACTTTACATTCTGAGTTGCTGTAAAATTAAAATACAAATGGTACATCTATCCTAAAATCCTAAGTCCTAAAGATTCATTGGAGTCTTCATGAGATTCATCCATTGGACCGTATTCCATGTTCGTATCCGATTAACCTGCACAAAGAGAAACGAAACAGAACAAACAGAATAGAAGGGGTTAGAAATTATTTTTGACACTCTCAGAACAGCGTCATCATCGAGTGCCGGGAGTGGCACAACCGAAGCTGCGTCCTACCCCCGTTACCGATCCGCGCCGTTGGCATCAGATCAGGTAACACCTGTTCTTATCATGAGGGACATCCGAGAGATAGAAGTGATAAAAGAAGCGGGACTTGGGTTTCCAAACTGATACAAAGGCAAAGTTGGACTCAGACCCGGATGCCGGCAGGTCTGAGTCGTTTTGTTTTCGAAATTTCCAACACCTAAAAATCCACAACAGCATCAGTACCAGGTTCAGAATTCAGAACTCAAAACAAGACAGTTCATAAGCTGCCATAAGTAAATGGAAATTCAAATTGAAAATGCACAACCAAAAGCAGCATCAGTTCTGCAACACATAGGTAAGTTCAGGAAAACCAAGTTCAAACAGAACAAGAAAAATGAAATACAAAACAAGCTGCATCAAAAAGTTCAGAAGAATCAAAAGTAAGGTCAAGTTTCAGTTTGATATCACAGCAGGTAGTCAGTTCGCAAGTCACCAAAACGTGAATGATATCAAGTGAAGTTATCAAACCACACCCACGATCGAAACTATACCGGAGAAAGAACAAAGATAAGCTCAAGTAATCACAGTGATATACCAGTTCGGGTTGGGTCCCAAATGTGCGAAGCACATCAAAAACAAAGCGCCAGGCATAGAGGGTTCAGATGAACGTTACCGCCCCCAAACTCGCAGCCACTATCAAGTAAATGTCTCGAGACAACATTAAAAGTTGGTT
Source organism: Lathyrus sativus (assembly GCA_963859935.3). NCBI lineage: Eukaryota > Viridiplantae > Streptophyta > Magnoliopsida > Fabales > Fabaceae > Lathyrus > Lathyrus sativus. Next base: position 369,062,460 of record OZ012741.1, read on the forward strand.
CATAAAATCGCAGCATCATCGAGAAGTGTCCCTCGAAGGCTCAGAATGTCATCATCATCGCCGTATACCATCCTCGGCGACACCAATCCGACCGTATCTGAACTACCAGCTTCTCTCTGAAAGAAGAAAAGGAAAAGATAACTGTATCAGGAAAAGAATCCATGTCAGCAAAACAAACCAATATCCAGATTGTGTTAAGAAAAAGAGATTTAATCCGTGTCAGCTGGAAATCAAATCTTATCAGAAAATGAAAACAGAATTCGTATGAATCCAATCAGCATCTGGAAAGCAAATCAAATCCATGACATAATCAATATCAGATATCAATCAATCCAACCTGAAGGTGCAAGGCAAACCATATCAGAAAAATAATAGAAAGAGATTTTGATATTGATATCAATTCCAAATCAGAGAAAAAACGTTTCGAAGCAAATCCAGTTACGAATCCAATCAAATCCTAACAAGGTTCAATCAGATATCAGAATCATACCAAATGAAATCCAAATCATATCTGTCAACAAAATGGAAAACTTCGATTCAGATAAAATCAAATCGTATCAGAAACTGATGCTAAAAACCCCAACAAAATCAAATCGAATCATCAAAATCAATCTCAGAAAAATAACGCAAATCCAAGAGAGTATATAAGAACGATATCACCTCATTGAAACGGGTAGCCGCGAGAGAGAGAGACGAACCACGATCGCAAACCCTAACGGACAAATCGCGAACAAACCCTAGGCGGCGCAAAAAGGGGAACGACCGAGACTCAGAGGAACCGATATCCTCATCATCGTCTTCGTAAGAAGTAGCAACGAAGATCAACAACGGTGGAGAACATCAAAGCGACGAAGCCGCGAATAAACCCCAGCGGTCGCGAAAGGGAGAGATCACCAGCACCGTCCGCGAAGAACGGCGGGAAATCGGACCCTCAGCCTCAGAATGTCTTCATCATCGGCCGTTTTACCGTAAACGTAATCCATGGGACATTTTCATTACAATATTCATGTTTATTTCATGTTTTGTTTCAGGAACGAAGAAGAAGGGAGAGAATCGCGGCGAGAGAGAGGACAAAGAGAACACGAAGAAAAATGAGGAGCGCCGCTGATGGGAACAAAGGCTCCCAAACCCTAATGACCCCCTTTCAATTTCGTTGGCAGGACGGGTTGGGTCCGGGTGTGATGACCGGCCCAACCCCTTGATATTTTATTTTTTTGTTTTGTTTTTTTTAATTGTTTTTTCTGTTTTTAAAAGCTGTTTTTTACCATTTTTATTTTTATAATTTAAAAACTGTTTTAAAAAACTCTTTTAGTGTAAATATAAAAAAAAAAACTTTAAATTTTTTTATAAGAAAATAAAAAACCTCTTTTCATATAATAAAATAAAACTTTTTTTAAATATTTTTTAAAATTAAACTTTTTTTAAGATAAAAATTAAACTTTTTTTTAAAATTTAAATCTCTTTTTTTAAACTAATATTAATTTCTCTTTAAAATTTACTCTAAAATCTTTTTGCATTTTTGTATTCCTCTTTAATATTATTTGTTTTCATCTAACCTTTCACTAACGATTTTTTTTCAGTTTCTCTCTGCAGATTAAATTCCAATTCATTATTATATATGTATCTGTTTCCCGGTTGTAATTTTGCGAGACAATTGTCGCATTATCTTTTCTTTCCAGTACTTTATATTTCATAGTTGTGCATTTATTCACCTACCATCACATTTTACACTTATCAATTATTCTGTCACACTACACACATCCGAAGGTTAGGTCTAGCTTTTGGTCGCCGCGCCAATAGTCCTCAACTTCAAACCCTTACAACCTCACAAACCCTAATTTTCACAAATGCCTCGCCGCAAGCAAGATTACAATTTTACCCCTAGCATTAGGTCAAAGAGCTGCCGCGCTCATTTTATGGTTTCCCGCCGCGGAATCCCTAACCTAACCTAACCCTAACACAACTTAACATTTCAACGTAGAGCTTTGGAGTTCCTACACTCCACGTAAGCGTGTCCTTAAGACATGTTTATTCCCCTTGAGACCTTGACCACAGTCAAGAAGTCTCTAACCTCCCTTTTGAGGGGAACTACGATTACTCTGATTCCACTCCCGTAAGGATACGTAGGCACAAGATGCGATGTCTTGCCGAGTAAACTTAGAATTAACCCCTTAGGTCTCCTTTCTCACTTGTAATCCCTTGTACATATACCTTAAGCGAATAAATAAAGCAAAATAGTAAGCATTGAACAAAAGGTTCCTGTAGAGTACTACAGAAGTTTAGGGTGCTAATACCTTCCCTAAATTTAACCAACCCCCGAACCCTAGATCTTTCCCCGCATTGTGTTTACGATGCAAAAATAGGTTTTCCCTTTTTGACCTTTTCCTTCGGATAAATCAAAGAGCGGTTGTGAATTGAATTGCGATTCAAACTCATTAATAGTTTGTGATCCTATTTCCACCGCAACAGTAGGATCTAACTTAGAGATTAACTTGAATGGGATAAGGGTCAACGGGGATTATGATGCAAATGCTATGCATGCGCGCAAGTTTTACGTTACGCGCAGGTTCTTCCTTTGGACGTGATGCGATGCAATAAAATAAATTGCAGGAAGGTAAAGGCAGATAAGTAAAAGCATACATAAACGCATGAAAGCACTAAAGTGTGTGAATTGTGAGTGTGCGAACGGATCGGAGACGGAAGCGTGCACGATTAAATTTTATGCGGCGTTGATTAATTTTAGCCGAGATTTATCAATCTTAGTTGAATTATACTTATGAGAAAATGATACTTTTTGGTGAGGTTGATTTTAAGAAAAGTTGGATTAATTATATTAGTTCGAAAGGTCCTAGGTTGTGGATTAATTAGATTCTAATTAATAATAAAAGGAGATTTCTATTGAATAAGAAGTTGGTCATTATTAATAGATAAAATAGAAAGTAATTGAATTATTATAAAATAGGTTTTAATATTATAAAAGTTGTTGTTATATAAAAGGTTAATTTAATTAAAAAAGGTTTTTCTTTTTATAAATAAAATTGTTTTAGTTATTAACAAATGAAATGCAAATTGTAGAAAGTTGGATGGATAATTAAATTGTTATTAATAAAAGATATGAGTTGATTAATAAAATAGAATAAATCTAAAATTATTAGAGAAAGTTGATTTGAATAAAAGTTAGTTAATTAAAAAAGGATGATTAAGTTTAGAGAAAGAGGTTAATTAAATAATAGGTTATTAGTTTGTTTTTTAATAAAAAGGTTGCTTATAAAAAGATAATATTAGTTTAGATTAATTAAGTTAATGATTATATTAAATAGATGATTAGAGGTTTATTAATTAAAAAAAGGATTATGTTATTATTAAGTGGATTAAAACGCATATTAAATGATTAATGAGTGGATTAAGGAAGTGAATGGGTTCGTGTATGGGTGGTCCGCGAAGGTGTATCGTATGAAGTGCGTTTATGACCGTGTGATGATGATCTGGTGGAATGTGTGGTGATCTTGTGAGGTACACCATACTTACGGTGACTGTGTGTGCGTGGAATCATATTACAACAAAATGATCCAAAAAGGAAAAAATACCCTAATTCCCCAAATCCCCCCCCCCCCCCGCATGCTCTCTTCCTCTCTCCTCCTTCTTCAATCTCTTCCTTTATCTTCACGCTTCTTCTAGTTCTTTCTCCGTCTTCTCTTTTCTCCTTTCTCTTCTTTCATCGCGTTCGTTATCACTCATAATTTTCCTGTACAAATCAAGCAAATGAAACAAAAAAGCGACATAAAGCGTTAGCCTAATCTCGCGTTCTTCTTTTTGCAGGTTTGACAGCGGCTTGGGATTTCCGACGAAGGCAATTTCCGACGACGGCCAGTGAAGATGACGAGGGTGGAGGCTGACGACTCGTGGACGACGCATTTGGCTGCGGAAGTGGCGAACGAGATTTTGAGGCTTGCGGTGGACGGAAAGACGACTTCCGGCGAAGCCCAAAAAGATAAGTTCTCTTTTCTCGATTCACAATCTTAGGGATTTTCTGATTTGGGACTCTGTGGAGTTTTGGGTTTGGTGTCGAATGTGCTCAGGCTCCCCTGTTGTTGACAATTTTGTTTTCTTTTATAGCCTTCTCAAATGATTTGTTCCATTTTGGCTGTGATTCTGTAATGAAGGCCTTTGAAAATTTTCCATCTTGGTTTAGACATGTCGGATTCTTGTTTTGGAAGCCATTAATGATTTGATTACTATCCGGGAAAGATTTGAAAACCATTTAATGGACTTTCCTCTTCCAGACGAGCATGTTTTAAGAATCCCTGTTGTATTCTGTATTGAATGCTTTTGGGTCATTTGGAGTCTCTTTGATGAATTTTTGGATTCTGCTTCTGAACTGTATTAACGCCTTCTTCTTCCTTTTCCAGGAAAACACTAGCTTCAGATATTTCCAGTTTGATGCCGTTGAAAAATGGTTTCGTATTCGATAATGATGACATTATGTCTGAACCAAAAGGGGTCGAAACTTCTGCTGTTGCCTTTAAAGGTTGTTGGTGGAATATGATGATTTTGAATTATGTTGAAAGCTGTCTGAAAGTAGTTGTTTTTTTTTTGTCTGGAATTTTGTTGCCCTCGAAACGGAAGCTGGCGGCGGGTGCTCCGTTGCCCTTCCTTGTTCGAGTTCGCCCGATGATGATTCTGAAATCAGAGGGCTTACAACTTATTTCACCTCTCTCTCTCCAAGTTTCTTGTTTTGCAGGGTTTCTTAAAACGGTCTTGAAGTGGAGGTATCATGTCGTAAAGTTGCAGCAGTGAAGTGTAAAGCCTCAAGTGCACAACTGATAAACCGGGTTGCTTTTTGAACGTGAAGCGAGGAACGACTATAGCTCGCGTTGTAGCATATGCTTCCACTTCCTGTGAACTTCTGGGAGGACTAATTTTTGTAACCGTAGCTCCGACATGTAAGGGTTTCTTCTAGTATCTCTGTTATGGTTGACGGACCCTTCAATTTGCTGATGCATAACTTGTCCATTCACAGATTAGCCAAGGATTAGTTGCTGTGTTGACCTGCTTCTATTTTCCTTCCCTAGTACTGGAAATGGTGAGAAACTAATCACTCTTTTGAATGAATGGGGTGATATATTCTGTTATTTTTCGACAACTAAAAGTGAAGATAGGCTCAAAGTTCTTCTCTGAAGTCCTGTTCACTAGGAGTACCCATCAACAATGCTAGCTTCGACCGTTTCCTCCATAACGATGAACTCTTCAACCTCTATGCCTAGTTTGCTATCTCGCAGCCTAGCGACCTCGGGATCGGCATCATCTCTGGAACCTCCGCCGTTATGGTATGCGCGGCGTGACAATCTTTCATATGCCTTCTCCAACAAAAACCGCGTATCCACAGGTCGTTGTGTGTATAATGCTGCAATGTTTTCCTTCTCATTGCAATCCATGTGCAAAGGGGTTTGATGTAGTTAAATAGGTTTCTTAGTATGTACTTAAGAAAGCATCAATGTATATCAATAATCATGCGACGTATTCCTCCCCTTGTATGCCAAGTTATTGGCCTTTGTTATGAATGTGAATAAGGCGTTGATGATTAAATTCGAATTATTGCCTTGTTACTTGATTATCAATATGCACTGCTTCTGTTAGTTGTTAGCATTCCTCCGTTGCATCCGAAGACCCACTATCTGGCCAACCAAATTGACAAACAATAATTGACTCATGGCTTGAATCTTTAACGAAAGAACAAAGTTGAATCCTCATGAGTTTTCCAACTTGACATTGAGAAACTTTTTCCCAAGCTTGATTCACGGTTCTTCCATCCAAACTTCAAAGCAAAATTCTCACAAACCACCAACCCACAATCCTTCTCTTGGATCTAAAGAACATAACCCTTCCTCATGAATAAAACCAAAGTTCCTTGCATAAAGCTTGATTTATTATGCGCATAATTAAAGGATTTAGACGATGATGAACCCGGCACACAAATTATAAAGATATAATTCATAATATCGTTTGCTACAAAAGCCCATCAGTCCACGAATAAACGTGCTTAACATCTATGATCAGGAAAAATTAATTCTTCCTGAGGTCTTTGAGATAATCCGAGTAAAACGACTGGCAGAAAGGACCTTAGGGCCTTCTGACCCAAAGTCCGTTGGTCCAGCCTTGCGATACTTGATTGCGAGGATAATTATCATCTATGCTTTAAATAAAACGTACCTGCACCAGCCGATTAGTCACAATAATCACACAAAAGTAAAACGATGTCATGCCAAAAAGAATGCACCAGGAGGTGGGATCTTAAGGTCAAAAATTAGGGTGTGACACCTTGGTATTAATCAATCGGGCCTCAAAATCAATCTCCTCATTCTTGTCGCAAATGAAACTCTCATCCTTGTTCACACACTTGGCAGGACTGAAGTTGTCGACGAAAGACACAATCTTCTCGTAGGCAAGCTTATCCTCGTCATGTAGCTCATGGGGCTTCGTGATGTAATGGTTTGTTACCTTGTCAAAGTTGGCCCTCTGCAACTCGAGGGGGAACTTCGCTTCTAGCTCCTCCACTTCTCGCTGATTCATGTGCTTAACACGCGGTCGAACAAAGAATCGACGACGACGTGCGACATGGACTTCATGAGGAAGTGCCTATCCTTAAAAGTGCAAACAAAATCCAGGTACGCCATGAACAACTTCCTCGGCTGCTTCAAAGACACCCAACTATGCGTCCATGTGAAGATTGCCGCTGAAGGTGAAATAGGAGGAAGAACAGAGGGAGCATAGCGCCGATGCAAAAGTGTTGGAACACGAGCTTGAATGTCTGCATGAACACGATCACATTGCGATGAAGCTATGAGGGCGCTAACTCCAGCCATTGAAATACCCCCGCTTGAAAGTCGTTGAAAGGAAAACGAAGCCCTGCTTCTCAAAAGGCAAACTCGTATATAGAGAAGCACAACCCCTTGAACGACAAGCATATCCTATTCATTTCCTTAGGCTTATAGACCTCCCAATTTACAGAGTCCCCTTCCACTAGGTCCTCGACGGTCGTTGAGGCATCTGAGTCATTGAAAATGAAGCATTAAGTAATGACTCGAGGCTCTTGCCCGACCCAATCCAACAGTGCTTCGTCCTTGGTGTCAACCAAGTCCACTTCGGAATTTGCATCGACCAAGTCAACTTCGGCAGTTGCATCGACCGTAACAACGTCCTCGGGCTTTGGGTCCATTTAACCTGAAAAGCAAAGGAAAATAGTGAATTCGACGTTAAGATCAAATCCAACCTTCCACCGCAAATCAAGTGAAAAGGGCAATGAAAAGCTCGAGGACATGTCCCCGACCAAAGCCCTTGTAGACGAGCACGTAAGAGCTCTTCTCAACACAAGACACGCGACCCTGTCTCCACGAGGGGGAGATTCCTCGACACATAGCTTCCTCATTAGAACCAAGTGAATGAGGTCTCCTTGATGAGAGACTTTCTCAGGGTACCCGTGCTCCCGCGAGAAGAAAGTTTCCCCGACGTTGAACCTGGCGGGGACGCGAAAGCCTCATGAGCTTCCCGGGATCTTCATAGGAAACTTCAAGGGTTTCTAGGAATCTTCATTGGAAACTTCATGAGTTCCCCGAAATCTTCATGAGTTTCCTAGAAATTTCACCAGAAACTTCATGAGTTCTCCGGAAACTTTATTGAAACCTCATGAAGGCCGCTGGAAGTTCAAGAACGCGGCCAAAAAATTCATAACAGTGCTGGAAAACGCGTAACTTCATCGCGAAGTTCGTGAGCATCAAGAACACACATTCCTAAAGCTACATCCAATACCATGCTAGATAGACAAAACAAATGAAACTTACATACGTATAGAAGATTCTAGAAAGTTGTTGTGGTGTAAGAAGAATCGGCGACGGAGATGAACTAGGAATGGAGAGAGCAAAAAGATTGAAGAATACGTGCAAAAGTTTGAATACTGAGAGCGTGACAAATGAGTCCCCTATCCTCCTATTTATATTCACTGGCACGCAGGCAAATCGTTGCCTAGGCACTAATGTAGCCCTACCCATAGGCCGTCAGAGACATTTATTGCTTCTGACACGTGGCTCAAGAAGATGTCACGCTTGTCCTTTCAGGCCCCACCACGCAGCTCTAGGAAATGACGTATCCACTATTTCCACTTTCGCCATGCGTCGAGCATAATGCTCGAACACTAACTCAGGAAAATGTCTAGAACAAGTTACATTGTTGAACACAATTTTACGACTTTGACCCCCTTGCGAGCACATGGCCTCGAGGTGAACGCGAAACTAGACCCTGTAGCCGAGCATGTGCGAACCTTGCGGGTGAAGGTGAGAAAATTACTTAGAAGGGGGGGTTGAATAAGTAAGACTAAAAATCAAAGATTAGAACACAGATATTTTTATCCTGGTTCGTTGAATACAACTACTCCAGTCCACCCTCTCAAGAGTGATTTGCCTTTCTATGTCAAGGACTTAATCCACTATTTAAATCAAACAGATTACAAATAGCAACACCTAAGAACAACTGTTCTTAGTCTTCTCAAGAGCAACTGATCCCAACTGGATCCTCTTAAGGAAAACCTTTTACAAACAATGTAAAACTTTTACAAGAGTAAGAATGCTTCTAATAAGCTGTTATCACAACAGTGATATTTCTCTTAAGTTAAGAACAAAGTTAAAGCAAAAATAATATGATTAAGAGCTTTGAAAGATTTGCTTTGAGGAGTGATTTTTCTAGAGTTTCGATACTGAAGAAGATGGAGTGGACTTCTTTATATAGGCACTAAGATCCAAGAAGTCTTGTTACGTTGAAGGCTGTGCAGAAAAGCCTGAAGCCTTTTGTCTTCACATTGGAGGCTGTGCTGAAACAAGCCTGATGCCTTTTGTCTTCACTTGCAGAAAACTTTCCTCAGAATGGAATGCACAGATAAAACCTTTTTGTCTGTGTCCTTGTGTCTAGCACACAATAGGAAAGAGCTGTTGAGAAAAACCAACGTACATATTTAAATCTTCTTCAAAGTAAGTTCATCTTTCAACATTAGAATCTGAATCTTCAGAGTCTCCAGACTAAGGAACATCTGGATCTTCAGAGTCTTGAATGTTCTTCAGATTGAGCTGAATCAGAGTATGTGCAGCTTGTGTGCTTGAGCGTGTAAATCTATCAGAGCAGAGTCTTCTATGCTTTAGAGGCTCTTGCTTCAGAATCTTCAAGAGACAGTAGTCAGATTCTTCTGGGAGCAGTGTTCAGATCTTCACTTAAGATGCTCTTGAACTTATGAAGCCTTTCATAATAACATTGTTCAGATCTTAATTTGCTTTCTTAAGATAATTTTCTTTAGTGCCTGTAGCAAACAATCTAGAACATGTTTAGAGTATATAATTCTTGAATACAAAATTCATAAGTGTTATCATCAAAACATAGAGATATAACTAAGACACAATCTGTGTTCTTACAGCGGGCATCACCCTAGTGAAAATATTCATATATTCACGCTGTCGGGAATGATGACTAACTTCTACGTCCCTTGCAAGCGTAGCATCGCGAGCTCACCACTTCAGACACCACACCGGGAAAGTTACCTTTGTCCCCCTTCGACATGCGAACTGACTCTTAAGTCATCACTCCCTCGACTGAGAGCAACGACTTGGGGGGCTCCTGTTCTGGACTGAGCATAAGGCTGACCCACCCTCGGGCACAACCTTACCCAGCTCCACATTGGGGAGGGCCCAACACAAAGGCCCAATTCGCCATCATTGGGGGAGGATATATTTCTCACACGTCCTCCCCATGTTCTTCGCGCGCTCCCCACACGGTAACACGTCATCAACCAACTACCCACGTCCGAGAGAACGGGTCATTCACTCTCTAGAGTTCATGGGGCAGTTGGTCCAGGACGAAGACCACACACGAGTCTTCCCTACTATCACGTAGGATCCTGACAGTCATCTATTGTGGGCCTTGCGATCTAGCCCAAAGAAGATGACCGTTGGCCCAACGCTGAGGGCACATTATAAATACCCTCCTCCACAGGAGGGTTGAGTATTCTAAACTCACTCACTTTTTGTACTTGCTTTCTCTCTCTCGCTCCTTTCCTCACTTTGACATCGAAGTGTCTTGCAGGTACACCCCCTTCTCTTCTCCACCACCGGCAAACTTAGAGCTCATAACGTATTGCTGGCTGCTGATCCGGTAAGATCACGTGACCATTTTGAAACATGTCAATATGGAATATTAAACTTATTTGTTGTTACTAAGTTTTCTTGGTTATCAAGGAATATAACATTGAACTATATAAGAGTAACACATATTATGGCTTATGTTTAATATAAAAATGAGGGGAAAATATAATTGTACACATGATCATTATCATTGAAAGATTCCCGTTAGATTACATGACATTTTTGTCACTTAGATAACTGTGATGTGTTACTAGATGCCACTCAATATTTATAATATTGAATACATGATTTGATATTATTATTAAGAATCAATAGGGTCACCCACATAATGATAAAGGAACGAGAGTTCAAAGGAATGAATACGATTCATTTAGATTTGATGGTATGTTTTTACGATGTTCGAGTGCGAATTAGAAAAACACATTGCACTCTAAGCTACAATAAACATAAATAGTTATACATATCAAACCTTTATATCGAGATGATAATCACTCATTTAAGTATTCACTAAACCATAGCCACACTAGAATTATGAATCTATGTTCTCTTTAAACTTCAGTTAGATCACAACTAACATTGTAGACAAAAGATTCTCTAATCCTAGATTTTGTCAATGTAGACTAAGTGAATGCATTGTGGTTTGACAAAGCTCGTGATCAATTCATTTTTAACAAGCAACAAATATAGCTTAAAAGGGGTAATATATTAATGCATGTCCCATGACCATTCATAAAAATCACTAGATTTTTGTAAAATATTTATTTATTTATTTATGGTTTTCTTTTCTACAAAACATGCAAGTAAAAGCAAAATAAAAAATGAAAACAAACTCACTTACCCATTAATATTGATGATTAACCAATATGATAATTTATGAGGTGTAGTTTCCTCTGGTGACATGCAAAAATCTCTACCTTGAAAGCAAATAAATTGGAAGAAGAGGAAAATAAAAACTCTTATAAAACTGCAAAGAGGAGAAAATTTGAAGTTTGAATAAATCTCTCCAAATGAAGCCACCACACTTTGCTCTTCATTGAAATGCACATTGAAAACCCCTCAACCAACACCCTAAAACATCTATTGAGAAGAAACACAACGACATAAGTCATATGGTTATTTTAGTCGAAATCATGCATTGCATGATATTAACTCGACAATATCAAATATCTAGATGAAATATTCTTTGGATTACCACAATCACTTGAGTTAAATCAACATCATCACCTCAAATCTAGACAAAATTCTCTTTGAATTGTCCTCACCACTTAAACTAATAAGTCACTATCATCTTGAGTTCAAAATATAATCCATTTTGAATTATTGTCACCTATTCAATTAAGTTGCATTGTTATATTAACTTTAAAACAAAATTCTCTTTAAATCATCCTGATCATTGAAATTATTATTATCTATTAAATCAAGTCATTATTGTTATATTATTAATTTGAGGGACAACTCTTTAAAACTGAATTTATTGATTTTAACGTTAGAGTATTTGTCAGGATGATCCCCTTTCATCAACATGCAGAATCACCTACTCAATTGCCATCCTGAAAACCATTTTTTCAATCCATTTCAAAATTTCAAATTATTCTAATGCTATAATTCCAACAAATCCTATTTGAATCTCCCAAAGTTAAAATTGACAATAAATATAAGAAATAAAATTTGGAAGCTTTTAAAAACATAGGAGGGAAAAATAAAATAGCTTGAAAAAACATACAAGACAGTTAATTAAAGCACACGGTGCGATCTAGATATCCAAGATCGTATGAGATTCAAGTAGCTCCATCTAACCTATCAGATTTTGATATTATATATATCCAGCTCACACCATCACAACCACTCATACTGCCACGTCACGTGGGCCCAACTTCCCATATGGAATTCACACCTCCATTTTCTACACGTCAGCTTCTTCACAATAATATCTTCTCCCACTATCTCTCTATCTCTCTCTTCAACTTTGCTTTACCCATTTCTTCTCAATCTCTACCACCAGTCAAACAAAGTGTTTTCCTTTTTTATCATCAATTTTTCTTATACAAATTAAGCAAAAAACAAAAGAAGAAATGTTAGAATCTTGTTTACTCAATTTCTGATACTCTTTTCATTAAAAAAAAAATATACATCTGTTTTTTTTTTTTTGGATTTTGAGCTTTGACTATTTTTTATTTGATTTTTTTCTAAGTTATTGCATGGAGCTTGAGAATGGAAATGGAGCTTTGAAGATCTGTTTCATCATCCTTTGAGTATGCTGTTTTTTCCCTCCATGTTGATCTAATTAAAAAGCTATTAAGTTTTGATTCTGTTTTTATCTTATGAAAACAACTTATAGCTTATATGGAAGTAATTTGACTTTGTTTTAGGTTCTGTTATTGAAACAGCTTATTTGCATAATCACTTATATAATAAGCGCTTATGGTATACATGATCAATAAGTTGTTTATCGAGTTGACTGATAGATAGGGTTTTGTTTGTAGAAATTGATGGGGGAAGTGCTCATGATATGGAGAATCCACAATTCACACAACAAGGAGATTGGATTTGTGCATTCCTGATAAGTCCTCACCTTGTTGTTTTCTGAGTGTGGTTGATATAGGGTGATATAATGAATAATAATGTTGAGAAAAAAAGTTTGGGAGAACAAAATCGCATGGTTATTGAGGGAAAGAGTGTTGATAATAGAGAAGTTAATGAAGGGATAGGTTCTGAATCGTCGACTGGAAATGACACGAGATTTAGTAAGGTGACGAAAGACGGAAACGATGGGTTGAAGGGATCGACTCAAATCCATGAGAGGTTTCAGGTTTCACCGCAACCACTACCTCGAGCTCCGGTTACTTACTGGGAAAGGTTTCTCCCTGTTACATCGATAAAAGTTCTGCTGGTGGACGATGATGATTCCACACGTAATGTTGTGTGTGCTCTGTTAAGGAATTGTGGTTATGAAGGTATTTGTGTTTTTTTTTGTAATCATGATTGAGATGCAAAAAAAGCCGAAACAATTTATATTTCATGCAAATTTGATAAATTTCATCTTTGCTATTTACTATTTACAGTCACTGCTGTTTCCAATGGTCTTCAAGCGTGGAAAGTTCTAGAAGATCCAGGAAAGAGAATTGATCTTGTTCTAACTGAGGTAGCTATGCCTTTTGTATCTGGAATAGGTCTTTTGTGCAAGATCATGAGCCACATAGCTCTGAAGAATATTCCTGTGATTAGTAAGTGTCATTCCAAAGCCATACTCTGTATCATATTGCAGTATATATTTTCAATGATTATTTTGATCATTTGCTGTTTTCTTTTACTGAACATATTGAAATGCATGCAGTGATGTCATCTCACGATTCTATGGGTATTGTCTTTAAGTGTTTGTCAAAAGGAGCAGCAGATTTTTTAGTGAAACCTATTCGGAGGAATGAACTTAAAAACCTCTGGCAACATGTTTGGAGAAGATGCCATAGTGTGAGTTGCTTTACATTTATGTCTCAGGCATTTGATAAAACAAATGTGAAAGAATGCCGTTTCCTTATTTGGAACAAAGTGAACATGATTTTGAGTATATGATCGGGTATCCAAATATACTAATTGTTCCTACTGATCATTATTTGAACAACTTGAACATTCAATTATCCAGTTCAGTATTCAAATATTAATATTAGTCCTTTGTTAATGTATGAATCAATTGGGGAATTTTCAAAAGATAGTTACTCCATTACTTCCTTTCTAGCAAATCCCTAAGTTTCTTATTGCATAGAGATCTATGCCTTATAGTATCTGTGAAATAATATAGCTTAACTAGTTTTCATGGCATGATATTTATCTTATGGATCATTCATTGACAAACTTAAATATAAAAATTAATTCATCAACAATCAATGACATTCCTTAACATGGATTAATACACTTTCTCAGTCTAGTGATAGTGGGAGTGAAAGTGGGACAAATACCCGAAAATTTGCAAAGTCAAGAAGCATCTGTGCATATGACAACAATAGTGGTAGCAGTGATGAGAATGATTATGGAAGCAGAGGCTTGAGTGTTCGAGATGGAAGTGACAAAGGAAGTGGAACTCAGGTATTACACACATCTCACATATGTAGATTTTTATTAAACCAGTTAAGTATGTAAACCATCTAAAGCTAATTGTATCACAATATCCTGTGTTAATATCATTGTTCATTCATGCGTATGAGTTTTAGAATCAGATATCATCTTTGTTTGTTAGTTGAGTGTAGTGTGAACACAAGAAGCCAGTCAATATGGAAGATTACAACTATTAGTCATTGATCTATCTATCTATCAAATGTGATGCTTTTCAGAACTGAAGCTCAAGCATGCCTTGACTTTAAAACATAATTTAGTAATAGCTACACATAAAACATCCAAAATAACTACAGTACCAACTTTTCTTAATATAAATAGGAACAAAGAGAGTAGTAGTTGCAAGCTGCTAGAAAATAGGGTTTAAAATTTCTAAATGACTCTTATGGGTCTTGAATGCGATGGTCAATTTACTGGTACATACCTTTTTGAATGAAAAACTTTAGTGATGGGATAGTTGACACCAATAGGAAGTTTAATACTACGAGTTGTTATTTTATGAAAGTTAACTTGAGAGATCAATAGATAAGAGAAGAATAATGGATATCTTTAATTGACTTGGTTAGGATTACCTTCGCCAAGATTTGCATGGAAAATGGTAGTGCTGCCTCATTCCATTTATTTACTTATTTTTATTTTCCTTTGGTGTAATTTATGATTTTTTTTTGGTTAATGCTCATGTCCCTCTTGTTGTGCTGTCTCTCTTTCATTTTTAGTAACTTGTTTTTGCTTTTGAATATGGTTAACCATATATTTACTTAATGTTCTACTTGTTTTTGCTTTTGTGAAGCATAAATATTTTCTTTAGAAATTCCTAGACTGGGGGTTCCCCTAAATTATTTATTCATCTAAATACCCCCATTTTGTGTAGAGTTCATGGACTACAAATCTAGCTCAAGTTAGTAGCAGCCCTCGTACAGTTTCACCTCATAAACAATCTCATGATACTCCTGATAGCACATGTGCCCTAGTGGTGGTTACAAAGTCTGAAAACATTAGTAGTAGGTGGGTCCAGGCCACAGAAAAAGAGTGCCATAAACCGATTGATCATCCTGGTATGCCTTGGTAGCATCCTTTTCTGTTTTTTTTTTTTTTTCACTCATCTTTTTTGATTTTGATATTTCACCCAAATAAACGGCCTGTACTTTCCAATTCCAGATGATATTGTAATGGGTAAAGATTTAGCTATGGGAATATCTTTGAACATGCAAGAAAAGCATCCACACGAGGAACTATCTAACAATCCAATGTGTAAAGGAGTTAATAAGATGTCTGATATAGATGGTATGCAGCTCAATAAAGGACATAGTAGTGTCTGTGAAAAAGTACAACCGGATGAGGACAGTAATAAAACCAGGATGCAGGAGAATCAGGCTACGAATGTTGGTGTTACCGATAGCAGCAGTCCACAGGCTGAAAGCAGAGACTTGAATACTTCAAATGGTTTTTCTGGCTTTGCAAAAATAAAAACAAGTTCTTGCTTCAAACAGCACCCATCACTTGAACTAACATTGAAAAGGATGGGAGAAGTAAAAGATGCTGAACATGTCACAGGTGATGAATGTAATGTTTTGAGACATTCAGATCTGTCAGCATTCTCCAAGTAAGAGGAAACTCGCAAGCATAATCACCTTCTCTTGGAAACATATATTGTTGCATTATATTGGTTGATAACATTTACATAATTAAATGTGTTTTCTTTTCTTCGTTCTGCAGATATAATACAGCTTCCTCTTACCAGGTACTGTTTATGGTCCTTACTCCTTTGATAGCAGGGGATTTATATATTTATAAACATTAAGATTTTGTGTTTTATTTTCTTATTTTAATCCCAAATCCCAGTCATTTCATAACTAACATGAAGAAATGACAATTTGCTGCATGTCTTAGTTATCTTTCAGTGGTTTTAGATCTTTTTTTTTGTTGTTTCAAAGAGCCTAGCGGCAAAACTCACACGCTAAGTGCGGAGAAGTGGGGTGTTGCGGGTTTGAACCCGCTCCCCAGCAGCCTTTTATCATCTGAGCTGCACTTACGGGGGCATGGTTTTAGATAGTTACTGTGACAAACAAATGCGAGTACCAATTGCTGAAAAATAATGTGTAGAACCAAATCTCAATGGTTGGGCAAACCTTATGTTATCTGTACATTTTATCAGGCTCAGACTGGAAATGTAGGAAGCTGTTCCCCACTAGACAATAGTTCAGTTGCACCGAATACAGAGACAATACAGAACTTCACATCCCATTCAAATGCCACTCTTCCAAATCAACAGTCTAATGGGAGCAACAACATTAACGACCTGGCTTCCACTAATACATATGTTAGCACCAAACCTGAAAATTTTGATAAGAAACTTGAGTCATCGAGAGGGATTGGCTCTTTTATTTCTTCTGAACTCCAAATCGTGCAAAATAATTGTGTCTCTACATCTCAGAAGAAGACTTCAACCCAGGAAGAATGCGCCGGAAGCGTTGAAGGACAGGTAGGAGGCTTTGAACAAGGATTCCAAGTCGAGCATGCTCAGCATCAACTTCAACATTGTAACCGCATCGTCCACAAGGAGGCAGTAGATCTCCGATCAGTTCATGATCTCTTAGTTGAAAGCACAAGCAAAGATGATCCGCAATGTATGTCAAATGCGCGTGGAGAGCCAGCAGAAAGTAATGGCATAACTACAAAATATGGTTTGGATGGAAGTGCAACTGAGAGTGATCATGGGAGCAATGGGCAGGATGGAAACAACACTTTGACAATCAGAAAGATAAATGTGAGAAACGACAATGTGGAAGCTGGGGGCTTTGGAATTAGTGGCATTGATAAAGTAAACATTGGAAGTGGGTCTTATGAACAACGATTTGCGTTGAGAGAGGCTGCCTTGACAAAATTCCGCCTAAAGAGAAAAGAAAGATGCTTTGAGAAGAAGGTAGTCTATTTTTAATTATTCAGTTCATAATGAGTTTGCTGAAGATCGTAGTATCACGTACATGTAGTCAGTTTTAGAATAAATATGTAGTTATTCCCTGCTCATTGTGTTCCTATAATTTCTATCACGTACATTTGGTCAGTTTTAGAATAAATATGTAGTTATTTGCTGCTCATTGTGTTCCTATAATTTCTATTACTGATTAGACGGCTTTTTGAATATTTAGGATCATTTGTTTATTTTTCAGGTTAGATATCAGAGCAGGAAAAAATTGGCAGATCAGCGGCCACGTGTTAGGGGACAATTTGTTAAGCAAATAGTGTATGTTGCTGCATGTTTGTATATTATCATTTGTTTTATATTTTTATTTTCGTTTCCTTTTCTAAGTTTTAAGTACTGGTTTTACTTCTGTCCATTCCCCCTCCTCTCATCAGGTATGGGACCAATGAAGAAATTAAAGAAAGCGAGGAACTTGTATCTATGGATGATTCTAACAATGATCCCAAACAACACCAATCGAATTGCTGATCATTATTTGACTGATTTTGATCCATCAACTACATCTAGCATCATTGCACTTTCACCATGGAAAGAGCTTGGAGGTTTGTGAATTGTGGTATAGAAGAATCTATGAGTAGGCCGGCGTCATTTTTACCAGAAAAACTGACTTTTAATTTGAAACTTAAAGACAATGCTCTAGATTCAATTTATGACTGGGAACTTAAAAATTTCAACAGACCCATGTTCATATGTTTAATGTGTCCAGTGTCTCGACCTTGTTCATGTTTGCATTCTACGCCAAACATTGTGTATCAAAAAGTCAGGAATTCAGTAACTCTAGAGTCGAAAGGTAACCTCTAGAAACATAAATTTGAGGATAGCTACTGATTGTAATATCAACAGTGACTACGGTGATAAAATACATGTGCACGTTAAACAATTTATGAAGGTGTGCTTTATTTTATTTTATTTTATTTTTGACAGGATCGATTTATGAAGCTGTTAAAATTTCAATTGCTGATCTTGCACAATTTTTCATCTTCTAAATTACAATAGTGTCAAATCACAAAACCAGGACCTTGTTCCAGCTCTGATATCCACTATGAGTAAGAGATATTATCTTTTTAGGAATGCGCTTTCCACCCTTATGGTGATCCCACACCATTTGTGAAAAGTTCATAATATTCTTAGGGTAATTTCTGACGCATTTATTTTAGTTATTTTTCATACTAAATTGAAGAGACATGTTTTTTATGTTAAAATTTAATTTGGAAATGTATATACGAATATGAAAAAATCGCGTTCGAAGATATATCTCCGAAAATACTATTTATTCAAATATTAGTGGATAGTTCGGACGCCTTTCTTTCATATTCTATGTCAAACCCTTTCTTCTTCCTCTTTTATTTTTTATTTTTTTAAGTTCTTAAAAAAAAATTTGAGCTCGATAACAATTTTATCAATTTTATCTTTGCATCCGTTCAATCAAACTTATATTATTGAAACTCTTTCTACCATAAAAACTTCTCCCTTTCTGCAATCAATTTTATTTAATAAATTTTTCAAATGGCTTATTTTTTTTATGAAGTACTTTAGGTAGTAATGTAAACATTATTCGTAGAATAACATGCAATGAGGTTTTCTCGAGATTGTTAGGGCAAAAATGACGTATCTGCCATGTGACAATTGCAGGTTTGTTGGAAGATGCAAGTTTGGATTTGTCCTCGAGATTGTTAGGGCAAAAATGACGTATCTGCCATGTGACAATTGCAGGTTTGTTGGAAGATGCAAGTTTGGATTTGTTCCGCATTGTTTTCGGAGATGCATTCCGAACTTGACTTAGTAAAAAAATTGGGACATTTTGTGAAATTCTCCGACATGCTGTTGATATCTATCTGTTTTATAACGCATATGCAATGGATGAAGACAACACTGGTTGGATTAGGTTCGGGCGTGTGTCCTAAAATCGCGTCGGTTCGACGTGAGAGGGCGCAGCGAAGGCCACGAGTTATTGATAACTTGTTTGATGTTGCATATACTTTGCAGACCAGATCGTCTGATTCTCGTAGCCAGCTCTCTTAGACATCTTAGGCATATGATGCGACAGAACTTGAGGATCCTAAGGCCTCTGTTAACCGTGAAACCTAGGAGGAAGCCGATTAAGGTGTCCCATTAGAGAGTTATTCAGGATGGTCATACGATACCTCCTTACATTATGATTATGCAGCATGCTCTTAGACATGTTTGGAACGGAGATGTATATTGCTTTTCTTTTGTAATACATGTTGTCAACTAATTAAATCCATGCTGATTATGTTTTTTTTTCCAGGAACACAATTGTTTGAAAATGATTAACCAGTGCAGGAAGATACTGGTGTTGCCAAAACCCACTGATTGTTGGTTCAGTGATGTTATATGTTATTCTGATCTTGCCGGTTTATGTTCATCTATATACGTGATCATATACCACATTATGCTGGCGACTTTTGCAAAAAGGTGGCACTCAGAGACGTCATCTTTCCACTTACCTATAAGAGAGATGACCATCACTTTGGATGATGTTTCTTGCTTCCTGCATTTTCCCATAAGAGAGAAATTACTAGGCCACGGGAAGATCGGGCGACAAGAAGGGGTCTGAAATTCTAGCACGTAGATACCAGATGTCAAGACAGATGTCATAATACTGGGATCAAAACAATTAGATCATACAAATACAAATGCAGAGATTTAAATGACAGAAAAAAAAATTAACACTAGTAATTGTTAACCTAGTTCGGTGCAACTCATCTACATTTGGAGGGCTGCCAAACCAGAAAGGAAATTCACTATGATAGTATTAGTTTAAAGCTAAACTCCCATGTTTACAACTTCTTGCCTAATCCTACCTTGTGCAACTTCTACCTAGAAACCCTCTAGAGATGAGACCCCCCTCTCACTTCCTAATTAGTCACAATCCCAATGACAATTCAACAACTACCACAAATATGAACCCTTTCAAGTACAATACTTGGTTTTTCTTAAAAGCTTCAACCAAGAAAGATACACTCTTGCTTAAAAGATTTAGAATGGACAATTAACAATGAATAGTTGATAACACGAAATCATATAGATATTTTCATGCATAATTCGACTAAAAGCTAACCGTTTTCGATCCGATTTTGGGTTATTTCCATGTATTTGTCTGATGTTTTTGCAGGTATTCAACGATCACGTCTAAACAAGGCAACATGAAGAAAAGAAGCAATCCCAGATGAAATATGGACGAAAAAGGAGTGAAAACACAGTGAAAAGCGCAGCAGACAGTTTTTGCTGATGTGACGACCGTCACAGATGCATGACGACCGTCACACGGGTGACGACCGTCACACCTTGTGACGACCGTCATGCAGGCAAAAATGCCCCACTCAGAATACATGTCAAAAAAGCAGTTCCAATTCCCATTTCATGGTCCAATACTCCCTAAATTATCTGCCTCAAGGTCCATCATCCTCAGAGGTAACCGTTGGAATCCCACCTCTATAAAAAGGGAAGCAGGGGACTTCAAAAAGGGAGCTGCATTCATACCAAGAAGTGCTGTCCAAATTTATTTTCAAGAGCAAATTTAATTTCCAGCCTTTTTATTATTTGTATCCATTTCTCCAGTTTCAATTGTATCCCTTTCCTTTATTTCCCTTTCCATTCTACTCATTCCCATTTCCGCTCTACTGTATTTGTTACTGCACTGTACGATCAAATTGGAACTAAAGACAGAATCCTGCCAACATCTGTGGAGGATCTGCCCAAAGGCCAATTGGCATTATTTACAGATTTTCATTTTGATCGACTCTTATTTTATCATAATGCAATTTATTATTTATTATTATTATTTATGTTTTGTTTTCCCAAATTCCATGTCTAGCTAAACTTAGGTAATCGATATGTAGTAATAATTCGGATGGGATTTGATAACTCTTGTTTGAAAACTTTCTTTTCACAAAAATAACTTATGGTCTAAGTGTTTAAAAATTGATTTACGAAATAAACTTCGTCGCGAAAGCGAGAACTTGTTTTAAAGTAGTTTTGCCACGAAAGTGGGAAATTAATTAAGATACGAACCAACAAGCGAAAGCTGCGGTAAGGTCAGATAGTAAACACTAGGCATTCGTTTTAATAACAGCGAAAGCACTTTAAAACCAATTAGAACTTAGAGATTTCCAAAAAGTAATTTAAACCCCGAACGGAACACGAAAGTGTACGTTAGGCCCTTAGGATTATGATTAGCGTCAATAACCATCGTGAGACGAGAGTCTTCAAATCTCCACTTTCTGCTTAAGTAAACTGCGAAAACTATTTCATACACCAGTAACTTATCAAATCCCTGAAGAACATAATTACTACGTATCGATTCAATTAATTAAAATTTAAATAGTAATCTTAGTTTCCCCTTTTAGTGACAACATTATTCCCTTAAAACATATTCTACCTAGCTAAACATAGTAACTCTCGAGAACACTAGTTTGATTACGAGTCCCTGTGGGATCGATATCTTTTATTACTACGCGATAGACTGTGCACTTGCAGTTAGAATTGTTAGACATAGAAAGTCGCGATCAAGTTTTTGGCGCCGTTGCCGGGGACCCGTTTAGTCAATAGTGTAACCTTCTGTTACGCCGTATAGTCTAGGTAAACAATTTTCATTTTTCCTTTACTAGTGCTGTCGATTGTATGCCAAGTGATCGCCCACAAAGCGACATCTTGAAACCTTCAGTCGCAGAACTAGAACGCTTCTTACATCTAAGAAGCCGAATCATTGAGTACCAACTCAAACATAACATTCCTGATCCTCTCACTCCCATTCCCAAATCCGAAGAAGAACCAAAGATGGCTGAAGGACCTCCGAACAAACCGCTGAAGGCATACGCTACACCATCTCAGATGGAGCCTAGAAGTAGCATTGCTGCCCCAGCTATTACCCGAAATGATTTTGAGCTGAAACCATCATTGCTGTCGGCTGTACAACAAAACCAATTCTCAGGAAACGCAACTGAGGATCCGAACGAACATCTAACGAAGTTTGTACAATACGCAGACACAATGAAAGCAAATGGAGTAACTCCGGACGCGATAAGACTTTGTCTTTTCCCATTCTCTCTTAGAGACAGAGCGTGGACATGGTTACAATCGTTACCATCCAACTCCGTTACAACGTGGGAGCAATTGAAGAACGTCTTCTTAGCGAGATATTTTCCACCAAGCAAAACTGCTATGCTTAGAGCTCAAATCAACGGATTTCGACAGAAAGATACTGAATCTCTCTACGAAGCATGGGAACGATTCAAAGATATGATGAGAACATGTCCTCACCACGGTCTAGAAGACTGGGTGACAATCCATACTTTCTATAATGGGCTTCTATACAATACTAGATTAACCATAGACGCTGCCGCGGGCGGTGCACTTATGGATAAGCCATACGATGAAGCCTATCAACTAATAGAAAACATGTCACAAAACCATTGCCAATGGGGAGGTGAACGCACTCCAAATGAGAAAACCTCAGCGAAAGGTGGGATGTACGAAATCAGCAGCCTTGAAAAGTTCAATGCTAAAGTAGATGCTCTAGCACAGAAGATTGATAGTCTGACCGTTAGCCCCACTGCAACTGTCGCTGCAGTAACTCCAAATTGCGAGTTATGCATAAGCACCACTCATAATGCACCCGAATGCCCATTGCTAGCCAGAATCACGCTAGACCAGGTAAATTATGCTCAAGGAAATCCCTACGCAAATACATACAACCCAGGTTGGCGAAATCATCCAAACTTTTCTTACAAAAGCGAAAATGCATTGCAAATGCCTACTGCTCCGCAAGGATATCAAAAACCAGCTGCTCAGAATGCACCTAGGAAATCAAACCTCGAATTGATGATGGAAAAGTTCATAGCTACTCAAGCTCAGACGAACAAATAGTTCCTGAATCAAAACATACACACTAGCGAGCAAATTAAACAGTTGACAGGAAAAGTAGACGCTTTAGCCACCCACAACAAAATGTTAGAAACTCAGATATCACAAGTGGCTCAACAGCAAGCATCTGCTGCCGCACCTGCTGGCACATTTTCTGGACAACCCGAACAGAATCCCAAAGGTCAAGCAAATGCTGTGATACTAAGAAGTGGAAAAGAATTGGACGAACCGATCGATCCGAGGACCGAAAACCAGCCATGCAACAGAAACCAACTGAACAGGCAGAAAAGGAATCTGAGTTAGAGAAGAAGGAAGACAACGAGAAGGAGGATACCGCGAGTGAAAAAACTCAAACACCTCCAGCGCCATATAAACCACCTATCCCTTATCCGCAAAGACTAATAAACTCTAAAACTTCAGGACAGTTTAAGAAATTTGTAGAGCTCCTTAAACAGCTGAATATTACTATTCTCTTTACAGAAGCGATAACTCAAATGTCGTCGTACGCCAAATTTCTCAAAGAGATCCTGTCGAATAAGAGAAAGATCGAGGATAACGAAACAGTTACACTCACTGCAGAGTGTAGCGCTATTATTCAAAACCGCATGCCTCCTAAATTAAAAGACCCAGGTAGTTTCTCCATACCCTGCGTCATAGGAAAGTTCGTAATAGATAAAGCTCTATGCGATTTAGGAGCCAGTATCAGTGTTATGCCCTTATCTATATGCAAAAAGCTGAATATGGGAGACCTCAGACCAACCAAAATGTCCGTACAATTAGCTGACAGATCAGTAAAATACCCAGTCGGAATAGTGGAGAACGTTCCAGTACGCATAGGACAATTCTACATTCCAACCGACTTCATAATCCTGGACATCAAGGAGTACACTGTAACCCCAATTATCCTAGGAAGACCATTCCTAGCTACAGCCGGAGCGATTATAGACGTGAAGAAAGGAAGGCTAACATTCGAAGTAGGAGAAGAAAAGATAGAGTTCATTCTCACCAAGTTCTTACAAGCACCAGCAATAGACGATACCTGCTATTTAGTAGACGAAATTGACGAATGCATAAGAGAACTTGAAAATGAGGAGACCACGTATTCAGAAATAATAAAGATTCAAATACCCGACATTTCTGAAGACGACGATTGGCGTAAACCGTATAAAGACGACAGTCTAAGCGAAAGCTTAGCACTGACACCAAACCATATGCCAGGTCCGAAGAACCCATCTTTAGAACTTAAAACACTACCCAAAAACCTCAGATATGAATTTCTAGACGATGAACTAAAAAGACCAGTGATAGTCAACGCCGACTTAGGACAACCAGAAACCGAAAAGTTATTAGAAGTCCTAAAGAAGTACCCCACCGCGTTAGGCTATAACATAAGCGATTTAAAAGGTATAAGCCCTTCGATCTGTATGCATCGAATTACAATAGAGGAAGACTCTAAAACCTCTCGAGAGCATCAGAGAAGACTAAACCCCATCCTGAGCACTGTAGTCAGAGATGAAGTAAAGAAATTACTAGATGCAGGAATCATCTATCCGATCTCCGATAGTGAATGGGTTAGCCCAGTTCATGTCGTACCAAAGAAAGGAGGAGTAACAGTAGTTAAAAACGAAAAAGGCGAATCGATAACAAAAAGAGTCGTGACTGGAAGTAGGATGTGTATTGATTATAGGAAGCTTAACAAGGCTACGCGCAAAGATCACTTCCCGCTACCCTTCATAGACCAAATGTTGGAAAGACTAGCCAAACATTCATATTTCTGCTATCTAGATGGTTACTCAGGATTCTTCCAAATTCCCATCCATCCCGATGACCAAGAAAAGACTACATTCACCTGTCCTTACGGTACTTTTGCTTACCGCCGAATGCCGTTCGGACTCTGTAACGCTCCAGCAACCTTCCAAAGATGCATGATGGCAATCTTCGCAGATTTCATAGACGACATTATGAAAGTGTTTATGGACGATTTCTCGGTATGTAGACAAAGTTTCGAATGATGCTTACAAAACTTAGAAACGGTACTAGAACGTTGCGTAAAAGTAAACCTCGTCCTAAACTGGGAGAAATGCCATTTTATGGTCCGACAAGGAATAGTTCTAGGACACGTCATATCAGATAGAGGGATTGAGGTAGACAAAGCTAAAATAGAGATTATAAAAGATCTCCAACCTCCAAAATCCGTACGAGAAATACAGAGTTTTCTAGGACATGCCGGTTTCTACAGAAGATTTATAAAAGATTTCTCGAAAATCACAAAACCTTTGACCGGCCTGTTAATGAAAGATGCTGAGTTCGTCTTCGACGACGACTGTTTAAAAGCATTCGAAACATTGAAATCAGCCCTTATCACCGCACCAATCATGCAACCACCAGATTGGAGACTACCGTTTGAAATCATGTGCGACGCGAGTGATTACGCTGTAGGCGCAATTCTAGGACAAAGGAAGGACAAGAAACTCCATGCCATCTACTATGCTAGTAGAACCTTAGATCCTGCCCAAATGAACTACGCTACCACAGAAAAGGAACTTCTAGCAATTATATTTGCGCTTGACAAATTCCGTTCTTACTTAGTAGGAGCAAAAATTATAATATACACAGACCACGCTGCCATAAGGTACCTAATAAGCAAAAAGGATGCCAAACCAAGACTATTGAGATGGATCCTATTATTACAAGAGTTTTACTTAGAAATCAAAGATAAGAAAGGAACCGAGAACGTTGTTGCAGATCACTTATCCCGAATAGAAGGCATCAGACATGAACCAGTACCGATAAATGACGATTTCCCGTACGAACGTCTGATAGCCAAATTAGAAAGTGACACACCCAATGCAATCTCGGAAGATCCAGAATTCGAAAAAGCCGTAGAAGCCGTCTATGCCCTGGTCACATTACCTTGGTATGCTGACATCGTTAATTACCTCGCCGCAGGCGTGCTTCCACCAGATCTTACTTATCAGCAAAAGAAGAAATTCTTCCACGATCTGAAACACTATTATTGGGACGAACCCCTACTCTTCAAGAGAGGGGCCGACAACATATATCGTCGCTGTGTCCCAGAGGAAGAAATAGAAAATATTATTTCCCAATGCCACTCAGCACCATATGGTGGTCATGCTAGTACGTCCAAGACGTGCGCTAAGATTCTCCAAGCTGGCTTATTCTGGCCTAATCTCTGGAAAGACGTTCACATCGCTGTGCAAAAGTGCGATAGATGCCAACGAACTGGCAACATCTCACGACGCGATGAAATGCCTCAGAAAGGAATCTTAGAGGTAGAAATCTTCGACGTCTGGGGAATAGATTTCATGGGACCTTTCCCACCTTCTTTTGGTAATAACTACATACTCGTCGCTGTCGATTACGTGTCTAAATGGATAGAAGCCATAGCTGCTCCAACAAATGACGCACGAGTAGTAATCAAACTCTTCAAGAACACAATCTTTCCTAGATTCGGTGTACCCAGACTCGTCATTAGTGACAGAGGATCTCACTTCATATCACGAATATTCGATAAACTTCTCTCTAGATATGGAGTCAAGCACCGAGTAGCTACACCTTATCATCCGCAAACTAGCGGACAAGTAAAGGTCTCAAACAGAGAAATAAAACAGATCTTGGAAAAGACTGTCGCTACCTCGAGAAAAGATTGGTCATCAAAGCTACAAGAAGCTTTATGGGCTTATAGGACCGCATTTAAGACACCAATAGGTACTACCCCCTATAAATTAGTTTACGGTAAATCCTGCCATCTCCCTGTAGAGTTAGAGCATAAGGCCTTCTGGACCATTAAGACACTCAACTTCAACTACACCGAGGCAGGAGAAAAGCGAATCTTGAACTTACACGAGTTGGAAGAACTTCGATTAGACGCTTACGAAAATGCCCGTATCTACAAAGAACGAACTAAAAGGTGGCATGATAAACGTTCAATCAGGAAACAATTCAGTGTGGGAGACATCGTATTGCTTTTTAACTCACGATTAAAACTCTTCCCAGGAAAACTAAAATCTAGGTGGTCTGGACCCTATGAAGTGACTAAAATACTTCAGAGTGGAGCTGTCGAAATTACCGACAAGACGAATGCACCGCTTATCGCAAACGGGCAACGTCTGAAACATTACAATAAGAACGACAACAGTCCTCAGGTCAGCAATATAACATTGCTTGAGCTTCCGGCTCAAACACAAGAATAGCTTCTCACCAAGCTATCGTCAGGATTTAGACGTTAAAAACAACGCTTATTGGGAGGCAACCCAAATTTCCCTCGTTATTGCATTTCATTCTTTCTTTAAAATTCTACTTTGAAAAATCCAACAAAAATCCTAAAATTACTACTACTTTCTACTTTCGTTCATTTTCGTACTTTTATTCTTATTTTATTTTTTCTCTTTTGCCTTTTGTTTCTACCATTTTTCGTTTCTAAAAATCCTGACTTCAAATTTCTTGTTTCAAACTTTTCAGGATTTTTAAAGCCTTCAAAACATTTCTTTTGTTTTCTCCAAATTACCTGCGAATATGGCCGAGTACGATTTCACAAAGGTTCACTTCAAAGGACTCGCTCAGAAGGCAAGATTTGCAGCACTGACCGAAAGAGAATTCGCCTTAACGCTGTATTATGATAAGGCTACTATGGATAAACTAGGGATCACGGATAGCATTCAATACCTGTTCAATCAACTGGGTTGGGAGAACACTGCTCTAAAAACACGCTTTGCTACCTACAAGGATCTTACCTACGAATTCCTCAGTTCTTTCAGATACACACCCAACTATGGCTTTGGAACCCGCTCAGAGTTGATTACCTTCAGATTGTTTGGAATGGACCAAACTCATAGCCGGATGTCACTAGCTAACCTCCTAGGATTCCCTAGCGGACCGCATGTGTTCATCAGTGCAGAAGATGACGATATTGATTTGCAACTCGAGCACTTCTGGGGTAGAATCACAGGCGACTATCACTCTAAACCAGACAGAATGTACAATGATGACATTCATAACCCAGCCTTTAGATACTTCCATAATATACTAGCTCACACCTTATTTGGAAAAGAAGAAAATATTACCACAGTGTCTAAGGAAGAGTTATTCATCATGTTCTGTGCTTCTCAGGGACGGACAGTAAATGCAGTGCCTTTCATGATGAGACCCTTCAAACGCCTCACGCTGGAACCTCAGACACCTATTCTTATAGGAGGACTAGTAACAATGATAGCCCACGAGCTTGGCCTTAGATTCCATCTAAATGCCAGCACTCGTTTTGGTACCATCAGACCCATGAACATACAATTCTGCTTTAACAGGCGCATCTTAGGAAATATGGGACCTGGATTGTATGAGTACCTTATTAACGAAAAACCAGTACAACTATTCACATTGCCTGATCATCTGATGACAAGCATCCACAACAAGGATAACTGGCTCTATGAATTGGATGAGCCTATGGGACCTCCTTCACCACAGTCAACACCCCAGAACTATATGTATGACAGTGACCACATTTCTGAGGCACACGATTACATGTACTTTGAGGACGCCGCCTCTGAAAATGAAGTAGACCCTATGACTCCTCCACACTACAATACTTATCCTGAGCCTATCCCTGAGGAAACAACCGACAAAATGGATACCGTGTTACTCAGATTGGACGACGTTGATAAAGCTCTGACTAATGTAAAAGCTGATATCGCAGGCATGCACAGTGACCTGGTAGGCTTCATGGATCTAGTCTGCGACCAACTCGACTACTATTCACGGAAATTTGATGAGTTGAAGGCACGAAAAGATTAGTTATTAGCTCATAGCAGTAGTCTCAGTTTAATCTAGTCTAGTTTAGTTTAATTTACTCATTTGGAATTTTCACATTGTTCGTTTCATTATGTACTACATACAATTGTTTCCATTTTATGTTATTTCAATTCTAGTTTTGTTCAATTATCCTGTTTTCTCATTATTTATTGATTGTTGGCTGTTATAATACATCACCGTAGCAATACTACGCCTTAAAATCACCCCAAATACACCCTCAGAGCAAAATTCTGCGTTTTGCAGATTTTGCTGCTGTGACGACTGTCACAGCCCCATGACGAGCGTCACACGGGTGACGACCGTCACACCCTTGTGACGACCGTCACGCAGCCCAGAACTGCAATCTGGTATAACAGAGGTCGTGTAACCCTCCACTCCCCCCATTATCACTTTCAAACTTCCAACATCCATACCCCACTACGATTTTCGTCATCTCCATCTAAACTATAAACCCCAACTCCAAATTCAATCTCTAAACCACCGTTCTGTCACATTTTCATCTCTGCCGAAAAACCCCAAAACCTCCAAAACACTATCCATCTTCAACAATGGCCGGAAACGCATACATCAACAACATTTCCTTCCCTGAGGGCGAGTTAGGCGAGAGACAACGAGCACAGTACAATGCATTTCATCAGAGGTCTCTCCAGCCAACTCACTACCCGCACCTTCCATCACTTACGGAGCTCGGACTCCTCGAAGGTGTAACATGGATGCTTCAACGAGCAGGCATCTGGAACCTCTACTCCAACCCCCAGCCGACTTACGAACAACTCACCCTGGAGTTCTTGAGTTCGTTCTCCTATATCACCAGCAGCGGCAAACTCAACCAACACTCTGGCGCCGCTTGTTTCCGGATGTTTGGCGTTAACTATCAGCTGCACCAAAACCAGATTGCCGGCATCCTACAGTTTCCCCGCGGCGAGAACGCTCATCGCTGCATCACTGATCAGTTCCGGCACGACGCCTTCGCGCTGTGGCATCAGTTGACCGGCCTAAACGCCGATGGTTGGGACTCCCTGCACGCCACTCACATCCATAACCCCACCATCAGGTACTTTCACAGGGTGCTGAGCAACATCATCTTTGCCAGAGACATCAACCATAAAGTGAACTCCAAGGAGCTCTTCTTTCTGCATTGCGTCTTTGTCGCTACTGCGAAAATCGGCGCCGGTTGACAGAAGAGTCGCCACCGTGCGTTATTTATCCCAACGGAGGGAAAGGAAACGCTCGAAGTAAACCTCGCAAAAAAACGGGAAAGGTATGGTCATCGCAACCAAAACCTGGGTTCGGGAGTCGGTTACGCAAGGGGAAGGTATTAGCACCCCTTACGTCCGTCGTACTCGACGGGATCCACGCTTGCTTGGGTTGTCTAAAGGATGCAAAAACAATCTATCTAGGGCTGCTAAATCTAAACGGAAGGGAATTGACTCGATAGAGTGTCGCACTCTATGCCTACGTATTCTCAAGCGAGAAAGTCAGAGTCAACGTAGTTCGGGACTACAGGGAAAATTGGCTCGCCAAGACCTCGCGTCTTGTGCCTACGTACTTCCACACTGCATGGAAGATCAGAGCTGACGTAGTTCGGGCTAACTACGACTAATCTGGGTGTTCTCACACAGCAGTGAGAAAATCAACTGGTTTCCAAGGTACGGGAACCTATGGGCAAGACTATGGTTTGGTCTCAAGTGCACTCGGGCAAGAGAAAAAAAGGGTAATAATCAGTTAGTCGTCAGCGGGAAAGTCTCGATCGCACATCAGCGAGAGAACAAAGGTCAGTTGTTAGTGTGCTCGCTAGGATATCGCATCCTATGCCTACATATTCTCGTCTGGCACGAGAAATCAGAGCAGCTGTAGTTCGGCTACTTCGGGACCACAACTCAAATCTCGTTTTATTAACATTCTGAAAAATGATTAAAATGTTTGAATACTGAAAATAATCTCCTAGGAAATTCTATCCTATCCTATCCATCTATAATGGAAAAAATCAAATGAAAAAATAGTCCCCTAACAAGTGGACTTCTAAACCTATCTCTAAAAGTGTAAAAGGATATCTAAAAAAAATACACTCTAAAAAATATTACATCTAATATTTTTTGCTATTTTTTTTCAAGTATCTTTCTTTTTACCAAAATATATTCTTTTTATTTTTCATATTTTCTATGCATTTCTTTTTATTATTTTCTCTCTATTTTTCTTTCAAAATATTTTTCACATATTTTTTCATATTTTTCTATATATTTTTCTATATATTTTTCTATCTTTTTCATATTCCTTTTCCTCAAAATATTTTTTCCTCATTTTTCTATGTATTTTTCATATTTCTTTCACTATTTTTTTCTATCTTTCTTTTATCTCTTTTCTTTTTTCAAATTCTTTTTTCAATATTTCTTTTTCTATTTTTTTCATACTTTTTCACTTTTCTTTTGCAAATATATTTTTTTTCATACACTATGATAAAGAGAAAAAAAAACAAAAAGAAAATACTAAAGGGAAAAGGGGGGTATGCAGTTTACAAGGGGTGCTAGCTGTAAAAAAAACATAAAACAAACTGGGCCCAGCCCAGTATACCACAAAAACGTGGGGAGGGGGTTTGATGAGCAAACGCAGGGGGTTGGCAAGAGATTTGCTGGGCTTAGGCCCAGAATCCCTCAACTCACACACGCAGGGGGGGGGGGTGTGGATCCCAAAACCGAGGGCGTAGCAGGCAAAACGATCCAACGGGCCTTTGAGCCCAATCCCACGCGAGCATATCTTCAGAAAACCAAAAAAACCCTAAATCTCCTAATCCTCCCTTTCACTGTTCATCGTCTTCCCCATCGCCGCTTCCAACTCCTCTCTGAGCCTCTTCTGTCAGCCTCACTCGCTCACACCACAAACCAGAAAAAAAAACCTAATCAAGCACTTAATCGAAGCGAGAACTAATCACGATCTGAAGATCTTCCTATGAATCCATTAGAGATTTTGAAGCCATATGTTCTTGCGAGGGTAATACTTGAAGAACTGAAGAATGGATGAGGATTGATGTTGAGTATCTGGAAAAGATACTGGAGGTGATTGAAGTTGACCGTTGAAGCGTGATGAAGCTCTTGAAGGTAATCTGGAGTTTGTTCTTGAATGGTTGAACGATGAAGGTTGGGTGGAAGACCGTTGAAGCGTGATGAAGCTCTTGAAGCTTCTGGAGATTTTTCTGGAAAACAAGTTGAAGGTGAACATGAACGCGGTTGAAACTCCTTGAAGAAATCTGGGCAATGTTGAAAGTGGAGGATCTATGGAGACCTACTGAGAATCTGGGAGCGATCTTGACAAAACTTGATCTGGAATTGGATGAGTGTTCTTCTGGAGATGAAGATCTGAAGACGAAGTTTGTTGAAGTTTCTTGAAAATCCTCTTTCTGGAAATCTGACGATGATAATCGCGATGAACAACATGGGGATGAAGATTCATAGAGTTGTTGATGATGTATTGATGAAGTTCTTGCATGTTCTTGTTGCTGGAAATCTGATGATGATTGCTTGATGATTCAGGATTTTTCTGGAAACTGGTTGAAGGCGTTCTTGCATTTTCGGTGGTAGATTGAAGCTTCCGGCGGTATCTCCGGCGAGGGTGATGATTGTTGAATGGAGATTGATCGAAGGAGGAAGACGATCGGATCAGAATTCTGGGGATTTTGGGGTGTTTGAGGTTTCCGGCGACGGGTAGGGCGGCCGGAAGGAGTTACAGTCGCCGGCGATGAACTGTTAGGGGGTTGCATGGCCGCCGGCCATGCAACCTGTGGAGCTTCAGATGGCGACGCGTGGCTCTGGTAGTGGGGGAGTTGGTGTGTATGCTGGACGCGTGTCCCACCCGTGGCAGAGAGAGGGGAAATGTGAGTGATGCGTGGCGTGATGGAAGTGCATAACGTGGGGTCCTCCCCTTGTTAACACGTGGCCTGCTCGAATATATAGCCTGAGATGTTCTGGACTCTTCTGGATGCTTCGCTGAACTGAATGGATAATGAGTTGGGCTTTTTGATGAATAATGAGGCCCACGAAAAATCAGCCAGCAAACTCCAAAAACTGCATTAAAAGGATTAATGACCAAAAATAGGATTAAAAGCTGATTAAGACCTAATACTGATCTAAAATTTTAATTAAAGACCTAATTAACTAGCCAAACTAATTAACTAATCTGAATGAAAATTAAATGGACTACTAATACAAATTAAAAAGATTAATATACTCAATTAAAATCTAACACTTAAACCTAATCAATCTAATATCCTAAAAACTGATTAATATCCAATTAAACTCTAATTAAAAAACTCTAATAATTCTCTAAAAAATTCTAATAAATCTCTAATAAATCTCCTATATTAAATCTTCAACAAAATTATACTATTTAGTAAAAGCAACCCTACTATTAATAAAAAGAAAAAAAATCTATATTCTATTACAAATCTATTTAAAAGAAATTCTATATTCTATTAAAAATGATTAAACTCTATAAAATGCTGAAAAATGATTTAAATCTATCTAATATATTCTAAAAAGGAAAATTCTATTTATTTATTCCATTTAAAATTCTAAAAAACTATTAAAAATATTAAAACCCTATTAATATTCTATATTAATCTAAAAATGATTAAAAAAATCTAATAAAACCCTAATAAAATCCAGAAAAATCACAATAGCACCGAACGACACATAACACCGCGAGAGCGCATCAAAATAGCCGGTAAAAATCAACGGACACAGAAATATCTCAAAAATACGATTCTATCTATCTAAACTGATTAAAAACACCTGAGACGCGAGACGAGAGCTGTGATCCCGATAAAATCAAAACAAATGAAAATATGCACTGTATGCGATATGCAGATGCGAATGCGGTCATGCGTCGAAACATAGGACCAGATACGGGACCCGGTTGGTCAAATTTTAGGGTGCAACAGCTGCCCCTATTCAAGCGGCTTGGACCTGAATGGGTGAAGAGCGCTCAGCCTTCAAACATTCAAAGGTAGATGACGGTTGAATACAAATGAAACCCTGAAATTTGCCAACCGCGGGAATATACTGCAAAACTGCTTGAGGAATAGCCTCCAATGAACTGAAGTTTGGTTGTCACGGCAACAACTGGTCAATTTTCTGATAAATTTTCTTCTCCTGGTCACCATCAATCACCTGTGTGACGCCACAGATACTGATTCTTCGGAATAATGCTTCAGAAAAGCAAACGACTTGATTCCCATCTCTCTTATGGGATCAAATCCTGTCAACTCACAATTCACAGCAAACTTGAGGAAACTCTCCTGGGGAATTCTGAATTGAACTGCCTGGCACCTATTCTGACGAAGGCGGCAGCTTTAGAAATCTGATAAATGTCAATCTTCGTTGTTGTTTTTTTTCGATGCTGACGTAACAACCAAATGTGAAGAATCACTCCGCTGGGGAAGACGAGAAGCTTAACCACACAACTCTGCAGGTGAACAAATTCGAAATCCAATAGGCAACCAACCTGATCCATGTTTCGAAATGCGTATGTCTGATAATAATGCGATGCCCTACATGACATGTGAATGTTATGCGTTCTGTTTGACAATGCGATGCCCAGACGACATGAATATGCTATGTGCTTGTATAAATGCTATGACTATATATGCAAATGCTAATGTAGGCTCGAGCTGCCAGAGAACACCTGGTCTGAAAACCACTTGACAAAATAAAGGCCACAGGAAACGTCAACTCTACTGAAGATGAACATAAGTCACAGAACCATCTCAGCAAAATAAATGCTGGAAAAGGGAAACCAAATCCGCTGGGGATAACTGTCCTGCTGGAGAAATGGAAAGGCAACCCTGCTGGGCGACTTCACTGGGGAAAGGAAAAAAAAACTCTGCTTGGGAATGCTCCCTTCAAACCATTGGCAACTGATCGTGCTCTGCGGGGATTGACCCAAACTGGGGTTGATTGCGCGCAGCACACTGCTGGAAATGCCTCTACTATCAAGGATATCAATCTTAATCTGCTGAGGATACTCCTGATCCTACTCTGATACGGGGTAAAGTACAATCTCGACTCTTCTGGGGATAATGAGCAACTTTCATCTGCTGAAGAGTAGCAATTCTGATTTAACAACATCCACAAGGAATTCAAACATTAATCGGGACACTGGTATCCATCGAGCTTCGTATCGGGAAACATGACAACATGCGAGTCATTGGGAATTACTGTGTCAGATACCTTTATGTTTTTTTGATTTTCTGATTTAGGATAAACATGGACTATGTACCCAGTGGAAGATATGGAAAATACTAGACGAGAACTAGCATTCAGAGGTAGTCTACCAGACGAGAACTGATAGGAAAATAGGTTAGGAAAATTGATTTGGTTTGGACATCAGACGGGGCTGACTGGATAACAGACTGAGGCATATACAACCAGGCGAGAACTGGCTGAAAGCTGACGTACACCAGACGAGAACTGGCATAACACACAGGTTGAAACACACGATGATCAGACGAGAACTGATTACGCAACGACATGTACCAGACGAGAACTGATACAACACTTGAAGAAACGGTGACCAGACGAGAACTGGTTACGCGATGCCATGTACCAGATGAGAACTGATACAACAATTGAAGAAACGTTGACCAGACGAGAACTGGTTACACAAACTACACCAGACGGGAACTGATGCTTACGATAAACTGCACCAGACGGGAACTGATGCTTATGGAAAGGTGGGTCAGACGAGAACTGGTTACCGGTTTTCCAGGCGAGAACTGGACTTTAGAAATGGCGGGTTACTGACACGCAACAGGTTTAGACTGCAGGATAATGATCCAACGACAACAAGGCCTTTTTCGAACTGCTAATGTTTTTGATAAGGGTAATGACATGATTCCCCGATACTCAGCTCTTGCTGGGGATAAACAGACTGGTTTGAACAACTTGCTCCAGTACACTCAGCTGGGGATAGGAAGACTGGCTTGCACAACTTGCCCCAGTATACGCAACTTGCCCCAATCTAACTCTTGGGAATACTTGCTCTGAACAGCTTGCTACGAGACAACTTCGAGATTACTTGCCCCGGTATCTGTACGACAACAGAATTCAATCTCCATTAGACCCCCATCAACCCAGCTGGTTTCAACACTCTCTGCGGTGACTTGCCCCTGAATGAGCGTTCTAGCGACTTAACCGGATCTGATTATCCACCTGAAGTATCTGCTTTCAAATCTCCACGCTCTGCATAACTGCCCCTGATTGGCTCTTGAGAAGACTCACTTTTGATCAACTGCTTCTCAAATAAACTGCCCCTGATCAATTGAAGTTTCGGGACTTGTCCTCAGACTACCTGATACTGAACTCACTGGAAAACAATGCCCCTGATTCACAGGTCTTCACAACATACACCATTCCGGTTCAGACTGCTGAATTACTCGGTCCTGCTCGACGATTCCCCGCTGGAATTTCTTTCATGCCAACTACTAACCTACAACTAACATTGTCTATTCACGAATGGTAATTTTAATGCAATGGTTATGCAGATTTTGAAAAAATTTGAGCTGTCACTCATTTACATGCTGTGATTATGAGTGACGAATGAACCAGAGTTCAACCGTAGTGCTTACGTGGTCAGTGAAAAATACAACAAGGATGTGACTAACAAGTCAAGAAGGAGTCAGGTTACTCAACCTTATCGTAATGCGCTCTCAGAATAACCCTACCTCAATTAGGTCTTTTAAGGGTTGTATCGTGGTCGGGTTCACGGTTCGTGAAACAAAGGATATTTGGCTCAAATTTGATTTGTACCCACCCCTTCTACGTGATGATCTCCGATCCTAAAGTTCAGTTAACCTGGCACGAGCGCTCGCCTCCTCGAGAGGTATGTTGAATGGTAAGAACCACAACTTAAGGAATCCACAAGGCTTTTCCGGAGTGACAGCTACTCCTTCTCGTTTTCGGTGTCTGTGTACACGACTTTGTGACTTGCTGGGGAAAAAAATTTCTTTTGATATCCCCTCTGTTTCATTCTTTTGATTCCCTAATTTTTGCCTGGACTGACTCCTTTTGAGTTCTTTTCGATTTTTTTCGTTTTCTTTTGAAGTCCAGCGGGATGCCCTGATTTTTGCCTAAGTATTAGCTTTCTAGCTTTTTCTTTCCTTTTTTACTTAGCGGGCTTTTTTTTCCTTCTTTCTTTTGGAACAAAGCCGCGTGACACTGGTTGTCTTGATTGCTCCGAAAGGATTGTAACTGTCTCACTCCTGATTGGTGAGGTTTGACCTCTTGAAAGGTGTAAACTGATTGGTCCTTGAAAGACAACACTCCTCTGTAAGACTTGAATGCTCGGTCAAGCTAACTGACAACTACCCTGCCCCGGGTTAAGATGTGAGGGTTAAAAAAAGTCCGAAAAAACTTCTACTTCCTGGCTCGAAGTGGTTAACAAGGGACTAACTCCTTATATCTCCAGTGTTTAGGGCTTTGAAACAATGCCTTGTACGTCATCGGTAAGGTCTTATCTGAAAGCATACGATCATCGGTTATGAGTTTATTTCGTCATCCTCCCTCCAATCTCTGCTAGTCACAATGGTAAAGTGGAGTGAATAAAATGCAAGTGTCAGTGCGATGCAGTAAATGAGCGACAACGACATGATTAATTCAGAAAAATGCATAGTCACTTTATTATTATCACCATTCGAAACATACAATGTTTAAAAGCAAGTAGTAACTAACAGAAAAGAAACTACAGATGCAAATGATATAAAAGTCTGAGGACTGCCAATGCTGAGGTGCCTGCCCGTATGAACCACTGGCCTCTGCTGGGGAATACTTTCCGAGTCTACGAGCTTAGACAGCTGAGCGGTTGGGATGAACAAACAAAAATCCTTCTCGAAAGGAAATGCAATCTTGGTCAATCAACTACTGTACTTTCGCCTGAAATGCTTTACAATCTTCTGTCGAATGCCCTGGAGAGCCACCATGGTAACCACACTGAACATGGGGATTATACCCAGGAGGGTAAGGTTCTGGAACTGGCTTAAGAGCTTTAGGTTCCACCAAAGAACTCTGGATCAAAGATGGTAGCAACTGGCTATACGACATAGGCACTGGGTGAGAAGGAGCTTTCCTTCGTTCCAAGTTGCTGC
This sequence comes from Lathyrus sativus, assembly GCA_963859935.3. Lineage (NCBI taxonomy): Eukaryota > Viridiplantae > Streptophyta > Magnoliopsida > Fabales > Fabaceae > Lathyrus > Lathyrus sativus. Next base: position 369,100,573 of record OZ012741.1, read on the forward strand.
GAGGTCGATTCTGATTCTGATGCTGATTCTGATAACTTCGGCCACGAGTTGGCTGATTTGCAAGGGCAGCGACATAAGGTTCCTGATAGGGTGCCCCGGGCACGGCTGTCTGTTCAGTATAATAAGCCGCAGGAGGTACTGATCTCTGATAAGATGATGAACCAACAAAATTCACTGATTCGCTTCGAGGATATTCAACCTTTGGCATGACTGCGTTGATCACAACTTCTTCTTCACTCTGATAGTCACAAGGATATTCAGTTTCACCAGCTTGATCATTTGAAGTAATCTGAATTTTCCCGATTCTTATGGAATACTCAAGGCGTTCTCCTAATGCTACCACGTCGGAGAAACTTATTGGGAGTCCGAGCAATATTTCGAAGTACGGATCTTGTAGGGAATCTACAAACATGCTTGTCAGCTCTTGGTCTAACAGCGGTGGATGCACTCTAGCAGCAAATTCTCTCCATCTCTGAGCATACTTCCTGATAGGTTCATTGTCCTCTTGAGACAATTCTTGCAACTGCATGCGATAGGGAGCTATGTCTAGATTATAATCGTACTGCTTCAGAAAAGCTCTGGCTAAATCCATCCATGATTGAATCTGATTTCTCTCTAACTGCATATACCACCTCAAGGATGCCCCAGTCAGACTATCTTGAAAGCAATGAATCATCAATTTGTCATCTCGCACAAACGCAGTCATTCTTCGACAGAACATCATTAAATGAAGCTTCAGACAGCTATCTCCTGTGTACTTTTCAAACTTCGGCACTTTGAACTTATAAGGCAACACCAGGTCAGGAACCAAACACATGCCTACAGCATCCAGGTTAACAGCATCTTTCACTTTCAAAGCTTCAATTCCTTCTTCCAACGCTCGGAGTCTTCTATCCTTTTCAAGAGCTCTTGGATCTACCAGCCCGACCATTGGAATATCTCTTCGGTAATTCATCACAGGGAAAGCAACACCTTGATTGTTAACATGAGGAGGACGTTCATTTCGGGCAACAAACTGCTCATGTCGACCTCGGTTCTCAACAGAAGGCTGTACCACTTGGTCTGCAGTAACGTTGTTCACTTGAGGGAAGTCTTCCATAGAATCATACAGAGGGTTGGACGCCATAGTGAACCCCGTCAAGGTGTTAGGAGACTGGAAATTGCCTTCAGACATAGCTACCAATAATCTTCAGCTGACTTCAATGCTCGATTCTGCTCAAATCTACTCAACCCCTAGGTCGGTCTTCAACAGCTGCTCAATCCAAACTCCGGGTAATCACCTTCAGGAAACAAGGGCTGGATCAGAACTCTGGCTAACTGGAGGATGATATGCAATATGATGCAACACTGATATGCACATGATATGCAAGATGCAGCAAACAACGGGACCACAGCCCCCACACAATCTGAATACTACTGCACTGCTGACAGAGTACGGTTGCTCTGAAGAGAAGACCAAAATAACGGGTAGGTTGGAAGTCAAGTTTCCTGCAAAAAAAAAAACCCCACTCACAGGTGTGGACCTATATCTGATAAGGTACGACATCCTATGCGGTCGTTAGCGTCACAGACTTTCAAAACTGACGATACGATTCCCAGAAGGAGTGGCATCATCAAGTCTTGAAGAGGCCTCACTTAGCTAACTTCCAAATGATCGGTTCCCAAAGTCGACAATCCAACTAACCAGCAACCCGAGCCACCCAAAGGGTGGGACAAGAGGCCAACCAGAAGAACCTCGTCTGAGCGTAGATTTCGCGGGACACCAAGGCAAGCAAAGCAAGCGGGCGCCCACTAATCTCTACTCTAAGTCTAAGGTGCACTCAAGCCCAGGTCCGGCTTATCACTCAATCATAGAACACCCGTAACACCCCAACAGCAACAGATAACATCAATAAATAAACACCAATGGACAAGCAAACAAGCGCTAGGATTGACTCTCTCTTAGGGGACGTTGGATCCCACATGCATAAGGACTATCGCAGTCCTTAGCAGCCAGGGGACGTTGGTTCCCCAGCAGAGTCGCCAGCTGTCGCTACTGCGAAAATCGGCGCCGGCTGACAGAAGAGTCGCCACCGTGCGTTATTTATCCCAACGGAGGGAAAGGAAACGCTCGAAGTAAACCTCGCAAAAAAACGGGAAAGGTATGGTCATCGCAACCAAAACCTGGGTTCGGGAGTCGGTTACGCAAGGGGAAGGTATTAGCACCCCTTACGTCCGTCGTACTCGACGGGATCCACGCTTGCTTGGGTTGTCTAAAGGATGCAAAAACAATCTATCTACGACTGCTAAATCTAAACGGAAGGGAATTGACTCGATAGAGTGTCGCACTCTATGCCTACGTATTCTCAAGCGAGAAAGTCAGAGTCAACGTAGTTCGGGACTACAGGGAAAATTGGCTCGCCAAGACCTCGCGTCTTGTGCCTACGTACTTCCACACTGCATGGAAGATCAGAGCTGACGTAGTTCGGGCTAACTACGGCTAATCTGGGTGTTCTCACACAGCAGTGAGAAAATCAACTGGTTTCCAAGGTACGGGAACCTATGGGCAAGACTATGGTTTGGTCTCAAGTGCACTCGGGCAAGAGAAAAAAAGGGTAATAATCAGTTAGTCGTCAGCGGGAAAGTCTCGATCGCACAGCAGCGAGAGAACAAAGGTCAGTTGTTAGTGTGCTCGCTAGGATATCGCATCCTATGCCTACATATTCTCGTCTAGCACGAAAAATCAGAGCAGCTGTAGTTCGGCTACTTCGGGACCACAACTCAAATCTCGTTTTATTAACATTCTGAAAAATGATTACAATGATTGAATACTGAAAATAATCTCCTAGGAAATTCTATCCTATCCTATCCATCTATAATGGAAAAAATCAAATGAAAAAATGGTCCCCTAACAAGTGGACTTCTAAACCTATCTCTAAAAGTGTAAAAGGATATCTAAAAAAAATACACTCTAAAAAATATTACATCTAATATTTTTTGCTATTTTTTTTCAAGTATCTTTCTTTTTTCCAAAATATATTCTTTTTATTTTTTCATATTTTCTATGCATTTCTTTTTATTATTTTCTCTCTATTTTTCTTTCAAAATATTTTTCACATATTTTTTCATATTTTTCTATATATTTTTCTATATATTTTTCTATCTTTTTCATATTCCTTTTCCTCAAAATATTTTTTCCTCATTTTTCTATGTATTTTTCATATTTCTTTCACTATTTTTTTCTATCTTTCTTTTATCTCTTTTCTTTTTTCAAATTCTTTTTTCAATATTTCTTTTTCTATTTTTTTCATACTTTTTCACTTTTCTTGTGCAAATATATTTTTTTTCATACACTATAATAAAGAGAAAAAAAAAACAAAAAGAAAATACTAAAGGGAAAAGGGGGGTATGCAGTTTACAAGGGGTGCTAGCTGTAAAAAAAACATAAAACAAACTGGGCCCAGCCCAGTATACCACAAAAACGTGGGGAGGGGGTTTGATGAGCAAACGCAGGGGGTTGGCAAGAGATTTGCTGGGCTTAGGCCCAGAATCCCTCAACTCACACACGCAGGGGGGGGGGTGTGGATCCCAAAACCGAGGGCGTAGCAGGCAAAACGATCCAACGGGCCTTTGAGCCCAATCCCACGCGAGCATATCTTCAGAAAACCAAAAAAACCCTAAATCTCCTAATCCTCCCTTTCACTGTTCATCGTCTTCCCCATCGCCGCTTCCAACTCCTCTCTGAGCCTCTTCTGTCAGCCTCACTCGCTCACACCACAAACCAGAAAAAAAAACCTAATCAAGCACTTAATCGAAGCGAGAACTAATCACGATCTGAAGATCTTCCTATGAATCCATTAGAGATTTTGAAGCCATATGTTCTTGCGAGGGTAATACTTGAAGAACTGAAGAATGGATGAGGATTGATGTTGAGTATCTGGAAAAGATACTGGAGGTGATTGAAGTTGACCGTTGAAGCGTGATGAAGCTCTTGAAGGTAATCTGGAGTTTGTTCTTGAATGGTTGAACGATGAAGGTTGGGTGGAAGACCGTTGAAGCGTGATGAAGCTCTTGAAGCTTCTGGAGATTTTTCTGGAAAACAAGTTGAAGGTGAACATGAACGCGGTTGAAACTCCTTGAAGAAATCTGGGCAATGTTGAAAGTGGAGGATCTATGGAGACCTACTGAGAATCTGGGAGCGATCTTGACAAAACTTGATCTGGAATTGGATGAGTGTTCTTCTGGAGATGAAGATCTGAAGACGAAGTTTGTTGAAGTTTCTTGAAAATCCTCTTTCTGGAAATCTGACGATGATAATCGCGATGAACAACATGGGGATGAAGATTCATAGAGTTGTTGATGATGTATTGATGAAGTTCTTGCATGTTCTTGTTGCTGGAAATCTGATGATGATTGCTTGATGATTCAGGATTTTTCTGGAAACTGGTTGAAGGCGTTCTTGCATTTTCGGTGGTAGCTTGAAGCTTCCGGCGGTATCTCCGGTGAGGGTGATGATTGTTGAATGGAGATTGATCGAAGGAGGAAGACGATCGGATCGGAATTCTGGGGATTTTGGGGTGTTTGAGGTTTCCGGCGACGGGTAGGGCGGCCGGAAGGAGTTACAGTCGCCGGTGATGAACTGTTAGGGGGGTTGCATGGCCGCCGGCCATGCAACCGGTGGAGCTTCAGATGGCGAAGCGTGGCTCTGGTAGTGGGGGAGTTGGTGTGCATGCTGGACGCGTGTCCCACGCGTGGCAGAGAGAGGGGAAATGTGAGTGATGCGTGGCGTGATGGAAGTGCGTAACGTGGGGTCCTCCCCTTGTTAACACGTGGCTTGCTCGAATATATAGCCTGAGATGTTCTGGACTCTTCTGGATGCTTCGCTGAACTGAATGGATAATGAGTTGGGCTTTTCGATGAATAATGAGGCCCACGAAAAATCAGCCAGCAAACTCCAAAAACTGCATTAAAAGGATTAATGACCAAAAATAGGATTAAAAGCTGATTAAGACCTAATACTGATCTAAAATTGTAATTAAAGACCTAATTAACTAGCCAAACTAATTAACTAATCTGAATGAAAATTAAATGGACTACTAATACAAATTAAAAAGATTAATATACTCAATTAAAATCTAACACTTAAACCTAATCAATCTAATATCCTAAAAACTGATTAATATCCAATTAAACTCTAATTAAAAAACTCTAATAATTCTCTAAAAAATTCTAATAAATCTCTAATAAATCTCCTATATTAAATCTTCAACAAAATTATACTATTTAGTAAAAGCAACCCTACTATTAATAAAAAGAAAAAAATCTATATTCTATTACAAATCTATTTAAAAGAAATTCTATATTCTATTAAAAATGATTAAACTCTATAAAATGCTGAAAAATGATTTAAATCTATCTAATATATTCTAAAAAGGAAAATGCTATTTATTTATTCCATTTAAAATTCTAAAAAACTATTAAAAATATTAAAACCCTATTAATATTCTATATTAATCTAAAAATGATTAAAAAAATCTAATAAAACCCTAATAAAATCCAGAAAAATCACAATAGCACCGAACGACACATAACACCGCGAGAGCGCATCAAAATAGCCGGTAAAAATCAACGGACACAGAAATATCTCAAAAATACGATTCTATCTATCTAAAATGATTAAAAACACCTGAGACGCGAGACGAGAGTTGTGATCCTGATAAAATTAAAACAAATGAAAATATGCACTGTATGTGATATGCAGATGCGAATGCGGTCATGCGTCGAAACATAGGACCAGATACGGGACCCGGTTGGTCAAATTTTAGGGTGCAACAGTCTTCAACAACGAACCGGTCAACGCTGCCCCGTTCCTACTGGCCCACATTCAGGCCAACTGCAACCGTGGCTCGAAGCCATTCTACTTTGGCGGGATTGTCACGGCGATTGCACTTGGGCTGAACCTTGGCGACCAACTTCAGCACCTCCATTCCATCCCATCGGTGTTCCTTGACACCGACCACTGCAGGGCCTCCCATCTCATTCCATATCATCCGGTTGTGCGTGGCAAGACCGTCAGAAGCATCATCCTTCCGTCCCGCACCCGCATCCATCCTGAGGACCGTACCCACTGGTTGTTCGACCTCACTGCCCCTCCTGCTGCCGCTGTTCCTACTCAGGACCCCACACATGATTCCGAAGATGAAATCCAAGCTGAGTTGGACAGGTCCGAGCAGCCAGAGGCATCGCAGCCTCCTCCTCCAGTAGGTACATCATCCTGCCGCCGCTGTCACCACCCCGTGCCCGACTACACTGAAGAGGACCTCTGTCGCTCCCTAGACCAGCAGGCACAGATACTCACGATGCTGCAGCAGCAGAACCAGCGAGCTGACCAGTTCGAAGCTTGGCACCGGACTCAAATGCAACAACTTCACACCGGCCAAGCTACGATCACTGAGAGTCTAGCGAATCTGACCCTGCAGGTCGAAGGCCTCCGCGACACGGTCTACCACACAGGAGCCATGAGCTACGAGGATAGAGTCGCCCTTGCTAGAGCCAGAGGACGCCAGCGTGGACGTGACAGGCCCCGGGACTAGATGTTCATTTTTCCTTTATTGTTTACTATATTTCTGTTCTATGTATTTTCATTTTCAGTTGTATCTCCCTCTCGCATGCTTCAAGAATCAGTGAGGACACTGATCGAGATAGTGTGGGAGCGGAGCCTTATTTCCACTATATTCAGAACTTCCCTTATTTACTGTATTTCCATTTCACTGCACTTTGGAATTTTAGTAAGTTCTACTTTACACTTTCTATATATTTTTATTGGTCTTCATCCCGAAGTTCTGCCAAAGTTCCATCAAAGTTATTTATCGTTACTTTTATTTTCCTTTCCATTTTCCTTCAGTTCAGAATATTGTATTTTCTTCCTGTACCTTTTATTTCTCGCCAAAGTAGAATCCTGCCGACATTGTGGGGGACTACCCAAGGATTTGAGATCAGTATAATTTACAGGTTTTTATTAATTGAATTACTACTTTATTTCTGTTATGATGCACGCTTTATTATTTTGTTGTTTATGTCTATTTCCGTTCGCATTAATTATCATGTCTGGCTAAGTTAGTTTTATCAGTATGTAACCGAATTAGTAGGATAGGATTCGATAGTAACCGACATCTTCCCTTTTTACAAACAACCTTTTTGGCCGTAGTGTTTAAATTTATTTACTGAATAAACTTCGTCGCAAAAGCGAGAACTTATTTAAAAGTAGTTTTGCCATGAAAGTGGGAAATTAATTAAGGTACGAACCAACAAGCGAAAGCTGCGGCAAGACCAGATAGTAAACACTAGGCATTTGTTTTAATAACAGCGAAAGCACTTTAAAATGGATTAGAACCTAGAGATTTCCAAAAAGTAGTTTTAACCCCGAATGGGACAGCGAAAACATACATTCGGCCCTTAGAATTATGACTAGCGTCAACAACCATCGTGAGACGAAAGTCTTCAGATCACTATTTTCTTCTGAACAATGTTTGCAAAGAGTAAGAAGCATCGGTGACCTGTCGAATCCCAGATAACTAAGTCTTTGCATACCGATATCCTTTACCGCATTTCTTTAAACCAATTTTCTTTATTTCTTTTGCATTTAATTCCATTCGCATTCAATTTTCCTAATTCCAATAGCCTTAGCTTTACGCCGTAATAATAGATAACGGTAGATTGACATTGGTATCTGTGGGTTCGACAATCTTTTATATTACTTCGATATTTCCGTGCACTTGCGGAGCGATCAATAGTCAGTCAATCTCAATGCATTAAAAGATACATGAGTGTCATACAATTAACAAGCACTAAACCCTAAAGAGCAACCAATGCGCGGCTAATACTTATTCTCCAAATTCTACAATCTTCAATCGGATTTCTTTAGATTTAAATCCTTTCTTTAAATAGCCTTCAAACCTTATGGACTTGGGCTTCTTTGACGTGGAAAAACAGCAACAATCAGTTTTAACTCACTGTAAAGCATCCTGCAAAATAATAGGAACACAATATAAACTTTCCTAAAAAGGCTCAACAATCCTTTTTACGAAAACTAACATAATCTGTCAAAACAGAAATTCCCAAATTATCCTCCCTTGGATAACACAAATGTGTTCATCAGAACACACTCAAAAATCACACTAAAAATACCAAAATAGTCATGCTGAACATGATGTCTGACTGTCTTGGCAGAACATCTGGTGTAACATCTTGCTAACAGTATGCTGTTTTATCAAAATGTAGCCAATCTAAAACTCACAAAACTTACAGGGTCGATCTGATGGTCACCATGTTGAGGGCTAACCCTAGTAAGGTGCTGGAGGAGGCAAATCTAAATATACCAGGTAGATGTATATGGTGTTTTTGAATGTAAATTGGTTGGACCCTAAAAAAATGAGATACGCTTTTCTCATAAGCAATACTCATTACTACTAGGTGCCTCTCGAAGTTGTGAGGGCAATACTCATAGGCAGCTACACTTGTTTTAATGATGTCAAAACTTAGATAGGTAGAAAAATGAACTTTGAACGGTATCATTATGTCTCATATGCATACCTTATCCATCTTGAGTCAAACATCGGTCAAAAATATTGTTTGATACATATAGAAATTGTTCAATATATGCTTCATATAGGTTTGGTTAAGTTTGTCTAACTTACTATGTGATAGAGTACCTCAAAAGTTGCATGATACATGAAAATATGAATTTTTGCATATTTTGGGTCTTTGAGTCGACTCATACAGAAAGAATTTTAAATGGTCTACTCTTATGAGTGCTCGCGTCGACCCTCCGGTCGACTTATACTGTGTCCGTTTCTATTTGTCTAATTCTGCATGCTTTGCGTTGACGGATGACCTGCTCCGGTCGACGCAAAGTTCTGTTTTCTGCACAATCTGAAATTCGGGTAAGCTCAAGTCGACCCTCCTTTCTGCATATGTCGACCGCTCGCGTGTTTTCTGTTAAAGTTCTGTTATGTGAAACTGTCTTTGTGGTTGTTATTTTGGTTAATTGTTTTTTACTTGCATATATAGTGAGTTTTGCTCATTCTTAAAAAAAGAACAAGAAAAGTGAAAATAGATACTGATTGTTCTCATCATCTTTATCCTTTTTCTTGTATTTTCTCAACAACTACACATAATCATTTTTGTTGTGTCTTCTGCTCGTTAGAGGTGATAACATCCAAACATAGGGTTGGTGTAATCGGGTTTGGATTGAGAAATCAGTAGGTTTTTCTTAAATAAAACCGTTAGGGTTTTGTCCTCCAAGAATCTTGGATTTTGGTTTTTTTTTTGCACGAATAGGTCCATTACAGATACAACCGAGTGAAGGTAATCGAAGAACGAGTTTTTCTGCCGGTTTAGTAGCGGTAACCAGAGGATTGTGAGAGGAAGATTCGGGTTCGAAGCGTTGGTGATTGAAATTAGTCGGGCAAGATTTGAAGACCGTGGGGTTGTTCAAAGAGTGTGCCGTAATCGGAGATTTATTCAGCACGTTTGAAGGACTTGATTCAGCTTGAATCAAGGGAAGAGAAGGAATAAGCTAATCATCAACAATTGTGTTTGATCGTTTGATTTCTATTGCTTCTATTGTAAACATTTACCAACAAGTTATATCTATATACATGTCTTAATTCTATTTTTAGAAGTGAGGGCAGACGTACCCCGAGCGAGGACGACGGGGGAACTGTCTCAACAAATTGGTGTTCTCTCTTTACTTTTTAATTGCTTAATTTCTGAGTTTGTGTGCAAATAATTGAGTTAATCAAAATTTTGATGTGAGTAGTGCTGAACCATTTTTGAAGCCTATTACAATCCTTGATTGTAATTGAACACTTAAGCACTTCACTCTCATATTGGAATTCACTTGTGGTGCCTTGCACACCAAGTGTTTGACTAATTGTGTGAACAACAAATGCTTGTGCTGTCTTTTCAATTTGATTATCTTTTTCAAGCATTGGAAATAGTAAAACCTTATAGTGAATAAATTCTGGTTGATGTGTGTTCAAATTAGTGATTCTTAAATCTCGTTTTTATCAGATTTCATAGGCTTTGCGCATATCTGATTTTTTCGGCAAATGTTCGTTTTAGACGAATATAGTTCCTCGGCCGCTTCCAGCTAAAAACATTTTAAACTAAATATTGGTAGCACCGACTTTGTTTTTAACAAGTGATCTATTCAACCCCCTTCTAGATTCGCGCTATCGTCTAACAATTGGTATCAAGAGTACCGGTTCATTCCGTGCTTCACATATAACTTCTTAGAAAATGGCTAACGAACCAAAAAGGGCTTAAAATAGAGCACCTGTTTTCAATGGTGAAAACTATAGTTACTGGAACGACTGTATGCGTGTGCATATAAATTCCATTGGCAAGAAGGTATGGAATGTTATTTTGAACGGTCCTATGGAAATGACCATGGCCAATGAAAATACCATGATTGTGCCTAAGCCTGAAGCACAATGGAATGATGAAGACGAGAAAAAGTACAATTACGATTGAAAGGCTAAAAATATTCTGATCTCCTCCTTGGGAGTTGATGGATACTATAGAGTTTCCCATTGTTTGACTGCTAAGGCTATGTGGGACTCATTACAAGTTGCCCATGAGGGAACAAATGATGTCAAACTAGCTAGAATCAATACTTTGACACAAGAGTTTGATCTCTTTCACATGGAGCAAGGGGAAACCATTGGTGACATACAAAAGAGATTTTTTCACCTAATCAATATACTAAATTCACTTGGTAGACCAGTTTCCAATGATGTTGCTACTAACAAAGTATTAAGATGTCTTACCAGAGAATGACAACCAAAATTTACCGCCATAATGGAAGCAAATGATCTTATGACCTTGGACCTTACAACACTATTTGGAAAGCTTCAAGAACATGAGCAAGTGCTTCTTAGTCTCGAGTAATTTGAGAAAAGGGAAAAGAAGGAGGAGACCAAAAATGTGGAAAAGAAGTCTATAGCTCTAAAGGCTTCTTGTTCAAAGTCCTATGCAAAAGAGCTGAGTGATTACGATTCGAGTGATGGTGAAGATGATGAAAAGAATGAGGATATGAGGCTGTTTGTGAAGCGATACAATCACTATGTAAATAAAAATGGTATCCAACATTCCGAAAATAATCTAGTAAATTTCAGAAAAAATCAAGATCTTCTAAGAATGAAGACAACAAAGGAAGTAGAGTTAGAGGGTCGTGCTTCAATTGCGGAAAAGCCAAACATTACAAGCCGAATTATCCTTTGATGAAAAAGGACAAAGGAAAGGAGAGTAATCAGTCACATAAGAAGCAAGTTAAGCCTAGAAGAGCTTACATTGTATGGGAAAGTGATAGCGAGTCATCCGAGGATGATAGTTCTAGTGACGAAGAAGAATCCGTCAACCTTTGTCTCTCCGCTCATCAAAATAAGAAAAACAAAAAGGTACGACATGCAAAATATGAAAACTCTACTAGCTTATCTCATTCTGAATTACAAACTGCCTTTGATACCTTACACCATAAAGCCAAGGAAGCCTTTAAACGGATGGCCTCAAACAAACAAATTTTTGCTCACTTAAAGAAAAAGATTCTCGATTCTGAAAGGAAATTAGAGGCTCTAAAGGCTTCCATAGTGGAAGGAACAAAGATGGATTGTGAGGAAGTAAGAAAAAGAGTGGTTAACTTTGGGTATGATACCTGTTACATTTGGAAAAATGAGGTTATAAATCTCAAGTCTAAACTTAACAAGGCTCTAGAACCTAAAACCACGTTCTCTATTGATAGAGCACATTTTAGAAAAAGTATGGTTAATCCTTATAAAAAATATACATATGTGGTCAGAAATTAAGATAACAAAAGTGATACAAGAGTTAGCTTTACTTGCTTGTATTGTTGCAAGAAGGATCACACCATTGCTAAATGTCGCTTTAGGAGATTTTTAGTTCCTAAGGGGTTTATCAATGGTTGCCTAAATGCAACCAAGATTTCACTCACAACCAAGGACCCAATAAACAATTGGGTACCTATTTTCGTTGATTGTTTTTATAGGTACAAAGTCTTGAGACTACCAAGAAAAGATGGGTTCTCGACAGTGGATGCTCAAGACATATGACAGGAGACATATCTCTCTTGATTGACTTTGTGGCAAAGAAGAAGAGATTTGTAACCTATGGAGACAACAACAAGGGTGCAATACTTGAAAAAGGTAGTGTAGGTAATCCCTCATCTACAACTATCTTTGATGTATTACTAGTCGAGGGCCTTAAACACAATCTCATTAGCATTAGTCAATTATCCGACAAGGGATACAAAGCATTTTTTTCAAAAGATTGTTACTTAATTGAACACAATGATAAAAAGAAGGATGTGTTTAATGGCTTGAGGGTAAATAATGTCTATATGCTAGATTTGAGTGAAGTATCATTGAGTAGCGACAAATGTCTCATGACTATGAGTGAGGACTCATGGTTGTGGCATAGACATTTAACGCATGTCAATTTTGACTTGCTAAACAAGATAGTTTCAAAAGACCTAGTTATTGGCTTAGCCAAAATCAAGTTTACCAAGGATCACTTATGTGATGCGTGCCAAATGAGGAAGTAAACAAGGATCTCGTTTAAATCTAAAAACAGTGTTTCAACTACCAGACCTCTTGAACTTCTTCATATGAACCTATTTGGGCCATCTAGAATTAAAAGTTTAGGTGGTAACTACTATGGTTTTGTTATAGTCGATGATTTTTCTAGGTTTTGCTAGACTATATTCTTGGCCAGCAAGAGCGATACATTTTCCGCCTTTGAAAGATTTGCTAAACTGTCTCAAAATAAGTTAAACACAAACATCATATGAATTAGAAGTAATCGTGAAGGTGAGTTCGAAAATTATCTTTTTGAGGAATATTGTGGTAGACAAAGAATTGATCATAACTTCTCCGCTCCGTGTACTCCTCAACAAAACGGGGTCGTGGAACGTAAAAATCGAATTTTGGAAGAGTTAGGAAGAACTATGATCAACGAAAGTGGGCTTCATAAATAATTTTCAGATGACGCCATTAGTACGACTTGTTATGTTTTGAATAGAGTGTTCATCCTCCCTATTCTCAACAAGACTCCGTATGAACTTTTAAAGGGGCAGAAGCCAAATGTGTCTCACCTTCATGTCTTCAGTTGTAAGTGTTTCGTGTTAAACAATGGAAAAGAGAGTCTAGGAAAATTTGACTCCAAGACAGATGAAGGTATCTTTCTCGGATACTCCCAGTCAAATAAAGCCTATAGAATATACAATAAGAGATTACTTACAATTGAAGAGTCTGTTCATGTCACATTTGATGAGTCTTATCCGAAAAGTGTCAGAAAAGGTAGTTCATTTCACGGTGCAGGTGTATCTTCTGAAGACATACTCAAGGGTGCTGAAACAGGAATTGAACAACCTGACCCAGTCAAAGTTGAGGAGGAAAAAGATCACCACCATGAGGGGATTGAGGAAGTTCATCCGTCCAACACCGATGGTCTCCCTCCAGCATGGAAGTCTTTTAAAGACCATCCCATCGATAATATTCTTGGTGATATCTCAAAGGGAGTGATAACTTGATCAAAGCTAAGTAATTTTTGTTATCACTTGGCTTTCGTTTCTCAAGTAGAACCTAAAACCCCAAAAGAGGCATTACTCGATGAACATTAGTTCCTATCAATGCAAGAGGAACTCAATCAGTTTAAAAGAAATGAGGTTTGGGACCTTGTCCCTCCTCCACGAGACCATCGAGTAATTGACACCCGATGAGTGTTTAGGTATAAACTAGACAAGAACGAAATAATAACTCGAAATAAGACGCATTTGGTTGCGCAGAGGTATAACCAAGATAAAGGAATCGACTATGAGGAAACTTATGCGCCGGTTGCCCAACTCAAGGCTATACACCTTCTACTTGCCTTCGCTTGTGCAAAATATTTTAAACTATTTCAAATGGATGTAAAAAGTGCGTTCCTTAATGCTTATATAAATGAAGAGGTTTATGTTGCCCAACCTCCAGGGCTTGAATCCCATGAGTATCCTGATCATGTATACAAATTAAAACGTGCTTTGTATGGACTCAAGCAAGCCCCTTGGGCTTGGTATGACCGTCTAAGCAAGTTTCTTCTTGAACAAGGGTACTGAAGAGGAAAGGTTGACACAACCCTTTTCATTAAACGTCAAGGAAAACACTTGATTTTGATACAAATATATGTTGATGATATCATTTTTGGATCAACTAACATGAATATGGTAAGGGAGTTTTCTACATTAGTGCAGGGAGAATTCAAGATGAGCATGATGGGGGAGCTCAACTATTTTCTCGGATTTCAAATCAAACAACTGCAGGAAGGTACTTTTGTGAGCCAGACAAAATACTACCTTGATCTTTTCAAGCGTTTTAACATGGCAAACTCTAAGGCTATCGAAACTCCAATGCCTACGTGTGCGAATCTTAGTCGAGACGAAAATGGTAAGGATGTAGAGGTGAAAAAGTATTGAGGTATGATTGGATCTCTCCTCTATCTTACTGCTTCTAGACCTGACATTATATTTAGTGTCTGTGTGTGTGCGATATATCAATCATGTCCTAAAGAATCTCACTTAAAAGCGGTAAAGCGCATACTTAGATACCTCTTTGGTACTCCAAAGTATGGGCTTTGATACTCTAAGGGAAATGATTGCTCCTTGATTGGATTTTCTGATTCCGATTTTGCTGGTTACAAATCAAATAGGAAAATCATGATTGGCACGTGTCATCTGTTTTCAAATTCTTTGGCGAGTTGGTGTCGCACCTCGAAAAAACCACGGAGACATTTCGGAGAAACGACCCTCGTGCGAAAGGCACGGAAATGCGGTTCGACAGAGTCGCCACCGAACTTTATTTTTCCCGAATAAACGGGAGAGGAAAATATCGAGAAAACCTCTTAAAACGAAAAGGATAGGAACAGGGCTGTCGCAACCATGTTCCGGGTTCAGGAGTCGGTTACGCGAGGGGAAGGTATTAGCACCCCTCACGTCCGTTGTACTCAACGGGAACCTCTTAGGGTATTGTGGTGAGTGTTGTCTAGGTTTGGTTGTTTTTCTTCTCGATGCTAAAGGTAGAATTGGTAGGGTAAAAGGTTTAAGACGCTAAGGGGAGATGGGTGGTTAGAGGATAGGGTGCTCGCCAAGGATTGGGGTCCTTGTGCCTACGTATGCTCATTCGGACGAGAATGAGAAATCAGAGCGTCGTAGTTCGACCACGGGAAAGGTTGGGAAAAGTGTGGACAGAATAATGGAGAAAGATGGAAGTATGCTCGCCAAGATCATCGCAATCTTGTGCCTATGTATCTTATATTCAAGAATGAATAAAGAATCATAGCGTCCGTAGTTCGTGGTAACAACCACGAAAAGAAGACGGGGAAATGGGAGAAAGAGGGGAGGTAGCTCGCTAAGATCATCGCAATCTTGTGCCTACGTATCTTACATTCAGACGAGAATGAAGAATCAAAGCAGTCGTAGTTCGTGGTAACGACTACGAAAAGATGAGGTTTGAAAAGGGTTGAAGTTTGAGTTTGAGACGAAAGAGTGACTGACAAGCAACCCAAGAGCATGCCTCAAGAGCTTGTCATTCAAGAATTCAAGGAATGCGAGATCCCAAGAACTCAATTCTTTCGGAAATTGGATTGAAAAGAGTTGGATGTTTCGAAATCAAAAGAATGAACTAATAACAACTCAAGAACGTGTCTCGAGAGTTACTCGTTCGAACATTCAAAGAATGCTAGATTCTAAGAATATCCCTCTTTCGTAAGTCAAAAAAACGTATTCATAAAGAGATTGAATCGAAAATGGAATGTGAGGCAAAAAGGAAGTTGTTTTGAAATGGCTCGACGACGTGTCGAGGATTTTGATTGAAGATGGAACCGACTTGACGACGTGTCAAGGGTTAAGATTGCGAGAAACGATATTAGTCCCTAAGGGTGCCCCTAATATCGAAATCACGATGAGTTGTAAAGTGTGTACGAAATGTGGGTTGCGAATGCGTACGAGCATTCGACTTAGGAGAACATTGGAAAATGACTGAGTTTGAAAAATTCGAAAGGTTGAGTGAATAACAACTCAAAGGGCGTGCCTCGAGAAGTATTCACTCGAAAATTCAAGGAATGCTAGATTCCAAGAATCTACTTCTTTCGGAGTTTTAATCGAAAAAATGTTTTGAAAAAGTCGAAAGATTGAATGAATAATAACTCAAGAGCGTGCCTCGAGAACTATTCACTCGAAGATCCAAGGAATGCTAGATTCCAAGAACCTCCTTCTTTGACCGATAATAATGGAAATGAAGCGGAAATGAAATAGTCTCGACTAAATTATCATCTATCAATGATTTGACTGATAATAATTATTAAAGTCATCATTGACTAAAGAATAAGAAAAAAATGGATAAAAATGGATGAAAAAACGAAAATGAAAGTTAAAAAAAAATAAAAAATTTTAACACAAATTTTAATAAGAACTAGAATTTTTTTTTTAGAAAGAAACTTTAAAATCCAGCAAATGGAGGGTAAGCTGGATTAGAGATGGCCAAACCCAAGTATCATTTGGGCCTAAACCCATCAACCATAGGAAATACACACAAAAATAAATAAAATCAAAGTGGTGTTGTGGGTTTATAAGAAATCAAAAATGAAAGAGGGGTTTCATGTAAACATAAAACGGTGAGTTTATAACAGGAATCAAAAGAACACAACACGATAAAAGAGTCAACACAACCCAATCGACATTGTTCATGCTCAACCTCTAGTTCCAAAATATCCTTGTCTGCGCATGCATCTCGCCCTCAATTTCTCAATATGGTTTCATCTATCTTCTTTTTCTACATTTATTCTCTTTGTTTCTGATTCGTGGGGTTTTGATTGGGTGAACCTTTTTTACTTCATCTCGTCACTCTGGGTTTTGTTGAGTTTTAGAGAAGAGGAGTGACTTGAAGGTGGAGTGTGGTTTAGAAGGAGAACACGTTAAAGGTTGGATGGTGTCTGATTGAGGTTGTTGAGGTTTGAGAAGAAGTGAATCAGTTGCTGGTTAAGTTGAAGAGAACGATGAAGGGGTTTCTGTTTAGAGGTTGGAGGTTTAAAGAGGGGGTTATTGAAGAAGGGTTATGGAGATTTGGGGATTCTATTGAAGGTTATTGTTGTTTGGTTTTCAAAGGAGAAGAAGAGGGTAGCGGTCGGTTCTTTTGACGAAGATTTGTGGGTATCGTATGGTTAAGAGGTTTGAAGAAACTTGGAATTTGAGGGAGGTGTGAAGAACGAGCTTGAAGAAGAAGACGTTGGGGTTTTGCTTGTTCAAAAAATGAGGAAGGAGGAGCAGATTGGTGAAGTCTGGTTATGGAAGGGAGTTTATGGGTTTTTGTGAATAAATTTTGAAGCTTGGCTTTGGTTTGTATAAAAGGGTTTGAATCCATGGGTTGGGATTGAAGAAGATGTTGTAGTTGGTGATGGTTTGAAGTGAAGACTTGGTGAAGGATTTGGAGGTTGAAGATTAGAAATTTTGGTGATGAGAAAGAACATCTTCCGAAACGAAAAACCACATGGTTTATCAGTAAGGAGTCCTTTTATATTGTGCGTGATTTATGCAAATCAGTCATGTTGTTTTGGATCCAAAAAATGAAGGGGTGAGGTGTGATGGTTTTGGCAGGGTATCCTCGGTGATTGTCGTGTGAGCTAGATCTCTTCCTTTGTTTTCACTGTGACCTTGTCTCATTCCCAACAGCGAGAAGAACATGTACAAATTCCAGCAGTGGGGATGTACTAGCGTAGTACATAAATCAACAAGGTAATGTGTTTAGCCATGTATTGTCTGTTGCCGCAACTTGCAGGGCGTGGTTTTTTTTTTTGCGTATTGAAAATGAGGGAGGTATTGGGGGTTCTGCATTGTCATACTCACAATTTGCTTTTTTCATTTTTGTGCAGGTACAGTCGGTTATGAAGGTAGGTCGGAGGAAATGGTTTGCTTTTTCTGTACTGTCGTTTGCAGGTTCATCCAAGAAATTACTACGTACGGTTTCAAGGATGTGGCATTAACAGACCTTTGCAGCACATACCAAACGAATTATTCTATCATTTTTGGTCATAATTTACTAAGGATAAGTCTCTTTTTTTTTAAAACGGCAAGCTACTGCAAGTAGGTGAATTGGTCATGTGGAGGCGTGTTGTTTGATGCGTGAATTGATTGCTGAGAGAAATCTGTGGTATTGTAGGTGGTACAACGCGAGGTCATATTGCTACGCAGGTGCCGTTTGTGGTTGTGCTTTGCAGGATGGCTTGTGGGGTGGGGTCCTCGTAGCTTCCTTTTCATTTTGCAGCAAGTGGTCTTGTTGAGAAAATCCCCCTGTTTCAAAAAATATTGTAAATGGACCCTAGTTCTTTTCCATCCTTTTTTGACTTGTAGCAATGGGTTAGAACATAAATGGGTTTTGCAAC
The DNA here is from genome assembly GCA_963859935.3 of Lathyrus sativus. Taxonomy (NCBI): domain Eukaryota; kingdom Viridiplantae; phylum Streptophyta; class Magnoliopsida; order Fabales; family Fabaceae; genus Lathyrus; species Lathyrus sativus. The sequence continues at coordinate 369,119,041 of OZ012741.1, forward strand.
TTGTATCAATATTTTCTGTTTTATGTAAATGTAACTTTTGTTGTAATGAAAATATAATTATATTCCAATTTCTCAACAATAGCTTTTGAATAGCCTTTTCTTATTTGTTGAATTCTCTTTGCAGCTAAAATATGAACATGAATGGGCTTGCTGCAATGTATGACTTTTATGGATTGTAACATATATTGAGCTTTTTAATGACAATTGAATTGGACTTGGACATACTATTCGTACTCATCTTTTCAATTTACACCACGCTTGATCAATCCATAAAATGAGAACAACTCTTAAATAAAAAGCCTCCACACATATCATGCTCACAAACAAATCCAACCTCTTGAATTCTAACACATTTTAAAGTTGACGAATCAAAGCCTTTCTTGCCACTCAAACACTATGGACCATGACTTGAAAATTACCTGACCACAAACGTTTCTTACTAACCACCATGTCCATGCCTTAGAATTAAGGATCATGTCTTAAAAGAATCTTCGAATCTATGGCCAGTTTTAGCACCAGTTTGAGCTTAATCAGCATAGTTTCTGCCAATCCTACTTTGAATGAACCGAGAAATTCATTTTGAAACATGTATCCCCAATTGATACCCAAACACGCATCATTTGGACCAACACTTTCTCCAGGATTGTGTTTGAAACAAACCTTTGTCTAACTGGAAAAAAAAACCATAACCATTGAAACTCAATCCACTACATACACGACTTTATATCATTTCCTGCCAGACTCATTTCAATTCAATTTAAATTTGTGATACCCAAGCAATAACCACTCATTTTGGATTCTCCTTAATACTAACTGGTGGATGGATGTACAAAATGAAATGTAAAAGTAGGTATGAAAAATTTAGGGTATGACAGATGCCCCTATCTAATTGGCTTAGACCGAGTAAGAAGAACGACCATGGCGCTCATTCTTTCAAGGTGGAAGACAATTAGATATGAAGAAGACCCTGAACTTGTCTGAAAAGAAAAATAATACTTGGGAATCGAAATGCTGGATGAGGTATACCTCTGAATGAACGGCGAATAAATGGCAAAAGGGCCACATCACCAAAAGGATGATGGGACGAAACACACACGGCTACTGCCACCAAAAGGATGACGGAGCAAAACACATTCGCACAATCTGACATTAATGACTATGACAGACCCCCACCAAAAGGATGAATGAGCGAAACACAAACAAATATCGCGCAATCTATCATTAATGTCTATGATAGACCCCCCACCAAAAGGATGACGGAGCGAAATACAAACAAATAAATATCGCACAATCTATCGTTAATGACTATGATAGACCCCCCACCAAAAGGATGACAGAGCGAAACATAAACAAACTGTCGCACAATCTATCATTAATGACTATGATAGACCCCTCACCAAAAGGATGACGGAGCGAAATACAAACAAATAAATATCGCACAATCTATCATTAATGACTATGATAGACCCCCCACCAAAAGGATGATGGAGCGAAACATAAACAAACTGTCGCACAATCTATCATTAATGACTATGATAGACCCCCCCACCAAAAGGATGACGGAGCGAAACACAAATAAACTGTCGCACAATCTATCATTAATGACTATGATAGACCCCCCACCAAAAGGATGACAGAGCGAAACATAAACAAACTATCGCACAATCTATCATTAATGACTATGATAGACCCCCACCAAAAGGATGACGGAGCGAAACACACACAAATATCGCACAATCTGACACCAATCCAAGTGACAGACCCCCCACCAAAAGGATGACGAAGCGAAACACAAACCAACAATATCGCACAATCTATCACCAATCCAAGTGACAGACCCCCCACCAAAAGGGTGACGGAGCGAAACTCACACCAACAATATCGCACAATCTATCACCAATCCAAGTGACAGACCCCCCCCACCAAAAGGATGACAGAGCGAAACACAAACCAACAATATCGCACAATCTATCACCAATCTAAGTGACAGACCCCCACCAAAAGGATGACGGAGCGAAACACAAACAAATATCGCGCAATCTATCATTAATGACTATGATAGACCCCTCACCAAAAGGATGACAGAGCGAAACACAAACAACACTATCACACAATCTATCACCAATCCAAGTGACAGACCCCCCACCAAAAGGATGACAGAGCGAAACACAAACAACACTATCGCACAATCTATCACTAATCCAAGTGACAGACCCCCCCACCAAAAGGATGACGGAGCAAAACACAAACACATAGGTTTCTATCACCAAAAGGATGATAGAACGACACAAATTGAAGGTTACCAACACCAAAAGGATGCAGGCTAGGTTGAACCGACGAAGTTTGGCTTTCACCAAAAGGATGATAGTGAGGCAATTAACGACGGTCATGCTTGCTAAATACAACTCATTGGGGAACACCCAAGAGGAAGATTGAATTGAAATGAGTCAACGGGGTACACCCACCGTCTTGCTTGGAGATCATAGTTTTGTTGAAATGATTTCATGGTTACGCCCATGAATTCTGAAGAGGATGCCCCTGACTGGACTGAGTTTGTCTTGAAATGTCTTGTTTTGGTCAACAAACAGTTGAACAACTTCGTGAGGAACGCTCACGGTTTTGCTGAAGATGCCCCTGACTGGGCTGAATCTTGCACTTAAGGTCTTTGGATTTGCCCAAAAAAAGGTTGAACAACTTTGTGGGGAACGCCCACGGTCTTGAATGATATGCCCCTGGCTGGGCTGTATGTTGATTTGAAGATTTGCTCAACCACGAGGTTGAAATACGTCATGGGAACTACCCATGGTCTTGAAAAAGATGCCCCTGACTGGGCTGGACCTTGCTTTGGATGTCTTTGAATTTTGCGGGAAAACCCACGACTTTGCGGAGGATGCCTCTGAATGGGGTGGTGATTACTTTGAAGCTCTTAAATTTTATGGGAGAAACCCACAGTCTTGCGGGGGATACCCCTGACTGGGCTGATGGCGGTCTTGGAAATCTTCGAGATTGATCCTGGACCTTGACTTGCATATACGAATGCTGAATGATAATGATGTTCCATAATGAATGGAAGTGCAAATGCAAATGTTGACGCGCGGAGATGTAAGAGCTGGGGAAGTATGATATGATTGGGTATGCATACGATGTAAGATGCTTATGAGGTTGAATGCGATGCTTATGATGCATATGATGTAGACGGGTGATTGGAAATGCAGGTAGAGACGCCATCGTGGTGGGCTTTTGTAGTTGCCAATACGGATTGGACTTTGGGTGGTGGGAGGGATTGATTTCCTCGACACACAGTTGGTTTGAAGACGTCATGATTGAAGCAAACAAAGATGCTTTGGATGCCCCAAGTCTGGATACTCGGTGATTTGTGAACTTGTTTCAGAGGAGATTGTAACTCTGCTTGATGGTCGGGATGACCTGGTCTTGCCCCAGTTTGAACTTGTTAATGGTTTGCCCCTGCTCGAGCTCTTGAATGATTTGCCTCAGCCTGTGAGTTTAGAGGTAACCTTGCTTCGTGCCAACCACCGAAAGTCAAGTTCCTCCTTGATTTCCGTTTTTTGAAGTGTCTTTGAATACCTATAATTGATTTGCAGTTAAAATTGTAGATTCACAAATGGTAATATTAATGCAAAGTTTGATGCAAGATTTGAAAAAGTATCGTTTTGTTAAAGTGTCATGATAGTGAGACGAATGGACTGTTAGTCCGAAAATTGTGCTAATTTTGATTGGTGCGTGAGATATAGCAAGGATAATGACACCAAAGCTGGTGATTAGCAATCATGTGAGGAGTCAGGTTACACAACCTTGCGAGAGTATGCTTTCAGAGTAAACCCCGCCTCAATTAGGTCTTTCGAGGGTTGTAACATGGTCTGGTTCGCGGTTATGAAAGAAAGGATATTAGGCTCAAAGTATGATTTGTACCCACCCCTTCTTCTTAATGATCTTCAGTCCTACGCTCAGTTAATTCTACACTTGTCTTGATGGTATGAACTTGATGGTTCAAGGTTTGATCGACGTGGCAATCACCTTATTTTGGTTTTTGATGGATGTCATGACCTTTTTGATTTGGGTGGCCACTGAATATTATTTTGTTTTTGTTGAGGATTTTGGGGTCCTCTTTTGTCTTTGTTTTTGATCCCTAGCTTTTGCATGGATTGGTTTTTCTTGTCAGATCCATTGGGATTGCCTTGATTTTGCCTAAGTCCCCTCTGAGGTGTCTGACTTAGCAGGCTTTTGATTTTTTTGAATTTTGTTGGAAGGTTGTGACTGCCATGTCATGGGTCTTTGATGAACAACCGTCTTCTGGGTTTTCTTTGTTGATTCGGGATTGGATTAACTGAACACTACCCTACCCCAGGTTGAGTGTAAAGGTTTGAATATCCGAAGGAAACTACTACTTCTAAGCTCGAAGCGGTTTACTAGGGATTAACTCCTTATATCTCAGGTGTTTAGGGGAATTGAAACAATGCCTGCACATCATCGACGAGATTCTGTCTGAAAGCATACAGTTTGCAATTATGGGTATCTCGTTTTCTTCATCCTCCCTCAAATCATGCTAAACAACAGTGGATAGAGTGAAGTGAATAAATGTGTCGGTGATAAGTGAAAATGAGTGAATACAACATAACTAATTCAAAACATGCATAAACAATACATTAATGAAAACCAAATACGAATGGCAATTGTTCAAAGCATACAATACTTAAACAAACAAAGACAAATATAAGAAATGCGTAATATGAAATGGCGACATGACGACCTTCTTCGAGAAATGAACTTGACTCTGCTTGATCTGATGTTTACACTAGTTGGCTGGTGGCATCGGATTATTGATGACATTTGGAGACTTCCCATTGAAATTGATAGCATCCCTGTCAATCATGTCTTGAACTGTGTGCTTGAAAGCCCTGCAGTCCTCAATGGTGTGACCTGGAGCGCCCTTATGAAACTCACAATGAGCATTTGCATCGTAGTCGGCAGGAATGACAGTTGGGGGAGCCAAATCTCTCGGAACAATAGCCTTTTTCTCCATCAACTGAGCAAAGATACTAGCATATGTCATTGGCAGGCGATCAAATACTCTATCAGGCATCCACATCCTCTGTTGACGCTGTTGGCGAGCACCTTGTTGTTGTTGAGCAGCTTGCATCTGCTGTTGCTGAGGAGGATACTGATATCCTTGCTGGTTGTAGGCATGTTGCTGAGGAGCCTGTTGCTGTGGCATTTGAGCTTGCACTGCTTGAACAGCTGGCTGATAAGGCATTGGAGCATATTGCGCAGCAGCAACATACGGATACTGGTAGTAAGGGACTTGATAAGGCATAGGAGCGAGAGCTTGTTGAGAAGCTTGCCCTTTCTGCAAAGAGATGGCATTTGTTTCGCCCTCTTTCTTCTTGTATCCGTTAAAAGGCTTCTTAGCATTGGCCTGGCTGTTAGAACCTCCTGGTATCTTTCCACTCTTCAGCCCTTCTTTAATTCTCTCACCGACGATCACTAGATCAGAGAATCCATCAGAGACACTACCGATCATCTTTTTGTAGTATTGGCCTTGCAAGGTGCCCATGAAAATGTCAATCAATTCACGGTCAACAAGAGGTGGATGCACCCTTGCGGCTAGCTCTCTCCATCGTTGCGTGTACTCCTTGAAGGATTCGCTGTCCTTCTGAGTCATACTCTGAAGCTGAGTATGATTCGGAGCAAGATCTATGTTGTATTTGTACTGTTTGACAAATGCATCAGCTAGCTCGGCCCAAGTGCGCACACTGTTACGTTACAGCTGCATATACCATTCGAGTGATGCTCCAGACAAACTGTCTTGGAAGCAATGAATCATGAGCTTTTCATCTCTGGCATAGGCAGCCATCTTGCGACAATACATCTTTAGATGAATATTCGGGCAACTGAGACCTTTGTACTTCGAAAATTCGGGCACCTTGAACTTGGGAGGAATGACAACATCAGGCACCAAGCACAATTCTAAAGCACTGAAAGAATTTGAACTGTGTCCCTCCATGGCTCGGAGTTTCTCGGCTAGATCTTGGCACATCTTCATGGCTTCTGAATCCTGAGCGGCAACAGGACTGGAAATGGGGATAGCAGCATGATAGTTCTGAACATCGTCATAATGATCCATCAGAGTATCTTTAGTATGGGGAGCTGGGATCTGCACGACAGTAGGCTGAGCCTGCGGGATAGCTCCAACAGTAACTCCAGGCGTTGGGATTGGCTGAGAAGTGTTTCCATCAGCTGCGTTATTGAAGTTCAACGGCATCCCATGAGGATTTGGAATTGGAACCAAAGGGATGGCAGTAGACCCTTGTCCTTGACCATTGTTGTTGACGACAGCAGCGGCTTCACGCTGTTCTTCCTCTCTTCTGGCTGTGAGGATGGCTTCCAGGATCTGGTCAATCTTTCCTTTGATGGAGTCTAACTCTTCTTTGAAGGCAACTTGCTCTTGCTGAATCTGCTCCATCATTCGTCTTGTATTGGCTCTAGTTGCGTACTGGTGTTAAGGAATCAGCTTGATTTACTGGAGAGGAAGGAAGGAGACATAAGATTCTGCTGAAGGATTGAAAATGCAAAATGCACAACATATGAGATGCAATGCGAATGATATGCGAGATGTAATGCAAGATACAAGATCCAGGATCACAGTATCACATTTCAAACAACTCCTGAAGCTGGTAACTAAAACGGATAAGTAACCACAGTTTCTGACCAAAGAAACCTGACAGGTAAGCCCTATACGGGAAGGTCTAGATATTCTACCCATAAACCCACTTACGGGATGGTTTCTATGTTTGGTTCCCAGAATCACGGACACTAATCATATCAGCGTCACGTAACAGGCTAGCTGTATTACGATGATAATAACGATACGATCTCTCCTGAGCGGAGTCCTCATGCTAGGCCCACAAGGAGCAAGTCCTTGGAGACTAACACTACACGACCACCATTATTGGAACTGGTGCTAAAAAGGTTCCAAGAATCATGGACCCTTCATGAATCAAATTGTGCAACAGGCTAGCTGTGTTACAACAAGATCTACGAATAGGTCTCCTCTGGAGAAGCTTTCATGCTAGGCCCACAAGGAGCGAGTCCTCGGAGACTAACACTACTCGACTACCAATTCTAAACTATGTGTTCTCTCTGCTTTTACTAAAGCTCGGGTGTAGAGCTTTACTCATGATGTCATCCCAAGAACCAACGGGCAACTAAGATAACAAGCACAAATAAAAAACCACAAGAGAACAAATACATAAACGAAAAGAAAACAAATAAAAAACAAACACTCCTCACAAACCAAAAGATAGGCTCGACTCTCTCTTTGCATGGAGCAAAATATCCCTAGCGGAGTCGCCAGCTGTCGCACCTCGAAAAAATCACGGAGACATTTCAGAGAAACGACCCTCGCGCAAAAGGCGCGGAAATGCGGTTCGACAGAGTCGCCACTGAACTTTATTTTTCCTGAATAAACGGGAGAGGAAAATATCGAGAAAACCTCTTAAAACGAAAAGGATATGAACAGGGGTGTCGCAACCATGTTCCGGGTTCGGGAGTCGGTTACGCGAGGGGACGGTATTAGCACCCCTCACGTCCGTTGTACTCAACGGGAACCTCTTAGGGTATTGTGGTGAGTGTTGTCTAGGTTTGGTTGTTTTTCTTCTCGATGCTAAAGGTAGAATTGGTAGGGTAAAAGGTTTAAGACGCTAAGGGGAGATGGGTGGTTAGAGGATAGGGTGCTCGCCAAGGATTGGGGCCCTTGTGCCTACGTATGCTCATTCGGACGAGAATGAGAAATCAGAGCATCGTAGTTCGACCACAGGAAAGGTTGGGAAAAGTGTGGACAAAATAATGGAGAAAGATGGAAGTGAGCTCGCCAAGATCATCGCAATCTTGTGCCTACGTATCTTATATTCAAGAATGAATAAAGAATCAGAGCGTCCGTAGTTCGTGGTAACAACCACGAAAAGAAGACGGGGAAATGGGAGAAAGAGGGGAGGTAGCTCGCTAAGATCATCGCAATCTTGTGCCTACGTATCTTACATTCAGACGAGAATGAAGAATCAGAGTAGTCGTAGTTCGTGGTAACGACCACGAAAAGATGAGGTTTGAAAAGGGTTGAAGTTTGAGTTTGAGACGAAAGAGTGACCGACAAGCAACCCAAGAGCGTGCCTCAAGAGCTTGTCATTCAAGAATTCAAGGAATGCGAGATCCCAAGAACTCAATTCTTTCGGAAATTGGATTGAAAAGAGTTGGATGTTTCAAAATCGAAAGAATGAACTAATAACAACTCAAGAGCGTGTCTCGAGAGTTACTCGTTCGAACATTCAAATAATGCTAGATTCTAAGAATATCCCTCTTTCGCAAGTTAAAAAAACGTATTCGTAAAGAGATTGGATCGAAAACGGAATGTGAGGCAAAAAGGAAGTTGTTTTGAAATGGCTCGACGACGTGTCGAGGATTTTGATTGAAGATGGAACCGGCTTGACGATGTGTCAAGGGTTAAGATTGCGAGAAACGATATTAGTCCCTAAGGGTGCCCCTAATATCGAAATCACGATGAGTTGTAAAGTGTGTACGAAATGTGGGTTGCGAATGCGTACGAGCATTCAACTTAGGAGAACGTTGGAAAATGATTGAGTTTGAAAAAGTCGAAAGGTTGAGTGAATAACAACTCAAAGGGCGTGCCTCGAGAACTATTCACTAGAAAATTCAAGGAATGCTAGATTCCAAGAATCTTCTTCTTTCGGAGTTTTAATCGAAAAATGTTTTGAAAAAGTCGAAAGATTGAATGAATAATAACTCAAGAGCGTGCCTCGAGAACTATTCACTCGAAGATCCAAGGAATGCTAGATTCCAAGAACCTCCTTCTTTGACCGATAATAATGGAAATGAAGCGGAAATGAAATAGTCTCGACTAAATTATCATCTATCAATGATTTGACTGATAATAATTATTAAAGTCATCATTGACTAAAGAATAAGAAAAAAGTGGATAAAAATGGATAAAAAAACGAAAATGAAAGTTAAAAAAAAAATAATTTTAACACAAATTTTAATAAGAACTAGAAATTTTTTTTTAGAAAGAAACTTTAAAATCCAGCAAATGGAGGGTAAGCTGGATTAGAGATGGCCAAACCCAAGTATCATTTGGGCCTAAACCCATCAACCATAGGAAATACACACAAAAATAAATAAAATCAAAGTGGTGTTGTGGGTTTATAAGAAATCAAAAATGAAAGAGGGGTTTCATGTAAACATAAAACGGTGAGTTTATAACAGGAATCAAAAGAACACAACACGATAAAAGAGTCAACGCAACCCAATCGACATTGTTCATGCTCAACCTCTAGTTCCAAAATATCCTTGTCTGCGCATGCATCTCGCCCTCAATTTCTCAATATGGTTTCATCTATCTTCTTTTTCTACATTTATTCTCTTTGTTTCTGATTCGTGGGGTTTTGATTGGGTGAACCTTTTTTACTTCATCTCGTCACTCTGGGTTTTGTTGAGTTTTAGAGAAGAGGAGTGACTTGAAGGTGGAGTGTGGTTTAGAAGGAGAACACGTTAAAGGTTGGATGGTGTCTGATTGAGGTTGTTGAGGTTTGAGAAGAAGTGAATCAGTTGCTGGTTAAGTTGAAGAAAACTATGAAGGGGTTTCTATTTAGAGGTTGGAGGTTGAAAGAGGGGGTTATTGAAGAAGGGTTATGGAGATTTGGGGATTCTATTGAAGGTTATTGTTGTTTGGTTTTCAAAGGAGAAGAAGAGGGTAGCGGTCGGTTCTTTTGAAGAAGATTTGTGGGTATCGTATGGTTAAGAGGTTTGAAGAAACTTGGAATTTGAGGGAGGTGTGAAGAACGAGCTTGAAGAAGAAGACGTTGGGGTTTTGCTTGTTCAAAAAAATGAGGAAGGAGGAGCAGATTGGGGAAGTCTGGTTATTGAAGGGAGTTTATGAGTTTTTGTGAATAAATTTCGAAGGTTGGGTTTGGTTTGTATAAAAGGGTTTGAATCCATGGGTTGGGATTGAAGAAGATGTTGTAGTTGGTGATGGTTTGAAGTGAAGACTTGGTGAAGGATTTGGAGGTTGAAGATTAGAAATTTTGGTGATGAGAAAGAACATCTTCCGAAACGAAAAACCCCATGGTTTATCAGTTAGGAGTCCTTTTATATTGTGTGTGATTTATGCAAATCAGTCATGTTGTTTTGGATCCAAAAAATGAAGGGGTGAGGTGTGATGGTTTTGGCAGGGTATCCTCGGTGATTTTCGTGTGAGTTAGCTCCCTTCCTTTGTTTTCACTGTGACCTTGTCTTATTCCCAACAGCGAGAAGAACATGTACAAATTCCAGCTGTGGGGATGTACTAGCGTAGTACATAAATCAACAAGGTAATGCGTTTAGCCATGTATTTTCTGTTGCCGCAACTTGCAGGGCGTGATTTTTTTTTTGCGTATTGAAAATGAGGGAGGTATTGGGGGTTCTGCACTGTCATACTCATAATTTGCTTTTTTCATTTTTGTGCAGGTACAGTCGGTTATGAAGGTAGGTCGGAGGAAATGGTTTGCTTTTTCTGTACTGTCGTTTGCAGGTTCGTCCAAGAAATTACTACGTACGGTTTCAAGGATGTGGCATTAACAGACCTTTGCAGCACATACCAAACGAATTATTCTATCATTTTTGGTCATAATTTACTAAGGATAAGTCTCTTTTTTTTTAAAACGGCAAGCTACTGTAAGTAGGTGAATTGGTCATGTGGAGGCGTGTTGTTTGATGCGTGAATTGATTGCTGAGAGAAATCTGTGGTATTGTAGGTGGTACGACGCAAGGTCATATTGCTACGCAGGTGCCATTTGTGGTTGTGCTTTGCAGGATGGCTTATGGGGTGGGGTCCTCGTAGCTTCCTTTTCATTTTGCAGCAAGTGGTCTTGTTGAGAAAATCCCCCTGTTTCAAAAAATATTGTAAATGGACCCTAGTTCTTTTCCATCCTTTTTTGACTTGTAGCAATGGGTTAGAACATAAATGGGTTTTGCAACTTGTATCAATATTTTCTGTTTTATGTAAATGTAACTTTTGTTGTAATGAGAATATAATTATATTCCAATTTCTCAACAATAGCTTTTGAATAGCCTTTTCTTATTTGCTGAATTCTCTTTGCAGCTAAAATATGAACATGAATGGGCTTGCTGCAATGTATGACTTTTATGGATTGTAACATATATTGAGCTTTTTAATGACAATTGAATTAGACTTGGACATACTATTCGTACTCATCTTTTCAATTTACACCACGCTTGATCAATCCATAAAATGAGAACAACTCTTAAATAAAAAGCCTCCACACATATCATGCTCATAAACAAATCCAACCTCTTAAATTCTAACACATTTTAAAGTTGACGAATCAAAGCCTTTCTTGCCACTCAAAAACTATGGACCATGACTTGAAAATTACCTGACCACAAACATTTCTTACTAACCACCATGTCCATGCCTTAGAATTAAGGATCATGTCTTAAAAGAATCTTCGAATCTATGGCCAGTTTTAGCACCAGTTTGAGCTTAATCAGCATAGTTTCTGCCAATCCTACTTTGAATGAACTGAGAAATTCATTTTGAAACATGTATCCCCAATTGATCCCCAAACACGCATCATTTGGACCAACACTTTCTCCAGGATTGTGTTTGAAACGAACCTTTGTCTAACTGAAAAAAATAAACCATAACCATTGAAACTCAATCCACTACACACACGACTTTATATCATTTCCTGCCAGACTTATTTCAATTCAATTTAAATTTGTGATACCCGAGCAACAACCACTCATTTTGGATTCTCCTTAATACTAACTGGTGGATGGATGTACAAAATGAAATGTAAAAGTAGGTAGGACAAATTTAGGTTATGACAGTTCGCATAGTAAAAAACAGGTTTCCATTGCTTTGTCAACAACCGAAGCGGAGTACATTGCGGCCGGTAGTTGTTGCCCTCAAGTCTTATGGCTTAAACCACAATTGCTCTACTTCAACCTAAAACTTGATCGTGTTCCAATTTTTTGTGATAAAACTAATTCTATTTACCTAACCAAGAATCTCGTACTACATTCAAGCACTAAGCATATCAAAATACGCCATCACTTCCTTAGGGTCATATGGAGAAGGGCGACGTGTTATTTGAGCATGTTGATACTAAAAATAAACTTGCAGATATCTTTACAAAACCAATCGCTACAGAGCCTTTCTTTCACATCCGTAGGGAACTCAGTGTTCTCGATATCTCGGATCGTGTTTAGGAAATAACTTTCACATGCTTTATATCTATCTCTATATGTGTTTTGTTCATCTTTTATCTAAAAAATGAAGAAGTTTAGAGCCATATGTGAGGGCATTAGCTAACCATTGGAGTTGAGGTACTATCTTTCCTTATTTAGAAACTCTCGCACTTACCTCGTTCATATAAAGTAATGTATCAAATTATGTGTTATTGTTGATGTTTATTCCATGATTATGCTTATTTCATCCCCTTGTATGCTTGAAATATGGATAGGCTGTTTATTTATGTGTCTTTGAATGCTTGTTGAACAAAAATTGATAATTTTTGCTATTTCATCCCCTCCGGTCGACTCACATTATATCCATTTCTATTTGTCAAATTTTGCATGCTTTGCGTCGACGCATGACCTGCTATGGTCGATGCAAAGTTCTGTTTTATGCACAACCTGAAATTCGGGTAAGCTCAGGTCGACCCTCCTTTCTACATAGGACGACCGCTCGCGCGTTTTTAGTTAAAATATGTTATGTAAAACTGTCTTTGTGGTTATTATGTTGGTTAATTGTTTTTAACTTGCATACATAATGAGTTTTGCTCATTCTTAAAAGAAGAACAAGAAAAGTGAAAATAGATACTAATTGTTCTCATCATCTTCATCCTCTTCCTTGCATTTTCTCAACAACCACACATAATCATTTTTGTTGTGCATTCTGCTTGCTAGAGGTGATAACGTCCAAACATAGGGTTGGTGTAATCGGGTTTGGATTGAGAAATCAGTAGGTTATTCTTGAATAAAACCGTTAGAGTTTTATCCTCCAAGAATCTTGGATTTGGGGGGGGGGGTTTGCACGAATCGGTCCATCACAGATTCAGCCGAGCGAAGGTAATCGAAGAACGGGTTGTTTTGTCTGTTTAGTAGCGGTAACCAGAGGATTGTGAGAGGAAGATTCAGGTTCAAAGTGTTGGTGATTGAAATCATCCGGGTAAGATTTGAAGACCGTGGGGTTGTTCAAAGGGTGTGCCATAATCAGAGGTTTATTTATCGCATTCGAAGGACTTGATTCATCTTGAATCAAGGGAAGAGAAGGAATAGGCTCTGCATCAACAATTGTGTTTGATCGTTTGATTTCTATTGCTTCACTTGTAAACATTTACCAATAGGTTATATCTATATAAAGGTCTCAATTCAATTTTTAGAATTAAGGGAAGACGTACCCCGAACGAGGACGACAGGGGAACTGCCTCAACAAATTGGTGTTCTCTCTTTACTTTTCAATTGCTTAATTTTTGAGTTTGTGTGCAAACAATTGAGTTAATCAAAATTATGATGTGAGTAGTGATGAACCATTTTTGAAGCCTATTACAATCCTTGATTGTAATTGAACACTTAAGCACTTCACTCTCATATTGGAATTCACTTGTGGTGCCTTGCACACCAAGTGTTTGACTAATTGTGTGAACAACAAACATTTGTGCTGTCTTTTTAATTTGATTATCTTTTTCAAGCATTGGAAATAGTCAAACCTTATAGTGAATAAATTTAGGTTGATGTGTGTTCAAATTAGTGATTCTTAAATCTCGTTTTTATCGGATTCCATAGGCTTTACGCATATCTGATTTTTCGGTAAAGGTTTGTTTTAGACGAATATAGTTCCTCTGCCGCTTCCGCCTAAAAAATTTTTAAAACTAAATATTGGTAGCGCCGAATCTGTTTTTAACAAGTGATATATTCAATCCCCTTCTAGATCTGCACCATCGTCTAAAAGAAGTTCTATTTGAGGAAGTTGAACCATGCATGCCCCCTTGGTATTTTTAACTTTATAAAGGGCTTTCGCCAGATTTGGTTTTAGTAGCTTAACTATCATATCCACTACTTCAACTTGGATAATAACTGTGTGGTCAAGGAGATATCCTTAAATGGGAAAATGCATACAAATTGACAAGTCTTCAAGTGTCAATGTACTTGTCTCGTTGTGCCATATCACATAAAAGACTGTTAGGAGGTCAAGACCAACTATGTTGGAACTTGGGGGGGGGGGGGGGGGTCAATTAGTTAATTGTCATGAATGATATTAACGAACCATTCTTCATCTCGAGTATGCCAAGTTATGTTATTATTTCCGTAATTTATACATTTGATTAATCCGTGATGGAACCACAAAAAATACAATAACAACTAAGCTTTATCTCACTAAGCGTGGTCAACTATTGTTGGCTGAGAATTTCGACGCCATGTTCTCATTTTTGAAACAAAGTGAAAATTGAAGTTTCTTAAGTATGGATGACTTCGAGAGGAGATGATATGAAGTTTTGTCGAAGTGGTTCTTATAAAGAGATGTGCTTGAGCAAATACTTAGAAATATTTTCTAAGTATAGAAAGTCACTTCGACGAAGGGATGTTTTGAAGCCTTCCTTCAACAAAAGTTTGAATTTCAAAATACAGATAAATAATTGTCTTTTGTCCTTATTCCTTTCTCAGGAGAGACGCGTGTAAAACTATGGCAAAACGAAGGCATGCAGGACAAAATGTGTCAACTTTTGGAGAAATGCTCGTTGGAGACAGTTATTTCGACATATTATAATAGGGGTGTTACTATTAGGATTTCAATGTGTTCAATTGCTGTACTATACTAAAAAATTTACTCAAAGTATCCAAGTCAAAGTAAGAAAAGAGTTACTATTGAGAAATGTACGTTGGAAACACCATATTTTATTCAACAAAAATTTACTTCCATTTATCAATTGTTACTTACTGCACTTTTTTACTTTGAAGTTCTTTTCTTCATTGCATTTATTTATCAAACTTTTACAAAGTTTAATCTTTTCAACAACAACTAAAGAAATCTTTTTACACAAATGAATACTGTCGAAGTCTTCTATAATTTTCCAGAAATACATTAACACAATAGTTATGTCCTTAGGATTAACTGGTCGATCTTGCAAGTAAAATAAATTTTTAGAAGACCAACGGTTGTTTACCAATTTTCACGGTAAACAAATTGGCACGCCCAGTGGGACAGTGCTATTGTGTTTTAAAATATTTCTTTTACTTTTTCTAGAACTTTTTTACATTTAAGTAATTCATTTTTACGATCTCTCTACACTTTGTTACATGAGAGTTAGGAGTGGTAGAATAGCCACAAACAACGAAGAAAGAACTAGAAGGAGATACGTAAGAAGAATGGTGAATCAAAATCCACCCAGTAACCAAAATCCACCAAATGATGGAGAACCACCACCTTCTTCTTCGACAGGTGCAATACGGTTTTAGCATCAGTGTCTAAAGCCATACCAACCATGGCAAGTTCAACGCCTGTGCAGCCTATTGCTCAAAGTGGTCTCATTCCATCCTATGGGGGAACACAAACTTTACCAATGACCCCCTTTCCAGTGGGGAATAGTTTGTTCAGGCCTTATGTTCCTGGATTTTCAATGCCTCCAATAGGACGTGATCAACCTTATGGTATGCCAACATCAGTGATGGTAAGTTTGCACAATGCCTCATCAACATTTACAGACCCAGTGGTGAATGTAACTTCGTCATTACAAGGATCTGGTTCAAGTATAAAAAATATGAGTCGAATTAGCCAACCCTTAGGGACTGGATTTCCTACCCATATGCCAAACATCACCAAAAAATCTGCAGCAGTGATAAGGCAACAAATGGACAAAAGTAATCATGAGATGGTCCAGATGCTTTCCCAACAAATGGGTGTTATATTCAATCCCTTAATCCAAAATACTACCCAGACCAACCAACAGTTGACAGCACAAATGACCGCATTGCTGATTTCTTTGGTGTTCCACAACCCCGTCGACAACCTCAGAGGGAATGAATGGTATAAAATACTGGGGTGGTCTTAAAATAAGACCCTACAATTAACCAAGTTCAACCAAATGTACCCCAAGCAAACATTTTAAATCAGGGGGCATTAGTCGAACCACCTAGGGTCGAACCTCCTAGAATTAAACAGCCAATCTAGAGGGAACTAAGGGTAGTAATGGTAAATAGAAACCAAAATGATGATGAAGTAATAAATCAGGTTCAATGCGAAGATGTGGCGACAGATAATAACCTAGCATCCATGGTCAAAAGGATTATGGCCAGGAATGGGGTAACTGTTGGCCTGCATAGGACAAATTATACATCACATTTATCTGAATATATCTTGTAGTCAGACTTACCCCTAGATGGAAAGTCCCCAAATTTACTAAGTTTTCTAGGGATACTAGTGAGTCCACAGTCGAACATGTGGCTAGATACTTGATAGAGGCTGGCGAAATTGCCAACAATGAAAACCTAAGAGTGAAATGTTTCCCAAGTTCACTCATCAAAAATGCCTTTACTTGGTTTACAACACTGTCAACAAATTCGATCCACAATTGGACTCAATTAGAGAGATTGTTCCATGAACAATTCTATATGGGACAATCGAAGATAAATCTAAAAGAATTGGCTAGCATTAAGAGGAAGTTCTCTGAGCCAATAGACGATTACCTGAATAGGTTTCGAATGCTTAAGGCAAGGTGCTTTACTCAAGTGCCTGAACATGAGTTGGTCAAAATGGCCGCTGGTGGCCACGACTACTCAATTAGGAAGAAATTGGATACCCAATACATGAGAGATATGACCCAGTTGGCTGAAACAGTTTGACAAGTCAAACAACTGAAGGCTGAGAAAGCTAGAGCAAACAAGAATAGAAAGGAGAGGGCAGCCTACGTCAAATTCAACGAAGATGAGAAAAAAAATAATGTCAATCCCTTTTTTGACGAGAGTAAAATTGACCTTGCTGAAATAAAGCAAGATCCACCTTACTCATGTAAAGTTTTAACACCGTCAAATGGAAAGAATCCAGTCGATTTAGAGAAGAATGATATGTTCCCTTAAAGGACCTACACCTTCGATGTTATCAAGTGTGACAAAATCTTTGATTTATTAGTTAAAGATGACTAAACGATAGTGCCTCCTAGTGCTAAAATGCCTCCTTTAGAACAGAGAAAAAAGAGAGGTTTTTATAAGTATCATAATTTTCTTGGCCATAAAACATCTCAATGTTTTCTTTTCAAGGATCTCGTTCAAAATGCCATCAAGAAGGGAAGACTCAAGTTTGCTGATAAGTCAAAGAACCAGATGAAGGTGGACTCTGACCCCCTCCCTGTTGCTGATGAACACCATTCAGAACCATCTATGGTAAACATGTTTGAAGTTGCTGATAACTTCTCCAGTGATGCTGTAATGGTCGGAGCTACTGATGGCTTCACTAGAAGAGTTGCTGAAGACTCTGTCAAGAAACCACTCAGGGTTTCGTCCGGGTTGCTGGGAACTTTAATCACAAAGTCACCGAAGACTTCGACGAGGAAGCTATTGAGGTCTTCACTAAGAAAGTCACTGATGACTTTAAAATTGAAACCACTGAGGGTTTCATGAACGAAGCTGTTGAAGGCTTCGACAACGGGACTGCTTAGGGTCCTAACCAAGTAATTTCAATGTATGATACTACTGATGGTTTCATGTAAATCAACAACAAAACTAAGGCTACTTAAGGCCTTAGGGTGAAACTTCGAGAATTGGATATCTCTGCAGGTACTAACTTTGAGGTTAACATGGTTGAGATGACCCAAGAGTCCGCGATGGAAGTGGATGAACACACTCTTAAATAAGAAGAATATGCCAAAGTAGCATATCCAAAACAAAAAGAAAATTAGGTTTAGTTTCTCCACAGATGCCAGCAAAAGAACTCCTAAGTGATGTTGTGTCCCAGATGCAGTGTTGTCTTTGATCGACAACATTTAAGGGGTTCGACGGGAAAGAGATAGAAATAACTGGAGGAACTCAAACAACCATGGCGCTTTCGATAGAAAGGGAGCACCAATGAGATATGATCAAAATGGACCAGGGGTACATGGGAATAGGCCATCGACATTCAAGCCCACTTCTGATGCCCCCAAGGGCAAGTTGGTAAGGCCAGTTGAGAAAAGAGAACATGGCCAGAAAAAGTGGCAGAATTTCGAAGTCGAAAGAGGATATTTGATAGCATACCAGAGGGAATTCCAAACTTCTAAGAAATCAGCTTGGTTCTCACAGAACTACAAAGGGAAAAATCTAATGATGAGGTCTCAGTGGAGACGTCAACAAAGGAAGCGCAAGGCTGAGAGGGAAGCTGCAGAAAAAGAGAAAGCTGAGTCTAGCAGTAACGTGCCAGTAAAAAAGGACAACAACAAAGACAGAAAACTTGTCGAGAAGAGAACGGTCGAAAGAAATTTGTTCGCAGACCAACAGGAAAATGTAAAGGAGAAGTCTGACCAGATGCCTGTGGATGATGATATAATGACGAACAATTTTGATTTAGGATTAGAACAGTCACTAGACATTATCTGCAATGTCATATCTATGCTACCCAAAGAGTATGATAGGGCAACGAAGTTGGAAGACCCAGAAGATGAGGTCGAACTAGAAGTGGCTAATCAAAGGCCAGTATGTTATTATATTTTGAATAATGGTTGCGTTGAAGAGCAGAATGTGCTCTTCGAAAGTCCAGACGAAGCCATGAAAATAATAACTGAAGCCTCTATTCATTGGAGGAAAAATACAAAATGCTGGTATCAACAAGATACTAGTAGACAAAGGAGCGACAATAAATCTGATGCCACATTATATGTTAAAAAAGATTAGAAAAAGTGACTCCGAAATAAAGCCTTATAACATAGTCCTTTCAAATTACAAAGGGAAGGTGGGCACAACCATGCGAGTTATTTAAGTAGATTTGATCATTGGCACAATTACCAGGCAACGATGTTCATGGTGATTACATCTAAGACGAATTACAATCTGCTCATTGGAAGGGAGTGGGTACATGGAGCCAGTGCAGTCTCATCGTCACTTCACAAAAGAATATCCATATAGTGAAGTGATGGAATTTTAAAAAATATTGAGGCGGACCAAAGCTATTATATGGCTGAGGTTAACCAAGTAAGTGGGCGAAACTTTGATAAACATTTATCCCACATAGCGCCTTGTAACCCTACAAGTTTTGACTTTACACATGCAGATAACACCTTCTGTTCCTTGTACCTACACCCCACCCACGACGTTCAGTGGGATATGGAGGTTGTAGGAGAAGAAGATTATGTCTTTGGAACAACTGGGATCCAATCAACTGTTTGGGCAATAAGTTTAGTGACAATGACTGAGTCATTGGCACTTAAAAATATTTCGGCTTATATAGCTGAAAACAAATTGAAAGTAGTCTTAGAGGCCAAAGTAAAATACATGGTTGTCGAAGCCAAAGTTGAAGAAAAGCACTTTGAAGGTCCTGGGAAGGACTTTGACCCGAAGCCACCCGACAAAGATCAAGTCGAAGTGCCAAGCCAAAAGCTAGATGCCATCTATGCTGGCGCAAGACCCTTTGGAAGAGATCGACCTGGGAGAGGGGACAACAAAAAGACCAACCTACATCAATGCTAATCTTGACCCATAACTCAGAGTCAAAGTAATTCAACTGCTGAAGGAGTTAAAAGACTGCTTCGCATGGGATTACAATGAAATGCCTGGTTTAAGTAGAAATCTGGTCGAACTGAAGTTGCCAATAAAGCCTGGGAAGAAGTCCATCAAGAAAACTCCAAGGCGCTTTGCACCTAGTGTTATCTCAAAGATCAAAGAGGAGGTCAAAAGACTTCTGAGATGTAAATTCATTCGTACGACCAGGTATGTCGAATGGATTGCCAACATTGTTCTAGTTATTAAGAAAAATGGAACTTTAATGGTTTGCATATGTTTTAGAAACTTAAATGCTACAACCCCAAGAGATGAGTATCCAATGCCGGTGGCAGAAATGATAATCGACTCTACTGTAGGCCATGAATATCTAAGTATGTTTGACGAATATTCTGGATATAATCAAATTTTCATTGCTGAGGAAGATGTGTCGAAAACAACATTTCGATGCCCTGGAGCATTAGGCACTTCGAATGGGTAGTAATGTCCTTTGGCCTAAAGAATGTTGGGGCAACTTATCAGAGAGCAATGAATTCTATTTTTTTATGACTTTATTGAAACATTTATGCAGATTTATATTGATGATATTGTGGTTAAGTCAGCTTTAGAAAAAAAATCATATATAACATCTTCGACAATCATTTGAAAGAATGAGGAAGCATGGTCAAGATGAATCCATTTTAGTGTGCTTTCTGTATGTAGGCGGGGTATTTTCTAGGCTTTGTGGTCCACAAAAAAGGAATAGAGATCAATCAGAATAAGACCAAGGTCATCATGGAGGCGAAAACGCCTTCGACAAAGAAGAAGTTGCAGTCATTATTAGGAAAGATCAACTTCCTAAGGAGATTCATTTCCAATCTAAGTGGCAAGACTAAAGCCTTCTCACCTCTACTTTGACTCAAGCAAGAAGGTTTTGAGTGGGGGAAAGCGCAACAAGATTAAAGAATACCTTGTTCACCCTCCAATTCTGGCGCCTTCTTGTAGAAATAGGAGTATGAGATTGTACGTATCTGTGTCTAACAAGACTTTAGGGAGCATCCTAGCTAAAAAGGATGAAAATAGTGTCGAAAGAGCCATTTATTACCTTAGTAGAGTCTTGAATGATGCAGAGACTCGATATAGTATAGTCAAAAAGTTGTGTCTTTGTCTATACTTCTCCTGTACAAAATTAAAGCATTATATAAAGCTAGTTGAAGTTTATGTTTCATCTCATGTCGATGTTATTAAACATATGTTTTCTAAACCTTTTTTGCACAGTCGAATTGGTAAATAGGCATTATCCTTAACAAAATATTCTTTAACTTATATGCCTTTAAAGGTTGTTAAAGGACAAGTAGTTATCAACTTTATAGTCGACCACTCTATAGTCGAAAACTCCCTAAACTACGTGGATCTTGAACCTTGGAAGTTATACTTCGACGGTTCTAGTCATAAGGATGGAACAAGAGTAGGAGTATTGGTTATTTCTCCTAACAAAATTCCAACAAAATTCAAGTATAAGGTCGAAGGCCTTTTTTCAAACAACGAAGCCAAATATGAATCTTTAATTGTTGGACTTGAAATCTTGTTGGAATTAGAGGCAACTCGAGTCGAAATAATGTGAGAATCAAGAGTTGGTAATAAAGCAAATTACAAAGGAATATAAACGTGTCAAGGAAAATCTTGTCATGTACTTTGTGATAGCCAATAGGTTGTTACGAAGATTTGAAATGGTAAGTACTCGACACATACCTCGACTTGAGAATCAAGAGGCCAATGACTTGGCCCAGATTGCTTTAGGGTATAAAATTTCAAAGGAAAAATTACAAGATGCAATCGAAGTCAGAGGAAGAGTTGTATCAACTAAACTATCCCCAACAGACTTGGAGACAATGAAGCTAGGATACACTGATGAAGAAAGCTTTGAAATATTGACTATATATAGCTTGACAGGCGAAGATTGGAGAAAGCTAATAGTAGACTACTTGCAAAATCGAATAGCTTATGTCGAACAAAAGGTCAAATATCTTGCCTTAAGGTATGTTCTAATGGGAATGAACTATTCAAAAAGACGTCTGAAGGTGTCTTATTCAAATGCCTTAGCGAATCTGAGGAATATTTGGCTCTTTCTAATGTCCATAGTGAGGCATATGGATCACATCAAGTAGGCCGTAAGATGAAGTGGTTATTATTTCGACAAGGAATGTTTTGGCCTACAATGCTTAAAGATTGTATTAAATTCGCCAAAGGATGTCAAGAATGCCAAATAGATGCAGGCATTCAACATGTTCCTGCGAGCGAACTACATTCCATAGTGAAGCCTTGGCCCTTCAGAGATTGGGCTTTGGATTTAGTTGGTGAGGTTTGACCAACATCATCTAAGAGTCAAAATAAATTTTAGTGGGAATAAATTATTTCACTAAATGGATTGAGGCTATACCACTAGTAAATATGGATCAGGATGTAGTGATCAAATTTATCCAACAACATATTATTTACAGGTTTGGAATCCCAGAAACTATTACAACAAAATAGGGATCAATTTTTACTAGTTGAAAGATGCAAGAGTTTGCCAAAGAAATGGGGTTCAAACTTTTAACATCCACACCTTATTATGCTCAGGCTAATCGCCAAGTCGAATCATCAAATAAAGTGGTGATTGGGTTAATTAAGAAGCATGTGGGGAAGAAACCAAGAAATTGGCATAAGACTTCTGACCAAGTTTTGCGGGTTTGTCGAACCTTCCCTAAGAATGCTAAACATACTACACCTTTTCGACTAACTTATGGTCATGATGTTGTGTTACCAGTCAAAATCTATTTACAGTCAACCAAAATTCAGAGACAACATGAGATCCAATCTGATTCCTATTGGAATATGATGTTGGACGAATCAGTTGACTTGGATGAAGAAAGATTAAATGCCTTAGATTTATTAAAGAGGCAAAAGAAGAGAGTGGAAAAGTCATATAATAAAAAGGTGAAAGTTAAGTTATTTTCGACTGGAGATTTAGTTTGGAAAGTGGTTTTACCCATGGATCAGAAAGATAGAACTTCGGGTAAGTGGTCCCCTAAGTGGGAAGGTCCTTTTCAAATAATCAAAGTCTTTTCCAATGGTTCATATAAGATCGAAGAGTTAAATGAAGATAGAAGAATCTTGAAGGTAAATGGTAAATATTTAAAGAAATATAAGCCTATGCTTCAAGAAATAAAGATAAATAAGGAATAATTCATGCAAAGGATAGTCGAAGCCAAAATGGGAATTAAAGTGAAAATTTCCAAAATGGATAAGTCATTACAATCAATGCCACAAAGGGCTTAAAGTTACAATCAAGAAAAAACAAGTTCATCAACAATCAAGCTAAAATGGGAGAGAGCTCTTCGTCCTCTCATATTTGGATTTTTGAAGCACGAACCACCACTCACAGATAATCTTGTTGGTCGAAAGATCTTCAATTTCTTTCCAAGTTGTTGAGCTCTGTCGACGTGATACATTCCAACCATAAGTTCTTTGTCCAATTCTTCATGGTCAAACTTTAGAAGTTCTTATTTGCATTGCTTGGCCTGAGAAATTTTGGTCTGTGAATCCTTGATTTGTTGCTCCTATTCTTTGACATTCTTGTCACAACTTTCAATCTCTTTTTTTTTTAGATACCTTTTCTAGATCTGCAACCTTTGTGGTGGATTCAGTGGTTGCATCCCATTCAGCCAGTTGGGTCTCTGATTTATTTTGAATTTTATTCGAAAATTCTTTGAGACAATTGAGATTAGCAACAACAAGATCAATCAGCGAACCCAATTCCATTATGGAATCAATAACCTCTAGAGGAATGTCTAAGACATTGACTTGCTTCAAGAGTTTTTTGATCCCAAAACTAGCTGACGTGTCTTTTTCTAAGAGTTGGAACAAATCAACCTTAAAAACCTTCTCCTTAATTTAGGGAAGCAAGTCATCCTCAGGTTTAATGGTAGACTGATTGCTTAAGGCAGTCGAATTGCTAGTGCTCTTGTCAGTAAAAATGATTCTAGAGCTTATCATGGCCTTTAGATATTTAAGTGGCCTCTGCACCTTCAGGAATTCTAGCTCCTCATGAGAGAGGTTGGTAGAGTTTGTTCTAGTCAAAGCAAATAGGATTTGGGCAAGTTTTTCATTGATCCTCTTGCTCTTCTTGCTCTTCTTCATTTACATTTTTGTCTTTCTCTTCTTCTTCATCTTCATCATCCACAACAACTTTAATTTCAAAATCAAACATGGAGTGATCCTCTTCCTCTTCACTTTTTTCGTCACCACCACCTTGTGGATTGATTGGGGAGTCATCTCCAGACTTGTCATCGACAATTTATTCTACAAATGTCATTTTCTTGTCTCCTACGACATCAACTAAGGCTTCCTCCCATGTTGGGCTTTTTTCATGATCAGGTTCGTTGGTTTGCGAAAGCTCAGTGGTGACCTTGGACGGTGATTTCTTTTGATGATCACCGGCCAGTTAAATTACTTCTTCTATAGGTTCTTTGGTGGAATCCTTGGGAGAAGTTTTGTGTTGGGTGGAAGGACTTGTTGGATGGTAGGTAGGATCACTGTTAGTGGTGGGAATGATTTTTTTAACAAGGGGATTCCCCTTATCATCTTTGGCACCCTAAGAAGAAGAAGAAATCAAAAAAAATATTAGAAGCATGTTAGTCGAAGATAATCATAAAATTTACAGACAAAGAAGAAATCTATGTACCTTAAGATCTTCAGTCCCGGGGCTAGAGTTGTCACTCTCCTCTTGATTTGGATTCTTCTTGTTAGTTGGTTTTTTACTACTGGGGGTGACATCAGTATCTACCACCTTTGGAGTGGAAGGTTTTTTCACAGGTGCTTTAATTGTTTTTGGCTAAGGTCGAAACTCGACATCAGTATATTTTGTTTTCTTTTTCTTTTTCTTGGATTTTTTAGACTGATATGTGTCGCTACTGCGAAAATCGGCGCCGGCTGACAGAAGAGTCGCCACCGTGCGTTATTTATCCCAACGGAGGGAAAGGAAACGCTCGAAGTAAACCTCGCAAAAAAGGGAAAAGGTATGGTCGTCGCAACCAAAACCTGGGTTCGGGAGTCGGTTACGCAAGGGGAAGGTATTAGCACCCCTCACGTCCGTCGTACTCGACGGGATCCACGCTTGCTTGGGTTGTCTAAAGGATGCAAAAACAATCTATCTACGGCTGCTAAATCTAAACGGAAGGGAATTGACTCGATAAAGCATCGCACTCTATGCCTACGTATTCTCAAGAGAGAAAGTCAGAGTCAACGTAGTTCGGGACTACGGGGAAATTGGCTCGCC
Organism: Lathyrus sativus; assembly: GCA_963859935.3. Taxonomy (NCBI): domain Eukaryota; kingdom Viridiplantae; phylum Streptophyta; class Magnoliopsida; order Fabales; family Fabaceae; genus Lathyrus; species Lathyrus sativus. The sequence goes on from OZ012741.1 coordinate 369,144,113, forward strand.
AAGACTTCGCGTCTTGTGCCTACGTACTTCCACACTGCATGGAAGATCAGAGCTTGCGTAGTTCAGGCTAACTATGGCTAAACAGGGGGTTCTCACACAGGAGTGAGAAATTAAGCTGGTTTTGCAGGTACAGGAACCTATAGGAAAAACTATGGTCTGGTCTCAAATGCATCCAGGCAAGAGAAAAGGGTAACAATCAGTCGTCAGCGGGAAAGTCTCGGTCGCACAGCAGCGAGAGAACAAAAGGTTAATTGTTAGTGTGCTCGCTAGGATATCGCATCCTATGCCTACATATCCTCGTCTGGTACGAGGAATCAGAGCAGTTGTAGTTCGGCTACTTTCGGGACCACAGCTCAAATCTCGTTTTATTAACATTCTGAAAAATGGGTTACAATGATTGAATACGGAAAATAAAAACTCCTAGGAAATACTATCCTGTCCATCTACCATGGAAAATCAAATGGAAAATAGTCCCCTAACAAGTGGACTTTTTAAAATTATCTCTAGAAGAGTCCCCTAACAAATGGACTTCTAAAACTACCTCTAAAAGGTAAATAAACTCTATGAAAAAAATGTACTCTAAAAAATATTAAATCTACACTAATATTTTTTACTATTTTTTCTCTATTTTTTCAACTATTTTCAACATTATTTTTCTCATTTCATTTTTCAATATTTTTCTATATTTCTTTTCTCTTTTTCTTCATATTTCTTTTTCTCAAAATATTTTTCATATTCTTTTTTGATATATTCTTTTTCACTATTTTCTTTTCTTTTTTTAATATTCTTTTTCAATATACTTTTTCAATATTTTTTCTCATTTCTATATATTTCTTTTTCTCTTTTCAATATATTTCTTTTTCTCTTTTCAATATTATTTTTTCATAAAGAAAGTCACTAAAATGAAAATGGAAAAGTACAATGGGAGGGGGGTACAACAGTTACAAGGGGGAATTACAAGCAGTAAAACACATTGGGCCCAGCCCAGAAAAAAATAACAAACAGAACAAAAACTGGGGAGGGGGGTGCAGTTGAAAATTGGAGGGTGGAATCAGCAATCCATCTCGTATTGGGCCCAACCCATTCATAGCAAAAAAAACGAGGGAGGTGCAGGAAAACAAAAAATGAATCTGGGCCTAAGCAAAGCCCAACGCCAAACCCAATTCATCTTCTTTCTGCCCCAAACCCTAATCCTCACTCCCCTAATCACTGTTCACAATCTGCGTCGTTCCCTTCTCCTTCTCCAACTCTCTCCTCTCAGATTCTCTTTCGTCTCTCAATCTTCCTCATTTTCGCTTCTTCCAACATCTTGAGAACCAACCACACGAACTTAAACACGAAGTTCAACCTCATCTTCCAATCCTTCTTTTCACGAATCCTCTTGTTTTCTGAAGTTTAACATCATCAATGCTCTAACAGCGTCTACGCAATCTGTACAAAACTAAACAAAGAACCTGATGCGATCTGGAGAATTTGTTGGCGCATTGGAAGCAACTTCGAAGATGTTGTTAGATCTTGAAGTTCGTGGATGATCAAAATACACTTGGATGGAAACCGAAAGTCCGTAACCTGGAGTCTTGATGAACTTTGGAGCGAAGAAAATTAGCCATCCTGATGATTTCTGAAGGCTTGGTGTTCTTGACGGAAAGATTGATGAACACGTGAATCTGGATGTATGCTAATATGATTTTCTAGAAAACGACGACTATGAACGGTTGAAGATCTGGGGAGTTTGGGTGATGAACCAGATGAAGGTTTTCTGGAACTTGGATGATGAACATTGGATCGGTGAAGACAATTTCTGGGAAAAATGATGCTCGATGGTGATTGTTAATGACGAATCATAAACGTGATGATGATAAATTGATGAAGATGGTGGATCGTTTTCTGGCAACACAATTTGAAGGCGTTCTTGAATTTCCGGTGATAGCTTGAAGTTTCCGGCGGTATCTCCGGCGGCTATTGATGATGACGATCGGTCAGAGAAGGAGATGATTGGAGAAGAAGATGAATATCTGGAGCTTCTGGGGATTTTGGCGTTTCCGGCGAGCTAGACGGTGGCCGGAGTAAGTTAGGGTTGCCAGAGAGATTCTGGTGCGGTGGTTGCATGGCCGCCGGCCATGCAACCGGTGAGGCTGGCGAGATGACAAATGTCTATGGGGAGTTTCTGCATGAGTGCCGCGTGGCGAGGTTAGTGGAGGCGGTGGTTGCATGTGTGCCACGTGGGAGTGGCGTGGCAGAGAGAGGGAGAGAGGGAAGTGTGAGGCGTGGCAGTGTGTGGGTGAATTTGAAATGAAGTGGTGGGGCCTCCTTGATGCAACACGTGTGGCTTCATATATATGCTGCTGGCATAATTTCTGGACCTGAAAATGGACAAAAAATGGCCAAAACTCTGGGCCTCCAAACACTACTGGGCCCAATACGAAAATGGCATCAAAAACCCAAAAATCTGAATAATAATGGATTAATGAAAATAACAAACTAATTAAAACTGAACCTAATTAACTAGCTAATACTAATGATTAAGACCTAACTAATCTAATTAAATCTCAATTAAACCTAAACTAATAAAAACTCTAATAAAAGGGAATTAACATCTAATCTATGCTAATCACTAGACTAATGACAATAATAAAAAACTCTAATAATCTCTATTATTTCTATTAAACTTCTATTTAATCTCTAACAAAATTTATACTACTTATTAAAAGCAAATCTATTATTAATAAAAGAAAAATCTATATTCTATGTTAAAAGAAAATACTTTCTATTAAAACAATCCTAATATTCTAAAAAGGAAAATGCTATTATTTATCCTATTTAAAATTCTAAAATTATATTTAAAATCCAATAAAATCCTACAAAGCCATAAAATGCAATTTATTCCAATTAAAAATGAGATCGATACCGAAGCGGAACCACCGATAAAACTCGGGCACCTGAATACCCTCAAAACAACAGCGCGAGTTGAAAACATCGGGAAGAGCACGAGTTCCCAAAAATACGATTCTACCCATCTAAACTGATTAAAAACACCTGAGACACGAGACGAGGGCTGTGATCCCGATAAAATCAAAACAACTGAAAATATGCACTGTATGCGATATGCGGATGCGAATGCTGTCATGCGTCGAAACATAGGACCAAATACGGGACCCGGTTGGTCAAATTTTAGGGTGCAACAGCTGCCCCTATTCAAGCGGCTTGGACCTGAATGGTTGAAGAGCGTTCAGCCTTCAAACATTCAAAGGTAGATGACGGTTGAATACCAATGAAACCCTGAAATTTTCCAACCGTGGGAATATACTGCAAAGCTGCTTGAGGAATAGCCTCCAATAAACTGAAGTCTGGTTGTCACGGCAACAACTGGTCAATTTTCTGATAAATTTTCTGCAGTTTTTCAACATCAATCACCTGTGCGACGCCACAAGTATTGGAATAATGCTTCGAAAAGCAAACGACTTGATTCCCATCTCTCTTATGGGATCAAATCCTGTCATCTCACAGTTCACAGCGAACTTGAGTACAATTCTCCTGGGGAACTTCTGAATCGACTGCTCGGCACCCATTCTGTCAACAGGACGCAACTTCAGAAACCTGATACATGTCAATCTTTTTTTCGGTGCCGACGCAACAACCAAATGAAGAATCACTCCGCTGGGGGAGAAGATGAAGAATCACTCCGCTGGGGGAGAAGAGAAGCTGAACCGAACAACTCTGCAAGGGAACAAATTCGAAATCCAATAGGTAACCAACCTGGTCCATGTTTCGACATGCGTATGTCTGAGAATGATGCGATGTCCTATATGACATGGAAATGCTATGTGTTATGTTTGAAAATGCGAGGCCCAGACGACATGGAAATACTATATGTTTGTATAAATGCTATGACGCTATATGCAAATGCTAATGCAGGCTCGAGCTGCCAGAGAACACCAGGTCTGAACACCGCTTGGCAAAATAAATGCCGAAGGTAGACGTCAACTCCACTGAAGGTAACCTGTTATCACAGAATCATCTCAGCAAAATGAATGCTGGAAAAGGGAATCAAATCCGCTGGGGACAACCGTCCTGCTGGAGAAATGGAAAGGCAACCCTGCTTGGGGAGAAAGAAAACAACTTTGCTCAGGGATGCTCTCTTCAAACCATTGACAACTGATTGTGCTCTGCGGGGATTGACCCAAACTGGGGTTGATTGCGCTCAGCACGCTGCTGGATATGCCCCTACTATCAAGGATATCAATCTTAATCTGCCGAGGATACTCCTGATCCTACTCTGATGCGGGATAACATTCCATCTCAACTCTTCCGGGGATAATACGCGACTTTCATCTGCTGAAGAGTAGCAATTCTGATTTAACAACATCCACAAGGAATTCAAACATTAATCGGAGCACTGGTATCCGTCGAGCTTCGTATCGGGGAACATGACAACATGCGAGTCATTGGGAATTACTGTGTCAGATACCTTTAGGTTTTTGTTTTTCTGGTTTAGGATAAACATGGACTATGTACACAGTGGAAGATATGGAAAATACTAGACGAGAACTAGCATTCAAAGGTAGACTACCAGACGAGAACTGATAGAAAAATAGGTTATCGGACGAGAACTGATTTGGTAATGACATGTACCAGACGAGAACTGATACGACACCTGAAGAAACAATGACCAGACGAGAACTGGTTACTATAAACTACACCAGACGGGAACTGATGCTTACAATAAACTGCACCAGACGGGAACTGATGCTTACGAAATGGTGGGCCAGACGAGAACTGGTTACCGGTTTGCCAGGCGAGAACTGGACTTTGGAAACGACTGGTTACTGACACGTAACAGGTTTAACTGTAGGTCAATGATCCAATGACAGCAAGGCCTTTTTCGGAATGTTAAGGTTTTTTGATAAGGGTAATGCCACGATTCCCCGATACTCAACTCTGGCTGGGGATAAACAAGCTGGCTTGAATAACTTGCCCCAGTGCAATTCAACTTGCCCCAATCTAACTCTTGGGAATACTTGCTCTGAACAGCTTGCTACGAGACGATCTCGAGATTACTTGCCCCGGTATCTGTACGACAACAGAATTCAATCTCCATTAAACCCCTATCAACCCAGTTGGTCTTCACTATCTCTGAAGTGACCTTGCCCCTGAATGAGCGTTCTAGCGACTTAACCTGATCTGATTATCCACCTGAAGTACCTGCTTTCAAATCTCAACGTTCTGCATAACTGCCCCTGATTGGTTCTCGAGAAGACTCACTTCTGATTAACTACTTCTCAAGCAAACTGCCCCTGATCAACTGAAGCTTCGAGACTTGTCCTCAGACTAACTGATTCCGAACCTACTGGAAGTCAATGCCCCGGATTCACAGGTCTTCACAACATACACCATTCTGGTCAGACTGCTGAATTACTCAGTCCTGCTCGATTATTCCCTGTTGGAATTTCTTTCATGTCAACTACTAACCTGCTGCCGCTACTGCGAAAATCAGCGCCGGCTGACAGAAGAGTCACCACCGTGCGTTATTTATCCCAACGGAGGGAAAGGAAACACTCGAGGTAAACCTACCGCAAAACGGGGAAAGGAATGGTCATCGCAACCAAATCCTAGATTCGGGAGTCGGTTACGCAAGGGGAAGGTATTAGCACCCCTCACGTCCGTCGTACTCGACGGGATCCACGCTTGTTTTCGGGTACGGATTGTTATTTCTATCTAAACTAAGGGTCTGGGATTAAAAATAAAATAAAATGACTCGACAAAGTATCGCACTTTATGCCTACGTATTCCCGTCTGGAACGAGAAATCAGAGTCAACGTAGTTCGCCTACCTACGGGAAAGGAGGGGAAGGTTGCTCGCTAAGACATCGCGTTTTATGCCTACGTACTTTCACACGGCATGAAAGATCAGAGCAAACGTAGTTCGGGCCACGTACGACACAAGTCTGTCTTGGTTGCTTTTATTCCTTCTAAAAAAGGGTTTTTCTGATTAACTGGTCCAAGCGGACAAAAATGACGTTTTGATGAGTTCATGTTCTTTTACGGAAGAAGTGTCTTTTATTGTGTTCGAAATATTTATTGTGTTTTTCTGTTTTTTTTGAGAAAGAAGAGACATAACTCTATCCTACGGTTGCGAAGGGAATCAAACTAACCTAATGTTATCATCCATGGGTTAAGACCTAGTGTCTATCATGCTCCTCTCTTGCGCAGAGAGAAACAGAGATCCTAAGGGAATAGACGGAAACAGAAACAATAGCATATACAATAAAGCAGTAAAATGCATGGATGCAACAATACAAGCGAGGCAAGGGAGTCCCACTCAACCTCGAACCTAAAAAACAATAGGCAAAAGTGAACAGGCTTCACTTTCACCCCAACAGGTTAAACAGCAAACAATACAGTCAGGGAAAACCAAACAATACATCAGAAATAAAACAGCAGAAATAAGCAGCCACAGCAGCTCTGCATCAACATCTGTCTTCAAGTCATCATCAATCAGCTACAAGCTTCAGGCAAGCATCAATCTCCATCTCCACAGCCTTCAAGTAAGGTCTTGGTCATCAGTCTTCAATCTGCATTGGCTTTTCTTCAAGTCTTAATCTCCAAGCTGAGGAATCAATCACAAGAGTGAATTGGGTGTTAAGCAATTAGTTGACCACCAAGGGTGGCAAACATACTGCTATCAACACATAGGATATTTTCTCTCAAGAGTTCTATCTCTTGGACACTATCACCAAGCCTTCCAAAGGAAGGGGGTGAATGTCTTAGAGAGACTCTGCATCACAGAGAGGAATGGAGGCAATCAAGACCTTCCATGTTTTGAGAATCAAGTTGACTACTCTAGAGCTCTGCCTAGCTCCTAAACCCTATACTCCTCAACAGCTGCCTGCAAAGAATCTTCTCATCAACTCTGGAAGTTGGTCTTCAATCTTTTGATCTCCAATGGCCTTCATCATCACAAGTCTTCAGCTCTCCCAATCCCCAAAGCAATCCCAATACCCCACACAGACAAAAGAAGATAACCCTAGAGGGCACACCACACAGTCAAACAAATATAGACAGTATACTAATAGCAGTAGGGGAATCCTAATATTTTCTAAGGGATCTAATAACTACCCATAGTCCCTATAGTCCCATACCCCAAAAATTCAATCTCTAACTCCTAAGGGAAATGAACTAATTCACCTATGTTATCACCTAAACCCTAATTTTGATCATGTTATTCACACCTAAACAAATCACCTAAAAATAAGTCCTAAAAATATGAACTAAATTTATATGCAAGCTAACATTCTATACTAATCAACCTAAAAAGAATGGATTAAAAATAGTAAAGCATCTATTCACACTAAAATTAACAAATTCATGTATCAAACTAAATGTTATTTATACCTATTTAAAAGAAAAATATGCCAAAAATATGAAAATAAAATGAAATATTAATTTTTTTGTGAGATATTTTTCTTGACAAAATTATGAATAATATGCAAAAAGAACCAATTAAAATCATGCATTTTTCTATTTTTTATGATTTTTTGAAGAATTAACATTTTTGAAAGAAATTAAATGGAATTAATTGAATGAGGGGTGCATAAATTAACACAAATCAGTTAAAACAACAAACTGGGCCCAGACTGGGGGGCGCGCATAGCAAGCGCGTCTGGGCCCAATCAAACAGAAAATGATAACAAAAATTAAAAAAAGCAAAACGGTGCAGATAGCGAAATTCTTAGTTCAAATCACATTGGGCCTGATTGGGGAGGGTGTCACTAGCAACAATTGTTTGAGCCCAGTCTGATTGCTTTAATGAAACGGTGCGTTGCACCATTTGAATTTCCCTCCGTTTTTCTTTTTAATCGTGGCCGTTGGATTTAGTCCCTAGTCAAGGTCAATATCAAGATCGTGTGGCCCACAAGTCGTCTTCAACCTCCAGCAAACCCTAAGGTCTGAAAACCCTAACCATGCATGCATCTTACACTCCTCTGTTCTCCATCAATTGTCCATGAAATCACATGCTATGAAAAGCAAACTTGGCCTATTTTCTTCCCTCTACACAACCATATCAATAATTCCTTCTAAAACTCAGCCAAACTCCAAACCCGATAGGTGTAACAGTTGGGTTCCACCATGATCACCTGTCATCAATCACTTCCAATTCTTCCAAATCTTATCCTAACCTAATCTATACCTTACACTGATCATTTTAAGCCATAGATCCAAGATTATCATGCCATGAACTATGAGTTACAAGTCCTAACAGTTTTGACACCAATGGCAACCTCCATGAAACTTCTCCAAACTTTGTGGAATTCGTCCTCTAACTATGCTTAACCATTCTAACCTAATAACTATCTATGATTCTAGCTAATTCAGCCAATTCGAAGAGAAACTAACCTGGTGCAAAATGGGGAAAACAGCTATGGAACTCCTTGATCCAATGCTTGCAGTGATTTGAAACTGATCCACACACTCAAACCTTGATTCTGTATGCAAAGATTCTGACTCAAACTTCTTGGATCTTGTGATTGAAACTTTCTTGCTTCTTGGATGATTCACTTGTATGGCACGAGTTCTCCTCAAATCAACCAAATGCTTGTGTGAAATGTGATCTATGAATGATGGTGATGAAGATCAGATCAAGAAAAATGGAGATTGATAGAGATTTGAGAGAGTTTGAATTGATTTTGCAAAATGGAAGAAAGGTGTGAAACTTGGTGTTATGAGCAAAGTGATTCACCAACCATGGCATGGAGTCCCTTAATGCAATATATACATGAGTTTAGAAACTCCTAGAACCTTGGAGAAACTTCCCATGCACACTTTCCCTTGGATTTGGATTATGTAACTTCATTTGTAAGTAACCATGCATAACTCCTAAATCTTGAACCAAACTCAAAATTCCACTTTTTCCAATGTTCTCAAAATGATTTTTCCAATCAAAATGACCTATAATTTCACCCCATTTGGCCAAACTATGAAAAATCTCAAATTTAAGTCATTTTTTATTCATTAAATCCACCAATTTTGAAACCTTGAGCTATGAGCCTTTCCAATCTTTCATGGTCACTTTTATAGACTCAAAATGTCATTTGGATCAAGTTTGATGTTGTAAAGTTTTCCATTTGAAGCTTCCTTGTATGAGTTTTGGGCATAGGCTTGAAATGACCTGTAATTCTCAGATGACCAAAATACCCTTTGCTTGCCAAGACCATAAGTAGAGTTCCACACATCATATGAAGGCATACCATACCATTCTAGAAATCTAAGACAATGAAGAACAACTCTTATGTTTACCAGAAATTCATTTGAAATCTCCTTGAGGGGTAAAGGTTGCTTGGAAGACAAGTAACTTTCACAGACAAAATTTCAGATATCTCAGATGACCTGTAACTTGCAAGGACCATAACTTGCGTTCTATAAATCTCCTTGATGTCTTCCACCACTAAAATTAAAGGTCTTGAGATCCTCTACAAGTTTCATGTTGGCCAAGGATCCATTTGAAGCTTGCATTTTGACTTATCTTGCTTGGAAATTTGACCTAAACTAGGGGATTTTACACAGAAACCCTAATTTAGAAACTCCTCTTCTCCTTGATTTCTCTTGATTTCTTCTTAGCATAACACCATATCCTTCTCCATATGTCAAATGATGAACCCCACATCTCTCCAATAGACCTCAATGCCTTTCAATCAATCAATTGACCTAGAGTTGACCCAGGGTTGACCCAGATGAAACCCTAGTTGACTGTCTTCAACTGCAATTCTTGTGATCATATCAATGACTTGTCTCCTTCTTCCAATGAATTTATAAGTCCTCTATGATGCCCACATACTCTCCATGCTCAGCCCACAGCTCACAATTTCTTTGATGATCCCCAGATACCCTCAGATAGGAGATAAATGCACTGCTTGATCTATTGACCTCTTTAGCTTTCAAATTCTTTCTGATGACTTGAAGGAGCTTGGATTAGAATAATAACCTCTTGATAGGCTCATAGAGATGAGAATAATGATTGGTCCCTGTTAGATGATTTGCTATGCTATGTTATGCAGATGATTAGACTAGGTACATGACTATATATGCAAATGCTAATGATATTGAAACATAAACCCAGTGAATAAGGTTGAGCAAATTTTAGGGTGCAACAGCTGCCCCTATTCAAGCGACTTGAACCCGATTGGGTGAAGAGCGAACGGCCTTCAAACATTCGAGGTACGAGACGGTTGAATACTAAGAACCCGGAAATTTGCCAACCGCAGAAATAAACTGTGCCACTGCTTGGGGAACGACATTCATCAACTGAATCTGACTGTTTACAGCAGCGCACTGATCTCGTGCTGGGGATTATTTTCATCAGCCTGAAAAATGTTCTATCATCAAAACCTTGTCCACGTTAGGACTCCTGTTTTGTCAACACGAATCAATCTCAACTAAACTTGTCCACGTTAGGACTCCACCTGCCGTCAACCCGGAAAAATCTCGGCAACTTCGCTGGGGATGGCTCGTCTGCCCTTCATCAGAAATAAATCGTCCACGTTAGGAATAAACTCTTCCACGTTAGGAATAAAACCGTCCACGTAAGGAATAACACCATCCACGTAAGGAATAACATCGTCCACGTTAGGACTAAGACTTCGTCTGGATCTGTCCACATCAGGACTAAACTTTCCACGTAAGGAATAAATCTTCTTTCCACGTTAGGAACATAATCTCCACGTAAGGAATACATCTTTCCACGTAAGGAAACAATCTTTTTCCACGTTAGGAAACCACCTTCGTTCCACATAAGGAATCACAATCTTATCTTGATCTGTCCGCGTAAGGACTCCAATCTTTCCACGTAAGGAACACAATCTCGATCTGTCCACGTAAGGACTCCAATCTTTCCACGTAAGGAATACAACTTTTTTTTGAATCTGTCCACGTAAGGACCCCAATCTTTCCACGTAAGGAATATAATATTTCCACGTAAGGAATATAATCTTTCCACGTAAGGAATAAAAATTCTTGATCTGTCCGCGTAAGGACTCCAAGCTTTCCACGTAAGGAATACAATCCTTCCACGTAAGGAATCAATCTTTCTGATTTGTCCACGTAAGGACTCCCATCTTTCCACGTGAGGAATCAATCTATCTTTCCACGTGAGGAATAAAATTCTTGATCTGTCCACGTAAGGACTTCAAGCTTTCCACGTAAGGAATACAATCTTTCCGCGTAAGGAATAAACCTGTCCACGTCAGGACTCGCATTTCGTCTTGATTCGTCCACGTAAGGACTCACTTCTTGTTTTGCTGAGGAAATAAAATTTGTCCACGTCAGGACTCATGCACCTTCGACCCGCCGGGGAACTACGACTTGTCCACGTCAGGACTCATGCTTCGCCAACCCGAAGGAAGATAAATCTGTCCACGTCAGGACTTGCGCACCTTCGACTTGCTGGGGAAATGGAACTTGTCCACGTCAGGACTCACATCTTGCCAACAACACGAAGAAGGATAAATTTGTCCACGTCAGGACTCTCGCATCTTGTCATCGCGAAGAACTATAAACTTGTCCACGTCAGGACACACCTTTCACCATTACGACTAGCGATATCTGCCGGAAATAAATGGTCCACGTCAGGGCACCAACACGAAGAGTAACCAACTTTTGTCAACATTATGACTTCACCTTCAATCAATACGGAGGCATCAAATCTGTCCACGTTAGGACTAGCACCTATCGTCAACTTGAAGAAATCAATCTGTCCACGTCAGGACTTCACTTCTCTAACACGAAGAAAACTTGTCAATAAAATTCGTCCACGTCAGGACTCATTTCTCCACTGGTCCCAACCCACAAACTTCTTAGCACTGACGTTACAGCAACTTTGAGGCGGACTCTACTGGGGATGTGTGGAAACCAAACTACTGGATGCCTGTTCTGATAACCGGCGGCAGCCTCTGAAATTCTGATTCCTGAAACCCGTTGATGACAAATAACTCTGCTTGGGAATGAGGAGAAATTTTGCCTACTCACTCTGGCGGGGAAAACACGAGAAATTCACAAATAACTCTGTTCGGAGACAAAGAAAACTTCATCATGATAACTCTGTGGGGAATAATGCCAAAGCTGACACTTCATTGAATGTCTCACGTCGAGACCTCGAATGTTTGGTAATTCATTTGAGCAAGAGCTCCTTCCACCTGCAAGAGAGCAATACTTGAAACAAACGGTTAGCCATCCTGGTTTATGCTTCAAAAATGCGCGATGCTCCATTCGACATGGAAATGCTATGCGTTTTTATTTGGGTGGATGCAAATATGACACTGTATGCCAATGCAAATGCAGACTCGGACTGCTGGGATACAGAAACTGCTTCAGCAAAATAAATGCTGAAGACAATGCCGACTTCGCTGGGAATAGCCAGGTGCTACAGAATTATTCCAGCAAAATAAATGCTGGGAGAGTGAAGTCGGCTCAGCTGGGAAATTGGGAACTTAAACCAAGCACCTCATCGAAGTAACACCCTGCTGGGGAAAATAACTCTGTTGGAGAATAGCAGATGTGCCTAGTATGATTGAACTTCTGCTGGAGAGTGAACGAATATCATACCGTATTTTGGCAAAATAAATGCCAGGGCGCACAACCAACTCTGCCGGGGAGAGTCTTAATCTTCGAGTTCCACTGAGAGGAATGAAAAACACTTGCTAGAAATAGAACTCCGCTGGGGATGGGATGATTCTCTTGGGGAAAATCAACTGCCTCCGCTGGGGGAGAGTAAATGACCCTGCGGGGAAAGGTGAACTTGTCTGAATACAGCTCACAAATATTAATCTTCTGAGGCTAAACCAACTCTGCTTGAGATGCACTGTCTGAATACAACCTTCGATCTAGGAATCGTAGATTCTGCTGAGGGTAAACGACTGAGCGGGAGCATGTCCTTTGGCACAAGCTACGACTAGCTGGGGAATTTGATCCTTCTTTAGCAAGGAATATTGTTATCTCAGAAGCACGACCTGCGTGGGGAGCGAGTCTTGCGCTACGAGCTTCTGATCCATACTGCAATCTTTGGATCGTCCTCTTTCTCGGCTATGAACCCTGCAACACCACAAACAAGAACAAGACAAGTCTATGCCACCAAATCTATTCAGGTTAGCATTATTTTCAGTTAATTCAAAGTTTTAGCAATTGTTGGCAAGGGCCAGTGACGTTATGCTCATGCTAGTTTCATCAAACTTAGGCGTTTACCATGCACAAAACAGTAAAGAACCAGCATCAAATACTGAATAACATATTTTATTGATTGGGCCCCTGAATGGGTGGAGTTTTTGTACACGGGATGTAACTCCTGAAAAGAGGAAGCTACACATAACAAATATACAAGTATGCACAGGAAGCATAAATATAGTGACAAATTAAATTTGTACACATGCCGGCAACGGAATGCAGACGAACATCACGAACTGATCCTCCTATGACTCGCCTGACTCTAATGCCTTCCCCGGTATCCACACTTCTGAAGAGATTGTATCTGATAATCGACCCCTCGAGCGTATTCTCCCGCACCAAAGCTCAATGCAGTATCAAATTCGGACCGCAGTCATTTGCTTTTCAAATCCCTAACTTTTGCGTGAACCGCCCTTTACGGGTTTTCAGTTCACCGGGATACCCTTTTTTGCCGAAGCCGCCCAGTGTAGGTTTTCAACTTCGCGGGTGTACATTTTTTCATTTTATCCCTAACTTTTTCCCGAAGCTTTCATTCTGTTTTTGGTTCGCCAGGATGCCCCATTTTTGCCTGGACTCTCTTTTTTTGTCCAGCGGGTCAAATTTAAGCAAAGTATTTTTTAACTGCGTCCGAATTCACAGGCGACGCAAAGTCTTCACCGTCCATGGTGGACAACAACAACGCTCCTCCTGAAAAGACTTTTTTGACAACGTATGGCCCTTCGTAGTTGGGGGTCCACTTGCCCCTGTGATCTGCCTGCGGCGGGAGAATCCTTTTCAACACAAGGTCGCCCGTCTGAAAGCTCCGAGGATGTATCTTCTTATCATACGCTTTCTTCATTCGGCTCTGGTACAAACGACCGTATGCTAGAGAAGCTAGCCTCTTATCATCCATTAATCTCAATTGGTTCAACCTGTCTTTCACCCATTCTGCCTCATCTAGCTGAACATCTCGTAATACCCTCAGGGAAGGAATCTCAACTTCCAGTGGTAACACTGCTTCCATTCCGTATACCAACAAGAACGGGGTTGCCCCGGTTGATGTGCGTACCGTCGTACGATAACCGTGCAAAGCAAAAGGTAGCATCTCATGCCAATCCTTATAGGTCACCACCATCTTTTGAACGATCTTCTTGATATTCTTATTGGCCGCTTCGACAGCGCCATTCATCTTGGGTCGGTAAGGGGAGGAGTTGTGATGTTCGATCTTGAAATTTTGACAGAGCTCCTTCATCATTTTGTTATTCAGGTTTGAACCGTTGTCAGTGATTATCCGCTCGGGGATTCCATATCTGCAAATGATATCTCTCTTGATGAATCTGGCCACCACCTGCTTAGTCACATTTGCATAAGACGCCGCTTCCACCCACTTGGTGAAATAATCGATTGCTACTAGAATGAACCGGTGCCCGTTAGAAGCCGTCGGCTCGATCTTTCCAATCATATCGATTCCCCACATCGAGAATGGCCATGGCGATGACATCACATTCAGAGGACTCGGAGGCACATGGATCTTATCCGCATAGATTTGGCACTTGTGGCACTTCCTCGCAAACTTGAAACAATCAGTTTCCGTAGTCAGCCAAAAGTAACCTGCCTGCAGCAGCTTCCTCGTCATGGCGTGCCCACCAGCATGCGTACCGAAGGTACCTTCATGTATTTCCTCCATGAGCAATTTTGCCTCTTTTTCATCCACGCAACGCAGCAGCACCAAATCATGGTTTCTTCTGTACAAGACCCCATCCGGATTCAAATAGAAATTACCCGCTAATCTCCTGAGAGTCTTCTGATCTTGACTGGATGCCCCAGCCAGATACTCTTTGTTCTTCAGGAAGTTAAGGATATCAAAATACCATGGTTTATAATCGGAAGCTTCGTCGATAGCAAATACGAAGGCTGGCCTGTCAAGCCGAGAGATAATAATTCTGGGAGCCTCGTTCCAGAAGTTGACTTTGTACATGGAAGACAAAGTGGCCAGGGTGTCAGCCATTTGATTCTCCGCTCGCGGTACATGATGCAATTCAACCTTGTCAAAGAAAGGCAACAATCTCCTTGCATAATTCATGTAATGTATCAAGTTGGGCTGACGTGTCTCCCATTCTCCTTTTATCTGATTCACCACCAGAGCTGAGTCTCCGTATACGTCCAGATTTTTGATCCGCAAATCAATGGCTTCTTCAAGCCCCATTATACAAGCTTCGTATTCAGCTTCATTATTGGTAACTGCAAAGGTCAACCGAGCAGTAAACGGGATGTGCGACCCGTGTGGAGTAGTGATGATTGCCCCTATTCCGCTACCGTAAGCGTTCACAGCCCCGTCAAAAATCATCTTCCATTTGGAGCCCAATTCTGGTCCTTCGTCTGGCAACGACTCTTCACAATCTTTCATCTCTAGGTACATGATATCCTCGTTAGGAAAATCAAACCTCATCGATTGGTAATCCTCAATAGGCTGCTCCGCCAAGTACTCAGACAGTACACTCCCCTTTATAGCCTTTTGCGAGACATATTGGATGTCATATTCAGTCAAGACCATCTGCCAACGGGCAATTCTCCCTGATAACGCCTGCTTTTCGAATACATATTTGATAGGATCCATCTTCGAGATGAGCATGGTGTTGCAACCCAAAATTTGACCAACATTAATTTACCTATCAAGTGTTTGAAAGTGGATACCTTCATCAGAAAGTTCAAGAGATCCTCAGAGGATTTGGTTGAAACCAAGGTTGTGTGTCTTATAACTTGAGAGTTGTGGGTGCTCCCCAGATGATTCTGAGACTATGAGAGTGAACTTGATGCTTTGATAAAGTTTATGAGATGTCTTGAAAGCCATCATGAAGCCCAGAGAGGTCATTATGCAAGAATTCAGAAGATTCAACCATGAATGGTAGAATTAGGGTTTTGACTGGGTCAATCCTAGATCAGCTGAAGATTTGGAGAAGGTTGAGACCTAATCCAAGGGCCATGAGATCATGGAATGATGTATGGAGATGTTATAAAGATGATTCCTAGACCAACTCATCATGATTGAGGAGTTTAAGAAGTTTCAAGTTAGGGTTTCTGAGGATTGTCAGTGAAAAAACCCTAATTTGATCCCTATCTTCCAGGCAGTTTTAGCTCAAGATGTGATTGATATCTCATCTTCCCCACAACATGAATGTTGTAGAGCTTGTTCATAGCTTTAATTTGAGTGGTGGAAGTCCTTGATAGGATTTGCAGAGCTCAAGTTATGGTTTTGACAAATTACAGGTCAGCAGAGGTATGTGAATCTAGGTCCCTGAAAGTCACCCAACTTGCAGACAACTTTTGCCCTAGTAGGATGATTCCTATGATTTCTTGGTAAACATGAATGTTGAAGAGCATCTTCTTATCCTTCTAGAGAGTACTATGAGTCCTTGATAGGATTTGTAGAACTCAACTTATGGTTTGAACAAGACAGGGGTATTTTGGTCATTTGGTAGTTATAGGTCATTGTAAGCAAAGGCCATATCTCCTATTTCCAAGCCTCAAATGAAAAAACTCAAAACATGAAAGTTGTTCAAAATGGGATTTTAAGTCTAGAAAAGAGGTCATGAGTTATTGAAAGAGCTTGTAGCAAGGATTTACAAGATTGGGTAAAAATGACCTAAAAATGGCTTATAAGTTTAAAAAGTTGAAGTTGGAAATTGGTTTAGGAGATGTACAAATCCAAAATGGGTCATCCAATATGTCATTTTGACTCCAAACAATATTTTAAAAACAATGGTTCAAGTAGAATTTTGATTTGAAGCTTAGAAATGTGGGTTACTTTGTAATTCTCATTCTTGCATAATAAGGCAACTTGATAAAACTTCACCAAAGGCAAGGAAGTGCATGCTTTTCATTCATTCTTTCTCAATATCTCTTGTAAGGAGATTTTAAAGTCAATTTGGCAAGCCTAAGGCATGAGATAATGGATATCCAATGTATTATTTCATGAGAAGTTCTAAAACTTTCCAAATGATTCCACAAGTTTCTAGATGGATCTAGATTACTCTTTTGATTGCTATAAGAAGGGTGAATCACAATGTGGCCAGGGTTGGTGATAATTGTTGGTGAGTGGTGAGATTAGAGTGTGAAAAAGTGAGATTCTTCCATTTGCATTTCCATAACAAACTCTCTTTCTCTTCCATCTTCATTCATTTCTCCTCCACAAACACATTCTTCTGATCCTTGTGATTGATTGCATACTGAGTTAGAGGAAGATCCATGGAGGTTTGAAGCTGTTTTGAGGAATTTGCAAGAAGAGCATATTGAGATCAAACACAAGATTCAAGCATTGTTCATCAATCTTGTTGCATACAGAATTCTTATCTGCCATTGGAGATCAATCAGGGAAGGTTGCAGGCATTGAATTGGAGTGAAACCATATCCACCATTGAAGTTTGACAGGTTGGTGATTTTATTCGTATCACCTTATTTATGTGCATTCCATCATAGTTCTAGGTTTAGACTGGTTAAGCTAGGGTAGAGGACTGTATTCTGAGAATTTGAGGAAGTGTTATGAAGTTCCATGGCAGACACCAATTTCTTTCAGTTTCAAGAACGAGTCGTATGTTGGGTATTGATGGACATAGTATAGCTTAGAATGGTCAGGGTAACACAAGGAACAAGATCACACCATTAGAATTAAGCTTTATCAAGATCGATGGCAATGTAACATGTTGGAACCCTAACTTTCATGCGTTCTGTTTGGATGATATAAGATGTTTCAGTGAAAACTATGCATATGATCATGTTCCTGGCGAGTAGTAGAGCAAGTTTGGCTTTGGAATTGTTGATTTTCATTGAATATTGATGGAGAACGAGTGGAGTTAAGATTCATGCATGGATGCTGTTTGTTCTGAAAACCCTAGTTTCGTTTGGGACGATAAGCCACAACCCTTGGATCACTCTGAGAAGTTGACTAAATCATCCAATCCCACGGCCACGATTCAAACTTGTAAATGGAGGGAGTCTGAAGCGCATAAAACGCTGCGTTCTACTAATCCAAACGCGCCGTTTTGATTAATGGATAGACATGGGCCTCAGAAACCAACGCTATCCACACCCCCCACATTCCTGGCCCCATCAGGGAAATGAATTGAGGCGTGTTACTTTTGATACCCCCTCCCCTTTATTTCTTATATTCTTTTATTTTAATTCCTTTTATATTTCTTGCATTTGTCAAAATTCATAAAAAATCCAAAAATTAATATTTTTCATTTCTTCTTTTTTTCACATATTCATAATTTTGTCTAGAAAATTAATAAAAAATAAAATTCCATTTTATTTTTCTTTTAATATTTTTTAGCATATTATTTTTGCAAATAGTCTTTTTAATGGTTTTAGTTGATACCCAATTTTGTATAATTTCTTTTAGGACTTTCCCTTAGGATTTTTGAGCCATTCTTTTTGGCATAGTTAGGTATTGAAACCTAGTTCATGTAGGATTTAATTCTCAATTTTTAGATTAAAATTTGATGTAGTTTGATTGTTTGACATTTAGGTGCTCAAATTAGGGTTTTAGGTTGTATAAGTAGACTTGAACAATTTTGTTTTGGGGTTTATAGGCCAAATTAGTGTATGGGGAATATATGGGTTAAGGGTGAGTATGTATAGAGTCCCCTAGAATTTTGCTAGAATATTGTATGGTGTTTTAGTATTTTTCATTGATTTTTGAATGTATGGATAGTATGTGTGTTGCTTAAAGGCATTATTTGTATTGTTGTGTTTGTTTCTTCTTCTCCTTTGAGTGTGTGAGCTTTGAAGATTGAGTTGAAGACCTTGTGGATCATCATTGGAGCTTTGAAGACCTTGCAGAGGGGTTTAGCATAGCTTTTGTTTGTTTTGTTTATAGGTTTATAGGTGCATAGGTAGAGCCTTAGATAGAATACTTTTGTTCAATAAACAAGGAGTGTCTTGTTCACCTCCTTCCTTCTCTGTGACATAAAGTCCCTTAAGGGTATTCACCTCTCTCCTTTGGAGGGATTAGTGACCTTGCCCTCTGAGGTAGAGCTTTGAGAGAGCTTTTCTTTTGATGTTAAGTCCTCAATGGCATCCTTTGGAAGTCAGTGGGCACTGTAACATCCTCACCTCATCTTGTTGACTGAATCTTGTCTGCTGGAGCATTTGAGCCATTGAAGATAGAAGCTGAAGCTTTGAAGAGGATGATTCCTTGAAGATTGTTGAAGTCTGAAGACTTTGTGAAGATCAAGTTGATGCTTGAAGATCCCTGAAGATAGTGAAGCCTGAAGGTGGAGTTGATCAAGAAGCTGAAGCTCAAGGGAGAAGATGAGTTGATACTCATGTTGTAGGGTTGATACTTGGAAAGCAAGTGATCTCTGAAGTCTGAAGACTGAGTAGCTGCTGGAGGAGCTGATGCTTTCTTCTGTTTTTTTTCTTCTCTGTATTGTTTGTTTTGTCTGATTTGCCTGTTGCATTAGGCTAAGTTCATCTAGAATAAATTCAGTTTAAGATCATGGTTGCTTAAGAGGTTGAGTTGCTCCCTCTGCTTGTATTGTTATTATTTGGCTTTGCTTGCGGGTATTCGGTAGAGCCCAGCTCCCTGGCCCATGTGTTTATTTTGCTTAATAGCATATTCTCTTTTATCCGTATGATTGCAGTTTACTGTTTAGTGCTTGATAGTATGTTGTTTATTTTTCAGTATGATTACTGTTATTTCATGACTGGCTTGAGGTTGAGACGAGCTTGTGGAGGCTGAAGCCCCACACACATTTCCTCCCTCACTTGCATTGCATGCATTTCACTGTTAAAGCTGATGCTTTTGTCTGCTTTGGTGTATCATTGACATGATCCCTTAGGACTCTCATTTCCTTTGATAAGGATTTGATGATAGACTTTTAGGTTGAAACCTATGCATGACAACATCTAGGAGTTCCCTGTTCAAACCTCAACCGTAGGATGAATCCATGGCATGATAACAGTAGGACTTGATAGTCTCCCTCCTAGTTGGGCCTGTTCTCTTCTCATCTCAAAACAGTTTAAGATACAGTAATCATGAATGATTTCTTTCGTACGTTACGAGCCTTAAGCTATCTGAGAAAAGATTGTGGGAGAGTTTCTTTTCCACAGTCTGGATGTTTAGTATGGTACCCTTTGGGTGACATGCGACGCATTCACTCTCAGGTCATAGTCTCTAGTGCGGTTGAAATCGCAAATACAATAAAAAATACTTCTTTCAGGAAATAAGTTGTAGTTTCCCGAACTACGTGAGCTCTGATCTCTCATGCCTGTTGAGAGTACGTAGGCACAAGATGGCGATGTCTTGGCGAGCTACCTTCCCCTCCTTTCCCGTAGGTAGGCGAACTACGTTGACTCTGATTTCTCGTTCCAGACGGGAATACGTAGGCATAAAGTGCGATACTTTGCCGAGTCATTTCATTTTCTCTTCTTTTTTAACCCTTAACCCTTAGTTTAGATAGATTACAACCAACCCAACCCAAGTAAACAAACAAGCGAGGATCCCATCGAGTACGATGGACGTGAGGGGTGCTAATACCTTCCCCTTGCGTAACCGACTCCCGAACCCAGACAATGGTTGCGACGACCTTGTCTTACCCTTTTTCGTCAGGTTTTTCCGATCGTTTCCTTTCCCGCTCTGAGGGATAAATAACGAAAGGTGGCGACTCTTCTGTCATGCCGGCACCTTATTTTCGCGCAAGCGACAGCTGGCGACTCTGCTGGGGACTCCAACGGTTCCCTGTGCGAGTCAATCCTACCGTTTGTGTGTTTACTTGTTGGGTTGCGTTTATTTATCGCATTTTTACTTCTCGCACTTTATTTCCCGCATTTTATTTTCAGTATAATATGATTATTTGTGCTGTTGTGGGATGGGAGTTCTGATGAGTGAGAAGCCAGACCCAGGCTTGAGTGCACCATAGACTTAGAGTGGAAATTAGTGGGCGCGTGCTTGCTTTGCAGGCACTAGTGTCTCATGAAATCCACGCTCAGACGAGATTCATTCGGTTGGCTTCACTTTCAACCCTTTGGGTTGAGACGGTTGCTGGTTTGGTGGATTGTCGACTCTGGGGACCGATCATTTGTGATTCAGCTAAGTGAGGCCTCTTCAAGACTTGATGATGCCACTCCTTCTGGGAATCATATCATCAGTTTTGAAAGTCTGTGACGCTGATGAACGCATAGGATGCCGTACCTTGAGTCAGTCTAGGTCCATACCTGTGAGCGGGCTGGGTTATTGCATGAAACTTAGACCTTCAGACTACCTGGTTTTCTTGACAGTGAATCAGTTGTGTTGGTACCAGGGTTCTCGGTGGCAGATTTGACTGCTCTTGACAGAGCAAGTTTTTTGACCAGAGGATCTTATCACCGGGTGTTTGTCTGTTCTTGAAGGAGCAGGCTTTGATTAGTGTACTATCATCAGTGGTTTGTTCTGGATGGAGCAGATTTTGAGTGAGGTCTGAAGATCTCATCGGCAGATGTTATTTGTTCTTGATAGGGCAGATTTTGAGTGAGGTCTGAAGATCTCATCAGCAGCTGTGTGTTTGTTCTTGATAGGGCAGATGTTTATTTGGGGTCTGAAGACTTCATCAACAGATGTTCCCTGATCTTGCACCCGGGGTCCTTATTATCAGGCACTTATTCTTGTCAGAGCAGCATTTTGATCTCGGTCCTATGGTTATTCTCAGCAGATCAGATTAGTGGTCTTACACCGGGGTTTCCTTCTCATCAGCGACTGTTGATACCGAATCTCCACAGCAGCCATCCGAATATATTATTGCATGCCTGCATTTTGCATTAGCTTGCATATTCATCTGCATTCCATTAACGTGTGTCTGTGTTGCAGGTACCGTTTCCCCAATCCCGGATTTCTCGCCTTCTGCTGTTATTATGGCCTCCCTCAGGAAGACTGTTGCATACAAGTTCCCGACCCCCGATGTGTCGAAGCTAACTGGTTTGATAGCCCTGGCAGGGGATTCTGTGAAGGATAGGTTCAGGAAGTCTCATGGCAGGCTGCTTAGTCTGGTTTGCAAACCTTCTACGTCCGAGTTGAACGGGTTACATGCTCTTCTGCAGTTTTATGACCCTCCCTTGAGGTGTTTCACTTTTTATGACTTCATTCTCGCGCCGACATTGGAAGAGTATGCTGATATGCTGGGTGTGCCTATCAAAAGGCAGATGCCTTTTGTCCACATGGATGCTGAGCCTGATCTGGCTGGTCTAGCTTCCTCACTCCATTTGAGCGCCTCTGAGTTAGTGGTGACGAGCTGGAACAAGGTTCCAGGGTTCTCTCTGCAGTTTCTGATAGCTAAGGCTCAGCAGTGTGCTAAGGACCAATGTTGGGACGCATTCAACGCCATCCTTGCTTTGTGCATATATGGCGTTATCCTATTCCCCAGCATGCCTGATTTCGTGGACTTTGATGCATTCCACATCTTCGCTTCAGGGAATCCAGTCCCTACTCTGATCGGAGACGTCTACCATTCAGTGCATTACAAGAATGAGAACCGGAGAGGGAAGAATGTCTCATGCTGCGTACCGTTGTTGTACAGGTGGTTTGATAGTCATTTGCCCAAGAAGGGTTCTTCTGTCTTGTCTGCAGCCACAACTGAGTGGCCTGAGCGTCTGATGAGTCTGTCTGCAGAAGATATTGATTGGTTCGTTGACAGAGACAGGCTAGGCACCGAGGTGATCTTCAGTTGTAGTGGGTTTCCTAACGTACCTCTGATAGGTAGGAAGGGTTGCATCAACTACAATCCATCATTGCTAGTTCGTCAGTTCGCATACGCTTTGAGGACTCCACCGAAGGAGGAAGAGGTACAGGAATCTCTGTACCTCACGGGTACTCCAGAGGGGGATTTGTTGTCCAAGCTTCAGCATGCGTGGAACAATATCAGCACGAGAGGAAAGCCTTTGTTGGGGAAGAGCAACAGCCAAGCCTACCCTCCTTATTCAGATTGGATCAGAGCCAGAGCCAGCGCTATAGGGATGCCATTCCCTCATGTCAGACCAGAGAGCCCTCCACCCGTCGAAGAGCCTACCACTGTGTCCATTCATCAGCACAACCAGGTATTAGCCGAGCGTGATGAATTGAAGAGGGCGAACGCAGAATTAGAGAAGGAGTTAGCTCAGCTTCGAAGTGAGAGGAACGAAGCCGTGCATGCTCTCAAAAAGCAAACAGAGTCAGTAAACCAACTGGATGCAGACTTGGCAAAGCAGATTGCTGATCGGGAACGCTTAGGTCAAGACTTCAGGGCTGCTAATGATGTACTAGCTACGAAGAAGCAGCATCTGGAAGAGGCATATCGGAGGATATCTAAGTTCGACCAGCATTGGAAGACTTCCATGGCCACCAGGAAGGAGCGAGAGGACAAGCTGATGCTGCAGATTTCTAAGCTGGAATCCGAAGTAAAGGACAGTGAGCGGAGGTTTGATGAAGAGACCGCCCACAGGTACGCCGCCGAAAGCCGTCTCAACAAAGCTCTTGCCAACCTGAAGGAGCATAAGCTGATGTTTGAGTCTAAGAAGCGGAAACTGGAGGATTGCTTTGGCGAAGGAGCTTGGGAGAGTTCAGTTCAGGGGCTTCAACATACCATCAGGAAGAGGGAACTACTCGTCGAGGGGTTGCTCGCTTCGCCAGATCATTCAGAGACAAAGGAGTTATTAGCAGAGTATCGCGCCCGCAGCTATACTTGACTAGTTGTATTCCTGTTGTTTTGATCTTTGATGTATGCTGACCATCACCAGACTTGTTGGCTGAGGTCATGCTGTTGATCTTTTTGTACTCGCTGATACTGTGTACTGCCTTGACAGGCCTTTCCATATATATATATATGAGATTGATGTTTCCGTGATTGGGCTCGGATTTCTTCTTCCTCTTATTATTATCAGCACCGTCACTAAGGCACTAGGATCGGGGGAAAACCTCCCATGCACACAGACACACGCATGCATCTGCATGAAGCATATTTGCATGATGTATATCTTATTGCTTTTCCTAACCTTTATTGTTGACAGGTTTTTCAGGTTCCGAGCTGCTTTCGATCTCCAGGATTGATCAAAGACTCATTCACCGCTACTCAACTCGCGCTAATCAGACAAGGATAATGGACCAGGTGCAGTCAGATGTTCAAGAGCTCCGTGAACGGATGGATCATTTTATGGAGCTGATGCAGGTGGTCGCTAATGGTCAGGACCAGCTTCGCACTTTGGTTCAACCTCTGATCTCCAGGGTTGACAGTAATGGCATACTTCATGGAGGGGTTGTGCCTCCTCCTCCTCTAGTGGATGCTCCACAGAATGTTGTTCCTGTTGCCGGGGGCAACGGCAGTGCTAACGGCAATCTGATGACTAATATCGGGCTCAACGCGGCAGGCGCCGGCAATG
The DNA here is from genome assembly GCA_963859935.3 of Lathyrus sativus. Taxonomy (NCBI): domain Eukaryota; kingdom Viridiplantae; phylum Streptophyta; class Magnoliopsida; order Fabales; family Fabaceae; genus Lathyrus; species Lathyrus sativus. The sequence continues at coordinate 369,168,682 of OZ012741.1, forward strand.
GTAGTTTGGGAGCCAATGTTAACATAGGGTCGGTCAACGGCAACGCTGGTGTAGGAAATCTGTTAGTGCCTCAACCGTGGCTGGAGGACCATCAGGATGACGTATTCTCTCAGAGAGGTGTAGAGGCAGAGTTGAACGCTGAAGCTCGACTCAGGTTCAAAGCGCTGGAAGACAAGATGAGAGACATTGAAAATCAGAACACATTGGGCGTTGATATGTCCAAGCTCGGGTTGATTGCTGACTTTAAAGTACCTCATAAGTTCAAGGTGCCTGTCTTTGAGAAGTATAAGGGTACTACTTGCCCCCGTGTTCACCTTCGATCTTATTATAGAAAGATGTCCGCCTATTCTGACGATGAGAAGTTGCTGATGCACTTCTTCCAGGATAGCCTTTCTGGTCCATCACTCGAATGGTATATGGGCTTGGAGCCTGCTACTGTGCGCACCTGGAAAGACCTCGCAGAAGCGTTCGTCCTCCACTATCAATACAATAGCGACCTAGCTCCCAACCGAGTTCAGCTTCAAAATCTCTCACAGCGGAACAATGAAAGCTTTAAAGAGTACGCCCAGCGGTGGCGTGAATTGGCTGCTCGGGTTCAACCGCCGATGGTTGAGCGTGAGCTAGTGCAAATGTTCGTGGCTACCCTTCCTGGAATCTACTATGAAAAGCTGGTCAGTGGCATGTCTGGAACATTCTCGGCTCTCATCACTATGGGCGAGCACGTCGAGAACGGTATAAAGATCGGAAAAATTCAGGTCGAATCATCCTCAGCTGGAGGAGGTAGTAAGAAACCCTACGCTGGCAAGCGTCGAGAGGGAGATGCCAGTGCTGTCACTAATGCTCGGAGAAAGGGCAAGGGCCCTCAGCAACAGATTGCTAGCATAAATATCCCAGCTGCTCCGCCGCAGCAGCAGCAGCAGCAGCAGCCTCAGCAGCAGAATCAGCAGGGGTATAGAAGATATCAGAATCGGGCTCCTATGACAAGCCGTCAGTTTGAAACTCCACCTATGTCGTATGCACAGCTTCTGCAAACGTTGCTTCAGCTTCAGTTAGTGCAAAAGAGGACAATGGCTCCCTTAACAGGGGCACCGCCGCCGGGGTATGACGCCAATGCTACTTGTGAGTTCCATACTGGGGCACCAGGCCATACGATTGAGAATTGTAAAGCTTTTAAGCACAAAGTGCAGGACTTGGTGGACGCCAAGGTCATCAACTTTTCTGACAGTGTGCCCAACGTTACCAAGAACCCTATGCCTCATCATAAGGGAGGCGGAGTGAATGCCGTTATCACTGAGGAGAGTGCGGACTTGCTGACTGATGTCAAGGATTTGAAGACGCCGCTTAGTTTTGTCAAGGCTAAGTTGCTGAAGAAGGGCTTCTTTCCTGGATGTGGAGAGTTATGTATGGCTTGTGCTACACTTCCTGATGGGTGTGAGCAGCTGGTCGAAGGTATCCAAAGCCTGATGTCTGAGGGTATTTTGCAGTTCAGCCGGAGCGCTGAAAGTGCATCAGGGGAGGTCGTGCTGAAGCAGGCAGATGAAGTTGCTACCATCACTATTCCTCGTCACCCTATTACTATCTCTGCGCCCCGACCACCTACTATTACCATCACCAGGGCCGGGCCAATCCCATTCGAAAGCACTAATGCCGTTCCATGGAATTACGGCGCCGAAGTCTACTGCAATGGTCAGAAGTTAGAGCTGGAGCCTTACGGATCGACGGTGCAGAATCTTGCCGGAGTCAGTGGCATTACTCGAAGCGGTAAAGTATTTGCGCCAGCAGAGGTTGTAGCGGAGAAAATGGTCCAAGCTGACGCCGTAGACAAGGGTAAAGGCAAAGCTGTCGAAGAGGTCCCTTCTGGGGCAGAAAAAGATTTGCTGGTTAAAGATGCTGAAGAGTTCATGCGACTAATCAAGAAGAGTGACTACAAGATTGTAGATCATCTTCATCAGACTCCGTCAAAGATCTCGATTCTTAACTTGTTGCTGTGTTCTGAGGCGCACCGCAATGCCTTGCTGAAGGTATTAAACGCTGCATACGTGCCGCAGGAGATATCAGTAAATCAGCTGGAAGAGGTGGTGGCCCATGTTAATGCTGGTAATGGGCTGGGTTTTACAGATCTGGAGCTGACTCCTAAAGGAAGAGACCACAACAGCGCCTTGCACGTCTCAATAGAGTGCAGAGGCACAATCATGTCGCATGTCCTGGTAGACACGGGTTCGTCGCTTAATGTGCTTCCGAAGAAGGCATTAATGAAGTTGGACACTCGTGGATTGCTTTGCACGCCCAGTGATCTGGTGGTGAAAGCATTTGACGGAACTAAGCGCCACGTATTCGGAGAGTTGACCTTGCCGATTCAAGTTGGTCCGGAGACGTTCGATAAGGTTTTTTATATCATGGATATCATGCCTGCCTACAGTTGCCTCTTAGGTCGGCCATGGATCCATGCTGCTGGTGCCGTGACGTCCACGCTGCATCAAAAGCTTAAATATGCTGTCGGGGGCAGCATAGTAACCGTCTGTGGTGAGGAGGACATTATGGTGAGCCACTTGTCGTCCTTTAAATATGTTGAAATGGATGGCGAGATCCATGAAACTCTCTGCCAAGCATTTGAAACCGTCAAGGTGAAAGAGTTAGCTCCTGTCGTCGCAGAGAAGCAAGAGATGAATCTCTCCTCGTTTAAAGAAGCTCGGGCCGTTGTCGAAGCCGGTTCCACCCCAGGCTGGGGGCATGTTTTGGATATACCAATCAAGCAGGATAAGTTTGGATTGGGGTATTCTCCTGAAGCTGAAGCTTCATCTTCTTCGTCTAGCAGTTCGTCTCGCGGGAAAGGGCCGATCCTATTCACCAAGGGCGGAGTGATTTTCGAAAGCATCAACGCAGCGTCTGAGGACAGCGGGGATAGCGATTGTGATCTTGACGCCTGGATGCAGCCGAGTAAGCCGGGCGAGCGCCTCAACAATTGGACCATCAAGAAGATTATCAAGCTGACAAGTGAAGAGTAATGATTTGCTTTTTACAATCTTTGTACAACCCTATGTCCTACCCGGGGCATAGTGGTTTTATTGTCAGGGCCTTGTTGGATTATGTACATGCATTTTGTTAATAAATAAAAGGCGTTTCCTTCACACTCAAATATTGTGTTCTCTGTTATTCCTGTTTTATGTTTATTTTGAAAAACAGCAAAATGGCAACGAGGTTTGTGCTAACCTGCATATTCCTGCTTTAAACTTAACCCTTGTTATTGCAGGATCCACATAACAGATGACATCGACTCTGGACCCTCTACGGCTCACTACGACTTTGATTGCCCGATCTATCAAGCCGAGGATGAGATTGATGAAGATGAGGACCTCCCGGAAGAATTGGCCCGCTTGTTGAGACAAGAGGAGAAGGTTATTCTGCCTCACGAGGAGGATATTGAGACTGTAAATCTGGGTTCTGAGGAGCTCGTCAGAAATGTCAGAGTGGGGGCTGCGCTGCAGAATGATGTCAAGCATAGACTGGTCGAGATGCTTCGAGAGTATAGTGACGTCTTTGCTTGGTCATACGAAGATATGCCCGGACTTGACACTGACATCGTGGTTCATCTCTTGCCGTTGCGAGAAGATTGCCCTCCAGTCAAGCAGAAGCTTAGGAGGACGAGACCAGACAGGGCTGTAAAAATCAAAGAAGAAGTCCAGAAGCAGTTGGACGCAGGATTTCTAGCCGTTACCACTTACCCTCCGGGGGTCGCCAACATAGTGCCTGTACCGAAGAAGGACGGTAAGGTACGCATGTGCGTTGATTATCGGGATTTGAACAGGGCGAGCCCTAAGGATGATTTCCCGTTGCCTCATATCGATGTGTTGGTCGACAACACAACCCAGTTTTCTGTGTTTTCGTTCATGGATGGCTTCTCCGGTTACAATCAGATTAAGATGGCACCAGAGGACATGGAAAAAACGACGTTTATCACCCCCTGGGGAACATTTTGCTATAAGGTAATGCCCTTCGGTCTGAAGAACGCAGGGGCCACTTACCAGCGAGCAATGGTAACTTTGTTTCATGATATGATTCATCAGGAGATCTAGGTCTATGTTGATGACATGATTGCAAAGTCCCAAACGGAGGAAGAGCATCTGGTCAACTTATTGAAGCTTTTTGAGAGGCTTAGGAAATTCAGGCTGAGGCTGAACCCTAACAAATGCACTTTCGGAGTGCGGTCCGGAAAGTTATTGGGGTTTATCGTTAGTGAACGAGGGATTGAAGTTGATCCTGCAAAAATAAAAGCTATCCAAGAAATGCCAGCGCTGAAAACAGAAAAAGAAGTTCGTGGTTTCTTGGGCCGAATAAACTACATTGCAAGGTTTATCTCTCAGCTCACGGCCACTTGTGAACCGATGTTCAAGCTTTTAAAGAAAGATCAGGCGATTACTTGGAATGAGGATTGCCAGAAGGCATTCGACAAAATAAAGCAGTATCTTCAAGAACCTCCAATCTTGATACCCCCAGTGGCTGGACGACCATTAATCATGTACCTGACGGTTCTGGAGAATAGTATGGGGTGTGTTCTCAGTCAGCACGACGAGACGGGCAGAAAAGAGCATGCCATTTATTATTTGAGTAAAAAGTTCACTGAGTGTGAATCTCGATACTCGATGCTGGAGAAGACGTGTTGTGCATTAGCTTGGGCTGCCAAACGTCTACGACAATATATGCTCAACCACACCACTATGCTAATTTCAAAGATGGATCCGATCAAGTACGTCTTCGAGAAGCAGGCTCTTTCGGGCAGGATTGCCAGATGGCAAATGGTGTTAACGGAATATGATATTCAGTACGTCTCTCAGAAAGCCATTAAGGGAAGCGTATTGTCTGATTACCTTGCCGAACAGCCAATCGAAGACTACCAGCCGATGAAGTTTGAATTCCCTGACGAGGATATTATGTTTCTCAAAGCGAAGGATTGCGATGAGCCATTGCCCGATGAGGGGCCAGATAGGAAGTCTCAGTGGAAGTTGATATTCGACGGAGCGGTTAATTCCTATGGAAGTGGTATCGGGGCTATCATCACGACTCCTCACGGATCCCACATCCCGTTTACTGCGAGACTGACGTTTCCAGTTACCAACAATGAAGCAGAGTATGAAGCGTGTATTATGGGTCTAGAAGAGGCAATTGATTTGAGAATCAAGAATCTAGACATATATGGTGACTCAGCGCTCGTAATCAATCAGATTAAAGGGGAGTGGGAAACTCGTCAAGCGAATTTAGTGCCGTACATGAACTATGCCAGGAGGCTGCTTCCGTTCTTCGATCGAGTGGAACTTCATCATGTACCCAGGGCTGAAAATCAGATGGCTGATGCCTTAGCCACGTTGGCTTCAATGTATAAAGTCAATTATTGGAATGAGGCTCCAAGAATTGTACTTTCGCGTCTTGATAGACCGGCATTTGTCTTTGCAATCGAAGATGCCACCGACGGCAAGCCATGGTTCCACGATATCCAGACCTTCCTTATGACTAAGGAGTATCCTGCGGGTGCGTCAACCCAGGATAAGAAGACTCTAAGGAGGCTAGCTGGAAACTTTTATCTCAATCCTGATGGAGTGCTGTATAAGAGAAACCACGATCTCGTGCTACTCAGATGTGTAGATGAGAAGGAGGCAAATATACTCATGGAAGAAGTCCATGAAGGCACATTTGGTAAGCACGCCGGCGGGCATGCCATGACGAGAAAGATCCTGAGAGCAGGGTATTACTGGCTGACGATGGAGTCGGATTGCTTCAGATTCGCGAAGAAATGTCATAAATGCCAGATTTATGCGGATAAAGTTCATGTGCCGCCGTGCCCATTGAATGTCATGTCCTCCCCTTGGCCGTTCTCCATGTGGGGCATCGACATGATAGGCAAGATCGAGCCCACTGCATCCAATGGTCATCGTTTCATTCTGGTAGCTATCGACTACTTCACCAAATGGGTGGAGGCAGCCTCGTACGCTAATGTGACCAAGCAGGTGGTAGCTAAATTCATAAAGAAGGACATCATCTGTCGCTATGGAATTCCCGAGCGGATCATTACTGATAATGGTTCAAATTTGAATAACAAGATGATGAAGGAGCTGTGCCAGAGCTTCAAGATTGAACACCACAACTCATCTCCTTACCGGCCAAAGATGAATGGCGCTGTTGAAGCGGCCAACAAGAACATCAAGAAGATTGTTCAGAAGATGGTTGTGACGTACAAAGATTGGCACGAGATGCTGCCGTTTGCATTGCACGGTTACCGTACGACGGTGCGTACATCGACCGGGGCAACTCCTTTCTCCTTGGTGTACGGTATGGAAGCTGTCCTACCGTTAGAAGTGGAGATTCCTTCTTTGCGAGTTTTGGTTGATGTGAAACTCGACGAGGCAGAATGGATTACGAATCGTTTGAACCAACTCAGCCTAATGGACGAGAAGAGGTTAGCATCGATTGCATTTGGTCGCCTGTACCAAAGCCGAATGAAGAAAGCTTATGATAAGAAAGTGCGTCCTAGAAGCTTTCAGACGGGTGATCTCGTCCTGAAGAAGATTCTTCCGCCACACTCCGATCACCGGGGCAAGTGGACTCCGAATTACGAAGGGCCGTATGTCGTCAGCAAGGTCTTCTCGGGAGGAGCTTTGTTGTTATCCACGATGGATGGTGAAGATTTTGCATCCCCGGTGAACGCGGACGCAGTTAAAAAATACTTTGCTTGAAAGAGACCCGCTGGACAAAAAAGAAAGAGTCCAGGCAAAAAGGGGCATCCCGGCGAACCAAAAACAGAATAAAAGGTTCGGGCAAAAATTAGGGATATATTGAAAAAATGTACACCCGCGAAGTCGAAAACCTACACTGGGCGACTTCGGCAAAAAAGGGTATCTCGGTGAACTGAAAACCCGTAAAGGGCGGTTCACGCAAAAGTTAGGGATTTGAATAAGCAAATGACTGCGTTCCGTGTGAACTTTCATTTTTTTGTGGTTTGGAGGACCTGAGGGCCGTTTATCTGAATCAATCTCTTCCGAAGCTGAAACGTCGGAGAAGTATCGAAGTCGAGTGGGTCTTAGAGGGATCAACTCATGGTGTTCGTCTACGCCTCGTTGCCGACATTTGTATATACTGATGCATATTTATGTTTTATTTTTGCGCGGCTTCCTCATTCCAGGAGCTTGCCTCTGTTGTAAAACATTTTTTTCCCGTTCAGGGGTTCACCATCAATAAAATGCCTATTATTCAACAATTCTGCTTGCCTATTTAGCATTTACCTGTTTTGTTTACGAATGAAAACGCCGATGTTTTTGATAAAATGCGCATACATAAACTTACGGGCCTAAGCCCATTGGTTGTTGAAACAATTAATTACTTAAGTGTTGTCACGAGATAATAACTTTGATAGGCCCCTTTGAGTAGGGTATCTTGTCTGTTCGTTTGTGTTGTTGCAGGTGTAGGCAGTGTGTCGTGCGCATCCCCGAAGCAGGGCGAGTCCTCCTTCTCCAGCAGTGTTCAGTGGTCTCTCCACCACAAAATCTGAGCGCGGAATGGTGAGCATTGATATGTCTTCCCCAGGTAGAGATGATTCTCTTCTCCAAGCAGACGCACCCTGAAGGAACGTCATTTTCTCAGCTGAGTCGCTCGCCGGAGCTCGTATTCTCCCCCAGCACCGGGTCACAAGTGCAGGTTTCATAGAATGTTCGGGTGCCGAAGCTCGTGTTTTCCCCAGTAAAGTCGCCGCAGCAGGTGTTGCCCCAGCACCGGGTCACAAGTGCAGGTTTCGTAGGGAATTATTCATACGCCAAAATATGCAGTGACTGATGGCGCCAGACTGAAGTCTCCAGCGGGATTGAGATTCCCCAGAGTCGCATTCTCTCCCGAAGTAGAATGACTTCTTCTTCCCTAGTAGAATGCTGGAGCAGCTGATGTTGTATTCCCTCGAAGTCAGATGATTCTTTCTTCCCCAGTGAAATCGAAATTCCTCATCAGAGTCGTACTCTCCGGTGAAGTAGAATAATTTCTCTCTCCCCAGCTGAGTCCGCAGACCCCAGGAGAGCCTAATCCTTGGAAGCAGTTGGGACCATGAGTGGTTTCCCTAGCAGAGCGTTAACAACTGATGCTGTATTTCCCCAGAGTCGCACTCTCTCCAGCGAAGCAGAATGAGTTCTCCTTCCTCAGCCGAGTTTGCAGATGCCCAAGAGAGTCGAGTCCTTGGAAGTTGATCAGATCATGATTGGCTTTTCCCCAGTGGAGTGTTGAGCAGCTGAAGTTGTTTCCCCACAGAGTGGTTATCCCCAGAAGAGTAGCCGAGACGGCCACGCAGTGCATTCTCGCGATTGATATCAACAGGTCCAGGTTCTCGTAGAGCTCCGTTCCCCTGCAGCAAGCCACGGAAGACCAATTCCCCAGACAGAGTCCGATTGGTATTGGCGTGCAGTTTTCTCCTCAGCAGGGTGATTCCTCTACTTGAGTAGTTCTTTTCTCCTTGACAGGAGAACCCCCCCGACATTTATTTTGCTGACGGGATTGCATAGCATTTGACATTGCATAGCATTTGACATTGCATAGCATTTAGCATAAACGCATAGCATTCCCACCGTGTGGGGCATGGCGCAGAATCATACGCATCATAAACATGATCTAGGTTACTATCATTCCTGTCTTACAGGTGTTCCACCAAGAGACCAGTTGCTCAGGACGATTCCTGATATTCTCTCCAACGAGGTCGCTTCCTTAAGATGATTCTTAAAGACCCCGGTGTAATCCCCACAGTAGCTCGCTCAAGATGACTTTTGAGATCCCCAGCGAAGGCTTCAGTTCGAGATGATTCTTAAGACCTCAGTACAACTTCCCGAGTTGTTTGCTTAGGATGATGCTTGAGCTACCCAGTAGCGTCCCCAGGAAGATTCCTGGAATACGCAGCAGAATAAAGTCTCCAGAATGGTTATCGGTTCAGGATGATTCTTGAAGGTGCCCGACGGAGTTGTTTGTTCAAGATGATTCTTGAAGTCCTTAGCAGCGTGATATGTCTGCTCCAACAGTGATGTCTAATCCGAATATTGACTTCGTAAACGCCTGAAGGCGGTACCAGAATGTTCCTGTGGATTCAGGTTTCAGTGCTGATGAATCAGCGCTTATCTGAAGATAGAGTTCAAGAGTTCGTAGATCCAGCTTGTGTATGCAAGGTGATCCGTATTGGCCTGAAGACCAAGTCAGTTGCCCTGAGGTGATGATTGATCGCGATCAAGTGAATAGTGTTTCTTCTGACTGAAGTCGAAGATGTTTCTCCAGCTGAAGCGGAGTTTTGCCTGAAGGCAAAGTGTTTGAATCCCCGAAGAGTCATGAATGGCTCAGGATACCATTTCTCTGACTAAAGTCACAGATTTCCCAAGCTGAAGCGAAGGTGCCTAAAGGCAAGGTTATCCCCAAGGTCATGAATGACCTAGGATTCATTGTTCGGACTGAAGGCCGAAGTATATCCCTGACTGAAATCACGGATACTCTATAGCAGAGATGGAGTTGCCTAAAGGCATATCCATGTATCCTTGAAGGCCAAGGATCATTTCTTCAGACTGAAGTCGAAGATACCTCCTGCAGAGTTGCCGACAGGCAAAAGTTTACATCCTTGAAGGCCAAGGATGCTTATCTTCAGAAATACTTGAAGATCTTTTCTAGCTGAAGCTGGAAGCGGCCAGGGGCCCGGGTTTCATATGTCTTTGATGTTGAAGTTCTACGGTGAGCTCAGTATGCAGTAGTATTCGGATGTTCATTATGGTTCTGAGGGTGAACCCTAGATCAGAGTGTGCTCGGTTAAGTCTCTCATTCCCAGCGGAGTAGTTTCAAATACGCAAGTGTACCTTTTGTTCCATTTACCAGGGGTGACCCCCAGGTCATAGTATGGATTTGTTCGACGGCGAGGTTGAATGTTTGTTTGACGGTGAGGTCAGATTATGATGTGTTCGACGGCGAGGTTGAATGTTTGTTTGACGGCGAGGTCAGATTATGATGTGTTCGACGGCGAGGTTGAATGTTTGTTTGACGGCGAGGTCAGATTATGATGTGTTTGACAGCGAGGTTGAATGTTTGTTTGACGGCGAGGTCAGATTATGATTGGTTCGACGGCGATGTTGGATTTGTTCGATGGCGAGGTTGAATGTTTGTTTGACGGCGATGTCAGACTCTTTAAATCCCCAGCAGAGATGATGATGGTACGACGGCGATGTCGAGTGTCTCTCAGAGCGATGTTTGTTTCCGACGGCGATGTCAGATTCAGTTTTCCAGCGGCGATGTTGGGCATGTCAAGTGGATCCAGTATTCTGACGGCGATGTTAGGTGATGCAGATCCTTTAGTTCTCCAGCGGCGATGCGGGGTATTTCGATTGTCCGACGACGATGTCAGATTTAGTTCTCCAGCGGCGATGCGGGGTATTTTGGTTGATCGACGGCGATGTCAGATTCAGTTTTCCAGCGGCGATGTTGGGTGTGTCAGTTAAGTCAGTTCTCCAGCGGTGATGTTAGATGGTTCCTTCTCCAGCGGCGATGTTGGGTATTTTGGGTGATTCAGATTGAGGTCTCCGGCGGCGATGTTGGATGCTTGTTTCCCCGAGTTATGGTTGTTCTTGACGGCGATGTCAGGTGATTTGGTGTTCCAGCGGCGATGTTGGGCGTTCCTCAGAATTTTGTCTGACGGTAATGTCAGGTGGTTTAGTCTTCCAGCGGCGATGTTGGGTGTTGTGGTTGTCTGAAGGCAATGGTAAAAGAAGTTAGCGTGGATAACTGACGGCGATGTCAGATCAGTATTTCTCCAGATAGTTGCCGTGCAGCTATTATGCCAGTGTTCGACGAGTTGAGCAGTTGGCAAATTTTCGGGTTTACCGATATTCAACCGTCTCGCACCTTGATTGGTTGAGAGCCGTTCGCTTATCACCCAGTCAAGTTCAAGCCGTTTGAATAGGGGCAGCTGTTGCACCCCAAAATTTGACCAACATTAATTTACCTATCAAGTGTTTGAAAGTGGATACCTTCATCAGAAAGTTCAAGAGATCCTCAGAGGATTTGGTTGAAACCAAGGTTGTGTGTCTCATAACTTGAGAGTTGTGGGTGCTCCCCAGATGATTCTGAGACTATGAGAGTGAACTTGATGCTTTGAGAAAGTTTATGAGATGTCTTGAAAGCCATCATGAAGCCCAGAGAGGTCATTATGCAAGAATTCAGAAGATTCAACCATGAATGGTAGAATTAGGGTTTTGACTGGGTCAATCCTAGATCAGCTGAAGATTTGGAGAAGGTTGAGACCTAATCCAAGGGCCATGAGATCATGGAATGATGTATGGAGATGTTATAAAGATGATTCCTAGACCAACTCATCATGATTGAGGAGTTTAAGAAGTTTAAAGTTAGGGTTTCTGAGGATTGTCAGTGAAAAAACCCTAATTTGATCCCTATCTTCTAGGCAGTTTTAGCTCAAGATGTGATTGATATCTCATCTTCCCCACAACATGAATGTTGTAGAGCTTGTTCATAGATTTAATTTGAGTGGTGGAAGTCCTTGATAGGAGTTGCAGAGCTCAAGTTTTGGTTTTGACAAATTACAGGTCAGCAGAGGTATGTGAATCTAGGTCCCTGAAAGTCACCCAACTTGCAGACAACTTTTGCCCTAGTAGGATGATTCCTATTATTTCTTGGTCAACATGAATGTTGAATAGCATCTTCTTAGCTTTCTAGAGAGTACTAGAAGTCCTTGATAGGATTTGTAGAACTCAACTTATGGTTTGAACAAGACAGGGGTATTTTGGTCATTTGGCAATTATAGGTCATTGTAAGCAAAGGTCATATCTCCTATTTCCAAGCCTCAAATGAAAAAACTCAAAACATGAAAGTTGTTCAAAATGGGATTTTAAGTCTAGAAAAGAGATCATGAGTTATTGAAAGAGCTTGTAGCAAGGATTTACAAGATTGGGTAAAAATGACCTAAAAATGGCTTATAAGTTTAAAAAGTTGAAGTTGGAAATTGGTTTAGGAGATGTACAAATCCAAAATGGATCATCCAATATGTCATTTTGACTCCAAACAATATTTTAAAAACAATGGTTCAAGTAGAATTTTGATTTGAAGCTTAGAAATGGGGGTTACTTTGTAATTCTCATTCTTGCATAATAAGGCAACTTGATAAAACTTCACCAAAGGCAAGGAAGTGCATGCTTTTCATTCATTCTTTCTCAATATCTCTTGTAAGGAGATTTTAAAGTCAATTTGGCAAGCCTAAGGCATGAGATAATGGATATCCAATGTATCATTTCATGAGAAGTTCTAAAACTTTCCAAATGATTCCACAAGTTTCTATATGGATCTAGATTACTCTTTTGATTGCTATAAGAAGGGTGAATCACAATGTGGCCAGGGTTGGTGATAATTGTTGGTGAGTGGTGAGATTAGAGTGTGAAAAAGTGAGATTCTTCCATTTGCATTTCCATAACAAACTCTCTTTCTCTTCCATCTTCATTCATTTCTCCTCCACAAACACATTCTTCTGATCCTTGTGATTGATTGCATACTGAGTTAGAGGAAGATCCATGGAGGTTTGAAGCTGTTTTGAGGAATTTGCAAGAAGAGCATATTGAGATCAAACACAAGATTCAAGCATTGTTCATCAATCTTGTTGCATACAGAATTCTTATCTGCCATTGGAGATCAATCAGGGAAGGTTGCAGGCATTGAATTGGAGTGAAACCATATCCACCATTGAAGTTTGACAGGTTGGTGATTTTATTCGTATCACCTTATTTATGTGCATTCCATCATAGTTCTAGGTTTAGACTGGTTAAGCTAGGGTAGAGGACTGTATTCTGAGAATTTGAGGAAGTGTTATGAAGTTCCATGGCAGACACCAATTTCTTTCAGTTTCAAGAACGAGTCGTATGTTGGGTATTGATGGACATAGTATAGCTTAGAATGGTCAGGGTAACACAAGGAACAAGATCACACCATTAGAATTAAGCTTTATCAAGATCGATGGCAGTGTAACATGTTGGAACCCTAACTTTCATGCGTTCTGTTTGGATGATATAAGATGTTTCAGTGAAAACTATGCATATGATCATGTTCCTGGCGAGTAGTAGAGCAAGTTTGGCTTTGGAATTGTTGATTTTCATTGAATATTGATGGAGAACGAGTGGAGTTAAGATTCATGCATGGATGCTGTTTGTTCTGAAAACCCTAGTTTCGTTTGGGACGATAAGCCACAGCCCTTGGATCACTCTGAGAAGTTGACTAAATCATCCAATCCCACGGCCACGATTCAAACTTGTAAATGGAGGGAGTCTGAAGCGCATAAAACGTTGCGTTCTACTAATCCAAACGCGCCGTTTTGATTAATGGATAGACATGGGCCTCAGAAACCAACGCTATCCACACCCCCCACATTCCTGGCCCCATCATGGAAATGAATTGAGGCGTGTTACTTTTGATACCCCCTCCCCTTTATTTCTTATATTCTTTTATTTTAATTCCTTTTATATTTCTTGCATTTTTTAAAATTCATAAAAAATCCAAAAATTCATATTTTTCATTTCTTCTTTTTTTCACATATTCATAATTTTGTCTAGAAAATTAATAAAAAATAAAATTCCATTTTATTTTTCTTTTAATATTTTTTAGCATATTATTTTTGCAAATAGTCTTTTTAATGGTTTTAGTTGATACCCAATTTTGTATAATTTCTTTTAGGACTTTCCCTTAGGATTTTTGAGCCATTCTTTTTGGCATAGTTAGGTATTGAACCCTAGTTCATGTAGGATTTAATTCTCAATTTTTAGATTAAAATTTGATGTAGTTTGATTGTTTGACATTTAGGTGCTCAAATTAGGGTTTTAGGTTGTATAAGTAGACTTGAACAATTTTGTTTTGGGGTTTATAGGCCAAATTAGTGTATGGGGAATATATGGGTTAAGGGTGAGTATGTATAGAGTCCCCTAGAATTTTGCTAGAATATTGTATGGTGTTTTAGTATTTTTCATTGATTTTTGAATGTATGGATAGTATGTGTGTTGCTTAAAGGCATTATTTGTATTGTTGTGTTTGTTTCTTCTTCTCCTTTGAGTGTGTGAGCTTTGAAGATTGAGTTGAAGACCTTGTGGATCATCATTGGAGCTTTGAAGACCTTGCAGAGGGGTTTAGCATAGCTTTTGTTTGTTTTGTTTATAGGTTTATAGGTGCATAGGTAGAGCCTTAGATAGAATACTTTTGTTCAATAAACAAGGAGTGTCTTGTTCACCTCCTTCCTTCTCTATGACATAAAGTCCCTTAAGGGTATTCACCTCTCTCCTTTGGAGGGATTAGTGACCTTGCCCTATGAGGTAGAGCTTTGAGAGAGCTTTTCTTTTGATGTTAAGTCCTCAATGGCATCCTTTGGAAGTCAGTGGGCACTGTAACATCCTCACCTCATCTTGTTGACTGAATCTTGTCTGCTGGAGCATTTGAGTCATTGAAGATAGAAGCTGAAGCTTTGAAGAGGATGATTCCTTGAAGATTGTTGAAGTTTGAAGACTTTGTGAAGATCAAGTTGATGCTTGAAGATCCCTGAAGATAGTGAAGCCTGAAGGTGGAGCTGATCAAGAAGCTGAAGCTCAAGGGAGAAGATGAGTTGATACTCATGTTGTAGGGTTGTTACCTGGAAAGTAAGTGATCTCTGAAGTCTGAAGACTGAGTAGCTGCTGGAGGAGCTGATGCTTTCTTCTATTTTTTTTCTTCTCTGTATTGTTTGTTTTGTCTGATTTGCCTGTTGCATTAGGCTAAGTTCATCTAGAATAAATTTAGTTTAAGAGCATGGTTGCATTAGAGGTTGAGTTGCTCCCTCTGCTTGTATTGTTATTGTTTGGCTTTGCTTGCGGGTATTCGGTAGAGCCCAGCTCCCTGACCCATGTGTTTATTTTGCTTAATAGCATATTCTCTTTTATCCGTATGATTGCAGTTTACTGTTTAGTGCTTGATAGCATGTTGTTTATTTTTCAGTATGATTACTGTTATTTCATGACTGGCTTGAGGTTGAGACGAGCTTGTGGAGGCTGAAGCCCCACACACATTTCCTCCCTCACTTGCATTGCATGCATTTCACTGTTAAAGCTGATGCTTTTGTCTGCTTTTGGTGTATCATTGACATGATCCCTTAGGACTCTCATTTCCTTTGATAAGGATTTGATGATAGACTTTTAGGTTGAAACCTATGCATGACAACATCTAGGAGTTCCCTGTTCAAACCTCAACCGTAGGATGAATCCATGGCATGATAACAGTAGGACTTGATAGTCTCCCTCCTAGTTGGGCCTGTTCTCTTCTCATCTCAAAACAATTTAAGATACAGTAATCATGAATGATTTCTTTCGTACGTTACGAGCCTTAAGCTATCTGAGAAAGGATTGTGGGAGAGTTTCTTTTCCACAGTCTGGATGTTTAGTATGGTACCCTTTGGGTGACATGCGACGCATTCACTCTCAGGTCATAGTCTCTAGTGCGGTTGAAATCGCAAATACAATAAAAAATACTTCTTTCAGGAAATAAGTTGTAGTTTCCCGAACTACGTGAGCTCTGATCTCTCATGCCTGTTGAGAGTACGTAGGCACAAGATGGCGATGTCTTGGCGAGCTACCTTCCCCTCCTTTCCCGTAGGTAGGCGAACTACGTTGACTCTGATTTCTCGTTCCAGACGGGAATACGTAGGCATAAAGTGCGATACTTTGCCGAGTCATTTCATTTTCTCTTCTTTTTTAACCCTTAACCCTTAGTTTAGATAGATTACAACCAACCCAACCCAAGTAAACAAACAAGCGAGGATCCCATCGAGTACGATGGACGTGAGGGGTGCTAATACCTTCCCCTTGCGTAACCGACTCCCAAACCCAAACAATGGTTGCGACGACCTTGTCTTACCCTTTTTCGTCAGGTTTTTCCGATCGTTTCCTTTCCCGCTCTGAGGGATAAATAACGAAAGGTGGAGACTCTTCTGTCATGCCGGCACCTTATTTTCGCGCAAGCGACACATGGTTGTATGATTCAGCATGTATTGCCTCAAACGCTTGGTGGCCCAGGCTAGCGCACAACAAGTTTTCTCAAGCATTGAATATCGAGATTCACAATCTGTAAATTTCTTACTCAAGTAGTAGATCGCATGCTCTTTTCTTCCTGTCTCGTCGTGTTGACCGAGAACACAACCCATGCTTCCCTCAAGAACTGTCAAATACATAATCAAGGGTCTCCCTGCCACTGGAGGTATCAAAATAGGAGGCTCCTGCAAATACTGCTTTATTTTATCGAACGCCTTTTGACAATTTTCATTCCACGTCACAGCTTGATCTTTCTTCAACAGCTTGAGATATGAACCGGGCAATGTAGTTCAACCTCCCTAAAAACCCGCGCATCTCTTTCTCTGTTTTAGGCGTCGGCATCTCTTGTATTGCTTTTATTTTAGCAGGATCAACCTCTATTCCCTTTTCGCTTACGATAAACCCCAGCAGTTTACCCGATCTCACCCCGAAGGTGCACTTGTTAGGGTTCAGTCTCAGCCTGAACTTCCTAAGCCTTTTAAATAACTTCAGCAGATTCACCAGATGCTCTTCCTCCGTCTGGGATTTGGCAATCATATCGTCAACATAAACTTCGATCTCTTTATGCATCATATCATGAAAAAGAGTCGTCATTGCACGCTGATACGTTACCCCAGCATTCTTCAATCCGAATGGCATCACTTTATAACAAAATGTTCCCCAAGGCGTTATGAAAGTAGTCTTCTCCATATCCTCTGGTGCCATTTTAATCTGATTATAGCCTGAGAAGCCATCCATGAAGGAGAATACGGAGTATTGAGCGGTGTTGTCAACTAGTACATCGATATGAGGAAGCGGAAAATCGTCTTTTGGGCTCTCTTTATTCAAGTCACGGTAATCTACACACATTCTCACCTTACCGTCTTTCTTTGGCACTGGTACGATGTTAGCGACCCATGAGGGATATTTTGTCACAGCCAGGAAACCAGCATCCCACTGTTTTTGAACCTCTTCTTTAATCTTCACTGCCATATCGGGTCTAGTTCTGCGAAGCTTTTTCTTGACCGGCGGGCATTCTTCTTTCAACGGCAGACGGTGCACAACCATATCTGTATCGAGCCCTGGCATATCTTCATACGACCAAGCGAACACATCACTATACTCTCTGAGCATTTCAACCAGTCTTCGCTTGACGTCGCTCTGCAGCGCGGCTCCTATACGAATATTCTTCTCAACCCCTTCCGACCCCAAGTTGATAATTTCGATGACCTCCTCGTGAGGTAGAATGACTCTTTCCTCTTGTTTCACCAACCAAGACAGTTCTTCGGGAACGTCACCATCTTCAACAACCTCTTCTTCGGCCTGAAATATCGGATGTTCGAAGTCGGGACGAGTCATAGGTGGTTCAAGGATGTCATCTGAAAATGTTATCCTACAAAAAGAACGGTTAAATGCTTCAAAATGCGTATAAAGCGAATAACCACGTTGCCATTTTATTGAAAAATACAAAACAAGAAAAACAGAGATCGCAATATTTGCACACGAAAAAACGCCTTTTATTTAATGATTAACACGCAATGTTCATAACAGCACAACCCTAAGCAAATCATGATGCCCCGGGCAAGACACCTGACTGTTCAACAATTAATAAAACAAAGCATTACTGTTTAAGAGTCACAGGAACAAGCTCCTGAATAGACCAGTTGCACAATCCCTGTCCTGGCGTGCTTGGCTGAATCCAGGCATCCATATCACAGTCGCTGTCTCCTTCGTCAGACTCCGAAGCAGCGTTGACGGTCTCGTGACATACTCCACCAGCAGAGATGGTTATTGGCCCTCTGAAACGGGGTGCCCCCACAGCAGGGGTTGATGACGACGGTTGGTATCCCAGCCCAAACCGGTCCATCTTAACAGGAATGTCCAGCACTTTGCCCCAGCCCTTTGTCTCACCTGTCTCTACCAGAGCTTGAGCTTCTTTATATGACGATACGGCTATCTCTGACACTTTGCTCGGCCCGGGACCTTTGTCCTTGATGCGCAGCCCTTCAAATGCCTGGCAGGGCGTTTCGTGAATCTCTCCATCGACCTCCACATATTTAAATGACGACAGATGGCTGACCAGGATGTCTTTTTCTCCGCATACAGTGACCACACTGTCTCCGACCATATATTTCAACTTTTGATGCAGGGTAGACGTGACTGCCCCAGCCCCATGGATCCAAGGTCTTCCGAGCAGGCAGCTATATGCAGGCTGGATGTCCATGATATAAAATTCAGTGGCAAACACCTCCGGCCCCACCTGTAGAGGCAATGTTATCGATCCAAAGACTGTTCTTCGCGTCCCATCAAATGCCCTGACTACCAGGTCGCTGGGCGTACACAGGATTCCTTTGACATCTAGCTTCATCATCGCTTTCTTGGGCAGCACATTCAAAGACGATCCAGTGTCTACCAATACATGCGACATGACTGATCCTCTACACTCGGCAGATACGTGCAGCGCCATATTATGATCTCTCCCCTTCGGGGTCAAATCGAAGTCGGTAAAGCCCAAGCTGTGGCCTGCATTTACATGTGCCAACACTCCCTCCAGCTGATTTACGGAAACATCTTGGGGTACGAAGGAAGTATCCAGGACTTTCAACAAAGCATTTCTGTGAGCTTCAGAACACAATAGCAACGACAATATTGATATTTTTGACGGCGTCTGTTGCAGATGCTCCACAATCTTATAATCACTTTTACGGATCAAGCGCATGAACTCCTCCACATCTTTTGATGCCGATGCTTTATCGCTTGCTTGCACAGGGACGTTCTCAACCATCTTTCCCTTTCCCTTCGCTAGTCTTTCAGCCTCTACCTCAGGCGAGATGAAGATCCTACCACTCCTTGTCATACCTCCTGTACCAACAACATTGTCTACAGTCTCAGCTGGCTGCTTGTTAGTATCAATTTTTATTCCGTCACAATACACTTCCAACCCATATGACCACGGGACTGCTTTTGTGCTCTCGTATGGGATTGGTCCTGCTTTAGTTATGGTGATCGGCGGTCGCTGGGCCGGTGCCGTTATAGTGATTGTCTTTCGAGGAATCGTCACAGTGGCCACATCACTCTGATTATCTGCTACTGCCCCTGCAGGTTCTTCAATTGCTGCTCGGTCAAACTGCAATGTACCTCCATCTATTAAAGCCTGAATACCTTTCTTTAAATCATCACAACCCCTAGCTAGGGTCCAGCATTCTAAACAATACTCGTCACATCCTGGATAGACACCCCCTTGCAATAGTCGGCTCTTTATCTCGCTCAGCGGCGTCTTTAGATCATCCACAGTCATAATCAAATTCAAACCTTCCTCAGTCAGAATGGCGTTTGCCCCATGATTAGGCATGGGCTTCTGCACTATATTCGGACCCGCCGTTCCGAAGTTGATAGCCTTACTGTCTAGTAGATCCTGCACAACATGCTTAAAAGCATGGCAACCCTCTACATCGTGGCCCGGAGCCCCAGAGTGGAACTCACAGTGCCTGCTTGCATCATAGCCATACGGAGGAGTTCCCGTTATCGGTGCTAGAGTTCTCTTCTCTACCAAATTCAACCCTAACAACGTCTGCAACAAATCGGCATACGTTGAAGGAGGCTTCTCAAACACTCTCCTTGGTTTACCCCCTTGGAATCTTCGCTGAGCAGGTTGTGCCCCCTGCTATGGCTGCTGCTGCTGTTGCTGTTGTTGCATTGGTTGTTGCTGAAACGGTTGTTGTTGAAACGGAATAGTAACACTCGCCACCTGCTGCGGCTGATTATATTGGTTTCGACCTCTGCCTTGGCCTCGGCCTCGGCCTCCAAACACTGCGCTTGCATCGCCCTGACGGCGCCCACCAAAAGCCTTTCTATTACTGCCAGATGCAGTTGATTCCTCCGCCTGGAATCTGCCCTGTTTAATGTTACTCTCAATCTTCTCTCCCATCAGAATTAAGTCTGAGAAACTGGCCAAAGATGTGTGAAACAACTTGTCATAAAACATGCCTGTGAATGTTCCGATGAACATGTCATTCATTTCCTTGTCTTCTAAAGGAGGACGGACCCTAGCAGCCATGTCACGCCATCTTTGCGCATACTCTTTAAAGCTCTCACCCTTCTTCTGGGATAGCCCTGTCAATTGGACCCGATTGGGCGCCAAGTCGCTGTTATACTTGTAGTGAGCTACAAATGCCTCTGCCAGCTGCTTCCATGTCTTTATATTAGTTGGCTCCAACCCCATGTACCACTCTAGGGAAGGACCCGACAAACTATCCTAAAAAAAATGCATTAGCATCCTCTCATCAGTTGAATATGCAGACATCCGTCGGTAATAAAACCGCACGTGCACTTTCGGGCAGGTGTCCCCTTTATACTTATCAAACGTAGGAGCTTTGAATTTGATTGGCACCCTCAAGCCAGGTACCAGACCCATTGTTGACATGTCTAAGCCCACAGCACTTTGGTTCAGGACCCCCCTCATCTGCTCTTCTAGCATTCTGATCTTCTGGGAGTCATCCATCGGTCCCTCGAAACCTCCACCGGAGAAGGCATCCTCTTGCTGATCCTCTTGCCAGTTACCATTCCCAGCTCCATACCCATCGTATCCATTGTTGCGGCCAGCTCTAATCTGATTCATCACCGGGCCTCGCCCTCTATTGCCGTACCCCGGAACGACTCCAGCAGGTCCAAAAGTCATTAACCCAGCGCCGTTTCCATTTCCGAATCCTCCGTAACCCTGATTGGTCACACCAAAACCGTCCTGCCCAAAGCCTTGAGCATTGAAACCATATTTCCCAGCATTATCGAATCCCTGATCATTGAACCCGAATCCAGCATTACCAAAACCATTGCCTCCCATATTATCACCCAAGTTGACATCACCAAGCCCAACGTTATGGACAGCAGTCTCGTTCCCAACTCCAACGTTACCGTTCCCAGCAGCAGTAGCGTTGTTGACATTAACAGCAGGTATATTGACTACAGGTGGAGGCACTGGCGTGGGAGTGCCATCCCCATGAACAGTGTCGACTCACACAGACTGATGGTCCTCATTCCCATGTCCAACATTTCTTGCCAACAGAGGCTGCACCATAGCTTGAAAATTCTCCTGACCTTTTGCAATAGTCTCCATGGTCTGCATGAAGAGTGCTAGCTTCTCGCGCATATCTTGCATCTCGTTCTGCATTTGATCCATGATTCTTCGACAGTTAGTGCGAGTGGAGTAGCGGTGCGGGCGCTGATCTGCAATCCTGAAAAAGACCTGGTACAGAGTAGGAAATAAGATACCATCCAATGATTACCTGTAATGCAATATGAATATGAATGCAATGCAATGTGTGTCTGTGCATTAGGGAAAAGCATTCCCCGATTCTAGTGTGAAGGTGCCAGTGCGGTGACAGTGCTAGCAGTACGAATATTGGAGCTGAATCATAGAAAGCCTCATATATGGCAGAGAAAACCAATAAGCCAAGAATACAATATCACTGAGTACAAAGAGAAGGCATGACCTCAACCAACAATCCTAGTGATGGTCAGCACTATGCAAATAAAGCATACAAGTTAATACATGAAATGATCAAGTACTCCCATAAGCCCGGTACTCTTCTATCAACTTCTTGGTCTCTGGATGACCTGGTCGGGTAAGCAGCCCTTCAACAAGTTGGTTTCTTCATTTGAGAACACGGCGCACGTCACCAGCGGTTTCCTCCCATGCCCCTTCTCCGAAACGATCCTCTAGTTTCCGCTTCTGAGACACAGCTTCGTTTCTGCCTTCGATGGCCTTGTTCAATGCGTTCTGGAGACTGTACCTGGTCATCACTTCTTCTTCACACTTCTTAATTCTAGCCTTCAACTGCTCTTCAAGGTCAGAGATTTGCTGCTTCAACTTATCTTCCCTCTTCTTATTGTTGGTCAGCGTAGCATTCCAAGTCTTGTTACAAGAAGCGATTTCTCGGTGTGCTGCGTCGAGTGTTTTCTTTTTGGATTCCAGCATGTCGTGGGAGCTTCTGAACTCTTGCCCTAGACGTTCGCGCTTCTTTTTCTCCTCAGTCAACTCAGCCCCTAGTCTGTTTACTAGTTCGATCTGCTGTTGGAAAGCATGCACGACCTTGTTTTTCTTGCTGCGTATCTGAGCTAGCTCCTGCTCTAACCCTTCATTGATCTTCATCAAGGCTTCTTTTTCTTTTACAACTTGCTCGTAGGCCTCCCGAGTAACAGTAGTTGGCTCTTCTACCGGAATATGAACAGGGACTGGTGCATCTGGAAATGGCATCCGCAACTGGCTTGCTCTCTCCTAGATCCAAACTCTGTAGGGTGCATAAGCCTGACAGTCATTCTTCCCTAACAGCGGCTTCCCTCTTCTGTTAATACGCGTCCAGGCATGCTGTAGCTTCGCTAGCAACTCCCCCTTCAAATCACCGGTGAAGTACAAAGATTCCTGCACTTCTTCCTCCTTTGGTGGGTTCTTCAACGCATATCCGAACTGGAGAACGAACAGAGAAGGGTTGTAATTGATACACCCTTTTCTTCCTATCAACAGAACATTAGGGTACCCAGAACAACTGAAGATAAGCTCAGACCCCAGCAGGTCTCGGTCGAACCACTCAATGTCTTCGGAAGATAGCCTCATCAAGCGCTCTGGCCAGTCAGATGTAGTTGCACTATCCACGAAGGGTCCCTTCAGGGGAAGATGACTCTTAAACCACTTGGACAGCAAAGGCACGCAACAAGAGACGTTCTTGCCTCTCCTGTTCTCATTCCTGTAGTGCATCAAATGATAGAAGTCTCCGATCAGCGTTGGCACCGGGTTACCAGCAGCAAATAGATGAAATGCATCCATGTCCACGAAGTTTGGGAAGTTGGGAAACAGTACTATCCCATAAATGCATAGGGCCAAAATAGCGTTAAAGACCACCCAACACCCATTCTTGGCGTACTCTTGAGCCTTACCAACCAGAAACTGAAGAGAGAAACCCGGAACCCCTCGCCAAGAAGTCATCAACAACTCAGAAGCATTCATATGCAGGGCCTTAGCTAAATCCTCCAACTTGGGCTCAGCGGCAGAGTGAATAAAAGGAACTGCATTCTGAACTGGCAGCTCAGTAAACTCTACATACTCCTCCATGGTAGGCCCCAAGATAAAATCAGCAAACGTGAAACATCTCAAAGCCGGGTCATAGAATTGCATTAAGGTGTACAGCCCATTCAATTCATCATCAGTGGATTTGCGAACCAAACTCAACAGCCGTCCGTAACTCTGCCTGAAGCTTCTACGGACATCCTCATCTGCAAGAGAAATCAGACCCAGGAGTGGAGTGATATCAGGAATAGGTAGCTTATAGGCAACTGTCATCCTCAAACCAGCCATGATCGATACTCAGAAGTCCAGACACTAGAACCGGGGGATATGCAAATGCACCTGCAGCACAGACACACGTTAATGGGATGCAATGATAATGGGTATGCAAACGATGCAATGCAAGTAACATGCAACAGGGACCAAGTGCTGTAGCGGAGAAGCCTGAACCATATCAAGAAGTCTCAGATAGATCCTCCATAAGTCCTCAAACCCTGGTCTCAGATAGACCTAAAACAAAGCTCCAACACTGGTCTCTGATAGACCCCATAATATAACTCTGATTGGTCTCTGATAGACCTCAAATCATCTCTCCGACTGGTCTCTGACAGACCTCAGAACTCTCCAACTGGTCTCTGACAGACCTCAGAACTCTCCAACTGGTCTCTGACAGACCTCAGAACTCTCCATAAATACCCAGGATCTCAGATTAAGAAACAAACCGGTAGTCTGAAAGTCTAGTTACCTGCATAACCCCAAACCCTCTCACAGGTAGATGTCCTAGTAACTGACAAAGGTATGGCATCCTATGCGGTCGTCGGCGTCACAGACTTTCAGGGTTGATGATACGATTCCCAGAAGGAGTGGCATCATCAAATCCTGAAGAGGCCTCACTTAGCCAACTTCCAAATGATCGGTCCCCAGAGTCGACAATCCAACTAACCAGCAACCCGAGCCACCCAAAGGGCAGGACAGGAGGCCAACCAGAAGAACCTCGTCTGAGTGTAGATTTCGCGGGACACTAGGACATGCAAAGCACGTGCACGCCCACTAATCTCTACTCTAAGTCTAGGTGCACTCAAGCCCAGGTCCGGCTTATCTCTCAATCATAGAACCACCCATCATAACCCAATACGGCAATAATAATCAATAATATATAATGCTGAAAATAAAGGTCAGAAATATAAATCCATACAAAATCCTCGACGGGAAAACAAGCGTTAGGATTGACTCGCTTAAGGGACGTTGGATCCCAAATGCATAAGAACCATCGTAGTCCTTAGCAGCCAGGGGACGTTGGATCCCCAGCAGAGTCGCCAGCTGCCGCTACTGCGAAAATCGGCGCCGGCTGACAGAAGAGTCGCCACCGTGCGTTATTTATCCCAACGGAGGGAAAGGAAACGCTCGAGGTAAACCTACCGCAAAACAGGGAAAGGAATGGTCATCGCAACCAAATCCTGGATTCGGGAGTCGGTTACGCAAGGGGAAGGTATTAGCACCCCTCACGTCCGTCGTACTCGACGGGATCCACGCTTGTTTTCGGGTACGGATTGTTATTTCTATCTAAACTAAGGGTCTGGGATTATAAAGAAAATAAAATGACTCGGCAAAGTATCGCACTTTATGCCTACGTATTCCCGTCTGGAACGAGAAATCAGAGTCAACGTAGTTCGCCTACCTACGGGAAAGGAGGGGAAGGTTGCTCGCTAAGACATCGCGTCTTATGCCTACGTACTTTCACACGGCATGAAAGATCAGAGCAAACGTAGTTCGGGCCACGTACGACACAAGTCTGTCTTGGTTGCTTTTATTCCTTCTAAAAAAGGGTTTTTCTGATTAACTGGTCCAAGCGGACAAAAATGACGTTTTGATGAGTTCACGTTCTTTTACGGAAGAAGTGTCTTTTATTGTGTTCAAAATATTTATTGTGTTTTTCTGTTTGTTTTTGAGAAAGAAGAGACAGAACTCTATCCTACGGTTGCGAAGGGAATCAAACTAACCTAATGTTATCATCCATGGGTTAAGACCTAGTGTCTATCATGCTCCTCTCTTGCGCAGAGAGAAACAGAGATCCTAAGGGAATAGACGGAAACAGAAACAATAGCATATACAATAAAGCAGTAAAATGCATGGATGCAACAATACAAGCGAGGCAAGGGAGTCCCACTCAACCTCGAACCTAAAAAACAATAGGCAAAAGTGAACAGGCTTCACTTTCACCCCAACAGGTTAAACAGCAAACAATACAGTCAGGGAAAACCAAACAATACATCAGAAATAAAACAGCAGAAATAAGCAGCCACAGCAGCTCTGCATCAACATCTGTCTTCAAGTCATCATCAATCAGCTACAAGCTTCAGGCAAGCATCAATCTCCA
Source organism: Lathyrus sativus (assembly GCA_963859935.3). NCBI lineage: Eukaryota > Viridiplantae > Streptophyta > Magnoliopsida > Fabales > Fabaceae > Lathyrus > Lathyrus sativus. The sequence goes on from OZ012741.1 coordinate 369,194,189, forward strand.
TCTCCACAGCCTTCAAGTAAGGTCTTGGTCATCAGTCTTCAATCTGCATTGGCTTTTCTTCAAGTCTTAATCTCCAAGCTGAGGAATCAATCACAAGAGTGAATTGGGTGTTAAGCAATTAGTTGACCACCAAGGGTGGCAAACATACTGCTATCAACACATAGGATATTTTCTCTCAAGAGTTCTATCTCTTGGACACTATCACCAAGCCTTCCAAAGGAAGGGGGTGAATGTCTTAGAGAGACTCTGCATCACAGAGAGGAATGGAGGCAATCAAGACCTTCCATGTTTTGAGAATCAAGTTGACTACTCTAGAGCTCTGCCTAGCTCCTAAACCCTATACTCCTCAACAGCTGCCTGCAAAGAATCTTCTCATCAACTCTGGAAGTTGGTCTTCAGTCTTTTGATCTCCAATGGCCTTCATCATCACAAGTCTTCAGCTCTCCCAATCCCCAAAGCAATCCCAATACCCCACACAGACAAAAGAAGATAACCCTAGAGGGCACACCACACAGTCAAACAAATATAGACAGTATACTAATAGCAGTAGGGGAATCCTAATATTTTCTAAGGGATCTAATAACTACCCATAGTCCCTATAGTCCCATACCCCAAAAATTCAATCTCTAACTCCTAAGGTAAATGAACTAATTCACCTATGTTATCACCTAAACCCTAATTTTGATCATGTTATTCACACCTAAACAAATCACCTAAAAATAAGTCCTAAAAATATGAACTAAATTTATATGCAAGCTAACATTCTATACTAATCAACCTAAAAAGAATGGATTAAAAATAGTAAAGCATCTATTCAAACTAAAATTAACAAATTCATGTATCAAACTAAATGTTATTTATACCTATTTAAAAGAAAAATATGCCAAAAATATGAAAATAAAATGAAATATTAATTTTTTTGTGAGATATTTTTCTTGACAAAATTATGAATAATATGCAAAAAGAACCAATTAAAATCATGCATTTTTCTATTTTTTATGATTTTTTGAAGAATTAACATTTTTGAAAGAAATTAAATGGAATTAATTGAATGAGGGGTGCATAAATTAACACAAATCAGTTAAAACAACAAACTGGGCCCAGACTGGGGGGCGCGCATAGCAAGCGCGTCTGGGCCCAATCAAATAGAAAATGATAACAAAAATTAAAAAAAGCAAAACGGTGCAGATAGCGAAATTCTTAGTTCAAATCACATTGGGTCTGATTGGGGAGGGTGTCACTAGCAACAATTGATTGAGCCCAGTCTGATTGCTTTAATGAAACGGTGCGTTGCACCATTTGAATTTCCCTCCGTTTTTCTTTTTAATCGTGGCCGTTGGATTTAGTCCCCAGTCAAGGTCAATATCAAGATCGTGTGGCCCACAAGTCGTCTTCAACCTCCAGCAAACCCTAAGGTCTGAAAACCCTAACCATGCATGCATCTTACACTCCTCTGTTCTCCATCAATTGTCCATGAAATCACATGCTATGAAAAGCAAACTTGGCCTATTTTATTCCCTCTACACAACCATATCAATAATTCCTTCTAAAACTCAGCCAAACTCCAAACCCGATAGGTGTAACAGTTGGGTTCCACCATGATCACCTGTCATCAACCACTTCCAATTCTTCCAAATCTTATCCTAACCTAATCTATACCTTACACTGATCATTTTAAGCCATAGATCCAAGATTATCATGCCATGAACTATGAGTTACAAGTCCTAACAGTTTTGACACACCAATGGCAACCTCCATGAAACTTCTCCAAACTTTGTGGAATTCGTCCTCTAACTATGCTTAACCATTCTAACCTAATAACTATCTATGATTCTAGCTAATTCATCCAATTCGAAGAGAAACTAACCTGGTGCAAAATGGGGAAAACAGCTATGGAACTCCTTGATCCATTGCTTGCAGTGATTTGAAACTGATCCACACACTCAAACCTTGATTCTGTATGCAAAGATTCTGACTCAAACTTCTTGGATCTTGTGATTGAAACTTTCTTGCTTCTTGGATGATTCACTTGTATGGCACGAGTTCTCCTCAAATCAACCAAATGCTTGTGTGAAATGTGATCTATGAATGATGGTGATGAAGATCAGATCAAGAAAAATGGAGATTGATAGAGATTTGAGAGAGTTTGAATTGATTTTGCAAAATGGAAGAAAGGTGTGAAACTTGGTGTTATGAGCAAAGTGATTCACCAACCATGGCATGGAGTCCCTTAATGCAATATATACATGAGTTTAGAAACTCCTAGAACCTTGGAGAAACTTCCCATGCACACTTTCCCTTGGATTTGGATTATGTAACTTCATTTGTAAGTAACCATGCATAACTCCTAAATCTTGAACCAAACTCAAAATTCCACTTTTGCCAATGTTCTCAAAATGATTTTTCCAATCAAAATGACCTATAATTTCACCCCATTTGGCCAAACTATGAAAAATCTCAAATTTAGGTCATTTTTTATTCATTAAATCCACCAATTTTGAAACCTTGAGCTATGAGCCTTTCCAATCTTTCATGGTCACTTTTCTAGACTCAAAATGTCATTTGGAGCAAGTTTGATGTTGTAAAGTTTTCCATTTGAAGCTTCCTTGTATGAGTTTTGGGCATAGGCTTGAAATGACCTGTAATTCTTAGATGACCAAAATACCCTTTGCTTGCCAAGACCATAAGTAGAGTTCCACACATCATATGAAGGCATACCATACCATTCTAGAAAGCTTACAATGAGGAACAACTCTTATGTTGACCAGAAATTCATTTGAAATCTCCTTGAGGGGTAAAAGTTGCTTGGAAGACAAGTAACTTTCACAGACAAAATTTCAGATACCTCAGATGACCTGTAACTTGCAAGGACCATAACTTGAGTTCTATAAATCTCCTTGATGTCTTCCACCACTCAAATTAAAGGTCTTGAGATCCTCTACAAGTTTCATGTTGGCCAAGGATCCATTTGAAGCTTGCATTTTGACTTATCTTGCTTGGAAATTTGACCTAAACTAGGGGATTTTACACAGAAACCCTAATTTAGAAACTCCTCTTCTCCTTGATTTCTCTTGATTTCTTCTTAGCATAACACCATATCCTTCTCCATATGTCAAATGATGAACCCCACATCTCTCCAATAGACCTCAATGCCTTTCAATCAATCAATTGACCTAGAGTTGACCCAGGGTTGACCCAGATGAAACCCTAGTTGACTGTCTTCAACTGCAATTCTTGTGATCATATCAATGACTTGTCTCCTTCTTCTAATGACTTTATAAGTCCTCTATGATGCCCACATACTCTCCATGCTCAGCCCACAGCTCACAATTTCTTTGATGATCCCCAGATACCCTCAGATAGGAGATAGATGCACTGCTTGATCTATTGACCTCTTTAGCTTTCAAATTCTTTCTGATGACTTGAAGGAGCTTGGATTAGAATAATAACCTCTTGATAGGCTCATAGAGATGAGAATAATGATTGGTCCCTGTTGGATGATTTGCTATGCTATGCTATGCAGATGATTAGACTAGGTACATGACTCTATATGCAAATGCTAATGATATTGAAACATAAACCCAGTGAATAACGTTGAGAAAATTTTAGGGTGCAACACCTGCAAGTAAAATTGTCTATTCACGAATGGTAATCTTAATGCAGTGTTCATGCAGATTTTGAAAAAATTTGAGCTGTCACTCATTTACATGTCATGATTGTGAGTGACGAATGAACCAAAGTTCAAACGTAGTGCTTACGTGGTCAGTGAAAAACACAACAAGGATGTGACTAGCAAGTCAAGAAGGAGTCAGGTTACTCAACCTTATCGTAATGCGCTTTCAGAATAAACACTACCTCAATTAGGTCTTTTAAGGGTTGTATCGTGGTCGGGTTCACGGTTCGTGAAACAAAGGATATTTGGCTCAAATTTTGATTTGTACCCACCCCTTCTACGTGATGATCTCCGATCCTAAGGTTCAGTTAACCTGGCACAAGCGCTCGCCTCTTCGAGAGGTATGTTGAATGGTAAGAACCACAATTAAGGAACTCACAGGGCTTTCCCGGAGTGATAGTTACTCCTTTTCGTTTTCGATGTCTGTATACACGACTTTGTGACTTGCTGGGGAAAAATTTCTATCCCTTCTTTTTCATTCTTTTGACTCCCTAACTTTTGCCTGGACTGACTCCTTTTGAGTTCTTTTCATTTTTTCGATTTCTTTTGGAGTCCAGCGGGATGGCCTGACTTTTGCCTAAGTATTAGCCTTCCAGCTTTTCCTTTCTTTTTACTTAGCGGGCTTTCTTCCTTTCTTGTTGAACAAAGTCGTGTGACACTGGTTGTCTTGATTACTCCGAAAGGATTGTAACTGTCTCACTCCTGCTTGGTGAGTTTTAACCACTGTGGTATAAACTGTTTGGTCCTCGAAAGACAACACTCCTCTGCAAGACTTGAACGCTCGGTCAAGCTAACTGACAACTAACCTGCCCCGGGTTAAGATGTGAGGGTTTAAAAGTCCGAAAAAAACTTCTACTTCTTGACTCGAAGTGGTTAACAAGGGACTAACTCCTTATATCTCCAGTGTTTGGGGGATTTGAAACAATGCCTTGTACGTCATCGGTAAGGTCTTATCTGAAAGCAATACGATCATCGGTTATGAGTTTAGCTTCGTGATCCTCCCTCCAATCTTCGCTAGTCACAGGGATAAAGTGGAGTGAATAAAATGCGAGTGTCAGTGCAACGCAGTAAATGAGCGACAGCGACATGATTAATTCAGAAAAATGCATAGTCACTTCATTAATATCACCATTTGAAACATACAATGCTTAAAAGCAGGTAGTAACTAACAGAAAAGAAACTACAAATGCAAATGATATAAAAGTCTGAGGACTGCCAATGCTAAGGCGCCTGCCTGTCTAAACCACTGGCTTTTGCTGGGGAATACTTTCCGAGTCTACGAGCTTAGACGGCTGAGCGGTTGGTATGAACAAACAGAAATCCTTCTCGAAAGGAAATGCAATCTTGGTCGATCAACTGTTGTACCTTCGCTTGAAACGCTTTACAATCTTCAGTTGAATGCCCCGGTGATCCGCCATGGTAACCACACTGAACATGGGGATTATACCCGGGAGGGTAAGGTTCTGGCACGGGCTTGAGAGCTTTCGGTTCCACCAAAGAACTCTGGACCAACTGTGGCAAAAGCTGACTGTACGACATAGGCACTGGGTGAGAAGGACCACTCCTTCGTTCCAAGTTGTTGCAAGGTCTGCTCTGATTCTGACGCTGATTCTGATAATATCGACCACGAGTACGCTGATTTGCAATGGAAGCGACATAAGACTCCTGATATGGTGCCCCAGGCACAACTGTCTGTCCAGCATAACAAGGCATAGAAGATACTGATCCGACAGATTTCACCGATTCATCTCGAGGATACCCAACATCTGGCATGACTGCATTGATCACAACTCCCTCTTCATTCTGGTAGTCGCAAAGAGATTCTGTTTCACTAGCCTGACTGCTTGAATCAATCTGAATTTTCCCGATCTTTATGGCATACTTAATACGTTATCCAACTCCCACTAATTCGGAGAAGTTCAGCGAAACTCCAAGCAATCTCTCAAAGTACGGGCTTTGCAATGAGTCTACGAACATGCCTGCTAACTCTCGGTCAGGGATCGGTGGTTCCACTCTGGAAGAAAAATCTCTCCATCTCTGAGCATACTTTTTGAAAGGTTCATTGATCCCCATAGACAAAGATTGCAACTCCATGCGAAAGGGAGCTACGTCCATATTGTAATCATACCGCTTCAGGAAAGCTCTGGCTAAATCCACCCATGATCGAATCTGATCCTTCTCTAACTGCATATACCAACGTAGAGATGCCCCAGTCAAACTGTCCTGAAAACAGTAAATCATCAACTTGTCGTTTTGCACAAACGAAATCATCTTTCTGTAGAACATCACCAAATGTAGCCTCGGACAGCTATCTCCTTTATACTTTTCAAACTTCGGCGCTCTGAATTTAGGAGGTAACACTAGGTCAGAAACCAAGCACATATCTGAAGCATTGAGACCAACATCGTTCTGAACTTCTAGGGCTTTGACTTGTTCTTCCAATGCGTGCAACCTCTTAGCTTGCACAAGAGCTAATGGATTATTAGTCCTCACTATCGGAACTTCTCTTCGGGAGATCAAACCAGCAGGAATAACATTCTGATAATTCGCGGCGTCAGAGGAAGAACGTTCACTTGGGATAACAAACTGTTGGTGCAGATCTTGGCCTCTAACAGAAGTCTGCACAAGCTGAGATGCAGTAAGGTTGTTCACTTGCGGAAAGCCTTCGTCAGGCGTGGAATCATACAAAGGATTGGACGTCACAGTGAACCCTGACAAGGCGTCAGCAATCTGGAAGTCGTTCCCTGACATGACTATCAGCAACTTTCAACTGACGGCACTGCTTGATTCTGCTTGATCCGTTTCAACCCCTTGGTCGTCTTCCAACAATCAACATTTGCCTCAAACAATCCCCGGATAATCACCTTCTGAAATCAAACAACGGCTGGATAAGATTTCTGGCCAGCTGGAGAAATGCTACGCAATATGATGCAAAGATGCAAATGCGATGCAATGTAGCAAACACGGGATCACAGCCTCCACACAAACTGAGTACCGCTGTACTGCTGACGGAGTACGTTCTCTCTAAAAGAGAACGCCAGGATAGCTGGTAGTCTGGAAGTCGAGGTTTCGCAAAAAGAAAAAACCCCCCTCACTCACGGGTATGGACCTAAGATACGGCATCCTATGCGGTAGTCAGCGTCACAGACTTTCATGAGGAATGATACGATTCCCAGAAGGAGTGGCATCGTCATCTCATGAAGAGGCCTCACTTAGCTGACTTCCAATTGATCGGTCCCCAGAGTCGACAATCCTCACGTCTGGACTCCCCTATGATCCTCAGGACCTTAGAGAAGTACCTCAGAGAGAACCTCGTCTGAGCGCAGATTTTCGTAGGGAACTGTGCCTGCCCAGCAGACAGGTTCGTCTACTACTTCTCCGCAACTATGTCTAGATGCATACTCAAAAAAAAAGAAGCCCAGGTCCGGCTATCACTCAAACTATCACCCTCCCCAGCACAACGGCAACAGATAAAAGCGAATACAGAAATAAACACCCAAAAGACAAGCAAACAAGCGCTAGGACTGACTCTCTTAGGGGACGTTGGATCCCACATGCATAGGGACTATCGCAGTCCCCAGCAGAGTCGCCAGCTGTCGCTACTGCGAAAATCGACGCCGGCTGACAGAAGAGTCGCCACCGTGCGTTATTTATCCCAACGGAGGGAAAGGAAACGCTCGAAGTAAACCTCGCAAAAAACGGGAAAAGGTATGGTCGTCGCAACCAAAACCTGGGTTCGGGAGTCGGTTACGCAAGGGGAAGGTATTAGCACCCCTCACGTCCGTCGTACTCGACGGGATCCACGCTTGCTTGGGTTGTCTAAAGGATGCAAAAACAATCTATCTACGGCTGCTAAATCTAAACGGAAGGGAATTGACTCGATAGAGCGTCGCACTCTATGCCTACGTATTCTCAAGAGAGAAAGTCAGAGTCAACGTAGTTCGGGACTACAGGGAAATTGGCTCGCCAAGACTTCGCGTCTTGTGCCTACGTACTTCCACACTGCATGGAAGATCAGAGCTTGCGTAGTTCAGGCTAACTACGGCTAAACAGGGGGTTCTCACACAGGAGTGAGAAATTAAGCTGGTTTTGCAGGTACGGGAACCTATAGGAAAAACTATGGTCTGGTCTCAAATGCACCCAGGCAAGAGAAAAGGGTAACAATCAGTCGTCAGCGGGAAAGTCTCGGTCGCACAGCAGCGAGAGAACAAAAGGTTAATTGTTAGTGTGCTCGCTAGGATATCGCATCCTATGCCTACATATCCTCGTCTGGTACGAGGAATCAGAGCAGCTGTAGTTCGGCTACTTTCGGGACCACAACTCAAATCTCGTTTTATTAACATTCTGAAAAATGGGTTACAATGATTGAATACGGAAAAAAAAAACTCCTAGGAAATACTATCCTGTCCATCTACCATGGAAAATCAAATGGAAAATAGTCCCCTAACAAGTGGACTTTTTAAAACTATCTCTAGAAGAGTCCCCTAACAAATGGACTTCTAAAACTACCTCTAAAAGGTAAATAAACTCTATTAAAAAAATGTACTCTAAAAAATATTAAATCTACACTAATATTTTTTACTATTTTTTCTCTATTTTTTCAACTATTTTCAACATTATTTTTCTCATTTCATTTTTCAATATTTTTCTATATTTCTTTTCTCTTTTTCTTCATATTTCTTTTTCTCAAAATATTTTTCATATTCTTTTTTGATATATTCTTTTTCACTATTTTCTTTTCTTTTTTTAATATTCTTTTTCAATATACTTTTTCAATATTTTTCCTCATTTCTATATATTTCTTTTTCTCTTTTCAATATATTTCTTTTTCTCTTTTCAATATTATTTTTTTTCTCTTTTCAATATTATTTTTTCATAAAGAAAGTCACTAAAATGAAAATGGAAAAGTACAATGGGAGGGGGGTACAACAGTTACAAGGGGGAATTACAAGCAGTAAAACACATTGGGCCCAGCCCAGAAAAAAATAACAAACAGAACAAAAACTGGGGAGGGGGGTGCAGTTGAAAATTGGAGGGTGGAATCAGCAAGCCATCTCGTATTGGGCCCAGCCCATTCATAGAAAAAAAAACGAGGGAGGTGCAGGAAAACAAAAAATGAATCTGGGCCTAAGCAAAGCCCAACGCCAAACCCAATTCATCTTCTTTCTGCCCCAAACCCTAATCCTCACTCCCCTAATCACTGTTCACAATCTGCGTCGTTCCCTTCTCCTTCTCCAACTCTCTCCTCTCAGATTCTCTTTCGTCTCTCAATCTTCCTCATTTTCGCTTCTTCCAACATCTTGAGAACCAACCACACGAACTTAAACACGAAGTTCAACCTCATCTTCCAATCCTTCTTTTCACGAATCCTCTTGTTTTCTGAAGTTTAACATCAATCAATGCTCTAACAGCGTCTACGCAATCTGTAAAAAACTAAACAAAGAACCTGATGCGATCTGGAGAATTTGTTGGCGCATTGGAAGCAACTTCGAAGATGTTGTTAGATCTTGAAGTTCGTGGATGATCAAAATACACTTGGATGGAAACCGAAAGTCCGTAACCTGGAGTCTTGATGAACTTTGGAGCGGAGAAAATTAGCCATCCTGATGATTTCTGAAGGCCTGGTGTTCTTGACGGAAAGATTGATGAACACGTGAATCTGGATGTATGCTAATATGATTTTCTGGAAAACGACGAGTATGAACGGTTGAAGATCTGGGGAGTTTGGGTGATGAACCAGATGAAGGTTTTCTGGAACTTGGATGATAAACATTGGATCGGTGAAGACAATTTTTGGGAAAAATGATGCTCGATGGTGATTGTTGATGACAAATCATAAACGTGATGATGATAAATTGATGAAGATGGTGGATCGTTTTCTGGCAACACAGTTTGAAGGCGTTCTTGAATTTCCGGTGATAGCTTGAAGTTTCCGGCGGTATCTCCGGCGGCTATTGATGATGACGATCGGTCAGAGAAGGAGATGATTGGAGAAGAAGATGAATATCTGGAGCTTCTGGGGATTTTGGCGTTTCCGGCGAGCTAGACGGTGGCCGGAGTAAGTTAGGGTTGCCGGAGAGATTCTGGTGCGGTGGTTGCATGGCCGCCAGCCATGCAACCGGTGAGGCTGGCGAGATGACAAGTGTCTATGGGGAGTTTCTGCATGAGTGCCGCGTGGCGAGGTTAGTGGAGGCGGTGGTTGCATGTGTGCCACGTGGGAGTGGCGTGGCAGAGAGAGGGAGAGAGGGAAGTGTGAGGCGTGGCAGTGTGTGGGTGAATCTGAAATGAAGTGGTGGGGCCTCCTTGATGCAACACGTGTGGCTTCATATATATGCTGCTGGCATAATTTCTGGACCTGAAAATGGACAAAAAATGGCCAAAACTCTGGGCCTCCAAACACTACTGGGCCCAATACGAAAATGGCATCAAAAACCCAAAAATCTGAATAATAATGGATTAATGAAAATAACAAACTAATTAAAACTAAACCTAATTAACTAGCTAATACTAATGATTAAGACCTAACTAATCTAATTAAATCTCAATTAAACCTAAACTAATAAAAACTCTAATAAAAGGGAATTAACATCTAATCTATGCTAATCACTAGACTAATGACAATAATAAAAAACTCTAATAATCTCTATTATTTCTATTAAACTTCTATTTAATCTCTAACAAAATTTATACTACTTATTAAAAGCAAATCTATTATTAATAAAAGAAAAATCTATATTCTATGTTAAAAGAAAATACTTTCTATTAAAACAATCCTAATATTCTAAAAAGGAAAATGCTATTATTTATCCTATTTAAAATTCTAAAATTATATTTAAAATCCAATAAAACCCTACAAAGCCATAAAATGCAATTTATTCCAATTAAAAATGAGATCGAGACCGAAGCGGAACCAACGATAAAACTCGGGCACCTGAATACCCTCAAAACAACAGCGCGAGCTGAAAACACCGGGAAGAGCACAACTTCCCAAAAATACGATTCTACCCATCTAAACTGATTAAAAACACCTGAGACACGAGACGAGGGCTGTGATCCTGATAAAATCAAAACAACTGAAAATATGCACTATATGCGATATGCGGATGCGAATGCTGTCATGCGTCGAAACATAGGACCAGATACGGGACCCGGTTGGTCAAATTTTAGGGTGCAACAATATGGAGAATGATTCTCATCATCGGATTCAATTATTTGAACCTTAGGTTCCTTTTGCTTTCATTTTTATGGTGTCAGAGGTGGTCTTCGACTTCCCTGCAAAATAATATACTTCAGATGTTAGTCTGGAAGGCAATATATAAATAGAACAGTAATCACAAAGTTTACCTTTGTTGTGGTTTTCTTGAAGTTGTCTTCATCTTTTTCTTTGACAACTTCTTTTTCAACGGGAGTAGGTTTCTTGGCTGGAATTATTACAGCTGCAAAGAAAATTAATGCAATTAGCATAAGCCAAGTACAAAACATAAATAAAGAGAAATGGATAACAGAAGTGGTATCGAAGAACCTCCCATTCGACACCTTCATATATTAGAGACTCCACGCAAACGTGTTATATGCCAATATGAAGGTGGCCTTTGAAATTGTCCAGAGTGTACTTAGTCGGAACCACTCGCTTAGCACGCTTTTGTGATTCTTGGCGAAGTATTTTTATAAAATCCCATAGACGAACTAGTATGGAAATAGAGAGCTAAAAGCCACACCAAAGTTAACAGTTGGCAGTCCAGAGAATTTGGATAATAGAGATTAAAAGCTAACTTGTAACGTTGATCAGGTCGAACGTACGAAGGAAGTTTTAAATCCTCTAATTTCTTTGTAAAATTTTCTTTTAAGGTGGTTGTTGTCTCGCTAATGGTTTGACTAAGATCATCTGGCCTGTATGCAGTTTCAAAGTACTTCTGAGATGCTTGGATCTCTTTGATGTGTGTTGAAGTACCTTTCTTCACTTTATCCTGCACAAGGGCAAAATCTCGTGTTAGTTGGAGGTTGAAGGCAGCTACATCAAAGAATTCTGCAGTGTTATACTCTCTCTGTAACACCCCAAATTTATTAGAATACTTATTTAATTTATTTAAATATGAACATTCACAATTTTGGTGATTTTCGGTGGTTGGTGTGAAATATTGAGAATTATGGCTTTTGGGTTATTTATTTAAATAATAGTATATAATATGAATATATTGGTATTATTATTAATTTAAATAAATATAAGTTAACTAAGGGCAAATTGGACAATTGCGGAGGAGTTAGTGAGAGTAATATTGGAAAAGCCCAAATTATAGGCCCAAGGTTAGGTTTAACAAAAAGGGAATTGTGATGGGATTATGATTCATTTTTGTTAGACCGTGAAAAGAATTGAGGCCAGAGCTTTGAGGAGGAGGTTTGAGGCAAAAGCTTCGAAAGGTTTTCTAAAAGTCAAAGAGAAGGCTTAGAGTCAGCAATTAAGGTATGAGGAGTATTGCCTTCATTGTTTTCAATATATAATTTCAATGTATTTAAAGCCGATTTAAGGGTTTAAAGGATTTGAGGATGATTTTGGGATAAAGGGAATTTGGCCTTCGTGGCCTAAATCTATTATTGAGATTTTAACCGTAGAGATTTATTTGGGTTGAAGGAAATTATGTCTTCATGGCCAAAGCTCTGATTTGACATTTATCTAACCTTGTAGGAAAATTGGATAGTGAGAAACTCTAATGATTGTGGTGTAGTTGTAAGGATTTATGGGGATTAGAGCGTGAATATGATGCGGGATTGGCCAAATAAGTCGTAGATTTTGTGCCTTTATCGCCGTAAGACGTTAGGGATGATTTAGGGAGTTTTTTGGGTTATTGGGGAAGTGAATCGTGGGACTTTTAGGTCGATTTTAGGTTCTGGTGCGTAACATCGTTTTGCTATCATCGCGTGTTTGCACAACAAAGAATCCTTTGCACAGTGAACGAAGCTCGTCCCAGGCTCGCACTGCGAAGAATCCTCCGCACAACGAAGAAACTCGCCCCAAACTCGCACAACGAACTTGCTAGAGAATGTAGCAGAGTTTCACGAATTCTAATTTTGTGCAACGATGCCTTGATGTTTTGATGCTATGATTTCTTTGACGAATGAATATGGGTATGACTGTGAATTCTATGTGATTTGTACATGATTATATGATGATTCCTATGATATAATGATTGATGAACTATGATGATATTTCCATGAGTTTTGATGATTCTATGATGACATGAGTTATGATGATGATTATGATGAATGATGATGCACCTATGATGTTATTATGAGGATAATTATTGACGTGTGGATCATGCATTCATGTGCATCCGGACTTCGGTTTAGGACCTTGATTTCTTTGGCTTCAATCCCATTGTGCGGATGTGAGGTATTTTGATGTGCTCAGGTTCTCAAGTAGAATCAATCCTATTGATGAGGATCTATGGAGGGTTAATGGCCCAGTGTCCATCGAGCTGTGATGATTGGTACCACATGTATTGAGCCTTGTTGCATTTGCATTTATAAGATGATCTTGAGTAAATTATGATGTTGTGGCCTTTGATGTTCCTTGATGAATATGATGATGTTGAATATGAAAATGACGCCATTTTATATGTTGATTTTCTACATTGATTATTATGAATCGTTTTACTCACCCTGCCTGTTTGAATGTTGCCTCCACGTGGGTAACGTGCAGATGACCAGGTTTAGCCGTGGATGCCGTCGAGGGCTTTTGAAGTTTTGGGTCGTTGGCCATGGTGGTTGACTTAGAGGGTCATGCTCTGATAGTGTAACATCGGGTTGGGGTATTTGAGTAAAACCTTATTTTATTTGATTTGGTTATTTTGATTATGTTCCCGTATAAGGAAAACTTTGGATTATGCCTTTTGAGTTTCGCTGCAACTTTTGATATCCTTTGAGAAAACCCGTTGTTTATGGAGCTTTGACTTATATTTTATTTATTGGGAAATGTACGCCCTTTGAGATGATTTTTATTGAATTTAATATTTTACTCTGATAAATGTGAATATTTTGCCTTTTATTTTGTGGGGTAGAAAAGGGTGTTACACTCTCCACCAAGTTTCGAACTCTCTGGTGCAGAGAAAGGATGGTTTGAAAGCCACAGGATTGAATTCTGTAAGGTCAGAATACTTGGCTAGCAACTTGGTACGTTCTGCCTCATTGTGCCATATGTTGTAATGAATCAGTGAACCCTTTTTAGGGAAGAATGGTTTGGGTTTAATTTGAATGAGACCAAACTGTCGAGCAATGAGGTTTGGTTGGTAACTAACAAGAGCGATTCTAAGTTTTGAAGGGTTGAGTCTTGAAGCCAGCAATCTTGGTGTAAGAAAAGATTCCCAGATGTCGAGAGATTCTGCTTCCTGTTCTTTTGACTCAGGAGAAAACATTTTTATGAACCATTCAAGGCCTACTTTCCTATCTGCAAAAGGGGCCATGCTGGGAGAAAAACTATAACATTTTGCAAACATCATCACATAGCTAGTGAATGTCTGTTGAAGGTTCATTCCTTTGTCTTTGGGAGTTAACAGAGCAAGCCTCGTCCCTTCAACCCTCATATTCTTCACTTTGACGGATGCTGCATTGAAAGGATTTTGAGCAGGAAGAGATGCTTCAAAGGTGGCATTTAGCCATAGTTATAGCAGCTAGAAGGGTCCAGAAAGAATTAAGCTTCCTCTCAACTTTATTGTCTTCAGCGTTGTAACGCTTTCGCCAATGGATTCGTAAAGGCCGACTATAATTATTTCACTGAGATAGATGTCATGTCCAACATGTAGTTGGTTAGCCATGGTCAGGTACCTCTTCGCCACCTGAAGGGACCTTGAGCAAAAATCACAGCGAGAAAGCCAAAAATCCAGGAAAGCAACATGTTCTTGGTCAGAAACTTCTTGTTTTCTTTGTCATGGTAGTAGGCAATATAGGTGGTAAAATCTGCCTTGTTGGTATCAAAACCCATTGAGTCATCATCTAAAAGGGTAGGATCATAATATACTCCAATAGGTTTGAGGTCTGTAATGGCAGCGACATCGAACAAAGTTGGGGTAACCATTCCACAAGGGAGTTGGAAGTTCTTGTGTGTGCTATCCAAAAAATAGAGGGAAACAATAAGCATAGATGGGCAATAACCAGACCCTACCTTTGACAGCTGAATTAGGTCGAAGATGCCCATGTCTTTCCAGACTTGAGACTTTACTTTCTCTATTTTTTCTAACCAAGCTAAGTAATCAGAAGGGGTCTTTAAACAAGGGTCATGACATGAAAACCCTAAAATTAGTGTTTATAAACTCTAAGTTGATTGGGTCCCTAGAAGCTATGGTCGAAGGAGAACTTTGACCATCAACCTTTGCTTTCTCATCAATTTTAATCTCTTTACTAGTTTTAGGTTTTAAACCATTGCCTATGGGTTTGTAACGGTGGTAAGCGAGAAATAATTTCCTAACCTAAGTAGGGTCAGCAACAAGATCAGGGAGTGGACCTAACATAACATTGGTCTTATCAGAAACAAGAACAGTAATGAGTACCTGTGGTTGATAGATCCTACGTTTCTCTTCTTTATTTGGAGGTTCAGGGATGTACTGCTAGTTTTCTACCATATTTAGACCCAACATTCTGTGAACTAGAGAAAGTTGTTTGGATCTCTTAGACTCTTTGGTACTCTTGCTTGTCTCTTGGGAGATTTTTGATTAATAAGCCATTGTTGTAGTGGATTTGTAGAAAGAAGTTTTGAAAGAGATGAAGATTTGAGGAAATACGCTTGAGAGAGTACCAAGAGTGAAAAGTTTGAAAATGGTGCTTTCCACTATTTTATAGACGGATGAAGTGGAACGGTTACTGTATAATATTAATGGTGATAAAAATCATGGGACTCGTGTCATGTGAGGGTTGTGTGATGAGACGGTAGGAGTTAAAACCTGACCCATGATCTCCTAGGGACTAGACATGTGATGATTGAAAAGATTCACACATGGGTTTGAGGATACGTTTTGGGGAAAGTTGTCATGATGAAGATAATGTCATAGTAGTCCAAAGGTTTCTAGCGTCGAATATGCAACTTCAAAAAGTGCCCTTTTCTTTATTTCAATCAAAAATGACACTTTTGGATGGCAATTTGTTGGCTGGGAATTTTAACGCCATGTTCTCATTTTTGAAACTAAGTGAAAATTGAAGTTTCTTAAATATGGCTGACTTCGACAGAAGCTGATATGAAGCTTTGTCGAAGTGGTTCTTATAAAGAGACGTGCTTGAGCAAATACTTAGAAATATTTTCTAAGTATATAAAGTCACTTCGGCGAAGAGATGTTCTGAAGCATTCCTTTGACAGAAGTTTGAATTTCAAAATACGGATAGATAACTATCTTTTGTCTTTATCTGTTTCACAGGAGAGACACGTGGAGAACTATAGAAAAACTAATTCATGCAGGACGAAACGTGTGAACTTTTGGAGAAATGCTCGTTGGACACAGTTATTTTGACGTATTATAAATAGGGGTCTTAGTATTAGGATTTCAGTGTGTTCAATTGTTGTACTATACTAAAAAATTATTCAAAGTATCTAAGTTAAAGTGAGAAAAGAGTTACTATTGAGAAATGTACGTTTGAAACATCATATTTTATTCAATAAATATTTACTTCCATTTATTAATTGTTCTTTACTGGACTTTTTTACTTTGAAGTTCTTTTCTTCATTGCATTTCTTTATCAAACTTTTACAAAGTTTAATCTTTTCAACAACAATCAAAGCAATCTTTTTACACAAATGAATACCGTCAAAGCGTTCTACAATTTTTCAAAAATACATTAACACAATAGCTATGTCCTTAGGATTCACTGGTTGACCCTGCAAATAAACCAAATTTTTGGAAGACCAACGATTATATACTAATTTTCACGGTAAACAGCTATATGGATCAAATTTTGCTATAGTAAAAATGTTGTAATTATGCCTTAAAACCTTTGTTGATGAAGAGAAATAAAACATATTTTGGAGATTTCATTTACCGCGAAAAGCGGAAGTTTTAGAAAGTCAGACAAAAAGTTGAGGAAAAAAAATCGGTCGGTGAATAGTGTCGTTTGTACGGTGAATAGTGCTATCTCTACGGATGAATAGTGACATCTGTACGATAAATAGTATTGTTCGTACGGTGAATAGTGTTTTTGAGTTTTCGGCCTTTTTCGATTTGGTCCATGGATCCATGTGATTTTGGGCTTTGTTTGTTGGGTATTTGCTATTATAAATATGTACCTCTTATATGCTTGGTGCGTGATAAATCAAACAGACCTTTAAGTTACTACTATGCGAACAAGGTGAATTTGATACTAAGAAAGGGATTTTGGTCCCTTCCCCCCCCTCTCTCTCTCTCTCTCTCTCTCTCTCTCTCTCTCTCTCTCTTAAAATTTAAAAAACACATAAATTATTAAATATTCTCTCCCATCTCATCCATTTACCCCAACCAAATAGACCTTTAAGTTACTGCTATGCGAACAAGGTGAATTTGATACTAAGTAATGTAAATGTCTATATAGGCAATTTTATTAGCACCACACATTTTTGTTGTTGTTGTTATGATGATACTATTTAGTTAGGATATGTCATATTGTTACTATCCTGACGTATGCATTCAAATGCGCATCTCTTTCTGTTTTTTTCCCGAAATCTCACCCTTTAAATCTTTCACAAATTTCAAATCTAGACAAAAATACTAATAGAATTTTAGAATTCGAAGTGTGTTTATGAAACTTTCGGATTCTAGAATTTGAATATGTTTACATTGCCACATACCAACGATAAGTTGTAAATAATAAAAATATTAATAAACATAAACAAAATCACAAATGATACAAATTAATTAATTTTTATGGGGTTTAACCATGCATGTTGTGATTTCATCAAATGTTCTTAGACAAATAAAGCTTGAACAAATAACACAAAATGTAACATCTAACTCAATCACCCATTTAATAATATACTGACCAAATGTTGAGAATAAGGTTATAACATCAACGTCGTTTTGAAGTTTTGAAGTTGTATGTTGAGAACATGATTCTAAAGTAAGTTTGTCCCGTTGACCATTCAGATTAGACATTGTAATATCAACATTCGTTCTGAATGGGGAGGATTTCCTTTCTTGTTAGGGAGAAGTTCCTTTCTTGTAACAAATTACAATTAGGTTAAACACTACAAGAAAAGTTGTGTCCAGCCACGTGATTTAGTGAAGTGAAAATCACGTGGCAAATATTAACAGTTGTGAAGTGATTTTCACGTTACTAATCTGTTTCATATTAAAATAATATGAAACAAATGTAGCACATGGCCTGTTAGATTTAAAAATAAAAGAAAACGTTTGTGACGTGAAAATCACGTCGCAATATGTAAATTAAAAAAATAATAATTAAAACGACAGATCTACTGAAGCGGGAAGGGGGAAATTTTCAAAATTTGGGTTGTGACGTGAATATCACGTCGCAACCATTTAGGAGGGAAAAATATCTGACTTAGAGGTGATGGCTGACAGTGTTGCAGGTTGACTGATTAAATAAAAATGACCGTTGAAACTTTTGTGACGTGAATATCACGTGGCAAAGTTGCGAAGTGATATTCACGTCGCTACAGAATTAATGTGAATAATTAAGTTATAGCTGTTATAGGTTGCGACGTGACGCAGTTGTCAAACACCACCTCTTGCATAAGTAACCATTCCAAACGCTTTTGATATGATACACGACTCAATCTCTGTGTACTCTTGGTTGTACTATCATCCACAAATACATGGAAATTGGTGATAGTTCCATGTCTAAAGAAATATATACTAATTAGCAAACAACAATGAATACAATATTTTTAATAACTAATTAAATAATTATATGAATATGCCCCATGAAATGATGTCATATATTCTGCTAGGTGCTTTTTCTTGATATTCTTAATAACTAACTAAATAACTACATGAATATGTTATTTGAAGGAGCATCCCAAACATAGTCACTGGCCATATCTAAATCTCTGAAATACTCTAAATATACCAAGTAAATGTAGATGATGCTTTTGTATGTAAATTGGTTGAGCCTTCAAAAATATGATATACGTTTTAATGATGAATTGTCTCTAAATGGTACCGTCCACTTTACCGCCTTTCTTGCAAGAAACACTCATTACTATCAAGTGTCTCTCAAACTCCAATGTGAAGAAGATGAACCGTGCAAGCCCCCTTGATATTTTGAACTTTATAAAGGGCTTCTGCTAGATCTAGTTCGATTAGCTCAACCATCATATCCATTACTTCAACTTTGATAATAACTGGGTGGTCAAGGAGGCATCCTTAGATGGAAAATTGCATAAAAATTGATAAATCGTCAAATGTCAATGTACTTGTCTTGTTGTGTCACATCTCAGAAAAGACTATTAATAGGTCAAGATCATCTGTGTTGAAACTTGTAGGAGAAAGGACAATTAGTCAATTGTCATGAATGATATTAATGAACCATTTTTCATCTCAAATATGCCAAATTATGATATTATTTCCGTAATTTATACATTTGATTAACCCGTGACAAAACCAAAAAAATACAACTACAACAACTAAGCAATATCTCATTAAGCATGGTCAACTACATAGATCAAATTATGCCATAATAAAACAAAAACAAAAAATAAATTGTAAAGTACATATCATACTTCTTCCTCGCAAACATCTTTGGCCACATGTTTCATAAAAAAAATAATATGTTAAATTGGTATAATATTTTCATATATTTCAATTGTATACATCAGATGAGAATTGGTTATATTTATATACACAGAAAACCCTATTTCTAATTATAACTAAATCAGAATAATTATAACCAAATTAGAGAAATTAACAATTAATAACTATATTCCTATTATAGTCCCTACAATTTTGTTGACAACTAACGCCAACACTCCCCCTCAAGTTGGTGCATAGATATCTCGAATGCCCAACTTGTCAAGTGCGTTGTAGAAGTCTCTACTACATACAGCTTTTGTGAGTATATCTGCTAATTGATCTTCAGATTTAACAAACGGAAATTGAATTATCTTGGTCTCCAAATTTTGCTTAATAAAGTGTCGATCTACTTCCACGTGCTTCGTTCGATCATGTTGAACTGGATTATGAGCAATTTCAATTGCAGACTTATTGTCACAAAAAAGATTCATCGCACTATTCGGAGCAAAGCCAATTTCAATTAACAGTCTTCGAAGCCAGAGAAGCTCACAAAGACCTTTAGCCATCCCTCGAAACTTTGCTTCAGCACTTGATAATGCTACAACATTTTGTTTCTTACTTTTCCATGTAACCAAATTTCCTCCAACAAAGGTAAAATAGCCTGAGGTGGATTTTCTGTTGGTGATATCTCCAGCCCAGTCAGCGTCTGTATAACCTTCAACTTGTACATGATTATTCTTTGTGAACATCAAGCCTTTTCCAGGCGAGGACTTCAAGTACCGCATGATTCGAATTACCGCGTCCATGTGATCTTTACTCGGGTTGTGCATAAATTGGCTTACTACACTTACCGCATACGCTATATCAGGTCGTGTATGAGATAAGTAAATAAGTTTGCCAACCAATCTCTGGTACCTTCCTTTGTTTGTTGGCACTTGGTCTGGATATTCTCCAAGTTGGTGGTTCTGGACAATTGGAGTATCTACAGGTTTACAATCTAGTAGCCCAACTTCTGATAAAAGATCTAAGATATATTTTCGTTGAGATAAAAAGATGCCTTTCTTTGACCTAGCAACTTCAATACCTAGAAAATATTTGAGTCCATCTAGATTTTTCATCTCAAATTCGATTGCCAGATGTTTTTGAAGTTTTGCTATTTCCTCAGAGTCATCTCCTGTAATAATCATGTCATCTACATACACAATCAAAGCTGTGACCTTACCTTGACGGTGTTTCAAAAACAACGTATGATCTGCGTTGCTTTGTTGGAAGCCATATTTTTTCATTGCCAAGTTCAATCTCCCAAACCACGCTCTAGGAGATTGCTTCAAGCCATACAAACTGCGTTGCAATTTTCACACCACTTTAGTCTCATAGTTTGTCATGTATCCCGGAGGGATATCCATATATATTTCTTCTTTCAAGTGCCCATGGAGAAAGGACTTTTTCACGTCTAACTGATGCAATGGCCAATCAAGATTTACTGCAAGAGATAAAAGAACTCTGACAGTGCTCAACTTGGCAACAGGAGAAAAGGTTTCTTGATAGTCTACGCCATATGTTTGTGTAAAGCCTTTAGCTACTAGTCTTGCTTTGTACCTTTCAATTGACCCATCAGCTTTGTACTTGATAGAGAAAACCCACTTACACCCTACTGGTTTCTTTCCTTTTGGTAAAGGGACAAGGGTCCATGTCGCATTCTTGTTTAATGCCTCCATTTCTTCATTCATAGCTTGAACCCATCTAGTGTCTTCAATGGCCTCTTCAACGTTGCTAGGTACATTGTGTGAAGATAGTTCATTTGCAAATTTCTTAAGGGGTTCAGATAATTCCTTCATAGAGACATAATTAGCAATTGGATACCTCGATCGATGATCCTCTTCTTCAGGAGAGTAACGCTTCGGTGGTTTTCCTCGATTATGCCTATGAGGTAATTCATAGCTAACAAAGATATCACTATTATTATTATTATCAAGAGATATAGGAGAGTTACTTCAATGTTATTCTCAGGAGATGGATCGTTGAGTACTGGAGAGGGGGGGGGGGGGATTCTGATACTTCAACTTCAGGACTCATATGGTCTGTTTGAGTTTGACACGAATCACCAGCCATTTCAGTTGATGGTATGTCAATATCTTTGAACTAGTCAAATGTCGACCAATTCGACTCTTCTTCTGGTGTCTCCCCCTGAAGAGAAGAATTGGGTGCTGCCAAGGAGTAGAAATGGTCAAATTCCAAGAATGTAACATCCATAGTTACATAAATGCGTCGAGTAGTAGGGTCATAGCAGCGATACCCTTTCTGGTGTACACCATATCCCAAAAACAGGCAGCGAATGGCACATGGATCAAGCTTTGTACGCTGGTTTTTATGTAGGTGAACAAACACAACACACCCAAAGACACGAGGTGGCAGCATTTGTATTGTAGGCAGCGGTACAAATGTGGACAAGGTCTACAGCGGAGTTTTAAATTCAAGAACCTTCGATGGCATCCGATTGATGAGATATACTGGTGTAGTAACAGCATCAGTCCAATGGTGGTGAGGCACATGTGCTCCATGTAAAAGAGCGCGAGCAGTTTCAAGGATATGGCGATTTTTCCGTTCTGCAATACCATTTTGTTGTGGAGTTTGTGGACACGTGGTTTCGTGAATAAGTCCGTGTTTTTTTTAAATACTCATGGAATTGGTGATTTACAAACTCCCCACCATTATCAGAGCGAAGGATCCTAATCTTCGTTGAATATTGAGTCTGAATCATTTTATGAAATTGTTGAAATATGTGTACCACTTCATTTTTTTGTTTCAACAAATAAATCCAAGTCATTCGAGTGCAATCATCAACAAATATAACAAACCACCAATAACCAAAGAGAGACGATTTTGGGGATGGACCCCATACATCAGAATGGATTAAAGCAAAAGGAACATTACTTTTATTCATACTTGATGGAAAAGTGACTCGATGACTCTTGGCTAAAATACAAGCTTCACATTTGAAGTTCAACAAAGATTTATCTGAAAATAAGTTTGGGAACACATGTTTCAAGTAGCCAAACGAAGGATGGCCTAATCGACGATGCCAAAGTAAGACTTGCTCCATTTTGTTGTTTCTTGGATAATGCATGTGATGCGCTCGGCCTACACTAAAATCTTCCATATAGTAAAGTCCCCCTCTCTTAGTACCACACCCAATGATCTCCTTCGTGAGAATATCCTGAAGAAAACAGAAAGATGGATAAATTAGAACAACACAGTTCAAGTCTTTTGTAACTTGACTCACAGACAACAACTTATGAGATAGAGAGGGAACAAGTAATGTATTTGAAAGAAAAAGGGTTGGTGATAACATCACAGTTCCAACCCCTGTTACCGCCGATAAATCACCATTTGCGTTGGCAATACTTGAGCGCCGAGGGGTTAAACGTTCAGAGAAATCAACAGCATCAAACGTCATATGATCGGTAGCTCCGGAATCAAGTATCCATGCGTTAGAGTCATCATCATGATTAGAGCAAATTAGAACATTACCTTCAGTGGTGTGGGAACTTGATTTCGGAATGAGGGAAAGATGTGGTTCAGCAGTAGCTACTGCAGCTTTGCCCGGGTTGCTCTCAGTTGTTTCGCGACGCTTTCGAGCCTGAAAGTCTGTCCACCAGTCTGGATAGCCATGGAGCTTAAAACATGTCTCACTAGTATGTTTATTACCTCCACAATGAGAGAACTTAGTGTCATTAGATGGTTCTTTATGTTTGGATTGAGAAAATATCTTACTGTTCTGTAATTTGAGACCCTTGGATGCAAAACCTGCTCCTGATAATTCATTGGAGTTGTATGTCATCACTGCCTGACGAAGAGCTTCCCTCCTAACATGTGCATATGCTTGCTCCACTGTTGGAAACGGTTTCATTTGTAAAACGTCGCTTCTGATATTATCCAAGCGGTCATCAAGTCCATCCAAAAACACATACACTCGTTCTTCTTGGACAAGTGTATTGTAGTGTTGGATATCAACTTGACATGTCATCGGATTTGGACGACGAAAATCTATCTCACGCCAAAGTCCTTGGAGATCGTTATAATATTTTTCAAGAGAACCACCGGCTTGTTTAAGACGTGTCACCCGTCGCCGAAGGTCATACACTTGGGAGGTATCACTGCCATTGAAGTACGTGGTCGCAATTGCATCCCACACCAGTTTGGCAGTTGAGAATCGAATAAAGTTGCTGATTAGAGAGGAGTCCATTGAGTTGATTATCCATCCCTTAACAATTGCATTGTCAGTCCGCCAACGTCGAAATGTAGGATCTGTTTGAGGGGGTTGCGGGAAATCTCCGTTGATATATCCCATTTTGTCTTTGCCCGAGATATACATCTCGACCACCTGGGACCAAAGGGGATAGTTGCTGCCATCTAACTTGATGCCAATCGGTGTCATCGTATGGTCAGAGCCAATTTGTGACGGGGCTGAAGCACGGTTCAGGACTTCCGTCATTTTCGTCGTCAACTCAGCAAGAATAGAAGACGAGGTAGTCTCATCGGAGTTTGAATCCGAGTCGGCCATGGAAGAAGGATGGAAAGTGTTACCGTAGGTCTGGATTAAGACCTGGCGGCTGATACCATGTTAAATTGGTATAATATTTTCATATATTTCAATCGTATACATCAAATGGGAATTGGTTATATTTATATACACAGAAAACCCTATTTCTAATTATAACTAAATCAGAATAATTATAACCAAATCAGAGAAATTAACAATTAATAACTATATTCCTATTATAGTCCCTACAATTTTGTTGACAGCTAACGCCAACATAATATACACCTGTTATAATACACCTCGATATACCTCAACTTTATACACCTCAAATTCTTGAGATTGATGTTATGGCTCGGTTGATCGCTATCTACGTAAATATCTTACACTCACTCTCATGCTTAGAAAAGGTAGTAAATGAGTCTCTATTTTCTCTAGAGCGGGTTATCAACCTTTTATTAGTGTCAATTACTGAAAAATAACAATTTTTTAACCAATTAAAGAATTTGACAAGAAACAATCACAAAACTTAAAATTAACATGCATTCTATCATATTGTTCATATTATAGAATCTAAGTGCATCATGTTTGATGACATTTCTAAAATGCAAATTCATGCCAACGTTCTCGGATTGTATAACCCAAGATATACTAGTAACCCAAGGAAAACACATACAATCGATCATACAACTAGACAAATGTGTATTAACATGCTCCAAAATAGGTGATACATGTTGATTGTCAGAAATAATTTCAGGTTTGAGAATTTTGTGGTGAAAATTTTAAAAAGGCCAACGTGAGAAGAATTGGAAAGAATTCACATTTTAAAGAAGATTTTTGAATTCTAAAATAAAAAAGATTCAAAATCCCGTTCCAAATTCTGGAATATAATAGATATTTTTAGAATGTCTACTCACATGATGAAAAATAAATCAATTCTGAAGATAACTTTAATAATAAAATTAGTCTAATCAAATTATCCTTTAATGCTTATATATTTTCTTATATTATGTGAATATAAAAAAAAAAAAAGTACACTAAGAAGCTTCACTCTTAAGTGTGGAAATACGTTTGCTAAAAACAATCTTAGTATAGCATGACATAGCTTTATAACTTAGCTTATATTAAGTGTAGATTAAACCACCACCTTTAAATAGATAATATGTGTAGTAACAAAAAAAAAAAAAAAAATATATATATATATATATATATATATATATATATATATATATATATATATATATATATATATATATATATATATATATATATATATATATATATATATATATATATATATATATATATATATATATATATATATATATATATATATATATATATATATATATATATATATATATATATATATATATATAAATAAATAAATAATAATAATAATAATAGTAGTGGGACTTTTTAAAAAACTCCCTCAACTAAAAAGGTCATGCTTTAAATCCTTTAAATCTTTCAAAAAGGTCTCTCAAACAAGCGATCTTTTATATATGAATAAATGGTATGTTAAAATAACTTTAAATAATATAATATAAAAATTTTACACTCTCAATTTATCACCATCAATTTATATTATTTTGTAAATAATTAAAATAAAAAATTCAAACTTCTTCTAACATAATTAATTGACTGTGTATGACATTGCATTCTAATTAAACTCCAATATTAATATTAAAATTAAATTCAAGTTTAGGTAGTTACATTGATATCCGTTAGGAATTCAGTTATATTTTTCATGCATATAATGACGGAAATACCCTCGCCAAAGTATTCATTCATTTCCTCTTCATATAAAAGAACAAGAGTTTCCCATAACTACCGCACTTTTCCATTTCATTTTCTTTTGATTTTGCTCTCTTTCTTCACTTTCTTCTACTTGGCTCCGTTTTCTTGCTAAAGCTCAGAGATGAAGAACATATTTGGTTGTTTTTCCCCAAAGGGTTCCCCAAAGGGTTCTCCAAAACGCACCACTCCTGATCCCACTCCCGGTCCCGGTTCCGCTTCAGCCTCTACTTCCACAAGTAAATTTCTTTCCGTTACGTATACCTCTGATCATGCTCATGCATGCATGCGTACAATTGAAGTGCATTCTTTTATCACAATCCCCCAAAAATCATATTTTTCTGTAACACATTCTTTTCATAATGCTGCCTTTTCTACTATGATTTGATTTTTCTTTTTTTCATATCAAGTTTCTTGTGACGGGTTTGTTTAAAAGATCATGTTTTTGGAAGTAGGTTATCGTTTTTTTTATCATCAAACTTCAAGATTTGAATGCTTGAGTTACTATATCGTAACCTTTTCTTTCTTCTTGAAACTGTGTTAAATTTCCCATTCAGTTTCTTTTTTTTTTCTTCTCAGTTTTTCATTTGGCGCCTTTTTTTACTCTAAATTTTTGTTTTTGCGTGTGTTTTACAGATAGGGGAACGAGCGAGATAGAAGATGATTCTGCTACTGCTTCTCCGGCTACTCTTGCAAGAATCAATAAACTTACTGAGGAAATGGAGACTTTAAGTTTAAATTTAGGACCTGTGCCTATACAGAAATTCACTTTCAATCAACTTCAATTAGCAACAGAGAACTTTAGCCCTGACAAGTGTGTGGGTCATGGAGGTTTCGGGCGTGTTTACAGAGGGAACTTGGCTCCCCAGAATCAACAAGTTGCTATAAAGCGTCTTGACCCGAAAAGCGATCAAGGATCCCAGGAATTTGCTGCTGAAGTGGAGTTACTGAGTAACGCAAAGCACGAAAACATTATCCGATTGATCGGATATTGTGCTGAGAATGAGCACAGGATGTTAGTTTATGAGTACATTAAAATGGGATCTTTGGAAGATCATTTACTATATGATCCTAATGATGATACTCATCTTGGAGTTCTGGACTGGAATACAAGAGTTAGAATAGCATATGAAATAGCAAAGGGTTTGCAGTATCTTCATGAAATGGAGCCTCATAAGATGATATATAGGGATCTAAAATGCGCAAACATTTTGTTAGAGGAAGGTTTTACTGTAAAGTTATCTGATTTTGGATGTGCTAAAAGAGCCCCAACTGATGAAAACCAAATAGATGCCAGAAGGGTAGGCACACAGGGATATTTAGATCCAACGTATTTTACATCAGGTAAAAGTACATTCGAAACAGATATTTACACCTTTGGTGTTGTTCTTATGGAGCTCGTCACTGGTAGAAAAAGTCTTAATATAAAAAAAGAACTACCCGAGGAGCGAAGTCTCGTTTTATGGGTAAGTCATTATAACCGTACCAGACATTAGATTGCCTGATACGAACTGGTTGATCAAAATTCTTTTTCTTTTTTTTTACAGGCGAAAAGAGTATTCAGCGATATGACCACATTCGCAGCAATTGTTGATCCATTGCTAGAGGGTAAATTTGATGAGTTCACTTTAGATGGACTTGTTAATATGGCTCGACATTGTCTTCAAGGTGACCTTAATAGCAGGCCCAAAATGCATCATATTGTCGAT
Source organism: Lathyrus sativus (assembly GCA_963859935.3). Lineage (NCBI taxonomy): Eukaryota > Viridiplantae > Streptophyta > Magnoliopsida > Fabales > Fabaceae > Lathyrus > Lathyrus sativus. The sequence continues at coordinate 369,221,609 of OZ012741.1, forward strand.
GTTCTGAGGCAATTGAACCAGAAAGTCCTAGATTCAGAAAGCTAGGCCGGAGTCATACATTTCCTCCAGCTTCTACTGCTCGAACTAGAGTTATAACTTGAAGTTACATTTTTTTTGGTTTGTTCATATATGACCAAGTTATTAGCTTTTGTTTTCTTAGGAGATAAAATGTGCTTTTAGATTGTGATTACTCATTGGCCAGAATTCAGACCAGAAACTATGTGATAAATCATTTCTTTACTTCATAGTAATTTTCTTTAGTTTGTTACGCACTATTCTTAAGTCTTGTAATGAATGTTTGGAATAAATGTTTTGTATGAGTATTCAATTTTATTAATTTTATTATGAGTATTGAAATTACAACCTACAACCAAATTTTTATGCAGAAAAAAAATGCAACTTTTTATGAAAATAATTTACTAAAGACTGATTTATTTTCATATTAATGTGCCATAATACATGCAAGTTAAATCAATCAATAAAATAATATATTCTACTAACATTTTTTCTCCAACAAATTGAGTACTTATATTTACCTATACAAATATAAAAGTTATTTTAAATACAACTGTTTTAAAGTAAAATTAATTTTACAAAACTAGTAAAAAATAATTTAACAAAACTATTAAGAAATAATTTTGCAAAACTAATAAATTCCAAATTAATTTTCTCATAAACGAAATCAAAGATTCTTGTGGAAGAGTGAAGTATGACATACATAAAGCACGTGCGTGGCATGAGCAACCGCTTAACTTTCCCGCCAAAAATCTGTTACGAGCCTAACCAACTAAACGAAAACACAAATCGCGAGCTTCCACCTCCGAACGAATTTTCCGTTGAATGGCACCGTAACTTTTTCTTCTTCAATCGCTCTCTGTTCTTCGAAATGCAGCAAAGATCTTCAACTTCAAACTCGCGATGTTCCACCGACGATCACAGAACCATCAACATCGGCGCAGAACAGCAACAAAGCACAAAACGGAGAAGGAGCGCCGACGATGATTCACTCGACTTACTTCCGGTTTATCACACACGCACTGTTGTCGCCGGAAGGAGAGACGTTTCTCGGTCTCGAATGCCGCTGGCGGATAAGATGATTCACGTTATTCCCTTGCTTGTACTGCTATGTCTCTTCACTCTCTGGTGGTTCTCTTTTCCAGGTACCGAGTTTTCATGCGCCTTCGGTAATCTCATATTTCACGCACTTTTTCTTTTGTTATTATCGTAATTTCGTTCTTTATGCTTTCTATTTAGCGAATTTCTTGAGTTCAAAATTTTGGATTAGTGATATCAATTTCAGATTTGTGATTATAAAAATAGAAAAGGAAAATTGAAGTATAGTAATCAACGATTAAGTAAAAATGTGTAACTAAATATTAGTAATGTCACCGAGCGTTCTTAGGATTTGAATATAGTTTGGTTCAATTTTGTTGATAAAATGATCTTTTGATATTTTGTAAATAGTAGATCTGGAGTTCAAGGATGGTAGGATTACGACCATACGACAAATGGATACACCGATTTCAAACGATCATGCTCGATTTGATTTTACGATACTTGCTGTTGCTGCATCTTCACCAATTCCTTCAATTCATCAAGATCTTTCAGGTGAGAAGGAAATGTACCTGCCTCCGTCGAATTCGCCAACTGAAGAACCTTTTTCTTTGGTAAAGGAAAAAAACGATTGAATATATTTTGTGTCGATTCCCTTTTTGGATGCTCATTAGATGACATAGAATAGAGATTTCATCTGAATTTGTGCTCAGTTAAAATGAAACTATGCCAATTTTCATTTCATTGGGGAAGAATTATGAACTCCCTGGTTCTTACATTGAATGCATTCCAAAAAAACTATGCAATTTAGTCTCCTTTTTTGAGTTTACAATTACATAGAGGAAATGGGAGGGGTGAGGTTAAGACCTTTAGCTTGTGACATTGCTAACATTGACCATTGTTCAATTTCAATATGTTCTGTGGACTTTTTCTCATGCAAATATAGCTAAGAAAAATTAGATTTAAAAACTACATAATTGGAATTCGGAAGCTCAACTTCCATCTTGAGGGACCAACTCACTAACCTCTCCCTTTCGACAGTTGCCAACCCATATGTACATAGTTGATCCCTTGCGCGAGTAACGTAAAACTCTACAACAATCCCTCCTTGGTGACTGCAAAAACAAGTTTATAATTTAGTCACTATAATGATTTATATTAAATGTTGATAAAGTAGTAGGTTGGTTGGTTGATGTCTCATTATATGTTGTATTATTCAGTATATTGAATGCCTGTATGATATCCAATACGACACCAATACATGTGCTTATATTCAGTTATTCTATTTTCTTCAATTGTTATCAATGTATTAGTTAGTTTGTGTTAGTGCTTTAATGTGTGGTGATTTGAGTTTCAAAGCATCCTTACCCTTTGCCAACGAAGTGGGTCTGGTCTTTTTGAAACTATAACGGAATCAATTTCCTCTGGTGAGTCCATTTTCCATCGGCATAATGGAGGTTTAGATTTGTAACGATAGTAAGTACCAATAATTTGCTTCTTAACTGGATCATATCGAGTTCTGTTCATATAGAAAATGAACGCTTTCTGACAAGGGTGTTTAGTTACTGGCCTTGTGTTGAATGCATATGCAGTGTAGTCAGCTCTTCGATACCAATTGAGAAAGGTTCTTGTTGGCATCTCTAACTCTCTAGGGGACAGTACTCCCCTTAAAATTTGAACCACATAACCCCATGAAACAGAGATGGACCAATATCTTTTTTGTTCATAGCAAATTGATTGTTGCATTATGCTACCTGAATCTTGCTTCACAGATTTCATTAAATGCAGTAGAGATTGTTCTCTGTCCATCTTTGGAAATATCGGTTGCACTACATCGAGGTGGTGCAATGACACTAGTGGTGCCACTGGATGTGCTCCTAGAAGGCCTAATAGATCCCCATACACATCATACTGCACAAACAAGAAAGATATACATAGGAAAATTTCAATCCTTTCCATAAATAGAGAATCAGGGTCACAAATCATCCCTAGTTATTGACATTAGTAGAAATTTTTTTTCTTCCATTTTTTTTTTATAGAAATAAACTCATTATCATGAGTTTTGGTGTATGAAATGAAAGTCTAATTATGCCTACATTTCTCAAAGAGCAATGTTATCAAAACACGAATATGGTGGCATAAATAGAAGTTGGGTAAACGATAATGCAGTTGAAAAATATAACATGGATTTATGCAATGAAAAATCACAATTTGTTTTCTAAAACTGTGTACTTTATACATCCTAAACTATACTATATTAATAGTTTTCTCAATTTATTTATGTGAAATATGATCCCTACTTAAAGGACTTGTTATTTAGGAGTGTTAATAGAGAGTAATTGACTTATTTGGAGTGTTAATTAATTACCTGATGAAACCCTGTTTCCTTGGTTAATGGAACACCTAGCTCAGCCATGCAAGCTTGCATTCTATCGTCACTACCATACAAAGCAGGGTAATGTTGAATACAACTATCCTGCATCCTTGCAAGCTCCTTAGCCAAAGGGTAGCTTATAGCAAATCCTCCACCACCATAAGCCATACCATAAGAGAAATGTATGTTCTGAACATGACTCTCCGAGGAGCTTCCGACATAATAAAATTGATTATGATCATACTTAGAAAGAACTCTGACCACATTATCAACTATAAAAACAGTGTCATCATCTCCCATCATGAACCATCTCACATCTTCCAACCCAAGTTTCAATGTCTCTGCCACCACCCTTGATATCCTTAAAGCAGATCTCTGCCCCTGGCTATTTGTATACTTAAATTTTGTTGTGTCTCCAGAAATTCGAATCTCTGGTAATTCATCATCAGCTTGTATGTTCACGCTTTTATCCAGCCACACTACCCCTCTTGTTTCCTTAGGCTTCCACCAAACCTTGATGTATTTTTTTCTTATCTCCCACAAATTTGTTGAAGCTGCTATCCCGAAAACAATGTGTTTAATCTCCGTATCTTGTCTTTGAGATAACTCATCAACGGACAACTCTTCCTCCTCTTGTTCTTGTTCCTCCTTTCTTTTTTTGACCAATTTTCTCTCGAGGGAAACTCCACTTTCACTGATTGATGTACTTGTTGATATATTACCAGTACCAATCCTCTCAAGTTGTTCATCAGTGGCTGCATTCAAACTAACGGCAGTGGAACAATGTCGTTTTTCTTTGGTTAATAAAAGAAGATTGGAAGAGTAAAGGATGTAGAGTATTATAATGATTAGGATTAACCAAGTGATAATGCGTTGCCTGAATGAAGAGATCATTTGGTTTGTTCTAGTTAAAGTGAGGTAATTTGTTTTGCCCCCTCAGATTCTTCAATTCTCTTTCAGATTGTCGCGTTACTATTTTTGCTTCCAAGTGTTGGAATGGAAAAAGACGGTGGTGGGAAGGACGTTCAATCTCAGAATTGTTCGGATCACACTAAACATTTTATTTTTGTTCTTCTATGTGTGAAGTTTGTTATTTTGTTTTAAAAAATGACTGAAATTTGTTATGGGACAACTGACAAGCCGAAGTTGAATGCGGTTAAAATGGAAGCAACGTTGAAAATTTGCATATACACATTCCGTTTTGCATGCAATTTTGAACTTGTTTAGAAATAAAATTAAAGGTATTTAATAATTATTGTTTATTTTTAAGTTAAACATTGTTCAGTAAAGGATTTATTATATTACACAATATCATATAAATGAAATGATGTACCAAATTTAAAAAAATAAAAATAAAGAACAAGTGTATATGAATAAATTCATAAACTATAATATAAAAAAGATTTCTTAAAAGATTTTATAATATATAAAACCCTTAAAAAGAATTTAATAATTTCATAAATATTGTTTAACAAATTTATCAAATAATTATTGAGTAGAGACATATATCATCACACACTCAACTATGTGTTTTTTTAATGCACCTTTAATGTTTTTTCCCCACTTTGCGAAAATACTTAAATGATCATAGATTTTGAAGATATATCACATAACGCACCAAATTATCAGTTGACATTAAAATATTTTAGAGATGCATCTTTGAACATATTTCAGAGATGCATCCATGGAATGTTTTGGAACTTAAATCGCGTCAAAACTCTTCCTTCTCATTTATCATATTTCTCAAAACCTCTTTAAACTCTATCAATTTTTTTCATCACTAAGTCCAAAATCAAACAACCAAGGTCAAAGGAACTTCAATCAACATCAAAAACATCATCCAACACTGAAGTAAAGTGAAAATTGTAAGTTTTTTTTTTTATGTTATGATAGTTTTTAGTTTTGTCTAAATGCGTAGAAATTGATGATTAATATAGGAAATGACTAGAAATTGGATGATTGATAGTTTAAACATAGTGTAAAGCATGATAGTTGGCTGAAAAATGATAATTAATGCAATATTTTTTGTGTGTTTCTATATCTGCATTGTCGCCAGTCGCACAACTGCCGAGTTGCAGAAAATTTTCGGAGATGCATCTCCAGAATTTTTCAACGTTTTAGTTTTCCAGCAACAGGAGATGCATCTCTGAAATTTTCTCAATTTTTTTTTTAATTTCCTTCCTTTTGGTGTTGTTTGCTTGCACTAATTGTCTGTTTTACTTTAACTTACATGCATAACGGATGATAGACACGATAGGCTGAGGCATGTGAGGGTTGCACAACACGCATCAATGCGGAAGGAGAAGAGTCAGCAGGTTTCAGAGGCTCTTGGTCCCTCTGTCCACGAAGAGCCATCTACTTTTAGGGCTCGTGCTTCTCCTCATACTTCTCCATCTTCTTTTTTTCCATAGAAGACGAAGTTCACCTACTGACGCATCACTCTATCCATCCTCATGCAGGCGTCAGGTTTCCCTTATTCAAGCACCTGAGGTACCTAAGCCACCACTACCACCTCCTACTACTAATACTGTAGATGCTTCTAAGGTAGTGCCACCTCCTACTGCTAATGTTATTAATCTAGTGCTACCTCCGAAGGATGAGACTACTGCGGATGCTGAGGCAAAGGTATTTGGAGGAGTCCCTATAGATTTGTTACTACTGCCTCTGTACCTAGACTATATTACTAGATATATATGGAATGGAGAGGTAACATTAGTTGGATTCATTCTTTTTTATTTATGTTAATTTTAATTGAAAATTTTCTGACATTGAATTTTATTTTTTGAGGAAGGAGATCCGCAGAAGTTTATTTACCACTGACGAAAGATTACTAGCTTACCTTAACCGAATGAGGATTGATTTCAGGAAGTTTTTTCCTTATTTGGCCTGAAGGACTTGTGCATGACCGGTTATACTACGATCAACCACATGATGCTTAATGCATTCGTGGAGAGATGACACTCAGAGACCTCGTCATTTCATCTCCCGCTTGATGAGATGTCTATCACATTCGACAATGTCTCGTATTTGCTACATCTTTCGATCAGGGAGAGAATTATATATCATTGGAGGATTACCAAAGATGAGACACTCGAGATGATGGTATACTATATGGGGGCTGACCTAGCAGAGGGGAAGGAGGAATTGGATATAATTAAGGGTGGTCATGCTAGGTTTGAATACCTGAAAAAGATATATACAATTGAGATCTTAAGAGCATGACATGATGCAGGTGATTATGAGTAGGCGACGCTCCACATATCGCATGTTATGAGAGCATACCTACTATATTTGGTTGGCACTACAATATTTATGGATAATAGTGTCACATATATATATGTCATCTACCTACGGTACTTTGAGCGGATCCATGAGTACAATCGGGGGCCACTTGTTTGGTCTACATGTACATGAAGTTATCAAAGGGCTGTATGTGGAAGACGAAACAGGTCACGAACAACATTACACTACTGACAGTAATATTTATTGGTCTTTTAATGTTTCTTTATCATTTTCATTTCATCTTTGCAAAGCCATTATTGATGATTTATGTGTTCTAAAGTTTTCATTTCTGGCTTGCATGTCGATTGTGAAGGTGAGAAAATACTTAGAAGGGGGGGTTGAATAAGTATGAAGATAAAAACTTAGAAGTAAAAACTCAAGTATTTTTATCCTGGTTCGTTGAACTCAACTACTCCAGTCCACCCTTTCTAGAGTGATTTGCCTTTATCAAACAAGGACTTAATCCACTATTTAATCAACTGATTACAACAGTAAGCACTAAGAACAATTGTTCAAAGTCTTCTCAAGAACTACTGATCCTAACTGGATCTTCTTAAGGTTTTCTTACAATCAAATGTAATAATAAATACAAGTGTTAAAATGCTTCTAATAAAGCTTTATCACAACTGTGATTTTTCACTTAAGATTAAGAACAATGAAATAATTCTAGCAAGAATATATGAGTTGTATGAGAGCTTTTTTTAATCAATTCTTTTCAAGTGTATTCGTCCACTGAAGAAGATGAGTGAAGACTTGCTTTTATAGGCACAATGATCCAAGAGCTTTTCACGTTGAGAAGAGTGTACCAAAATATCTGAGCCTTTTTGTCTTCACATCAAGCGACCTTTCCTAGAAGAAGAATGCACAGAGAAATCCTTTTTGTCTGTGTTCTTGTGTCTAGCATAAATAAGGAAAGAGTCGTTTGGATTATTCCAACGGACATAATCTTTGAATTCTTCTTCAATAATTTTCAGCAAGAATCATCAGAGTCTAAGTTAGTCAGAGCCTTCTGATGTTCATCAGAGTTTTGCTGAATCAGAGTCTTTGCAGCAAGTGTGCTTTCAGCGTGTATAAGTTCAGAGCAGAGTTTTGGGTCAGATCCTCAGTACTGGCAGCGTTAGTACTATCAGAGTCTTCTGAAGTAACTGTGCTTTAAAACTCTTCATACATAATTCTTCATTGCTTCAGATGCTTCTGGCTTGCTTCAGATTCTTCTGTAGCTTCTGCTTCAGATCCTTCTGGAGGCAGCGCTCAGAATCTTCTGATGGCAGCGTTCAGAATCTTCTAAGAGATGCTTCTGACGCTTCAGAGTCTTGCATATTTCTTATGTTCATATCTAATTTGCTTATGGAGTGATATTTACTTTAACATCTGCAGCAAACATTCTCAAGCAAATTTTAGAGTATATAATTCTTAAATACAAAATTTCATAGTAGTTATCATCAAAACATAGAGATATTATTAAGAACCAATCTGTGTTCTAACAATCTCCCCCTTTTTGATGATGACAAAAACATCAGAAATTTTGTTCAATAGTAAAGAAAATAATTATAACTCCCCCTGAGATGATGAATCTCCCCCTGAATTGAATATTAATAAGGAATAGAAACTTCCCTTTTTGTCTTGAGTATTCTTTTTAGAATTAGAGCTTGATTGTTCTAAACATTTGATCTTGCATGTTTCAGAGTCAGAGTCTGATAAGTTAAATATGATCTGAGAGTCTCAAAGTTTCTTTTAAAGAATATATCATATTTATCAAATGTTCTGAAACACTCAGAGTTTATGTTAGTTAGAATTGATATGTCTGAAGTCTCATTTAGGTAGAGTTTATTTAAACAGTCAGATCTATTTTCTCCCCTTTTTTTGTCATAATCAAAAAGTAAGAATTTTTAAAAGACAAATAAAAGGAAAAACAGACAAGATAAATCATGTAGAGAAAACATTGAGTCATTCATTCACTCAGAGCAAATAATGCAAACATCAGAAAAGATTCAAGTACATGTGCAAACATCAGATAAAAAATAAACTAAGTTTGTTTTGATAAAATCATCTTCAACAGATCAGTGATCTCAGAGGATGACTGTTCTTGCTTTGACATCCACTTAGCCATGGTTTCATTCTTCTGATCTTGTTTGGACATCCACTGAGCCATGTCTTCAGACTTCTTATCTTGCTTAGCCATCCATGACTTAATTTCTGATTGACCAGCTTCCAGAACTGCAATCTTATCTTCAAGATCTAGATACTCTTTCTTGATCTCAGATGAAGAAGGTGGGACAGATTCTGAAGCAGGAACATAGTCAATTTCCATAGGGGATTCAGAGTCAGGAGCAGCAGATCCAGAGGGATGTTCTACAAGAGTCATAGCCAGAGGGTTGTCTTCAGATGCAGATTCAGTGTTCACTTCTGTATCACAGACTTCAGATGATGAAGGAGCATCTTTAAGAAGCAATGGTGCAGATCTTTTAACAGTCCAGAACAAACTTCTAGCAGTTTTAGCAAATCTGAGCTTCGCATCATCAGAACATACGTTCTTCAGATTTGATGCTACAGTATTGAATCTGTTGATGAAGCTATTCCAAATAGCATCAGATTCATTGGCATCCATTGTTGATAAGCACTTCCTCTGTACAGAGCCTAAATGCAACTCTATTTCTTTCAAAAAACTTGTAAATAAATGATCAACATTCAGCCTAGGTTTTGGTTTTAGAAGAGTTTCTAATGTGATTGGCTTGGGTTGAGGTGAAGGTGGAATGGTGAATTTTGGAATGGTGATCAGAGGACGAGGGTAGAAGGGAATGGATGGAGGATCAGATGATATGACAGTTTTGGATCTGACTAAAGCATTCAACAGACATGGTTTTGCATGTGATGCATAGGAAACAACATCAAATACGGTAGAAGAGTAAGGAATGAATGCAGATTTATCAGATAAAAGAGGTTCTGATGAACTCATTTCTGGCAGTTCTTTTATATAGGTTTGAAGAACAGATGGTAGAATGATGGAAAGCTTGGGTTTAAGAGGGGTGATAGTGTCAGATGGTTCAATTCTGTCATAGAAATTTTTAACTTTTAAAACATAAGAAAATGGATCAGTGGGGAGTGGTTTAAAGGAAGCACGGGATACAAATTCAGATCTCCTTGGCTTAGGTTTTGGAATGGGATTGGGAATGAGAGATTTTGATGAAACAGGTGGTGCTGGTTGGTTAACTGCAAGATTTCTGAGAGAGGGAGGTGACAGAATATCTGGGTGTATATCAGATTCTGATGAGTTTGAGGATGTGGTTGGAGTACAAGACGTAGAAGACACTTCAAAAACAGTTTTGAGAGGTGTAACTTCTAGAACCTCTGTCTCAGGTATATTTGTTTCAGATGGGTTGGTTGGTTCTGATTGATTCTCAGAAGGTTTTGATGGAGCTTCAAATGCAGGTGGTTCAGATGTAGGTGGTTCAGATGTAGGTGGATCAGATGTAGGTGGTTCAGAAATAACTTGTGCAGATGCAATAGGTTCAGATGTGTTTGATTGTGGATTTTCTGGTTGTTGTTGTTTTTCTAGTTGTTGTTGTTGTTCTGGTTGTTGTTGTTGTTGTTCTGGTTGTTGTTGTTGTTTTGGTTGTTGTTGTGGTGCAAATTGTTCTGTTGGTTTTGTTATAGGTAGTGGAGTTTGATTTGTTGGTGTTGTTGTTGTTGTTGTTGTTGGTTCAGATGATTGAATAGCAGAAGGTTTTACTGGAGTAGTGGAAATGGGATCAGATGATTTTTGTGGGGAAGGAATTTTTAATGGTTCAGATTTTTGAGATGGAGCAGGAACAAATTGTTTTTTAGTAGAAGGGGGTTTTGGAATAGAACTAAATGTTGATTCATTTAAAACAATGTTATTGAAAGAAGATACAGAAGATTTGGTACCTTTAATCTTGATACGCTTTGTGGGAACAGAGGGGGCGTCTCCAGATGCTTTCCTCTTGATTAGCTTCTGAGGCTTGTCAGCAACTTTTGGCTTCTTCTGTGCAGCAACTTCTTCTGCCTCTGATTGACCTCTTTTCCTTGTGTTTTCATTGCATACATCAGGCATTGGTTCTCTTGCTCTTTTCAGAATATCTGCAGGAATGGGCGTTCCATCTGCTTTGCATGCATCAATATATCTCACAATTATTTCCCTTGGTTCTTCAGCACAAAACAGTGGACAGTTTTCAACTGGAATTCGCTTCTGACTGATTTCAGAAACATTCAGCTTCTTGGGTGCAAATGAGAGTTCCTCTACAATTTTTAGTCTCTGAAGACTCTTTGCATTAAGAGGTTTTCCAACAATGGATTCAAGTTCATCCTTGACTCCAGCTTCATACAGAGCCGTCACCAGACCATTCTCTGTCAGAATGTCTGAAATTAACCTTCCAAAGGGAATCCATGTTCTGATCTTCTAACCCTTTTCCTTTACAGATTCTCTTGAAGCATTGATATGGTTCCATAAATGCATGAACAGAATGTAAGGGAGATCTACCTTAGTGCTCTGACTTAAACAGTACATGAAGTAGAGTTGTTCATTATTCATATAATCTGGAGAATTTGTAGATTTTCTATGATGAATGCATCCCAGAAAAATCATTGCCTAGATTTTACAGTCAGGCTTCAGATCTTTAAATTTGTTGGAGGCCTGTCCAGAAGTGATGACTTCCTCATAAACTTCTTCCATGTCTACACGCCCAGCTGGAAGATGACATACTCCATCATTCTCTTCATACCCTATGAGTTTCCTGATTAGATCTTTAGTAATTATAATCTCCTTACCCAGAACAGAAGACAAGATGAATTTGGGATAAACAGAAGCATGTATCCAGAATTCTTTCACAAGATGAGGGTAAACTGGTCCAAATAATCTGTCGAAGTATTTTACCCAGCCTTGTGCATCAATTATTGAACGAAATTCAAATCCATATTCAGCTAATGAATCAAATTCCACCATTGATTCACAGAGAACTTCAAGTTTGTTAACCGGAGTTAACAAAGTCCTTTTAGGTGTCGTGAATGGAGTCACACCCATATTTGTAGAAGTAACTGCAGCCATGGTTGATTAAAACTGAGCTGCTGTAGAAGATGACGTTGGCATTGAAGATGATTTTGACGAGGGTTTAGGGTTTTTGTGAAGAGAGAAAAGAAGACAGAAATGCATAAACTTGCTTGTGATGTGAAAAGTGTGAAAGTGGTGAGAGATGTGGTATTTATAGAAAACAATTAGGCACTCAAACAGACATTCAAAGCACGTTTACACATAGCAATTAATGACAATTAATGAAATAGAATAAAAATCATTTCAAGCATTAATTGATTCTGACAAATTGGGGGGAAAATCAAGATTTTCACTATTCAAACCATACCTCAAACGTCTCTTTAGTAGTGTACACGCCATCTTTTCATATTAAGAGTGACACGTGTTTGCTTGCATGTGTTTCTGAATTCTTTTGAGAAATGAAACGTTAGCCAACGTTCAGATCCTCTGAGATTGGTTAGTTCATATACACACAAATCCATACCAATATTCTTCAGAATAAATTTGAATCTATCTTCAACAAGGGGTTTTGTGAAAATATCTGCCCATTGATGATCTGTATCAACAAAGGCTAAGTTTATAATTCCCTTCTGAACATAGTCTCTGATGAAATGATGTTTAATTTCTATATGTTTTGCCTTAGAGTGTAAAATGGGGTTTTTAGACAAACGTATAGCAGAAGTATTATCACAGAATATAGAAATGTTACTTTCAAATATCTGATAGTCTTCTAGCTGACTTTTCATCCAAAGCATCTGTGTGCTACATCCAGCAGCAGCAATATATTCCGCCTCTGTAGTTGATAGTGCAATTGTGGGTTGCTTCTTGCTGTACCAAGAGATTAGATTTCTTCCTAGAAATTGACAACTTCCAGAAGTACTTTTTCTTTCCACTCTGTCTCCAGCATAATCAGCATCACAGAATCCAACTAATTTGAAATCATCAGATTTTCTGTAACACAAACCCACATTAGAAGTATCTTTCAGATACCTTAGAATCCTCTTAACAACTGTTAAGTGTGATTCTCTAGGATCTGATTGGAATCTTGCACATAAGCATACACTGAACAGAATGTCAGGTCTAGAAGCAGTTAAGTAGAGAAGAGATCTTATCATACCTCTGTAGAGTTTCTGATCTACTTTCTTACTTACCTCTTCCTTGCCTAGTGTACTAGTTGGATGCATGGGAGTCTTTGCCATCTTACTACCAGTCATGTTAAATTTCTTCAGAAGTTCTTTAACATATTTGGTCTGATGAATGTAAGTGCACTCTGGAGTTTGGTTGACTTGAATTCCCAGAAAGAATCTCAATTCTCCCATCATGCTCATTTCAAATTCTGCCTGCATACATTGAGCAAACTCCTTTCCCAGCATAGTATTGGTAGATCCAAATATAATATCATCCACATATATTTGAAAAATTAGAAGATCTTTCTTAAATGTTTTACAAAAGAGTGTTGTGTCCACTTTTTCTCTAATGAAAATTTTCTTCAGAAGAAAATTGCTTAATCTCTCATACCAAGCTCTGGGAGCTTGTTTTAAACCATACAGAGATTTCTTTAGTTTGAAAACATGTTCTGGAAATTTTTCACTCTCAAAACCAGGAGGTTGGTGGACATAAACTTCTTCTTCTATAATTCCATTTAGAAAGACACTTTTAACATCCATCTGATATAGAATGATGTTATATTATGCAGCAAAAGAAATGAGTAAACGAATAGACTCTAACCTTGCAACAGGAGCATAAGTCTCTGTATAATCAATTCCTTCTTGCTGACTGTACCCTTGAGCAACTAGCCTTGCCTTATTTCTTTCAACTTTTCCTTTCTCATTAAGCTTGTTTCTGAAGACCCATTTAGTTCCAATTATGTTGAATCCTTTAGGTCTTGGAACTAAGTCCCACACATCATTTCTAGTGAACTGATTTAGCTCTTCTTGCATGGCAATAATCCAGTCATTGTCTTGCAGAGCTTCATCCACAGAGGTTGATTCAATTATTGACACCAATCCAAATAATGATGCTTCAGATGATCTGAGGAAGGATCTTGTTCTGATAGGGTCATTCTTCTTTCCAATGATCACATTCTCTGGATGAGAAGCTTTGATTCTGGACAATGATCCTCTAACAGTTGATTCTTCAGAAATGTTTAAGTTGTTCATCTAAGAAGTCAAAGGAATTGCATCTGGCGTTGCTTCAGGTTCCTCCACTTGAGCTTTGTCTGCCTCTGAGTCTTCAGAGTCAGTGAGAATTACTTCTCTATCTGCAGAACTTTCAAACTGCTTTGGCTTTTCAATGCCAAGCTTATCATCAAATCTAACATGAATAGATTCTTCCAGAATATGTGTTTCAGTATTGTATACTCTGTAGCCTTTAGAGCGTTCAGAATACCCAAGCATGAAACACTTCTGTGCTTTAGAATCAAACTTGTTCAGATTCTCTTTAGTATTTAACATATAGCAAATACATCCAAAAGGATGAAAATATGAAATGTTGGGCTTTTTGTTCCTCCACAATTCATAGGGAGTCTTTTCCAGAAGAGGTCTTACAGACACTCTGTTTTGAATGTAACAAGCTGTGTTGATTGCTTCTGCCCAAAAGTGCTTTGCCAGATTAGTCTCATTAATCATGGTTCTGGCCATTTCTTGCAGAGTTCTATTTTTCCTCTCTACAACCCCATTCTATTGTGGAGTTCTAGGACAGGAAAAATCATGAGCAATGTCATTTTCATTAAAATATTTTTCAAAATATTTGTTTTCAAATTCACCACCATGATCACTTTTGACTTTTATAATTTTGAAATCTTTTTCATTCTGGACTTGTTTGCAGAAGTCAAAGAACACATAATGTGACACATCCTTGTGTTTAAGGAACTTTACCCATGTCCATCTACTATAGTCATCAACAATGACTAATCCATACTTCTTGCCTCTGATGGATGCAGTTTTCACTGGTCCAAACAGATCAATATGAAGTAATTCTAATGGTCTGTAAGTAGAAACAACATTTTTTTATTTAAAAGAGGATTTTGAAAATTTCCCTTTTTGACATGCTTCACAAAGAGCATCTGAGGTGAACTTCAACTTAGGAAGTCCACTGACAAGATTAAGTTTATTAATCTGAGATATATGTCTCATATTAATATGCCCCAATCTTCTGTGCCAGACCCATTGCTCCTCATTAACAGACAAGAGGCATTTAACATTCTGAACCTTAAGTTCTGAAAGATTTATTTTATAAATGTTGTTCTTCCTCTTTCCACTAAATAGGATTGAGTCATCCTTTTGACTAATAGCTTTACAACATTTTTGATTAAAGACTATGTCATAACTATTGTCACTTAATTGACTTATGGACAATAGATTATGCTTTAATCCTTCTACAAGTAACACATTAGTAATAGAGGGAAGGTTACCATTTCCAATAGTGCCACTGCCAGATCCAATGATCTTGCCCTTCTGATTCCCTCCAAATTTCACTTCTCCTCTAGATTTAAGCTCCATGTTTTGGAACATAAACCTTTCTCCCATCATGTGACGTGAGCATCCAAAGTTCAGGTACCATGACTGGCATCCTGGCCTTGCTGCTAAGAACATCTGCAACAGGAATTATTTTACTCTTAGGTACCCAGATCTTCTTGGGTCCTTTTGGGTTAGTTGTTCTGAAGGTTCGTCTAAACTTCTGTTTTTCAACATAAGGTTGATTCTGACTAGCCTTAGATTTAAACACATGAATGTTCTTTTCAGAACGAGTGTGTTTAATATCATTCAAGTGACCAAATTTAAAATGGGAATATAAAGGAGTCTTCTTGATGATAATTTTATCAACAGGTTTTGGATTTAAATCCTTTTCAGATGAAGATTTATATCCAATTCCTTTTCTGTTATTTCTGCTAACTCCATAGGTCATAGAAGACATTTTGCTTCTGTCTATGCTTTTAGCAAGAAACTTCTGAAAGCTGTAGTCATATTTTTCTAAAATATTTTTGCATTCAGACTCAGTTTCAGAATCAGAGTCTTGTTGAGCTAATTCAAAATCATTTTTCATTTTTAAGTTCTTTTCATTTAGCTCAGCCACTTCTGATTTGAGAATATTATTCTCAGATACAAGATTGCTTTGACGCTCCTTGTATTTGAGCTTAATATTGTTATAGCTCTTCAGAACCTCTGATAACACTTTGATAAGTTCATCTTTAGTGAGTTTAGCCATTACCTCTTCAGCGTCAGAGTCAGATTCAGAGTCAGATTCAGATCCTGAAATTCCTTCCTCCTGATCTTCTATGTCTGCCATCAATGCTACGTTGGCACATTCCTCTTCTGACTCAGATTCAGATTCAAATGTATCTGAATTATCCCAGGTTGCCATTAGAACCTTCTTCTTATCAGATTTTCTTTTAGGCTTTTCTTTCAACAGCTTTCGACATTCATTTTTGTAATGCCCAGGTTCTTTACATTCGTAGTAGACAACCTTCTTTTTTCCAGATCTTCTGTGTCCAGAAGATTCTCTTCTTTGATCAGGCTTCCTGAAGTTTTTGAACTTCTTTCCTTTATGCTTCCAGAGTTTGTTTATTCTTCTGGACAACATGGATAATTCATCTTCATCTTCAGATGAGGATTCTTCAGAGCTTTCCTCTATTACCTGTAATGCTTTAGCAGATTTATTAGATTTTAAGGCAATTGACTTACCTTTCTTTTGAGGTTCATCTTCCTCAAGTTCAATTTCATGACTCCTCAGTGAACTGATTAGTTCCTCCAAGGAGATCTTGTTCAAATCTTTAGCCATTTTCAGCGCAGTCACTATAGGTCTCCATCTGGTAGGTAAGCTTCTGATGATCTTTTTCACATGATCAGCAGTAGAGTAACCTTTATCCAGAACCTTTAGTCCAGCTGTAAGTATTTGAAATCTGGAGAACATGGCTTCAACAGATTCAGCTTCTTCCATCATGAAGGCTTCATACTTCTGAATTAGAGCCAGAGCCTTTGTTGTGGAATCAAGATTCAAAGCCGTCTATGTTTTGATGAAGACAACTCATACAAGTTTGGCAAGCAAGATACTTTCTCTATATACCCGTGGGGGTATATACACTGGAGATAAAATCAGAAGCTTCTCTATCTTAATCTCTCCACAAAAAGCAAGAGGTGCAAACATATCAACAAGAATAAATTATCAAGAACATTGCAAGATCGCATACATCGCTGTGGATCAAAGTTTTATCTTTCAAAATTTCAAGTGGTGTTGAAGATTCAAGACACGGTATAACATTGCTTACTTAGAATTATGTATGCAAGTGTTCTTTAATCTCACTTCACTTCACCACTAACACAAAACCTTTTTAAACTCTTTTAAAATACTCTTGTTATTTTAAAATTAAGTGTTTTTGGAAAAACCTTCAGTGTTAACCGATTAACCATATAGGTTAACCGATTAACACAAGTTAAAATTGTATTTTGGGGATTTCTAATAGTGTTAACCGATTAACCATATAGGTTAACCGATTAACACATGAAAAATTTGAATATTTTGCACGTTGGAAAGGTGTTAACCGATTAACCTATATGGTTAGCCGATTAACACTGTAACAACAGCCAAAAATAGCAGCTTTTTATGAAAGAGCACATTGTTCTAAAATTTCTTACTGGCTATTTTTGATATCCCAAAAACACACCTTTTTGGAAAGGTTTTTGATCAGTATAAATTGATTTCAATTTCAATTTCAAAACAATCTTCAAGAAACAAATTTCAAAATTACTCTTTCTTCAACCTTTTGAATTTTCACAAAGTGTTCAAAACCAGGATTTTTGAAAGAAGCCATTGAAATACACTTTCACATCTTTACAGCTTGCCTTCACACCAAAGAACACTTGTATAATTTCTGAGTAATCTTTGTTTCAAGAAGAAGATCAATATTTCATATTGATATACATTCAAATTGTACTTATATTCAAATTCATATTGACTACAACTTATTCTTAGAATTATAAAAGATAAGTTTGTAGGGTTTTCCTTGTGATCCGGATTGTGGATACAAGAGGTCCTTGTGTGAGATATTTATTCTCGGTAGGACTTAAAATATTGTAAATCCAAGAGGATTGTTCTTGGTTGTTAGGATTGTCTTGTGTAGAAATCTAACATCAATAGTGAAAACTCTCTTTTATGTTGAAAGGGGAGTGGAGTACTCCCGGATTGTGAGGGGAACCACTATAAATCTTGGTGTTCACTATCCTTTTACTTTCTACTGCATTAATCACCAAGAACCTAACCAGTAAAATTTCAAGAATACCGAAAAACTGGAAAAAGTCCCTAAAAGCCTAATTCACCCCCCCCCCTTAGGCATACTCTATACTTACAATTGGCATCAGAGCAGGCTAAGGTAACCTGTTCCTATCGATCCTAATGGCTTCCGCTAGTACTAACCCGGTTTTCAAATATGGTGGAAGCAGTAACAAGCCACCACTCTTTTCTGGAGAATACTTCAACTTTTGGAAAATCCGTACGAAGGCACATCTTGAGGCTCAAGGAGATGGTATATGGGAAACCGTAGAAACTGGTCCACATGTTCCTACAAGTGTGGTAAATGGTGTTGGAACTCCAAAGATAAAATCCTCATATGATGAAGATGACAAAAAGAGAATTTTGAATGAGAAGAAAGCAATCAACATACTTCAAAGCGCTCTCAGTATGGACGAATTCTTCCGTATATCACAGTGTAAATCAGCAAAGGAAATCTGGGACACCCTGGTAGAAACGCATGAAGAGACAACCGAAGTAAAAAGATCAAGACTTAATACTTTAAGTCAAGAATATGAAATGTTCTGTATGCAGCCTGGTGAGTCCATTGTTGCCTTACAAAAGAGATTCGTTCATCTAACTAATCATCTGATTACTCTCGGGAAGACCTTCACCAATGATGATCTCAACTTGAAAGTCCTAAGATCCTTAACAAGAGAATGGCAACCAAAGGTGACCGCTATTTCGGAAAAGAAGAGTCTTTCAACAATGACATCTGCTTCCTTATTTGGCAAACTTCAAGAGCATGAACTAGAACTTGGAAGGCTTGAGAAGCATGAAAGTCAAGACAAGAAGTCCAAAGGAATTGCCTTGAAGATTGACACAAGGGATGACAAAAATGACGAATCTTCCGAAGACGAAAATTTCATGCTTCTAGTAAAGAAGCTTTGTAAGTTTTTTAATAATAATAAAATTTCTTCTTTTTCTAAAAAGAATAGACATTTCAGGAAAAAGGAGGCACCTACATCAAACCAAGAAATTACATGTTACGAATGTGGGAAACAAGGTCACATAAAGCCAGATTGCCCGAAACTCGCAAATAAAGGAAAATTCAAAGGCAAGAAGGATTTCAAAACGAAGAAGGCTTATGTCGCATGGGACGATAACGAAGTAAGTTCATCATCGGAATCGGAAAACGATGAATGTGAAAATATGGCGTTAATGGCCTCTCACCACTCTGATGAAGAAAATGAGGTTAGTAGTGATTTTTCTGTTTATGATAATGATGCACAAGAAATTATAGATGAACTTCTAAAAGAGTGCAAGACTTTGTATAAAAACATCTCATCACAAAAGAAAAGAATCTCCTCTTTAGAAGAACAAAACTCTGTTTTTATGAAAAATATTGAAGATGAAAAACAGAAACTGATGGATGAAAAACAAAGTCTTGTATGTAAGAAGTGTGAGTCTTTATCTTTCCAAATTGTTCAACTCAAAAGAGTTTTAGAAAGATACAAAAAAGGTCAAATTGGCTTGGAAGAAATTCTAAAACATCAAAGATATCCTAATGATAAAAATGGATTAGGATATTCTAAATTTTCAAATCCAAGCACCAATAAGACCGTTTTCGTAAGAGCAAGTGAACAAATTGTTAAAGAAAAGGCCAGCACTTCTAAAGTTCAGCATCAATATCATAACAAGAAAAGCATTGCAAAGAAAAAGAATCATGTTCCTAGATATAGAAGTCACTTTCAACCTACATGTTCTTATTGTGGAATTAAAGGCCATACACCTAATGCTTTCTATGTGCGCAATATTGGTGTTGCTAAAGGGCATTATGTGTGGGTTGAAAAAGGTACTAACTATCAAGGACCCAAAGCAATTTGGGTACCTAACACTACCTGATTTTGTGTTGTAGGTATGCTTGAAGACAACCACTAATCAATGGTATCTTGATAGCGGTTGCTCGAAGCATATGACGGGAGACATAAACAAATTTTCAAGTCTATCATTAAAGGCCAAAGGATACGTCACTTACGGTGATGATAATAAAGGAAAAATTCTTGGAGTTGGAACCATTAGTGCACCTCCATGTACAATCATCGAAGACGTTCTTTATATGGAAGGCCTTAAACACAACCTACTTAGCATAAGTCAATTGTGTGACAAAGGGTTCCGAATCAACTTCACAAAGGAGGAATGCTTGATAGAACATGAAGTCACTCATGACATTTTGTTAAAAGAGAAAACAGACCAAGACAACTTTCAAATCCAAGCAAGTGGTTTCTACATCAAGACCACTTCAATTGTTGCATATGGATCTTTTCGGTCCATCGAGAACAAAAAGGTTCAGAGGTAATTTCTACGCCTTAGTTATTGTTGATGATTTCTCTCGATACACTTGGACATTGTTTTTAGTGCAGAAAAGTGATGCTTTTAAAACATTCAAGAAATATGCAAAGCAAATTCAGAATGAGAAATCACTCACCATAGCCTCTATAAGAAGCGATCACGGTGGAGAATTCCAAAATTCAGACTTTGAAGAATTTTGCGAAGAGTATGGAATTTCTCATAATTTTTCAGCACCAAGGACGCCTCAACAAAACGGTGTCGTAGAATGGAAGAATAGATCACTGGTAGAGCTTGCAAGGACAATGCTCAGCGATGCAAATATTCCTAAATATTTTTGGGCAGATGCAGTTAGTACATCATGCTTCGTAAGCAACCGTGTCAATATTCGACCACTCCTCAAAAAGACTCCGTATGAGTTGTTCAAGGGAAGAAAACCAAATATAGCATTCTTCCACATATTCGGATGCAAATGCTTTGTTCTCAACAATAACAAAGATAATCTCGGTAAGTTTGATGAGAAATCCGACGAAGGTATATTTCTTGGCTACTCTCCTTATAGTAAAGCATTTAGAATTTTTAATAAGAGAACACTTACTATTGAAGAATCCATTCATGTTTCGTTTGATGAGACTAACCCCTCGAAAGAGGATAATATTATTATGAATGATGATGATGATATAGTAGGTTCTCCACAACAACAAGAAGAGATTTCAAAGAATCAAGAAATACCACAAGAAGATGTCACTCAAATCATTGAAGAACATCAAGATCTTCCGAAGGAATGGAGAACGCATAGAGATCACCCGATAGATAAAGTTATTGGTGATATTAGCCAAGGCGTTGCAACTCGACTTAATCTTAAGGAAGCTTGTCTCAACATGGCTTTTGTATCTCAAATTGAACCAACCAAGATTGATGAAGCCTTAGGCGATGACCAATGGATTGTAGCGATGCAAGAAGAACTCAACCAATTCGAAAGGAATCAAGTTTGGAGTCTTGTACCAAGACCAGACCATAAGCACATCATAGGAACAAGATGGGTGTTCAAGAACAAACTTGACGAGAATGGGATCATAGTTCGTAACAAAGCATGATTGGTCGCACAAGGCTACAACCAGGAGGAAGGAATTGATTTTGATGAAACGTTCGCTCCGGTAGCAAGGTTAGGAGCAATTAGATTACTACTTGCTTACGCTTGTTCTATGAATTTTCAGTTGTTTCAGATGGATGTCAAAAGCGCTTTCCTGAATGGGTACATTAATGAGGAAGTCTACGTCAAACAACCTCCGGGTTTTGAAGACTTCAAGAATCCCTCACATGTCTACAAACTGAAAAAGGCACTCTACGGACTAAAACAAGCACCAAGAGCATGGTATGACCGCCTGTAACACGGTGGGAGAACTGACTTTAAACAATGTTGCGGATAGCAAGAGTCGCCACCGACTTTTATTTTATCCATAAGGAAAGGTTATAAAAGAACAGGAAAGACCTTAGAGAATATTTTGGGTCCGGGGGGTAGGTTATGAAAAGGGAAGGTATTAGCATCCTTTTCATCCATGGTTATCCATGGGCTCTTAGGTACTTAAGCTCACTTTTGAATTGTTTTGAAAGTGTAGTGTGTGAATAGAAAATTTTCAGAATAGTTAATAAATAATCCATGTAAGGATGTGTTAAGAACTTGTTTGAAAACTTGTTGAAAATTTGTTTAAGTGTGAAACAGTTTTGAAGTGAGCAAGCACCTAGGAGTAACCTACCCTAATGTTTAAAGGTCTTTCTTATTCTTTATTCTTTCCTTTAGTAAGACTATCCCTACTATAATGGAGTAGGTAGTCCTTACTTCGGATGTTAAGGGACATGTGAGGGACAATTTGACTTTGAAGGCCATTGTGGGATGTAATAAGCACATATAAGGGACCATCATCATTTTTCGAAAGGGACTCGATTCGTAAAGGCAACCATAAGGGACTTTGATGATTTTTCTATTTGAGGGACTTGCTTTATACACCCCACTTAACCATTATTCGTAGGCAACTTGAGGGATATCCTTAGGAAGTGAGACGGCGATTAAAATCGACTTACGTGTGTGACGTGTTTATTTTAATTATCTTTATTTAAAAGTGATCTAAATTTATTTTAATATTACATACATGTTGTTACACTCCCTAATTACTAACCATAATAATAATTAAATAATTAAACAACTTTACATCCAAGAAACAATTACAAAATAATAAGCAAAATAATTAAATAGCAAAGATAAATAAAATATAAATAAGCAATAATAAATAATAAAGGGGGTTAATTCTAAGTTTACTCGGCAAGACATCGCATCTTGTGCCTACGTATCCTTACGGGAGTGGAATCAGAGTAATCGTAGTTCCCCTCAAAAGGGAGGTTAGAGACTTCTTGACTGTGGTCAAGTTCTCAAGGGGAATAAACGCATCTTAAGGACACGCTTACGCGGAGTGTAGAAACTCCAAATCTCTACGTTGAATTGTTAAGTTATAATTAGGGTTAAATTAGGTTAGGGATTCCGCGACGGGAAACCCTAAAATGAGCGCGGCGGCTCTTTGACCTAATGCTAGGGGTAAAGTTGTAATTTTGCCTGCGGCGAGGCATTTGTGAAAAGTAGGGTTTGTAAGGTCGTAAGGGTTTGAAGTTGAGGACTATTGACGCGGCGGTCATATGCTAGACCTAACCTTCGGATGAGTGTAGTGTAACAGAATAATTGATGAATGCGTCAGCAGAAATTTAAATCATACATCATGCAGAAATTTAAATCATACATCATGCAGAAATTTAAATGCGAAAAGTAAACGCGATTATTAGGTTCGCGAGGTTACAATTGAGAAGCAGATACAAATACAAACGAAACTTGAGTTGAAAAATAAAATAAATAACGGTAAACATGACAAGCTGCAAAACAAATGAACAATGTTAGTAGGCAACGTCAGACGGCGACCAAAAGAACTATAAGACAGTGGAGAATAAAAATGCAAGATTTGAGATTTTTAGCTGTTTATTTTTGATATAAAGAAAAAATTTATGATTTAAGTTAAAAGAAGTTTTAATAAAAAAAAAGATTAAGTTAATTTTCAAAAAAATAGTTTTAATTTAATAATCTAAAAAAAAAAGGTTTTATTTTTAATGTTATCATTATTATTTATTTTTTAAAAAGGGTTTTAATTATTATAAAAAAAAAAGTTTTATTATTAATTAGAAAAAGGTTCTATTTTATTTTGAAAACAGGTTTTAATAGTATTTAAAAAAAGTTTTAATAAATTCTTAAAAAAACATAATAATTATAAATAAACAAATAAAAATAAAAAATAAAAAAGGGGTTGGGCCGGTAGTTACATCCGGACCCAACCCACTAAAGGGAACGGACAACCAAAGGGGACTTTAGGGTTTGTAAGAACCCTTATGCGCTACGAACGGCGCTTCCTCTTGCCTTCTTCGTTCTCCTTCGATTCGCATGCCTTAATCTTCTCTTCATCTTTTCTGTTTTCTATGAAAAACCTGAAATCAAACGCAACAATGTTAATCGTGAGATTATCATGAATTTCTCGCTTACGTTTCGTTGATGATGCCGGTGATTTCTGGTGAGATTCGACGGCTGATGATGACTTCTCTGAGGCTTAGAGAGTCGATTGCCCGCCGACGGCGAAGGCGATCTTCTCTATAGTGATATGCGTCTGATATTCATGGATGATGTTTGACGTTCGTTCGAGTTCTCGTTCGCAGCCGTTTTCGCTTTCTCCGTCCGCTTCGTCTAGGGTTTTTTGCACAGGTTGTATCTTTCTTTTATACCCTCTGATTTTTTAGTGATCTTGTGGGCTTTGGTTGGATTTGCGTTACTATTTCCTGATTGCTTTTGAGGGCTTCGATTTGATTTGATTTTGTATTTTTCTTCTGATATGATTCGATTGCCATTCACTTCTGTGGGATTGATTTGATTTTATTGAACTAACGTTATTTTTGATACGCTTGATTGGGAAACCTTCCATTTTCGGATTTCACACAGTTTTTGATCTCTTTTGGATTTGATTTATTTTTCTTTTGGACTTTGCAGATGTGGATTACGGGATTTGCTTTGATTTGTTTTGTCACAAACGGATTTGTTTCAACTTGTTTTCGGAGATGGTTTCACTTTGATTAACTGGATATCCGTTTCACTTTGGTTAACTGGATATTTGTTTTGTTTTGTCTTTTTTCTGATACTCTTGATGTGATTTCCAGGTGACATATAACTCAATTCCAACCCATCGTGATTTACTTGATAGGGGCTGGAAGTTGTTTTGTGACTCTTCTGATGTTCACTCCGCGATGCCCCCTCGTTCATTCATCGATTCATAACGCTCCTTGTGAGCTGATGCTGTTCCAATATTGGTTTGGTTGTGACTGCCATGAGGTTTTGATTGTATCTTTTCTTTGAATTATCCTTTGAGCTGAAAGGTGATCGTGAGCTGGGCCATGATGTTGATGAACTGAGCCCTGCATTTGGTACTTGTGACCTTCACTTCGGTTGGGATCATCATGACTGATGCATGAACATGATTGTATTACCTTATCCCTCTTTTTCTGGTATGGCCTTGCACATTTGCTCACAGGTGTGATTTGATGATTTCATCTGGTTGTTGATTTTTTTCAGATATTTGATTTGTTTTCTGATGTGGTTTCAAACCAGGTTTCAGTTTACTCTTCATGTTTTCTGTTATGAACTTCATTAACTTCTTTTCTCTTTTTCTTTCAGCACTGATGCTGGTGCCTTGGTTGGATCCAAGTTGCCGAGGAAAGGTTATTGGTGATGATGACCTTAGGGTCTGAACCATTTGGGATGTCATTGCCATTTGGTTTTAGTTGCGCGTTTCAGTTCAGTTTGGTCATGAATATCAGTTTGGGGATCCCATTTTTACTTGATAGTAGCATTCGCCTGAATCCAAATTCGGCACAGATCATTTCGGCCCGAAAAGCTTCTTTTACTCTCTTCATCTTTCTCGGCTGTCCCGTATTGATAAGAACAGAAATTGCTTGATCTGACGCCGATGGCGCAGATCGGTAACGGGGGCAGGACGCAGCTTCGGTTGTGCCACTCCCGGCACTCGATGATGACGCTGTTCTGAGAGTGTCGAAAAAAACTCCTAACCTTTTTTCTATATTGTTTGTTTTGCTTTGATGTGCAGGTTAGTCGAGATTTGCGGCGAAGCTCAAGGGTCAACATGAAGACACTTATCATTTTTAGGACTTAGGATTTTTAGGTTTAATGTAATTCCTTGTAACAGCAAAAATGTGAAACAATCTCCCTTTTGTATAATGCAATCTTTATGAAATAAAATTCCCAACACTTTGAATTTATTTATATTTTATTCCTAGTTAAAAAAAAAATATAAACAATTGTGAATAAATCCACAAGCATTTAAATTCATTAACATAGTCATAAAACATAAACACTCCCCAGTGATATTTGTAATTCTAATCTCATCCGATTAAAATGTTAACCAAACCACTTCATAACCAACACATATGGGCACCGTAATCACAACAGTTTCAGCATCAACAGTAACACTACTCGTAATTAAATTCTACTGACCAAATGCCAAGATCTTGATATGATCAGACCTGGTGATAGATAAATGCATCAAACGCCTCAGAATTTTAATAACAGCCCATCTTCAAGGAATTGGTAGAATTTGTGTAAAATGACCAAAATACCCCTGGAATCAAATCTCTCTTTGGTGTTGGCAAAGAATCATGAAGTTTGACTTTGGTTTGACCACAGTTGACCTCAGTTTGATTTTTTAACTGCGTCGACTGCTTTTGACTTATCTGATCATCTGACTGAGCAAACTTTTGAGAAAAGTCTTGAAACTTGACATGGGGGTTCTTATACACATATAAGATGTTATGAAGCTCACTTGAAGTCTTGGAAGTCCATTTAGCCTGATTAAAGTCAAAACCCTAGTTTTGGATGCACTGCTTAGGAGGTGCATTGTCTGAGGGAATTGTCAACTCTTCTGACCAATTGTGAACTTTGTGAACCTTGTGAACCTTCATAAAGTAGCTTGTGGACTTTATGAACTTCATGAAAGGTTATGCAAGTTGTTGGAGAACTTGTGAACCTTGTGAACCTTCTTAGAACACAAAGTCTTGTATTGTGAGGGCAAATTTTGGGGTGCAACAGCTGCCCCTGTTCAATTTTCTGAGACCTGAGGGGTTAGATTGGTATACTTGCCAGTCGTAACCTGGAAGGTTGAAGGGGATTGAACACAAAAGCCCAAAAATTTGCACTCACCAGTGCACTAGAGTGGTACAGATGGCTAGTTGAATATGATTGAGTGGGCTTAAAGATGCCACTAGGGGGGGAGCAGTTCAAAATATGGGTGTATGATGAAAGCTGTCAGGAGTCTGGAATAATAATGAGGTAGCAGCATGTCTTCATGAGGATAGAGCAATCAATAGTGATAACCCTAAAGCAGTCTTGAAGCAATGATATGATTTCAGGAGGATAGAACAATGAATGGCTCTAAAGCAGTCTTGAAATAATAATGTGATATGTCTTCAGGAGGATAGAGCAATCAATAGCTCTAAAGTAGTCTTGAAGTAATGATTTCAGGAGGATAGAGCAATGGATAGCTCTAAAGCAGTCTTGAAATAATAATGTAATTTCAGGAGGATAGAGCAATGGATAACTCTAAAGCAGTCTTGAAATAATAATGTGATATGTCTTCAGGAGGATAGAGCAATCAATAGCTCTAAAGCAGTCTTGAAGTAATGATTTCAGGAGGATAGAGCAACGGATAGCTCTAAAGCAGTCTTGAAATAATAATGGCTTCAGGAGGATAGAGCAATGAATAGCTCTAAAGCAGTCTTGAAGTAGTAATATGACCTCATGAGGATAGAGCAATGAATAGCTCTAAAGCAGTCTTGAAGTAATAGGATGATTTCAGGAGGATAGAGCAATCAGTAGCTCTAAAGCAGTCTTGAAGTCATGAGAGGCTATCAGGAGGATAAAATAACCCTGAGGTTACAATAAAGCAGTCCCAAAGTAATAAGAAGCTCATCAGGAGGATAAAGTAACCCTGAGGTTACAATAAAGCAGTCCCAAAGATCATAAGCTTGTTTGTTGGATAATTAACCTGAAAACAAGGTAGCATTCTGTATAACAACATTAGTTTATGCTTTATGTATGCATGTATGACATGATGCACTTAGGTAATGTACTATAGACATATATGTTATGGTATGATGTAAATGATGTATGTATGATATGACACTGCTGGAAGTGTCTGGATATCCTTGTATAACAACTGCTGGCCAAGGAAAATAAATCCCGATTCGTTGTTGAAGAATATATAACCCTCCGTCTGCTGGGGATAACAAGGTATAGATAACCTCCCGTTGCTGGGGATAACAAGGTATAGATAACCTCCCGTTGTTGGGGATAGTAGGGTATAGATAACCTTCGTTTTCGTTTGATAGTAGGATAAGTATAACATCCCGTCTTCGTTCATCGTGCCCTTATTGGAAAGTAATTTCCCGTATATCCGTATGAGGATAAAAGAGATGGATATAAATTCCAGGGGAGATTAGACTTTGTGAAAATGGATTAGTCCTACTGATGGTTTGTAACTGCCTTGTAAAGATGAACCGGCGAAGCTTCGTTGAAATCCTTCCCTCGTTCGTCCTTAGTAAATACTATTACTGCATTTTCATGCATTTCTGGTAAACATCAATCATATTAAAAGCATACATGCATTTCTGGTAAACATCAATCATATTCAAAGGCATACATACATTCAAACACAACCAATGGACGTTTCGCTTATGTAAATAGGGTAAAAGTAGATCTGGATTCAAAAGATGGAATTTATTTATATCAAAAGTGACCCATACACGGGTAAGTTTGTACAAGGAGACATAAACCCTAGTAAGAGAATTTTGTCATGAAGTTTTACAAAAAGAATCAGCTATGTGGGAAATAATCCTATTGAGTTTCAATTCTACTATTGCCCCTCAAGTATCTCATCTTCTTGCTGTTGAGACGGAAACGATTGGATTGAGCTTTATCTGTTTGAGCTTGAGTAAGTAGTACAACTGGTCGCAGTTTCATGAGTGATCCAAACGAGACATAGTCATACGCTTTAATCCCTAACTTTTGCCTGGATTGCCCTTTCAGGTTTTCAATCCACCGGGATACCCTTTTTTGCCCAAGCCGCCTTTTCAGGTTTTCGACTTGCCGGGTGTACATCTTTTTATATATATATCCCTAATTTTTGCCCAAACCCTTTTGGTTTGCCGGGATGCCCTTATTTTTGCCTAGGCCTGTCAACCTAGCGGGTCTCTTTTTATACGTAGTATTTTTTAACTATGTCTGCGTTTACAGGTTGTGGGAAGTCTTCACCATCCATTGCAGTCAGTATCATGGCACCTCCTGAGAACACTGTCTTGACTACAAATGGTCCCTCATATGTTGGAGTCCACTTGCCCCTAGGATCACCCTGTGGTAATATGATACGCTTGATTACCAAGTCACCAGCCTGATATACCTTTGGCTTAACCTTCTTGTTAAAAGCTTTGATCATTCGTTTCTGGTACATCTGGCCATGACAAACTGCTGCTAACCTTTTCTCATCAATCAAATTTATCTGGTCAAGTCGAGTCTGAATCCACTCATCTTCATCCAATCCTGCATCCTTCATAATTCTCAAGGAGGGGATCTGAACTTCAATAGGCAGAACTGCTTCCATACCATAGACTAAGGAGAATGGGGTTGCCCCTGTTGAAGTACGTATTGTAGTACGATAACCATGCAGGGCAAATGGTAACATCTCGTGCCAATCCTTGTAAGTAATAGTCATCTTCTGTACAATCTTCTTAATGTTCTTATTAGCAGCTTCAACTGCCCCATTCATCTTTGGACGATACGGAGAAGAGTTGTGATGCTTAATCTTGAACTGCGTACAGAGATCAGTAATCATAGTGTTGTTCAGATTAGAGCCATTGTCAGTGATAATCCTTTCAGGGATACCATACCTACATATGAGATTATTCTTAATGAACCGAGCCACAACATTCTTAGTCACAGATAGGTTTCTCAAATATGTACTTGATTGGATCCATCTTCGAAATCAACAAGGTAGTATGGGTCAACATATACTGTCTTAGTCGGCGAGCAGCCCATGCCAAAGCGCAGCAAGTTTTCTCGAGCAGTGAGTATCTTGTTTCACAGTCGGTAAACTTTTTGCTAAGGTAGTATATTGCCTGCTCTTTTCGACCAGACTCGTCATGTTGCCCCAATACACACCCCCATTGAGTTGTCTAATACTGTTAAATACATAATCAAGGGTCTTCCATCAACTGGTGGCATTAAAATTGGAGGTTCTAGCAAATATCTCTTGATTTCATTAAAGGCAGTCTGGCACTCATCATTCCATTCCATCACCTGATCTTTCTTCAACAACTTGAAGATTGGCTCACAGATGGTAGTTAATTGGGAAATAAATCTTGCAATGTAGTTCAATCGTCCCAAGAAACCTCTAACCTCCTTCTCAGTACGGGGAGCTGGCATCTCTCGTATAGCTTTCACTTTTGCAGGATCCACTTCAATACCTTTTCCACTGACAATGAAACCCAGGAGCTTTCCAGATCTAACTCCAAAAGTACACTTGTTTGGATTTAATCTCAACCTGTATTTCTTCAACCTCTCAAACCACTTGTGCAGATGATCAAGATGTTGTTCTTCATTCTGAGACCTGGCTATCATATCATCCACATATACCTCTATCTCATGATGAATCATATCATGAAACAAAGCCACCATGGCACGCTGATATGTTGCCCCTGCATTCTTCAAACCAAATGGCATTACCTTATAGCAAAAGGTGCCCCACTGTGTCACAAATGTAGTCTTCTCCATATCTTCAGGTGCCATCTTGATTTGATTGTAACCAGAGAAACCATCCATAAAAGAGAATACCTTATGCTGAGCAGTGTTGTCTACCAGGATATCAATATGAGGAAGTGGAAAGTCATCTTTAGGGCTAGCCTTGTTCAGATCTCTGTAGTCTACACACATACGTACCTTACCATCTTTCTTAGGAACTGGTACCACATTTGCAACCCACTGAGGATAAGAAGTTACGGCCAAGAACCCTGCATTGAACTGTTTCATTACCTCTGCTTTGATCTTTTCTGACATTTCAGGACGCATACGACGAACCTTCTGCTTCTTTGGACGACAATCTTCTTTCACTGGCAAACAGTGAACCACAATGTCCGTATCCAACCCTGGCATATCTTCATAAGACCAAGCAAAGATCTCCACATAGTCACGTAGCATCTGAATCAACCTGCTCTTGACACTGTCCTCTAAATCAGCCCCTATCTGGACCTCTTTTCTGTTTTCTTCAGTTCCCAGATTCACAACTTTGACTGGCTCTTCATGTGGCTGTATAGCTTTCTCTTCTTGTTGTAACAACCTAGCAAGCCCTACAGGTATTTCACAATCGTCCTCGTTTCCGTCTTCAGTTTGATAGATCGGATTCTCGAAATTGTAATTGGCAATAGTAGAACTGTTATCAACTGGATCCAGAGTGGATGAGGATCTGTATTTTAGTGACGTGGGTGTGTGTAAGAACACATAGCTGATAAAGCAAAAATAAAAGAAAAAGAAAGACAAGGAACACAATATTTACGAAAACGAAACGTCCACTGATTTTATTGAATGAAGTATGCAAATGAAATGACAACCCGTAACAAGCACACCATTGTGCCCCGGGTAAGGCACATGGCTTGAAAGTTTTAATTGTTCCAGAAATTATAAATTTAAAAACATAACACAGTAATAGTATTTACTCCTGACTAAAGGAGATAAGGATAACATCTTCAGCTGTCCAATTATTGAGTCCAGCACCCACAGTAGGAAAAATCCATGCCTCCAAGTTGTAGTCTTCATCTTGATCTCCCACAACATTGATAACCCCTTGATTGGTGATACGAACAGCACGGGCACGACGGACAGCCTTCTGGGACTCTGCAGTGAAACCCAAACCAAACTTGTCAGGCTTGTATGGAATATCAGGAAGCTGACCCCAAATAGTACAACCACCTTCTTCCACCACAGCTTTTGCATCATTGAGGGAGGCCATTGCCATTGTTGGAGGGTTTCTGATGACCACAGGAACCTTCTTCACAGCAGGAGGAGTCACACAATCCTTAACAGCCCAGGGAACCACTTCAAATGACTGACATGGAGTTTCAATGTATTCACCTTCTACTTCCAGATACTTGAAAGTGTTTATATGGCTGACAAAGTATTCTTCCTCTCCAAAGACAGTAACAACTTTTCCATTCACCGGATATCTCAACTTTTGATGTAATGTGGAGGTCACCGCACCTGCCC
Source organism: Lathyrus sativus (assembly GCA_963859935.3). Classification (NCBI taxonomy): domain Eukaryota; kingdom Viridiplantae; phylum Streptophyta; class Magnoliopsida; order Fabales; family Fabaceae; genus Lathyrus; species Lathyrus sativus. The sequence goes on from OZ012741.1 coordinate 369,253,340, forward strand.
CATGGATCCAGGGACGACCAAGCAGACATGAGTACGAAGGACGAATATCCATCACATAGAATGTAGCAGTAAACACCTGAGAGCCAACCTTGATTGGAAGATCAATTTCCCCATGCACTACTCTTCTAGAACCATCAAAAGCCTTTACCACAATATTACTGGGCTTCAACACCGTATCTTCAGGACTCAGCTTGTTCAGGACTTCCTTAGGCAACACATTCAGAGAGGAACCATTGTCTATCAGCACATGAGACAGGGTAGTGCCCCTGCATTCAATTGAAATATGCAAGGCCCTGTTATGATCCCTCTTGGCAGGGGTCAAGTCAGCATCAGAAAATCCTAACCCGTTGTCATAGGTCAGGTGAGCAACACAATTCTCAAACTGGTCCACAGAAATTGCACTGGGTACATGAGCCATCTTTAGAAACTTGATCAATGACTTGGCATGAGCCTCAGAACATAATAATAGGGAGAGCATAGAAATCTTTGAGGGAGTATGCCCCAGCTGATCAACAATATCATAATCACTCTTGCGAATGATTTTCAATACTTCTTCCATCTGCTTAGAGAGGTCATCAGCAGCTGGCACATCAGTAGATACAGGCTCAATAACAGTACCCTTGCCCCGAGCATCAGTGGTGGAAGTAACAGCAGGGGTAACTGCACTCTTAGCAGCAACTGGAGGAGAGAAGACTCTTCCACTACGAGTGATCTTGCTAGATCCAGCAATATTATCAATGTCAACAGGCATATCAGGTAAAGGCTCCTGCTTGACACCATGGATGTAAACATCAGACCCATAGTGCCAAGGCACAGCTTTGTTAGATGTATAAGGGATAGGACCAGGAGCGGTAATGATCAGAGGAGCTACTCTGGCTTCAGCGACAACTTTCACAGAACCTTCAGCAGTAATCTTGATTGGGCCCTGACGAGTGATTTTAATGGGACCCTTTGAAGTGATTCTTAGTGGTACTTTGTCAACCATGTCAACCTCTTCAATCTTCTTACCCTGAGTCAGATGATCCACCATACTTTCTACAGATGCTGGTCTTCTTTCAAACACTATAGTATATTTATCCATGAGACGTTGAATCCCATCTCTCAAAATGAAGCAACTATCCGGCTTATAGGTACAATATAGACAATCTTCATGACAACCTGGAAAGATCCCAGCTTGTACTAACCTCTTTTTGATAACAGACAATGGTGTGCTCAACTCCATAACTGAATAGACATGCAGATCTTCATCAATATCTTCATCAATGGCGTTGACAGTCTTCTCGTGATTTGGCATTGGAGCTGTAATCACATTTGGAGTACCTGGTGGATCAAACTCAATTTCTCCAGCATCAATCATATCCTGAATTTTGTTCTTCAAGACCCAGCAGTTATTAGTATCATGTCCTGGACAGTTTGAATGATATGCACATCGTGCATTGGGATTGTACTTGGGAGAGGTAACATTGGGATTCTGAGGAGCCTCCCTCAGGGTAATAAGTTCAGCTTTCAACAAGTGTTGCAATGCCTGAGCCATTGACATGTTGATCTTCGTGAACTGTCTTCTAGCCCTCTGTTGGTTGCCTTGAGGCTGCTCTGTTGTTGCAGGAGTTGGATTTGAAATATGAACTGCACCAACAGACTGATGCCTTCTGTTACGATCAGGCTGACCATACACAGCATTAGATTCTTTCTTCCCAGTGGGAGGCTTCTTTGCAGCACCTGATGAAGAAGTGCCCACTTGGATCTTACCACTCTTGATACCATTCTCTACTCGCTCTCCTGTCATGATCAACTCAGTGAAGCCAGATGATGAGCTTCCAATGAGATGACTGTAAAACGGACCATTCAGCGTACACATGAACATATCAACCAACTCCCTATCAGTCAAAGGGGGTTGAACTCTTCCGGCTAAGTCTCTCCACTTCTGAGCATACTCCTTAAAGCTTTCTTTGGCACCCATAGACATGCTTTGAAGCTGCATGCTGTTGCACCCTAAAAATTTGCCCAACCTTATTCAATTGGCTTATGTTTCAATGTCATTAGCATTTGCATATAGAGTCATGTACATAGACTAACCATCTGCATAGCATAAGCATAGCAAGTCATTCAACAGGGGACCAATCATTGTTCTCATCTCTAGAAGCCTATCAAGAAGTTATTATCCCAATCCAATCTCATTCAAGTCATCAGGAAAGAATTTGAAAGCAAAGAGTTCAGCAGATCAAGCCTTGAGTTCATCTCCTAGCTGAGGGTACCTGAGGATCAACCAGAGGATTGTGAGCTATGAATTGAAGGCATGGAGAGTATCTAGACATTATGAGAGGCTTAGAAAGTCATTTGGAGAAGGAGACAAGTCATTGATGAGAGCACAAGAGCTACAGTTGAAGACAGTCAACTAGGGTTTCATCTGGGTCAACCCTAGGTCAATTGACTGATTTAAAGGGCATTCAAGTCTATTGGAGAGTTGTGGGGTTCATCATTTGACATGGAGGATAAGGATATGGAGATATGCCAAGGAGAATTCAAGAGAAATCAAGGAGAAGAGGAGTTTCTAAATTAGGGTTTCTCTGTAAAATCCCCTAGTTTAGGTCAAATTTCCAAGCAAGATAAGTCAAAATTCTAGCTTCAAATGGCTTCTTGGCCAACATGAAACTTGTAGAGGATCTCAAGACCTTTAATTTGAGTGGTGGAAGACATCAAGGAGATTTATAGAACTCAAGTTATGGTCCTTGCAAGTTACAGGTCATCTGAGGTATCTGAATTTTTGTCTGTGAAAGTGACTTGACTTCCAAGCTAGTTTTGCCCCTCAAGGAGATTTCAAATGAATTCTTGGTCAACATAAGAATTGTTCCTCATTGTCTTAGCTTTCTAGAATGGTATGGCATGCCTTCATATGATGTGTGGAACTCAACTTATGGTCTTGGCAAGCAAAGGGTATTTTGGGCATTTGTGAATTACAGGTCATTTTGACCTATGTCCAAAACTCATACAAGGAGGCCTCAAATGGAAAAACTTACAACATCAAACTTGCTCCAAATGGGATTTTAAGTCTAGAAAGAAGGTCACAAATTATTGGAGAAGCTCATAACATGAAGTTGCATAATTGGTCAAAATATGAACTAAAATGGCTTATAAAGTGAATAAATTCAAAGTGAAAAATGGTTTGGGAGATTTATGAGTCCAAATGGAGACTTCCAATATATGATTTTGAATGGAAAAGCAATTCTAAGAACAATGGTTCAAACACTTTTTTGAGTTTAGAAGGAAAAAAGAAAGTTATCTTTGGTTACTTGTAATTGAAGAAACATGACCAAAATGGATCAAAGTTGGAAAGCAAGGGAATGTGCAAGATGGATCTAGAATGTTCATATGAGGCCTATATATTCATGAAATGAGAATTTAGCAAGGGTTGGCTTCATTTGCACCAAGAATTTCACAAAACTTTCTCATTCTTTCTCTTTGAAGTTTCATTCCAATCTCACAAAACCTTCACCAATTCTCATCCACATCAATTCAATCTTGTTCAATCATCATCATAGATCATAATTCAATCAAGAATCAAGTGTGAATCATCCATTTTCGAGCACTTCCATCATCAACATCAAAATTGGAGTTTCAAGTGGACAGCATAATTCAAGCCAAGAATCATCACAACATTGCATACAGAATCAATCCCTGGGTTAATTGATCAAGATCAAAGTCTCAAAAGCTTCAGATCCACGAGTTCCATAGCTGTTTTCAAGATTTCACACCAGGTGAGTTTTCATTCACACAGCTTGATCTAGTTAGTTTGGCATGTTGTTGTTAGTTTAGATATGATCTAGGTGGTTAGTAGAGTAATTAGATTGAATTTGGGAGTGATTTGGTGACAATTGTTAGCAGGTGCAATAAACTGTTAGGAGGTAGAACTTGTAGTAGAATGCATTAGAATGTTAGCTTGATGGATCAGATTAATCACCATTATGCATAGATTAGTTTAGTCTAGGTTTGAGGGAGAAGTGTGATGAGGCATCTCAGTGTATATCCATGGTGGCCAGAACTTGCATCGATTGGGTTGAATGAATTGTTGAGTTTCAGATTGAACTAGTGCCATAGGATTGTAGAGGGAGAGGTCCTGAGCATTTTTCATGTTGGGGTCGTGTTGATTCGTGGCTTGTAGAGTGCGAACAGATTGGTGTAAGGCTGGTTCGTGCATGAGCTCTCATGGAGTCAAAACCCTAGGTTTCAGATTCATTGGGGAAGATATAATCTGGAGCGTTCGTTTGATGCAAGACCATTGACTTCCAAGGCAATCGTGTGGCCTGTATTCAATTCATAATTTGGAGGGAGTGAGTTGGCCAAACGCACCGTTTCATTAATTGAAACGGGCGGGCCTGAGTGCTCTATTGTTATCCCCACCCCCAGCTATCAAGCCCAATGCATTTTCAACGTGGATCTGATACTATTTTCACCCCCTGCTCGTTTTTTAGTTTTTTATTGTTTCTGACTTGTTTTGGGCTCAAGATAAATGTGCTACGCGCACCCCCTATTGTTGGCCCATCCTGAATTCCAACTGCGCGCGCCTGCTATTCTAACCCCCCTCCCTCATTTTAATTCATTTAATTTTTCTTAATTCACTTTAATTTTTACCAATTTTCATAAATTCATAACAAATTCATAAAAAATCATTTTTACTTTATTCTTTTTACATCATTTTCTTTGAGATGTGTAGAATATTATAGAAAAATAAAATTGCATTTTTATTTTTATTCCATATTTTTTCCATATTTTCTAAATAAATGGCATTTTAAATAAATTCATTTCATGCATGATTTTAGTAATTTTTGTTCTCTTACATGTTTTAATATTTTTTGGTCATTCTTTTTATATTGTTTAGAGGAGATATTCAACTTGTAGAAATATTTTAGTTCCCATTTTTAGGAGTTAATTTTAGGTGATTAATGAATGCTTGAACAACATGTACAAAACTAGGGTTTAGGTGACAACTTAAGAAGTTTGATTTCATTTCCCTTAGGACTTAGGATTTAATTAGATTAGTTATGGGACTATAGGGGCTATGGGTAGCTATTAGATCCCTTAGAGAAAAATCAGGATCCCCCTACTGCTATTGATATGCTGTATATCTGACTGTCTGGTGTGGTGTGCCCTCTGGGGATTATTGCTTGCTTGCTTGGGTATTGGGTTTGTCTGGGGACCTGGGAGAGCTGAAGACTTGAGGAGATGAAGATCATTGGAGATCCAGAGATTGAAGATCAACTGTCAGAGTTGAAGAGGAGGTTCTTGCTAGCAGATGCTGAGGAGACTAGGGTTTAGGAGTTAGGCAGAGCTCTAGATTAGAAAGTTTGTTTCTCAAACATGGATTGCCTTGTCTGCATCCATTCTTCTCTGTGATTCAGAGTCTCTCTAAGACACTCACCCCCTTCCTTTGGAAGGCTTGGTGATAGTGTCTACGAGATAGAACTCTTGAGAGAAAATGTCTTTTGTGTTAGAAGCAGTCTGTTCACCACCCTTGGTAGTCAACTGATTGCTTAACACCCGATTCACTCTTGTGACTGATCCCTCATCCTGGAGGTTTGAGCATGAAGAAAAGCCATTGCAGATAGAAGACTGATGATCAAAGCCCTTGCCTGAAGGTCATGAAGATGGAGATTAATGCTTGTTGAAGCCTGTAGCTGATTGGAGATTATTTGAAGTCAGATATTGAATCAGAGCTGCTGATGCTGTTTCTTTTGCTGTTGTATTTCATTTGCTGATGTATTGATTGGTTTTCTGAACTGTATTGTTTGCTGTTTACCCTGTTGGGTTGAAAGTGAAGCCTGTTCACTTTCGCCTATTGTTTTCTAGGTTCGAGGTTGAGTGGGACTCCCTTGCCTCGCTTGTACTGTTGCATCCATGCATTTTACTGTTTTACTGTATATATCTGATATTGTTTTTGTTTCCGCCTATCCCGTAGGATCTCTGTTTCTCTCTGTGCAAGAGAGGAGCATGATAGACACTAGGTCTTAACCCATGCATGATAACATCAGGATAGTTTGTTTCCCTTCGCAACCGTAGGTTAGAGTTCTGTCTCTTTCTTTCTCAAAACAAACAGAAAAACACATAAAGATTTCAAACACAATAAAAGACACTTCTTTCGTAAAAGAATGTGAACTCATCAAAACGTCATTTTTGTCCGCTTGGACCGCTAATCAGAAAACCTTTTTTCAGAAAGAATAAAATCAACCAAGACAAGCTTGTGTCTTCCGTGGCCCGAACTACGTTTGCTCTGATCTTTCATGCTGTATGAAAGTACGTAGGCATAGGATGCGATATCCTAGCGAGCAACCTTCCCCTCCTTTCCCGTAGGTAGGCGAACTACGTTGACTCTGATTTCTCGTTCCAGACGGGAATACGTAGGCATAAAGTGCGATACTTTGCCGAGTCATTTTCATTTTCATTTTATTTTCTTTTTAACCCTCGACCTATAGTTTAGATAGAATAACAATCCATACCCGAAAACAAGCGTGGATCCCGTCGAGTACGACGGACGTGAGGGGTGCTAATACCTTCCCCTTGCGTAACCGACTCCCGAATCCAGGTTTTGGTTGCGACGACCATACCTTTCCCGTGTTGTGCGAGGTTTACTCTGAGCGTTTCCTTTCCCTCCCGTGGGATAAATAACGCACGGTGGCGACTCTTCTGTTCAGCCGGCGCCGATTTTCGCAGTAGCGACACATGCGAGTGGGGGCTAAGTCAGCATTGTATTGATACTGCTTGTAGAAAGCTTCAGCAAGGTCATTCCAATCTCTGATGTTGACACTCTCCAACTGATAATACCACTCTAGCTGAGCTCCAGATAAACTTTCTTGAAAGAAATGGATCCACAACTTTTTATCAGCAGTGTGGGGTTGAATTCTTCTGACATAAGACCTCAGATGCAATTTGGGACAAGAGACCCCATCATAGACAACGAATGTAGGAACTTTGAATCCAATGGGTATGACCACCCCAGATATCAAGCTCAAATCCTCAAAATCCAGCCCAGATGATTTCTGTAATTCCATAGCATCCATTCTATCCACCAGCATCTTGAATTTGTCTTCGTTAGGCTCATGGTAGCAGTTAGCCTCAGAATCAGAGTCCCCCATAGTATTGTGGAGACTGCCTCTCTCCTGCTCAGATTCTTCAGATTCATAGTCTTCAGCCTGTTCCTTGGTCTTGGCAGGACCTTTGAACCTTCTTCCCATGTTGAGCAACCCAGCAGACCTTCTAGCCTTCTTAGTCTTCTTGGCCAGCAGTGTCTTCAATTCATCCTGCCCCTTGGATAGGTTCAGGATCAGCTCTTGGAACTGTGCATTCTGTGCCTGGAGATCCTTAACTGATTGTTCAAGAGCCATTGCTGAAATAAACAGCGAGAAGATGAGAAACCTGTGCACAATTATAACCTGTGATGCAATGATATGGGAATGCATATGCAATGTTTTCAAGGACCGCAGGATTTAAATTTGCTTAAACAAACAAGAAAGTAACTTTTTATTAGTAATAACTTGTTTTGCCTTTTAGGCTTACAAAAAATGAAAACGAAATAAGTACAAAAGATGGGGTTTTAAGTCTCCCATGGACGTTTCCTCTTTGTGTTGAGGTATGAGTTGAGGTTTCGCTCCTCATGAAGTAGCTTTGTTAGCTCTAGGATCCTTGCTTGGCTTGCTTTGTAATGAGCCTCGAAAGTATCCCTTTGCTCTTTCAGTTGGATCCATGATCTCTGCAAGTCTTCCATATCAGTAGGCATGTCTGGATGAAGGATGGTATAAGCTGTGTCTCCTTCAGCAACAGGCTCCATGGTAACTGGTAGGATGGCAGGATATGGCATCATGAGTGTCTGAGCACGAAATCGTACCCATCTGAGATAAGCCTCCATAGGAATGGTGTACTTAGGCTCCAGTGTCTTGCTGTCAATCCTGTTTACCTTTTCCCAAGCTCGTATGAATCTCTGACGGTAACCCTGAAGATCGTTGTCGTAGTCAAACACAATGCCCTGAATCAACATGTCATGTGGACCATCGCTCCGGGCGTAACCAAACTGTCGTAAAGCTAGAGATGGGTTGTAGGTGATGCCTCCTCTTATGCCTAGAAGTGGCACATTAGGAAACTCCCCACAACGGTCAATGATGGTGACATTCTCCATAGATCTAGAGCATCAATGGATGTCTGAGTGAGAAAGTGACATGATCCTCTTGGACCATCTGAACCCTTGCTCATTCTTCATTACTGAGCGAGGAAGGTGAGAAATAAACCACCTAGAAAGTAAAGGTATGCAGCACATCAAAGTTCCTCTTGCCCTTGTAGTACGGGTGTGAAGAGAATGTAGGATGTCTCCAAGTAAGGTAGGCATTGGATTGTGACTCAGGAATATGTTGATGGCATGAACGTCTATGAACTGATCAGGATTGGGGAACAACACTAAGCCATAAATCAATAAGGCTAAGATCTCCTCAAAAGCATCGTAGCTCATAGCCTTCAAGAACATTTGAGCTTTATCCACTAATACCTTGGCAAGAATACCTTTAACTCCACTTCTCGTCTCTAGAACAATGTCAGACTTCTTCAGATGTAGAGCTGCAGCAATAACTTCTGGTTTAAGCTCCTTCTCTAAGCCTGTGAATGGCTTCTGATCAAGAACAGGTATACCCAGAAGTTTAGAGAACTCCTCCATGGTTGGAACCAGCTGATAATCAGGAAATGTAAAGCAATGGTGCTTAGGGTCAAAGAACTGAAACAGCACACTCATCATGTCTTCACTGAACCCTGAAGTAACTAGATCCAATAAGTGACCATGTCTCTTGTTGAACTGGGAATGATCAGGCACTAGGGAAACCAACTCCTTGAGCTTAGCAGGTATCCCTACAAAGTTGATCCTGATGGTGTTTCTACGAGCAGAAGCCATGACCTGCAACAAAGAACAAAGATAAATCCTTTGGTCCTTGAAATGGTTAGGGAAAATGATATGCTTATGATGCATGATGATGTCATGATGTCATGCTCAATCACAAACATGTGGCACACACAAACAAGTCACACCATAGCCCTAGGTTTAAAGGCTTGCATGAGGTTCAAAGGCAAGTACCCTCCCCTGAAGTTAGATGGTTCATCCTGTCCTACAAAAGTAACCAGGTTCTAAGGGATCTCAATATCATTGATCCTTCACAAGGGTGGTTGTTCAGAAGGCAACTTACTTGCCAACCAAAACCCTCCAAGTTTAAGATCTCAATGAGCGTAGTATCGAGTGTCAACCAACTTCAGTCTGCACCAAAGCCGGTTACCTCACTACTTTCTAAAGGCCAAGATGAGTTAACTAGGGTTCTAAAAGTCAGTTAGTGCATTGACAACATATGGCAGCCTCAATATTATCCTCAACTTGACTTAAGGAATATAAGCACCAACCAAGAAGTCGCACTAACTATGGCCACCAGATCAACCGTATCGATATACGTCGTACAGTTTCCTTGGTCTATTGCCATTTACCTAAGGTACACTAGATCCGGGTTAGGACCTTTCACACATAAGAGCACCCCAACAATATAATAATAAAGCAAACAAGGCAAACAATTTAAAGTGATCTTAATTCCTAAGGGTACCCCTCTTAAATAGGTCCCCAGCAGAGTCGCCAGTTCTGTAACACGGTGGGAGAACTGACTTTAAACAATGTTGCGGATAGCAAGAGTCGCCACCGACTTTTATTTTATCCATAAGGAAAGGTTATAAAAGAACAGGAAAGACCTTAGAGAATATTTTGGGTCCGGGGGGTAGGTTATGAAAAGGGAAGGTATTAGCATCCTTTTCATCCATGGTTATCCATGGGCTCTTAGGTACTTAAGCTCACTTTTGAATTGTTTTGAAAGTGTAGTGTGTGAATAGAAAATTTTCAGAATAGTTAATAAATAATCCATGTAAGGATGTGTTAAGAACTTGTTTGAAAACTTGTTGAAAATTTGTTTAAGTGTGAAACAGTTTTGAAGTGAGCAAGCACCTAGGAGTAACCTACCCTAATGTTTAAAGGTCTTTCTTATTCTTTATTCTTTCCTTTAGTAAGACTATCCCTACTATAATGGAGTAGGTAGTCCTTACTTCGGATGTTAAGGGACATGTGAGGGACAATTTGACTTTGAAGGCCATTGTGGGATGTAATAAGCACATATAAGGGACCATCATCATTTTTCGAAAGGGACTCGATTCGTAAAGGCAACCATAAGGGACTTTGATGATTTTTCTATTTGAGGGACTTGCTTTATACACCCCACTTAACCATTATTCGTAGGCAACTTGAGGGATATCCTTAGGAAGTGAGACGGCGATTAAAATCGACTTACGTGTGTGACGTGTTTATTTTAATTATCTTTATTTAAAAGTGATCTAAATTTATTTTAATATTACATACATGTTGTTACACTCCCTAATTACTAACCATAATAATAATTAAATAATTAAACAACTTTACATCCAAGAAACAATTACAAAATAATAAGCAAAATAATTAAATAGCAAAGATAAATAAAATATAAATAAGCAATAATAAATAATAAAGGGGGTTAATTCTAAGTTTACTCGGCAAGACATCGCATCTTGTGCCTACGTATCCTTACGGGAGTGGAATCAGAGTAATCGTAGTTCCCCTCAAAAGGGAGGTTAGAGACTTCTTGACTGTGGTCAAGTTCTCAAGGGGAATAAACGCATCTTAAGGACACGCTTACGCGGAGTGTAGAAACTCCAAATCTCTACGTTGAATTGTTAAGTTATAATTAGGGTTAAATTAGGTTAGGGATTCCGCGACGGGAAACCCTAAAATGAGCGCGGCGGCTCTTTGACCTAATGCTAGGGGTAAAGTTGTAATTTTGCCTGCGGCGAGGCATTTGTGAAAAGTAGGGTTTGTAAGGTCGTAAGGGTTTGAAGTTGAGGACTATTGACGCGGCGGTCATATGCTAGACCTAACCTTCGGATGAGTGTAGTGTAACAAAATAATTGATGAATGCGTCAGCAGAAATTTAAATCATACATCATGCAGAAATTTAAATCATACATCATGCAGAAATTTAAATGCGAAAAGTAAACGCGATTATTAGGTTCGCGAGGTTACAATTGAGAAGCAGATACAAATACAAACGAAACTTGAGTTGAAAAATAAAATAAATAACGGTAAACATGACAAGCTGCAAAACAAATGAACAATGTTAGTAGGCAACGTCAGACGGCGACCAAAAGAACTATAAGACAGTGGAGAATAAAAATGCAAGATTTGAGATTTTTAGCTGTTTATTTTTGATATAAAGAAAAAATTTATGATTTAAGTTAAAAGAAGTTTTAATAAAAAAAAAAGATTAAGTTAATTTTCAAAAAAATAGTTTTAATTTAATAATCTAAAAAAAAAGGTTTTATTTTTAATGTTATCATTATTATTTATTTTTTAAAAAGGGTTTTAATTATTATAAAAAAAAAAGTTTTATTATTAATTAGAAAAAGGTTCTATTTTATTTTGAAAACAGGTTTTAATAGTATTTAAAAAAAGTTTTAATAAATTCTTAAAAAAACATAATAATTATAAATAAACAAATAAAAATAAAAAATAAAAAAGGGGTTGGGCCGGTAGTTACATCCGGACCCAACCCACTAAAGGGAACGGACAACCAAAGGGGACTTTAGGGTTTGTAAGAACCCTTATGCGCTACGAACGGCGCTTCCTCTTGCCTTCTTCGTTCTCCTTCGATTCGCATGCCTTAATCTTCTCTTCATCTTTTCTGTTTTCTATGAAAAACCTGAAATCAAACGCAACAATGTTAATCGTGAGATTATCATGAATTTCTCGCTTACGTTTCGTTGATGATGCCGGTGATTTCTGGTGAGATTCGACGGCTGATGATGACTTCTCTGAGGCTTAGAGAGTCGATTGCCCGCCGACGGCGAAGGCGATCTTCTCTATAGTGATATGCGTCTGATATTCATGGATGATGTTTGACGTTCGTTCGAGTTCTCGTTCGCAGCCGTTTTCGCTTTCTCCGTCCGCTTCGTCTAGGGTTTTTTGCACAGGTTGTATCTTTCTTTTATACCCTCTGATTTTTTAGTGATCTTGTGGGCTTTGGTTGGATTTGCGTTACTATTTCCTGATTGCTTTTGAGGGCTTCGATTTGATTTGATTTTGTATTTTTCTTCTGATATGATTCGATTGCCATTCACTTCTGTGGGATTGATTTGATTTTATTGAACTAACGTTATTTTTGATACGCTTGATTGGGAAACCTTCCATTTTCGGATTTCACACAGTTTTTGATCTCTTTTGGATTTGATTTATTTTTCTTTTGGACTTTGCAGATGTGGATTACGGGATTTGCTTTGATTTGTTTTGTCACAAACGGATTTGTTTCAACTTGTTTTCGGAGATGGTTTCACTTTGATTAACTGGATATCCGTTTCACTTTGGTTAACTGGATATTTGTTTTGTTTTGTCTTTTTTCTGATACTCTTGATGTGATTTCCAGGTGACATATAACTCAATTCCAACCCATCGTGATTTACTTGATAGGGGCTGGAAGTTGTTTTGTGACTCTTCTGATGTTCACTCCGCGATGCCCCCTCGTTCATTCATCGATTCATAACGCTCCTTGTGAGCTGATGCTGTTCCAATATTGGTTTGGTTGTGACTGCCATGAGGTTTTGATTGTATCTTTTCTTTGAATTATCCTTTGAGCTGAAAGGTGATCGTGAGCTGGGCCATGATGTTGATGAACTGAGCCCTGCATTTGGTACTTGTGACCTTCACTTCGGTTGGGATCATCATGACTGATGCATGAACATGATTGTATTACCTTATCCCTCTTTTTCTGGTATGGCCTTGCACATTTGCTCACAGGTGTGATTTGATGATTTCATCTGGTTGTTGATTTTTTTCAGATATTTGATTTGTTTTCTGATGTGGTTTCAAACCAGGTTTCAGTTTACTCTTCATGTTTTCTGTTATGAACTTCATTAACTTCTTTTCTCTTTTTCTTTCAGCACTGATGCTGGTGCCTTGGTTGGATCCAAGTTGCCGAGGAAAGGTTATTGGTGATGATGACCTTAGGGTCTGAACCATTTGGGATGTCATTGCCATTTGGTTTTAGTTGCGCGTTTCAGTTCAGTTTGGTCATGAATATCAGTTTGGGGATCCCATTTTTACTTGATAGTAGCATTCGTCTGAATCCAAATTCGGCACAGATCATTTCGGCCCGAAAAGCTTCTTTTACTCTCTTCATCTTTCTCGGCTGTCCCGTATTGATAAGAACAGAAATTGCTTGATCTGACGCCGATGGCGCAGATCGGTAACGGGGGCAGGACGCAGCTTCGGTTGTGCCACTCCCGGCACTCGATGATGACGCTGTTCTGAGAGTGTCGAAAAAAACTCCTAACCTTTTTTCTATATTGTTTGTTTTGCTTTGATGTGCAGGTTAGTCGAGATTTGCGGCGAAGCTCAAGGGTCAACATGAAGACACTTATCATTTTTAGGACTTAGGATTTTTAGGTTTAATGTAATTCCTTGTAACAGCAAAAATGTGAAACAATCTCCCTTTTGTATAATGCAATCTTTATGAAATAAAATTCCCAACACTTTGAATTTATTTATATTTTATTCCTAGTTAAAAAAAAAATATAAACAATTGTGAATAAATCCACAAGCATTTAAATTCATTAACATAGTCATAAAACATAAACACTCCCCAGTGATATTTGTAATTCTAATCTCATCCGATTAAAATGTTAACCAAACCACTTCATAACCAACACATATGGGCACCGTAATCACAACAGTTTCAGCATCAACAGTAACACTACTCGTAATTAAATTCTACTGACCAAATGCCAAGATCTTGATATGATCAGACCTGGTGATAGATAAATGCACCAAACGCCTCAGAATTTTAATAACAGCCCATCTTCAAGGAATTGGTAGAATTTGTGTAAAATGACCAAAATACCCCTGGAATCAAATCTCTCTTTGGTGTTGGCAAAGAATCATGAAGTTTGACTTTGGTTTGACCACAGTTGACCTCAGTTTGATTTTTTAACTGCGTCGACTGCTTTTGACTTATCTGATCATCTGACTGAGCAAACTTTTGAGAAAAGTCTTGAAACTTGACATGGGGGTTCTTATACACATATAAGATGTTATGAAGCTCACTTGAAGTCTTGGAAGTCCATTTAGCCTGATTAAAGTCAAAACCCTAGTTTTGGATGCACTGCTTAGGAGGTGCATTGTCTGAGGGAATTGTCAACTCTTCTGACCAATTGTGAACTTTGTGAACCTTGTGAACCTTCATAAAGTAGCTTGTGGACTTTATGAACTTCATGAAAGGTTATGCAAGTTGTTGGAGAACTTGTGAACCTTGTGAACCTTCTTAGAACACAAAGTCTTGTATTGTGAGGGCAAATTTTGGGGTGCAACACCGCCTTAGCAATTTCTTATGTGAGAAAGGATTTACAAAAGGAAAGGTTGACAAGACATTGTTCATAAAGAAAATCAAAGGAAACACTTTATTGGTTCAAGTCTATGTCGACGACATCATCTTCGGATCAACAAACAAAGAGCTTTGCGAAGAATTCTCACTTATGATGCAAGGAGAGTTCGAGATGTCCATGATGGGAAAATTAAATTATTTTCTTGGACTACAAATCAAGCAAACTAAGGATGGCATCTTCCTCAACCAATCCAAGTATTGCAAGGAATTGTTGAAAAAAATTCGATATGGACAGTTGCAAGGTGATGTCCACTCCTATGGGATCCGGAACGTACGTTGATCAAGATGAATTCGGTACTCCAGTTGATATAACAAAATATTGAGGTATGATCGGTTCATTACTATATTTGACGGCAAGCCGTCCTGACATTATGTTTAGCGTTTGTTTGTGTGCATGCTTGAAAGCAAGTCCGAAGGAATCACATCTCACAGCTGTAAAGAGAATCATAAAGTATCTCAAAGGGACAATGAACATCGTATTATGGTATCCTAAAGGTAGTATTTGTTCTTTAGTTGGTTACTCTGACGCTGACTATGCAGGATGTAAGACCGATAGAAAAAGCACAAGCGGTACATGTCACATTCTCGGGAATGCATTAGTGTCATGGGCCTGCAAGAAGCAAGCATGTGTGGCACGCAGTACAGTCGAAGCGGAATATATAGCAGCAGGAAGTTGCTGTGCACAAATTCTGTGGCTCAAGCAATAACTCCTCGATTACGGTATAGATCTCGGCTGCATTCCTCTTAGATGTGATAATATAAGTGCCATCAATATTACAAAGAACCCGGTCATGCATTCAAGAACAAAACATATAGATATCCGACATCACTTCCTTCGAGATCACGTATTGAATGGAGATGTAGATGTCACTTTCGTTGATACACACAATCAACTCGCCGACATCTTTACCAAACCATTGGCGAAAGAACCGTTCTTCAACATTCGGAGAGAACTTGGGATTCTTGATGAAGGTGATATCTAACCTTTTCTCATGTTAATGTTTGCATAATGTATGTTTTCCAACATGTTTGCATTCTGTTTTCTAAGCATTTTTCTAAAATTCGTGTGTGTTAACCGATTAACCATATGGGTTAACCGATTAACACTGTTAGTTTTTTAATTCTGATTCAGTTTTTTTTTTTAAATCTTCAAAATTCAGAAACGAAAAATTATTTAAAATTTTCGTAAAATGTGTGTTAAATGGTTTATGTGTGAATCATGTATGATTATTGTTGCATGCTTGTGTGCTATTTTTCTTTCATGTCCCTCTTCCTTTTTGCTAATGACAAAGGGGGAGAAGGAGTGTGGTTCTAACATTTTCCTTGTAGAAAAAGTGTTACCTCTCTTGTATTTAGGGGGAGATTCAACTTAGGGGGAGAAATGCTATGAACCAAGTATAAAAGCTATTTTTCAAAGAAATGGTTGTCATCATCAAAAAGGGGGAGATTGTGGAATCAAGATTCAAAGCCGTCTATGTTTTGATGAAGACAACTCATACAAGTTTGGAAAGCAAGATACTTTCTCTATATACCCGTGGGGGTATATACACTGGAGATAAAATCAGAAGCTTCTCTATCTTAATCTCTCCACAAAAAGCAAGAGGTGCAAACATATCAACAAGAATAAATTATCAAGAACATTGCAAGATCGCATACATCGCTATGGATCAAAGTTTCATCTTTCAAAATTTTAAGTGGTGTTGAAGATTCAAGACACGGTATAACATTGCTTACTTAGAATTATGTATGCAAGTGTTCTTTAATCTCACTTCACTTCACCACTAACACAAAACCTTTTTAAACTCTTTTAAAATACTCTTGTTATTTTAAAATTATGTGTTTTTGGAAAAACCTTCAGTGTTAACCGATTAACCATATAGGTTAACCGATTAACACAAGTTAAAATTGTATTTTTGGGATTTCTAATAGTGTTAACCGATTAACACATGAAAAATTTGAATATTTTGCACGTTGGAAAGGTGTTAACCGATTAACCTATATGGTTAACCGATTAACACTGTAACAATAGCCAAAAATAGCAGCTTTTCATGAAAGAGCACATTGTTCTAAAATTTCTTACTGGCTATTTTTGATATCCCAAAAACACACCTTTTTGGAAAGGTTTTTGATCAGTATAAATTGATTTCAATTTCAATTTCAAAACAATCTTCAAGAAACAAATTTCAAAGTTACTCTTTCTTCAACCTTTTGAATTTTCACAAAGTGTTCAAAACCAGAATTTTTGAAAGAAGCCATTGAAATACACTTTCACATCTTTACAGCTTGCTTTCACACAAAAGAACACTTGTATAATTTCTGAGTAATCTTTGTTTCAAGAAGAAGATCAATATTTCACATTGATATACATTCAAATTGTACTTATATTCAAATTCATATTGACTACAACTTATTCTTAGAATTATAAAAGATAAGTTTGTAGGGTTTTCCTTGTGATCCGGATTGTGGATACAAGAGGTCCTTGTGTGAGATATTTATTCTCGGTAGGACTTAAAATATTGTAAATCCAAGAGGATTGTTCTTGGTTGTTAGGATTGTCTTGTGTAGAAATCTAACATCAATAGTGAAAACTCTCTTCCGTGTTGAAAGGGGAGTGGAGTACTCTCGGATTGTGAGGGGAACCACTATAAATCTTGGTGTCCACTGTCCTTTTACTTTCTAGTGCATTAATCACCAAGAACCTAACCTGTAAAATTTCAAGAATACCGAAAAACCGGAAAAAGTCCCTAAAATCCTAATTCACCCCCCCCCCCTCTTAGGCATACTCTGTACTTACATTTGTTTCCTTGACTTGAGAGTTTCCCTCATGAGTCATCTTCAAGGACTCAAACATGTCAAATACAGTTTCTCTATTTGTGATCTTTTCATACTCAGTGTGAGATATTGCATTTAACAATATTGTTCTAGCCTTGTGGTGATTTCTAAACTCCTTCTTTTGAGCTTCTGTCATAGATTTTCTATCTACTTTCTTGCCATTCCCATCAATGGGATGAACATATCCATCTATGACCAAATCCCATAAATCAGCATCATAACCAAGGAAAAAACTTTCAATCCTGTCTTTTCAATAATCAAATTTCTCCCCATCAAACATAGGGGGTTTTGTACTGATTCTATCTCTTTCTTCATATTTGTTGTTAATGTTAGATATTGAAGTATCAGCCATAGTAACAACCAAATATATATCAAATTTTTCTCACTGGATATTTTCTGTCACTGTGAAGTGGTAGCACACACAGAACCGGAGCTCTGATGCCAACTGAAGGTGAGAAAATACTTAGAATGGGGGGTTGAATAAGTATGAAGATAAAAACTTAGAAGTAAAAACTCAAGTATTTTTATCCTGGTTCGTTGAACTCAACTACTCCAGTCCACCCTTTCTAGAGTGATTTGCCTTTCTCAAACAAGGACTTAATCCACTATTTAATCAACTGATTACAATAGTAAGCACTAAGAACAACTGTTCAAAGTCTTCTCAAGAACTACTGATCCTAACTGGATCTTCTTAAGGTTTTCTTACAATCAAATGTAATAATAAATACAAGTGTTAAAATGCTTCTAATAAAGCTTTATCACAACTGTGATTTTTCACTTAAGATTAAGAACAATGAAATAATTCTAGCAAGAATATATGAGTTGTATGAGAGCTTTTTTTAATCAATTCTTTTCAAGTGTATTCGTCCACTGAAGAAGATGAGTGAAGACTTGCTT
The DNA here is from genome assembly GCA_963859935.3 of Lathyrus sativus. Lineage (NCBI taxonomy): Eukaryota > Viridiplantae > Streptophyta > Magnoliopsida > Fabales > Fabaceae > Lathyrus > Lathyrus sativus. The sequence goes on from OZ012741.1 coordinate 369,271,588, forward strand.
TTATAGGCACAGTGATCCAAGAGCTTTTCACGTTGAGAAGAGTGTACCAAAAGGTCTGAGCCTTTTTGTCTTCACATCAAGTGACCTTTCCTAGAAGAAGAATGCACAGAGAAATCCTTTTTGTCTGTGTTCTTGTGTCTAGCATAAATAAGGAAAGAGTCGTTTGGATTATTTCAACAGACATAATCTTTGAATTCTTCTTCAACAATTTTCAGCAAGAATCATCAGAGTCTAAATTAGTCAGAGCCTTCTGATGTTCATCAGAGTTTTGCTGAATCAGAGTCTTTGCAGCAAGTGTGCTTTTAGCGTGTATAAGTTCAGAGCAGAGTTTTGGGTCAGATCCTCAGTACTGGCAGCGTTAGTACTATCAGAGTCTTCTGAAGTAACTGTGCTTTAAAACTCTTCATACATAATTCTTCATTGCTTCAGATGCTTCTGGCTTGCTTCAGATTCTTCTGTAGCTTCTGCTTCAGATCCTTCTGGAGGCAGCGCTCAGAATCTTCTGATGGCAGCGTTCAGAATCTTCTAAGAGATGCTTCTGACGCTTCAGAGCCTTGCATATTTCTTATGTTCAGATCTAATTTGCTTCTGGAGTGATATTTACTTTAACATCTGCAGCAAACATTCTCAAGCAAATTTTAGAGTATATAATTCTTAAATAAAAAATTTCATAGTTATCATCAAAACATAGAGATATTATTAAGAACCAATCTGTGTTCTAACAGATTGTATGGTCTAAATTCTCATATGAATACACGTAAACAAAATATTATGTGGAACATTATGTTTCGATACGTTTCATAAATGTATCTCGGTAAAATTTACAAAGACACATCTCGGGAGTTTTGTAATGTTCAATCAGAATTTGGTGCGTTTGGATATGCATCTCCAAAATCAAAGGTCATTTTAATATTTTTGCATGGTGTGTAAGTAATTCATAAAATGCATTAAAAAAATTCTTTTTTTTAAACTTTAAAAAACAATATTAAATTGGACCATCTCATAAGAGATTATTGAGTCAAAATACATTATTGAGCTGCCTCTAAATAAATATTAATAATTGTTGTTATTTAATTCAATAGTTAATTGATAGTTATAATTAAATTTATAGTTAGTTACTAACTATGGAAGTTATTAGTTTTGAGTGAGACTATAAATAGTTTATGCACACTATGTATAATAATCAATTGTTATTGAATACATTTCATAATTCTCATTTTTATCTCTTAATTCCTTCTATCTTTCTTTTCTTGACGTGCATGCAAGAGATGAGTAATGATAATGTTCTTTCAAACACACTTCGTATACTTGATGACAAAAATTAAGTAGGATAACATAAGAGATGAACGTCTTATTTGGTTATCAAAATATATTTGAGGTGGATGCTAATGTTGGGTTATGAGAGACGCATCCATATTGAGTCAAGAACAATCACTAAATGAGAGATATATTACATATTCACCAAAACTTTTAGGAGAATGTTCATTACACCCTTATGTATGTATCTCACGCTCTTTAAAATTCAAAAATATCATTCATGTGTCAGGGATGCATCTTCAAAAGCACCAAAAATCACTCCAACAAGCGCTTTTATGCGATACACCACAATTTGAACCAAGTATGATCCAGAGATGCATCTTCGTATGATATTTAGGTGTATCCAGATATGCATCTCCAAAATACCCCCAGAAATCATTTCAGAGTAGCACCATTGTCACAATATTGTAATTTTTTTAGGCCAAATTATATTAAAGTAAAATCAAGATATATTAAAGTTAAATAAAAGTAAAAAGTTATACATTAATCCAAAAAGTCAAGACCATACATAATATTTGTCCGAAATATAAAAAAATAATACATCCAAACATTAATTAATATCATGTAGCAGTCTGCATAAGCCCAGTGTAGAAGACATGACACCCTACGATACTCCTCTGGTACCAAGTAACTCTCGAAATCATCTAGTATCGCACCAAGATCTCTTTGGCAGATGCCAAAAGCAGACTCATAGGGAGGTCTTAGAATAATCTCCAAGTAGCCAAACTGGTGAATCACTCACTCGGGCAGATAAGGATACATAAGAGATGACCCACGTGCCAGCCATCCGAAGTATAAGAAAATGAAATCAAAATGACGTGTCTCACAGTGACGCTCGTATGGACACAAGCAAACGTGATCTGGTACATGACAGTCAAGATACACTCTGAATGTCTCGACCCTACTATTCTCCTTGTACATAGCAAATGCGGCAACACGTGGCAAGTCTTTAGTGTAGTTAAGTGCAATTTCCCACCCGGTGATGCGAGGGAAGTAGGAGATGATCTATCTTTGAAAATGTTTCGAATACAATATTAATAACAAGTGTAATAAATGAATTATGAAAAGTATTAGTAACAATAAATTATCATAAGCATCATGCAACTCTCTGTCATCTGCTTTGTCTTCCAAAGACAAACCTCACCCAACTTCCAGTACAGGTAGACTAAACATGCGCCCCCTAGTTGTACTCGTGAATTGCAGTCAGGTCGATGAAGTACTTAAGGTAGACCATATCAACATAGGTTCCAATTTTTTCCACAAACATGGACATGTCAACCAGGAACAAGAGATAACACCCTAATGCACAATGTCGATGATACTCAACTAGCACATTATCATCACCTTTGACATCCAAGGCCTCACACAAATGGTCTTTATAAATATTTTCTAAGAAAACTAAGTCTCGCATAAGCACCTTTTGTGTCAGAGGCCTCTTGTGCGACCTTAGTAGGATCAGCCCCTAAATAAGTAACCATCATATCGACGACTTCCTCTCGCCCGATCCTTTTGTGGTCGAGTAATCTTCCTCTAATGTGAAGATGCAGGAGGCATGAGATGTCATCTAAGGTGATGGTCATCTTTCCTATAGGAAGGTGAAATATGATGTCTCAAAATTCCACCATTCTACTAAAAACGCCTGCATGTCGTGGTTTATGGTCATGTACGTAGAAAAATATAAACCGGCAAGACTGTAATAACGGATAACATCAACGAATCAAACATTAGTAGGTTGTGGCAACACCAATATCTTTATATCATGGTTTACCGATTTCAAACATGTACACTTCCGTAAAAAGAAAATACCACCATCAATATCAATTTAATTAGTTGAAAAATTATGTATTGCAAAAGAAGATAAATATACATATCCTTCCTAAACATGCCTAGCAGCATGGTCTGCATAGAGATGAAGTAAGGAGGTATCAAAAGTGTCTCCTAGGTAGCTCTCTAAAGGGGAATCGATAACGGTTTCCTCTTAGACATGTGGGACTTCAGACTCTACTGAATCATATAGAACTCGTGGCCTCGTTGTGAGTGCTTTTAGATATTAAGTGATGCCAAAACTAGGATAGTGTAGCGATATGTATATTGGATGCTATCATCTGATTCTAGATGTGCATCTTAGAGTTAGGAATCACTCAAGTAAGTTGGAAAAGAATCTTGCATGAAAATTGCATTGAAAATCATATTTTTGGGTGGTCAAACCTTTTCAGGATGGCACATGCATAAACATGCCAACCTATACAATTTCTAGATCCAGTATAGGCCGACCTATAACATTTTAGGCCGGCACCCATGGAGCAGTATTGAAGCCTGTAGCTTTTTTCCACAGGTCCCCTCGCATAGGCCGACCTGTACGCAACATAAAACCTTCATAGGCCGACCTGATTGCCTTGATAGGATGACCTGATTGCATTGATAGGCCGACATGTGAGCAATATAAAACCTCCATAGGCTGACCTGATTGCATTGATAATCCGACCTATACGATATTCTTTTGTTTATTTTTCAACACACACGCGTGCGCGCCCACATACACACACACACACACACACACACACACACACACACACACACACACACACACACACACACACACACACACACACACACACACACACACACACACACACACACACACACACACACACACACACACACACACATATATATATATATATATATATATATATATATATATATATATATATATATATATATATATATATATATATATATATATATATATATTCATAAATGAACCTTCATCTAGCAAGGTACTAGTGAATTACCTATACGAAACCAGATTACAAAACATTCTCATTATCTTCAACCTCTCTTCTATGCATACACACAATTGAACTACACATAATTATTTTTCGATTGGGTGACCATGTAGATTAGGGTTGATAACATCCAATTAAGTTGGTGTAACTGGGAATATTGGGTTGGGATCTTTGTGTGTTTCAAATAATAAAACCAAGGTGGGGTTTTCCTTCACGATCAGTGTGATTTGAAAGTTTTGGACAAGATGACGTCAACGCAGATTCGACCGAGTGAAGTCCTTGGGACAAGGTGGTTTCCTTGAAAGGGAGTAGCGCGAGATGATGAATCGTGTTCGGGAATATTGGGTTCAACAAGTGCGTGCTCGGGATAACCGGAGGATTATAGCCGTATTTTTGATGACTTGATCAAGCTTTGATCAAGGGTTTGGAGGTGGTTGAGTCAACTACAAGAAATATGGTTTGTGGGGTTAGAATTATTCACCTCTTGTATAAACATGTTTTTAAAAGATAAGGTTAATTGCAAATATCTCAATTCGATTGCGGATTGAGGGTATACGTACCCATAGCAAGGTTGATTAGGGACATTCCTAAACAAATCTTTGTGTCTCTTTATCGCTTTAATTTTCTTTAATTGTTGTTCTTGCAAATTATCGATTTCGTTGTTGTTTCGGTTAATTCGATTGAAAACTGTTTTCAACTATCTTTTAAACTGTTGTTGTTGATATAATCACAATTACTTTGATTGTGATTTGATTTTTACATCAACAAAATAAATTGAATTTCCAAACATGATCAATCGCACACATAGTGTTCGATAAATTGTCTTTGAGTATTTTTATCGCTTTCTGTTCATTGGAAATAAGCATTACGAATAGCGTTGCATTTGATTGATAAGTGAATGAATTGTTGATTGAAAAATTTATGTTCATTATCATTCCATATATTTTCATTATGCATATCTGAGCCTTTCGATAGTAGGTTCGGTTAGACGATTCGATTCAGGTTATTCCCGTTGTGCCATATATTTTGAAAACAAAATTTTGCCAAGATTTTTTGGTTTTAAATTTGAGATCTATTCACCCCCTCCTCTAGATCGAAGCCTATCATCTAACACCCGTGAAGTAGATGAGGAGGCTATGAGAAGTAGAACCAGCTGGTTGGGAACCTCGGCGCTGCAAACCATCAAATGAGTTATCATCAAATCGTGGCCTTGTGGTCCTTGTCACGACTCTCTCACGTCGTACTAACGTGGTTAGGACATACACATGCATTAAAAAATGACACTCACATCATAAATTCATATGAATTAATACACAGAATAATTTGAAGATACATCTCCGAAAAAATTTCAGAAAGAATCTAAATATGCATCTTCGGACAAAGCTGCGATTTTGGAGAAATGGCACAAACGCCATTGCAGTCCTAAACTCCAACACTCTTTCAACGCATGTCCAAAACAATCTACCTATTTTGACTGCACACTTCCTAATGTAACTTAAGTAACTTATTTTTCCTAAAAGCTCATTCAAAATACAAAAAAAAAGATTGGTGTTTGAAAATTTTACCAAATTCTAAGTTTTGGAAGAGAAGATTGAATGGAGTGAGAACCTTTGTAGAAAATCAAGTAGAATGCAGTGAGACTATTGATTGGCAAAAAAAAAGCTTGAATGGAAGAAGAACACGAGTTGGATTTTTTCTTGAGGTTTAATGAGTTTTGATACAAATGAAGAAGGAAGAGGAAAGGTTTTGGCGCGGGTTAAAGTATTCACCCCGTCCAGAGATGCATCTCTGTACCACCCACTGAATTTTGAATTAATAGTGTATATGGAGATGAATCTTAGGACTCACCATTTATTCATACGGAGATGCATTTCTGGATTAAATTTTGGCATAATAGTGTTTCCTCTTCAATTTTCTTTGTGAAAAGTCTTAAAATGGTGTATCCAAAGATGCATCTCTGGATTCCATGGACATTCATGACTTTTTATGGAGGTGGGGGAGAACATATAAGGGTGGAAAGAGAAACCCTCAAACCTTAAGGTATTAGGTAAATGGGTCCCCTCACTTATTTTTTCTCGTGAAAATTGGAAAACAACCGCTGATCTTCCAAATCTAACTTTGGTGACTCACAGGATCAATCATATTGATCCTAGGACATGTGCTAAATTCTAATTCAAAGAAAATTCTAAAGACTGAACACTTCGACAATGCTTATAAAGAAAAGTTAATTCAAGTGCATGGTTTGACAAGAACGTAAGAGCGTTAAATTGAAAGAGAAAGGTTAAAGACTTTGATGGAAAGGCTTAAAAGAAATAAGACATAACGCTGAAGGTGTAAATTGCAGGAAAGTAAAAGATAAACTCTTTTAATACAAAGTGAGAGTAAATTTCATTAAAGCATAAAAATGGTATTTTTACATCATGTACATTCTCCCAAGACTCTTTTCTCTACACACAGATACTTTGAGTAAATTTGGAGTGACTTGTACAATAGTGAACACAACACACGAATCCTATTGCTAGAACTCCTATTTATAATAATAAAATTAATTGTTGTTAACTCCCTAAGATCATTAGCATCTGATAAGTGTTGCACTGCATGCATCTACCTCTTGGATGTGCGCCACTTGTCCTGTTCAAAAGTGAGAAAGAATAACTACTCCCTCCTTTATTTGAATTTCAAATTCTGTTAGTATTGAGCAGCATTCTCGGTCGAAGGTAGCTTCTTCAATCTTAGAAATATTTTCTAAGTCCCAAAAAGTTTTCCTTTCTTATGTGAGTGCCTTCTATTTCATTTATTGTAAAGGCCCAGTCAAAGACTCCTTCACACTACATCAAGAATTCAATATCTCAACCAATACTTCCCATTTAATATGGGCGTTGAATTTCTGAGCTAACACTTATAAAATGCCCAAGATCCAGTTTTCTAAGTAGTGTGAGACTTTCAACTTACACTTGTGCATAAATACCTCTGTTGACACTCTTTTAACACATAACATACACTTCAATGGAACATACTGTCTGACCACCACAATGTCAAGAAAACTTTTGATACAAAGAGTCAGTCTCTTACTTGGACTTGGCTCTGTTAGTGTAAACTCTATGTTTACACACAAATATACGAGAACGATATTAGAGAGAATAGAGAAGATGACATTGTAATTGGTGAAGTAATATTATGGCATTGATAGTTATCAAAATATTACAAATACAAGTGTTTATATACTACATGTGACATTACTTGCTTCACAAGTAACTAACTAACTACCACAACTAACAACCATAAGTACTTTAAGTGGATTTATTCACAACATCCAATAGAGTTAAATAAATCCATGAAAATGAAGTAGAACCCCATAATAATTCACATAGAGAATAAAATAAAAAGAAATACAAAGCCATGTATTCAATTCAGGCAGCAGTAGATGTTACAAATTTTGGTAAAATATTTCATGTTGAGAATGCAAATGAGGCATGGTAGTTTTAAGAAACACAAAGGAAAAAACATTAAAGAAAAGTTCATGAAATATTCATGATCAAATTCATAGAAGATAAAGTTGAATGGTAAACCTGAATCCTTTAAGAAAGGAGGAAGGGCATTAAAACCAAACCAACAAAAGAGTCAAGGCAAGGACAATAAGCACGTTCAATGCAATAATGGTGAAATGGGATCAGTATACGTCGGGTTGTTGGTACGACAATAAAGAGGAAGCTCAAGACAATGATAATGAACTCAATATGGTATTAGATGATTCAGATTATGGCACTATAGTTTTCATGGTTGTAGTGTCTGAAGATCAACATCAAGTTAGATTATAGTTTCTAGATACAAACTACTGAAAGCATATGACATGTCACAAGAACTGGTTGATCAAGTTTGAAATCACAATAAATATTAAGGTTAGGATAACAAGATAAAAGTAAAGGAACATGGTGATATATAGAAATGATGGAAGATTATCAATTGTTAAGGATGCATTGTTTGTACCATGAATGAAGTGAAATTTTTTAAGTGGTTGTTAGCTCATATAGAACGAGTTCTCAGTAATCACGAAGAATGATTCTTTTAAAATATATGATCTTTCTAATATGATTTTCTTGAGGTCACCACTTGTAAAAAAATGATCTTTAAGGCAATGATTAACACCAGATAAGTAGAATGCTTCCATGTAGTAGTAAAACAACAGAGTCGCCAGCTGCCACACCTCGAAAAATCAAAATCGAGAAATACGACCCTTGCATGAAAGGCGCGAAATGCAGTTCGAAAGATTCGCCACCGAACTTTATTTATCTCAAAAGAGGGAAAGGAAAATATCAATAAAACCTTTAAAGGAGATAAGAACATGGTCGTCGCAACCACATTCTGGGTTCGGGAGTCGGTTACATAAAGGGAAAGTATTAGCACCCTCACGTCTGTTGTACTCAACGAGAACCTCTTAGTTCAATTTGTGATGAGCGTTATCTAAGCTTATTATTTTTCTTCTCAACGGTAAATGTGAAACGTTAAAATAAAAGGGATTCGATGTTAAGGAAGATGGGTGGTTTTAGGTTAGAGTGCTCGACAAGGATTAGGACCCTTGTGCCTAAGTATGCTCATTCGGACGAGAATGAGAAACCAGAGCAATCGTAGTTCGACTACGGAAAAAGGTAGAGAAGGAAAACAGAAGATGGATAAAATTGTTGATAAAAGGTTTGGACAAAAAAAGGTGGAAAAAAGAAAAGGTAGCTCTCCAAGATCATCACAATCTTGTGCCTACATATCTTTATTCAGACGAGAATAAAGAATCAGAGCATCCGTAGTTCATGGATACGACTATAAAAAGAAGGGGTTGAATTAAGAATGAAAGATTGAATGACATACAACCCAAGGGGCGTGCCTTGAGAGTTGTCACTCAAGAATCCAAGGAATGCGCGACTCCAAGAACTCAGTTCTTTTGGGACTTGATTGAAAAGGATTGAGAAAGGTTGAACATTTTAAAGTCAAAAAATTGGATGAGCAACAACCCGAGGGGAGTGCCTCGAGAGCCATTCATTTGAAGATCCAAGGAATGATAGATTCCAATAATCTGCCTCTTTCTTAAGTTGATTAAGAAATGTTTGATATAAATTAAGTATTTTAAGAAGAAAGGTTGAATGAACAACAACCCAAGGCGTGCGCCTCAAGATCCATTCATTCGAAGATCCAAGGAGTGATATACTCCAAGAGTCTTCTTTTTTTGTAATTTGTTAAGAAAATATGCTTGACGTTGGAGCAAGGGTTTGAATGTATTCACGCGCGAGGAAGTTGATTTGAAAATGGCTCGACGATGAATCGAGAGTTTGAATGAAAAAGGGTGAGAACCAATCCTAGTTCCTAGGGGTGGTTTTAGTAACGAAACCACAATCAAAATGTGTAAGTGTGCGCGTTAGGTTGATGGCGATGCTAATGAGCAATCAACTTACGATGGGTGTTTAAAAATGGCTCGATGATGAATCGAGAATTAGTTTGAAAATGGTTTAGTCTATGCTAGTTCCTAGGGGTGCTCCTAATAAACAAACCACGATCAAAGCAAAATGAATGCGTACATCGAAATGGGAGCGAGTGCTGGCTGGAAGTTTTGACTAAAGAAAGGCGACACAAAGACTGGCTTATGGGTCGACAGGCTAGGAAAGATGGTGAAGGAAATAAAGTGAGTCGACGCCAGCAGAGGAAGGCTTATGGGTCGACTTAGGCAGGTTCTGTCAACTGATGGGTAAGGAGGCCGACGCAAAGGAGGAAAACATTTGAGCGGGAAGAAGATTTGAAGGCTAAGAATGTGAGAAGTTATAGAAGTGGTGGAAGCACACGTGGCACCACCAAATTCAACATGGCAGTTATTTTATTTTCCTAATTAAGGCAATCCCCATTTTCATTTTAAGAGGGCGCATTTTTTTAATATTGTATGGGAAAAACACTCTGAGTACCAAGCGTTAAGAGAAAAGAGTTTCATTCCTGCAAAATGTATAATCGCGTCCATATTGGCTCTTAATAAGCAATTTATATCATCAACTTTAAAGATTTATTGTCTTGTTGTTTTTGCATTTTCTTGTTTATGCATTCATCTTTATTTTAAGTTTACACAGTCTTTCTCAAATCTATCTTCAACCTACTATAAACAACACATTTACACCACCATATACACTACAAACCATCATTCTGGGACTTGTTTGACCGGTCCCGTAAGTAAACCTGCGTTAGGAGGTCAGAGGTTGTTCACACAAAAGCTGTGTGCAAACAAATTGACATACCCAGTGGGACCCGTTGTTTTGGGTGTATGCATCTACGCAGTGGTAAGATGGTGATACCGCGTCTAAACGAAGAACCGTCTTCGAAGAGAAATACGGTTGTGACTCAAATAACTGACATAGGCGCTGACACTGTGTCTACGGTTTCGAATGCTCATAGTGGGCATGTCGTGACGCCACGTCATCCTAAACTTAGGCCTATGGTGGTAGGAACTGGGGGGAAATATATGCCTAGTTTCACAAGGCCCACACCCCGGGCCTTTGGGATGCCGACAGAGTTCATGTAGAGCCTACATCATAGTGGCCCACTCTTTGGAGAAAGCTCTTCGTCAGCTTTTTTTCCGTATCAGGGTTTAGAGCCTTTGGAGAACCAAGTTACTAGGACCTCAGGGTTTAGTGTTTTGTCACTTTCATTTCCAACTTTCACTTCAAGTTCTGTTGCCATCATGAGACAGCAGATGAATGAAATTAGTCACGAAATGGTTCACATGTTGACCCAGCAAATGGGCACCATATTAAGACCACTAATACAAGATTCGACTCAGAGTTACCAATAATTGGCAACTCAAATGAAGTGGTTAGGTGATTTTTTAGGAGCTCCTAAGGCCCCGGGTCGACAAACGCCGCCACCTCGACCGGAGACGCCAATTTGACAAGATGAAGTCTTCGACGAGACAATTAACCAGCAACCCCATAAGGTTGAACAAACACCCAGGGTGGCCCAAAGGCCTCCCGTTATTTTAGTTCATAGGTGTTGCTTTCGCGAAAATAAGGTGTCGGCACAACAGAAGAGTCGCCACCTTTTTGTTATTTATCCCTCAGAGCGGGAAAGGAAACGATCGGAAAAACCTGACGAAAAAGGGTAAGACAAGGTCGTCGCAACCATTGTCTGGGTTCGGGAGTCGGTTACGCAAGGGGAAGGTATTAGCACCCCTCACATCCGTCGTACTCGACGGGATCCACGCTTGTTGTGTTTACTTGGACGGGTTGGTTGTATCTATCTACCTATCAAGGCTGGCTTAAAAAAAGAAAAGAAATTGACTCGGCAAAGCGTCGCACTTTATGCCTACGTATTCTCATCAGAGAATGAGAAATCAGAGTCAACGTAGTTCGACCTACGACGGGTTATGGGGGAAGGTAGCTCGCCAATACATCAGTACTGTGCCTACGTACTCTCAATAGGTATGAGAGATCAGAGCTTACGTAGTTCGGGACACTACGCTTATTTCCTGTCTTTTACGAAAGAAGTGTTTTTTATTGTGTTTGCAATTTCAATCGCACTAGAGACTATGACCTGAGAGTGAATGTGTCGCATGTCACCCAAAGGGTACCATACTAAACATCCAGACTGTGGAAAAGAAACTCTCCCACAATCTTTTCTCAGATAGCTTAAGGCTCGTAACGTACGAAAGAAATCATTCATGATTACTGTATCTTAAACTGTTTTGAGATGAGAAGAGAACAGACCCAACTAGGAGGGAGACTATCAAGTCCTACTGTTGTCATGCCAAGGATTCATCCTATGGTTCTATCATCAATTCCTTATCAAAGGAAATGAGAGTCCTAAGGGATCATGTCAATGATACACCGAAACAGATAAAGCATCAGCTTAGACTGTAAAATGCATGCAATGCAAGTGAGGGAGGAAATGTGTGTGGGGCTTCAGTCTTCACAAGCTCATCTCAACCTCAAGCCAGAATGAATAACAGTAATCATACTGAAATATAAAACATGCTATCAAGTAAGATACAGTAAACTGCAATCATACAGAGGAAATAAAATAAAATGCTATCAAGCAAACAAACCACATGGGCAAGGGAGCAGGGCTCTACCGAATACCCGCAAGCAAAGCCACACAGTAACAATACAAGCAGAGGGAGAAACTCAACCTCTAGTGCAATCATGCTCCTAGATTAAAGCTAGTCTAGATATGAACTTATTCTAACGCATCAAGAAAGTCAAACAAGGCACATCAATACAGAAAAGAAAGCAGATCAACTCCCCTCTCAACTCCAAAACTTCAGCTCTTCTAACAGCAACTCAGTCTTCAGACTTCCATCACTCTTGACAAATTGCTTTTCCAGGTTTCAACCTTTCAACATAAGTTTTAACTTATCGTCTCCTTTAAGCTTCAGCTTCTTGATCAGTTCCGCCTTCAGGCTTCACTATCAACCACAAGTATCAACTTGATTTCCTTTAGGATCTTCATGCATCAAAGTAAGTATCAACTTCATTTGTTCTTCAAGCTTCAGCTCTTCAGAATCAATCTCAATTGAATCCTCTTCCTAAGTATCAACTTAGTCTTCAAGCTCTCAAGCTCTTCTTGCTTCACCAGTCTCAACTTGGTCTTCTCCTCCTGCAAGCTTCAGCTTCTCAGAGTAACCTCTAATCACTTGGAAGTATCAACTTCATCCTTCAACCTTTAAGCCTCAGTTCTTCATTCAGTCTTTACTGGATCTTCATTGGGTCTTCAAGTATCAACTTGCTCTTGTTGCTCTTCAAGCTTCAGCTGGAATGGCAATGCTCAAGGAATCATCCTCTCTTCAACACTCTTCAATGAAGTCTTCATCTTCACACTCAAGCTCAACATCTCTCAAGATACTCCAACCAGAGGAAATCACTTAACTGGATAAATTGGGACATTGAACTGCTTATTGACCACCAAAGGTGACCTATAAGGGTTCAACATCAAATGAAGGGTTCCCTCAAAAGTTCTACTTCCTAGGTACCATCACTTATCCCTCCAAAGGATAGAGGTGTATACCATGGAAGGACTTTGAATCATAGGGAGGAATGGAGGTGAAAGATACCATCCATGTTTAAGAAAGAACTTAACTAGGTCTAAACTCTTCCTAATCCCTAACCCTAAAACAACAACAAAACAAAATAAGATCTCAAGATCTCAAGCTCCTCAATCAATCTCCAAGTCTTATACTATGCTCCACAATGCTCCTCAAAGCAATACCAAGCTCTCCAAGCCAACAAAGCAAAGAAAACAAAAATACAAGCCCACAAGGGTAACACAAACCATCATCAACTACAAAAATCACTTAAAAATAGTAAACTACTATATTAAACTCTAATATAATTTCTAGGGGATCCTATATACCTACCCTTAATACCCTATATGTCCCAAGATATATCTTGACCTAGAAACTCAAAATTCTAAGGTTATTGTGGACCTATGTTAAGGATTGACCTAATTCTACACAACCTAAAATCATCTAAGCAAGACTAACCTAAAAATTAATCACAAAATTATGGAATAAATCCAGAGGGGAGCTAATGTCCTAATCTAACTATCCTAAAAAGAATGGCCTAAAAATTCAAAGGGAACTAGCTAAACAAAATTCTACAAATCTATGCATCAACATAAAAGAAGTAAAAAGCTATTAAAAGATAAAATACACAAAAAATATTAAAACTGCATGAAATGCAAATATTTTTATTTGACAATTTTCTAGACATGAACATGAAATGGGAGAAAAAATCCCCATGCAAAAACCATTAATTTTCTATTTATTATGATTTTTTCAAAGATTAACATAAAATGGGGAAAAAGAAATTAAAATAAGAATGTTGTGGTGTGAATAGCAAGTATATGTAGTGCAATGCGCGCGTGGGCTCATCATGGGGGTGTAAACAAAAATGCGCTTAAGCCCATATTAATTCAGAAAAACAAAATAAAATCATAAAGAAAAAAAGAAAAAGATGCGGTGCGTTTAGTAAGTAGAATCAGTTCAAAACACAATTGGGCTCGTGAGGGTGGTGTGGATAGTGATTAAAACACTTAGGCCCAACATCTCCGTTTAATGAAACGGAGCATTTCATTCTTTCTCAGACTTTCCCTCTTAATGCTGAGGTTCAATCGTGGCCACTGGATCTGGATGTGGTCAATGAGTCCAACATGATCTGACGGATAAGGGATCATCTTCAACCTTCAGCTAGGGTTTGGAGGGAAAAACTCCATGACCAGAGTTTCAAACTTCAAGCTTCTACCAACTCGGGTTCCCTTGTTTCTTCATCAAAATTTACAATTCAAAACACTAACATGCTCCAAATTCAATGCCGAACACGCCTATGGCCTTAGATTTTATTGAAATGGTCTCTATCTTAAAACCCGATAGTAGATCCAAGAAATGGTAAAACCTCAACTTCAATAATTCTTGGATTTCTTGGTACTAAAATGATCACCACACTTCACTGGTGAAAATAAGCTATCAAACTTGTATTCTTCCTCACTATATCTCGAGTTCTTGCTCAACAAAGTAATGGTGTCCATAACTCAACCTTCACCAAATGATCCCTAACTCTCTAGAAATGATCACCTACTGGTCTCTAACCTTTCTAACCTAACCATTCTTGCTAATGATGCATAAATTATGGTGTAGGGTGAATTTTGCAAACCTGGTATTTCTTGATTCACATATGGTGTAAACCTTCACTGCAAGCCTTCAAACTCTTCAGAATCGATCCTTGAGTGATGATCTTGCTACTGTTTGCAAAAGTTTTGATGGAGAATGCTTGAATCTCAGAATTCGATGGTGACTTTCAATCTTGAAAATCCAAATGCCAACTCTTCAAATCTCCATGGTTTTGCTCTCAGATTGATTTGCACAGCTTCACTATGATCAGAGGAATGTGTTTAGATTGAAAGAATGGATGGAATTGAATCAGAATGTGGATTTTGCTTTCAACTTGCAATGGAAGCAAGTGAAATGGATAACTCTCTCTTCTCTCAATTCTCTCACCAACCTTGCATCTGAGCAAGTTCTATACATTATATAGAGTGGTTTAAAATCATCTAGAACCATCTGGAACCATCCTATGAGAATTTGGAATTCTCATGTCATGAGTTTGTGAATTCACTTCTTCTCACATATCATCTCATGACATGGCCCTTGCAGCAACTTGCCTTGGCTTGAAATTCTCCCTAAATGAGATATAGGATGTGTTAAAACCCTTAGCAAGCTTGTACATTGAGTTTTCTTAAGTTTTGCATTTGTGCCTTAAGATGCAAGCAAGCAATTTCCAAAGCAGCCCCATGATCTAGGCCTCAATTCAAAAAAGTGGATGAACCATTGTTTTTAGAATGTCTTTTAGAGTCAAAATGACCTATTATATGCCATGGTTTGGATGTGTAACTTGGGATTTCCAATTTCCAATTTGAACTTATTTAACTTATGCCTCCATTTTAGGCCATTTTTATCACTTTTTGCTACAAGCCTTTTCAACATCTCATGACCTCCTTAATAGCCTTAAAACATCATTCTAAACAAGTTTGATGTTGAAGATTTTTCCATTTGAAGCTTGGAAATAGGAGATATGGCCTTATGCTTGAAATGACCTATAACATCCAAATGACCAAAATGCCCTTGACTTGTCAAAGCCATAAGTTGAGTTCTACAAATCCTATCAAGGACTTCTAGTACTCTATAGAAAGATAAGAAGATGAGGAACAACATTCATGTTGACCAAGAGTTCATAGGAATCATCCTTCTTGGGCAAAAGTTGGATGCAAGTTGGGTGACTTTCAAGGACCCAGATTCACATGCCTCAGATGACCTGTAACTTGTCAAAGTCATAACTTGAGCTATACAAATCCTATCAAGGACTTCTAGTACTCAAATTAAGGCTAAGAGCAAGCTCTACAACATTCATGTTGGGGGCAAGATGAGATGACAATCACATCTTGAGCTAAACTGCCTTGAAGATAGGGATCAAACTAGGGGATTTTACACTATCGAGCCTTAGAAACCCTAGCTTGAAACTTCTCAAACTCCTCAATCATGATGAGTTGGTCTAGGAATCATCCTTATAGCATCTCAATGCATCAATCCATTATCACATGGCTCTTGGATTAGGTCTCAACCCTCTCCAAATCATCAGTTGACCTAGGGTTGACCCAGTCAAACCCTAATTCCACCACTCATGGTCGAGTCTTCTTATTCTTGTACAATGACCTTTCTAGGCATCATGATGGCTTTTAAGACATCTCATAAGCTCTCTCAAAGCTTCAAGTTCATCCTCATAGCCTCAGAATCATCTGAGGAGCTCCCACAACTCTCAAGTTATGAGGCATACACCCTTGGTTTCAACCAATCTTTCTGAGAATCTCTTGAGTTCTCTGACAAAGGTATCAACCTTTGAACACTTGAACAACCTTCTTGGCTAGCTTCCAAGTCTTGTATAACTCTTGCTGGGTAATCATACCTCTTGATCTACTGCACACATATCAATGAGATGCAGATGATAATGCTAGTGAACACAAGCTAGGTAAATAAATGTTGGTCAAATTTTGGGGTGCAACAGCTGCCCCTATTCAAACGGCTTGAACCTGACTGGGTGAGGAGCAAACGGCCCTCAGGCAATCGAGGTTCGAGACGGTTTAATACCGATAAACCCGGAAATTTGCCAACCGCACAAGTACACGGTATTCTGGCGGGAACAAATCTTCGAAAACTGAAATAATAGCTGCACGACAACTAGTTGGAGAATTGGTCACACGGTAACCGGTAGTACATGGTCGATCATGCCATCAGGCATCACGATTCCTCGGGACTCGTCAGGTCAACCATCAGGTTGATCATGCCATCAGGCATTCAAAGAAAACTGTCGGGCATTAGGCGGACTTCATCAGGTCAACAATCATGTTGATCATGCCATCAGGCATTCAAAGAAAACTGTCGGGCATCAGCCGGACTTCATCAGCACGTCGAAAATAGAATTCTTGGTCAATCATGAGCCAATTGGGAATATCTAAACCTCTGCCATCAGGCACTCCACATCAGCTGAGAGAACTGCTTCATTAACACGGTCAGACTTCAATCATGAAGTCTTCAAGGGAAGTTTCAACTTCGCCGTTTAGAAACCTGTCGAGGATGACACATCTCCACTGGGGATTCTGGAGAACTATCAAGTTACTCCGCTTCAGGGATCCAGAAATCATTCTGGATGAATCAACTCTGTTGAGGACTTCAAGAATCATCTTGGACAAATAACTCCGCCGGGGACTTCAAGAATCATCTTGAACCGATAACCATGCTGGAGCTTTCAGGAATCATCCTGAGAAAACACTCTGTCGGGGACTCTGAGTATCAACTTGAGCAACCACCCATGGAGACTGCGCTGGGGATCTTAAGAATCATCTTAAGCAAACGACCCTACTGGGGAATTCAAGAATCATCTTGAACAAGAAGACTTCGTTGGGGACTTCAAGAATCATCTTGAGTAAGCGACTTCGTTGGGGAGAACTTCAGGAATCATCCTGAGCAATCAATTCTGCGGCGGGACACCTGCAAGACAAGAACGGTAACAACCTAGATCATGTTTATTATGCGTATGCTTCGGCAATGGCACAATGCTCCACACGGTGGAAATGCTATGCGTTTATGATAAATGCTATGCAGTCATGCAAAATGATGCGATCCTGTCAGCAAAATAAATGCTGAAGGGGGAATCCTCCTGTCAAGGAGAAAGAACTACTCAGATAGAGGAATCATCCTGCTGAGGAGAGCAAGGTCACGCCAATCTCAATTGGACTCCGCAGGGGATACAACTTCAGTTGACTGCTGCGGGGGAAACAACTTCAGTTGACTGCTGCAGGGGAACGAAGCTCTACGAGAACCTGGACCTGCTGAGGGAAAGCGATGCCACTCGCGGGAATAGACTGCGCGGCCTTCGCGGCTACTCCTCTGGAGATAACGACTCCGGTGGGGAAACACAGCATCAGCTATCCAACACGCTACTGGGAAAAACCAATCATGGCTTGAGCAGCTTCCAAGGATTCGGCTCTCTTGGGTATCTGCAAACTCGGCTGGGGAAGGAGAAATCATTCTGCTTGCTGGAGAGTACGACTCTGCAGGGAATCTCAATTCCGCTGGGGAAGAAGGAATCATCCGACTTCGGGGGAGAGTACGACTCTGGTGGGGAATTTTAATTCCGCTGGAGACTTCAGTCTGGCACCATCAATTGCTGCACACTTCAGTATGACTCAGCTGAGGAGATGACATTCCTTCAGGATGCATCTGGTTGGGGAGAGAATCTTCTCTGCCTGGGGAGACATATCAATGCTCACGATCTCGCGCTCAGACTCTGCGGGGAGAGGCTACTGAACTTGCTGGAGAAGGAGGAATCATCCTGCTTGGGGATGCGCACGGCGCACTGTCTGGAATATGCTACACCTGTAACAACACAAACAAACAGACAAGACACCCTTCTCAAAGGGACCTATCAAGGTTATCATCTTGTGATAATGTTCAAGTAATTCATTGTTTCAACAATCAGTGGCCTAGGCCAGTAAGTTTATGTATGCGCATTTTATCAAAAACATCGACGTTCTTTTTCGCAAACAAAACAGATAAATGCTAAACAGGCAAACAGAATTGCTGAATAGTATACATTTTATTGATAACGAACCCCTGAATGGGTAAAAATGTTTTACAACAGACGCAAGCTCCTGGAATGAGGAAGCCGCGCAAAAATATAAATATACATCAGTATATACAAATGTCGGCAACGAGGCGTAGACGAACACCATGAGTTGATCCCTCTATGACCCACTCGACTTCGATACTTCTCCGACGCTTCAGCTTCGGAAGAGATTGATTCAGATAAACGGCCCTCAGGTCTTCCAAACCACTAAGCAAAGAAAGTCCATACGCGGAACACAGTCATTTGCTTTTTCAAATCCCTAACTTTTGCGTGAACCGCCCTTTGCGGGTTTTCAGTTCACCAAGATACCCTTTTTTGCCAAAGTCGCCCATCTGGGTTTTCGACTGTGCGGGTGTATATTTTTTCAATTTATATCCCTAATTTTTGCCCGAACCTTTTATTCTGTTTTTATCGTTCGCCGGGATGCCCCATTTTTGCCTGGACTCTCCTTTTTTGTCCAGCGGGTCGCTTTCAAGCAAAGTATTTTTTAACTGCGTCCGCGTTCACCAGGGATGCAAGATCTTCACCATCTATCGTGGATAACAACAAAGCTCCTCCCGAGAATACCTTGCTGACGACGTACGGACCTTCGTAATTGGGAGTCCACTTGCCCCGGTGATCGGAGTGTGGAGGAAGAATCTTCTTCAGGACGAGATCACCCGTCTGAAAGCTTCTAGGACGCACCTTCTTATCATAAGCTTTCTTCATTCGGCTTTGGTACAGACGACCAAACGCAATCGATGCTAACCTCTTCTCGTCCATCAGGCTGAGTTGGTTCAGTCGGTTCGTAGTCCATTCTGCCTCGTCGAGTTTCACATCAACCAAAACTCGTAAAGAAGGGATCTCCACTTCTAACGGTAGGACTGCTTCCATACCGTACACCAAGGAGAAAGGAGTTGCCCCGGTTGACGTAGGTACCGTCGTACGGTAACCGTGCAATGCAAATGGCAGCATCTCGTGCCAATCTTTGTAGGTCACAACCATCTTCTGAACAATCTTCTTTATGTTCTTATTGGCCGCTTCAACAGCGCCATTCATCTTTGGCCGGTAAGGAGATGAGTTGTGGTGTTCAATCTTGAAACTCTGGCACAGCTCCTTCATCATCTTGTTATTCAGATTCGAACCATTATTAGTAATGATCCGCTCGGGAATTTCGTAACGACAGATGATGTCCCTTTTTATGAATTTAGCCACCACCTGCTTGGTCACATTAGCATACGAGGCTGCCTCCACCCACTTGGTGAAGTAGTCGATAGCTACTAGAATGAAGCGATGACCGTTAGATGCAGTGGGCTCGATCTTGCCTATCATGTCGATGCCCCACATGGAGAACGGCCACGGGGAGGACATGACATTTAACGGGCACGGTGGCACATGAACTTTATCAGCATAAATCTGGCGCTTATGACACCTCTTCGCGAATTTAAAGCAATCCGATTCCATCGTCAGCCAGTAGTATCCTGCTCTCAGGATCTTTCTCGTCATAGCATGCCCGCCGGCGTGCGTACCAAATGTGCCTTCATGGACTTCTTCCATGAGCATACTCGCCTCTTTCTCATCTACACATCTGAGTAGCACGAGGTCGTGATTTCTTTTATACAACACTCCATCAGGATTGAGATAAAAATTTCCAGACAGCCTCCTCAGAGTCTTCTTATCCTGGGTTGACGCACCCGCAGGATACTCCTTAGTCATAAGGAAAGTCTGGATGTCATGGAACCATGGCTTGTCGTCGGCGGCTTCCTCGATTGCAAAGACAAATGCAGGTCTATCAAGACGAGATAGCACAATTCTTGGAGCCTTATTCCAAATATTGACTTTATACATTGAAGCCAACGTGGCTAAGGCATCAGCCATCTGATTTTCTGCTCTGGGTACATGATGGAGTTCCACTCGATCAAAGAACGGAAGTAGCCTTCTGGCATAGTTCATGTACGACACCAAATTCGATTGACGAGTTTCCCACTCCCCTTTAATTTGGTTGATCACAAGCGCCGAGTCACCATAAACGTCTAGATTCTTGATTCTCAAATCAATTGCCTCTTCTAGACCCATGATGCATGCTTCGTACTCCGCCTCATTATTAGTGACTGGAAACGTCAGTCTCGCAGTGAACGGGATGTGGGATTCGTGGGGGGTCGTGATGATCGCCCCAATACCACTTCCGTAGGAATTAACCTCCCCGTCGAATATCAATTTCCACTGGGATTTCCTATTTGGCCCCTCGTCGGGCAACGGTTCATCACAATCCTTCGCTTTGAGAAACATAATATCCTCATCAGGGAATTCAAATTTCATCGGCTGGTAATCCTCGATCGGCTGTTCGGCAAGGTAATCAGACAATACACTTCCCTTGATGGCCTTCTGGGACACGTACTGAATATCATATTCTGTTAACACCATTTGCCATCTGGCAATCCTGCCCGAAAGATCCTGCTTCTCGAAGACGTACTTGATCGGATACATCTTCGAAATTAGCATGGTGGTGTGATTGAGCATGTACTGTCGTAAACGTTTGGCAGCCCAGGCTAGTGCACAACACGTTTTCTCCAGCATCGAGTAACGAGATTCACAGTCAGTGAACTTTTTACTCAAGTAGTAAATGGCATGCTCCTTTCTGCCCGTCTCGTCGTGCTGACCGAGAACACACCCCATACTATTCTCAAGAACTGTCAAGTACATGATTAATGGTCGTCCAGCCACTGGGGGTATCAAGATTGGAGGTTCCTGAAGATACTGCTTTATCTTATCGAATGCCTTCTGGCAATCCTCATTCCAGGTAATCGCCTGATCTTTCTTTAAAAGCTTGAACATCGGTTCACACGTGGCCGTGAGCTGAGAAATAAACCTTGCAATGTAGTTTATTCGGCCCAGTAAACCACGAACTTCTTTTTCTGTCTTTGGAACTGGCATTTCTTGAATGGCTTTTATTTTCGCAAGATCAACCTCGATGCCTCGTTCACTCACGATAAACCCCAGTAACTTTCCGGACCGTACTCCGAAAGTACACTTGTTAGGATTCAGCCTCAACCTGAACTTCCTAAGCCTCTCAAAAAGCTTCAGCAAATTGACCAGATGTCCCTCCTCCGTTTGGGACTTTGCGATCATGTCATCAACATAGACTTCAATCTCATGATGAATCATGTCATGAAACAAAGTTACCATTGCTCGTTGGTAAGTGGCTCCTGCGTTCTTCAGACCGAAAGGCATTACCTTATAGCAAAATGTTCCCCATGGAGTGATAAACGTCGTTTTCTCCATGTCCTCCGGCACCATCTTGATCTGATTGTAACCGGAGAAGCCATCCATGAACAAAAACACGGAGAACTGGGATGTGTTATCGACCAACACATCGATATGAGGCAACGGGAAATCATCTTTAGGGCTCGCCCTGTTCAAATCCCGATAATCGACGCACATGCGTACCTTACCGTCCTTCTTCGGTACAGGCACTATGTTGGCGACCCACGGAGGGTAAGTAGTGACCGCTAAGAAGCCAGCATCAAGCTTCTTTTGCACTTCTTCTTTGATCTTAACGGCCATATCTGGTCTCGTCCTTCTAAGCTTCTGTTTAACGGGAGGGCAATCTTCTCGCAGCGGCAAGTGGTGGACCACGATGTCCGTGTCAAGTCCGGGCATATCTTCGTATGACCAAGCAAAGACGTCACTGTACTCTCTCAGCATCTCGACTAATCTCTGCTTGACATCACTCTGCAGTGCAGCCCCTATCCTGACGTTTATGACGAGCTCTTCAGAACCCAGATTTACGATCTCGATCTCCTCCTCATGAGGCAGAATAACTTTTTCCTCTTGTTTCAACAAGCGGGCCAACTCTTCAGGAAGGTCTTTGTCTTCATCAATCTCTTCTTCGGCTTGATAGATCGGGCAATCGAAGTTGAAGTGAGTCGTAGAAGGTCCAGAGTCGATGTCATCTGTTATGTGGATCCTGCAATAACAAGGGTTAAGTTTAAAACAAGGATGTGCAGGTTAGCACAAACCCCATTGCCATTTTACTGTTTTTCAAAACAAATATAAAACAGGAATAACAGAGATCACAATATTTGAATACGAAGAAAACGCCTTTGATTTATTAACAAAATGCATGTACATAATCCAACAAGGCCCTGACAATAAAACCACTATGCCCCGGGTAGGACATAGGGTTGTACAATGATTGGAAAAAGTAAATCATTACTCTTCACTTGTCATCTGAATGATATCCTTGATGGACCAATTGGTAAGGCCCTCTCCTAGCTTGCTTGGCTGAATCCAAGAGTCGAGGTCATAGTCGCTATCTCCGCTGTCTTCAGACACCGCGTTGATGCTTTCGAAAATCATTCCGCCACTGGTAAACTGGATCGGCCCTTTACCTCGCGACGCACTGCTAGAAGAAGAAGAAGCTTCAGCTTCCGGAGAATATCCCAACCCAAACTTGTCCTGCTTGTTGGGTATCTCCAAAATTCTCCCCCAGCCTGGGGTAGATCCGGCTTGGACAACGACCCGAGCTTCCTTGAACGAGGAGAGAGTCATCTCTGGCTTCTCTGTGACTACAGGAGCTACGTCTTTCACCTTGACAGCTTCGAACGCTTGGCATAGAGTCTCATGGATTTCGCCATCCATTTCCACATACTTGAAGGACGACAAATGGCTCACCATTATGTCTTCCTCGCCACACACAGTTACGATGCTTCCTCCGACAGCATATTTGAGCTTTTGGTGCAACGTGGAGGTCACGACACCAGCAACATGGATCTACGGCCGACCCAAGAGACAACTGTAGGCAGGCATGATCTCCATGATATAAAAGACCGCGTCGAACGTTTCCAGACCGACTTGGATCGGCAGGGTCACCTCCCCGAAAACGTGTCGTTTAGTTCCATCAAATGCTTTCACAACCAGATCACTGGGTGTGCAGATCACTCCACGAGTATCCAGCTTCATTAATGCCTTCTTCGGAAGAACATTAAGCGACGAACCCGTGTCCACCAGCACGTGTGACATGATTGTGCCCCTACACTCTATCGAGATGTGCAGGGCGCTGTTGTGATTCCTCCCTTTCGGCGTCAGCTCCAGGTCGGTGAAACCTAGCCCATTTCCAGCATTTACGTGGGCTACGACCTCTTCTAGCTGATTTACCGATATTTCTTGCGGTACATAGGCGGCGTTTAGCACCTTCAGCAGTGCATTGCGGTGTGCTTCAGAACACAGCAACAAGTTCAGAATGGAA
Source organism: Lathyrus sativus (assembly GCA_963859935.3). NCBI lineage: Eukaryota > Viridiplantae > Streptophyta > Magnoliopsida > Fabales > Fabaceae > Lathyrus > Lathyrus sativus. The sequence continues at coordinate 369,295,617 of OZ012741.1, forward strand.
ATCTTCGAGAGCGTCTGATGGAGGTGGTCTACAATCTTGTAGTCACTCTTTTTTATCAACCGCATAAACTCCTCGGCATCTTTAACAAGCAAATCTTTTTCTACCCCACACGGGGCCTCTTCGACGACTTTACTTTTGCCCTTATCGGCCGCATCAGCTCTGACTGCTTTCTCCGCCACGACCTCTGGCGGTGCAAACACTCTTCCGCTGCGAGTAATACCACTGACTCCCGCAAGGTTCTCCACAATCGACCCATACGGTTCTAGCTCCAGTCTCTGTCCGTTGCAGTAGACTTCAGCCCCATAATGCCACGGAACGGCGTTAGTGCTCTCGAAGGGTATCGGCCCAACTTTGGTAATAGTGATTATGGGCGGTCTGGGCGCAGAAATGGTTATCGGCCGGCGAGGGGTGGTGATGGTGGCGACTTCATCGGCCTGCTTCAGCACTACCTCTCCTGATCCACGTTCAGCCCTCCGGCTAAACTGTAAAATCCCCTCAGTCATCAGACTTTGAATTCCTTCTACCAACTACTCACATCCATCAGAATGTGTGGCACAGTCCATACATAACTCTCCGCAACCTGGAAAGAACCCTCTTTTCAGCAACTTAGCTTTAACGAAGCTAAGCGGCGTCTTCAGATCTTTGACGTCAGTCAACAGATCTGCACTCTCTTCTTCGATAATGGCGTTCACTCCACCTCCCCTGTGATTCGGCATAGGATTCTTCGTGACATTGGGCACATTATCGGAGAAGTTGATGATCTTGGCATCCACCATGTCCTGCACCTTATGCTTGAAGGCTTTGCAGTTCTCGATTGTGTGGCCTGGAGCCCCTGAGTGAAAATCACAAGTGGCATTTGCGTCGTACCCTGGCGGAGGTGCCCCTGTCAAGGGAGCCATCGTCCTCTTCTGGACCAACTGTAGTTGAAGCAAAGTCTGCAAGAGTTACGCGTACGACATGGGCGGTGCCTCGAAGTGACAGTTTGCCAAAGATGTCTGATTCTGGTACTTTCTGTATCCCTGTTGATTCGGTTGCTGCTGCTGCTGTGGAGCTGCCGGGATATTTATACTGGCCACCTGCTGGTGAGGACCTTTACCCTTCTTTCGAGCGTTGGTCACAGCGCTCGCCTCTCCTTCTCGCCTTTTGCCAGCATAAGGTTTCTTTCTGCCTCCTCCAGCTGAGGATGACTCACCTTAGATTTTCCCGATCTTGATCCCATTCTCGACGTGCTCACCCATAATAATGAGATCTGAGAACTTCCCAGACATACCGCTGACTAACTTTTCATAGTAAACCTTTGGGAGGGTGGCTACAAACATCTGCACGAGCACGCGTTCAACCATCAGCGGCTGAACCCTGGCTGCCAACTCACGCCACCGCTGGGCGTACTCCTTAAATCCTTCATTATTCTTCTGCGACAGGTTCTGCAGCTGGACTCGGTTCGGGGCCAAGTCGCTATTGTATTGGTAGTGGTGCACAAATGCTTCAGCAAGATCCTTCCATGTGCGCACACTAGTGGGCTCCAGACCCATGTACCACTCGAGGGATGGCCCAGAAAGACTGTCTTGGAAGAAGTGCATCAGCAACTTCTCGTCTTCGGAATAAGCAGACATCTTCCTGTAGTACGATCTCAGGTGGACACGAGGGCAAGTGGTGCCCTTATACTTCTCAAAGTCAAGTACCCTGAACTTAAGAGGCACCTTGAAATCAGCAATTAATCCCAGCTTGGACATATCAATGCCCAAAGTATTCTGATTCTCGATATCTCTCATCTTGTCTTCCAGTGCCTTGAATCTAAGCCGCGCTTCAGCATTCAGCTCCCCTTCAGCACCTCTCTGAGAGAACACATCATCCTGACAATCATCAAGCCATGGCTGAGGCACAAACAGATTCCCGACGCCTGCATTGCCGTTGCTCGACCCGATATTGACATTAGCTCCCAGACTTCCATTACTGACGCCCGTCGCATTGAGTCCGATGTTGGTCATCACATTGCCATTAGCACTGCCGTTGCCCCCGGTCACGGGAACACCATTCTGTGGAGTTTCAACTGGCGGAGGAGTAGGCACGGTCCCACCATGGAGTACGTCGTTGCTATCAACCCTGGAAATCAAAGGCTGAACCAAAGTTCTGAGCTGATCATGGCCGTTGGCAACCACTTGCATGAGCTCCATGAAGCGATCCATCCTTTCGCGGAGTTCCTGAACATCGGTTTGCACTTGCTCCATGATCCTGGTATGATTAGCTCTCGTCGGATAACGGTGAATCGGTCTCTGATCAATCCTGGAACCACTTGAAACAACCTGAAACAAACTGCGACCTCCTGAAATAACCTGTAAACACAAAAGGGTTAGGAAAAACAACAAAATGCTCGTCATGCAAATGCTTCATGCAAATACATGCGTGTGTCTGTGTGTTAGGGAGATTTCCCCGATCCTAGTGCCTGAGTGCCAGTGCTGATAATAATAAGAAGAAGTCTGAGTCCAATCATGGAAACAACAATCTCATATATAAAGAAAGCCTATCAAGGCAGTACATAGCATCAGCGAGTACAAGATGAATCAATAGCGTGACCTCAGCCAACAAGCCTGGTGATGGTTAGCATACAACAATGATCACAACAAAAGGAATACAAATAGTCAAGTACGGCCACGGGCGCGATACTCTTCTAACAACCCCTTCGTTTCTGGATGATCCGGCAGAGTGAGCAACCCCTCGACGAGTAATTCCCTCTGCACAATGGTGTACTGAAGACCTTCGACTGAACCTTCCCATGCTCCTTCTCCGAAGCAATCTTCTAACTTCCGCTTCTTGGACTCAAGCGTCGGCTTGCGCTCCTTCAGGTTAGCGAGAGCTTTGTTGAGCTGGCCTTCGGCGGCGTATCTGCGAGCGGTTTCTTCATCAAACCTCTTCTCACTGTCCTTCATCTGGGCTTCCAGCTTGGAGATCTGTAGCATCAGCTTATCCTCCCGCTCTTTCCTGGTGGCCAGGGAAGCCTTCCAGTGCTGGTTGAACTTGGATATCCTCCGATATGCCTCGTCCAAGTGCTGCTTCTTCGTAGCCAGTACGTCGTTGACAGCTTTGAAGTCTTGACCTATGCGCTCACGCTCAGCTATCTGCTTAGTCAGGTCTGTTCCCAGCTGGTTCACCAGCTCTGCTTGCCTTTTGAAAGAATGAACGGCTTCGTTCCTCTCGCTTCGGAGCTGAGCCAATTCCTTCTCCAGTTCCTCATTTGCCCGCTTCAATTCATCTCGCTCAGCTAACACCTGATTATGCTGCTGAATGGGCATAGTAGTAGGCTCTTCGATCATTGGAGGGCTTTCTGGCTTGGCCTGAGGAAACAACATCCCTATAGCATCTGCCCTGGCTCTGATCCATGTCAAGTACAGAGGGTAGGCTCGATTGTTGCTTTTTCCCAGCAATGGCTTTCCTCGCTTACTGATACCATTCTAGGCGTGCTGAAGCTTGGATAACAGATCCCCCTCTAGAAGACCAGTGAGGTACAGAGATTCATGTACCTCTTCATCCTTCGGCGGAGCTCTCAAAGCATACGTGAATTGTCATACCAGCAACGACGGATTGTAGTTTATACAGCCCTTCCTACCTATCAAAGGCACGTTTGGAAACCCGCTGCAGCTGAAGATCACCTCAGTACCCAACCTATCTCTATCAAACCAATCAATGCCTTCTGCAGATAAGCTCATCAGACGCTCGGACCACTCAGCAGTGGCTGCAGACGAGACAAAAGGACCCCTCTTGGGCAGATGACTATCAAGCCATTTATAAAGCAAGGGCACACAGCATGAGACATTCTTGCCCCTTCTGTTCTCGTTTTTGTAGTGGATAGAATGGTAGACATCTCCTATCAAGGTAGGGACTGGATTCCCTGAAGCAAAGATGTGAAACGCATCAAAGTCTACAAAATCGGGCATATTGGGGAACAGGATGATGCCATATACGCACAGAGCAAGGATGGCATTGAACACGACCCAACATCCGTCCTTGGCGCACTGTTGAGCCTTTCCCACTAGAAACTGCAAGAAGAACCCGGGAACCTTGTTCCAACTAGTCAATACCAACTCGGAGGCATCCAGATGAAGTGAAGGAGCTAAACCAACCAGATCAGGCTCAACATCCATATGAACAAAAGGCATCTGCCTCTTGATATGCACACCTAGCAGATCAGCATACTCTTCCAGCGTGGGTGCAAGAACAAAATCCTGGAAAGTGAAACATCTCAGTGGAGGGTCGTAGAACTGCAGCAGAGCGTGCAACCCATTCAACTCGAACGCAGAAGGTTTACGAACCAAACTGAGCAATTTGCCGTAAGATTTTCTGAACTCATCTCTCACAGAATCATCTGCCAAAGCAATCAAACCAGTCAGTTGAACCACATCAGGGGCAGGGAACTTGTAAGCCACGGTCTTCCTCAAAGAGCCCATAACAATACAATAGGAGGCAAGAAATCCTGGATCGGGGAAAACGGTACCTGCAACACAGACACACGTTAATGAAATGCAAATGAATATGCAAACTAATGCAAAATGCAATCATGCAATAGGAGACCAAGGCAACTGCTGTGGAGATTCTGTATCAACAAAACCATAATCTTGCTCTATCAAGAACAACCACTGCATCGAATAAGAAGAAAACCCTGGTATCGGACCGCAAATCTGCTCTATCAAGAACAACCATCTGATAGGGCCATATACATAGGATCGTAATTCTGCTCTGTCAAGAACAAATGTCTGATAATAAGGACCTCTAACGTAGGACCAAGAAATCTGCTCTGTCAAGAACAATCATACATCTGCTGATGAGATCTTCAGACCCCAATCAAAAATCTGCTCTATCAAGAACAAACAACTGATGACGAAAACTCTGCTCTATCAAGAACAAACATACATCTGCTGTGAGATCTTCAGACCCCAATCAAAAATTTGCTCTATCAAGAACAAACATACAGCTGCTGATGAGATCTTCAGACCCCAATCAAAAATCTGCTCTATCAAGAACAAACAACCAGAACTCTGCTCTATTAAGAACAAATACGTCTGATGATAAGATCCTCTGATCCAAACTTGCTCTATCAAGAACAAATACACATCTGATGATAAGATCCTCTGATCAAAACCTGCTCTATCAAGAACAAATACACATCTGATGATAAGATCCTCTGATCAAAACCTGCTCTATCAAGAACAGTCATATATCTGCAGATGAGAACCTCAGATCCCAACAAAACTGATCCACTATCAAGAAAACCAGGTGGTCTGAAGGTCAAAGTTTCCTACAATAAACCCAACCCCTCTCACAGGTAGGTGTCCTAATAACTGACACAGGGTACGGCATCCTATGCGGTCGTTGGCGTCACAGACTTTCAAAACGGATGATACGATACCCAGAAGGTGTGGCATCATCATGTCCTGAAGAGGCCCTCCTCAGCCAACTTCCAATTGATAGGTTCCCGGAGTCGACAATCCTCGGGTCAGGCAACTTGTCGAGCCCTAAGGGCCAGGCAAGAAGCATCAAAGAGAATCTCGTCCGAGTGAGATTTCGCGGCTAGCTGGTGCGAGCTAAGAAAGCAGGCTAACCACTATGCTCTCTCTCTCTAAATCTATGTGTAACCTTAAACCCAGGTCCGACTTATCTCTCAACAGATTACCCCCTTCCCACGACAGCAATAACAATATAAAGCTGATAATAAAATGCGAAAAGTAAAGACAGAACAGTAAATCTATACAACACCCATGACGGAAAAACAAGCGCTAGGATTGACTCGCCTAGGGAACCGTTGGAGTCCCTAGCAGAGTCGCCAGCTGTCGCTTTCGCGAAAATAAGGTGCCGGCACAACAGAAGAGTCACCACCTTTCGTTATTTATCCCTCAGAGCGGGAAAGGAAACGATCGGAGAAACCTGACGAAAAAGGGTAAGACAAGGTCGTCGCAACCATTGTCTGGGTTCGGGAGTCGGTTACGCAAGGGGAAGGTATTAGCACCCCTCACGTTCGTTGTACTCGACGGGATCCACGCTTGTTGTGTTTACTTGGACGGGTTGGTTGTATCTATCTACCTATCAAGGCTGGCTTAAAAAAAGAAAAGAAACTGACTCGGCAAAGCGTCGCACTTTATGCCTACGTATTCTCATCAGAGAATGAGAAATCAGAGTCAACGTAGTTCGACCTACGACGGGTTATGGGGGAAGGTAGCTCGCCAATACATCAGTACTGTGCCTACATACTCTCAACAGGTATGAGAGATCAGAGCTTACGTAGTTCGGGACACTACGCTTATTTCCTGTCTTTTACGAAAGAAGTGTTTTTTATTGTGTTTGCAATTTCAATCGCACTAGAGACTATAACCTGAGAGTGAATGCGTCGCATGTCACCCAAAGGGTACCATACTAAACATCCAGACTGTGGAAAAGAAACTCTCCCACAATCTTTTCTCAGATAGATTAAGGCTCGTAACGTACGAAAGAAATCATTCATGATTACTGTATCTTAAACTGTTTTGAGATGAGAAGAGAACAGGCCCAACTAGGAGGGAGACTATCAAGTCCTACTGTTGTCATGCCAAGGATTCATCCTATGGTTCTATCATCAATTCCTAATCAAAGGAAATGAGAGTCCTAAGGGATCATGTCAATGATACACCGAAACAGATAAAGCATCAGCTTAGACTGTAAAATGCATGCAATGCAAGTGAGGGAGGAAATGTGTGTGGGGCTTCAGCCTCCACAAGCTCATCTCAACCTCAAGCCAGAATGAATAACAGTAATCATACTGAAATATAAAACATGCTATCAAGCAAGATACAGTAAACTGCAATCATACAGAGGAAATAAAATAAAATGCTATCAAGCAAACAAACCATATGGGCAAGGGAGCAGGGCTCTACCGAATACCCGCAAGCAAAGCCACACAGTAACAATACAAGCAGAGGGAGCAACTCAACCTCTAGTGCAATCATGCTCCTAGATTAAAGCTAGTCTAGATATGAACTTATTCTAATGCATCAAGCAAGTCAAACAAGGCACATCAATATAGAAAAGAAAGCAGATCAACTCCCAAACTTCAGCTCTTCTAACAGCAACTCAGTCTTCAGACTTCCATCACTCTTGACAAATTGCTTTTCCAGGTTTCAACCTTTCAACATAAGTTTCAACTTATCGTCTCCTTTAAGCTTCAGCTTCTTGATCAGTTCTGCCTTCAGGCTTCACTATCAACCACAAGTATCAACTTGATTTCCTTTAGGATCTTCATGCATCAAAGTAAGTATCAACTTCATTTGTTCTTCAAGCTTCAGCTCTTCAGAATCAATCTCAATTGAATCCTCTTCCTAAGTATCAACTTAGTCTTCAAGCTCTCAAGCTCTTCTTGCTTCACCAGTATCAACTTGGTCTTCTCCTCCTGCAAGCTTCAGCTTCTTAGAGTAACCTCTAATCACTTGGAAGTATCAACTTCATCCTTCAACCTTTAAGCCTCAGTTCTTCATTCAGTCTTTACTGGATCTTCATTGGGTCTTCAAGTATCAACTTGCTCTTGTTGCTCTTCAAGCTTCAGCTGGAATGGCAATGCTCAAGGAATCATCCTCTCTTCAACACTCTTCAATGAAGTCTTCATCTTCACACTCAAGCTCAACATCTCTCAAGATACTCCAACCAGAGGAAATCACTTAACTGGATAAATTGGGACATTGAACTGCTTATTGACCACCAAAGGTGACCTATAAGGGTTCAACATCAAATGAAGGGTTCCCTCAAAAGTTCTACTTCCTAGGTACCATCACTTATCCCTCCAAAGGAGAGAGGTGTATATCATGGAAGGACTTTGAATCATAGGGAGGAATGGAGGTGAAAGATACCATCCATGTTTAAGAAAGAACTTAACTAGGTCTAAACTCTTCCTAATCCCTAACCCTAAAACAACAACAAAACAAAATAAGATCTTAAGCTCTCAAGCTCCTTAATCAATCTCCAAGTCTTCTACTATGCTCCACAATGCTCCTCAAAGCAATACCAAGCTCTCCAAGCCAACAAAGCAAAGAAAACAAAAATACAAGCCCACAAGGGCAACACAAACCATCATCAACTACAAAAATCACTTAAAAATAGTAAACTACTATATTAAACTCTAATATAATTTCTAGGGGATCCTATATACCTACCCTTAATACCCTATATGTCCCAAGATATATCTTGACCTAGAAACCCAAAATTCTAAGGTTATTGTGGACCTATGTTAAGGATTGACCTAATTCTACACAACCTAAAATCATCTAAGCAAGACTAACCTAAAAATTAATCACAAAATTATGGAATAAGTCCAGAGGGGAGCTAAAGTCCTAATCTAACTATCCTAAAAAGAATGGCCTAAAAATTCAAAGGGAACTAGCTAAACAAAATTCTACAAATCTATGCATCAACATAAAAGAAGTAAAAAGCTATTAAAAGAGAAAATACACAAAAAATATTAAAAATGCATGAAATGCAAATATTTTTATTTGAAAATTTTCTAGACATGAACATGAAATGGGAGAAAAAATCTCCATGCAAAAATCATTAGTTTTCTATTTATTATGATTTTTTCAAAGATTAACATAAAATGGGGAAAAAGAAATTAAAATAAGAATGTTGTGGTGTGAATAGCAAGTATATGTAGTGCAATGCGCGCGTGGGCTCATCATGGGGGTGTAAACAGAAATGCGCTTAAGCCCATATTAATTCAAAAAAAACAAAATAAAATAATAAATAAAAAAAGAAAAGATGTGGTGCGTTTAGTAAGCAGAATCAGTTCAAAACACAATTGGGCTCGTGAGGGTGGTGTGGATAGTGATTAAAACACTTAGGCCCAGCATCTTCGTTTAATGAAACGGAGCGTTTCATTATTTCTCAGACTTTCCCTCTTAATGCTGAGGTTCAATCGTGGCCACTGGATCTGGATGTGGTCAATGAGTCCAACATGATCATACGGATAAGGGATCATCTTCAACCTTCAGCTAGGGTTTGGAGGGAAAAACTCCATGACCAGAGTTTCAAACTTCAAGCTTCTACCACCTCGGGTTCCCTTGTTTATTCATCAAAATTTACAATTCAAAACACTAACATGCTCCAAATTCAATGCCAAACACGCCTATGGCCTTAGATTTTATTGAAACGGTCTCTATCTTAAAACCCGATAGTAGATCCAAGAAATGGTAAAACCTCAACTTCAATAATTCTTGGATTTCTTGGTACTAAAATGATCACCACACTTCACTGGTGAAAATAAGCTATCAAACTTGTATTCTTCCTCACTATATCTCGAGTTCTTGCTCAACAAAGTAATGGTGTCCATAACTCAACCTTCACCAAATGATCCCTAACTCTCCAGAAATGATCACCTTCTGGTCTCTAACCTTTCTAACCTAACCATTCTTGCTAATGATGCATAAATTATGGTGTAGGGTGAATTTTGCAAATCTGGTATTTCTTGATTCACAGATGGTGTAAACCTTCACTGCAAGCCTTCAAACTCTTCAGAATCGATCCTTGAGTGATGATCTTGCTACTGTTTGCAAAAGTTTTGATGGAGAATGCTTGAATCTCAGAATTCGATGGTGACTTTCAATCTTGAAAATCCAAATGCCAACTCTTCAAATCTCCATGGTTTTGCTCTCAGATTGATTTGCACAGCTTCACTATGATCAGAGGAATGTGTTTAGATTGAAAGAATGGATGGAATTGAATCAGAATGTGGATTTTGCTTTCAACTTGCAATGGAAGCAAGTGAAATGGCTAACTCTCTCTTCTCTCAATTCTCTCACCAACCTTGCATCTGAGCAAGTTCTATACATTATATAGAGTGGTTTAGAATCATCTAGAACCATCTGGAACCATCCTATGAGAATTTGGAATTCTCATGTCATGAGTTTGTGAATTCATTTCTCCTCACATATCATCTCATGACATGGCCCTTGCAGCAACTTGCCTTGGCTTGAAATTCTCCCTAAATGAGATATAGGATGTGTTAAAACCCTTAGCAAGCTTGTACATTGATTTTTCTTAAGTTTTGCATTTGTGCCTTAAGATGCAAGCAAGCAATTTCCAAAGCAGCCCCATGATCTAGGCCTCAATTCAAAAAAGTGGCTGAACCATTGTTTTTATAATGTCTTTTAGAGTCAAAATGACCTATTATATGCCATGGTTTGGATGTGTAACTTGGGATTTCCAATTTCCAATTTGAACTTATTTAACTTATGCCTCCATTTTAGGCCATTTTTATCACTTTTTGCTACAAGCCTTTTCAACATCTCATGACCTCCTTACTATTCTTAAAACATCATTATAAACAAGTTTGATGTTGAACATTTTTCCATTTGAAGCATGGAAATAGGAGATATGGCCTTATGCTTGAAATGATCTATAACATCCAAATGACCAAAATGCCCTTGACTTGTCAAAGCCATAAGTTGAGTTCTACAAATCCTATCAAGGACTTCTAGTACTCTCTAGAAAGATAAGAAGATGAGGAACAACATTCATGTTGACTAAGAGTTCATAGGAATCATCCTTCTTGGGCAAAAGTTGGATGCAAGTTGGGTGACTTTCAAGGACCCATATTCACATACCTCAGATGACCTGTAACTTGTCAAAGTCATAACATGAGCTCTACAAATCCTATCAAGGACTTCTGGTAATCAAATTAAGGCTAAGAGAAAGCTCTACAACATTCATGTTGGGGGCAAGATGAGATGACAATCACATCTTGAGCTAAACTGCCTTGAAGATAGGGATCAAACTAGGGGATTTTACACTGTCGAGCCTTAGAAACCCTAGCTTGAAACTTCTCAAACTCCTCAATCATGATGAGTTGGTCTAGTAATCATCCTTATAGCATCTCAATTCATCAATCCATGATCACATGGCTCTTGGATTAGGTCTCAACCCTCTCCAAATCATCAGTTGACCTAGGGTTGACCCAGTCAAACCCTAATTCCACCACTCATGGCCGAGTCTTCTTATTCTTGTACAATGACCTTTCTAGGCCTCATGATGGCTTTTAAGACATCTCATAAGCTCTCTCAAAGCTTCAAGTTCATCCTCATAGCCTCAGAATCATCTGAGGAGCTCCCACAACTCTCAAGTTATGAGGCATACACCCTTGGTTTCAACCAATCTTTCTGAGGATCTCTTGAGTTCTCTGACAAAGGTATCAACCTTTGAACACTTGAATAACCTTCTTGGCTAGCTTCCAAGTCTTGTATAACTCTTGCTGGGTAATCATACCTCTTGATATACTGCACACATATCAATGAGATGCAGATGATAATGCTAGTGAACACAAGCTAGGTAAATAAATGTTGGTCAAATTTTGGGGTGCAACAATAGGAACCAGGACACAGACTATGTGGTCTGACAGGCTCGACATGAAGCCATGGCTGGAAAACCCAACTTAAAAGCCATGGTGAAACGAATTATGGTTCGCAAAGGGGTGAACCCAAGTCTTCGACGACCAATATATACGTCCCCACTACCAGACTTTGTTATGCAAACAGAGTTGACCAGAGGGTGGAAGGTGCCAAAGTTTACCAAATTTGCCAGAGAGACCGAGAAGTCCACCATCGAACATGTTTCCAGATACCAAACCGAAGTTGGCGACATAGCAAATAACGAGGACTTGAAAATGAAGTACTTCCTAAGTTCCCTCACCAAAAATGCATTTACTTGGTTCACCATCTTACCCCCACAGTCTTTCCATACCTGGGCACAATTTGAAAGATTGTTTCATGAACAGTTTTACATGGGACAATCGAAAATTAGTCTAAAAGAGTTAGCCAGCGTCAAGAAAAAGGCTACAGAGTCGGTGGGCCAATATCTCAATAGGTTTAGACTGTTGAAAGTGTGATGCTTCACGCAAGTCCCTGAACATGAGCTAGTCGAGATGACGGCCTAGATTATTCGACCAGGAAAAAGTTAGACACACAATATCTAAGAGATGTGGTGCATCTAGCTGATAGGGTCCGATAGGTCGAACATTTAAAAAATGAAAAACCCAGGCTAACAAATATCGTAAGAAAGAGAAAGTTTCATACGTGGCCGCTGATGAATACTCTTCTAACAATGAGGAGCTCGTCGATGACAACGAGGTTAACGTGGCTGAATTAAAGCCAGAGTCTCCATACACATCCAAATTATTAAAACCATTGGATGGAAAAAATCTCGTTGAAACCGAAAAAACAGATAAATATGTCGCAAAAACATATACTTTTGATGTATCTAAGTGCGATGAAATATTTGATTTATTAGTTAAAGATAGTCAGATTATTGTCCCTCCTGAATTTCATAATTTCCTTGGTCATAAGACATCTCAATGTGTTCTTTTTAGGGACTTGGTGAAGAAAGCTTTGAAAGAAGGCCTACTTCAATTTGGCGAAAGGCCAAAGATGCAGGTAGATACGGATCCTCTGAAGGTTGAAGAAGCCTTATATTCTGAGCTATATGACCGCATGATGGTTGAGGCTACTGAATGTCTCAACAAGCACTTGACAACTGAAGCATTTGAATGCATGATGGTCGAGACTACTGATGGTCCCGACAAGAAGCCTGAAGAGAAACTCGAGGTAGTTTACCCTCAAGCTGGCGAAAGTCTGACTGATTTCAAAGAGAAATGTAGGGTGAGCGTGTCGAAGGTTGTATTATGCTCAAAGTGCAATGTTGTGTTTGACGAAAAAGCTACTGAGAAGTAAGAACGGTGCTCCTCGTCAGAACGAAGAATACAGGAAGTTGTTCCAACCGGCATGGCCCAAGACCTTTATGCCACCATCAGATACCCCGCAAGATAAGTGGGTGGCGCCTGTGAGCCAAAAAGGGAGCAAGCGACCGAAGTGGAAGGTAATAGATATGAAAAAGGAGGCAAAGGCCTCAGGCAAGGGTACTGAATCCAGGGGTTATATGGATTCCCCCAACTACAAAGGCAAGAATCATATGACAAGGACCCAGTGGAGGCGATATCCACGAAATAAAAAGGCTTCCAAAGAGGCTTCTACTTTGCACCTGAAGCCTATGGGACTCTCTGGACTGAAAAGGCAATGCCCAAAGGCAAGATGGGTCGAGAAGGAGAAAATTATGATGAACCAGACCACGACAGTGACTGTGGAGACTTCAGGAGAGAAGATGGTGGTGTCAACCCAGAGCTCGAAGTACACGTCTGGAGGTGAAAACAAGAAAGAATCGAAATATACTCCTCAGTCAGATGAAGAAGAACCATAGTACACTCTCTAGTCGGATGAGGAATATACCCCATTACCAGAAGACGATTTCGACGAAGACATGTATGATGACACCAATGATGATACATATGGTGAAGACTTCATTGTAAACTGTGGCATCGTGTCAATACTGCCGACAGAATATGATAGGGTGTCAGAAGTCTATGAAGCAGAAGAAGATTTCCTACCAGACGAGACTATAAAAGACAAGCCACTATGTTACTACGTGATGAATAGTGGTATGGTGGAAGAGCGAACAACTATGTTTGAAAGACCTAGTCCGGGAATGATGTACCATTTAAAGCCATTGTTCATAAAAGCGAAGGTTGACAAAATGGCAGTCAACAAGGTGTTCATAGACGGAGGGGAGACTGTCAATTTAATGCTTCATACGTTGTTCAAAAATATTGGAAAGACTGAAGCCGATCTCAGACAACACAACATGGTTCTATCCAATTATGAAGGGAAAACCAGCAACATTATGGGAATGGTCCAAGTTAATCTAGCTATAGGTACCACTGCCCAATCAACGCTCTTCATGGTCATAAACTCGAAGGCGAATTTCAACCTTTTGTTGGGTCGAGAATAGATCCATGGGATAGGGGAAGTCCCTTAAAATCTACATTAGATGTTAAGCATTTGGAGGAAAGACAGCGTTGTTAAGAATATCGAAACTGACCAGAGTTATTACAGGATTGATGAAGCAAAAGGTGCAAATAAATCTTTTGACCAACAACTAGAAAATGTGGCACCTTGTCACGATGGATCGAGATCTTATACTTATGTCAACACGGGTCGCATCCTGAACTTGGATCCTGACTATGGATTCGTTTGGGATGTTGTTGACGCTACAATGGAGCCCACAGAAGAACTTCCACCCATAGGGTGGCCCACAATTGATGAAAATTACTACTGAGTCAGAGATCTTTACTCGAATTTTGGCCTATTTGGCTAAAAACAAGCGAAAGTCAGTACTAGAAGCAGGAAAGCGACAAAACATAGCTGGTTTCGCCGACAACAGTACTCAAGGAATTGGTTGACAAGGCCAGACAACAGCTTCAGAAAGTCGGAGGCTTGATTGCATCTATGACAATGAGCCTTTGGGGTTTGAGAAAAGCCCATTCATTGAGCTGCAGAGGATGCAGGTGCAAGACCCACTCGAAGAAATTGACCTGGGTGATGGGGCAATGAAGAGACCTACGTATGTAAGTGCTAAGATTGGGTCGAAGACGAAGCTCAAGTTGATCGAGGTATTAAAGGAGTACAAATATTTCTTTGACTGGGATTATGGAGAAATTCCTGGCTTAAGTCGGAGTGTAGTAGAACACCGACTACCAATTCAGCCAAGAAAAAGGCCAGTAAAACAGCAGCCACGACGTTTCGCTCCAGAAATCACTTTAAAGATCAAGCAGGATATAGAGAGACTGCTCAAAAGCCAGTTCATCAGAACTGCAAGGTACGTAGAATAGTTATCAAACATAGTTCCTGTTATTAAGAAAAATGGGACTTTGAGAGATTGTATAAATTTTAGGGACTTAAACAACGCTACCCTTAAAGATGGGTATTCAATGCCTGTGGCTGAAATGCTGATCGATTCAGCCGCGTTTTTCGAGTATTTGAGTATGCTCGATGGGTACTCTTTATCAAAGAGCCATGAATGATATATTTCATGATTTTATTGAAAAATTTATGCAGGTGTACATTGATGACATTGTCACAAAATCCTCATCAGAGGATGGTCACTTAGACCACCTTAGACGTTCATTTGAGAGAATGAGGAAATATGGATTAAAAATGAATCCACTAAAGTGTGATTTTTGTGTACATGTAGGAGATTTCCTGGGATTTGTAGTCCACTAAAGGGCATCGAGATCAACCAAAACAAAACCAAGGCAATTTTGGATCTCAAGCCTCCTTCGGCGAAGAAACAACTCCAGTCTATGTTAGGGAAGATAAACTTTTTGAGAAGGTTTATATCAAATGTAAGTGGCAAGATGAAAGGTGTTCTGAGCATTGCTTAAGGCCAAGAAAGAAAGTGACTTTCACTGGGGACAGGAGCAGCAAAAGGCTTTCGACACCATCAAAGAGTACCTCACGAGTAACACCCTTCTAAACCCCACAGATAATATATGAATAATCAGAGTAAATTTCCATGCATTTACAAAAGGGCATTACACATAACTTTCAAAATATCAAAACCACCTGTCATGCTCATTACTATTTCAATATAAAATTATGCTTTACAAAACTTCACTTTGCATGTAGCAGCGGATTCAATTATACCACAATTTTCATAAAAGAAACATTTGTTTTTATCACATAAAACAACATCACTTAGGTACTAAGGCCAACATTATAATATTCCAATGGATATAAACACGTTTATAGAGTACACAATGTATATCTTAAACACAACCGAAGCGATCCCAGTGTTACATGACCAGAGCATGACTCGACCCAACATAATTAAATCACTAAACGGCTACACCAAAAGCGACCTCGTAACTACGAGCAATACTACTCCTTGATACCTGCACGATGTCATGTAGGACATCATTCCAGCAGAAGGGTGAGAAATATTATCATAATAACAATGCATATAATTATATATACACAAATACACAAGCACAAAATACATATATTCCACAGTTTCTCACCATAATTCATTATAACTCATCATGTACAATACAACATATATATATAATCAAATATGGATAATCACCAAGCATATTCATCATGCACATATCCATAAATCTCAACATTCCACATGAACATACACATATTATGTTTACTCACTAATTCCCAATTACACATTCACAATTCTCAAATCAACAATTCATGTTCATAAGCATACTTTCATACAATGATCACATATTCACAACTCTCAATTACACAAGTAATGCACATACGCATATTCCACAATTCTCACCATACTTCATCATAACTCATCATATACTTCACAAAGCATGTATATATATATATATATATATATATATATATATATATATATATATATATATATATATATATATATATATATATATATATATATATATATATATATATATATATATATATATATATATATATATATATATATATATATATATATATATATATAGGCAAATATGGACAATCATCAAACATATCCATAGTTCACAATTACACAAGTCATATACATACACCTATGCATAACTTCATACAACAATCATATATTCATTCCATGAGACTCAATGCAACTCAATGCAATTCATGCCATGTGGTACCAACACTTGTTATCATTTTTCGGTTTTTACACTTAAACCGGGTCCGTTCCCTAGACCGATAACAACAAAAGCCCGTTCCCTAAGCTTTCAAACCCCGCTCTAGGTTTGGGACAAGTCACTAGCCTCCACGAAACTAGCAAACATTGCCTCTTGACTAAATGATGCATATGCAATCAACAACAAAATGCACTTAAGACCGATCACACGTCTTAATCTCATGCATTCACATAATTTCTCCCTTCAAGAATTAAACAAGATTGCACACACAACATATCATATAATCAAGTATTCATACTTTTCATCAACATATTTGTCAAACAATGCACGCATATCTTACAATATGCTCTCATGCATTAATTCACAATAATCGGATACAACAAATATGCATTCATAATTCAACCTCATTACCTTTTCAAACAATGCACACATATTCACAATATGTTCTCATGCATTCACAATATCGCATACAATCAATATGCATTTACACTTCAATATCATTACCACATTTATCAAGCAATGCACACATATTCACAATATGTTCTCATGCATTCTTCACATACAAACAATATGCATATATTTGTCAAAAGACTATATTTCATAATCGATTCCATCATCTAGGATTCACGCCATACGGCTACCCACAGCATATCATATCACAACATGCACAAGCTATACGTTATATAACAAATGTATTCTGCACAATAACACATCAATCACACACATTCGCGACGGTAAAAATCAACACAACAATATGTTTTCAATTTTATGCTATAATTGAACCATGTACAGGCCTCAAAGCCATTTTTTCTAGAAAGATAATCTCGTTAACTTACCAACGCTTCGAACGGGGGTCAAAACCGACTTACGGTTCAAGAGTTATGAATTTTTGAAGTTTTCCGAAAAACTAGAATTTTGCCTAAACACGGCTACGGGATTTTGCATTTTCGCCCGAAAATCCGACCGATTCAATTCTTTTTTTCGAAACAAACACATACTCATACTCACCTAACATATAGCAGTGAATTAGAACCATTAAACACGATTTCTACGACGTCCGATTTTCACTCAAATCTCAAACCCTCAATTATCCAAAAATGTCAAAACTCACAAACTCAACCAAATTCAATCAAACAAAATCCAATAATCACGGCTAAACATTACCCGACTAAACTATGCAATTTATTTTGAATTCTAACCGTTCAAAACTCGATTCTATCGATTTAACTCATTTGCCCTAGAAATGGAAAATAGAGAAAAACACCCAACAAATCCAACACAACTCATACATAATCATACACATTGATCAAATAATAATGTTTCTCACCCTTACCTTGATTGGATTGAAGCTTGAAGTTGATTCTTGATGATTTCTCCAAGTTTCCCTCTTCTCTTCTCTTTTCTCCTCTTTCTCTATTCTTTCTCTCCTTTTCTTTCTTTCTTTCTCTTATGTTTCTATCTCTTTTCTTTTCTCTCCAATTTCCCTTATATATCCTTCTATTTTCTTTCCATCATAATTCTTCTCTAAAAAATACCTATCAATTCATTTCTCACAAAATATCTCATTTTATCATTAATTAGAGAATATCTAATAAATCCACATTATTCTACCAAGTAGAATAAATTAATTAAATCCATTAACTCATTTAAATAAATCCAATAATTTATTTAAATCAGATAAATCACATAAACCAATTAATTAGCGCAATTAATCACTTATTGAAAAATTGGGCTGTTACACACGAGGCCCCCCATTTTATTGCCACCTAATATGAATAAAAGCATGAAGTTGTACATCGTTGCGTCAGATGCAACTATAGGAAGCATGTTAGTCGAATGTTAATAGATGCTGAAACTAGGTACACCATGATCGAAAAGTTCTCTCTATGCTTGTACTTCTCATGTATGAAATTAAAACAATATATTAAACCAGTTGAAGTTTACGTTTCGTCGCATTTTGATGTTATTAAGCATATGTTGTCTAAACCCATTCTGCATTGTCGAATTGGAAAGTGGGCAGTAGCGTTAACTGAATTCTCTTTGACGTATGTCCCTCTAAGAGCAATGAAAGGACAAATAGTGGTAAAATTTATTGTCGACCATGCAGTGGTCGAATCATCGTTGTGGATGGTCGACACTGATCCTTGGAAGTTATATTTTGACAGGTTAAGTCATAAGAATGGAACAGGTATTGGGATCTTGATAATATCTCCGTACGACTATCCTACTAGATTTAAATGTAGGGTCGACAAAAAATGTTCTAATAATGAGGCAGAGTATGAAGCCTTGATCACTGGCCTCAAGATCCTTAAGAATCTGAGTGCCAAGAGAGTCGAAATAAAAGGCAACTCTGAACTGGTGATTAAATAGATCACGAGAGAGTATAAATGCATCAAGGAACACCTCATGGTGTACTTCACAATGTTGAAACGACTCTTGGAATGCTTAAAGGTTGTTAGCATTACGCACGTGCCCAGGATAGAAAATCAAGAGGCCAACAATTTAGCGCAAATTGCCTCTAGGTACAAAGTGTCGGTGGGAAAGCTGAGAGACTTCATCGAAATTAAGGAAAAGGAGGTATCTAACATACTACCATCATCAGGCTTGTCAGAAGTCAGGGGGAAAACATCCTGACAGAGAGTTTAATTAAAAGTTTGGGAAATTGTGAAATTTTTGCTATTAGCAATCTATCACCGTCAGACTAGAGAAAAGTATTTGGAAAATCCGGTGGGAAGGGCTGATAGAAAGATTAAGTACAAAGCTTTAAGTTACATGCTAATGAGGAATGATTTGTTGAAAAAGACGCCAGAAGGGGTGTTGCTGAAGTGTCCGGTGTCATACCCTAAATTTGTCCTACCCTTTTTCTTTTAAAATATTTTCCCATTTCAATTTTATTTCCAGTATTGCATCGCCTGCATAGTATCATGTCATTTAGACACGTGTCCACCTGCAATTGGGTGATTTTCCAAATTTTACCATTTTTCCAATGAGGGTGTGACACGTGATCACCTCAAATCCCTCGTTCTCCTCTCACAGAACCTTCATCGTCACCGTTTTTACAAACCCTTACCGAAAATCACCTCAGCCCCAAAACCCTCAATCCCGCAGCGACAACCTCATCAAACAACCAACATTAGAGGCTCAGTCTGGAGTCTATGTTCCATTCATACCTTCTTATGATGTCCAACCCATTTCAATGAAACACAATGTCACTTACTTCTTCCTCTCTTCGCTCCAAAATTGACGACTCTATCTAGTTGCACCTTGTTGCCTCTAAAACTCATAACTCCATTTCAACTTGGTTCACCGCTCCTTCAAGACCATAAATCCAGTGCCACTGTCTCGACTCACATGTCTCCAAATGGGGAAAGCTGAACCACGTTATCTTCTTCATCGTCGTGTTAGCTTGCTTCTACAAAAACAACCACAACTTACAACCATGTGCAGAGAAGTGATGAAATGTCACAACTATTGTTAGTGGCACCGAGGAAGAAGCTCCTTAAATTGTTGTCGCAGTTCTCTCACGTCACGGTAGCCGCTACGGTAACAATCTAAAAATTAATGTGATTTGTTTCTAGTACTGGATTTTTTGTGATTGGAATTGTATTTATGTAGATATTATTGTTGTTTCTACCTCTGTTTAGGGTGTTAAAATCGGATGTATCATGATGAAATTCTACATCGTTGGACTTAGACCATGTCATTTGTGTGCAGATTTTGAATGTTGTCATTCCGCTAATTTTGGTTCGAATTTGATTTTAATCGTGTAGTTAGTTTGAATATTAATTCTATGTTTTTCCCCTGCAAAATATTACGTAGATGTTTGGGCAATGTTATGATTCATTTCCAAGCAAAAGAAAAACTATGTTGGAGTTGCTTTAGTCTCAGACTTCTGTAGAGTTAGATAGGAATTATGGTTATGTCTTAGTCCGTTGCAAGTTGTTGAGCCCTTTTGATTTGTTCTAAATTGTTGTATTATTCATATGTTGTGCCGTTAAAATTTGAAAATGGTAGGTGTCGCAACTGCAAAAAACACCCAGCAGAAAACAGAAGAGTCGCCACCTTTCGTTATTTATCCCAAAGAGAGGGAAAGAAAACGATCAGAAAAACCTGACGAAAAAAGAGAAAGACAAGGTTGTCGCAACCATGTCTGGATTCGGGAGTCGGTTACGCAATAGGAAGGTATTAGCACTCCTCACGTCGGTCGTACTCGACGGGATCCACACATTGTGGTCTATCTAAAAGGGTGATCAAAACTATCTACGCTAAAGGTCAAGGGACAAAGGAAAAAGAAAGGAGACTCGACAGAGCATCGCCGTTCTGTGCCTACGTATTCCCTCGTGCAATGGGAAAGTCAGAGTCAACGTAGTTCAGCTAACTACAGGGGAAAAGGGTAAAGGTTGCTCGCCAAGACATCGCATCTTGTGCCTACGTACTTTCATCTGGTATGAAAGATCAGAGCAAACGTAGTTCGGGATAAAAAAGACCACAGGTTAGTTCAAGAGTTTTTAGGCCCGAGTAGGATTAACAAGTAGTTCTAGCAGTTGGTGTATACAACTCGACCATTGGAGACTTAAGCGTTACCGTTTGCGATAGAACTAAAAGTTAACAACACTCTTTTATCTAAAAAGATTTTCCTGATTAAGATCCTGAAGGATGAAAAAGGTTTGAAGTGTTTTTTAGAGAAGAAGTGTTTTGAACTTGATTTGTAACTCATGTTGCACTAAAGACTATGACTCAGGAGCGAATGCATCGCATATCGTCCAAAGGACGTATACTAACATTCTAGACAATTGAGAGGCAACCACCCAATCATCATTTCCCAAGTAGCTTAAGGCTTGTAGCGTACAACACTTGTCATTCTTTATTAGATGTTTTATGAGTGTTTGAAGATGAGAAGAGAAGAAAGGACCACTAATGGGAGACTAATCAATCCTAAAAGTAGTCATGCAAAGTGGACTTAGAGTTGGGATACAAGAGGGAACTACCTAATTTTATCATGCATGGTTAAGCGCCTAATGTCTATCATAACCTCAAAAGTATAGAGAACTTATGGGGAGCATGGCAAAGAAAAACAAAAGAAGAAGAAGAAAGAACATGAAAATGCAAACATGCAAACATAAGATGCACA
This sequence comes from Lathyrus sativus, assembly GCA_963859935.3. Classification (NCBI taxonomy): domain Eukaryota; kingdom Viridiplantae; phylum Streptophyta; class Magnoliopsida; order Fabales; family Fabaceae; genus Lathyrus; species Lathyrus sativus. Next base: position 369,317,261 of record OZ012741.1, read on the forward strand.
AGTAGAATGAAAGTGGGAGGAAAATAGTGTGGGGCAGTAGCCTCCATAATCTCATCTCAACCAAGCATGCATATGAGAAATGCAAATAAGAAAGGAGAGGAAGATGCACAAAGAAGCAAACACACAAAAGCATCAAAAATGGGATGAAATGGCCTAAACCAAACAACATCAACCATAATGCAAAAAGTAAACACCAAAGAAAGATAAAGCAAGCCCAAAACAAAGTGAGGATGGGAGACCATATGAGGACATCAAGGACCTCATAATATGCACTCAACCATAAGCATCACCAAAAAATTGCAAAAGAAGCACAAAAGAGTCCTCAAGGATTCATTATTCTAGGTATACTTCAAGTACCTCCTCAGGAGGGACTAAGATACCTTAAATAAGGATCCAAAGTCATGGGACATAAGAGGAGATGAGAGAGGAGATATCAAAAGAAAAATCAAACCAATCAAAGGAAAATGCAAGCAAAAACACAAGGGAAAGCAAGCATGCATTACTTAGAAACCCTAATTGAAAACTCAAAAGAAAACAACAAAATGAGCAAGAAAGAAACAATGTCATGACCTGAAAATGAACAAGCATCATCCTTAATATGTTAACAACATGAATCAAAAGGCATTGAGGGCTCAAAGGATCCAAAAATGTCATCTCCAAGACAAACTAGGTCAATGTGTATATATGAACCTCCCTTGGAGGTAACTTGACTTGCAAGTTACCTCAAAATTAGGAAAATGGTTCAAAAATGATCAAATAAAATGCATAAAGTCCATAGACATGTTGGCAAACAGAAGTCAAGAGATCACAATCAAAATCAATTCACAACACCACCAAAGAAATTGATTCACAAGGGTGTTCCATTGTGAATGAGGATTGTCGAGGGTCAAATGAAATGCAACAAAAGTCAACCAACAGGGGAAAAATGGTCCTAAAAAATTCATCAACTCATCATGGACATGAGGATGAATTTTTAGTCATTCGACCAAAAGGAAGTGGAAGAAACAAAACAAGAACTAAAACAAGTCAAGAAAAAGTTCAATTAAAACACTTCCAATCCAATAATCCCATTTTAATTCAAAATAAGATCAAAAATAAAATAAAAATTTTCTAAAAATAATAGACATCTCAAAGTGTCCAAAAACTATTTTTGTGGAATTTTTGGATCATTGGAAGTATTTGATTTGATTTAAAATGCAAACAGAAACAAAACAAAAATAAAAAAGAAAATAAAAATAAAATAATAGAACATTGGTGCAAATAGTAAATAAAAAGTGCATAAAACCAAACTGGGCTCAAATAGGGGGTGTGAAAAGCAAAAGGGCCCAAGCCTAAACAAAGCGCTGAATACAAATGGATCAGGTGCTGCGCACAACATGGTAAGCTAGGCCAAAGATAGATCTCACACGCTCATCCCAATCCAACACAGATCCAATGGTCAAGATGAAAACTGCTAAACGCAGCGTTTCATTAAAGGGGTCTCATATCTAATATCAAACGTCCATCCCAACTGATCCAAAGGCCACAATTTAAAATAAAAGTTGGGTCAAAAATGTAAACGATATCCTAACTAATCAACACAAGTGAGTCAACACGATCTAACGACCATTAAAACGCCTGGGTTTTTGAACATGGCAAACAGAGGGAATTGCAGACGGTGGTCGGAACAGCTTCGGTCACCTTCAACCTCTAGTAGCTACAATGGTGCTCTCACGAATCTCACGAAACTCAACAATTTTTACATCAACCAAACCGTCTCAACACGTAGGTCAATAATCCATGGTTGGTTTTCATTAAAAGTTCACATACAAGCCAAATCGCAAACAACAAGTTTGAAGCTCAAAACACAAATCATCACCAATGCCAGTCCATTTTAGTTATAATTGATCTACACAGTTCCTAGGTTTGAATCATGCAAAAATGACATGCTAATGCATCACAAACAGAGAGGAAAAATGAGTTGAAGGTTACCTAGTGGAGAGCTTCCACTGAGCCTTCTACACTTGAAGAAACTTGATGAAACTCTTCAGAATCACTTAATGAAGCTTGCTAGAGACGAATCTGCACTTGAATTGCTTTGAGAGAGCTTGAATTTGATTTCACGATTTTCAAATTTGCCTTGCTTGCTCCAACTGTGTTCTTGCTTCTAGGTCACGAAAATGCTTCCTCTCTTACTCAAATTTCATCTGAACAATTTATATGATGGATATGTGAGGTAATGGAGGCCTAATTGCAGCTCAATTGGGTGAATTTTAGAAATGCCCAAATTCAATTTGCCATGCTCATGCACACGTGAGAACTCACTCAATTCCCTTGTTTTTTCACTCAAACACACTACTGGGACTTGGAATTGATCATGTGGATATGCATTGCTCCTTGGTTTGATCAAATGGTGGAGATTGGGTTGTAACTTTTTCACTTGAAATGGTCATGAAATCCCACGTGAAAAAGGCATCAAAACTCCATTCCAATTCTTGCATAATATTTGTTACATCCTTGGCACTCAAAATATGTATAAACATGTCTTGTTTTGGTCCAAAATCAATGAATTCCAATTTTCCCCTTTTAAGACTTTTTCATGAAGAAATCTCACACCAATCTCCAATCCAAGCTTCAATCATGACATGAGATGACTTAGTGATGAAATTGACCTCATTTGGAGCACATTTTATGTTGGAAAGATTTTCATTTGAAGTGTGCAAGATAGTGAAATGGACCTATAATGAAAATGACCTGTAATCTTACTTTCCCAAAATACCCCTACCTTGCAAGCCTCATAACTTGAGTTCTACAAATCATATGAAGGACTTCTAGTACTCTTTGGAAAGCTAAGATCATGAGGAACAACTTTTATGTTTTGGTCAAGATGAGGAAAAACATCCTTCTAGGTAAAAAGTGGCTTTGAAGTTGGTTGACTTTTGTTAACCAAAATCACATTCATCTGAGGACCTGTAACTTGCCAGCATCATAACTTGAGTTTTAGAAATCAGATGAATGAATTCTAGTACTCAAAAGAAATCTAGAAACATGCTCTACAATTTTCATGTTGGGGTCAAGATGAGATGAGGCTTGTATCTTGAGATAGGTGGTCTTGAAGTTGGGAACTAAATAGGGGATTTTACACTGAGAACCCTAATTTAGTAACTTCTCACACTCTTGATTCTTGATGAATTGATCTTGAAATGATATATTAGACATATCAACACAATATTCCATAACCATAGAGACTTGGAATTGAGTCTTAATCTCCTTCAATTTCACAGTTGACTGAGGGTTGACCAGATGAAAACCCTATATGCAACACTTATGACTGTGGCTTCTTCCACATGACACAACAACTTGAACAAGCTCCAAGATGGCTCTCAAAGCACTCAATGAGCTTTCTCAACATCCCATATCCATAATTATGAATTTACAATCCTCTGATGATCTTCAACTGGCCTCCAAGTTAGGAGCTGACCCACACACACCCATCAATTCTTTCACAAAACTTTGACCACTTCTTGATGACTTGATGACCACTCATGCTTGAGTAAACCCCCTTGCTTAGGTCCAAAACCCTTGGTAACCTCCTCTTGCTATGCACAACCTTTTGATCCCCTGCTCAATGAACAATGTTATGCAATGCAAATGCTAGAAGAAAATGAAATGAAGCATAAACCAGGTTAAGAAAAGGTTGGTCAAATTTTGGGGTGCAATAGTAGGCCTTTATAAATGGATAAACATGGCGTGCGTGTTTCCATATCATGATGTTTCCGCGGTTTCATTCCAATCACATTGCAGTTTCTTATTCTGAGCATTTTGTTTTCTATTGAGTGTGATTGGCGAGGACGATACGGTGCCATAACGTTATCCGTTGGTTCTAGTTTTTTATTTATTTATTTTATATTCTAATTCAATTTAAATATCATAAATAAACTAGTGTATCAAATTTTCTTTTAATTTCGTTGCACTTTTAATCAAACTTTTGTCTATGGCCTTGACAATTCTATGGCGATTACGCTGCAAAAAGTGTACATATTAGTTGATCTCCTCGTTACATTTTGGTCATAGCATATGGTATTCCTTTTCCGTTGTCATCACGCATAGACTATTGTTGGGCATATTTCAATTTAATTTCAAATTTATGTGTATTTCAATCTCCAATATTTATTTTTAAGCTAAAATCACCTTTATTTTATTAAATTGGTCTATTTTTAGGATAGATTCAAAATAAGTTTCTATCTACAAAAATCTTAGATCATTTCAGAATACTTTTTCGAAACTTGATTAAAGATCTTTCAAAACAGGATTAAAATAATGAACGTAGTGGACTCTTGAAGCCTAGCGCTTCTCGGGTCCTTGAGCAATCACTCTCGAGGCGCACGCTTTGGGTTGTGATTGCTTCATCTTTCATTTCTAAAAAAAGCTTTTAATCCACTCAAGTTTTTTTTCAAGATAAAATACTTAATCTTCATAATTGATTTTATATTTTAGTTAAATCTAATTCAATTTAGACCTTGAAATATTTTCTTATTCAATCACGAAAATTTAACTCTTGAGGTCTAGCACCTTTTGAGTTCTTGAATAATCACTATTGAGGCGTACACCTTGGGTAGTGACATTCAACTTTTCGTTTATAAAATACCCTCCTTAATTTGTTGGACAAAGAAATGTCATTGGAGTCTAGCACTCCACGTGGTACTTTCTTTGTTCATTCAAACAATTTGCTTCATAATTTAATCAAATAAAAAAGGTGTCGTTGGGATCTAACATCTCAATAATGCCCCGATTAATTGGTTGTGGGGCCGACGTCTCATTTATCAAATAATCGTCATTTCTCCTAAAATATTTACCAAATCTAACCTCTTATTCTTGCCCCACACAAACAAACTCTTCACATACATTAATGCAATTCAAATTCGTAACTAAACATTTTTTCAATTAAACTTCGAAAGAAGAAGGTTCTTGGAATCTAGCATTCCTTGGATCTTTGAATGAATAGCTCTCGAGGCGCTCCCTTGGGTTTTTATCCATTCAATCTTTTGAAATTTTGTGAATTAAATCATTTTCAAATGATCTCCTAAGTCGAGTGCTCGTACGCATTTGCCATTAACCTATCGCACACACCTCCACAATTCATCGTGGTTTCGATATTGGGAGCACCCTCAGGGTCTAATATCATTTCTCACAATCTAACCCTTGACTCGTCGTCAAGCTGGTTTCTTTTTCAAGCAAATCCTCGATTTGTCGTCGAGCCATTTTCAAACCAACCTCCTTTTGTCTCACATTCCGTTTCTTTTCACAAACGTATTCAATTCAATATTTTACAAACGATTTTCTTAATCAATTAACGAAAGAAGGAGGTTCTTTGAGTCTAACATTCATTGAATCTTCGAATGAATGACTCTTGAGGCGCACGCTTTGGGTTGTCAATCATCCACTATTTTGTCTTAAAACACGTAATCTTATTCAAACATATTTTATAATCAAACTTACGAAAGAAGGATATTCTTGGAGTCCAACATTCCTTGAATATTCAAATGAGTAACTCTCGAGGCACGCTCTTGAGTTGTTATTAATTCAGTCTTTTGAATTCAAAACATTCAACATTTATCTTCACCCTATTCAATCAACTCCCAAAATAACTGAGTTCCTGGAAGCTCGCATTCCTTGGATTCTTGAATGAAAACTCTTGAGGCACGCCCTTGGGTTGCTTATCAGTCAATCTTTAGTATCTCAACTCAATTTGAAACCTCGTCTTTTCGTGGTCGTTACCACGAACTACAAACGCTCTGATTCTTCATTCTCGTTTGAATGTAAAATACGTAGGCACAAGATTGCGATGATTTTGGCGAGCACATTTCTATCTTTCTCCACACTTCTACCTTTCTGTATAATTCTATCCACTTTTTGTTTTCCCCCATCATTTCCTGTAGTCAAACTACGACACTCTTATTTCTCATTCTCATCGGAATGAGCATACGTAGGCACAAGGGTCCCAATCCTTGGCGAGCACCCTATCCTATAACCACCCATTTCCCTTAGCACCTTTATCCCGTTAACCTACCAATTCGCATTTACTATTGAGAAGAAAACAAGCAAGTTTAGATAACGATCATCATAAAATACCCTAAGAGGTTCTCGTTGAGTACAATCGACATGAGGGGTGCTAACACCTTCCTCTTGCGTAACCGAACCTCGAACCCGGAACATGGTTACAACAACCTTGTTCCTATCCCTTCATTTTAAGAGGTTTTCTTGATATTTTCCTCTCCCGTTTATTTGAGATAAATAAAGTTCGGTGGCGACTCTGTCGAACCGCATTTCCACGCCTTTCGCGCGAGGGTCGTTTCTCTGGAATGTCTCTATGACTTTTCGAGGTGCGACATATGGGAGACGCAGATACGTATTTAGCAATTTTGGAAGTCCATAGTGAGATATGCGGGGATCACCAAGATGGACATAAAATGAAATAGCTACTGTTTCGACAAGGTGTGTATTGGCCAAGTATGCTCAAGAATTGCGTAGACTTTGCAAAGGGGTGCCAAAATTGTCAAAGACACACGAACGTCCAACACGTGCCATCCAGGAAATTGCACACCAGTTAAGCCATGGCCCTTTCGTGGTTGGGTGTTGGATATTATAAGAGAGATTCGACCAGCCTCGTCGAAACAACAAAAATTCATCCTTGTGGGAATAGACTATTTCACAAAGTGGATAGAGGCTATACCTTTGGTAAAAGTAGACCAAGAGACTGTGATTGAATTTATCCAGAACCATATTTTGTACAGATTCGGGATTCCTAAAACCATCACGATGAACCAAGGTTCCGTGTTTGTTGGCAAGAAGATGCAGGAATTTGCAGCAGAGACAAGTTTTAAGTTGATCACTTCGATACCATATTATGCTCAGGAAAACGGTCAAGTCGAAGTTGCCAACAAAGTGGTAATTGGACTCATTGAGAAACACGTTGCCAAGAAACCCAAGAACTGGCATAAGACGTTAGATCAAATTTTATGGGCCTGTCGAACGTCCCTTAAGGAGTCGACCAATTCAACTCTGTTTCATTTGACATTCGGTCATGATGTTGTTTTTCCAGTAGATATTTGTTTATAATCAATTAGAGTGCAACGTCAGCATGACATTCTGTTGAAGCAATATTGAAGCATGACGCTAAACAAAATTGTGGACTTAGACGAGGAAAGGATGGTAGCGCTAGACAGGCTACTACGCCAAAAGGCACGGGTGGCCAAAGCATACAATAAGAATGTAGGAAAAAGACCTTTGTAATCAATGATTATGTATGGACGGCAGTATTGCCTATGGATCGACAGGATCGAATGTTAGGAAAGTGGTCACCAAATTGGGAGGGACCATTCCAAGTAACCCAAACATTCAGCAACAACGTGTACGAGGTCTAAGAGATAGGCAGGGACCAACGAATCATAAGAGTAAATGGGAAATATTTGAAAAAGTATAAACATATGTTACAAGAGGTTCAAATCTAAAAATAATGTTTCATTGATAATTGGCCTACGTTGGTGGAAGGCTAACATAGTTTATAAAGAGCTACAAAGAGCACTAGAATAGAGTTACTAAATTTTTTTTTTTGAACTAAAAGAAAAATACGGCTATGCTAGAAACTTTGACTTAAAGTCTTCAAAAAGGGTTTTTTCATGATCCACCTTACTTTCCAAGAGAAATATTTTCTGCCGCATCTGGTCGATAGTCTTCTTTAGGGCAAGGCCAGTTTCGACGTAGGCTATCCCCTGAGGCATGATGCTTGTCAGAGCGCTCTTTCTTTGTGGTTTCAAAATCCTCATGTTTTTTTCTCACAAAGGGAGCTGAGATACCACTCTCGTTTCATTTCATTAATCTTCACCCTAATTTGAGCATTAGCTTGCTTGCATATTGATAGGTCCTTGGCCAGCTGAGTAAAGAAGGCTTCGAACTTAATAAAATACTTGGCCATAGGGGCAGACACTCTAAAATGAGAGAGTTCATCCAATATTTTGAAGACGTCGCAGGCTACAATTGACTCTTCTACAACTGCATCTAGGAACTCATCCTCAAACAAATCCGTCCTTAACTGTTGAAGTTTAAGGGAAAAAGAATCATTCATCTATGGGTTGAGAATGGCCTTTGAACCAGTAGGGTGGCATCCACAGTCGACTGGCGAAGCTTGAGAAGGGCCTTCAGAGTCTATGCTAGGTTTGACTTTTTCATAAACAGAATTTCCTTTGGGGTAGGCATTTTTTCAACAGAGGGGTTGCCTTCTGCGGAACCTATAGGAGTTGGAGTCTTTTCAGCAATGGTTAGGATAATCACAGGGTTTTCTTTGCCTTCATTGGCCGCACCATCCATATTAACCTCATTATTGGTGTGGTCAACAAGGAGTGTTTTTGCCGCTGGGTCTTCTTCTGTCGACACCCCTTGGAATTCGTTGACCTTTTGAGGGCTAAAAAGAGGTGTCGTATCAGGGGGATTGCCAACAGTAATCATGGCATTATCAACATTTACAGTAACGGTCGTATCAACCGCAATGTCCTGTAGAAGGCAACATAAATAAGAAAAAACCCTGTAATATATGAACCAAAAGAATAAGAATAATAAATGATACCTCAGCAGTATCTTGTGTTGGAGGAATTTTAGTGACGACAACGTGGAAAACTTCAGTTAGATTCTCAAGAATAGTAGGCCTTGCGGTCGAGGTGACTGCTTTGGAGGGAGTCCTTTTTCTTCTTGACCAAGAGGGTAGCAGGGGGAGAGTTTGACGTCTCAGAGGGAAAGACCCGAGATTGGGTACTTTCATCTGATGCGTAAACTTCAGAAGCCGACGCTTTTTCAGTAACCTAACAAACAATAATGTGAGGTTGCAAGATGAGGCAAATACAAATAGACACCAAGGAACGTGTGATACCTGAGGATTTGAGAATTTTTGTTTCTTTGTTAGCCTAGTCGATATCAATGTAACGGGTGGTTCCCTTTTCCGACCATGAGGAAGGAAGCACAAAAATAAGATGTTGGCAATCAATGAAAGGCAAACAAGAAAAGTGGAGAAAGTACCTTCTTGAAGGTATTCTCGGAGACACCAGCTTCTACGGGATTCTCGATAGCTACAACAATTGTCGGGGCAAGGACTTCACCCGCGAGAGCAGCAAACGCGTCAATTATATTCTCTAAGAAGAGGTCACAATTGAAACATTGGGCTTGGTATTCCGACCACCAAATATTAAAGCCTTCTGTGGTGAAGAAATATGGTTGAAAAGAGAAAACTGACAAATCAAGACATCGAGTCGACCTAGAAAATTTGAGGCAGCTCTTATGGCCTACCAGGTTTAGCCGTCGACCAGCCCATACAATTTAGAAGAGTGTTGCCCCAAAGACTTTGGCGACATTTGGCTCAAGCCAAACTGTCGGGCCACCAGATTGGGCTGGTAGTTCATGAACCCATAACTGTTGTTTCCAGTATTGATTCGAAATGGCATCATGGTAGGATTCAGAAATGCCCGCCATATTGAATTCAACATTGCTGATGTCTTTGGAGAAGTGCCAGGAAAAGGATTTCTGAACCATGACGAACCAAACCGTCGATGCACAAAAGGAGCCATGCCAAGAACGAAGGTGTTTACCTCAGCAAACATGGTGAGGTATTTCATGAAAAGAGTTTTTTTTTTTTGGGTCTCCAGCATGGTCATCAAGGCGAGTTGAACGTTTTCTATGGGACGGTCATCATTTAGACGCTGCATTGTTGCAGACACGGGATAACCCATTAGATGCTCGAAGGTGGCGTTGAGCCAATGCTGTAGCAACCACACAGGCCCTGAAATGTTCAAGGACTTGATAGTTTCATGAAGGAGTTTTATTCTCAAGGACGACAGGCCAAGAGAATGATAAAGGGGGGATAACAACATCTTACCCAAAGATACTTGTCGATCCTCATGTATCTGGATCACCAGGCTGATATAACTCTTAGTTATATGTAGAGAGCCAAGACAGAAGAGGTAGTAAGAAAACCAAAGAGTCAGAAAGGCAATGTACTCTTCGTCTGACATGCCATTGGAACCTTTATCATGGGGATCCTCTATGAAGTTCTAGAAGCCAACAGGGTTGAAGTCGAAGGTAGCGTGTGTTGCACCCTAAAATTTGCTCAACCTACTTCACTTGGTTTATGTTTCAATTGCATTGTCATTTGCATAAAAAAGTCATGTACATAGTCTAATCATTTGCATAGCATAGCATAACAAGTCATCTGGCAAGGGATCAAGTGCTATTTGTTTCATCTCAAGGAATGTATTCAAGAAGCTCTTATCAAGACCCAAGTCTATTCAAGTCACCAAGAAAGAAATTGAAGCTTTGGGAAGTTTAAAAGCCAAGTAGTGGGTTTCTCTCCTATCTTGAGGGTATGTGAAGATCATCAGAGAAGTTGTGAGTTATTAATTGAGGGCATGGAAGACCTAGAGGGTCCTTTTGAAAGTAAGACAAGTCATTGGCATGGTTACAAGAGCTGCAGTTGAAGACAGTCAACTAGGGTTTCATCTGGGTCAACCCTAAGTCAAATGCTTGATTGAAGGGCATCAAGGCCTATTTGAAGGATGTGGGATTCATAATTTTATATGTGGATATGGATGTGGTGTTGTGCCAAGGAGAAATCAAAAGAAATCAAGAAGAAGAGAAGTTTCTAAATTAGGGTTTCTGTGTAAAATCCCCTAGTTTAGGTCAAACTTACAAGCAAGGTAATTCAAAATGCAAGTCTCAAATGGACCCTTGGCCAACATGGAACTTGTAGAGGATCTCAATACCTTTAATTTGAGTGGTGGAAGGCATCAAGGAGATTTATAGAACTCAAGTTATGGTTCTTGCAAGTTACAGGTCATCTGAGGCATCTGAAATTTGTCTGTGAAAGTTACTTGATTTCCAAGCAACTTTTACCCCTCAAGGATCTTTCAAATGGATTTCTGGCCAACATGAAAGTTGTTCCTCATGATCTTATCTTTCTATAAAGGTATAGTATGCCTTCATCTGATTTGTGGAACTCTACTTATGACTTTGGCAAGAAAAGGTCATTTTGGTCATTTGTAAATTATAGGTCATTTCAAGCATATGGCCATATCTCCTACTTCCAAGCTTCAAATGGAAAAACCTTCAACATAAACGTTGCTTAGAATGATGTTTTAAGGCTAGTAGGGTGGTCATGAGATGTTGGAAAGGCTCATAGCAAAAAGTGATAAAAATGGCCTAAAAATGAGACATAAGTTAATTCAAGTGAAATGGAAAATCCTAAAATCCAAGTTCCAAATCCAAACCATAGCATATGATAGGTCATTTTGACTCCCAAGGACATTTTAAGAATAATGGTTCAGCCACAATTTTGATTTGAGGCTTAAATCTTGGGGTTGCTTTGTAAAAGTCTTGCTTGCATAATGGCATACCAAACCAAAACAAAGAAAAGCTTCATAAACAAGGTGTTTAAGCATTGCATATTGTCCTAATTCTCATGTAAGGAGAAAATGAAGATAATTACTCAAGTTGTAAGGGTTTTGTCATGATATCTCATATGGTGAGAATGGAAATGCAAATTATCACTTCATGAAAGTTCAAGTTTCTACTAGAGTGATCTAGATAATTCTAGACCCTTCTAAATCAGTCTATATATTGAATACAATCTCCATTGGTGAGAGGTTGGTGATTGTTGATGTTAATGGTGGTAGAGAATAGAAATTGAACCAAAAATTTTCCATTTGCAAATTGTATTGAAACTTCATCTTTCTCTTCATTACCCTTCCATTTTTTTCCACAAATCATCTCCACAAACCTCCCTGAACATGTTCATGCTAAAGTGAGCCTCCATTGTTGAAGAATTGGAGCTTTCCAAGTGAAGTTGCAAGAGAGCAAAAGGGATTGGATCTGAAGATACAAGCCATCTCCATCAAATCTTGTGCAAGCAGAGTATTATTCATCACCTAGAGACCATTCTTGAAGATCCACAAGGCCTGATTCGAAGCTTTTCACCATCTACCATTACAAGGATCAAGGTATGCAAAATCTTTCCCACACTTTGATTTAGGCATGGCTAGGGTTAGTTCTTGTTGTGAAACCATTAGAGACCATTAGGTGATTCATTTGGATGAGTTTAAGACCAATTAGTGAGGTTTCATTAATGGAGGTTGATTCTTGATGGAGTTGGAATGGGTGATTTAATGGATGATAATGCATGAATTTTGGTTAGTTTTAATCAGCATGGCATAGAGATTAATTATATATAAAGATTGTTGAGTTTTGTGATGGTTGAAAATTGAAGAAAGTTTGGATCCATGGAGTTGTACTGTTCGGGTAGGATGATAGAGAGAGTTTCAATGGAATCCAATGGCATGGTTGTGTTCTACGTAAAATTCTAGCCAAGTTTGGTTCTTGGATCATGCAATTTGATGGAGTATTGAGAGAGAACGAAGAAGATGAAGTTTCATGCATGGGAAGTTTTTTTTCATGGAGTTTCAAACCCTAATGTCCAAAGGTTGAAGATGGACTCTATGCCGTTGGATCGCACGTTGAAGATTGACTGAAAAAGCCATCCAATGGCTGGGATTCGAACTCGCGAATGGAGGGAAGCAGCTGCAGCCAAAACGCTGTGTTTGAGTTAGTATAATAGCATGGGCCTCACGTGTTGCTTCCCACGCCCCCATACCAAGGCCCACTTGATTTTGAACTTCAAAAACCTGCTATTCACACCGCGTTGCTATTATTTTCTTTTGATTTTTAAATGTTTTTCTGATGCAAGCTAGGCCCAGGCGCGCCATGCTAGGCGCACCCCCCATGTTCTGGGCCCATCACCAATTTAACTGCATTCTATTTCTTATTGCACCCCTCATCAATTTTCACATTATTATTTCCTCCAAATTTCTTTTTACTTCGAAAATTCATAACAAATTAAAAAATGCATATTTTTTAATGAGACTTTTTTTCCCATTTTCCATTTTTTGTCTAGAAAAATATGAAAACATAAAATTGTCATTTTACTTCATTTTCATATTTTTTGCATATTTTTACATTTAATAGCTTTGTTTAATTCTTTTAGTTGATGCCTCTATTTGTTGAATTTAGTTTAGGAGCTTCCTTTAGGATTTTTACCCCATTGTTTTTAGTATAACTAGATATGGATATTAGGTGCCCCCCTGATTTTTATACTATTTTTTTAGGATTTATTTTAGGTAGTTTAGTTAGAAATTATTAGGGTAGTCAATTAGGGTTGTGAATATAATATAGGTATAACAAAACAAGTTTCTTTTTGGGTTTTCTTTAGGACAAATTAGAAGGTGGGACTATGGGGGTATTATGGGTAAGTGATAGATCCCTTAGAAAATGCTAGAAGTTCCCCTATTATATTAATGCTATTAGTATTCTCTTGTAATTGATTGATTGTGTGGTGTGCCCTTTCTAGGGTTATTGTTTGACTGTGTGGGGTATTGGGCCTGCTTGGGGTTTGGGTTTGAGTTGAAGACTTTGTTGATGAAGCCCATTGAAGACAAAAGAAATGAAGATCAGTTTCCAGAGTTGATGAAGAATATATCTTGCTGGCAGCTGTTGAAGGTTATAGGCACTAGGAGTTAGGTAGAGCTCTAGAATAGGAACTTGATTCACAAACATGGAAGGTCTTGTTTGCCTCCATTCTTTCTCTATGATTCAAAGTCTCTTTTAAATACCCACCTCCTTCCTTTGGAAGGATTAGTGAATGTATTTAAAAGATAGAACTTTTGAGAGAAAACTGTCTATATCATGTTAACAGTCAATAGGCCACCCTTGGTAGGCAATTGACTGCTTAACATCCAATTCATCTTGTTGACTGCTACTCATCTTGGAGAGTGAGACTTGAAGAGAAGCCCTGAAGATTGAAGATAGAGACCTTGCTTGAAGGCAGATGCTGATGAAGACTGTTGTTTTGCTGTTTATAATTTTTGATATATTGTTTGAATTTCCCTGAATGTATTGTTTGCCATTTAACCTATTAGGTTGAAAGCGAATTTTGTTCGCTTTTGCCTGTTGTTTTCTAGGTTCGAGGTTGAGTGGGACTCCTTTGCCTCGCTTGTAATCGCTGCATCCATGCATTTTACTGCTTTATTATATATATGCTATTGTTTTTGTTTCCGTTTATCCCTTAGGATCTCTGTTTCTCTCTGCGCAAGAGAGGAACATGATAGACATTAGGCCTTAACCCATGCATGATAACATTAGGTTAGTTTGACTCCCTTTTCAACCATAGGTTAGAGTTCTGTCTCTTCTTTCTCAAAAGAAACAGAAAAACACAATAAATATTTCAAACACAATAAAAGACACTTCTTCCGTAAAAGAATGTGAACTCATCAAAACGTCATTTTTGTCCGCTTGGACCAGTAATCAGAAGAACCCTTTTTTAGAAGAAGATAAAAATAATCAAGACAGACTTGTGTAGTACGTGGCCCGAACTACGTTTGCTCTGATCTTTCATGCTGTATGAAAGTACGTAGGCATAGGATGCGATATCCTAGCGAGCAACCTTCCCCTTCTTTCCCGTAGGTAGGCGAACTACGTTGACTCTGATTTCTCGTTCCAGACGGGAATACGTAGGCATAAAGTGCGATACTTTGCCGAGTCATTTTATTTTCTTTTAACCCCAGACCTGTAGAATAGATAGAATAACAATCCGTACTAGAAAACAAGCGTGGATCCCGTCGAGTACGACGGACGTGAGGGGTGCTAATACCATCCCCTTGCGTAACCGACTCCCGAATCCAGGATTTGGTTGCGATGACCATTCCTTTCCCGTCTTTGCGGTAGGTTTACTCTGAGCGTTTCCTTTCCCTCCGTTGGGATAAATAACGCACGGTGGCGACTCTTCTGTTCAGCCGGCGCCGATTTTCGCAGTAGCGACAGCGTGTGTCTCCAGGGTCAGATCAAATGTCTCACCCAGAGGAGAAAGACCTATAATGGCTGCCACATCGAAGAGAGTCGGTGTCAACATGCCACAAGGTAACTGGAACGTGTTGGTCGAACCTTCCCAAAAAAACATTGATGCTAATAGTAGACAACAGTTGACCCTGTATGCGTTCCTGGAGAGCTGAATGGCGTCGAAGATGCTAGCCATCTTTCATTGGTCCTGACGTTTGTTCTGGACCTTATTTAACCAGGAAATATAGTTCTTGTTGCCTGGGGTATGCATCGACCAGAAAACACGAGCCTTTGGCGCCATGAGTTTTAGGTCGAGAGTGCCACCCTTCTAGAAACCTAGGGGGATGTTGTCCAGAAAGCAAGGAAAGAATGCTTGAAACTCCTCATGGTTGGGCTTGTTAGCAGGATACGGCCCATGGAAAGCATGCAGCTTTCCAGCAACTGCAAAAGGGATGACCATCTGGCATTGCCAAGTAGCCACCACCGTGTCATCAACAGACGTCAGGTTTGGAAGGTGCCTAAGGGAGTCAGCTTCAGAGAGAACAAACTCTATAGGATTGTTGTCGGTGGTGTGAGTGGTGGAGGTGGTTGAAGAAGCCATTAGAAAGAAAGTTGAAGAAACTTTTAAAAGCAAAGGTTACAGGAAATGTGAAGCGAGAGGAGAGTTGGGGAAAAGAAACCAAGTATGGAAATGAGCTATTTATAGGCAAGCTGGTGCACAATTGAAAAGGCAAAAGGCGGTTCCAATTCTAAGAGTGAGTGGGAGTGGTTCAAAACCCACGACAGTGGGATGTGACCTAACATGATTAGTTTTCTTGGAAATCATGGCGCAGAAAGGTGCCATTATCACGTCAAACTATAGGCGACGCGTGGTTGAATTGACCGAAAACAATGATGGTACTGCTGTGTCTTAACCAAGACGCAGTCGAAACTCCATAGAATCAAAATGCCAAGTTTCTTGGTCAATAGAGTGTTCCGTCGAAACTGGGTTTTGAAGGGGCATCTTGTTGGCTGGAAGTTTCGACGAAAGAAAGGCGACACAAAGACTGGCTTATGGGTCGATAGGCTGGGAAAGATGAAGGAAATAAGGTGAGTCGACGCCAGGAGAGGAAGGTTTGTTGGTCAACTTAGACAGGTTCTATCGACAGGGTTGTTTGATGGGAAAGGAGGCCGATGCAAAGGAGGAAAACATTTGTGCGAGAAGAAGATTTGAAAGCTGGGAATGTGGGAAGTTACAAAAGTGGTGAAAGGACACGTGGCACCACTAAATTCAACATGGAAGTTATTTTATTTTCCTATTTAAGGCAATGCACAGTTTCTTTTTAAGAGGGCGCGTTTTGTAACATTGTAAGGAAAAACACTCTGAGTACTAAGCATTAAGAGAAAAGAGTTTGATTCCTACAAAATATATGGTCGCGTCCATATTTCCTCTTAATAAGCAATTTATATCATCAACTTTAAAGATTTATTGTCTTGTCGTTTTTGTCTTTTCTTGTTTATGCATTCATCTTTATTTAAGTTTACACAGTCTTTCTCAAATTTATCTTCAACCTACTCTAAACAACACATTTCCACCACCATCCCATACACTACAAACCATCACTCTGGGACTTGTTTGGCTGGTCCCACAAGTAAACCTACGTTAGGAGGTCAGAAGTTGTTCGTGCGAAAACTGTGTGTGAACAGCGGGGTACACGTAAATTACACGAGATCGCACAAAATAAAAGGTCTCATTGTCAGGTATCTCAAGAGGAAGCCGTATGTGTGTGTGTGTGTGTGTGTGTGTGTGTGTGTGTGTGTGTGTGTGTGTGTGTGTGTGTGTGTGTGTGCAAGGCGTCCTAAACTAAGCCACGAACAAGAGTCGAACAAAAATCTCCATGCTAGGGTTTCTGTACAAAGTCCAAGTTTCGTTGCTCAGAAAAGTAACCACAGTCCACCAATTGAGGCTTTTAGGGTTTCAATAATTATTTGTGTGTTTTCGAATAATATGAACAAAGTATGAACAAGATGAATATGATATGAATAATATAAACAAGAATAATATGAGAAAAATAATATTGACAAGATATAATCAAGATAATATCAACAATAGTATATGAACAAAAATATAATCAATAGTATATGAATAATGATATATTAATAAAACAAGGGTATATTGAGCAAAAAATAAAGTTAATGGCTAATTGTTATTGAATAAATTGGGTCGACTATAGCTCTAAACCGTCGTAGCACAGTCTATGACGAAGATCATACTATAGGAGGTCGTGCGAGTATGATATTTGTGCTAAAACACGATAGAGAAATGACATTTGACGATCATTCTCTAAATAAATCATGCCACACAAAAAGAAAAAAACGGATGATCTCGTCTTAATCACAGACTTTCGTTGAGTAATCAAAGGTAACCTATCGCGATCCCAAAGTATAGAAAATGATTTAAAAGATCATTCACTACAGATTTGAAATAGCGAAGGTTAAACATAACCAATCAACATTCGTGAATAAAAAGACTTCAGGGATCGAAAATTGAAAAGAAAATTGAAGATGAAAACCAAGGTAGAAATGAAAAGTGAAGATAAATCAAGACACAAGGTCTAAACAAAAAGATTAAAAAGTTTGAGAAAGTAATTTGAACAAAGGTAGTAACAAACTAATTACGAATAAAATGTTAAAGATTATTAACAAATAATTAATAAGATTCTTAATAAAAAATATTAACAAAATCATGAACAAAATTATCACAAAGTAGTATTAACAAAATACTAATAAGATTCTTTAGCAAGATTATTAACAAATTTTTTTAAACAATTTTTTTTACAAAATTGCTAACATTGTCAACAAAATTATTAATGAAATGGGAAGGGTATGGAAGTGACACTAGAGGTATAAATAATAATGAAGGAGGGGATCATATAGGCTCAAAGCCCATCACTTCTTCCCTCAAGGAACCCGTCAGCAACATAAAAAAGGGGAGATGACATATTAAAAAGAGAAAAATGGGCCATCGGGCCCAGACGCCTCACTCAAACAAAATTGAAAGGGAAAAAAGCTTAACCTAAAATAACCATCAGTCACAAGCATGACACATTTAAAAGCATGGTCAAATGAACCATACCACATGTTTTGGTCAAAAACACGGTTCTCTTTCAAAAACAACAAAGTGGCATCAAGCTTTCACCATCTAATCGGTGTCGCGGTGAGAATTGGATATCAAGCTATTAATTAACTTGAATCACAAATCATAATTTACTACCGATCTTTAATTTATCCAAGGGAAGGAAAAATAATGAATAACCCATAAATATGCAATGCAATGCAAAACAAAAGAGAATTTAAGGTTCGGGGGTTTGTTATACTAAGGGAATGTGCTAGCACCCTAAGTATTTGTAGTACTCTACAGAAACATCTTATTTTAATGTGTTATTTTTTATTTTATCTGTTAAAGGGTGAAAATAAGAGATAGACCCAAGGTGTTATTCTTAAGTATGCTCGCCAAAACATCGCATTTTGTGTCTACGTATCCTTACGGGAATGGAATCAGAGCATTCGTAGTTCCCCTTAATAAGCGTGAGGAACTCTTAAGTTTGGTCAAGGTTCTAAATAGGAGAGGTAAGATTCTATGGCAGAACACCTACATAGAATTAAGAAACTCTAAACCTAAGGTTAGATTGAAAGGGATGTAAGTGTTTTTATTAAGGTTTCTGAAACAGATTAGAAATATGATTAAAGTATTTTTTGTATTTTTGAGAAAAGAAAGAGATTTTAGTTTTAAGAAAAGAAATACTCGATAAAAGATCGAGGTTTGAATTTACGTGATGGCGATTGTAAAAGGAAACTGACTTATGAGAGAAGTAACCACTTGACGTTGGATCAAGGATTTGAGAAAATTTTTGGTCGATTCTTAGCCCCTAAGGGTGCTCATAGTAAAAGAAACCACAACAAAAAAAAAAGTGCAAGTTTGTACATGAGGTTGATGTCAATGCAAAAAAGCAGTCGACTTACAAGTTAGGGTATGACTTGATATTTGAATCAATAATGTTTTGGGTTTGGTTTATGGTGATCGTAGAAACCACAAACAGAGGCTGAACGGTGCCAAAGGTGTGCATGAGCGCGAATGTTTCAGTTTGTTATATAGAGGCTTTCATGATGCTTTGCGGATTTGGTATGAGTTTGAAAGAAAAATGGTTTTGTTGTTGTTATTCATGAGCTTGTGTGAATATGAAGTACGACCTCTCTTTTGTTTATTTATTTTGTTTTAACGTGTGTGTGTGTGTGTGTGTGTGTGTGTGTGTGTGTGTGTGTGTGTGTGTGTGTGTGTGTGTGTGTGTGCGTGTGTGTGTGTGTGAGTGTGTGTGTGTGTGTGAGAGAGAGAGAGAGAGAGAGAGAGAGAGAGAGAGAGAGAGAGAGAGAGAGAGAGAGAGAGAGAGAGAGAGAGAGAGAGAGAGAGAGAGAGAGAGAGAGGGGGGGGGAGAGAGAGAGAGAGAGAGAGAGAGAGAGAGAGAGAGAGAGAGAGAGAGAGAGAGAGAGAGAGAGAGAGAGAGAGAGAGAGAGAGAGAGAGAGCAATGAGGGGACAAAGGTTTTTTTTGTCTCTTTGTTTTTTCTAATGTATATATATAGGACTAGAAAATAGACAATAATGATAATAATAATTAACACAATATTTTTTTTTTTTTTATAATAAGACAAGAATAAAAGGAATTAAAAAACATATTTTTGTGTTTTTTACGATAAGACAAGAATAAAAAGAATTAAAAATCATATTTTTGTGTTTTTTATGATAAGACAAGAATATTAAAAATTAAAATTTATATTTTTGTATTTTTTATAATAAGACAAGAATAAAAAGAATTAAAAAATCATGTTTTTGTGTTTATGATAAGACAAGAATAAAAAGAATTAAAAATTATGTTTTTGTGTTTTTTAAAAAGATAATATTAGTAAACAAATTAAAAATAAAATTAATTAATATAAATAAAAATTTACATTAAATATCTAATTAAATCTAAATAAATTAAATAATTATTTAAATAAAAATGATTTAAAAATGAAATAAAAAGTCAGGCAGAAAAGTGCTCGAAAAAATAAAATAAACACACCAAAATAATCAGCGTGAAATAAACATATTGGAAAAATATAGCATTTGGTCAGATTTTGAAATAAATTTAGACCGATTTGTCTGTAAATCCAACAAATTTATTCTGACTGACATTTCAGACACTATGCAAGATGAAGTGCATGTTATGCTATGCAGATGATGCAAAACGAAAAACATAATCTTAGGGTCAAAAATTAGGATATGACAACCGGTTCAGCAAAATGCTCAGAAGCTGATGCTTCACCATCGCGTGCAAAGAATGGTTAATGAAAACGACATATCGATTTGAAGAAAATCAAAGAATTCAACCTTCTTTTCGAAGTGAATTTTGTCCGTCCTTCTCTTACTTCAATCTCAGGTTCAATTTGTTTCACTCTTCCTTCTATTCTCTCTGCTTCATCTTGCTCTCTTCTCGTTCTGGTTTGTTTTGGTGTTTTAGGTTTTGTTCCGTTTTAAGCTTTCTCCTCTCCTACTCTTTCTCTTTTCCAATTTTGGGTTGATGTTTGTTGATTTGGGATGGTTGTATGGATGTTGTTGATGAAGAAGGTTTTAAAAATGAGGTTTGGTGTGATTTCTACAGGGATTTGTCGGTTCAAAAGAACTTGTTTTAAGAGTGAATGAAAGGTTCCTTTTATAGAGGAAATGAGGGATTTTATGGCGTTGTTGTTTTGTCGTTTTAGGAATTTTTTGCGTGTTTGCAGATTGTTGAAATTATTGGTGCATTGCGAAATTAAGTGGGTTTTGGTGAAGGTTTTGTTGCGCGTTGTTGTAGTATTGTGAAGGAAGGTTTGGTGTTGCATAGTAAGTTGTGTAGGATTTAGAGTCAAGTGAAGTGAATTGGAAAGTTGGTCATGGAAAATTATGGAGTAAGGTTGCGTGAGTTGTCGTACGATTTTGAAAACTTTGTTGCTATGGTTTACACAGGTTGTGGAGTTGCTGCGTCCTGGTTTTGGAAATGTCTTATAGCATAGAGTGGGTGCGCGTTAGCCTCAGTTTTGAGGTATTGTCATGTTGTGCTGTTATTAGTTATTGCATTATTTTTGCAGGATGTGAAGTTGATGAATTGGTGTGGTGACTTGATCCATGTACGAGGCTTGTAGCTTTGTCTTGGTATCTTGAATTTCATGGCTTGTGTAGTTTGATAGCTTATGCCTACATTGCATATAGATGTGGTTTCCGTGGCTTGTAATAATGTTATGATCTTGTGATGCTGTGATTTTGTATGGGTGTATTCGTATGTAGGGTATTTGTGCAAATCGTGGCCGGTTTTGATTCATGATGTGTGGGGTATGGTTGTAGCTATGAAGGTTGGCTTTATTGTGTAAATGTTTGGCGCAGTTATATGTTGTACGGTTCATTTTGTATGCAGTAGATTAATATAAGGTGTTTGGACATTTCATGGGCCATGTGTATCAACTTATTGCTTTTCTTTGTGATGGTTTTCTTTTTGTGAGTTTTGTTTGTGTAATGGGCTTCAAATGTTGTAAATTCAATTTGGGCTTCAAATGTTGTAAATTCAATTTTGAATCTTGTAAATGGACTTGTAGTATTCTTGAATTTTTCTTGCAACGCTTCAAATTCTTTGATTAAAAACAATGATGATCAGAAATTCGTGTCTCCGTATTAACTCCATGTTTCACATTTGAAAATATTCTTGAATTTTTTCCTTGAAATGGATAACACCTGGAATTGGTCCTTAAGAAATAAAATTCACCATGAATCGATCCTTGGATCTTGAATGAATTGGATTACTGAATCAAAGTAATTCTTGGTTTAACCTTGAACTTGGAATAAATTGATACCTTGAATCAATGAATCCATTTACATCTGCCCACCTGAATACTAATAAACAAATCCTTCTCCATGAACCAAATGAGTCGGACTATTCCTTGAGATCAAAGACTTGACACATGAACTGCATTGCCCATAATCCTAATTAGGAAATGAACTAAATCTTAACAATTGTCTTTAACCTTGAAGTATTGATGAACTTGATTCAGCCTGAGAATCTGACCCACACACATATGACTTGAATCGGAACAGAAACACCTTAACTAAAATCTTAAGCACACACCATTTGGGTCATACACACCCGAACCTGGATCCTGAAATAACCCATGCCTGACCAACATTAGGACTAACCATATGAATCTCAATCAATACCACACATACACTTGACCTGCCACCTTCAACTGAAACTTGAACACAGATGAGATTAACATCATATTTTTGAATTTTCTGAATAATGGAAGAATAAATGAAAGTTACACAAATAGGATAAATTTGGGGTATAACAGTCATCTAAGACTTTGTCACCTTAACTTTAGATCCTTAAATCAATTATTTAGTCAAAGTATGGTTCTAGGTTTCCCCAATTTTACAATATTCACATAATATGTGTGATGCTTGTTTGGTAAGCAACCTAGAGACTCATTCAAATCCAACTTACTAATAAGGTCATCAAATGTGCTAGAAGTTGTTCACTCAAATGTGGGTGGATCTATATAGGAGAAACCACTAGGTGACAACAAATAATTCATCTTATTTGTATATGATCATAACAAAAAGACGTGGATCTATCTTCTCCAAACTAAAGATGAAGTGTTTGACATATTCAAGAAGTTCAAGAATTTGGTTGAGAATCAAATCAATAGAAGAGTTAAAGTTATGAGAGTTGATGGTGGTGGTGAATATACACCAAATTATTTTGTGCAATACCTTATATTCTCTTAAGTTCTTAATTGGATATTGTCGTACCTCAAAAAATACGATCCTTGCGATGGACGTGGGAAAAATGTTCGAACAGAGTCGCCACCGAACTTTATTCATTCCAAGGAAGGAATAGAAAAATATCGATAAAACCTTTAAAGAGATAAGAACATGTCGCAACCAAATTTTAGGTTCGGGAGTCGATTACGTAAAAGGGAAGGTATTAACACCCTCTACGTCCATTGTATTCAACGGGGACCTCTTGATTCGAGTCGTGAGAGAAGTTAACTAAGTTTGTTTAACTTCTAAAGGATTTGCTGACTAATGGGAAAATGGGTGGTTTTTTTATTAGGGTGCTCGCCAAGGATTGGGGCCCTTGTGCCTACGTACTCCCTTGTGCAATGGGAAAGTTAGAGCATCGTAGTTCATGGGACTACGAATAAAGATTTGGGGTAAATGAAAGATGGAAGGAAGGTAGAAAAAGAAAAGGTAGCTTGCTAGGATCTCGCAATCCTATGCCTATGTATTCTCATTGACAAATGAGAAATCAGAGCATCCGTAGTTCAGATGACTACGGTCGGTTGCTTTGTGTTTTAAACGAACGAGTATTTAGGTCACATTCCAACTGATAAACATTAGCTTATCTGCTCGCTAGGGGAGACTGAAGCACGAGTTTGTATGCAGGGAAGAAGGGACTAAACAATGTTCTTTAGGAAAGTTGTTTGAATTATGGATCGCACGAGGGTGACGAATTAGTGTCTTGAGGATTTTCGATCGACGGGGGCGAGAAAAGAGAGTTTATTGTATTGGATGCTTTGCTAGAGGTGACGATTACATGAAGCTTGAGAAAGGCTTCTCAGGCCCAAGTAATTGGGAAAGTGAGCCAAAGGCTTGACTCTCTTTCTTTTTCAATCTTAATTGTGAAAGAGTTGGATATGGTTCGAGTAATTTAATCGGATGACAATTACTCGAAGCTTAAGAAAAGCTCCTCGGGCCCAAGTAATCAAGAAAGTGAGTCAAAGGCTTGACTCGCTCTCTTTTCCATCTCGAAAAGAGGTTGCGTAGGAAAAGCATTTTGAAAGATGTGAGATGGTTAAAGTATTTTAAACAAATGAAGATTACTTGAAGCTTAAGAAATGCTCCTCAAGTCCAAGTAATCAGTGTGAGTCAAAGGCTTGACTCTCTCTTTTTCTCATCTTTTGAAAGAGCTTTGATATAGTTAGAGTGTGTTAAATCGGATGGCGATTACTCGAGGCTTAAGAAAGGCTCCTCGGACCCAAGTAATCGGGAATGTGAGTCATAGGATTGACTCCCTCTCTTTTTCATCTAAGTGTTTAAGAAAATAGATTTTGATTTCGTTTCACATTATGAATCTTTTATAGAGGACAATTGTTCAGACTTAAGAAAGACTCCTCGGGCCCAAACAATTGAGGAGAGGAATCAAAGACTCCATTCCAACTCCCTTTTCCTTTTTATTGAAATTACGTTTAAATTTGGTTAAGTATGTTGATTTAATACTCAATGTGAATCGAGGTTTGAATTTGTGTATGAAAGAGTGTAAATGTGGGAAAGAAAATAATCAGGGGGAACCAACTCCTAATATTGTCACACAAAAGATTGAAAACCTAATGCCTCGCCTACTTCAGAAATTAAATCGAGTTAGGAATCCTGAAAGATTAAGTGAGCACACACAAGTGAACATTATGTTAAATAATTACCAACAGAACGATGTTGTGATCTCAGCTAAAGAACAAAATTGAGTGACTCTTCGTTCTCAACCGCAAGAACGATGTCGTGATCTCAACTAAAATCAAAACCTAATTAGGAACACAAAACCAATTGTCAACATAGGAGTGCAGCATGATTGCAGGGGTATAGAGTCAAGGACTCATTATGGGCCACACAGCCCATTCGTCCTTTAACCAAGACCATTCAGCGCATAAAAAAAATGAAAGGATGGGGTGGGGAAAATAAATAACTAGGCCCAAATCCGCGTGCCTATTCCATTCCAAAGACCAACGGATCCCTATGAGCAACAAATTAATCAAAATCGTCATCCCTCATTTTTTTCTTAAAACAACAAAAGAAACAAAACGAAATGGAAAACACAACAGTTCAAGCGGCACAATCAATAAAGATTTCTCAAGATCGAAGCCTAAAGCAATATCGCCTCGACCTCCTTTTGTGAATCAATCCGTCTCTCTCTTGTCCTTGTTGATTTCTCTTGCTCTATGTCTCAAATCAACCTTTTCTTCTACTTTGATTCTGGATTTTAAATATGGTCGGAAGACTGAAAGGAAATAGAGAGAAGGTTGAGGATTTGACGGAGGATCTTGAAGGAGCGTTGAGTAAAAAAGGAAAGGGTAAGTTTGTTGGAGCTTGAAAATGATTTTTGTGGTTTTCCTGGACCCCCTTTTCGTTTTATCTGAGAAGGAAGTATGCTAATCCAATGCCTTCAAATCTTGGATCTTTCAACACGGTTTTGGCTCTCTTTTTTCACCGTGTGACTTGTTTGTGGGATTGAAAGATTAGTTTGTGAGTATTGTGGTTGTTGAAGTGAAATTCAAAGCGAGATGACAGTCTTTTAGAAAAGAAGAAAGGGTTGTTGAAGATTGATGTTGAGGGTTATTTGGAATGGAGGTGTGCTTTAATTTTAATTTGGGGAAGAAATTTTTTGGTTGTTGAGGGTTGTATAGATTTGGTTCTGAAGTTGGGTATTAATGGAGATAATGAAGGTCGGATTTGGGTATATGTTGCAACTGAAGAAGGATAGAGAGAAAGAAGAAGGTTTTCGCTTTGGAGACCCTTTGTGAGTGCCTCCGCATGACTTTGTTTTTCTCGTACGATTTGGTTTTGCGTGGTGCTCAGTTGAGGCCGGTGGGTGAAGAGATTTATGGTTCTGTTAGAAAATTTTGCAGGATTGAAAAGGGGAAAAGATAAGGTTTGAGAGATAGAACTAAGATGGAGTGAGGTTTAATGTTGATGGTGGTTCTGAATATGTAGAAGAGATTTTATTCAAATACGGTGAAAGGGTGAATACGTGAATCATTGTTGCGGTTAGGGCTGGAAATGAGTCGAGTCGAGTCGAACTCACTTCAGTTCGACTCGACTCGTTAAGAATTGTTCGAATTCGAGTTCGACACGATTTTTTTTTTAAGCTCAAACTCGATCATTATAAGTTCACGAACAGTTCGGTTCGACTCGTTAGGTTCATCTCATTAGGGTCATCTCACGTGGTTCACGAACTTAAAAACTATTTTTTTAAATATATATATTTTTTAGTATATTTGACATTTTAAATAAATATATATTTTTTAAATAAAATATTAAAATAAAATAAAAGTTATCATATTGAAATTTAACTTTATCTTTGAAATCTATTAATTCAAAACCTACACAACTTTAAAGAGATATATTTGAGAGTTTAATTCAAAAACTACTAAATTTAAGATTAGATTTGTCTAAGATTTAAAGTAAATATTTAAACCTAATCTTAAAGACAGTGTAATTCTTTTCATATGTAATCGAGTTGACTCATGAACCTAACGAGTCGAATTATGTATAGTTCAAGTTCAGCTCATTTAGTTAACGAACTTAATTTTTCGCTCATACTCAACTCATTTGGTTCATGAACCTAGTTCAACGATTTAATTGTCGAGTCGAATTCCGAACTATCTTCGAGTTGGTTTGGTTCATTGCCAGCCCTAGCTGCGGTATAGTTCAGTTATGTTGTTTTGATGGAATAACGCCGCAAGATATCTTATTGGTGGTGGTAGTGATGGAAGGAGGAAGATGAAATGTCTTTTATTTTGTGAGAAAAAATGAGAGGGTTTTGAGGAGAAAAAATGGTGGAGACCAAGGTTGTCGAGAAGGGAGGAGATGTTATGGCTGAAGAAAGAATTTTGTTTTGAAGAGACTGCTTGTGGAAAACCAGTCCTCACGAAAAACCATCTGGGAGTAAATGCATAGCCTGTCTCCCTTTGACCTATCTGTCACCCCCTTTAATGTATTATATTTTTTTACCTAATTTTTCGAAAGCTAAAACCAACCCTATCCCTTTTAAAACCTGACCCAAGTCCATATCCCCAGCAAAAATCAATGCCCACCCCCTCTAAGTAGTTTCTCTCCCCTTTCTACTCATCAATATATTATTGGTAATATTGGCTTCAAAAAAAGGTAACGAGACAATGGGTTATAGACTTTGACCTTGAAATAAATTAGGATATGGTTATGAATTTGTAACTTGACATGGATTTTATTTTGAATATGAAATAAAATGAGGGATATAAACAAAATGATTAAATTGAAAATTGA
Organism: Lathyrus sativus; assembly: GCA_963859935.3. Lineage (NCBI taxonomy): Eukaryota > Viridiplantae > Streptophyta > Magnoliopsida > Fabales > Fabaceae > Lathyrus > Lathyrus sativus. The sequence continues at coordinate 369,344,284 of OZ012741.1, forward strand.
ATTGTCACATGGATCTTGAAATGGATTAATAAGAATGGATGTGATTTGAATTTAAAATGAATCTTGAAATTAATTAGAAATAAAACTTGAATATGAAACCTATTGGATTTAGAATGAAATTATGAATTGAATGAAATTGGCACTTGAATTGATTTTGAATATTGAAAATTGAATATGAAGCTTGAAAGTTGACGTGGGATTGAATTTGAACTTAGATAGATATTAGATGAAATTGCTTCAAAACGAGAAAGATGGGTTATGGATGTGGACAACCTTTTTTACTTGAATACTAAGAAATCCACATAATCGATCAAACTTCCAATCCAAATCAAGCTTGCATTCTTAATGGTTCTCCAACCCCAATCTCAAATCCAAATTAACTTGAATTACAAGCAACAAGCAAAAACCAACTAGGAGACAACAATGCCTTGACCATAATATGAGTCCACAACTTGATCTCATGTACCATGACCTGATGCTTCATCAATCTACAAGATATACTGCCTTTACGACCAATGACTTGAGCCAAAACCACATAAACCTTAATCAATACCACACATCGTTGTCTTCATAGCCTTAGATTAACTTGGACTTAGTCAAAAAGAAAATAAAAGAAAAAGAAACATATTCTGGATTTTTGAATAACAATTGGGGAATGGAATTACATATGAAAATTATATAGGTAGGACAAATATGGGATATGACAGATGCCCCTATCTAATTTCCTTGAACCCTAGAAAATAAATTGTGGCATGATGTTCATTTGTAGGGTGGAAGTCAATTAGATATGATAAGACCCCAAAATTTGTCTGGCGAGAAAGTAAAGCGAAAATAATAGAGATGGGATAGCAGGATGCAAATTCTGAACAAAGTAGCTTGAGATTTTTTTTGGGTGGTCGAAGCAGTCCCTTATCCATTAAGGTCCTTCGCGATACTAAAGCAGTATCTCTGAACACAAATGTTATTTCTTCAGGTGGTCAAAGCAGTCCCTTATCCAATAATGTTCTTCGCGATACCAAAGCAGTATCTCTAAACACATGAGATTCTTCGGGTGGACGAAGCAGTCCCTTATCCAATAAGGTTCTTCGCGATACCAAAGCATTATCTCTAAACACATGAGATTCTTCGGGTGGTCGAAGCAGTCCCTTATCCAATAAGTTTTTTTGCGATACCAAAGCAATATCTCTAAACACATGAGATTATTCGGGTGGTCAAAGCAGTCCCTTATCCAATAAGGTTCTTCGCGATAACAAAGCAGTATCTCTAAACACATGAGATTCTTCGGGTGGTTAAAGCAGTCCCTTATGCATTAAGGTCCTTCGCGATACCAAAGCAGTATCTCTAATCACACGAGATTCTTCGGGAGGTCGAAGCAGTCCTTTATACAATAAGGTTCTTCGTGATACCAAAGCAGTATCTCTGAACACAAACGAGATTCTTCAGGTGGTCGAAACATTCCCTTATCCAATAAGGTTCTTCGTGATACCAAAGCAGTATCTCTGAACACAAACGAGATTCTTCGGGTGGTCAAAGCAGTCCCTTATCCAATAAGGTTCTTCGCGATATCAAAGCAGTATCTCTGAACACAAACGAGATTCTTCGGGTGGTCGAAGCAGTCTCTTATCCAATAAGGTTCTTCGCGATACCAAACAAGTATCTCTAAACACAAACGAGATTCTTCGGATGATCAAAGCAGTCCCTTACCCAATATGGTCCTTCGCGATACGAAAGCAGTATCTCTGAATACAAACAAGATTCTACGGATGGTCGAAGAAGTACCTTAACCATTAAGGTTTTCGCGATACCAAAGCAATATCTCAAAACACATGAGATTCTTCGGGTGGTCGAAGCAGTCCCTTGCAATAATGTTCTTTGCGATACAAAAGCAATATATTTGAACACAAACGAGATTCTTCGGGTGGTCGAAGCAGTCCCTTATCCAATAAGGTTATTCGCGATAATAAAGCAGCATCTCTGAACACAAACAAGATTCTTCGGGTGGTCGAAGCAATCCCTTATCCAATAAGATTCTTCGCGATACAACTGCAGTATCTCTGAACATAGACTAGATTCTTCGGATGGTCAAAGTAGTCCCTTATCCAATAAGGTTCTTCGTGATACCAAATCAATATCTCTGAACACAAACAAGATTCTTCAGGTGGTCAAAGCAGTCCCTTATCTAATAAGGTTCTTCGCGATACCAAAGCAGTATCTCTGATTACACAAGATTCTTCGGGTGGTCGAAGCAGTCCTTTATACAATAAGGTTCTTCGCAATACCAAAGCAGTATCTCTGAACATAATTGAGATTCTTCGGGTGGTTGAAGCATTCCCTTATCCAGTAAGGTTCTTCACAATACCAAAGCAGTATCTTTGAACACAAACGAGATTCTTCGGGTGGTCAAAACAGTCCCTTATCCAATAAGGTTCTTCGCGATGCTAAAGCAGTATCTCTAAACACAAACGAGATTCTTCGGGTGGTCGAAGCAGTCCCTTATCCAATAAGGTTCTTTGCGATACCAAAGCAGTATCTCTAAACACAAACGAGATTCTTCGGGTGGTCGAAGCAGTCCCTTACCCAATAAGGTTCTTCGCGATACAAAAGCAGTATCTCTGAAAACAAACAATATTCTTCGGATGGTCGAAGCAGTCCCTTCTCCATTAAGGTTCTTCGCGATACCAAAGCAGTATCTAAAAACACATGAGATTCTTCGGGTGGTCGAAGCAGTCCCTTGCAATAAGGTTCTTCGCGATACCAAAGTAGTATCTCTGAACACATACGAGATTCTTCGGGTGGTCGAAGTAGTCCCTTATCCAATAAGGTTCTTCGCGATACTGAAGCAATATCTCTTAACACAAACTAGATTCTTCGGGTGGTCGAAGCAATCCCTTATCCAATAAGGTTCTTCGCGATACCAAAGTAGTATCTCTAAACACAGACAAGATTCTTCGGGTGGTCGAAGCAGTCCCTTATCTAATAAGGTTCTTCGTGATACGAAAGCAGTATCTCTGAACACAAACAAGATTCTTCGGGTGGTCGAAGCAGTGCCTTATCCAATAAGGTTCTTCGCGATATGAAAGTAGTATCTTTGAACACAAACGAGATTCTTCGGGTGGTCGAAGCAGTCCCTTATCCAATAAGATTCTTCGCGATACCAAAGCAGTATCTCTAGCGATAAATTTGCTGGGGAATAGTTGAGGAAAAATTCCTATCATAGGAAAAATGTTGTCCAAAATCTGCAGGGGAAGAGCTTTCAAGAAACTTTTTAAGATAACCTCTGCTTAGGGAGCAACAAGAGCAACAACTGCTGGGTACCATCATTATCAACTACATGGTTGAAGAATGACTTGTTGGGGAATAGAATTCCATGAATGCGTACGGGGTTTTAACTTTCTTCAGAGATATGCTGCCGACTTTGATGGAGGACCGGCCAAGATACTGGTGAACTGATTTTGGATCCCGCTATGCTGTTATACTATGCTGCTAGGGGCAGCAATGCTATGCATTATGATACACAGACATGCAACTAAGATGCATCTGCTAGGAGAATCTAAAGCACATGGGAATGAAAATGTTGTGCTAATGTTTGATATGATTATGATATTATCCTATATGTCATGCTTATGATAATGTAAAAGAACAGGTATGTTGGGGATAAATTTCCTGTTGGAGGTAACACCAGGGATTGGATTCGGTAGTTGCTAAATGGATTGGACTTTGGTTTTATGAGGATGCCTTCGAGGGTGGACTTTTCGTGGTTGCCAATGAATACTGGACTTTATAGGGTAAATTGAAGATGCCAATTGGAGTGGCTTTTTGTAGTTGCCAATAAAAGATTGGGCTTTTAGAATGTGCCAAGCGAGGTTGGACTTTATTTAGTAAAAGGATTTGACTTTCTGACACAGAGTATCTGACAATGCCATAACTAAAGGACAAATATGGATGCTCTTGGTGCCCCAAGTTGGATCCTTTGTAGAAATTGTGTACTTGTTCTTATAAGATCCCCATTTCTAGATGATGGCTTACAAATGTTGAGTGTAGCGACATAACCAAAGCATGTTGAATGTGCGAGCGTATCGACTTTAACCAATGCATGTTGATTGTGCTTTTGCTCTACCCCAAGGCTTTCGACGCTCATTAACCTCTATAATTACTGGTGTCTGAAACGGCTTGCTTGACCAACTTTAAAGCAAAGAGGGAAACTGCCCCTGTTCAAATCGTTTACCCCAGTCTGACTAGTTTTCCCCAGTTCAACTGGTCTTCCCCAGTTCAATTGGCCTGCCCCAGTCTGCTAGGTATTTGAAGGATTTCTTCTGGGATGAGAACTTTAGGAGTGATTATACCAAGACAAAGCTTGAGCCCGTTTTCCCCAGTGTTTGAATCTTGTAGTGATCTTCCCCTATTTGAACCTCAGAAGGACTTGCCTCGGATCCACAAGGTCATGAGAAAGTTTTGATTTAAGCCAGTGTCAGTAAATGATCAGGTTCCTCTTTAATTGCTCTTTGTTGGAATTCCATTATGCCAAGTACTGATTTGCAACTAGAATGGATTATTCAAAAATGGTAATTTTAATGCGACATTCATGCAAGTTTTTGAAAAAGATCATTTATTAGAATGATGTGACAATGTGCAACATTCTGCCTCTCTTTTTTCACCGTGTGATTTGTTTGTGGGATTGAAAGATTGGTTTGTGAGTGTTGTGGTTATTGAATCGAAATTCAAAGCGAGATGGCAGTCTTTCGGAAAAGAAGAAAGGGTTGTTGAAGATTGGTGTTGAGGGTTATTTGGAATGGAGGTGTGGTTTAGTTTTAATTTGGGGAAGAAATGTTTTGGTTGTTGATGGTTGTATATATTTGGTTTTGAAGTTGGGTATTAATGGAGATAATGAAGGTCAGATTTGAGTATGTTGCAACTGAAGAAGGGTGGAGAGAAAGAAGAAGGTTTTCTCTTTGGAGACCCTGTGTAAGTGCCTCCGCGTGACTTTGTTTTTCTCGTAGGAATTGTTTTTGCGTGGTGCTTAGTTGAGGCCGGTGGGTGAAGAGATTTATGGTTCTGTTAGAAAATTTTGCAGGATTGAAAAGGGAAAAAGATAAGGTTTGAGAGATAGAACTAAGATGGAGTGAGGTTTAATGTTGATGGTGGTTCTGAATATGAAGAAGAGATTTTATTCAAATACGGTAAAAGGGTGAATACGTGAATCGTTGTTGCGGTATAGTTCAGTTATGTTGTTTTGATGGAATAACGCCGCAAGATATCTTATTGGTGGTGGTAGTGATGGAAGGAGGAATATGAAATGTCTTTTATTTTGTGAGAAAAAATGAGAGGGTTTTGAGGAGAAAAAATGGTGGAGACCAAGGTTGTCGAGATGGGAGGAGATGTTATGGCTGAAGAAAGAAATTTTTTCTAAAGAGAATGCTTGTGAAAAACTAGTCCTCACGAAAAATCATCTGGGAGTAAATGCATAGCCTATCCCCCTTTGACCTATCCACCACCCCCTTTAATGTATTATATTTTTTACCTAATTTTTCGAAAGCTAAAACCAACCCTATCCCCTTTAAAACCTAACCCAAGTCCATATCCCGAACAAAAATCGGCGCCCACCCCCTCTAAGTAGTTTCTCTCCCCTTTTTACCCATCAATATATTATTGGAAACATGGGCTTCAAAAAAAGGTAATAAGACAATGGGTTATAGATTTTGACCTTGAAATAAATTAGGATATGATCATGAATTTGTAAGTTGACATGGATTTTATTTTGAATATGAAATAAAATGGGGAGAAAAAACAAAATGATTGAATTGAAAATTGAATTGTCACATGGATCTTGAAATGGAATAATAAGAATGGATGTGATTTGAATTTAAAATGAATCTTGAAATTAATTAGAAATAAAACTTGAATATGAAACCTATTGGATTTAGAATGAAATTATGAATTGAATGAAATTGGCACTTGAATTGGTTTTGAATATTTAAACTTGAATATGAAGCTTGAAATTTGATGTGGGATTGAATTTGAACTAAGATGAATATTAGATTGAATTGCTTCAAAACGAGAAAGATGGGTTATGGATGTGGAAGACTTTTGTTACTTGAATACTAAGAAATCTACATCGTCGATCGAACTTCCAATCCAAATCAAGCTTGCATTCTTAATGGTTCTCCAACCCCAATCTCAAATCCAAATTAACTTGAATTACAAGCAACAAGCAAAAACCAACTAGGAGACAACAATTCCTTGACCATAATATGAGTCCACAACTTGATCTCATGCACCATGACCTGATGCTTCATCAATCTACAAGATATACTGCCTTTATGACTAATGACTTGAGCCAAAACCACATAAACCTCAATCAATACCACACATCGTTGTCTTAATAGCCTCAGATGAACTTGGACTTAGTCAAGAAGAAAATAAAAGAAAAAGCAACATATTCTGGATTTTTGAATAATAATTGGGGAATGGAAGTACAAATGAAAATTATATAGGTAGGACAAATTTGGGGTATGACGGATATCAGTTGAGATCAATTGAGTTCCTATGTACTCTATTTGTTTCAGTTGGAACAATTAGAGCTCATAAGTACTCTGAGTGTTGTCAATTGGGATCAACAGAGTAACTAGTGAACTCTGAAGAGATCAAATATTGATGAAAGAGACAGATCAATATTAGTAGGTATAAGAGATGACATTTTGGTAACTCTAATATTTGGTCAATTGGTGTTAGATGACAAATTATCACATGTATATATATATATATATATATATATATATATATATATATATATATATATATATATATATATATATATATATATATATATATATATATATATATATATATATATATATATATATATATATATATATATATATATATATATATATATATATATATATTTCATTTTTTAAAATTAGTCTTATTTAATGATAGCACCTAGTTTTTACAATCAAACAAGTTTATTATAAAAAATTATAGCTCTTGACATATAAATTTTTTAATATGCATATCAATTTCACATTTATTGTTATGATTGATAGCTTGGTATTGAATCCAATGAAGGTAGTATAATATGTGAATGGGTGTAGTTGAACACCTTGTGTTGTGATGAATACCATGAGGATTGGTTGACAATTGGTGAAGAACTTGGCTCCGAAAGACCTAACTATCTATGTAATCACAAATTAACCGAGAAGCTCAGTAGAGGAATGTTAATTGTATGCCTTACATGAGATATTTATGCTTGATATATTATGTTATGCTATTGTACTTGTTATGCTATATATGTATATTGGTTGAATGCTTGATTTTGTGATAACATGCTTAAAAGACTATAAGAATGGTCAAGAAACCCTTGGTATTAATTAATGGGATGAATTAGTAAGGTGATTAGGACATGATGAATAACATAGAAGGCAATGCTTATGCAACGATGCCTAGGTGTGCATTATTGGCAAGTAGTTGTCTAGTTGTGAGGAGAGTTTTGTATGGAACATGTGTGCTTTATGTTACTTATGGTTAAGGTGAATGTGTTCGCCTTGTGATTGTCGAATACAATCACGATATATTCTATTTCATCACATAGTCGGAAACAAACCCTTAAGATGTGTCATCCCGAGAGTTGATGCTTATGTAGATCTCCTTTGGTATGTACGCTCTAATACTTTGGCAGGAGTTCTCTTAAGTGAATGGATCCTATAGGTGAAAGGCTTGAGATGGGTAGATTCCCAGGGGAAGCGATGATTCATAAGGTTGATTATATGTCCCTTAGAATCCAAATCCATTCATTTGAGTCCCGTGTGTACGAATGGAGCCTACAGGTAAAAGGCTTTAGATGGGTAGAATCCCATGGGAAGCGATGATTCATGTTGAAATCACCTTGAATCTGAGTCCATTCGTATATCAAAGTATGATACAAGGATCTGTGACCCACGCTAAAACTCCTAGACGTAGGTGAGACGGAGGGGAACACTTTTGACTTGAGGTAGAATTTGATTAGAATCCTGTAGAGCTGAGTGAATCCATAAGATATGGGAACTTACTGAGATTATTATCTCACCCCATTATTTTTATTGTTTTTCAGGTATTGTTTGTAGGTTTAGTTTACAAGTGGAGTTATACATGGATGTTTCAAGAGGAGTATAGATTATATTTTCCGCCGTGTATTATGTATCTTGTACAAGGATGGATATTGTACTCTGATCTTAGATTTTATTGTTCAACACTTTCCATATCTTGTACCATTGTTGTTTTTTTATGTTTTGTAAAATGGTCAAGTATGTAATTTATGCTAATAGGAACTTATGATGGTGTCAGTATCAGATAATAACACTTGCATGATATTATTCTAGATATATATTATACAGGGCGTTACATTTTGAGTCATTTTATGTTGATCAAGGCATACAACATGAAGTTACATGTACCTATACAACTAAACATAATGCTTAACTAAAAGGAAAAACATAACTATCTTAGGTATAATCAAGTACATGGTAAATCAAAGAGGCATTCCCAAATCATTTTGGTGAGAACTAGTCAACATTACACTATATGTGCTAAATAAATTTCTAGCTAGTGGAATAAGTAACATGGTATCTAAGGAAGTTTGGAGTGGTGAGAAGCTGAATTTACATCATTTTAGAGCATTTGGTGCATTATATTATAAACATGTCCCTAAGGATGAGAGAAGGAAGTTTGATGGAAAAAGCGCACAAATAGTTGCCTATCATATAAGTGTTTCCTATAAAATGTATGATCCATCCACTCAAAATATTTCTAGTGACAGAGTTAGATTATGGAAGCTCATAAGACTCATAATCAGGGAGAAGTTCAAGCAAGCCTCATATGAGCTCATTACTCAATGATAATGATGATAATGATGAATCATCAGACGAATAAGTGGAAACACCAAATTATTGAGATTGGTGAGAGACCATAGAGAGCAAGAAAGGGGGTTTTAATTGGGTTTTAAAAAAATAAAAGCTTTTATCCTGATTCGCTTTAAAATCAAAGATAATCTAGTCCACACGACAAGGTGATTTTGCCCTATACACAATGACTTAATCCACTATAATCAACTGATTACAAATGCATAAACAACAACTGGTGACTAACAAACCACAGTGACAAACTGTCAAAGTCTTCTCAAGGATTCTAACCTAACTGGTCCCTTAAAGAAATACAAAAAAGAAGTTTGAATAAAGATTTTGTGTTACAAGTTGCTTTTACACAAGCATATTTTACACAAATGAAATACAAACACTTAAAGAAAAGAACGTACAAAGTTAAGAGCTTTTCACGTAGAAACAATCTTGTAAAATTGACAAATATCTTCAAGTCTCCAAGTCCTCTTTATATAGCATGAAAAAGGAATCGTTGGAGGGAAAATCAGGAAGACACAAAAATGTAGTTGTCCACTAACGAATTAGTGACAGGTGTGAAGAATAGTACAGTCCTTCGCCCACAATGTCAGGTTAGTGGAAGGAATATTTTTGTTTTATACCATGTATTATTTGATCATATATCCTCTTGATCTTATCTTCAAATTCATTGGCTTCTAATGCAAATTTGATGAAGCATGAAAAAAAAGAGCCACACAACGGAAATCAGAATCTTCATAATCATCAATCAGAACCTTGACAGCGTCAACGTCTGGCTTGATATCTTCAGAGTCTTCAGCTAAGTAACAAAACTTCAGAAGCTTTCCATTCTTCAGAAGCTTGATTATCATAGTCACATCCAGAAGGAGAAGCAGAGAGAACATTGCAGCAACAACATAGCGTCTTTCCATTAACTTCTTAGGAGTGAATTAGAGCATAAGCTAATTTCATGACACAAAGTTCAAAAACTGATGATGTTGCACGTCATATACTCAAAATTAGAAATGGCTGTTAAAGCTACACAATAACAAACCGTTTGGGTACCAAAATTGTTCTCACGCAAATACTACATTGTTATCATAAAAAATCAAAGGTATCGATGCATAACCAAATCTTGTTCTAATAATCTTTCCCTTTTTGATGATGACAAAACCATGTATTTTGATGAATAATTTGTATAGGGTAATCACAAAAAGACACATCAGAAATAAGCACAAATCTCCCTCTGAGATATGCAATCCCGAAAACATAAAATCAGAATGAAAGAACACTTTCTTGATTAGCCTTTTTGTAAAACCAGAATGATCTTCTATTAGAATCTGGTTTATCTTCAGGAGTTGCTTGAACTTATCCAAAACACTAGTTGCCAAAGTCAACACTTTGATGAACTTTACTTCAGAAGCTTGGTTCGAAATCTTAGCTTGATTTAAAATCTTTTTGAAAGAGCTTCAGAACCTGGTTAAAATCCTTAAAAACTGATTGAATCAGTTTTGGTTGACATGAAATTTACAATTCCTCAGAACTTAACACAAAATCAGAGAGTAAATCATTTATGCAGAAACTAGTAACTTAAGTTCTGATCTAAAAACTTCAAGAGCTTCATACTTTCTTGACATTGCCTGAAAATTAACTAACATAACATTCTCCAAAGAAATTGTTATCAGAAACATTTTAAAAATATTTGGGTTCTGATTCACGAGCATAAATATCAAAATCAATATGATTCTCACCCTTTTTCATCGATCAAAAAGACATAGACAAAAAAATGAAACACAATTTTATTGACAATTTCCAAAAGGCACAACAGTACAAAACAAACAAAACAAAAACAAAAACATTAGGACAAAATAGCACAAAATAAAATGCATAAACTATTTTGAAAATTAAGGGTTTGAGTTCTATGGCGGAGGAGAAGGCGAAATTCTAAAGAGAAATGGCTCAAACAGAGAGTCCTGCTTATCCAAGCGTTGTTTGACCATAGCACTATCTTCTTTCATCTCAGTAAGAGTCCTCAAAATCTCAGGAATCACCCTAGAAGAAGTTCCAACAACCTGTTGATTTTCAGAAACAACAATTTTTTATTCTAACACATTCTCTTCAGCTTGTTGTTGATCTTCAGAGACAACTTGCTTTCCTTGGTCTAGTTGAGCAGAAGCTTCCTTCATGATAACATCTGGATGTTCAGAAGCGTCCTCTATTTCCTTTGATTCTTCCATAATCTCAAGAGTAGGAAGACATAATGAATAACACTGTAATATCAAGGCTTTTGTGTCTATAAGACTTTTATAGGAAATACAAACTTTTTACTTGGAAACCTCTTCGCTAACCTTCTTCAAGTTGTATTTCATGACAATCAAACCAACATTTCCAACAAAGAGCGAGATCAGGTTGATAAAAGCATTGTTCCTAGTCTTCTCAACATGCATCCTAACAGATCTCTTCATTAGTGTTTTTCCTCATAAGAGCCACTAAATCCCTGAGAAATCTAAATAAAATTGCTGGGAGAGCTATTTTGACACCTTTCTCCAATAAGAATAACATGAACTTCTGGGAGGTGTTGATGTAATCATCCGAGTTGGTGCTAGGTCGGTGGTAAATGCAACCCAGGATAATCTTGAATCATACCCTTAAGGATTATTGATGCTACTTTGCTTCTCCCTTAGCATCAGATTTGACATAGAACACCCTTTTCTCACTTCTATTATGAGAAATAAGATCAACGATAGTCTTCTCTATAATTACAAGTTTTCTACCAAAGATGTAGGAAGTGATTGTTTCCATTTTAGCCACAACATGAATCTAAAACTGTTTGACAAGAACTGGGTGGACTGGAACTTTCAGTATTTCAAAGAAGGTATTTTAACCTTGGAATTCCAAAGTTCCAGTTAGATCAAGACCATTACCCTTTAGGTTTTTAAAATCAACGATGGTTTCACATAGGACCAGCAGTTCTTCTACCGGGGTGTTGAGAGTGATGACCGGTTGATCTTCATTAGTAAGGGATTGATGAGGAGATTATTGTTGTTGATTTTTAGCTATTGTAAAAGGTCGAAGGTTGAAGGTTGAAAGAGATGAACAGTTGTAGAGAACGGTTTTAGGTTTGAAAGAGAGAAAGTGAGGGGATAATGTAAGCATAGTGTGAAATGTGAGCGAATTGGGTTTATATAATCATTTTAGCAATAATTACAAATGAATGTGCAAACATAGGGGGAATGCGTTAAGATTTAACCTAGTTCCAAGAAATTCTAAACCCAATGCGTCACGTCATTATTTCGCATGATCGGGAAGTGGGACAACTGTCACCACTAAAGACCGCACATTATCAAATAAAAAGAACCATTAAATGTTGTAATTTTTCAGAATCAAGAAGACAAATTGATATGATTGTTTTTAATCAGAACCTTTATGATTCTTGAAGCTTCCTCACTCACAAAGCTCATGTTTCAGAATCAAACAAACAACAATAAATCCTTAGAATCTTAATCAAGTATTATGAAAGCTTAGCATTCTATTAACATCTTTTCATTCTGGACAAGAGTTCATGAACCAAATTTTCAGAATAAAAATGAATTTATCCTTAGCAAGGGTTTCTTTTAAAGATATAAGCCCACTGATGGTTTGTATCACCGAATTTTAGATGGAAAATACCCTTCTGATCATAGTTACGTAAAAAGTGATGTTTAATATCAATATGTTTATCCCTAGAATGCAATATATGATTCTTGGACAAACAAATAACAAAAGTATTATCAGAGAAAATAGGAATGTTACTCTTAAAGATCTGATAATCTTCCAGCTAACTTTTCATCCAGAGTATTTGAGTGCTGCATCCAGAAGCTGTGATATACTCAGTTTCAGCTGTTGAAAGAGCAATTGTTGATTGTCTCTTGCTGGACCACGAGATCAGATTGTCTCCCAGAAATTGACAACTTCCAAAAGTACTTTTCCTTTCTATTTTGTCTTCAGCATAATCAGCACCATAATAACCTACTAACTTGTATTCACTTGAAATTCTATACAACAAACCAAGATTAGTAGTACCTTTCAAATACCTAAAGATTATCTTAACAATAGTTAAGTGAGTCTCCCTAGGGTCTGATTGGAAGCAAGCACACAAACAAACACTGAATAAAATATTAGGTCTACAAGCAATTGGATAAAGGAGAGAACCTATCATACCTCTGAATAGCTTCCGGTATACCTTACCACTTACCTCTTCCTTTTTCATAATTCATGTAGGATGCATTAGAGTTTTTTCTTGCTTACATTCTGGCAAGTTAAACCTTTTCAGAAGTTCTCTTGTATACTTGCTTTGGTGGATGTATGTTCCTTTTGAATGTTGATCAATTTGAATCTCCAGAAAGAACTTGAGTTCTCCCATCAGACGCATTTCAAACTCTTCCTGCATTAACTTAGCAAAACCCTTGCATAATGAAGAATTAGCAGAACCAAATATAATATCATCAACATAAATTTGCACAACCAGAGTATCATTCTTAAAGGTTTTGCAAAAAAGTGTTGTGTCCACTTTCCCTCTGGTGAAATCATTTTCCAAAAGGAAGTTACTTAGTCTTTCATACCAAGCTCTAGGAGCTTGATTCAGACCATATAACGACTTTTTTAATTTTTAAAACAAAATTTTGGTTTTTAGAACTCTCAAATTTAGGGGGTTAGTGCACATACACTTCTTCAAAAATGTACCCATTCAAGAATGAACTCTTAAAATCCATCTGATATAGAATGACGTTATAATTGATTGTAAATGAAACTAAAAGATGAATAGACTCTAACCTAGCATCTGGTGCAAATATTTATGTATAGTATATCCCCTTCTTACTGACTATAACCTTGTGTTACTAGTCAAACTTTGTTTCTGACGACTTCACCTTTTTCATTGAGCTTGTTTCTGAACACCCATCTGGTTTCGATGACATGGAAACCTTTTGGTTTCTGAACAAGATCCTAAATTCTGTTTTTGGTAAATTGATTAAGTTCCTCTTGTGTAGCCAGAATCCATTCCTTATCTATAAAAGCTTCATCAATAGATGTTAGCTCTATCAAATATACCAAACCCATAAGAGTTTCTTCAAAAGGTTTGAACGAAGATCGAGTTCTGAATGATGCATCTTTATCTCCCAGAATCAATTCTTCAGAATGAGAGATTCTTTGTCTACTCTTATTCTGATGAGATGGACCAAAGATAACCTCTAGCTGAGTCATTTTTGAGTCATTTGCTTCAATGTTCTTATATTTTCCTTCTGAGTCTTTATCCTTGGTTTATGGGAAATTAATCTTCATATCTGCAAATTTCTCAACTAGCTTTGACTTTTTAAGGTCAAGCTTATCATTGAACCTAACATGAATTGATTCCTCAACAATTTGTGTTTCACTGCTAAAGATTATGTAGCCTTTTGAGTGTTCAAAATATTCTAACAATAAACACTTCAGTGCCTTAGAATCAAACTTACCAAGATTCTCTTTAGTGTTGACATAAAACAAACACAATCTAAAGGATAGAAATATGAAATGTTGGACTTTCTGTTCTTCCATAATTCATAAGGAGTCTTACCCAGAATAGATCTAATAGAAATCATGTTCTGAATATAACAAGATGTGTTAACTGCCTCTGCCCAGAAATGCTTAGCCATGCCAGTCTCTTGGATCATGGTGCGAGCCATTTCTTGCAAAGTCTTATCCTTCCTTTCTACAACTCCATTCTACTGTGGAGTTCTAGGACATGAGAAATCATAGAAAATGCCATAAGAATAAAAAAGATTCTCAAAGTGCTTATTCTCAAATTTTCCACCATGATCACTTTTGACTCTGACTATTTTGCAATCCATCTCTATTTGCACTTGTGAGAAGAAGGTAAAGAACAAAAAATGTGACTCATCCTTGTGTTTCAAGAACTTTTCCCATGTCCAACGACTATAGTCATCAACAATGACCAATCCATACTTTTTACAATTGATAGAGGCAATTTTCACTAGTCCAAACAAATAAATATGCAGAAGCTCTAACGGTCTGGAGGTAGAAACAACATTTTTCTCTTTGAAAGAAGTCTTGGAAAACTTGGCTTTCTGACATGCTTCGTATAGAGCATCTGAAGCAATCTTCAGGTTGGGTAAGCCTCTGACTAATCAAAGTGTATTAAGCTGAGAAATCCTCCTCATGCTAACATGGCCCAAACATATATGCCATCCCATTTCTCCTTATTAACAGGCATTAAGAATTTTAAATTTTGCTTCTTAAGATCAGAGATTCTGATCTTATAATTTTTTTTCCTCTTTCCATTAAAAGGGATTGTGCCATCATTCTGACAGACAGCCTTACATGACTTTTAATTGATATCATAACCATTGTCACTAAGCTGACTAATAGACAATAAGTTATGCATCGAACCGTCGACTAAAATAACATTAGTAATATAAGGAAGCTTACCATTACCAATAGTTCCAGAGCCAATGATCTTTCCTTTCTTGTTTCCTCCAAAACTAACGAAGCCTCCAGGCTTAAGTTCCAAATCTTGGAACATATGCCTTCTGCCTGTCATGTGTTGCGAGCATCTACTATTCAGCTACCATGATTGGTGTCTCAACTTAGTTGCTAAGGATATCTGCAACGTAAATAATCTTATCCTTAGGTACCCACTTTCTGGGTCCTCTTTTATTAGTTCTCCTAGATTTTTTTACAACCTTGGGTTTCTATGTAGCAGGATAATCAAGTGGGATTTGTGCATGATACTTAGATTTTAAAATAGAGTTCTGTGTCTGTGCAGGCTCAAAATAGTCAAGCTCAGTGCCAGCAGGCACGAAATGCTCATAGAGATGTTTTAGTTTTGCATCCTGACTTTCGTTAGGTTTTAAAGTTTTTGTATAACCTAGACCTTTCTTCCCATTTCTGCTAACTCCATAGATTATGGAAGCCATTTTGCTGCTATCTATCCTTTTAGCCATAAAGTACTGGAATGATCTGTCATATCTGATGATGCAATCAGAATCAGAAGCTTCTGAGACTATTTTTTCCTCAAGTTTTGAAAGTTTACTTTTCAAAGCAGAGTTGACACTTTCTAAAGAAAAAACCTTTTCATTTAGGGAAGAAATATCATTTTCAAGCTTACTACGGGTTTTAAAAGCAACTACTTGGACTTGTTTAAGGTCCTTGTATTTACTTTGAAGACTTTGGTACTTTTCCAGCATTTCAGAGATACATAACTATAAATCCTAATGAGATAGTTTAGAAAATACCTCTTCAGAATCAGAATCAGATTTTGATTTTGATTTTGATTTTGACAACACCTTATCTTTTGGTTTTTCAGAACCTTCAGGATTAGTTATAGTTGCCATCAATGAAACATTAGCCTGTTCCTCTTCAGAATCTTCTTCTTCTGAATCTAAGTCATCCCATGTAGCCATGATCCCCTTCTTGCCTTCAGAAAACTTCTTCTTAGGCCTTTTTTCCTTCTTCAATTTAGGACACTCATTCTTATAGTGGCTTGCCTCCTTATACTCATAACAAATAACCTATTTACTAGAACCTTGCTTCTTCTGTCCAAACAAAGAATTAGAATGACCAGCAGTATTCCTTGCTCCTTTAAACTTCCCTTGACCATTATTCCTGTGCCTCCAGAGTTTGTTGACCCTCTTGGAAATCAGCGATAACTCATCACCATCTTCTGAGTCTTCATCAGAATCTTCTGATTCTTCCTTAGCTTGATAATCCCTTGCCTTCTTAGGCTTGGACTTCAAGGAAACAAATTCACCTCTCTTATGAGGTTCATCTTCCTTGAGCTCCACCTCATGACTTCTTAAAGAGCTAACAAGTTCTTCAAGACTAATACTATTTAGATCCTTAGATAGCTTCAAGGCAGTGACCATAGGTATCCATTTTTTGGGGAGACTTCCGATGATTTTCTTGACATGGTCAGCCATAGAATACCCTTTTTCTAGAATCTTAAGTCATGCGACAAGCATCTAAAATCTTGAGAACATAGTCTCAATGGTTTCATCGTCTTCTATTTGGAATGCCTCATATTTATGGATTAAGGCCAAATCCTTTGTCTCCTTTACTTGAGCATTCCTTTCATGAGTCATCCTCGAAGAATAAAAAATAGATTTAGCAGTACCTCTGTTTGTTATCTTCTCATACTCAGTATAAGAGATAACATTAAGCAATATCGTTCTAGCATTGTGATGATTTTTGTAATCCTTCTTTTGTTGATCTTTCATAGCACTTCTTGCTACTTTGTTTCCTGTAGCATCAACTAGGTGAACGTAGCCATTGATTATATGATCCTAGAGATCAACATCATATCCCAGAAAGAAACTTTCAATTCTGTCTTTCTAATAATCAAAATTTTCACCATCAAAGTTTGGTGGTTTAGAAATGTAGTGATCTTTCTTGTTATTATTAGCAACAAGAGCAACATCAACCATTATTTCTCACACACACAAATTTGATCGGTACTGAACACAATGAAGTGTTGCTAAAACTTTTATTACAATCATAACCCGAGCTCTGATGCCAATTAAAGGTGTGAAAAACACAAGAAAGGGGGGGGGGGTGAATTGGGTTTTAAAAAATAAAATATTTTTAACCAACTCAAAAACTCAACACAATCAAAAGATTGCAAAGAGAAAGACACAAGGAATTTTATCCTGGTTTGCTAGAAAATCAAAGCTAATCCAGTTCACCCGCCAGGGTGATTTCGCCTATACACATGAACTTAATCCATTATAATCAACTAATTACAAATGCACGAGAAATAAATGGTGACTAACAAACCACAGTGAAAAACTGTCAAAGTCTTCTACAGGATTCTGACCTAATTGGTCCATTAAGGAAATACAAATAACAAGTTTAAATAAAGACTTTATGTTACAAGTTACTTCTACACAAGAAAATTTTACACAAATTAAATATAAACACTTAAAGAAAAGAATGCACAAAGTTAAGAGCTTTTCACTTAGAAATGGTCTTGTAAAATTGGCAACTTTCTTCAAGTCTCCAAGTTCACTTTATATAGCCTGAAAAAGGAACCGTTGGAGGGAAAATCAAGAATGCACAAAAATGCAGTTGTCCATTAATGCATTAGTGACAGGTGTGTACCATATACTATTTTAGGTTAGTGGAAGGAATATTTTTGTTTTGTACCATGTACTATTTGGTCACGAATCCTCTTGATCTTATCTTAAAATTCATTGGCTTCTGATGAAAAGTTGATGAAGCATGAAAAGAAGAACCACACAACTGAAATCAGAATCTTCAGAATCGTCAATCAAAACCTTGATAGCGTCAGCGTCTGGCTTGAGATCTTCAGAGTCTTCAGCTAAGTAATAAAACTTCAGAAGCTTGCCATTCTTCAGAAGCTTGCTTATCAGAGTCACATCCAAAAGCATAAACGGAGAGAATATTGCAGCAGCAACATAGCGTCTTTCCATAAACGTCTTAGGAGTGAATCAACATAGAAGCGAATTTCAGAACACAATGTTCAGAAACTGATGACATTGCATGTCATATACTCAGTGTCATACCCTAATTCTTGACCATAAGATTCCATCTCTTTGTGTATCATCTTGCATAGCATCTTCAGAGCATAGGATTTTGTGCACATGTTTATTATGACTAACCAGTATATATAGATGCGGCATTCTCAAGTATAGATCCTCACAGAAGCTTTAATGCATTACCCAAAGAGAATCAGGATTTTATTTCCAATGGTGTTAAGCGAGTTCATGCAGAGACTGGTAAAGGTTTTATGGCAGGTTGTATTTCAAGTTGTGTCCCTGTTTTCAAAGACTCCTCAAGGCATCGTTCATGTGAAAAGATTAGCATAGTCTAAAGGTTTTCTTGGAGTTTCCCGAACTCGTCAAAGGAATGTGATTAATTTGTGATTGAATTGAAGATTCATGCTAATAGGTTTATTGTTTCAAGCTTGTTTGAACGACATCTAATGTCCTAGGCATTTGTTTTGGTCAAAGATTAGACCTAAGTTTATGCAGTTGTTTTAAACTCAAATGGAGAGGACGTTCATTTTCACAGTCAAAAGTTCTGAGACGTGACCATTAGATTCCAATTCAAAGGGCCATCGAGTTCTCTACTAATCATTCTCCTTAGAATTTCCCAAGTTCCAGTGTACAATCCAATAAGGATTAGGACTAGCTTTGTGTTAGTATCGGGCACAATCATTATTGAGGGCAGATCATCATGAGCAAGAACATTAGGATTAGAAAATTATATGATTGAGTTTCGTTCCAAGATTCATTTTCCTTCAGAGATCCCCCAGAGCGTGAAAAGCTTCTTTCCTCAAAGAATTCATTCAAAATGATTCATCATGTTCAATATCTCACTTCTTTTGTTTGCTTATCCCTTATAATTAAAAGTTCGCGAATGAAGGAATAGATTTAAGGATGTTGAGGGGTGCATTTCACTGAATTTTCTTGGTAAGAAATTTAATTAAAAACGGTTTTAAGACCACGATGCATGATACCTTCAAGAAGTATTCAATTTAATTGGTGCCATAGATTGAGTTCAAATGTCATTTGATTTATAATCCATAAGAGGCATGTTTCCAAAATTCATTTTGTTCTCAAAATTCTTGATTCAAGTTGTGATTACAAGACTCAGGTCATTATGGGATTCAGGTACTTAATTTTGAAATTATACAAAGTTCACTTTACCTAAAGGTAACAAATTCAAATGCAAAAATCAGAAGTTCAAATCACAAATTCAAGCATTATAGTTTAAGTTGAGCACAATCCAAAAATGGTCATTAAATACTCATGGTCTATACAAGAATTAAAGAAGTCATTTCTCTTTACAAAGTCATAAGTATGATTGAAATTCTGTAGTCAAGGACATGTATACAGAACATGGAAAGTGATACAAGTTTAATTAATAGGTGACCCAACAATAATGGCACTTGGACCCGTGTGAATTATTCCAGGACCTGTTCACAAAGCATGATTGAATAGTACCGTAGGCTAAGCTGCAAATGGTCGCCGTGATTTCTTTACAAACCTGGTAAGTCAAAATGGGAAAGTCCAGCAAGTCACATACCCTTGAAGTCAATTCTAAACAATAATCAAAACATGATCAAACTAAAATGGAAGTCATAAACTGCAGCAATAATGTAAGGAAGAAGGTTCACAAATACAATCATAAATTCATTAAGTATTCATCAAAGGAAATCACAATCATTAAGTTTTTGAGATAAAATCCAAAACATGACTAAACAAGATAATCTGAGAAGGCAAACGTAATTTACGATGTCGGTCCCGGTTTTGGAAAGAATCTAACGCAATCAATTTTGGAACACAAGCATAATAATTCTAAAATGGAAATTCATTCACAAGGTTTTTGTAACAATCAACCAGATAATCAATGGCAACATCATGGGATTAATTTAGCATACATCTATAGAAAAGGGGTATTCACACAGTTTTTAAAGTCTTCATATACATATGACAAATCCACGGAAACACCTTTTTTCACAGCATGCACACAAAGTAAAAGGGAGGTTGTGACGAACATACACGATCAAGATTAACAACATACACACATAGGGGGATCAGAGGAAAAACCAGCATAGCTGTGAAAGAAAAGAGAAGGGAGAGACAAAATTTAGTCGTATGCGCACGTGTAGCAGAAAATAATAGGGGGAGGACATAGACTTATCTTCGAATTTGTCGACGAGCTCGCCGAAATTTTTTGAGAACCATACATGCAGCATTAGAAGATGGGAAATCCTATGAACTAGAACAAAGCGATCGCAACATCATAAAGAAAGCTGATTATCACGCATCCACAATCAAGAAGACCTATCACTCTCGACGTGCAGTGACCATCGAAATTACATATCGTCATAGGAAACACTGCATTGCAAAATCACACGGCACCGACGAAAGATTATCTTGATTATTTATGTGTCTATGCGATTAAGTTGTTTGTTTAATTTGCAGGTGAAATTCGCAGGCTTGTTGCAAAGAAGGAGGACACGAGCGAAGATGGGAGTAATGGTGAGATGAAGGCGAGGGTTTTTGTGGAAGATATGAAGTTGTAATTAGGGGGCTCCGATTTTTTCCCCTTTTGTAAATGCAAGCCAGATGACAGGCCGGGTATGAGATGCCCAGCGCCTTTCCGTTCTTTTTCGCGTGGAAATTTTACCCCATACCCCTACAATTATACCCATACCCCTACACTAAAATTTTTTAGACCAAAATACCCTTGTATAAAAAAATTTTCGTTTATTTACCGGAAGACTTTAAGTATGTCTTCCGGTTCATGTTTTTTTCCGTTTGTTCACCGGAAGTCTTTTTGCAAGTCTTCCGGTTCACATTTTTTTTCTTTTGTTCACCGGAAGACTTTTTGCAAGTCTTTCGGTTCACATTTTTTTTCGTTCACCAGAAGACTTTTTGCAAGTGTTCCGGTTCACTTTTTTTTTGTTCACCAGAAGACTTTTTGCAAGTCTTCCGGTTCATGTTTTTTTCTTTTAATTTTTAATTTTTTTTAATATTCAACTACGAAGATTTAATGTAAATAAATAAATAATTTGTTTTTGTTCTTCTTTCAATGAATGCTTGGTTAACTGAAAACTAGACAAAAGATAATACTAATCAAATAGTTTCGAACTTCTTTAGATTTCTCCTTCTAATTCATTGGAGTGTTGATACTCTTGCAATTCTACATGTGTAATTGTTTCAATATTTTCCATGTCTACTTATTTTTACAACATTTTGATCTTGCTTAACTTCCATTTTATTCCTAGATAAAGAATCAAGCGTAGGTCTGCATAGAAGAATTCAGATTTTTGTCTATGGTTAAACTTTTGTTCATTTAACATGATATTTTTGGAGATGAAGATGTTTTTGACTTTCACTAACAAATAATACATTCTATTCTATGATAAAGTATCTACTGCAATTGTAGGGGAGACTGTTGTGCAATCTTTAAATTTTGATTTATAAAAAGGATTTTTTGAAGCTTGTTAAAAAAGCTTTGAGAGATATCGAGGTTGAGGAGAGGAGTGATTTTGTGATTAAAGAGAAGCTAAAGCAGCTGAAAGTTTTTCTCAAGAATTAAACTTTTTATGGTTTTGGGAGGAAGAATTTGGAGGTGGAGGAGAGTCTGTATGTTTTTTAAAATAAATAACATATTAAAATATATGTAAAGTTGAATATTAAAAAAATTAAAAATTAAAAATGAAAAATGAAAAAAAAAACATGAATCGGAAGACTTGCAAAAAGTTTTCGGTGAACAAACGAAAAAAATATGAACCGGAAGACTTGCAAAAAGACTTCCGGTGAACAAACGAAAAAAATATAAATCGAAAGACTTCTAAAAGGACTTCCGGTGAACAAACGAAAAAAAATATGAACCGGAAGACATACTTAAAGTCTTCCGGTAAACAAATGAAAAAAGTTATAATTATTTATACGAGGGTATTTTGGTCCAAAAAATTTTTGTGTAGGGGTATGGGTATAATTGTAGGGGTATGAAGTAAAATTTTCTTTGTTTAGTTGGTTTTGTTATTAAGGAAACGGGCCTAACAACCAACCGACCCACTTTTCCTTTGAGCTTCCCCTTTCTTTTATATTAATTGTTTTAATTTTGTTTTAAAATTCAAATCAATTATTTTAATTCTGTTTTAAAATTCAAATAATTGCTTTAATTTTATTTTTAAATTCAAATTAGTTATTATAATTCAATTTATTTGTTTTTGATTAAAAATTCAATTATGATTATAATTTTAAGTTCAATTCAATTATAATTGTTAATAAATTTGATTTTGAAATATAGTATTTTTTTAATTTGAATTTCATTTATCATTGTTGTGGTAACAGATTGTTGATTTTGATCAACTGTGGTGATAAATTGTTAATTATAATTAGATCATGATTCTTAGAACAATGGGCCTTAGTTTCATATATGATTAATTCGTGATCTAATTTATTGATTTTAATTTCAACTATGCTGTCAAATCGCGATGTAAATCCCGTTCCGCTTTTTCTTTGAGAATATGATTTGTATGCATGTCCAACGGAAGAATCTGTATATGAACTTATAATTTGTATACAATACATTTCATGTGCATCATCTTTCCCCCCGCTCGATCCTTGATTTTTCAAGTTAATCAGCCTATCCTTACACCTTAAGATAAAGCTAGACTCCTTTAAGGTCTTTCAACTTAAACAAACCTATAATACAATTCAATCTTATTCTCCACGCAAGAGAATTAAACGTGATTCATCTTAATAGTCGAGATATAATTCTCCTACCCCATAACACAATCGAGAGATGTAGAATCTTTTCCTCTTGAGAGAGGTACGTGGCATACTCGTCGATAAATATGAGTTCTGAGCCCTTCTCTCAATTTGATGCAAATACCATTTCCTACAAGTTGTGGTGGTTAAGTCGAGTATTCTCCCTTAAGATGACGACTCGTCTTTTCTCCTAGAATCAATCAACACACCTTAACCCCCTAGAACTTTGACCAAAAGTCAATGGTTCCTCAATCCCTTTTAAGGAAACTACAAATACTCTGATTCCACTCCCGTCAGGATACGTAGGCACAAAATGCGATTTCTTGGCGAGTATACTTAGAAATAAACCTCTAGGTCTTTCACCCTTAGCAAACAAATAATATATTAAAACAAGAGGTTCCTGTAGAGTACTATAGATACTTAGGATGTCAATACCTTCCCTAGGTATAACCAATCCCTGAACCTTAGATTCTCTAGCTTTGCATCTGCATTGCATCTTGTGGGTAATTCGATCTTTTTCCCTTCCCTTGGACAAATTAAAGACTGGTGGTGAATTATGAATTCAGATTCAAGTTAATCAATAGCTTGATATCCAATTCTCACGGTGATACTCAGAATTATAACTGCTTGTTAAAGCTACACAATAACAAACTGTTAGGGTACCAAAATTGTTCTCACAGAAATACTACATTGTCATCATCAAAACTTAAAGATATAGACGCATAACAAATCTTGTTCTAACAAGTCTGATGTGTATGTTTAGGAAATAACATCAAACATAATTATGATATGCTTTTATTTTGATGATCTGCTAGTAACCAGAAGCAATAAGTCTGATATCAAGAAATTCAATGAGCTTATGATGTATAAATTTGAGATGAATAACTTGGGTTCTTAAGTATGAAATTTCTTAAAACCTTAATAGGATTGATGGTGCATTAGAGAAAGTATGCAGGTGAAATTCTCAAAAGTTTTATTAGAACTTGATACTTGTATCAAATTATTTATTAATAATTGTCGCGGTGAAAATTGGATACCAAGCTATTGATGAGCTTGAATCTAAATTCATTTGCAACCGAACTTTGATTTGTCCAAAAGAAGGGAGAAATATCGAAATACCCACAATGCAATGCACATGCAAAGGTTAGAGAGTTATAGGTTCGGGGGTTGGTTAAACTTAGGGAAGGTGCTAGCATCCTAAGTTTCTGTAGTACTCTACAGGAATTTCTTGTTTTATGTTTGTTTTATTATTAAGGTTTATCTGCATAAGGATGAAAGACCTAGGGGTTTATTTCTAAGTATACTCGACAAGATATTGCATCTTGTGCCTACATATCTTGATGGGAGTGGAATCAGAGTATCTGTAGTTCCCCTAAAGGGTTTGAGGAGTTCTTTGACTGCGGTCAAAGTTCCTACGGGATAAGGGTAGTTGATTGATTGATTTTAGGAGAAAAGATGAGTTGTCATTTTAAGGGAGATTACTTGATTTAACCACCACAACTTTGTAGGAAAATAGTTTTTGTATCGTCTTAAGAGAAGGGCTCAAGTACTCGGATTGTCAACAAGTACGCCTCTATCTCTCCTAAGGCAAAGTCCCTACATATTGATTGAATTGTTATGGGGTAGGAGTTTTATCTCGCTTAAGATGATTAACATCTTATTCTCTAATATGTTTGAATAGTTGTATTGAGTTGGTATGTTTTTGTTTCTATGTTGTGGAAAAGACAAAGGTCCTCCTATGGATAGGATCTAAACTTAGAAGATCAACTTGAATGGGATCAAGGATCAAATGGGGAGAATGATGCAAATGAGATGCATACACACAATTGTTTAAGTCATGTGCAGGTTCTTCCTTTGGACGTTGTGCAATAAAGATAAACAGCGGTAAAGTAAAGGCAGAAAATAAAGCATACACAAACGCATGAAAGCGCTAAAGTGTGTGAATTAGGAGTGTGCGGACGAATCGGAGACGGAAGCGTGCATGATTAAATTTTATACGGCATTGATTAATTTTAGGCGAGATTAGAAATCTTAGTTGAATTATACTTATGAGAAAGTGATACTTCTTGGTGAGGTTGATTTTAAGAAAAGGGTTGAATTGATTTTACGAAAAAAAGTTGTATTATTTCGTTTTAAGAAAAAAGTTGAATTAGATTATATGGATCGATTTTATGAGAAAATTATTTGATTATTTTAGTGGAATTTAAATTTTAGGGAAAGTTGAATTAAATTATAAAAATGAGTTTTTGTGAAATCGGATTGCTTAAGTTGGGTAGAGATAGTTCCTAATAAATAAATTATTTGTTAAATAAATTAGTTATTAAAAGGAAGTTTTATTATTTAATAAAAGATTATATTAAAATTAAATGAAACAAGTTTTTATTATATTATAAAAGGTTTTGTTGAATAATTATTATAATTTAAAAAAGATTATGAAAGGTTGATTAATTAAAAGGTTGTTTAGAAAAAATTAATTAGATAAATAAGCTAATAGTCACTTAAAAGAAATATATTAAATTTTAAAAAAGGGAAGATTAATGGGTTTATAAAAAGGTTAATTAGGTTATTAGTTAAAAAGAGTGATCTAACGATTAATTACTAGTGATTAATGGCATATATGATTGTGTGGGGCGCGGCTTATGAGGGTTTATCATGGAGCGTGATCTGGACCGTGCAGTGGGATCTGTTGGAGATCCACTGGTACCTGCGCGAGAGTGTATCACTACTAGTGTGGGGAGTATTACAGGATTACAACATTACAAAGAAATTAACCAAAAAAAGGCGGAAACCCTAAGTCTCCCCGAAATCCCCAATTTCACCCCTTCATCGCCGATTCTCCCTCGCCTTTCTCCCAGCCCTCTCTCGATTCTCTCTATGATCCCCTATTTCTCCGCCGCGACCTTCTTCGTCTTGCTCCTCCCCTCAATTCTTTCTCTTTTTCTCCGATTCTTTCTTTTCCTTACCCAGTTTTCTTGAAACAAAACGAACATCAGTCAATAGTAAAAACTAACGATGAACATGGGTTACCTTCGTAGGTTCTCAGTGGTCGATGGCGGAATGGAAGTGGCGAGGGCTTAAGGATCTCGACGGAAGCTTAGCGATTCCCGACGCCAGTGGTTTCGAGATGAATTCCGGTGGCTTGCAAAGGTGTTTCGCGGTGACAGATGTGTCGTGACGGAACTTCAAAATGAAAGATAAGTTTTTATTTCTATGATTTAGCAATTAGGTTTTGATTTGGGTTTTTTGTGGATGTTGAAGTTTTGCTGTGGATGGATTTTTTTTGAACTGTTCTGTCTCCTTTTCAATTTATAGGCACACGCGGATTCAAATGATAATTGTGGAGAAGACAAAGATTTATTGTGCTTTCCGTCTTCGTTCCATATGTCTGCTCTTGTAAATGATGTGGCAAATGACTTTCCTTTCTTAGAGAAACATGTTCTTACTTGCTTTAGAATGTATTAAAACTTGTCTGGGATTTCCAATTAGGGTTAGAATTTATTGTTAATTGCAGGTCCTTGGATGTGCGGCTTCTGTGGAGATAGGGAAAGAAACAAAACAAGGTCTTGATATCCTGGCCTTTGAAACATCAGAAGTACCGTCCAGCAAACTCTTGAAGAGGACTCGTGAGCCTGTCAAGAATGCATCCCAATCTGACGGAAATGTATGGTGGCGGGAATTGCAATGGGAGTCTTCAACAGAATAAGGATTGAGACAGATTTCACAAATAACCACCTGAGGTTTGCACCTTTTTACCCCAAATTTCATTGCACATAAAATCGATGAATTATAGCATTCTTCCCACATCCACTTTTGAAAATATTGATACCTTTTCAAGGCAACTTTCTTTTCATTCTCACTTTTCCCAAACTCGAATTTGAAGGATGATGAAGTTTTTGATGTATTAGAGTTTGAGTCATGAAGGGTACTGCTAGAGCTGTCAAGTCCTGGATGGCGTCAGTAGTCAAATTATTCTTCAAATTCAGCATTGGTATCAATAGAGACGGTGGTGAGGTATTCGATTATTCTTCATTCTCGTGCTCTGTACTTTGAGTTCTTTGTTTGTTTTCTTTCAGAAATTAATGCTGAAACTTATTTTGAATTTGTTCCTATGTAACCAGGTAGCGGGTGGCTTCGGCAATAATGTAATGGTCACAATAAAGCTGTGCTTGTGAAGCTTCATCTCTATGATGTGGATTTAGGCAGTTCCTTTTTGAATGATGCTGCTATGAAGGGAGCTTGAGGGGATGAGCAAGTGTAGCAGAAGATCATGGTATAAGTTGAATCTGATATAGCTGAACCAAGTCATAGTTTAATGGTTTACAGTTAGAAAAACCAGACCTATGCTCTTACTACCTCGGCCTGCCTATCAGGAAATGAAAACTGGTAATTATCCATGATATCCTTATTTTCGTCATATCTTAAGCTGCTGGCCAAGTTGACGAGTCTCATGGTGACTTTGAATTTTATGCAGGACAAACGGTATTGACAGAGATTAAACCAATGTTATGGTTTCCAAAAACGGAAGAATGAAACTTAGTGGTAAACCGTAGTCAGTAAAGGGAGTTGATTGGATTGTACTCGGTTTTCCTCTTCTGTTTTGCAGCAGTTCTTAGATTTTGATCCTGACTCGGAGCCGGTGTTTACATACATAAAGAAGGTAGTACGTTCTTGAATTCCTTCTGTATTGAGATTGTTTAGAAGTGCATCCTAAACCTCAAATCCTTCTGTTGAAATGCTGGTTGAGTGGACAAGCTGTCGCCGTTCCGGCGAAAGCTCTGGTAGTGCTCTTCTTTTAATTGACACGCCTGTTACTGCTGTTAACTGATGTGTTTAACGATAGGTTCCTATTCTACTTCCAGCATACTCAGCTGCTTTCTAGGAGATGCAATGTGCTTCCCTCTGAGTTGGGTATCCTTTAGAGGTCGTCACTTAGGAAAAAAAGTAAGCCAACACCGTGACCACGAAATATTGGATAAACCAACTGTGCTGCACAAAGCGATTATTTTCGAACTTCTCCTAACATGATATTATTATGACATTATGCAGGTTGGAACACAGGGGAAGTTCTAGGCGAGACGGAGCATATAAGACGCAATAGTTGTGTTCTCGAAAGCACTAGGACCATCCACGGAAAATCTGAACCGTCGACGCATTTCGGCAGGCTAGGCTACCTAGGCTGCACCCGTATTGAACTTTGGTAGTGTTACGCAATCCTAAGAGGAATCAAATGCTTTGTTATTACTTTTATCAATAATCCAAACATCTAAACGATTGGAGTCTTTCTTCTGATGTATATAAAATGCCCTGTTGGTTTTCTTTTCTATTATATGCGTCTTATTGATGCCCATCATGACATACTTGCATCTATGGTCCATTGGGATTTCATCTAAAAAGTTCAAGTATTTCCATGCCAAATTCTTAACTTCTTTGAATCCCGTGGTCTTAAAAAATCAATTCTTTTTAATGCACCTTGCATGACGCTTGCTCTAGCCATCTTCCATATTGTACCTTTAAATGTACCTTGTATTGTTGGTGGTTAACTTCGTACGTGCCATGCTGGATTTAGTTTACGAACTCTTGTAATTTAATTTGTGGTACCAGATGCTGTTATTGCCTTTATGTTTGATTTAATCTTCCTAACACACTTGCAATCACAAAGCCGGTAATTCCATGCTGTAATTTGACAACATCCAAGATATAGTTTTTCATGTCGCATGGCCGCTATTTTATTCTTTGAGATATGACAGTACCCTTCATCAAGGTCTCTTAGACAATCTTCCAAAACTGTGGATTCTCAATGCATACGCAAGGTCTTTCTTTTGGATGAAATTATATCTTTAATCCTTATAAGGCAACTTGAGTGGTTCATGGAGAAAAGAATTGCACTTGACTTGTGTGTTAAATTTGGAGTTTCAGACTCTTCTACTTTCAATGAACCCTAACCGGGGGCTCAACTTTGATTTGAATCCATGCTTAAGGCTTCGATGCGACATAAAAGTCATGGAAGTGGAACCTTTATTAAGAGGGAACCTTAGGATGATTTTAAACCAAAGTCAAACGATCACGTCCTGAAATGCCCGCCTGTGAGAATGAGTATCAATTGCATTTGAAATTCATGTACCTACACACACTTGTTAGCCACGCACAAAAGTAAAGAGATAAAACGTATGAAAACCAAAAGGAGGTTGAATCTTAGGGTCAAAAATTAGGGTGTGACAAATGCCCCTATTTAAGTTACTTCTATCCAGAGATAGGGGGATTGAAATCTCTGTCTCGACGAGATAGGAGGGACTTAAATACAAACATTGCACGAATTTTTGGCCCTAAGAGGCCACCGAATGCAAATGATATGCAATGATAATGAGAATGCAAAACTGACGGTCTTGTGGAGAAAAGATGCCACAGGGGGAAAACTATACACAACACGCGAAACAAAAGGAGCGACAGACCCAACGAGGCGGGATTCCACGGGGGAAAAGACAACAAGCATTGAGGAATCCCTAAGCAAAGATATAATAACACCACCGAGAGTACAGTAGCTTACACCATGGAGAGAAACTTGAAATGTGAAGAATAACCTACTACCAACGCGTGGCAGCCTAAGCAAGGGTATCCGGTTGAAACAAGAAACACATGTTACCTACTATCAAACATATGATAGCCTAAGCAAAGGCAACGTGAAGAGGAAAGATAACCTACTATCGAACCTGGTAGCCTAAGCAAAGGTATCTAACCAAAGGAAAGGCGTATTACCTACTATCAAACATATGATTGTCTAAGCAAAAGGTAATAGCCAAAAGGAGAGATCACCTACTATCAAACATATGGTAGCCTAAGAAAAGGCGTCTGACCAAAAGATATGTGTTACCTACTATTAAAACATATGATAGCCTAAGCAAAGGTGAACATAAAAGGAAAGATGACCTACTACCGAACATAAAAGGTGAAGGTATATTACCTACTATCAAACGTATGATAGCCTAAGAAAAGGTAATAGCCAAAACAAGGTGTATTACCTACTATCAAACATATGATAGCCTAAGAAAAGGTGAACACAAAAAGGAAAGATGACCTACTAGCGAACATGGTAGCCTAAGAAAAGGTATCTGACCAAAAAGATGGTATATTACCTACTATCAAACATATGATAGCCTAAGAAAAGGTAATAACCGGAAGAACCTCCTCACGCTTCAAGGTTGTATGCCATGAACGAGTTTCAGCTTCTTCTTTGAATGATGATTACTCGGGAGAGCATCTTCACAAGAGATTGAAAATTCACTGGAGGTTAAAGACTTCAGTGGTAAACCATAATGTACTGGAGATGGTAATACTTCACCGGGGATCTTCGGAAGTGATGTAAGCCGGTTGATTAGCAAAATATATTTTTTCAAATAAAGAGAGACCCATTGTGATAAACTTCACCATATTTCGCGAAAGAGATGGCGTTTGATGGAAATAAACTTGTGCAATGAACTCACTGGGGAGTATATTCTTGAGGAGTATTTTTGTTGTAGTTGTAAAATATGACTGAAACTCTGTAGTTTCTCAAATAAAGAGAAAATATCTGTAAAGTCTTGACAAACTTCTCTGATGAGACTCCCGGAGAGATGCAATCTCGCGAGTTGAATAATCTTGGTAAACCCATTGGGGACAGACAAACTATCTTGAGGAGACTGCCATTTGTCATCTTGATGGAAGCCTGATCCAAACGAGTTGCTCAAATAAAGAGATTGCTTGTGATCTAGATATAAATTGTTGAGGGAATCTGATAATACTGTTGGAGAAATATCTATCTTCAAAGATGATCTTAGTAAAGATTCTGGGGAACAATGTGCAAAATAAATGCCCGCTCAATCTGTGTTCAAAAGTTGGAGATATCCAAAATGTGATTGTCAGAGACCGAAGTTCAATTCAGGAAGTAACTAAAGAGAAACTGTCAAACGAGACCCAACCGTTGAGGTGTGAACTCAAATGAGCTTTAACCAAAACAACCATCTTCCACGAGGATCGAACTCCGTGGGGAATTAGAAATATTATACTCTTTTCTGCTTAGGGCTGACAACTCTACTTGGAAGGAGAAGACAAACCCATTCACTCGGGGATAAACACGGCCACGGTGACAGAACAAACAAACACAAGGATGCCAAATGCACATGCTATGTTATCTATCTATATGTTATGCGTATGCTAACGAAACCAAACAAAGATGAAAAACATCCCAGGCGGATGACACTCAAACCAAATCTTCACAGATCAAACATTGCTTGGGGAATGTACACTTGCTTTTAGAATTCCCTCTGGGGAACAAATATCGGACCAATCTTCAAAGATAGAAGCATCACTATGGATAGGTGGAGGACCATATATGGGATCACAGTCCTGCTTCGGGGCTTCAAAAACTTCTCTTGGGGAATAGAGAACATCCTGTCGCTACTGCGAAAATCGGCGCCGGCATGACAGAAGAGTCGCCACCGTGCGTTATTTATCCCAACGGAGGGAAAGGAAACGCTCGAAGTAAACCTCGCAAAAAACGGGAAAGGCATGGTCGTCGCAACCAAAACCTGGGTTCGGGAGTCGGTTACGCAAGGGGAAGGTATTAGCATCCCTCACGTCTGTCGTACTCGACGGGATCCACGCTTGGTGTTTATAAGGAAAAGGGTGTGTTTATCTATCTACGCTAGTGGTCAGTCTGAAAAGAAAAGAAAAGGACAGGACTCGAAAGAACATACGCTGTTCTGGGCCTACGTACTCCCTCGTGCAATGGGAAAGTCAGAGTCAACGTAGTTCGACTACCTACGTCTAGACGGGGGGAAGGTTGCTCGCCAGGACATCGCGTCCTGTGCCTACGTACTTCCACACGGCATGGAAGATCAGAGCAAACGTAGTTCGGGCTACGCACGACACAAGCTGTTCAAGTGTTTTTTATGGGAAAATGCATCTTAACCAAGGGTTTTCACAGTCCAGGAGGACAAAATGTTTTGATGTTTGTTCAAATCTTTTGACGGAAGAAATGAATTCACTTTTGTTTTATCCTTTATTAAGTGTTTTTCTGTTGTTTTGAGAAAGGAAAGAGACACCCTAAAACTATGGTTGAAAAGGGGAATCTACCTAATGTTATCATGCCTGGTTAACCAACCTAATGTCTATCATAACTCCTCCACAGCAGAGAAGTTAGAGCTCCTAAGGGATCATGGCAACAGAACTGAACAGCAAACAGGAATCACTGCAAAGCAACGAAATACTGGAAATATGCATGAATGCAACAACCAAACAAGCAAGGCACAGAGGCCACACACCACAGAGGCAAGGGAGCTCAGCTCTACCAAATACCAGCAAGCAAAGACACTCAATAACAATCAAGCAGAAGGAGGACCACCTCAACTTCTCATGCATACAAATCCTATTTCTAAGATGCACCTATCTCAGAAATATCTAGATGAACCCCTAAGACTAATGCAGCACAGCACCACACAAGTCAATCATCACAAAGAGAAGGCTAACCATCCTGGCAAACTCCTATCCAAGAGCAAGAAACTATCCCTGAGCAGGGCCCCTAGACAAAACTATAATCAAACCCCTGAGCAAAAGCCCTACACAAAACCTTAATCAAAACTCTAAGCAAAGCCTTAAACAAAACCCTAAGCAAAACCCTAATCTACCCTAAAGGGAGAAATCAATCCCATTCTTCAAGCTTCAAAACAAGCTTACCAAAGAAAGGGAGCTAAGTGGGCAGACTCATGGTGCCTTCCTTAGGAAAGTACTAGGAGGCTTCCACTTAGGAATCATATCCCATGTGGCTCAACAACTGTGATCGGTTTACATTCCTCCTCAGGAGAAACTAAACTCACATGAAGGCTCCAACATCATTGGATACTTGAGAAATCCTACATGAACTAAGGGAACTAAGTGAACAGACCCATAGTATCTTCCTCAGGAAAGTACTAGGGGGCTTCCACTTAGGAATCATATCCCATGTGGCTCAACAACTGTGAACAGTTTACATTCCTCCTCAGGAGAAACTAAACTCACATGAAGGCTCCAACATCATTGGATACTTAAGAAATCCTAGATGAACTACAGGAACTAAGTGAACAGACCCATAGTGCCTTCCTCTGGAAAATACTAGGGGCTTCCACTTAGGAATCATATCCCATGTGGCTCAACAACTGTGAATGGTTTACATTCCTCCTCAGGAGAAACTAAACTCACATGAAGGCTCCAACATCATTGGATACTTAAGAAAAAGGTGAGAATAAAGAATGAAAGACATCCATAATGCCTTCCTCAGGAAAGTACCATGAATTTCCCTCAAACTTCAGGATCTCAAACCTCACAGAAAGAGAGCAAGCTCCTAGACTAGGTCTTCAATCCATGCATCCTTGCAAGCTCCATCAAGTCTTCATCCAGCCTCCATCTTCAAAAAGAAACCACAGGCCCTCAAACCAAAAGAAACTATCTCCAAAGTTCAACCACAGTTGAACTTCAAAAAACAGAAGCCCTCAAGACTTCTCCTATTCTCAAGCTCAATCAAAAATAACAGAACACTCTATAAAAATCTACCAAAAATCTAGGGGAAACCTACATGGCTCTATGATCCCAAGATCAAATCTCAAAGCCTAAGTCAACATCTAAGGCTACTTAACAATCCCTATCATGGAGTGGTCAAGGGTTAACCAGCAAGTTATGAGGTCTCTACTCTCTAACCCTAAAACAACATCAATCAATTTCTAAAAAATCTATGAAAAATCTATGGGGAGCATGCATTAGTCTAGTATAACATACTAAAAAAGAAAAGAAAAATTCAATACCAAGCGAGAGAAATAAAATCAGCAAGGCAGACACATCACAAATCAATTACTCAATACCAATTGAAATACAAAAATGCAAATAAAAATGAAAATGCATGATCAATTCAATATTTTTGTACCATAAAATCCTAAATTGAATTATGAGTCTACAGAAAAAAGAAGTGAATTAATTGGATAATCCTACTATTTTTTATGAATTATTTTCTAACATGAATGAAACAAAGAAAATTAAAAAGAAAATAAAACAAGGGGGTGGCGAATAGCAAAACGCCTCAGTTATTTCAGACTGGGCCCAAATATAGGGGGTGTGGAAAGTAATTGGGACAAAGCCCAAACCAAATCTCAATATTCTCACCATCAGGGGGGGCAACGAGTAATGAGGGGGTGATTCGTAGTAACCCAGACTTGGGCTTAACACAATCCAAACCCTAACCCAACTACCAAATAACAAAACCAACTTCTCTTCCCAAAAAATTCGTTCACTGTTCATTACCTCCCCTCAAACCCTAATCGTCGTTCCTCCCCTTTTCTGAACCTCTCAAGAACTCTCAAACAATCTCTCTCAAACAAATCCTCAAAAACAAACAAACAATCTCTAAAAACTCTAAATCTCAGTGAAACAACGCCATCTGAATCCATTCAAGCAAGCAGAAAAAACTAGCACCAAGCTCAAAGAAGGCGCACCTGGAGATGAATCAAGAACGAGCTTAGGTCTTGAAGCTCGCTGGAGAAATTGAAGAGCTCAAAGCTTGAAGCTCTGGGGAAAAAACGAAGAACCAACTATTGAAGGTCTTGGAAGAGATTTCGTTGATTTCTGGAGGTTCGTGGATGGACGTTGAAGATATTGATGATGTGGATCGGGATGTTGCTGAAGAACGATGAAGGTCTTCGCGCTTTTTGGAAAGTCTGGATCTATGATGCTCCTAATGATGGACGAGCGATGAAGTTCACATGAAGATCATTGATGAAGAGAAGATACGTTTCTTGGCAAATCTCAGAAGGATCTCGATGATGAATTGAGTTCCGATGAATCTTGAAGCGATGTTGAAGGACGCTCTTGAAGATGGTGTGAACACGGTTGAAATTCCTTGAAGAAATCTGGAGAATGTTGTGTGGATCGTGAGCATGATGAATAGAAGACGAAGATCGTTGCCGGTTTCTGGAAAACGCGAAGAACACGGTGGAGATCTTGGAGGAGAAAGATGATGTTCTTGAGAATCTGCAAATTTTGCAGATTCCGGCGAGATGAGCGGCGGTCGGAGTTGGTTGGTGGTGGCCGGCGGTGGGAGGTTAGGGCGTTTGCATGCCCGGCGGTAGGGTATTCCGGCGAGAATGAGGTGCCACCAGGTGGCAATCTTGCATGCAGAGGGTGAAGGATGGGAGGACACGTGGCAAGGCGTTGGCAGAGAGAGAGTGAGTGGGTCTGGAAACGTGGCAAGAGGAGGAAGAAGGAGAAGAGGACGTGCGGGGCCCTCTTTATAGGACACGTGGCTCAAAATGTGGACCTTCAGACTGGGCTTTGACTGCACGCCTGGCCCATTATGGACTAATCAAGGACTAAACACAATTAGCATGATTAAATGACTGATTAAAAAAGATTAAAACTTGACTAATTAAATGCTGACTAATGAATTAAAGGCTAATGATGGATTAATACGAATTAAAGCTGATGGACTCAATTAAATGCTAATGAATCACCTAATTAATCTAATATTCTGATAAACCCTAAAAACTAGTTAATATCCATTAAAAAATCTATACCATTTAATTAAATCCTATATTAAAACATATCTAACCATTTATTATCCTATAAAAGAAAACCTATAAAAAACTATTAATATTCTAAAAGTTTCTTTTTTTTTTAAAAGAACTATTAATTTCTATAAAAGAGAAAACCTATTAAATTTCTATTAAACCTATTATCTATTTAAAATAAAACCTGTTATAAAAAACTATTAAAACCTATTAAAAACTCTACAAAATTCTAAAAATGATTCAAAGCTATTAAAAATATTGAAAAACCTATTTAAATTCTGAAAAATCTATAAAGCATATTTAAAATCCACGAAAGGCTATTAAATCCTGACAAAATGCAGACAAAGGCAGATAACCAACATAAAAGAGCGCGAGACCAGATCGAAGTAAACAGTAAACCCCGGGCATCAGAATATCCCAAAAACCACCATGTAAGCTGAAAACACCGAGAAGCGCACAATTTCCCGAAAAATGAAACCCTGATTATCTAGACTGGATCTGAAATATCCGGTAGGTGAAAACCAAGCTGTAACCCTGACATCCTCTGTCTGTGCAAAAATGTCATGCATCTGATATGCGAATACGAATTAAACCACGAACCAGATAGGAGAACCGGTTGGTCAAATTTTAGGGTGCAACACATCCCACTTGGGGAATAACATCTTGATCTTACTGAAGGATTTGTCAATATGAATCTCAATTATCTTGTTAAAGATGAGAATAAAGATCTACTGGAAACAGATCCCTCTCTTAATTGTAGAAACTTCATGGATAAAATAAATATCCATTCAATGGGGAAACCTGAGTTGACAAAGTTGTTGAATATGTTGGAGTCGAAACTTCGTGGGGATGAAATAAACATCCGCTTCGTTGGAGAGGTGAAGCTAATGAGCTCACTGGGAATTCTTAGGTCCCCAACTGGGGTTTTCTTGTGTTGAAAATATTCGTTACAGAATTGTCATAACCCCCTTCGACTCTCAAATGCCCCAAGTCACATGGTTCACAATAAAAAGTCATCCCGAGAGGATTTTACAGAAAACATGGCGTCCAAATGCCCCACTGTTTCCAAACTCTTGGAGAGATTCACAGAAGCTCGACGTAACTGGCCCTGATTGACGGTATAACTGAGTCTTCAAACTTGTGTTCTAGGTGAATCCAAACTTGTACAGATCAAACCCCTTGGAAAAAAACTTGCCCCAGGTCAGCAAAGTCTTCAAATTCCAATGGACTGAACTTGTCACTGATGTTCACATGTAAATTTCTAAGATATAAAGCAATGTTAACAAATTAGAAATGTTAATTCGAACTGTTAATGCAACATTCATGTTTGTCTTGAAGCTTTTTTTGGAAAAGACATCACCATAACTGGGACCGAAATCACTAGTTAGGATATAAATTAAGGCTATTTACAAGGCCAATACTAAATTTGAGCATAGCT
This sequence comes from Lathyrus sativus, assembly GCA_963859935.3. NCBI lineage: Eukaryota > Viridiplantae > Streptophyta > Magnoliopsida > Fabales > Fabaceae > Lathyrus > Lathyrus sativus. The sequence continues at coordinate 369,381,431 of OZ012741.1, forward strand.
CACTGGAGTCAGGAAACAATATCTCATCAAGTATGCTTTCGAACTAAACCTTACCTCCATTAGGACTTTTGAGGGTTGTATCTGGGCTTAGTTTATGATTTGTAAAACAAAGGATAAGGGTCAAAGTATATTTGTGCCCACCCAAATTTTTTGAAAGATGCTCATTCTTTTTTTTGATACCCTGCCCCAGGTTAAAAACGAGGTTTTGATTTGGGAAAAAAGAATCCTTAGTCAAAGCTCAAAAGGTTAAATATTTTTGGTGTTTAGGAGGTTGAAACAATGCCTTCCATCATCAGTAGGGTCTTTATTCAAAAGCATACAACGAGAGATCCTGCATTTTACTTTGTCATCCTCCTTCCAATTATTCACCAAAGTGAAAAGAAAATTGGGTGTAGTTGGCATTATAAATTACGAAAAACGGTTTGCGAGTGAAAACGAATGGACTTCTTCAAGACAAACATTTTATTGCATTAATTTTTCAAAATAACAAGTTCTACAAGCCTAACATGCTTTTATAAATCAAAGAAATGAAATACTCATAATCAAACAAAATGAAAATCCAGACAAGTCCTTTCTCTTGGATTGTATGGAATGGAGAGGCTTGCAGAATCATCTGATATATCGCCTTCAGATTCATATTCAGACACTATATTGATATGAGCTTCCCAAATAACCTTGGATCATGTTCACGGAGGACAAACCATGCTGAGGTAGGGGATTATCTTGCACATTAGGAATTGAACCCTTAAAGGATAAGATTCCACACTTAACCAACCTTTGAACGTCTGCTTTCAAACCGTAACAGTTCTCAATATCGTGGCCTGGAGCGCCTTGATGGTATGGGCAAAATTTATCAGCTTTGTACCAATACGGAAGTTTCTTGGATACCTTAGGTGGAGCTCTCGTCTGGATGTGACCTTTTTGAATCAAAGCTGGGAACAAGTTAGCATATGTCATCGGGATGGGATCAAAGTCTATTTTTCTGTGTACACGACTCTGATCGTCGAATGGCTGATTTTGTTGATGTTGTGGCTGATAAACCGGAGTGTTGAACACTGGCGATACCGCAGCAACCTGATGTGATGGCGGATACCTTCTCTTGGATCGTCCATGTTGCACAACACTTACCTCGTGTTCTCTCTTCTTCACAAAACCACTCCCATAATTTTTAGCATTATTGGGAGCACTCCCTTCCTTGACGAGCCTTCCTTCACGATCCCCCTCTTCCAAGCGCATTCCCATGTTTACCATTTCAGTAAAGTCACTGCACTTGCTACCATTTTCTCATAAAAGAAAGGACCCAGAGTCTTTAGAAATATTTTGGTCATCTCCTTTTCTTCCAATGGTTGTATGACTTGAGCGGCTAACTCACGCCAACACTGAGCATATTCCTTGAAATTCTCTTTGTATTTCTAAGCCATGGCCCTCAATTGATCACCGTCGGGAGCCATGTCCACATTATATTTGTATTGTTTAATGAAGGCCCCACCTAGATCGTTGAAAGTTTGAATCTTCGCACTATCCAATCCCATATACCACCTGAGCGCAGCGCCTGTTAGACTGTCTTGGAAATAATGAATGAGCAATTGATCATTGTCAGTTTGTGCAAACATATTTCTGGCATACATGATGAGATGACTTTGAGGGCAAGTATTTCCTTTGTACTTCTCAAAATTAGGAACCTTGAATTTCGGCGGAACCTTGACATTTGGGACCAAGCACAAGTCAGAAGCACTCTTTCCAAACAAATCCTTCCCGCGAAGGGCTTTCAATTCTTTCAGAGTTTCAGAGAACTGGTCTTGAAATCCATCCATCCTTTCTTCAAAACCCACAGTTTTGCTGGGTGTCCTATGGAGAATTGGCTCGTCCAGAATATACGGAGTAGCATTCACTCGCGGAGGCGTCGCAGTCATCACAGCAGTAGGGGCAGGAATGGCTTGAACAATGGTTACAGCAGGGACTTTGGGAACAGGAGGACGATAACCGGTCGGACTGAAATGAGGAGGCATTCCCCACGGGAAACCTGGCGGTATGTTGTAGGTCACTTCATCAATAGTAGGCGCCACTGGGATCGGTGCTGACACAACTTCGAAGATAACAGTCCTCTGAATGTCTTGATTGTTGAGCGCAGACTGGTTAGACAAAGCTTCAACTAAACCATTCAATCTCTCCAAGCTTTCTTTCAGAATTGCAACCTCATCACGGAGCACCTTGTTCTCTTGTTCAAGTTGATCCATCTTTTGACGTCGACTGGCTCGAGTGTTGTATTGGTGATTCATCTTGTCTGTGAAGATGAAGCAAGAGTGAGACCTCCCGAAATGCAAAGGATGCTATGCTGATGCAAATGCAAATGTAGGTGCAAGAATGCAAAATGAAAGGTTTCATGGAACTCAAGTATTTATAAACGTCACAGAGTACCCAAAGAAAACTCATTTATTATTTTTTGATATCGATTACAAATAAACATTCTCATAAGAGTCCTGACCTAATAGCTAAATAAAAGCTAATAAAGTCCTAAGGAAGCCCTTCATCGTGCTTGTCGATTTGCTCTTCTATCTGGACTTTCTTGAATATAAGTTGTTCACGATCAGCTTCTATGGAGTATTTTGATAGAGGAAAATAAATCCTCTATCTCTTTTCTTTTCTTGCTAAAAGTAAGGAAGAGATTTTCTGTTCACTTGGATCTTCAATGATAATGAAAGTTTCTTATACTTGTCTTTGAGTATTCTTAATCTTTCAATGTGAGCTCCCAATCTTCCTTAGGTCATCCAAGTTAGGACTCTTAAAAGAATATTTCAAAAATATTTTTCTTTTGTAATCCCTATTGGTTCTATAATGTTTATAAATAAACTTCAATTCCATGAAACCCCAATGCAGTATGATGCTTTATGGATGCAACAAACACAAGTAAGCACATAAGGGCACAAAGGTAAACAAACAAGAAAGCCCTAGGTTTGCAATGAGCATGGAGCAAAGGTATACCCATTCCAAAAGGATGTGGACTAAAGGTGGATTGTACCTGCAGAACAAGGTTTTAAGAAGGTTCCCAAAGTCGTTAGTCCATCTTTAGGATATTATCAATTTCCCGACTAACTCGGTGGTTAATAATATTCTCAAGAGAACCTCTTTTAAGTGTAGTATCGCGTAGCAACTATTTCGGGACTACTCCCTCATAGTCCTCACACTACATCCTAATAAAGGCAAAAATGGGGTTAAAGGTAACTACGATCCTCAATATCATGGACTCCAATAAAAAAATAGTAAAAGTTTTCACGACTATACTCGTTCAACCGAACTATTTTAGAGAGGGTCTCAACTAAGCGGTGATTCTCGAGTCAACTTGGTCGGGACTCACTCCCTATAAGCCTCATCGAATATATCGCCATCCTATCTTAAGTTCACTCAAGTTCGGGTGTAGGACTTTGTCTCACCACTCAAAGATATCATCGCGAAAAGCAATAAAACAAATATACAAATAAGCAATTAAGCAAATATATAATAAACAAGCAAAATAAACAAGTTAGGGAAACCCACTGAAGGACTCCCCAGTGAAGTCACCATTTATGTCGAAGTGAAAATTGGATACCAAGCTATTGATGAGCTTGAATCTAAATTCATTTGCAACCGAACTTTGATTTGTCCAAAGGAAGGGAGAAATATCAAAATACCCACAATGCAATGCACATGCAAAGGTTAGAGAGTTATAGGTTTGGGGGTTGGTTAAACTTAGGGAAGGTGCTAGCATCCTAAGTTTCTGTAGTACTCTACAGGAACCTCTTGTTTTATGTTTGTTTTATTGTTAAAGTTTATCTGCTTAAGGATGAAAGACCTAGGGGTTTATTTCTAAGTATACTCGACAAGATATCTCATCTTGTGCCTACATATCCTGATGGGAGTGGAATCAGAGTATTTGTAGTTCCCCTAAAGGGTTTGAGGAGTTCTTTGACTGTGGTCAAAGTTCCTACGGGATAAGGGTAGTTGATTGATTAATTTTAGGAGAAAAGATGAGTTGTCATTTTAAGGGAGATTACTTGATTTAACCACCACAACTTTGTAGGAAAATAGTCTTTGCATCATCTTAAGAGAAGGGCTCAAGTACTCGGATTGTCAACAAGTACGCCTCTATCTCTCCTAAGGCAAAGTCCCTACATATTGATTGAATTGTTATGGGGTAAGAGTTTTATCTCGCTTAAGATGATTAACATCTTATTCTTTAATATGTTTAAATATTTGTATTGAGTTGGTATGTTTTTGTTTCTATGTTGTGGAAAAGACAAAGATCCTCCTATGGGTAGGATCTAAACTTAGAAGATCGACTTGAATGGGATCAAGGATCAAATGGGGAGAATGATGCAAATGCGATGCATACGCACAATTTTTTAAGTCATGCGGAGGTTCTTCCTTTGGATGCTATGCAATAAAGATAAACAGCGGTAAAGTAAAGGCAGAAAATAAAGCATACACAAACGCATGAAAGCGCTAAAGTGTGTGAATTGTGAGTGTGCGGACGAATCGGAGACGGAAGCGTGCATGATTAAATTTTATACGACGTTGATTAATTTTAGGTGAGATTAGCAATTTTAGTTGAATTATACTTATGAGAAAGTGATACGTCTTGGTGAGGTTGATTTTAAGAAAAGGGTTGAATTGATTTTAAGAAAAAAAGTTGTATTATTTTGTTTTAAGAAAAAAGTTGAATTAGGTTATATGGATCGATTTTATGAGAAAATTATTTGATTATTTTAGTGGAATTTAAATTTTAGGGAAAGTTAAATTAAATTATAAAAATGATTTTTTGTGAAATCGGATTGCTTAAGTTGGGTAGAGATAGTTCCTAATAAATAAATTAGTTATTAAAAGGAAGTTTTATTATTTAATAAAAGATTATATTAAAATTAAATGAAACAATTTTTTATTATATTATAAAATATTTTGTTGAATAATTATTATAATTTAAAAAAGATTATGAAAGGTTGATTAATTAAAAGGTTGTTTAGAAAAAATTAATTAGATAAATAAGCTAATAGTCACTTAAAAAGAAATATATTAAATTTTAAAAAAGGGCAGATTAATGGGTTTATAAAAAAGTTAATTAGGTTATTAGTTAAAAAGAGTGATCTAACGATTAATTACTAGTGATTAATGGCATATATGATTGTGTGGGGCGCGACTTATGAGGGTTTATCATGGAGCGTGATCTGGACCGTACAGTGGGATCTGTTGGAGATCCACTGGTACGTGCGTGAGAGTGTATCATTACTAGTGTGGGGAGTATTACAGGATTACAACATTACAAAGAAATTAACCAAAAAAAGGCGGAAACCCTAGGTCTCCTTGAAATCCCCAATTTCACCCCTTCATCTCCGATTCTCCCTCGCCTCTCTCCCAGCTCTCTTTTAATTCTCTCTATGATCCTCTATTTCTCCGCCGCAACCTCCTTCGTCTTGCTCCTCCCCTCGATTCTTTCTCTTTTTCTCCGATTCTTTGTTTTCCTTACCCGCTATTCTTGAAACAAAACGAACATCAGTCAATAGTAAAAACTAACGATGAACATGGGTTACCTTCGTAGGTTCTGGGTGGTCGATGGCGGAATGGAAGTGGCGAGGGCTTGAGGATCTCGATGGAAGCTTAGCGATTCCCGGCGCCGGTGGTTTTGAGATGATTTCCGGTGGCTCGCAAAGGTGTTTCCTGGTGACAGATGTGTCGTGACGAAACTTCAAAATGAAAGATAAGTTCTTATTTCTATGATTTAGCAATTAGGTTTTGATTTGGGGTTTTTGTGGATGTTGAAGTTTTGATGTGGATGGATTTTTTTGAACTGTTTTATCTCCTTTTCAATTTATAGGCACACACAGATTCATATGATAATTGGGGAGAAGACAAAGATTTATTGTGCTTTCCGTCTTCGTTCCATATGTCTGCTCTTGTAAATGATGTGGTAAATGACTTTCCTTTCTTAGAGAAACATGTTCTTACTTGCTTTAGAATGTATTAAAACTTGTCTGGGATTTCCAATTAAGGTTGGAAATTATTGTTAATTGCAGGTCCTTGGATGTGCGGCTTCTGTGGAGATAGGGAAAGAAACAAAACGAGGTCTTGATATCCTGGCCTTTGAAACATCAGAAGAACCGTCCAGCAAACTCTTAAAGAGGACTCGTGAGCCTATCAAGAATGCATCCCAATCTGACGAAAATGTATGGTGGCAGGAATTGCAATGGGAGTCTTCAACAAAATAAGGATTGAGACAGATTTCACAAATAACCACCTGAGGTTTGCACCTTTTTACCCCAAAATTCATTGCACATAAAATCGATGAATTATAGCATTCTTCCCACACCCACTTTTGAAAATCTTGATACCTTCTCAAGGCAACTTTATTTTCATTCTCACTTTTCCCAAACTCGAATTTGAAGGATAATGATGTTTCTGATGTATTAGAGTTCGAGTCACGAAGGGTATTGCTAGAGCTGTCAGGTCCTAAATGGCGTCGGTAGTCAAATTATTCTTCAAATTCAGCATTGGTATCAATAGAGACGGTGGTGAGGTATTCGGTTATTCTTCATTCTCGTGCTCTGTACTTTGAGTTCTTTGTTTGTTTTCTTTCAGAAATTAATGCTGAACCTTGTTTTGAATTTGTTCCGTCGTAACCAGGTAGCAGGTGGCTTCGACAATAATGTAATGGTCACAATAAAGTTGTGCTTGTGAAGCTTCATCTCTATGATGTGGATTTAGGCAGTTCCTTTTTGAATGATGCTACTATGGAGGGAGCTTGAGGGGATGAGCAAGTGTAGCAGAAGATCATGGTATAAGTTGAATCTGATATAGCTGAACCAAGTCATAGTTTAATGGTTTACAGTTAGAAAAACCATACATATGCTCTTACTACATCGGCCTGCCTATCAGGAAACGGAAACTAGTAATTATCCATGATATCCTTATTTTTGTCCTATCTTAAGCTGCTGGCCAAGTTGACGAGTCTCACGGTGACTTTGAATTTTATGCAGGACAAACGGTATTGACAGAGATTAAACCAATGTTATGGTTTCCAAAAACGGAAGATTGAAACTTAGCGGTAAACCGTAGTCAGTAAAGGGAGTTGATTGGATTGTACTCGATTTTCCTCTTTTATTTTGCAGCAGTTCTTAGATTATGTTCCTGACTCAGACCCGGTGTTTAGATACATAAAGAAGGTAGTACGTTATTGAATTCCTTCTGTATTAAGATTGTTTAGAAGTGCATCCTAAACCTCAAATCCTTATGTTGAAATGATGGTTGAGTGCACAAGTTGTTGCCGTTCCGGCGAAAGCTCGGGTAGTGCTCTTCTTTTAATTGACACGCCTGTTACTGCTGTTAACTGATGTGTTTAACGATAGGTTCCTATTCTACTTCCAGCATTCTCATTTGCTTTCTAGGAGATGCAATGCGCTTCCCTCTGAGTTGGGTATCCTTTAGAGGCCGTCACTTAGCAAAAAAAGTAAGCCAACACCGTGACCACGAAATATTGGATAAACCAACTGTGTGCTGCACAAAGCGATTATTTCCGAACTTCTCCTAACATGATATTATTATGACATTATGCAGGTTGGAACACAGAGGAAGTTCTAGGCGAGACGAAGCATATAAGACGCCATAGTTGTGTTCTCGAAAGCACTAGGACCATCCCCGGAAAAGCTGAATTGTCGGCGCATTTCGGCAGGCTAGGCTACCTAGGCTGCACCCGTATTGAACTTTGTTAGTGTTAAGAAATCCTAAGAAGAATCAAATGCTTTGTTATTCCTTTTATCAATAATCCAAACATCTAAACAATTGGAGTCTTTCTTCTGATGTATATAAAATTCCCTGTTGGTTTTCTTTTCTATTATATGCGTCTTATTGATGCCTATCATGGAATACTTGCATCTATGGTCCATTGGGATTTCATCTAAAAAGTTCAAGTATTTCCATGCCAAATTCTTAACTTCTTTGAATCCCGTGGTCTTAAAAAATCAATTTTTTTAATGCACCTTGCATGACGCTTGCTCTAGCCATCTTCCATATTGTACCTTTAAATGTACCTTGTATTGTTGGTGGTTGACTTCGTACATGCCATGCTGGATTTAGTTTACGAACTCTTGTAAATTAATTTGTGGTACCGGATGCTATTATTGCCTTTATGTTTGATTTAATCTTCCTAATGCACTTGCAATCACAAAGCCGGTAATTCCATGCTATAATTTGACAATATCCAAGATATAGTTTTTCATGTCGCATGGCCGCTATTTTATTCTTTGAGATATGACGGTACCCTTCATCAAGGTCTCTTAGACAATCTTCCAAAACTGTGGATTCTCAATGCATACGTAAGGTCTTTCTTTTGGATGAAATTATATCTTGAATCCTTATAAGGCAACTTGAGTGGTTCATGGAGAAAAGAATTGCACTTGACTTGTGTGTTAAATTTGGAGTTTCAGACTCTTCTACTTTGAATAAACCCTGACCGGGGGCTCAACTTTGATTTGAATCCATGCTTAAGGCTTCGATGCAACATAAAAGTCATGGAAGTGGAACCTTTATTAAGAGGGAACCTTAGGATGATTTTAAACCAAAGTCAAACGATCACGTCTTGAAATACCCGGCTGTGAGAATGAGTATCAATTGCATTTGAAATTCATGTACCTACCCACACTTGTTAGCCACGCACAAATGTAAAGAGTTAAAACGTAAGAAAACCAAAAGGAGGTGGAATCTTAGGGTCAAAAATTAGGGTGTGACAATAATAACATATATTTCTTTGTTATGTCTCAATACACGTACCATTCATTTCAAAATGACAAGAAACACGATTTGCAAATCAAAATCATAATCATTCCAAATCATATTCCAATCAATCCCAATAAAGGTATAAAAAATCAGAATTGAAACCTTTTCAAAATTAAAACAGAAGAAAATTAGTGGGAATTCAATTTGACATTAATACTAAAACCTCAATATTCACTATAAATTGAGAGGAAAAAAACATGAAAAGGGGGGCTCAAACACAAGGTCTTTATACATCTAAAAATAGGAACAAAAAAGAGAGTAGAAAACTCATACACATGAACACACTCATAGTATAGGGAACACATGAAAACAAAAAACCATGAATCAAAACCACCACAAACTCAATCATAAATCACACTAACCATCATCTAAAACTTCTTTCTTCACTTTTCCATTCACCCATATTACATTCTTCCTCACACTAACAAACCACCACAATATCAAAACAAAGCCATCAACAAATCTTCCACACAAACCTTTAAACAATCCATTAATAAATATCTTTATCAAATCACAACCTAAACACAAATAACCAAAATAGAATGAAAAATCCAAAGAAAGAGAAGAAAAAATAACTATTCTAAAAAAAACTCTCAAAACCATCGTGAGATCCTCCACGCGTATCATGTCAGAACCGTCACTCTCCCTCCATCGTCTTTGTACCGTCCAACATCACCCTCGCGATGCACACCACAAACATGAACTCCCAGAAATAACGCATAAATGAAAATGAACAGGACAATCGCCTCTCATCATGCACAAGAGCTATTGTGTTGCCTTCACCGCCAGTATCCCTTTTTTTTTTCATTTTTGATTTTATCTTTGATGTATGTTTGTCTGTTGTGCAGTTTGTACTCATGAGATGAGAAATTAAAAACGAACTGATTAATATTAGTTTCATTTGTGAGAAAGTAAAAGAGAGTTTTGCAGGAAAAGAAAATTGCGTGAGAGAAAAAAAGTTATTTGTGATGATTCATGTTTCTATTGTTCTTGAGAGAGAGAGAGAGAGAGAGAGAGAGAGAGAGAGAGAGAGCATTTAGTTATGACATTGTTTTTTGTTTTTTGTTTTTGTTTTCATGATTATGTTCATTTGTTGTGTTCCATTTTATTTATTTATTTATAAATAGAGAACATTTGTTGCTGGTTAGTTGGTTTATGTTTTTATTTTTATTTTTTAAAAAGAGGAAGAAAGGAGGATGTGTAAAGAGAGAGGGGTGTCACCCCTTACCCTCTAGAATGTTTCTTTTTTCTTTTTATTTTTTTATTTATTTTATTATTTAGTAAATGTTTTCTTTTTATTAAGGTTTGGGTTTTTTATGATATTGGGCCTTAAGCCCTTGGACCTCACACCCCCTTTTTACTAATTCAATTAATAATGCACCCCTCTTAACTAGTTAAGTAATTTTTTAATTTTTAATTTGTTTAGGTTAATTATTATTATTACTAGCTTTCAGACAGACACTCTCGTTCCCGTCTGTCCGTTTTTTTAATGTTCAGGCGTTTAAAAATATAAACGTATTTTTTGTGTGTTTATTTTTTTAATTTAAATTTTATATAAAAAATTGAATAAAATAGTTGTGCAAACTACCATATACCGATTAATAATAAAGAAGTTATTAAAAGAGAAGTCGAATTTTAAAATAAAGAACAAAAGGGTATAATTGGAATAAAAATAGACTACACCAAATCTAAGTTTTCCCTTTATATATGTTATAGATTATTATTATTATTATTAGAATAGTAATTCATAAAAATAATAAAAATACCAAAAATACTCTTATTTCATTTAATTCAAAAATACAAAAAAAAAAAGCTTGTATATAGACCATTGTACATAATTCAAACTCTTTCTTTTTAAAATCAAATTAATTCAATTTATTTTGCAAATAAACTGGATGGGAGGATAAACATCCACCACGTCCCCGAGTAATTAATTAGTTGGCGTACGCCGCATCGATTAGTTATTCAAATTCAAAATAATCTAAAACTAACTTTAGCACACAAAATGTCTTTTGTGCCCTTGCGCACTTATTTCAAAAATCTTTTCATAAAAAGGATAGGTTAAGTGATTTTGACTTGAAATACGAATGAGCATTTAAGCCTCCATCGTGCAAGAATACAAACCAATATTTAAACGCAAGAACTAAGACTTAAACCCTATTATATAAAAGCAACCAACACACACTTATTTTTTACGAACTACGATGCTCTAAATTTCTCATTGTACTTAAGAATACGTAGACACGAGGTTTTAAAAGCTTGGCGAGCACACTAATTAAATTTTTTTTCCTTTGTACATATCTTTTTTTCTCCTTTTGTAAATATTTTAACAAATAAAATAAAACAATCACAAATATTCCCTTAACAAACCTTTAACCCTAAAACTATAGGAGGTTCCCGTTGAGTACAACAAATGCGAGGGGTGCAAATACCTTTCCCTTGCATAACCAACTCACGAATCCAATTTGGTTGTGATGACCATATTATCCTTTTTTCATTAGGGACTTATCATTATTTTCCCTTTACTTAGTAATAACTAAAAGCTGGTGGGGATTCTGTTAGTCATCTACGAGCGCGTGATGTGCTCGCGAGATCGTATTTTTTAGGATGCGACACACTATTCTTGAACTATCTGTATTCGAGCTTTATTATAAAGTGGGATAAAATCAAAGCATTGGGACTATTAAGTAGATAAACTGATGATCACATCTCATGGATCGTGAAAAAATAGTTATTAAGTATTCACATAGGTATGAATAGTACGAGTAATATTTATACTCGATTGAACTGTTATGAGAATACTTTATTCAATGTTGTGTAAGTATCATAAATGATTCTCATGGTGATAGTGACGTATACTACCATTTTACTTGAAACCACTATAGACCATAGACGTGGATTCAAATAATTTATTGCTAATCAAACTTAGTCCGTCATAGGATGACCATAAAGATGGTTAAGTGTACTCCATAAATTATGTTGGGAGGACATGAGTGACCTAGATAAAATTTCCCATCATTCATAATAGAATAAATATATAGATTCACAGTATTCACATCATTAACAGAGCATAACTCAAAACTATAAAATAGCAATCTAGAAAGGTTTTACTTAAACCATCTCAAGGTTCAATTTCACATCAATGGAAGGAAAAGGGAATGAAGAAAAGAAAAGGGTAAATGAATCCCCACTATCCCCCATGCTTAGACCCCAATATATCTAATAATCCCCTTACATCAATTATGCAGAAAAGCTTTATACTTTGAATACTTTGGCTATGGAGACTCTTCTCTTTCACTTTCTATGTCAGAGTTTGCTCACTTCTCTTCTTACTCTTTATTTTATCAAAATTCTATGTACTCCCACTTTCCCTTTCTATTTAAATAAAACCAAAATTTTAAAAGTTATACTTATTCCTTCAATTCTCACTAAGTCTACCCACCTCCCTATATTTAATTAAATTATGATTTATTATCCAAAACCATAATTTCCCATAACCTCTAATAATTTGAATAATAAACTATAATTAAATTCCCTCAATCCTTATTAACATAAATAATAATCATCATTTAAATAAAAGACACTCCAAAAGCTCAAATAAAATTAAAATACTAGAATAAAAACTGAGGCGTTACACACACCCTATTGGTACAAAAGCAAGGGAGAAGTTGTCAATTGAAGAAGTTTGGCTAGGGCGTGGTGAAGGTCAACATGTCTCTGAAAATGGTTGCGCTTCCTGAAAAAGGCAATGTTATCCTTCATCAAAGTATTCCAATAATATCCCACATTTAAAAGCTTGTGGGTGAGGACCTTTCCGGCAATATGGATGTTTCAGACTCCCTTATGTACTTCTGCGAGCACTGGGGTGGTTTCATCTCGCCTAGGCACCGTAGCATGGGAATAGCCCCCCCCCCCCCCCCCCCCATTTTGTAAAATTTTCCAAAGAGAATGGTGTACTTGGCAGTATGTTTTTGAATCTTAATTTTTCCCCTTGTCTAGTGGAGGTTAGCCCGTATGCAGGTAGCGCACTATGGGCGATATCTAGCTAGACTCAAGGATAACTTCTAGAGAATATACCTCATCTGACTTGATGTTGAGGGCGGTGAGGGTATCCTTGATAATTTTTTAGTTAAACCATGTTGTCTTCGATGTGGCAAGCTTGGATAGAAGGTTTGTTCCAAAGTTTGGTTCACAGAGGATGTCTTCTATTTCAAAAGAAGTAAAACGAGAGGATAAACTTCATACCTTTTGTAGATATTTTACCAGTTGGGGTTATTTTGTTTGATACTACCCGAAAACTTTATTGGAGACCAATTGGGAGTCACTTTTGGCCTTCAGCCTAGAGGCTCCCATCTCCAAGACGAGAATCATACTGGCAATAAGGGCCTCGTACTCCGTCTGATTGTTATTGGCGGTGAACTTGAACTTCAATACTTGTTCGATGAGTATGTCGCCATGCCCTTTTAAGACTATCACAACAAATATTCCTTTCAAGTTTTTGGCGTTATCTACAAATATCGCCCATTTTGGTGGTGTTTCCTCCTTTACAGGTGAGCTAAATTCTACTAGAAAATCTTCTAGAGCTTGTGATTTGATGCTTCCCCTCGAGACATATTGGATGTTGAATTCTGAGAGTTACACTTCCCAAGATACCATCCTTCCTACTAACTCTGGAATTTTCAAGACTTGACGAACATGGTAGTTGGTTTTCAGAAAGATCTTTTGACCCTCAAAGTAAGGTCTTAGCTTCTTCGTTTTGACGACGAAGTCTAGTGCTATTTTCTCAATATTTTGGTAATTTGCTTCAATACCTCTGAATACCTTACTTACGAAATATATATGCCACTCTGTTCTATTTGTCTCTTGGACAAGGATTGAGCCTACCTCCTGATTTGTGACTGAGAGATAAAAGTGTAATGGCGACTCCTCCCTTGAGGGAGTGAGACTGAGGGGTGATGTGAGGAAATCCTTTATAATGGAGAAAGACTTTTCTCACTATGCGGTCCATTCAAATATATTTTTCTTATTCTAGGTGGAAATGAAAAGGAAGGCATTGTCACCCGCACATGAGTGGAAGCAGTATAGGTTAGTAAGGCATCTTGTAAGTTGATGCACCTGCTTGACATTGGTGGGGCTTTTCATGGTAATGACTGCTTGGAATATATTTTGATTGGCCTTAATGCATATTCTCGTCAACATTAACCCTATGAATTCTCAGCCTAAACCCTAAAAGAACAATTAGCAGGTTCAGTCGCATATCATATTTTTTGACATACTGTAGGACATCCTCCAAATCTTCTGCATAGTTACGCCCTTTGATAGTCTTCACTATCATATCATCTATGTACACCTCTAGGTTCTACCCTATCTGATGGGCGAAGACAATGCCCATGAGTCATTGGTAGGTGGCACCAACGTTCTTAAGGCTGAAGGGTATGTCATTGTAGTAGTTGATGCCATGATTTAACAGAAAGGTTATTTAGAGGGCGTTCAGAGAGTCCATACACATGGTTATACCTGGAGTATACATCCATGAAGCTTAACGTGCAGTAACATGAAGATCCATTGATAAGGAGCTTGATGTTTGACAGTGGGTGCGTATCCTTAGAATAGGCGGCGTTCAATTTAGTGAAGTCTACGTATATTCACCATCTATTGTTAGCTTTCCGTACTATAACCATTTTGAATAGCCATGTAGGGTATTTTGTTTTAGTAACGAATCTAATATGGATAATTTCCCCACCTCTTCATCAATGGCAGCCTTCTTGTCCTAGCTAACTTTCTGCTCCCTCTGTTTCACTGGCTTGGCAGATGGGTGGATGGCAAGGTGATAGCTCACCACTTTGGTATTTATCCAAAGCATATTAAAGGTAGCCTAAGCGAACAAATTAACATTCTTAATGATATGGTAGACTAGCTCACGTTATTCCTTGTTAGAAAGTGAAATGCTTATCTTTATGACCTGATGGGCGAAGGGGCCTATTTGGACTTCCTTTAAGTCCTCTATGGGCACGAGTCTTTCAACTTCTGCATCCAATCTAGGATCTAAAAATTCGAGGTAAGTATTTGGAACTTTAGAAAGGGGGGAACTAACCATGGATAGATCTTTCCTCTCCGTCTCTAGGTTATTTTGGTAACATTCTTGAGCGATATGTTGGTCTCCTTTGAATTTATCGACTTTCCCTCTAGGCAACGAAATGGGTATTTTGAGACTAGGTATATGGTGAAAATGATTTCCCCTAATGCGTTGATGACGGATCACCCAAGGATGATGTTATATAGCGACATAGTATTTATAATAAGGTATATGAAATCAATCGCCTTAGCGTCCGCGCCTTTTCCGCATGTAGTCTCCAAGGTCACATGGCCCCTTACTTGTACTTGTTTGCTTGACAATCCTCTTAACGATCCACTAAACACTCAAATGTCGTTAGTATTAAGTTTCATTTTTTGGAAAGCGTCCCAAATTATACTGTCAGTAGAGCTACCACGATCTATAAAAACTTGTTTGATATCCTAGTTGCCATGTCGTATAGTGATGGTCAAAGGGTTGTTATTGTGAGGATTGACTATAATGGTGTCTTCCTCAGAAAAGGTGATATTAACTCGTGTTTTCTTTCATTCACCCTAGGGAAAACTAGGAGATATTACATTCATTGCGAGTACCTGTTGTGCGTATCTCCTTCGAGAGGAACTAGAGCTACCTCTTTCAGCAAAAACTTTGGCTATGGTGTTTGTATTAGAATGAAGAGTTTTTTTATCCATCTTTAAGGGGAAGATGAAAGGAGTTATAGTGAAAGAAGTGGGATCTAGGTTAGTTTTATTAAGGGCCCACAGTGGTGTCGCTTTCGTGAAAAAAAGGTGTCGGTACAACAGAAGAGTCGCCACCTTTCGTTATTTATCCCTCAGAGCGGGAAAGGAAACGATCGGAAAAAACCTGACGAAAAAGGGTAAGACAAGGTCGTCGCAACCATTGTCTGGGTTCGGGAGTCGATTACGCAAGGGGAAGGTATTAGCACCCCTCACGTCCGTCGTACTCGACGAGATCCACGCTTGCTTGTTTACTTGGACGGGTTGGTTTTATTCTATCTACCTATCAAGGCTGGCTGAAAAAGAAAAGAAAAATGACTCGGCAAAGCGTCGCACTTTATGCCTACGTATTCTCATCAGAGAATGAGAAATCAGAGTTAACGTAGTTCGACCTACGAAGGGTTATGGGGGAAGGTAGCTCGCCAAGACATCGCCATCTTGTGCCTACGTACTCTCAACAGGCATGAGAGATCAGAGCTCACGTAGTTCGGGAAACTACGGTTTATTTCATGTTTTCACGAAAGAAGTGTCTTTTATTGTGTTTGCAATTTCAACCGCACTAGAGACTATGACCTGAGAGTGAATGCGTCGCATGTCACCCAAAGGGTACCATACTAAACATCCAGACTGTGGAAAAGAAACTCTCCCGCAATCCTTTCTCAGATAGCTTAAGGCTCGTAACGTACGAAAGAAATCATTCATGATTACTGTATCTGAAACTGTTTTGAGATGAGAAGAGAATAGGCCCAGCTAGGAGGGAGACTATCAAGTCCTACTGTTATCATGCCATGGATTCATCCTATGGTTAAGGTTTGAACAGGGAACTCCTAGAAGTTGTCATGCATAGGTTTCAACCTAAAATTCTATCATCAAATCCTTATTAAAGGAAATGAGAGTCCTAAGGGATCATGTCAATGATACACCAAAATAGACAAAGCATCAGCTTAACAGTAAAATGCATGCAATGCAAGTGAGGGAGGAAATATGTGTGGGGCTCCAGCCTCCACAAGCTCGTCTCGACCTCAAGCCAGTCATGAAATAACAGTAATCATACTGAAAAATAAACAACATGCTATCAAGCAATAAACAGTAAACTGCAATCATACAGATAAAAGCAATGAAATGCCATCAGGCAAACAAACCACATGGGCAAGGGAGCTGGGCTCTACCGAATACCCGCAAGCAAAGCCACGCAATAACAATACAAGCAGAGGGAGCAACTCAACCTCTAATGCAATCATGCTCCTAGATTCTACTTATTCTAGATGAACTTATTCTAATGCAACAGACAAATCAAACAAAACACACAATACAGAAAAGAAAAACAAAAGAAAACTTCAGCTCCTCCAGCAGCTACTCAGTCTTCAGACTTCATAGATCACTTGCTTTCCAGGTATCAACCCTACAACATGAGTATCAACTCATCTTCTCCCTTTAGCTTCAGCTTCTTTGATCAGCTCCACCTTCAGGCTTCACTATCTTCAGGGATCTTCAAGTATCAACTTGATCTTCATGCTCTTCAAGCTTCAGCTGGAATGGTAGTCTTCAAGGATTCATCCTCTTCAACAATCTCCAATGAAGTCTTTATCTTCATGCTCAGGCTCTGACAGCTCTCAAGACAAATCAAATCAGAGAAAAATCACTATTGGATAAGCTGGGGGATATTGAACTGCTTATCTGATCACCAAAGGTGACCTATAAGGGTTCAATATCAAATGAAGGGTTCCCTCAAAAATTCTACCTCCTGGGTATAGCACTAATCCCTCCAAAGGAGATAGGTGTATACCCTGGAAGGACTTTGAATCACAGGGAGGGAAGGAGGTGAACAAGACACTCCTTGTTTATTGAATGGAATTATTCTATCTAAAGCTCTACCTATGTACTTATGATCCTATAAACAGAACAAACAAAAGCTAAAACTAAGCTCCTCTTCAAGGTCTTCAAAGTCTTCAATGATGATCCACAAGGTCTTCAACTCAATCTTCAAGGCTCACACACTCAAAGGAGAAGAAAAGAAAGCAAAACAATACAAACTATGCCCTTAAGCAACACACAACATCATGTACAAAGCAATATTCAAGAAAAATATTAAATGAACTTCTAAAATTCTAGAACCAAATCTAAGGGAACCTAAATGTCTACCCTTAATGCCCATATAGTCCCCATATACTAATTTGTCCTAAAAATCCCAAAATAAAATTGTTAAGTCTACTTATGTTGAATAAAACCCTAATTTGTTATACTAATGCTAGCCTAAACAAACTAATCCAATTTTAATCTAAAAATCAGGAATTAAATCCTATGGGAAACTATGATTCAATATCTAACTATGCCAAAAAGAATGGCTCAAAAATCCTAAGGGAAGGCCCTAATACAAATTCTACAAAATTGAGTATCAAACTAAACCTATTTAAAAGCTATTTAAAAGAATAATATGCTAAAAATATTAAAAGAAAATAAAATGCCAATTTTATTTATTGATATTTTTCTAGACAAAATTACGAACATACAGAAAAAACAAGAATTAAAAAACATTCATTTTTCAATATTATATGAATTTTATAAAATGCAAGAATATTAAAAGAAATTAAAAAATTAAAAGAAAATGAATTAAAGGGGAGGGGTGCCAAACATAACTGCGCCCAGTTCATATTATGATGGGCCCATAAACCGGGGGTGGGAATAGCACGCATTAAGCCCATTAAGAATCAGAAAAATCAATATGAAAAATTGAAAAGAAAAATAAAACGCAGACGGTACGAATAGCATTGGTTTTTAGTTTAAAATTTGATTGGGCTTCTGGGTGGGGTGTGAGTATCACAATTTTCATTAAGCCCAGGATTCACCACTAAATCAAACGCAGCGTTTAGCTCTTCAAAATTCCCTCCGCTTGCAAATTCAAATCGCGGCCGTTGGATGGAATTACAAAGTCAAATACCCAGGATGATCCAACGGTGAACAATTCGTCTTCTCCAAGTGACAATTAGGGTTTTCAGGTTCGTTTTCCATGCATGAGATTTCAAGCTCTTCTTCCTCTCTGGTTTCTCAATGAAATCCAAATCTTGAAAGACCAAAATTGCTCCCTCTCTCTCCAAGAACACGATGGTACCCATAGCCCTTACTAAAACCTCGCATATCTCTCTAACAGAACGCACGAAAACTAGGGTTCCACCATACTTCTCTGTGATCAACTCGGTTAAAACTCGCATCTAATGGTATGAACTTGTTCTACACATTGCCCTAATCAATCTATGCCATCACATAATCACCAAAACTCAATATACAGCTTGTTCTTAAACTTGCAAGAAATGGCACCCTGCCACGAAACTCCATGGATCTCTCCCAAATCCTCAGAAAATCATCAACTAACCTAGCATGTTATCTTTACACCTAGAATTCTGACAGTATGCACATAAATAAAGAGATATGATGAAGAACACTAACCTGTCAAATGATGATGGTGAGTGATGTTAGAGATGGCTTCAAGGCTTGTAATTGCTTCCAAGGAATCCTCTAATGGTGGATATGGTTCTGTTTGCAAGAATCTTGAGGAAGAGAGCTTGTAGATGAAGAAATGGAAGCTTGCTTGATTTTGAAGAAACTTTGAGATCCACTTTCTCCTTCACTCTTCACCACTGATTTCACCAACTTTCACCAACCTTTTTCTTCACTATGGCTCACTCTTTAAATAACAACTAATGGAATCATCTAGGAGCTTCTAGAATGAGCTAGAAAGCTTTAGAATTTCTCATGAAGTGATATGTGGTATCATCTCATATCATACATTAAACCTCTTAACTTTGTGTCAAAATCTCCTTACAAGAGATATTGGGATTGAATGAGTGAAAAACAAGCTTATCTTTGGCTTGTGTGAAGATATGCAAAGGTTCCTTAACATGCAAGCATGAACTTTACAAAGTAACACCCATTTTAAGACCTCAAATCAAAAATCTATTTGAACCATTGTTTTTAAAATGATGTTTGGATTCAAAATGACATATTGGATGACCTATTTTATATTTGTACATCTCCCAAACCAATTTCCAACTTGGATCCATTTAACTTATAAGTCATTTTTAGGTCATTTTCAACCATTCATGTAAATCCTTGCTACAAGCTTTTCCAACAAATCATGACCACTTTTCTAGGCTTAAAATCCCATTTTGAACAACTTTTATGTTTTGAGTTTTTTCATCTGAGACTTGGAAATAGGAGATATGGCCTTTGCTTAAAATGACCTATAATCACCAAATGACCAAAATACCCCTGTCTTGTTCAAACCATAAGTTGAGTTCTACAAATCCTATCAAGGACTTCTAGTACTCTATAGAAATATAAGAAGATGCTCTTCAACATTCATGTTGACCAAGATATCATAGGAATCATCCTACTAGGGAAAAAGTTGGCTGCAAGTTGGGTGACTTTCAAGGACCCAGATTCACACACCTCAGCTGACCTGTAATTTGTCAAAACCATAACTTGAGCTCTGCACATCCTATCAAGGACTTCTACCACTAAAATTAAAGCTAAGAACAATCTATACAACATTCATGTTGTGGGGAAGATGAGATATCAATCACATCTTGAGCTAAAACTGCCTGGAAGATAGGGATCAAACTAGGGTTTTTTCACTGACACTCCTTAGAAACCCTAACTCAAAACTTCTCAAACTCTTCAATCATGATGAGTTGGTCTAGGAATCATCCTTATAACATCTAAATACATCATCCCATGACCTCATGGCCCTTGGATTAGGTCTCAACCTTCTCCAAATCTTCAGCTGACCTAGGATTGACCCAGTCAAAACCCTAATTCTACCATTCATGGTTGAATCTTCTGCATTCTTGCACAATGACCTCTCTGGGCTTCATGATGACTTTCAAGACATCCCATAGGCTTTCTCAAAGCTTCAAGTTCATTCTCAAAGTCTCTGAATCATCTGAGGGGCACCCACAACTCTCAAGTTAGGAGGCACACAATTCTGGTTTCAAACAATTTCTCTGACGATCTCCTGAACTTTCTGATGAAGGTATCAACTTTCAGATACTTGATGGGTAAATAAATGTTGGTCAAATTTTGGGGTGCAACAAGTGGGCGCCACTATACTGGTCAAAAAGTAAAAGCGTGTATGTCACCCCTAAGAAGGGTAGGGATGCTTAGAGGTATTAGTAGGTATATTACATTGTATGGTGGTTAGGTCTTGCCCACGATGGTAAGAAGTCTTAGATGGTGGTGTTTTGTGGTTGTTTAAAGGACCTGCTCAAGTGAGTAGAAAGGCTCTATATGTGAGTGGCATGCTTAGGTATAAGCGTATGTAGGGTATGATTTGTATGAGTTAAGATTTGTCCCTTTCTTATATTAGGGGAAAGGTATTTGTAAAGGCTTTGGGCCTAGGGTTTCCTTGGAAAGGTCATTTCCCACCTAGTCAAGAGTGAGCCATTGAATACTTATTTCCAAGGAGAAAATGGACCAGTTATTGATCCTGACTTCTCTCTACCCCAAAAATGTCTTATCCCACACTTCCCATGAGTTAGTGATAGTGAAGCTTTGGGGCCGAGGTGTTACCTTTCTGAGGGAGACTTATGATCGCTGCCCCACTTAGGGGGTGATGGCGATCTATAGTGATCTCCCTATCCAGGTTCTTTACAAATATAACACTATAAAACAATATAATAAAGTGAATTCCATTGTATTCTTGTAAGGGCCATGATGATTTCTGATAGGACCAAGTCTTTGAACAACACCAATGATGTCTAGAAATATTACACAAGTCAAACCTTGACTAACATAGTTTAAAAAACTAGAAAAAGAATCCAATGAACAAGAGTAAGCATATGATTTTACCAAGTATCAAGATGATATTTTCCGTGGTTGATTTTAGAAAATCTCTTGAAATCTTATATAATGGGATATTAGGAAATTCTTTGGGATTGACTTTAGAACCTCCATTGCCTTCTATGAAAAGCAGTTTAAAATGATGATCACGTGACTTTAGTATAAAATCATTATCTTAAACCTTGAAATTCTGCATAAGGTAGGAAGATCCTTCTGCCAATATAGGTTTCCAAATTGGACAAAGTTCTTATGGGAGGACAACCTTTATTTTGTCTCCCTAGGTAAAAATAAGAAAAATATTGTTAGTTTTGTCAATCTTTATGAAAAGTAATGAAAGAACCATAACATATGTTAATATTTATGTATGATACATCTTTATTCAATATGAGAAACTAAAAGTGTCAAGCTTTAGAGGGATACATAACATACCAAAGATCTTTTACACGAATAGTCAATTTACACATATCTTCCGAGTCATTGATGTCCTTAATTGAATTAACTGATCTTGTCATTGTAAGTTCACTTTTAGGTAAGAATATGAACATGTATCAAAGGAAAATAAAAATATTTGATTAGAGAAGCAAAAAAACCAACAACAACATAAAACGATATAGAATAGTAAAGGGAAAAAATACAAAACTGTAATGTTGTTTTGAAACCTATGTGAAACGAAAAGCAAAAACCATAGAAGAAAATGGTAAAAAGGAAAGATGCAACCGTTAATATGCAAAACAAAGATATATTTGCACTATTTAAGTATCAAAAGGCTTGTAAGTAATATAAACAACCTTAAATTGTTCATAAACAAAATATTGAAGCTTGATTGCAATGTGAAACACACATGCAAAATGAAATACAGTGAAAAAACAATTTGAAACATAACTTTGTTGGTGAGAAAATGATTAAAAAAATTGCAAGTAACCAAAACAATCATAGAACGTTCTTAAACAAAAGATTGAAGCGTGGTTGAATTGTGAAACACACATACAAATGAAAATATAATGAAAAAACAACTTGATACATAATTTTGTTGGTGAAAAAATAATTAAATACTTGTTAGTTACGAATGACCTAAAATCGTTTATAAATGAAACACTAGAGATTGTTTGAAGTAAAAAATATACATGCAACATAAATACACTAAAAAAAGATTAAAAACATAACATTTTTGGTGAAAAATCATCAAAAAGTTGTTCGTGAAAAAACTACCTCAAATCGTTCATAAATGAAACACTAAAGCTTGATTCAAGTGCGAAATACACATACAATAGAAATAAAGTGAAAAAACGATTAAAAACATAAGATTGTTGGTGAAAAAATCATCAAAAACTTGTTTGGTACAAAAAGAACCTCAAATCATTCATAAACGAAACACTGAAGCTTGATTTAAATGCGAACACATGCAAATGAAATACAGTTAAAAAATATTAAAAACATAAGATTATTGGTGATAAAATCATCAAAAACTTGTTTGTTACCAAAAGAACCTCAAATCATTCATAAACGAAACACTGAAATTTGATTCGAGTGTGAAATACACATGCAAAAGAAATATAGTGAAAACCCAATTAAAAACATAACATTATTAGTGAACAAATCATCGAAATAAAAAAAAAAACCTTGTTCATGTAGAATAAAGTAAACAATGTAAGGAGAAGAGAACAAATAAAAAGAGGAGAAGCGTGAATGGAAAAGAGAGGAGAATATTGAAGAGAAGAGAGATTATTGAAAAACAATGAGAAGAAATAGTGAAGAGAAGAGAATGGATTAACGAAAGAAAAAAATTAAAGAGAATGAAGTGGCATTCGTTTAAAATTATTGTTATAAAATGAGATTATTATTCTTTTAATAATAAAGTTGGTGATATTAGTGTACAAAGACAACAAAGCTAAGATTGATTACAAATCAAAAGTAAAAATATGATGATGGTCCGAGAATCGACACTACTACGGACAATGATAAATAAATTCCAAAGCTAAAATTGAAAGATATAAAGGTATAACAAAATTAAAATCCACACTGATGTTAACCTTGCGATCATCAATGAATGGAACCTCTGAGTTGTGTTTCATAATGTTGCACCCTAAAATTTGCTCAACCTACTTCACCTGATCTTATGTTTCAATTGCATTGTCATTTGCATAAAAAGTCATGTACATAGTCTAATCATTTGCATAGCATAGCATGGGCAAGTCATCCAATAAGGGACAAAATGCAATTCTTATGAGCATATCAAGAGGGTATGATTCAAATTCAAGCACATCCAAGTCATCAGAAAGAAATTGAAATCTGAGAAGTTAGTGGACCAAGCAGTGGATCTATCTCCTATCTTGAGGGTATTTGAAGATCATCAAAGAAGTTGTGAGTCATGAATTGAGTCCATGGAGGGTATATATACATCATGGAAGACCTAGAGGGTCATTTTGAAAGTGAGGCAAGTCATTGATGTGATTACAAGAGCTGCAGTGGAAGACAGTCAACTAGGGTTTCATCTGGGTCAACCCTAGGTCAACCCTAGGTCAAATGCTTGATTGAAAGGCATCAAGGCCTGTTTGAAAGATGTGGGATGCATCATTTGACATGTAGATATGGATGTGGTGTTTTTCCAAGGAGGAATCAAGAGAAATCAAGAAGAAGAGAGGTTTCTAAATTAGTGTTTCTGTGTAAAATTCCCTGATTTAGGGAAAACTTCCAAGCACGATAATTCAAAATGCAAGTCTCAAACGGATTCTTGGCCAACATGAAACTTGTATAATATCTCAAGACCTTTAATTTGAGTGGTGGAAGACATCAAGGAGATTTATAGAACTCAAGTTATGGTTCTTGCAAGTTACAGGTCATCTGAGGACACTGAAATTTGTCTGTGAAAGTTACTTGACTTCCAAGCAACTTTTACCCCTCAAGGAGCTTTCAAATGGATTTCTAGTCAACATGAAAGTTGTTCCTCATGATCTTAGCTTTCTAGAAAGGTATGGTATGCCTTCATCTGATTTGTGGAACTCTACTTATGACTTTGGCAAGACAAGGGAATTTTGGTCATTTGGACATTATGGGTCATTTCAAGCATATGGCCATATCTCCTACTTACAAGCTTCAAATGAAAAAACCTTAAACATCAAAGTTTCTTAGAATGATGTTTTAAGGCTAGTAGGGTGGTCATGAGATGTTGGAAAGGCTCATAGAAAAAAGTGATAAAAAATGGCCTAAAAATGAGACATAAGTTAATTCAAGTGAAATGGAAAATCCTAAAATCCAAGTTCCAAATCCAAACCATGGAATATGATAGGTCATTTTGACTCCCAAGGACATTTTAAGAACATTGGTTCAGCCACAATTTTTATTTGAGGCTTAAATTTTGAAGTTGCTTTGTAAAAGTCTTACTTGCATAATGGCATACCAAACCAAAACAAAGAAAAGCTTCATAAACAAGGTGTTTAAGCTTTGTATCTTGTCCAAAATACCACTTAAGGAGAAAATCAAGTGAATTACTCAAGTTGTAAGGATTTTGTCATGATATCTCACATGGTGAGAATGGAAATGCAAAATATCAAGTCATGAAACTTCAAGTTCCTACTAGAGTGATCTAGATGATTCTAGACCTTTCCAAATGAGTCTATATATTGATTTCAATCTCCATTGGTGAGAGGTTGGTGATTGTTGATGTTAATGGTGGTAGAGAAAAGAGTTTGAACCAAAAATTCTCCATTTGCAAATTGAATTGAAACTTCATTTTTCTCTTCATTACCCTTCCATTTTCTTCCACAAATCATCTCCACAAACCTCCCTGAACATGTTCATACTAGAGTGAGCCCCCATTGTTGAAGAATTGGAGATTTTCAAGTGAAGTTGCAAAAGAGCAAAAGTGATTGGATCTGAAGATACAAGACATCTCCATCAAATCTTGTGCAAGTAGAGTATTATTCATCACATAGAGACCATTCTTGAAGATCCACAAGGCTTGGTTCAAAACTTTTCAACATCTACCATTGCAAGGGTCAAGGTAAGCAAAACCACTTCCACACTCTGTTTTAGGCATGGCTAGGATTAGTTCTTGTTGTGAAACCATTAGAGACCATTAGGTGATTCATTTGGATGAGTTTAAGACCAATTAGTGAGGTTTCATTAATGGAGGTTGATTCTTGATGGAGGTAGAACACACTATTTAATGGGTTATAATGCATGAGAATTGGCTGGTTGTGATCAGCATAGCATGAGGATTAATTATATACAAAGATTGTTGAGTTTTGTGATGGTAAAAAAACTGAAGAAAATTTGGATTCATGGAGTTGTATGGTTCGGTTTGCATGATATAGTTAGTTTCAACGAAATCCAAAGGCATGGTTGTATTCTACGTTAAATTCTAGCCAAGTTTGGTTCTTGGATCATGCAATTTGATGGAGAAATGAGAGAGAACAAAGAAGATGAAGTTCATGCATGGAAGTTGTATTTTCATGGAGTTCTAAAACCCTAACATCCAAAGGAGGAAGATGATGTATAGACCGTTGGATCGCGCCTTGAATTGTTGACTAAAAATCCATCTAACGGCCACGATCACGCAAGAAAAATTGGGAGGGAGGCAGCATCATCAAAACTATGCGTTTTGATAAATGAAGTCTTCATGGGCTTCGTGAATTTGATTTCCCCACCCCCCATTTCCAAGCCCAATTCGTTTGCACTATCATTTACTGCTTTCTGCACCACAGTTTTTTCTTTTTCTTTAGTTTTTTCATGATTTTTCTGTTAATCCATGGGCTGGGGCGCGGACTGCTTCCAGCACCCCCCAGTCTGGGCCCATCATGATAAATAACTGCATATTAGCACTTCTTGCACCCCTCATCATTTTTCATATTAATTTTTTCTCCAAATTTCATTTAACTTCAAAAATTCATATAAAATTGAAAAATGCATATTTTTTAATGAGACTTTTTTTCCTATTTTCTATTTTCTGTCAAGAAAAATATAAAAACATAAAATTACCATTTTATTGCATTTTCATATTTTTTGTATATTTTTACATTTAATAGCTTTTTTTAATTCTTTTAGTTGATGCCTCTATTTGTTGAATTTAGTTTGAGAGTTTCCTTTAGGATTTTCACCCCATTCTTTTTAGTACAACTAGATATGGATATTAGGTGCCCTCCTGATTTTTATACTATTTTTTTAGGATTTATTTTAGGTAGTTTAGGTAGCAACTATTAGGATAGTCAATTAGGATTGCGAATATAATATAGGTATACCAAAACAAGTTTCTTTTTGGGTTTTTCTTTAGGACAAATTAGATGATGGGACTATAGGGGTATTATGAGTAAGTAATAGATCCCTTAGAAAATGCTAGGAGTTCCCCTATTCTATTATTAATATTAGTATATTTTCTGTAATTGATTGATTGTGTGGTGTGCCCTTCCTGGGGTTATTGTTTGACTGTGTGGGGTATTGGGCCTGCTTGGGGTTTGGGTTTGAGCTGAAGACTTTGCTGATGAAGCCCATTGAAGACTAAAAGAATGAAGATCAATTTCCAGAGTTGATGAAGAGTATATCTTGCTGGCAGTTGTTGAAGGTTATAGGGTCTAGGAGCTAGGTAGAGCTCTAGAATAGCAACTTGATTCACAAACATGGAAGGTCTTGTTTGCCTCCATTCTTTCTCTATGATTCAAAGTCTCTTTTAAATACCCACCTCCTTCCTTTGGAAGGATTAGTGAATGTATTTAAAAGATGGAACTTTTGAGAGAAAATTGTCTATATCATGTTAACAGCCAGTAGGCCACCCTTGGTAGGCAACTGACTGTTTAACATCCATTTCATCTTGTTGACTGATACTCATCTTGGAGAGTGAGACTTGAAGAAAAGCCATTGGAAGATTGAAGATAGAGACCTTGCTTGAAGGTTATGAAGATGAAGACTGATGCTTGCTTGAAGCCTGAAGATGGTTGAAGATGACTTGAAGACAGATGTTGATGAGGATTGCTTTTGCTGTTTACTTTTGCTGTTTATAACTTTTGATGTATTGTTTGAATTTCCCTGACTGTATTGTGTGCCATTTAATCTGTTAGGTTGAAAGCGAATTTTGTTCGCTTTTGCCTGTTGCTTTCTAGGTTCGAGGTTGAGTGGGACTCCCTTGCCTCGCTTGTATTGCTGCATCCATGCATTTTACTGCTTTTTTGTATATATGCTATTGTTTCTATTTCCGTTTATCCCCTTAGGATCTCTGTTTCTCTCTGCGCAAGAGAGGAGCATGATAGACATTAGGTCTTAACCCATGCATGATAACACTAGGTTAGTTTGATTCCCTTTTCAACCGTAGGTTAGAGTTCTGTCTCTTCTTTCTCAAAACAAACAGAAAAACACAATAAGATTTCAAACACAATAAAAGACACTTCTTCCGTAAAAGAATGTGAACTCATCAAAACGTCATTTTTGTCCGCTAGGACCAGTAATCAGAAAACCCTTTTTAGAAGGAGATAAAAACAATCAAGACAGACTTGTGTCGTACGTGGCCCGAACTACGTTTGCTCTGATCTTTCATGCTGTATGAAAGTACGTAGGCATAGGATGCGATATCCTAGCGAGCAACCTTCCCCTCCTTTCCCGTAGGTAGGCGAACTACGTTGACTCTGATTTCTCGTTCCAGACGGGAATACGTAGGCATAAAGTGCGATACTCTGCCGAGTCATTTTATTTTCTTCTAACCCCAGACCTGTAGAGTAGATAGAATAACAATCTTTTCGCCCGAAAACAAGCGTGGATCCCGTCGAGTACGACGGACGTGAGGGGTGCTAATACCTTCCCCTTGCGTAACCGACTCCCGAATCCAGGATTTGGTTGCGATGACCATTCCTTTCCCCGTTTTGTGGTAGGTTTACCTCGAGCGTTTCCTTTCCCCTCTTTGGGATAAATAACGCACGATGGCGACTCTTCTGTTCAGCCGGCGCCGATTTTTGCAGTAGCGACAGCTGGCGACTCTGCTGGGGATCCAACGTCCCCTGGCTGCTAAGGACTGCGATAGTTCCTTATGCATTTGGGATCCAACGTCCCTTAAGCGAGTCAATCCTAACGCTTGTTTTCCCGTCGAGGATTTTGTATGGATTTATATTTCTGTCATTTACCTTCAGCATTATATTATTGTTATTATTGCTGTATTGGGGGTTGTGACGGGTGTTCTATGATTGAGAGATAAGTCGGACCTGGGCTTGAGTGCACTTAGAATTAGAGTAGAAAGTAGTGGGCGCGTGCCGGCTTTGCTTGCATTAGTGTCCCACAAAATCTACACTCGGACGAGGTTCTTCTGGTTGACTTCTTTTTCTACCCTTTGGGTCGAAGGGGTTGTTGGTTAGTTGGATTGTCGACTCCGGGAACCGATCATTTGGAAGTTGGCTAAGTGAGGCCTCTTCAGGATTTGATGATGCCACTCCTTCTGGGAATCGTATCATCAACCCTGAAAGTCTGTGACACCGACGACCGCATAGGATGCCATACCATTGTCAGTTACTAGGACACCTACCTGTGAGAGGGTTTGGGGCTATGCAGGTAACTAGACCTTCAGATACCGGTTTGTTTCTTGATTTGAGATTCAGGGTATTTATGGACAGTTGAGGGGTCTATCAGAGACCAGTTGCAGTTATGTTATGGGGTCTATCAGAGACCAGGGTTGAAGCTTCATATTGGGTCTGTCTAAGACCAGGGTTTGAGGAATTCTAGAGGGTCTATCTGAGACTTATGATGTGGTTCAGGCTTCTCAGCCATGGCATTTGGTCCCTGTTGCATCTGTTTGCATTGCATTGTTTGCATAACCATTACCATGTGCATTTCATTAACGTGTGTCTGTGCTGCAGGTGCATTTGCATATTCCCTGATTCTAGTTCCCGGACTTCTGCTTATTGATCATGGCTGGTTTGAGAAAGACAGTGGCGTACAAGTTACCTACACCTGACATTACTCCCCTACTTGGTCTGATGTCCCTTGCTGATGAGGAGGTTAGGAGAAGTTTCAGAATGAGTTATGGAAGATTGTTGAGACTGGTCTGCAAGCCAACTACTATTGAGATGAATGGGCTGTATACCTTGATGCAATTCTATGACCCTGCCTTGAGGTGTTTCACATTTGTTGACTTTATTTTGGGGCCTACCATGGAAGAATACGCAGAGTTTATCGAGCTGTCGGTGCAAAATAAGGTTCCTTTCATCCATCGTGACGCTAAGCCCCAGCTGGAGGATTTAGCTAAGGCCTTGCACATGAACGCTTCTGAACTATTAGTGACTTCTTGGCTCGGGGTTCCAGGTTTCTCCCTTGATTTTCTGGTTGGCAAAGCTCAAGAATACGCCAAGAGCGGGTGCTGGATAGTCTTTAATGCTATCTTGGCTCTATGCATCTACGGAATAGTGCTGTTTCCCAATTTACCCAATTTTGTGGACTTGGACGCCTTTCATCTGTTTGCTGCTGGCAACCCGGTACCCACTTTGATTGGAGATCTCTATCATTCATTGCACTACAAAAATGAAAATAGAAGAGGAAAGACTGTTTACTGTTGTGCCCCGCTGTTGAACATGTGGTTTAAGAGCCATCTCCCCATGAAGGGACCTTTTGTAGATAGTGCGACTACAGCTGACTGGCCAGAGCGCCTGATGAGACTATCTTCTGAAGACGTTGAGTGGTTTGACCGAGACTTGCTGGGGTCTGAGCTTATTTTCAGCTGCGCCGGATATCCTAATGTTCCTTTGATAGGAAGAAAAGGGTGCATCAATTATAACCCATCTCTATTTGTTCGCCAGTTTGGATATGCGTTGAAGAACCCACCTAGGGAGGAAGAAGTACAGGAATCTCTGTACTTCACCGGTGATTTGAATGGAGAGTTACTAGCCAAGCTTCAGCACGCTTGGATGCGTATCAACAAAAGAGGAAGCCACTGTTGGGGAAGAATGATTGTCAGGCTTATGCACCATACAAAGTTTGGATCCAAGAGAGGGCAAAACAGTTGCTGATGCCATTTCCAGCTGCACCGATTCATGTTCATGTTCCAGTGGAGGCACCAACCACCGTTGCTATGGAGGTCTACGAGCGAGTTGCAAAAGAAAAGGAAGCCTTGATGAAGATCAATGAAGAGTTAGAAAAGGAACTGGCTCAGATGCGTAGTGGGAAGAACAAGGTTGTGCATTCTTTTCAACAGCAGATTGAGTTAGTAAACAGGCTAGGTGCTGAATTGACCGAAGAGAAAAAGAAGCGTGAACGCCTGGGGAAAGAGTTCAGAAGCTCTCATGATATGTTGGAGTCCAAGAAGAAAGCACTCGATGCCGCCCACCGGGAAATCTCTTCTTGTAACAAGACGTGGAATGCTACGCTAACCAACAACAAAAAGAGGGAAGACAAATTGAAGCAGCAAATTTCTGAACTTGAAGAACGGTTGAAGGCTAGCACTAAGCAGTATGAAGAGGAGGTGATGGCGAGATATAATCTCCAGAATGCATTGAACAAGGCCATCGAAGGAAAGAAAGAGGTTGTGTCTCAGAAGCGGAAGCTAGAGGATCGCTTCGGAGAAGGAGCATGGGAGGAATCTGCTGGTGAATTACGACGTGTTCTCAAGCGAAGAGATCTACTTGTTGAGGGTCTGCTTTCCCGACCAAGTCATCCAGAGACTAAGAGGTTATTAGAAGAGTACCAGGCCTATGGGAGCACTTGACCATTTCATGTATTAATGTGTATGCTTTATTTGCATTATGCTGACCATCACCAGGATTGTTGGTTGAGGTCATGCCTTCTTATTGTACATTCATTGATATTGTATTCTTGGCTTAATGGATTTCTCTGCAATATATGAGGTGTTTTCTATGGTTCGGCCCTAAATTTCGTATTGCTGTCACTGTCACCGCACTGACACATTCGCACTAGAATCGGGGGATGATATCCCCTAATGCACAGACACATATTGCATTGCATTCGCATTCATATTGCATTACAGGTGATTATTGAACTGTATCTCATTTCCTGCACTGTACCAGGTCTTTTCAGGATTGAAAGTCAATGCCCGCACCGATACTCCACTTGTACCAACTGCAGAAGAGTTATGGATCAGATGCAGAATGAAATGCAGGACATACGTGAGAAGCTGGCGCTATTCATGCAGACCATGGAGACCATTGTAAAAGGCCAGGAGAACTTGCAAGCTTTAGTGCAGCTTTTGCTGATGAGAAATGCCGGGCACGGAAATGAAGACCATAATTCTGTGCGAGTTGACACTATTCACGGGGATGGTACTCCTACACCGGTAGCACCACCTGTGGTAAATATACCTGCTGTCAATATGAACAACGGCGCTTCCGCCGGGAACGGTAACGCTGGAATCGGTAACGAGACTGTCGTCAACAACGTTGGGTTCGGAGATGTCAATCTGGGTGGTGATAATATGGGAGGTAATGGCTTCGGTAATAATGGATTCGGCTTTAATGACCAGGGGTTTGATCATGCTGGGAAGTACGGCTTCAATGCTCAAGGCTTCGGACAGGACGGATTTGGTATGACTAATCAGGGTTATGGCGGATTCGGAAATGGAAATGGTGCCGGGATAATGTCTTTTGGACCTGCTGGGGTCGCTCCGGGGTACGGTAACAGGGGGAGGGGCCCTATAATGAATCAGACTAGATTTGGCCGTAACAACGGATACGATGGATACGGAAATGGGAACGGTAATTGGCTAGAAGATCAGCAAGAAGATGCTTTCTCCGGTAGAGGTTTTGAAGGTCCTATGGATGACTCTCAGAGAATCAAGATGCTCGAGGAGCAGATGAAGGGGGCCGTGAATCAAAGCGCTGTTGGTTTAGATATGACCACAATGGGTCTGGTGCCTGGCCTGAGGGTACCACTAAAATTCAAAGCTCCCACATTTGACAAATATAAGGGGGATACCTGTCCAAAAGTGCATGTACGGTCATATTACAGAAGGATGTCGGCGTATTCAAACGATGAGAGGATGCTGATGCATTTCTTTCAAGATAGCTTGTCTGGTCCTTCCCTTGAATGGCACATGGGGTTGGAGCCAACTCAGATAAAGACATGGAAGCAGCTGGCTGAAGCGTTTGTGGCTCATTATAAGTACAACAGTGACTTGGCACCCAACCGGGTCCAATTGCAGGGGTTGTCCCAGAAGAAGGGGGAAAGTTTCAAAGAATATGCGCAGAGATGGCGCGACATGGCTGCTCGAGTTCATCCTCCTTTGGATGACAAAGAAATGAATGATATGTTCATAGGAACATTTACCGGTATGTTTTATGACAAGCTGTTTCATACTTCTTTGGGCAGTTTCTCAGACTTAATCCTGATGGGAGAGAAAATTGAAAGCAATATTAAACTGGGAAGATTCCAAGCTGAGGAATCCACTTCAGCTGGCAATAATAGGAGGGCTTTCGGTGGGCGCCGTCAAGGTGATGCAAGTGCAGTGTTCGGGGGCCGAGGCCGAGGCCGGGGCAGAGGTCGAAACCAGTACAATCAGCCGCAGCAGGTGGCAAGTGTCACCATTCCATTTCAGCAACAACCAATACAACAACAGCAACAACAGCCACAACAGGGGGCACATCCTGGCCAGCGCAGAGTCTAGGGGGTCAGACCAAGGAGGGTGTTTGAAACGCCTCCTTCAACGTATGCAGAATTGCTACAGACGTTACTGGGTTTGAACTTGGTGGAAAAAAGGACTATGGCGCCAGTAACGGGCACTCCTCCGTACGGCTTTGACGCAAGCAAGCACTGTGAATTCCACTCCGGGGCTCCGGGCCATGACGTAGAGAGTTGCCACGCGTTCAAACATGTGGTGCAGGATCTATTGGATAGTAAGACTATCAATTTTGGACAGGCAGGTCCGAATATAGTACAAAAGCCCATGCCCAATCATGGGGCAAATACTATTTTAACCGAGGAGGGTTTGAACTTGATTATGAATGTGGATGACCTCAAGACCCCGTTGTGTGAGATAAAGAGCCGGTTATTGAAAGGAGGTGTGTATCTGGGTTGCGATGAGTTCTGTTTAGAGTGTTGGACCCAAGCTGGGGGTTGTGCTGAATTGAAGAAGGGTATTCAGACCTTGATAGATGGAGGCACATTGCAATTCGACAGAACGACAGTTGAGGAACCTGCAGAGTTATCAGCGGATGAACAAGGTGACGTAGCTACCGTGACGATTCCCCGAAAAACAATAACTATAACGGCGCCAGCCAGGCGACCGCCGATCACTATCACCAAGGCAGGACCAATCCCTTATGAGAGCACCAAGGCAGTACCCTGGACCTATGGGTTGGAAGCGTATTGTGATGGGGTGAAAATTGATGTTAGTAAGCAGCCAGTTGAAGCTGTAGACAATGTCGTCGGTACCGGAGGGATGACGAGAAGTGAGAGAATTTTTATATCGCCTGAGGTAGAGGCTGGATGACTGGCGAAAGGAAAAGGAAAGATGAATGATGATGTCCCTGTGCAGAGGAACGAAAAAGAAACGTCATTGAAGGATGTGGAAGAGTTTATGCGCCTTATTCGTAAGAGCGATTATAAGATTGTTGAGCACCTTCAACAGACGCCATCAAAGATATCCATATTGTCGTTGCTATTGTGTTCTGAAGCTCATAGAAATGCATTGTTGAAAGTTCTGGATACTTCCTTCGTACCCCAAGATGTTTCTGTGAATCAGTTGGAGGGGGTGTTGGCGCATGTGAATGCAGGCCATAGCTTGGGATTTACAGACTTTGATTTGACCCCGAAAGGGAGAGAGCATAACATGGCGTTGCACGTCTCAGTTGAGTGTAGGGGCTCAGTCATTTCTCATGTACTGGTAGATACCGGATCTTCCTTAAACGTGCTGCCAAAGAAAGCAATGATGAAACTGGACGTCAGAGGAATCCTGTGTACGCCTAGTGACTTGGCGGTCAGGGCATTTGATGGTACACGGAGGACAGTCTTTGGATCCATAACGTTACCTCTACAGGTGGGGCCGGAGGTTTTCGAAACTGAATTTTACATTATGGACATCCAGCCAGCATACAGCTGCCTTCTCGGACGACCCTGGATCCATGGTGCTGGGGCAGTCACATCTACCTTGCACCAAAAGCTGAAATACATGGTAGGGGACAGTGTGGTCACGGTCTGTGGAGAAGAAGATATATTGGTCAGCCATCTGACATCATTCAAGTACGTAGAAGTCGACGGCGAGATTCATGAAACGCCCTGTCAAGCCTTTGAAGGGTTGCGCATCAAAGACAAAGTTCCAGGGCCGAGTAAAGCATCAGAGGTGGCCGTCTCGTCATACAAGGAAGCTCAGGCTCTAGTGGAGACTGGTGAGACAAAGGGTTGGGGCAAGATTCTGGATATTCCCGTGAAGATGGACAGATTTGGGCTGGGATATCAACCGTCGTCATCAACGCCTGCTGCAGGGGCGCCCCGTTTCAAAGGACCGATAACAATCACAGCTAGTGGAGTGTATCACGAGGCCATCAACGCTGTTTCAGATTCTGAAGAAGGAGACAGTGATTGCGACATGGACGCCTGGATTCAGCCAAGCGTGCCAGGACAAGGACTATGCAATTGGTCTATTCAGGAGATTGTTCCTGTGACTCGCAAACAGTAATACTTTGTTTTCTTAATTGTTGAACAATCTGGTGTCTTACCCGAGGCATCATGATTTTGCTTAGGGTCGTGCTGTTATGTACATTGCGTTGTTTAATCATTAAATAAAAGGCGTTTTTTCATGTACAAATATTGCGATCTCTGTTTTTCCTGTTTTTGTGTTTTACAATAAAATGGCAACGTGGTTATTCGCTTTATACGCATTTTGAAGCATTTAACCATTCCTTTTGCAGGATAATATTTTCAGATGACATCATCGAACCGCCTATGACTCATTTCGACTTTGAGCACCCGGTATTTCAGGCCGAAGAAGAGATTGTTGAAGATGGCGACGTTCCCGAAGAGTTGTCTTGGTTGGTGAAGCAAGAGGAGCGAGTCATTCTGCCTCATGAGGAGGTCATTGAAATTATTAACCTGGGGTCGGAAGGGGTTGAAAAGAACATCCGTATAGGAGCCGCGCTGTAGAGCGACGTCAGGCGAAGACTGGTTGAAATGCTCAGAGAGTACAGTGATGTGTTCGCTTGGTCGTATGAAGACATGCCTGGGCTGGATACGGATATGGTTGTGCACCGTCTGCCGCTAAAAGAAGAATGCCCGCCGGTCAAGCAGAAGCTTCGCAGAACCAGACCTGATATGGCAGTGAAAATTAAGGAGGAGGCTCAAAAGCAGTGGGATGCTGGTTTCCTAGCAGTTACTAAATATCCCTCATGGGTCGCTAATATCGTGCTAGTGCCAAAGAAAGACGGTAAAGTGAGAATGTGTGTAGATTACCGTGATTTGAACAAAGCGAGCCCGAAAGATGATTTTCCGCTTCCTCGCATCGATGTGCTGGTTGACAACACTGCTCAATTCTCCGTATTCTCCTTCATGGATGGCTTCTCGGGCTATAATCAGATTAAAATGGCGCCAGAGGACATGGAGAAGACTACTTTCATAACGCCGTGGGGAACATTTTGTTACAAAGTGATGCCCTTTGGATTGAAGAATGCTGGGGCAACGTATCAGCGTGCAATGACGACTCTTTTTCATGATATGATGCATAAGGAGATCGAAGTTTATGTCGATGATATGATTGCCAAATCCCAGACGGAGGAAGAGCATTTGGTGAATCTGCTGAAGTTATTCAAAAGGCTTAGGAAGTTCAGGCTGAGACTGAACCCTAACAAGTGCACCTTCGGGGTGAGATCGGGTAAACTGCTGGGGTTTATCGTGAGCGAAAAAGGAATAGAGGTTGATCCTGCAAAAATAAAAGCAATACAAGAGATGTCGACGCCTAAAACAGAAAAAGAAGTACGTGGGTTTTTAGGGAGGTTGAACTACATCGCTCGGTTCATATCTCACCTAACAGCTACGTGTGAGCCATTATTCAAGCTGTTGAAAAAAGACCAGGCTGTAACATGGAATGAAAATTGTCAAAAGGCGTTCGATAAAATAAAGCAGTATTTGCAGGAGCCTCCTATTTTGATACCCCCAGTGGTAGGGAGACCCTTGATTATGTATTTGACAGTTCTTGAGGGAAGTATGGGTTGCGTTCTCGGTCAACACGACGAGACAGGAAGAAAAGAGCATGCGATATACTACTTGAGTAAGAAGTTTACTGAATGTGAATCTCGGTATTCAATGCTCGAGAAAACTTGTTGCGTGTTAGCCTGGGCCGCCAAGCGTTTGAGGCAATACATGCTGAATCATACAACCATGCTCATCTCGAAGATGGATCCTATCAAATACGTATTCGAAAAGCAGGCACTATCTGGGAGAATTGCCCGTTGGCAGATGGTTTTGACCGAATATGACATCCAGTATGTCTCACAGAAGGCTATAAAAGGGAGTGTATTATCTGAGTACTTGGCAGAGCAGCCTATTGAGGATTACCAATCGATGAGGTTTGATTTTCCTGATGAGGATATCATGTACCTAAAGATGAAAGATTGTGAAGAGCCGTTGCCAGACGAAGGACCAGAATTGGGTTCCAAATGGAAGTTGATCTTTGACGGAGCTGTAAACGCCTACGGTAGCGGAATAGGGGCAATCATCACTACTCCACACGGGTCGCACATCCCGTTTACTGCTCGATTGACCTTTCCAGTTACCAATAATGAAGCCGAATACGAAGCTTGTATCATGGGGCTTGAAGAAGCCATTGATTTGCGAATCAAAAATCTGGATGTATACGGAGACTCAGCTCTGGTAGTGAATCAAATAAAAGGAGAATGGGAGACACGTCAGCCTAATTTGATACCGTACATGAATTACGCGAGGAGATTGTTGCCTTTCTTTGACAAGGTTGAGTTACATCATGTACCGCGAGCAGAGAATCAGATGGCTGACGCCCTAGCCACTTTGTCTTCCATGTATAAAGTCAACTTCTGGAATGAGGCTCCCAGAATTGTTATCTCTCGGCTTGATAGACCCGCCTTCGTATTTGCCATTGACGAAGCATCTGATGATAAACCGTGGTATTTCGATATCTTTAATTTCCTGAAAAACAAAGAGTATCCGGCTGGGGCATCCAGTCACGATCAGAAGGCTCTCAGGAGATTGGCGGGTAATTACTATTTGAATCCGGACGGTGTTTTATACAGAAGAAATCACGACTTGGTGCTACTACATTGTGTAGACGAGAAAGAGGCGAAGCTGCTCATGGAGGAAATACATGAGGGTACGTTTGGTACGCATGCTATGACGAGGAAGCTGCTGCGGGCAGGTTATTATTGGCTGACTATGGAAACTGACTGTTTCAAGTTTGCGAAGAAGTGTCATAAGTGCCAGATCTATGCAGATAAGATCCATGTGCCTCCGAGTCCTCTGAACGTGATGTCGTCACCGTGGCCGTTCTCAATGTGGGGAATCGATATGATTGGAAAGATCGAGCCGACGGCTTCTAACAGACACCGGTTCATTCTGGTAGCAATTGATTATTTTACCAAATGGGTGGAAGCGGCATCTTATGCAAATGTGACCAAGCAGGTGGTAGCCAGGTTTATCAAGAGAGATATCATTTGCAGATATGGAATCCCCGAGCAGATAATTACCGACAACGGTTCAAACCTGAATAACAAAATGATGAAAGAGTTGTGTCAGAGTTTTAAGATCGAGCATCATAACTCTTCTCCTTATCGACCCAAGATGAATGGCGCTGTGGAAGCGGCCAATAAGAATATAAAGAAGATTGTTCAGAAGATGGTGGTGACCTACAAGGACTGGCATGAGATGCTACCTTTCGCTTTGCACGGTTATCGTACGACGGTACGCACATCAACCGGGGCAACCCCGTTCTCGTTGGTATATGGAATGGAAGCAGTGCTACCACTGGAAGTTGAGATTCCTTCCCTGAGAGTATTGCGAGATGTCCAACTAGACGAGGCAGAATGGGTAAAAGACAGGTTGAACCAGCTGAGTTTAATGGATGAGAAGATGCTAGCTTCTCTAGCATACGGTCGTTTGTACCAGAGCCGAATGAAGAAAGCATATGATAAGAAGATACATCCTCGGAGCTTTCAGACGGGCGACCTTGTGCTGAAGAGGATTCTCCCGCCACAGGCAGATCACAGGGGCAAGTGGACCCCCAACTACGAAGGGCCATACGTTGTCAGAAAAGTCTTTTCAGGAGGAGCTTTGTTGCTGTCCACCATGGACGGTGAAGACTTTACGTCGCCTGTGAATTCGGACGCAGTTAAAAAATACTTTGCTTGAAATTGACCCGCTGGACAGAAAAAAGAGAGTACAGGCAAAAATGGGGCATCCTGGCGAACCAAAAACAGAATGAAAGGTTCGGGCAAAAGTTAGGGATAAAATTGAAAAAATGTACACCCGCGAAGTTGAAAACCTACACTGGGCGGCTTCGGCAAAAAAGGGTATCCCGGTGAACTGAAAACCCGTAATGGGCGGTTCACGCAAAAGTTAGGGATTTGAAAAGCAAATGACTGCGGTCCGAATTTGATACTGCGGTGAGCATTGGTGCGGGAGAATATACCTGAGGGGTCGATTATCAGATACAATATCTTCGGAAGTACGAATACCGGGAAAGCACTAGATTCAGGCGAGTCATAGGAGGATCAGCTCATGATGTTCGTCTGCATCCCGTTGCCGACATGTGTACAAATTTGATTTGTCATTATATTTATGCTTCTTGTGCATACTTGTATATTTGTTGTGCGTAGCTTCCTCTTTTCAGGAGTTACATCCCGTGTACAAAACTCCGCCCATTTAGGGGCCCAATCAATAAAGCATGTTATTCAGTATTTGATGTTGGTTCTTTACTGTTTTGTACATGATAAACGCCTAGGTTTAATAAAACTAGCAAGTGTATAACGTCGCTGGCCCTTGCCAATAATTGCTAAAACTTTGAATAATGTCAAGAACACTAACCTGAATAGATTTGGTTGCATAGACTTGTCTTGTCTCGTTTGTGGTGTTGCAGGGTTCTTGACCATATGAAGCGGACGATCCAAAGACTGCAGTACTGACTAGAAGCTTGTAACGGAAAGACTCTATCCCCACGCAGGTCGCGCTTCCAAGATAACATTGTTCCTTACTGAAGAAGGACATTCTCCAGCAAAGTCGTTTACTCTCAGCAGAATTGACGATTCCCAGATCGAAGGCTGTATTCAGACAGTGTGGTGTCCCCCAAAAGGATTCCCCATCCCGAGCGGAGTGGTTTAGCCTCAGGAGATTAATATTTCCAACTTGTGAGATGTACTCATACAGTTTACCCTTCCCATTAGGGTCATTTACTCTCCCCCAGCGGAGTCAGTTGAGTTTCCCCAAGAGAGTCGTTTCGTCCCCAGCGGAGTTCTCTCTTTTCAGCAAGTGTTCTTTTTCCTCCCAGATGAACTCGAAGGTTAAAACTCTTCCCGACAGAGTTGGTTGTGTGTCCTGGCATTTATTCTGCCGGAATACCGTGTGATACCCGTTCACTCCCCAGCAAAAGTCCAATTTTCATTGGCACGGGTAAGCTGTCCCTGACAGAAGTCCAATCATGATTGGTGCATTCAGTTATTCCTCAGCGAAGCGGGCTTCACTCTTCCAGCATTTATTTTGCTGGAATAATTCTGTAACACCTGGTTATCCCCAGCGGAGTTGGCGTTGTCTTCAGCATTTATTTTGCTGAAGCGGTTTTCTGTATCCCAGCAGTTCGAGCTTGCATCTGCATTGGCATATAGTGTCATATTTGCATCTACCAAATAAAAACGCATAACATTTCCATGTCGAATGGAGCATTGCGTCATTGTCAAACATATGCATTTTGAAACATAAACCAGGTTGGTTAACCTTTTGTTTGCTAGTGTTGTTTCCCTTGCAGGTGGAGGGAGTTCTTGCTCAAATTAATTACCAAACATTCAAGATCTCGGCGTGAGACATGTAATGATAATGTCAATTGTGGCATTATTCCCCACAAAGTTGCTTGTTTAAAGTTTCTCTTACCCCTCCAACGGAGTATTTCTTCAAGGTCGTTGTTGTGACAGCATCAAAAGATTTCGTGAATTGATCTTTCGAATTTGTCTGGCAGTGTGGATTCAGAAAATCCCCAGTAGAGTCCTTCTCAGATTTGATGCCATGTCAGCACTGAAAATTGGAAGATTAGACTCAGATTGTGTTACCCATGTGATTGATGGAGCTAGCTGCTGCAAAGATAGGCAGAAAAGCTGTACCAGAGTATTACCCGTAGCAGAGGCGGAGATATGTTCCTGTATTTGACAGAGTATTACCCGTAGCAGAGGCAGAGATATTTTCCTGTATTTGGCAGAATGTTTACCCGTAGCAGAGGCGGAGTTATTTCCTGTATTTGGCAGAGTACGTACCCACAGTGGTGGTGGAGTCATTTCCCCGTAATAATGACAAAATTTTCCCGTATGGATAGGCGGATGAAGTTTACTGTGTTTAGGAAGATGATTTTCCCGTATGGATAGGCGGATGAAGTTTACTGTGTTTAGCCAGATGATTTTCCCGTATGGATAGGCGGATGAAGTTTCCTGTGTTTAGGCAGATGATTTTCCCGTATGGATAGGCGGATGAAGTTTACTGTGTTTAGGCAGATGATTTTCCCGTATGGATAGGCGGATAAAGTTTCCTGTGTTTAGGCAGATGATTTTCCCGTATGGATAGGCGGATGAAGTTTACTTTGTTTAGGCAGATGATTTTCCCGTATGG
Organism: Lathyrus sativus; assembly: GCA_963859935.3. NCBI lineage: Eukaryota > Viridiplantae > Streptophyta > Magnoliopsida > Fabales > Fabaceae > Lathyrus > Lathyrus sativus. The sequence continues at coordinate 369,422,615 of OZ012741.1, forward strand.
ATAGGCGGATGAAATTTCCTGTGTTTAGGCAGATGATTTTCCCGTATGGATAGGCGGATGAAGTTTACTGTATTTAGGCAGATGATTTTCCCGTATGGATAGGCGGATGAAGTTTCCTGTGTTTAGGCAGATGATGTTCCCGTATGAATAGGCGGATGAAGTTTCCTGTGTTTAGGCAGATGATGTTCCCGTACGGATAGGCGGATGAGGTTTCCTGCGTTTGTTTAGGCAGATGATTTTCCCGTATGGATAGGCGGATGAAGTTTCCTGTGTTTAGGCAGATGATTTTCCCGTATGGATAGGCGGATGGAGTTTCCTGTGTTTAGACAGATGGTTTGCCCGTATGGATAGACGGATGGAGTTTCCTGTGATTAGACAGAAATGTTTCCCCAGCGAAAGCGCCGGGATTTTGCCGTGATGTGAGTCCTGACGTGGACAGATTTGTGTTTATTCGTGATTTGGCGAAATTTGGGTCCAGATGTGGACAAGGTTACTCCTGTGACAACAGAATCTCTATTCGTGTTGACGAATTTGTCTCTCTTCTTGTGTTGATAAGGTTAGTCCAGTTTTGGATAGAGGTGTTTTGCGAAAAGTGTTCAGTACCTGTGGCGTTACATAGGTGGTTGAAGTTGAAATCATAATTATCAGACGTCGGATCAGTTGTTGCCGTAACAACCAGATTCAGTTGGTGGATGTCGTTCCCTAAACAGTTGTGCAGTTTATTTCTGCGGTTGGCGAATTTCCAGGTTCTTAGTATTCAACCGTCTCGTACCTTGAATGTTTGAAGGCCGTTCGCGCTTCACCCAGTCGGGTCCAAGTCGCTTGAATAGGGGCAGCTGTTGCACCCTAAAATTTGCTCAACCTACTTCACCTGATCTTATGTTTCAATTGCATTGTCATTTGCATAAAAAGTCATGTACATAGTCTAATCATTTGCATAGCATAGCATGGGCAAGTCATCCAATAAGGGACCAAATGCAATTCTTATGAGCATATCAAGAGGGTATGATTCAACTTCAAGCACATCCAAGTCATCAGAAAGAAATTGAAATCTGAGAAGTTAGTGGACCAAGCAGTGGATTTATCTCCTATCTTGAGGGTATTTGAAGATCATCAAAGAAGTTGTGAGTCATGAATTGAGGCCATGGAGGGTATATAGACATCATGGAAGACCTAGAGGGTCATTTTGAAAGTGAGGCAAGTCATTGATGTGATTACAAGAGCTGCAGTGGAAGACAGTCAACTAGGGTTTCATCTGGGTCAACCCTAGGTCAACCCTAGGTCAAATGCTTGATTGAAAGGCATCAAGGCCTGTTTGAAAGATGTGGGATGCCTCATTTGACATGTAGATATGGATGTGGTGTTGTGCCAAGGAGGAATCAAGAGAAATCAAGAAGAAGAGAGGTTTCTAAATTAGGGTTTCTGTGTAAAATCCCCTAATTTATGGCAAACTTCCAAGCACGATAATTCAAAATGCAAGTCTCAAACGGATTCTTGGCCAACATGAAACTTGTAGAATATCTCAATACCTTTAATTTGAGTGGTGGAAGACATCAAGGAGATTTATAGAACTCAAGTTATGGTTCTTGCAAGTTACAGGTCATTTGAGGACACTGAAATTTGTCTGTGAAAGTTACTTGACTTCCAAGCAACTTTTACCCCTCAAGGAGCTTTCAAATGGATTTCTGGTCAACATGAAAGTTGTTCCTCATGATCTTAGAGTTCTAGAAAGGTATGGTATGCCTTCATATGATTTGTGGAACTCTACTTATGACTTTGGTAAGACAAGGGCATTTTGGTCATTTGGACATTATGGGTCATTTCAAGCATATGGCCATATCTCCTACTTCCAAGCTTCAAATGAAAAAACCTTCAACATAAAAGTTGCTTAGAATGATGTTTTAAGTCTAGTAGGGTGGTCATGAGATGTTGGAAAGGCTCATAGCAAAAAGTGATAAAAAATGGTCTAAAAATGAGACATAAGTTAATTCAAGTGAAATGGAAAATCCTAAAATCCAAGTTCCAAATCCAAACCATGGCATATGATAGGTCATTTTGACTCCCAAGGACATTTTAAGAACATTGGTTCAGCCACAATTTTGATTTGAGGCTTAAATTTTGGAGTTTCTTTGTAAAAGTCTTACTTGCATAATGGCATACCAAACCAAAACAAATAAAAGCTTCATAAACAAGGTGTTTAAGCTTTGTATCTTGTCCAAAATAACACTTAAGGAGAAAATCAAGTGAATTACTCAAGTTGTAAGGATTTTGTCATGATATCTCACATGGTGAGAATGGAAATGCAAAATATCAAGTCATGAAACTTCAAGTTCCTACTAGAGTGATCTAGATGATTCTAGACCTTTCCAAATGAGTCTATATATTGATTTCAATCTCCATTGGTGAGAGGTTGGTGATTTTTGATGTTAATGGTGGTAGAGAAAAGAGTTTGAACCAAAAATTCTCCATTTGCAAATTGAATTGAAACTTCATTTTTCTCTTCATTACCCTTCCATTTTCTTCCACAAATCATCTCCACAAACCTCCCTGAACATGTTCATGCTAGAGTGAGCCCCCATTGTTGAAGAATTGGAGCTTTTCAAGTGAAGTTGCAAAAGAGCAAAAGTGATTGGATCTGAAGATACAAGACATCTCCATCAAATCTTGTGCAAGTAGAGTATTATTCATCACATAGAGACCATTCTTGAAGATCCACAAGGCCTGGTTCGAAGCTTTTCAACATCTACCATTGCAAGGGTCAAGGTAAGCAAAACCACTTCCACACTCTGTTTTAGGCATGGCTAGGATTAGTTCTTGTTATGAAACCATTAGAGACCATTAGGTGATTCATTTGGATGAGTTTAAGACCAATTAGTGAGGTTTCATTAATGGAGGTTGATTCTTGATGGAGGTAGAACACACTATTTAATGGGTTATAATGCATGAGAATTGGTTGGTTGTGATCAGCATAGCATGAGGATTAATAATATACAAAGATTGTTGAGTTTTGTGATGGTCAAAAAACTGAAGAAAATTTGGATTCATGGAGTTGTATGGTTCGGTTTGCATGATATAGTTAGTTTCAACGAAATCCAAAGGCATGGTTGTATTCTACGTTAAATTCTAGCCAAGTTTGGTTTTTGGATCATGCAATTTGATGGAGAAATGAGAGAGAACAAAGAAGATGAAGTTCATGCATGGAAGTTGTATTTTCATGGAGTTCTAAAACCCTAACATCCAAAGGAGGAAGATGATGTATAGACCGTTGGATCGCGCCTTGAATTGTTGACTAAAAATCCATCTAACGGCCACGATCACGCAAGAAAAATTGGGAGGGAGGCAGCATCATCAAAACTATGCGTTTTGATAAATGAAGTCTTCATGGGCTTCGTGAATTTGATTTCTCCACCCCCATTTCCAAGCCCAATTCGTTTGCACTATCATTTACTGCTTTCTGCATCACGGTTTTTTCTTTTTCTTTAGTTTTTTCATGATTTTTCTGTTAATCCATGGGCTGGGGCGCGGACTGCTTCCAGCACCCCCCAGTCTGAGCCCATCATGATAAATAACTGCATATTAGCACTTCTTGCACCCCTCATCATTTTTCATATTAATTTTTTCTCCAAATTTCATTTAAATTCAAAAATTCATATAAAATTGAAAAATGCATATTTTTAATGAGACTTTTTTTCCTATTTTCTATTTTCTGTCAAGAAAAATATAAAAACATAAAATTACCATTTTATTGCATTTTCATATTTTTTGTATATTTTTACATTTAATAGCTTTTTTTAATTCTTTTAGTTGATGCCTCTATTTGTTGAATTTAGTTTGAGAGTTTCCTTTAGGATTTTCACCCCATTCTTTTTATTACAACTAGATATGGATATTAGGTGCCCCCCTGATTTTTATACTATTTTTTTAGGATTTATTTTAGGTAGTTTAGGTAGCAACTATTAGGATAGTCAATTAGGATTGCGAATATAATATAGGTATAACAAAACAAGTTTCTTTTTGGGTTTTTCTTTAGGGAAAATTAGATGATGGGACTATAGGGGTATTATGGGTAAGTAATAGATCCCTTAGAAAATGCTAGGAGTTCCCCTATTCTATTATTAATATTAGTATATTTTCTGTAATTGATTGATTGTGTGGTGTGCCCTTCCTGGGGTTATTGTTTGACTGTGTGGGGTATTGGGCCTGCTTGGGGTTTGGGTTTGAGCTGAAGACTTTGCTGATGAAGCCCATTGAAGACTAAAAGAATGAAGATCAATTTCCAGAGTTGATGAAGAGTATATCTTGCTGGCAGCTGTGGAAGGTTATAGGGTCTAGGAGCTAGGTAGAGCTCTAGAATAGCAACTTGATTCACAAACATGGAAGGTCTTGTTTGCCTCCATTCTTTCTCTATGATTCAAAGTCTCTTTTAAATACCCACCTCCTTCCTTTGGAAGGATTAGTAAATGTATTTAAAAGATGGAACTTTTGAGAGAAAATTGTCTATATCATGTTAACAGCCAGTAGGCCACCCTTGGTAGGCAACTGACTGTTTAACATCCATTTCATCTTGTTGACTGATACTCATCTTGGAGAGTGAGACTTGAAGAAAAGCCATTGGAAGATTGAAGATAGAGACCTTGCTTGAAGGCTATGAAGATGAAGACTGATGCTTGCTTGAAGCCTGAAGATGGTTGAAGATGACTTGAAGACAGATGTTGATGAGGATTGCTTTTGCTGTTTACTTTTGCTGTTTATAACTTTTGATGTATTGTTTGAATTTCCCTGACTGTATTGTGTGCCATTTAATCTGTTAGGTTGAAAGCGAATTTTGTTCGCTTTTGCCTGTTGCTTTCTAGGTTCGAGGTTGAGTGGGACTCCCTTGCCTCGCTTGTATTGCTGCATCCATGCATTTTACTACTTTTTTGTATATATGCTATTGTTTCTATTTCCGTTTATCCCCTTAGGATCTCTGTTTCTCTCTGCGCAAGAGAGGAGCATGATAGACATTAGGTCTTAACCCATGCATGATAACACTAGGTTAGTTTGATTCCCTTTTCAACCGTAGGTTAGAGTTCTGTCTCTTCTTTCTCAAAACAAACAGAAAAACACAATAAGATTTCAAACACAATAAAAGACACTTCTTCCGTAAAAGAATGTGAACTCATCAAAACGTCATTTTTGTCCGCTTGGACCAGTAATCAGAAAACCCTTTTTAGAAGGAGATAAAAACAATCAAGACAGACTTGTGTCATACGTGGCCCGAACTACGTTTGCTCTGATCTTTCATGCTGTATGAAAGTACGTAGGCATAGGATGCGATATCCTAGCGAGAAACCTTCCCCTCCTTTCCCGTAGGTAGGCGAACTACGTTGACTCTGATTTCTCGTTCCAGACGGGAATACGTAGGCATAAAGTGCGATACTTTGCCTAGTCATTTTATTTTCTTCTAACCCCAGACCTGTAGAGTAGATAGAATAACAATCTTTTCGCCCGAAAACAAGCGTGGATCCCGTCGAGTACGACAGACGTGAGGGGTGATAATACCTTCCCCTTGCGTAACCGACTCCCGAATCCAGGATTTGGTTGCGATGACCATTCCTTTCCCCGTTTTGCGGTAGGTTTACCTCGAGCGTTTCCATTCCCCTCTTTGGGATAAATAACGCACGATGGCGACTCTTCTGTTCAGCCGGCGCCGATTTTCGCAGTAGCAACACATAACAAACAAGGTAGGCTCGAAGTTGAGCATAAATGGAATCAACAAGTCTACGAAAACCCAACTATAGCGGAAGCTACGATGATTCTTAAAGCGCTTCAATATAGTAAAATCTTGGAGGCCAAGGATGTTGAGATGTTCACTTACTGCAAAGAGATGGCATTTAAAGTGAATAGGCAGAGAATATGAGACGACAAAGAGTAAAGGAGAAACGACAGTTGTTTGATTGGGTGTATCGCTGAAACCCTAGAAAGTTTCAAGGAAGCTAGTATCACTCACATTAGTAGAGTTTACAATAGACTGGCGAAAATTTTACCCTACATTATATATTTTTTTACCCCATCATTTATTCCCCTACCCCTACATTATATATTTTTTTACTAAAATATCCTCATATAAATAAGTGTAAAATTTTTCTATTATAATTATTTGATCCAAAATTTAATAAATAAATCTATCTTTAAAAGCTACTATTTATTAATATTTTTAGTAAACATGTTAAGTGTTAGTTCCATGGTTCTATGATATAGAATTGTCCATGGTTCTATGATTGGCTAAATTTTGGTAAAACATGATCCTGCACTGATGTTAAGCAGGATAGTATAACATCTCTATATGCTGTGGTGACAGAACTGTTGTGGAGTGTTTTAATGAGAATGTCATGCTGAATGTCGTGACATCCGTTACGACATCCATCTGCTGTCATGACAGAATTACTGTCATGTGTGAGAAACAACAGGAGTAGCGGTGTAGCAGTGGCTGATGACTCATGACATCGCTACTGGTGCTCATCTCTCTTATTCTTCGCTTTCGCCATCTCGTCATCTTTTTCCGTTTTCTACCTTTCTTTCTTCATTGTCCTCTTTTCACATGACCTGTCCAACAACAACAAACATCAACTATGAATTGGAAATGTTAAGTGAGGAAAGCGTTACCCATGATGGCGATGGTGATGGTTCCTCCGGTGGATTGTGGTGTCGGAAGGGTTATGGGAAACAACGAAAAAGGCTTCTCGAAGTGGAGGATTGATGGTGATATGAAGGTTTTGCAGCATCGATGATTTCGCGGTGGATTCGAGCACATAGGGATAAGTTTCTTATTTTTTCCTTTTTTCCCAATTTTGGGGCTTTTTGATTTGGAATCTATGATGTTTGGAATTTCTCTGTGGGGTTCTTTTTCGTGTTTCTGTCCTCTGTTTGAATCTCCCTCTCCTCCTCTTATAGCTCTTCCAAATTGTTGATTTTGGAAACAAAACAAAAGCTTCCTCTTTCAAAACCGACAGATTAAAGAATTTCCAAATGTAGTTGAACATGTTCCGATTTTTCATTATGTTTAAACTCTGTTTTTGGAAATAGGTCATCCTCTAGTTAATGTTTTGTCGCCCTATCTTTAATGCCTTGTTGTGTGTGATTCCGTGTGTTGATGGTATTTCTGTTTTCAACCGAACCTGTTTGTATGCTTTGATTCTTTCTCTTCTTACCTCAACACGTTTAAGCACGTTTTTGACTTGGTATAATAGTTACTTAATGTCTCTTTTATTGTTCAGGAGCTGAAAGAAATCTATCTTGGACGATCCTCTTGCAAGGAGAAGATGGATTTGTACATAGAAATGGTCGTTATACTTTGTAACTTTGAATTGGTGACAAATTAATAAATGTATTGCTGCTGATACCATTGATCTGCTGTTGGCTGCATAGCCGCTTGACCTAAAAGTTGGGTTTGAGATGCTGGGTTGGGTAGGTGATTTGAAACATGCCCAGCTGCACTAAATGCAACCACTGATTGAGAAGTCACTGGTTGTGAAGCTGTTGCTGCAAATGGAGCCACAACCTGGTTTTGATCGGTAGATGCCACAGCCGAAGCACCGGTAGCTGAAGGGTCCCGTTCCATTCTTTGAGGTAATCTTCAAGTTTAGGTTGATTTAGTTGTGATTTTGATCCTAACCAAGTTGCTCTTTTGTTGTAGATAATGTTACGGTAGCTTCGGAACAAACTTAAAAGTCTGCAGCAGGTTTGGATTAGCGAATCGAGAAGGCGACATTGGGTAACACTCCCTCAAAGGTTTTTTCTTGACACGCCATCTTCTGGCAGCCTGATGAGGCCACCATCGGAACAAACTTGCTTCCATGATGCTTCGAAGTAATGCCGGTGTGCATGAAGTTGTGGAGTTTTACGCATGACCCGTGATAGGAATGACTTCTCCTTTCTGTAGATGGTTAACTATATATCTGAACACTGTTGTTATAAAAAAAACTTTACACTGTCACGTGCTTTGCAGGTTGTTCAAGAGCTGAGGCTGTCGGCGTTATGTTTCGGATGGAATGGCGGGTGAAGTTGGTAAGAGGAATCACCATGTAAGCCTTAACTTCTGCCTTCTTGAATTTCTATGTTTAAAAAGCAAGAACCTAAATGCTCAAGTTCCAAGTGTGCTGTTTTTTTGAAATCCTTTCTCTTCTTTCCAGGTTGGCGTGAAGGGTGTTCTACGGGACATCCGCTTGTACTACACAACGACTGATGCGAGTAACATTTTCTGTTTGCGCTTTCAAATCAAGACAGGCCTTAATGGTGCTGGTTGTTGTGTAGAACTCTGAACACTTGTCGTAATGTCGCTTGTAATTTCGATTTGTAATGGGGCTGTCTAAATATGAGTTGCGTTGCTCTGACAGGTTTTGGTTCGCGGTCCACGTCGGGGCTGAATCCGGAAGACAAAAACGCAGCAAAAGGAAACGTTATTGCAGCCGGTTACGTCATATTGGGATGCCTTCAACATCAATGGTTCATCAGGTGGAGAATACTCTAAGCTTAACATAAGGTTTTTCCAGAAGCAGCTTTCTAAAAATTCAAGAATTCGTATACTTTGAATTGCAATAACTCTAACTGTCTTCTCTTTATGTTCTGCAGATCCAACTCGACCATGATCATACAACCTTTTCTCTGTAGCATTTGGAGCACTTGATTTCTTCAGTTCATTAAAACTATGATAATTTGAATCAAGAACACTGAGGTTCTTTTTTGCTCCCTCTGCAGGAACCGATACGAAGAAAGAAAACCTCTCCGGCTTCTCAGAGATTGATGGCAAGTAGACTGGTGTATATTCTGTAGCATCATCAAGAGTATATGACCCCAGAGCTTGCTCTCTAGGTACCTCCAAAACAAGATGATGAGGACGGCATGGCTCGTCCCAAGTGTAAGGGATGGAAACATATGAGTGAATGCCTGAGTCAAAAATTTCACACCTCTGCTGATATATTCGCAATATCTTTGAGAAGTTGTCAATTCTGTATGGCATATATCCTGTATCATCATAGAATCGAGTTGGTCCCTGAAGTTGTTCTTGGAATGGGGAAGAAGTTGTAAGGCGTTTGAAGTCTAACATGAAACTTGGACAACTTGGAGTGAAGACCAATTGAGCTTGAAATGGAGTTTCGAAACCTATTGTTTATTTTCTTGAGCCCTGTATGACTTTGAAGGAAAAAAAATAGTACGGCTTGTAACACTTAATTCACTGAGTTGTTTAATTAATGATCATGATTTGGTCCATGAATTAGATCATGATATGCTACTGCTACAGTTGTACATCATGACTTGAGTTTATGGATTTTGTAAAGAAAACTTGAACACAACTCTAATGTTTTCGCGTTTTCGTATGTCAATCACTTGAGACGACTTATGTTGCTCCAACTAATTCCATCTCCCGACTAAAGAAATCCAAACATGGCTTTGCAAAATAACCCACACATGTCTTAAAATAATTTACGTAAGATTTTGATAGGATACTAAGGTAGCACACAATTATCTTTATGGCCTTGGGAGAATACTCCATGTTGTGGCTGTGTTGAAATTCAGTTCTTTATAAACACGCTTCCCAACAGGTTACAAATAGGTGGTAGCTGAATGTATTTCCATGACATATTATATCCACTTAATTATTGGTAGGAATTTACTCTTGAATAAACCTCATACCCCTTATAATGTTGAGTTTTATTTTAGCAGTCCATCTCTTTAATGTAAATGAATCCACAAAAACTTATTTATAGTGACTTGAATTGAATAAGCTTGAATCTGAGATTGAGTTATCTTGAATTTTCTTATACCCATCACCAATAATTTGAACGAAATTGAATCTCAAAGAAAACCCGCAAACGACATTCTTTCTCTTTTTGAAGCGCTACGACTAACAGAATAAACTCAGGATTTCCAAAAATCTAAAGGTCACACTTTGAAGCGCTTGATTGTAAGGATATACACTTGACATTACTGCAGCTGCATGAATTGGTTAGCCGGGAAAATATAAATATTAAATTAAAGTCAAATAAAAAAACGAAAATAGGTGGGATCTTACGGTCCAAAATTAGGGTGCGACAGATGCCCCTATTTAAGTTACTCCTATTCGGAGATATGGAGATTGAAATCTTCGTCTCGATGAGATAGAAGGGACTTAAATACAAACATGGCACGGATTTTTGGCCGTAAGATGCCACCAAATGCATACGATATGCCATGATATGAAATGATATGGAAATTCAAGACAGACAGGGGGGGGGGGTCCTGTAGAGAAGTGGCGCCACAAGGGAGAAACTAGACACAACACATGGGGAGAACAGGCTCAACAAAGCGAGACTCCACAAGGAAAGATAGGAAATCACAAGGTATCTGTAAATATGTCAAGGAGAAATTTGGTGAGAAAACCACTTGAAGAACCTACTGCACCGATCAAATATAATTGATTCAAGATATCAGCTGGATAAGTCTACTATCGAGACTTGTAAATTCAATAGTGAGAATACTTTTGCCAAAATATCTGCTGTTAAAAATGTACGGAATCTACTGTCGAGGTCTTCTGGGAATCTACTGCCGAGATTATCCAGGAAATGTAATAGAACTACCTACTGCCGAGGTCTACTGGTAATCTTCTGCCGAGATTAGCCAGGAAATAAGAGAACTACCTACTGCCGAGGTCTACTGGTAATCTTCTGCCAAGATTAGCCAGGAAATAAAATTGAAATACCTACTGCTGAGGTCTACTGGTAATCTACTACCGAGATTTTCCAGGAAATAAGAGATGTTCGAATGACTGTTGAAGGGATAAATAAACCTCCCCGAGCGTCATGGTCTGGACGCCATGAGCTGGTCTCAGTTTCCTTGTTTGAACTTGAAAAGAGTTGAAATAAACCTCCCCGAGCGTCATGGTGTGTTTGCCATGAGCTGGTCTCAGTTTCTTAAGATAACCTCCCCACGTCTCATGGTATGTTTGCCATGAACGGGTCTCAGTTTCTACCCAAAATGATGAAAACTCGCGAGAGCATCTTCACAGGGGATTCAAAATTTTGTAGATTGTAGAATCATTGTAGATTGTAGATGTTGTTGTAGGTTTTAGGTTGTAAGCCATAATGTACTGGAGGTTACAAAACTTCACCGGGGACCTTCGGGAGAGATGCGAGCCGGTTGAATTGTAAAGTATGTCTTCTTAAATAAAGAGAGACTAATGTGATAAACTTCCTCGACTTCTCTGGGGAAATTTCACTTGATGGAATTAATCTTGTGTGATGAACTCACTGGGGGAAAACATTCCTGAGGAGCATCCTAGCTGTTGCAAAATGTGTGAATTCTCAAATAAAGAGAAACGTCTTGTAAGGTTTTCCATTTACCAAGTCGATAATCACTGGGGATGGACAAACTGTCTTAAAGAGAGCATCATTTATCGTTTTGAATGAGATCTTGGTCAAAACGAGTTGCTCAAATAAAGAGATTACTTATAGTCCAAATGTAGATTGTTGAGGAACTCTGATAATACTGTTGGAGAAATATCCTTCTTCAATAGTTATTTCATAAAGACCCTTCCTGGGGAACGAAGTGCAAAATAAATGCATACTTGATCCATATTCAAAAAGTTGGAGATACCCACAATGTGATTGTCAGGGACCGAAATTCAATTCAGGAAATAACTGAAGAGAAACTGTCAAGCAAGACTCGACCATTGAGGTATGAACTCAGATGGGATTCAACTAAAACAACCGTCTTCCACGAGGATCAAACTCTGTGGGGAAATAGAAATATTGTGCTCTTTCTGCTTAGGGCTGAAAACTCTACTTGGAAGGAGAAGACGCACCCAACCACTTGGAGACAAACACGGCCAAAGCGACAGAGCAAACAAACACGAAGATGTGAAATGCATATGCCATTCTATCTATCTATATGATATGCGTATGCCAATGCTGACAAAACAAACGGAAAGAGACAAGCGGAGATGAAATAAACATCTTGAGGCAAACATCCGACCAATCTTCAAAGGTAGAAGTATCACTGGGGATAGGTGGATAGCTGAAATATGGGATCACCATCCTGTTTCAAGGCTTCAAAATTTCTCTTGGAGAATAGAGAGCATTCCACTTGGGGATAAACTATCTTGATCTTACATTGAAGAATTTGTCAGGATGAATCATAGCTATCTAGCTGAAGATGAGAATAAAGATCTACCAGGGGTGGATCAAACTCATAACTGGAGAACTCCATGGATAAAATAAATATCCGCCTTAGTGGAGAGATTCATATTGGAGTCGTAGAAAAAATAAATATCCATCTTGGTAAGGAATCCTGGATCGTCATAGTTGTTGAAAATGTTGTAGCCTGACTCAAATGGGATGAAATAAACATCCGTTTCGTTGAGGAAGATCAGCGTTGTAGAAGAATCCACTGGGAGTATAATAACATCCACTTCATTAGGAAGGTGAAGTTGGAGAAGATCCACTGAGGATTAAAATAGTATCCACTTCATTGGGGAAGTGAAGTTTGAGCAAAGTACTGGGTGTTTTGTATCTAAAAGCTTCATCGGAGAATTGTCACGACCACCTGGAGTAAAATACCGGGGACATGAAGATTGCGGAAATTTTTTATTGAAGACTGCATGGTAGTCGCCATTTGAATAATAGTTTGTTGGCCATGAATAAGATAGTCTTCGTTTCTCAGATGCCCCAAGTCATATGGTTATGAGAAGAAGTCGTTCCAAGAGGATTTTACAGAAAACATGGCGTCTCATTGTTTTCAAACTCTCTAGAGAGATTTGCCGAATCTCGACATAACTCCCCCTGATTGGTGGTATTATGACCGAATCTTTTAAAAAAAAAGCTCTTTAGGCGAAGTCAAACTTGCACACCACAATCCACTTGGAAACAGACTTGCCCCAGGTCAGCAGAGTCTTCAAATTCCAATAGAATAAACTTATTATTGATGCTCATGTGTAATCTTTCTAAGATATCAAACAAGGTTAGCAAGTCAGAAATGTTAATTCTGAATTTATCAATGCAACATACTTTTGTCTTGAGGTTTGTTTTTTTTGAAAAAAGGTATCCCAATAACTAGTGACCAAAATCACTGGTTAGGATATAAATTAATTTTATAATGCTAACAAAATTGAGCATGAATCATAGGAGTCAGGAAACGATATCTCATCAAGTACGCTTTCGAACTAAACCTTACTTCAATTAGGACTTTTGAGGGTTGTATCTGGGTTTAGTTTATGATTTGTAAAACAAAGGATAAGGGTCAAAGTATATTTGTGCCCACCCAAATTTTTTGAGAGATGCTTATTTTTTATGATACCCTGCCCCAGGTTAAAACGAGGTTTTGTTCGAAAGGTTAAATATTTAGGAGGTTTGAAACAGGAATGCCTCACATCATCAGTAGGGTTTTTATTCAAAAGCATACAACGAGAGATCCCGCGTTTTACTTCATCATCCTCCTTCCAATTCTTCACCAAAGTGAGGAAAATTGGGTAAAGTTGGCATTATAAATTATGAAAAACATTTTACGAGTGAAACAAATGGATTTCTTCAAGACAAACACTTATTGCACTACTTATTCAAAATAACATGTTCTTACATGCCGATTATGCTTTTAATCAAAGAAACAAAAGCAAACAAAATAAATAGGTGATCAGCATAACGGTGTTCCATTCACGATTGGTCTTCCTCCTTTGAAGGTTAGCACTTCATCATCTATCATATCTTGAACTTTCTCTTGAAAAACTTTGCACTCTTCAATCGAATTCCCCATCAATCCATCATGAAATTCACAGCTGGCGTTCGAGTTGAACCACGATGGGTGAGACTTCATGATTCTAGTCTTTCTGGGTGTCATCACCGAGTTTTTAGCAAAATAAAACCATAACTGACGGTGAGTCATTGGGATAAGATCAAACCAGCGAGTTTCTTCCTTCAAAATACTCAGAGGTATCTTCTGATTCTGGAACCGTCTTCGAACCTGTCGATTCTGATGCTGATCTGGAGATGTCACCCTTTTCTTATGAGGTAATCGCTGTTTGCACCGAGCAGTCATTTCATACTGGTGTTGAGGATGAGGTATCGAAACTAGATCTGGCAGGATTTGGGAGGGATCCCAAATTGCATTAACATCGACACTTCCTTCCTCTTGGGAATCACTAACCGAATCCTCTCCATTAGCTTGGTTATTCAAGTCATCTTGAATTCTTCCACTTTTGAGTGCATTCTCAATGTTTACTCTAACTTCCACAATTTTGGAGAAATCCAATGGCACAACGCCTACCATTCTATCATAATACGAGTCTGGTAGCATTCTTAGGAACATCTTGCTTAAATCTTTCTCTGGAAGGGGTGAATGAACTTGGGTTGTCAACTCTTTCCATCGTTGAGCATATTCCTTGAAAGATTCATCGTCTTTCTTACTCATACTCATTAGTTGATCACTGTCTGGAGCCACATCCAAATTGTAATTGTACTGCTTCACAAAAGCATCAACTAAGTTTCTCCAAGACTGAATGCGATTCCTTTATAGCTTCATATACCATATCAAGGATGCCCCAGATAAGCTTTCTTGAAAGCAGTGAATCATCAATTCGTCATCGTCAACATAAGCAGCCATCTTTCGACAAAACATCGTCAAATGGTATTTTGGACAACTAACACCCTTGTAAACTTCAAAGACAGGCATCTTGAACTTCGGAGGAATAATTACGCCTGGGACTAAACACAGGTCATGAGTATCAAGATCAGATGCGTCAGTTCTCTTCATCATTTTCAATTGTTCTTTAAGATCACAAAATTCTTTTTCCATTGCTACAAATCGGGGGTCATTCACCTTTATCTCAGTACGAACATTCTGAAGATTAGGTACAGGCTGTGGAAATTGGGAAACTCTTCCATCAATTTGAACGACTAAGTTATCCTGCACAGGTCGAGGTTGTGTAGGAACATCCACTTGTTGAAAATATTCATCAGAGGGAATATCAAATAACGGATTAGTCCTTACTCTAAAACTAGTTATGTCTTCTGTTCTCTTTACTAACCTTTAGTAATACTTCGAGCTTGGTCAGATGGTCTAGATGTCAGTTGACAAAACAAAGACAAAAAGTCGGATGAGGACGCAACAGAGAAGAGACACATGCACATGCAAAATGCTAAATGAAGAATGCTGATGCAGAATGCAAAAATGAAAGGTTTCGTGGAACTCAAGTATTTATAAACGTTACAGAATACCAAAGAAAATTCATTTATTATTTTTTTACTATTATATTTTTTATTATGATATTGGATTACAAGGAAACAACCTTATAAGAGTCCTTACTTAATAGCTAAATAAAAGCTAATAAAGCCCTAAGGAAGTCCTTCATCGTGCTTGTTGATTTGCTCTCTAACTGGATCTTCTTGAGGATAAATTGTCCACGATCGACTTCTGAGGAGTGGTGTGATAGAGGAAAATAAATCCTCTATCTCTTGTTGGAAAGTAAGGAAGGAATCCCTTGTTTACTTGGATCTTCAATATTGACGAAAATATTTTGAATTTTTGATGACCTTCAATGATAAGGGAAGCCTCTTGTATTTGTATTTTGAGTTTTCTTGATTCTTCAATTAGTGCCCTTACCTTCCTTAGGTCATCCGAGTTAGGACTCTTGAAAGAATATTTCAAAATATTTTCTCTTGTAATCCCTATTGGTTCTATAATGTTTATAAATAAACTAGGAATCCCATGAAACCAATGCAAAATGATGCTTTATGAATGCAACAAACACAGGTAAGCACATAGATGCACAAGGGTAAACAAACAAAGGGGACCCTAGGTTTGCAACGAGCATGGGGCCAAAGGGTATACCCATTCCCAAAGGATACAGACTAAAGGTTGATTGTACCTGCAGAACATGGTTCTAAAGAGGTGCCCAAAGTCATTAGTCCATCTTTCGGATATTATCGAATTCCCAATTACTCGGTGATTAATAATATTTTCAAGAGAACTTCTTTTGAGTGTAGCATCGCGTAGCACTACTTCGGGAGTACTCCCTCATAGTCCCGCGCTACATCCTAATAAAGGCCAAAGTGGGGTTAAGGTAACTATAGTCCTCAATATCATAGACTCCAATGGAAAATAGTAAAAGTCTTCACAATTACTCGTTCAACCGAACCATTTTCGAAAGGGTCTCAACTGAGCGTGATTTTTAAGTCAACTTGGTCGGGATTCAACTCTCTATAAGTCTCGTCGAATATATCACCATCCTATCTTAATTTCCCTTAAGTCCGGGTGTAGGACTTTGTCTCACCACTCAGGGATCATCCCAAAAAGAAATAATTAAACAATTATACAAATAAACAGATAATCAAGCATAACAATAAGCAAGTAAAATAAACAAGTTAGGGAAACCCACTGAGATATCCCCAGTGAAGTCTCCATTTATGTCGCGGTGAAATTTGGATACCAAGCTATTGATGAGCTTGAATCTAATTCATTTGCAACCGAACTTTTATTTGTCCAAAGGAAAGGATAAAGATCGAAATATCCACAATGCAATGCAAATGCAAGCTAGAGAGTTATAGGTTCGGGGGTTAGTTAAACTTAGGGAAGGTGCTAGCATCCTAAGTTTCTGTAGTAATCTACAGGAACCTCTTGTTTTATGTTTGTTTTATTGCTAAGGTTGATTTGCTTAAAGGTTAAAAGACCTAGGGGTTTATTTCTAAGTATACTCAATAAGATATCGCATCTTATGCCTACATATCCTTACAGGAGTGGAATCAGAGTATCTGTAGTTCCCCTAAAGGGTTTGAGGAATTCTTTGACTGTGGTCAAAGTTCCTACGGGTTTAGGGTAGTTGATTGATTGATTTTAGGAGAAAAGATGTGTTGTCATTTTAAGGGAGATTACTTTGATTTAACCGCCACAACTTTGTAGGAAAATAGTCTTTGCATCGTCTTAAGAGAAAGGCTCAAGCACTCGGAATTTAATCGACAAGTACGCCTCTATCTCTCTTAAGGAAAATTCCCTACGAATTGATTGATTGAATTGTTATGGGGTAGGAGTTTTATCCCACTTAAGATGATTAACAACTTATTCTCTAATGTGTGAATAATTGTATTGAGTTGAATGTGTTTGTCTAAGTTGTAAAGATAAAAGGTCCTTCCTATGGGGTAGGATATAACTTAGAAGATCGACTTGAATGGGATCAAGGATCATGGGGGAATAATGCAAATGGTGCGTACACACAATTGTTTAAGTCATGCGCAGGTTCTTCCTTTGGACGGAATGCGATGCGAGAAAAGTAAATTGCTGTAAAATAAATTGCGATGATAAATAGCAGATAAAACCATACATACGCATGAAAGTGCTAGGGTGTAAGTGAGTGAATTGTGAATGTGAATGGATCGGAGCGAGGTGCAAGCGTGCACGATTGATTGTATTACGATGTAGGGTTGATTTTAATTTGGGATTGAGAAAATATGTTATTTGATGAAATTGGTGAGGTTTAATTGATTTTAAGAGAAATGGTTGAATTGATTTTAAGAAGATTAGTTTTAAGAGAAATTATATTAAAGGGTGACTTAGTTTGTAAGAAAATGTTATATTAGTCTTAATCATGAATTATAAGTTGATTAGTTAGGTTTTTTTAATAAAATATTTTAGTTATTATTATAAAAGGATAAAAGTTGATTTGAATAAAAAGATTGTTATATTTTTTTAGGAGATCCTATTGAATAAATAAAGTTATATTATATGAAAAAGTTTTAAAGTTAAAAAAAGGTTTTTGTTATTATAAATAGACAAAAAGTTTTTTGTTTAAAATATAAAAAAGAGCTCTTAAGAATATCAACAATTATTATATTAAAAGAGCGATTAAGTTGATGACATTAAAATCAATGAATTAAGAGAAAGCTGTTAATCCAAAGGTTAATTAAATTGGAGAAAGGATTAATTAGATTAATTTAAAAACGTTGACTTAGACAAATAATTAGATTAATGGTTTAATTAATTAAAATAAAAAAGTGATTAAGTTAATGATGTATTGATTAAGTGGCAGATTAGACGTTAATTAGTAGTTAAACGGGGGATTAGGGGATAATGAGTATCTGGTGTAGTAGGCCAATGGAGGCCTACCGTGGACGTGTGGGGTGTGGACCATCGGATTAGATCCGTTGGAGATCTAATGATGGTGTGCGTGAGGGTGCGTTATTACTAGTGTGTGGGTGCATTACACGATTACAATATCACAAAAAATTAAACAGAAAAAGAAAAAAGAACATGGAAACCCTAAATCCTCTTCTTCCGCCTCTGATGGTTCCTCCTCTCCTCATCTCTCTTATTCTTCGCTTTCGCCACCTCGTCATCTTCTTCCGTTTTCTACCTTTCTTTCTTCCTTGTCCTTTTTTCACATGACCTGTCCAACAACAACAAACATCAACTATGAATTGGAAATGTTAAGTGAGGAAAGCGTTACCCATGATGGCGATGACGATGGTTCCTCCGGTGGATTGTGGTGTCGGAAGGGTTATGGGAAATAGCGACAAAGGCTTCTCGCGGTGGAGGATTGATGGTGATATGAAGGTTTTGCGCGTCGATGATTTCACGGTGGATTCGAGCACATAGGGATAAGTTTCTTATTTTTTCCTTTTTTCCAATTTTGGGGCTTTTTGATTTGGAATTTCTCTGTGGGGGTTTTCTCGTGTTTCTGTCCTCTGTTTGAATCTCCCTCTCCTCCTCTTATAGCTCTTCCAAATAGTTGATTTTTGAAACAAAACAAAAGGTTCCTCTTTCAAAACCGGCAGATTAAAGAATTTCCAAATGTAGTTGAACATGTTGCGATTTTTCATTAAGTTTAAACTCTATTTTTGGAAATAGATCATCCTCTAGTTAATGTTTTTTCGCCCTGTCTTTAATGCCTTGTTGTGTGTGATTCCGTGTGTTGATGGTATTTCTGTTTTCAACCGAACCTGTTTGTATGGTTTGATTCTTTCTCTTCTTACCTCAACACGTTTAAGCACGTTTTTGACTTGGTATAATAGTTACTTAATGTCTCTTTTATTGTTCAGGAGCCGAAAGAAATCTATCTAGGACAGCCCTCTTGCAAGGAGAAGATGGATTTGTACATACAAATGGTCCTTATACTTTGTAACTTTGAATTGGTGACAAATTAATAAATGTATTGCTGCTGATACCATTGATCTGTTGTTGGCTGCATAGCCGCTTGGCCTAAAAGTTGGGTTTGAGATGCTGGGTTGGGTAGCTGATTTGAAACATGCCCAGCTGCACTAGTTGCAACCACTGATTGAGAAGTCACTGGTTGTGAAGCTGTTGCTGCAACTGGAGCCACAACCTGGTTTTGATCGGTAGATGCCACAGCCGAAGCACCGGTAGCTGAAGGGTCCCGTTCCATTCTTTGAGGTAATCTTTAAGTTTAGGTTGATTTAGTTGTGATTTTGATCCTAACCAAGTTGCTCTTTTGTTGTAGATAATGTTACAGTAGCTTCGAAACGGACTTAAAAATCTGCAGCAAGTTTGGATTAGCGAATCGAGAAGGCGACATTGGGTAACACTCCCTCAAAGGTTTTTTCCTGACACACCATCTTCTGGCAGCCTGATGAGGCCACCATCGGAACAAACTTGCTGCCATGATGCTTCGAAGTAATGCCGATGTGCATGAAGTTGTGGAGTTTTACGTATGACCCGTGATAGGAATGACTTCTCCTTTCTGTAGATGGTTAACTATATATCTGAACACTGTTGTTATGAAAAAAACTTTACACTGTCACGTGCTTTGCAGGTTGTTCAAGAGCTGAGGCTGTCGGCGTTATGTTTTGGATGGAATGGCGGGTGAAGTTGGTAAGAGGATTCACCATGTAAGCCTTAACTTCTGCCTTCTTGAATTTCTAAGTTTAAAAAGCAAGAACCTAAATGCTCAAGTTCCAAGTGTGCTATTTTTTGAAATCCCTTCTCTTCTTTCCAGGTTGGCGTGAAGGGTGTTCTACGGGACCTCCGCTTGTACTGCACAACGACTGATGCGAGTAACATTTTCTGTTTGCGCTTTCAAATCAAGACAGGCCTTAATGGTGCTAGTTGTTGTGTAGAACTCTGAACACTTGCCGTAATGGGGCTATCTAAATATGAGTTGCGTTGCTCTGACAGGTTTTGGTTCGCGGTCCACGTCGGGGCTGAATCCGGAAGACAAAATCGCAGCAAAAGGAAACGTTATTGCAGCCGGTTACGTCATATTGGGACGCCTTCAACATCAACGGTTCATCAGGTGGAGAATACTCTGAGCTTAACATAAGGTTTTTCCAGAAGCAGCTTTCTAAAAACTCAAGAATTTGTATACTTTGAATTGCAATAACTGTAACTGTCTTCTCTTTATGTTTTGCAGATCCAACTCGACCATGATCATACAACCTTTTCTCTGTAGCATTTGGAGCACTTGATTTCTTCAGTTCATTAAAACTATGATAATTTGAATCAAGAACACTTAGGTTCTTTATTGCTCCCTCTGCAGGAACTGATACGAAGAAAGAAAACCTCTCCGGATTCTCAGAGATTGATGGCAAGTAGACTAGTGTATATTCTGTAGCATCATCAAGAGTATACGACCCCAGAGCTTGCTCTCCAGGTACCTCCTGTAATACCCCAAATTTTACCCTTTCTTTTTTATTTTTATTTTAAATTCTTATTAACTTAATAAATTAACCTTTTTTTTAAATCTTGTTTTTTTAACTAATAATAATTTAATTAAATTTTTTTTTATAACTTTACTAATGTTTTTTATTAACTTCTTTTTTCTATTTAGTTTATTTATTTAAATCATTTTAAGCTCTTCTTACTAAATTTTAGGATTTAGATTAAAATTTAACTTTTTTTTTTCTTTTCTTTAAGAGTAAATTTTTTTTATAACCTTTTTTAAATTAATTTCTAACACATTTTTTTAATCAGATTCTAATACTTTTTTTTAAAATAAAAATCTAACTTTTTTAAAAGCTAAATCTTTTTTTCTAACCTTTTTTAAAGATAAATCTTTTTTTTCTAACTTTTTTAAAGTTAAATATTTTTTTCTAACTTCTTTTTAAAATTAAATCTTTTTTCTAACTTTTTTAAAGTTAAATATTTTTTTCTAACTTTTTTTAAAACTAAATCTTTTTTTTCTAACTTTTTTAAAGTTAAATATTTTTTTCTAACTTCTTTTTAAAATTAAATCTTTTTTCTAACTTTTATAAAGTTAAATCTTTTTTTCTAACTTTTTTAAAAAAATTAAATCTTTTTTTCTAACTTTTATAAAATTAAATCTTTTTTTTCTCTAACTTCTTTTTAAAATTAAATCTTTTTTTCTAACTATTTTAAAAATTAAATCTAACCTTTTTTTATAAATTAAATCTATCCTTTTTTTTTAAAATTAAATCTAAATCTTTTTTTGACACCATCCTTTTTCAAATTAAAATTCTAAATTCCTTTTAAAATTAAATTCTAACAGTTTTTAAAATAATTCTAACATTTTTTAAAATCAACATTCAAATATATTTTTTTATTTTAAAATTCTAACTCATTTTTTTTAAACTTAAAACTCTAATTTTTATTTAACTTGAAACTCTTATTTTCTTTGCTAACTTTTTAAATTTAAATCCCAACATTTTTTTTATCAAATCCAATCACAATAAATCACAGATGGAACAAAATCAAATCAATCAGATCATATCATCATCATAAGAAAATCAGATCTAAATATCAACATCACCATCATTGAATCAAATCTGAAATCATCATAAAAATTCATTCAAATCAAATCAGAGATTGAAAAAGATTGAGATATTCAAATCAAATCTGAGATTGAAAAAGATTTAAAAAAATCAAGTATAAAAGGACCCTCAGAAGCAACAAAACGGGGGGATCGACAAGCATCAAAAACTCTTACAGTCTTCATCAAAAGTAACTAACTCTTCTTTTTTTTTTTAATTTCTAATCTTTTTATATCTTTTTTCAAAATTTCTACCATTTTTTCTTAATTAAAATTCTAACATGCTAACTCTTTTTTTATTAAAATTCTAACCTTTTTCTCTTTTATTTTCAAACTTTTATTTTTATTTTCTAACCTTTTTTTTTTAAAACCAAATTTCGAAGTTCTAATTTTTTTGCTAACTTTTAATTCTAACTTTTAATCTATTTTCTTTTTCTTAATCACGTTAAAAACTCTAACTTTTCTAAATTTCACCCAAAAAAACCTAATTCCATTCTAACTCCTTTCTAATTATCTAAATTCTCACCGTCTCAAAACATTCATCACTTAACTTCTAATTATTGTCAATTCCAATTTTCATCCTTCATTCCTAACAGTATTCTTGATTATCCGTGAACCTGTTCACTAATATTTATTTATTTATTTTTGTATTTATTTTTATATTTGTACATAATCTGACATCATCATTGCTATTTCATATTCCATTATCACTTGTATATTATCATCATCTTCATTGCGTATCAACTTTTATTGTTTATTAATTTTTCGCTAACATCCTCATTTTTAAGATCCAAATTTCTAACTTTTTTTCTTGTTTCGTTAATTATAATTTTCTACTTAAATTCCTAACATTCCCGTCTAATTTTCTGTCTAACCCCGTATAATAACATTCCCGTCTAATTTTTTGCAGCTGACTAAGTTCAATTGATTTTATTTTCAGTTTAAATATTCAATTATCATATTTGTAACTGCTTACGGGATGTAATTTTGCGAGACAATTGTCACATTTATCTTTCCGCACTTTATTTTCTGCCGTTGTATGTATATTTAATTTCATCGCATCTTTATAATTAATTTCACTCCTCCGAAGGAATTAGGTCTAGCCGTGTCAATAGTCCTCACCTTCAACCCTTACACCTTTTCAACCCTAAATTTTCATACATGTCTCGCTGTGGACAAGATTACAATTTTACCCCTAGCATTAGGTCAAAGAGCCGTCGCGCTCATTTTAGGGTTTCCCGCCGTGGAATCCCTAACCTAACCTAACCCTAATTACAACTTACCAATTCAACGTAGAGATTTGGAGTTTCTACACTCCATGTAAGCGTGTCCCTAAGATACGTTTATTCCCCATTGAAACCTTGGCCACAGTCAAGAAGTCTCTAACCTCCCTTTTGAGGGGAACTACGATTACTCTGATTCCACTCCCGTAAGAATATGTAGGCACAAGATGCGATGTCTTGCCGAGTAAACTTAGAATTAACCCCTTAGGTCTCTTTTCTCACTTCTAATCCTTTGTACATATACCTTAAGCAAATAAATAAAGCAAATAGTAAACATTTGAACAAAAGGTTTCCGTAGAGTACTACGGAAGTTTAGGGTGCTAATACCTTCCCTAAATTTAATCAACCCCCGAACCCTAGATCTTTCCCCGCATTGTGTTTACGATGCAAAATAGGTTTTCCCTCTTTTGACCTTTTCCTTCGGATAAATCAAAGAGCGGTTGTGAATTGAATTGCGATTCAAACTCATTAATAGTTTGTGATCCTATTTCCACCGTAACAGAAGATGGCGACTTCACTGGGGACTTATTCTTAATCCTTGAGGGTTATCCCTAATTTGTTCATATTTATTACTATTTTTTTACTATTCATTTGCATGTATATATTGTACTTTGATTTTGGGACTGTTCCTTGTGTTGTGAGATAAGTCCTACGCCCGGACTAGTGACATTATTATAGGATGGGGATATATTCGATGAGGCTTATAGGGAGTTGAATCCCGACCAAGTTGATTCGAGAATCACCGCTCAGTTGAGACCTTTTCGAAAATGGTTCGGTTGATCGAGTAATCGTGAAAACTTTTTCCATGGTCGATTGGAGTCTGTGATATTGAGGACCGTAGTACCTTAACACCACCTTGGCCTTATTTAGGACGTAGTGCGGGAACTATGTGGGAGTAGTCCTACAATGGTTGCTACGCGATACTACACTCAAAAGAGGTTCTCTTGAGAATATTATTAACCCCCGAGTCAGTCGGAAGGTTGATAATATCCGAAAGATGGGCTGATGACTTTGGGCACTTTTTAGAACCTTGTTCTGCAGGTACAACTAACCTATAGTACACTCCCTTTGGGGATGGGTAGACCTTAACTCCGCTCACGTCCCTTTAACCTAGGACTTTATGTGTTTTCATGCATTGCATCCATAAAACATCATATTGCATTAAGACTTCATGGAATTCAAACTCTATTTATGAACATTGTAAGATACCATGGATCACTCTAGGAGGCATACTTTGAAATTTACTTTTAAGGGTTTTAATTTGGAAGTCCTAGAGAAGCTAAGGGATTTGGTTCAAGATCAAGAAGAGTTCCAAAACAGATATGGAAGGCTATTGTCTTTGTTGAAGGTTCAAGTAAACGAAGGACTTCTTGTGACTTTGCTACAGTTTTATGATCCAGACTATCACTGCTTCACCTTTCCAGATTATCAGCTTTTACCTACCTTAGAAGAGTACTCTCAGTTGGCGGGATTACCTATCTTGGATAAGTCTCCATTCCCTTTCTTGGAGGAAGACCCTAAAGAACGAGATATTGCTAAAGCCATTTGTCTAAGGATATCCGATGTCAAGAACAATATGATCACCAAAGGGGGGACCTCCGGTTTTCCCAGGGACTTCCTAATTAAGAAAGCCCAATTTTATGTCGATCATAAAGACATGTTTGCCTTCGAGACAATTTTTGCTTTGCTTATTTATGGGTTGCTGCTTTTTCCTAGTTTTGAGGGGTTTGTGGACCTTAATGCAATCAAGACCTTCATGAGGAGAAATCCAGTTCCAACGCTATTGGGTAATACTTATCATTCAGTACATCTCCGAAACTTTCATGGTGAAGGAATGATTGCATGTTGTGTGCCATTGCTATACAAGTGGTTTATTTCTCACTTACCCAAGTCCGGTCCGTTATGGAGACCTAATCAAGAACGTTGGTCGCAAAAAGTTATGGCTTTAACTCACTCTGATATTGATTGGTATAATCGCATGTACGACGGGATATCGATCATTGATAGTTGTGGAAACTTCAACAATGTGCCTTTGCTCAGTTTCAATGGAGGAATTAGCTACAATCCAGTCTTAGCTCGCCGACAGTTGGGATACCCCTTGAAGGAACCGCCTAAAGGTATTCATGTGGAGAAAATCTTTTTCAAAGACGACAAAAAGCTTCAAGATCAGATTCTATCTTCTTGGAATCATCTGCATAGGAAAGGCAAAGAAAGTTTGGGAAGACCTAATTGTGTGTCCATGGAACCATACCTTCAATGGGTCCGAGGAAGAGCTATTGAGTTGAAGATGCCCTACTCTCGCCAAGATCCTTTACCTCAAAGAGAAGAACCTGTCCAGTATTTCATGACCGAGGCTGAGACTTTGAAGACCGCTTTGAAGAGATCACAACTCGAAACAGAAGCATGGAAGAACAAATACCATGTGATGGCCAGCGAGTACGAAGAACTTCAAAAGAAGATTCAGTCGAAGGATGATGAGATACAATCCTACAAGAAGAGAAGGCTCTACGAATATTTATTTTCCTCCGGATCTCCGTCTGCTCACTGAAGCTGTGGAAGATGCTTCTCTAGGATTTTCTAGGCTTTTATTTAGCTATTTTGGTTGCAAGAATATTATTTGTAATTTGTCTTCAATGAATTAAAAGTTTCCTTGGTATTCCGCAATATTCGTAAATATTTGAATTCCATGAAATCTTCATTTGCATTCACATTTTAGCATCATACTTTTGCATTGCATGTGTCTCCCGGTTTCTCATACGCGGTTTTCTCACCTTCCAGTTTTGTCACCCTAAGTTCTCTGCATCAATACGACCCTTCAAAAGAATGGAAGATCAAAACCAAGAGATCAACCGTGTCAGCCATGAACTTGAAGATCTTCGAGGAAGTGTAGGGCAGATTTTGGAGATGTTACGAGCTCTTAGTGTGAAGGTGGACGCTCAGTCTACTGTTGTTTCTGAGACTAATACCGTTATGGAACCTCAACCAGCTGTTACTGTCAAGAATGTACCTCCTCACGGTCTTCAATCCGGTTTGGTGCCTCCTAGTGCTCAACCAGTTCGACGAGCTACCCCTCCAAAGTGCAAAACTCCTAACTCCGACCATGGTAAGGGACCTGCACGTTCGAGGAACCGCAAAATGGCTACTCCTCAACCTTGGCAACCTCAGCAGAGTTATGTTCAAGGTTATCCGCTCTCATATGTTCAACAACCCTATGTAGCTACGGTTGCACCTCCTTTCGATCAGCAGTTTCCTACATACCAGCCTGTGCAGTCAGCTCCGGTATATCAAGCACCGATTTATCAACAACCTTCCGGTTATCCTCCCATGCAAGTTCCTGTCAACGGTCAACAAGTGCCCA
The DNA here is from genome assembly GCA_963859935.3 of Lathyrus sativus. Classification (NCBI taxonomy): domain Eukaryota; kingdom Viridiplantae; phylum Streptophyta; class Magnoliopsida; order Fabales; family Fabaceae; genus Lathyrus; species Lathyrus sativus. Next base: position 369,448,974 of record OZ012741.1, read on the forward strand.
ACGCTCCTGTTCACCAACAATCGCAGAATCAGGTTCCCTATCCCCGTAAGAGGCAGTATAAGCCCTGTCCTCCAATTCCGATGACTTTCACTGAGTTATACTCCCATTTGGTACAACAAGGTCTGATTACCACTCGTGCTTTGGGTCCTCCGCCTAATCCGTTACCTGCAGGTTACAACGCTGCCGCTCATTGTTTATTTCATGAGGGTGCGCCCGGACATGATCTAGAGAATTGCTACGCTCTTAAGAACTGTGTCAGAAATTTGCTAGAAACGAAGAAGTTGGCTTTTGGCGATGCTCAGCCGAAGATCGAGACACCTCTCGGGGTTCCCCGCTTGTCAAGCTTAGATTCTGCAAAGTATGTTGTCCCTTCAGCAAATCAGCCGAATCAAGTAATTATTCAAAGGCCTAGCTCGCTTCATTTCAGTAACCCTCAAGATGATGTGACCGGGATCAACAAAGAATCTGGGAAAGTTATTTTGAAGCAACGACTTAAAACTGTTGAAGATGTGACCAGCATAACTGGGGCAAGCCATGACGACTCACAGTGATCATAAACCAGACGTCCTTTCCATTGAGGCTCCGCCAAAGGAAACTGTTACTCTTGAATGCAAGATTTCATAAACATTTAGAAGGATTTTTTCCGACAGTTCATTTGTTTATTTATATGTATTTCTCTTTGATTAAGCATATTTAGCATGCACGAACTTGGTTATCTTTGATTAATTAATGCAACGCATATGTTTGTCTTGAATAAATCCATTCGTTTCACTCATTCAAAATATATTTTTTTTCATAAATCATAATGCCAACCTTACCCGATCTCTTGTTCTGATGGAGAATTAGGGGGAGGATGACGAACCCAAAACGTCAGATTTCTTGTCGTATGCTTTCGATTGAAACCCGCTGATGATGTAAGGCATTGTTTCAAATCCCAAACACTGGAGATATAAGGATGTTAATCCCTAGTCAACCCTTTGAGCCTTGAGGTAGGAGTTTTTCTTTCTTTTTAAGAACCTTCATCCTAACCTGGGGCAGGGTAGGTTTCAGTTAAACCGATCGAGCGCTTAGACTCTTAAAAAGGAAGAGCAAACCTTCGAGAATTTATCCTTAGCATCTTAAGAAGTCCAATACAATGACTATCCCTCGGTTACCTAAGGAGTGGGGCAGTCACGAGCCTTTCAAGAGATTTACACGACTTGTGCATAAAAGAATATTCAAAAAAATAAGAGCCCGCTAAGTCAAAACCTATGAAGGAGACTTAGGCAAAACTGGGGCATCCCGCTGGACTCCAAGGTCAGATCAAAAGACGTTGTCCCGGCAAAAGTTAGGGAATAAGAACAACAAATCAGTAGTTTTTTTAGAATCCCTATAAAGAACAAAATTGTGTGAACAATTGCCATTAGAAATAGGTGAGTGACTGCCATGTCCAAAGCCTTGATAAGTTCTCGACCATAGCAAATCCGCTTGAGATATGAGCGTTCGTATCCGATTGACTGAATTAGGATTGGAGAATATCACGAAGAATGGGTGGGTACAAATATAACATTGAGCCTTTATCTTTTGTTTCTCAAACCGTGAACCGAGCCACGATACAACCTTTAAAAGACCTAATTGAAGTAGGACTTCGGTTGAAAGCATACTCGACAAGATCACGTTTCCTGACTCCTACGAGCTATGCTCAGAAAAATTCATGTTGGCATTATAATTAAAACTTATATCCGGACTAGTGATTTCGGTCACAAGTTGTTGCGATATCTTTTCTTTCAAAACAAAAATTCAAGACAAATATATGTGTACATTGACAAGCTCAGGATAGGCATTTCAGGCATGACAACTTTGCTTGATATCTTAGAGATTTACATATGGACATAACCCGTGGAACTTGAAGATCCTGCTAAACAGGGGCAGGCAGTTTCCCAGTCCGCTTACCAATGCGAGTCTGACGTTCTTAAGGAGCTATTTCTCAAAGATTTCGTCGTAACACGCTTAATTTGTGCGAGACCTGACAAATCTCTCCAAGAGTTGGAAAACAGTGGGGCATCTGGACTCCGTGTTCTCTATAAAATCCTCTTGAGATGACCATACCTTACAACGCAAGTATCCTGGGGCACCATGTTTTTTTAAAAGAAACAAATGGCGACTACTACAAGATCCTTCAATATCAAAACCATGTGGTTTCACAACTTTTCTTCATGCACCCAATGGATTTTACTCATGGCGACCTTCATTCCCCAGTAAATCGCAGTGTTGCAACAGGTTCCTAAACCATTGCTCTGATTTAGTCCCCAGCGAGACTTTAAGCTGACAATACTTTGGATGGAGCCGGTGGTCCCTAAGACATCAAAGATTCCACCGACATGCTCCCAGTGACAGTCCCCAGAGAGACTATAAGCTGACAACTTTTTCTTGGGTAACTCAAAAGTGTCCCTCAGGTTTTCTTCTCCCCATGTGAAGGCGTGGTACTGTGCACCCAAGCAGATTACCTTCTCCCCAGAGAATTCAGAACTTTAAAACCAGATTTGGTTCTACCATTGATCTTTCTTACCCATGATGGACGTATTGATTGCCGGGAACGCAGGGTCTTTCCGTCGAGATGTTTATTTCATCTCTCGTCTCGTCTCTAGTCTGTTTCGTCAGCATACGCAAGGGCATAAGCATCACATGCCTATTTCATTACATATTCATTACATATTCATTACATATTCATTACATACTCATTACATACTCATTTCATAACATCTTGCATACATGGACATTAACATACATTCACATTAACATATGCATCAACATATGCGTTAGCATTCACAGGTTCATTGTGTTTCACCATCATTGGTTGTTACCGCCGAGTAACTGGGTTCGTCCATTCTCTCCAAATAGATTGTCAGCCCTAAGCATAAAATACATATGTGTTTCCAGTTTCCCCACAGAGCTCGATCCTCGTGGATGGCGGTTACTCCAGCTATCTTTTCTCACCAGGATAAGATCTTTACCCTTCGAGTTCATTCCCTCGATGGAGTCTTGATTACCAGTCTTCTTTCTAGCTCGATCCTAGATTGAACCTCAGTATTGTCGGTCGCTGAGCCTAACCGGACGTGCATTTATTTTGCACCATTTAAAGATTTTCACCATACCTTGGCAGATTTGCGACTGTTCTCGCCCGAGAAGTTTATCACTATACCCGGATGTGCATTTATTTTGCACTATCTTTCAAGAAAATCAATCACAATCTTTACAGATACATGCCAGTTCACGCCTGGAAAATCTATCGGTACAACACTTTACATCTTACAACATCAGTATACGACATTTCTCACCTAAGAAGCCGATCCTATCTTCGTTATGACTCGCAACAAATGGCCATCTCCATTGAGAAGTTGGGCTTCCATTGTCCTTGTCATCTTGAAGTATAGGGAGGTTTTAAACCAAATCGTATTCAGGAGAGCACGATCTTGAAATACGGGGAGGTTTGAGCGGAATCATATTCAGGAGAGCACGATCTTGAAGTATGAGGAAGTTCATTTACCCTTTAGTAAAAGAAGGAGCGGAATCATATTCAGGAGAGCACGATCTTGAAGTATGAAGAAGTTCATTTACCCTTTAGTAAAAGAAGGAGCCGAATCATATTCAGGAGAGCACGATCTTGAAGTATGAGGAAGTTCATTTACCCTTTAGTAAAAGAAGGAGCGGAATCATATTCAGGAGAGCACGATCTTGAAGTATGAAGAAGTTCATTTACCCTTTAGTAAAAGAAGGAGCGGAATCATATTCAGGAGAGCACGATCTTGAAGTATGAGGAAGTTCATTTACCCTTTAGTAAAAGAAGGAGCGGAATCATATTCAGGAGAGCACGATCTTGAAGTATGAAGAAGTTCATTTACCCTTTAGTAAAAGAAGGAGCGGAATCATATTCAGGAGAGCACGATCTTGAAGTATGAGGAAGTTCATTTACCCTTTAGTAAAAGAAGGAGCGGAATCATATTCAGGAGAGCACGATCTTGAAGTATGAAGAAGTTCATTTATCAGAATCGTATTCCAGGCGCCGACCTTAAATATGAGAAAATTGATATATCAGATAAGCAGCAGCCTCTTTATTTGAGTGCTTATTCATTTTGGCACATAAGTCCCTTCCAACGATAAGTGACAGTTCTCCCTCGAGAAGCTTATTGGGGCATTTCCTATCAAAGTCCATTTATTTTGGCATACAGCCGGTTTTGTTTACCCTGTATATTTGATACGGATTTCCGAAAAGTCCGTTCGATCCCATCACGAAGGATAGTTTATAGAAGCTTGGATGTTATTCTTTGCTCAATGCTCCAGCATTCTGTAATCGATCTTGCAATCGTGTAGGTCCTGTTTTATTATTAGACATTCCCTGGTGGAGGTCATCTCATAGGTGCCATCTCCATTTAAGGATCTCGTTCTTAAAGTCCATTTATTTTGTCATACAGTCGGTTTTCACCCTGTATATTTGCTACGGATTCCCGAAAAGTCCGTTTGATCCTGTCACGAGGGATAGGTTACAGAAGCCTGGATGTTATTCTTTGCTCAATGCTCCAGCATTCTGTGATCGATCTTGCAGTCGTACATGATCCAGTTTTACTTTTAGATTCCCCAGTGGAGGCCGTCTCATAGGTACCATTTCCATTTGAGAATCTCGTTCCTTTTCTAAAAATGACAATTGGTCGTGTTCGCACCAGTTGACCATCATTCTAGAATTCCCCAGTGTTGTACTGTGTCCCAGCGCGTCGTTTTCCCCAGTGTGTTCTTCTCGTAGCGTCTGTCTCTGTGTCGTCGTATTCGTCAGCATTTTCCCAATTCATCATTCCAGCATACGCATCATATCATTGTCTGCATTAGTTTGTCCTCGTTTTGTCTATAGCATTGCATATCGCCACATATAAGGGCAAAATTTTCGGTTATCTATATTTAAATCCCTCCACCATGATTCCTCGAGTCTCCGCCACTCAAATCATCCGGTGTAGTTATTTAAATAGGGGCAACTGTAATACCCCAAATTTTACCCTTTCTTTTTTATTTTTATTTTAAATTCTTATTAACTTAATAAATTAAACTTTTTTTTAAATCTTGTTTTTTTAACTAATAATAATTTAATTAAATTTTTTTTTATAACTTTACTAATGTTTTTTATTAACTTCTTTTTTCTATTTAGTTTATTTATTTAAATCATTTTAAGCTCTTCTTACTAACTTTTAGGATTTAGATTAAAATTTAACTTTTTTTTTCTTCTTTTCTTTAAGAGTAAATTTTTTTTATAACCTTTTTTAAATTAATTTCTAACACATTTTTTTAATCAGATTCTAATACTTTTTTTTAAAATAAAAATCTAACTTTTTTAAAAGCTAAATCTTTTTTTCTAACCTTTTTTAAAGCTAAATCTTTTTTTTCTAACTTTTTTAAAGTTAAATATTTTTTTCTAACTTCTTTTTAAAATTAAATCTTTTTTCTAACTTTTTTAAAGTTAAATATTTTTTTCTAACTTTTTTTAAAACTAAATCTTTTTTTTCTAACTTTTTTAAAGTTAAATATTTTTTTCTAACTTCTTTTTAAAATTAAATCTTTTTTCTAACTTTTATAAAGTTAAATCTTTTTTTCTAACTTTTTTAAAAAAATTAAATCTTTTTTTCTAACTTTTATAAAATTAAATCTTTTTTTTCTCTAACTTCTTTTTAAAATTAAATCTTTTTTTCTAACTATTTTAAAAATTAAATCTAACCTTTTTTTATAAATTAAATCTATCCTTTTTTTTTTAAAATTAAATCTAAATCTTTTTTTGACACCATCCTTTTTCAAATTAAAATTCTAAATTCCTTTTAAAATTAAATTCTAACAGTTTTTAAAATAATTCTAACATTTTTTAAAATCAACATTCAAATATATTTTTTTATTTTAAAATTCTAACTCATTTTTTTTAAACTTAAAACTCTAATTTTTATTTAACTTGAAACTCTTATTTTCTTTGCTAACTTTTTAAATTTAAATCCCAACATTTTTTTTATCAAATCCAATCACAATAAATCACAGATGGAGCAAAATCAAATCAATCAGATCATATCATCATCATAAGAAAATCAGATCTAAATATCAACATCACCATCATTGAATCAAATCTGAAATCATCATAAAAATTCATTCAAATCAAATCAGAGATTGAAAAAGATTGAGATATTCAAATCAAATCTGAGATTGAAAAAGATTTAAAAAAATCAAGTATAAAAGGACCCTCAGAAGCAACAAAACGGGGGGATCGACAAGCATCAAAAACTCTTACAGTCTTCATCAAAAGTAACTAACTCTTCTTTTTTTTTTTTTAATTTCTAATCTTTTTATATCTTTTTTCAAAATTTCTACCATTTTTTCTTAATTAAAATTCTAACATGCTAACTCTTTTTTTATTAAAATTCTAACCTTTTTCTCTTTTATTTTCAAACTTTTATTTTTATTTTCTAACCTTTTTTTTTAAAAACCAAATTTCGAAGTTCTAATTTTTTTGCTAACTTTTAATTCTAACTTTTAATCTATTTTCTTTTTCTTAATCACGTTAAAAACTCTAACTTTTCTAAATTTCACCCAAAAAAACCTAATTCCATTCTAACTCCTTTCTAATTATCTAAATTCTCACCGTCTCAAAACATTCATCACTTAACTTCTAATTATTGTCAATTCCAATTTTCATCCTTCATTCCTAACAGTATTCTTGATTATCCGTGAACCTGTTCACTAATATTTATTTATTTATTTTTGTATTTATTTTTATATTTGTACATAATCTGACATCATCATAGCTATTTCATATTCCATTATCACTTGTATATTATCATCATCTTCATTGCGTATCAACTTTTATTGTTTATTAATTTTTCGCTAACATCCTCATTTTTAAGATCCAAATTTCTAACTTTTTTTCTTGTTTCGTTAATTATAATTTTCTACTTAAATTCCTAACATTCCCGTCTAATTTTTTGTCTAACCCCGTATAATAACATTCCCGTCTAATTTTTTGCAGCTGACTAAGTTCAATTGATTTTATTTTCAGTTTAAATATTCAATTATCATATTTGTAACTGCTTACGGGATGTAATTTTGCGAGACAATTGTCGCATTTATCTTTCCGCACTTTATTTTCTGCCGTTGTATGTATATTTAATTTCATCGCATCTTTATAATTAATTTCACTCCTCCGAAGGAATTAGGTCTAGCCGTGTCAATAGTCCTCACCTTCAACCCTTACACCTTTTCAACCCTAAATTTTCATACATGTCTCGCTGTAGACAAGATTACAATTTTACCCCTAGCATTAGGTCAAAGAGCCGTCGCGCTCATTTTAGGGTTTCCCGCCGTGGAATTCCTAACCTAACCTAACCCTAATTACAACTTAACAATTCAACATAGAGATTTGGAGTTTCTACACTCCATGTAAGCGTGTCCCTAAGATACTTTTATTCCCCATTGAAACCTTGGCCACAGTCAAGAAGTCTCTAACCTCCCTTTTGAGGGGAACTACGATTACTCTGATTCCACTCCCGTAAGGATACGTAGGCACAAGATGCGATGTCTTGCCGAGTAAACTTAGAATTAACCCCTTAGGTCTCTTTTCTCACTTCTAATCCTTTGTACATATACCTTAAGCAAATAAATAAAGCAAATAGTAAACATTTGAACAAAAGGTTCCCGTAGAGTACTACGGAAGTTTAGGGTGCTAATACCTTCCCTAAATTTAATTAACCCCCGAACCCTAGATCTTTCCCCGCATTGTGTTTACGATGCAAAATAGGTTTTCCCTCTTTTGACCTTTTCCTTCGGATAAATCAAAGAGCGGTTGTGAATTGAATTGCGATTCAAACTCATTAATAGTTTGTGATCTTATTTCCACCGTAACACCTCCAGAACAAGACAATGAGGACGGCAGGGCTTGTCCCAGGTATAAGGGATAGTAACATATGAGTGAATGCCTGAGTCAAAAATTTCACACCTCTGTTGATATATTCGCAATATCTTTGAGAAGTTGTCAATTCTGTATGGCATATATCCTGTATCATCATAGAATCAAGTTGGTCCCTAAAGTTTTTATTGGAATGGGAAGAAGTTGTAAGGCGTTTGAAGTCTAACATGAAGCTTGGACAACTTGGAGTGAAGACCAATTAAGCTTGAAATGGAGTTTCGAAACCTATTGTTTATTTTCTTGAGCCCTGTATGACTTTGAAGAAAAAAAATAGTACGGCTTGTAAGTCTTAATTCACTGAGTTGTTTAATTAATGATCATGATTTAGTCCATGAATTAGATCATGATATGCTACTGCTACCGTTGTACATAATGACTTGAGTTTATGGCTTTTGTAAAGAAAACTTGAACACAACTCCAATGTTTTCGTGTTTTCGTATGTCAATCACTTGAGACGACTTATGTTGCTCCAACTAATTCCAACTCCCGGCTAAAGAAATCCAAACATGGCTTTGCAAAATAACCCACACATGTCTTAAAATGATTTACGTAAGATTTTGATAGGATTCTAAGGTAGCACACAATTATCTTTATGGCCTTGGGAGAAAACTCCATGTTGTGGCTGTGTTGAAATTCAGTTCTTTATAAACACGCTTCCCAACAGGTTACAAATAGGTGGTATCTGAATGTATTTCCATGACATATTATAGCCACTTAATTATTGGTAGGAATTTACTCTTGAATAAACCTCATACCCCTTATAATGTTGAGTTTTATTTTAGCAGTCCATCTCTTTAATGTAAATGAATCCACAAAAACTTATTTATAGTGACTTGAATTGAATAAGCTTGAATCTGAGATTGAGTTATCTTGAATTTTCTTATACCCATCACCAATAATTTGCACGAAATTGAATCTCAAAGAAAACCCGCAAACGATCTTCTTTCTCTTTTTGAAGCGCTACGACTAACGGAATAAACTCAGGATTTCCAAAAATCCAAAGGTCACACTTTGAAGCGCTTGAATGTAAGGATCTACACTTGACATTACTGCAGCTGCATGAATTGGTTAGCCGGGAAAATATAAATATTAAATTAAAGTCAAATAAAAAACGAAAAATAGGTGGGATCTTACGGTCCAAAATTAGGGTGCAACACAGCCCAAGCCCGGTCTGCACTGCTATAAAAGGAGGAGCAGAAGCAGAAGAAAGTAAGCACTCACACCAAGAAAAACCATAGTGTAAAATAAAGGTCTAGGGTTTGAGAGTTCCTTGTGTGTAAGTCACCCTTTGTATCTTTTGATACATTGTGGTAGACATATTGGTAAGTGAAGAAGGCTAGTCTTCACGTGTAAAGTCTGTTTAGAAATACTTATAATCCAAGAAATTGTCTGGTGGATGATTGTTTTGGTTAGGTAGATTCTAGGCTGTGTCTCACTCAAAGCTGTGAAGCAAGAGTGTGTGAGTTCCTTGGTCAAAGCTGTGAAGCAAGATCAAGGTGTGTATGAAGTGTCTCTTCATATTAAATTATGTAATTGTTTGATAGCACTGTTGTGTGATTGAGGGGGAGTGAGTGGGTATACTCAGGTACTAGAGTGTCTCTAGGCTGGAATTGCATTGGATAGAGATTAAGTGAGGAGTGTAAACTGGAGGTTTAACTCTAAATTAATTCTGCTAATAGTGGATTTTCTTCCTGGCTTGGCAGCCCCCAAATGTAGGTGATGTTGCACCGAACTGGGTAAACAATTGCTTGTTATTTATCTTTCTGCATTTACAATTCTGCACAATTTAAATGGTTAGATAAATAGGTCTGTCAGCCTGATGATGTCACAACAGACGTCATGACGTTGGTCATGACATTAGGACAATTTAAATAAATTTAAATTGGTCATGGTCTGTCCTCGTCCTTGTTGAGCAGAGATCAATGTTCTTGCGACATATGTGATCTGCATACAAGAATTTCAACAAGTATTATCTATGTCTATTATATAATTTTATAATGTCTCCATCAAAGATTTACCGCTAAAATTTCTTTTCTTTAATTAATTAACTAATGAGATATAAATTTGATTAGTGAGAAGATAATTTTATGGAAAAAATAGAGTAAAGTAATGAAGTTAGTGGGGGTTATAAAGAACTTTGACCGTTTTATGAATTATATTTATTAATTTATTTTTGTATTAAGTAATTTTAAGATTTGCATTATATGTCTAATTTATTTACTTTATTTTAAATTTAGTATTACTATATGTCTTATTATTGTGGGGTTAGAGAGATGTTATAAATGGAGAGATGTTAATTGTTTGTATGATATAAATAGAGAGGGTTGAGTGGAGAGAAATTTGAGAAATAAACATGTTAAATATTTTAATTTAATTATTATTTCATTAATAATAATAATATTTAATTATTAATAATAAAATATTAATTAATAGAATGAAGAGAAAAGTTATGCTTAGTTGTTACTATGGTAAATATATTATTCGTAGGTGACTACATTTTAAAAAAAATTCATGACGTGTCTTATTGCATTTGTTAATTAATAATTATTTAAAATATAAGAATGTGACTTAGTCGGAAGTTTTAAATGATAGAGTTAATAATAAATATATTTATATTTAATTAATTAACTAATTAAAGAAAAACAATTTAGCGGAAAATCTTTGATGAAAATATTATAAGATTATATAATAGATATAGATAATATTTGCCATGTTTGTTGAGAATATTAATAAAGTAGTTTTTAAAGATAGATTTATTAATTAAATTCTGGATCAAATAATTAAATTAAGAAAATTTTACAATTATTTATATGAGGATATTTTGGTAAAAAAATATAAATAATGTAGGGGTAGGGGAATAAATGATAGGGCATGGGGTAAAATTTTCTAGACTGACGCTTAGAAAAGCCTAAATTACCATAATGGAAAAAACTAAATTGTCGGATTATCATTATCTTTAGACTATGTTAGGTCATTGTAAAGCACTATTACTATTCTAAATAAATTAGTTTTTTTTCTTTAAAATAAATGCAAGATATTGGGAAAAAAACTACAATAAATAATATTTAAAAGGTGAAATTTTTTAATAATGACTATTAAACATCTTAAATTATGTGTAATTAATTAAAAAGAGAATAAAAATTTATAATAAATAATATTTAAAACAATTATAAATTCTAATCATAACAATATTACAAATTAATTGAAAATTTAAAATTAAATAGCGTGAATTATCACTAACCCTAAGTATTAAATATTATTTGAATCTCCTTAACTATTCAAAAGAATTCAAAACTTTAGGGGTGACAAAATGGATTGGGCCCGCCGGACTCGCCCGTTTAACCCACCATTTTTGGAGGGTCGGGGTAAGATTTTCGGTTCGGTGTCTTAAGTTAGCCCACCTCACCGAACCCATTTTTAAAACGGGCCGAAAGTGGGGCAAAACGGGTTTTACCCACGGGTTTTTTGTTTAAAAAATTTATTTTTTTTACTTTGAATTAAAACAATATTAATATGGTATGTAGTAAACATACTTTTAAAACAACCCTCATTTCATCAAACCCTAATATTCATTTTTTACATAATCACAAATACTTCATTTTGAAGACATTAATTTGTCTCTGCTTCATTCTTTATTTTAACTCGTAGTAGAAAAAGTCATTATTGCAAATTAAAACATAGAGAATACATTCATTTTTATTTTCTATTACTCGTTGTCATTGAAGTCGAGTTTTAAAACTTTATGGTTTTGCACAGAGGGTTTGTTTCTCATTATGATAATAAAGTTTTGATTTTTGGGGTTTTAGAGTGTTTGTTTTACGTTTTTGTTATTATAGTTACAGTGTTTGTTTATGTTGAATAATATGACATTTGCGTTAAGACTTGTTAAATTTTTACTATACATTGTTAAAATTTATCGACCTCTTTTGTAATGATTAATAATTTTATAAATTATGTAGTAAATTAAATTGTAAAAAAAAATGACGGATTCCGCCAACTCATTAGTAAACAGGGCGGACTTGAATTTTGAGTTCGGATGCCTAAGTTGACCCGCTCTATCCCACTCCACTTTTAGACGAATTTAAATGAAACGGGTCTAAACGGAACGGGCCACCCGCTTTGTTACCCATATAAAACCTATAAGAAAAAATTCCTACCATTATATCGAAGTAATATTAAGATATTATCTCAATTCAATTGTTACAATGTAAAAATTATGTTCAAGTTGGTTTTTATATCAAAAACTTGTATTTAGTAATTTTTAAATTTTGCACAAAATACTTGAAAAAGCATTTTGGATTCTTTTGTTGAATAATTAAGGAGATATAAATAGTCTTTAATATTCAGGGTTAATGATAAATCTAGTAAATAAAAATAATTCATGCTATTTAATTTTAAATTTTCCAAATGCCCAATTAATATTTATATTAAAAAAACTTATCATTGGCCACATGCCACTAGAATTAGTATAAATAATAATGTGAAGATGTTGTCGCCAGTTAAAGACCAATTATCAAAGAGCAACAATTACATGTTGAGAGGATAGTGATAGATAACGTAGATATGTAACGTATAAACAAGTACAATTAAATTGGAACTAGGGAGCCCCATGAAACATAATATAATACTCATTGATTTGAGTTCTGATTGTGAAGGAGAAAACAATCCACGTCAAGGACAGAACAGTTTCAAGGATCGAAGTTATCTACTATCTAGTCTGGATAAGGCAATGTTGTCCAGAACAAAGCATTTCGCACCACATGGTTATGGGTCCTTGTCAATACTCCATGGGATCGAGCATTTAACTTCTCACTCTTAGTTTTATTATACACTATCATATTTAAAACAATTTTACCGTTATATTTTTAATTAAATATCAAAATTTTTTAAATATACTTAGTTTTATTTGAAATTTAAATCTGCACTGAAAATATGTGAAAGTTATATTTTTTTCCGCAATAAATATCAAAAGTACCATCAACTATGAATTTCTGGTGTGTATTATATATATATATATATATATATATATATATATATATATATATATATATATATATATATATATATATATATATATATATATATATATATATATATATATATATATATATATATTTTATATTTTTCAGTCGAGATATGTAATATTTTATTAGAAATTGTAAAGTTTCTAGGATTACCATTAAATTTTGAAAATTTTGAATTTCGAGTATTTGTCACAGAATTTTGAAAATTAATTTTTTTCGATATTCAGTGAGTGAAACTTGTTCATTTTTTCCCTGCACAACTGATTCGATAAAAAACAATCCAATAAAATATATACACATATAATAAAAAGTGTGCTACATACAAGAATACAAAACAAATTAGGATGACTTCTTAACTTCATCTTACCAATGCCTAATGCGTCCTGCATATGCTGATTCCCATGCTTTTGCATCTTCAGTACAATACTTTCTTGAACGGTTACTGACAAGAGGCAATAGACAATCAGGTTTCAACTTTACCTGAACCCAATAATTGTTGTTGACAAAACCAACAACAATGATTTTATGCTTGCTCGTATACATAGGTGGAGTTAAGGTAAGTGGAAAAATGTGATGTTAAGTCTCTTTGACTGGGAGACAAATACAACACTATATCTACAAGAAATAGGGTAACCCATATCAAGAATCGTCATCCATTTATCAATACCCTGCACACCCAAGTGTTCTATTTGTAACACATTCCTAACTATAGAGATTGTGTCATAGAACAAATTGGAAAACAACTAAGGGTGTTGATGAACTTGAGTATTTAACTACGTCCAAATCAAAGGTCATGACTCTTCGCCTCATCCAAGTTAAGCTACAATAGCCTGAAAACCAAAATTTTCATCGTCACCCACATCAACAATGTCATCGATGTATGGATGTAAGAAATCAGGAAACTGAGACAAGTAAACATCTCTCAAAGATACATTGGACGATTGAAATATGTCTTCAACTCTTCACATTATGTTTCTAAATCCAATTATCTACCACTTTCTTCATGACTGACATCATGCTCTTCAATGTATAATTTCTTCCCAAAAAACATGAATTGGTTCTAAAGGAACATGATTGCCTTGTATTTGGAAACCTCCAAGTTGACACACACAAGGTAACTAATGTATTATTGTAATGAAGCAACCACAATCATCTTGGCTTGCATCAACGAATTTTACCCTTTCTAGTTCCTTTCCAATATGTTGTATACATTGTCTTGAAACAAAACTATGCAAGTTAGTATATAATTGAGCATTATATCGATAATCATTGTTGACAATATTTTTTTTCCCGAAATGAGACCCTAACTGAACCAAGTTGCAACTTCAACATGGTGTTCACATCATCCCAACTTCGGCATAAATCTCCCCGACTTGTAGTCAACCTGTTTTTTAGTCCCCAATGAGCATACTCCGCCTTAAAAACCATAATTAGAAATATATGTTAAATTATATTTAATAATGTAATAACATCAAAATAACGTATGTATACCTGTTTGTTGTTGTGTCCCCTAAATGAGTGACTCTGTTAATCCAAATAGCAACAAACCTTTCTTTATAAAGTATCAACCATGTTTCACTCACATATAGGGCTGGAAATGAGTCGAGTCGAGTCGAACTCACCTCAGCTCGGCTCGACTCATTAAGAATTGTTTGAATTCGAGTTCGAGTTCGAGTTCGACACGAACTTTTTTTTAAGCTCAAACTCGACTCGTTATAAGTTCACGAACAGTTCAGTTCGACTCGTTAGGTTCATCTCATTAGGTTCAACTCACATGGTTCACGAACTTAAAAACTATTTTTTAAATATATATATATATATTTTAGTATATTTTACATTTTAAATAAATATATATTTTTTAAATAAAATATTAAAATAAAATAAAAGTTATCATATTGAAATTTAACTTTATCTTCGAAATCTACTAATTCAAAACCTACACAACTCTCAAGAGATACATTTGAAAGTCTAATTCAAAAACTACTAAATTGAAGATTAAATTTGTCTAAGATTTGAAGTAAATATTTAAACCTAATCTTAAAGACAGTATAATTCTTTTCATATGTAATCGAGTTGACTCATGAACCTAACGAGTTGAACTATGTATAGTTCAAGTTCAGCTCATTTAGTTAACGAACTTAATTTTTCGCTCATACTCAACTCATTTGGTTCATGAACCTAGTTCAACGATTTAATTGTCGAGTCGAATTCCGAACTATCTTCGAGTTGATTTGATTCATTGCCAGCCCTACTCACATACTTAACAAATAAAGGAATATCAGCACAAATAGTCTGAAGTTGCTTTAAGTGTGCGACAAACTCAGTTTCTCTATTAGCATACATGATGTTGTTCCATAGATCCATGACATGTTCTTCTCTTTCTGATTTAACATACTCTTTACATTTCATACTAACGGTTTTTTTTGAAATATGGAACAAACACAACAGATGAGTTGAATTTGGAAACACAACTTCCATGGAATTCATTAATGCTAGTTCCCAATCCATTACCACAACCTTCAGTAGCAAATTCTCATAAGAGAACGACTCTTTGAGCTTATCTAGTGCCCATTTGAAGTTCTCCTCCCTTCCATATTACAAATAGGAAAAGCCTACCGAAAACATTAACTTTGTTGATGTAACACTAATAATCTCGAGCAGTGGTAGTCGGTATCTGTATGATCACGATGCACATAATCAAAAATTTGATAAATTAAAATATGTCAAAAAGATATCAAAAACCAACATCTGGCCATAACTACTTATCTTGTATGTACAATCAAAATTCAAGACAAAATGAAACATATTTAATAACTTTACTAAAAGAGGACGTGTCTAAAAGATATCAACAACAACATTTGAGTCTTCCCTATTTCTAGTCAAACACGTGTATTTTTCTCTATGAATAAGACTCAAGAACATTTACATTTCCATAAATGGACCTCTCTTGCTCGCATTGTATGTAGCTTTAGCTTTATATGCATGGGTAACACTAATGAGGTTTTCTGGATCTTTATCTTTCAAAGCAATAATTATGTACCTTTGAGCCATGTTGTGCTTTGTCATATCATTCCCAAACTGTCTTACCTTATCTTTTAGACGACCCAATATGTCATGGCCTTCTAAATCCTTAGATAATTTATGATTATGCAACTCGCACCTAAATATCACCTTCTAACCAATACCACATGGCACAGATCTCAGACTAAAATAATATTTAAATTTCATACTATAAATGCCTTCTGAGGAATTATTTCTTTCAGATGCATTCTTCCTTTTGTAGTTTCTTCCTCTCTCACAATCCATAATCAATTTATCTTTCCTACCTCAATTCTCATTTGCAGTATCAGAACGAACAATCATAATAGTAATACCATATGGTCTACCAATAGTCTGTACCTATGTTAATACTTCAGACCAGGACTCAAATATTTGTCATTTACAACATATAAAAAGTATACTATCAATATCATATAGAGACGAGAAACATACGAATGAAAATTGTTACATAGAAAACATACCTTGTCAGTCGTGAAGAACTGCATAAAATATGTACAAGAATCTGTAGAAGGCCCTTTTGGTCAAGAAATGATTCACAAGAGCTCTCATCTCAAGACATGGCCTATAATATTAGGTCACATTCATGTCAAGCTTAATTCAACATCATTTGATCAAGAGAAGTTCAAGTTTGGTACATGGTTTCAAAGTTGATTCAAGTATGGTTCATGTGTTTATTTTCATACAATTTCCATCCAATTCTCAAGCAAGCATAAAAAATATTTAAAGGGAAATCAAGTTTTCCTCATGTGGTGTCCAAGTGTTTATCAATGGGCCTTTGGATACAAGAATATAGCAAGAAATCACAAGTTGGCACATGTTTGGTTGGCCTAAAATCAAGTATGGCATGTCACTTGGTCCAAACACCATAACTTCTTCATTTTTCAACATTTTTGAAATCTTATTTGAGCCAAATGTCACATTTTAACTCCTCTACAACTTTTCTTCAAGGGTCAAACATCAACTCAACCTCTAAATCCATCAATTTTAGGATTGACTCCAAAATAATCCACTATAATCAAAACCATTATAAACTACTGTTGCACCCTAAAATTTGCTCAACCTATTTCACTTGGTTTATGTTTCAATTGCATTGTCATTTGCATACTAAGTCATGTACATAGTCTAATCATTTGCATAACATAGCATAACAAGGCATCTAACAAGTGATCAAGTGCCATTTTCATCAGAAAGAGGCCCATCAAGGGGTTTTATTCAAGTTCAAGACCATCCAAGTAATCAAGAAATGAGTTGAAGCTTTGAGAAGTTTGAAGGTCAACCAGTGGATTTCTCTCCCAATCTGGGGGATATGTTGAAGATCATCAATGAGTGTGTGAGCCATGGAAGGTGTACAAAGATCATGGAATACCTAGAGGGTCATTTTGAAGATGAGACAAATCATTAATACAAGTACCAGAGCTACAGTTTAAGTGCAGTCAACTAGGGTTTCATCTGGGTCAACCCTAGGTCAACCCTAGGTCAAATGATTGATTGGAGGGCATCAAGGCCTACTTGTAGGATGTGGAATTCATGATTTTATGTGTGGATATATGTGTGGTGTTGTGCCAAGGAGAAATCAAGAGAAATCAAGAAGAAGAGGAATTGCTAAATTAGGGTTTCAGTGTAAAATCCCCTGATTTAGGTCAAACTTCCAAGCCAGAAAAGTCAAAATGCAAGCTTCAAATGAATTCTTGGTCAACATGAAACTTGTAGGGCTTCTCAATAGCTTTAATTTGAGTACTATAAGTCTTCAATAAGATTTGTAGAACTCAATTTATGGTTCTTGCAAGTTATGGGTCATCAGAGGACACTGTAATTTATCTGTGAAAGTCACTTGACTCCCAAGCAACTTTTTCCCATCAAGGAGTTTTCAAATGGATTATTGGCCAGCATAAGAGTTGTAGATCTTGATCTTAGATTTAATTTGAGTACTAGAAGTCCTCAATGGGATTTATAGAACTCATGTTATGGTCTTGGCAACCCAAGGGTATTTTGGGAAAGTTGAATTACAGGTCATTTTTCAACATAGGTCCAAATCTCCATCTCCCACTCTTCAAATGAAAAAATGTTCAACATGAGATGTGTTCAAAATTATGTTTTTAGGCTAGATAAGAGGTCATGAAAACTTGGAAGGGCTTGCTTCACAAAATCATAAAAATGGCCTAAAATGAAGGTATATTTTAAATGAACCAAAGTTGGAAATTGGGGTTTTTGACCTACACAACCAAACCAAGGCATATGACATACCAATTTGATTGTAAAAATCATTTTGAGAATATTGACATTGCCACAATTTTGAATTGAGGGTTATTTCAAGGACTTGCTTTGTAAATGGCTTACTTGAATCATAAGGCACCATTGCAAAACCACTTGGCAAGGCAAATGTAAGGCTCCTTTCCATACATACACCTCCAATATCTCATTTGGAGAGAATTGCAACTCAGAACAAGTGCAATTATAAGCCAAAACATGAGCTGGTGTGAATGCATAGCATGACATGAGATCTCATGATACGAGATGGTGAATTTCTCATTGGATCAACCTAGAACTTTCTAGAGTCTTCATTCACACTCTATATATGCATATGAAGTGATCCCAAGCAATATTTGGTGAGAATTGGAGGAGAGAAGAGAGATTGAGATTGAGTTTTTTCTGTTGCAACTCAGATTCGGTTACAAGCATTTCATCCCTTTCCATCCAATTTCTTGATCCCATTTGCTTCCATTTGTGCTAGTGAGTGTTTCCAGATCAAGTTCCAAGCAAGTTGGTGGAGAAATCGTGTTCTTGCCATTGAAAATTCTCATCTGCAACTCAAGATCGGTTTCCATGATCCAAGCTATTTCAACCATTTCTTTTGCATACAGAAGCAAGATAATGACTCATTGAAGGTGTATTGAAGTTCTCAAAGCTTGATTTGAAGGTTTCATACCTCTGTGCATTAAGATTTTGCAGAAAGGTACTTTTCAATCCACAGCATGATTTAGGTCGTTTCAATTGGTTTTGGTTAGTTAGATTCATTGTAGATGATCATAGGAAGCTTTTAGGCAATGATTGATGGAGTTTAAAGACAATTAGTTGAGTGATGCCATTTCTGTTCATGCGAGTATCTTGTTGTTCTTGATGATATAACCTTAGATTAATGGTTAGAAATGATCAGTGTGAAGTGGGGAAGAGATTGAGCCACTCACTTTCAAGATTGGTAAGTTTTGATCATGGACCAATTTCTGAGGTTTGAATCGTGTTATGAGCTAGGTTGTGTTTCAATATGTTTAATTACCATGGTTGAATTCAGAGTAAAATTTAGAGCATGTTAGGCTTTTTAATTTTGATTTTTGATGGAGATTTGATGAGATACGATTGGAGGAAGAAGGAGCTTCAAGCTCTGTTTCAATGGCTTGGTTCCCTCCATTTTTGCTTCAAAGGTTGAAGACGAGTCAGGCACCCTTGGATCCACACAAGACTTTTGACCAAAATGAAATCCAACGACTGTGAGTGGTTCTCAATTTGTGAAGGATGAGTCTGAGAGATGGAACGCACCGTTTCATTTAAAACGTGGTATTGGGCTTAAGTGATAACTGTTATCCACACCCCTAGTCAAAGGCCCATGTGATATTACACTGATTTGGATGGCTTCCTACACCAAGTTTTTTCTATTCTTTCAATGTTTTTTATTTTATTTCTGATTAACATTGGGCCTAGCGCGCTTTCATTTTAACACCCCCTTCTGGGCCCAGTTGGTTAAATACATTGCTTTTTATTGCTATTTGACACGCATGCTTTTCCATTTTTCTCATATTTTCTTTATTTTCACATATTTCTTTTAATTCTTTAAAAATTCATAATAAATCCAAAAATAGGTCTTTTAATATGGGAGTTTTTTCTACATTCTCATAATTGTCTCAAGAGAATTATAGAAAAATAAAATTAGCATTTTATTCATTTTTCTAGTTTTGGTGAATTTTTACATTTAGTTGCTTTTATTGCATTTTATTTTGTATATCCATGTTGCTGAATTTTGTTTAGCCATTTTATTTTACATTTTGATGTGATTCTTTTTGCCATAGTTATATTGGAGCATTAGGTCCCCCTTGGAATTATTTCATATTTTTGTGATTTAATTTTAATTAGTTTTAAATAAGGAACTTTAGGGTGATAGAATTAGGGTTTCAACTTGACATAGGTGCATTCAACACATAGTTCTTGGGTTTTTAGTTTGATTTAGGCCTTGGGGTTTATGTGGGGCATAGGGTACACAACTAGGGTCCCTTATAAATTAATCTAGGATTTTATAATGAATATTTACATTTTATTTGATTTTTGCAAGTTGAGTGATATTGATGTGGTTCCTTCTTGGGAAGTTGCTTTGTTTGTTGGGTTTTGGGCCTTTTCTTTGGGTATTGACGCTTGTGCTTGGCTTGAGGATTGTATGAAGACTTTGAGGATGATTGAAGACAAATAATGATGCTTGAATCTTGAGTTGCGTGTACTTGAAGATTGCTTGATGAAGACTTAGGAGCTAGGAGACATAGGGAGAGCTCTAGAGTAGACTGATTTCTTCTGTCAAACATAGAGAGCTTCTTGTGCCTCTATTCCATCCTATGACACAAGGCCCCCTAAAAGAGTTCCATCTATCCTTAGGAGGGATGTAGAGCATGCTTTTATTAGGTAGAACCTTGAGGATAACAGTCACTAGTTGTGTGAAGATCTTAGTGATTTCCCTTGGTTATCACTAAGCCTCTTAACATTCCAACTTCCTCTATCAGTTGATTCTCTCCTATGAGTGTTTGCCTTGAAGAAGAAGACCTAGTAAAGATAAGAAGTCCATTGAAGACTAGAGAAGATGAAGCTTGTGCTTGTCAAAGCTGGGGATCTGTTGAAGGTTAGGGTTGTGCTGCTGATTGAAGCTGTCTGCTTATTGGATTCAGTGCTTGCAAAAGTTAAAGATTATTGGAGATAATAGCTTACTTGAAGCTGGAATATCATTGGAAAGTGAAGGATAGGATCTTGCCTGAAGTTGTCACTGTCAACCTTTTGCTGTTTATCAACTGTAGCTGCCAGAGCTGTTGCTGTCTGAGCTGCTGCTGTAGAAGTTGGTGTTGCTGTCTGAGCTGGTGTTGGGTGTGGTTCTATTTTCTGTATTGTTTGTTGATTTGCCCTTAGGTTTGAGGTGGAGCTTGTCTCCTCTTGCCTATTGCTTTCTCCCTTGCCTATTGTGTATTGCTGCAGCTCATGCATGTTTACTGTTTACTGTATATATCTGTTTCTTTTCCGTTTATCCCCTAGGATCTCTGATTTCCTCTGTGCAGGAGGGAATTATGACAGACATTAGGTTGTAATCCATGCATGACAACATTAGAGTAGTTTTGATTCCCATTTCAAACCCTAGGTTTTTAGACTTCTCTTCTATCTCAGAACAATTCAAAACACAGTAATAAGGATAATCGACGTCGTACGCTACGAGCCTTAAGCTATTTGAGAAAGGTTGCTGGAGGGTCACTCTTCAGTAACCTGATTGCTTAGTGTGTTACCCTTAGGGTGACATACGAAGTAGTCACCCTCAAATCATAGTCTCTAGTGCGTCAGAGATTGCAAACATCATAAAAGACAGTTCTTGCATAAAAGAATGAAAACAAACATCAAAGTGTCATTTTTGTCCGCTTGGGCTCTTAATCAGGAAAAACCCTTTCATAAGGAGATAAAAAACACTCAGACAAGCTTGTGTCTTCCATAGACCAAACTACATTTGCTCTGATCTTTCATGCTGTATGAAAGTACGTAGGCATAGGATGCGATATCCTAGCGAGCAACCTTCCCTCCTTTCCCGTAGGTAGGCGAACTACATTGACTCTGATTTCTCGTTCCAGACGGGAATACGTAGGCATAAAGTGCGATACTTTGCCGAGTCATTTTCTTTTCTTTTAACCCTTGACCTTTAGAACAGATAGAATAACAATCCGTACTAGAAAACAAGTGTGGATCCCGTCGAGTACGACAGATGTGAGGGGTACTAATACCTTCCCCTTGCGTAACCGACTCCCGAATCCAGGATTTGGTTGCGATGACCATTCCTTTCCCGTCTTTGCGTGAGGTTTACTCTGAGCGTTTCCTTTCCCTCCTTTGGGATAAATAACGCACGGTGGCGACTCTTCTGTTCATCCGGCGCCGATTTTCGCAGTAGCGACAACTGGCGATTATGTTGGGGACTGGAATATCCCCTATGCGAGTCAATCCTAGCGCTTGTTTTCCCATCATGGGTGTTATGCAGATTTACTTTTCTGTCTTTACTTTCCGCCTTTTATTATCAGCCTTATATTATTATTGTTGTTGTGGGAAGGGGATAATCTGTTGAGAGATAAGTCGGACCTGGGCTTGAGGTTACACATAGACTTAGAAGTAGAGAGTAGTGGTTAGCCTGCTTGCTTAGCTCGCACCAGCTAGCCGCGAAATTTACGCTCGGACGAGATTCTCTTTGATGCTTCTTGCCTGGCCCTTAGGGCTCGACAAGTTGTCTGACCCGAGGATTGTCGACTCTGGGAACCTATCAATTGGGATTCAACTAAGTGAGGCCGCTTCAAGGGATGATGATGCCACACCTTCTGGGTATCATATCATCGCTCTTGAAAGTCTGTGACGTTGAACCCGCATAGGATGCCGTACCTCGTCTGCGAGTTAAGTACATACCTGTGAGGGGTAGGTAGGGTCTGTTTGCAGGAAACCTTTGACCTCAGAATACCTGGTTTATCTCTGACAGTGAGATGTGGTTACAGGGTTCAGTTGAGTGGTTGGCCTGGTTTGAGATAAAGATTGGATGGTTCTCAAGCTTCAGTACAGAACAACACCGTTCATCAGCATTGCACTTGGTCCCTTGTTTGTATATGCATGTGCATTTTCATGATTGCATTTTATTAACATGTATTAATGTTGTAGGTGATCATTCCCCTCTGATTCTAGTATATCTTCTAGCCAGACATGGAGTCCCTGAAGAAGACAGTTGCTTACCGGTTGCATTCGCCAGACATCAGTTCATTGCTGGGTTTAGTTGCTCTGGCAGATGAGAGTGTGAGGGCTGAGTTCAGAGTATCTTATGGGAGATTGCTTAGCTTGTTATACATACCTTCAGCATTCGAGACGACTGGGGTGTATAGTTTGTTGAAGTTTTATGAGCCGCAGCTAAGGTGTTTCTTATTTCCTGACTATATTCTAGCACCCACTTTGGAGGAGTATTTTGCGATGTTGGGAGCTCCTGTGTTGGACCAGATGCCCTTTGTACATGTTGATGCAGAGCCTGAGTTATCTGCACTTGCTGAGATTGTCAGTTTGGACGCTTCTGAGTTTCCGGGAGGCTTGGTCAAGCTGAATGGAGCTTATGGTTTTCACCTATCTGTCCTAGTTGAGAAGGCTACTCAATGCGCAAAGAGTGGATGTTGGGTTGCCTTCAGTGCTATTCTAGCTGTCTGCATCTACGGGATTGTCTTGTTTCCTAATGTACCAGATTTTGTCGACTCAGACGCCTTCTTGATTCTTGCCTCGAAGAATCCAGTTCCTACTCTCTTGGGCGATGTTTACCATTCCATTCACTACAAGAATGAGAAGCGTCGTGGCAAGAATGTTCCCTGCTGTCTTCCTCTCTTGTACAGGTGGTTCCAGGGGCACCTCCCGAAGACAGGACCTTTTGTGGATGCTGTCGATACTTTGGATTGGTCGTCCCAGTTGATGGGGCTGTCTGCGGAGAATATCATTTGGTTTGATCGGAGTATGCTTGGTACTGATATTATATATAGTTGCAACGACTTTCCGAATGTTCCCCTGATTGGACAGAAAGGCTGTATCAACTATAATCCTTCATTACTGGTACGACAGTTCAGTTACGCTTTGAGGGATGCTCCCATTGAGAAGGAGATACAGGAATCTCTGTATCTCACAGGCTTATTCGACACAACTGTTTTGATCAGATTGAGACATGCATGGGCTAACATCAATAGGAGAGGTAAAGCTTTGCTCGACAAGAGCAATAGCAGAGTTTATGATCCTTATTTGGTTTGGATCCGCGAGAGAGCTAGTATTTCCTTGATGCCTTATCCTGCTGTGGAACCTCTGTATCTTCCATTGATTGACGCACCTCCTTCAGAAGATAGTGAGAAGTATAACAAATTGTTGGATGAAAACGAGGAACTGAAGAAAGCCAATGAGGAGTTAGAGAATGAGATCTTCCAGTTACGACGTGAGAAGAAGGAAGCCACCTTTACTGTGAAGGAACAAACTGAGTTGATTAACAGGTTGGGATCGGAGCTGACAGAAGAGACCAACAAGAAAGAAAAAGTGGGGATAGCCTTGAACGGTGTTAGCAAGGTGCTTACTTCCAAGAAGGAACTTCTAAGCAAAGCTTATGCCCGTCTCAACAAGTGGGAAGCTTTATGGAGTGCCACGCTTGCCAAGCGGAAGGAGCGGGAAGACGAACTGAAGCTGCAGATTGCCACGCTAGAGGCACAGATTAGAGCCCAAGACGCAAATATTGCTGAAGCGACATCACTTAGGAGCGCTGCGGAGCTCAGAGTAAGTGACATTGACGAGAAGCCGAGAGGGTATGAAGAGAAGGCCGGTTCCAAGAGGTACAGATTTGGCGAGAGTTCTGGCAAAGGAACCTACCAGGATGATGCCCAGAAGCTGAGATCCACTACCGAGTGGCATGCTCTACTGATTCAGGAGCTGATCTCCCGACTAGGGCACTCGGAGACGATGAGGATATTGGAGGACGTCAGAGCACGCCATTTGGCCTGATTTATCTTCGCCTTGCCTTTGTTATTTACTTGTATTTGGACCATCGCCAGGCTTGTTGGCCGAGGTCTCTTCAGTTGTACTCTTGTACTCAGCCTCTTGGCATTTGTTATATATGAGGATTTTCTGATTCTTTGCTTGCTTGATGGGGACTCCGTTGTCGTGATGGCATTCTCTCTGAAACTAGAATCGGGGGGAATATAACCTATAGCATATTTACATAATTGCATCTGCATTCATATTGCATGACCAGGTATTCTTGAATCTGTATCTTATTTCCTGCATCTTCAGGTTTTCAGGATTGACGAACCAAGAGTTCACCGTTATTCAACCCGAAACAACTGCAAGAGAATCATGGATCAAATCCAGGTGAAGATGCAGGAGATTCGCGAGAAGTTGAACCTGTTCATGCAGGCAATGGAAAGTATTGCTAAAGGCCAGGAGAATCTCCAGACATTGGTGCAGCCGCTGCTGACGCGGGCTAATGGGAACGACAATAATGACCACAACTCGGTGCACGTCGAAACTCTTCATGAGGATGGGCCCCCTACTCCTGTGGTTCCTCCTGTGGTGACCCCACCTGTCGTGGTTGTAAACAATGACGCTGGCGCTGGCAACGGTAACACAGGAAATGGAAATGAAACTGTTATTAACAATGTCGGATTTGGAGACGCCAATCTGGGCGGTGGTAACTTCAATGGTGGTAATGGTTTTGGTAACAATGGGTTCGGCTATAATGACCAGGGGTTTGAGTACGGCAATCAGGGCGGAAAGTTCGACTTCAACACCCAGGGTTTCGGCTATGATGGTTTCGGTAACGCTAACCAGGGTTATGGTGGAAATGGTGCTTGATTGATTCCTGTCAACACTGGTTTCGGGCAAGGTTATGGTCATGGGGGACGAGGTCCCATGACTAATCAGCAAGGGTTTGGTCGCAACACTGGTTATAACGGGTACGGAAATGAAAATGTGAACTGGGGCGAAGATTGTCAAGAGGACGCCTTTTCGGGAAGAGGCATGGGATTTGAGGGACCCGGTGAAAATACTCAGAGGATTAAAATGCTTGAAGAACAGGTGAAGGGTATGGCTAATCAGAATTCTACCGGGCTAGACATGACTACCATGGGCTTAGTGCCTGGGCTGAAGGTACCGCTGAAATTCAAAGCCCGTACTTTCGACAAACATAAGGGGGACACTTGCCCTAAGGTGCATGTCCGCTCTTATTACAGAAGGATGTCGGCGTATTCAGACGACGAAAGGATGCTTATGCATTTCTTTCAAGACAGCCTATCAGAACCGTCACTCGAGTGGTACATGGGGTTGGAGCCCGCTCAAATCAAAACCTGGAAGCAATTGGCGGATGCTTTCGTCCTGCATTATAAGTATAATAGTGATCTGGCACCGAACCGAGTTCAATTGCAAGGCTTGTCGCAAAAGAAATAGGAAAGCTTTAAAGAGTATGCACAGAGATGGCGCGATATGGCAGCCAGAGTACATCCTCCGTTAGCTGAAAGAGAAATGAACAGTATGTTCATTGGAACGTTCACAGAGATATATTACGAAAAGTTGTTCAACGTTTCGTTGAGCAGTTTTTCAGATTTGATTCTCATGGGTGAGATGGTCGAAGACAGTATTAAGGTTGGAAGATTCCAAGCAGGTGAGTCTGCCCCCGCAGGAGGTACAAGAAAAGCATTCGGTGGTAGGCGTCAAGGTGATTCTAGTGTTGTGTTTGGCGGTAGAGGCCGGGGTAGAGGACAAAGTCAGTATGCTCAGCATCAACAGGTCGCTAGTGTTACCATTCCTTTTCCACAACAACAGCTGCAGCAGTAGCAACAACAAAGGCAACACCCCGCCCAACGCAGAATCCTAGAGGGCAAGCCCAGGCGAGTATTTGAAACGCCTCCTTCCACGTACGCCGAGTTGCTTCAAACATTGCTAGGATTAAAGTTGGTCGAGAAAAGGACCATGGCACCGTTAACGGGCAATCCTCCGTTTGGTTATGATGCTAATAAGCACTGTGATTTCCACTCCGGGGAGCCCGTACATGATATTGAAGGCTGTCATGCGTTTAAACATAAAGTCCAAGACTTGTTGGACAACAAAGCTATTAACTTTGGACAGGCGGGTCCAAATATAGTACAACAGCCTATGCCCAATCATGGGGCAAATGCAATCCTGGCCGAGAAGAATTTGAATCTAGTGACGGATGTCAATGAGCTGAAGACACCGTTGGGTGAGATCAAAAGCAGGTTGCTAAAAGGGGGTGTATTCCCGGGGTGCGACGAATTTTGCTTGGATTGTTGGATACAACCAGAGGGTTGTAATAAGTTGAAACAGGGTATTCAGACTTTGATGAATGAAGGAACATTGCAGTTTGATAGAACAGCAGTTGAAGAGCCTGTGGAGGCATTTTGTGATGAGCTGAACGATGTTGCTACGGTAATGATTCCAAGGAAAACAATAATGATAACAGCGCCCGCCAGGCGGCCGACGATCACTATTACTAAAGCAAGACCGATCCCTTTTGAAAGTACTAAAGCCGTACCATGGACTTACGAGTTGGAGGTATATTGCGATGGTGAGAAAATTGAAGTAAATAAACAACCAGCTGGGGTTGTAGATAATGTTGTTGGAACATGAGGTATGACCAGAAGTGGGAGAATCTTCACATCGCCTGAGGTAGAGGCAGAAAGATTGGCAAAGGGGAAAGCCAAGGTAGACGAGAGTGGCCCCTCGCAGATAAAGGAAAAGGAAACATCGCTTAAGGATGTGGAAGAATTTATGAGGCTCATCCATAAAAGTGATTACAAAATTGTTGAGCACCTCCAGCAAACGCCATCAAAGATCTCGATCTTGTCACTGCTATTATGTTCTGAGGCCCACCGGAATGCTTTGCTGAAGATCCTAGACACGTCGTTTGTACCCCAAGATGTTTTTGTGAATCAATTAGAAGGGGTGATGGCGCATGTTAATGCAGGGCACAGTTTGGGATTTACAGATTTTGATTTGACCCCGAGGGGGAGAGAGCATAATATGGCGCTGCACGTCTCAGTTGAATGCAGGGGCACGGCCATGTCCCGTGTGTTGGTGGATACAGGGTCTTCCTTGAATGTGCTACCGAAGAAAGCCATGATGAAGTTGGATATCAGGGGGATTCTCTGCACGCCCAGTGACTTGGTGGTCAGGGCATTTGATGGTACGAGGAGGTCAGTGTTCGGATCGATAACATTACCATTGCAGGTGGGGCCTGAAGTATTTGAAACTGAATTCTATATAATGGACATCCAGCCAGCGTATAGTTGTCTTCTTGAACGACCATGGATCCATGCTGCCGGGGCAGTCACATCCACGTTTCACCAAAAGTTGAAGTATATGGTGGGGGATAGTGTCGTCACCGTTTATAGAGAAGAAGATATTATGGTTAGCCATCTGTCTTCATTCAGATATGTGGAGGTCGACGGCGAGATTCATGAGACACCCTGTCAGGCATTTGAAGGGCTAAAGATTAAAGACAAAGCTCTAGTACCCAAGATATCAGATGTAGCAGTGTCGTCGTACAAAGAGGCTCAGGCTCTAGTACAGGCAGGCGAGACCAAGGGCTGGGGTCAGGTGTTGGAGATTCCCGTGAAGAACGACAGGTTCGGGCTCGGATATCATCCTTCGTCATCAGCATCCTCTTTAGAAACCCCAAGGTTTAGAGGGCCAATAACCATAACACAAAATGGAGTATGCTACGAGACTATCAATGTTGTTTCCGATTCCGAAGAAGGAGATAGCGACTGTGATATGGACGCATGGATCAAGCCAAGCGTGCCAGGACAAAGTCTCTGCAATTGGTCTATCCAGGAAACTGTTCATGTGACAACTAAACAGTAATGATTTGTTTTTTTAATTATTGAATAATCCTGTGCCCTACTTGGGGCACAATGATTTTGCTTAGGGCCATTTGGTTATGTACAGTACATTGTTTAATCATGAATAAAGGCGTTTTTTCATATACAAATGTTGTGATCCCTGTTTTTCCTGTTTTTATCTTTCGCAATAAAATGGCAACGTGGTTATTTGCTTTGTACACGTTTTGAAGCATTTAACCATTTCCTTTGCAGGATTACTATTTTAGATGACATCTATGAACCGCCTATGACTCGCTTCGACTTCGAGCACCCGGTATTTCAGGCTGAGGAAGAGATTGTCGAAGATGGCGACGTGCCAAAAGAGTTGACTTGGTTGTTGAAACAAGAAGAAAGAATCATTCTGCCTCATGAGGAAGTCATTGAGATCGTCAATTTGGGGTCGGAAGGGGTTGAGAGGAACATCCGTATAGGGGCTGCGTAGCAGAGCGACGTCAAGCGAAGAATGATTGACATGCTCAAAGAGTACAGTGATATATTCGCTTGGTCGTACGAGGATATGCCTGCGCTGGATACGGATATGGTTGTGCACCGTCTGCCATTAAAAGAAGAATGCCCACCGGTTAAGCAGAAACTTCGAAGAACTAGACCGGACATGGCTGTGAAGATTAAGGAGGAAGTTCAAAAACAGTGGGATGCTGGTTTCTTGGCTGTTACAAAATATCCCTCATGGGTCGCTAATATTGTGCCAGTACCAAAGAAAGACGGTAAAGTGAGAATGTGCGTAGACTACCGTGACGTGAACAAAGCGAGCCCGAAATATGATTTTCCACTTCCTCACATCGATGTGCTGGTTGATAACACTGCTCAATTCTCCGTATTCTCCTTCATGAATGGCTTCTCGGGCTATAATCAGATTAAAATGGCGCCAGAAGACATGGAGAAGACTACCTTCATTACTCCCTGGGGAACATTTTGTTACAAAGTGATGCCCTTCGGATTGAAGAATGCTGGGGCAACATATCAACGTGCTATGACGACTCTCTTTCATGACATGATGCATAAAGAGATCGAGGTTTATGTTGATGATATGATTGCCAAATCCCAGACGGAGGAAGAACATCTGGTGAATCTGCTGAAACTATTCAAGAGGCTTAGGAAGTTCAGGCTGAGACTGAACCCTAACAAGTGCACCTTTGGGGTGAGATCGGGTAAACTGCTGGGGTTTATCGTGAGCGAAAAAGGAATAGAGGTTGATCCTGCAAAAATAAAAGCAATACAAGAAATGTCGACGCCTAAAACAGAAAAAGAAGTACGCGGGTTTTTAGGGAGGTTGAACTATATCGCCCGGTTCATATCTCACTTAACCGCAACGTGCGAGCCATTATTCAAGCTGTTAAAGAAGGACCATGTCGTGACTTGGAATGAAAATTGTCAAAACGCGTTCGACAAGATAAAAGAATACTTGCAGGAACCTCCTGTTTTGATACCCCCAGTGGCCGGGAGACCGTTGATTATGTATTTGACAGTTCTTGAGGAAAGTATGGGTTGTGTTCTCGGTCAACACGACGAGACTGGGCGTAAAGAGCATGTGATTTACTATTTGAGTAAGAAGTTCACAGACTGTGAGTCCAGATACTCAATGCTCGAGAAAACGTGTTGTGCGCTAGCCTGAGCCGCCAAACGTTTGAGGCAATACATGCTAAATCATACAACCCTGCTCATTTCAAAGATGGATCCTATCAAATACGTGTTTGAGAAGCAAGCACTCTCCGGAAGAATTGCCCGATGGCAGATGGTGTTAACCGAATATGATATTCAGTATGTCTCGCAAAAGGCCATTAAAGGTAGCGTCTTGTCGGAGTACCTTGCGGAGCAGCCTGTTGAGGACTACCAATCGATGAGGTTTGATTTTCCTGACGAGGATATCATGTACCTAAAGATGAAGGATTGTGAAGAACTGTTGCCGGATGAAGGACCAGAGTTGGGTTCCAAATGGCAGTTAATATTTGATGGAGCTGTGAATTCCTATGGTAGCGGAATAGGTGCAATTATTACTACTCCTCAGGGGTCGCACATCCCCTTTACTGCCCGATTGACCTTTCCTGTTACCAATAATGAGGCTGAATATGAGGCTTGCATTATGGGTCTGGAAGAAGCTATTGATTTGTGAATCAAACATCTGGATGTATACGGAGACTCAGCTCTAGTAGTGAATCAGATTATAGGAGAATGGGAGACACGTCAGCCCAACTTGATACCATACATGAATTATGCAAGGAGATTGTTGCCTTTCTTCGACAAGGTTGAATTGCATCATGTGCCGCGAGCAGAAAATCAAATGGCTGACGCCCTGGAGACATTGTCTTCCATGTATAAAGTTAACTTCTGGAACGAGGCTCCCCGGATTGTTGTCTCTCGGCTTGACAGACCTGCCTTCATATTTGCTATTGACGAAGCATCAGATGATAAACCCTGGTACTATGACATCCAGAATTTCCTGAAGAACAAGGAGTATCCGGCTGGGGCATCCAGTCGCGATCAGAAGACTCTCAGGAGATTGGCTGGTAATTTCTATCTGAACCCGGACGGTGTCCTATACAAAAGAAACCACGACTTGGTGTTGCTAAGATGTGTAGACGAGAAAGAGGCGAAGTTGCTCATGGAAGAGATACATGAGGGTACATTTGGTACACATGCTGGGGGGCATGCTATGATGAGAAAACTGCTGCGGGCAGGTTATTACTGGCTAACTATGGAAACAGATTGTTTCAAGTTTGCAAAGAGGTGTCATAAATGCCAGATTTATGCGGACAAGGTCCATATACCCCCAAGTCCTCTAAATGTGATGTCATCACCATGGCCGTTCTCGATGTGGGGAATTGATATGATTGGTAAGATCGAGCCTACAGCATCAAACGGACACCGGTTCATCTTGGTGGCAATCGATTACTTCACCAAGTGGGTGGAAGCAGCATCATATGCCAATGTCACTAAGCAAGTGGTCGCCATATTTATCAAACGAGATATTATTTGAAGATATGGAATCCCTGAACGGATTATCACCGACAACGGTTCGAATTTAAATAACAAGATGATGAAAGAGTTGTGCCAGAATTTCAAGATTGAGCATCACAACTCTTCTCCATACCGACCCAAGATGAATGGCGCTGTCAAAGCGGCCAATAAGAACATAAAAAAGATTGTTCAGAAGATGGTTGTGACCTACAAGGACTGGCACGAGATGCTACCTTTCGCTTTGCACGGTTATCGTACGACGGTATGCACATCAACCGGGGCAACCCGTTTCTCGTTGGTATACGGAATGGAAGCAGTGTTACCGTTGGAAGTTGAGATTCCTTCCCTGAGGGTATTACGAGATGTCCAACTTGACGAGGCAGAATGGGTAAAAGATAGACTGAATCAGCTAAGCTTAATGGTTGAGAAGAGGCTAGCTTCTCTAACATATGGTCGGTTGTACCAGAGCCGGATGAAGAAAGCATACGATAAGAAGATATGTCCGCGAAGCTTTCAGACGGGTGACCTTGTGCTGAAGAGGATTCTCCCGCCACAAACAGATCACAGGGGCAAATGGACCCCTAATTACGAGGGACCATACGTTGTCAGAAAAGTCTTCTCAGGAGGAGCATTGTTGTTGTCCACCATGGACGGTGAACACTTTTCGTCTCCTGTGAATTCGGACGCAGTTAAAAAATACTTTGCTTAAAATTGACCCGCTGGACAGTAAAAAGAGAGTCCAGGCAAAAATGGGGCATCCCGGCGAACCAAAAACAGAATGAAAGGTTCGGGCAAAAGTTAGGGATAAAAGTGAAAAGATGTACACCCGCGAAGTCGAAAACTTGCATTGGGCGACTTCGGCAAAAAAGGGTATCCCGGTGAATTGAAAACCCGCAAAGGGCGATTCACGCAAAAGTTAGGGATTGAAAAAGCAAATGACTGCGGTCCGAATTCAGAATCTGCTTTGCTTAGTGGTTTGGGAGTACCTGAGGGTTCGCTTATCCAACACAATCTCTTCCGAAAATTGAATACCGGGAAAGCACCAGAGTCAGGCGAGTCATAGGAGGATCAGCTCACGATGTTTGTCTGCACCACGTTGCTGACATGTGTACAAATTTGAGTTGTATTTGTATTTTTTATGCTTCTTGTGCATATATGTATGTGTGCGTACGTAACTTCCTCTTATCAGGAGTTGTATCCGATGTACAAAACTTTGCCTATTCAGAGGCCTGTTATTAATAAAACATGTTATTCCGTATTTGATGTTTATACTTTACTGTTTTGTATGTGGAAAACGCCGATGTTTTGATAAAACTTTCACTTGCATAACTTTGTTGGCCCTTGCCAATAATTGATAAAACTTCAAATTGACTGAAGTAATGTCGCGAACACTGACCCGAATAGATTTGGTTGTATAGATTTTTCTTGTCTCGTTTGTGTTTTGCAGGGTTCTCACCCTTGAAGCGAGCGATCAGAAATTGTGGCCCCCAGCCAGAGGTTCGTGGTGAAAATTTTGACTTTGTGCGACGCCAATCCCCATGCAGGTCGTACCTCATCTTCAGGAGTTGAGATGACTTTTGTCCTTTACCGAAGAGATCAATGTCCCAGCTAATCGCAGCTTATCCCCAAAGGATATCCCCAACCAGTCAAGATCAGTATCCTTTGCAAAGGTGGCACTCCCTAGAGAGTCGAGTATATGAATGATCAGTCCCCAACTGGGAGAATTCCTGCAATGTTTAACCAAGTCATAGTGGGTTCAGATGGGTTATTCCCCATAGAAGATGGTTTTGCTTCCCGCAGGTTGTCATGCCTCCGTCAGGATGATTATCCCCAGCGGAGTGATAGCTCCGAGTTTGTAAGCTGTGGCCCGTCAGTGCGTTTCCCAGAAGGATTTCTTCTTTCCCCAGCTGAGTCGTTTCTTGCTCCGTCAGTCTACTTTCCCCAAGAGAGTCGATTCTTCCCCAACGGAGTTACTCTCCCCCAGCAGATTTTGTTCTTTCCTCCCAGTGGAAATCGAAGTTTAATCTCTCCCCGGCAGAATTGCTTATATGTCCGACATTTATTTTTCCAGAGGACTTTATGATACTCGTTCATCCCCAACATGGCGGTATTTGCTCTCAACAGCCGTGCTGAAGCGAGCTTATCAAAGTTTCCCCAGCAGCTTGAGCCCGCATTCGCATTTGCATATAGTGTCATATTTGCATCTACCCAAAAACGCGTAGCATATCTGTGCTGTACGGAGCATTACGCCATTGTCAAACATGCGCATTTTGAAACATAAGCCAGGTTGGTTAACCTTCGGTTTTCAAGTGTTGTTCCCTTGCAGGTAGAGAGAGCTCTTGCTCAGATCAATTACCAAATATTGAAAATTTCAGCATGAGACATGAGAGAATAATGTTCGCCTTGTCGTTATTCCCCACAAAGTTGCTTGTTTAAGTTTCTCTTACCCCTCCAGCGGAGTATTTCTTCAAGGTTGTTGTTATGCCAGTATCAAAAGATTTCGTGAATCAATTTGTGGAAGCTGCCGCCTATGTCGAAGTAGGTGTCTGGCGGTGTTATTTTCCTGTAGTGATGATAGAGTATTACCCGTAGCGATGGCGGTGTTCTTCTCCTGTAGTGATGACAAGATTATTTCCCGTAGTGGTGGCGGAGTATTTCCCGTAGCGATGGCGGTGTTATTTTCCCAGAGTATTACCCGTAGCAATGGCGGTGTTGTTTACCCGTAGTGATGACAGTGGTATTTTCCCAGAGTATTTCCCGCAGTGGTAGCGGTGGTATTACCCGCAGTGATGACAGTGTTATTTTCCCAGAGTATTTTCCGCAGTGGTGGCGGTAGTATTGCCCGTAGTGATGGCGGAGCTCTTTTCCTGTATCGTTAGCAGAGTTATGTTCGTTGACAGAAGTACTTCCCCAGTGAAGTCGTCCAGGTTCAATGGATGGATGGGGTTCCCCAAGCAGTGGTGCAGTTTATTTCCGCGGTTGGCAAATTTCCGGGTTCTTGGTATTCAACCGTCTCGTACCTCGAATGTTTGAAGGTCGTTCGCTCTTCACCCAGTCAGGTCCAAGTCGCTTGAATAGGGGCAGCTGTTGCACCCTAAAATTTGCTCAACCTATTTCACTTGGTTTATGTTTCAATTGCATTGTCATTTGCATACTAAGTCATGTACATAGTCTAATCATTTGCATAACATAGCATAACAAGGCATCTAACAAGGGATCAAGTGCCATTTTCATTAGAAAGAGCCCCATCAAGGGGTTTTATTCAAGTTCAAGACCATCCAAGTAATCAAGAAATGAGTTGAAGCTTTGAGAAGTTTGAAGGTCAACCAGTGGATTTCTCTCCCAATCTGGGGGATATGTTGAAGATCATCAATGATTGTGTGAGCCATGGAAGGTGTAAAAAGATCATGGAAGACCTAGAGGGTCATTTTGAAGATGAGACAAATCATTAATACAAGTACCAGAGCTACAGTTGAAGTGCAGTCAACTAGGGTTTCATCTGGGTCAACCCTAGGTCAAATGATTGATTGGAGGGCATCAAGGCCTACTTGGAGGATGTGGAATTCATGATTTGATGTGTGGATATATGTGTGGTGTTGTTCCAAGGAGAAATCAAGAGAAATCAAGAAGAAGAGGAGTTGCTAAATTAGGGTTTCAGTGTAAAATCCCCTGATTTAGGTCAAACTTCCAAGCCAGAAAAGTCAAAATGCAAGCTTCAAATGAATTCTTGGTCAACATGAAACTTGTAGGGCTTCTCAATAGAATTAATTTGAGTACTATAAGTCTTCAAGAAGATTTGTAGAACTCAAGTTATGGTTCTTGCAAGTTATAGGTCATCAGAGGACACTGAAATTTATCTGTGAAAGTCACTTGACTCCCAAGCAGCTTTTGCCCATCAAGGAGTTTTCAAATGGATTCTTGGCCAACATAAGAGTTGTAGATCTTGATCTTAGCTTTAAGTTTAGTACTAGAAGTCCTCAAGGGGATTTGTAGAACTCAAGTTATGGTCTTGGCAACCCAGGGGTATTTTGGGAAAGTTGAATTACAGGTCATTTTTCAACATAGGTCCAAATCTCCATCTTCCACTCTTCAAATGAAAAAATGTTCAACATGAGATGTGTTCAAAATTATGTTTTTAGGCTAGATAAGAGGTCATGAGAACTTGGAAGGGCTTGCTTCACAAAATCATAAAAATGGCCTAAAATGAAGGTATATTTTAAATGAACCAAAGTTGGAAATTGGGGTTTTTGACCTACACAACCAAACCAAGGTATATGACATACCAATTTGATTTTAAAAATCATTTTGAGAACATTGACATTGCCACAATTTTGAATTGAGGGTTATTTCAAGGACTTGCTTTGTAAATGGCTTACTTGAATCATAAGGCACCATTGCAAAACCACTTGGCAAGGCAAATGTAAGGCTCCTTTCCATACATACACCTCCAATATCTCATTTGGAGAGAATTTCAACTCAGAACAAGTGCAATTACAAGCCAAAACATGAGCTGGTGTGAATGCATAGCATGACATGAGATCTCATGATATGAGATGGTGAATTTCTCATTGGATCAACCTAGAACTTTCTAGAGTCTTCATTCACACTCTATATATGCATATGAAGTGATCCCAAGCAAGATTTGGTGAGAATTGGAGGAGAGAAGAGAGACTGAGATTGAGTTTTTTCTGTTGCAACTCAGATTCGGTTACAAGCATTTCATCCCTTTCCATCCAATTTCTTGATCCCATTTGCTTCCATTTGTGCTAGTGAGTGTCTCCAGATCAAGTTCCAAGCAAATTGGTGGAGAAATCGTGTTCTTGCCATTGAAAATTCTCATCTGCAACTCAAGATCGGTTTCCATAATCCAAGCTATTTCAACCATTTCTTTTGCATACTGAAGCAAGATAGTGACTCATTGAAGGTGTATTGAAGTTCTCAAAGCTTGATTTGAAGGTTTCATACCTCTGTGCATCAAGATTTTGTAGAAAGGTAATTTTCAATCCACATAATGATTTAGGTCGTTTCAATTGGTTTTGGTTAGTTAGATTCATTGTAGATGATCATAGGAAGCTTTTAGGCAATGATTGATGGAGTTTAGAGACAATTAGTTGAGTGATGCCATTTCTGTTCATGCGAGTATCTTGTTGTTCTTGATGATATAACCTTAGATTAATGGTTAGAAATGATCAGTGTGAAGTGGGGAAGAGATTGAGTCACTCACTTTCAAGATTGGTAAGTTTTGATCATGGACCAATTTCTGAGGTTTGAATCGTGTTATGAGCTAGGTTGTGTTTCAATATGTTTAATTGCCATGGTTGAATTCAGAGTAAAATTTGGAGCATGTTAGGCTTTTTAATTTTGATTTTTGATGGATATTTGATGAGATACGATTGGAGGAACAAGGAGCTTCAAGCTCTGTTTCAATGGCTTGTTTCCCTCCATTTTTGCTTCAAAGGTTGAAGACGAGTCAGGCACCCTTGGATCCACACAAGACTTTTGACCAAAATGAAAACCAACGGCTGTGAGTGGTTCTCAATTTGTGAAGGATGAGTCTGAGAGATGGAACACACCGTTTCATTTAAAACGTGGTATTGGGCTTAAGTGATAACTGTTATCCACACCCCTAGTCAAAGGCCCATGTGATATTACACTGATTTGGATTACTTCCTACACCAAGTTTTTTCTATTCTTTCAATGTTTTTTATTTTATTTCTGATTAACATTGGGCCTAGCGCGCTTTCATTTTAACACCCCCTTCTGGGCCCAGTTGGTTAAATACATTGCTTTTTATTGCTATTTGACACGCATGCTTTTCCATTTTTCTCATATTTTCTTTATTTTCACATATTTCTTTTAATTCTTTAAAAATTCATAATAAATCCAAAAATAGATCTTTTGATATGGGAGTTTTTTCTCCATTCTCATAATTGTCTCAAGAGAATTATAGAAAAATAAAATTAGAATTTTATTCATTTTTCTATTTTTGGTAAATTTTTACATTTTTTTGCTTTTATTGCATTTTATTTTGTATATCCATGTTGCTGAATTTTGTTTAGCCATTTTATTTTACATTTTGATGTGATTCTTTTTGCCATAGTTAGATTGGAGCATTAGGCCCCCTTGGAATTATTTCACATTTTTGTGATTTAATTTTAATTAGTTTTAAATAAGGAACTTTAGGGTGCTAGAATTAGGGTTTCAACTTGACATAGGTGCATTCAACACATAGTTCTTGGGTTTTTAGTTTGATTTAGGCCTTGGGTTTATGTGGGGCATAGGGTACACAACTAGGGTCCCTTAGAAATTAATCTAGGATTTTATAATGAATATTTCCATTTGATTTGATTTTTTCAAGTTGAGTGATATTGATGTGGTTCCTTCTTGGGAAGTTGCTTTGTTTGTTGGGTTTTAGGCCTTTTCTTTGGGTATTGAGGCTTGTGATTGGCTTGAGTATTGTATGAAGACTTTGAGGATGATTGAAGACAAATAATGATGCTTGAATCTTGAGTTGCTTGTACTTGAAGATTGCTTGATGAAGACTTAGGAGCTAGGAGACATAGGGAGAGCTCTAGAGTAGACTGATTTCTTCTGTCAAACATAGAGAGCTTCTTGTGCCTCTATTCCATCCTATGACACAAGGTCCCCTAAAAGAGTTCCATCTATCCTTAGGAGGGATGTAGATCATGCTTTGATTGGGTAGAACCTTGAGGATAACAGTCACTAGTTGTGTGAAGATCTTAGTGATTTCCCTTGGTTATCATTAAGCCTCTTAACATTCCAACTTCCTCTATCAGTTGATTCTCTCCTATGAGTTTTTGCCTTGAAGAAGAAGACCTAGTAAAGATAAGAAGTCCATTGAAGACTAGAGAAGATGAAGCTTGTGCTTGTCAAAGCTGGGGATCTGTTGAAGGTTAGGGTTGTGTTGCTGATTGAAGCTGTCTGCTTATTGGATTCAGTGCTTGCAAAAGTTGAAGATTATTGGAGATAATAGCTTACTTGAAGCTGGAATATCATTGGAAAGTGAAGGATAGGATCTTGCCTGAAGTTGTCACTGTCAACCTTTTGTTGTTTATCAACTGTAGCTGCCAGAGCTGTTGCTGTCTGAGCTGCTGCTGTAGAAGTTGGTGTTGCTATCTGAGCTGGTGTTGGGTGTGGTTCTATTTGCTGTATTGTTTGTTGATTTGCCCTTAGGTTTGAGGTGGAGCTTGTCTCCTCTTGCCTATTTCTTTTATCCCTTGCCTATTGTGTATTGCTACAGCTCATGCATGTTTACTGTTTACTGTATATATCAGTTTCTTTTCTGTTTATCCCCTAGGATCTCTGATTTCCTCTGTGCAGGAGGGAATTATGACAGACATTAGGTTGTAATCCATGCATGACAACATTAGGGTAGTTTTGATTCCCATTTCAAACCCTAGGTTTTTAGACTTCTCTTCTATCTCAGAACAATTCAAAACACAGTAATAAGGATAATCGACGTCGTACGCTACGAGCCTTAAGCTATTTGAGAAAGGTTGCTGGAGGGTCACTCTTCAGTAACCTGATTGCTTAGTGTGTTACCCTTAGGGTGACATACGATGTAGTCACCCTCAAATCATAGTCTCTAGTGCGTCAGAGATTGCAAACATCATAAAACACAATTCTTGCGTAAAAGAATGAAAACAAACATCAAAGTGTCATTTTTGTCCGCTTGGGCTCTTAATCAGGAAAAACACTTTCATAAGGAGATAAAAAACACTCAGACAAGCTTGTGTCTTCCGTAGCCCGAACTACGTTTGCTCTGATCTTTCATGCTATATGAAAGTACGTAGGCATAGGATGCGATATCCTAGCGAGCAACCTTCCCTCCTTTCCCGTAGGTAGGCGAACTACGTTGACTCTGATTTCTCGTTCCAGACGGGAATACGTAGGCATAAAGTGCGATACTTTGCCGAGTCATTTTATTTTATTTTAACCATTGACCTTTAGAATAGATATAATAACAATCCATACTAGAAAACAAGCATGGATCCCGTCGAGTACGACGGACGTGAGGGGTGCTAATACCTTCCCCTTGCGTAACCGACTCCCGAATCCAGGATTTGGTTGCGATGACCATTCCTTTCCCATCTTTGCGTGAGGTTTACTCTGAGCGTTTCCTTTCCCTCCTTTGGGATAAATAACGCACGGTGGCAACTCTTCTGTTCAGCCGGCGCCGATTTTCGCAGTAACGACAACTACTTCATGAAATTTACTATTGACTCCAATATTATCAACTATATCTAAGATTTCCACTCCATCTTTCTCTTTCTTATTTTCGACTCCATAATCCACACAAGAAATCCATAACTCTTTTTGAAATATGTAAAATATTTCATGAGTATAAATATCTCATCCATGTTTCTCCAAATCACAATCTAGCTTTAGTTTTAGCTGAGAATGTAGTGAATCATTATCAGTAAGTACTTCCTTATGCCTTTGAGATTTTATTGCCGACTCAAATCACATCTAAAATTCAACCAAACCAATATTAGAATTCAAAAAGTTGCAGTAAAAAGAATTTCCACTCCCAGGTATAGATGTTGTTCTCAATATTCCACCTTAAAAATATGTTTTTAAAGTAAGCTGGAATCCACATGCTTCTAATATCATACATATGGGAGAGCCAATCATTCTTTTGCAACTCAAACTTAATCATGATAGAATTCTATGTTGCTTCAAATTCTTCTGGTGTCTTAGAACTCCATACACATGACTTGAAACTACTATTAGACTAATCATTGGAATTTAAAGAAACACCTGCCTTTTCAGAGACTTTTTTCATAATATGCCACATTGCTCTATTATTATAAGTTTTGGTTTATTTCCTCCCATTACTTCCAAAAAAATTTCAAACAACCAAACAAATGATTCAGCTTTCTCATCTTCTAAAAAGCCAGCTCCAAAAGTAACACACTGCCTATGGTGGTTCAATCCAGTAAATGGTGCAAAAATCATGGAATATTTATTAGTTTGATATGTAGTGTCGAAGGAAATCACATCGCCAAACAAAGAGTAGTTTTTTCTACAAACACCTGTTAGCTCCCAAATTCAACTCCTAGTTTTAATTAAAGAAATAATAAAGAGAATTACGTGAAGTAATGATAGTGTTTCAACAAGGCTATACTTGTTTACTTTGGTCGAAACAACCCTTTGTGTGAAGAGGAAATGCTAAATAAGATGTGAAGAAAAGATATTTTGAAGATGGTTCGACAGAGATGATATTTCGACGCGTGATTTGATATCAAATAATGGAGGGAACTTTTGTTCTTATCCAGATTTGTGAAGAAGGACACATGGAGTTTTTCTAAGAAAAGAAGACATGTCGAGCGCCACTTCTCATTTGCTTGTAGTATAACCGTTAGGGTCGGTTATTTTTTATCATTATAAATAAAAGGTTTTAGTGTTAGGATCAGAGGTGTTCCAAAATTTGTACAAAGTTTCTGAAGTTATTCAAAGTATCCGCGTGTAGAGAAAAAGAGTATGTCGAATAAAATGTATGTTTGATTACACCATATTTTTATATTTTAATGCAAATTTCATCTTTTTACCACAAAGTCTATATCTTTATTATTCAAGTTATTTAATTGTCTTTGGTCAAGTTTCTACACTTTACTTCTTCTAAATTTTAAAGTTTTTAGTTGTTAGATCATGGATAATATTGAAACCTTTATTATTTCCCAAAATTTAAATTAAGAATTGCTAGCACATGTCTTAGGATTTGTATGGTCAATCCTGTACGTAGCCTAACTCTTTTTCAATTGGAAATACCAGCAGTTGTTTACTAATTTTCCCAGTAAATAAATTGGCACACCCGGTGGGACAGTGCTAGTGGTGTTCTTGTTGCAATTTTGTTTGTTATCGTTTCTCTTTGAAAATTTCGTTGCATGTTACTGAGAAGTGGCAAAGTAGCCACCAGTAACGAGGATAGACCAAGGAGAAGCCATACTAAGAAAATGTAGAATTCCAATTAGCCAAATGTTTCAATTCCTCAAAAGTCATCGAGTAATAATCGAGAACATCCCCAAGTGTTTTCAATTGGGGCGACAATGGTCGTAGTGATTGTATCAGAACCAATGCCATCTATGGCAAGTATGTCCACGCAATCAATTACCCTTAGTGAGCCCATTCTAAATTATACTGAGCCAAGGGGCTCTCTAGTAACTCGTCTACCAGTGGGGATTGCTTCGAATAGGCCTTTCATGCCCTCAGGTTTTTCTATACCTTTTGGCAATCAAGATCAACCATATGAAATGCCAACATCCATGATGGCAAATTTTCATAACATCGCCTCAACATTCTTAGAACCTGTAGTGAACGTTACTTCGCCATTACAAGGGTCAGGCTCTGGGATAAACATGGGTCGGAATAGCTAACCTGTAGGAATGAGCTATTTTACCCAAATGCTAAACTTGACCAATAACTCTACAGCAGTCATTAGGCAACAAATGGATGAAAGTAACCATGAAATGGTCCAAATGTTGGCCGAAACAATGGGAATGATTCGTAATCCCTAATACAAAGCACCACTCAATCCAACCAACATGTAACGACGTAGATGACACGCCTTGCAGATTTTTTTGGAGTACCACAACCTCCTTGACATCCACAGAGAGAATACATATTGACAAATCAGGGAGTAACCCTCGAAGGGGATCCCACTATTAATCAGGTTCAACAAAACCAAGAAGATCCACCCCATGTAAATCTAGCCGATGCAAGAGTGGCACTCGAACAACCTAGAGTTGAAATTCCTAGAGCCCAACCTTAAATTCCCATCGAGGAGAGACCTAGGATAGTAATGGTGAATAGGGACCAAAATGCTGATAATGTTGTACAACAGATTCGACGTGATGATATGGTCTCGGATAACAATCTAGCATCCATGGTTGAAAGAATAATGGCGCGAAACTGAGCAAATTTTGGTCTTCAAATACCAAACTATACTTCACCACTATCAGAATATATTTTACAATCAGACTTGCCACCTAGATGGAAAGCCCCTAAGTTCACTAAGTTTTCGGGGGATA
Source organism: Lathyrus sativus (assembly GCA_963859935.3). Classification (NCBI taxonomy): domain Eukaryota; kingdom Viridiplantae; phylum Streptophyta; class Magnoliopsida; order Fabales; family Fabaceae; genus Lathyrus; species Lathyrus sativus. The sequence continues at coordinate 369,491,713 of OZ012741.1, forward strand.
CCGCTGAATCCACTATAGACCATGTGGCTAGGTATTTGATAGAGGCTGGAGAGATTCCGAATAATGAAAATCAGGATAAAATATTTTCCAAGTTCTCTCACCAACAATGCTTTTACATGGTTCACAACCTTGCCACTAAATTCGATCCATAATTAGAATCAATTAGAAAGGTTGTTCCATGAAAATTTTTATATGGGACAAACCAAGATTAGTTTGAAGGAATTGGCCAGTATCAAATAAAAGTTCACTGAGCCAATAGATGATTATTTGAACAGATTTCGTTTACTTAAGGCCAGGTATTTTACACAAGTTCTAGAGGACGAAATGGTCGAAATGGTTGCTAGAGGTCTAGATTATTCTATTAGGAAGAAACTAGATACCCAGTACCTAAGAGATATGACCCAATTGGATGACAGGGTTCGACAATTAGAACATTTGAAAGAGGGAAAGGCTAGGGAAAATAAAAACAAGAAGGTAGCGTACGTCGAATTTAATGAAGATGGTGGGGGCCAATATAATGAGCCTTTAAACTTTGACGAAAGTGAGATCGATTTCGGTGAATTAAAGCAGGGCCCCCTTATTCATGTAAGGTCTTAGCTCCCTCAAACGACAAGAATCCACTCGAACCTGATAAAAATGATAGGTTCCCTAAGAGAACTTACATCTTCGACGTCACCAAATGTGACGGAAATTTTGACTTATTAGTTAAGTATGGTCAAATGATAGTGTCTTCCAGTGCTAAAATACCTCCTTTAGAGAAAAGGAAGAAAATAGGGTTTTGTAAGCATAATAATTTTTTGGGTCATAAAACTTCTCAATGTTTTCTTTTCAGGGATCTTGTTCAAAATGCCATCAAGGAAGGGAGATTGAGGTTTGGTGAGAAAGCAAAGGCTCAGATGAAAATCGATGTTGATCCTTTACAGATAGTTGACGCCCATTTTAATAAGCCTGTTGTTGTCAATATGATCGAGGTCATTGGTGATTTCGCTTATAATGTTAACATGGTCGAAGTCACCAGTGACTTCGTCAATGATGTTGTCATGATTAAGATCACTGAGGATCTTGACAAGGAAATTATGAAAGATTATTTATGTGGGGTTACTGATGGCCTCATCAAAGGATCCTTCGAAGTCATTAATAACAAAGCTACTGGTGGTTTTGACTCAACTGAAATCACTGAGGATTCTGATTTGGTAATAGTGACCAAAGATACCGCTGACGATCTTGTACAGATGGACAAGGCTGCTGATGGCCTTATAATGGAATTTCAAAATTTAGAAATTGCCAAGGATGTCGCGGTGGACATTAACATGGTCAAAGTTTTACAACAAACTTCGATGAAGACTAGAGACGAGTGTCGTCAGGAGGAATATAACAAGGTAGCCTTCCCAAAGGAAGAAGAGGGCCTGATCAACTTTTTGAACAGATGTTAGAAGAAAAATTTGTAGGTCATGCTTTGTTCGAGGTGTAGCGTTGTGTTCGACAAAAAATGGCTCAAAACATTTGATGGTGTTTGATTGGCAAAGGCTAGAAGGAACTGGAAGGATGCTGGTAGCCATCAAGCCTTTGATAAGAGAGGGACATACAGGGGCCAGGATCAAGAGAAGCAGAGGTTCCCAAGTACCAGGCTTACCATTTTCAAGCCAACTGCAGAGCCTTATAGAGGAAAATGGGTGAAGCCAGTTGAAAACAGAGAGCAAGGCCAACGAAAATGAAAGAACCTCGAGGTTGATATGGGTTCATCGATGGGGTATTGTAAGGAGTTCCAAGCTTCCAAGAAATCATCTTGTATCTCTGAAAACTACAAAGGTAAGAATCCAATGACTAGATCTCAATGGAGGAGAGAACAAAGGAGAAGAAAGGTAAAGATAGAGGTTAGGGAAAATCAGCAAATTGAGTCACGTACCAATGCGCCTGACCAAAAGGCTAGGAAAAAAAATTAAAAACTGTCGAAAAGAAGCCTGTGGAGAGGAAGGCATTTCCTACTCAAGAAAACAAGGCTGGAAAGGAGCATGAGCGTTTGGACGCGGAAGACGAGATGCTTACTGATGACTTTGAAACAAACTCAGAGGCATCTTTAGACATTATGGTAAGCATGGTATCTGTACTACCACAAGAGTTCAATCAAGTCACTGAGGTTGAAGAGTTGGAGAATAACACTAAAATAGAAATGGCCACTCACAGGCCAGGTTGTTATTATGTCATGAATAATGGTTGCGTGGAGGAGAAAAATATGTTCTTCGAGAAACCGAATGAGGCTATGAAGAGTCATTTGAAGTCTCTTTATATCACGGGAAAAACTGAAGAGGTACCAATCAACAAAATCTTGGTGGATTGCGGTGCAACAGTGAATCTGATGCAACATTTCATGCTGAGAAAAATTGGGAAGTTCGACACCGATACAAAGCCTCACAATATGGTGTTATCCAACTATGAGGGGAAAATTGGCTCTACCTTAGGGGTGCTTCAAGTCGATTTAATGGTGAGGACCATCACCAAACCAACCATATTTATTGTCATAGAGACAAAAACTAACTATACTTTATTGCTAGGACGCGAATGGATTCACGGTATAGGTGTCATGCCATCATCCATGCATAAGAGAATTACCATCTGGCGAACAAATGGTATTGTGGAAAACATTAAAGCTAATCAGAGTTATTTCATGGATTTAGTCAATCATGTCGGTGACATGGTTTTGACAGGCATTTGGCTAATATTGCTCGATGCAATCCAGCCAACTTCGCGTTTACTCCAGATGAATATGCGTATTTCTCTTTGTATTTACACCACTAATGGTTTTCAGTAGGACCGAGAGGTTGTGGGAAAAGATGACTTGGCATACATAGGGACGTATGGAATCCACTCAACAAGTTAGGGGTGAGTTTGGCAACGAAGACTGAGTTTCCAGCACTCAAAAGAACAACTTATATAGCCGAAAATAAATTAAAAGCGGCCTTGAAGGCCGAAGTAAAATTCATGGCTGTTGAAGCCAAGAAGAAGTCATACCAAGAAGGTCCTGGTAAGGACTTTGACCCGGAGCCACCTGATAAGGTTTGGGATGAAGTGCAAGGCCAGAGGCTCGACGCCATATACGATGACGAGCCTTTGGGATTCGAGAAAGATCCACTGGCAACCAACATAAAAATGCTAGTGCAAGATCCACTCAAGGAGATCAACTTTGGGAACGGGGACACGAGAAGGCCAACTTATATTAGTGCAAATATCAACCCTCAACTCAAAGTCAAAGCGATTAAATTGCTAAAGGAGTTCAAAGACTTCTTTGCATGGGATTACGATAAGATGACTGGTTTAGAAAGAGAGTTGGTTGAATTAAAATTACCAATCAAGTTTGGGAAGAAGTCCATCAAGAAGAATCCAAGGCGATTTGCACCTGAGATTCTCTTAAAGATTAAAGACGAGGTTGAAAAACTTCTGTGCTACAAATTCATCTGTATGGCTAGGCATGTTAAATGGCTTTCAAATATTGTGCCAGTTATTAAGAAAAATGGTACTTTGAGGGTTTGCATAGATTTTAGAGATTTAAACCAAGCATCCCCAAATTATGAGTATTCGATGCCTTTGGCGGAAATGCTAATCGACTTTGTCGCATGACACTAATACCTTAGTATGCTCGATGGATACTCAGGATATAATCAGATATTTATTGTTGAGGATGATGTTTCAAAAACAACGTTTCGATGTCCTGGGGAATTAGGCACTTATGAATGGGTGTGGTAATGCCTTTCGGCTTGAAAAGCACTGGGGAAACATATCAAAGGGAAGTGAATTTGATTTTTTATGATTTCATTGAGACTTTCATGCAGATTTACATTGATGATATTGTTGTAAAATCAATTTTTGGGAAAGGCCATATTGACCATCTTCGATAATCCTTTGAAAGGATGAAGAGACATGGTTTAAAAATAAATCCTCTCAAATGTGCTTTTTGTGTGCAGACAGAGTATTTCTTAGGCTTTGTGGTAAGGGAATCAAAATAAAGCAGAATAAGACCAAGGCCATAATGGAGGAGAAAGCGCCATCAACAAAGAAGGAATTACAATCATTGTTGGGCATGATTAACTTCTTGAAAAGGTTTATCTCGAACCTTAGCGGAAAAACTCAAGCTTTCTCACCTCTACTTTGATTCAATAAAGAAGGATTTAAATGGGGGCAAGCTCAACAAGAGGTTTTTTGACAAAATAAAGGAGTACTTAAGTCACCCTCCAATTCTAATTCCACCTTGTAGAAACAGGAGTATGAGGTTATAAATATCTACGTCGAATAAGACTTTAGGGAGCATGTTAGCTCAAGAAGGTGATGATGGCGTCGAAAGAGCCATTTATTATCTCAGTAAGCTCTTGAACGATGCAGAAACTAGGTATAGCACAATTGAAAAATTATGCATGTGTTTGTACTTCTCATGTGGAAATTTAAGCATTATATAAAACCTGTTGATGTTTTTGTTTCCTCACATTTTTATGTTATAAAGCATATGTTGTCGAAACCAATTTTGCATAATGTAGTGGGGAAAATTGTGAGTGTAAGCTATTGATTAACTTAACTCAAAATGCAAGAGTCTCCACTGCACTTTTATTTTATCAAAAAAGGAAAGGAAAAAGAGCGAACAAAACCTAAGAAGTTCTAAAACAAGAGCAAGAACAGAGATCTGGATAAGGGGGTTGGTTATGCAATGGGAAGGTGTTAGCATCCAAAACATCAATATTAATCTATAGGAGCCCTTTGAAATATCTACACTTTTTGGTTTGAAAATGGTTTGCTTGAAATGAGATTGGGGAGGTGAGAAGAGAATTATTTTTTAAAGATTTTTGTGTTTGGAGAGACTTATCACCTCACGCCTACGTACCCATAAAGTGAAATATAAGATTAAAACCTCGTAGTTCATGGTACAAATAATAAAAATTTGTTGGTTATGATTCATTTTTAAATGTAAAGACAAGTCGTCATTTTAAGGAGAAAACTGCAACTAGTTGCCCACAAGTATAAGACAAACATTTGTATCACCTAAAAATGGTGGATTTTGCTTGGATTAAAATCAACAAGTCTATCACTTAACATCTAAGTGGAAAATGTTAACATCTTAAATACTATGGGGAATATGAGAATTATATCTCAACTATGGAAATGACTCATGTCTAAACTTTATGAAAAGTTTTAAAATGAAAAGTGCACAAAGGCACAAAAGGTTTGAATGAGGTGAAATGTTTTTTATATCTTTTTTGACATTGGTCAAAATATGATTAACATTGATTGACATTTATTAAATAAAACAAAGTTTGAAAATCACTTGACAAAAGTCAAGGTTTTATTATGAAAGCGGTTTGAAGTTTGAAAACAAGAAGGTTTTTGAAAAAGGGAGAAGATTTTGAAAATTTAAGAAGGGGAGGAGATGAAGTGACTACCCTAGAAAGCAAAATAAAAGATAGAGATAAGAAGGATCTAATCAAATTGTAGCACACTCCATGGAAAGCCAAATAAAAGTTCCATCCATCTTGAAGCATAAGCAAATGAGCACGCCAAATAAAGGCAAAGATCCATAATACTCCAAGCATAGGGAAAGAGACTTAATTCTAAGTCCAAGGGTCCAAGAATAACCCAAGAGGTCCAAGGTCTAAGAGTAGTCCAAGAGCATAACCACAAAGTTAAGAGCACCAAGTTTTTTAGAGGTTTAATCATTTATTAGTGTTTTAAGCAAGATATAGTCCAAATGGACAAAAGAAAAAGACGAAAACATAAACAAAAATATGATATGAGATGATAAAAATGGAGCATAAAATAAAACAGATATAGGGAGCGAGAATGAAGCATAAACAAAATTAGCACAATAATATTGTTAGTGAGTTAATGATTAGTTGTTAGAATAAATGATCAACGATAGTTAAATCTGCCCTTATGCCAAAGTTAATGAAAACTCATTAGAGGATTGATAAAATCAAAGCCTCCTAACAACAAGTTTCATAGGTAATGGACCTAAGATAAATAATCAACCATACTTGGACTTTCAAACATAGGTTCGAGCCACGAATGATCACTTTCCGATTACGGGATAATTTAGCGATATGTTAAGCAATCATAATCGGGTTTATGTAGAAACCACGACTATCTAGGCCGGTCAATAAAAATGTTAGTGCTAATGCATTCTAGAGAAGTGATATGTAGATCACTCTCTAAAAGCAATACCGCACGAAAAGAAAATAGGTAACGATCTCATCTTCATTAAGAACTTGAAAAAAGTTCAAACAATATCGAAGATTTCCATTGATCAAAAGAAAAAAGAGAGGAGTTGAGGGAATACCAAATTGAATTACAATTTCAAGGTCACTCCATATTTAAGTTCATCCACTCGTCTTAGTGGATTAAAGCACTAAACATATCATTAACTCAAAGCACCTAAAATGAATTGAACAATTCACTTTAAAGATAGATTTGAGTTAGTGAATGTTTATCCAACTTCATATACACCGTAAGTCCAAAGAATTTAAAGAGGAAAATGACCTTTAAAAGTGTATTCCAAGGCAAAAACCAAAAGGAAATGGAAGAAGAAGAAGAAAGAACCATAACAGTCCCAAAACAAAGCCAAAAGGAAAAATGGACATTGGGTAATCGATTACCCTAAGCTGGTAATTGATTACCACCATTAAAACAACAACAAAACAATTTTTAAAATATGCAGAACTTGACCAATCATTTCTTCAAACACCTCATGATCAAGGATGCAATTGAGCACAAAAATTCAAGTAAAATAACAGCAATCAACACCAATAGATCATAATTTGTAAGATTCAAAGATTAAGTAACAAGAATCAACAATAGATCATATTGTGAAGGATGTATCAAGAGCACAATGGTGGATCAAGAAATTACCACTCCAAATATGGAAATTCTTCAAATCAACTCCACAAAACAGACTTCAAAGCCTTGATCTATAGAAATTGATGATGAAAAAGTGAATGGATGAAGGTTTAGCTCAAAGATTAGTAAGTTCTAGTGATGAACTTACTAACTTTCAAAGGAAGAAAGAGCTTTGGTGAATTTGGTGATTGGAGAAAATTGAGAGTCAAGAAGGAATTTTACAAGGTGACTTTGGCTATCAAAAGCTTGTGAAATGAGAGAAATGAAGCCTCTATTTATAGGAGTTAGGGTTGGAAAATTTTGTGGATTGGAAACAAAATTAGGCTTAGAATTTGACTTTGGTGGGAAAACCAAGATCAAGTGGTGATTAGTGAAGGTGTATGGTGGGAATTAATTATGATGAGGTAGGATAATTAAAATGAAGTGATCTAGAATATTCTCATGATGAAACATTTGAATTTGGTCCCAAAAATGCTGCAGAATTTGAATTTGGCCAATTTACAAAAAGACGTACAGGGTAATCGATTACCCTAATCTGGTGATCGATTACCACAGTAAAAAATGGTGAAAATTTGCCTTTTTGATGTGCTATCTTGACTCTGGATCGATTTTTTTTGCTTGTCAAAGAAGACTTGGAAATAAACACATGAACCTTGGAGTGTCTTAAATAAAAGTTAATTAAATCTTGGGAGACTATTGATCAGATGATTTTGAATTGTTTGCAGATTAACTTTGACTTTTTTCAAATGAAATTCATTCGAGCTGAGGGACTGGTATTTGATATCTGTGATCCAAATTCTTCCTGAAAAAGTTAGTAAAGAAAAAAACAAACATTTTGTTGGATTTTTAATAATGGTTAGTAAACATAAACATAAACAAATATCAAACAAACAAGAAAACAAGGGTGCCCGGTGATCTCTCAAGAACAAACCTGGAGAGGAAGGCAAGAAAACCAAAGTTTGTTATCTTGTTTGTGGAATGAGATGCAAATGATATGTGGGATCTTCGGGGTAAAAATTAGGGTATTACACATAGTCGAATTGGCAAATAAGCATTAGCTTTAACTGAATATTCTTTAACTTATATGCCATTAAAAGCTGTTAAAGGGAAAGTAGTGGCATAGTCGACCACTCTATAAATGAAGAATCTTTAAAATACATTGAACTAGAACCTTGGAATTTATACTTCAATAGTTCGAGTCATAGAGACGGTACATGCGTGAGAGTCTTGATTATTTCTCCAAATAAGATTCCAACAAAATTCATGTACAAAGGTGAAGGTGTTTGTTCGAATAATGAGCTGAGTATGAGGTTGTTATAGCCGGACTTGAAATTTTGTTGGAATTGGGGGAAACTAGAGTCAAAATAATGGATGACTCAGAATTGGTCATAAAATAAATCACAAAGGAGTACAAATGTGTGAAGGAAAATCTCATCATGTACTTCGTGATAGCCAATCAACTCTTAAAAAAATTTGAGTTAGTTATCATTTGGCACATTCCTCGAATGGATAATCAAGTAGCAAATGATCTGGCTCAAATTGCCACTAAGTATAAGATTTCGAAAGAAAAGTTGCAAGAAGCAATTGAAGTTAGAGGGAGAGTGGTGTTGGCCAGGTTATCCCCATCAGATCTAGAAACAACAAAGCTAGGGTATCTTGATAAAGGAAACTTTGAGATACTAGCAATAGACAGTTTGATAGACGAAGATTGGAGAAAACCAATAGTTGAATATTTGCAAAAACCAACGTCGTCTACTGAAAGAAAGACCAGGTATCGAGCTTTAAGTTATGTTCTTTTGGGAAATGAATGATTTAAAAAGACTTCTGAAGGAGTATTGCTTAAATGTCTTAGTGAATTAGAGGCATATTTAGCCCTGTCTAGTGTCCATAGTAGAGCATGTGTACATCAGGTGGGCCATATGATGAGGTGGTTGTTATTTCGACAAGGAATGTATTAGCCTACCATGTTGAAAGATTGTATTGAGTTTGCCAAAGGGTGTCAAGAGTGCCAAGTGCATGCAGGCATTCAACATGTTCCTGTGAGCGAATTACACTCTATAGTAAAACCATGGCCATGTAGAGGCTGGGCTTTGGATCTTGTTGGAGAAATTCGACCAGCATCATCAAAAAGCCAAAGATACATCTTGGTCGGTATTGACTATTTTAAAAAAAGGATTGAAGTTGTACCATTGGTGAACGTGGAGCAAGAGGATGTGATCAAATTCATCAAAAACTAAATCATTTACAGGTTTGGAATTCCATAAACCATTACAACAGACCAAGGATCAGTGTTCATAGGTCGAAAGATACAAGAACTTGCTTAGGAGATGGGTTTCAAATTATTAACATCTACACCCTATTATGACCAAGCTAATGGCCAAGTTGAGGCAGCAAATAAGGTGGTCATTGGTTTAATTAAGAAGCATGTAGGGAAGAAACCTAGAAACTAGCATAAGAATTTCGACCAAGTCTTTTGGGCATGTCGAACATCTCCTAAGGAGGCTACTAATACTACTCCATTTCGATTGACATTTGGTCATGATGCAGTTTTACCAGTCGAGATCTATTTACAATCGACAAGAATTCAAAGACATCACGAAATTCCATCAGTGACATATTGGAATATGATGTTGGACAAATTAGTTGATTTAGACGAAGAGAGACTCAATGCTTTGGAGTTATTAAAAAGACAAAAAGAGAGAGTAGAAAAATCATATAATAAAAAAGTTAAAATTAAAACTTTCTTTCCTGAAGATTTGGTTTGGAAAGTAATCCTTCCTATGGATCGAAAAGATAAAACTTTAGGAAAATTGTCCCTTAAATAGGGAGGTCCTTTTTAAATAATTCAAGTATTCTCTAATGGCACGTATGAGATTGAAGAGGTAAGAAAAGATAAGAGAATCTTGAGAGTGAATGGAAAGTATTTGAAGAAATACAAGCCTGCACTCCAAGAGATAAAGATAGCGAATGAGTAATCATACAAAAATAATAATCAAAGCCAACATGGTAAATAAAAGCTTTCCAAAATGGCCAAAATTCGTTACATCAAATGAACTACAAGAGGTTCAAAAATATTACATAATAAATCCAGAATCATGGTAGTAAAAGGGGGACCAGGATTAAAAGGGAAGACTAGCTTTCATCTTGAGGTATTTACCCTTTAGAAGCTCTAACTGCTTATCACAGACAGATTTTATCGACCTCAATTCCTCCAACTCGCTTTCCAGTTTTTGGGCTTCGTCAACATATTTCAACCCAACATCAGGTTCTTCAGTGACCTTGGAGTTGTCGAGTTTTAGAAGCTCAGTATTACGTTTCTTGGCTTTCAAGATTTTGATTTGTAGTGTTTTTATTTGCTCCCCCCAAGAAGCGATATCTCAATTATTGCCTTCGATTTTAGCTTTGTTCTGTTCCTAAGATTTGTCTAATTCCGCCAGTCGATTAGTTGACTCAAAAGCGAAGTTTCACACAACTGCTGCAGAACTAGCCTTGCTCTCAATCCCTTTTGAGACTTGCGATAATTGTTGAAGGTTAGCACTAGCTTGTTCAATCAGCGAACCCAATTCTAGGATGATGTTTGGAACTTCAGAAGAAGCAGTCAGAATGTCAACCTATTTTAGGAGACCTTTTATAGCAATCAGAAAAGTAGAGTCAGACTCCAAGAGCAGAAACGTACCACCTTTAAAAACCTTGTCCTTGATTTTTGAGAGTATCTTGTTTACAGGATTAATCGAGGACTCACTTCCTAACATTGAGGAAGAACTAAGGCTTCTCTAAGACGAACTACCTCTCAAAATCAGAAGGGTTTTCAAATATTCGTGGGGATTGTTCTTTTTAAAAGTAGCCAGTTCTTTTGTAGAAAAGGCTGCAGTAGTCCTGGTCGAATATTTTATATTCGTTGGATTAGGGTCAAGGATTGGTTGTTGGTTTCTGCCATCTTGAGTTTCTTCATTCTCTTCTTCTTCATCTCCACTTTCTTCTGCCTTAGCACTGTCTTCTTCGTCTTCAAACTCTTCAATAGGAGGCATATTATGGTCGGGGATCAAGGAGTGGCCCTCTACCTCTTCCATGTTGTCATCTTGATTTTGCAAGATAGTCTCTTAGTTTTCGACTCTAGGAGATCCATCCTCAATTTCTTCTTCGATACGAATGCCAGTATGTTCCACCTCCATATCATCCCTGGCTATTTCGGCCTACACATCTTTCTCTAGGTTATCTTCGCCCTCAGATCCACTAGTATGGAAATTTTGAGTTTTGGTTTTAAGCTGCGAAGTTTGACGTTGTTCCTCGACCATTTGGTTGATCTCACTCATATAGCTCTTTTCAGAATCTCTGGAAGAGGTAGGATGATATGTAGGTTCGCCTTCACTATTGAAGATTGTAGTATTGATAGATTTGGTGGTTGGATGGGTGGTCACACCTGCATCATCCTGAAAGGAATGGTCGAATGAATATACACATAAATAAAAGAAAGTAAAGAAATATTTAAGGGGTAAGATGTATTACTTTGGTAACATCAACCCCAAGGCTGGAATTTTCGCTTTCAGGCTGCTCAACAACTTTCTTCGACAAAGCCTTAAGAGTTGGCTCCACAATTGTAAAGGCAGTAAGTCTTGCGGTCGAAAATTTCAAACTTTTTGTCTGTGGCTGGGCCAAAGCTTCAGTCATTTTGAGTTGTCTTTTTCTCTTGACGAGAGGTTGTTCAATAGTTGGGTATAGATCTTCATCGTCCGATTCAATGGCCAGGACTTCAATTTCTTTGGACTTTCTTTTTTAGGGAGTTGGAGGGGGTTTTCGAGCGCCTTGCAAAAGAAATGTTAGAGATATGATGGAGCATATAGAAAGCGAAAAAATCAATAAGGGAGATAAAATAACTTTGTTGTTGTTGGTGGTGGTTTATTTTTTCCTTCTTTCTTCACTTTGATTAACTTCTTGGCCGTCGATTTTTTCGGGGGGATTTTCACGGCTAAAGTAAAACAAGAACAATTATTACAAGTTAAAAAAAATGGGTAATATAAATTTTTTAGTCAAAATCTTCCCCCACTCCACACCTTCATATATTTTAGACTCAATGCAAACATCTCCGATTTCAATATAAAAATGACCTTTGAAACTGTCTCAAGTATGCTTAGTCGCAACCACCCGCTGAGCACGCTTTTGTGATTCTTGTCGAAGGATTTTTATAAAGTCCCCACAAACAAACTAGTCTAGCAATGGAGGGCTAAAATCCATCCTAAAGTTAGCACTGGGTAGTCGAGGGATTTTAGGAGGATACATGTTAAAATTCGTTTTGTAACTTTTCTTGGGAGGAACGTACAAGGTGTAACACCCTTCTAAACCCTGCGGAATATATATAAATAATCAGAGTAATTATCATGTATCTCACAAAAAGGTGTCACATATAATTCAAAAACATCACACAAATACCTGTCATGCTCATTAACACTTAAATTAAATTCATACTTTTTATAAAATTTCACCTTAAGCATGTAGCAGCGGATTTACTTCAATCATAAAAGATATAATGAAAGTCTCATGCTTATCTAATTCATAACCAATACTTAGGCATAAAAGCCAAAACTCCACATAATTCAAATAAACCCAACAACATAGAGTAGAGTAAATAATGCATCTCTCAAACATAATTCGAAATCTCCCCAGTGTTACATGACCAGAGCATGACTCGACCCAACTAAACTAAAGACACAAATCAAGCTACTCCAATAGATACCTCGCGCTAGAAGCAACTTTACTCCTCGGTACCTGAGCGATGTCGTATAAAACATCATTCTAAAAGAAGGGTGAGAATTCACATAATTATTGAAATTATAAAACAATAATTAATCTAAGGCATGCAAGCATAATACAATTATTCTCACACTTCAAAGTTTCATCAATAAAGTATCACTCAAGTAACCATACCATTCACAAGTATATACACACAGTCCATAATTTCACCAATTTCAACAATTTACATAGATACACATAATCTCATAGCACCAACATATACACAATGAGACTCAATGCAACTCATGCCATGTGGTACCAACATTTGTTATTATTTTTCAGTTTTTACATTTAAATCGGGTCTATTCCCTAGACCAATAACACACACAAATCCCATTCCCTAAGCTTTCAAACCCCGCTCTAGGTTTGGGACAAGTCACTAGCTCCCACGAAACTAACAAGCATTGTCTCTTGACACAAATGGTGCATGTGCAAGTTCACAACTGTTGCACCCCAAAATTTGACCAACATTTATTTATCCATCGAGTGTTTGAAGGTTGATACCTTCATCAGAAAGTTCAAGAGATCCTCAGAGGAATTGGTTGAAACCAAGGTTGTGTGCTTCATAGCTTGAGAGTTGTGGGAGCTCCTCAGATGATTCTGAGACTTTGAGAATGAACTTGAAGCTTTGAGAAAGTTTATGAGATGTCTTGAAAGCCATCATGAAGCCCAGAGAGGTCATTATGCAAGAATTCAGAAGATTCAACCATGAATGGTAGAATTAGGGTTTTGACTAGGTCAACCCTGGGTCAACTGATGATTTGGAGAAGGTTGAGGCTCAATCCAAAAGCCATGAGATCATGGAATGATGTATTGAGATGTTATAAGGATTATTCCTAGACCAACTCATCATGATTGAGGAGTTTGAGAAGTTTTAAGCTAGGGTTTCTAAGGATTGACAGTGTAAAATCCCCTAGTTTGATCCCTATCTTCCAGGCAGTTTTAGCTCAATATGTGATTGTTATCTCATCTTCCCCAAAACATGAATGTTGTAGATCTTGTTCTTAGCTTTAATTTGAGTGGTAGAAGTCCTTGATAGGATTTGCAGAGCTCAAGTTATGGTTTTGACAAATTACAGGTCATCTGAGGTATGTGAATCTGGGTCCTTGAAAGTCACCCAACTTGCAGACAACTTTTGCCCTAGTAGGATGATTCCTATGGTTTCTTGGTAAACATGAATGTTGAAGAGAATCTTCTTAGCTTTCTAGAGAGTACTAGAAGTCCTTGATAGGATTTGTAAAACTCAACTTATGGCTTTGACAAGCCAAGGGTATTTTGGTTATTTTGGTGATTATAGGTCATTCTAAGCAAAGGCCATATCTCCTATTTCCAAGCCTCAAATGAAAAACTTCAAAACATAAAAGTTGCTCAAAATTACATTTTGAGTCTAAAAGAGTGGTCATGACATGCTGGAGAAGCTTGTAGCAAGAATTGACAAGAATGGGTGAAAATGACCTAAAAATGGCATATAAGTTAAATAAGTTCAAATTGGAAAATGGTTGGAGAGATCTACAAATCCAAAACAGGTCATATAATATATGATTTTGAGTCTAAACAACATTTTGGAAACAATGGTTTAAACACATTTTTGATTTGAGGCCTAAAAATGGGACTTGCTTTGAAAACCTATTACTTGCATAATAAGGTAACTTTGGAAAACTCAACATAAGGCAAGGATCAACTGATTTTTCACACATATCATCTCAATATATCATGAGGAGAGATTTTAGTACAAATTTGAAGGGCTGCAAGCATGGTATGGGATGAGTTCAATATGTCATCACATGAGAAGTTCCACATTCTTCTACTCCATTCTAGAAGGATCTAGATTGTTCTATTGGATTCTATATAAAGAGTAGCTTATGCTGAGATCAAGGGTTGGAGAATTCAGTGGAGAGAGTGAGAGGAGAGAGAGAGATATTCAAAGGAATCTTTAATTGCAAGCAAGCCACAATTCTTCCACTACAAGCTCTCATCATCAAAGGTCGTGCAAACAGAAAGGAGGTTGATACTTGAAGATCATTGTGAAGAGGAATCAAGCCCTAAATCGAGCTACATCCATACCTGCCATAGCCAACAAGCAGGTTGGTGTTTTCACTGCCATCTCCTTAATTATGTGTTAGATGATAAGAATTTTAGTGTAGAATTGTTAGGTTAGGTTATATGACCATTTTTAGAGAGTTTGAGAGCTTTACAGAAGGTTGATGACAGATCATAGTTTCTTCCAAGATCAAGAATAGGTTGTGCATTGAGTTTTAATGATCATGGTATAGCTTAATGAAACCAGTGTGAGGTCATGAACAAGATAGTACCATTAATGCCAAGAATTACCAAGGTTGATATCAGAGTAAAGTGTTGGGACCAAGACATTCGTGCATTCTGTTTGTGAGATATAGGAGGTTTTAGTTGAAACTATGAGTGTAGTCTTGTTCCTGGTAGTTTTTAGGGCAACTTTGGTCTTGGAAGTTTTCGTTTTCATTAAGGGATGAGAGAGCACGATGAACTGGAAGATCTCTGCATGGGAGATGTAAAACCTGGAAACCCTAGGTGTGTTGAAGAAGACGACTCAACAGCCGTTGGATCATTTTAAATTGGTTGACTGGGAAACTAATCGCACAACCACTATTTGAAAACGAAAACGGAGGGAAAGAATAATAGTGAAACGCCGCGTTTCACTTAATCTGACCCTGGGCCTGTCCAAATTTTGTTATTCGCACACCCTCAACCAAGCCCAACCAAATTACACTTCAAATTGTTGCTATCTACACCAAACGCGTATCAATTTTCTTTTAATTTTTTAAATGATTTTTCTGATCACATGGGCCCAGACACGCCTTCTATTTGCACCCCCTTTTAGCCCATTCAGTATTATAACTAGGCGCATCTGCTTTCAGCACCCCCTCCCCATTTATTTCATTTCTTTTGATTTTAATTTCTTTTATATTTCTTGTATCTTTAATAATTCATAAATAATTGACAAATTAACATTTTTGATTTCTTGTTTTTGCACTAGGTTGATAATCATGTCTAGAAAATTAGTAAAAATAAAAATTCCATTTTATTTTTAGTTTTATATTTTTAGCATATTTTCCATTTAAATAGCTTTTTAATGAGATTTAGGTGTGTACTTCATTTTGTAGAATTTAGTTTAGGACCTTCCCTTAAGCTTTTTGATCCATTCTTTTTAGTATGATTAGGTAGTGATCTTAACTTCCTCTGGTTTTTATACCAAGATTTTTAGGATAAAATTTAGTTAGTTTGATTAAATAACATTAGTGTGACAAAATTAGGGTTTTATGAAGCATAGTTGAATTTGAACAATTTTGTTTTAGGCTTTATAGGGCAATTTAGTCTATGGGGAATATATGGGACTTAAGGGTAGTTATTTAGGGTCCCCTAGCATTTATATTAGGATTTAATAGAATAATATGCTATTTTTAGTTGATTTTTGAGTTGAATGATTGTTTGTGTGGCCTTTAGGGCAAGTTTTGTTAGTTTGCTTTGCTTTGGGGTATTCCTTTGATTGGAGGAGCTTGGCATCTCATTGTGGGGCTTAGTGGAGCATACTAGAGGATTGGAGGAGGCATGGATTGAAGGCCTGGTTTAGGAGCTTGCTCTCTTTCTGTGAGGTTTGAGACCCTGGAGTCTGAGGGAAATTCATGGTACTTTCCTGAGGAAGGCACTATGGATGTCTTTCATTCTTTCTTCTCACCTCTTTCCCAAGTATCCAATGATGTTGGAGCCTTCATGTGAGTTTAGTTTCTCCTGAGGAGGAATGTAAACTGATCACAGTTGTTGAGCCACATGGGATATGATTCCTAAGTGGAAGCCCCCTAGTACTTTCCTGAGGAAGGCACTATGGGTCTGTTCACTTAGTTCCCTTAGTTCATGTAGGATTTCTCAAGTATCCAATGATGTTGGAGCCTTCATGTGAGTTTAGTTTCTCCTGAGGAGGAATGTAAACCGATCACAGTTGTTGAGCCACATGGGATATGATTCCTAAGTGGAAGCCCCCTAGTACTTTCCTGAGGAAGGCACTATGGGTCTGTTCACTTAGTTCCCTTAGTTCATGTAGGATTTCTCAAGTATCCAATGATGTTGGAGCCTTCATGTGAGTTTAGTTTCTCCTGAGGAGGAATGTAAACCGATCACAGTTGTTGAGCCACATGGGATATGAGTCCTAAGTATAAGCCTCCTAGTGCTTTCCTGAGGAAGGCACTATGAGTCTGCCTACTTAGCTCCCTTTCTTTGGTAAGCTTGTTTTGAAGCTTGAAGACTGGGATTGATTTATTTTGATTAGGGTTTTGCTTTAGGGCTTTGCTTAGAGGTAGATTAGGGTTTTGTTTTTAGGGTTAGGATTAGGGAGAGCTTAGATGTAGATAATTTCTTTCTCAAACATGGATGGTATTTCATTTCTTTTATCTGTATGACTGCAGTTTACTGTTTATTGCTTGATAGCGTGTTGTTTATTTTTTCAGTATGATTACTGTTATTTCATGACTGGCTTGAGGTCGAGACGAGCTTGTGGAGGCTGAAGCCCCACACACATTTCCTCCCTCACTTGCATTGCATGCATTTTACTGTTAAGCTGATGCTTTGTCTGTTTTGGTGTATCATTGACATGATCCCTTAGGACTCTCATTTCCTTTGATAAGGATTTGATGATAGACTTTTAGGTTGAAACCTATGCATGACAACTTCTAGGAGTTCCCTGTTCAAACCTCAACCATAGGATGAATCCATGGCATGATAACAGTAGGACTTGATAGTCTCCCTCCTAGTTGGGCCTGTTCTCTTCTCATCTCAAAACAATTTAAGATACAGTAATCATGAATGATTTCTTTCGTACGTTACAAGCCTTAAGCTATCTGAGAAAGGATTGTGGGAGAGTTTCTTTTCCATAGTCTGGATGTTTAGTATGGTACCCTTTGGGTGACATGCGACGCATTCACTCTCAGGTCATAGTCTCTAGTGCGGTTGAAATCGCAAACACAATAAAAAACACTTCTTTCAAAATAGGAAATAAACCGTAGTTTCCCGAACTACGTGAGCTCTGATCTCTCATACCTGTTGAGAGTACGTAGGCACAAGATGGCGAAGTCTTGGCGAGCTACCTTCCCCCATAACCCTTCGTAGGCCGAACTACGTTGACTCTGATTTCTCATTCTCTGATGAGAATACGTAGGCATAAAGTGCGACGCTTTGCCGAGTCATTTTTCTTTTCTTTTCAGACTGACCATTAGCGTAGATAGATAAACACACCCTTTTCCTTATAAACACCAAGCGTGGATCCCGTCGAGTACGACGGACGTGAGGGGTGCTAATACCTTCCCCTTGCGTAACCGACTCCCGAACCCAGACAATGGTTGCGATGACCTTGTCTTACCCTTTTTCGTCAGGTTTCTCCGATCGTTTCCTTTCCCACTCTAAGGGATAAATAACGAAAGGTGGCGACTCTTCTGTCATGCCGGCACCTTATTTTCGCGCAAGCGACAAGAACCATATGCAATTAAGACAATTCCCTAATCTTAACATTCATTCATATCTTCAATAATTCATCACACTTGAATTACCACACAATTACACATACTTGCACATTTTTATGAATCTTCCACACACAGTTCACTTTCAAATGGTATACAACACATTTTACAACACAATCACAATTGTATTATCATTACAACAAGCAATAACGATCATTTATTTCATGTTGTCACACACAAAATATACTTATTCAAGCATACACATAAGTATTCGATAAATTATCCATAATAATTTCACAACCGGCAGCAAATAATGCAATAGTTCATTAATAGAACATATACATAATTGAATTCTCAAACATATTAGATATGAAAATATTGGAAAACCAATTATATCATCTATACTATATTATAGCTATATTCATTAACTTTCCAATGCTTCGAATGGGGACCAAAACGGACTTACGGATCAAAAGTTATGGCCAAAATCGTAGAAACGAAAATTTTACCAATACACAGCATTGCGTCGACCGCTAGCGACAAATCAGTCAACGTATTGAAGGCAGAAACAAATCCAAAAAATTGCATTCAGTATGCGTCGACGCTGCGACGGATGCATCGATGCAAACAATGCAGAATGCATAATTTTCTGCATTTTTCACTGTTGGAGACCTTCTGGACCTCCGATTTCAATTCCGTAAAAAGCTCCAGTTTCAGAATTCAAAATACTAACATTATATGACAATTATAACAACCTATAACACATATTTAAGGATCCTACCATTATATATCATGTAAGCATTAATTTTAGAACCATGGAAATTAGGGATTTTTATCCTAAATATGATACTACCCATCATACACTATCATACAATCCCAATAATCATATAAAAACCCACCCTTACCATGATTTTCTTGAATTTCTTGAGCTATCTTGGTTCTTCTCTTGCTCTCCACTCCTCTTTCTCTCTTGCCTCTTTCTTCCCCTTTACTAACCTTTAACCATATTCTCTCTGTTTCTCCTATTTTATAAATCTCATAATTATTCTTATAATTCTATTGGACTTACTAACTCACCATCATAATTTCTATTCACACCCTCCATTAAGCCAAATTATTAGTTATAGAAATTCTACATTTTATTATACCAATAAAATAAATCACATAAATTAATTTAATTCAATAAATCACATATATCAATTAAAACAATTAAATCAATTAACTCATATAAATTAAATAAATTAATTAATTTATATAAATCAAATATTTGCTCTAAATTCAATAAATTAATTAATTCAAATAAATCACATAAATTAGTTAATCTGATTAGGCACAAAATCATTTAATTAATCAATTAATTAAATTAAATTAAATTAATAATTATTAAAAATTATGGTGTTACAACTCTCCCTAATTAAAAGATTTTCGCCCTCGAAAATTACCTCAAACGAATAACTCAGGATAAGACTCCCTCATCTCACTCTCAAGCTCCCAAGTCATGTTTCCACCAGCTGATCCTCCCCAAGCGACCTTCACCAAAGCATTCCATTTACCACGAAGTTGCTTCAACTCTCTATCCTCTATCCGCATAAGTGATGTCTCCACAGTCAGGTTATCTCTTACCTGCACGTCATCTACTTGAACTACATGAGACATATCCGCAATGTATTTCCTTAATTGAGATACATGAAACACGACAAAGAGACTAGAAAGCGACGGTGACAAAACAACATGATAGGCTACCTCTCCTATCCTCTACAAAATCTGATAAGGACTAATGAAACACGATGTTAACTTACGCGACTTCAACATTTTACCAACACCAGTTATCAGAGTAACTCAAAGAAACACATGATCTCTTTCTTCAATTTCAAGTGCTCTCCTCCTACTGTCATGATAACTCTTCTGAAGACTCTGAGAAATCTTCATCTTCTCTTGAATCATCTTAATCTTATCAGTAGTCTGCTAGACTATCTCGGGTCTGTAACACTATTTTCTACCCCACGAATATTATGGCAAAATAATAGAATCTATCATAGTAAAATTTTAAACACCATAAAAATCACCTCAAAGGGCGTACATTTCTCAATAAATTCAAATCAAGGTCAATGCTCCGTAAGCAACGAGTTTTCTCAAAATTACTCAAAAGTGCTCAAATGGCAGCGGAACTCAAAAAGGAAAAATCCAAAGTTTTCCTTTTACCGCAAGGAAATTGACATAACAAAAACTCAATAAAATATTTTGACTCAAGGACCCAACCCGATGTTAAACTATCAGAGCAAGACCCTCTAAGTCAACCACAATGGCCAATGATCCAAAAACTTCAAAAGTCCTCGACGACATCCACGACTAAACCTGGTCATCTGCACGTTACCCACGTGGAGGCAACACTTAAACAGGCAGTGTGAGTAAAATGATTCATAATAATCAATATATAAAACAATGTTATTTTCATATTCAACTTCATCATAATCATCAAGGAACATCAAAGGTCGCAACATTATAAATTACACCAAATTGTCACATAAATGCAAATGCAACAAGACTCATGCATGTGGTACCAATCATCACAGCTCGATGGACACTTGGACATCAACCCTCCATAGATCCCCATCAATAGGATCGATTCTATACAAGAACCAGAGCACATCAAAATACCTCACATCTGCACAATGGGACTGAAGCCAAAGAAATCAAGGTCCTGAACCGAAGTCCGGATGCACATGAATGCATGACGCACATGTCAATATCATCCTCATAATAATATCATTAGGTGCATCATCATTCATCAAAATAATCATAAGAATCACATCATCATAGAATCATTAAAACTCATAGAATCAACATGACAAATCAACACAGTTCCTCATGGGAATTCATCATACAATCATGTATTAATCACATATAAATTACAGTTATACTCATGGTAATTCATCATACATTCATTTAATCACATAGGAATCATATATATACTCATGGTAATTCATCATACATTCATTTAATCACATAGGAATCATAGTTACACTCATGGTAATTCACCCAGAAAATCACATCATCAAAGCATCAAGACATCACTGAACCAGAACATAATTGACTTTCCAAACATATTAGATATAAAAATATTAAGAAACAAATTCTCATATCTATACCATATTATAGCCCTGTTCATTAGCTTTCCAACGCTTTAAACAGGGAGCAAAACGGACTTACGGATCAAAAGTTACGTCCAAAACGATTTAGGCCGAAAACATGAACAGTCGTGACGGAAAACATGCAGAATTTTCTGCGTTTTTCACCGTTGGAGGCCTTTCGGACCTCCGATTTTGATTTCGTAAAAACCCAAACTCTTAAAAAATTACAACCCATTCAACACTGTAATCATCTCAAGTAAATTTGCAGTTTTAGCACAATTAAACCATCTAATCATTGTTTTAAGCTTATGCATAAAACCTTTAAAATTAAGGGATATAAGTTCAATCCCGTATCATATTTATGCCTCTAATTCCCATAATTTCCTTACAACTACATCACGGTCATTAGAGTACTCACTTTCTAATTACCCTACCGGGTTAAAACCTCAACAACAGATTTTGGCCACGAAGGCCTAATTTCCTTTACTCTCAAATCAACCTCAAACCTATCAGACCATCCGTTCAAATCCTTATACGGTTAAAACCTCAATAATAGATTTTGGCCATGAAGGCCTACTTTCCCTCAAACTCAACCCCAAACCTATCAGACCATCATTTCAAACCCCTATACGGTTAAAACCTCAATAAATATTTTGGCCATGAAGGCCTAATTTCCTTTATCTCAAATCAGCCTCAAAACCTTTAAACCCTTAAATCAACTTTAAATACATTTAATCACATATTGAAAACAATGAAGGCAATACTCCCCATACCTTAATTATCGACTCTAAGCCTTTCTCCTTGATTCTTGGAAACCTCGCAAAGCTTTTGCCTCAATCCTCTTCCTCAGAGCTCTGACCTATATTTCTTCCCTTTTCACGGTCTAACGAGAATGAATCTTAATTCCCTCAAAATTCCTTTTTGTTAAACCTGACTTTGGGCCTATAAATTAGGCTTTTCCAATATTGCTCTCACTAACTCCTCCTTAATTGTCCAATTTGCTCTTAGTTAACTTATATTTATTTAAATTAATAATAATACCAATATATTCATATTATATACTATTATTTAAATAAATAACATAAAATCCATAATTCTCAATATTTCACACTAACCACCGAAAATCACCAAAAATACGGATATTTATATTTAAATAAATTAAATAAATATTCCAATAAATTTGGGGTGTTACAGGGTCCAACCACGACACTCTCCTGACTCATACCAACACAATGACTACCTACACCGCCTACCATACAATGCTTCAAATGGTGCCGTTTCAATACTCAAATAAAAATTGTTGTTGTAAGTAAACTCAATCAAAGGAAAGTAGTTATCCCAAGCTCCTCCCTTTTTCAACACACAAGCTCTCAAAAGATCCTCAAGTGACTGAATCGTCCTCTCAGTCTGACCATCTGTCTGTAGATGATAAGTAGAACTCAAATGTAACCTCGTACCCAAAGCACTTTGCAAACTCTCCCAAAATCCCGAAGTAAACCTCAGATCTCTATCTGACACAATACTAGAAAAAATACCATGCAAACTGACAATCCTTTCAATGTACAGCTTCGCTAACTTCTCCAACGGGTAATCCATTCTCATTGGAATAAAGTGAGCAGATTTCGTCAATCTATCGACAATAACCCAAATAGCCTCATAATTACTCGGTGTTCTAGGTAGACCAGACACAAAATCCCTCGATATGCTATCCCATTTCCACTCAGGAATAGATAATGGTTGTATCAAACCCGACGATTTCTGATGCTCAATCTTCGGCTTCTGACAATTCAAATAAGAATACACAAACTCGGCAATGTCTTTCTTCATACAAGTCCACCAGAATACTTTCCTCAAATCTTGATACATCTTAGTAGCACCGAGATAAATACTCAATCCACTACGATGCCCTTCCTCAAGAATACTCTTTTTCAGCTCAACAATATCTAGAATACAAACTCTATCATGACATCTCATAATACCATTTTCATCAATTCAAAAATTACCACCTTGACCTTGATTGATCAAAGTCAACCGATCAACTAGACTCAAATCAGATTTTTGATCTTCTCTTATCTCATCAAGAATTCCACTAGTAAGTTTCGACATATCCACCTTAACTCCATAAGATGTCTCTTCACAAACCAAACTCATATCTCGAAATTGCTAAATCATTTCCAACTCTTTTACCATCATCATTGACATATGCAAAGATTTCCTACCCAATGCATCGGCTACCATGTTTGCTTTACCCGGATGGTAATTGAAACCAAAATCATAATCCTTTAGAAGTTCTAACCATCTTCTTTGCCTTGCATTCAATTCTTTCTGATCGAAAAGATACTTCAAACTCTTATGATCACTAAATACCTCAAATCTTGAACCAAACAAATAATACCTCCAAAGCTTCAACACAAATACAACAACGCCAACTCTAAGTCATGCGTCAAATAATTCCTCTCATTCACTTTAAGTTGCCTTGAAGCATAAGCTACAACTTGCTGATGTTGCATTAACACACCTCCCAAATCCATCAAAGAAGCATCACAATAAACAACAAATGGTTTTGACGGATTTGGCAAAATCAAAACAGGAGCTGTCGTCAATCTCCTCTTAAGCTCTTGAAAACTTTCTTCACACTTTGCATCCCAAACAAAAGCTTAGTCTTTCCTAGTCAAATGCGTCAACGGAAAAGATAACTTGGCAAATCCTTCAATGAATTTCTGATAATAACCTGCCAAACCAAGAAAACTTCTAATCTCAAAAACTGATTTCGGAGCTTCCCATTTCAATACCGCTTCAACCTTCAAAGGATCAACTGCAATACCTCTACTCAAAATCACATGGCCAAGGAAACTCACTTCCTTCAACCAAAACTAGCACTTAGAAAGTTTAGCATACAACTGCTACTCTTTCAACACAGATAACACAATCCTTATATGCACAACATGATCTTCTTCGTTCTTCGAGTATATCAAAATATCATCAATAAACACAACCACAAAATTGTCCAAATAAGGATGGAAGATCCTGTTCATGCACTCCATAAATACACCTGGTGCATTAGTCACACCAAATGGCATCACAAAATATTCATAATGTCCATACTTTATTCTAAAAGCAGTCTTCTGAATATCTTCAGCCTTCACACGAATCTGATGATACCCAGATCTCAAATCTATCTTACTAAACACACTTGCACCAACCAACTTATCCATCAAATCATTAATCATTGGAAGTTGATACTTATTCTTGATAGTCACCTTGTTCAATTATCAGTAATCTACACAAGCCTCATATAACCTTTTTTCTTCTTAACCAACAAAACCAGTGCACCCTACGACGACACACTCTGACGAATAAACCTCTTCTCAAGCAAATATTTAAGTTGACTCTTCAACTCTTTCAATTCCAATGCAAACATACGATATGGAGCCATTGATATTGGACTAGTTCCAGGAACTAAGTCGATCGCAAACTTCATTTCATGTTTCGGAGGTAAATCACTTATCTCATCAGGAAAAACTTTCAGAAAATCACAAATAATTCGCAAACCACCAACTTCACCACTTTCATTAAAACTCAAAGTTGCCATCAACATAAACATCTCAGCACCATCCTACACCGACTCATCAAAACAATCTATAAGCACTTGGCTTAACTCCAAACAATTCACTGTGCACACCATCTAAGCTCACAAGACACGTCTATTCCATCCAACATGATCTCTCCCACTATCAACAAGAGATTAAGGGTGACCAGTTCCTTAATTTGTCAATAGACAGTCGAAAATCATGACGGGGTATAAACCATTTTTACCAAACTATAATAGTGTTCAACGACACACTGAGCCACCACTCCACACTTGAAGCATCTTGGAGAAGCACAAGCTTCTCCCCTACTTGTTTCAATCCCACTCCTGCATACAAGGGTTAGAAAAAAACGTGTACCGACATTGTTTTCACACACATGTCGCATACTAGGGAGCAAACATCAGTAGATAACCTGGCCGGATGGACCGACCTGCTCTGATACCACTAATGTAACACTCTTCTAAACCCCGCATAATATATATAAATAATCAGAGTAATTATCGTGCATCTCACAACAGGGTGTCACATATAATTCTAAAACATCACACAAATACCTGTCATGCTCATTAACACTTAAATTAAATTCATACTTTTTATAAACTTTCACCTTAAGCATGTAGCAGTGGATTTACTTCAATCATAAAAGATATAATGAAAGTCTCATGCTTATCACATTCATAACCAATACTTAGGCATAAAACCAAAAACTTCACATAATTCAAATAAACATAACAACATAGAGTAGAGTACATAATGTATCTCTCAAACATAATTCGAAATCTCCCTAGTGTTACATAACCAGAGCACAACTCGGCCCAACTAAAATAAAGACACAAATCAAGCTACTCCAATAGCTACCTCGCGCTAGAAGCAACTCTACTCCTCGGTACCTGAGCGATGTCGTATAAAACATCATTCCAACAGAAGGGTGAGAATTCACATAATTATTGAAATTATAAGATAATAATTAATCTAAGGAATACAAGCATAATACAATTATTCTCACACTTCAAAGTTTCATCAATAAAGTATCACTCAAGTAACCATACCATTCACAAGTGTATACACACAGTCCACAATTTCACCAATTTCAACAATTCACATAGATACACATAATCTCATAGCACCAATGTAATACCCCAAGTTTTACCCTTATATTTAGTCAGTCATTTCGCATAGCATCTCATCTGTGCATCTGCTAACCACTATCAAGTCATGAAGGTGTTTGTTTCGCAGGATTGGCTCCAGGGGTATTTTGGTCATTTTACGTGGACTCCGCTAATTCTTTGAAGACGGGCTGTTACTGAGCTTTGAGACACTTGAGACACTATTTCTGAGGCATTTATTTATCACCTGGTTTGATTATATCAAAGCGCCAATTCGATGTGTTCGGTATTGAAATTTGTCGGGCACAACTGGATTTAAGATCCATTTCTTCGCTCATGGTTTATTTCCAGAGCATTTCCGTTTCTGTTAATAAGGCGCAGTTTAATTGGGCATTATTGGATTGTTGCTCATAGCATTTGGTCAGTGGAATTCAATTACGGGCAATGTCATCGTTGATACTGAATCTGTTGTGATTACGGCGCACATCCGCGTTTGGTTAGAAAATCGAGGAGAATATTGTTGGCTAGAATCTAAGTTGGAATGCAAGTGAATGAAGTCAGGTGATGAGATTAGGACTATAAACGAGACAAGTACATGAACAAGAATATCATTCGTGAATATTTATAATTTATAACTAGAATAATGAATTTAAATATTTGTGGATTTATTCACAAATGTTTATAATTTATAACTAGAAATAAATATAAATAGATTCAAAGTTGAATGATCATGGAATTTTTATTTCATAAGAATATCATTTTACAAAAGGCAGTGAATCATTTCACATTTGAATTGCTGTGAGATTACATTTACAAATGTTACATCTACTCTAAAAAATCCTAAATCCTAAAAGCTCCTAAGGTTTCTTCATGGTATCTTTCCCTTGAGTGTTCCACGAAGTTCCCGATCACCTGCAAAAGAAAAGAGAAACAAACAGAAGCAAGAAAGGTTTAGAAGTTATTTTTTGACACTCTCAGAACGTCGTCATCATCGAGTGCCGGGAGTGGCACAACCGAAGCTGCGTTCTACCCCCGTTACCGATCCGCGCATTTGGCGTCAGATCAGGTGATCCCTGTTCTTATCATATGGGACAGCCGAGAGAGATAAAGAGTAAATGAAGAAGGGTTCTGTTTCAAAACCAAAGCTAAGCACCAATTCCATCAAGTAAAACATGGTGACATTATCAAATAAACATGGGGTTTGTTTTCAAATGAATACCAAGTTTTGTTCCCAAAACCGATACCGAGGTAAACACTAGCCAGCTCAGGTTCAAACCCGGATGCCGACGGGTCTGAACCGTTTTCTGTCACCTGAAAAACATGAATCAGAATGGTATCAGCTCACAATAAAATCCATAAGCTGCACAAAACATGAGCAGATAATTCAATTCAAAATGCAGTTCAGAAGGCAATCAGAAACAGCCAATGGTCATTAACACCAAGACAAAAGCAAGCCTAATTATGGCGGAACTGGTCTCAAAACAAATCCGGATGAACACCAACATAAAACTAGTTCTGACATCTGCAAAAACGCAAAAGAATATCAGATAATGCATAACAGGTCCAAATGTTCAAATCTGAGCAAAGTAAATAAGATTCGAAAAACAATCAGTTTTGACTCAGAAAGGAGGCATCAGTTTCGAAAAACCAACATGCCAGCCCCATGAGCATCAGTAAGTCCATTCAGGAATAAACCAGCACATATGTTGCCACAAATACAAAAGCCTAAGGGCTCAGCTATGCATCACAGCCCAATCAGAGAGACCAGGAGAAACCAGTCAACTATTATAATGAGTTCCGACCATGAATCAAAATCAAAATGGATGGAACAGGGATTCAGCCCTTAGTTTAACCATCATTGGGCATGAGAAGTCGAGCGGATGGGAAAGCCACGGCCAAAGCCGTTACCAATTCCCTACCGAACGTCGAACTGCAAGCATCGGTAATTTCACACAAACTATCAGCTCAATTCAAAACAACAGCTCAGACCCGTGGGTCATCATCACTAAGGCCATGCGACCAAAACCAAATGGCAATGGTATCCAACAGAGGTTCAGACGAAGCGTCATCATAACCTTTGACCTCCCTCGGCAAAAAATCGTCGACCCGGCAACATCCATTCTGAAAGAGGAAGAGAAAGAAGTTATCAGAACTCATGACAGAAAACCAGAAGGATAGATAAACTGATAACCAAGACAAGCTGATATTCAACATCCACCAGCCATATCACATCTGAAATAACAGCAACAATGCAGTAAATCAAAAGGGTAGGTTCAGTGTGAAACAAGCTTCGTGCCAGAACAATCCAACAAGAATCCCAAGCTTGGTCAGTCAAAATTCACCTCGAACAAGATCCCCAGAGCCAAAGTCTGAAAAAACAACAACCAAGCAACATCAGAGGCGACTTGTTGAGTTTCAAATTACCTACGAACAAAGTCACACCGAAGAAGAAGATCATTATGTAATCAGTTCGAGGTAAGCTCAATATGGAAAATCGACAACACGATGCACGCATGAGCTACACCAGGAAAAATAGCGCATCAGCAATCCAAACAAACCATATCAGATAAAATATGAGAATCGACAAAGGAACTGGTCAAAGCCACATCTACAAGAGTGTCCAAAGGCATCAAAAGGGGTATCCGAACCAATTGGCTCAGACCATAACGTCATCATCGCCAAATAACCTTCACTCGGCCACCTCGACTCAATTGAAGCATCAGCATCAGTTCACTGAAAAAAGAAGAGGAAAAGTTAATTCGAAATGGAAAATCCAAAAGCCGTGAAGACTAAAACGGAAGACATCTTCAGAACCAATTCGAAATCCAATCAGTTATAATGCATCAATCCGTATTCAATCAAATACTGGGAAGATGTTTCAAAACTGAGTCTGAAAAGGAAAGAAAAGATTCAATCAGCTTATCAGAAAAATAATCAAGCAAATCAAACAAAATCCATTACAAGTGAGTCCGAAAAAGGAACGTGTTCTGAAAACCCAACAAAACCAAATTGTATCAGAAAAACCCAATCAATATCAAGTGAAATCTCAATCAAATCCAAATCTCAGGTTATCACAATAATAACGCAAATCCACTATTATCAAAGGCCCAAAAGAGAATCGAGAAGAGTATAAAAGGGGAACAGATACAACCTGATAAACCCTAGAAAAAGCGGCGAAGCGAACAAAATCGCGAACAAACCCTAGCAGCCGCGAGAGAGAAAGAGGAGAAGGATTTCTTCAAAAGTAATCATCAGAGTGCAAACTGAGAGGTTGAGGAAGGGTTCACCAACGCCGCCTCCATCCACAACGGGCAAACCTTCCTCGGAGGCTCAGTTCATCATCATCGCCTCCTCAATACGTTCATCATCGATTGCGAATGAAAATGTAAGCAAGGAACACATAATACCGTCACTTTTAATGATTGTTTGGTTTAATTTCAGAATCGCAGCAAGACGAAGAGAGAATTGAAGCCAGCAAGAAACAAGAAGAAATCGGCGCCGCGGAGAAGATAATAGGGTTATGAAACCCTAAAATCCTTTTTTTGTTACTTACATTAACCGGGTTGGGTCCGGAAGTGATTACCGGCCCAACCCCTTTTATTTTTGATTTTTTATAAACTGTTTTTTTTTAAACCTTTTATTTTGATTTTATAATTAAAAATTGTTTTTTAAAAACCTTTCTTTGTTTAAATATTAAAATTGTTTTTTTAAAAAATAAATAAAAATTAAAAAACCTTTTTTTATATAATAAATAAAAAACCTTTTCTAAATAACTTAAAACCTTTTTTTAAAAAAAATATATAAATTAAAACTTTTTCTTAATACAAGTGGAAACTTCTTTTTTTAAGATTAAAATTAAAGTATTTTTAAAACTAATATTACTCTTTCTTTTTATAAATTCAATAAAAATCTTTTTTCAAAACAACAAGAAATCTCCGATATTGCACTCTTGTCTCAGGACCCGTCCAATTACCGTCTGACTTTGCCTACTAACGGGTGTTCATCTTTTGTAGCTCATGTTTACTACTATTGCGTTGTGTTTTTTTAAGTTTCATTATTATTGTAACTGCTTCTCATCTGTAACTCCGCGAATTCTAACAATCACGCTTTAATTTCTGTCTTTAAGTTTCTGCTTGTATGGCTTACTGTCTGCATTTTTATTTCCACTTGCATAATTTAAATCTCACACATTCATCAATTATTCTGTCACACTACACACATCCGAAGGTTAGGTCTAGCTTTTGGTCGCCGTGCCAATAGTCCTCAACTTCAAACCCTTTCACCTTACAAACCCTAATTTTCCATAAATGTCTCGCCGCAGACAAAGTTACAATTTTACCCCTAGCATTAGGTCAAAGAGCCGCCGCGCTCATTTTAGGGTTTCCCGCCGTGGAATCCCTAACCTAATTTAACCATAATCACAACTTAACATTTCAACGTAGAAATTTGGAGTTCCTACACTCCACGTAAGCGTGTCCTTAAGATGTGTTTATTCCCCTTGAGACCTTGACCACAGTCAAGAAGTCTCTAACCTCCCTTTTGAGGGGAACTACGATTACTCTGATTCCATTCCCGTAAGGATACGTAGGCACAAGATGCGATGTCTTGCCGAGTAAACTTAGAATCTAACCCCTTAGGTCTCCTTTCTCACTTTTAATCCTTTGTACATATACCTTAAGCAAATAAATAAAGCAAATAGTAAACATCTGAACAAAAGGTTCCTGTAGAGTACTACAGAAGTTTAGGGTGCTAATACCTTCCCTAAATTTAACCAACCCTCGAACCCTAGATCTTTCCCCGCATTGTGTTTACGATGCAAAAATAGGTTTTCCCTCTTTTGACCTTTTCCTTCGGATAAATCAAAGAGCGGTTGTGAATTGAATTGCGATTCAAACTCATTAATAGTTTGTGATCCTATTTCCACCGCAACAGAAAATGGCGACTTCACTGGGGACTTTCTAAACTTTTGAGGGTTATCCCTAATTTGTTCATATTTATTATTATTTGCTTTGCTATTCATTTGCATGTATCTATTGTACTCTGATTTGGGACTATTCCTTGTGTTGTGAGATAAGTCCTACGCCCAGACTAGTGACATTATTATAGGATGGGGATATATTCAATGAGGCTTATAGGGAGTTGAATCCCGACCAAGCTGATTCGAGAATCACCGCTCAGTTGAGACCTTTTCGAAAATGGTTCGGTTGAACGAGTAATCGTGAAAACTTTTTCCATGGTCGATCGGAGTCTGTGATATTGGGAACCGTAATACCTTTACACCACCTCGGCCTTATTTAGGACGTAGTGCGGGAACTATGTGGGAGTAGTCCTACATTGGTTGCTACGCGATACTACACTCAAAAGAGGTTCTCTTGAGAATATTATTAACCCCCGAGTCAATCGGAAAGTTGATAATATCCGAAAGATGGGCTGATGACTTTGGGCACTTTTTTTAGAACCTTGTTCTGCAGGTACAACTAACCTATAGTACACTCCTTTTTGGGATGGGTAGACCTTAACTCCGCTCACGTACCTTTAACCTAGGACTTTGTGTGTTTTCATGCATTGCATCCATAAAGCATCATATTACATTAAGACTTCATGGAATTCAAGCTTTATTTATGAACATTGCAGGATACCATGGATCACCATAGGAAGCATACTTTGAAATTTACTTTTAAGGGTTTTAATTTGGAAGTCCTAGAGAAGCTAAGGGATTTGGTTCAAGATCAAGATGAGTTCCAAAACAGATATGGAAGGCTATTGTCTTTGTTGAAGGTTCAAGTAAGCGAAGGACTTCTTGCGACTTTGCTACAGTTTTATGATCCAGATTATCACTGCTTCACCTTTCCAGATTATCAGCTTTTACCTACCTTAGAAGAGTACTCTCAGTTGGTGGGATTACCTATCTTGGATAAGTCTCCATTCCCTTTCTTGGAGGAAGACCCTAAAGAACGAGATATTGCTAAAGCCATTTGTCTAAGGATATCTGATGTCAAAAACAATATGATCACTAAAGGGGGGATCTCCGGTTTTCCCAGGGACTTCCTAATTAAGAAAGCCCAATTTTATGCCGATCATAAAGACATGTTTGCCTTTGAGACAATATTTGCTTTGCTTATTTATGGGTTGCTGCTTTTTCCTAGTTTTGAGGGGTTTGTGGACCTTAATGCAATCAAGACCTTCATGAGAAGAAATCCAGTTCCAACACTATTGGGTAATACTTATCATTCAGTACATCTCCGAAACTTTCATGGTGGAGGAATGATTACATGTTGTGTGCCATTACTATACAAGTGGTTTATTTCTCACTTACCCAAGGCCGGTCCGTTCTGGAGACCTAATCAAGAACGTTGGTCGCAAAAAGTTATGGCTTTAACTCACTCTGATATTGATTGGTATAATCGCATGTACGATGGGATATCGATCATTGATAGTTGTGGAAACTTCAACAATGTGCCCTTGCTTAGTTTCAACGGAGGAATTAGCTACAATCCAGTCTTAGCTCGCCGACAGTTGGGATACCCCTTGAAGGAACCGCCTAAAGGTATTCATGTGGAGAAAATCTTTTTCAAAGACGACAAAAAGCTTCAAGATCAGATTCTATCTTCTTGGAATCATCTGCATAGGAAGGGCAAAGAAAGTTTGGGAAGACCTAACTGTGTGTCCATGGAACCATACCTTCAATGGGTCCGAGGAAGAGCTATTGAGTTGAAGATGCCCTACTTCCGCCAAGATCCTGTACCTCAAAGAGAGGAACCTGTCCAGTATTTCATGACCGAGGCTGAGACCTTGAAGATCGCTTTGAAGAGATCACAACACGAAGCAGAAGCATGGAAGAACAAATACCATGTGATGGTCAGCAAGTACGAAGAACGTCAAAAGCAGATTCAGTCGAAGAATGATGAGATACAATCCTACAAGAAGAGAAGGCTCTACGAGTATTTATTTTCCTCCGGATCTCCGTCTGCTCACTGAAGTTGTGGAAGATGCTTCTCTAGGACTTTCTAGGCTATTATTTAGCTATTTTGGTTGCAAGAATATTATTTGTAATTTGTCTTCAATGAATTAAAAGTTTCCTGGGTATTCCGCAATATTCGTAAATATTTGAATTCCATGAAATCTTCATTTGCATTCACATTTTAGCATCATACTTTTGCATTGCATGTGTCTCCCGATTTCTCATACTCGGTTCTCTCACCTTCCACTTTTGTCACCCTGAGTTCTCTGCATCAATACGACCCTTCAAAAGGATGGAAGATCAAAACCAAGAGATCAACCGTGTCAGCCATGAACTCGAAGATCTTCGAGGAAGTGTAGGGCAGATT
Source organism: Lathyrus sativus (assembly GCA_963859935.3). Taxonomy (NCBI): domain Eukaryota; kingdom Viridiplantae; phylum Streptophyta; class Magnoliopsida; order Fabales; family Fabaceae; genus Lathyrus; species Lathyrus sativus. The sequence continues at coordinate 369,525,011 of OZ012741.1, forward strand.
TTGGAGATGCTACGAGCTCTTAGTGTGAAGGTGGACGCTCAGTCTACTGTTGTTTCTGAGACTACTAATACCGTTATGGAATCTCAACCAGCTGTTACTGTCGAGAATGTACCTCCTCACGGTCTTCAATCCGGTTTGGTGCCTCCTAGTGCTCAACCAGTTCGACGAGCTACCCCTCCAAAGCACAAAACTCCTAACTTCGACCATGGTAAAGGACCTGCACGTTCGAGGAACCGCAAAATGGCTACTCCTCAACCTTGGCAACATCAGCAGAATTATGTTCAAGTTTATTCGTTTCCATATGTCCAACAACCCTATGTAGCTACTGTTGCACCTCCTTTCGATCAGCAGTTTCCTACATACCAGCCTGTGCAGTCAGCCCTGGTATATCAAGCACCGATTTATCAACAGCATTCCGGTGATCCGCCCATGCAAGTTTCTGTCAACAGTCAACGAGTGCCCAACGCTCCTGTTCACCAACAATCACAGGATCAGGTTCCTTATCCCCGTAAGAGGCAGTATAAGCCTTGTCCTCCAATTCCGATAACTTTCACTGAGTTATACCCCCATTTGGTACAACAAGGTCTGATTACCACCCGTGCTTTGGGTCCTCCGCCTAATCCGTTACCTGCAGGTTACAACGCTGCCGCTCATTGTTTATTTCATGAGGGTGCGCCCGGCCATGATCTAGAAATTGCTACGCTCTTAAGAACTTTGTCAGAAATTTGCTAGAAACGAAGAAGTTATCTTTTGGCGAGGCTCAGCCGAAGATCGAGACTCCTCTCGGGGTTTCCCGCTTGTCAAGCTTAAATTCTGCAAAGTATGTTGTACCCTCAGCAAATCAGCCGAATCCAGTAATTATTCAAAGGCCTAGCTTGCTTCATTTCAGTAACCCTCAAGATGGTATGACCGAGATCAACGAAGAATCTGGGAAAGTTATTTTGAAGCAACGACTGAAAACTGTTGAAGATGTGACCAGCATAATTGGGGCAAGCCACGACGACTCGCAGTGATCGTAAACCAGACGTCCTTTCCATTGAGGCTCCGCCAAAGGAAACTATTACTATTGAATGCAAGATTTCGTAAACATTTAGAAGGATTTTTTCCGACAGTTCATTTGTTTATTTATATGTATTTCTCTTTGATTAAGCGTATTTAGCATGTACGAACTTGTTTATCTTTGATTAATTAATGCAACGCATGTGTTTGTCTTGAATAAATTCATTCGTTTCACTCATTCAAAAATATTTTTCATAAATTACAATGCCAACCTTACCCGATCTCTTGTTCTGATGGAGAATTGGGAGGAGGATGACGAACCTAAAACGTCAGGTTTCTTGTCGTATGCTTTCAATTAAAACCTACTGATGATGTAAGGCATTGTTTCAAATCCCAAACACTGGAGATATAAGGATGTTAATCCCTAGTCAACCCTTTGAGCCTTGAAGTAGGAGTTTTTCTTTCTTTTAAGAACCTTCATCCTAACCTGGGGCAGGGTAGGTTTCAGTTTAAACCGATCGAGCGCTCAGACTCTAAAAAGGAAGAGCAAACCTTCGAGAATTTATCCTTAGCATCTTAAGAAGTCCAATACAATGACTATCCCTCGGTTACCTAAGGAGTGGGGCAGTCACGAGCCTTTCAAAAGATTTACACGACTTGTGCATAAAAGAATATTCAAAAAATAAGAGCCCGCTAAGTCAAAACCTATGAAGGAGGCTTAGGCAAAACTGGGGCATCCCGCTGGACTCCAAAGTCAGATCAAAAGACATTGTCCAGGCAAAAGTTAGGGAATAAAAGCAAAGAGGGTACCATAAATAATCCCTAGTAAAGAACAAAATCGTGTGACCAATTGCCATTAGAAATAGGTGAGTGACTGCCATGGCCAAAGCCTTGATAAGTTCTCGACCATAGCAAATCCGTTTGAGGTATGAGTGCTCGCATCCGATTAACTAAATTAGGATTGGAGAACATCACAAAGAATGGGTGGGTACAAATATAACTTTGAGCCTTTATCCTTTTGTTTCTTAAACCGTGAACCGAGCCACGATACAACCTTTAAAATACCTAATTGAAGTAGGACTTCGGTTGAAAGCATACTTGACAAGATCACGTTTCCTGACTCCTACGAGCTATGCTCAAAAATTCATGTGGGCATTATAATTAAAACTTATATCCTGACTAGTGATTTCGGTCACAAGTTATTGCGATATCTTTTTCAAAACAAAAATTCAAGACAAATATATGTGTACATTGACAAGCTCAGGATAGGCATTTCAGGCATGATGACTTTGCTTGATATCTTAGAGATTTACATATGGGCATAGCCCGTGGAACTTGAAGATCCTGCTAAACAGGGGCAGGCAGTTTCCCAGTTCGCTTACCAACGCGAGGTTGACGTGGCACCGTGTTTTTTAAACGAAACAAATGGCGACTACTATAAGGTCCTTCAAGATCAAAACTATGTGGTTTCACAACTTTCTTCATGCACCCGATGGATTTTACTCACAGCGGCCTTCGTTCCCCAGTAAATCTCAGTGTTGCAACAGGCTCCTAAACTATTGCCTCATCACAGTCCCCAGAGAGACTATAAGCCGACAACTTTTTCTTGGGTAACTCGAAAGTGTCCCTCAGGTTTTCTTCTCCCCATGTGAAGACGTGATACTGTGCACCCAAGCAGATTACCTTCTCCCCAGAGAATTCAGAACTTTAAAACCAGACTTGGTTCTACCATTGATCTTTCTTACCCATGATTGACGTATTGGTTGCAGAGAACGCAGGGTATCTCCGTCGAGATGTTTATTTCATCTCTCGTCCTGTCTCTAGTCTGTTTCGTCAGCATACGCAGGGGCATAAGCATCACATGCCTATTTCATATATTCATTTCACATACTCATTACATACTCATTTCATAACATCTTGCATATTTAACTACATAGACATTAACATACATTCATATTAACATATGCATTAACATATGCGTTAGCATTCACAGGTCCATTGTGTCTCGCCATCATTGGTTGTTACCGCCGAGTAACTGGGTTTGTCCATTCTCTTCAAATAGATTGTCAGCCCTAAGCATAAAATACATATGTGTTTCCAGTTTCCCCACAGAGCTCGTTCCTCGTGGATGACGGTTACTTCAGCTATCTTTCCTCACCAGGATAAGATATTTACCCTTCGAGATCATTCCCTCGATAGAGTCTTGATTACCAGTCTTCTTTCTAGCTCGATCCTAGATTGAATCTCGGTCTTGTCGGTCGCTGAGCCCAACCGGACGTGCATTTATTTTGCACCGTCTAAAAATCTTCACCATACCTTAGCAGATATGCGACTGTTCTCGCCTGAGAAGCTTATCACTGTACCCGGATGTGCATTTATTTTGCACTATCTATCAAGAAAATCAATCCCAATCCTTTACAGATACACGCCAGTTCACGCCTGGAAATCCATCAGTACATCTTATAGCATCGGTATGCAACTGTTCTCGCCTGAGAAGCCTATCGGTATAACACTTTACAATCCTACATCTTACAGCATCGGTATGCGACTGTTCTCGCCTGAGAAGCCTATCGATATAACAAGCTTATCACAATCGATCAGCACCCGTTCTCACCTGAGAAGCTTATCATCGATCAACACCAGTTCTCGCCAGAGAAGCTTATCATCCTCTGTTATCACCTCTACAAGCAGTTCTTACATGAGAAGCTTATTATTGCCACTCTTGCAAATAAGCGACATTTCTCGCCTAAGAAGCTGATCCTATCTTCGTTATGACTCGCAGCAAATGGCCATTTCCATTGAGCAGTTGGGCTTCCATTTTCCCTGTCGTCTTGAAGTATGGGGAGGTTTGAACCGAATCATATTCAGGAGAGCACGATCTTGAAGTATGAAGAAGTTCATTTACCCTTTAGTAAAAGAAGGAGCGGAATCATATTCAGGAGAGCACAAATCTTGAAGTATGAAGAAGTTCATTTACCCTTTAGTAAAAGAAGGAGCGGAATCATATTCAGGAGAGCACAAATCTTGAAGTATGAAGAAGTTCATTTACCCTTTAGTAAAATAAGGAGCGGAATCATATTCAGGAGAGCACAGATCTTAAGGTATGAAGAAGTTCATTTACCCTTTAGTAAAAGAAGGAGCGGAATCATATTCAGGAGAGCACAGATCTTGAAGTATGAAGAAGTTCAGTTTACCCTTTAGCAAAAGAAGAAGCGGAATCATACCCGACGCGCTGTCCTCGGAAGTATGAAGAAGTTTATTTTATCCTTTAGTAAAAGAAGAATCAGAATCGTATTCCAGGCGCCGACCTTAAATACGAGAAGATTTATATATCAGATAAGCAGCAGCCTCTTTATTTGAGTGCTTATCCATTTTGGCATGTAAGTCCCTTCCAATGATAAGTGACAGTTCTCCCTCGAGAAGCTTATCAGGGCATTTCTCATCAAAGTCCATTTATTTTGGCATACAGCCGGTCTTTACCCTGTATATTTGATACGGATTTCCGAAAAGTCCGTCCGATCCCATCACGAAGGATAGTTTATAGAAGCTTGGATGTTATTCTTTGCTCAATGCTCCAGCATTCTGTGATCGATCTTGCAATCGTGTAGATCCAGTTTTATTATTAGACATTCCCAAGTGGAGGTCATCTAATAGGTGCCATCTCCATTTAAGGATCTTATTCTTAAAGTCCATTTATTTTGGCATACAGCCGGTTTTTTTACCCTGTATATTTGCTACGGATTCCCGAAAAATCCGTTTGATCCTGTCACGAGAGATAGTTTACAGAAGCTTGGATGTTATTCTTTGCTCAATGCTCCAGCATTCTGTGATCGATCTTGCAATCGTACATGATCCAGTTTTACTTTTAGATTCCCCAGTGGAGGCCGTCTCATAGGTGCCATCTCCATTTGAGAATCTCGTCCCCGTTCTAAAAATGACAATTGGTCGTATTCGCACTAGTTGACCATCATTTTAGAATTCCCCAGGTTGTATTGTGTCCCAGCGCGTCGTTTTCCCCAGTGTGTTCTTCTCGTAGCGTCTGTCCCTATGTCGTCGTATTCGTCAGCATTTTCGCATTCATTATTCCAGCATACGCATCATATCATATTCATGACATCGTCTGCATTAGTCTGGTCCATAGCATTGCATATCGCCGCATATAAGGGCAAAATTTTCGGTTATCTATATTTAAATCCCTCCACCATGATTCCTCGAGTCTCCGTCACTCAAATCATCTGGTGTAGCTATTTAAATAGGGGCAACTGTAATACCCCAAATTTTACCCTTATATTTAGTCAGTCATTTCGCATAGCATCTCATCTGTGCATCTGCTAACCACTATCAAGTCATGAAGGTGTTTGTTTCGCAGGATTGGCTCTAGGGGTATTTTGGTCATTTTACGTGGACTCCGCTAATTCTTTGAAGACGGGCTGTTACTGAGCTTTGAGACACTTGAGACACTATTTCTGAGGCATTTATTTATCACCTAGTTTGATTATATCAAAGCGCCAATTCGATGTGTTCGGTATTGAAATTTGTCGGGCACAACTGGATTTAAGATCCATTTCTTCGCTCATGGTTTATTTCCAGAGCATTTCCGTTTCTGTTAATAAGGCGTAGTTTAATTGGGCATTATTGGATTGTTGCTCATAGCATTTGGTCAGTGGAATTCAATTACGGGCAATGTCATCGTTGATACTGAATCTGTTGTGATTACGGCGCACATCCGCGTTTGGTTAGAAAATCGAGGAGAATATTGTTGGCTAGAATCTAAGTTGGAATGCAAGTGAATGAAGTCAGGTGATGAGATTAGGACTATAAACGAGACAAGTACATGAACAAGAATATCATTCATGAATATTTATAATTTATAACTAGAATAATGAATTTAAATATTTGTGGATTTATTCACAAATGTTTATAATTTATAACTAGAAATAAATATAAATAGATTCAAAGTTGAATGATCATGGAATTTTTATTTCATAAGAATATCATTTTACAAAAGGCAGTGAATCATTTCACATTTGAATTGCTGTGAGATTACATTTACAAATGTTACATCTACTCTAAAAAATCCTAAATCCTAAAAGCTCCTAAGGTTTCTTCATGGTATCTTTCCCTTGAGTGTTCCACGAAGTTCCCGATCACCTGCAAAAGAAAAGAGAAACAAACAGAAGCAAGAAAGGTTTAGAAGTTATTTTTTGACACTCTCAGAACGTCGTTATCATCGAGTGCCGGGAGTGGCACAACCGAAGCTGCGTCCTACCCCCGTTACCGATCCGCGCATTTGGCGTCAGATCAGGTGATCCCTGTTCTTATCATACGGGACAGCCGAGAGAGATAAAGAGTAAATGAAGAAGGGTTCTGTTTCAAAACCAAAGCTAAGCACCAATTCCATCAAGTAAAACATGGTGACATTATCAAATAAACATGGGGTTTGTTTTCAAATGAATACCAAGTTTTGTTCCCAAAACCGATACCGAGGTAAACACTAGCTAGCTCAGGTTCAAACCCGGATGCCGACGAGTCTGAACCGTTTTCTGTCACCTGAAAAACATGAATCAGAATGGTATCAGCTCACAATAAAATCCATAAGCTGCACAAAACATGAGCAGATAATTCAATTCAAAATGCAGTTCAGAAGGCAATCAGAAACAGCCAATGGTCATTAACACCAAGACAAAAGCAAGCCTAATTATGGCGGAACTGGTCTCAAAACAAATCCGGATGAACACCAACATAAAACTAGTTCTGACATCTGCAAAAACGCAAAAGAATATCAGATAATGCATAACAGGTCCAAATGTTCAAATCTGAGCAAAGTAAATAAGATTCGAAAAACAATCAGTTTTGACTCAGAAAGGAGGCATCAGTTTCGAAAAACCAACATGCCAGCCCCATGAGCATCAGTAAGTCCATTCAGGAATAAACCAGCACATATGTTGCCACAAATACAAAAGCCTAAGGGCTCAGCTATGCATCACAGCCCAATCAGAGAGACCAGGAGAAACCAGTCAACTATTATAATGAGTTCCGACCATGAATCAAAATCAAAATGGATGGAACAGGGATTCAGCCCTCAGTTTAACCATCATTGGGCATGAGAAGTCGAGCGACTGGGAAAGCCACGGCCAAAGCCGTTACCAATTCCCTACCGAACGTCGAACTGCAAGCATCGGTAATTTCACACAAACTATCAGCTCAATTCAAAACAACAGCTCAGACCCGTGGGTCATCATCACTAAGGCCATGCGACCAAAACCAAATGGCAATGGTATCCAACAGAGGTTCAGACGAAGCGTCATCATAACCTTTGACCTCCCTCGGCAAAAAATCGTCGACCCGGCAACATCCATTCTGAAAGAGGAAGAGAAAGAAGTTATCAGAACTCATGACAGAAAACCAGAAGGATAGATAAACTGATAACCAAGACAAGCTGATATTCAACATCCACCAGCCATATCACATCTGAAATAACAGCAACAATGCAGTAAATCAAAAGGGTAGGTTCAGTGTGAAACAAGCTTCGTGCCAGAACAATCCAACAAGAATCCCAAGCTTGGTCAGTCAAAATTCACCTTGAACAAGATCCCCAGAGCCAAAGTCTGAAAAAACAACAACCAAGCAACATCAGAGGCGACTTGTTGAGTTTCAAATTACCTACGAACAAAGTCACACCGAAGAAGAAGATCATTATGTAATCAGTTCGAGGTAAGCTCAATATGGAAAATCGACAACACGATGCACGCATGAGCTACACCAGGAAAAATAGCGCATCAGCAATCCAAACAAACCATATCAGATAAAATATGAGAATCGACAAAGGAACTGGTCAAAGCCACATCTACAAGAGTGTCCAAAGGCATCAAAAGGGGTATCCGAACCAATTGGCTCAGACCATAACGTCATCATCGCCAAATAACCTTCACTCGGCCACCTCGACTCAATCGAAGCATCAACATCAGTTCACTGAAAAAAGAAGAGGAAAAGTTAATTCGAAATGGAAAATCCAAAAGCCGTGAAGACTAAAACGGAAGACATCTTCAGAACCAATTCGAAATCCAATCAGTTATAATGCATCAATCCGTATTCAATCAAATACTGGGAAGATGTTTCAAAACTGAGTCTGAAAAGGAAAGAAAAGATTCAATCAGCTTATCAGAAAAATAATCAAGCAAATCAAACAAAATCCATTACGAGTGAGTCCGAAAAAGGAACGTGTTCTGAAAACCCAACAAAACCAAATTGTATCAGAAAAACCCAATCAATATCAAGTGAAATCTCAATCAAATCCAAATCTCAGGTTATCACAATAATAACACAAATCCACTATTATCAAAGGCCCAAAAGAGAATCGAGAAGAGTATAAAAGGGGAACAGATACAACCTGATAAACCCTAGAAAAAGCGGCGAAGCGAACAAAATCGCGAACAAACCCTAGCAGCCGCGAGAGAGAAAGAGGAGAAGGATTTCTTCAAAAGTAATCATCAGAGTGCAAACCGAGAGGTTGAGGAAGGGTTCACCAACGCCGCCTCCATCCACGACGGGCAAACCTTCCTCGGAGGCTCAGTTCATCATCATCGCCTCCTCAATACGTTCATCATCGATTGCGAACGAAAATGTAAGCAAGGAACACATAATACCGTCACTTTTAATGATTGTTTGGTTTAATTTCAGAATCGCAGCAAGACGAAGAGAGAATCGAAGCCAGCAAGAAACAAGAAGAAATCGGCGCCGCGGAGAAGATAATAGGGTTATGAAACCCTAAAATCCTTTTTTTGTTACTTACATCAACCGGGTTGGGTCCGGAAGTGATTACCGGCCCAACCCCTTTTATTTTTGATTTTTTATAAACTGTTTTTTTTAAACCTTTTATTTTGATTTTATAATTAAAAATTGTTTTTTAAAAACCTTTCTTTGTTTAAATATTAAAATTGTTTTTTTAAAAAATAAATAAAAATTAAAAAACCTTTTTTTATATAATAAATAAAAAACCTTTTCTAAATAACTTAAAACCTTTTTTAAAAAAAATATATAAATTAAAACTTTTTCTTAATACAAGTGGAAACTTCTTTTTTTAAGATTAAAATTAAAGTATTTTTAAAACTAATATTACTCTTTCTTTTTATAAATTCAATAAAAATCTTTTTTCAAAACAACAAGAAATCTCCGATATTGCACTCTTGTCTCAGGACCCGTCCAATTACCGTCTGACTTTGCCTACTAACGGGTGTTCATCTTTTGCAGCTCATGTTTACTACTATTGCGTTGTGTTTTTTTAAGTTTCATTATTATTGTAACTGCTTCTCAACTGTAACTCCGCGAATTCTAACAATCGCGCTTTAATTTTTGTCTTTAAGTTTCTGCTTGTATGGCTTACTGTCTGCATTTTTATTTCCACTTGCATAATTTAAATCTCACACATTCATCAATTATTCTGTCACACTACACACATCCGAAGGTTAGGTCTAGCTTTTGGTCGCCGCGCCAATAGTCCTCAACTTCAAACCCTTTCACCTTACAAACCCTAATTTTCCATAAATGTCTCGCCGCAGACAAAGTTACAATTTTACCCCTAGCATTAGGTCAAAGAGCCGCCGCGCTCATTTTAGGGTTTCCCGTCGTGGAATCCCTAACCTAATTTAACCCTAATCACAACTTAACATTTCAACGTAGAAATTTGGAGTTCCTACACTCCACGTAAGCGTGTCCTTAAGATGCGTTTATTCCCCTTGAGACCTTGACCACAGTCAAGAAGTCTCTAACCTCCCTTTTGAGGGGAACTACGATTACTCTGATTCCATTCCCGTAAGGATACGTAGGCACAAGATGCGATGTCTTGCCGAGTAAACTTAGAATCTAACCCCTTAGGTATCCTTTCTCACTTTTAATCCTTTGTACATATACCTTAAGCAAATAAATAAAGCAAATAGTAAACATCTGAACAAAAGGTTCCTGTAGAGTACTACAGAAGTTTAGGGTGCTAATACCTTCCCTAAATTTAACCAACCCCCGAACCCTAGATCTTTCCCCGCATTGTGTTTACGATGCAAAAATAGGTTTTCCCTCTTTTGACCTTTTCCTTTGGATAAATCAAAGAGCGGTTGTGAATTGAATTGCGATTCAAACTCATTAATAGTTTGTGATCTATTTCCACCGCAACAACCAACATATACACAATGAGACTCAATGCAAAAATCAATGCAAGACTCAATGCAACTCATGCCACGTGGTACCAACACTTGTTATTATTTTTCGGTTTTTACATTTAAACCGGGTTCGTTCCCTAGACCAATAACACACAAAAAGCCCATTCCCTAAGCTTTCAAACCCCGCTCTAGGTTTTAGACAAGTCACTAGCTTCCACGAAACTAACAAGCATTGCCTCTTGACACAAATGGTGCATGTGCAAGTTCACAACCATATGTAATTAAGACCATTCCCTAATCTTAACAGTCATGCATATCTTCAATAATTCATCACACTTGTATTACCACACAATTACACATACTTGCACATTTTTATGAATCTTCCACACACAATTCACTTTCAAATGGTATACAACACATTTTACAATACAATCACAATTTTATTATCATTACAACAAGAAATAACTATCATGCATTTCATGTTGTCACACATAAAATATACTTCTACAAGCATACACATAAGTATTCGATAAATTATCCATAATAATTTCACAACCGACAACAAATAATGCACCACTTCATTAATAGAACATATACACAATTTTATTCCCAAACATATTATATATAAAAATATTGGGAAACCAATTATATCATTTATACTATATTATATCTCTATTCATTAGCTTTCCAATGCTTCAAACGGGGACCAAAACAGACTTACGGATCAAAAGTTATGGCCAAAATCGTAGAAACAAAAATTTTACCAATACACAGCATTGCGTCGACCGCTAGCGACAGATCGTCGACGCATTAAAGGAAGAAACAAATCCAGAAAAATTCATTTAGTATACGTCTACGCTGCGACGCATGCATCAACGCAAATAGTGCGGAATGGAGAATTTTCTGCATTTTTCACCGTTGGAGGCCTTCTGGACCTCCGATTTCAATTTCGTAAAAAGCTCCAGTTCTAGAATTCAAAATACTACCATTATATGACAATTGTAAAAACCCACAACATATATTTAAGGATCCTACCATCATATATCATGTAAGCGTTAATCTAAAAACCATGAAAATTAGGGATTTTTATCCTAAATATGATACTACCCATCATACACTATCATACAATCCCAATAATCATATAAAAACCCACCCTTATCTTGATTTTCTTGAATTTCTTGAGTTCTCTTGGTTCTTCTCTTCTTCTTCACTCCTCTTTCTCTCTTGCCTCTTTCTTCCTCTTTACTAACTTTTAACCCTATTCTCTCTCTTTCTCCTATTTTATAAATCTCACAATTATTCTTATAATTCTATTGGGCTTACTAACTCACCATCATAATTTCTATTCATACTCTCCATTAAGCCCAATTATTAATTCTAACAATTCTACATTTTATTATACCAATAAAATAAATCACATAAATTAATTTAATTCAATAAATCACATATATCAATTAAGACAATTAAATCAATTAACTCATATAAATTAAATAAATCAATTAATTTATATAAATCAAATATTTCCTATAAATTCAATAAATTAATTAATTCAAATAAATCACATAAGTTAGTTAATTCGATTAGGCACAAAATTATTTAATTAATCAATTAATTAAATTAATGATTATTAAAAATTGGGGTGTTACACAAGTGATCTTTAAATTCTCTATTTTCTTTATAAAAAGTCTTTTAAAGTAACAACTGCGTCGCAGACGGTTTGACCAAGATCATCAGGTCCGTAAGCAGTTTCAAAGTATTTCTGGAATGCTTGGATTTCCTTGATGTGTGTCGAAGTACCTTTCTTGACTTTTTCCTACACAAAGAGGAAAACCTTGTTAATATGATGAGTAAAAGTAGCCACGTCAAAAAACTCTTTAGCATAATAGGCTTTCCACCATTCATCGAATTGTTGGGTGCAGAGGAAGCTCGCTTCGAAAGCAACAGGAAGGAGTTGTGTTCAACCGACATAGCGAGCGGTGTGTTTGATGATTGCAGTTTCATTATAGGATGCATTATAAAGTACGAGGAGGTGTTTCTTTTCATACAAGGGTTTAGGCAGAACTTGAACTAATCGAAATTGTCGAGCCACAAGATTGGGCTGATAAGCGATTAGGGTTGTTAGACTTTTTGAAAGATTAAGGAAGATGAAGGGTGTAGTGGATGTTATCCCAAAAGTACATAGAAGAGAGAAGCATAGAAGAGATAAGCATGTTCGAGGAAGATGAAGGGTGTAGTGGATGTTATCCCAAAAGTACATAGAAGAGAGAAGCATGTTCGAGCAATAGTTCAAACCTACTTTTGACAGCATGATTAAATCATAAATACCCATGTCTTTCCAAGTTTGGGATTTTGTTTTCTCTAACTTTTCTAGCCAATTTAAATAATCAAAGGATCTTTAAAAGAGGGACTTGCCTGAAATACCCTAAAATTGTTCATATACCTAAGGTCAATGGCCTCTTTAGTCGAAGGAGTGTCCTGGTTGGTAGGACTAGTGTACTTATCGCTAGCCCTAGGCTTTTTAGCTTGACCTATGGACTTGTACCTAAGGTAAGTTAGGAAGAAGTCCTTAAGCTTACTAGAATCAACATTTATATCAGACAAAGGACCAAATAAAGCCAATGGCTTACCAGCAATAGAAAGACGAAAAAGTACCTGAGATTCATAAATTCTTCTTTTTTCTTCAGCAAGCAGTTCAGGGAGGTACTGTTGATTTTCTACCATAGTTGGACCGTTGATGATGTCAAATGGTGGAAGTTGAGAAATATTTTTGGGAGCCTTCACAGGCTTGGCAGCTTCCTTGGGAGCTTTTGTGACATTTTTGTTGGAACGGTTTGAGGAAGCCATTGTTGGAATAAAGTAAATTGGGTTGGTTGGAGGAGAAGAAGATTGTGAGTTTAAGGATTCAGAAACTGTAAAAAGAAGAAAAGAAATGGAAGGTATTTATAAGGGTGGAAGCAGAAGCAGTTATGAAGCAGTATTTATGGTTAAAATAAGAGTGAGACACGTGTTCTTTCCTCCATCCGTGATGAAGCGGTGGCAGTAAATACCTAGCCCCATGATCTCCTAGGGTCTAGGATACGTGATGATGGCAAAGGTTTTCACGTGGGTTTTGAGGAGATGTTTCGTAGAAGGTAATCATGATCATGATGTCATAGGTATGCTATAGAAGCTAAATCTTTTATAGCAATGACTCATCAGATGTGTCGAATCATACATGGATCAATCAAGGTGTCGAATAAAGTTATCAAAAAATGTTTTTTTCTTTAGCTATTGAAAATGACATTTTTTGGGGGAAATTTGTTAGCTCTCAAATTCGACTCTTGGTTTTAATTAAAGAAATAATAAAGAGAATTATGTGAAGTGATGATAGTGTTTCGACAGGGCTATACTTGTTTGCTTTGGCCGAAACAGCCCTTTGTGTGAAGAGGAAATGTTGAATAAGATGTGAAGAAAAAATATTTTGAAGATGGTTCGACATGAATGATATTTCGACGTGTGGTTTGAATTCAAATAAGGGAGGGAACTTTTGTTCTTATCCAGATTTGTGAAGAAGGACACGTGGAGTTTTTCTAAGAAAATGAGACATGCCGGACGCCACTTGTCATTTGTTTGTAGTATAACTGTTAGGGTCGATTATTTTTTATCATTATAAATATAAGGTTTTAGTGTTAGGATCAGATGTGTTCCAAAATTTGTACAAAGTTTCTGAAATTACTCAAAGTATACGCGTGTAGAGAAAAATAGTATGTCAAAGAAAATGTACGTTTCATTACACCATATTTTTATATTTTAATACAGATTTCATCTTTTTACCACAAAGTCTATCTTTTTATTATTCAAGTTATTTAATTGTCTTTGATCAAGTTTTTGCACTTTACTTCTTCTAAATTTCAAAGTTTTTAGTTGTTAGATCATGGATAATATTGAAATCTTCATTATTTCCTAAACTTTAAATTAAGAATTGCTAACACATGTCTTAGGATTTGTGTGGTCAATCCTATACGTAACCAAATTCTTTTTCAATTGAAAAGGCCAGTGGTTGTTTACTATTTTCCCAGTAAACAATACCATCAGCCCAAAAAATATATTTTAGTCTATCTTCAAAATCTACTTCATATGCATAATAAAACGAAGCATTTTCTTCTTTTTTCCTCTTAAAGTTATCAACAAACACACATGCATCTGAATCTTTGGTTAAGGTTTTTAAATCCCTCAAACAATTTTGGAAATCCTTTTGTGTGCACCCACATTTTCATAACTTCCAAGTTGTTCTTTTAATATGTGGTATATTTTTTATGGCCCAATATTTTCTCGACTATATGCATATACTATATTTCTATTAACGGAATTCATTTTTCTTAGTGATATAAGAAGTTGTCTCTTTTTAAGCAACACAAGTGAATGGGTACGATTTTCATGAAATCGAGATATCTCATATTTTCCTTGCTCTAACAACTTGAAAGTGACCTTTGCATTACATCCTTCTCTTGTAAAACTCCTTCTTCTAATATTACTAGTGGAGTTTCTTTCTTTTTCATTTTCTTCTTTCATAGGTTTGTAGCCGTTTTTTGAGCAAACGAAATACTTCCAACGTTTCATTCCTTCTTTGTTTTTACTTTCAAACAAGCATCGCACACTAAATCCAACAATGAGTGCATATTTTTTTATAAAATTGTTCACCATCTTCTAAAGTATTAAATAGCTGATATATTTTAAATTTTAATTCATCTTCACAAATTGGCACCCATTCATTTACCTGGAGTGGGATTGTCCACAACATTACCAAGTCTAAATTCACCGTCGATATTATATCCCAAGCTTTTGTAAACATATAAAAATAAATAAATAAAATGTAAGTCTAAATATTTTTAAAAAATAAATGTAATCTCTATTTTAATTTTTATTTAAATATGTTAAATTTGAGATATTAAAAAAATAAAGCTAATATTATAATAAAAATCTGATTATGTTGCTTCTTTCTTATAATAGTGTTGTCGTTGATGATGAAGAAGAACACAACTAATAAAAAAGATGTAGTTGTAAATTCAATTCAATTCAATTTTTTTTCTCAAACATAATGTCTATGTAAACAACCACATCTTAAAAAAGTTCAACACTAAAAAAACATAACTTGAAATTATTTATAGAAAATTTAATTATTAACTAAAGCATTCGTAAATGTAAAAAATAAATAAAAAAAATTCATAACTTCTTTTTTCATGTTCCAACAATTAAAGAAAAGACAATAGGAAAAATCACTATAATAAATAAATGAAACATCCACTACATATCCTTCAACCTAAATCCCAAATGTCTGTGTTGTCATCGTCATCTTTCTCAATACATGTGAGTGTCTCGGTCTAATTCTCTATATTAGACTCTGCAAATTTGTTTTATGTTTACATCATAAATTTATAACTTAAATTTATGGTACATAATATAAGTTCAAATATATTAAAACTTGCAATTTTTGTTTTTTTAGGTCCTATTGTTTTGTTTTAATCATAGTAGGGAAATTATTAATTTGTCCTAGTTAGATCTTTTTTCTTTGGTCCTACAATCAGTTTATGTCCTCAGAATAATTTTTTGAAAGCACGTTTATAATATTATAAAAAGTTCTTCCATAAAGATGACTTCAAAATTTAATTTCTAAATTTATATTTTTATATGATATTTTAAAACTTGGAAATTTTATATATAAATAATTTTGTTACATTACATTATGAGAAATAAAAAAAATGTTGGACCAATAATTTATACTTATTTAGTTTAAACCAATTTCTGAATTGACTCTTGGTGTGGAGTTACTTTGGTTGAGCACCTTCACATTTCTCCCTTTGCTCATAACAAGCTGAATTCAACTGTGGCTGATTTTCTGTTCAACCATAATTGGAGAGTGCTACCAGGTATGATAGCTTGGTTCCCTAATATTTTTAATATCATTAATCAAGTTCACATTCCATTATCCCTTACTGCTGATGAGTTGCGTTGGATCCACTCTAAGGATGGGTCTCTATCTCTCAAAGATGCACATTCATTTTTTTCTCCTCCTAGCCCTAAGTTTGGTTGGGCTAACCATATTTGGAACTCATGCATCCCCCCTGCAAAATCAATGTTTGTGTGGAAACTAATCCTCTCCAAAGTTTCTACTGATAACATTATTCTTGCTAGTCGAGGTTGGCTTCTGTTTCCTTCAAGATGTGAGCTGTGTGGATCTCATATTGAAACTTACCTATCATATTTTTTTCCAATGCAGCTTTGCTCTCTCCGTCTGGAATTGGATTTCAAATATTACTCGGTAGGGTTTTATTTTCACCTTCAATGAGATCTGGGTTGTTTCTAATCAGTCTTGGTCCAAGCGTAGCAAGGTTGTGCTCCAATCCTCCATCATTAACTCCTTTAACACCATTTGGTTGTGCAGGAATGAGAAGAAATATAGGAATTGTTTCATCCTTTGAAAATATGCCATGAACATCATCATATATAATGTTAATTTATTAGGTAATCAATTTCATGCTAACACATCTTGTAACATGAGAGACTTTAGAATTCTTAAGGCCATTAGAATCATAATGCCTCCTCCCAAAGCTGTCAGAACAATTGAGGTTATTTGAAAACCTCCTCTATTGTCTTGGATCAAGTGTAATAACAATTCCATTGGGATACCTGCTCGGGCTACTTGTAGAGGAATTTTCAGAAATCACTCAGCTTCCTTGCGTGGTTGCTTTGCTGAAAATCTTGGTAAAAATCAAGAAATTGTTGCAGAATTCATGGAAGTCATCAGGGCAATTGAGCTGGCTGCTGGAAAGAAGTGGAAGCACATGTGGATTGAAACTGATTATCTCTTGGTATCTAGAGCCATTAGCAATCCTGAACGGGGTATGTAGAGCCATTAGCAATCCTGAACTGGTTCCTTGGAACTTTAAAGAATAGGTGGTTAAATTGTTTACATAAAACTTATAGTATGACATTTATCCTTTCACATATTTTCAGGGAAGACAACTATTTTCAGGGAAGACAACTATTGTACAGACAAATTAGCTTTATTAGGCCTTACCGTTCGAGGTTTCGTTTGGTGGAATGATGCTCTTATATCTGCTTTTAATGATATGGTTCGTAATAGACTAGGATTTCCGTCTTTTCAATATTGTCTTTCTTAGAGGATTTTGGTGTATGTCTCCCCTATTTTTTTGTATTCTGTTTCTTTTCTTTATATAATTTTCCTTTGCTTAAAAAATGGTGTCTTCCCTCTTCCCTCTCTACTTAACTGATTTTTTAGTAAAAAAAAGTTACTTTTTTGAATTAGCCTCTTAAAACACTAAAACTATATTTTGACTTAACAATAATAATAACTAAAAGTGACATAAGAGTAATTAGATGAGTTGGAAAGGAAGGAAAAGTTTTTTCTCTCATTATGATATTTTCAGTCTTAAGGAATTAGTCTATGTAGTTATGTTGTCTTTGTCAACTTCAGTTTATAATCTCAAAACATATTTCATTTCTCTTCATCACTTAAGATTTTAAGACACATTTCATCAATTTCCATCTTGACTTAAAACCGTGGTGATACCAATTTCCACCTTGAGTTGAAACAATTTATATCAAGTGCAATTGCTTGAACTTTGATCTTGCCAATTGCATCCATTTGCTTTCAACCTCTTTTTTCTGCTTTAGTAGTCTAATCAGCTTACAAGTAGCATTCTCTAACCATCTTTGATTCCACCTGTTTTAAAATGCCACATAAGCATAACACCCAACGTAAGCATAATTCTCCATTTGGGATGGTACAATCTTCCTTATTACCTTAACGCGAGTCAAATGACAATCATAGGTCTTTATAATCCTTCTTTAACCATTAATAGCATTCATAGTAGGAATTTTCACCTCATTCCTAGTCTTTTCCGCCATAGTTTCTAAAAGCTTCATCCACGAGTCTTTACTTTTCTTCCCCTTAAGAGACCTACTGAAAGTAATACATTTGTGATTGATAAATTTCAATATTCAAATTTCCACTCCCAATAGATCATAACCATTCCTACCTCCTTGATAGACATTGAAGACATAACTCACAACTTTACCATCAAGCTAGATTGACTTGATTTGGTCAATTAGAAAAGTTTTGACGACCTTCAAAATAAAGTAGGTTACAACCTTCCTACTAAAAACCTCCAT
Organism: Lathyrus sativus; assembly: GCA_963859935.3. Taxonomy (NCBI): domain Eukaryota; kingdom Viridiplantae; phylum Streptophyta; class Magnoliopsida; order Fabales; family Fabaceae; genus Lathyrus; species Lathyrus sativus. The sequence continues at coordinate 369,543,334 of OZ012741.1, forward strand.
AAGTATTTGGTAGTGTATTTATGTAAATGAATACATGTTGATCAAGTAATCTTTTTGGTACCAGCCTTACCATAGAAACACCATGACAACTCATCGGTCAACTACATTTTTATCTCATGTCTTATGCAAAACTCATTAGAGTTCCTTGAAACAGCCTTTGGGCATCCGTCATGCCACGACCTCAAATTCCATAGTTTGTTATTTTCATGAATGTATTCACTAGTTGATTATGAATGAACAACAACACTGGAACCTTCTAAAATATATAAGCCACATATTTTAGACCTTTTAGCTATGATCACTTCAACATGTGAAATCTTTAATACCTTGTGTTCAACTCTAGTCAAATAGTCTAGATCATCAAACATGCTTATGGATAATAAATTTCATCTGAGCTTTAGAATATACTCACGTTGTTAAGAAGAAACTCACAACCATCAAACATTTTAAGTATGACAATACCAATACCATGAACATTACAAGAACTATTGTTACCAAGGTGAACTACTTCACTTTCTTCCAACTTTAAAGTCTCAAAGTATTTTTTTCTTAGACACATGTGATATGAGAAACCTTACTCCATGACACAACCCTATTTAGTCTCCAAAAATGACACCACTAATGCACTAACACTCTCACAACCATCCTTATCAGAGGCAACATAAATTTGAACTAAGTCTTCATTGTCCTCCCTTGTGAAGTTGTGGAGGCAAATCGCCACACATCACACAAGTCTGCAAGACATTGGGTTAATGCAGGTTTCGATGATGACAAATTCTCTAGATAGATTGAAAACTATGAATTCCAGATCTACTAAAACAGATGCAACGTATCACCCACCATATCCTTTTATACTTGTCTTAAAACTGCTGAAATGAATATACTATGTGTAGATAAAATGCAATCATGACCAAAGGCATGAAAGACCTCAAACTGATGAATTTTTGCAGGTTTGCAGGGCATGAGTCGACCATAGGGTCGGCGCATGCATCAGAACAATTCTGCACTAGTCAGCGCACAACTCAATGAGTCGACCATAGGGTCGGCGCATGAAGGAATAACTTTCCAATGGGTCAGTGCGTAAAGGCATGAGTCGACCATAGGGTCGGCGCATAATGGAAATAGATTTCAACGGGTCAGCGCACGCCGACTGTATGGTCGACGCACACTGATGAATTTTCCAGATTTCCAAACAACACAGGCCATGCGTCGACGCACAGACCTGCTGTGGTCGACCGTTCGCGCGGAAAATCTGTTTTAAAATGCTTCCCTCTTATATTTGAAATATTGTTATGTCTAGAATCCTGTTGGCACTATATATACTTGTTTAACCACTTGTGTCACATTAACATTTTGATATTCTTTTGATTCATGTGTTCAAAAACAAGAAAGAGTGAAATAGGTGTCCAAGATTCATCATCTTCATCTTCAACATCTCACAACATTTCAATTACACACAATCATTTTTGAAATGCATTTGTGAGAGATTCTAGGTGATAAGGTTCGAAGCTTAGATTGGAGAATCAAGTTCGGGTTGAAGATTGTGACAGGTTCTTTCTTGAATAAAACCATTGGGGTTTTACCCTCCAAGATTGGTTTGAATTTTGGGGGTTTTTGGACGAGATTCTTCATCAAAGGTCAATCGAGCGAAGGTGATTGTGAAGAGGTATTCTTCACAAGTCTAGTAGCGGATTCGGTGATTTTGAAGGGAAGATCTCGGGGTCGATTTGGTGCTGTTGAGATCAGCCGGAGCCAAAGGTTTGAACAACAACGTGTTATTCAATAAGGTGGCTGGAGTCGGAGGTCCATCAACACAAATCGGAGGACTTGATTCATCTTGAATCAAGGGGCAAGGAGTGAAGGCAACTTTCAACACATTGAGATTTCTGTTGTATATTTGCTGCTCAATCCTTGTATAAACTGTTACATTCAACAGGTGATATCTATAAAATCTATCTCAATTCTAGTTTTAGAATTGAGGGCAGACGTACCCCGAAGCGAGGACGACGGGGGAACTGCCTCACCAAAAACTTGTCTTCTCTATTTTCAGCATTTTCGTTATATCTCAAAATAAGTGATTTTTGTATAAGCTCTATTGTCAAAATTGTGATATCAATTGAGTAAGAGGTTAAAAATCTGTTTTTGACTCCAAAGTACAACAAGACATTGTACTAGGTTGGTTGGAATCACTTAATCAACATAAGTGTTTTGCACACCAAGTGTTTGACATATTGCTTGAACCAAAATTATCTTACTTGTGTATCTAGTTTTGGTTTGTTCTTTGAATCATTGGAACTAGGAATCCTTACAACTGAAGTAAATAATTGATAAGTGTAATTAGTGTTGTGATTCTATTTTTCCAAATTGTCATTAATCCAAAGGCTTACGTATATCCGGTTTTCCAATAACCGTTCGTTTTAGACTATATTTTCCTCGGCCGCTTCCGCACTTAAAACATTTTTAAAACCAATTTTAAATTGGTAGCGCCGACTCAAATTTTAATTGGGGATCTATTCAACCCCCCCTTCTAGATCCGTGCCATAGTCTAACAGAAGTGATTGGGATTTTAACAAATAAAGAATTTTATCCTTGACTTATCAAACCTCTTTGATTTGGACATTTCTTTATGTTCACTTCATCCTCTTGAGACACTCAAGCCTTCATCACTATCATGAATCTTCAAACCTTTCACCTTTGAAATTCTGGCACACAGATATCCGATGTCGAGACAAATGTCACAATACTGGGATCAAAATCGTTTGATCACTCACAAATATGCAGAAAAATAAATGGCAGAAAGATAAATGACACCAGTAGTTGTTAACCTAGTTCGGTGCAACGTCGCCTATATCTGGGGCTACCAATCCAGGAAGGAAATTCACTATGATAATATTAGTTTAAAGTTAAACTCCCTCGTTTACAAATTCTCTCCTAATCACTACCTTGTGCAACTTCTATCTAGACGCTCTCTAAATATGAGATCCCCCTCTCACTTCCAAATCAGTCACAAACCAGTGACAATTCAACAATAACCCAAAATAGAAGAATACTCTTCTAAGAACAATACTTAGTTTTGCTTAAAAGCTTTAAACTAAGGACAATATACTCTTGCTTAAAATCTTTAGAGTAAACAATTATCATTGAGCAATCAGTCAACTCAATGCATCAAACCTGATACAAGAGTGACATACAAATAAAACATGCTAAACACTAAAGAGACTCCAAGACACGATTAATCCTAATTTCTTCAAAAAATCCACACCATGTCCAAGATTAGGTCTTCTCTTTAAATAGCCTTCAATCCTTGTGGGCTTGGGCTTCAAAATAAAACGCAAATCACTAAGAATTAGCTTTGAATCACCAGCATAATTTCCTGCATAATAATATAAACAAAATACAAAGTTTTCTAAAAAGGTTCAAAGATCCTTTTTACAAAAACCAACACAGTCTGTCAAAATAGAAGTTCCCACAATATCCCTCCTTGGATAACACAAACGTGTGAATTCAAACATACTCAAAACTCACACTCAAAATACCAAAACAGTCATGCCCTAACTTTCTGGTATAACATGTCCTGGCACATGTCACATCATCATGCAAAACATGATGTCTGACTCTCATAGTTGAACATCTGGCTTAACATCTTGCTGACAACAACTTTTACCAAAATGTTGCCAATCCAAAAACCATAGAATTTACAATCTCCCCCTTTGGCAAATTTTGGATAAAACAACCTTAGCACACATCAGAGGCACATACAGCGAAATCAAAACAGAAACACCAGACAACAAGAACCAGAACAACACAAGCTACATAAGAACATGTAAGGTTTGTACAAACTGCAACTTTGCAGCAACATATCAGACAGGTTCATAACTCTTCATGCCACACAAAGAAAATACTCCCCCTCAGGGGAAAAATAAAATCACGAGAAAAGAAACAAATATGAACTATCCAAGTTCACACATCCCTATCAAGGGAAACACCCAAATCACAAGAAAAATGCACAAGAGCACAATCACATCAAACAACACCAAACAACAACAACAACTAACTCCCCCCTGAATTACATATATTAGCAAAAACACAACAACACCAAATGTCAAGACATATAGTATGACATCACAGAACAATCAGAAGCAGCACAACCAACACTCCCCTGAAGAAAACATCCTACTGCTGAGAAAATAAATTCTCCCAAACACATCAAAACATTAGCAAATCATTATCATGCAGCTAGAAAAACCTTCTTTAAACCACAAGCAAAACATATACTCATGTTCCCCCTAAATTGATTCATACAACAAGAAACTACAAAACACACTAAAACATGACATGATGTCGTGACATTTGTTCCAACATCAGAAACATAAAACATATTAATACTTTACTCCCCCTTTTTAGCTAAATATTGACAAAAATAGAGTAAATGTAAACAAACATAAATGGAAGCACAAAATTCCAATGTAAACACACAGCTTTAGCATAAACACATATGGAAGCACACAATTAAATCATATTCAAGTAACCTTCCACATCTTTCCCATGTCGAAGATCCTTCTACAATCCTTGATGTTGCCACATGTTTTAGAAGGAGTAATAATTGATCTCTTAACCACTGTCTTCTTCACACGAGTATTTTCACCTTGCACAGTAACTTGCTTAGGCCAACGAAGCATGAAAAAGTATAGTAAAAATCCAAGATTTGTTGCACTCCTCCATATATGTTATTTCTATAATTCCTCAGTAGTCCCAGGTCTTAACTCACAGCTTATTTTCTCAAGAAAATTTACAAATAAGGCTTTAGTCAGCATAACAGTCAGCTGATCTTTAGTGTCCAACTGCTTCAAAATAACAACCTTTCCTTCATCAAGATTCTGAATTAGTTAACTATACCAGTCAGGATTCTTGTTCCAGCCATGTTGAATGAAATATATGATAACATTCAGATCTTTACAATGTAATGTCAGAACATCATCCTTGTCACTATGTTTCTTCAACATTTTTCTTGTCCATACTATTTGAAGGCAAACTCCTTTGGTTTCTCCTCCTTCAGCTACAACAGTCCACCAAGAAGCCCATAATTGCTTCTTAATGATGTAGGCAATCTGACTGTTAGTTGGAGATGAACAACCATTCATATCACTAACCAAATCTACCTTGCATAATTCTTTCAGCATATCATTTGTGTTGTAAGAGTAATGCATACCACAATCCCTAGTTCCAATGATGCAGTTCAAGATCTTCTTCTCTTGAACAATAGAACTCATCCTTGACTCATGATTGAAGACAAGCCATAAGTTTGATATTACCTCTTTAGATTCAGTGATGTTTCCTTCATTAGGGGGTCTTCCAATGATTTCCTTGGATGTTTTTGTATAAACTCTAATAGAGAGATCTGTAGTAACTTGAGATTTATGTGATACAATTCCAGTGAAATTACAGCTTGCCTTAGAGAATATTCCAACATTATTCTCAACATCCATCCTTGGTTCTGTAACTGAATCATCAATCGCCACACTGATAGATTCCATTGTCATTCCAGTTTTGAAGTTAAAGACTCAATAAGCTCTGCTGCTTGATGAGTAACCCATAAATATTCCTTCATCACTTTTGGGATCCATCTCACTCTTTTGATCTCTGTTAGCCAAGACATAACATTACTTCCAAAGATATAAAAGTATTTGACTATAGATTTTTTTTCCTTTCCATAGCTCATAAAGAGTAATTGAAGATCCTGCCCTCAAGGTGACCCTATTATGAAGATAACATGCAGTATTCATAGCTTTAGCCCAAAAGTAATATGGTAGTTGCTTAGCATGAAGTATGACTCTAGTTGATTCTTGTATTGCCCTTGTCTTTTTCTCAATAGGTCCATCTTGCTAAGAACAGATAGAAGAAGAAAATTCATAACTGATGTCTTTAGAAGCACAAAATTCAGAGAATTTTGCATTCTCAAACTCCTTGTCATGATAGCTTTTAACCTTGACAATCATACTATTTTGCTTTTTTTAACATTTTGACATATCTCTTTAAAGACTTTAAAAGTGTTATACTTTTATCTAAGAAAGTTTATCCATGTAAACCCTAAAAAGGCATCAATAACTATACAGATGTATTTCTTTCCATCCAAGTTATCTGTCTGCATTGGTCTCATTAAGTCCATGTGAAGAAGTTCAAAACCTTGGAGGTAGTTTGATGTTGTAACATTTAAGATGACATCATGGATTGCTTCCCAAATTTACAATCACCACAAACTTTCCCATCTTTGACCTTGAGTTATGGTATTCATCTAATGGGTCTTTTAGATATGATTTCCCTCATTTTGTTGAGATGAAAGTGTCCAAGTTTCTGGTGCCATAGCTTCACTTCATCCTCATTTGTTATAGAACATGTGGAAAAGTAAGCAGTTATTTGAGGTTCCCACATATAAGAGTTGTCTTTCGACCTTATACATCTCATAAGAATAATATTTTTATCATTTTTGACAAGACATTCTGTCTTTGAGAAATTAACTAATGTTCCTTGGCCACACAACTGACTAATGCTAATGAGATTAACAATTAGTCCTTTTACAAAGAGAATATTTTCTAAACTAGGTGATCCAGCACACACCAGCTTTCAACCTTCTTTGATTTCACCTTTAAACCCATCACCAAATTTGACAGAACCTACGGGATGATCCTTAATATCTACCAACAGCTTTTGAACCCACTTCATATGTTTAGAACATCCACTGTGAAGGTACCAGCCTTTTCTAGTTGAGGTCCTCAAGGAAATGTGAGTTATTAGGTTCACATCCTTCTCTTTAGATCTTCTCTTTTTGCTTACTTGATTAACCTTGGTATGAGCTGAGAATTTTTTATTTCCATACAATTTATAACAGAAAGGCTTTATATGACCATACTATCCACAGTGATGACATCTCTAACAAGATTGATAATTATTTGGAGGATCATTATGTTTACTAGAATGTTGTAACATGTGGTTAGATATTGTGACCATCTTCTTCCTTTTAGAAGGAAAGAACTTTCCTTCAGACACTCTTCTTTGGTTATTATCAGGTTAATAAAAAACTTCTGCATCTCCAGTACCTTTTATAATTTCAGCCATATTTCAACTTACTCATGGAATTTGTCATGTCATAAAGCTTGGAATTTAAGAGAGTTCCCTCACTTTTAAGCTTAGAAATAGTACATAAGAGTTCCTTCTTCTAATTTTCCAATTCAGCTATGACATTTCTCTAATTTGCCTCTGTCTTAAGTATTTCTCCACATCTGTCATAAGTTTCCTTGTAGGATACATTAAAATATCTATAGAGGACATTTTCATCACAAGATTATACTTCATCTACACATATGCCAGAGAGAGTAGTAACAGGTCGGACAATTTCTGTGTTGGATTCATCTTCTAACTCATCATCATCAGACCAAGAGACAATCAATCCCCTTTTCTATTTCTTGAGATAGTTGTGACATTCTGGCCTAATGTGACCAAAACCTTCACACTCATAACAATTAACCCCTTTACCTTAACCTAACTTCTCTTCAGTTCTGGAATTCTTTTGAAAATCATAATTATTCCGAATGTTAGTTGTGATGTCCTTAACACCTGGTCTTCCCTTTCTGTCTATTCTCTTTAGAATCTTATTGAATTACTTCCCAAGTAGTACAATGATATTTGATAGTCCTTCATCAGTATCCAGGTTAATTTGACCCTTTTTATCTTCATCATTTGATACAAAAGCAATTCTTTTGTTCTTCTTTTCAATTCTATTATAGTTCATTAACTCTCATACTGCTGATGTTTTAGGCTTTTTCAATGGTTGTGACCTTCATATCAAATTTCTTAGGAAGACACCTAAGGATCTTCTTCACCAGCTTTTCTTCTGATATCTTTTCTCCCAAGGCACTAAAGGCATTAGTTATTTCAAGAACATTCATTTGAAAGTCATGAATACTCTTATCTTCCCTCATCATTAGATTTTCAAATTTGATAGTGAGCAACTGAAGTCTAGACATCTTTACCATAGATGTGCCTTCATGATTTGTCTTGAGAATTTCCCAAGCATCCATAGCCACAATACAGGTGTTGATCAACCTAAACACGTTCTTGTCAACTCCATTGAATAAAGCATTCAAGGCTTTGGAGTTTCCAAGAGAAGTTTCATCTTCCTCCTTGGTCTAGTCCTCTTCTAGCTTCAAGGACTCCTTCCCATCTTTATCTTTAACCACAAGGTGCTCCCAACCCTTAATGATAGCCTTCTAAGTCTTGATATCCATAGATTTTAAGAAAGCCACCATACGTGCCTTCCAAAAGGTCCCATCTAATACTGGGGGCCTGTTAACATTCCCTCATTCTTCCTTGTCCATAGTACCAGAATACAAAATCTCTGGAGCCAATTGAAATACTGGAAGATAGATACCCGATATCGAGACAAATGTCACAATACTCGGATTAAACAGTTTGATCACTCACAAATATGCAGAAAAATAAATGGCAGAAAGTTAAATAATTGCGGAAATTAATCAGAGTTACACACGTAGGATGCCACATCAAGAAAAACATCATCATGAAATATCAAATCACTTCATAATTCATTTCCTTATAAAAATAAATTAATTTATTAAACAGCCGAAACAAATCAAATGGTTCAGCATTACAGCTCCAATACATCAAATCTCCACAAAATTTGTGGTTCAACAACATTAAACAAACAGGATATGTAACAAATAATAAATGCCATATAACATGAAGAAAATAACAAAATCCCCATCCTTCCCATGTTACATATCAGAGCGACTCCTAAGACTCGAATAATAGCACAACATACTCCGAGCACTACTCAGGTACCCGCTCATCTGTACTCCCCAAGGAGCACAGACACAACAACAGAAAAGAGGTGAGAATTACATTCAATAATGCACAGGGAAAATCACATGCTAAGGAGTAGTTATCATAAATCACACATTCATACTATCACCACGCACATACAAGTGCCACATAAATACTCGACATATTCAATCCACAATCAATCATATACATATGCAATGTGACTCAACTAACACGACAGAATGCATCCGGTAGCATCACAATCCATACGGTTCCTTCATTGAAATCGATTTCCTTCAGAATCTGGATAAGTCGTATACGTTCCTATGAACTACAACTTATCTCCTCTCGACTCCTACATGGAGTCCGGACGAGACTAGGCACCCATCGTGGATTCCCACCCAGCTTATCTCCATATAACATGACATGAATGCATGACACAAAATTATGCACAATATTATAATTATTCATGCATAATCCATGATCCTTAATGATCACACGTGAGCCACATACTCACCGTAATTCCCTCAAGAATCACTACCGCAACTCAATGTCGTCCACATACGACAATCTTAGCTCATAAGCATCCAACACGTCTCAAATAGACAATCACATAAAATCCCATGTTTTATCATATTTAATGTTATTATTAGTTTCCCCTATGTCCAATTATACCATCTTAGTCTTACGGATCAAGAGAAATTTCATTACACACGAAGTGGGGATGAAAATCGCAACGGGAAAATTTCAATACAACCCTGCCCATACGCGTATGGACCAGTTTCCCTCGCTCCAGGCCTGAGTATGCTATGCGTATGGCTCAGCTGTACAGGCCTCCATACGTGTATTGCCAAGGCCATACGCGTAATGGCTAGCCCATACGCATATGGACCACTTCCCTTTACGTATACCTTACGCGTATGACCATAGGTTCGTGCTGGCTCTGGGGCGGGGTGCGTACCATACGTGTGTGCCCCTGGGAGAGTTCCCCTATATGCGTAATGCCCCATATGTTACACGTATGTCCAGTCTGCGCAGAAAAAAAAAACTTATTTTCACATCAGTGCCATTTTCCCTTATTGGAGCACTTCCAAGCTCCTAAATCAGACCCAAAACAACATTTACACTAGTCTATCATTAATGGATTCATTCTACATCATTAACTCATCATTTTACCTAAGTGTTGTACCATTTGAAATCTATTTTCGTTAACCCTAAAACCCCCAAAATTTCCAGATATGGTTTCATGGTAAACACAACAACATCATAGATTCCACACAAATTTCACATCAACATCAGCATACAACATGACTTCACATCAGACATATACATACGTGAACTTGCAATACTCATCACACAATCATGCAATCAATCAAGAAGAAGAAAAATGCTCAGAATCCTAAGAGGGGAAGGAACCCTCACTACCTCTCATGTTCAGACTACCATTAAAGAATCTCATTCTCCCCCCTTACCTGAATTTCTAAGCTTTTTTCTCTCTTCAACAATGGTGGAAAATCCTCTTACTCTACTTTCCCTAGCTCTCCTTCTCTCTTTTCCTTATTTTTTCCCGTGGAACTGGTTTTCTCTGTAACCTCCCACTAATCTCTCCCAATTATGTTTTATTTATTTTTTAATCATAATAATAATAATAATATTAGTAAGATATTCTCCACTAACATTTATATCATTATTATCATAATAATATTATTCTAAGTTTCATTCCAACTAACTTATGTTACATTAAATCCTCACGCCCACCCTTACACAGATACCCTTAACCCAAACAATGCCAAAACAATCACACAAAGTAAATCCCAAAACGACTAAATAATTAAATGGGGGTGTTACAACTCCCTTGCTTACAGTATTTTCGTCCTTGAAAATGTATTTGATGAGAACGATTCCAGATACGACTCTCGCATCTTGCTCTTCAATTCCTAGGTCACACTTCCTCCAGCAGCTCCTCCCCAATCTACTCTCACTAAAGATATGTCTTTGCCTCTTAACTGTTTCATCTTGCGATCCTCGATCCTTATCGGCATCGCCTCTATAGTAAGATTATCTCGAACTTGTACTTCATCCCTTTGAAAAACATGGGTTGAATCAACAATGTACTTCCAAAGTTACGACACATGAAACACATCATGCAAATTCGAAAGTTCGGGTGGCAGCGCCACTCTATACGCAACAACTCCAATTCTCTGCAAAATCTGATATGGTCCAATGAACTTAGGATCCAGCTTCTTCGATTTCAGTGCACGATCAACACCGGTCACAAGGTTGACCCTTAGAAACACATGGTTGCCTTTGTTGAATTATCTCAGTAGTTTGTTGCACAATCTCGGGTCCAAGTACAGTTCCCCACCCGACTCGTACCAGCATTGAGGTGTCCTACACCTCCTACCATATAACGCTTCAAAAGGCGTCATTCCAATACTAGAATGGTAACTGTTATTGTAAGTAAATTCAATCAACGGTAAATCGGTATCCAAAGCACCTCCCTGCTTGAGTGTACAAGCTCTCAACAAGTCTTCCAGTGTCTGAATAGTCCTCTTATATTATCCATCTCTCTGCGGATGATAAGCTGAACTCAACTTCAAACTAGAACACAAAGCTTCCGGAAAGTTCTTCCACAATACAGACGTAAACCTCAGGTCTCTATCAGAAACTATGCTCGACGAGACCCCGTACAACTTCACTATTATTCTAATGTAAATCTCTGCCAACTTAGACAAAGGAAAACTGATATTAATTGGTATAAAATGTGCTGATATTGTCAGTCTATCCATAATCACCCAAATATCATCAAAGCCTCTCGCCGTATTCGGGAACCCAGTCATAAAGTCCATCGCGATGCTATCCCACTTCCATTCTGGTATTTTCATTGGTTGCATCAAACTAGAAGGTTTCTGATGTTCCACTTTTGACTTCTGGCAAGTCAAACAAGCATACACAAACCGAGCTACATCCTTCTTCATACCTAGCCACCAAAATAATTTCTTAAGATCCTGATACATTTTTGTAGCTCCTGGATGAATACTCAAGCTACTCCTATGGCTTTCCTCTAAGATCATTTTTCTCAATTCAAGGTTATCTGGCACATAAATTCTTCCTCAAAATCTCAACACATGAAAAAAAATCTATCTTAAAGTCACCTTCTGCATCTGACCCTCCTGCGGTCATCAAATCCACCAGCTTCAAATCGAGTTTCTGACTCTCTCTAACTTCATTGAGGAACTCATTATTAACTTTCAGCATACCCAACATCACACTCTTAGGAGTCAGTTTACAAACCATGCTCAAGTCTCTAAATTGTTCAATTAAGTCCAACTTCTTAATCATTAATGTCGACATGCGAACTATCTTTTGAATCAAAACATCTGCCACAAACTTAGCTTTACTGGGATGGTAACTCAAGATAAAAAGTCCTTTAAGAACTCTAACCATCTCCTCTGTCTCATATTCAATTCTTTTTGGTCAAATAAATACTTTAGACTTTTATGGTCACTAAACACTTCAAACCTCGATCCGTATAAGTAATGTCTCCAAAATTTCAATACAAAAACCACTGCAGCTAGCTCAAGATCATGAGTAGGATAATGCTGTTTATGTAATCTCAATTGTTGTGAGGCATAAGCCACGACCTTACCACCTTGCATTAATACTCCGCCTAAACCCATCTTAGACGGATCATAATACACCACGAAAGGTTCATCTGGCTTTGGTTGAATAAATATTGGCATTGTAGTCAACCTCTTCTTCAATTCCCAAAAACTTTCTTCGCACAAGATATCCCACACAAAGGCATGTCCTTTTCTAGTCAACTGAGTCAGAGGAAGGGAAAAATTAGAAAACCCCTCGATAAAGTTATGGTAATAACCCGCCAAACCCAAGAAACTCCTAATCTCCGTCACTGATTTTGAAGGTTCCCACTGAAGTACTGCACTTACTTTGGATGGATCCATTGATATGCCATCACCAGAAATAACCTGTCCTAGAAAACTCAATTCATGCAGCCAAAACTCACATTTTGAAAGCTTCACAAACAACTTGTTATATTTCAACATTTGCAATGCAATCCTCAGATGTTCTGTATGATCCCTTTCTGACTTGGAATAAATAAAAATATCGTCAATAAAAACTACAACAAATCAATCTAAGCAAGCATGGAAAATATGATTCATGTACTCCATGAATACGCCCGACGCATGGGACACTCTGAACAACATCACAACATTTTAGTAATGTCCATACCGAGTCCTGAAATCCGTCTTTTGAATATCATTCTCTTTCACCCGAATCTGATGGTAACCTGATCTCAAATCAATTTTACTAAAAACATAGGCTCCCACAAGTTGATCCATTAGATCTTCAATTCTTGAAAGCAGATATTTTTTCTTGATGGTAACCTTATTCAGATGACGATAATCAATATACAATCACATACTACCATCCTTCTTCTTAACCAACAACATTGGACCTCTACACGGTGATACACTAGGTCTAATAAACTTCTTATCAAGCAACTCTCCATGTTGAGATTTCAACTCCGCCAATTTTGATGCTGACATTCTGTATGGTGTCATAGATATAGGTCTGGTACCAGGAACAAGATCAATTGCAAATTCCACCTCTCGCTTCGGAGGCAACTCTGAAATGTCACCCGAAAACACTTCTGGAAACTCTTTCACCATAGGTAAATCATTAATTGACGTTTTACCCTCAACAAACAATGAGGCAAACACCGCGAACATTTTAGCTTCATCCTTCAACAAGATTCTTAATTCCTTGATAGATATAAAATTAGCCAACTCTTCCTCCTCTGGAGTAAGAAATAACAAACTTTTCCTATAACAATCAATGTAGACATAATTGCTCTCTATCTAGTTCATCCTTATCACTGAGTGGTAAGCAAATCAAATCCACTCCTAAATCTTTACCAAAGATTGACACAGGACAATTCAAGCACACTAACAATTTAGTGATCAACCCAATAGATGGAGTATCAATCACCATCCCTTTACTCAAAGTAGACGGCAGAAGTCCTAGTTTCTCCACACAATCAACAGAAATAAACGAGTGGGTCACACTCACATTAACGATAGCAATAAAAGGAGTGTTATGAATGTAATAAGTACCTCTAGCCAAACGATCCTCATTGGTAAGTTGAGCCCCTACCAATGCAAATACCTTGCCATCTGTATGCGACTTCTTCGACTTTTGATGGTGGGTGATGATGTGACCCTATTCACCACAGTTGTAATAGGTAGGTATATTGGTCCTACAATCTGCCACAACTTGACCTGCTTTCTATATTTGAAACATTTCTTCACCTCATTCTGAAGTTCATTAGCACGGTGACCCGCGCCACCACATCTAAAACACTTGATAGGGTTGGAAGAATTTCCTCCCCCACTTGGCTTCTTGCCAACAATAGCTTTTTGCTTCCCTTTATCGGTTAGAGCACTGTACGGTGTACTCCCATGTCTCTGTTTACCCTTTTTGTCACTCAAGGCCTTGTAGTGAGCAACCCGAGCCCTGTTGTCTTCATCATAAATTCGACACATGTTCACCAACTCAGGGAAGCATCTGATCTTTTGATAACCGATACCTTGTTTGATCTCGGGACGCAACCCATTCTCAAACTTGATACACTCCAAACCCATAGCAACATCAGTATTGTAATGGGGACAATACTTCACCAGTTCCTCGAACCTGGCCGCATATTCTGCAACGGTCGAGTTTCTCAGTTTCAATTCTAGGAACTCAATCTCTTTCTTTCCACGAACATATTTTGGAAAATACCGCTCCAGAAACTCATCCCTGAACACCATCCAAGTAATGGAACTACCTGCAGCTTCTACCTTTGATGGGTGTTATCCCACCTATCTTCAGCTTCCTCGGTCAACATATGAGTTCCAAACTGCACCTTTTCAGTGTATCCCATGACTCTGAAAATCTTCTCAATATCCTTCAGCCACTTCCGTGCTGCATCAGGTTCGTGCCTTCCCTCAAACTTAGGTGGCTTGTTGTTCTCGAACTTTTCCAAATTTTGGAACTCGACATCCCCAGCATTATGAGTTGTATTTTGTATTGCCTACACAACAGTTTGTAAAGCAGCAACAATCACATCATCATTTCTAGCAGCTATACTGCTCAACGCCAAAGAAAATGCAGGTTAGAAGAAAACACATGACTATATACACTCTACAGGCAGACTCCACTATGACATTGGACGGATGAACCGATCTGCTCTGATACCAATTATAACACCCTACTCTACTCATTCGCGTAATAAGTAAAAATACAAAAAATAATTGCGGAAATCAATCAGAGTTACACACGTAGGATGCCACATTAACAAAAATATCATCATGAAGTATCAAATCACTTCATAACTTAATTCTGTATAAAAATAAATTAATTGATTAAGCAGCGGAAACAAATCAAATGGTTCAGCATTACAGCTCCAATACATCAAATCTCCACAAAATTTGTGGTTCAACAACATTAAACAAACAGGATATGTAACAAATAATAAATTCCAAATAACATGAAGAAAATAACAAAATCTCCATCCTTCCCGTGTTACGTATTAGAGCGACTCGTAAGACTTGAACAATAGCAACACATACTCCAAGCACTACTCAGGTACCTGATCATCTGTACTCCCCCAAGGAGCACAAACACAACAACAAAAAAGGGGTGAGAATTACATTCAGTAATATACGGTGAAAATCACATGCTAAGGAGTAGTTATCATATAAATCACACAACCATAATATCACCATGCATTTACAAGTGCCACAAAAATACTCGGCATATTCAGCCCACAATCAATCATATACATATGCAATGCGACTCAATTAACACAACATAATGCATGAGATACCATCACAATCTATACGGTTCCTTCATTAAACCTGATTCCCGTTAGAATCCGGATAATTCACATACGTTCATCTGAACTACAAGTTATCTCCACTCGACTCCCACATGGACTCCAGACGAGACTAGGCACCCATCATGGATTCCCACCCAGCTCATCTCTACATAACATGACATGAATGCATGACACAAAATTATGCATAATGTAATAATCATTCATGCATATTCCACGATCCTCAATGATCACACGTGAGCCACATACTCACCGTAATTCCCTCCAAAATTACTATCATAACCCAAGACCGTCCACATACGACAATCTTGGCTCACAAGCATCCAACACGTCTCAAACAGACAATCACATAAAATCCCACATTTTATCCTATTTAATGTCATTACTAGTTTCCCCTATGTCCAATTATACCATCTTAGTCTTACGGATCAAGAAAAATTGCATTACACGCAAAGTCGGGATGAAAATCGCAAAAATGGGAAAATTTCACTACAGCCCTGCCCATATGCGTATGGACCAGTTTCCCTTGCCCCAGGCCTGCATATGCTACGCGTGGGGCTCAGCTGGCCAGGGCTCCATATGTGTATTACCAAGGCCATACGCGCATGACTAGAGGGCATTTCCCTCCAAAAACCCATTCAAAACATCCCATACGCAAAATGGCTAGCGCATACGCGTATGGGCCACTTCCCTTTACGCGTACCTTACGTGTATGACCAGAGGGGAGTGCTGGCTCTAAGGACTGCATGTGTACCATATGTGTATTCCCCTGGGAGAGTCCCCCCAACCGCATAATTCCCCATGTGTTACGCGTATGGCCAGTCTGCATAGAAAAATAAACCATTTTCGCATCAGTGCGATTTTTCTCATATTGGAGCACTTCCAATCTCCTAAGTCAGACCCAAAATAGCATTTACACCAGACTATCATTAATGGATCCATTCTACTCCATTAACTCGTCATTTACCCAAGTGTTCTACCATTTGAAATCTATTTTCGTTAACCCCAAAACCCCCAAAATTTCCAGATCTGGTTTCATGGTAAACACAACAAGAACATACAGTCCACACAAATTTCACATAAACATCAGCATATAACATGGCTTCACATCAGACATTATACAAACACGAATTTGCAATACTCATCACACAATCATGCAATCAATCAAGAAAAAGAAAAATGCACAAAATCCTAAGAGGGGAAGGAACTCTCACTGCCCTCTCATGTTCATACCACCATTAAAGAACCCATTCTCCCTGCTTACCTGAATTTCCAAGCTTTTTCCTCTCTTCAACAATGGTGGAAAGTCCTCTTGCTCTACTTGCCCTAGCTCTCCTTCTCTTTTCACGTGTAACTGGTTTTCTATGTAACCTCCCACTAATCTCTCCTAATTATGTTTTATTTTTTTAATCATAATAATAATAATATTATTATTGCCCTTATTATTAGGAATAAATATTCCATGTAATAATAATAATAACATTTATAATAATAATATTAGTAAGATATTTCCTACTAACATTTATATCATTATTATCATAATAATATTATTCTAAGTTTCATTTCAACTAACTTATGTTACACTAAATTCTCACACCCACTCTTACACACATAGCCTTAACCCAGACAATGCCAAAACAATCACACAAAACATATCACAAAATGACTAAATAATTAAATGGGGTGTTACAAATAACACCAGTAGTTGTTAACCCAGTTAGGTGCAACGTCACCTACATCAGGGGGCTACCAAGCCAAGAAGGAAATTCACTATGATAGTATTAGTTAAAAGCTAAACTCCCATGTTTACAACTTCTCACTTAATCACTACCTTTTGCAACTTCTACCTAAAAACCCTCTAGATATGAGATCCCCCTCTCAATTTTTAGTTAGTCACAAACCAGTGACAATTCAACAATAACCCAAAATAGAAGAACACTCTCCAAGAAAATACTTAGTTTTGCTTAAAATTTTTAAACTAAGGGCAATACACTCTTGCTTGAAAGCGTTATAGTGGATAATTAACAATGAACAATCAGTCAACTGAATGCATCAAACCTGATGCAAGAGTGACATACAAACAAAAACACGCTAACCACTAAAGAGACTCCAAGATACGACTAATCCTAATTTCTTCAAATATCCACACCATGTCCAAGATTAGGTCTTCTCTTTAAGTAGCCTTCAGTCCTGTGGGCTTGGGCTTCAAAATAAAATGCAAATCACCAGGATTTAGCTTCGAATCATCAACATAATTTCCTACATAATAATAGGAACATATTTCTAATTTTCCTAAAAAGGTTCAAAGATCCTTTTTACAAAAACCAACACAATCTGTTAAAACAGAAGTTCCCACAATATCCCTCCTTGAATAACGCAAACATGTGAATTCAAACATACTCAAAACTTACACTCAAATGTTAGAACAAGATTCGTTCTTGACATATTCTCTTTTAGTTTTGATGATAACAAAAATATTAAAAGAACAATGGTTTATTTGATGTGTGTTTTATTTATACAAATTCTTGTTCTTGTACATAAATAATCAGAATTTGTTTTACTTAAGATACACTTGGAGTTGCTTCATTGCTAGCTTCTGGTGGAAAAGTATGAAGAACAATTTCTAGTATGGTTTGACAAAACTCTGAACTGAAGGCCTCAACATTCAGACGAGTTTCTACACTTAGTAATTGTATATCAACTTCTGGTACCATTCACAGTTGGTGATAAAGTTGTGAACTATTTTTACTACTGAAAGCATGATATATTGTCTTATTGGCCTGTCAGTTTGAGTCTACAAGATTGCAATGCTTAAGAAAAGCTGGTACGTTCTATGGATGTCTCCTCTCGGAGGCTCTATTAGTACATAACCTCCTGAAGACTCAAAGGTTAAGCGTGTTACACACTGGATTCAAAAATCTATTGTGCATCCATCTTCAACGTCTTTTGTACTATGGAGCAAAAGTAAAGACACTTAATCAAGTCACCTTCTCAATGGATAGTTTCTGGAAAGGCTATATATATGGCTGAAGATTCAAACCTAAATTTTTAACAAGGATTCTTTAGTTGAAGGAATAGAAAGATCAAGCAATTATCAACTCTATGTAATATGCATATTTTCTATTTTAGATTGTAATTGTAAAAGCCTTAAGATTTCTTACCCTTGTATATATTTATAAATCTTAAGTACTTTAGGTATTTGTTAAGGCGATCTCCCGTACCTATGATGCATGCATCATGTACACATTATTCTCTATTTTTTTGAGCCTTCAGTAGTTTAGATTAGGACTCCTGCTATGTGCTTGAGCAAAAAGTATTGTCTCATTGGGATTCAAGCAACAAGTTTTGAGCCAAGATGCTTAAGCCACATAAGTCTCATTGCTTAAGTGATTGAGTTGTGAAAGTTTTATTTAGCTAGTCTGATTGAGAAAAAGAAAGTCTTAGACATGTGCTTTAAGCAAAGGTAAGTCTCAACCAGATGACAAATGAGCAGTCAGCTCAGTGAAATGGTGTGCGCAAAGAAAGTCTTAGACATGTGCTTTAAGAAAAGGAAAGTCTCAACTAGAAGACAGATGAATAGGTGGCTCAGTCAGGTGGTGTGAGCAAAGGAAGTATTAGACATATGCTCTAAGAAAATGAAAGTCTCGGCAATAAGATAGATGAGCAGGCGACTTAGCCTGATGGTGTGAGGAAAGGGTAAGTCTTAGACATGCACTCTAAGCAAGGAAGGTCTCAGATAGTTAGTCTGATCAATTGTAAAAGTCTTATGTAGAAGCCTAAGCAATTGTAATTATGAAGTGGTTATAATGAAAAGCTCTTGTGAGACAAAAGGATTGGACAAATCTCAGTTAAGGCAGAAACCAATATAAATATTTTGTGTGTTCTATTATTTTAGTTATTTCTGTTGTATCCGCTGCCAACCGATTTAACTCTGAATCTGAACATCAGTTCTAATTCTGAAACTCTGAGCAGAAGCTAAATAATAAGAAAACGTGAAACACAATTCAACCCCTTTTCTTGTGTACTTTTCACACCTTCACAAAATACCAAAACTGTCATGCCTTAAATTTATGGTATAACATGTCTTGGCACATGTCACAATATCATGTTGAACATGATGTCTGACTGTCATAGCTAAACATCTGGCTTAACATCTTACTGACAGCGTGTTTTACCAAAATGTTGCCAATCCAAAAACTATAGAACTTATAATCTCCCTATTTGGCAAATTTTGGCTAAAACAACCTTAGCACACATCAGAGGCACACACAACAAAATTAAAGTAGAAACACCATACAACAAGAACTTGAACAACACAAGCTACATGAGAACATGTAAGCTTGGTGCAAACTGCAACTTTGCAATAACAAATCATACAGATTCATAATTCCCCCTGCCACACAAAGACAATACTCCCCATCAAGGGGAAAACTAAAATCACATGAAAATAAACAAATATGAACTATCCAAGTTCACACATTCCTCTCAAGGGAAAAACCCAAATCACAAGAAAAAGCCACAAGAGCACACACACATTAAATAACACCAAACAACAGCAGCAACTAACTCCCCCAAATTACATAGCTTATCAAAATCACAGCTACACAAAATATCAAGACATCTAGTCTGACATCACAAAACAATCATAAGTAGCACAACCAACACTACCCTTGAAGAACACATCTTACTGTAGATAAAGTAAATTCTCCCAGACAGAGCAAATCATTAGCAAATCATTATCATGCAGCTAGAAAACCTTCTTTAAACCACAAGCATGAAAGATACTCATGCTCCCCCTAAATTGTTGCATACAACAAGCAACTACAAAACACACTAACACATGACATGATGTCATGACATCTATTCCAACATTAGAAACAACAAACATAATAACACTTTACTCCCCCTTTTTAGCTAAAAATTGACAAAAATAGAGTAAATGTAAGCAAGCATAAATGGAAGTACGAAATTCCAATGGAAACACACAACTTTAGCATAAACACATATGGAAGCACACAATTAAATCATCTTCAGGTAATCTTTTACATCTTTCCCATGTCAAAGATCCTTCTATAATCCTTTTCGCTGCCACATGTTTAAGAAGGAGTGATAATGGATCTCCTAACCACTGTCTTCTCCACACCAGTCATTTCACCTTGCACAGTAACTTGCTTAGGCCTAACAAGCATAAAAAAGTAGAGGAAAGATGCAGCATTTAACGCACTCCTCCATATCTGTAATTGCTATAATTCCTCAGTAGTCCCAATTCTTAACTCATAACTTATATTTTCAAGAACATTTACATATAAGGCTTTAGTAAGCATAAAAGTCAGCTGATATTTAGTGTCTAACTACTCCAAAATAACAAGCCTTCCTTTATCAAGATTCCTGATTAGTTGACTATACCAGTCAGGGTTCTTGTTCCATCCATGTTGAATGAAATATCTGATAACATTCAGATATTTACAATGTAATGTCAGTACATCAGTCTTGTCATTATGTTTCTTCAACATCTGTTGTGTCTACATAACTTGAAGGCAAACTCCTCTAGTTTCTCCTCCTTCAGCTAAAACAATCCACCAAGAGCCCATACTTGCTTCTTATTGATGCAGGCAATCTGACTGTTTGTTGGAGATGAACAACCATTCATATCACTAACCAAATCTACTTTGCATAGTTCTATCCGCAAATCATTTGTGTTGTAAGAGTAATGCATACGACAATCCCTAATTCCAATGATGCAATTCAAGATCTTCTTCTCTTGAACAATACGCCTCATCCTTGATTCAGGTTTAAAGGCAAGACATGAGTTTGATATTAACTCTGTAGATTCAGTGATGTCTCCTTCATTAGGGGGTCTTCTAATGATTTCCTTAGATGGTTATGTATAAACTCTAACAGAAAGACCTGTAGTAACTTGAGAGTTATGTGACACAATTCCAGCAAAATTACAACTTGCCTTAGAGAATGTTCCAACATTATTCTTAACATCCATCCTTGGTTATGTAACTGAATCATCAATCACCACACTGATAGATTCCATTGTCATTCCACTTTTGAAGTTGAAGACTCGATAATCTCTGCTGCTTGATGAGTAACCCAAAAATATTCCTTCATCACTTATGGGATCCATCTCACTCTTTTGATATTTGTTAGCCAAGACATAACATTTACTTCCAAAGATATGAAAGTATTTGAATATAGGTCTTTTCCCTTTCCATAGCTCATAGAGAGTAACTGAAGATTTTGCCCTCAAGGTGACCTTATTATGAATATAACATGCAATATTCATAGCTTCAGCTCAAAAGTAATATGGTAGTTGCTTAACATGAAGCATGACTCTAGCTTATTCTTGTATAACCCTTGTCTTTTGCTCAATAGTTCCATCTTGCTGAGAAGAGCTGGAAGAAGAAAATTCATAACTGATGTTTTTAGAAGCACAAAATTTAGAGAATTTTGCATTCTCAAACTCCTTGTCATGATAGCTTCTAACCTTGACAATCATACTATTTTTCTCTTTTTGAACATTTTGACATATCTCTTTAAAGACTTCAAAAGTGTTAGAGTTTTCTTTAAGAAAGTTTATCCATATAAACCCTGAAAAGTCATCAATAACTATATAGACATATTTCATTCCATCCAAGTTGTCTGCCTACATTGGTCTCATTAATTCCATGTGAAGAAGTTCCAATACCTTGGAGGTAGTCTGATGATGTAACATTTAAAATGACATCATGGATTGCTTCCCAACCTTACACTCACCATAGACTTTCCCATCTTTGACCTTGAGTTATGGTATTCCTCTAATGGCTCTTTCAGACATGATTTCCCTCATTCTGCTTAGATGATGGTGTTTAATGTTCTGGTGCCATAACTTCACTTCATCCTTATTTGTTATAGAACACATGGAAGAGTAAGAAGTTATTTGAGGTTCCCATAGATAACAGTTGCTCCTTGGTCACACAACTGACTAATTCTAATGATATTAACAAATAGTTATTTTCCAAAGAGAACATTTTCTAAACTAGGTGATCCAGTACACACCAGATTTCCAACTCCTTTGATTTCACCTTTAAACCCATCACCAAATTTGATAGAACATGTGGGATGAGGCTTGATATCTACCAACAACTTCTGAACCCTATCATATCTCTAGAACATCCACTTTCAAATTACAAGTCTTATCCAGTTGAGGTCCTCAAGGAAGTGTGAGCTATAAGGTTCACATCCTTCTCTTTAGATCTTCTATTTTTGCTTACTTGATTAACCTTGGTATGAGCTGAGAATTTTTGATTTCCATACAATTTATAACAAAGAGGCTTTATATGACCATACTCTCCACAATGATGACATCTCCAACAAGATTGATAATTATTTAGAGGATTATCATGTCTTACAGAATGTTGTAAAATGTGGTTAGATATTGTGACCATCTTCTTCCTTTCAGAAGGAAAGAACTTTCCTTCAGACACTCTATTTGGTTATTATCAAGTTGATAATGAACTTCTGCATCTCCATAATCTTATCATTTCAAACCTATTTTTCAACGTACTCAAGGAATCTGTCATGTCATAAAACTTAGAATTTAATAGAGTTACCTCACTTTTAAGCTGAGAAATAGTACGTAAGATTTCCTTTTTCTCATTTTCCAATTCAGCTATGACCTTTCTTTGATTTGCCTCTGTCTTAAGTCTTTCTCCACATCTGTCACAAGTTTCCTTGTAGGATACATTAAAATATCCATAGAGGACATTTTCATCACAAGATTATACTTCATCTGCCCATCTTCCAGAGAGAGCATTAACAAATTTGACAGTTTATGTGTTGGATTCATCTTCTGACTCATCATCATCAGATCAAGAGACAATCAATCCCTTTTTCTATTTCTTGATATAGTTGGGACATTTTGGCCTAATGTGACCAAAACCTTCACACTCATAACACTGAATCCCTTTACCTTGATCTGACCTCTCTTTAGTTCTGTAATTCTTTTGAAAATCATAGTGATTCCGGATGTCTGTTGTGATGTCCTTGACACTTTGTCTTCCCTTTTTGTCAATTCTCTTTAGAATCTTATTGAAATGCTTCCCAAGTAGTACAATGGTATTTGACAGTCCCTCATTAATATCCAGTTGTCGCAACTGCGAAAAAAACCCGGCGGAAAATAGAAGAGTCGCCACCTTTCGTTATTTATCCCAAAGAGAGGGAAAGGAAACGATCGGAAAAACCTGACGAAAAGGGGAAAAGACAAGGTCATTGCAACCAAGTCTTGGATTCGGGAGTCGGTTATGCAAGGGGAAATTTTTAGCACCCTTCACGTTCGTCGTACTCGACGGGATCCACGTTTGTTGTCTATCTAAGGGTGTGTTTAAACTATCTAAGCTACACGCTTGCGAGACAAAAAGAAAAGAAAGAGACTCGGCAGAGCATCATCGCCGCTCTGTGCCTACGTAATCCCTCGTGCAATGGGAAAGTCAGAGTCAACGTAGTTCGGCTAACTACGGGAGAGAAGGGGAAAGGTTGCTCGCTAAGACGTTGCGTCTTGTGCCTACGTACTTTCATCTGGTATGAAAGATCAGAGCAAACTTAGTTCGGGCGGACACGAAACCACAGATTGATTAAGTGTTTTAATCGAGTAGAATTAAACATCCGTGAAATTCTGGTATGCAGATCACATGTATTCCAAGAACTTTGATCTCTGCTCAACAAGGATGAGGACAGACCATGGCCAATTTAAATTTCTTTAAATTGTCCCAATGTCATGATCAATGTCACAACCTCTGTTGTGACACCTGCAGTCTGTCATGCTATTTATCTAACCATTTAAAGTACAAAATTGTAAATGCAAAAAGATAAATAACACAGTAATTGTTCACCCAGTTCGATATCAACATCACCTACATCTGGGGGCTACCAAGCTAGGGAGGAAATTCACTATTAGTAGAATCAATTCAAAGTCAAACCTCCAATTTGCACTTCTCACTTAATATCTACCCAATGACACTTCAGCCTAGAGACTCTCTAGTACTTGAGTATACCCACTCACTCCCCCACTATCACACAACAGTGATATCAAACAATTACAAAAACAATATGACGAGACACTTCATACACACCTTGATCTTGCTTCACAGCTTTGATCAAGGAACTCACACACTCTTGCTTCCCAGCTTCGAGTGAGACACAACCTAGAATCTACCTAACCAAAACAATCATCCACCAGACAACTGCTTGGATTACAAGTATTCCTAAACAGACTTTACAAGTGAAGACTAGCCTTCTTCACTTATAAATATGTCTACCTCAATGTATCAAAAGATACAAAGGGTGACTTACATACAAGGGACTCTCAACCCTAGACCTCTATTTTACACTCTGATTTTTCTTGATGTGAGTGCTTTCTTTTCTTCTGCTTCTAATCCTCCTTTAATAGCACTACAGGCTAGGCTTCGGGTGTGCAGAAGTAACAAATATTAGTTTAAAACTAATTTCCACAATTCAAGGTGTTGTCCAATTAGGTCATGGCATGGTCAGCATTGCCTTGAATCTCTCCTGATATAACTCAGGGGTTATAACAAGTCTTCCTAAAATCTAGCCTGAGATAACAGAAAAACCAACATGCCTACACGACTGATGTCATATGATCAATGTCATGACATTCAATATGACATCCACTCTTCTGCAGATTTTTCTTTACACCAGACCTGGCTTCACCCACTATTCTGCAGAATAACATTAGAAACAAGTATATTCACGTTTCCTTAAAGGTCTCCAAGATCCTTTTATGAATACCAATACAATCTGTTCGTGTTCCTAATCCATCTCCTTGACATATTTACCGATGAGGTATTTTCAACATGGTCTCATCAATCCAAACCAATTCTGTCAAGAGATATACACTTGCAGCTCCTTTTGTTGTCATGCAATGATGTCCTTCTTAAGACACATGACAACACACCTTACTCACTACCTGTGAGTAAATTCATCACAACTTAACCTGTTGTGGCTGCACACCTCACACTGCCTGTGAGGAACTTCATCACAGCTCAACCTGTAAGGAACTAGGCTACTGCTAACACATAGCAGTGCCTGTTGTGCCAGACAGCTATGTCATTACTTTGGTAATGACATCCATGACAACAGTCCTTTCTTCAGCCTCTGCTAGCTCCTGCTTGCTCTTGCGGCACTCGGCCTTTATGTCAGCCTTTGCTAGCTCCTGTTGCACATAGCTCCTGCTGCATCCATGACACCAGTTATGTCATCTGCTTTTGTTAGCTCCTGCTGCACCAGATGTCAACCCATGATAGCAGTTCTGTTATTCATATGTCATTACTTTGGTGATGACATCCATGTCAGCAATTCTTTCTTTAGCCTCTTCTAGCTCAGTGATGTCATGACTTTGGTAATGCCATCCTGTTCAAAACACATGACAACAGTACTGTCATTAACCCCTGCTAGCTCTTGCTGCACTGATACTCCTGCTGTTTCTCACACATGACAGTAGTTCTGTCATGACAGCAGATGGATGTCGTGATGGATGTCACGATATTCAGCATTCACATTAAACCACTCCACAGTAGTTCTTTCCAGCTCCTGCTTGCTCATTTAGTGATGTCATAACTATGGTAATGACATCCTGTTTAACATTAGTGCAGAATCTTGTTTTACCATAATTTAGCCAATCATAGAACACTAGACAATTCTATATCATAGACCCATGGAACTAACAAACTCCCCCTTTGGCAAATTTTGGCTAAAACAACTTATCATGGAATTCAGCAGCAGTTTACACAAACTATCATGCTCCCCCTTGATAGTTGCATGCAGTATGGCAGCAACACTGCTTTCCTCATCAGCAGCAGTAGTTTTTCTTTTCTCCCCCTTGGTTTAGTCAAAACTTTAACAACAAATGGGGTACTTGTACATACCTAAGCTCAACACAAACTGTACATACAGTCATCTCACCATCTTGCAAGATATACACAAGCTGCTTGACCTCTAATAAGGACTGCACCACTTCAGCAGCACACACCAGACAGGTACACATCTTCCCCTGTCAGCATCAACATTGCTCCCCCTGAAAGAGAGAACCCAAGCACATGAAGAATTTACACCAATATCTTCATATTCACACACTGGAGCAAATAGCATAGGCAGTCGCAGGATTCCTATCTGGAAGATTTCTCATATTTCAGCTTTTACAGAAAATCTCCAAGATGTCAGAGTGAAAATCCTTCCATATGCACAAGATCAAGGTTGATGGTGTCTTGATCTTCATCTTCACCAGTCATATAGAACTTGGATAGAGGCCCAAATACCTGACTTGATCCCTTGTCACCTAATGACAGACCCAACAGGACTACCCTGTCATCTTCACCATGAGCTTGGAGCAGTAACCCAATGTCACAACATCTTGTCTGACATCCTGCCTTCATCAAGTTCCAGACCACAAACAATCTTGACACATAGCTGCACTCTTGCAGCAACAGATCCTGGATAGAAGTATAACTCTCCCATATCAATGGTAACCAGTGTACATGAATGGAAAACACAAGACGCATCTTCATGTCTTCAAGAACTCATTCTCTGTTCAACACACATGTTGAACGCATTCACTTACTGCTTGAACCCTAAGCAAGTAGTACACCCATAAAATAGAAGCTCTCCCCATATCTTTGATAACAGCTGCTCCAAGATCACCACATTACCTCTCATGACCAACTCTATGCTCATACAGAGAGAAGACACCAAACTGATTCACCTCTTCCTAGAGTTACTTGTAGCATAAGAGAACACTTCTCCACAAGTATTCTGGCCTTAGGCTGAGTACAAGATTGACACCGCAAAAGGACTTTATCACATCAGAATGCACTCAATGCCTTCATATCATAATCCAAGACAGTCCTTTTACCTTATCATTCTCCCGTATGACAAGATAGAGTACTTCTTAGCCAAGAAGTGAATCACAAGTTCCACAAGAGATCTTCACATATCAGATGGTTCATATCACAGATACACCATCTCATGGTTCTTTATGTGTCCATACTGGACTTACTGCTGCCTAGTAATCCAACTGAAGATCTTCACAGCTCCACTAGCTTGATCAACTCCATCTCCACAAGAAGGTAATCTTCTATACACATCTTAGGGCTTCTACCACAAGCTCCAATATGTGAACAGAAACAGATCCTCCTTTGGTCTTCAACCAATTACTCTTCTGCACAAGTGTAATTAGTTCCAAGCATGAAAAGTCCCAGAACCTTCTGTGGTTTTCAAATAACTACCCTTCTGCACAATAATAGTTCTCTAAAGGCACACTGCTTAAATAACCAAATGCCACTATTTGGTTATTCATCATTTTTCAGAGCTCTAGAAAGTCTGCTAATCCACCAGGCCACTTTGATCTTCACATTCTTCTTGCTCCAAAGCAAGGTATCTACTCCTTCACACAGCTCCCGCAAACTGCATGATATGAAGCATTGATTCCACTCATATCTGAGAAGATCAACTTATCTTCAAATGATGTGTCACACCATCACTTGAGGCCTTGAAGTTTCTGCTTGATGTCACAACTTTGGTTAAGACATTCAGCTGGAGAGTTCAGGCTTTCATTCTGCCACTTAGAAGGTTCTCTTTGCTCAATTAGAACATAGGCTTGATATCCAGTTGAAGTAGACAACCTCAATCCTGCTTTGTTGTGACACAATAATTACCTTGAAGTGCATTTGTTTCATGAACCCCTCTTAAGAGAAACCAAACTTGACAAGGCTTGATTCTTCAAAGAGGAAGGGTCACAAAAGAATTCTTTACACAAGGATTCCTGCTTTCCTTAAGTAGAGACTTCTTTAGAAAGTCAGAGATAACTGCCATTTATCCTTGACATCCAATATGACCAGGGTCATATGCTCCTATGCACTTAGATCAGAAATAAACTTACCTAAGCAGTGCTATCACCAACACCACCTTCTAGACAAGTTTCTTGTCAGGAAACTTTCTAGCTAATAGATCAGGTACTTCTAGTAGAAACAAGAACACAACTGTTGCACTCAAATACTCATATAGAGCAGATTGTCTTCATCTTCATTCCCATCAGCACTCCATTCCAACTTTAGTTTCTTGCCGAGAACCTTACTAGAATGAGTATAGATCCAGCTATATCTTCTTTGATCTATGGATCAATAGAATTCTCTGCTGATGGAATGTCTCAACATCTGGCTGAAGTAGACCAAACAAATCAGGGGCCTTCTGCTAGTGCTGCTACTGATGAGACATCTTGATCATCAACTAAGGATAATCCATTAAATATTTAAGAATATCTTAAATGGCAATGAATCTTAACTCCTTGTAACAGATCCTTCTCTGAACTTCATGGAAAACCAAGGCTAACATCCTTAACTTAACCTGCCTATGACTTCTTCTGCTGATAGAATCCTTGCAAGTCATGATTGGTGAAAATAAATCACCTCCCACTATCTTCTCTACATAGCTTCCAGCAACCAACAGAATACAACAGAATTGTCCAGGCACACAACCAAACACAGTTGCAGGCCCATCTTCCAATCATCTACACAACTGCCACAATCATGCATCAAACTGAATATAGGTCAATCTTCTTCCAGGGCTACCAGAGTTCTTTCATCAGAAATTTATGCAGCAGAACCACCAAAAGAACCTCTTCAACATGCCCTTATAGGACATCATACAGAAGTAGCCACTCCTTCACAATCACCAGGTCATAGAAGCTCCTATATCAGAGGGCACAACAGCATGCACACAGACTCCTTTACAGCCTCCTTCAACACTCCTTAAGCAGCAGCTCAAACATCCAGCGAGTTCAGCAACTTAGCTGCAGCTTCTCCTTGTTCAAAACACCAGAAAGTATCTCCCAAGATCTCATCCAGAACAGACAGGATGCCTGCTCTGATACCAATTGAAATTCTGGTATACAGATCACATGTGTTCCAAGAACATTGATCTCTGCTCAATAAGGATGAGGACAGACCATGACCAATTTAAATTTCTTTAAATTGTCCCAATGTCATGATCAATGTCATGACCTCTGTTGTGACATCTGCAGTCTGTCATGCTATTTATCTAACCATTTAAAGTATAGAATTGTAAATGCAGAAAGATAAATAACACAGTAATTGTTCACCCAGTTCGGTATCAACAACACCTACATCTGGGGGCTACCAAGCCAGGGAGGAAATTCACTATTAGTAGAATCAATTCAAAGTCAAACCTCCAGTTTGCACTTCTCACTTAATCTCTACCCAATGACACTTCAGCCTAGAGACTCTCTAGACCTGAGTATACCCACTCACTCCCCCACTATCACACAACTATGATATCAAACAATTACGAAAATAGTATGAAGAGATACTTCATACACACCTTGATCTTGCTTCACAACTTTGATCAAGGAACTCACACATTCTTGCTTCCCAGCTTCGAGTGAGACACAACCTAGAATCTACCTAACCAAAACAATCATCCACAAGACAATTGCTTGGATTACAAGTATTCCTAAACAGACTTTACAAGTGAAGACTAGCCTTCTTCACTTACAAATATTTCTACCTCAATGTATCAAAAGATACAAAGGGCGACTTACACACAAGAGACTCTCAACCGTAGACCTCTATTTTACACTTTGATTTTTCTTGATGTGAGTGCTTTCTTTTCTTCTGCTTCTGCTCCTCCTTTTATAGCACTGCAGGTTGGGCTTGGGCTGTGCAGAAGTAACAAATATTAGTTTAAAACTAATTTTCATAATTCAAGGTGTTGTCCAATTAGGTCATTGCATGGTCAGCATTGCCTTGAATCTCTCCTGATATAACTCAGGGGTCATAACAAGTCTTCCTGAAATCTAGCCTGAGTTAACAGAAAAACCAACATGCCTGCACGACTGATGGCATATGATCATGTCATGACATTCAGTATGACATCCAATCTTCTGCAGATTTTTCTTTACACCAGACCTGGCTTCACCCACTCTTCTGCAGAATAACATTAGAAATAAGTATATTCACGTTTCCTAAAAGGTCTCCAAGATGCTTTTATGAATTCCAATACAATTTGTTCTTGTTCCTAATCCATCTCCTTGACATATTTACTGATGAGGTATTTTCAACAAGGTCTCATCCATCCAAACCAATTCTATCAAGAGATATACACTTGGAGCTCCTTCTGTTGTCATGCAACGGTGTCCTGCTTAAGACACATGACAACACACCTTACTCACTACCTGTGAGGAACTTCATCACAACTTAACCTGTTGTGGCTGCACACTTCACACTGCCTGTAAGGAACTTCATCACAGCTCAACCTGTGAGGAACTAGGCTACTGCTAACACATAGCATTGCCTGTTGTGCCAGACAGCTCTGTCATTACTTTAGTAATGACATCCATGACATCAGTCTTTTCTTCAGCCTCGCTAGCTCTTGCTTTCTCTTGCTGCACTCGGCCTTGATGTCAGCCTCTGCTAGCTCCTGCTGCATCCATGAAACTAGTTATGTCATATGCTTTTGTTAGCTCCTGCTGCACCAGATGTCAACCCATGACAGCAGCTCCTGTTGCACCCCAAAATTTTCCCAACCTTTTCCTTCTTGTTTTTGCATTAGCATAACATCATCATAGCATTATCATAGCATTGCATTAGCATTTATGCAGGGGATCAAGTGTGATATACATCAAGAGAGGCCTATCTAGAGGTTTTATTCGAGCTTGAGGAATCACTAAAGTCACCAGGAAGTGGTTCATGCCCTTGAGAAGTTCAGATGCTTGTGTGGGGTTCATCCCCTGACTTAGAGGCCAACTGAAGATTATCAATGAGTTGGAAAACTATGATTACAGGTCATAAAATTACAGGTCAAGTTCAATAGTTTGCATAACTCAAATGGACTTTTTTCCAACGTGAAAGTTGCTCCAAATGGGGTCATTTGGTCAACTAAACCTCAAGGTTTTAATGGGCCAGCTCATGGTTGAAGATCGATGAAAGTGATTTTGGTGAAGACATGTGAAAAGGCCTAGTTTTGTATTTTGTCAAAATTTAATCAAACAAGTCCATATTTGTGCTTATTTCGAATGGAAATCGTGCTTTAAGAACATTGCCACTTTTACATTTTTCATTTGAGGATTTTATCATGGCCTATTTCGAGATTTCTTACAATTCAAGTAACATAATGGATCTTGGGCTTGGGCTTAGAAACAAGGAACTATTGTGGGCCTTAAACCTTCCTTATGATGCAAGGAATATAAAAACTAAAAATCAAGGCAATTGACATGCCTCTTCCATCATTTTCCCATTTTTCCCACACTTTCACATTTTTGAATTTCCATTTTTCAATCCTTTTTTCTCTCCATTTTTTGATCCTTTCTCATTACCAATTAATTCAATATACTCCATAGAATTTTTTCCACCATTTTTTAGCCATTTTTGGTGCAAGAACATGGTTGTAGTAATGTGAAAAAGTGAGGTGCAACTCAAATTCGAATTCTGTTTTCATCATCAATTCAAGCACTCTCAGTGATCTAAACATCTTCACCAAGCGTTGTTGAGTGATTCCATACCATTTCCTTGAAGAATCAGTGGATGAGTGAAGCTCTATAGTGCAATTTTCAGAGGTATTAAAATTTTAAGATAACTCATGTTATAGTAATCTTTAAGGTGCCTTTTTTATATATTTGGAATCCCCTCAATGTGTATTGCATTTCTGGTATCAATTTGGACATTTTCATGGAAGTTTAGTGTTCTTGGCATTTCTTGATGCATATGCGGTTTTGGAGTTAGAGGAAGTTTCAGTGAAAACAAATGGTATATTCATAATCCTTGCGAAATTTCCTTCGAGATTGGTTCAAGAATCGTTGCGTTTCGTTAAGAATTGAGGGAGATAGGCTTGAAGGAAGTTCGCCGAAAAACCGTTCGCCATTACCGTTATCGCTGCTGCATTTTTCAGCCTTGGATGTGTAAATTGGAGAAGAAATACCAGCATCGTCGGATCCATGTGGAAAGCTTGACCGAGCCTCACAATCGGACGCCTCTCACGCTTCCACGTCGTGTGCCACATCACGCTTCATTAAACCACGTGGCGCGCCAACTCAGCCACGAAACCCCCATGACCCCTGTTCGATCCTTGGCTGTGACATTTTTGATTTATTGCATTTATATTACTTGTTTCTCACATTTATATGCTTTCATGTATTTTCTTTTGTTTTTCTGTTTTATATGCTGACTTCAAATAATCATAAAAAATAGGAAAATTAGTCTTTTTGATCCCCATTTTTTTGTGCTGAATATTTAAGATGTCTAGGATTTAATAAAACTGGAATTGTAATTTTACCATTTTCTGAAATTTTCTTTGGATTTTTTACATTTGGGTCGTCATAAAAAGGCCAATGTTGGTGCTATCATTTTGTTGAATTTCCTTGACCTATCAATTCATCATTTAAATGCCAAATCTTTTGCAGGGATCTCATACACATGTTGAGGTATTGTGATATAATTTTTTGGGAATTTTATTGTACCATTTTAATTGGTTTTGGATGCTTTCTTTAACATGCTCCATTTTAACTTTTCCTTTGTTATACATGAGATATCTTGCAATGTTTTCATCTTATTTGACCATTTCTATTTGGATATTTTTGTGGTATCTCTCACCCCTGGTTTGTGGCTTGATGTAGGGAATTGGAGATTTTTATTTGAATTTTTTAGCACCTTTTGCTATTTTTCTTATATTTTTGTATTCGGACTTGTCATTTGGACTTTCAAACGAACTTTGCTTTTCTTTCGGCTCCAACGGCCTCGATTTGTTTGTGTGGTGAACTCTAGGGTTCCTATTGCTTGCTATAGACATTATATAGGATGTGTAGATCATTGATTGGCTGGTTTTATCATACATAAATTGCCCATTAGGTTCCATATTTCCATGATAGCGCGTTATGATTCCAAATCGTAGTATACGTATGTCATTCGTAGGTTTTATTGCCTCGTATCTCTTTATATTCACTTGTGGCCAAGATTGCATGTTTAAAATAGGCCATTTTCCATACATTATGGGCTTGAGGTTGAGATGACTTGCCTCCCTCACTTGCATTCCATGTTTATTGTTATGAATCTGCATTTCCTGTATGCTGCTACTTCATCAGTTTTCTGTTGCTTCCTTTGCCTTTCCCTTAGGAGCTCCATTCTTTCTTGTTGAAGATA
Source organism: Lathyrus sativus (assembly GCA_963859935.3). Classification (NCBI taxonomy): domain Eukaryota; kingdom Viridiplantae; phylum Streptophyta; class Magnoliopsida; order Fabales; family Fabaceae; genus Lathyrus; species Lathyrus sativus. The sequence continues at coordinate 369,577,273 of OZ012741.1, forward strand.
GAATGTGATAGACATTAGGCTTTGCAACCATGTATGATAAAATTAGGGTAGTCTTCCCCTTTGCAAACTTCAACCATAGGACGAACATTGCATGATAACATTTAGGGCTGTGTAGGTTCCTTTAGAGAGTCTCTTTCTCCTCCTTTCTTCAAACATTCGAAAATACTTAATAAAGGTTAACACATGTTGTGCGTTACGAGCCTTAAGCTACTTAAGAAAGAGTTATGGGAGGGCTTCCCTCACATGACTTGAATGTTTAGTATGGTATCCTTTGGGTGACATGCGACGCATTCACTCTTAAGTCCAAGTCTTTAGTGCGACACGAGTTACAAATACAACTCAAAACAATTCTTCATAAAAGACATAAAAACAAACATTCAACTTATTTTTGTCCTCTTGGACCTTAATCAGGAAAATCATTTTCGTAATGAGAGTTTCGTTAACTCTCGGTTCTCCCGCAAATGGTAACGCCTAAGTCTCCAATGGTCGAGCTGCATACACCAAACTGCTAGAATCGATTGTTAACCCTACTCGGGTTAAAAACAACTTGAACCAAACTTATGGTCTAGTTAGGCCGAACTACGGCTGCTCTGATCTTTTATACTGGGTGAAAGTACGTAGGCACGAGATGTGATATCTCGGCGAGCAACCTTCCCCCCTTTTACCCGTAGTTAGGCGAACTACGTTGACTCTGATTTCTCGTTCCAGATGGGAATACGTAGGCATAAAGTGTGATACTTTGCCGAGTCACTTTTCTTTTCTTTTATCCTTAAGCCTTTAGCTAGATAGTATTAATCAAACCCTTTTAGATAAACAACAAGCATGGATCCCATCGAGTACGATGGACGTGAGGGGTGCTAATACCTTCCCCTTGCGTAACCGACTCCCGAATCCAGGACTTGGTTGCGATGACCTTGTCTTTTCCCTCTTTTTGTTAGGTTTTCTCTGAGCGTTTCCTTTCCCTCCTTTGGGATAAATAACGCACGGTGGCGACTCTTCTGTTTTGCCGGTGCCGATTTTCGCAGTAGCGACAGCTGGAGACTCTGCTGGGGACTGCGATGGTTCCCTATGCGAGTCTCGCCTTGGATTTTCTTCCTAGCTGTCTGGGTCATCCCCAACAGCTGGCGACTCTGCTGGGGACTCTTTATAGCTGCAGGGGAATTTTCCCATCCCCTACGCTGGGACCGTTCCCCATCCCCTAGGCGAGTCAGTCCTAGCGCTTGTTTATTTATCTTATGGGTTTTGTACATACCTGTTGTATCTTAGCTTTACGTTCCCGCATTTTATTTTCCCGCAGTTTATTTTCAGTATTATATTATATCCTTATTATGCTGTTGTGGGAGGGGATTGATTCTGATGAGAGATAAGCCGGACCTGGGCTTGAGTTTGCACATAGACTTAGAAGTAGAGAGTAGTGGTTAGCCTGCTTGCTTAGCTCGCACCAGCTAGCCGCGAAATTTGCGCTCAGACGAGATTCTCTTTGATGCTTCTTGCCTGGCCCTTAGGGCTCGACAAGTTGTCTGACCCGAGGATTGTCGACTCTGGGGACCTATCAATTGGGATTCAGCTAAGTGAGGCCGCTTCAAGGGATGATGATGCCACATCTTCTGGGTATCGTATCATCGCTCTTGAAAGTCTGTGACGCTGATGAACGCATAGGATGTCGTACCTTATCAGTGGATAGGTCCATACCTGTGAGATGGGAAACCAACCCGTTTGCCCGTTTCAACTGTCTGGAGCTCTGCTTAGCTGCTGAACCTCATTCTTGAATGTTATTACTGTTAAAATGCTTATTATGAGCCTGAATGCTGATTCCTGATCTGAAATTAACCTGTAAAATAAAATCGGTCGCCTGATCTCTGGGCAAAATAAATGCCCGAGCCTCTGATGCTCATTATTCGCTATTTATTATTTTGCTCCAAATTAATCTGAGTTACATGAATGCCTTGATCCCATGCCTCGAGAACAAATGCTATGTAATGCAAGATGCTAAAATGCAAAGAAACAAAAGCCAAGTACAAAAAATGAGAAGGCAAATTTTGGGGTGCTACAACTGCCCCTATTCAAACAACTTGGACCTGAAGGGAGGAAAAGAATCCGCTTTCAAACATCTAAAGTACAAGGTGATTGAATACAAAAGAACCCGGAAATTTGCACCCCGCGGGAATGCAAAACAACAACTACCAACCAAGAGTCAGAAAACAACGTGCTGGGGATAACAATCCAATATAATATGAACTTTATTCAAAAGATGCCAACCAAAATTCGGGAAAACACCCAGGGAACACCAACCAAAAGTTGAAATAAGGACCAACAGATACCAACCAAGAGTTGGGAAACAACCAAAGATACCAACCAAGAGTTGGGACGAAACCATCACCAAATGCCAACCAAGAGTCGGGACAAACTTCTATCACAAAATACCAACCAAGAGTCTGAATGGCGAACTTGGAATACCAACCAAGAGTTGGAACAAAACCCGCTGAGGAACAAAAGAGTAACCAAACAACTTCGTGGAGAATCCACCGGGGAGAGAGTGGACTAATCATACGACTCGGTGGAGAACAAGCTTCTACCATAAGACTGCAATCAAAGAATTCCATCCAAGAGATGGGATAAAAACCCAAACACTACCAACCAAGAGTCGGGATTAACGCCACACCAACCGGAACTTCCATGACGAGACAACTTCGCTGAGGGAGTCAACATCCATCACAGGACAATAATCTAGCCATACCATCCAAGAGATGGGATGAGGGTTACTCACTAGGGACAAAACCACCCCTACCAACCAAGAGTCGGAATCCATACTAGCCGCAGTTTACATAGCGAGACGACTTCGCTGAGGAGGCATACTAACCAAAAGTCAGAATCAAACAACCAAAGTACCAAGGTTACCAACCAAGAGTTGGAAAATCGTCAACAAATTAACCATACCGGATATGGCGACCTCACTGGGGAATCCAAGGCTACCAACCAAGAGTTGGAAAACGAACCGTCATCCACGACTGACCATACCGGAGAAACCACAACCACCGACCAAAAGTTGGAAAACGCCAAATCCCCTTATCAACCAAAAGATGAGATAACGACCCCGCTGAGGAATAAAGGGAGAACTACCAACCAAAAGTTGGAAATACCAGACCTTCTTATCAACCAAAAGTTGAGATAACGACTCTTCAGGGGAAAAAGAAAGACTACCAACCAAAAGTTGGAACAACAATAGACGTCCCAGACCAAACCTATTGGGGAAAAGGGGAATACCAACCAAGAGTTGGGACAACCACAGGGGAAAACATCCAACCAAAAGTTGGGAAACAAAGGTACTAACCAACAGTTAGAATCACCATGAAACCCTGCTGATCAAAGGTCGGAACATAAGCTGCTAACCAAGAGTTAGGATTGTTAGGAAAAGTCCTCATCGATCAAAAGATACTAACCAATAGTTAGGATGACTGGGGGACGCTACACGAAGTTGACTCCACCACAGAAGACTACCAACCAAAAGTTAAGATGATCATCCCAGACTATCAACCAAGAGTTGAAACAAAGACTCTGCGAGGGGAAACCAGAGATTACCAACCAACAGTTGGGATCACCTAATACCATCATCTGAATTATGCAGGAGGGTACCGACCAAAAGTTGGAATCCACGACTCTGCTGAATAACCACCAAAAGTTGGAATATCATCCAAATACTACTGGGTCATCAACCAAAAGTTGAAATAAACAACGATGACCAACCAAAAGTCGGAACAACTCCGTTGGGGAAGAACCACAAGCTTGACCAGGGAAAGCAACACTCGCACGTGACTCACCTGGGGAAAGCAAAAACATTCACCCAAACTACTCAGCTGGGAAGAATCTGGTAAAATACCCGATCCAGAAATCCATCTTGATGAAAACCCCCTGATTCAAATAATCTCTGCTGAAAAAGATATCCAGTCCCAAAACACCAAACCCGACTTATGCTTCAGATGTATATGTTGGAAAATGGCGTAATGCTCCATACGAAATGGAAATGCTACACATTTGGGAGGATGCTAATGCAAAATGCAAATGCAAAAGAACCAACCCAGAAAAATAAATGCTAGGGAGAAAAGACCCACTCCGCCGGGGAGAGAGAACAAACCCTCCGGGAAGAGAAATCCACACCGTCGGGGATTAAATATTTTGGGGACTTGAATAACTCTGCGGGGACACAAGCAATTCGATGCTTAAATCAAACCCCTTCTGCTGAGGAAACTGTCTCTACGGGGGAAAACAATCGACCACCAAAGATTGACTTTATCCTGCTCAAGAGACTTGCCCTGAACAGCACTCCTGAAAACTCTATCCCGCTCGGGGAGAAAATCCCCTCTGCTTGGGATTACATCAAATATCAATTTGTCTTGCCGAGGAATATCAAATACTCCTACTCTACGGGAAACTCGAATCTACTGGGGAAATACCATACTCCTATTCTACCACTTACTCTATCGAGAGAATCAGCACTGGACTTTGCTGGAGAAAAATTCTGAACTTACTCCATGGGGAAAGGACGTCACCGACGTTGCCTCTGCTGGAGAAGAAAACTAAATTACAAACCATCAGACCGTTGAAGGAAACACCTCTATCCTGTTCCGCTGAGAACAACTCCACCCTGTCGGGGACTCACTTTCTCACGAAGACAAAGCTTAGTTCTGTTGGGGACATAACATTTCAAACTTGATAATCGGACTCTGCCGGGTAGAGGACACAACTCTTCCGGGGGATAAGATGACCACTTCACTAGGGAAGCGAAATCTCTGCTAGGGGAAGCAAACCTCTCATCTTCCCATGCCTGACTGCATTTACCTGTGGGAAACAAGCCCATTCTGCAGGAAGTATCACACTTAACCTGCTGAGAATACCTGGCTGACAATAACTGCTACTTGCTGAGACTTGCACTGCTGAGGATAAGGGAATCTCACCTGATTGTGATAACCCTGTTGACCTGTAGCAAGGCAAAACACCAAAAATGTTCTACATGTGAAATGGTTACCTTGGTTACCATCCATGATACTTACCGATCAACTAAAGTCAACGCTTTTGTTATGCTCTGTACATCCTCTCGCTTTTACCTGCAATGTTTATCCAAAATAACACATTTCGCAAACAAAACAGTAAAATGGACAAGAAAAAGAAAGCTCTTTGACTGAAGTGAATACTTTATTGATGGAAGGCCTGTAAATAGGCAAATTACAATTCAGAGGCAATTCCTGAAAAGAGGTGATTGCTCAAAAACAAGAAAACAAATACAATATACATGTCGGCAATGTGGAAACAGACAACCACCATGTGTTAATTCGGCTATGAACTGTATGTCTTCGATGTTCCTCATGTTCCGTCTTCTGATAAGACTGACTGGACTGATTCCTTTCCTTCGGGATAACTGCTCATAAGCTTACAGATCGAACGCGGACCGTGATCATTTGCCTTTTAAATCCCTAACTTTTGCCTGGATCGCCCTTTCAGGTTTTCAATCCACCGGGATACCCATTTTTGCCAAAGTTTCCTTTTCACGTTTTCAACTTTGCGGGTTTACATCTTTTTTTCTTATCTCTAATTTTTGCCCGAACCTTTTCTTTTTATGGTTCGCCAGGATGCCCCTTTTTTTGCCTGAAATTTTCTTTTTATGTCCAGCGGGTCTCTTTTAAGCAAAGTATTTTTTAACCACGTTCGCGTTCACAAGGGACGAAAAATCTTCACCATCCATAGTAGATAGTAATAAGGCTCCCCTAGAGAAAACCTTTCTTACCACATACGAACCTTCATAGGTAGGAGTCCATTTTCCCCTGTGATCTGTCTGAGGAGGAAGGATCCTTTTCAACACCAAATCACCTGTTTGGAAGCACCGAGGACGCACTTTCTGATCAAAGGCTTTCTTCATCCTACTCTGGTACAACCGGCCATGCACAATGGCTACCAATCTCTTCTCGTCAATCAAGCTCAGCTGATTCAACCTGGTTCGCACCCACTCAGTTTCGTCAAGCTTCACATCCGACAATACCCTTAAAGAAGGAATCTCGACTTCTAATGGCAGGATTGCTTCCGTACCATACACTAGTGAGAAAGGAGTTGCCCCGGTTGAGGTACGCACCGAAGTACGATAACCGTGAAGAGCAAAAGGCAACATCTCGTGCCAGTCTTTGTAGGTTACAACCATTTTCTGCACAATCTTCTTGATATTCTTATTAGCTGCCTCAACAACACCATTCATCTTCGGACGATATGGAGAAGAATTGTGATGTTCGATCTTAAAACTCTGACACAGTTCCTTCATCATTTTGTTATTCAAATTTGAACCGTTATCAGTAATGGTTCTCTCCGGAATACCATAACGACAAATGATGTCCTTCTTTATAAATCGGGCTACCACCTGTTTCGTGACATTAGCGTAGGATGCTGCTTCTACCCACTTCGTAAAGTAATCAATCACGACCAAGATGAAACGATGTCCATTAGAAGCAGTTGACTCAATCTTTCCAATCACATCGATTCCCCACATGGCAAAAGGCCAAGGAGACGTCAACACATTCAGAGGAACTGGTGGCACATGCACCTTATCCGCATAAATCTGGCATTTATGGCATTTTTTGGCGTATTTGAAGCAATCGGACTCCATAGTCATCCAATAATACCCATATCTCAACAACTTTCTAGCCATTTCATGTCCACCGACATGAGTGCCAAAAGAACCTTCGTGGAATTCCTCCATCAACAGGTTTGCTTCAAGTTCATCAACACAAGGCAGCAAGACCATGTCGAAATTTCTCCTGTAGAGCACATCGTCCTTGTTCAGATAAAAATTACCAGCTAACCTCCTCAGAGCTTTCTTATCCTTGCTAGATGCCCCAGATGGGTACTCCTGAGTCTTGAGAAAATGCTTGATATCGAAATACCAAGGCTTTCCATCGAATGCTTTCTCAACGGCAAACACAAAAGCAGGTATATCAAGACGCATGATGGTAATAGCAGGAGTTTCATTCCAGAAAATCACTTTATACATCGAAGCGAGCATGGCCAAGGCATCCGCCATCTGATTCTCAGCCCTCGGCATATGATGAAAATCAACTCTATCAAAGAAAGGCAACAGTCTCCTTGAATAATCTCTATAAGGCACCAGGTTGGCCTGACGAGTTTCCCATTCTCCTTTGATTTGGTTAACGACCAGTGCTGAGTCACCGTATACATCCAGATTTTTAATCCTCATATCAACGGCCTCTTCTAAACCCATAATGCAAGCTTTATATTCGGCTTCATTATTGGTGCAAGTGAATGTCAACCGGGCGGTGAATGGTATATGAGAACCGTGAGGAGTAGTAATGATCGCGCCGATTCCATTACCATATGAATTAATTGCTCCGTCGAAAACCAATTTCCACTGAGGTCCCCTCTCTGGACCCTCGTCAGGTAAAGGTTTATCACAGTCTTTCATCCTCAAAAACATGACGTCTTCATCTGGAAAATCAAACTTCATCGGCTGATAATCCTCAATCAGCTGTTCCGCAAGATATTCTGACAGGACGCTCCCCTTAATGGCTTTCTGGGAAACGTACTAAATATCATACTCTGTTAACACCATTTGCCAACGGGAAATCCTTCCGGAGAGTGCTTGTGTTTCAAATACATACTTGATTGGATCCATCTTCGAAATTAATAGGGTTGTGTGGTTTAACATGTACTGTCTCAAACGCTTTGCGGCCCAAGCGAGTGCACAACATGTTTTTTTCCAGCATCGAGTACCTCGACTCACAATCGGTGAATTTCTTACTCAGGTAGTAGATAGCATGCTCTTTTCTACCTGACTCATCTTGTTGACCGAGCACACATCCCATTGAATTCTCAAGAATCGTGAGATACATGATCAGTGGTCCCCCTGCAACTGGAGGCATGAGTATTGGAGGTTCCTGTAGATATTCTTTTATTCTTTCGAAAGCCTTCTGGCAATTTTCATTCCACCTGTCCGTTTGATCTTTTCTCAGCAATTTGAATATTGGTTCACACGTGGTTGTAAGATGAGATATAAACCTTGCAATGTAGTTTAATCTCCCTAGGAAACCACGAACCTCTTTTTCCGTTCTCGGCTCAGGCATTTCTTGTATAGCTCTTATTTTGGCAGGATCTACCTCAATACCCTTTTCACAGACAATGAAACCCAATAACTTTCCCGATCTCACCCCGAAAGTGCACTTGTTAGGATTCAACCTCAGTTTGAACTTCCTCAACCTTTCAAATAATTTCAGAAGATCGACCAGATGTCCCTCCTCCGTATGTGACTTTGCTATCATGTCATCAACATAGACTTCCACCTTATGATGAATCATATCATGAAACAAAGTGACCATCGCCCGTTGATAAGTTTCTCCTGCATTCTTCAATCCAAATGGTATCACCTTATAGTAAAAAGTCCCTCATGGTGTGATGAAAGTAGTTTTCTCCATGTCCTCTAGGGCCATCTTGATTTGGTTATACCTAGAGAAGCCATCCATGAACGAAAACACAGAATACTGCGCGGTGTTATCAACCAACACATCGATATGAGGGAGCGGGAAATCTCCTTTCGGGCTCGCTTTATTCAGATCTCGATAATCAACGCACATCCTGACCTTTCCATCCTTCTTAGGCACAGGAACAATATTAGCGACCCACAGAGGGTAATTCGTGACAGCAAGAAACCCAACATTTAACTTCTTTTGAACTTCTTCTTTGATCTTGACTGCCATGTCAGGCCTTGTCCGTCTCAACTTATGCTTGACTGGCGAGCAATCTTCTCTGAGAGGTAACCAGTGTACCACAGTATCTGTATCCAGCCCATGCATGTCTTGGTAAGACCAGGCGAAGATATCTTTATACTCACGGAGCATTTCAACCAATATTCTCTTGACACTGTCTTCTAATGCAGCCCCCACTTTGACCTCTTTCTTGTCATCCTCGGTACCCAGATTGATAATCTCAATATCCTCCTGATGAGGCACAATGACCCTTTCCTCTTGCTTGAGAAGCATGGCTAACTCTTCGGGTAGTTCACAGTCTTCGTCAGTCTCATCTTCAGCTTGATAAATGGGATTATCAAAGTCATACAAAGTCATAGCTGAACCTGAATCGATGGCATCTGATAGAAAAGACCTGCATGAGGATGTTATGTTTATTATGCGATGCAACAAACAAAACACATTGCCATTTTTCTGTTAAGTATAAATGCAAAACAAAAACAAAAAAAACAGGGATCACAAAATTTGAATGCAAAACGTCTTTTATTAATGATAAACTGTAAATAACAAGAAGGCCCCACAAATGGGTCACTACGTCTTGGGCAGAATGCAGGAATGAACATAATCAAAACAATGAATATTACTCTGCAGCAGTAACATGAATGATTTCTTCAGTAGTCCAGTTGCACAGTTTCTGGCCGGGAGTACATGGACGAATCCAGGCATCCATGTGACAGTCACTGTCACCTTCATCGTCTTCAATGACATTGATCCGATCAAAAATCACACCACTGTTGATGAACTGCACTGGTCCCCTATATCTTGGAATCTGAGAAGAACTAGATGGTTTGTATCCCAAGCCGAACTTGTCTTACTTGACAGGAACATCGAGAACTTGACCCCACTTCTGAGACGAGCCGAATTCTATGATAGCACGAGCTTCCTTGAGCGACGACATTGAAACTTCTGGGCCTTTGGCTCCTACATGAGACTTCCCCTGAATCTAAACTGTTTCGAATGCTTGGCAGAGCGTTTTGTGGACCTCACCATCCACTTCTACATATTTGAAGGATGACAAATGGCTCACCATAATGTCCTCTTCACAGCACACAGTAACAATGCTCTCTCCCGCCATGTATTTCAGCTTTTGATGCAACATTGAGGTAACTGCCCTAGCAGCATGTATCCAAGGCCGACCAAGTAAACAGTTGTATGCTGGCTGGATATCCATAATATAAAAAGTTGCATCAAAGATCTTCAACCCTGTCTGAATAGACAGCGTGATTTCTCCAAATATTGATCTCTTTGATCCATCAAAAACCCTAACCACCAGATCACTAGGCGTGCACAACAAACCCTGAATGTCCAATTTCATCAATGCCTTCTTTGGAAGCACATTGAGGGAAGACCCAATATCAACCAAAACATGTGACATCATAAATCCTCTACACTCCAACGATATATGCAGAGCACGATTATGATTCCTCCCAGCTGGAGTCAAATCTAAATCAGTAAAGCCGAGACCATTACCGGCATTCACATGAGCGACTACCCCCTTCAACTGATTGACAGAAATATCTTGGGGTGCGTGTTGCACCCCAAAATTTGCCCAACCTCTTTTCTTATTTGGTTTATGTTTCATTGCATTAACATTTGCATAGTTATATCATTTGCACATCATGATATCATTCATATAGAAGGGGATCAAGTGTGTTTCTTATCAAGAGGAGCTTAGCAAGAGGTCTTATTCAAGCTTGAGAAGTTATCAAGGTCATCAGGAGGTGGTTTAAGTGCCTGAGAGTTTAGATTCTTGCATGTGGATTTGTTCCTAACTTGGGGATCAATTGAAGACCATCAGAGGGATGTGGAGTGTTGAATATGATAAGAGGATGTGTATGGATCTCATAGAATTTCTAGAGGTCCATGGGAGAGCTCAATTAAGTCATTGTGTCAAATGCAAGAGCCACAGTTGAAGTGCAAGCAATTAGGGTTTCATCTGGACCAATCCTAGGTCAACTGTGCAATTGAAGGGTATCAAAGCCTACTTTTAGGTCATGGAGTTCATGAAATGATATGATGAGAAATTTGTGGTGTTGTGCCAAGATCAAGTCAAGAAGAGTCAAGAGTGTGGGAAGTTGCTAAATTAGGGTTTCAGTGTAAAATCCCCTATTTAAGGCCTAACTTCAAGACCACATAAGTCACGATAAAAGTTTCAAATGGATCTTTGGCCAACATGAAACTTGTAGAGCATCTCAATACCTTTAATTTGAGTACTATAAGTCCTCAAGTGGATCTATAGAACTCAAGTTATGGTCCAGACAAGTTACAGGTCCTCAGAAGCCTCTGAAATTTGTCTGTAAAAATCATCTGACTTCAAAGCTATTTTTGACCTAGAAGGAGGTTTCACCTGAACTTTTGGTCAACATAAAAGTTGTTCCTCATGATCTTAGCTTTCCAAATTGTATTACAAGTCTTCCATCTGATTTGTAGAACTCAAGTTATGAGGTTTACAAGTCAGGGGTATTTTGGGAAAGTGAGATTATAGGCCATTTTCAATCATAGGTCAAAATCTCCAACTTGCACTTGTCAAATGGATTTTTGTTCAACATGGAACTTGTTCAAAGTGTTATTTTTAGGCTAACCAAGAAGTCATGATGAATTGATTTGGCTCATATCAAGATTTGGTTTGAAATGGCTTAAAAAGGAAGATTTTAAAAGGATTCAAAGTTGAAAAATTCAAATTAATGGTTAAGTGACCAAAACATGTCAAGTAAATACTCATTTTGATTTGAAATATTATTTCAAATACAATGACATTGGTAGATTTTTGAGTTAGGGCAGAGTTTCACAAGTTATCATTTGGTTTATTCATATGCAAGTTACATGACCAAACGACTCACCAAGGCATTTCAAGCAGTCCTTTTGGTCCTATTGCATTCACAAGGCATTGTGCAATTGATTAGAAGCTTCTAGAGCAAGTTACACTGCAAAAAATCACGACTGTCACATGTCACTTTGGAGGGAAAAACAAAAATTGGGAATTGCTGGTTTGGGCTTGGATTGGACTCAAAAGCCCATAAACACACTCTATATAAGTCATGTGATGATTTCAGAATCATTTTGGTGCTCATTTCGTGGTAGAAGAAGAGAGAGAAAGTGAATTTGAAAGCAAGCAAGTGCAAATCGGGTTTTGAGTTCCAAGCCAATTCAGATCAAATTGAAGGTTTCTTCATCTTCCTCTTGCATCCTTGAGTGATTCTGGAAACTTTTGAAGGCTGAATCAAGCTCTGGCTACCTCTGTTCATAGATCTACACCAGGTATGTAATCTTCAAATTTCTCACAATTCTAGGAAGATGTAGTTCATGTTGTGCATGCTGTTAGGATCTAGTTGAGACATAGGTCATTTCTGGATTGAAATTGAAGCAATTAGAGACAAATTAGGATGGCTTGTGATTTCTGTTTGAGCACGATTTGATCTGGTCATAAGGAATTAAGTTGAATTGGATAGATCAGGTTAATGTATGAAGCATGAGGATCATTCCTATGGTTTTAGATTTGAGTTTAGTGATGATCAATATTGAGGTAGCATTTCTGTTTGCCTTCGAATTTCAAAACCTAGCCAGATCTAGAGGAAGTGATTGTGATATTTGAACTCCTTGTGAATTTCTGAGCAAGATGATGTATAATTTGATGTTGTTTGGTTTCTTGTAACCACCACCTAGCCGGAGAAGACGACCGGAGGTCTTCTCCGGCCACCACACCTGGCTTCCCTCCATCTGAGGACTTGAACGAGGACAATAACGCATTGCCGTTGGATTAGTTTGTTGAGAAGACTTAGTAGGATCATCTGATGGTCACGATTTGAACTAAGGATTTGGCTCCAATAAATGCAGCGTTTCATTAATCCCAGTCAGCGTGTGACTGGGATGCTTGCGTGGACGCGCTCATTGCTCTTGGATCTGATTACTTTGTCAAACAATCCAACGCTCTCCTTATTTTCTAATGTTTTATTTTCTTTTATTCATTTTAGTTTTATTTTAAATGCATATTGATTCCAAAAATCATAATAAATTCATCTTTGATCAGAAAAATATTTTAAAAATATGTCCATGTTCCTGATTAAATTTGTGATTTTCTGGGATCAATAAATTGCATTTTCATGCATTTTTCAATTTAATTTGCATTTTCCTTTTTTATGTTATTTCTTTTATTTTGCATATTTGCCTATCTATTTTGTTGATTTAGGTTTGATCTTTTGGTTTGGTTTCTGAATTTGATTTTTGAGTATGTTGTAGGTTAGATATGCATGCTCCCTTAGGATTTTTATTAGATTTTTTTAACAATTGTAGGTTCTGTTTTAGGTGAGATGTTTAGAGCCTTCCCAACTTATGGTTTATCTTGACACAATTCAACTTAGGATTTATTTAGTGGACCTAGAAGTTGATTTAGGCTTTGATATTTGAACCCTAGAATGTTAAAACATGCATGTTCCCTTAGGAAAATTCTTAGATTTTTACAACTTAGTTTTCTATTTTAGATTCATTTCACAAGTAGGTGTTTCTTTTGGTGTTCCTTCTTTGGTGCCTTGCTTTGTTTGATCTTGTTGGTGGCTTTGGAGCTAGAAGAGCTTGGTTTCCTTTTTGGAGGAGGTGCTGGACATCTTGTAGCTGCTGTGGATTGGCTTGTGGAGCTTAGCTTGAAGCTTTATTTCTCTTTCTTTCTCTTTTAGAAGCTTTCTTTCTCTTTTCCTCAAAAATAGAATGCATTGTTTGCTTCTATCCTCATCCTATGATGCAAAGTCCTCTTAAGGAAGCCCCATCTCTCCTTTGGAGGGATGAGTGGCATGCCTTAATGAGTAGAACTTTTGAGGATGCACTTTCTTTCCATGTTGATTCCTGATGAATTCCTTTGGTCTTCATCAGGTTTTCTAGCATTGTAACTTGATCTCAATGATGATTTCTCTTCTTGTGGAGCTTGCTAGAGTTTGAAGATGAAGAATTGAAGAAGCTTGAAGATAGGAGCTAGCTTGAAGATGAAGACTCTTTGCTGCCATTTTGCTGTCAATTCAATTTTGCTGACCAGAGCTGCTGTTAAAGGTTGAAGTTGCTGTCTGTAGAAGATTGTTGTTGTTGCTTGGGTTGCTTCCTCTGTTTTTTTTCTTTTGTATTGTCTGTTTGCTTGTGTTTCTTACCTTTAGGTTTGAGGTGGAGCTTGTCTCCCCTTGCCTGTTGTTTTCTTAGGTTTGAGGTTGAGCAGGACTCCCTTGCCTCGCTTGTACTGTTGCATAGCATGCATTTTACTGTTTACTATTTACTGCTTGCTTTCTTTTGCAGTTTTCCCCTAGAATCTCTGATTTCCTTTGTGCAAGAGGGAATTATGATAGACATTAGGTTTCTAAACCATGCATGATAACAGTAGGTAGATTCCCTTTCAACCATATTTTTAGGGCGTCTTTCTCTTCTCATCTCAGAATAATTCAAAAATATAGTAATAAGGTTAATTGAAATCGTACATTACGAGCCTTAAGCTATCTGGGAAAAGGTTGGTGGAGGGTCTCTCTCCAGTAATCTGGATGTTTAGTATGGTACCCTTTTGGGTAACATACGAAGCATTCACTCCTAGGTCATAGTCTCTAGTGCGACGGAGATTGCAAACATCCTAAAAAACGGTTCTTTCGTAAAAGATTCAAACAAACATTCAAACTCTGTTTTTGTCCTCTGGGACCCTTAATCTGGAAAACCCTTTCATAAGGAGATAAAAAAACTGTCAGACAAACTTGTGTCTTCTGTAGCCCGATTTACGTTTGCTCTGATCTTTCATGTCGTATGAAAGTACATAGGCACGAGATGCGATATCTCGGCGAGCAACCTTCCCCCATAACCCGTGGTTAGGCGAACTACGTTGACTCTGATTTCTCGTTCCAGAAGGGAATACGTAGGCATAAAGTGCAATACTTTGCCGAGTCATTTTCTTTTCTTTTTAGACCAGACCTTTAGAGTAGATAGATAAACACACCCTTAGATAGAAAACAAGCGTGGATCCCGTTGAGTACGACGAACGTGAGGGGTGCTAATACCTTCCCCTTGCGTAACCGACTCCCGAATCCAGGATTTGGTTGCGATGACCATTCCTTTCCCTCTATGCATTAGGTTTTCTCTGAGCGTTTCCTTTCCCTCTTTTGGGATAAATAACGCACGGTGGCGACTCTTCTATCATGGACGGCGCCAATTTTCGCAGTAGCGACAGTGCGTACCCTGCATTCAAAACCTTAAACAGAGCATTGCGATGCGCCTCTGAACTCATCAACAATGACAAGATAGAAATTTTCGACGAAGTTTGATTCAAGTGGTCCACAATTTTGTAGTCACTCTTCCGAATTAACCTCATGAACTCCTCTGTATCCTTTGAAAGATCATCAATAACAACATAGGGTTGGGAACTCTCTTCAATCACAGCCTTACGCTTACCCCTGTCATTCTTATCAGCAACAACCTCTGGTGGAGAGAAGACTCTACCACTTCTGGTAATACCTCCGGCACCAACAATGTTCTCAACCGATGAACCTCTGCTTGTCGATTCTATCCATTCTTGTTTCTGCCCGTTACAGAACACTTCTCCTCCATAATTCCATGGGATTGCTCTAGTGCTCTCGTACGCCATGGGCCCTGAGATAGTAATGGTCACCGGAGCTGGCCTAGCAGGCGCTGAAATATTGATTGTCCGATATGGAATAGAAATAGTAGCAACTTCATTTTCGTCATCACTAACTTTGTGCTCGACATCCTCCTTCACACCTTTGTCAAACTGCAGACAACCCTCGTCAATCATTCTCTGAATACCCCTCTTCAAAAGACCACAACCCTCAGGATGCGCTTCACATTCTAAGCAGTCAATAGAACAGCCAGGAAATACTCCCTTCTTCAACAAACAAGCTTTCACAAAACCCAGCGGAGTTTCTAAATCTTCAACATCAGTTATCAGATTCAACTTTTCACCTTCAATAACGGCGTTGGATGCCACCCCCCCATGATCCGGCATCGGGTTCTGAGTAACATTGGCCCCCCCGTTGGTGAAATTAATAGCTTTAGAGTCAAGCAAATCCTGGACCTTATGCTTAAAAGCTTTACAATGGTCAATGTCATGGCCTGGGGAGCCAAAGTGAAAATCACAATGAGCGTTTGCATCATAGCCAGGCGGTATACCTGTGATAGGAGCCAAGGTCCTCTTTTGCACCAACTGTAATTGCAACAATCGTTGTAACAACTTAGAATATGGTATCGGCGGATTTGTGAATTGTCTGTCAGGCATCCAGCGCCTAGCAGGATAAGGACGCTAAGCGTTGCCTTGTTGCGGAGCTGCGGCAGGGATATTCACGGTAGAAACTTGATGATGTTGACGAGACTGAGCTCTCCCCTTACCTTTCTGCAAGATAGAATTTGCATACCCCTCCCTTCTCTTGGGGTTTGCAGAATACGGCTTCTTCGTTCCTCCCGAAGAGGATCCACCACCATTGGAAATCTTACCAGATTTGATCCCACTTTCAATTCGTTCACCGGCGATCACCAAATCAGAAAACCCTGCAGACATGCAGCCTATCATCTTCTCGAAGTACACACCCGGTAGCGAAGTCATGAACAGATCAATCAACTCCCTTTAAACCAAAGGGGGTTGCACCCTTACAGCCAGATCCCACCACCTCTAGGCGTATTCTTTGAAACTCTCAGAATTCTTTTGCGACAGACTCTGCAATTGTACCCGATTAGGTGCCAGATCACTATTATATTGGTAGTGACACACGAAAGCCTCAGTCAAATCTTTCCAGCTTCGAATATAGGTTCTCTCTAGCCCCATATACCATTCCAACGAAGCCCCTGCCAGACTATCCTGAAAGAAATGCATCAATAGCTTGTCATCACTGGAATAAGCAGACATTTTTCTGAAGTAAGCCCGAATGTGTACTCTGGGACAAGTCGTCCCTTAGTACTTATAAAAATCGGGCACCTTAAACTTGGGGGGAATCCTGACCCCAGGAACCAAACCAAGATCAGACATATCCAAGCCTAAAGAATTATGATTCTCCAATGATCTCATTTTCTCCTCAATCAGTTTGAAACGTCGGTCGGCTTCAGTTGGCAAACCACCATCTAGATCTTTCACAAAGAATATATCATCCTGATTATCCTCCTAATGAGGACCAACAACCCCGTGCACAGCGCACATGTTAGAACACAGATTGGTTCTTAGTTATACTCTATGTTTTGATGATAACACTTATGAAATTTTGTATTAAGAAATTATATACTCTAAATTTGTTCAAGTGTCTTTGCTGCAGATATTAAATTTAATATTCTTCTGAAAGCAAAAATAGATCTGAACGTTGAACTACACAAGGCTCTGAAGCGTCAGAAGCATCTCTTAGAAAACTCTGAGCGCTGCCTACAGAAGGATCTGAAGCAGAAGCTACAGAAGTATCTGAAGCATAAACTGAAGACTTTGTATGAAGAGTTTCAAGCACTGTTTATCAGAAGACTCTGATAGTACTGTTCGCTGCAAGTACTGAGGATCTGATCTCCAAACTCTGCTATGATTAATTACACGCTAAAGCACACTTGCTGCAATACTCTGATACAGCAAACTCTAAAGACATCAAGACTCTGATCACTCAAGGCTCTTATGTTAATTGCTGTGAATTAGAAACTTGTTGAAGAAGATCATTTGAAGTTATATCCGTTGGTTATGCCAAACGACTCTTTCCTCTTCTATGGTAGACACAAGAACTCAGGCAAAAAGGATTTCACTGAACGTTCTACTTCTAGGAAAGGTCAAGTGATATGAAGACATAAAGGTTACAGCTACTTTGCAGTACACAATATTCAAAGCTTGCAACGTCTTGGACTTCTAAGTCTATAAAAGCAAGACTTCAACAACTTTCTCAAGTTGATGTACTTTGATAAAAATTCATTGAAAAGCTCTCATACAAATTATTACTCTTTGCTAAATTTATTTCATACGTTCATAAACTTAAGTGTAAATCACAGTTGTGATATAGCTTTCTTAGAAGCATTTTAAACACTTGTTTAAATTTACATTTGATTGTAAAAGTTCTTTGAGAAGACCAATTTGTGGTCAGTAGTTCTTGAGAAGACTAAGAATAGTTGTTCTTAGTGGTTGATATTGTAATCAGTTGATTATAGTGGATTAAGTCCTTGAGTAGAAAGGCAAATCACTCTTGATAGGGTGGACTGGAGTAGTTGAGTTCAACAAACTAGGATAAAAATCTTTGTGTTCTTATTGCCATAATATTTTCTAAATCCTTATTCAACCCCCCCTTCTAAGTATTTTCTCACCTTCAGTTGGCATCAGAGCTCCGGTTCTGTGTGTGCTATCACTTCACCGTGAACAAAAAAGATCCAGTGAGAAAAATACTCTTGATATTCTTTTGTTGATATTATGGCTGAAGCTTCAACATCCAACAGCAACAACAGATATGAAGAAAGGGATAAAATTAACACAAAACCCCTATGTTTGATGGGGAGAAGTTTGACTATTGGAAGGACAGAATAGAGAGTTTCTTGCTTGGTTATGATGCTGATCTATGGGACTTAGTCATTGATGGTTATGTTCACCCCACTGATGGGGATGGCAAGAAAATTGATAGAAAATTTATGACTGAAGCCCAGAAGAAGGAGTTTAGAAATCATCACAAAGCTAGAACAATCTTATTAAATGCTATATCTCATACTAAGTATGAGAAGATTACCAACAGAGAAAATGCATTTGATATGTTTGAGTCTTTGAAGATGACACACGAAGGGAACTCACAAGTTAAAGAGACCAAGGCTCTGGCGCTGATCCAGAAGTATGAAGCCTTTAAAATGGAAGAATCTGAATCTATAGAAGCTATGTTCTCTAGATTCCAGATCCTCACAGCTGGGTTAAAAGTGTTGGACAAAGGCTATTCAACTGTTGATCATGTGAAGAAGATCATCAGAAGCTTGCCCATCAGATGGAGACCAATGGTCTCTGCTCTGAAGCTAGCTAAGGATCTGAACAAGATCACATTGGAGGAATTAACCAGCTCACTGAGGAGCCATGAAATTGAACTTGAATAAGACAAGCCTCAAAAGAAAGGTAAGTCAATTGCTTTAAAATCTAACAAATTTGTTAAAGCATTACAGGTGTTGGAAGAAAGTTCTGAAGAGTCTTCTTCTGAAGAAGAAGATGAATTGTCTTTACTGTCCAGAAGAATCAACAAACTCTGGAAGTACAAATAGAGGAAGTTCAAGAACCTCAAGAAGCCAGATCAACGCAAAGAGTCCTCTAGACACAAATGATCTGGAAAGAAGGAGGTTGTTTGCTATGAATGCAAAGAACCTGGTCATTACAAGAATGAATGTCCAAAGCTTCTAAAGGAATAGCCAAAGAGGAAGTTTGACAAAAAGAAGAAGGTTCTAATGGCAACCCGGGATGATTCAGATGAATCTGAATCTTCATCAGAATCTGAAGAAGAATGCGCCAACATGGCACTGATGGCAGGCGTGGAAGATCAGGATGAAGGATCATCTGGATCTGAATCTGATTCTGAATCTGACTCAGAAGAGGTACTTTCTGATCTCTCTAGGGAAGAACTTATTAAAGTTTTATCAGAAGTCCTGAACAACTATAAACAGATTAAGCTCAAATGCAAGAAGCTTAAATGCAATCTTGAATATGAGAATAGTCTGTTAAAGTCAGAAGTTGTTGAGCTAAAAAAAAACAATTTTGAAAAAGCTAAACAAGACTCTGAATCTGAAACTAAGTCAAAATGCAAAAATATTTTAGAAGAATATGACTACAGTTTTCAGAAGTTTCTGGCTAAAAGCATAGATAGAAGCAAGATGGCTTCAATGATATATGGAGTTAGCAGAAGCAACAGGAAAGGAATTAGATATGAATCTTCCTCTGGAAAGGATTTAAATCCAATTCCTGTTGATAAACTGATCATTAAGAAGACTCCCTTATATTCTCATTTTAAGTTTGGTCATCTGAATGATATTAAACACACACGTTCTGATCAGAACATTCCTGTGTTTATACCAAAAGTTAGTCAGAACAAAACTGTTGTAAAAAGACATAAGTTCATACAAAATTTTAAGGCAACTAACCCAAAAGGACCCAAAAAGATCTGGGTACCTAAGGATAAGATAATCCCCGTTGCAGATGTATTTAGCAGCAAAGTCAAGACGCCAGTCATGGTACCTGGACTCTGGCTGCTCACGTCACATGCTGGGAGAAAGGTTTATGTTCCAAAGCCTGGAGCTTAAATCTAGAGGAGACGTCAAGTTTGGGGGGAATCAGAAGGGGAAGATTATTGGCTCTGGTACTATTGGCAATGGTAACCTTCCCTTTATATCTAATGTTTTAATTGTAGAAGGATTAAAGCATAATCTATTGTCCATAAGTCAATTAAGTGACAATGGTTATGACATAATCTTTAATAAAAAATGTTGCAAAGCTGTTAGTCAGAAGGATGGCTCAATCCTATTTAATGGAAAGAGGAAAAACAACATTTACAAAATCAATCTTTCATAACTTAAGGTTCAAAATCTAAAATGCCTTATGTCTGTTGATGATGAGCAATGGGTCTGGCACAGAAGATTGGGGCATATTAATATGAGATGTATATCTCAGATTAATAAACTCAATCTGGTCAGAGGACTTCCTAAGTTGAAGTTCAACTCAGATGCTCTTTGTGAAGCATGTCAAAAAGGAAAATTCTCAAAATCTTCTTTTAAAACTAAGAATGTTGTTTCAACTTCAAGACCATTAGAGTTACTTCGCATTGATCTGTTTGGACCAGTGAAAGCTGCATCCATCAGAGGCAAGAAGTATGGATTAGTCATTGTTGATGACTATAGCAGATGGACATGGGTGAAATTCCTAAAACACAAGGATGAGTCACATTCTATGTTCTTTGACTTCTGCAAACAAGTCTAGAATGAAAAAGATTTTAAAATTGTTAAAGTCAGAAGTGATCATGGTGGCGAATTTGAAAACAAATATTTTAAAAAACATTTTAATGAAAATGGCATTGCTCATGATTTCTCCTGCCCTAGAACTCCACAACAGAATGGACTTGTAGAGAGGAAAAATATAACTCTGCAAGAAATGGCCAGAACCATGATCAACGAGACTAATCTGGCAAAGCATTTTTGGGCAGAAGCAATAAACACAGCTTGTTATATTCAGAACAGAGTGTCTGTAAGACCTCTTATGGAAAAGACTCCCTATGAATTGTGGAGGAATAGGAAACCCAACATTTCTTATTTTCATCCTTTTGGATGTATATGTTATATGCTGAACACTAAAGAGAATCTAAACAAGTTTGATTCTAAAGCACAGAAGTGTTTCATGCTTGGCTATTCTGAATGCTCTAAAGGCTACAAAGTATACAATACTGAAACACAGATTGTGGAAGAATCTATACATGTTATATTTGATGATAAGCTTGGCATTCAAAAGCCAAAGCAGTTTGAAAGTTCTGCAGATAGAGAAGTAATTTTCACAGACTCTGAAGGCTCAGAGGCAGAAAAAGTTCAAGTGAAGGAACCAGAAGCAACACTAGATGCAACTCCTTTGGCTACTCAAATGAACAACTTGAATATTTCTGAAGAATCAAATGTTAGAGGATCATCTTCCAGAATCAAGGCCTCTCACCCAGAGGATGTGATCATTAGAAAGAAGGATGACCCTATAAGAACAAGATCCTACCTCAGATCATCTGAAGCGTCATTATTTGGTTTGGTGTCAGTTATTGAACCAACTTCTGTGGATGAAGCTCCGTAAGACAATGACTGGATAATTGCCATGCAAGAAGAGTTCAACCAGTTCACAAGAAATGACGTTTGGGATTTGGTTCCAAGACCAAAAGGATTCAATATAATTGGAACTAAGTGGGTCTTCAGAAACAAGTTGAATGAAAAAGGAGAAGTTGAAAGAAACAAAGCAAGGCTTGTTGCTCAAGGTTATAGCCAGCAAGAACGAATTGATTACACATAGACTTATGCTCATGTGGCCAGGTTAGAGTCTATTGTTTACTCATTTCTTTTACTGCACAAAATAACATCACTCTATATCAGATGGATGTTAAGAGTGCCTTCTTAAATGGGACTATAGAAGAAGAAGTTTATGTTCACCAACCTCCTGGTTTTGAAAGTGATAAATTTCCAAAACATGTTTTTAAACTCAAGAAATCTCTTTATGGTTTAAAACAAGCTCCCAGAGCTTAGTATGAGAGATTAAGTAATTTTCTTCTGGAGAAAATTTTTATCAGAGGCAAAGTGGACACAACTCTCTTCTGTAAAACACTTAAGAAAGATCTGTTAATTTGTCAAATATATGTAGATGATATTATATTTGGATCTACCAATGTTATGCTGGGAAAGGAGTTTGCTCAATGTATGCAGGCTGAATTTGAGATGAGCATGATGGGAGAATTGAGATTCTTTCTAGGAATTCAAGTCAACCAGACTCTAGATTGCACTTACATTCATCAGACCAAATATGTAAAAGAGCTTCTGAAGAAGTTCAACATGACTGATAGTAAGATGGCAAAGACTCCTATGCATCCAACAAGCACACTTGGTAAGGAAGAGGTAAGTAAGAAAGTAGATCAGAAACTCTACAGAGGTATGATTGGATCTCTTCTCTACTTAACTGCTTCTAGACCTGAAATTTTATTCAGTGTATGCTTGTGTGCAAGATTCCAATCAGATCCTAGAGAATCACACTTAACAGCTGTTAAGAGGATTATAAGGTATCTGAAAGGTACTTCTAATATGGGTTTATGTTACAGAAGATTTGATGAATTTAAACTAGTTGGATTCTGTGACGTTGATTACGCTGGAGACAGAGTTGAAAGGAAATGTACTTCAGGAAGTTTTCAATTTCAGGGAAGAAATTTAATCTCCTGGTACAACAAGAAATAACCTACAATTGCTCTATCAACTACATAAGCAGAATATATTGATGTTGCTGGTTGTAGCACGCATATTCTCTGGATGAAAAGTCAGCTAGAAGACTATCAGATCTTTGAGAGTAATATTTCTATATTCTGTGACAATACTTCTGCTATATGCTTGTCTAAAAATCCAATTTTACACTCTAAGGCTAAGCATATAGAAATTAAACATCACTTCATCAGAGAGTATGTTCAGAAGGGTATTATAAAATTAGACTTTGTTGATACAGATCATCAATGGGCTGATATTTTCACAAAACCCCTTGCTGAAGATAGGTTTAAGTTTATTCTGAAAAATATTTGTATGGAATTTTGTCCAGAATAATATTTATCAGAGGCAAATTTCTCAGATGCAAAATGTTTAAACTCTGAAGTATTTCATCTGTATTTCATTTAATTTCTTGAATTATTACTTCTGTGTGTATCTGAACTAACAAGTCTCAGAAGATCTGAATGTTGGCTAACGTTTCATTTCTCAAAGAGATTTCAGAAGCACATGCAAGAAAACACGTGTCACTCTAGAATCTGAAAAGATGGCATGCACAATACTGAAGAGACATTTAAGGTAACGTTTGAATAGTTGATTTCTCGTTTTCCCCCCCAATTGTCAGAATCATTTATTGCTTTGAAATGATTTTTTCTCTTCATTAAATGCCATTAATTGCTAATTGCGTACGCGCTGAGCGTGTGACTTTCTGTTTGCCCTAAATTTCTTCTATAAATTCCACAAATCTCACCATTTCACACTTTTCACTTTCACAAACACGTATATGCATTTCTGTTTGCTCTTTCGTCTTCATCTAAACCCTAAACCTTCATCATCTTCAACTATGGCTACTTCATCTTCAACCGCAGCTCAGTTCCAATCCACAATGGCTGCAGTTACTTCTTTAAACATGGGTGTTGTCCCATTTAAGGAACCTATTAGAACACTACTCACGCCTGTTGATAAGTTGGAAGTTCTGTGTGAGTCCATAGTCAACTTTGAATCATTTGCAGAAAATGGGTATGATCTACGTCCTATGATTGATGCACAGTGTTGGACCAAGTTCTTTGACAGATTAATGGGACCAATTTACCCTCGTCTGGTAAAAGAATTCTGGATACATGCATCTTGTTGCCCTATGTTCATAGTTTATTTTGTTCTAGGGAAAGAAATCGTCATTACTGAAGCTTTGATAAGAAAACTCATAGGATATGAGGAGACAGATGGAGTCACTAATCTACCATCTGGGCATGTAGACATGACTGATGTCTATAAAGAAGTTTGCACTTCTGGAGTTGCTTCTGACAAGGTCAAGGATCTGAAACCAGTTTACAGAATCTGGGCTAAGATTTTCATGAGCTGCATTCACCATAGAAAATCTTCAAATTCTCCAGATTATGTCAACACTGATCAGCTATACTTTATGTATTGTCTGAGTCAGAGTACCAAGGTGGATCTGTCATATCTTCTGTTTAACCATTTATGGACGCATGTTAAACAGTCAAGGGAAGAGTTCAGAAACAAGCACCAGAAGCTTAGAAACTAGATACCAATAGGAAGACTTATCTCAGACATTCTAACTGAGAATGGTCTTGTTAGTCATCTGTTTGAAGCTGGAATGAAGGAAGAATTGGCTTCTGCAGTTGGAAAACCTCTGAACGGGAAGAGTCTTCATAGGATGAAAATGGTAGAAGAAGTTACTTCTGCTCCAAAGAAATTCAATTCTGAAGAGGTCACTCAAAGAAGAGTCCCTGTTAAAAATTTCCCTATGTTCTTTGCTAATGAACCAAGGGACATTGTTCTGCGATACATCACATAGTGTCTGAATGAAGGAATTCATCTACCAGCAAATCTAGTTCAGAAGGCAGGTGAACCTGTTCCAGATCTGTATGAGGCCAGACATAAGAAGAGAAAGGTTGCTTCATAAGAACCTTCTAAGCCTAAGAGGAAAGCTACTGGTGATGCTGCTGCTGTCAAGCCAAAGAGAGTCAAGAAATCAGAAATAAATCCTCCAGAGGCAAGTCTCAAAGAAATTCTGGAAACTGTACAAGAGGTATTAACATCTGATCAAACTCTTCATGAACCTATTATACCATCACCTTCACCTTCACTTCCTCGTGTTTCTAAACCTAAGAAACCCTCTGCTAGACCATTTGTAACCCAACATTTTGCAACATCATCTGAAAAATATCAATCTGAACTAACACAATCTAAACCATCTGATAATTCCCCATCTGACAAACAGTCTCCTACACCAAAATCATCTGAAATTTCCCCACCAGAACCACCAACAACAAAACCAGCAGAACCAACACCAACACCTCAAGAACCTTCTCCACAATAACTTGAACAAATACAATCTGAACCTATTGTATCTGAACCACCAAAATCTATACCTTCCAATCCACAACCAAATCCTCAACCTGAGCAACCCAAACCTATTGAATCATACATATCTGATTCTGAGGTTTTGGATGTCCAACCTCTCAAAATTATGTTTGACGTATCTTCTACATCCTGTCCCTTATCTACCTCATCTGATTCATCTGAATCTGATGTTCATCCTGATGTCAGCTCACCCCCTCTCTCAGAGGATATGAACCTAAACAAACAGATACATCTATCTCATCTGATGCTGTCATACCTAAACCCACTCCAAAACCTAAATCCAGAACATCTGAGTTTGCTTCATTTGCATCCTTTAAACCACAACCCTATGATCCCCTTCCTTCTGGTCTAAAGATTAAACACTTTTATACCAGAATAGAACCATCTGACTCTATCATTCCATACAAACCTAGCTCTTTAACTATTCTTCCATTTGTACTTCAAACTAATATTGAACAACTACCAGATATTATTCCATCAGAACCTCTGCTTTCTGATAAATCTGTTTTTATCCCCTACATCTCCATACCTTTTGATGTCGTTCCCTCTGCATCAAGTGTTAAACCATTTCTTTTTCACACTTCATCCAGATTCAAAACCTCTACTTCATCATCTGACCATCCATCTTTTCCTTCTTATCCTCGTTCTCTGTTCATCATTCCACATTTCACCATACCACCTCCACCAGAACAACCCAAACCAACACCTCTTGAAACCTACCTTAAACCAAAATCCAGATTAGATGTTAATACTCTGTTTGCAAGTTTTAAGAAGGAAATCAGACTTAGTCTAAACTCTGTGGAAGAGAAATGTCTCTCAAGCATCAATCCAGACACTTTTGAAGAATGCTGGAATAAGTTCATTGCCAAATTCAATGATGTTGCTTCTAATCTGAAGAGTGTCTGCTCTGATGATGCAAAGATCAAATTCGTTGAGCTTACCAGAACAGTGCTTTGGAATGTAACCAGATCTCATAATTTGTTTCTTGAGAATGCACCTTCATCTTCTAGAGTGTCTGCTACTTCTGAGAATACTGAAGGATCTGCTTTTAAATTCATTCAGGAAGAGAATCCTTTGGCTCTGATGATTGTGGATAAATCATTTGCATCTGCACCTCCATACTCTGCAACTCCAATGGAAATTGACTCTGCTCCTACTCCTGCATCAGATTCTGCTCCGTCTACTTCTTCTAAGATCAAGAAAGAGAACCCAGAATTAGAAGATAAGATTGTTGTGCTGGAAGCTGGTCAATCTGAGATCAAGTCCTGGATGGCAAGGCAAGATCAGAAGACTGAAAACATTGAGAAGTGGATGTTCAAGCAAGAAGAATCTTCTTCTGAGATCACCCACCTTCTGAAGATGATTCTTTCCAAACAGTCTTAGATTTATGTCTTATTTATCTGATGTTTGAGCACCTGTTTTATATTTCTCATCTGATGTTTTTTTCTGTTCTATCTGATTAGTTGAATGAATGAATGAACTTGAATGTTTTTCTCTATCTGACTGTATCTTTTCTCTCTGTTTCCTTTCAATTGTCTTTAAAAGTTTTCTTTTTGATTATGACAAAAAGGGGGAGAAAATGAAATTCTGACTGTTCAAATAAACTTTACCTGAATGGAATTCAGACATACCAAATCACAACTAACATGAAATTTTAGTCTTTCAGAACTATATTGATAAATCTGAAAAAATTCATTAAAGTAACTCTGAGATCCTCAGATCAAGTTTAACCAATCAGGCTCTGATTCTGAAACGTTCATCCAAATCAAGCTCTAATGTTAAACACCCAGGCTCTGATTCTGAAGAGAATACTCATACAAAAAGGGGAGTTTCTATTCTTTCTTAGTATTCAATTCAGGGGGAGATTCATAATCTCAGGGGGAGTTATCTTTACCTTTTATTGAACAAAATTTCCTATGTTTTTGTCATCATCAAAAAGAGGGAGATTGTTAGAACATAGATTGGTTCTTAGTTATATCTCTATGTTTTGATGATAACACTTATGAAATTTTGTATTAAGAAATTATATACTCTAAATTTGTTCAAGTGTCTTTGCTGCAGATATTAAATTTAATATTCTTCTGAAAGCAAAAATAGATCTGAACGTTGAACTACACAAGGCTCTGAAGCGTCAGAAGCATCTCTTAGAAAACTCTGAGCGCTGCCTACAAAAGACTCTGAGCGCTGCAAACAGAAGGATCTGAAGCAGAAGCTACAGAAGCATCTGAAGCGTAAACTGAAGGCTTTGTATGAAGAGTTTCAAGCACTGTTTATCAGAAGACTCTAATAGTATTGTTCGCTGCAAGTACTGAGGATCTGATCTCCAAACTCTGCTATGATTAATTACACGCTGAAGCACACTTGCTGCAATACTCTGATACAACAAACTCTGAAGACATCAAGACTCTGATCACTCAAGGCTCTGATGTTAATTGCTGTGAATTAGAAACTTGTTGAAGAAGATCATTTGAAGTTATATCTGTTGGTTATGCCAAACGACTCTTTCCTCTTCTATGCTAGACACAAGAACTCAGGCAAAAAGGATTTCTCTGAACGTTCTACTTCTAGGAAAGGTCAAGTGATGTGAAGACAAAAAGGTTACAGCTACTTTGCAGTACACAATCTTCAAAGCTTGCAACGTCTTGGACTTCTAAGTCTATAAAAGCCAGACTTCAACAACATTCTCAAGTTGACGTACTTTGATAAAAATTCATTGAAAAGCTCTCATACAAATTATTACTCTTTGCTGAATTTATTTCATATGTTCATAAACTTAAGTGTAAATCACAGTTGTGATATAACTTTCTTAGAAGCATTTCAAACACTTGCTTAATTTACATTTGATTGTAAAAGTTCCTTGAGAAGACCAAGTTGTGGTCAGTAGTTCTTGAGAAGACTAAGAACAGTTGTTCTTAGTGGTTGATATTGTAATCAGTTGATTATAGTGGATTAAGTCCTTGAGGAGAAAGGCAAATCACCCTTGATAGGGTGGACTGGAGTAGTTGAGTTCAATGAACCAGGATACAAAATCTTTGTGTTCTTATTGCCATAATATTTTCTAAATCCTTATTCAACCCCCCGTCCTAGTATTTTCTCACCTTTAGCACACACTGCCATTACCCGCGATATTACCATTCTCACCAGCAGCTCCTCCGCCCGGAGGTACAAGAACAGTAGGAATACCTTGAGGAATAGACCCATAAACCGGACGATGAACAACATCAGCCCCTCTGTGCAAAACACTGTCTTCATCAACCCGTGCTATCAACGGATGAACGAGAGTTCTCAACTGCTCCTGTCCATTGGCGACAGTTTGCATCAGTTCCATGAATTGGGCCATACGAGCCCTAACCTCCTGCAATTCCGCCTGAACTTGATCCATCACGTTCTGCTGATTCCCTTGAGTAGAGTATCTGTGGAAGATGAATTCCTCAATCCTGAACTGAAGAAAACCAAGCAGAGATAAGAACACAAGGCCACTAAGAACAACCTGCAATGCGAATGAGGATGCAAGATGCAAAATGCAAACATGTCTATGTATGCACAGGGAGATCTGCCCCCTTGATTCCGGTTTCAATAAACAAGTACAACAGAGATGGATAAGAATACCACAATAAATCTTCTCATATATCAAGTAAAGCTGAAACAATACAACCAAATGAGAAATATCCGCATACAAAGAGGTATTGATCTCATCCAACATCTCTGGTGATGATCAAGATACAAAATCAAATGAAACTACAAAATATAAAACTCCTAGTAGCCATGATCTCTACGCCACTCCAAAGACTCCTCAAGTATCTCCTTCGTATCGGGATGGTCCGGCCGCTCCATCAACTCTCGGATAAGAACATCCTTCTTGCATATCACATCCCAGAGATAATGACAATGATCCTTCCAAGCATCTTCGCCGAAGGAATCTTCAAACCTGGGTTTCTTCACTTCTGCACGGATCTTGAACTCTTCAAGTGTTGATAAAGTCTCTTGGTATTTCTGCTCGATCGTACTCCTGCGGAACGTTTCTAGCAATAGGTCTCTCTCCTTAGCCTTGAATTGCGCTTTCAGCTTCTCAACCTGGCCACGAAGCTGATCTTCTCTACTCTTGTTGGCGGTCACAGTGGCATTCCACTGCTCATTGAATTTGGATATCTTCAGATAGGCTTTATCTAAATCCTCCTTCTTACTCCTCAGAACATCACAGGTGCTTTTCAGATCAAGACCGACTTGCTTCCGTGCTTGTACCTGATTAGCAAGCTCTTTCTTCAACTTAGTCAACAGTTCTGCATTTGTCTTGGCCAAATACACAGTTTCACCCTTATCATGCTTCAGCTGACTGATCTCATGCTTCAGCTCTTCATTCTCTTTGCGCAGCTCTTCCTTCTCTGCCCAAAGCTTGGTATACCTCGAGATATCTACAGTTGTAGGCGGCTCTATGACTAAGGGATACAATGGTGTTTCAACAGGAAACGACAACAATACCTCTTCAACCCTCTTCTGAATCCAATCCGAGTATGGATCATAGGCTCTACAATCTCCTTTGCCCAAATAGAGCTTTCCCTTCTTGTGAATCTTGCCCCAAGCGTCCATGAATCGGACCGAGATACAAGGATCAGCTACACCTGTGAATTACAGAGATTCCTGCACTTTCTCTTCTTTCGTAGGTCCTTTCAAAGCATAACCGAATTGTCTCACAACAAGAGAAGGATTATAATTGATACTGCCTTTCCTCCCTATCAAAGGCACATTAGGAAAGCTACCACAACTGAAAATAAGCTCACAACCCAGCAAATCTCGATTGAACCAGACAATATTCTTCTCCGTTAAACCCATAAGCCTCTTTGACCATTCGGATGAGTTCGTGGAAGTCACAAAAGCTCCTGAGTAAGGAAGGTGATCAACAAACCACTTATGCAACAACGGTGCGCAACAAGAAACCATCTTTCCTCTTCTTTTCTCATTCTTGTAATGCACTGCATGATACAAGTCCCCTAGAAGAGTAGGTACGAGATTCTTGGAAGCGAAGATATGAAAAGCATCGAAATCCACAAAGTCGGTACACTGGGAAACAACACAATGCCATAAACACACAGAGCCAATATAGCACTGAAAACTACCCAACAACCTTTGTTCGCATACTCTCGGGCTTTGTAGACCAGGAAAGGTAAAGAAAATCCAGAAACTCTGTTTCTACTGATGATATGACCTACCAAATCAGAGGCGCTCAAATAAAGAGCACCGAAAAACTTCTCAAGATTAGGTTCTTCCTCAGAACTGAAGAAAGGAACTCTGTTCAGAATCAGAACACCCAAAATGTAAGCAAATTCCTCCAACGTCGGAACCAACACATAGTCCGGAAACGTGAAGCATCTCAGTGGAGGATCATAAAACTGCAACAGGGTATGAATAGCTCCATAATCATAAATTGTAAGCTTATGAACAAACTTCAGAATTCCACCATACTGCTCTCTGAAAGCTGCAAGAACACTAGAATCGGCCAGAGAAATCAGACCAAATAAAGGTCCCAACTCGGGCGCCGGAAACTTATACACAACAATCCTTTTTCTGCTAACTTCCATCTCTGAAGAAGTCCAGTACCAGAATCAAGGGAAAGACGAGAACCTATAACACACATAAACATGCAATGTTAAATGCAGAATGATTATGCAAATGCACACATGGGATCAAGGTATCCAATGCTCAAATGCGCTGCTGTGCCGTTGACTGAATTCAACCAGAGCTCCACTCTAATCAGAATACTGAGATAACACACTGGATATAACACTCAGGATTAAAATTCCACAATGATGAGAAAACCAGGGTTAGTTGAAGGCCAGGTTTCCTGCAAAAACCCATCCCTCTCACATGTGGGTTCTAGTCTTGAAAAGTACGGCATCCTATGCGGGTGGTCAGCGTCACAGACTTTCGAGAAACGATGATACGTTCACCGTTTCCGGTTCGGCATCATAGTCTAACGAAGCGGCCTCACTTAACTGACTTCCCAAATGAACAGTCTCCAGAGTCGACAGTCTCTCTAAGTCAATATTCCCTCAACTGCACCAAACGCGCAGGATAGAATATTTCCAAAGAAAACCTCGTCTGAATGTGAATTTCACACGAGCTATTGCGCAGCCAAATGCCACACAAGCTCCCGCTAATATTCACTATAATCCTATGTGTATACTCAAGCCCAGGTCCGACTTATCTCTCAGTAGAACACCCCAACCCATAGCACAGCAGCAAGAGGAATGCAATGCAATAATATACAACAGATAATGTACATAAAAGCAAAAACTGTACAAAAATAAACACCCAAAGACGCAACAGACAAGCGCTAGGAGTGACTCGCATAGGGAACCAGAGTCCCCAGCAGAGTCGCCACCTTTCATTATTTATCCCAAAGAGAGGGAAAGGAAACGATCGGAAAAACCTGACGAAAAGGGGAAAAGACAAGGTCATCGCAACCAAGTCCTGGATTCGAGAGTCGGTTACGTAAAGGGAAGGTATTAGAACCCCTCATGTCCGTCGTACTCGACGGGATCCACGCTTGTTGTCTATCTAAGGGTGTGTTTAAACTATCTACGCTACAGGCTTGCGGGACAAAAAGAAAAGAAAGAGACTTGGCAGAGCATCGCCGCTCTGTGCCTACGTATTCCCTCGTGTAATGGGAAAGTCAGAGTCAACGTAGTTCGGCTAACTACGGGAGAGAAGGGGGAAGGTTGCTCGCCAAGAAGTCGCGTCTTGTGCCTACATACTTTCATCTGGTATGAAAGATCAGAGCAAACGTAGTTCGGGCGGACACGAAACCACAAATTGATTAAGTGTTTTAATCGAGTAGAATTAAACATCCATTCCAGCAGTTAGGGACAAAGCCTGTTTGCGGTAGAACCGAAGCTTAACAACACTCTTTTCTGAAAAAGTTTCCGATTAATCCTGAAGGAAAAAGGTTTGAGTTTTGTTTTGTGTTTTTTAGTAAAGTGAATCAATTCGATTTATGATTGACGTTGCACTAAAGACTATGACACGAAGGCGAATGCATCGTATATCGCCCCCAAAAGGGACGAATACTAAACATTCTAGATAAGCGAGAGGAGACCCCTCACTCATCATTCCCCATGTGGCTTAAGGCTCGTAGCGCGCAATGTTTATCTCCTTTATTAAATGAGTTAGCATGATTTTGAGATGAGAAGAGAAGAAGCACGAAAGGTCTAAGGGAAACTCGACCGTAACGTTGTCATGCAAAGTACTCCTAGAGTTCAGATGAAAAAGGGGAAACATCTACCCTAATGTTAACATACTTGGATTGAACACCTAATGTCTCTCCTACTCCCATCCTAAACGGAGGGACTAGGAATCCTATGAGGATCATGGCAAGAAAGCACAAGAAGAACAAAGGAAGAATCAATCACAAGTAGATAAATGCAAACATGAAAAATGCACACTTAGAATGGTGGGAGGGAGGAAAAGCGTGTGGGGAAGCAGCCGCCACAAGCGCGTCTCGACCTCAACAACGATGCAAGAATGATTCAAACATGTGGAGAAAACAAGAGATGAAAGCATACTAACATGTAACGAATGATCGATTCGAACCACATACAAACATGCAAATAATTGAAAGAATGATCATACATGTCAACAAAATCATGATTAAACATCCACAAACAGTGACAATTATTTAAAACAATTCAATCCTAATGCATCACATTGATCTATGATGATTCGAATCGAATCGGTATGCGGACAAGCAAGCAAACAGCAAAATATGGCATTCTGGTACAATGTTAACCGGTTAACACATACTGTTAATTGGTTAACACCTTGAAAGTTTGAAGAAAAACTGAAGTTTTGAACAGGTTAACCGGTGAACCCTATGCGTTAACCAGTTAACACTGTTAACATTTGAAAAAGATTTGAAAATTTGAACTGGTTAACCGGTTAACCATATGCGTTAACCGGTTAACACTGTACCAGAAGTGAAAAACAACAAACAGAAAATCACTTAATGCACAAAATAGCTTATCCAAGATTCCAACAGATCAACTTATCAAATAAGTACGAATTTAACAACAGCAAACATAGATCCAATAGCATGGATACACAATTGCACATTCATATCACAAATCAAACGGATCAAAATCAACAAAATTCAATCGAATATGAAGATTAACATGGTTAAGCTCGAAAATTAAATCAGATCAAGAATTCAAACCTTCGAATCGGAGAATTGATTTGGTAAATGTTGATCAACTGAATTTGAGTAGATCAAATGCTAGAAATCTAGAAAACTTCAAGATCCGCAATAATTGATGTTGTATGAATGAAGATCCTTCATAATTAAGTCAAATTACTCCAAATAAGCACTTCTACAATCACCTCAAAATCTAGATCTGAACTTGCACGAAAGTTGAATGATGAAATCACTTCAATCAATGTAATGGATGGAGGTTTGGCTCTTAGAAATCAAGGATTCCAATGAAGAATCAATGATTTCAATGGAAAAGAGCTTTGAGTGAGTTTTGGTTATGGAGGGAATTGAGAGAATTGAAATCAAATCTGAAGTGAGAGTGAAAAATGAAGGTTAGATGAGTGTGGTTTGGAGTAATTCACTTAAATACCACTTTGGTTGGGATCCAAAACAAAGGCTTGGAAATTGGTTTGGAAATTGTGGTATGGAATGAGGTTTGGGATTTTGGAGGGAAATGAAATTTAACCAAATTTCAAATGATGTTCTAGATCCTTCCCAAGTGCAAAAATGAGCTTTCAAGTGATCAAATTTCAAATGATGTTCTAGATCCTTCCCAAGTGCAAAAATGAGCTTTCAAGTGCAAAAATTTGAATTCAAACAAATCAAATCTTTTTAAGGTTGTTGAAAAACAAATAAAACCTAAATCCTCTACAAATCTAAATGTGGTCATATATTTTTCCCATTGCAAAAAAGCCCATGAGTTGTATTTCTATTTAAGGAGACTCAAAGGTAACATTTATGGGGTGCAAGTATTGAAGATATGTGTGTTAAGCTTTATACTTTGAGTCTTTATGTGTGTTGTTGTTTGTGCACCACTCTAGTGCCTGCATTCATATATGAAGGGGTAGAGTTTGGTTGGTTAGTTGAGTTGTAATTCATCATTCAATATTCTAATTATTGTAAGTGATCACTAGGGTTAATGATTGAGAGAAAGTGAATGGGGTTATCATATTTAGAATGAGTCCTAAATAAAAATACACTGGTAGAATTAATAAGAGTGGCGTTGAAAATGGGATTGTTCATCTAAGACACTTCATACTAATTCTATTTAAAAATGGATTTCCTTTCTTGGGTTGGAAGCCCCCAAGACCTAGGTGTTGTTTTCACTAAACTGGGTTAATGATTCATTATGTTCTTTTATTTCTTTATGATTTATCATCATGCTTTATCTTATCTCTTAATTCTGGTTTAAGCATTTGATCCAACATCTGCTCCCTATGAATGAAACCTCAATTGGCATCAGAGTAGGCACCCTGTTTTATTTAGGTGAGTTCTTGGGAAAATATTTTATGTTCAAATGGACAACACTAAGAATGGAGGATCTGTCAATAGACAATTTATCTTGGATGGCACCAACTATCATTATTGGAAAGCCAAGTTGGTTGATTTTCTCAAATCCATGGGAAAAAAAACATGGAAAGTTATTATAAAAAGTTGGAAATACCTTGTGATTACTTCTCAAGATGGAACATTGTTAGATGTCAACCTTTGCTTATTTGATCTATCAAATATTGGCATCTTTCAATCTTTTTGCAGGTGAATTGAATTAAATCACCTATGTTTTTTATGATATGTTTCATTGTTTGAAAATGTCTTGGTTGCTTTGATTTGTGTGCTATTGTGCAGGAATTAGGCACAAAACAAGTGAAGAGTAAGACACAAGAAATTGGGTAAGGAAACCAAGACAGCAAAAAAATCATAAAACTCGCCGTGCGAAGCTCCCAGCGAACTTCCCCAAAAAATCATCACCAACTTCACACAGCAGACTTGCCAGCGAAGACCCTTGGGAGACTGGGTACTGTTCACTCAGAGAGAAAAGAATTTGAAACTTGTAGCGAGATGGTTCGCAGTGCAAAGAATTTCTTGCACTGCGAAGCTTAGATATTTCTCAAGGGAGGTTTAACTATTCAGAGGCACCTCAGGTGCCTAATTTGATGTTTGCTAGGCGAAGGATCTGTTTGCAGTACGAACAAGACCGATCCTGAATGTAATATATAAGTACTTTTCTTGCTTTTTAAGTTAGAATATGTGTTTTTTACATCAAAACTTATCTCTCTTCATTTCAAGTTTATTTTAGAGAGATAAATACAAAACCCTAAGAGGGAGGAGGTAAGATCTTTGATCTCTTGTTAGGATTTGGATGTAATCTTTTGATACCTTATGTATTTCATCTAATATATGTTTATGAACTAGTTTGGACTTTCTATTGATTGATTATTTTTTATTGTTTATTTGTGGGTCTTGACAAAACCTTTTCACATCTTTGTTCTAAGATTTTCATCTATCAATGAACAAAATTTTGATATGGTTTTGTAAGTTGATATTCACTGTATCTTCTATTTTATTGTGTTGATTAAGTAGCATGAGTAGGATCAATATGATATTCTGCGGGTGCGTGATAATAGTGATGTAGAACGATGTTCACAACCATTTGGCAGATTATGTGAATACATGTAAAAAGGGTTAAGAGTATGTATGTATTCTGATCATTGTGTTTTATTCAAAACAATTGTTTGTCTAATATGGGTGTCGTCTTTGTTTACCTGTTTATCTTTGATTTAAACTGCTATAGACATGTACTCTTCAGATCTGGATCTAGTATGATTACCTGTTAGGTCCTAAACTCTAGACATAGATTTAGGCTTATCATTTGCATGAGTATCGGTTCTTAATGCTATGTGTTGTGTTTTTGTTGCGTGAGACATCACCAATGAGACAATACGGTTATTCTCTCGATGTCGCGTTATAGATGACCTCTGTTGTGGGTGATACGTGAGGATATTAGATGAATGATTGAGTTGTGTTTGACATGATCATAAGAATTCATGTGTTATCAATTGATGAGATCCAATCCCAACAAGGCTCCGTTTATATTTCAGTCTTTACTTTATATTTTCCGTCTTTATATTTTCTGCCTTTTATTCATGGTTCCTTGAACCTTTTAAACCAAACCTTTTGAACAACAAGCTTAGAAATATAGAGACCATTAAGCGGAGTTCTTTCATTGCACAGACTCATGTGGAGACAATATAAATCCCTGAGGGAATTCCTTCAAAACTAAATTTTTGCTCTTGTCACTTTACTGCAGTTCGAATAAAATGGCGTCTTTACCAGGGATTGGTGTTGAGATATTGAATGCATTGCAACAGTTCTATATTTTTAAGCTTTGTATATTTGTTTATATTGTATATATTCGTTTCCTTTTATGTTTTCTCTAGTGTGATCAGAAATGATGAGAACTTCTTCTAGAGTGGTTGCTATTTGTATAGAAGTATCCAATGAAGATTTGACCGAGTTTGAATGGCGATGATAGTATGAAACAAGTGAATGTTATCAAGGTACATGCTTACATTTGCTTAGAATTTTAGAATGCTTAAGATCTTAAGTCTTTGTGCAAATGAAATTTGTTCTTTTAGCAACTTGTTTGAATGAATGTTTCACTTAGGACTAAAAACTACAATTTGTGAGAAAGCTTCCATTGTTTACTAAATGTTGGATTACTAATAAACTTTGTTGATTCGTTTGATTCACGCTTTATCTTTTTATTATTGGGAATGTGTGGAAGAATTAGAAATGATCAAGACACTTGTTTATATTGAGCACAACCATGTCCAAATGTAACTTACCCATGAGTAGAGAGAATTCTTTAACCCCCTTTGAGCTTAAACAATGTGATTCTCATACTAAATTTAATGAGATTCTAAAATTTTTCTTGAACCCTTGAATTTTTTTTAGTTGTCCTCTTTGCTATAAAAAGCCAAGAGCATTTACTTGAGGGTTGAGTAAAAGTCAAAGTGGGGAGAATGAAAAAGAAAGATGGTAGGTTGCTACAATTTTTGAAAAATTCAAGCAAGCATTGAAAAAATTGTTATGTGAATATGAATGTAAAAAAAAAAAAGAAAAAAGAATGCTTGCTTGGAAAAGAAAAATAGTGAAAGAATAAGTTATGAAATAAGAGTTGGGAAGGTTTGCAATCGAGAAACAAATGGAATAAAGTTGTGATGTGTAAATAACATGTGCAGTGAATGTCTCTTTTGCAACGTCAATTTCGTTTCAATGGCCTTAGAAATGTCCCTTATTTTGAAAACCGACCAAGCTACAACCTTAAAGACCTTAGTGATCTTCTTTCTTCCATATTTTCACTTTTGATTGTTAGATATTGTATGAATTGGATTGATATTAGCATTATTTGTTAGGTGGGTGAAATTTTCCCCGCGGTTGCAAACGCGTAATTTCTTCAATCCTTATTCGAAGAGAAGAGATAGAATGATTCATTCACGAAAAACTTAGTTGTTGATTGATGCATGGCTTAATATTTTCTTTAAGAATTTATTTCTTGTACATTGTTCGATTCTCAACATTTGAAACCATTGCTTGTTTGCATTCTTTGTGTTTGAGCCATTTTATCCATTCTTGGGTGAATCTTAATCTTGAGAAAATCCTCTTGTTGTAAAATGAGAGGGCTACTTTGCTTGAGGACAAGAAAAAATCTAGTTGGGAAGACTTGTCAGATGCCAAACTTTGCTTATTTGATCTATCAAATGTTGGCATCTTTAATTCTTTTTGTAGGTGAATTAAATTGAATCACCTATGTTTTCGATGATATGCTTCATTATTTAAAAACGTCTTGGTTGCTTTTATTTGTGTGCTATTGTGAAGGAACTAGGCACAAAACAAGTGAAGAGTAAGACACAAGAAATTGGGCAAGGAAACCAAGACAGCAGAAAAACACCATAAAACTTGTCGTGTGAAGCTCCCGACGAACTTCCCCAGAAAAATCATCACCAACTTCGCACACCAAACTTGCAAACAAAGACCCTTAGGATACTGGGTACTGTTCACTTAAAGAGAAAAGAGATTGATCCTCGATGTGCGAACTTGTAGCGAGATGGTTTGCAGTGGGAAGAATTTCTCGTACATCAAAGTTTAGATATTTCTCAAGGGCGGTTTAACTGTTCATAGGTACTTCAGGTGCCTAATTTGGTGTTTGCTAGGCGAAGGATTTGTTCACAGTGTGAACAAGACAGATCCTGAATGTACTATATAAGTACTTTTCTTGCTTTTTAGGTTAGAATATATGTTTTTTACATCAGAACTTATTTCTCTTCAGATCTAGATCTAGGATGATTACTTGTTAGGTCCTAAACTCTAGACATAGATTTATGCTTAGCATTTGCATGAGTATCAGTTCTTAATACTCTGTGTTGTGTTTTTGTTGCGTGAGACATCACCAATGAGACAATATGGTTTTTCTCTTCATGTCGCGTTATAGATGACCTTTGTTGTGGGTGATACGTGAGGATATTAGACGAATGATTGAGTTGTGTTTAAAATGATCAGAAGAATGCATGTGTTATCAATTGATGAGATCCAATCCCAACAAGGATCTGTTTATATTTCAGTCTTTACTTTATATTTTCTGTGTTTATATTTTCTACCTTTTATTCATGGTTCCTTGAACCTTTTAAACCAAACATTTTGAAAAACAAGCTTAGAAATGTAGAGCCCATTGAACGGAGTTCTTTCATCGTAATGACCCCTGTGGAGACGATATAAATTCCGGAGGTAATTCCTTCAAAAATAAATTTTTGCTTCTTGCCACTTTACTGCAGTTTGAACAAAATGGCGTCGTTGCTGGGGATTGGTGTTGAGATATTGAAGTGCATTACAACTGTTCTATATTTTTAACCTTTGTATATTTGTTTATATTGTATATATTTGTTTCCTTTTATGTGTTTTCTAGTGTGATCAGGAATGATGAGAACTCCTTCTAGAGTGGTTGTTATTTGTATAAAAGTATCCAATGAAGATTCGGCCGAGTTTGGATGGCAATGATAGTATGAAACAAGTGAATGTTGTCAAGGTGCATGGTTACCTTTGTTTAGAATGTTAGAATGCTTAAGAACTTAAGTCTTTGGGCAGATGAAATTTGTTCTTTTAGCAACTTGTATGAACGAATGTTTCAGTTAGGACCAAAAACCACAATTTGTGAGAAAGCTTCCATTATTTACTAAATGTTGGATTACTAATAAACTTTGTTGATTCGTTTGATTCATGCTTTATCTTGTTATTATTGTGAATTTGTGGAAACATTAGAAATGATCAAGATACTTGTTTATATTGAGCACAACCATGTCCAAATGTAACTTACACGTGAGTAGAGAGAATTCGTTAACCCCCTTTGAGCCTAAACAATGTGAATCTCATTCTAAATTTTGTGAGATTCTAAAATTTTTCTTGAACCCATGAATTTTGTTTTAATTATCCTCTTTGCCATAAAAAGCCAAGAGCGTTCACTTGAGGTTTGAGTAAAAGTCAAGTTGGGGAGAATGAAAAAGAAAGTTGGTAGTTTGCTACAATTTTTGAAAACTTCAAGCAAGCATTGAAAAAATTGTTATGTGAATATGAATGTAAAAATAAAAGAGAAAACGAATGCTTGCTCGGAAAAGAAAAATAGTGAAAGAATAAGTTGTGAAATAAGAGTTGGGAAGGTTTGCAATCGAGAAACAAATGGAATGAAGTTGGGATGTTTAAATAGCATGTACAGTGAATGTCTCTTTTGCGTCGGCAATTTCATTTCAATGGCCTTAGAAATGTCCCTTTTTTGTAAACTCGGTCAAGCTACAACCTTAAAGACCTTAGTGATCTTCTTGCTTCTATATTTTCACTTTTTATTGTTATATTGTATGAATTGGATTGATATTGGCATTATTTGTTAGGTGAGTGAAATTTTCCATGCGGTTGCAAACGCGTAATTTATTTAATCCTTATTTGAAGAGAAGACATAGAGTGGTTCATTCACAAAAAACTTATTTGTTTATTGATGCAAGGCTTAATATTTGCTTTAATAATTTAGTTCTTGTGCATTGTTTTATTCCCAAATTTGAAACCATTGCATGTTTGCATTCTTTGTGTTTGAGCCATTTTATCCATTCTTGGGTGAATCTTAATCTTGAGCAAATCCTCTTATTGCAAAATGAGAGGCAAACTTTTCTTGAGGACAAGAAAATATCTAGTTGGGGAGAGTTGTTAGATGCCAAACTTTGCTTATTTGATCTATCAAATGTTGGCATCTTTCATTCCTTTTGTAGGTGAATTGAATTGAACCACATATGTTTTTGATGATATGCTTCATTGTTTGAAAATGTCTTGGTTGCGTTGATTTGAGTGTTATTGTTCAAGAATTAGGCATAAAACAAGTGAAAAGTAAGACACAAGAAATTGGGCAAGGAAACCAAGACAGCAAAAAAACATCATAAAACTCGTCGAGCAAAGCTCCTAGCAAACTTCCCCAGAAAAATCATCACCAACTTCGCACAGCGAACTTGCCAACAAAGACCTTTGGGAGACTGGGTACTGTTAACTCAGAGAGAAAAGAGATTGAAACTTGTTGTGCAAACTTGTAGCAAGATGGTTCACAGTGCAAAGAATTTCTCGCACAACGAAGTTTAGATATTTCTCAAGGGCGGTTTTACTGTTCAGAGGCACCTCAGGTTCCTAATTTGTTTTTTTCTAGGCAAAGGATCTATTCGTAGTGCGAATAAGATAGATCCTGAATGTACTATATAAGTACTTTTTTTCTTTTTAGGTTAGAATATGTGTTTTTTACATCAGAACTTATCTCTCTTCATTTCAAGTTTATTTTAGAGAGAGAAATACAAAATCCTAAGAGGGAGGAGGTAAGATCTTTGATCTCTTGTTGGGGTTTGGATGTAATCTTTTGATACCTTATGTATTTCATCTAATATATGTTTGTGAACTAGTTTGGATTCTCTATTTATTGATTATCTTTGATTGTTTATTTATTGGTCTTGACAAAACCTTTTCACATCTTTAATCTAAGATTTTCATCTATCAATGAACAAACTTTTGACAAGGTTTTGTAAGTTGATATTCATTTATCTTCTATTTTATTGTGTTGATTAAGTAGCATGACTAGCATTAGTAGGATCAATACGATATTGTGCGGGTGGGTGATAATAGTGATGAAGAACGATGTTCACAACCATTTGGCAGATTAGGTTAATACATGTAAAAAGGGTTAAGTGTATGTATGTATTCTGATCATTGTGTTTTATTCAAAACAATCGTTTATCTAATATGGGTGTTGTCTTTGCTTACCTGTTTATCTTTGACTTGAACCGCTATAGACATGTACTCTTCAGATCTGGATCTAGGATGATTACATGTTTGGTCCTAAACTCTAGACATAGATTTATGCTTTGCATTTGCATGAGTATCAATTCTTAATACTCTGTGTTGTGTTTTTGTTGTGTGAGACATCACCAATGAGACAGTACGGTTATTCTCTCGATGTTGTGTTAGAGATGACCTTTTGTTGTGGGTGATACGTGAGGATATTAGACGAATGATTGAGTTGTTTTTAACATGACCAGAAGAATGCATGTGTTATCAATTGATGAGATCCAATCTCAACAAGGCTCCGTTTATATTTCAGTATTTACTTTATATTTTCCGTCTTTATATGTCTGCCTTTTATTCATGGTTCCTTAAACCTTTTAAACCAAACCTTTTGAACAACAAGCTTAGAAATGTAGAGACCGTTGAGTGGTGTTCTTTCATCGCACCGATCCCGGTGGACATGATATAAATCCCGGAGGGAATTCCTTTAAAACTAAATTTTTGCTTCTTACCGATTTACTGTAGTTTGGAAAAACATCAACCTTAAAGCCTAAACCTGATTGGACAAATTCTCAAGATGATGAAGCTCTTGGAAACTTCGAGGTCTTGAATTCTATTTTCAATGGTGTGGACAAAAACATGTTTAGATTGATTAACACATGTATTAAGCCAAATAAGCACATGAGATTCTCAAAAGTGCTCATGAAGGCACATCCAATGTTAGAATGTCAAGGCTCCAGCTCCTTACTATGAAGTTTGAGAATATAAGGATGAATAAATATAAATCTATCTCTAATTTCAACATCAAACTATGTGACATTTCCAACACTTCTTTTGCATTATGAGAGGAAATGTCTAAAGAAAATCTTGCCAGAAAAGTCCTCAAATGTCTTCCTAATAAGTTTTATATAAAGGTCACAACTATTGAAGAAACTCAAGACCTAAGCAACATCAAAGTTAATGAGCTCATTGATTCTTTACAACCCTTTGAGATGGCTTTAAATGATAGGTTTGAAAGAATAACAAAAGTATAGCTTTTGTGTCCAACATTGTAGAGGGTGAAAATCAAGGTGAAGAAAGTCTATCAGAGGCTATAGCCCTTGTTGGGAAAAAGTTTAATAAAGCCTTAATAAGTCTGGATAGAAACTAGAGGACAAATGTTTCAGACAATGTATCAAACATCAATCCCCCATGCAAGAGAAAATTGTCATATCCCAAATTTGTCCTACTTGTTTTAAATTTTCATTCGCCCGACTTAATTTTTGATTTACCTCGCTTGTACAGCGTAATGTATTTTTCAGTGAAAATAAACTAATTTTTCAAGTACCTTTGTCGCTCGATTTTTTGTTCATTTTCATCCAAGTTATTTTTATATTTTCGTCAAAATGGCGAGAATGATTATAGCATATTTATTTGACAGAAGGCGACTCTGCTAGGGAATACGCATAGCCCTATGCTAGAGAGAGTCAAGCCTAACTTGACTCGACTCATAAGAGTTAGATCCGCTTGTTTGTGAATCTTCTTCTATTGCTTGCTTGTTTTGTTTTTACTTACTTGCTTTTATACATACACACACACACACACACACACACACACACACACACACACACACACACACACACACACACACACACACACACACACACACACACACACACACATATATATATATATATATATATATATATATATATATATATATATATATATATATATATATATATATATATATATATATATATATATATATATATATATATATATATATATATATATATATATATATATATATATATATATATATATATATATATATATATATATATATATATATATATATATATATATATATATATATATATCTTATTATTGTTTCTTATGACACTATTGGGGTTCTATGATTGTTGGAACTTTGTGAGATGGCTCTACATCCGAGTACGAGAAAAGCATAGGATTAGAATGGTGGTTGTGTAGTGGAATCCCTCGAGGAGTCTTTCTCGTTGGGAGGATACGAAAGCCCCACTTAGAGTTGATTCCATTGAGAATGTTATTGTCGTGGTGAACCCTTTCCATGGCAAAATGTTTTCAGGCCAGAATTGATAACTCTAAGAACCTTTTAAACATTTGCCATGGTGGTCGGTAGTATCAACTAATGAGGGTCACTCCTTATTGGGTTGATGC
Source organism: Lathyrus sativus (assembly GCA_963859935.3). Classification (NCBI taxonomy): domain Eukaryota; kingdom Viridiplantae; phylum Streptophyta; class Magnoliopsida; order Fabales; family Fabaceae; genus Lathyrus; species Lathyrus sativus. Next base: position 369,620,947 of record OZ012741.1, read on the forward strand.
GAACGTCCTAATCAGATGAGATCCCTTGAGCATATCATTATTCTTGACAATGATATTTTCAACCTCGATCTATGATTCTGAGGTCCCTTTAAGAAGCCTTGGACTCGATGGTTGTGTAGTAAAGACTCACGAGAAGCCTTTCTCGTGGGACGACACGAAAACCTCACCTAGAAGAGATGATTTTAAAGGTATTCTTATCGGATGAATCTTTGTCATGGGAATAATATCTTTGAAAAGATCCATGACTCTAGGCACCTACCCGTATAGAGCCTACCTATGGGGTTCCTTTAATCAGAGATATTCTGTTATTTACCTACTGTTCTATCTGACCTCAGAACTTGGTTGAACTTGTGATCCTAAGCATTGCATTGCATTGCATTCGTATATCATTGCATTTGCATTGCATAATCTTTCTCTCAGCCAGAAATCTTATCCATCATTTGTCCATAATCCGTAGTTGATTTCTCGACACCTTTATCAAACTTGAAGCATCTCTTGGAAGAATCATGAGCTCAGAAGAGCAGAACCAGTTCGCGTCAAGAGCAGATTTTGACTTGATGAAGAACCAGTTAGACCAACTTGTGGAAGCTATGTTAGCCTTGGAAAGGACAGAGAACAAATCTCAACGGCCTATAGTCATTGATAATGTCATACCTCAGCCTGTAAGGATTCCTGTTGAAGACCAGGTTATACAAGAGTGTCACACTATTCGAGATGAACATGCCTCATTTCATGATGTTGTTGAGTACCATAGCTTTGCATTCACTACGCCGAATTCCCAAGGGACAAGCTTGGTGGGGAATGCTGAACGACTTTAAGAGGTTGAGTTCGCTAAAAGATGTCGCGTGTTGGAAGAGAAAATTGAAACCATGAAGGGGGGCTGATACTTTTGATCTGAATGCTTTGAATATGTGTTTGGTACCCGGACTTGTAATACCTCCAAAGTTCAAGATGCCAATTTTTGAGAAGTATAAGGGAGATAGCTATCCAAAGCAACATTTGGTGATGTTTTGCAGAAAGATAACGTCCTATGCTCACAACGATAAACTTATGATTCACTGTTTTCAAGATAGTTTGAGTGGAGCATTATTGAGTTGGTACATGCAGCTAGAGAGTAGTCATATCCAATCATGGTCATACTTAGACAACGCCTTTGTGAAACAAAACCAATATAATCTTGATGTGGCTCCTAACGCATACATTTGCAAGGCTTATCTCAAGAGGAGAAAGAATCCTTCAGAGGGTATGCTCAAAGATGGAGAGAGGTAGCTGCTCGTGTTCAACCACCACTCTTAGACAGAGAATTGGTTGACATGTTCATAGATTCATTGCAGAGCCCATATTTGGAAAATATGATGGGCAATGGGACATCCAGCTTCTCTGACTTGGTATCAGTAGGAGAACGCATTGAGATCCATCTCAAGAAGGGAAAGCTTCACGACGCCTTGAATAACCCAGCTAGTGAAAGGGAATTAGTTGTTAGCTCCCAAGGGGAAGAAGAGGATGAAATCAATACAATCTGGGATGCTCCACAAGCTCCATCCTCGGTACTTTATCCTCCTTACCCAAATACCTCAACTGCTCAAAGTCAGCAATCCTATGGGTCTACCTATGTGACTCCGGTCTCTTCACATGGTCAATATCCTCCTGTTAATAAGGTTCTCCTTTATCAACAACGGATCACACAGCAGAATGCTCTACAATGGCGACGTTACTATAACCAAAGACCAAAAAGACACGTTGATCCATTACTAATACCATACAATCACGTGCTACCATGTTTGATTAGTAGTGGGCTGATAGGGCCTAAAGGCTTGGATCATGTGATTCCTCCATAACCACCAGGCTTTGACACCAATGCACGATGCGGCTACCATGCTGGTGCCATGGGGCACTCAATCGAAGATTGCAAACAGTTCAAGAACAAGGTTCAAGATCTGATTGATTCCAAGCTAATCTCATTTACGCCTCAAGGTCTTCATATCCACATCAATCCTTCATCTGATCAGGCGGGCCCATCAGTTCATGACATGGAAGAAGCTGCAGAGAGTAGGTGTGTGGAAGGTTATCATACTGGTCTCAATGAGCAAGAAAGCTAGTCTGGAAGCTGATCAAGAAAGAAAAACCCAGTTCCTCAATGCTGGCAATTTTTAGAGCTTTCCATATCATTTTTGTGCATTTTGTAGTTTCTTTTATGTTAAAGTACTATTTTATTTCAGACATTGTCGTTTATTAATGATATTGTTAATGTGATAATTATACATGTTTTGAACAAGTTCATTCGTATTCACATTTTCTCGTTTATCGCAAAAGTCACAAAAATTTTCACTTCACTTCCTTTATCGCGCTGCTGTTTAGCAAAGATTTGAGGGAGGATGACGAAAACAAAATACCCATAATTGTTGATGGTATGCTTTTGGATAGAATCTCGCCAATGATGTACATGCATTGTTTCAAATCCTCATACACTTAAGAGATAAGGAGTTAGTCCCTAATTAACCACTTTGAGCCTAGAAGTAGGAGTTTTCTTTGGATTTCTAAACCCTTACATTTAACCTAGGGCATGGGTAGTGTTCAGTTAACCTGATTACGCACTCAAATCATGAGACAAAATCCAAGACATGACGGTTTTTCATCAATGAACAATGACTTGGCAGTCACAATCCTCTTACAAAATTCAAAAAATATAATAAAAAGCCTGCTAAGTCAAACACCTCAAAAGGAGACTTAGGAAAAAATCAAGGCAATCCCGATGAACTCGAAAAGCGAAATTTGTACATGCAAAAGTTAGGGATCAAAAGAAAAAACAAAAGAGGTTTTCAAATCCTCAACAAAAGAAAAATAAGATTCAGTGGCCGCCATATCAAGAATCAAAAGGGTCACTGACATCCATCAGAAGCAAAATAAGGTGACTGCCATTTCAAGCGAATCTTGAATCATCAGGTGTCATACCCCAAATTTGACCCTTAGATTCATTGATCGTCACACATCATCTTAGGTTAATCATTCCTACATAGCTAACCAGTTTTACTAGACGTTGTTTGTTATATTTTTGAAGCTAGGGTTGCTACAGAAGATCTAGAGGACATGAAGAATGTGTGTATGCTTTTTGTCTCCTGCAAACTAGGTTGAATTTCTGTAGAAGCATATACCTTCAGACTCAGATCAATATTCCCCTAAGAGGACTAGATTTTCCGGCCATTAAGTTTAGATGTATTGAGAACTGGTTGGAGTTATATAGAAGATGGATCTAGACTTATCATAGCATGATTCAATTTTCATTTATAAAGTGGGTTTTAATTTGTCAGATATAAGATTTTGGAACCATATGATTGGAGGCGTTAAAATTAGATGAAAGAGTGTGGATGTAAGTTTAAGCGAGAATCATTTCAATGTGAAGTTTAAATCGATACATTACCCTTTTTTCCAAAACTTACCTACGTGGATAATTTCACGGAGATTTCAAACTTTTAAGTCGGGATCCAATCAAGACTGCACCATAAATTATCATAAAGAGTTTCTAATTTTAGAAGTGCACTAATCAACTCCCAGAGTCAACGTTCTAATACCATTTCTAAGTTTTGTAAGCATCCTTCGAAACTTTGTCCACATACCGAGAAATCGTCCATAAACACCTCCATAATGTCGTCTATGAAATCTGCAAAGATTGCCATCATGCATCTTTGGAAGGTTGTTGGAGCGTTACAGAGTCCGAACGGCATTCGGCGGTAAGCAAAAGTACCGTAAGGACAGGTGAATGTAGTCTTTTCTTGGTCATCAGGATGGATGGGAATTTGGAAGAATCCTGAGTAGCCATCTAGATAGCAGAAATATGAATGTTTGGCTAATCTTTCCAACATTTGGTCTATGAAGGGTAGCGGGAAGTGATCTTTGCGTGTAGCCTTGTTAAGCTTCTTATAATCAATACACATCCTGCTTCCAGTCACGACTCTTTTTGTTATTGATTCGCCTTTTTCATTTTTAACTACTGTGACTCCTCCTTTCTTTGGTACGACATGAACTGGGCTAACCCATTCACTATCGGAGATCGGATAGATGATTCCTGCATCTAGTAATTTCTTTACTTCATCTCTGACTACAGTGCTCAGGATGGGGTTTAGTCTTCTCTGATGCTCTCGAGAGGTTTTAGAGTCTGCCTCTATTGTAATTCGATGCATACAGATCGAAGGACTTATACCTTTTAGATCGCTTATGTTATAGCCTAACGCGGTGGGGTACTTCTTTAGGACTTCTAATAATTTTTCGGTTTCTGGTTGTCCTAAGTCGGCGTTGACTATCACTGGTCTTTTTAGTTCATCGTCTAGAAATTCATATCTGAGGTTTTTGGGTAGAGTTTTAAGTTCTAAAGATGGGTTCTTCAGACCTGGCATATGATTTGGTGTCAGTGATAAGCTTTCGCTTAGGTTGTCGTCTTTATACGGTTTACGCCAATTGTCGTCTTCAGATATGTCGGGTATTTGAATCTTTATTATTTCTGAATACGTGGTCTCTTCATTTTCAAGTTCTCTTATGCATTCGTCAATTTCGTCTACAAAATAGCAGGTATCGTCTATTGCTGGTGCTTGTAAGAACTTGGTGAGAATGAACTCTATCTTTTCTTCTCCTACTTCGAATGTTAGCCTTCCTTTCTTCACGTCTATAATCGCCCCGGCTGTAGCTAGGAATGGTCTTCCTAGGATAATTGGGGTTACAGTGTCCTCCTTGATGTCCATGATTATGAAGTCGGTTGGAATGTAGAATTGTCCTATGCGTACTGGAACGTTTTCCAGTATTCCGACGGGGTATTTTACTGATCTGTCAGCTAATTGTACGGACATTTTGGTCGGCCTGAGGTCTCCCATATTCAGCTTTTTGCATATAGATAAGGGCATAACACTGATACTGGCTCCTTAATCGCATAGAGCTTTGTCTATTACGAACTTTCCTATGACGCAGGGTATGGAGAAACTACATGGGTCTTTTAATTTAGGAGGCATGCGGTTCTGAATAATAGCGCTACATTCTGCCGTAAGTGTAACTGTTTTGTTATCCTCGATCTTTCTCTTATTCGACAGGATCTCTTTGAGAAATTTAGCGTATGACGGCATTTGAGTTATTGCTTCTGTAAAAGGAATAGTAATATTCAACTGTTTAAGGAGCTCTACAAATTTCTTAAACTGTCCTGAAGTTTTAGAGTTTATTAGTCTTTGCGGATAAGGAATAGGTGGTTTATATGGCGCTGGAGGTGCTTGAGTTTTTTCACTTGCGGTATCCTCCTTCTCGTTGTCCTCCTTCTTCTCTAACTCAGATTCCTTCTCTGCTTGTTCAGTTGGTTGTTGTTGCATGGCTGAGTTTTCGGTCCTCGGATCGATCGGTTCGTCCAATTCTTTTCCACTTCTTAGTATCACAGCATTTGCTTGGCCTTTGGGATTCTGTTCGGGTTGTCCAGGAAATGTGCCAGCAGGTGCGGCAGCAGATGCTTGCTGTTGAGCCACTTGTGATATCTGAGTTTCTAACATTTTGTTGTGGGTGGCTAAAGCGTCTACTTTTCCTGTCAACTGTTTAATTTGCTCGCTAGTGTGTATGTTTTGATTCAGAAACTCTTTGTTCGTCTGAGCTTGAGTAGCTATGAACTTTTCCATCATCAATTCGAGGTTTGATTTCCTAGGTGCATTCTGAGCAGCTGGTTTTTGATATCCTTGCAGAGCAGTAGGCATTTGCAATGCATTTTCGCTTTTGTAAGAAAAGTTTGGATGATTTCGCCAACCTGGGTTGTAGGTATTTGCGTAGGGATTGCCTTGGGCATAATTTACCTGGTATGGCGGGATTCCGGCTAGCAATGGGCATTCGGGTGCATTATGAGTGGTGCTTCCGCATAACTCGCAATTTGGAGTTACTGCAGCGACTGTTGCAGTGGGGTTAACGGTCAGACTATCAATCTTCTGTGCTAGAGCATCTACTTTAGCATTGAACTTTTCAAGGCTGCTGATTTCGTACATCCCACCTTTCGCTGAGGTTTTCTCATTTGGAGTGCGTTCACCTCCCCATTGGCAATGGTTTTGTGACATGTTTTCTATTAATTGATAGGCTTCATCGTATGGCTTATCCATAAGTGCACCGCCCACGGCAGCGTCTATTGTCAATCTAGTATTGTATAGAAGCCCATTATAGAAAGTATGGATTGTCACCCAGTCTTCTAGACCGTGGTGAGGACATGTTCTCATCATATCTTTGAATCGTTCCCATGCTTCGTAGAGAGATTCAGTATCTTTCTGTCGAAATCCGTTGATTTGAGCTCTAAGCATAGCAGTTTTGCTCGGTGGAAAATATCTCTCTAGGAAGACGTTCTTCAATTGCTCCCATGTCGTAACGGAGTTGGATGGTAACGATTGTAACCATGTCCACGCTCTGTCTCTAAGAGAGAATGGGAAAAGACGAAGTCTTATCGCGTCTGGAGTTACTCCATTTGCTTTCACTGTGTCTGCGTATTGTACAAACTTCGTTAGATGTTCGTTCGGATCCTCAGTTGCGTTTCCTGAGAATTGATTTTGTTGTACAGCCGACAGCAATGATGGTTTCAGCTCAAAATCATTTCGGGTAATAGCTGGGGCAGCAATGCTACTTCTAGGCTCCATCTGAGATGGTGTAGCGTATGCCTTCAGCGGTTTGTTCGGAGGTCCTTCAGCCATCGTTGGTTCTTCTTCGGATTTGGGAATGGGAGTGAGAGGATCGGGAATGTTATGTTTGAGTTGGTACTCAATGATTCGGCTTCTTAGATGTAAGAAGCGTTCTAGTTCTGCGACTGAGGGTTTCAAGATATCGCTTTGTGGGCGATCACTTGGCATACAATCGACAACACTAGTAAAGGAAAAATGAAAATTGTTTACCTAGTCTATACGGCGTAGCAGAAGGTTACACTATTGACTAAACGGGTCCCCGGCAACGGCGCCAAAAACTTGATCGCGACTTTCTATGTCTAATACAACTAACTGCAAGTGCACAGTCTATCGCGTAGTAATAAAAGATATCGATCCCACAGGGACTCGTAATCAAACTAGTGTTCTCGGGAGTTACTATGTTTAGCTAGGTAGAATATGTTTTAAGGGAATAAGATTGTCACTAAAAGAGGGAACTAAGATTACTATTTAGATTTTAATTAATTGAATCGATACGTAGTAATTATGTTCTTCAGGGATTTGATAAGTTACTGGTGTATGAAATAGTTTTCACAGTTTCTTTAAGCAGAAAATTGAGATTTGAAGACTCTCGTCTCACAATGGTTATTAACGCTAATCATAATCCTAAGGGCCAAACGTACACTTTCGTATCCCGTTCGGGGTTAAAACTATTTTTTTGGAAATCTCTAAGTTCTAATTCGTTTTAAAGTGCTTTCGCTGTTATTAAAACAAATGCCTAGTGTTTACTATCTGACCTTACCGCAGCTTTCGCTTGTTGGTTCGTATCTTAATTAATTTCCCACTTTCGTGGCAAAACTACTTTTAAATAAGTTCTCGCTTTCGCGACGAAGTTTATTCAGTGAATCAATTTTAAACACTTAGACCATAAGTTATTTTTGTGAAAAGAAAGTTTTCAAACAAGAGTTATCAAATCCCATTCGAATTATTACTACATATTGATTGCCTAAGTTTAGCTAGACATGGAATTGGGAAAAACAAAACATAAATAATAATAATAAATAATAAATTGCATTATAATTAAACAGAGGTCGATCAAAATGAAAACCTGTAAATAATGCCAATTGGCCTTTGGGCAGACCCTCCACAGATGTTGGCAGGATTCTGTCTTTAGTTCCAATTTGATCGTACAGTGCAGTAACAATTACAAAAGAGCGGAAATGGGAATAAGGAAATGGCAGGGAAATAAAGGAAAGGAATACAAATAAAACTGGAGAAATGGATACAAATAAAAACTGGAAAGTAAATTTGCTCTGGAAATTAAATTTGGCAGCACTTCGTGGTATGAATGCAGCTCCCTTTTTGAAGTCCCCTGCTTCCCTTTTTATAGAAGTGGAATCCCAACGGTTACCTCTGAGGATGATGGACCTTGAGGCAGATAATTTAGGGAGTAGTGGACCATTTAATGGGAATTGGAACTGCTCTTTTGACGTGTAATCTGAGTGGGGCTTTTTTGCCTGCATGACGGTCGTCATAAGGTGTGACGGTCGTCACCCGTGTGACGGTCGTCATGCATCTGTGACGGTCGTCACATCAGCAAAAACTGTCTGTTGCGCTTTTCATTGTGTTTTCACTCCTTTTTCGTCCATATTTCATCTGGGATTGCTTCTTTTCTTCATGTTGCCTTGTTTAGACGTGATCGTTGAATACCTGCAAAAACATCAGACTAATACACGGAAATAACCCGAAATCGGATCGAAAACGGTTAGCTTTTAGTCGAATTATGCATGAAAATATCTATATGATTTCGTCTTATCAAACTCCCCTAAGCTTGAATCTTTGCTTGTCCTCAAGTAAAACGTGGAAAAGTCGGCAAGCACGAGGCTGCTTCCTCGTTCGCAGAGTTTGGAAAAACCGGGATTCTTGGTAGGAACAAGACGAGTATCATGACGACACTGGACTACGAGTCTCCGGAGGTCTCCTTTTTATGCAAATCGGTCTCAGTCATGCTACCGTATCTTGGTGTCAAGGTTCTCGTGGCAAGTTCACCCTGTTTGTTCTAGCGCAATCACATTAAGCCCGTTGTCCGCACACTTTCATGGCAAGTCGACCTGTTAGTGAATATGATCTCGTTTTTGTTTTTGATCTTCTTCATTGATCATAATTTGGTGTCATTGATTTTCCAATGAGTTTTTCGTGCCGTTGGGCTAAATGCTCGGGTGAGGAGCACCTAACTTAGAAGGAAACGTATCTTATATTCTTGGGCTTTTTAGCTCTCTTTTCATGATTTTTCATCTTTTTGGAGATCATACACTTATTTGCATCGGTCGCTCGCTTAGAAGTGTTTTTAGGATGGTGCTGACTGCTAGTATAAACTACTTGGGGTTGAGTTTGCGTAGCCACTTGAGACTTTGGTACACGTAGGTGGTGAAACCGACTCGCATAAACTAGAGATCTAAGGTGTCTGGACGATACTGGTTTTGTTAGAACTGTCGTTTCCTCGGAGTTTCAAAACTTGTTTTGAACTCAGGTGCATTCTCGTGATGCTTTTGCTTTTGAGGAACAAATGAAAGTTTTTGTTTACGTTGAATGATGTGGGGATCGTTTGCGTAACGTGAAAGATATATAGAGGAGCTTTATTTGCTAGAAATAGAAAGTGTAAAAATAGAAATTACTAAAATTCAAAAGTGCAGTGAAATGGAAATGCAGTAAATAAGGGAAGTTCTGAATACAGTGGAAATAAGGCTCCGCTCCCACACTATCTCGATCAGTGTCCTCACTGATTCTTGAAGCATGCGAGAGGGAGATACAACTGAAAATGAAAATACAAAATACTGAAATATAGTAAACAATGAAGGAAAAAAAAATGAAAATGAAAATCTAGTCCCGGGGTCTGTCACGTCCACGCTGGCGTCCTCTGGCTCTAGCAAGGGCTACTCTATCCTCATAGATCATGGCTCCGGTGTGGTAGACCGTGTCTAGGAGTCCTTCGACCTGCAGGGTCAGATTCGCTAGACTCTCAGTGATCGTAGCTTGGCCGGTGTGAAGTTGTTGCATTTGAGTCCGGTGCCAAGCTTCGAACTGGTCAGCTCGCTGGTTCTGCTGCTGCAGCATCGTGAGTATCTGTGCCTGCTGGTCTAGGGAGCGACGGAGGTCCTCTTCGGTGTAGTCGGGCACGGGATGGTGACGGCGGCGGCGAGAAGATGTACCTACTGGAGGAGGGGGCTGCGATGCCTCTGGCTGCTCGGACCTGTCCAACTCAGCTTGGATTTCATCGTCGGAATCATGAGTGGGATCCTGAGTAGGAACAGCGGCAGCAGGAGGGGCAGTGAGGTCGAACAACCAGTTGGTACGGTCCTCTGGATGGATGCGGGTGCGGGAGGGAAGGATGATGCTTCTGACGGTCTTGCCACGCACAACCGGATGGTATTTCCCGTCAGCTCGGGAGCGGATGAGATGGGAGGCCCTGCAGTGGTTGGTGTCAAGGAACACCGAAGGGATGGACTGGAGGTGATGAAGGCGGTCGCCAAGGTTCAGCCCAAGTGCAATAGCCGTGACAATCCCGCCAAAGTAGAATGGCTTCGAGCCACAGTTGCAGTTGGCCTGAATGTGGGCCAGCAGAAACGGGGCGGCGTTGACGGGTTCATTGTTGAAGACGCAATGCAGAAAGAAGAGCTCCTTGGAGTTCACTTTGTGGTTGCTGTCTCTGGCGAAGATGGTGTTACTCAATGCTCTGTGGAAGTACCGGATGACGGGGTTATGAATGTGAGTGGCGTGTAGGGAGTCCCAACCATCGGCATTTAGGCCGGTCAACTGATACCACAGCGCAAAGGCTTCGTGCTGGAACTGATCAGTGATACGGTGATGAGCGTTGTCGCCGCGGGGTAGCTGTAGGATGCTGGCGATCTGATTCTGATTCACCTGGTAGTTGACTCCAAACATTCGGAAACAAGCGGCACCTGTGTGCTGGTTGAGTTCGCCGCTGCTGGTGATGTACGAGAACGAACTCAAGAACTCAAGAGTGAGTTATTCATAGGTCGGCTGGGGGTTGGAGCAGAGGTTCCAGATGCCCGCTCGTTGAAGCATCCAGGTTACACCTTCAAGGAGTCCGAGCTCCGTAAGCGATGGAAGGTGCGGGTAGTGAGTTGGCTGGAGCGTCCTCTGATGAAATGCAATGTACTGTGCTCGTTGTCTGTCGCCTAGCTCGCCTTCAGGGAAGGAAATGTTGCTGACATTTGCGTTTCCGGCCATTGTTGAAGATGGAGAGGTTTCGTAGGTTTTGGGGTTTTTTCGGCGGAGAGGAAAAAATGACAGAACGGTGGTTTGGAGGTTGAATTTGGAGTTGAGGTTTATAGTTCAATGTGGGGAGGACGAAAATCGTAGTGGGGTATGAATCTTGGAAGTTTGAAAGTGATAATGGGGGGAGTGGAGGGCAAACACGAACCCTGTTTTATCAGATATCAGTTCTGGGCTGCGTGACGGTCGTCACAAAGGTGTGACGGTCGTCACCCGCGTGACGCTCGTCATGGGGCTGTGACGGTCGTCACAGCAGCAAAATCTGCAAAACGCAGAATTTTGCTCTGAGGGCGTATTCAAGGTGATTTTAAAGCTTAGTATTGATACGGTGACGTAATATAACAGCCAACAAACAACAAATAATGCGAAAACAGAATAATTGAATAAAACTAGAATTGAAATAACATAAAATTGAAACAATTGTATGTAATATATAAAGAAAACGAACAAAGCGAAAAATCCATATGATTAAATTAAACTAAACTAGACTAGACTAAACTGAAACTACTGCTACGAGCTAATAACTAATCTTTTCGTGCCTTCAATTCATCGAATTTCTGTGAATAGTAGTCGAGTTGGTCGCAGACTAGATCCATGAAGCCTACCAGGTCACTATGCATGCCTGCGATATCAGCTTTTACATTAGTCAGAGCTTTATCAACGTCGTCCAATCTGAGTAACACGGTGTCCATTTTGTCGGTGGTCTCCTCAGGGATAGGCTCAGGATAAGTATTGTAGTGTGGAGGAGTCATAGGGTCTACTTCAGTTTCAGAGGCGGCGTCCTCATAGTACATGTAGTCGTGTGCCTCAGAGATGTGGTCACTATCATACATATAGTCCTGGGGTGTCGACTGTGGTGAAGGAGGTCCCATAGGCTCATCCAATTCGTAGAGCCAGTTATCCTTGTTGTGGATGCTTGTCATCAGATGATCAGGCAGTGTGAATAGCTGTACTGGTTTTTCGTTAATAAGGTACTCGTACGGTCCAGGTCCCATAGTTCCTAAGACGCGCCTGTTAAAGCAGAATTGTATGTTCATGGGTCTGATGGTACCGAAACGAGTGCTGGCATTTAGATGGAATCTAAGGCCAAGCTCGTGGGCAATCATTGTTACTAGTCCTCCTATAAGAATAGGTGTCTGAGGTTCCAGCGTGAGGCGTTTGAAGGATCTCATCATGAAAGGCACTGCGTTTACTGTCCGTCCCTGAGAAGCACAGAACATGATGAATAACTCTTCCTTAGACACTGTGGTAATATTTTCTTCTTTTCCAAACAAGGTGCGAGCTAGTATCTTATGGAAGTATCTGAAGGCTGGGTTATGAATGTCATCATTGTACATTTTTTCTGGTTCAGGGTGATAGTCGCCTATGATTCTACCCCAGAAGTGATCGAGTTGCAAATCAATATCGTCATCTTCTGCACTGATGAACACATGCGGTCCGCTAGGGAATCCTAGGAGGTTAGCTAGTGACATCCTGTTGTGGGTTTGGTCCATTCCAAACAATCGGAAAGTAATCAACTCTATACTGGATCCAAAACCATAGTTGGGTGTATATCTGAAGGAACTAAGGAATTCATAGGTAAGATCTTTGTAGGTAGCGAAGCGTGTTTTCAGAGCAGTGTTCTCCCAACCCAGTTGATTGAACAGGTATTGAATGTTATCCGTGATCCCTAGTTTATCCATAGTAGCCTTATCATAATACAGCGTTAAGGCGAATTCTCTTTCGATCAGTGCTGCAAATCTTGCCTTCTGAGCGAGTCCTCTGAAGTGAACCTTTGTGAAATCGTACTCGGCCATATTCGCAGGTAATTCGGAGAAAACAGAAGAAATGTTTTGAAGGCTTTAAAAATCCTGAAAAGTTTAAAACAAGAAATTGAAGTCAGGATTTTTAGAAACGAAAAGTGGTAGAAACAAAAAGGCAAAAGAGAAAAAATAAAATAAGAATAAAAGTACGAAAATGAACGAAAGTAGAAAGTAGTAGTAATTTTAGGATTTTTGTTGGATTTTTCAAAGTAGAATTTTAAGGAAAAATGAAATGCAATGACGAGGGAAATTTGGGTTGCCTCCCAGTAAGCGCTGTTTTTAACGTCTAAAGCCTGACGATAGCTTGGTGAGAAGCTATTCGGGTGTTTGAGCTGGAAGCTCAAGCAATGTTATATTGCTGACTTGAGGACTATTGTCGTTCTTATTGTAATGTTTTAGACGTTGCCCGTTTACGATGAATGGTGCATTCGTCTTGTCGGTAATTTCGACAGCTCCACTCTGAAGTACTTTAGTCACTTCATAGGGTCCAGACAACCTAGATTTTAGTTTTCCTGGGAAGAGTTTTAATCGTGAATTGAAGAGCAATATGATGTCTCCCACACTGAATTGTTTCCTGGTTGAACGTTTATCATGCCACTTTTTAGTTCGCTCTTTGTAGATACGGGCATTTTCGTAAGCGTCTAATCGAAGTTCTTTCAACTCGTGTAAGTTCAAGATTCGCTTTTCTCCTGCCTCGGTGTAGTTGAAGTTGAGTGTCTTAATGGCCCAAAAGGCCTTGTGCTCTAACTCTACAGGGAGATGGCAGGATTTACCGTAAACTAATTTATAGGGGGTAGTACCTATCGGTGTCTTAAATGCGGTCCTATAAGCCCATAAAGCTTCTTGTAGCTTTGATGACCAATCTTTTCTCGAGGTAGCGACAGTCTTTTCCAAGATCTGTTTTATTTCTCTGTTTGAGACCTCTACTTGTCCGCTAGTTTGCGGATGATAAGGTGTAGCTACTCGGTGCCTGACTCCATATCTAGAAAGAAGTTTATCGAATATTCGTGATATGAAGTGAGATCCTCCGTCACTAATGACGAGTCTGGGTACACCGAATCTAGGAAAGATTGTGTTCTTGAAGAGTTTGATTACTACTCGTGCGTCATTTGTTGGAGCAACTATGGCTTCTATCCATTTAGACACGTAATCGACAGCGACGAGTATGTAGTTATTTCCGAAAGAAGGTGGGAACGGTCCCATGAAATCTATTCCCCAGACGTCGAAGATTTCTACCTCTAAGATTCCTTTCTGAGGAATTTCATCGCGTTATGAGATGTTGCCAGTTCGTTGGCATCTATCGCACTTTTGCACAGCGATGTGAACGTCTTTCCAAATATTAGGCCAGAATAGGCCGGCTTGGAGAATCTTAGCGCACGTCTTGGACGTACTAGCATGACCACCGTATGGTGCTGAGTGGCATTGGGAAATAATATTTACTATTTCTTCCTCTGGGACACAGCGACGATATATGTTGTCGGCCCCTCTCTTGAAGAGTAGAGGTTCGTCCCAATAATAGTGTTTCAGATCGTGGAAGAATTTCTTCTTTTGCTGATAAGTAAGATCTGGTGGAAGCACGCCCGCAGCGAGGTAATTAACGATGTCAGCATACCAAGGTAATGTGACTTGGGCATAGACGGCTTCTACGGCTTTTTCGAATTCTGGATCTTCCGAGATTGCATTGGGTGTGTCACTTTGTAATTTGGCTATCAGACGTTCGTACGGGAAATCGTCATTTATCGGTACTGGTTCGTGTCTGATGTCTTCTATTCGGGATAAGTGATCCGCAACAACGTTCTCGGTTCCTTTCTTATCTTTGATTTCTAAGTCAAACTCTTGTAATAACAGGATCCATCTCAATAGTCTTGGTTTGGCATCCTTTTTGCTTATTAGGTACCTTATGGCAGCGTGGTCTGTGTATATGATAATTTTTGTTCCTACTAAGTAAGAACGGAATTTGTCAAGCGCAAATATAACTGCTAGAAGTTCCTTTTCTGTGGTAGCGTAGTTCATTTGGGCAGGATCTAAGGTTCTACTGGCATAGTAGATAGCATAGAGTTTCTTGTCCTTCCTTTGTCCTAGAACTGCACCTACAGCGTAATCATTCGCGTCGCACATGATTTCAAACGGTAGTCTCCAATCTGGTGGTTGCATGATTGGTGCGGTGATAAGGGCTGATTTCAATGTTTCGAATGCTTTTAAACAGTCGTCGTCGAAGACGAACTCAGCATCTTTCATTAACAGAACGGTCAAAGGTTTTGTGATTTTCGAGAAATCTTTTATAAATCTTTTGTAGAAACCGGCATGTCCTAGAAAACTCCGTATTTCTCGTACGGATTTTGGAGGTTGGAGATCTTTTATAATCTCTATTTTAGCTTTGTCTACCTCAATCCCTCTATCTGATATGACATGTCCTAGAACTATTCCTTGTCGGACCATAAAATGGCATTTCTCCCAATTTAGGACGAGGTTTACTTTTACGCAACGTTCTAATACCATTTCTAAGTTTTGTAAGCATCCTTCGAAACTTTGTCCACATACCGAGAAATCGTCCATAAACACCTCCATAATGTCGTCTATGAAATCTGCAAAGATTGCCATCATGCATCTTTGGAAGGTTGTTGGAGCGTTACAGAGTCCGAACGGCATTCGGCGGTAAGCAAAAGTACCGTAAGGACAGGTGAATGTAGTCTTTTCTTGGTCATCAGGATGGATGGGAATTTGGAAGAATCCTGAGTAGCCATCTAGATAGCAGAAATATGAATGTTTGGCTAATCTTTCCAACATTTGGTCTATGAAGGGTAGCAGGAAGTGATCTTTGCGTGTAGCCTTGTTAAGCTTCCTATAATCAATACACATCCTGCTTCCAGTCACGACTCTTTTTGTTATTGATTCGCCTTTTTCATTTTTAACTACTGTGACTCCTCCTTTCTTTGGTACGACATGAACTGGGCTAACCCATTCACTATCGGAGATCGGATAGATGATTCCTGCATCTAGTAATTTCTTTACTTCATCTCTGACTACAGTGCTCAGGATGGGGTTTAGTCTTCTCTGATGCTCTCGAGAGGTTTTAGAGTCTGCCTCTATTGTAATTCGATGCATACAGATCGAAGGACTTATACCTTTTAGATCGCTTATGTTATAGCCTAACGCGGTGGGGTACTTCTTTAGGACTTCTAATAATTTTTCGGTTTCTGGTTGTCCTAAGTCGGCGTTGACTATCACTGGTCTTTTTAGTTCATCGTCTAGAAATTCATATCTGAGGTTTTTGGGTAGAGTTTTAAGTTCTAAAGATGGGTTCTTCAGACCTGGCATATGATTTGGTGTCAGTGCTAAGCTTTCGCTTAGGCTGTCGTCTTTATACGGTTTACGCCAATTGTCGTCTTCAGATATGTCGGGTATTTGAATCTTTATTATTTCTGAATACGTGGTCTCTTCATTTTCAAGTTCTCTTATGCATTCGTCAATTTCGTCTACAAAATAGCAGGTATCGTCTATTGCTGGTGCTTGTAAGAACTTGGTGAGAATGAACTCTATCTTTTCTTCTCCTACTTCGAATGTTAGCCTTCCTTTCTTCACGTCTATAATCGCCCCGGCTGTAGCTAGGAATGGTCTTCCTAGGATAATTGGGGTTACAGTGTCCTCCTTGATGTCCATGATTATGAAGTCGGTTGGAATGTAGAATTGTCCTATGCGTACTGGAACGTTTTCCAGTATTCCGACGGGGTATTTTACTGATCTGTCAGCTAATTGTACGGACATTTTGGTCGGCCTGAGGTCTCCCATATTCAGCTTTTTGCATATAGATAAGGGCATAACACTGATACTGGCTCCTTAATCGCATAGAGCTTTGTCTATTACGAACTTTCCTATGACGCGGGGTATGGAGAAACTACATGGGTCTTTTAATTTAGGAGGCATGCGGTTCTGAATAATAGCGCTACATTCTGCCGTAAGTGTAACTGTTTTGTTATCCTCGATCTTTCTCTTATTCGACAGGATCTCTTTGAGAAATTTGGCGTATGACGGCATTTGAGTTATTGCTTCTGTAAAAGGAATAGTAATATTCAACTGTTTAAGGAGCTCTACAAATTTCTTAAACTGTCCTGAAGTTTTAGAGTTTATTAGTCTTTGCGGATAAGGAATAGGTGGTTTATATGGCGCTGGAGGTGCTTGAGTTTTTTCACTTGCGGTATCCTCCTTCTCGTTGTCCTCCTTCTTCTCTAACTCAGATTCCGTCTCTGCTTGTTCAGTTGGTTGTTGTTGCATGGCTGAGTTTTCGGTCCTCGGATCGATCGGTTCGTCCAATTCTTTTCCACTTCTTAGTATCACAGCATTTGCTTGGCCTTTGGGATTCTGTTCGGGTTGTCCAGGAAATGTGTCAGCAGGTGCGGCAGCAGATGCTTGCTGTTGAGCCACTTGTGATATCTGAGTTTCTAACATTTTGTTGTGGGTGGCTAAAGCGTCTACTTTTCCTGTCAACTGTTTAATTTGCTCGCTAGTGTGTATGTTTTGATTCAGGAACTCTTTGTTCGTCTGAGCTTGAGTAGCTATGAACTTTTCCATCATCAATTCGAGGTTTGATTTCCTAGGTGCATTCTGAGCAGCTGGTTTTTGATATCCTTGCAGAGCAGTAGGCATTTGCAATGCATTTTCGCTTTTGTAAGAAAAGTTTGGATGATTTCGCCAACCTGGGTTGTAGGTATTTGCGTAGGGATTGCCTTGGGCATAATTTACCTGGTATGGCGGGATTCCGGCTAGCAATGGGCATTCGGGTGCATTATGAGTGGTGCTTCCGCATAACTCGCAATTTGGAGTTACTGCAGCGACTGTTGCAGTGGGGTTAACGGTCAGACTATCAATCTTCTGTGCTAGAGCATCTACTTTAGCATTGAACTTTTCAAGGCTGCTGATTTCGTACATCCCACCTTTCGCTGAGGTTTTCTCATTTGGAGTGCGTTCACCTCCCCATTGGCAATGGTTTTGTGACATGTTTTCTATTAATTGATAGGCTTCATCGTATGGCTTATCCATAAGTGCACCGCCCACGGCAGCGTCTATTGTCAATCTAGTATTGTATAGAAGCCCATTATAGAAAGTATGGATTGTCACCCAGTCTTCTAGACCGTGGTGAGGACATGTTCTCATCATATCTTTGAATCGTTCCCATGCTTCGTAGAGAGATTCAGTATCTTTCTGTCGAAATCCGTTGATTTGAGCTCTAAGCATAGCAGTTTTGCTCGGTGGAAAATATCTCGCTAGGAAGACGTTCTTCAATTGCTCCCATGTCGTAACGGAGTTGGATGGTAACGATTGTAACCATGTCCACGCTCTGTCTCTAAGAGAGAATGGGAAAAGACGAAGTCTTATCGCGTCTGGAGTTACTCCATTTGCTTTTACTGTGTCTGCGTATTGTACAAACTTCGTTAGATGTTCGTTCGGATCCTCAGTTGCGTTTCCTGAGAATTGATTTTGTTGTACAGCCGACAACAATGATGGTTTCAGCTCAAAATCATTTCGGGTAATAGCTGGGGCAGCAATGCTACTTCTAGGCTCCATCTGAGATGGTGTAGCGTATGCCTTCAGCGGTTTGTTCGGAGGTCCTTCAGCCATCGTTGGTTCTTCTTCGGATTTGGGAATGGGAGTGAGAGGATCGGGAATGTTATGTTTGAGTTGGTACTCAATGATTCGGCTTCTTAGATGTAAGAAGCGTTCTAGTTCTGCGACTGAGGGTTTCAAGATATCGCTTTGTGGGCGATCACTTGGCATACAATCGACAACACTAGTAAAGGAAAAATGAAAATTGTTTACCTAGTCTATACGGCGTAGCAGAAGGTTACACTATTGACTAAACGGGTCCCCGACAACGGCGCCAAAAACTTGATCGCGACTTTCTATGTCTAATACAACTAACTGCAAGTGCACAGTCTATCGCGTAGTAATAAAAGATATCGATCCCACAGGGACTCGTAATCAAACTAGTGTTCTCGGGAGTTACTATGTTTAGCTAGGTAGAATATGTTTTAAGGGAATAAGATTGTCACTAAAAGAGGGAACTAAGATTACTATTTAGATTTTAATTAATTGAATCGATACGTAGTAATTATGTTCTTCAGGGATTTGATAAGTTACTGGTGTATGAAATAGTTTTCACAGTTTATTTAAGCAGAAAATGGAGATTTGAAGACTCTCGTCTCACAATGGTTATTAACGCTAATCATAATCCTAAGGGCCAAACGTACACTTTCGTATCCCGTTCGGGGTTAAAACTATTTTTTTGGAAATCTCTAAGTTCTAATTCGTTTTAAAGTGCTTTCGCTGTTATTAAAACAAATGCCTAGTGTTTACTATCTGGCCTTACCGCAGCTTTCGCTTGTTGGTTCGTATCTTAATTAATTTCCCACTTTCGTGGCAAAACTACTTTTAAATAAGTTCTCGCTTTCGCGACGAAGTTTATTCAGTGAATCAATTTTAAACACTTAGACCATAAGTTATTTTTGTGAAAAGAAAGTTTTCAAACAAGAGTTATCAAATCCCATTCGAATTATTACTACATATCGATTGCCTAAGTTTAGCTAGACATGGAATTGGGAAAAACAAAACATAAATAATAATAATAAATAATAAATTGCATTATAATTAAACAGAGGTCGATCAAAATGAAAACCTGTAAATAATGCCAATTGGCCTTTGGGCAGACCCTCCACAGATGTTGGCAGGATTCTGTCTTTAGTTCCAATTTGATCGTACAGTGCAGTAACAATTACAAAAGAGCGGAAATGGGAATAAGGAAATGGCAGGGAAATAAAGGAAAAGAATACAAATAAAACTGGAGAAATGGATACAAATAAAAACTGGAAAGTAAAGTTGCTCTGGAAATTAAATTTGGCAGCACTTCGTGGTATGAATGCAGCTCCCTTTTTGAAGTCCCCTGCTTCCCTTTTTATAGAAGTGGAATCCCAACGGTTACCTCTGAGGATGATGGACCTTGAGGCAGATAATTTAGGGAGTAGTGGACCATTTAATGGGAATTGGAACTGCTCTTTTGACGTGTAATCTGAGTGGGGCGTTTTTTCCTGCATGACGGTCGTCACAAGGTGTGACGGTCGTCACCCGTGTGACGGTCGTCATGCATCTGTGACGGTCGTCACATCAGCAAAAACTGTCTGCTGCGCTTTTCATTGTGTTTTCACTCCTTTTTCGTCCATATTTCATCTGGGATTGCTTCTTTTCTTCATGTTGCCTTGTTTAGACGTGATCGTTGAATACCTGCAAAAACATCAGACTAATACACGGAAATAACCCGAAATCGGATCGAAAACGGTTAGCTTTTAGTCGAATTATGCATGAAAATATCTATATGATTTCGTGTTATCACATTCCATAGATTTATTTTCCTACAAACCACAAGCTAATTCATACTTTCAATTCCAAATTTTAGATTTAATCATAGATCATGAAGTGGATTCAAGATTCTCACCCATGCAAATCTCACGTGAAATTCGAAGAGAGTTCAAAGATGTGAGAACTTACAAGAATATTCAAACATACAAGTCATACATTCATTTTTATTTAAGAAGTTTCTCCAAGGAGTTTTTTTTGTTCAAAGTTACAAAACATAAGAATTAAAATTGTGATAATTTAAATACCACTTCTCTGTATCAATTACAACAGTACAAGAAAGTTCTGCGAGAAGTTGGTGTTTTGGAAGTTATGCTAGATGATCTGAAGCAACACAGGATTTTAGGTCCAGATCAACAGAATGTTAACTTCAACCAGCTAGAGAGGAAAAGTAGCTCAAGTAGCTTTAAGAAGCATATGGGCAATAGGGATGTTATTATTGCTTCTCCCAAGCTTATGGAATCTGGTTCAGTGAAGTTTCCTTTTTTTTTGACGTTGAAGCTACAATTGCTATTGCCTGGGACTGCATGGTATTTTTGTTGAAGAAAACTGAGGCCAATCAAACTTCATTCTACTCCGCTACTGGTGTGACTATCGTGCTGCTTTTTTTTGGTGTCTGATATACATCGTCCAGGGGTTCTCAGGACATTGTCATGTCTTATAATTGAAGACACCTCAGAGGCCCATCCTGAAGAACTAGGTGCGTTGGTTGAAATTTCGAAAAGTGGAATGATAACCAGTGCATCTGGATCCCGGTACCGGCTTTCCCTTGATGCAAAATGTGACACTATGGGAGCACTGTGGCGTATCTTGGGAGTTAATAGCTCTGCTCAGAAGGTTTTTGGTAAAGCCACTGGTTTTTCTCTATTGCTTACGACACTCCATAGGTTCCAAAGTGATGAAGACTTGGATCAATCCTTATTGAATTTTTACACAAAGGTTTTTACCTATTTGTTGCGCGTTGTAACTGCTGGAGTGTCTGACAATGTTGTTAATAGAATGAAACTGCATGCAATTACATCGTCGCAAACTTTCTTTGATCTTCTGTGTGAGTCTGGCCTACTTTGTGTGGAGCATGAAAAAGAAGTCATCCAGTTGATGTTAGAACTTGCCCATGAAATAGTGATTCCACCTTTCTTAGCATCATAAGGTTTGACAAAATCAGACGCATTGAAGATAGTGGATAAAATATAAAAGCATCAACTCTAGCATTCACTTCAATTTACAAGAAAGTACCCCATAAAGTTGTTTCATCTGATGGAAGATTCACTTACCCAGAAAATAAGAAAAAGAAGAAGCCAGGGCTCCTACGTTCGAAGCGAAATTTTCAGCAAGCAGCATGACCTACAAGGAAGTAAGTGTCAGGAATACGTAAAATGCACTGAAGATGGAAAATGAATACTTTGAAATAGAATTAAGAGGAGAGCAAAATACTTGCAAGCATAATCGAGATAATATGGGAGTTTAATTATGAAAAATATGATGCCCAAGCAAGAAACTATGCTTTAATAACAACAATATCTGGTTTCCAAACCAATACACTTCTGCTGAACCTAAAAAGGAAAGAGTTTGAGTTGTCGGAACATGTCTAGGACAGAAATAAAAGGGCATTCATTCAGGGAAATTGTGTTCAGAATAAGATAACAGCTCATAACAACATTTCCATAACAATGGGTAAACTTCTCGGCACGAATTTGGAAGTGTATTAATCGTGAAATTACACTAAAAGCAGCAAGTTTGTTTCACGTTTAATTGGAAAACAGGAATCGGAGAGTCTATAAAAGGAGGAGATTCACAGAGACAAAAAACACACTACCAACATACAATTTATAAAAAAACTTTGAAACTAAAATGAAAAAGGAGGTGAAGAAACTTATCTTCGCAAATTTTCCAATCTAGCCTTCGTCATCGCTATAACCCCCTCGTCGGAACAGCGAACCTCCGCCGGAGAAACCCCCATTCATCGCGAAATATCACCGAGCAAAGCCGCCATCGCCGGAGTTCGACTTGCTATCTCCGCCGGAAGCCATCGCAAAGCCGTTAGCCAAACGCTTTGTTTAGGTGGCCATTCTAATCTTTAAATTGTTTTGTTGTCCCTTGTTGTTGTTGCTTGTTTACAGTTGAGGGTGAATTGAAAAGCGAAAGGAAGAAGGTTCAAAGGAAAAGGAGAAGAATCAACGTAAAGAGAAAGAAAGAGATCGAGAGAGCGAACAAGGAAGAAGAAGAACACGGCGCCACAGGGAAGAGGATTAGGAATTTAGGGTTTCAATTGAAACCCTTCCCCTCACTTGTGTTGACCGGGCCGGGTCTGGGGCCTGACCACCCAGCCCGACCCATTTTGTTTTTTTAATTTTAATTTTATTTTTATATTTTTTTTGTAATTGTTGGTTAATATTAATATTAAAAACTAACCTAACTTACTAACCACTAATTAACTAACTAAATAAAAATCTGAAAAGAAAATATTTTTATCAATTTGAAAATGAATTTAATTAACATATTAAGATAATAAAAAATATTAATCCAGATCTTAATTTTAATCTTTCTCATAATTATAAAAATGTAAAAATTGCTTAATTCCATTTTCCCTCACATTGAAAAATCATAATTTAGTTTAATTTAGATGTTGAGTTCAGATTTTCATTTCAAATATCAAAAATAAAAAAAAAATGATTTATATTTAGGTTGTAATAATTAAAATATAATAAATATTTATCTTATCATTATAAAAACAAAATTTGTTTAGCTTTATTTTAAATCTCTTCGTTTTTTAATGAAAAATAAAAGTAAATAGAATTTAGTTTAATTAGTTAATTTTAAAACTTTAATTTAATAATTTATCTTTTTCTCTTATCAATCTAATAACCCAAAATATTTATTTTGTCTAAAAATCCAAAATAGTTTATTTTCTTAAAACTTTAACCTTTTACTAATTTGTAGTTGATCCACCTTCTTAAAAATAATTAAAATTCTTCTTTTAGTTCAAGACCCCCTCTTTAAATTTAGATCTAATTAATTAATTAAACAAATAACCTTTAAAAACTTTTCCGTCTTTTTCTACTCAACTTAGATTTAATTTAATAAAAATTCTAAAAGTAAGTAACTCTAACATTGCCCATTATTTTTCACTTAATGATAATTTTTTCAAAATAATTAAAACTCCTGAGTCCATAACTAAAACCTTTTCATCGCTTATTCCCCTTCGAAGGAAAGGTTCACCCTTTTGACCACCGAGTCAATACCTCACCTTCACCCTATCCTAGCCTTAGGACCCGAGTCGCCGTACTCGTATTTAGGCGTCCCGCAATAGACATCCAACCTTTTTATCCTAGCCTTAGGATTAGGAGTCGCCGTACTCCACATAATTTTTCCGCCGTGGGAGACTTATCTCACACCCTTTTAATTCGAACTTCAACGTAGAAATAGGAGTCGCCGCACTCCAAAGTAAGCGCTTCCTTATGAACACTTACTTTCTCCCAGGAACCTTGACCACAGTCAAGAAGTTCCTCTTCCTCCCTCTTTAAGGGGAACTACGAATACTCTGATTCCATCCCCTACCCAGGATACGTAGGCACAAGATGCGAGTCTTGGCGAGTATACTTAGGACTAACCCCTTTAGGTCCTTCTCTTCACTCTCAACCCTTAGCATTACCTTTAAGTAGATAACTTAGCAATAAACAAACATAGAACAAGAGGTTCCTGTAGAGCACTACAAAAGTTTAGGATGCTAATACATTCCCTAAACTTAACCAACCCCCGAACTTTAGATCTCTCCCCGCGTTGTGTTTACAATGCAAAATAGGTTTTCCCCTTTCTTTAACCTTTCCTTCGGATAAATCAAAGACTGGTTGTAAATGAATTAAGATTCAAGTTAATCAATAGCTTGACATTAAAATTTCACCGCAACATCAGGCTTACATCGTCAAGCTCTAAGCGCGTGTGTAGAATTAATTGAACGTAGGACTGGAGGTCATCGCGAAGAAGGGGTGTGTTAAAATTAAATTTTGAGCCTTATATCCTTTGTTTCTATAACCGCGAACCAGACTGTGATACAACCCTTAAAGGACCTAATTGAGTCGGGGTTTATTCTAAAAGCATATTACAACAAGGTTGTGTAAACTGACTCCTACATATTTGCTAACCATTAAATTGGTGTCATATTCTTGCTATATCTCTCACACACCAGTAAATTAGCACTACGTTTGGATTAACGGTCCAATCGTCACACACTTTCACATCATTCCAATAAATATTTTTCAAAACTTGCATGAATGTCGCAGTAAAATTACCATTTTTGAGTGAACTATTTTAAATGCAAATCAGTACTTGACATAATAGAAAACTACAAGGGGCAATCAAAGAGTAACATGATCATTCATTACTGTTGACCTAAATCAAGACTTTCTCATAACCCTGCGAACTTGGGGCAAATCCTTTCGAGGTTCAAATAGAGGCAGACCACTACAAAATCTAGACACTAGGGCAAATCATCTAGACTATGTCATGGTGAGATCATGTGCCAGGAAAAATCCTTCAAACACCCTACAAACCGGGGCAGACTAGTTAGACAGGGGTAGTTTCCCTCCTTACTTTCAAGTTGGTCAAGCAGACCATGCCAGACACCAGTAATTATTGAGGTCAACAAGTGTCAAAAGCCTTGGGGAAGAGCAAGGGCGTAATCAACATGCATTAATTAAGTCGCTACGCTTGCATGTTCAACATGCATTGGTTAAGTCGTTATGTTGACACATTCAACATGCCTTGGTTACTTCTATCTTCTGAGAATAGCATTATCAAATACCGAGTGTCGGGAAGTCAATTACTTTCACCAAATAAAGTCCACTTCTGTTTGCATCCCTTAAAATCCAAAAGCCCAACCCTGCTTGGCACCTCCTAAAGTCCAATCCATATTGGTAACTACCAAAAGTCCACCTGGCTGGCATCATCATAACCAAAAGCCTGACCCTGCTTGGCACATTTTCAAAGTCCAATCCATATTGGTAACTACCAAAGTCCACCCCGTTGGCACCTTCGCAAAACCAATTGACTGCTTGCATTCGCATATGCATCATATAATTAACATATACCATAATATGCATACATAGCATAACCAACTTCCTTCCTCGACCCCCGCATTGATATTTTATTTTCTTGACCCTCTAGTCGATATCACCTTTACTTTTCTCAACCCCGAGTCGATATTTACTTTTCTTCAACCCCCGAGTTAATATGTTGTTATTTCTTCAACCCCCGTGTTGATATTTTATTTCCTCAACCCCCAAGTCGATATTGTCTTGTTATTTCCAACCCGTGAGTCGATATCTTTATTTTCTCGACCCCCGAATCGATATTTGCCTTTACCCTCCTTCAACCCCTATGTTGATATTTTGATTTGTTCTCGACCCCCGAGTTGATATTTACTTTACGCCTTTTTTGACCCCCAAGTCGATATTTACCTTTCTTCAATCCCCGCGTTGATATTTTGATTTGTTCTCGACCCCCGAGTCGATATTGTCTTTATTCCTTCAACCCCCGTGTTGATATTTTGTTTTTTGGACCCCCGAGTCGATATCATTATTATTCAACCCCGGAGTTGACTTGTTGTTTTGATTTATCCTCGACCCCCGAGTTGATATTATTCTTGTTTTTTCTCAACCCTCGAGTTGACACACCAGTATACCCCATAAATCTTTTCATCTTGCTTCACATAATCCCTCATTGAAAACCAGAAATAAAGGCTTACCGAATCCGTTTACTCGGTTGCATTTTCAGGCGCATTACATTTTCATTTGCATATGCATCTTGCATTCCCTAGAAGTTGCATCATTTGCATATTTGTGCATCATAACGCATATCATTACTATCCTCAGAAACATAGCATAGAAGCATAGCAGGATTCAGGATCAGTTTGCAAGCATCTTGGCCAATCCTCCTCCAGTGAAGTTGGCAGTATTTCTTCTGAAAATAGTTTATACCCCGCACGCGCTCATGGAATCCTAGTTCCGAGCAAGTCATTCTTCAACCATGCAGTTGATAATGATAGTCCCCAATAGCTCTTGCTCTTATGGCTCCCCAAGCAGAGGTTATCTTAAAAAGTTTCTTGAAGGCTTTCCCCCTGCAGAGTTGGACAACATTTTTCCTCTTATAGAATTTTCGCTCAACTATTCCCCAGCAAATTTATCACTAGAGATATTACTTGGGTAAGGGACTGCTTCGACCACCCGAAGAAATCTCATTTGTGTTCCAAGATACTGCTTTGGTATCGTATAGAACCTTATTGGATAAGGGACTGCTTCGACCACCTAGAGAATATCAGGTTATCTCGTTCATCTTTTGCATCCTGCCATCTCGTTATGGTATACCTTATCTCTTTGCATTTTACTTACTTGTCGGACAAATTTCGGGGTCTTCATGTATCTAATTGACTTCCACCCTAAAATAAACGCCATGCAGCTGTTCATTCTCTCAGTTTAAGGCAATTAGATAAGGGCATCTGTTATACCCCAAATTTGTCCTACCTATTTTAAATTTTCATTTGCCCGACTTAATTTTTGATTTACCTTGCTTGTACAGCATAATGTATTTTTCAGCAAAAATAAACTAATTTTTCAAGTACCTTTGCCGCTCGATTTTTTGTTCGTTTTCATCCGAGTTATTTTTATATTTTCATCCGATTTTTTGTTCGTTTTCAAACCTAATAGAGGTAAATGAGCACAATGTTATGAATGTGAAGAGATTTGGCCACATTAAATCTTAATGTCCTAAATTTCTAAATAATTAAAAAAGGGATTGTCAATCCCTTAGTCTGATTCTGATGATGAAAGTGAAGAAGAAATAGCAAATAAAGTGATGGATTTCATTAGAAAGTATGACTATTGTAGTGAGTCTAGTGATGAAGATATCTTAGAAGAAGAGTTAACTAAAACTGCATACTTTTGCTCACTTAGTGGAAGGAATGTTTCTTGAGATAAGAGAAACAAAAGAAGACCATAAGTGCTCTACTTATAGGAAAAGAAAAACTTAACTCAACCATTACAGGTCTGAAAGAGAAAGTCACATTGTTAAAGTCTAAACCTGACAATATGACAAAATTTATATGTATGTTGAACAATGGTTCTCATATGTTAGATGAGATCTTGGAAGTTAGGAAGAAGTACAAAGATATCAAGGCTATAGGGTTTGAATAAAGTTCCATGAACAAAAAGGTAAAAATTCCCACTAAGAAGTTTGTTTCTCCTAAGAATAAAACTAAGTTCCTGATAAAGGACTACATGTCCCAGCATCCTGCTCAACATGTGTACCCTCATAACAGAGGCAACAAGAACTCATCTTGGAGGTGTCACGGTTGTGGTAGATATGGTCATATAAGTCCATTTTTCTATAGTCTGTATGGTTATCCGCATTTCTATAGCCAGCTAAGGCTCAACAGAAAGAAAGGGAAGAAATCTCAAGGAAGGAAAGTGTGGAAACTTAGAAAAACTTTCATTTTTGTTATAACTCATACATCTTTTAGAGTTTTCCTCAAGAGAAGAATGATATTTTGATAGTGGATGTTCAAGGCACATGATTAGTGAAAATAACTATCTTGAAGAGTTAAAGACCTATTCAAATAGATATGTTACTTTTGGTGATGGAGCAAGAAGAAAAATCAAGAGCATTGACAAATTGGTCAATCCAGGTATTCCTAGCCTTGATGATATGCTACTGGTAGAAGGATTGACTATAAACATGATTAATATAATTCAACTATGTGATCAAGATCTGAATATGAACTTCAACAAGTCTGAATGTATTGTATCCACCAAAGATCAAGAAGTGTTAATTAAGTTTTAAAGATCCAAAGGGAACTAATATATATGGATCACTGAGCCCTCATCATGTTTGATATCCAAGGTTGATGAGACTGGGCTATGGCACCAGAATCTTTGTCATCTTAACCTCAAGAGAATGAAGAATATCATATCTAAAGAAGCCATCAGAAGTTTATCAAAGGTGAAAAGTGAAGAAGGCAAAATCTATGGAGATTGCCAAATAGGTGTAATACCCTAATTTTTACCCCTAAAATCCCACTTATCATTTTCATCTCATTCCATAAACAAGATTGCAAGGTTTGGTTCTCTTTCCTTCCTCTGCAGGTTTATTTTTGAGAGATAATCGGGCACCCTTGTTTTCTTGTTTGCTTATGTTTATGTTTACTAACCTTAATTAAAATTCAAAAATATGTTTGTTTTCTTTTTCTTTACTAACTCTTTTTCAGAAAAAATTTGGATCAAAGATATCAAATACCAGTCCCTCGGCTCGAATGAATTTCATCTTAAAAAAGTCAAAGTTGATCTGCAAAAAATTTAAAATCATTTAATCAAGAGCTTTCTAAGATTTGATTGATTATTATTCAAGAGACTCCAATGTTCATGTGTTTATTTCCATGCCTTCTTTGACAAGTCAGAAAAGTTGAGCCAGAATCAAGACAACAACATCAAAAGAAAAATTTTCACAATTTTCACTGTGTTAATCGATTAACACATTTGCTCATGCAAATGGTTAATCGATTAACCGGTGTATTTTTTGTGAAAATGCAGCAAACTCAAATTCTGCAGTATTTTTGTTACCAAATATGAATGTCTCATCATGAGAATATTCTAGATCACTTCATTTTTATTCCCCTACCTTAACATAATTGATTTCCACCATACACCTTCGTTAATCACCACTTGATCATTAATTTCCCTCCAAATTCAAATTCCAAGCCTAATTTTGTTTCCAAACCAAACTCCAATCCACCATATTTTCCAAGCCTAAGTCCTATAAATAGAGGTCTCATTTCACAAGCTTTTGATAGCCAAAATCACCTTCGTTCATCATTAGAAATTACTAATCTTTGAGCTAAACCTTCATCATTCACTTTTTCATCATCAATTTCAGTAGATCAAGGCTTTGGAATGTGGTTCTTGAAGTTATTTGAAGCAATTTCAGATTTGAAGTGGTAAACCCTTATTCCACCATTATTGTTCTTGATCCATCCTTTACAATATGATCTATTGTTGATTCTTGTTGCTT
Source organism: Lathyrus sativus (assembly GCA_963859935.3). NCBI lineage: Eukaryota > Viridiplantae > Streptophyta > Magnoliopsida > Fabales > Fabaceae > Lathyrus > Lathyrus sativus. The sequence goes on from OZ012741.1 coordinate 369,650,141, forward strand.
GATCTTTGAATCTTGCAAATTGTGTTTTATTGGTGATATTTTCTCTTGTTTCACTAAAAATTTCGTGCTAATTCTCATTCCTGATCATGAGGTGCTGGAAGAAATGGTTGGATCATGGATGCTGAATTTTTTCAAAAAAATTGTTATCTTAGCAGTGTTAATCGATTAACAGATTTGCACTAGCAAATGGTTAATCGACTAACCAGTGGCATATTTGTGTTTTTTTCTTGTTTTTGGGACTGTTTTGGTTCTTTCCTCTTCTTCTTCCATTCTCTTTTGATTTTTTCCTTTGAATACACTTTTAAAGGTCCTTTTCGTCTTTAAATTTATTGGACTTAGGGTGTAGATGAAGTTGGATAAACATTCATTAATTCAATTCTATCTTTAAAGTGAATTGTTCAATTCATTTTAGGTGCTTTGAGTTAACGATGTGTTGATTGCTTTAATCCACAAAGTTGAATGGGTGAACTTAAATATGGAATGGTCTTGATATTGTAGTTCAATTTGGCATCCCTTCTCCTTTTCTCTTTTTTCTTTTGATCGATGAAAATCTTCGATACCGTTTGAACTTATTTCAAGTTCATGATGAAGATGAGATCGTTACCTATTTTCTTTTCGTGCGGTATTGCTTTCCAAGAGTGATCTACATATCACTTCTCTAGCATGCATTAGCACTAACATTGTTATTGACCGGCCTCAGATAGTCATGTTTTCAACATAAACCTGATCACGATTGCTTAACATAGTGCTAAATTGTCCCGTAATCAGAAAATGATCATTTGTGGCTAAAACTTATGATTGAAAGTCCAAGTATGGTTGATTATTTTTCTTAGGTCCATTACCTGTGAAACTTGTTGTTTGGAGGCTTTGATTTTATCAATCCTCTAATGAGTCTTCATTAACATTGGCCTAAGTGCACGAGCTAACCATCGTTGATCATTTATTCTAACAACTAATCATTAACTCACTAAAAATATCATTATGTTAATTTTGTTTATGCTTCGTTCTTGCTCCCTATCTCTCTTTTATTTTTATGCTCTATTATTATCATCTCATATCATATTATTGTTTATGCTTCCGCCATTTTTTCTTTATCCACTTGGACCTTTTGTTTATGTTTATGTTCTTTTTCTTTTGTCTATTTAGACTAAAAACATTAATAAAGGCTTAAACCCTTAAAAAACTTGTTCTCTTAATGGCGCACTATGGTTACTATCCTTTGTATTGGACTTAGACCTTAGACCTCTTAGATTATTCCTGGACCCTTGGACTTGGAATTAGGTCTATTTCCCTATGCTTGGAGTATTATGGATCTTTGCCTTTATTTGACTTGATTATTTGCTTATGCTTCAATATGGATGGAATTCTTATTTCTCTTACTATGAAGTGTGCTTCAATTTGGTTAGATCATTCTTACCTCTAGCTTTTTATTTTTCTTTCTAGGATAGTCACTTCATCTTCTCCCCTTCTTAAATTTTCAAAATCTTCTCCCGTTTTTTTAAAACCTTCTTGTTTTCAAACTTAAAATTGCTTTCATAATAAAACCTTGACTTTTGGTCAAGTTACTTTAAAAATTTGTTTTCTTTAATAAATGTTAATCAATATTAATCATATTTTGACCAATTTCAAAAAGACTTAAAAAATACAAAAACGCATTTAAATTTTTTTTGTGCCTTTGTGCACTTTTTCTTTTTAAAAACGTTTCATAAAGTTTAGACCTGAGTCATTTTCATAGTTTAGATGTAATTCTCCTATTCCCCATAGTATTTAAGATGTTGACATTTTCTAATTAGATGTTGAATAATAGACTTATTGATTTTAATCTAAGCAAAATCATCCATATTTAAGTGATACAAATGTTGTCTTATACTTGTGGGCGACTAGTCGTAGTTTTCTCCTTAAAATGACGACTTGTCTTTACATTTAAAAATCAACCATAACCAAAACAATTTTGATATTTGTACCACGAACTACGAGGTTTTTATCCTATATTGCACTTTGTGGGTACATAGGCATGAGGCGATAAGTCTCCCCAAACAAAAAAATCTTTAAAATGATTCTCTTCTCATCTCCCCAATCTCATTTCCAGCAAAAAATTTCAAACCAAAAAGCGTAGATATTTCAAAGGGCTCCTATAGAGTACTATAGACGTTTTGGGTGTTAACACCTTCCCATAGCGTAACCAACCCCCTTACCCAGACTCTGTTTATTTGTTCTTGTTTTAGAACTCTTTAGGTTTTGTTCGCTCTCTTTTTCTTTCCTTTTTGGATAAAATAAAAGTGCGGTGGCGACTCTTGTATTTTTGAGTTAAGTTAATAAATAGCTTACACTCACAAATTTCCCCGCTATAGAAAAGTGGCAACTTTGCTGGAGATCTCTGGTTCCTAGTGGGTTTAGCATTTAATTTATTTATCGCTTTTTGCTTTGTTTGTTTGTTATTGCTTGTTCTGATTGGGTGCCTGGTGATCTGTTTGGTAAGATAATTCCTATACCCGGACATGAGTGCACTTATGATAGGAGGGTGGTATAGTCTTGCTGGCTTACGTGGAGTAATCCTTAATAAGTTGACTTAAGATCCCCCGCTCAGTGGAGGCCCCTTTGGGATTACTGATGTCATACGAGTAGTCGTATTTGGCATTACTTTTTCCGACCTAGGAGCCTGAGAAACTGAGGACCTTAGAACGTTTTAACCCATCTTAGCCTTATTAGGACGTGGTGCGGTGGCTATTTAGGTGCAGACTTGAATTAGTTGTTACGCAATACCACACTCAGATGAGTTTCTCTTGAGAATATTGTTGGCCGACGAGTAGTTATTTAAGCCGATAAAATCCAAAAGATGGAATTATTACTCTGGGAACTTTTTAGAACCTTGTTCTGCAGGTGCTGATATAACCTTAGTACATACCATTGTAGGTTGGTTCTTACCTTTGGCTCCATGCCTGTGCCGAACCTTTGAACCCGCGTGCTTTGTGTCATCTTGTTTGTGGGTGTTGTATCTTGCACTCATGCATTCATGGGCATTTGTCTCAATCAACTTTTAAGTATCTCAGAGATTTTCCTTCGCAAACATCGCAGATATTGTGATTATGGACATTGGAAAGAGAAACACTCAGAAGTACGGTTTTCGAGTTCCCGATCTTACAGATTTGAGAAAGCTAGTGTCCTTGGTAGTTGATCGAGCAGGCTTTAGATCTCTTCATGAGAGACTTCTATTTGTTCTCTCTACCAACATTGAAGATGGAATTCTGAACACCCTTGTGTGATTCTATGACCATGTCTATCGATGTTTTATTTTTTCTGATTATCAGCTCATGCCAACCTTGGAGAAGTATGCTTATCTATTGGGTGTACCAGTTTCTGATAAGGTTCCTTATACTGGTTTGGAGGAAGTTCTTAAGCCCTAAGATATTACTGCAGCCATCCATTTGATGAAATATGATATAGATGCTAATCTGACGGTTAAGGGAGGCATCAAGGGTTTGACTTATAAGTTCTTGATTAGGAAAGCCACTTTATTTGCTAATGCTGGTGTTACAGTGAAAATCGTGATACCAAGCTATTGATTAACTTGAATCTTTAATTCTCAAATTCACAACCGGATTTTAATTTATCCAAAAAGGAAAGGTTTAAAGAAAGAAAAACCTTTAAAAATGCAAAGCAAAAAGCAAGGCTTAAAGCTAAGCAAAGAGAGATCTAAAGGTTTGGGGGTTGGTTATGCCTAGGGTAGGTATTTCACATCCTAAACATCTGTAGTACTCTACAGGAACCTCTTGTTAATATTTGTGTTTGCTAAAGGGAAAGTGTTAAGGGTAAAGATATAAAGTATATACAAAGTTTGTACAATGTTTGCTCGCGAAGACATCGCATCTCGTGCCTACGTATCCTGACGGGAATGGAATCAGAGCAACCGTAGTTCCCCTAACTAGGGGTGAGGAACTCTTGACTGTGGTCAAGGTTCCAGGGGGATATAAGCATTCATAGGGAAGTACTTACATGGAGTACGGCGACTCCTGAATCTACGTTGAGATTGTTATGGTAGAGAATGTCCACTGCGGGACGGTAAACATGAATACGGCGACTCAGATCCTAAGGTTAGGAAAACGGGTAAAGGATGTCCACGATGGGACGCTAAATAGAGCACGGTGACTCTAATCCTATGGTTAGGATAAAGGATAAAGGACATGTGAAAATATACATTAGTACAAGAATTTGGAAAAAAGAATCACTTAAAATGATTAAAAATGAAGGAGTTATGGTGAATTGAAATTTAAATAAAATTTGAATGAACAAGTGATTAAAATAAAGAAATGTTTCACCCAAGGCTTGAAATCAAGACCTTGGGGTCATGGGCACAAAACCTTACCATGCCAACCATCATGCGCGTGTGGAATTAAGATGGAAAAAGAAGAAGAAATAGTAAAAACATAAAAAAAAATCATAAAACTAAATAAAAAGTGCCCTCGCTGAGGGTCGAACCCGTGCCATTGGGCATTACAAAGTTATTAAAGGCAAGGCAATAACCACTGGGGTGTGTTGCACCCCAAAATTTTCCTAACCTTTTTCTTTACCTAGCTTGTGTTTCATTGCATTCATTTTAGCATTATCATCTGCATTGCATTGACATGTGTGCAGGAGATCAAGAGGTATGACTACCCACAAAAGGATACCAAGGTCATGAGGCTATTCATGAGTCCTTATTCAAGTATTCAAGGGTTTATATCCTCATCAAAGAAGCCACAAAGTTCCTCAGAGAGAGGGTTGGATATAAGAAGGCACATCTCCTAACTTGAGGGTTGTGGGAGGCCATCAAATGATTCTAAATCCATGAAGTTAGACCTAGAGCCTTGAGAGAGCTCATGAGAAGTATTGAAAGTCATTTTGAAGCCTAGACAGGTCAATATGCAAATAATATGAAGCTACTACCAAGATGGGTGCAACTAGGGTTTCATCTGGTCAACCCTGAGTCAACAATTGATTTGAAGAAGGTTGAGACCTAATTTCAAGGCCATGTGATCATGGATTGATGTATTAAGATGCCCATGGGATGATTCCAAGGCCAACTCATCATGAATCAAGAGTGTGAGGAGTTCCTAGGCTAGGGTTCCTAAGCTTGATAGTGTAAAATCCCCTGGTTTAGTGCCTAACTTCAAGACCACATAACTCAAGATGTGATTTTCATCTCACCTTGACCCCAACATGATTGTTGTAGAGCATGATCATAGATTTAATTTTAGTACTAGAAGTCCTTGATAGGGTTTATGGAACTCAAGTTATGAAGCATACAAGTTACAGGTCATCAGATGAATGTGAATTTGGAGCTCGAAAGTCAACCAACTTGCATGACACTTTTGCCCTAGAAGTAAGTTTCACATGAACTTTTGCCCAACATGAATGTTGTTCCTTATCTTCTTAGCTTTCCAAAAAGTACTAGAAGTCCATGATTGGATTTGTAGAACTCAAGATATGAGCTTTGCAAGACATGGGCATTTTGGGAAGTTGAGATTATAGGCCATTTTTTATTATGGGTCATTTTCACCATCTTACACACCTCAAATGGAATTTTGTTCAACATGAAAGTTGTTCAAAATAATGTTATTTACTCAATAAATCCCTAAGAATCCATTTATATGGATTGGAATGAGAAGTGTGTGAAGAAATTTTCATGAGTGAATCATTAAAGGCATTAAAATGAGAAAATTGCAAAATAATTCATATTGGTTCAAAATAGTGCAAGTTTGTGCATTTTTTGAAGGTAAAGGATATTTGGAACACTTTGGAATTGGTATAATTTCAAATTGAAGTTTGTTTCATGGCCAAATCCAAGGTTTCTTAAGATTTAAGTAACATCAATTACACACACCATTGATTGGAATTAAGGATTTAATCTTGACCCTTCATCCTCCTTGCAATACCAGCAATGCATTTGAGCCAAATTGAAGGCAAAACATAGCCATTTTCGTGGAGTTCATCAAAGTGAAAAGTGAAGGAAATGTGAAAATGGAATTGAATTATGGAGTCAAGTTTGGGCCTCCATTTCAGCCCAAAAAGTTTCTATATAACCTCATGAATGAGTTCAGATCAAGGTTGGTGATGGAATAAGCTTGCACAGGTAAGACACAATTGAGAAAAGTTAGTTACAATTGAAATTCGAGTTTCACCATTGGAGCCATTTCTGAAGAAATTGAAGGTTGAAGAAGCTTCTACTATCATCACTGAGTGATTTTCCACAACTTTGGTTAAAGATTGGTGGCTGAATCATCCACGGTTGAAGCTTTTACCAGGTTTTCTTCTTTTCACGATTACTCTTAATTGATGATGAATTAGAGTAGTTCTTGTATGTGGTTAGGTAGTACTTAGGTCCTAGATGGATTTAGGTTTGATCTTGGAGCTGTTTGTGAAGTTTCTTGATGATGAACAAAATCTTTGGGGATTCAGTTAGGCCTTGTTCTTGGTTGAAATCAAGATTTAATCATAGGTTTATGATCAGTGTGAGATATAGTTTTGATTAGTGGAAAGAATTTGGAGTTTGGTGATGATTTTCCTAAGTGTGCCATTTCTGTTTGGACTCGATTAGAGCTGATCCTTGAGAAAAATGAAAAAAAAAAGTGTATCATGTTGATCCTCGTGAGTAGAGGAAGAGATCTGTATAATTTTTATGGAGTTTGGTGTTGTCTGAGGATCTGGCACTGTTGATGCCACCAGAGAAGATGACCGGAATCTTCTCCGGCCACCGTGAAAGTTCCCCCTTCTCTTACCAGTTTGAATGAGGAAGATGAATTCTAGGCCGTTAGATTCGCTTGATTCAGTTAACTTAGTATTCAGATCCAAGGTGTGTGAATCATTCTGGAGGATGTTGACCATTGACTGGTGATGTGGCATGATGATGTGTGTTGGATTGTACTACTTTCTAAATGAACGTACAAGATTAGAACGTATGGTGAACTGAAGTCAAGACAATCACATGTGAACATCCATGAAGCGCTGCGTTTCATTAATTCCCCCCAGTGCTACGTGGCGCACCTGATAGCCCTTGGATGCATTGACTGGTCCATTAATCTTGTGGCTGTGACTTTTTCTAAGCAGATTTTATTTCTTTTATTCATTTTGGATTTTCTTTTATTCATTTTATCATATTTAATGCTTTAAAAATAGAAATAATTGTTAGAAAATTATGAAAAAAAATCATGAATGAACCCTGCCATGTTTAGCATTTTTTCATACCATTTAATTGCATTTTTGGTTGAATTTACATTTATTGCTATTTTTCCATTTTAATTAGATGATTAATAATGTCAAAAATGATGGGTTTTCTTTCTGATTTTTGTACTAGCTCATGAATTTGAATTTAGTTCTGAATTTTTGCATGATTGCTTTAGACATCTTGATAGAGTTGTATGATTTTTATTTGGTTTTTTAGAAGCTTTTAGGTATAGGTTTGAGATAGATTTCTAGGACCTTTCCCTTGTGGATTCCCTTAATCATACCTTTAAGTGTAGAATTTGTTTAGAACCTTTATATTTAGGTCTTGGCTCTGGATTTTGTACTATGATTCCTTAACACACTTAGGAAGCCTTAGAATTTTTCCTAGCCTTTTAGGATTGATTTTAGTATTTTTCTTAGAATTTACAAGTTGATTGTGTTTAGGGTGATTCTAATTTAGCCTACCTCATAGTTTAGTCTCTAAAGTGAACTTTAGCTAACTTTAGGCTTCTAATTTCTTCTTGATAGAATAGGACATAGGTTGAAACCTATTTAGAACAATTGTTAAGACTTGATAGAGCTTCTAAATCCATTTGGTTATGTGATCTTTAGAACTAATCATTAGGTTTTCATTAGAGCGTTAGATAGATGACTCTTCCTTGAATGTTTTGCATTCATTCAATATCATCCATGATTGGTTGAGTGTCATGATGAATACCTTTGGTATGCATCATGCTTCCCATCTTAATTCCTATCATCCATGAATGTTTGAGGGTCATGATGTATTCTATTGGTTTACATCATGCTTCCCATAATTTAATTCTCCCATGAATGATTGAGTGACATGATGGATACCTTTGGTATACATCATGCTTCCCATCATCAAATTTAATCTTTAGTTGAATGCCTTGATGTATTCCTTTGGTTTACATCATGCATGCATCCATCCATCAATTTCCCTCTCTCTAGGTTAGATGCCTTGCTTGATTATTTTGGAATGATTTCCTTACATGTCATTTTGTTAACCCCTTACTTCTTTCATCATGATTGATTGAACATTGCTTGATGCATTAGGATAGTCTCATGTGTAGAGTATTTTAGGCTAGGTGCATGACTGCACTGAAAGGTTGAGCTGAGCTCCCTTTGCTTGATTGCTTTAGAGGTTGAGTGTTCTCCCTCTGCTTGTGTGTTGTTTTCCTTTTTCTAACTGATGTGTTTGCATTAAAAGGTTGAGGTGACCCTCCCTTTGCTTGCTTGTTTGTCTGTTCTCTTTTCTTGTTTGCCTAGAGGTTGAGTTTCTCCCTTTGCTTGTATTACTGCATTACATTTGTATCTTTACTGTTTGCTTTTCTATTTTATCTGCTCTATTGATTTTTGCAGTTGTTTTGTTTTGTTTCCCACCCACATGTTCCCTTAGGGCTCTCTCTTCCTTTGATAAGGAAGTGATGATAGACTTTTAGGTTGAAACCTTTGCATGATAACATCTAGGAGTTCCCTGTTTCAAACTCAACCAATAGGATGAATCCATTGCATGACAACAGTAGGATGCTTGATAGTTTCCACTGTAGAGTTCTTCCTCCTTTTCATCTCCAAAATAATAGTAAAATGTGTAAGAAAGGCAAGTTGGTACAGTATGTTACCAGCCTTAAGCCACTTAGGAAATGGTTATTGGAGGGTTTCCTTCCAGTAATTAGGATGTTTAGTATGGTACCCTTTGGGTGACATGCGACGCATTCACTCCTAAGTCATAGTCTCTAGTGCAGTGCGAACAACAAATATTCATAAAAAAACACTTATTTCGTAAAAGACTCAAAAACAAATATCAAACCTCTTTCTGCCCCGTGGGCTCTTAATTCAAGGAAAATGTTTTCAGAAAAAGAGTGTTGTTAACTCTCAGTTCTACCGCAAACGGTAACACACGAGTCTCCGACGAACAAGCTGCATACACCAAACTGCTGGGACTGTTTGTTAACCCTACTCAGGTAAAACAGATGAATCAAAACCTGTGTTTCGTTATCCCGAACTATGTTCGCTCTGATTTCTCTGACGAGAATACGTAGGCACAAGATGCGATATCTTGGCGAGCAACCTTCCCCCTTCACCCGTAGTTAGCCAAACTACGTTGACTCTGATTTCTCGTTCCAGGCGGGAATATGTACGCATGGAGCGCGATGCTTTGCCGAGTCAATTTTCTTTTCTTTTGAACCAGCCTTGATAGGTAGATAGTTAAACCAACCCGTCAGATAAACACAACAAGCGTGGATCCCGTTGAGTACAACGGACTTGAGGGGTGCTAATACCTTCCCCTTGCGTAATCGACTCCCGAACCCAGACTTGGTTGTGATGACCTTGTCTTATACCTTTTCGCTAGGTTTGTTCTGATTGTTTCCTTTCCCTTCTGTGGGATAAATAACGAAAGGTGGTGACTCTTTTGTTTTGTCGGCACCTTATTTTCGCAGTAGCGACAGGGTAGCGATACATCCATTGTATCAAGCCATCCCGTTTCAATATGTACCAAAATAGGCGTATTTCCTGGGCAAGCTCAAGGCACAATTGCTAAAAACGATTTGATTCAATTCTCACTTAAATCTCAATCATTTTCAATGAAGTTTAAACCAAACCCGCTTGATTTTTTATGAGGAAGAGCATCCTGTCAACCAAAATTTAAAATAATACCCACAACTTAAAACACGATGGAACATGCTAGCTATGAGTTTGAAATGCCTTTTTCAACTTATGGATTAAAACAGGTGCAAACAAGAACAAGTAAGAGTCTGAGCAAGTTGTAAACATGGTTTTGAATGAGTTTCAGCAAAAGATTTGTTCAAAAAGACTTTAGAGCACAAAGTTGGTATATGAATTGCAATTAATGATCATGAGTTGAAACCAAAACAAAAGGATCAAAATAAATGAATTCAAAAGTGAACAAGAGTCTGGTTATATTGGAGATGTACTTCTTATGATCATGTTCAAAGGGATATGCTTAATTCTCATTGGACCACAAGGTAATCCTCAAGCTGCAATCTTAAATGAGATTGGCTTTTGAATAAGCTTTATGTCACCTTACAAATATCAAAACAATGGACATGGCAGCAATTCACATCAGTTTCAAATGGTAAACAAATATGAACCTAACTTACATGAATTGCAAAAGTTGGAAAGGAAACCTGATGGTAATGGAAACTGGCAGATTCAATGCATCACCAAGTTCACTAACAGCTTAACAACTAGTTATGAACATATATGTAAAAAGTTCTCAAGTTGATTTAACTAAATTATCCATTCTATGACAGTAGAGGAACCTACTAAGTTCTATACTTAACTAGCCTACTTGCCAAAGCCTAACAGTCTTGATGCAAACTAAGGTTTTAACTTAAACAGAAAACTGACTGATCTAAGCAGCCCTAAGACCCTCATGACAGCATCCCTTAAACAAAGAAAACTAAAACAGTCCATAATGTAATCTCTAAAGACAGACCATAATGTTAATCAATAGTCTATCATTCCAATAGCAAAACAGGCCAACAGCAGTAAGAGCTCAGCACCAACCACACTAAAATTCAATCAATCAGCCCACCAATACAAAACTGCCACTCAAGGATCTAAACTGAAATGAGGCTCGAAACAGTCCTTCCCTCATTGTATACTCCAAATGGAAGTCCTATGCACATTACTAAATACTAGCCTAATCCAAGTATGCACTAAGCTGAGGTTCTCAACCAACTAGTATGACAGAAATAATGGACCTATACAGACTGTAACTCAAAAGACCTAACCAATTCATGCTAAGAGTTAAACCAAATAAAACTTAAAAGGCCAAAGTGAAATGAGAAAAATCAGACTGATAACCCCCCAACAAGTGGTGGACAGTCAGTTCATATGAAAAGTCCAAAGATCAAACTCTCATCATGACAAATAAATGAGGCAGTTGTAAAACAAGAATTATATCAAAGAAATGCAAGCAGTGAATTTGTGTACAGGCTGGACAGCTTCAAGTACACCAAAAAAAGAGCAGTAAGTTCTTGGCATTTCATCCATTGATGAATTCCACTTACAGTCCCAAAAGCAACAACAAGACTTAAAGGTCTTTTAAATGCAACCATATGATTAAAGGGGATTTGGCTGAAAATACAACATTTCCTAACTCCTATTGTAACAGGTTGTGGATTCCAAACATATATGGAGAGTATTTGTCCAAACTAAAGAAACTGCTGTCATTTAAAAAAACCAAACAAAAACTCCCAAAGTAGCAAAACTTCAAACATTGTCATAAGGATAATCTAAAGGCAAACTGTCATGAGCTCAATAAACTCAGATTCCAAAAATGACAAATAGTACAATCTCAACATAAAAATGTTCAAAACATTCAATAAACCAAGTAAGTACATACATGAGTGTGTTTAGGACTACATACCTCTTATAGACTTCCTACAATGAGTTAGCTGCAAAAACCAGAGATTCCTCCCTCCTTTGAATGTTGCTTCTTCTTGAAGAAAAGTGCAAGTTTATGGACATTTGGAGTAAATGCACTCCCAGCTGCTGTTTAAGGTTTTGGAAAGTTAGTATGACATAAATGGAAGGTGTTCCAAGTGTCAAAAATGGTTTAAACCAAACTAGGTAGTGAGTTGTTCCATTTTATGCATAAAAGTCAAACTAAAGGGTGTGAGAAGTTGACTTTTGGTTTTGTCAAGTTTTTGATGGAAACAAAGATTGGGACACCTTCTAATGATGACTTTAAGTTTGTGTGAATGGTTTTTATGGTGGTTTTATGGCTAGAAGTGATGTTGGTGTGAAACTTGCAACAAGGCAATTTTTGGTGATTTTGTGAATTTCTTCACTTTCAAGCAAAGAGGGAAAGAGTGAGAGTTGTGTATTACTTGTGTTTTGGATAGCTATGGTGTGTTTTTAAGAGTTGAATGAAACCTCTTTTTATAGGCCAAGGAAGGTTGGGGCAGAATTGGTATTTGGCCAAGCAAATTGCATTTTGGTGGGAAAAAACTTAGAAGTTTCAAATAGTGATTTGCATTTGCTGGTTTTAGATTCTTTCCATTGGTTATTATCCTCACTATCAGCTATCCTTAAGCTGGTTGTGCTGTTAAAATAGAGATGCTGAAGCAAGCCATGGCAGCAGCAAACCCAATGCCTCTTACACATGTACTTTATAGTAATAAATAAAGGGATTATGGTTAGATTTTTAGTTTTACCTTGGTTCTCTCCACATCTGGTTCAAAGCTAAACTTAACACACCACACCATACATTCCTTCGTGGTTGGAAATGAACCATATGGTTGGAAATCAAATCTATGTTGAAATTTGAAAAGTTGACAAACTAGTGCTTGTTGCACCCTAAAATTTGCCCACCTGTTTTCTAGCTTTGACTGGCTTTTGCTTCGTTTTCATCTGCATATCATTTAGGCTGCATTTTGCCCGTGCTATCAGCTAGATTGAATTTATCAGAATTTTATACGCTTTGCTCGCGTTTCAGGCGATTCAAATTAATTCAAACGAGAAATTCAATGTCAAAATCGAGCTAAAGTCCCTCTCTTTTTATGATTCAATCTGTGTCGATAATATCGGCGCATTTCGGTGCTTGCCTGTTTTCCATAGCATTTTTTGCATTTTATTGTTATTTTTGTTTTATTTTTATTTATTTAGAAATATTTTTAAATAGGAACAGATGTTTATAATGGTTTTTATTTGTAGGTTTATTAATATTAGGATTTATTTGTAAATGATTTTTATTTAATAGTTTTTTAGAGTTATATTTTTTAGAATTATGTCTTTTTTATTTATTATTAGATTAAGATTATGTTATTTTTTAATTTTAATTTAGTGTAGTTTTTATTTACTAATTAGATTATTATTATTTTATTTTATTATTTATTTAGTTAGATTATCATTATGATTATTATTTATTATATTAGAAATAGTATTAGCATAGAATGTTTATTAGTTTTTATCATTTGTTTATTTATTAATTAGTTTAAGTAAGTTTATTTTAATTAAATCTGTTTTTTTATATTTCATATGTAATATATACTTATTTGAACAGTTTTGTTATTGGAAGTATCTTTGCCCTAGCGGATGAACTTGTGAGTATTATAGAGAAGGATGGGGGTTTGAATCCCACCTTGGCCATTTTGTGTTACGTTTTTTTCTTAGTTTTATTACTGGAAGTACCCCTGGCCATTTTGTGTTACGTTTTTTTCTTAGTTTTATTACTGGAAGTATCCCCGCCCCAGCGGATGAACTTGTGAGTGTTATAGTGAAGCATGGGGTTGGAATCCCACTTGGCCATTCTTTTGTTTCTTTTTCGTTTTGTAATTAATTTTGTTTGTTTTAACTTTAATTTAATATTTAATCAGGTTTTATTTCATTTAGATTAGTTTTTAAGATTTAATTATTTATTTGCTTATTTAGATTAGCTTTATTTTAGGATAGAATTTAGTTTAATTATCAATTTTGAATGTTTTTTTTAAGTTTATTATTTATTTATTTCTTTTTATTATTAGAATATCCTGTTTTAGTTAATTAAGATCATATTATTATTAGTTTAATTAGGACTTTAATTTGTTTTTATTTTCAGATTTTTGTTTAGTTCAAATTAATTAAGTGTTTTAATTTAGAGTTAATTAGGTGTATAGATTATTTAGATTAATTTGTTTATTAGTCCAACATTTGTTTTTTCACATGCCAGCAAACGAATCTTCAAAGGAAATTCACAGCTCCATTATGTGTTACAGCCTACTACCTTAGCTACAACACTTTACCCTGCTCCACAACCTGCAAACAAGCCACAAAACCTGCCATGAAAGTGACAATACACTCCAGCCTCTTAGCCAAATTCCAAACCTGATGCACAGAGCATCAAAAACCCATCTGCTACCACATATGCACAGACAAGTTAAACTTTGCAAAACCTCACAACCACAATTCTTGCTCTACATGACACATAAAACTGGCCACCACAAACCGTACAAACCACGTACGACCTGCAGAATGAGTAACCCCACTCCTCCACACAGAAAACCTGCAACAATACGGATAAGCTACAACAATGATGATATTTTTTACCTTGCTTCAAGTACCCGCGACACACCTTTATCTGCAAAAAGCAAAAGCCACGCCACGCCGGACAGCATATGTGAATAAGAGACAAACCAACAACAACAACAGAACCCACATAATTCCTCCAAACACATCCTCAAGTCACTCAAACTCCTTTCTCTTATCTTCACAATATCATCCAACTCCTTCACTCAAATAGATTAAAAACCTCTATTCAACCAAAACCATTCATCATAACTCCTCTCCTTCAAGCAAATCTCCACAGAAAAATCATTCATCCATCTTCAACTCTTTTTTTTTTCGGATTTACCATCAACACCAATAACTTCGTCATCTTCTTCATTTCCTTCACAACGCTCATCTCAGAACTATGGCAGAACCTCACAAGCTCGTTCAAACTCACTTTCAAAAACCTCAAACAATGAACAAACGCCCAAAAATCCAGTAAGAAACTCATCTTCAGCTTCTCTAACCACAAACCAAAACCACTTCTAAACCTTCATTACCGTAACAAAAATCACAACGCCATAAAATAACTCACATCAATCCATTACCATCTTCAACAAATCCTCAAACAAACAGTCGTTGAAACTCATCACAATCTTACTTCAATCACCTCTCAAACAACCACCTCCACCGTGATAACTTCCCCAAACCTTCAAATTTCTTCATTCACTACACAACCTTCAACCCGGAGATCCGCTCACAAACCTCACACAACCCAGAAAGCTTCAATAACCATCCCTGACCCTAACCATTTTCGGACACAAACAACCACTGTGAAAATTTCTGGAAATCTCACTTCGTCTTCGAACACCACCTTCAAGCCCTCCCAATCTCATAAACGAAAACCCAGAACTCAGTCTCGAGTATCATCTTTTCAACCTTCTTTCCAGCAACTGTCACAACCACTACCTTCAAACCCGTTTCAGCCGCGACCCAACCTACAAACGAAAACCCATCCAACCTTCGACAAAAACCCCATCCTCCGACAACCTTCGTCGTTGTTTTCCACCGGTAAAAACTCCAAATACCCAGATTCGAACCCGTTTTTCAGAGAATCTTCAAATCCATAAATAGTAACAACCCAAATCAAACTCACCTTCATCGTCAATGCCAACCCAGAACGTCATTGTCATCCTCACTCGAATTCAGAACCTCTTCCAACTTCGCCACTCCCAGAAAACCCTTTCTCAAAACGCAAATAGAAACATAGATGAAATCAAGAAAAGAAGAAATTGAGAACGATTAAATGGAGATGTTTGAATTTCGATACGGTGCCCTGTTAGTGAGATGTTCGGTGACCTTCTGTGTGGTTTTTTGTTTTTTCGTTTTTACTAGCTGGTGTTAAGACACTGATGGGCTTAGACACGACCCATCTCCCTCCATTTGGATCATACCCCACTGTTTCAGTTCTAACCCCCTCCCTCTTTTTTCTTGTTTTTCTTCTTTATTATAATTTATTAATGTTGTTTTTTTATAAAAATAAAAAAGGGTTTGTTACATTTTTATTTTAATTTATGTATTTTTCTATTAGTTTTTTTTAGTTTGTATATATGTGCTTTATATTTATTTTACTTAGAACTTTATAAATATTTGCTTTTAATTTATAGTTTTAGGATTTATATATTTTATATATACATTTTAGAAGTTGAATCCTTTTCTCATTTGTTATTGGGCATTTTTTCCCATTTTCTTGTTTTGGTCGATGACGACATTTCCGTAATTCATTACCAGTCAAATTATTGATGAATAATGTTGGATCTCAGACCACTTCTTTCTCTCCTCATTTCTTTTCATCTTTCAATTTTATTTTGACTTTTGGTGATCGATGAAGTCTTGTAAGACGAGATCCCACTGTTTTTGGTCCGTGCGACATGATTTAATTGGAGAACGATCCTCAATATCGTTTCTCTATCTTGTCCATTGCACGGAAATTAATACCCGACCTCCTATAGCTTGACTTCCTTATAAGTCGAGTTACGACGGTCCAACGTCACATTGGTTCCGATTCAAAGCATTATCAAGGACCAAAAGAGGAGAAGATTGGAATGGAGCTTGCGCACAATGTCAAGGGTCAACGGAACCACTCCGTTCGGTAACATCTTTCTAATTCAAGTCTTTTAATCAACCGCCGAGCATTGTAAGTTTTAAGCAATAGATACGTATGAAATGGTGATTGAGGGGTTTTCTCTTAATGGCCTAGAGTGTTTAGTATAGCACCCTTTGGGTGATATGCGACACATTCGCTCCTACGCCTTAGGTTCTTGCGTGTGTGTCCCGAGTTCCTTCCTGTTTAGGCGTGTTAGGCCTGCCTCCTCTTTTCCCTCGCCCCCGTGCGATTAAAACTTTTTCTCTCGCATCCTGGCGATTGAGATCCCCCCTCTTGCCTCCGTGCAATCGAGACTCCCTTTTCTCTCGCTTCCGTGCGATCGAGACCGTTTTCTGTAGTTAGCCGAACTATGGCTGCTCTGAACTCTCATATCTGTTGAGAGTACGTAGGCATAGGATGTGATATCCTAGCAAGCACATTAACAACTAACTTCTATGTTCTCTCGCTGCCTTGCGATCGAGACTTCCCCGCTGACGACTAATCTTTCCCTTTCTCTTGCCCTGGCGCAATTGACACCAGACCGTAGTTCTAAAACCCGTAGGTTCCCATACCTTTAAACCTCGACATACTACGTCCATTCTACCGCAAACAAGTAACGCCTAAGTCTCCAATGGTCGAGCAGCATACACCTAACTGCTAAAATGCGTACGCTAGTATCGTCAACCCTTTCTCTCACCCCTGTGTGATCGAGAACACCCTTGTTTACCTGTAGTTAGCCTGAACTACGTTTTGCTCTGATTTCTCGCGCCAGACGAGAATACATAGGCACAAGACGCGATGTCCTGGCGAGCAATCCCCCCCGTAGTTTCCCAAACTACGTTGACTCTGACTTTCCCATTGCACAAGGGAATACGTAGGCATAGGGCGGCGACGCTCTATCGAGTCAGCTCTTTCCGTTTCTTTTAGTTCTTTCCGTTTAGCATTAGCAGCCGTAGATAGTTTGTTTTTCACCCATAGACTAAACAACAAGCGTGGATCCCGTCGAGTACGACGGACGTGAGGGGTGCTAATACCTTCCCCTTGCGTAACCGACTCCCGAACCTGAGATTTGGTTGCGATGACCGATCTTATCCCCCTTTTCGTTAGGTTTTCTTTGAGCGTTTCATTTCCCTCTCTTGGGATAAACAACGCACGATGGCGACTCTTCATTCATTGTCGGCCCTCGATTTTCGCAGTAGCGAAAGCTGGCGACTATACTGGGGACTTTTTCACATCCCTTATGCGAGTCAATCCTAGCGCTTGTTTACTTGTTTGTGGGTGTTGTCGCTTCCGCGAAAATAAGGTGCCGGCAAAACAGAAGAGTCGCCACCTTTCGTTATTTATCCCTCAGAACGGGAAAGGAAACGATCGGAAAAACCTGACGAAAGGGTATAAGACAAGGTCATCACAACCGTTGTCTGGGATCGGGAGTCGGTTACGCAAGGGGAAGGTATTAGCACCCCTCACGTCCGTCGTACTCGACGGGATCCACGTTTGTTGGTTTGTCTACAGGTGAAAAACAATCTATCTACGGCCGCTAGATCTAAACGCAAAGAAACTGACTCGATAGAGCGTCGCACTCTATGCCTACGTATTCTCATCAGAGAATGAGAAATCAGAGTCTACGTAGTTCGGGAAACTACGGGGAATTTGCTCGGCAAGACGTCGCGTCTCGTGCCTACGTATTCTCTTTAGAGAAATCAGAGCATGACGTAGTTTAGGCTAACTACGGCTAGACAAGGGTGTTCTCGATCACACGGGGGTGAGAGACGAAACTGGTTCTAGAGGTACGGGGACCTACGAGAACTAGAACTACGGTCTGGTCTCAAATACGCTCGGGCAAGAGAAAAGGATAACATCAGTCGTCAGCGGGAAAGTCTCGATCGCACGGCAGCGAGAGAACAGAAAGGTTAGTTGTTAGTGTGCTCGCTAGGATATCGCATCCTATGCCTACGTACTCTCGTCTGGTACGAGAGATCAGAGCAAACGTAGTTCGACTACAGGAAAGGTGAAAGGTGGCTCGCCAATACATGAGTATTGTGCCTACGTACCCTCAACAGGCTTAAGAGATCAGAGCTAACGTAGTTCGGGAAACTACGGGGGAATTTGCTCGCCAAGACGTCGCGTCTTGTGCCTACGTATTCTCTTCAGAGAAATCAGAGCATGACATGGTTCGGGCTAACTAATCTCGATTGCATGGGGGCAAGAGAAGGGGTCTCGATCGCACGGGGGCGAGAACAAAGAGGAAGCAGGCCTACGCCCAAACGGGAAGGAACTCGGGACACACACGCAAGAACCTAAGACGTAGGAGTGAATGCGTCGCATGTCACCCAAAGGGTACCATACTAGACATCCTAAACGATTGAGAAGAACTCCTCAAATGTCATTTCCTACGTATCTAACGATCTTACAACACTTGACGGTTGCCTGAAAACTTGAAGAAGATGATGATGATGTTGATGAACGAAGCAGCTCCTGGGCTCCTGACATGCGCGCAAGCTCCATTCCAATCTTCTCCTCTCTGGATCCTTGATGATGACGCTCGAATCAGAACAATGTAACGCTTAGACCGTCATGGTTCGACTTATACGAGTAATCGAACTCTCAGAGGTAGCGTATTGATATCCGTGTCAAAGACAAGATAGAGAAATGATATCGAAAATCATTCTCCAATTGAATCGTGCCACACGGCCAGCCAAAAATAAAATCGAAGATAAAATCGGATGGAAACGAAAATAGGAGAGACAATAGGAGACAAATCCACTCACAAAATGGAAATAAAACACTACTCCTAAAAATACGGCAATTAAATTCCAATAGAAAATATTCTAAAGAAAAATAAAGGAAATGCGTATAGAAAATATAATGGAAATTCTATATAAAATCCTATACTATTCTATAAAAAAAAAATCTATGATAATATCTATATATTCTATGTTAAAAATTTATAGTAAGAAAATGCATAATATTCTAAAACTATAAACTATAATCCCTAAGAAAAAATAGAAAAATAAAATCTACAATTATTCATCCAATACAAGGGAGAAATTAAAATAAAAGGGGAGGGGGTATAAACTGCAGAACCAGGGTGAATGCAGGAAAAAAAATACAGGGCCCAGCCCACAAAGCAATGGTCAGAAAATAAAAACAAATACACTAAAGGGGGGGGGGTGCGCGCAGGGACATAGGTGTGAGCCCAGAAAATATGCTTTTGGGCCCAGCCCATTCGTAACATAAAAACATGAGGCAAGGGGTGTAAACAAAAAAAAAACGGGTGCGGATCCAAAATGAATTGGGCCAAACCGGGCCCAAGAAGGCCCTTCCCCTCCCCTTCTCCCAAAATCAAACTCTGAAACCCTAGTCTCCTTCTCTCAGGTGCGCCGCTGACACCTCCCTCCCTCTCCGTTCAATCTTCTTTCGTCACCTCTCTCAAAAACTCCTCGTTTGAATCAAGTGAGGCTTGAGAAGTGAATCCATGGCGTAATGGTTTGGAGATCTTAGAAGACAGGCGTTGATGAAGAGATCTTGGAAGGGACGAAGATTCACGATGAAGAACCTGAGGAACATTGAAGCATCTTCACGAGATCTGGAAACGCGTGATGGATGAAGCTTCTCTGTTGATTGCATGTTTGAACACTCTTGAAGATCAACGATGGTCGTTGAAGAAATCGGGAGCGTTTATGGATTGTATGGCGTCTTCTGGAAACAGATCCATAGGAAGAAAAATAGTCTTACCGGAAAAAATCCCTGGAGATTCTTGAAGGTGATGATCGCGAAGGAGTCTTGATGATCTTCGTGAAGGATCTTGATCGGAGATTGATGAAGGATGCGATTATTGAACCTGATGAAGATTTTAACGGATCTTGAAGTGTTTGATAAATGATGTTGAAGGTTTGAAGGATCTTCATAGGTTTCTGGAAAACATATTGAAGAGTGATTGTTGGATCTGTGAAGATCTGGGAACATTCTTATGAAGATCTTGAGGAATTCTTTGAGGAAGACGAATATTTTGGGGAAGTGATGAACACACGAAGACATGGATGCAGGTTCTTGAGGAGATCTGGATCTCACGATCGTGAAGAACAAAGGAGTTGGATTTTCTGGAAAAATTGATCGGAGAGTGATGAATGTTGAGCGAAAATGATGAAGGTTGCTCGGAGAAGGTGATGAAACGCAGTTTCCGGTGAGCTTCCGGCGACCGTTGCGGCGGTCCCTAAGGCGGCTGCATGGCCGGCGGCGAGGGGGACGGTGAGACAGATGAGAGCCACGTGGGGCTCTGCATGGAAGGGGAGAGAGAGATAGTGGGACGCGTGGCTAGTTCTAAGAGAGTGGGAGAGTGAGGTGGAAGCCTCTGGGTGTGTAACATGGCGTGATAGAAATGAGGTGGTGGGAGCAGAAAAGCACGCATGTCATTGGCTTTATAGGACAGGTGGCGGCGAGTTGGACTTGGGCCCCAGAAAACAGACACCTGGCCCACCGATTTGGACTTGATTAACAGCTAATTAACATGATTAAACCCTAATTAAAAATCTCAATTAATACTAAACTAAACTTAAAACTGCAATTAAAGCCTAAATGACAATTAAGACTATTCGGAACCTAATTAAGGCTACTAAATCCAATTAAAATGAATTAAGACCCTAATTAACATCTAAAAAAAGAATGATTAAAATCTAATTAATGTCTATTTAATCCTAAACCCAAATTAAATCTAAAAAGAGAATTAACTATTAAAATTCTATTAATTTCTAAGCAAATAAAAAATAGAAAAACTCTATTAATCCTATTTAAAAAAACCTAGTAAGGGAATTATCCTTTTTAAAAATCATTTTAAAACCATTATCTAAAAATGAATTAGAGTAATTCCCAAAAAGGAAATTAAAACTAAAACTATTTAAAAACAATTAATATCTATTAAAGCTATTAAAAAATCTATCTAATATCTAGAAAAATCAATTAAATCCATTAAAAAAATTCTAGAAAATAAGGGAAAAACCTAAAAAAAAAGCGAGGAAGCCAATTAAATCGATTAGAAAGAAGATGCGCGAATATAGCGAAATAAACGGTAAAAACCGGACACCGAGATATCCTCAAAAACAACAGCGAGAGCTGGAAACACAGGGAACGAGCACCGATTCTCAAAATACGTCCTCGTATTGGCCTAAAATGCCTGAAGCGCGATCAGAGGGCTGTAATCCCGATAAAGTCAATCTGACTGGAAAAAATGCAATGCACATGGTATGCAAATGCAATGAGATGAGTCGAAACATGAGCCAAATTGCGATAAGTAGTTGGTCAAATTTTGGGGTGCAACAGCTGCCCCTATTCAAACGTCTTGGACCTGAAGGGTTGAAGAGCGAACAGCTTTCAAACATTCAAAGGTAGAAGACGGTTGAATACCAAAGAACCTGGAAATTTGCCAACTACACAAGTACACGGTACTCTGGTGGGAACAAATCTTCGGAAGCTGAAATCATAGCTGCACGGCAACTAGCTGGAGAAATAGTGATCTGAACCTCCGTCAGGATGATTCTCTGATTTATCTGATATCATTGCGTCCTCAAATTATCGAGGGATCACCGGTTGCATGGTAATTGGTGATTTGTCGACCGCACAGGTAAACGATACTTTGATTGGTAGGAACATCTTCGACACTGAGCATAACAGTTGCACGACAACTCTACTAGGGAATCAGTCACACGGTAACCGATGAAAGTCTGATTTTAAGTCTCCGTCAGGATGATCATCTGATTATGTTGTAGATATTCGTCCTCAAGTCATCAAGGGATCACCGGTTACGCGGTAACTGGTAATGAATGGTTGATTATGTCGTCAGGCATTCTGTGTCATAGCAGAAGAATTCCTCGGGACTCGTCAGGTCAACAATCACGTTGATCATGCCATCGGGCATTCAAAGAAATTTCCGGGCATCATCCGGACTTCATTAGTAGGTCGAGAATAGAATTTTGGGTCAATCATGAACCAAATAAGGATATACGATCTTTTACCGTCAGGCACTCCGCATCAGTTGAGAGAACTACTTCGTCAATACAGTTGGACTTCATCAGCAAGTCTGGGGTTTCGGCACCGCTGCCAGATTTTAATCATCAAGTCTTCCAAGGAAAGTCTAACTTCTATGTCTAAAACCTGCTGGGGATGCCATATCTCCACTGGGGATTCTGGAGAACTATCAAGTAACTCTGCTCCGGGGATTCAGGAATCATTCTGGGTGAATTAACTCTGCTGCGGAAATCAAAAATCGTTCTGAACAACAACTCCATCGGGATCTTCAAGAATCATCCTGAACCAATAACTATGCTGGAGATTTCGGGAATCATCCTGAGCAACCACTCTGCCGAGAATTCTAAGCTTCAACTTGAGCAACCACTTCTGGCGACTTCACTGGGGATTTTAAGAATCATATTACGCACACAACTTCGCTGGGGAATTCAAGAATCATCTCGGGCAAACGACTTTCGCTGGGGAGAATTCAAGAATCATCTTGAGCGAGCGACTCTGCGGAGGAACATCTGTAAAACAAGAATGGTAACGACCTAGCTCATGTTTCGTATGCATATGCTTTGACAATGGCGTAATGCTCCACACGGTGGAAATGCTACGCATTTTTTGGGTAAATGCTATGCAGTCATGCAAAATGCTATGACCCCATCAGCAAAATAAATGCTGAAGGGAGAATCCTCCTGTCAAGGAGGAAGAACCACTCTGGTGGAGGAAGGAATCATCCTGCCGAGGAGAAGAAGTCACGCCAATATCAATTGGACTCCTGGGGAGATGAACTTCAGTCGACTGCTGTAGGGGAATAAAGCTCTCCGAGAACTTGGACTCGCTCAACCGGGTATTCAAACCACCAACTGCTGAGGAAACGATATCAGTCTCAAAAATAAACTGCACAACCTTCGCGGCAAAACTTTCTGGGAGATGACGACTCCGGTGGGGAAATACAACATCAGCTATTCAACACTCTACTGGGGAGCACAAATCATGGCCCGAACTGCTTTCCAAGGACTCTGCTCTCTTGGGGAACTGCAAACTCGGCTGGGGGAATGAAGGAATCATCCTGCCTACAGGGGAGAGTACAACTCTGCGGGGAACCTCAATTCCGCCAGAGACTTCAGTTTGGAACTATCAATTGCTACACACTTCAGTATGTGACTCAGCTGGGGAGATGACGACCCTTCAGGATACATCTGATTGGGGAGATAATCTTCTTTTCCTAGGGAAACACATATCAATGCTTACGATCTCACGTTCAGACTCTGCAGGGAGAGGCTGCTACACTCTATCGGAGATATCAATCCTGCCCTGCTGAGGATAATCTTGCATACGCCTTACGGAGACTGACCCTTCTGGGTAACACCTGCTGGACTATCAAGTCTGATGAGGAATACCTGTGTATCAACACTGTTGGGGATATCAATCTTTAGCTACTCATTGTACAACTCTGTTGGAGATGTGTTGATCCTATCAAGGACACACCTCTGGCAACTGCGAAAGATAACAATCGATCACTGGAATTGAATCTCACTTCGTTGAGGAAAACAACCCTGAACGGTCCTTTTAGAACACCCTAAGTTCTTATAGGGTACAAAGCAAGCTGCTAAGAAATAACTCTTCTCTGTCTGACATCAAAATCTACACGTCCGGAGATTACTCAGTGATGGAATCAACGTCGACCCCTGCTGGAGGAATGAGTCAATGACCTGGACTCGGAGGGGAAAGGAGTCAAACTTGAACTCTGGGGGGATACAACATTGCATCAGTCCCACTGCTGGGGAAACAAACCCAAATTTGTCGGTCAGGGAAAGCTTCGGTCTCAACCCACTTGGGAAAATATCATATCAAGCTAATCAACGTTCGATGCTTGGGATGGCCATACTCTGCCGGGAATATTAATCAAACCTGCCGAGGATAATCTTGATCCTACTTTGATAAGGGATAAATGCCATCTCAACTTGCTGCAATCTCAAACTGCTCAGGGGAAATGATCTCAAACTGCATATCTCTGCTGAGAAAATAATCCTGATTCAACAACATCAACACAGGGGATACAGAATACAATCATGGAGCTGGGATCGCTCGAGCCTTGTGTCGGGGAATGTGACAACATACAAGTCACTAGGAATCATCGTGTCGGATACACTTAGGCTTTTTCTAGTTTAGGGGTGAGAATAGGTTATCAACAAAAGTGGATTTGAAGGGGACATACTAGACGAGAACTAGCATTCAAGGGTAGACTACCAGACGAGAACTGGTGGCAAAAGGGTTTAAGTTGTCAGACGAGAACTGACTTCTAGGTTTTGGATATCAGACGGGAATTGATTTATGGTTTGCCAGACGAGAACTGGGCTTTAAAACTGCGTTAGCCAGACAAGAACTGGTTAAACAATGGGTCGAGGAAAAGGTGACCAGACAGGGCTGGTTTCTGGTTTGGATTTCAGACAGGAACTGATCTCCGGTTTGCCAGACGAGAACTGGACTTTAAAACGATTTGGTTACAAGGTTCTGCTAAGTAACAGGTTAGGCTGTAGGATAACAATCCAATGACAGCAAGGCTTCTTCAGAAGGTTCAGGTTTTGGCAGGGTAATGACACAATTCCCTGACACTCAACTCTTGCTGGGGTGAATAGACTTGCCTGAACAAATTGCCCCAGTGCAATTCAACTTGCCCCAATCCGACTCTTGGGAAAATTCATCCTGAACAGAAAGCGGCTGGCAACGAGACAATCTTCAGATGGCTTGCCCCAACATCTGTACAACGGAAGGATTCACCCTCAATTAACCAACTCTCAGCATGGCGGGTTTCAATATACTTCTGAAGTAGCTTGCCCCTGAACGAGCGTTGAGCGACTTAACCTGCCCTGATTGAACACTGGAGGGATCTGCCCTCAAATCACAGGAGTTCTGGATGATTGCCCCTGAATGGGTCTCGAGAAGATTCACTTCTGATCGACTGCTTCTTGAATAATCTGTCCCATAATCAACCGATCATTCGGGACTTGTCCTCAGACTGACTGATTCCAAACTCGCAGGAAGTCAATGCCCCAGATTCACAGGGTTTCACAGTATACCACTCTGATCCAGACTGCTCACGATTCAGTCTTGATTGACTATTCCTTGTTGGAATTCCTTTATATCAACTACTAACCTGCAATTAAATTTTTTTATTCACGAATGGTAATTTTAATGCAGTGTTCATGCAGATTTTGAAAAAATGTATTGTCACTCATTTACGTGTCATGATAGTGAGTGACGAATGAACCAACAGTTCAAACGTAGTGCTGATTTGATCAGTGAAAAACACAATAAGGATATGATTAGAAAATCATGTAGGAGTCAGGTTACTCAACCTCATCGTAATGCGCTTTCAGAATAAACCCTGTCTCAATTAGGTCTTTTAAGGGTTGTATCGTGGTCGGGTTCACGGTTCGTGAAACAAAGGATATTTGGCTCAAATTATGATTTGTACCCACCCCTTCTACGTGATGATCTCCGATCCTAAAGTTCAGTTAACTTGGCTCGAGCGCTCGCCTCTTCGAGAGGTATGTTGAATATTGGGAACAGTGGTTAAAGAACTCACAAGGTTTTCGGAGTGACAGTTACTCCTCTTTCGTTTCGGTGTCTGTATCCACACGACTTTGTCCTTGTTCGAGGATTTTTCTTTTTATATCCTTTCTTTTTCATTCTTTTGATTCCCTAATTTTTTCCTGGACTGACTCTTCAGAGTTCTTTTCGATTTTTCTTTTGAAGTCCAGCGGGATGCCCTGGTTTTTGCCTAAGTATTTGCTTTCCAGCTTTTCTTTTCTTTTTACTTAGCGGGCTTTCTTATTCTTTTTTTTCTTTTTCTGGGAACAAGTCGTGCGATACTGGCTGTCTGGATTCATCCGAGAGGTTTATAACTGTCTCACTCCTGATTGGTGAGGTTTAACCATTGTGGTTGATGAGGTACGACCTCTGGGGGAAAATGCGACGTGATTGGTCCTCGAAAGGCGGCATTCCTCCATAATACTTGAACGCTCGATCAAGCTAACTGACAACTACCCTGCCCCGGGTTAAGATGTGAGGGTTCAAAAGTCCGAAAGAAACTCCTACTTCTCGGCTCGAAGTGGTTAACAAGGGACTAACTCCTTATATCTCCAATGTTTGGGGATTTGAAACAATGCCTTGTACGTCATCGGTAAGGTTTTATCTGAAAGCATACGATCATCGGTTATGAGTATTCAGTTTCGTCATCCTCCCTCCAATCTTTACTAATCATAGTGACAAAGTGAAGTAAAAATGCAAGTGTCAGTGCAATGCAGTAAATGAGTGACAGCGACATGATTAATTCAGAAAAATGCATAGTCACTTTATCAATATTACCATTCGAAACAAACAATGTTTAACAGCAAGTAGTAACTAACGAAAAGGAAACTACAAATGAAAATGATAAAAAGTCCGAGGACTGCCAATGCTGAGGACGTCTGCCTGTCTGAACCACTGGCTTTTGGAAATAACCCTCTGAATCTGCGAGCTCAGACAGCTGAGAGGTTGTCATGCACAACCAAAACTCCCTCTGGAAAGGAAATGCACCCTTTATCAATCAACTGTTGCACTTTTGCCTGGAAAGCTTTGCAATCTTCAGTTGAATGCCCCGGGGATCCACCGTGGTATCCACACTGCGTATGGGGGTTGTACCCAGGAGGGTAAGGCTCTGGCACGGGCTTAAGAGCTCTGGGTTCCACCAAAGAATTCTGAATCAAATGTGGCAGAATCTGGCTATACGGCACAGGCACTGGATGAGAAGGAGCATTCCTTCGTTCCAGGTTGTTACGAGGTCGGTTCTGATTCTGACGCTGACTCTGATAACCTCGGCCACGGGCTCGTGGATTTGCAAGAGGAGCGACATAATGTTCCCGATGTGGTGCCCTAAGCACAATTGTCTGTCCAGAATAACGAGACACGGAAGATACTGACCGCTGAGGAGACGAAGAACCAACAGATTTCACCGATTCGTCTTGAGGATACCCAACATCTGTCATGACTGCATTGATCATAATTCCTTCTTCAGTTTGGCAGCTATAAAGAGATTCAGTTTCACTAGCCTGACCGCCATAAACATTCTGGATTCTTCCAGTCTTAACGCCATACTCAATACGTTCTCCTGCCCTTACCAATTCAGAGAAATTTGGCGCAACTCCAAGCATTCTTTCGAAGTACGGGCTCTGCAAGGAGTTTACGAACATGCCTTTTAGCTCTCGGTTTAGAAGCGGTGGTTGCACTCTAGCAGCAAATTCTCTCCATCCCTGAACATACTTCCTGAAAGGTTCGTTGTTTCCTTGAGACAATTCTTGCAGCTGCATGCGACTAGGAGCTACATCAAGATTGTAGTCATACTGCTTCAGAAAAGCATTGGCTAAATCCACCCATGATCGGATCTGATTACTCTCTAACTGCATATACCAACTCAGAGATGCCCCAGTCAGACTATCTTGAAAGCAGTGAATCATCAACTTGTCGTTGTGCACAAATGAAGTCATTCTTCGAAAGAACATCACCAAATGTTGCTTCGGGCAACTATCTCCTTTGTACTTTTCAAACCTCGATGCTCTGAACTTCGGAGGTAATACTAGGCCAGACACCAGACACATGTCTGCAGCATTAGGGTTAACAGCGTATTTACCTTTCAAGGCTTTGAATATTTCATCCAACGTACGAAACCTTTTAGCATACACGGGAGCTAATGGGTCTTCAGTCTTTGCTATCGAGACCTCTCTTCGGGAAGTTGGCACAGGGAGAACAACACCCTGATAGTCTGAGGTATCAACAGAAGGAGAACGTTCACTTCGGACAACAAACTGTTCACGTAGATCTCGGTCTTCAACAGAAGGTTGTACAAGCTGAGCTGCAGTAAGGTTGTTCATCTGTGGGAGGTCTTCATCAGGTATAGAACCATACAAAGGATTGGACGTCACAGTGAAACCTGACAAGATATCAACAAACTGGAAGCTGCTCTATGACATAGCTACCAACAACTTTCAACTGACTTCACTACTTGATTTTGATCAATCTGCTTCAACCCTTTGGTCGTCTTCTAACAATCAACAGTTGCTCAGACCACACACCAGAGAATCACCCTCTGAAGAAAAACAAAGACTGGATAAGAGCTCTGGCTAGCTGGAGAATGGCATGCAATATGATGCAGGAATGTTTATGCAAATGCAATGCAAGATGCAGCAAACACGGGATCACAGCCCCCACAAAGCTCTGATTACTGCTGCGCTGCTGACGGGATAAGTCTGCTCTGACGAGAGAAAACCAAAATATCGGGTAGGCTGGAAGTCAAGTTTCCTGCAAAAAACCTTCCCACTCACGGGTATGGACCTAAACTGACACAAGTTCGGCATCCTATGCGGTCGTTGGCATCACAGACTTTCAAGACTGATGATACGATACCCAGAAGGTGTGGCATCATCCTGTCCTGAAGAGGCCTCACTTAGCTAACTTCCAAATGATCGGTCCCCAGAGTCGATAATCCTCCAAACCAACAACCCCCTCAACCCAAAGGGTTGAAAGAGAAGTCAACCGGGAGAACCTCGTCTGAGCGTGGATTTTATGAGACACTAGTGCCTGCCAAGCAAGCACGTGCCCACTAATTTCCACAACTAATTCTAAGGTGCACTCAAGCCTGGGTCTGGCTTCTCACTGATCAGAGCTCCCATCCCACAACAGCACAATAGCAACAGATAATAATATAGTGCGGGAAATGTAAATACATCAGTAATATACAACACAAAAATAAACACCCACATGCACACAAACAAGCACTAGGATTGACTCTCTCAGGGGACGTCGGATCCCAGGAAACTATCAAGTCCCCAGTTTTCGCTTCCGCGAAAATAAGGTGCCGAAAAAACAGAAGAGTCACCACCTTTCGTTATTTATCCCTCAGAACGGGAAAGGAAACGATCGGAAAAACCTGACAAAAGGGTATAAGACAAGGTCATCACAACCGTTGTCTGGGTTCGGGAGTCGGTTACGCAAGGGGAAGGTATTAGCACCCCTCACTTCCGTCATACTCGACGGGATCCACGCTTGTTGGTTTGTCTACGGGTGAAAAACAATCTATCTACGGCCACTAGATCTAAACGCAAAGAAACTGACTCGATAGAGCGTCGCACTCTATGCCTAGGTATTCTCATCAGAGAATGAGAAATCAGAGTCTACGTAGTTCGGGAAACTACGGGGAATTTGCTCGGCAAGACGTCGCGTCTCGTGCCTACTTATTCTCTTCAGAGAAATCAGAGCATGACGTAGTTCAGGCTAACTACGGATAGACAAGGGTGTTCTCGATCACACGGGGGTGAGAGACGAAACTGGCTCTAGAGGTACGGGGACCTACGGGAACTAGAACTACGGTCTGGTCTCAAATGCGCTCGGGCAAGAGAAAAGGATAACGTCAGTCGTCAGCGGGAAAGTCTCGATCGCACGGCAACGAGAGAATAGAAAGGTTAGTTGTTAGTATGCTCGCTAGGATATCGCATCCTATGCCTACGTACTCTCATCTGGTACGAGAGATCATAGCAAACGTAGTTCGACTACGGGAAAGGTGAAAGGTGGCTCGCCAATACATCAGTATTATGCCTACGTAACCTCAACAGGCTTGAGAGATCAGAGCTAACGTAGTTCGGGAAACTACGGGGGAATTTGCTCGCCAAGACGTCGCGTCTTGTGCCTACGTATTCTCTTCAGAGAAATCAGAGCATGACGTAGTTCGGGCTAACTAATCTCGATTGCACGGGGGCAAGAGAAGGGGTCTCGATCGCACGGGGCAAGAACAAAGAGGAAGCAGGCCTACGCCCAAACGGGAAGGAACTCGGGACACACACGCAAGAACCTAAGACGTAGGAGTGAATGCGTCGCATGTCACCCAAAGGGTACCATACTAGACATCCTAGACGATTGAGAAGAACTCCTCAACTGTCATTTCCTACGTATCTAACGATCTCACAACACTCGACGGTTGCCTGAAGACTTGAAGAAGACGATGATGATGTTGATGAACGAAGCAGCTCCTGGGCTCTTGACGTGCGCGCAAGCTCCATTCCAATCTTCTCCTCTTTGGATCCTTGATGATGACGCTCGAATCAGAACAATGTAACGCTTAGACCGTCATGGTTTGACTTATACGAGAAATCGAACTCTCAGAGGTAGCGTATTGATATCCGTGTGAAAGACAAGATAGAGAAATGATATCGTAGATCATTCTTCAATTGAATCGTGCCACACGGCCAGCCAAAAATAAAATCGAAGATAAAATCGGATGAAAATGAAAAATAGGAGAGAGAATAGGAGACAAATCCACTCACAAAATGGAAATAAAACACTACTCCTAAAAATACGGCAATTAAATTCCAATAGAAAATATTCTAAAGAAAAATAAAAGAAATGCGTATAGAAAATATAATGGAAATTCTATATAAAATCTTATACTATTCTATAAAAAAAAAATCTATGATAATATCTATATATTCTATGTTAAAAATTTATAGTAAGAAAATGCATAATATTCTAAAACTATAAACTATAATCCCTAAGAAAAAATAGAAAAATAAAATCTACAATTATTCATCCAATACAAGGGAGAAATTAAAATAAAAGGGGAGGGGGTACAAACTGCAGAACTAGGGTGAATGCAGAAAAAAAATACAGGGCCCAGCCCATAAAGCAATGGTCAGAAAATAAAAAAAATACACTAAAGGGGGGGGGGGGTGCACGCAGGGACATAGGTGTGAGCCCAGAAAATATGCTTTTGGGCCCAGCCCATTCGTAACATAAAAACATGAGGCAAGGGGTGTAAACGAAAAAAAACGGGTGCGGATCCAAAATGAATTGGGCCAAACCGGGCCCAAGAAGGCCCTTCCCCTCCCCTTCTCCCAAAATCAAACTCTGAAACCCTAGTCTCCTTCCCTCAGGTGCGCTGCTGACACCTCCCTCCCTCTCTGTTCAATCTTCTTTCGTCACCTCTCTCAAAAACTCCTTGTTTGAATCAAGTGAGGCTTGAGAAGTGAATCCATGGCGTAATGGTTTGGAGATCTTAGAAGACAAGCGTTGATGAAGAGATCTTGGAAGGGACGAATATTCACGATGAAGAACCTGAGGAACATTGAAGCGTCTTCACGAGATCTGGAAACGCGTGATGGATGAAGCTTCTCTGTTGATTGCATGTTTGAACACTCTTGAAGATCAACGATGGTCGTTGAAGAAATCGGGAGCGTTTATGGATTGTATGGCGTCTTCTGGAAACAGATCCATAGGAAGAAAAATAGTCTTACTGGAAAAAATCCCTGGAGATTCTTGAAGGTGATGATCGCGAAGGTGTCTTGATGATCTTCGTGAAGGATCTTGATCGGAGATTGATGAAGGATGCGATTATTGAACCTGATGAAGATTTGAACGGATCTTGAAGTGTTTGATAAACGATGTTGAAGGTTTGAAGGATCTTCATAGGTTTCTGGAAAACATATTGAAGAGTGATTGTTGGATCTGTGAAGATCTGGGAACGTTCTTATGAAGATCTTGAGGAATTCTTTGAGGAAGACGAATATTCTGGGGAAGTGATGAACACACGAAGACATGGATGCAGGTTCTTAATGAGATCTGGATCTCACGATCGTGAAGAACAAAGGAGTTGGATTTTCTGAAAAAATTGATCGGAGAGTGATGAATGTTGAGCGAAAACGATGAAGGTTGCTCGGAGAAGGTGATGAAACGCAGTTTCCGGTGAGCTTCCGGCGACCGTTGCGGCGGTCCCTACGACGGCTGCATGGCCGGCAGCGAGGGGGATGGTGAGACAGATGAGAGCCACGTGGAGCTCTGCATGGAAGGGGAGAGAAAGATAGTGGGACGCGTGGCTAGTTCTGAGAGAGTGGGAGAGTGAGGTGGAAGACTCTGGGTGTGTAACGTGGCGTGATAGAAATGAGGTGGTGGGAGCAGAAAAGGACGCGTGTCATTGGCTTTATAGGACAGGTGGCGGCGAGTTGGACTTGGGCCCCAGAAAACAGACACCTGGCCCACCGATTTGGACTTGATTAACAGTTAATTAACATGATTAAACCCTAATTAAAAATCTCAATTAATACTAAACTAAACTTAAAACTGCAATTAAAGCCTAAATGACAATTAAGACTATTCTGAACCTAATTAAGGCTACTAAATCCAATTAAAATGAATTAAGACCCTAATTAACATCTAAAAAAAGAATGATTAAAATCTAATTAATATCTATTTAATCCTAAACCCAAATTAAATCTAAAAAGAGAATTAACTATTAAAATTCTATTAATTTCTAAGCAAATAAAAAATAGAAAAACTCTATTAATCCTATTTAAAAAAACCTAGTAAGGGAATTATCCTTTTTAAAAATCATTTTAAAACCATTATCTAAAAATGAATTAGAGTAATTCCTAAAAAGGAAATTAAAACTAAAACTATTTAAAAATAATTAATATCTATTAAAGCTATTAAAAAATCTATCTAATATCTAGAAAAATCAATTAAATCCATTAAAAAAATTCTAGAAAATAAGGGAAAAACCTAAAAAAAAAAGTGAGGAAGCTGATTAAACCGATTAGAAAGAAGATGCGCGAATATTGCGAAATAAACGGTAAAAACCGGACACCGAGATGTCCTCAAAAACAACAGCGAGAGCTGGAAACACAGGGAACGAGCACCAATTCTCAAAATACGTCCTCGTATTGGCCTGAAATGCCTGATGCGCGATCAGAGGGTTGTAATCCCGATAAAGTCAATCTGACTGGAAAAGATGCAATGCACGTGGTATGCAAATGCAATGAGATGAGTCGAAACATGAGCCAAATTGCGATAAGTAGTTGGTCAAATTTTGGGGTGCAACAGGTGTGTGTTTCTGTATATATTTTGTGTGTTGAACTTTGTATATTGCTGTGTTTACATTTTCGCACTTTTATTATTTGTTGCTATTGTGCTGTTGGGTGACTATTCCATTGAGAGATAAGCCAGACCCAGGCCTGAGTATAGACTTAGCATTAGAAGTGGAGATTAGTGGTGAGCCTGTATGCTTTGTATGCACCAGCTAGCCATGAAATTCGCGCTCAGACGAGATTCTCTTTAACGATTTTCTTTCTGGCCCTTTGGGCTCGAAGGAATTTTGGATCTAAGGATTGTCGACTCTGGGGACCGATCACTTAGGAGTTAACTAAGTGAGGTCGCTTCGTGAGACAATGATGCCAAACCAGAAATGGTGAACGTATCATCGTTTCTCAAAAGTCTATGACGCTGACGACCGCATAGGATGCTGAACCTTATCAGATTAGGTCCATACCTGTGAGAGGGATTGGGCTATGCAGGAAACTTGACCTCCAACCTACCCGGTACTTTGGGTTTTCTCTTCATAGCGGACTTTTGAACTTGTCCAGTCAGCAGCACAACAGTTGTTTGTGGGATCTTTGATCCTTTGTTTATTGCATCAGCATTTGCATTGCATTTCATATGCATCTCATGTTTGCATGTCCATCCTTGGTCGGAACAGAGAGCTTACCCGTCTTTTGTCCATCCCGCAGTTAATTTCCCGACATTCGCACCGGACTTGAATTAGCTTCTAGAAGGATCATGGACTCAGGAGAACAGAATCAGGTTATTACAAGAGCAGAGTTTGAGATGATGAAGAATCAGTTGGATCAGCTCGTGGAAGCCATGACAGCTATGACCAGAGGAGAGGCCAATATTTAGAGGACTCCGGTGAACAATGTTGCTCAAGCTCAGCCTGTGCAGATTCCTGTTGAAGATCAAGAGCATCCTATTTCCAGAGATAGAGATTTATCTTCTCTTCATGACATGGACTATCAGAATTTCACCTTCCCTGTGCCAGATTCTCAGAAGGTTGTTCCAAAGGTTAATGCTAGAGACCCATAGACTGTTGAATTTATGAGAAGATGTCAGCTGTTGGAAGAAAAGCTTGACGCCCTGATGAGTCGGGATACTCTTAATCTGAATTCTTCAAGCATGTGTTTGGTGCCAGGCCTTGTGATTCCTCTGAAGTTCAAGACGCCAAATTTTGAGAAGTACAAAGGAGATAGTTGTCCGAAGCAGCATTTGGTGATGTTTTGCAGGAGAATGACCTTATATGTCCACAATGACAAGCTTATGGTTCACTATTTCCAAGACAGTCTAAATGGGGCATCGTTGAGTTGGTACATGCAGTTGGAAAATGGTGACATCAGATCATGGTCAGATTTAGCCAATGCCTTTGTGAAGCAGTACCATTACAATCTCGACATGACTCCGAGCCGCATGCAGTTGCAAGAATTATCTCAGGCAGATAATAAATCTTTCAGAGCGTACGTGCAGAGATGGAGAGAGTTAGATGCTCGTGTTCAACCACCACTTCTGGACAGAGAATTGGTTGACCCCTTCGTGGATACCTTGCAAGGTCCATACTATGATAAGATGATTGGTAGTAAGGTAATAAACTTTTCTTACTTGGTGAAAGCGGGAGAACGTATTGAGAGCGGAATCAAAAGTGGAAGGATTCGAGACATCTCAGATAGCTCTGTTTATGAAAGTGAATCAGTTGTCAACTCTAAAGAGGAATGGGAGAAAGAAAGTAATGTTATCCCGGAATCTCCATTACCTCAGATTCAGTTTTCAGACGTTTCGAGTATTCAGAGTCAGCAACCTGTTGGGTCTGCGTATCAGATATCTGCTTCCCCACAGAGTCAACATTCATACCGTCATCAGTCGCGTCAGCACGCCCGACGAAGACCAAGGAAGCCGGAGAGGCATTTCACTCAGCTGCCGTTGTCATACAGTCAGATATTGCCAGACTTGATCAAAGGTGGATTGATAGTGCCGAAGAAGACTGATCCAGAGATTCCTCCACATCTGCCAGGTTCTAATGTCAACGCCCACTGTGAGTACCATGTTGGGGCACAGGGGCATTCAACTGAAGACTGTAAGGTGCTTAGAAGCCAGGTTCATACTCTGCTGGATTCCAACAGGTTTTCAATCACGCCTCAGGGTATTCAGATCAACGATCTTCTTTCGTCCAGTCATGTGGGTTCGAAAGCTAATATCATGGAGGGATTCACTGAGAGCAGATGTTCAGAAGATTATCAGACAAATTTCGATGAGCAATTCTATAGATGGCTGGTTCAGCAGCAAGTCAAGAATGAAAGCACAGTTCCCTGAAGCTGGCAATCTTTTTATCATGTTATTTCTTTGCATTTGTAGTTTTCTTTTTTGTTAAAGTGTGAACTTATTTGCAAATTTCATTTGTAAGACGTGTTTGTTTTCAATTGATAATGATAATGAAATGAATATGCATGTTTTGATTAAATCCATTCGTGTTCACTCAGTATCGCTTTTTATTAATGTCAAACGCTTGTTTAAGCGGAATTCCTTGAGGGAGGATGACGAAATTGAAAGACGCGCAAGCTTCCGATTGTATGCTTTTGATTAAAATCGGCTGATGATGTACAGGCATTGTTTCAAATCCCTAAACACCGGAGACATAAGGATGTTAATCCCTTGTCAACCCCTTCGAGCCTAGTTGTAAGAGTTTCTTTCTGAAAACGAAAAAACCTCAATTTTAACCTGGGGCAGGGTAGGTGTCAATTAATTCGACTAAACATCCGAATTGCGAAAGGAGTGTTCCGTTCGAGGATTAATCACACCTTTTGAGGTTGTACCTAAAAAGCCGAAGAGTGAGACAATCACAATCCCTTTTAACAGGTCAACCAGCCAGTGTCACACGATTTGTTTTGGAAAAAAAAAGAAAAAAAGAAAAGAAAAATAAAAAGCCCGCTAAGTCGACAACTTGAAAACAAGTGGCTTAGGAAAAAATTAGGGCATCTCGCTGGACTTTGAAATCAGAAGATATACTCAAAAGAGCCAGTCCAGGCAAAAACAGGGAAATGAAAAATGACGAAGGACAAGTCGTGTGATTCCAGACACCAAAGACGAAGGACGAGTGACTGTCACTCCAAAGACTTGTGGTTCCCTGAACCATCACTCCTATCATTCAACCTTTGAAAGGTGAGCGCTAGTGTCGAATTAGCTGAATATAGGATTAGAGAACATCAAGGAGAGCGGGTGGTTAAACAGAACTTTGAGCCTTGTATCCTTTCTTTCAAACCGTGAACCTGACCACGTTACAACCTTCAAAAGTCCTAATTGAAGCAGATTTGTTTTGAAAGCATACTTCGGTAAAGATCGCGTCGAAACTGACTCCTAAAAAGGATTCTTCTTACCATGTTGGTATTGATGATGACATTCTGATAAGTGATTCATTCACTAAATGTCACAACCTTTTTTCCAGTGAACAGACTTGGATTTCAAAACTGTCATATGCATTGCATTAATATTATCTTTTGCAAAACAGTTTGTTTTACTTGTGAGTAAGCACTTAACATCAGGAGAGTTCCTACAGTGGAAATTTTGATCGAGATAAGTTGCGGAGCACCTGTGTACTCCGTTGAGAAGGGGCACAGCATATCAAATGATTATCAAGGGAGTCGGCTATCCGAAGATCATTTAATCTGGGGCAATCAGGTCGAGATTCGATAAATCTCTCGAAGTCAGCCAGGGGCACTTCTCTACAAATCAGCCAATTAGGAGTAAATCACTTCAAGGCTGGGGCAGGTCACCCCAAGAGCACAAATATTATCCTTATCCAGAAGGCAGTTAATCTGAAGCACCTCTCCGAAGTTCATGATGCTGAGGTAGTTCATATCAAACCAGCAGGGTACAGAACTTCAGGTTCCTTTCGAGGAAGATTTATATAGAGAACCCACAGGCTGGGGCAAGTTTGGAAATAAAGGAACTTTTTCTCTCCATATCTTCAGAGCTATTCAAGCAGGTGCAGTCAATCATCAGGTTCAAGGTGAATGTCGGGAAGTCGTAACCCTTCACCTGTCTTCCCCTGCATAAGCCCAATCACCATTGGCATGTGTAAGCTATCCCCAGGAGAGTCCAATCATACTTAGCTCATCCGGTTATTCCCAGCGGAGTTGGTTTCACCTCTTCAGCATTTATTTTGCTGGAGTGTTTCTTTCACATCCAGCTTTCCCCTAGCAGCCCGAGCCTGCATCTACATCCTTGCATATAGTTATCATATTTGCATCATCTTTGCATCTCATCCTCAAATGCGTAGCATTTCTAATTTGTATGGAGCATTACGCCATAAAAATTCAAACATATGCATGCGAAGCATAAGCCAGTTTTTGTTAGCCTTCCGTGGCAACCTGAATCACTCTTCAATCAAGACAGTGGTATATCAACAGCTTTGTTCAGACAACTCATCCGCTTGCTTACTTTTGGGTTCCAGATCGTACGTCGGTCGTACTTTGTCCATCAACTCTCTGATGATGACATCCCTAGCAGATTTTCCTCTCGTCTATCATTAGACGATGCGAGATTTGGATGTTCCTCTCGTCTATCATTAGACGATGCGAGATTTGGATTTGATGTTCCTCTCATCTATCATTAGACGATGCAAGATTTGGATTTGATGTTCCTCTCGTCTATCATTAGACGATGCGAGATTTGGTGTTCCTCTCGTCTATCATTAGACGATGCAAGATTTGGATATGATTTTCCTCTCGTCTATCATTAGACGATGCGAGATTTGGATTAGATTTTCCTCTCGTCTATCATTAGACGATGCGAGTTTTTGATATGATGTTCCTCTCATCTATCATTGGACGATGTGAGTGTTTTGGATATGGCGTATTCTTCCTGTCTACCATTAGATGATGTGATTTTGGATATTGTTCTTCCTGTCTACCATTAGACGATGTGAGTTCTGGATATGATTTTTCTCTCCGTCTATCATCAGACGATGTTGAGAGCTGACAGCGAAGTCAGATTATGTTGAGAAATGACGGCGAAGTCAAGTTGTTTTAAGAATGGACGGCGATGTCAGGTTATTTTGGAATTTGACGGCGAAGTCAGGTCATTTTGGAAGTTGACGGCGAAGTCGGGTTATTTTGGAAGTTGACGGCGAAGTCAGATTATGTAGGGAATTGACGGCGAAGTCAGATGATTTTGAGGACTGACGGCGAGGTTAGGTGTTTCACCAATTTTATGTGGAGTTCTGACGACGAAGTCAGATGTTTTACAGATGATTTTGAGAATTGACGGCGAAGTCAGATGATTTTTGAGAGTTGACAGCGAAGTCAGATGTTTTACTTGGTTGATGACTG
This sequence comes from Lathyrus sativus, assembly GCA_963859935.3. Taxonomy (NCBI): domain Eukaryota; kingdom Viridiplantae; phylum Streptophyta; class Magnoliopsida; order Fabales; family Fabaceae; genus Lathyrus; species Lathyrus sativus. Next base: position 369,688,739 of record OZ012741.1, read on the forward strand.
ACGGCGAGGCCAGATATTCTACTTGATATAGATGTCTGACGGCGATGTCAGAGGTTTCTTTTGTGGTTGGAAAATTTTAGGGTTCTCTTTTGTATTCAATCACCTTCTACCTTGAATGTCTGAAATCGACTGCTTTTCATCCCTTCTGGTCCAAGTCGATTGAATAGATGCAGTTGTTGCATCCTAAAATTTTCCCACCTGTTTTCTAGCTTTGACTGGCTTTTGCTTCGTTTTCATCTGCATATCATTTAGGCCGCATTTTGCCCGTGTTATCAGCCGGATTGAATTTATCAGAATTTTAGCCGCTTTGCTCGCGTTTCAGGCGATTCAAATTAATTCAAATGAGAAATTCAATGTCAAAATCGAGCTAAAGTCGCTCTCTTTTTATGATTCAATCCGTGTCAATAATATCGGCGCATTTAGGTGCTTGCCTGTTTTCCATAGCATTTTTTGCATTTTATTGCTATTTTTGTTTTATTTTTATTTATTTAGAAATATTTTTAAATAGGAACAAATGTTTATAATGGTTTTTATTTGTAGGTTTATTAATATTAGGATTTATTTGTAAATGATTTTTATTTAACAGTTTTTTAGAGTTATGTTTTTTAGAATTATGTCTTTTTTATTTATTATTAGATTAAGATTATGTTATTTTTTAATTTTAATTTAGTGTAGTTTTTATTTACTAATTAGATTATTATTATTTTTTTATTATTTATTTAGTTAGATTATCATTATCATTATTATTTATTATATTAGAAATAGTATTAGCATAGAATGTTTATTAGTTTTTATCATTTGTTTATTTATTAATTAGTTTAAGTAAGTATATTTTAATTAAATCTGTTTCTTTATATCTCATATGTAATATATACTTATTTGAGCAGTTTTGTTATTGGAAGTATCCTCGCCCTAGCGGATGAACTTGTGAGTGTTATAGAGAAGGATGGGGGTTTAAATTCCACCTTGGCCATTTTGTATTACGTTTTTTTTCTTAATTTTAACGTTTATGTAATATATGTTTGTTCGTGCAGTTTTATTATTGGAAGTATCCCCGCCCCAGTGGATGAACTTGTGTGTGTTAAAGTGAAGGATGGGGGTTAGAATCCCACCCGCCTTGGCCACTCTTTTGTTTCTTTTTTGTTTTGTAATTAATTTTGTTTGTTTTAAATTTAATTTAATATTTAATCAGGTTTTATTTCATTTAGATTAGTTTTTAAGATTTAATTATTTATTTGCTTATTTAGATTAGCTTTATTTTAGGATAGAATTTAGTTTAATTATCAATTTTGAATGTTTTTTAAGTTTATTATTTATTTATTTATTTTTATTATTAGAATATCCAGTTTTAGTTAATTAAGATCATATTATTATTAGTTTAATTAGGACTTCAATTTGTTTTTATTATTCAGATTTTTGTTTAGTTCAAATTATTTAAGTGTTTTAATTTAGAGTTAATTAGGTGTATAGATTATTTAGATTAATTTGTTTATTAGTCCAACATTTGTTTTTCAATGCCAGCAAACGAATCTTCAAAGGAAATGCACAACTCCATTATGTGTTACAGCCTACTACCTTAACTACAACACTTTACCCTGCTCCACAACCTACAAACAAGCCACAAAACCTGCCATGAAAGTGACAATACACTCCAGCCTCTTAGCAAAATTCCAAACTTGCTGCACAGAGCATCAAAAATCCATCTGCTACCACATATGCACAGACAAGTTAAACTTTGCAAAACCTCACAACCATAATTCTTACTCTACATGACACATAAAAATGGCCACCACAAACCGTACAAACCATGTACGACCTGCAGAATGAGTAACCCCAGTCCTCCACACAGAAAACCTGCAACAATACGGATAAGCTACAACAATGATGATATTTTTTACCTTGCTTCAAGTACCCGCGACACACCTTTATCTGCGAAAAGCAAAAGCCACGCCACGCCGGACAACATATGTGAATAAGAGACAAACCAACAGCAACAACAGAACCCACATAATTCCTCCAAACACATCCTCAAGTCACTCGAACTCCTTTCTCTCATCTTCACAATATCATCCAACTCCTTCACTCAAACAGATTAAAAACCTCTATTCAACCAAAACTACTCATCATAACTCTTCTTCTTCAAGCCAATCTCCACAGAAAAATCACTCATCGATCTTCAACTCTTTTTTTTTTCGGATTTACCATAAACACCAATAACTTCGTCATCTTCTTCATTTCCTTCACAACGCTCATCTTAGAACTATGGCAGAACCTCACAAGCTCGTTCAAACTCACTTTCAGAAACCTCAAACAATGAACAAACGCCCAGAAATCCAGCAAGAAACTCATCTTCAGCTTCTCTAACCACAAACCAAAACAACTTCTAAACCTTCATCACCGTAACAGAAATTACAACGCTAGAAAATAACTCACATCAATCCATTACCATCTTCAACAAATCCTCAGACAAACAGTCGTTGAAACTCATCACAATCTTACTTCAATCACCTCTCAAACAACCACCTCCACCGTGATAACTTCCCAAAACCTTCAAATTTCTTCATTCACTACACAACCTTCAACCCGGAGATCCGCTCACAAACCTCACACAACCCAGAAAGCTTCAATAACCATCCCTGACCCTAACCATTTTCGGACACAAACAACCACTATGAAAATTTCCGGAAATCTCACTTCATCTTCGAACACCACCTTCAAGCCCTCCCAATCTCACAAACGAAAAACCAGAACTCAATCTCGAGTATCATCTTTTCAACCTTCTCTACAGCAACCGTCACAACCACTACCTTTAAACCCGTTTCAGCCGCGACCCAACCTACAAACGAAAACCCATCCAACCTTCGACAAAAACCCCATCCTCCGACAACCTTTGCCGCTGTTTTCCACAGGTAAAAACTCCAAATACCCAGATTCAAACCTGTTTTTTCAGAGAATCTCCAAATCCATAAACAGTAAAAACCCAGTTCAAACTCACCTTCATCGTCAATGCCAACCCAGAACGTCACCGTCATCCTCACTCGAATTCAGAACCTCTTCCAACTTCGCCATTCCTAGAAAACCCTTTCTCAAAACCCAAATAGAAACATAGATGAAATCAAGAAAAGAAAAAGTTGAGAATGATTAAATGGAGATGTTTGAATTTCGATACGGTGCCTTGTTTATGAGATGTTGGGTGATCTTCTGTGTGGTTTTTCTTTTTTCATTTTTACTAGCTGGTGTTAAGACACTGATGGGCTTAGACACGGCCCATCTCCCTTCATTTGGATCATACCCCATTGTTTCTATTCTAACCCCCCTCCCTCTTATTTCTTGTTTTTCTTCTTTACTATAATTTATTAATGTTGTTTTTTTTATAAAAAAAAAGGGTTTGTTACATTTTTATTTTAATTTATGTATTTTTCTATTAGTTTTTTTTAGTTTATATATATGTGCTTTATATTTATTTTACTTAGAACTTTATAAATATTTTCTTTTAATTTATAGTTTTAGGATTTATATATTTTATATATACTTTTTAGAAGTTGAATCCTTTTCTCATTTATTATTGGGCATTTTGTCTAATTTTCTTGTTTTGGTCGATGACGACATTTCCGTAATTCATTATCAGTCAAATTATTGATGAATAATGTTGGATCCGAGACCACTTCTTTCTCTCCTCATTTATTTTCATCTTTCGATTTTATTTTGACTTTTGGTGATCGATGAAGTCTTGTAAGAAGAGATTCCATTGTTTTTGGTTTGTGCGACATGATTCAATTGGAGAACGATCCTCAATATCGTTTCTCTATCTTGTCCATTGCACGGAAATTAATACGCGACCTCCTATAGCTTGACTTCCTTATAAGTTGAGTTACAACGGTCCAGCGTCACATTGGTTCCGATTCAAAGCATTATCAAGGACCAAAAGAGGAGAAGATTGGAATGGAGCTTGCGCATAATGTCAAGGGTCAACGGAACCACTCCGTTCGGTAACATCTTTCTAATTCAAGTCTTTTAATCAACCGCCGAGCATTGTGAGTTTTAAGCAATAGATACGTAGGAAATGGTGATTGAGGGGTTTCCTCTTAATGGCCTAGAGTGTTTAGTATAGCACCCTTTGGGTGATATGCGACACATTCGCTCCTACGCCTTAGGTTCTTGCGTGTGTGTCCCGAGTTCCTTCGTGTTTAGGCATGTTAGGCATGCCTCCTCTTTTCCCTCGCCCCCGTGCGATTAAAACTTTTTCTCTCGCATCCTGGCGATTGAGATCCCCCCTCTTGCCTCTGTGCAATTGAGACTCCCTTTTCTCTCGCTTCCGTGCGATCGAGACCGTTTTTCATAGTTAACCGAACTACGGCTGCTCTGATCTCTCATATCTGTTGAGAGTACATAGGCATAGGATGCGATATCCTAGCGAGCACATTAACAACTAACTTCTCTGTTCTCTCATTGCCGTGCGATCGAGACTTCCCCGCTGACGACTAATCTTTCCCTTTCTCTTGCCCTGGCGCAATTGAGACCAGATCGTAGTTCTAGAACCCGTAGGTTCCCATACCTTTAAACCCCGAGATACTACGTCCGTTCTACCGTAAACAGATAACGCCTAAGTCTCCAATGGTCGAGTGTTGCACCCCAAAATTTGACCAACCGGTTTCCACATCTGGTTTATGTGTCGACTCATTTTGCATTCGCACTCGCATACCGCATACATTGCAGTTTTTCAGCCATTTTGATTTTATCGAGATCACAGCCCGGTTTTCACATTTCAGGCTAATACGAGGACGTATTTTGAGAATCGGTGCTCGTTCCCTGTGTTTTCAGCTCTCGTTGTTGTTTTTGAGGATATTTCGGTGTCTGGTTTTTACCGCTTATTTCGCTATAGTTGCGCAGTTATTCTCTAATCGATTTAATTGGCTTCCTGGAATTTTTAGAATTTTCCCTTTTATTTTCTAGATTTTTAATAGATTTTGATATATTTAATTGAATTTTTCTAGATATTAAATAGGTTTTTTTAATATTTTCTTATAGAATTTAATAGTTTTTTTTTAGAGTTTTAAATAGATATTTCTTTTTTTAATAGTTTTAAATAGATTTTTTGTTTTTAGATATTAAGTAGTTTTTCAATTGGTTTTTCAATATAATTAATTGAAGTTAATGTTTTTTTAGAATTAATTCATGGAAGTTAATTAGGTTTAATTTTTTTTTAATTAGGATTAATTAGGAGATTTGATTAGTGTTTTTTAATTACTTAGGATTAATTTCGTTTTAAATTTTTATTGGGTTTTAATTAGATAATCATTAGAGTCTAAGTCTGAATTTAATAGAGTCATTAGTCATTAATTCATCTCAATTAATTAGGTATTAGTTCATTAATCAGCTTTTAACTGGATCATTAAGTCGTGGGCCAGGTGTCAAGTTCTGGAGGCCCAAAGTCTGTGACACTTGTCACTATATAGAGGGTCTCACGCGTTGCCCTCTCACTCTTCCACCTCACCTTACTCTGCATTCACTCTCTCAGCGCCACCTCACAGACCCCACGTGTGGACACCTCATTTCCCACTCCATGCATGCATGCCACCTAGCAATCTCACGCCACATCGCCCTCCGTCTCCTGAGGCCACGCGTCCCACTCACTCCCCTCACCGGAACCCATGCAAACACCGGGAGTCATCACTGGAGAAATCTCACGGCGCTCCCCATGGCCAAGATCTCGCCGGAAACTGCAAAACGCTCTAGTGTTCATCGCCATCCTCATGATTTTTCCAGATCGCCAAGGATCTTCCAGGAACCTTCAACCGAATTTAACCTCAACCGTTTCCAGATATTCATCCGTTCATCAGAAATTTCCAGATCGCTCGTGTTCATGCAAGATCTTCATCTTCATAACCGTTTTCAAGAGTTATTCAAGATCTTCATCATGAACATTTCCAGAAACCATCCACAACTATTTTCTGGCAAGAACGTCGTAGTCTCGTTCAAGACTTTTCCGGGAGTCCTCCGTTTCCATCCAAGGACATTCAAGAAACGTTCATCGCCATTCGTAATCCTCCAGATTTCTCCGGATCTAACTCTACTTCAATATGCAACTTCACCACAGATTCGACTCCGTTCTTGATCTTCAGTAGTTTTTCAGAAGATCTTCAGCAACCTTTAAGTGTCCATCAAACTTTTCATTCCAGATCTTCAACAAATTTCAAGATCCTCCATGAACTCAATCATAACTGCTTTCTCCAAATCCTTCAACAAAACCTTCATCAGGTTCTTCATGTTCATGTGTTCTTCGCCCGTTCATGTGCGTTTGCCCCTCGTTTCCGGATCTTCATCAAGAGCAAGATCTCCAGAAGCTTCCTACAATCTTCGCGCTTTCCAGATCCTCGTTCGACCTTCAAGAACCTCCATCCACTATGAGCGAGCCATCAACGAGTACTTCACGAATTTTGTGTGTTTTATGTTAGGTTGTGAGTTAGGTTTGTTGGTTTGAGACAGAAAGAAGTTTGAGATTGAGAGGGGGAGGCGGTGAGAGCGCCGACGGCGGTGAGTGAAGGATGGAGAAGAGAACTAGGGTTCTGAGTGTGGGGTGGGAGAGGGCTCAGTGGTTGGAGTTTGGGCCTCAGGCCCAACGAATTTTTGGACCAAACCCCCATGTGTCCTATTCACACCCCCGTTCACGTTTTTTTCTTTTTTTTGTTGAGCAGCGATGGGCTGGGCCCAATAACCGCATTTGCTAGCCTTACACCCCATATCTCTGCGCGCACCCCCCTTTCCTGTTTTTATTATTATTTTATTATTTTTCTGGTTGTATTATGGGCTGGGCCCAGAGTGTGTTTTTTTTCTGCTTACCCCAGTTTGCAGTTTGTACTCCCCTCCCCTTTGCAATTTAATTTTCTTTAATTGGAGGAATGATTGTAATAGATATAGTTCTATTTTTTCTGTAGGATTATAGTTTTATTTTCCTAGGACATTAGTGCATAGTTTTCAATATAGAATTTATATTCCATTATTTTTAGCTATTATAGAATATTATAGATTTTAATATAGAACTTCTATTTTCTTTAGGATATTAGGGATTTAGATAGAATTTTCTATGCTATTTTCATATGCAATTTCCTTTTAATTTCTTTAGAATACTTTCTAGTAGAATTTAATTGCCGTATTTTAGGAGTAGACTATTATTTCCATTTTGTCGTTGGATTTCTCTCCTATTTTCGTTTCTATCTGATTTTATCTTCGATTCTGTTGTTGGCTGGCCGTGTGACATGATTCAATTGGAGAATGATTTTCGATATCATTTCTCTATCTTGTCTTTGACACGGACATCAATACGCTACCTCTTAGAGTTCGATTTCTCGTATAAGTCGAACCATGACGGTCTAAGTGTTACATTGTTCCTGATTCGAGCGTCCTCATCAAAGATCCAGAGAGGAGAAGATTGGAATGGAGCTTGCGCGCATGTCAGGAGCCAACGGAGCCGCTTAGTTCAACATCATCATCTTATTCAAGTCTTCAGGCAACCGTTGAGTGTTGTGAGCTGTATCGTTAGATACGTAGGAAATGACAGTTGAGGAGTTTCTTCTCAATCGTCTAGGATGTCTAGTATGGTACCCTTAGGGTGACATGTGACGCATTCGCTCCTACGCCTTAGGTTCTTGCGTGTGTGTCCCGAGTTCCTTCCTGTTTAGGCGTAGGCCTGCTTCCTCTTTGTTCTCGCCCCCGTGCGATTGAAACCCTTTTCTCTCGCGTTCAGGCGATCGAGACCCCTTCTCTTGCCCCCGTGCAATCGAGACTCGTTTTCCCGTCAAACTACGTTTGCTCTGATCTCTCGTGTCAGACGAGAGTACGTAGGCATAGGATGCGATATCCTAGCGAGCTTCCCTTTTACCTTTTTCTCGCTTCCCCGTTTGCTGTAGTTGGCTGAACTATAGCTGCTCTGATTTCTCATACCGAATGAGAATATGTAGGCATAGGATGCGATATCCTAGCGAGCACACTAACAACTAACCTCTCTATTCTCTCGATGCCGTGCGATCGAGACTTTCCCACTAACAACTAACGCCTATTTCCCTTTCTCTTGCCCTTGCGCATTTGAGACTAAACTGTAGTTCTAAGTTCCGTAGGTTCCCGCACCTTTCAAAACAACTTATCCTCTCACTCCTGTGTGATCGAGAACACCCTGTCTAGCCGTGGTTAGCCTGAACTACGTAAGCTCTGATCTTTCACGCTATGTGGAAGTACGTAGGTACGAGATGCGATATCTCGGCGAGCCAATTCCCCTTAGTTTTCCGAACTACGATGACTCTGACTTTCCCATTGCACAAGGGAATACGTAGGCATGGAGTGTGATGCTCTATCGAGTCTGTTTCTTTCCGTTTAGCTTTAGCAGCCGTAGATAGATTGTTTTTACATTCTGTAGACAAAACAATAAGCGTGGATCCCGTCGAGTACGACGGACGTGAGGGGTGCTAATACCTTCCCCTTGCGTAACCGACTCCCGAATCCAGACAATGGTTGCGATGACCTTGTCTTATACCCTTTCGTCAGGTTTACTCTGAGCATTTCCTTTCCCTCCTTTGGGATAAATAACGCACGGTAGCGACTCTTCTGTCATAGCCGGCGCCAATTTTCGCAGTAGCGACATCGAGCAGCATACACCTAACTGCTAGAATGTGTACGCTAGTATCGTCAACCCTTTCTCTCACCCCTGTGCGATCGAGAACACCCTTGTTTACTCGTAGTTAGCCTGAACTACGTTTTGCTATGATTTCTCGCGCCAGACGAGAATACGTAGGCACAAGACGTGATGTCTTGGCGAGTAATCCCCCCCGTAGTTTCTCGAACTACATTGACTCTGACTTTCCCATTGCACAAGGGAATACGTAAGCATAGGGAGGCAACGCTCTATCGAGTCAGCTCTTTCCGTTTCTTTCAGTTCTTTCCGTTTAGCATTAACAGCCATAAATAGTTTGTTTTTCACCCATAGACTAAACAACAAACGTGGATCCCGTCGAGTACGACGGACGTGAGGGGTGCTAATTGTTAGAACACAGATTGGTTCTTAATAATTACTCTTTGTTTTGATGATAACTGTTAGGAAATTTATATTTAAGAATTATATACTCTAAAATTTGTTTGAGAGTTTTACTGCAGATCAAAATTATATTAACTCTCTAGAAGCAAATATGCCTTGAATACAAGAAGTTGTTCTGACTCTGAAGCGCCAGATGCACCCTTCAGAAGAATCTGCTTGCTCCTTACAGAAGATCCTGAGCGTTGTCTCCAGAAGGATCTGAAGCAAGAAGCTCCAGAATATTCTGAGTCAGAAGCATCTGAAGATAATCAGAAGCATCTGAAGCTGAAGCATCAGATGTATAGAAGAATATTGATTGAAGAGTTTCTCAAAGCATTGACCTACAGAAGTTTCTGAAAGTACCTACGCTGCCAAGTACTGAAGTTCTGTGTCAAGATGCTCTGATGATCAACACGCTAGAAGCACACAAGCTGCAGAAGACTCTGATACAGCATAGTTCTGAAACTCATCAGAAGACTCTGATCCATTCAGACTCTGAAGAACTTGCTGAAACTGAAGAAGTGTTTTCAAGAATGTATCCGTTGGAATCATTCAACGTCTCTTTCCTTATTTGTGCTAGACACACTTACACAGACAAAAAGGATTTATCTGTGCCATCTATTTCAAGGAAAGGTCAGTACATGTGAAGACAAAAAGGCTCAGACCTTTTGGACTCTCTTTTCAACGTGGATAATTCAGTTGCCTATAAAAGGAGTCTCTCACTTCATTCTTCAGTTACACACTCTTGAGCTACATACTTGCTGAAAAGAAATCACATATTCTATTAAGCTCTCATTCTTATTCTTCATAGAATCTTTGTACTTAAAACTTAAGAGAAAAATCACTATTGTGATTATAGCTTTATAGAAGCATTAAAAACTCTTGTATTTAATTTACATTGTTTGTAAAGGATATTCCTTAAGAGGATTCAGTGTGAATCAGTAGCTCTTGAGAAGACTAAGAACTGTAGTTCTTAGGTGATACTATTGTAATCAGTTTGATTTAATAGTGGATTAAGACCTTGTTGAGAAAGGCAAATAACTCTGGAAGGGTGGACTGGAGTAGTTGTTTAACGAACCAGGATAAAAATAATTGTGTGATTATTTTCAAGTATTAATTTTCCAAACTTATTCAACCCCCCTTCTAAGTTATATCTCACCTTCAGTTGGCATCAGAGCTCCGGTTCTGAGTGTGCTATCACTTAACAGTGTCAGTAAAGATCCAGAGGAGATATACTTTGATCTATATATTTATTTGTTATCATGGCTGATAATTCAATCAACAATAAATATGAAGAGAGGAATAGGATCAGTACCAAACCTCCAATGTTTGATGGAGAAAAATTTGACTATTGGAAAGATAGAATAGAAAGTTTTTTTCTTGGGTATGATGCTGATCTTTGGGATTTGTTCATTGATGGATATGAACATCCTACTGGAGAGGATGGCAAAAAGATTGATAGAAAATCAATGACTGAAGTGCAGAAAAGAGACTTCAAGAATCACCACAAAGCCAGAACTATATTGCTTAATGCAATCTCTCATACTGAGTATGAGAAGATTACTAACAGAGATACTGCTCATGACATGTTTGAATCACTCAAAATGACTCATGAGGGAAACTCTCAGGTTAAAGAGACAAAGGCTCTAGCGCTCATACAGAAGTATGAGGCATTTAAAATGGAAGACTCTGAAAATGTAGAAACTATGTTTTCTAGATTTCAGATTCTTACAGCTGGTCTGAAAGTTCTGGACAAGGGCTACTCAACGTCAGATCATGTCAAGAAAATCATCAGAAGTCTTCCCACCAGATGGAGACCAATGGTGACTGCATTAAAGATGGCAAAAGATCTGAACAAGATCTCCTTAGAAGAACTTATCAGTTCTTTGAGAAGCCATGAAATTGAGCTGGAGGAAGATGAACCCCAGAAGAAAGATAAAGGTAAATCCATAGCTTTAAAATCTAACAAAACTGCTAAAGCTTTGCAGGTTATTCAAGAAAGCTCTGAAGAATCTTCTTCTGAAGAAGAAGATGAGTTGTCCATGCTGTCCAGAAGGATTAACAAACTCTGGAAGCACAAGGGAAAGAAGTTTAACAACTTCAGAAGATCTGACAACAGAAAAGAATCTTCTAGTCACAGAAGATCTGCCAAGAAAGAAGTGGTGTGCTATGAGTGCAAGGAACCTGGGCACTACAAGAATGACTGCCCTAAACTTCTGAAAGAAAAACCTAAGAAGAAGTTCAACAAGAAGAAAAAGGTTCTGATGGCAACATGGGATGACTCAGATGAGTGTGAGTCATCTTCTGAATCAGAAGAAGAATGTGCAAACGTTGCACTGATGGCCAGGACAGAGGATCAAGAGGAAGGTACCTCTGGATATGAATCAGAATCTGAATCTGATGATGATGCAGAAGAGGTAATGAACAATCTTACCAAAGAAGAACTCATTAAAGTTTTAACAGAAGTTCTTAAAAGTTACAACAACATCAAACTCAAATACAAGAAGCTGAAAAGCAATCTTGAATCTGAGATTGATCTTCTGAAAACAGAACTTGTTGAGCAGAAGGAAATAAATTTAAAAATCAAAAATGACTTTGATAAAACTCAACAAGAATCTGATTCTGAAACTAAGTCTTGTGAAAATATTTTAGAAAAATATGACTCTAGTTTTCAGAGGTTTCTCATTAAGAGCATAGACAGAAGCAAGATGGCTTCCATGATCTATGGTGTTAGTGGAAACAACAGAAGAGGCATTGGATATGAGTCTTCATCTGGAAGCAATCCAAAACCTGTTGATAAACTTTTCATCAGGAAGACACCTCTGTACTCTCAATTCAAATTTGGTCATCTGAATGACATTAAACACACAAGCTCTGAGAAGAGTACTTATGTGTTTAAACCAAAGGCAAGTCAGAATAAACATTATGTTGCAAAACAGAAGTTTAGACAAACCTGCAAACCAACTAACCCCAAAGGACCCAAGAAGATCTGGGTACCTAAATACAAAATAATTCCTGTTGCAGATGTTCTTAGCAATAAAGTCAGGACACCAATCATGGTACCTGGACTCTGGATGCTCACGACACATGACAGGAGAAAGGTCTATGTTCCAAAGCCTGGAACTTAGATCTGGAGGGGACGTGAAGTTTGGAGGGAACCAGAAGGGCAAGATCATTGGATCTGGCACTATTGGAAATGGTAAGCTTCCCTCTATTACTAATGTTCTGTTAGTTGAAGGATTGAAACATAATCTATTGTCCATAAGTCAATTAAGTGACAATGGTTATGATATAATCTTTAATCAAAAATATTGCAAAGCTGTATGTCAAAAGGATGGCTCTATCCTATTCAGTGGAAAGAGGAAACACAACATTTATAAAATTAACCTTTCAGAACTTAAAGTTCAAAATGTAAAATGCCTCTTATCTGTGAATGATGAGCAATGGGTCTGGCATAGAAGATTGGGGCATATTAATATGAGACGTATATCTCAGATTAATAAACTCAATCTGGTCAGAGGACTTCCTAAATTGAAGTTCAACTCAGATGCTCTGTGTGAAGCATGTCAAAGAGGTAAATTTTCAAAATCTCATTTTAAATCAAAAAATGTTGTGTCTACCTCCAGACCATTGGAATTACTTCACATTGATCTGTTTGGACCAGTGAAAACTGCATCCATCAGAGGCAAGAAGTATGGGTTAGTCATTGTAGATGACTACAGCAGATGGACATGGGTAAAGTTTCTAAAACACAAGGATGAGTCTCATTCTGTGTTCTTTGACTTCTGCAATCAAGTTCAGATTGAAAAAGATTCCAAAATTATTAAAGTCAGAAGTGATCATGGTGGAGAATTTGAAAATAAACATTTTGAAAAATATTTTTCTGAAAAAGGCATTGCACATGATTTCTCCTGCCCTAGAACTCCACAACAAAATGGAGTTGTAGAGAGGAAAAATAGAACATTGCAAGAGATGGCCAGAACCATGATCAATGAGACAAATCTGGCAAAACATTTTTGGGCAGAAGCAATTAACACAGCTTGCTATATTCAGAACAGAGTGTCTGTAAGACCTCTTCTGGAAAAGACTCCCTATGAATTGTGGAGAAACAGAAAGCCTAACATTTCTTATTTTCATCCTTTTGGATGTATTTGTTATATGCTTAATACTAAAGATAATCTGAACAAGTTTGATTCCAAAGCACAGAAGTGTTTCATGCTTGGTTATTCTGAATGCTCTAAAGGCTACAGAGTATTCAATACTGAAACACAGATTGTTGAAGAATCTATTCATGTTAGATTTGATGATAAGCTTGGCTCTGAAAAGCCAAAGCAGTTTGAAAGTTCTGCAGATAGAGAAGTGATTCTCACAGACTCTGAAGGATCAGAGGCAGAAAAGGCAAATATCAAAGAATCTGAAGCAACTCCAGATGCTACACCTTTGACTTCCCAACTAAACAACTTGCAAATTTCTGAAAGACCAACTGTCAGAGGATCTTCTTCCAGAATCAAATCATCTCATCCAGAAGATGTGATTATTGGAAAGAAAGATGATCCAATTAGGACAAGATCATTTCTCAGAACTTCTGAATCTTCTTTATTTGGCTTAGTGTCAATAATAGAACCAACATCTGTAGATGAGGCTCTGGAAGATAATGAATGGATTATAGCTATGCAAGAAGAGATGAATCAATTCACCAGAAATGAAGTTTGGGATCTGGTTCCTAGACCTAAAGGTTTTAATATTATTGGAACAAAATGGGTCTTCAGAAATAAGCTGAATGAAAAGGGAGAAGTAGAAAGGAATAAGGTAAGGCTGGTTGCTCAGGGATACAGTCAGCAAGAAGGTATTGATTACACTGAGACATATGCTCCAGTGGCAAGGTTAGAATCTATACGCCTTCTGATTTCTTTTGCTGCACAGAATAACATCACTCTGTATCAGATGGATGTTAAAAGTGCTTTTCTTAATGGTATTATAGAAGAAGAAGTATATGTCCATCAACCTCCTGGATTTGAAAGTGAAAACTTTCCAGATCATGTTTTTAAATTAAAGAAATCCCTTTATGGATTAAAACAAGCTCCCAGAGCTTGGTATGAGAGGTTGAGCAATTTCCTTCTGAAGAAAAATTTTATCAGAGGAAAAGTGGATACAACTTTATTTTGTAAAACTGTTAAGAAAGATCTGTTGATTTGTCAAATTTATGTAGATGACATTATTTTTGGATCAACAAATATTACGCTTGGAAAGGAGTTTGCTAAATGTATGCAGGAAGAATTTGAAATGAGCATGATGGGAGAATTGAGATTCTTCTTGGGAATCCAAGTTAATCAGACTCCAGAATGCACCTACATACATCAAACCAAATATGTTAAAGAGCTTCTGAAGAAGTTTAACATGGTTGATAGCAAAATGGCAAAGACTCCAATGCATCCTACAAGCACTCTAGGTAAGGAAGAGGTAAGTAAGAAGGTAGATCAAAAACTCTACAGAGGTATGAGAGGATCTCTTCTATACTTGACTGCTTCTAGACCAGATATTCTGTTTAGTGTCTGCTTATGTGCTAGATTCCAATCAGATCCTAGAGAATCACACTTAACAGCTGTTAAGAGGATTCTAAGGTATCTGAAAGGTACTGCTAACATGGGTTTGTGTTACAGAAGATCTGATGAATTTTCATTAGTTGGATTCTGTGATGCTGACTATGTTGGAGACAGAGTTGAATGTAAAAGCACTTCTGGAAGCTGTCAGTTTCTTGGAAGTCATCTGATCTCATGGTACAGCAAGAAGCAACCTACCATAGCACTATCAACTACAGAGGCAGAATACATTGCTGCTGCTGGATGTTGTACTCAGATGCTCTGGATGAAGAGTCAATTAGAAGATTATCAAATCTATGAGAGTAATCTTTCTATCTTTTGTGATAATACTTCTGCTATATGTTTGTCAAAAAATCCAATCTTGCATTCTAAGGCAAAACATATAGAAATTAAACATCATTTCATCAGAGACTATGTTCAGAAGGGTGTAATTAATTTAGCTTTTGTTGATACAGATCATCAATGGGCTGATATTTTCACTAAACCCCTTGCTGAAGATAGATTTAAGTTTATTCTGAAAAATATTTGTATGGATTTTTGTCCAGAGTAATATTTATCAGAAGGAACCTTTCAGATGCAAAATGTTTAATGATCTGAAGTATTTCTTCTGTTCATTTATTCTATTCTGATTATTATTTCTGATGTGAAAATCTGAACTAACCATCTTTAGAAGATCTGAACGTGGCTAACGTTTCATTTCTTGAGAGAATTTAGAACAACATGCAAGCAAACACGTGTCCCACAAAATCTGAAGAGGTGGCGTGTGGACAACTGAAAAGACATTTGAGGTGAAATTTGAATAGTTAAATTCTTGATTTTCCCCCCAAATCTGTCAGAAGCATTTATTATGTGAAATGATTTTATTCTTTTCATTTAATGTTGCTCCAACGTGCTTTATTTCTGTCTCTTGGTGTGACTATGTGTTTAGTATAAATACTTGAAGTGTACTCACTTTCACACTTTTCACTCTCAGAATTTATATGCATTTTCATCTCTTGTTCTCTCCTCACAAAAACTCAAAACCTAAGTGTTCTAAAAAGCATCCTTCAATGACGTCTTCTTCATCAACAACTGCTCAGTTTCAATCAACAATGGCTGTTGTAACTTCAGACAATCTAGGTGCTAATCCATACATTCCTCCTCAAAGAACTCTTCTCACACCTGTTGAAAAGTTAGAAGTGTTGTGTGAATCCATGGTTGAATTTGACTCACTGGCTGAAAATGGGTTTGACTTTCGCTCCATTGTTAGAGCTCAAGGTTGGGTGAAATACTTTGATAGACTGTTTGGACCAGTTTACCCTTTGCTTGTTAAGGAATTCTGGATTCATGCATCTGTATATCCAAAGTTTATTCTAGCATCTGTGTTGGGAAAGGAGATCATAATCACAGAGGATCTAATTAGAAAACTGATTGGTTATGAAGAAACAGATGGTGTTTCACATCTGCCAGTTGGACGTGTTGATATGGATGAAGTCTATGAAGAGGTTATGACTGCTGGACAAGCCTCTAACAGATTCAAAGATCTGAAGCCAGATTACAAGATCTGAAGCCAGATTACAAGATCTGGGCCAAGATCTTCATGGGATGCATTCATCACAGAAAATCAACAAATTCCCCAGATTATGTCAACAATGAGAAGATCTATTTTATGTACTGCCTCAGTCAGAGTAATAAGGTAGATCTTCCTTACTTATTGTTCATGCATCTGTGGAATCACATAAATGCATCCAGAGAATCTGTGAAGGAAAAGAACCAGAAGATCAGGAATTGGATACCTTTTGGAAGGCTGCTCTCAGATCTTCTCACAGAAAATGGTTTAGTGGCTGCTCTGCATGATGCTGGTGTAACAGAGGAACTGGAGTTCATTATGGGAAAGCCTTTGAACGCTAAGAGCCTTCTGAGACTCAAGATTGTAGATGAACTTACCACTGCTCCAAAGAAGTTAAACATGTCTGATCTGAATAAAAGGATTCCAGTATCAGATTTCCCTCTATTTTTTGCTGAAGAACCTAGACACATTGTTCTGATGTATATAGAGGAATGTAAAAGAGAAGGAGTGCTTGTTCCTGCAAATGTATTTCAACTTGTCAAGCAACCCCTGCCAGATGCAGGAGAAGAAGAAGAAGAAGCAGAAGTTCCACTTCAGAGGAAAAGATCTCAACCTGCAGCAGAATCTGAACCTGTCCAGAAGAAGGCTAAGATTGCTGAGAGTCCCAAGGATCTTCTGAAGAGAAAAGATTCTGGAGAAGCTGTCTCTGCTAAGAGGATTAAACTCAAAGGTACTAAAGCTTCTGTCTCTTCTAAAAATGTTGTTATAAATGATTCTTCTATTAAGTCTGTTCCCAAACCCCCTGTCACTCAAACAACATCTGTTGCTGCCCCCAGTTCTGTATCCCCTCAGAAACAACCCACTGCTCCTATATCAAAACCACCTCAACCAAAACTACACATCAAACATTTCACTCCACGTCCATCCAAATCTGTTCCACAACCATCAGAACCACAACCTAAAGAAAAACAACCAACAGAATCACAACCTACAGAACCACAACAAACAGAACCACAACAAACACAACCATCAGAACTACCACAAAATTCTGATAAACAAAAATCTGCTCAACCAACAATAGAAAATCACCCAGAAAAACAAACCACAGCAGATCCACCACAAAAAGAATCTGTCATTCCACCATCACCTATTCAATCTTCTGAACCTGTAGCAACTGTTACTTCTGAACCCATTCAAGTAACTTCTGCTCCTGTTTCATCTGAACCACCTACTCAACAACCTGAAATTCCTTCAGAACCATCTCATATCCCTGAGACAAAAGTTCTTGATATCACTCCATTAAAAACAGTGTTTCAAGTTTCTTCTACCTCTTGTACACCTGAAACATCTTCAAATTCATCTGAATCAGAAATTCATCCTAACTTTCTGATTAATCCATCTGACAAATACCCTGTTCATGACCCTGAACCTGAATCATCTGTACCTACCAAAACTACCATTCCAGAACCTATGCCTCCACCTGAACCTTCATCTGAGATGATTATTCCTACTTCTATTCCATCATCATCTGGAATCTCTTGTGCTCAAGTGTCCTCTTTGTATCATAATTTATCTTATGGTTTCAAACTTAAAGATTTTTATGATAGAGTTGAGCCCTCTGAACCCTTGACACCTCTGAGACCTAAACTTCAACCAACCCTTCCATCTGTAATCCTTTCATATATTAAATCTATGGAAAATGAAGGATCTTTAGCCCCCATTTCTGATAAATCTGGTAAAGATGCTGTTTCAGCTCTGCATCCTGCATCTGACAACACAGTTGCATCTGATAAACCATCAAACTCTGCCTTTGTACCATATTCTAATGCAGTCTTTGATGATGTTTACCCACGCACCAGACCTCAACCAAATCTGCTTAATGCTTTAAACAGATCCCTTCCTCAAAAACCAGAAATTCCATTCTTCCCATATGTTCCCCCTCCTCTGATTTCCATTCCAAAATCATTGATACCACCAACTCCAAAGCCTAAACAGATGACTCTGGAAACCTTGCTTAAACCTCCACCCAGACTTAATATTGAACATTTATTTCAAACGTTTTTGCAAGAATTACAGATGTCCTTAGGTACTGTTCAGAGAAGATGTTCTGAATCTATGGATGAAAATGAGACTGAAATCATCTGGAAAGGATTTCTAAATAGATTCAACACTATAGCTTCTAATCTGAAGAACATCTGTTCTGATGATGCAAAGCTCAGAGCTGCAAGAAATCAATTCTGGATTGACAACAAGACTGAACCTCTGCTGTGTTTGGATGCTCCTTCACCTCCTCCTCCACCAGAACCAATTGCCCCTACTCTAACTATGACTCTGGTAGAACCCTCTTCAGGATCTCCAGAACACATGGCAATTGACTCTGTTCAGAATACAGAACCTCCATCATCAGAGATCAAGACAGAAAATCCAGATTTAGCAAACAAGATTGCTGCTCTGGAAGCTGGTCAATCTGAAATCAGATCTTGGATGGCGAAGCAAGACAAGAAATCTGAGGACATGTCAGAATGGATGACCAAACAAGATGAGAAGAATGAGACCATCACTAAGTTCATGTCAAAGCAAGAGCAATCACAATCTGAGATCACAGACCTATTGAAGATGCTTTTGTCTAAACACACTTAGATTTTTTTTTTCTCATGTCTTTGCATCTGTTGTTTTTGCATCTGAATGTTTTGTTATATCTTCTGATGTACTTGTTGATCTGTTATAATTAATTGAATCAGACTGTTATTCTCCATTGAATTATCTGTTATTATTCCTTTTAATTGTCTTTATTAAAAGTTTTTTACTTTTTGCTTATGACAAAAAAGGGGGAGAAAATAAAGATCTGAACTATTTAATATAATTTCACTAGAATGAATCTTCAGACATATCTATTCTTTCTAATATCTAAATTGACTATTTCAGAACCTTTGATAAGAATACTCTATAAAAGAACCTCTGAGTTTCTCAGATCATTTATCTTTTATCAAACTCTGAATCTTATATCTGCAAGATATTCTGACCATTGATTATTACAAGATGAACAAGATCTGACTCTGAAGATTACTCAAGATAAAAAGGGAAGTTTCTATTCCTTTTTCATATTTAACTCAGGGGGAGATTCATCATCTCAGGGGGAGTTATAATTCTTTAAGTTCAATTAAATAAAATTTCTGATACTTTTTGTCATCATCAAAAAGGGGGAGATTGTTAGAACACAGATTGGTTCTTAATAATTACTCTTTGTTTTGATGATAACTGTTAGGAAATTTATATTTAAGAATTATATACTCTAAAATTTGTTTGAGAGTTTTACTGCAGATCAAAATTATATTAACTCTCTAGAAGCAAATATGCCTTGAATACAAGAAGTTGTTCTGACTCTGAAGCGCCAGATGCACCCTTCAGAAGAATCTGCTTGCTCCTTACAGAAGATCCTGAGCGTTGTCTCCAGAAGGATCTGAAGCAAGAAGCTCCAGAACATTCTGAGTCAGAAGCATCTGAAGATAATCAGAAGCATCTGAAGCTGAAGCATCAGATGTATAGAAGAATATTGATTGAAGAGTTTCTCAAAGCATTGACCTACAGAAGTTTCTGAAAGTACCTACGCTGCCAAGTACTGAAGTTCTGTGTCAAGATGCTCTGATGATCAACACGCTAGAAGCACACAAGCTGCAGAAGACTCTGATACAGCATAGTTCTGAAACTCATCAGAAGACTTTGATCCATTCAGACTCTGAAGAACTTGCTGAAACTGAAGAAGTGTTTTCAAGAATGTATCCGTTGGAATCATTCAACGTCTCTTTCCTTATTTGTGCTAGACACACTTACACAGACAAAAAGGATTTATCTGTGCCATCTATTTCAAGGAAAGGTCAGTACATGTGAAGACAAAAAGGCTCAGACCTTTTGGACTCTCTTTTCAACGTGGATAATTCAGTTGCCTATAAAAGGAGTCTCTCACTTCATTCTTCAGTTACACACTCTTGAGCTACATACTTGCTGAAAAGAAATCACATATTCTATTAAGCTCTCATTCTTATTCTTCATAGAATCTTTGTACTTAAAACTTAAGAGAAAAATCACTGTTGTGATTATAGCTTTATAGAAGCATTAAAAACTCTTGTATTTAATTTACATTGTTTGTAAAGGATATTCCTTAAGAGGATTCAGTGTGAATCAGTAGCTCTTGAGAAGACTAAGAACTGTAGTTCTTAGGTGATACTATTGTAATCAGTTTGATTTAATAGTGGATTAAGACCTTGTTGAGAAAGGCAAATCACTCTGGAAGGGTGGACTGGAGTAGTTGTTTAACGAACCAGGATAAAAATAATTGTGTGATTATTTTCAAGTATTAATTTTCCAAACTTATTCAACCCCCCCTTCTAAGTTATATCTCACCTTCACTAATACCTTCCCCTTGCGTAACTGACTCCCGAACCTGAGATTTGGTTGCGATGACCGATCTTATCCCCCTTTTCATTAGGTTTTCTATGAGTGTTTCCTTTCCCTCTCTTGGGATAAATAGCGCACGGTAGCGACTCTTCTGTCATTGCCGACCTTCGATTTTCGCAGTAGCGACAGTGCTCAGGCCTAACTTGCTCCATTCGAAACTCTCAGCTCAAAAGGGATATGGAAGAGTTCTAGCACTTTTTGGAAAGCCCTCATGGAGCTTTACAACTTTCATGTTTTTGAAATTTTCAAATTCCAAGTGGAACTAGGTCAAAAATCCCCTCAAAGTTGGCTGAAAACATGATTTACAAGGCCAAAAACTTAGAAATTTTCGGTGTTTTCTCCCTCTTGTGATGATTTTGGCTATAACTCCAAATATATGCATTTTTTGCACATGGACCAGTGTGAGACTTTTTTAGGATTTGTTAATACCTTTCCAACAAGCTTTATACCAGCTCAATTGGATGTGTGGTTACGAAGTTATGGTCTTGCCCCTTTCAAAACCCTAATTCCTAACTTTTTGAATATTCCTCAATCCTTGATCCAATGGTCATGAAACTTCATGGATAGGTGTAATATAACATTAGGAACATTTTTTCTTCACACTTTGAGGTCAAATTCCTTATGGTTGGAGAGTTGACTTTTCGGTCAACCGAACGATCGATCGATGACTACCGAGTCGACTGTTCATGTTCTGGGTCTTCTGAGGCCTTGAAACTTATTGAGTAGACTTCCTTAAGCCATATGAGCTTCATGGACCATGATCCTACCATTGGAACACCTTTGAAGTGAAAAGTCAAACCACGGTTGACTTTTCCTAATCAAAAACCCTAATTCACCTGTATTTGAACAAAGTCAAACTTGAAGTATGGTAAGGTTAAATAATCAAATGAAAATGACCCTAGAATGATGATGAATATTTAATGGGTCAAAATTTAGGGTGCAACAGCTGGTAGCACATTGGCGTTTGAGGCTATATTTGTTTTGCTTATCTACAGACTAGTCTTATTCCCTAACGTTGACAACTTTGTGGATGTTAATGCTATTAGGATTTTCTTGATTGGGAACCCTGTTCTGACTTTACTTGTTGAGACATATTTATCCATCCATAGTAGAACTTCTAAGGGGAATGGTACCATAATTTGTTGCACACGTCTATTGCGCAAGTGGTTTATTTCGAACTTGCCATAATCATCTGTTTTTAGGGAGAACAAGAATTATTTAAGGTGGTCTCAGAGGATTATGTCCCTTACTCATACTGACATGGTTGCGATGACCTGTCTTCTCCCGTTTTTGTAGGTTTTCTCTGATTTTTTCCTTTCCCTCTTTTGGGATAAATAACGAACGGTGGCAACTCTTCTGTCCTTGTCGGCCCCTCCTCGCAGCGATGTGACAGCTGGCGACTCTACTAGGGACAGGAACATCCCCTATGCGAGTGAATCCTAGCGCTTGGTTGCTTATCTGTTGGGTGTTGTATATATATGTTGTACTTTATCTTTATTTTCCCGCATTTACTTTCAGCATTGTATATATCAATTTTGTTGTGCTGTTGGGGGGAATGTTCCATTGAGAGGTAAGCCGGACCCGGGCTTGAGTACAAACATAGCATTAGAAGTGGAAAGTAGTGGTGGACCTGTATGCTTTGCATGCACAAGTTCCCATGAAATTCGCGCTCAGACGAGATTCTCTTTGATGATTTCTTTTCTGGCCCTTTGGGCTCGAGGGGATTTTGGATCTGAGGATTGTCGCCTCTGGGGACCGATCATTTGTGATTCAGCTAAGTAAGGCCGCATCGGGAGATTATGATGCCAAACTAGAAATGGTGAACGTATCATCATTTCTCGAAAGTCTATGACGCTAATGAACACATATGATGCCGAACTTTGTCAGCAATAGGTCCATACCTGTGAGAGGGATTGGGTTATGCAGGAAACCTTGACTTCCAGACTACCCGATTTTCTTTGCAGTATGAATCTGTGTTCTTGACACAAGGGGTTCCTATCAGTGACATTGCTATGTTCTTGTCAAAGCGGAGCACTGGTTCTTCTCAATCAACAACACATCAATCTTGATCCCCTGTTTGCATTTGCATTTGCACACTCATTTTCATTTTCATTAACATGTATTTATGTTGCAGGTGCATATTTCCTCCTTGATTCTATTGGTCTCATTCTTTTTGATTGACATGGAACCTTTGAAGAAGACCATGGCATATAAGCTCTCGATTCTTGATGTTGGATCTTTATTGAGCTTGGTCTCGGTAGTTGATAGTAAAGTGTTGGAAGACTTCAAGGAATCCTATGGGAAACTTCTAAGTGTCGTCTGTAACCCTTCAGTATATGAGATGAATGATCTTTATGCTCTAATAAAATTCAATGACCCACAGCTCAGGTGCTTTGCTTTTCCGGATTATGTTCTAGCGCCTACCTTAGAGGAGTATTCTACATTGTTGAGGGTACCTATATTGGATCAAATGCCATTCTATCACTCTGATGTTGAGCCTGATCTGGCTAAGCTCGTAGCCGTTTTGCACCTGGACGTTTCTGAGCTGAAAGAGGGAATGACTGAGAGGAGTGGCATGCCTGGGTTCCCCTTATCTTTTCTGGTTGAAAAAGCTCGACAGTTTACCAAAGATGGTTGTTGGGTGGTGTTTAATGCTATTTTAGCTCTATGCATTTATGGTATTGTGTTATTCCCTAATTTGCCAAATTTTGTAGACATAGATGCTTTCTACATATTTGCTTCAAGGAATCATGTACCTACGCTTCTGGGTGGTGTCTATCATTCTGTTCACTAAAAGAATGAGAACCGGAGGGAAAAGAACGTATCTTGTTGTGTTCCTTTGCTGTATAGGTGGTTTACTGGTCATCTCCCCAAATCTGGTCCTTTCGTTGCTACTGCAGGTACTTCAGAATGGCCTGAGAGGTTGATGGGGTTGTCTGCTGAGAATATTACCTAGTTTGATAGAGATATGCTTGGTACAGATATTTTTTATAGTTGCAGTGGATTTCCTAACATCCCGTTGGTCGGAAGGAAAGGTTGCATCAATTATAACCCATCCTTGTTGGTTAGGAAGTTTGGGTACGCTCTGAGAGATCCTCCTAAGGAAGAGGAGATACAGGAATCTCTGTATCTCACTGGATTGTTGGAGGGTGATATTTTGGATAGAATGGAGAGAGCTTGGAGTAGTGTTCACAGGAAAGGGAAAGCTTTTCTGGGGAAGAGTAACAGTCGAGCCTACGACCCTTATCTAACTTGGATTCGTGAGAGAGCTACCAGGTTTCTGATGCCTTTTCCGTCTGTAGAGCCTTTGTATCCTCTCATGATTGAGGAACCTACCACTGTGGATATCCAGAAGTACAACCAGTTGTGGTTTGAGAAAGAGGAGCTTCGGAAGGCTAATGAAGAGTTAGAGAAAGAGATAATTCAGCTCCGAAGTGAGAAGATTGAGGTTGTGCACTCTTTCAAGAGGCAGACTGAGCTTGTGAACAGGTTGGGTACAGATTTGACCAAGGAAACTCATTCCCGTGAAGGCATGGGTTTGGATCTGAAATCTGTGAGTGATGTTCTCGCTTCTAAGAAGAAGGACTTGGATAAGGCTTATCTAGAGATTTCCAAGTTCAATGAGCAGTGGAATGCTACTCTTTCCAACAACAAGGAGTGTGAGGATAAGTTGAAGCAACAGTTCTCTAAACTGAAGACTCAGCTTAGGGAAAAGGATGAGAGGATTTCAGATGAAGCTTCACTCAGACGTAACAGTGACTGTAGATTGAATGAAGATTTGGCAACCTTGGAGGATTACAAGCTGAGGGCAGATTCAAAGAGGTGCAAGCTAGAGGAAGTCTTTCGTGAAGGATCCTGCGAAGACTATGTTGAGGGGTTACAGACCACTATCACACAGAGAGAGACGCTCATTCAGGGGTTACTGGTCAGACCAGACCATCCTGAGACACAGAAGTTGTTGTAGGAGTTTCGTACTCGTTGCCTTTCCTTTGTAGCTTGTTGCTTTTGTTTGTAGTGACCATCACCAAACCTGTTGGCTGAGGTCCTTTTTGTGGATTCATTGTACTCAGTTGTATGATTGTAGATTGCTTGTTGGCCTTCTCTTGTATATATGAGGTGTTTGGTTCTATGCTTGGCTATGGTTTTCCTAGGTCTCGTTGTTCACGTAGGAGCTAGAGTCGAGGATAAATTTCCCTGTTGCATATATACATGTCTGCATTTTGCATAGCATTTTTGCATAGCAGGTGCAACAGAACCATTTTTCTTACCTCTGTTGGTTTGTTAGATTGTTTCAGGATAGACAGCCATACTACTCACCGGTACACCACAAGAGGGAATCAGCGCAGAGTTATGGAACAAGTGCAAGCGGAGATGCAGGAGATGAGGGACAGGATGGCTCAGTTTATGGAGTTGATGCAGGGAGTGGCAAATGACCAGGAACAGCTAAGGACTCTGGTCCAGCCATTGATTGCCAGAGTTAACAATAATGGTGTGCTTCACAGAGGAACTGCTGCTAATCCTCCTCGTGGTGATGGTATGCCACATGCTCTATTCCTACAACAGTTATCCCTCCGGGCGGAGGCAATGTAGGTGGATTCCCTAAAAGTGTGTGCATTGTGCATGGTAACAATGTTCCTCAATGGGATGAGGACCAGCAGGAGGATGCATTTTCTATGTGAGATATTGGTGTTGGACTACCATCTGAGGATGACAAAAGGTTCAGGCTGATTGAAGAAAAGATGAGATCTTTTGAAAATCAGAATTCCATGGGGCTGGACATGGCCAATATGGGGATGATCCCATATCTGAAAGTTTTGCTGAAGTTCAAAGTCCCCTGACTTTGAAAATTATAAGGGAACTACTTGCCCAAGGGTCCATTTGCGTTCTTATTACCGCAAAATGTATGCTTACTCGGATGACGAAAAATTGCTCATGCACTTTTTTCAAGATAGCTTGTCTGGACCCTCGCTTGAGTGGTATATGGGACTGGAACCTGTTAATATCCGTAGTTGGAGAGACTTAGCTGAAGCCTTCGTGAAGCATTTATCAGTATAATAGTGACCTTGCTCCTAACAGGGTCCAACTTCATAATCTGTCTCAAAAGACTGGTGAATGCTTTAAGGAATACGCCCAGAGGTGGCGCGAACTTGCAGCAAGAGTGCAGCCTCTGATGGTGGAGCGTGAATTGGTTGATATGTTCGTGGCCACTTTGCCTGGTGTCTATTATGAGAAGCTTATCAGTAGCATTTCTGGTAGCTTTTCCGACTTGATTATCACCGGAGAGAGGGTAGAGAATGGTATAAAGTTGGGAAAGATCCAATCTGGTGAAGTGCCCTCAGCTGGAGGAGGAGGTAAAAAGGTGTTCGAAAATAAGAAGCGTGAAGGTGAGACTAATGCAGTGTCTAGCTCTCGTGGTAGAGGTAGAAATCAGTGTTTATCTTATCGTTAGTAGCAGCAGGTTGCTAGTAGCACAATTCCAGTTGTTCCTCAACAATAGAAACAACCACAGCAACAACAGCAACAATAGAATCAACAGGGTTATAGAAGGTTTCAAGATCGGAGTCGGACAACAAATAGACAATTTGATGCACCTTCGATGCCTTATTCCCAATTGCTCCAGCATTTGTTGCAGTTGCAGTTAGTACAAAAGAGAACTTTAGCTCCTCTGACAGGTGCACCTCCACCCGGTTATAATGCAAATGCTCGTTGTGAGTTCCATTCCGGTGCACCGAGGCACAACATTGATAACTGCAAGGCCTTTAAACATAAAGTTTAGGATTTTGTGGATAGCAAGGCAATAAACTTTTCTCACGATGCTCCCAACATCGTGCAGAACCCCATGCCCAACCATGGGGCAGCCGGATTCAGCGCAATCATTGAAGACGAGAGTTTAGATCTGATAACTGATGTCAATGATTTGAAGATACCGTTGGGCTTCATGAAGGAAAAGTTATTGAAGGGAGGGATATTCCCGGGCTGTAATGAATCATGTGCTGAGTGTTTGAGTCATCCTGAGGGATGTGCAGAGTTGAAGAGCTGTATTCAGGGTATGATGAATGACGGAATGTTGCAGTTTGACCGGATTGTTGAGAAGAAGTCTGAAGAGATAATGGTTGAGGAAAGGAATGAGGTTGCAACGATCTCGATCCCGTACAAAACTATAACTATTTATGCGCTAAGGCCGCCAACCGTTATCAACACCAAAGTAGGGCCTATGCCGTATGAGAGTACTAATGCAATCCTGTGGAACTTCGGAGCGGAGGTATATTGTAATGGGCAAAAACAGGAATTGAAGAGCTTGCCGACTAATTCTGTGGATAATCTAGTGGGAGCTGGGGGAATCACTCGAAGCGGAAGAGTGTTCTCATCACCCGAAGTGGTTGCTGACAGAGCTGATAAGGGTAAGAAAGTTGTGGTGGAAGAAACTTCTCAGGCTGGAGAGAAGAGTTCTTTGGAGAAGGAAGCGGAGGAATTCATGAGGTTGATAAGAAAGAGTGACTACAAGATAGTAGATCATTTGCAACAGGCTCCCTCCAAAATCTCTATTTTGTCACTGCTGTTATGTCCAGAAGCGCACCGAAATGTGTTGTTGAGGATATTGAATACTGCTTACATGCCGAAAGAGATATCGGTTAACCAACTTGAAGGGGTTGTAGCGCACGTTAACACAGGGAATGGTCTAGGTTTCACAGACTTGGATTTGACCCCGAGGGGCAGGAATCATAATTGTGCATTGCACATCTTAATTGAATGTCGTGGATCCGTCATGTCTCATGTGCTGGTAGATACAGGATCGTCTTTGAATGTGCTTCCGAAAAAGGCGCTGATGAAGCTAGATACTCGGGGAATTATGTGTACGCCAAGTGATCTTGTGGTGAGAGCCTTTGACGGTACCAGAAGATTTGTATTTGGAGAGCTGATGTTGCCTATTTAGGTGAGTCCCGAAGTATTTGATGTGGTATTCTATATTATGGACATTCAGCTTGCCTATAGCTGTTTGTTGGGCCGTCCATGGATTTACTCAGCAGGAGCTGTAACTTCCACGCTGCACCAAAAGCTCAATATATGGTGGGTGGCAGCGTTGTCACTGTATGTGGAGAGGAAGATATAATGATCAGTCACTTGTCTTCGTTTAAGTATGTTGAGGTGGATGGTGAAATCCATGAAACTCTTTGTCAAGCCTTTGAGACGGTACGGATTAAAGACAAAGTGTCTGTTGTGAGCAAAGCGCCCAAAGTGGCCATGTCATCCTTCAAGGAGGCCCAGGCAGTGGTACAGGCTGGGGCAGCGCCACGTTGGGGTCAAGTGTTGGATATTCCCCATAAGGAGGATAAGTTTGGTCTGGGATACCTCCCATTTCCTTCGTCATCCTCACAGAGTGCGCCGTGCTACAAGGGGCCGGTGCAGTTTACCAAAGGCGGGGTTATCTTCGAGCAGGTCAACATCGTTTCTGATGAAGACGGGGATAACGACTGTGATATGGACTCGTGGATTAAGTCGTGCATTCCAGGACAAAGCCTCAACAATTGTTCTATCGAGGAATTCATCCAAGTGACAACGGAAGAGTAATAGTTTGTTTTTACGATTATTGTACAACCCTATGTTCTACCCAGATCATAGTGGTTCTTATCTTCAAGGCCTTATTGTTTATGCTTGCACAATCTTTTTCAATTAATCAAAGGGCGTTTTTCTGTATTCAAATATTGTGATCCTTGTTTTTCATGTTTTATATTTAATAATAAAATGGCAATGTGGCTTTGTGCTTGTTTTGCATATCATTTTAAGCATTTAACCATTATCATTGCAGGATTCACATTACAGATGACACCACGCCAGAGACATCTATGACTCGCTTCGACTTTGACAATCCGATATTTCAAGCCGAAGAAGAGATTGATGAAGATGAAGAATTGCCAGAAGAGCTAGCTAGACTTTTGAGAAAGGAAGAAAAGGTTATTTTGCCTCATCAGGAGGAAATTGAGATCATTAACTTGGGTTTTGAGGAAGTTGAAAGGAATGTTCGGATAGGGGCTGCCTTGGAAAGTGACATCAAACAAAGATTGGTTAAAATGCTCTGTGAGTATAGTGATATCTTTACTTGATCGTGCGAAGACATGCCCGGGCTCGACACAGACATTGTGGTTCATCGCTTACTGCTGCGTGAAGAGTGTCCGCCAGTCAAGCAGAAGCTCAGGCGAACTAGACCAGATATGGTTGTGAAAATCAAAGAGGGAGTCCAGAAGCAGTTGGGCGCAAGATTTTTAGCCGTTACAACTCACCCTTCGTGGGTCTCCAACATCGTGCCTGTGCCTAAGAAGGATGGCAAGGTATGGATGTGTGTTGATTACAGAGATTTGAATAAGGCGAGCCCGAAGGACGATTTCCCGCTCCCTCACATTGACGTATAGGTTTATAATGCTGCTCAACATTCCGTGTTTTCCTTCATGGACGGTTTTTCCAGTTATAACCAGATCAAGATGGCACCGGAGGATATGGAGAAAACGATATTTATCACACCGTGGGGGACGTTCTGTTATAAGGTAATGCCTTTTGGGTTGAAAAACGCAGGGGCAACCTATCAGCGGGCTATGGTCACTTTGTTTCATGACATGATTCATCATGAGATTGAGGTCTATGTTGATGACATGATAGCAAAGTCGCAAACGGAGGAGGAGCATCTGGTTAACTTGGTGAAGTTGTTTGAGAGGCTCAAGAAATTCAGATTGAGGTTGAATCCTAACAAGTGTACTTTCGGGGTCAGGTCAGGAAAGCTGCTGGGGTTCATTGTCAGTGAAAAAGGAATCGAGGTCGATCCTGCAAAAATAAAAGATATTCAAGATAGACTAGCGCCGAAAACGGAAAAAGAGGTTTGTGTTTTCTTGGGGAGATTGAACTACATTGCTCGGTTCATATCTCATCTCACAGCCACGTGCGAACCAATGTTCAAATTGCTGAAGAAAGATCATGCGGTTGTCTGGAATGAAAATTGCCAAAGGGCGTTTGATAAGATAAAAGAATATTTGCAGGAACCTCCAATACTTATACCCCTAGTCGTTGGAAGACCTTTGATAATGTATCTAACGGTTCTTGAGAACAGTATGGGTTGTGTTCTCGGCCAACACAACAAGACTAGAAGAAAAGAGCATGCAATATACTATCTGAGTAAAAAGTTCACAGACTGTGAGTGTCGGTACTCGATGTTGGAGAATATGTGTTGCACACTCGCGTGGGCTGCCAAACGTTTGAGACAGTATATGCTTAATCATACAACCATGCTGATTTCGAAGATGGATCCTATTAAATATGTCTTCAAAAAGCAAGCACTTTCTGGAAGAATTGCCAGGTGGCAGATGGTACTGACAGAGTATGATATCCAATATGTTTACCAGAAAGCTATCAAGGGAAATGTTCTGTCAGAGTATCTCTCCGAACAACCGATCAAAGACTATCAACGATGAAGTTTGATTTTCCTGATGAAGACATCATGTATCTGAAGATGAAAGATTGTGATGAACCGTTGCCTAATGAAGGTCGTGAGCATGGCTCCCAGTGGCAGATGATATTTGATGGTGCTATTAACTCGTATGGAAATGGAATTGGGGCAATCATCATGACTCCCCATGGTTCTCATATACCATTCACTACCAGGTTGATATTTCCTTGCACCAACAATGAAGCAGAATATGAAGCGTGTATCATGGGGTTGGAAGAAGTCATTAATTTGAGGATCAAGAACCTAGATGTGTACGGCGATTCAACGCTAGTTGTAAATCAAATTAAAGGAGAATGGGAGACCAGGCAACCCAATCTGATTCCTTACATGAAATATGCAAGGAGGCTATTGCCATTCTTTGATCGTGTAGAGTTACATCACGTGCCAAGAGCGGAGAACCAGATGGCAGATGCTCTGGCAATGTTATCCTCAATGTACAAGGTGAACTATTGGAATGATGCTCCAAAAATAGTCATCTCGCGCCTTGATAGTCCGACGTTTGTATTTGCCATTGAGGAAGCCTATGATAGCAAACCATGGTTTTATGACATCCAGAACTTTCTTAAGAAGCAAGAGTATCCACCAGGGGCGTCGACCTGGGATAAGAAGACTCTGAGAAGGTTATCTGGCAACTTTTATCTAAATCAGGATGGTGTACTCTACAGGAGGAATTATGATTTGGGGTTATTAAGGTGCGTGGATGAAAAAGAAGCAAGCTTGCTTATGGAAGAGGTCCACGAAGGAGTCTTTGGTACGCATGCCGGCGGGCACACTATGTCTCGAAAGTTGTTGCGAGCAGGGTATTATTGGTTGACGATGGAATCTGATTGTTTCAAATATGCGAAGAAATGCCATAAATGCCAGATTTATGCAGACAAGATTCATGTGCCGCCGTGTCCTCTGAACGTCATGGCGTCTCCTTGGCCTTTTTCCATGTGGGGCATTGACATGACTGGAAAGATCGAGCCAACCGCATCCAATTGACACCGGTAGCCATTGACTACTTTACCAAGTGGGTGGAAGCAGCCTCCTATGCGAATGTCATGAAACAAGTCGTAGCCAGATTGATCAAGAAGGACATCATCTATAGATACAGAATGCCCGAAAGAATCATTACTGATAATGGTTCGAACTTGAACAATAAGATGATGAAGGAACTATGCCAGAGTTTCAAAATCGAGCATCACAACTCATCGCCCTATCGTCCGAAGATGAACGACACTGTTGAGGCAACCAACAAGAACATCAAGAAGATAGTGTAGAAGATGGTTGTAACCTATAAAGATTGGTATGAGATGTTGCCCTTTGCTTTGCACGGATATTGTACTATGGTACGCACCTCAACTAGGGCAACTCCTTTCTCGCTGATGTATGGTATGGAAGTTGTCCTACCATTAGAGGTCGAGATTCCTTCTCTAAGAGTTCTGGTCAATGTCAAGCTCGATGAGGCAGAATGGGTAAAGAACATATTGAATCAGCTTAGCCTGATGGATGAGAAAAGGCTAGCATCTATTGCATATGGTCGGCTATATCAGAGCCAGATGAAGAAAGCTTTCGACAAGAAGGTGTGCCCTCAAAGCTTTCAGACGGGCGATCTTGTGCTGAAAAAGATTCTCCCTCCACAAACCGATCACAGGGGCAAATGGACTCCCAACTATGAAGGTCCATACATCATGCGAAAGGTCTTCTTCGGAGGAGCCTTGCTGTTATCCACCATGGATGGTGAGGATTTTTAATCCCCTGTGAACGCAGATGCAGTTAAAAAATACTTTGCTTAAAGAGACCCGCTGGAAAGAAAAAAGAATATTCAGGCAAAAATGGGGCATCCGGCGAACCGTAAAAAGAATGGGTTCGGGAAAAAGTTAGGGATATAAAAGAAGAAAAAGATGTAAACCCGCAAAGTTGAAAACCTGAAAAGGCGACTTTGGCAAAAATGGGTATCCCGGTGAATTGAAAACCCGCAAGGGCAATTCACGCCAAAGTTAGGGATTTTGAAAAGCAAATGATTGCGGTTTGCGTGTGATCTTCAGAGCTTAGTGGATTGAGGGAGGACTCGAGGGTGGGTCGTTTATTTGAGTCAATCTCTTATGAGGATGAAGCGTCGGTGAAGCATCGGAGTCATGCGGGTCGTAGATGGATCAACTTATGGTGTTCGTCTGTGCCACATTGCTGACATTCTGTATATTTCTGTGCATTTCTGTATATTTTTTGCGCCACTTCCTCTTTTCAGGGGTTGCATCTATTGTAAAATCTTGCCTATTTACAGGCCCATCAGTCAATAAAACATATACTATTCAGTAATTGTTTGTTTTGCTTTAGCCTTACTGTTTTGTTTGCAAAAAACTCCCGATGTTTTTGATAAACTATGCATACATAAACTTGCAGGCTTTGCCAATGATCATTAAAACTTTGAGTTATTTGAACAACGCCACCAATGATGACTGAGATAGTTCCTTTGTACAGGATATCTTGTCTGTTTGTTCATTTTTGCAGGGTCGTTATCCTTGGGGCAATTTGTCGCTACTGCGAAAATCGGCGCCGGCTGACAGAAGAGTCGCCACCGTGCGTTATTTATCCCACGGGAGGGAAAGGAAACGCTCAGAGTAAACCTCGCACAACACGGGAAAGGTATGGTCATCGCAACCAAAACCTGGGTTCGGGAGTCGGTTACGCAAGGGGAAGGTATTAGCACCCCTCACGTCCATCGTACTCGATGGGATCCACGCTTGTTTTCGGGTATGGATTGTTATTCTATCTAAACTATAGGTCAAGGGTGAAAAAGAAAATAAAATGAAAATAAAAATGACTCGGCAAAGTATCGCACTTTATGCCTACGTATTCCCGTCTAGAACGAGAAATCAGAGTCAACGTAGTTCGCCTACCTACGGGAAAGGAGGGGAAGGTTGCTCGCTAGGATATCGCATCCTATGCCTACGTACTTTCATACAGCATGAAAGATCAGAGCAAACGTAGTTCGGGCCACGTACGACACAAGCTTGTCTTGGTTAATTTTATTCCTTCTGAAAAAGGTTTTTCTGATTAACAGTCCAAGAGGACAAAAATGACGTCTTGATGAGTTCACATTCTTTTACGGAAGAAGTGTCTTTTATTGTGTTTGAAATCTTTATGGTGTTTTTCTGTTTGTTTTGAGAAAGAAGAGACAGAACTCTAACCTACGGTTGCAAAGGGAAACAAACTAACCTAATGTTATCATGCATGGGTTAAGACCTAGTGTCTATCATGCTCCTCTCTTGCACAGAGAGAAACAGAGATCCTACGGGATAGGCAGAAACATAAACAATAACAGATATAATAAAGCAGTAAAATGCATGGATGCAACAGTACAAGCGAGGCAAGGGAGTCCCACTCAACCTCGAACCTAGAAAACAATAGGCAAAAGTGAACAGGCTTCACTTTCAACCCAGCAGGGTAAACAGCAAACAATACAACTCAGAAAACCAATCAATACATCAGCAAATGAAATACAGCAAAAGAAACAGCATCAGCAGCTCAGCATCTGGCTTCAAGCAATCTCCAATCAGTTACAGGCTTCAACAAGCATCAATCTCCATCTTCATGACCTTCAGGCAAGGGTTTTGATCATCATTCTTCCATCTGCAATGGCTTTTCTTCAAGTTCAAACCTCCAGGATGAGGAATCAGTCACAAGAGTGAATTGGGTGTTAAGCAATCAGTTGACTACCAAGGGTGGTGAACAGACTGCTTCTAACACAAAAGACATTTTCTCTCAAGAGTTCTATCTCACAGACACTATCACCAAGCCTTCCAAAGGAAGGGGGTGAGTGTCTTAGAGAGACTCTGAATCACAGAGAAGAATGGATGCAGACAAGGCAATCCATGTTTGAGAAACAAACTTTCTAATCTAGAGCTCTGCCTAGCTCCTAAACCCTAGTCTCCTCAGCATCTGCTAGCAAGAAACTCCTCCTCAACTTTGACAGTTGATCTTCAATCTCTGGATCTCCAATGGTCTTCATCTTCACACATCTTCAGCTCCCCCAGGGCCCCAGACAAACCCAATACCCAAACAAACAAGCAACAATCCCCAGAGGGCACACCACACCAGACAATTAGATATACAGACAGTAATAATAGCAGTAGGGGAATCCTAACTGTTCTCTAAGGGATCTAATAACTACCCATAGCCCCTATAGTCCCATAACTAATCTATTCAAACCCTAAGTCCTAAGGGAAATGAAATCAAACTCCTAAGTTGTCACCTAAAATCCTAGTTTTGTACATGATGTTCAATCATTTATTAATCACCCAAAATTAACCTCTAAAAATGGGAACTAAAATATTTCTACAAGCTTAATATCTCATCTAAACAATATAAAAAGAATGACCAAAAAATATTAAAGCATGTGAGAGAACAAGAATCATAAAAATGATGCATGAAATGAAACTATTTAATATGACATTTATTTAGAAAATATGGAAAAAATATGAAATAACGCTAAAAATGCAATTTTATTTTTCTATAATATTCTAGACATCCTAAAGAAAATATGGTAAAAAGAATGGATTAAAATGCATTTTTTATGAATTAGTTATGAATTAATGAAAATTGGTAAAATATTAAAGTGAATTAAGAAAAATAATTGAATTAAAATGAGGAGGAGGGGGTTGAAATAGAAATTCGCCCAGTTATAAACAGAATGGGCCACATAATGGGGGGTGCTGGTAGCGAATTGCCAAGGCCCAGGGTTACTCAGAATCAGTGAAACAAAAAGAAAAGCGCTGGGGGGGTGAGAAAAGTAGCAAAACCACGTTGCAATTGGTTTGGGCCTGAAAGCTGGGGGTGGAATTAGCACAAGAGTCTGAGGCCCGCCCGTTTCAATTAATGAAACGGCGCGTTTTGGCCAGCTCCAATTCCCTCCAAACTTCAGATTAAATGCTGGCCATTGGATCACGCCATTAGTCAAAAGTCCAACACGCATTGAACGGACGTGATTACGTCTTCCTCCTTGAACCAACTGAAATTAGGGTTTCAACCTCACACCTCCATGCACGAGCAGAACTTACACCTCTCTGTTCTCATCCTACACGCCACGAATCCACATGCTGTAAACACGAAAACCACTCTAAATTCTTCCCTCTACAAGCCTAGGGCATTAGATTTCTTTGAAACTCACCACAACAACAAACCCGATCGAAGCAACATCTGGCCACCATGGAAATGCACTGAGATGCATCATGATGATTCTTCCTTAAACCTAACCTAAACTAATCTACAACTAATGGAGATTAACCTGCGCCATCCAACTAACATTATGATGCATTAATTCAAGAGATACAAGCACTAACAGTTTGTTGCACCTGTCACCAACCATCACCAATCCTTTCCAAATTCATCTAAACTAATCTCCTAACCACCTAGATTGCATCTAAACTAACAACATCATGCCAAACTAACTAGATCAAGCAGTTTGAATGGAAACTTACCTAGTGAGAAATCTTGAGAAACAGCTATGGAGATTGAAGATCTGAGGCTTCTAGGTGTTGGATCTTGATCCACAAACTCAGCAATCAATTCTGTATGCAATATTCTGGTGATTCCTTGCTTGAATTAGGCTGTCCAATGGAATTTGCAACTTTGATGTTCTTGAATATGGTGCACGAAAATGGATGATAATCACTTGATCATTGCTTCAATTATGATCTATGATGATGATGGAACAAGATTGAATTGATTTTGATGATGATTTTGTGAAGAAAATGAGGAATTGGAGTGAAACTTCAATGAAGAAAGAATGAGAAATCTTGTGGAATTCTTGGTGCAAATGAGGCCAACCCTTGCCAAATTCTCATTTCATGCTTATATAGACCCCAAATGAACATTCTAGATCCATCTTGCACATTCCCTTGTTTTCCAACTTTGGTTCATTTTGATTATGTTTCTTAAAAGGCAAGCAACCATGGATAACTTTCTTTTTTCCTTCTAAACTCAAAAAAGTGTTTGAACCATTGTTCTTAGAATTGTTTTTCCATTCAAAATCATATATTGGAAGTCTCCATTTGGACTTGTAAATCTCCCAAACCATTTTCCATCTTGAATTTATTCACTTTATAAGCCATTTTAGTTCATATTTTGACCAATTATGTAACTCCATGTTATGAGCTTCTCCAATAATTTGTGGCCTTCTTTCTAGACTTAAAATCCCATTTGGAGCAAGTTTGATGTTGTAAGTTTTTCCATTTGAGGCCTCCTTGTATGAGTTTTGGACATAGGTTAAAATGACCTGTAATTCACAAATGCCCAAAATACCCTTTGCTTGTCAAGACCATAAGTTGAGTTCTCCACATCATATGAAGGCATACCATACCATTCTAGAAAGCTAAGACAATGAGGAACAATTCTTATGTTGACCAAGAATTCATTTGAAATCTCCTTGAGGGGCAAAACTAGCTTGGAAGTCAAGTCACTTTCACAGACAAAAATTCAGATACCTCAGATGACCTGTAACTTGTAAGGACCATAACTTGAGTTCTATAAATCTCCTTGAGGTCTTCCACCACTAAAATTAAAGGTCTTGAGATCCTCTACAAGTTTCATGTTGGCCAAGAAGCCATTTGAAGCTAGCATTTTGACTTGTCTTGCTTGGAAGTTTGACCTAAACTAGGGGATTTTACAGAGAAACCCTAATTTAGAAACTCCTCTTCTCCTTGATTTCTCTTGAATTCTCCTTGTCATATCTCCATATCCTTCTTCATATGTCCAATGTTGATCCCCACATCTCTCCAATAGCCTTGAATGCTCTTTTAAACCAGTCAATTGACCTAGGGTTGACCTAGGGTTGACCCAGATGAAACCCTAGTTGACCGTCTTCAGTTATAACTATTGTGATCACCTCAACAACTTATTTTCTTCTCCAAATGACCTTTTAAGTCTCTCATAATGTCTAGATGCTCTCCATGCCTCCACTTCACAGCTCACAACCCTCTTGTTGATCCTCAGATACCCTCAGCTAGGAGATGGACTCAAGGCTTGATCTGCTGAACTCTTTGCTTTCAAATTCTTTCCTGATGACTTGAATAGGATTGAATTGGGATAATGACCTCTTGATAGGCCTCTAGAGATGAGAATAATGATTGGTCCCCTGTTGAATGACTTGCTATGCTTATGCTATGCAGATGGTTAGTCTATGTACATGACTCTATATGCAAATGCTAATGATATTGAAACATAAACCAAGTGAATAAGGTTGGGCAAATTTTAGGGTGCAACAGCTGCCCCTATTCGAGCGACTTGGACCCGACTGGATGAAGAGCCCGGAGCCTTCAGACATTCGCGGTACGAGACGGTTGAATACTAGTGAAACCAGAAATTTGCCAACCGCAGAAATAAACTGCGCTCCTGCTTGAGGAATGACATTCGTCAGCTGAATCTGACTGTTATAGTAACCCACTGATCTCGCGCGCCCGTGTTGGGGATTGTCTTCATCGTTCTGAAGAGGATTCTGTTGTACCAGATTGCT
Organism: Lathyrus sativus; assembly: GCA_963859935.3. Classification (NCBI taxonomy): domain Eukaryota; kingdom Viridiplantae; phylum Streptophyta; class Magnoliopsida; order Fabales; family Fabaceae; genus Lathyrus; species Lathyrus sativus. The sequence continues at coordinate 369,726,395 of OZ012741.1, forward strand.
TACTTGTCCACGTTAGGACTCTGTCCGTCATCGATATGAAGAAATCTCAACTAGAACCTGTCCACGTTAGGAGTAACCTATCCACGCTAGGAATCATTTCTTCTGCATTTGTCCACGTCAGGACTGAACCTTTCATCTTTCCACATCATGAAGCAATCCTCTTTCCGCGTAAGGAGAAATATATCAATCTGTCCACGTAAGGACTCCAATACCATTTGACATGTTCGCGTCAGGACTCCAATCTTTCCACGTAAGGAATTCAACTTTGGTTCTGCACCTGTCCACGTCAGGACTCCACTCTTCTCGAATCTGTCCACGTCAGGACTCAACTCTTCACGCATCTGTCCACGTAAGGACCCCAATTTCTCCGCGTAAGGAATAAACTTCTTCTTCCACGTTAGGAATATCTTCTTTGATCTGTCCGCGTCAGGACTAAACTCTTCCACGTCAGGAATAAACCATTTCTTTCCACGTTAGGAATCAATCTATTTTGAATCTGTCCACGTAAGGACCTCAATTTCTTCCACGTCAGGAATAATCTTCTTCCACGTCAGGAATCAGCTTTGATATGTCCGCGAGAGGACTCAATCTTTCCACGTAAGGAATAAACTCGTCTTTCCACGTAAGGAAACCATTTTTCTTCCACGTAAGGAAAGCTCTTGATACGCCCACGTAAGGACTCTGATCTTTCCACATAAGGAATACCAACTCTTTCTCGATTTGTCCGCGTCAGGACTCATTTTTCCACGTAAGGAAACTATCTTTTTCCACGTAAGGAATCATCTCTTTCCACGTCAGGAATACTGTCATTTCCACGTAAGGAACTACCTTTTGATACGTCCGCGTAAGGACTACCTCGTCCACGTTAGGACCCATTTCTCCTTATTAGGAATAATAGTTTCTCTGATTCGTCCACGTCAGGACACTGATCTCGTCTTGATTCGTCCACGTTAGGACTCAGGCGTCTTCGACTCGCTGAGGAAATAAGACTTGTCCACGTGAGGACTTACACCATCGACCCACTGGGGGAATAACTTGTCCACGTCAGGACACCAACATAAAGAGTAATCACTTTTGTCAACGTCATGACCTCCCATTCCACAAATTTCGAGAAACCGAATCTATCCACGTTAGGACTAACATACCTTACCAATCCGGTAAAACAAACCTGTCCACGTTAGGACGCCCACTTCTGAAGAAATCCCGTCATTCTAGGAGTAAATTGTCCACGTCAGGACTTAGTTCTTCAATGATCCTCACCCACAAACTGCTCAGCACTGACGCGACAGCGACTTTGAGATGAACTCTACTGGGGATGTCTGAAAACCAACTATCGGACGCCTGCTCTGATAACCGGCGGTGGCCTCTGAAATTCTGATTCATGGGACCCGTTGATGACAAACAAACTCTGCTTGGGGATAAAAAGACACTTATCCTGGCCACTCTGGCTGGGGAAAATAAGAGACATTTACATAAATGACTCTGCTGGAGACAAAGAGAGTTTTATCATGATAACTCTGTGGGGAATGCAGCCAAAACTGACATTGGATATCTCCTGCCGAGATCTTGAATGTTTGATCGTTCATCTGAGCGAGAGCTCTCTCCACCGGAACTGCTAGAATACAGAAACTGTTTCAGCAAAATAAATGCTGAAAGGGCAATGCCGACTCCGCCGGGGATAGCCGGATGCTACAGAATTGTGCCAGCAAAATAAATGCTGGAAGGGTGAAGTCAACCCCTGCTGGGAAATTGGGAACTCAAACCAAACGTCTTGTTGAAGTAACCCCCTGCTGGGGAATAGCAGATGTGCACAGTATGTTCAGACTTTCTGCTGGAACGTGAACCGATATCACCAGTATCTCTGACAAAATAAATGACAGGACCCACCATCGACTCTGCCTGGGAGAGTCTTAATCTTCGAGTTCCACTGGAAGGAATGAAAATACTTGCAAAGAGAAATCCGCTGGAGATGGGATGATTCTCTTGGGGAAAATTAACTGACTCCGCTGGGGGAGAATGCATGACCCTGCGGGGGGAGATGAACCTGTCTGAATACAGCCTTACGATCTCGGAATCACCAAACTCTGCTGAGGACGAGTAACTTCTCTGGAGCACGTCCTTTGGATAAGCTACGGCTAGCTGGGGAATTCTATCCTTCTTCAGGAAGAACATGCATGACCTGCGTGGGGATTATCGCAATCTTTTGATCACCTTCCTCGTACGGTTATGAAACCTGCAACAACACAAACAAGACACGACAAGCCTATGCAATCAAATCGATTCAGGTTAGTGACGTTACACTCAGTTAATTCAAAGCTTTAACAATTGTTGGCAAGGGCCAGTGATGTTATACTCATGCTAGTTTCATCAAACTTAGGCGTTTTATCATGCGCAAAACAGTAAAGAACAGGCATCAAGTACTGAATAACACATTTTCATTGATTGGGCCCCTGAATGGGCGGAGTTTTTGTACACGGGATGTAACTCCTGAAAAGAGGAAGCTACGCGAAGCAAATACATAAGTATGAAAGTATGCACAAGAAGCATAAATATTGACAAATTAAATTTTGTACACATGTCGGCAACTGGATGCAGATGAGCACCACGAACTGATCCTCCCATGACTCGTCCGACTCTTATACTTTCCCGGTATCCCTACTTCTGAAGAGGTTGTATCCGATAACTGACTCCTCAAATATATTCTCCCGCATTGATACTCATTGAATTCAAATTCGGACCGCAGTCATTTGCTTTTCTCATCCCTAACTTTTGCGTGAACCGCCCTTTACGGGTTTTCAGTTCACCGGGATACCCCTTTTTGCCGAAGCCGCCCAGTGTAGGTTTTCAACTTCGCGGGTGTACATTTTTTCAATTTTATCCCTAACTTTTGCCCGAACCTTTCATTCTGTTTTTGGTTCGCCAGGATGCCCCATTTTTGCCTGGACTCTCTTTTTTCTGTCCAGCGGGTCTATTTTAAGCAAAGTATTTTTTAACTGCGTCCGAATTCACAGGTGATGCAAAGTCTTCCCCGTCCATGGTGGACAACAATAAAGCTCCTCCTGAAAAGACCTTACTGACAACGTATGGCCCTTCGTAGTTGGGGGTCCACTTGCCCCTGTGATCTGCTTGCGGCGGGAGAATCCTTTTCAGCACAAGGTCGCCCGTCTGAAAGCTTCGCGGAAGTATCTTCTTGTCGTACGCTTTCTTCATTCGTCTTTGATACAAACGACCGTATGCCAGAGAAGCTAGCCTCTTCTCATCCATCAAACTCAGTTGGTTCAACCTATTCGTTACCCATTCTGCCTCGTCCAGCTGAACGTCTCGCAATACCCTCAGAGAAGGGATCTCAACTTCCAATGGTAATACCGCTTCCATTCCGTATACCAACGAGAACGGAGTTGCCCCGGTTGATGTGCGTACCGTCGTACGATAACCGTGCAAAGCGAAAGGTAGCATTTCATGCCAATCTTTATACGTCACCACCATTTTCTGGACGATCTTCTTGATATTCTTATTGGCCGCTTCGACAGCGCCATTCATCTTGGGTCGGTAAGGGGAGGAGTTGTGATGTTCAATCTTGAAATTCTGACAGAGCTCCTTCATCATTTTGTTGTTCAGATTAGAACCGTTATCCGTGATTATCCGCTCGGGGATTCCGTATCGGCAAATGATATCTCTCTTGATGAATCTAGCCACCACTTGCTTCGTTACGTTTGCGTAAGACGCCGCTTCCACCCACTTGGTGAAATAATCGATTGCTACTAGGATGAACCGATGCCCGTTAGAAGCCGTCGGCTCGATCTTTCCAATCATATCGATTCCCCACATCGAGAATGGCCATGGAGATGACATCACATTCAGAGGACTCGGAGGCACATGTATTTTGTCAGCATAAATTTGGCACTTGTGGCACTTCCTCGCGAACTTGAAACAATCAGTTTCCATCGTCAGCCAAAAGTAACCTGCCCGCAGCAATTTTCTCGTCATAGCGTGCCCACCAGCATGCGTGCCAAAGGCACCTTCGTGAATTTCCTCCATGAGAAGTTTTGCCTCCTTCTCGTCTACACAACGCAACAACACCAAATCGTGGTTTCTTCTGTATAAGACGCCATCCGGGTTCAAGTAGAAATTACCCGCTAATCTCCTGAGAGTCTTCTGATCTTGACTGGATGCCCCAGCCGGATACTCTTTATTCTTCAGGAAATTAAGGATATCAAAATACCACGGTTTGTCATCAGATGCTTCATCAATAGCAAATACATAAGCTGGCCTGTCCAACCGAGAGATAGTAATTTGGGGAGCTTCGTTCCAGAAGTTGACCTTGTACATGGAAGACAAAGTGGCAAGGGCGTCAGCCATTTGATTTTCTGCCCGCGGCACGTGATGCAACTCAACCTTGTCGAAGAAAGGCAACAATCTCCTTGCATAATTCATATAATGTATCAAATTGGGCTGCCGTGTCTCCCATTCCCCTTTGATCTGATTCACTACCAGAGCTGAGTCTCCGTATACGTCTAAATGTTTGATTCGCAAATCAATGGCTTCTTCAAGCCCCATTATACAAGCTTCGTATTCGGCCTCATTGTTGGTAACGGCAAAGGTCAATCGGGCAGTAAACGGGATGTGCGACCCGTGCGGCGTAGTGATAATTGCCCCTATTCCGCTACCGTAAGCATTCACAGCTCCGTCAAATATCATCTTCCATTGGGACCCCGGCTCTGGTCCCTCGTCTGGTAACGGCTCTTCGCAATCTTTCATCTTGAGATACATGATATCCTCGTCAGGAAAATCAAATCTCATTGATTGGTATTCTTCAATAGGCTGCTCCGCCAGATACTCAGACAGCACACTCCCCTTTATTGCCTTTTGCGAGACGTATTGAATATCGTATTCAGTCAAGACCATCTGCCATCGGGCAATTCTACCTGACAACGCCTGCTTTTCGAATATATATTTGATTGGATCCATCTTCGAGATGAGCATGGTTGTATGATTCAGCATGTACTGCCTCAAACGCTTGGCGGCCCAGGCTAGCGCGCAACAAGTTTTCTCCAGCATTGTGTATCGAGATTCACAGTCTGTGAACTTCTTACTCAGATAATAGATTGCATGCTCTTTTCTCCCTGTCTCGTCGTGTTGACCGAGAACACAACCCATGCTTCCCTCAAGAACCGTCAGATACATTATCAAGGGCCTTCCTGCCACCGGGGGTATCAAAATGGGAGGCTCCTGCAAATACTTCTTTATTTTGTCGAACGCCTTTTGACAATTATCGTTCCACGTTACAGCTTGATCTTTCTTCAAGAGCTTAAATAATGGTTCACACGTGGCCGTTAGGTGAGATATGAACCGAGCGATGTAGTTCAATCTCCCTAAAAACCCGCGTACCTCTTTCTCTGTTTTAGGCGTCGGCATTTCTTGAATCGCTTTTATTTTAGCAGGATCGACCTCTATTCCTCTTTCGCTTACGATAAACCCCAGGAGCTTACCCGATCTCACCCCGAAGGTGCATTTGTTAGGGTTCAGCCTCAGCCTGAACTTCCTAAGCCTTTTAAACAACTTCAACAGATTCACCAGATGCTCTTCCTCCGTCTGGGATTTAGCAATCATATCGTCAACATAAACTTCGATCTCTTTATGCATCATGTCATGAAAGAGAGTCGTCATCGCACGCTGATATGTTGCCCCAGCATTTTTCAACCCAAAGGGCATCACTTTATAGCAAAATGTTCCCCAAGGCGTTATGAAAGTAGTCTTCTCCATATCCTCTGGCGCCATTTTAATTTGGTTATAGCCTGAAAAGCCATCCATGAAGGAGAATACAGAGTATTGAGCAGTATTATCAACTAACACGTCAATATGAGGAAGTGGAAAATCGTCTTTTGGGCTTGCTTTATTCAAATCTCTATAATCCACGCACATTCGAACCTTGCCATCTTTCTTTGGCACTGGTACGATGTTGGCAACCCATGAAGGATACTTCGTCACAGCCAGGAAACCAGCGTCCCACTGTTTCTGCACCTCCTCTTTGATCTTCATTGCCATATCTGGTCGAGTTCTGCGAAGCTTTTGTTTGACTGGCGGGCAATCTTCTTTCAGTGGCAGGCGATGCACAACCATATCAGTATCGAGCCCTGGCATATCTTGATACGACCAAGCGAATACATCATTATACTCTCGGAGCATTTCAACCAGTCTTCGCTTGATATCACTCTGCAGTGCGGCTCCGATACGAATATTCTTCTCAATCCCTTCCGACCCCAAATTGATAATTTCGATAATCTCGTCGTGAGGCAGAATGGCTCTTTCCTCTTGCTTCACTAACCAAGACAGTTCTTCAGGAACGTCGCTATCTTCGACAACCTCTTCTTCGGTCTGGAATACCGGGTGCTCGAAGTCGGGACGAGTCATAGGTGGCTCAAGGATGTCATCTGAAAATATTATCCTGCAAAAGGAAGGGTTAAGTGCTTCAAAATGCGTATAAAGCGATTAACCACATTGCCATTTTATTGAAAAATACAAAACAAGAAAGACAGGGATTACAGTATTTGCACATGAAAAACGCCATTTATTTAATGATTAACGAAGCAATGTTTATAACAACACAGCCCTAAGCAAATCCTGATGCCTCGGGCAAGACATCAGATTATTCAACAATTAATAAAGCAAAGCATTACTGTTTAAAAGTCACAGGAACAAGCTCCTGAATAGACCAGTTGCACAGTCCTTGTCCTGGCGTGCTTGGCTGAATCCAGGCATCCATATCACAGTCGCTGTCCCCTTCATCGGACTCTGAAGCAGCATTGACAGATTCATGGCATACTCCACTGGCAGAGATGGTGATTGACTTTCTGAAATGGGGGGCCCCCACGGAAGGAGTTGATGACGACGGTCGGTACCCCAGTCCGAACCGGTCCATTTTCACAGGAATGTCCAATACTTTGCCCCAGCCCTTGGCTTCTCCGGCTTCCACTAGAGCTCGAGCTTCTTTATACGATGAGACAGCTATCTCTGGCACTTTGCTCGGCCTGGGACCCTTGTCCTTTAAGCGCAAACCTTCGAATGCCTGGCATGGCGTCTCGTGGATCTCCCCGTCGACTTCCACATATTTAAACGAAGATAGATGGCTGACCAGGATGTCTTCTTCTCCGCACACGGTGACTACACTGTCTCCGACCATATACTTTAACTTCTGATGCAGGGTAGACGTGACTGCCCCTGCCCCGTGAATCCAAGGTCTTCCCAGCAAGCAGCTGTACGCAGGCTGTATATCCATGATATAAAACTCCGTTGCAAACACTTCCGGCCCCACTTGCAGAGGCAAGGTAATCGATCCGAAGACTGTTCTCCGCGTGCCGTCAAACGCTCTGACTACCAAATCGCTGGGTGTACACAAAATCCCTCGAACATCCAGCTTCATCATAGCCTTCTTAGGCAGCACATTCAAAGACGACCCGGTGTCAACCAATACGTGCGACATTGTCGACCCTCTGCACTCAACAGATACATGTAATGCCATATTATGATCCCTTCCTTTCGGAGTCAAGTCGAAATCAGTAAAGCCCAGACTGTGGCCTGCATTTACGTGTGCCAATACTCCTTCTAGCTGGTTCACGGAGACATCCTGTGGTACAAAAGAAGTGTCTAGGACTTTCAGCAAAGCGTTCCTGTGGGCTTCCGAACACAACAGCAATGACAATATAGATATTTTGGACGGCGTTTGCTGCAGATGCTCCACAATTTTATAATCGCTTTTCCGAATCAAGCGCATGAATTCCTCTACATCTTTCGATGCTGCTTCTTTTTCACTTGCTTGTACCGGAACGTTCTCAACCGCTTTCCCTTTTCCTTTCGCTATCCTTTCGGCTTCCACTTCAGGAGATATAAAGATCCTGCCACTCCTCGTCATGCCTCCTGAGCCCACAACATTATCCACAACCTCCGCTGACTGCTTGTTGATATCGATCTTTATCCCATCACAATACACCTCTAGCCCATATGACCATGGGACCGCTCTCGTGTTCTCATACGGGATTGGCCCGGCTTTAGTTATGGTAATCGGTGGTCGCTGAGTTGGTGCTGAAATGGTGATCGTCTTCCGCGGAATCGTTACCGTGGCCACATCACTCCGATTATCCACTACTGCCCCTGCAGGCTCATCAGTTGCTGTTCTATCAAACTGCAATATACCATCATCAATTAAGGCCTGAATGCCTTTCTTCAAATCCTCACACCCCCCAGCCAGGGCCCAACAGTCTAAACAGTACTCATTACAACCCGGGTAAACACCTCCTTGCAACAGTCGACTCTTTATTTCGCTCAGCGGCGTCTTTAAATCCTCAACATTCATAATCAGATTCAGCTCTTCCTCAGTCAGAACAGCATTTGCCCCATGATTAGGCATGGGTTTCTGGACTATATTCGGAACTGTCGTTCCGAAGTTGATAGACTTGTTGTCCAAAAGATCCTGTACAACGTGCTTAAAAGCATGGCAACCTTCTATATCATGGCCCGGGGCCCCAGAATGAAACTCGCAGTGCCTATTTGCATCATAGCCGAACGGGGGAGTTCCCGTTATCGGTGCCAAGGTTCTTTTCTCCACTAGATTCAATCCCAACAATGTCTGCAACAAATCAGCATAGTTAGAGGGAGGCTTCTCAAACACCCTTCTCGGCTTACCACCCTGGAATTTTCGCTGAGCTTGCTGTGCCCCCTGCTGAGGCTGCTGCTGCTGAACCGGTTGTTGTTGCTGAATTGGTTATTGTTGATACGGGATTGTGACACTCGACACTTGCTGCTGCTGACGATATTGATTTCTTCCCCTGCCTCGGCCTCGGCCTCGGCCTCCAAATACCGCGCTAGCTTCGCCCTGACGGCGCCCACCATAAGCTTTCTTACTACTGCCAGATGCAGTTGATTTGTCAACTTCGAACTTTCCTTGCTTAATGTTCCGCTCAATCTTTTCACCCATCAGAATCAGGTCTGAAAAACTGGCCAGAGACGTATGAAATAGCATATCATGAAACAACCCGGTGAATGTGCCGACAAACATATCGTTCATTTCTTTATCTTCTACAGGGGGACGGACCCTGGCAGCCATATCGCGCCACCTTTGCGCGTATTCTTTAAAACTCTCCCCCTTCTTCTGCGAAAGCCCGGCCAACTGAACCCGATTGGGTGCCAGGTCGCTGTTATACTTGTAATGGGCTACGAATGCCTCTGCTAATTGCTTCCAAGTCTTGATATCAGTTGGCTCCAACCCCATGTACCACTCTAGGGAAGGACCCGACAGACTATCCTGAAAGAAATGCATTAGCATTCTTTCATCAGTGGAGTAGGCAGACATCTTTCTGTAATAAGCTCGCACATGCACTTTCGGACATGTGTCTCCTTTGTACTTATCGAACGCAGGAGCTTTGAATTTAATCGGCACCCTCAAGCCAGGTACCAAGCCCATAGTTGCCATGTCCAAACCCACAGCACTCTGATTTAGGACTCCCTTCATTTGCTCTTCCAGCATTCTAATCTTTTGGGAATCATCCATCGGCCCTTCAAAACCTCCTCCAGAGAAGGCGTCTTCCTGTTGATCCTCTTGCCACATACCGTTTCCAGCCCCGTATCCATCATATGCATTATTACGTCCAGCTCTGACCTGATTCATCCCCGGAACTCGGCCTCTGTTGCCGTACCCTTGAACACCTCCAGCGGGACCAACAGCCATAAATCCAGTACCATTTCCGTTTCCAAAGCCTCCGTAACCCTGATTGACCATACCATAACCATCTTGCCCAAAGCCTTGAGCATTAAAGCCATACTTGCCAGCGTTGTCGAATCCCTGATCGTTAAATCCGAACCCAGTATTGACAAAGCCATTGCCTCCGAGATTATCTCCCAAATTGACATCACCCAGCCCAGCATTATGGACAGCATTTTCATTTCCAACTCCGACGTTACCATTCACAGCAGTGGTAGCGTTGTTGACGTTAGCGGCAGGTATATTGACCACGGGCGGAGCCACTGGCGTAGGAGTGCCGTCTCCATGAGCAGTATCAACCCGGACAGACTGATGATCTTCGTTACCATGACCAGCGTTGCGAGCCAACAGAGGCTGGACCATGGCCTGCAAATTTTCTTGCCCTTTTGCTATAGCTTCCATGGTCTGCATGAAGAGGGCGAGCTTCTCGCGCACATCCTGCATCTCGTTCTGAATTTGGTCCATGACTTTCCGACAGTTGGATCGTGTAGAATAGCGGTGCGGATGTTGATCTGGAATCCTGTTAAGTACCTGATACAGAGCAAGAGATAAGACACCATTCATAGATTACCTGTTATGCAATATGAATATGAATGCAATGCCATGTGTCTGTGCATTAGGGAAGTTCATTCCCCCAGTTCTAGTGCGAAGGTGCCGGTGCAGTGACAGTGTTGACAATAGGAATATCGGAGCTGAATCATAGAAAGCCTCATATATTGCAGAGAGAATCAATAATCCCAGGGTACAATATCACTGAGAGTACAAAGAAGGCATGACCTCAACCAACAATCCTGGTGATGGCCAGCACTATGCAAATAAAGCATACAAATAACTACGTGAAATGATCAAATCCTCCCAAAAGTCTGGTACTCCTCTATCAACTTCTTGGTTTCCGGATGGCTTGGTCGATCAAGTAGCCCTTCAACAAGCTGGTTTCTCCTTTTAAGGACACGGCGTACATCTTCAGCAGTTTCTTCCCATGTTGCTTCTCCGAAGCAATCTTCTAACTTTCGCTTCTGGGACACTGCTTCATCTCTGGATTTGATTGCCTTGTTCAGTGCATGCTGGACACTATACCGGTTCATCACTTCTTCCTCGCACTTCTTGATGCTAGACTTCAACTTCTCTTCGAGGTCGGAAATTTGCTGCTTCAGCTTATCTTCCCTCTTCTTGTTGTTAGTGAGTGTAGCATTCCAAGTCTTATTGCAAGAAGATATCTCTCGGTGTGCTGCGTCGAGCGCCTTCTTTTTGGCTTCCAGCATGTCATGGGAACTTCTGAACTCTTGCCCCAGACGTTCGCGCTTCTTCTTTTCCTCGGTCAACTCAGATCCTAACCTGTTTACCAGCTCAATCTGTTGTTGGAAAGCATATACAGCCTTGTTTTTCTCACTGCGTGCCTGGGCTAGCTCTTGCTCTAACCCTTCATTAATCTTTATCAAGGCTTCTTTCTCTCTCACAACTTGTTCATAGACTTCCCTAGAAACAGTAGTCGGCTCTTCTACCGGAACGGGAACAAGAATTGGTGCATCTGGAAACGGCATCTTCAACTGACTAGCCCTCTCCTGAATCCAAACTCTATAAGGTGCATAGGCCTGACAGTCATTCTTTCCTAACAACGGCTTCCCTCGGCGGTTAATATGCGTCCAGGCATGTTGCAACTTGGCTGACAACTCCCCCTTCAAATCTCCAGTGAAGTACAGAGATTCCTGTACTTCCTCCTCCTGAGGTGGATTCTTCAGCGCATATCCAAACTGGCGAATGAATAGAGAAGGGTTGTAGTTGATACACCCTTTTCTTCCTATCAATGGCACATTAGGGTACCCAGCACAGCTAAAGATGAGCTCAGATCCCAACAGGTCTCTATCAAACCACTCCATATCTTCCGACGATAGCCTCATCAAGCGTTCTGGCCAACCAACTGGAATTGTAGTCTCTGCAGCAGATCCTCTCTTAGGAAGATGACTCTCAAACCACATACTCAATAAGGGTACACAAAGATGAACATTCTTCCCTCTTCCCTTCTCATTCTTGTAATGCAGTGAGTGGTAGAGGTCTCCGAGTAAGGTAGGTACAGGATTACCAGCGGCGAACAAGTAGAAAGCATCGAAATCCACAAAATCCGGTATATTGGGGAATAGTACTATGCCATAAATGCACAAGGCCAACACAGCGTTGAAAGCAACCCAGCACCCATTCTTGGCGTACTCTTGGGCTTTACCAACTAAGAACTGAAATGAGAAGCCTGGAACTCCACGGGAAACAGTAGTCACAAGTTCAGAAGCATCAACATGCAAGGCTTTTGCCAATTCCTCCGGCTTGGGTTTGGCATCATAATGAATGAATGGAACCTGGTTCTGCACAGGCAGCTCAACATACTCAGCGTATTCCTCCAGAGTTGGTCCCATAATAAAGTCAGAGAACGTAAAACACCTCAAAGCAGGGTCATAGAATTGCATCAAAGCATACAGCCCATCTAACTCTACCTCTGTAGGTTTGCACACCAATCTCAGTAATCTACCATAGCTCATCCGGAAACTCCTACGAACACCCTCATCAGCAAGAGAGATCAACCCGAGTAAAGGAACAATATCAGGCGTAGGAAATTTGTAGGCAACCGTTCTCCTTAAGCTAGTCATGATCAAACACTCAGAAGTCTGGGCACTAGAACTAGGGAAATGCAAATGCACCTGCAGCACAGACACACGTTAGTGAAATGCAAATGGTAATGGATATGCAAGCAATGCAATGCAAGTAACATTCAACAGGGACCAGAGCTGCAGCTGAATAGTCTAAACCCAATCAAGAAAGGTCTCAGATAGACCATCCAGAAGTCACCAAACCCTGGTCTCAGATAGACCTAAAATAAAACTCCAACACTGGTCTCTGACAGACCTCAAACCATAACTCCAACTGGTCTCTGGTAGACCTCAAACCATATCTCTAATTGGTCTCTGACAGACCTCAGAACTCTCCAACTGGTCCCTGACAGACCTCAGAACACATCTCCAAATGGTCTCTGACAGACCTCATAACTCTCCAACTGGTCTCTGACAGACCTCAGAACACATCTCCAAATGGCCTCTGACAGACCTCAGAATACATCTCCAAAGGGTCTCTGACAGACCTCATAACTCTCCATAAATAACCAGGATCTCTGATCAAGAAATAACCGGTAGTCTGGAGGTCTAGTTACCTGCATAACCCTGAATCCCCTCACGGGTGGGTGGCCCTATAACTGGCACAAGGTACGGCATCCTATGCGGTCGTCGGCGTCACAGACTTTCAGGGTTGATGATACGATTCCCAGAAGGAGTGGCATCATCAAATCCTGAAGAGGCCTCACTCAGCCAACTTCCAAATGATCGGTCCCCAGAGTCGACAATCCAACTAACCAGCAACCCACGCCAACCAAAGGAAGGGGCAGGAGGCCAACTAGAAGAACCTCGTCTGAGTGTAGATTTCATGGGACACCAAAGCAAGCAAAGCAAGCGGGCGCCCACTAATTTCTACTCTAATTCTAGGTGCACTCAAGCCCAGGTCCGGCTTATCTCTCAATATCAGAATACCCGTCACACCCCAAATACAGCAATAGTAATCAATATACAAAGCTGAAAAATACAGGGTTAGAAATATAAAATAACTCCATACAAAATCCTCGACGGGAAAACAAGCGTTAGGATTGACTCTCTCAAGGGACGTTGGATCCCAAATGCATAAGAACCATCGCAGTCCTTAGCAGCCAGGGGACGTTGGATCCCCAGCAGAGTCGCCAGCTGTCGCTACTGCGAAAATCGGCGCCGGCTGACAGAAGAGTCGCCACCGTGCGTTATTTATCCCACGGGAGGGAAAGGAAACGCTCAGAGTAAACCTCGCACAACACGGGAAAGGTATGGTCATCGCAACCAAAACCTGGGTTCGGGAGTCGGTTACGCAAGGGGAAGGTATTAGCACCCCTCACGTCCATCGTACTCGATGGGATCCACGCTTGTTTTCGGGTATGGATTGTTATTCTATCTAAACTATAGGTCAAGGGTGAAAAAGAAAATAAAATGAAAATAAAAATGACTCGGCAAAGTATCGCACTTTATGCCTACGTATTCCCGTCTAGAACGAGAAATCAGAGTCAACGTAGTTCGCCTACCTACGGGAAAGGAGGGGAAGGTTGCTCGCTAGGATATCGCATCCTATGCCTACGTACTTTCATACAGCATGAAAGATCAGAGCAAACGTAGTTCGGGCCACGTACGACACAAGCTTGTCTTGGTTAATTTTATTCCTTCTGAAAAAGGTTTTTCTGATTAACAGTCCAAGAGGACAAAAATGACGTCTTGATGAGTTCACATTCTTTTACGGAAGAAGTGTCTTTTATTGTGTTTGAAATCTTTATGGTGTTTTTCTGTTTGTTTTGAGAAAGAAGAGACAGAACTCTAACCTACGGTTGCGAAGGGAAACAAACTAACCTAATGTTATCATGCATGGGTTAAGACCTAGTGTCTATCATGCTCCTCTCTTGCACAGAGAGAAACAGAGATCCTACGGGATAGGCAGAAACAGAAACAATAACAGATATAATAAAGCAGTAAAATGCATGGATGCAACAGTACAAGCGAGGCAAGGGAGTCCCACTCAACCTCGAACCTAGAAAACAATAGGCAAAAGTGAACAGGCTTCACTTTCAACCCAGCAGGGTAAACAGCAAACAATACAACTCAGAAAACCAATCAATACATCAGCAAATGAAATACAGCAAAAGAAACAGCATCAGCAGCTCAGCATCTGGCTTCAAGCAATCTCCAATCAGTTACAGGCTTCAACAAGCATCAATCTCCATCTTCATGACCTTCAGGCAAGGGTTTTGATCATCATTCTTCCATCTGCAATGGCTTTTCTTCAAGTTCAAACCTCCAGGATGAGGAATCAGTCACAAGAGTGAATTGGGTGTTAAGCAATCAGTTGACTACCAAGGGTGGTGAACAGACTGCTTCTAACACAAAAGACATTTTCTCTCAAGAGTTCTATCTCACAGACACTATCACCAAGCCTTCCAAAGGAAGGGGGTGAGTGTCTTAGAGAGACTCTGAATCACAGAGAAGAATGGATGCAGACAAGGCAATCCATGTTTGAGAAACAAACTTTCTAATCTAGAGCTCTGCCTAGCTCCTAAACCCTAGTCTCCTCAGCATCTGCTAGCAAGAAACTCCTCCTCAACTTTGACAGTTGATCTTCAATCTCTGGATCTCCAATGGTCTTCATCTTCACACATCTTCAGCTCCCCCAGGGCCCCAGACAAACCCAATACCCAAACAAACAAGCAACAATCCCCAGAGGGCACACCACACCAGACAATTAGATATACAGACAGTAATAATAGCAGTAGGGGAATCCTAACTGTTCTCTAAGGGATCTAATAACTACCCATAGCCCCTATAGTCCCATAACTAATCTATTCAAACCCTAAGTCCTAAGGGAAATGAAATCAAACTCCTAAGTTGTCACCTAAAATCCTAGTTTTGTACATGATGTTCAATCATTTATTAATCACCCAAAATTAACCTCTAAAAATGGGAACTAAAATATTTCTACAAGCTTAATATCTCATCTAAACAATATAAAAAGAATGACCAAAAAATATTAAAGCATGTGAGAGAACAAGAATCATAAAAATGATGCATGAAATGAAACTATTTAATATGACATTTATTTAGAAAATATGGAAAAAATATGAAATAACGCTAAAAATGCAATTTTATTTTTCTATAATATTCTAGACATCCTAAAGAAAATATGGTAAAAAGAATGGATTAAAATGCATTTTTTATGAATTAGTTATGAATTAATGAAAATTGGTAAAATATTAAAGTGAATTAAGAAAAATAATTGAATTAAAATGAGGAGGAGGGGGTTGAAATAGAAATTCGCCCAGTTATAAACAGAATGGGCCACATAATGGGGGGTGCTGGTAGCGAATTGCCAAGGCCCAGGGTTACTCAGAATCAGTGAAACAAAAAGAAAAGCGCTGGGGGGGTGAGAAAAGTAGCAAAACCACGTTGCAATTGGTTTGGGCCTGAAAGCTGGGGGTGGAATTAGCACAAGAGTCTGAGGCCCGCCCGTTTCAATTAATGAAACGGCGCGTTTTGGCCAGCTCCAATTCCCTCCAAACTTCAGATTAAATGCTGGCCATTGGATCACGCCATTAGTCAAAAGTCCAACACGCATTGAACGGACGTGATTACGTCTTCCTCCTTGAACCAACTGAAATTAGGGTTTCAACCTCACACCTCCATGCACGAGCAGAACTTACACCTCTCTGTTCTCATCCTACACGCCACGAATCCACATGCTGTAAACACGAAAACCACTCTAAATTCTTCCCTCTACAAGCCTAGGGCATTAGATTTCTTTGAAACTCACCACAACAACAAACCCGATCGAAGCAACATCTGGCCACCATGGAAATGCACTGAGATGCATCATGATGATTCTTCCTTAAACCTAACCTAAACTAATCTACAACTAATGGAGATTAACCTGCGCCATCCAACTAACATTATGATGCATTAATTCAAGAGATACAAGCACTAACAGTTTGTTGCACCTGTCACCAACCATCACCAATCCTTTCCAAATTCATCTAAACTAATCTCCTAACCACCTAGATTGCATCTAAACTAACAACATCATGCCAAACTAACTAGATCAAGCAGTTTGAATGGAAACTTACCTAGTGAGAAATCTTGAGAAACAGCTATGGAGATTGAAGATCTGAGGCTTCTAGGTGTTGGATCTTGATCCACAAACTCAGCAATCAATTCTGTATGCAATATTCTGGTGATTCCTTGCTTGAATTAGGCTGTCCAATGGAATTTGCAACTTTGATGTTCTTGAATATGGTGCACGAAAATGGATGATAATCACTTGATCATTGCTTCAATTATGATCTATGATGATGATGGAACAAGATTGAATTGATTTTGATGATGATTTTGTGAAGAAAATGAGGAATTGGAGTGAAACTTCAATGAAGAAAGAATGAGAAATCTTGTGGAATTCTTGGTGCAAATGAGGCCAACCCTTGCCAAATTCTCATTTCATGCTTATATAGACCCCAAATGAACATTCTAGATCCATCTTGCACATTCCCTTGTTTTCCAACTTTGGTTCATTTTGATTATGTTTCTTAAAAGGCAAGCAACCATGGATAACTTTCTTTTTTCCTTCTAAACTCAAAAAAGTGTTTGAACCATTGTTCTTAGAATTGTTTTTCCATTCAAAATCATATATTGGAAGTCTCCATTTGGACTTGTAAATCTCCCAAACCATTTTCCATCTTGAATTTATTCACTTTATAAGCCATTTTAGTTCATATTTTGACCAATTATGTAACTCCATGTTATGAGCTTCTCCAATAATTTGTGACCTTCTTTCTAGACTTAAAATCCCATTTGGAGCAAGTTTGATGTTGTAAGTTTTTCCATTTGAGGCCTCCTTGTATGAGTTTTGGACATAGGTTAAAATGACCTGTAATTCACAAATGCCCAAAATACCCTTTGCTTGTCAAGACCATAAGTTGAGTTCTCCACATCATATGAAGGCATACCATACCATTCTAGAAAGCTAAGACAATGAGGAACAATTCTTATGTTGACCAAGAATTCATTTGAAATCTCCTTGAGGGGCAAAACTAGCTTGGAAGTCAAGTCACTTTCACAGACAAAAATTCAGATACCTCAGATGACCTGTAACTTGTAAGGACCATAACTTGAGTTCTATAAATCTCCTTGAGGTCTTCCACCACTCAAATTAAAGGTCTTGAGATCCTCTACAAGTTTCATGTTGGCCAAGAAGCCATTTGAAGCTAGCATTTTGACTTGTCTTGCTTGGAAGTTTGACCTAAACTAGGGGATTTTACAGAGAAACCCTAATTTAGAAACTCCTCTTCTCCTTGATTTCTCTTGAATTCTCCTTGTCATATCTCCATATCCTTCTTCATATGTCCAATGTTGATCCCCACATCTCTCCAATAGCCTTGAATGCTCTTTTAAACCAGTCAATTGACCTAGGGTTGACCTAGGGTTGACCCAGATGAAACCCTAGTTGACCGTCTTCAGTTATAACTATTGTGATCACCTCAACAACTTATTTTCTTCTCCAAATGACCTTTTAAGTCTCTCATAATGTCTAGATGCTCTCCATGCCTCCACTTCACAGCTCACAACCCTCTTGTTGATCCTCAGATACCCTCAGCTAGGAGATGGACTCAAGGCTTGATCTGCTGAACTCTTTGCTTTCAAATTCTTTCCTGATGACTTGAATAGGATTGAATTGGGATAATGACCTCTTGATAGGCCTCTAGAGATGAGAATAATGATTGGTCCCCTGTTGAATGACTTGCTATGCTTATGCTATGCAGATGGTTAGTCTATGTACATGACTCTATATGCAAATGCTAATGATATTGAAACATAAACCAAGTGAATAAGGTTGGGCAAATTTTAGGGTGCAACAGCTGCCCCTATTCGAGCGACTTGGACCCGACTGGATGAAGAGCCCGGAGCCTTCAGACATTCGCGGTACGAGACGGTTGAATACTAGTGAAACCAGAAATTTGCCAACCGCAGAAATAAACTGCGCTCCTGCTTGAGGAATGACATTCGTCAGCTGAATCTGACTGTTATAGTAACCCACTGATCTCGCGCGCCCGTGTTGGGGATTGTCTTCATCGTTCTGAAGAGGATTCTGTTGTACCAGATTGCTTACTTGTCCACGTTAGGACTCTGTCCGTCATCGATATGAAGAAATCTCAACTAGAACCTGTCCACGTTAGGAGTAACCTATCCACGCTAGGAATCATTTCTTCTGCATTTGTCCACGTCAGGACTGAACCTTTCATCTTTCCACATCATGAAGCAATCCTCTTTCCGCGTAAGGAGAAATATATCAATCTGTCCACGTAAGGACTCCAATACCATTTGACATGTTCGCGTCAGGACTCCAATCTTTCCACGTAAGGAATTCAACTTTGGTTCTGCACCTGTCCACGTCAGGACTCCACTCTTCTCGAATCTGTCCACGTCAGGACTCAACTCTTCACGCATCTGTCCACGTAAGGACCCCAATTTCTCCGCGTAAGGAATAAACTTCTTCTTCCACGTTAGGAATATCTTCTTTGATCTGTCCGCGTCAGGACTAAACTCTTCCACGTCAGGAATAAACCATTTCTTTCCACGTTAGGAATCAATCTATTTTGAATCTGTCCACGTAAGGACCTCAATTTCTTCCACGTCAGGAATAATCTTCTTCCACGTCAGGAATCAGCTTTGATATGTCCGCGAGAGGACTCAATCTTTCCACGTAAGGAATAAACTCGTCTTTCCACGTAAGGAAACCATTTTTCTTCCACGTAAGGAAAGCTCTTGATACGCCCACGTAAGGACTCTGATCTTTCCACATAAGGAATACCAACTCTTTCTCGATTTGTCCGCGTCAGGACTCATTTTTCCACGTAAGGAAACTATCTTTTTCCACGTAAGGAATCATCTCTTTCCACGTCAGGAATACTGTCATTTCCACGTAAGGAACTACCTTTTGATACGTCCGCGTAAGGACTACCTCGTCCACGTTAGGACCCATTTCTCCTTATTAGGAATAATAGTTTCTCTGATTCGTCCACGTCAGGACACTGATCTCGTCTTGATTCGTCCACGTTAGGACTCAGGCGTCTTCGACTCGCTGAGGAAATAAGACTTGTCCACGTGAGGACTTACACCATCGACCCACTGGGGGAATAACTTGTCCACGTCAGGACACCAACATAAAGAGTAATCACTTTTGTCAACGTCATGACCTCCCATTCCACAAATTTCGAGAAACCGAATCTATCCACGTTAGGACTAACATACCTTACCAATCCGGTAAAACAAACCTGTCCACGTTAGGACGCCCACTTCTGAAGAAATCCCGTCATTCTAGGAGTAAATTGTCCACGTCAGGACTTAGTTCTTCAATGATCCTCACCCACAAACTGCTCAGCACTGACGCGACAGCGACTTTGAGATGAACTCTACTGGGGATGTCTGAAAACCAACTATCGGACGCCTGCTCTGATAACCGGCGGTGGCCTCTGAAATTCTGATTCATGGGACCCGTTGATGACAAACAAACTCTGCTTGGGGATAAAAAGACACTTATCCTGGCCACTCTGGCTGGGGAAAATAAGAGACATTTACATAAATGACTCTGCTGGAGACAAAGAGAGTTTTATCATGATAACTCTGTGGGGAATGCAGCCAAAACTGACATTGGATATCTCCTGCCGAGATCTTGAATGTTTGATCGTTCATCTGAGCGAGAGCTCTCTCCACCGGAACTGCTAGAATACAGAAACTGTTTCAGCAAAATAAATGCTGAAAGGGCAATGCCGACTCCGCCGGGGATAGCCGGATGCTACAGAATTGTGCCAGCAAAATAAATGCTGGAAGGGTGAAGTCAACCCCTGCTGGGAAATTGGGAACTCAAACCAAACGTCTTGTTGAAGTAACCCCCTGCTGGGGAATAGCAGATGTGCACAGTATGTTCAGACTTTCTGCTGGAACGTGAACCGATATCACCAGTATCTCTGACAAAATAAATGACAGGACCCACCATCGACTCTGCCTGGGAGAGTCTTAATCTTCGAGTTCCACTGGAAGGAATGAAAATACTTGCAAAGAGAAATCCGCTGGAGATGGGATGATTCTCTTGGGGAAAATTAACTGACTCCGCTGGGGGAGAATGCATGACCCTGCGGGGGGAGATGAACCTGTCTGAATACAGCCTTACGATCTCGGAATCACCAAACTCTGCTGAGGACGAGTAACTTCTCTGGAGCACGTCCTTTGGATAAGCTACGGCTAGCTGGGGAATTCTATCCTTCTTCAGGAAGAACATGCATGACCTGCGTGGGGATTATCGCAATCTTTTGATCACCTTCCTCGTACGGTTATGAAACCTGCAACAACACAAACAAGACACGACAAGCCTATGCAATCAAATCGATTCAGGTTAGTGACGTTACACTCAGTTAATTCAAAGCTTTAACAATTGTTGGCAAGGGCCAGTGATGTTATACTCATGCTAGTTTCATCAAACTTAGGCGTTTTATCATGCGCAAAACAGTAAAGAACAGGCATCAAGTACTGAATAACACATTTTCATTGATTGGGCCCCTGAATGGGCGGAGTTTTTGTACACGGGATGTAACTCCTGAAAAGAGGAAGCTACGCGAAGCAAATACATAAGTATGAAAGTATGCACAAGAAGCATAAATATTGACAAATTAAATTTTGTACACATGTCGGCAACTGGATGCAGATGAGCACCACGAACTGATCCTCCCATGACTCGTCCGACTCTTATACTTTCCCGGTATCCCTACTTCTGAAGAGGTTGTATCCGATAACTGACTCCTCAAATATATTCTCCCGCATTGATACTCATTGAATTCAAATTCGGACCGCAGTCATTTGCTTTTCTCATCCCTAACTTTTGCGTGAACCGCCCTTTACGGGTTTTCAGTTCACCGGGATACCCCTTTTTGCCGAAGCCGCCCAGTGTAGGTTTTCAACTTCGCGGGTGTACATTTTTTCAATTTTATCCCTAACTTTTGCCCGAACCTTTCATTCTGTTTTTGGTTCGCCAGGATGCCCCATTTTTGCCTGGACTCTCTTTTTTCTGTCCAGCGGGTCTATTTTAAGCAAAGTATTTTTTAACTGCGTCCGAATTCACAGGTGATGCAAAGTCTTCCCCGTCCATGGTGGACAACAATAAAGCTCCTCCTGAAAAGACCTTACTGACAACGTATGGCCCTTCGTAGTTGGGGGTCCACTTGCCCCTGTGATCTGCTTGTGGCGGGAGAATCCTTTTCAGCACAAGGTCGCCCGTCTGAAAGCTTCGCGGAAGTATCTTCTTGTCGTACGCTTTCTTCATTCGTCTTTGATACAAACGACCGTATGCCAGAGAAGCTAGCCTCTTCTCATCCATCAAACTCAGTTGGTTCAACCTATTCGTTACCCATTCTGCCTCGTCCAGCTGAACGTCTCGCAATACCCTCAGAGAAGGGATCTCAACTTCCAATGGTAATACCGCTTCCATTCCGTATACCAACGAGAACGGAGTTGCCCCGGTTGATGTGCGTACCGTCGTACGATAACCGTGCAAAGCGAAAGGTAGCATTTCATGCCAATCTTTATACGTCACCACCATTTTCTGGACGATCTTCTTGATATTCTTATTGGCCGCTTCGACAGCGCCATTCATCTTGGGTCGGTAAGGGGAGGAGTTGTGATGTTCAATCTTGAAATTCTGACAGAGCTCCTTCATCATTTTGTTGTTCAGATTAGAACCGTTATCCGTGATTATCCGCTCGGGGATTCCGTATCGGCAAATGATATCTCTCTTGATGAATCTAGCCACCACTTGCTTCGTTACGTTTGCGTAAGACGCCGCTTCCACCCACTTGGTGAAATAATCGATTGCTACTAGGATGAACCGATGCCCGTTAGAAGCCGTCGGCTCGATCTTTCCAATCATATCGATTCCCCACATCGAGAATGGCCATGGAGATGACATCACATTCAGAGGACTCGGAGGCACATGTATTTTGTCAGCATAAATTTGGCACTTGTGGCACTTCCTCGCGAACTTGAAACAATCAGTTTCCATCGTCAGCCAAAAGTAACCTGCCCGCAGCAATTTTCTCGTCATAGCGTGCCCACCAGCATGCGTGCCAAAGGCACCTTCGTGAATTTCCTCCATGAGAAGTTTTGCCTCCTTCTCGTCTACACAACGCAACAACACCAAATCGTGGTTTCTTCTGTATAAGACGCCATCCGGGTTCAAGTAGAAATTACCCGCTAATCTCCTGAGAGTCTTCTGATCTTGACTGGATGCCCCAGCCGGATACTCTTTATTCTTCAGGAAATTAAGGATATCAAAATACCACGGTTTGTCATCAGATGCTTCATCAATAGCAAATACATAAGCTGGCCTGTCCAACCGAGAGATAGTAATTTGGGGAGCTTCGTTCCAGAAGTTGACCTTGTACATGGAAGACAAAGTGGCAAGGGCGTCAGCCATTTGATTTTCTGCCCGCGGCACGTGATGCAACTCAACCTTGTCGAAGAAAGGCAACAATCTCCTTGCATAATTCATATAATGTATCAAATTGGGCTGCCGTGTCTCCCATTCCCCTTTGATCTGATTCACTACCAGAGCTGAGTCTCCGTATACGTCTAAATGTTTGATTCGCAAATCAATGGCTTCTTCAAGCCCCATTATACAAGCTTCGTATTCGGCCTCATTGTTGGTAACGGCAAAGGTCAATCGGGCAGTAAACGGGATGTGCGACCCGTGCGGCGTAGTGATAATTGCCCCTATTCCGCTACCGTAAGCATTCACAGCTCCGTCAAATATCATCTTCCATTGGGACCCCGGCTCTGGTCCCTCGTCTGGTAACGGCTCTTCGCAATCTTTCATCTTGAGATACATGATATCCTCGTCAGGAAAATCAAATCTCATTGATTGGTATTCTTCAATAGGCTGCTCCGCCAGATACTCAGACAGCACACTCCCCTTTATTGCCTTTTGCGAGACGTATTGAATATCGTATTCAGTCAAGACCATCTGCCATCGGGCAATTCTACCTGACAACGCCTGCTTTTCGAATATATATTTGATTGGATCCATCTTCGAGATGAGCATGGTTGTATGATTCAGCATGTACTGCCTCAAACGCTTGGCGGCCCAGGCTAGCGCGCAACAAGTTTTCTCCAGCATTGTGTATCGAGATTCACAGTCTGTGAACTTCTTACTCAGATAATAGATTGCATGCTCTTTTCTCCCTGTCTCGTCGTGTTGACCGAGAACACAACCCATGCTTCCCTCAAGAACCGTCAGATACATTATCAAGGGCCTTCCTGCCACCGGGGGTATCAAAATGGGAGGCTCCTGCAAATACTTCTTTATTTTGTCGAACGCCTTTTGACAATTATCGTTCCACGTTACAGCTTGATCTTTCTTCAAGAGCTTAAATAATGGTTCACACGTGGCCGTTAGGTGAGATATGAACCGAGCGATGTAGTTCAATCTCCCTAAAAACCCGCGTACCTCTTTCTCTGTTTTAGGCGTCGGCATTTCTTGAATCGCTTTTATTTTAGCAGGATCGACCTCTATTCCTCTTTCGCTTACGATAAACCCCAGGAGCTTACCCGATCTCACCCCGAAGGTGCATTTGTTAGGGTTCAGCCTCAGCCTGAACTTCCTAAGCCTTTTAAACAACTTCAACAGATTCACCAGATGCTCTTCCTCCGTCTGGGATTTAGCAATCATATCGTCAACATAAACTTCGATCTCTTTATGCATCATGTCATGAAAGAGAGTCGTCATCGCACGCTGATATGTTGCCCCAGCATTTTTCAACCCAAAGGGCATCACTTTATAGCAAAATGTTCCCCAAGGCGTTATGAAAGTAGTCTTCTCCATATCCTCTGGCGCCATTTTAATTTGGTTATAGCCTGAAAAGCCATCCATGAAGGAGAATACAGAGTATTGAGCAGTATTATCAACTAACACGTCAATATGAGGAAGTGGAAAATCGTCTTTTGGGCTTGCTTTATTCAAATCTCTATAATCCACGCACATTCGAACCTTGCCATCTTTCTTTGGCACTGGTACGATGTTGGCAACCCATGAAGGATACTTCGTCACAGCCAGGAAACCAGCGTCCCACTGTTTCTGCACCTCCTCTTTGATCTTCATTGCCATATCTGGTCGAGTTCTGCGAAGCTTTTGTTTGACTGGCGGGCAATCTTCTTTCAGTGGCAGGCGATGCACAACCATATCAGTATCGAGCCCTGGCATATCTTGATACGACCAAGCGAATACATCATTATACTCTCGGAGCATTTCAACCAGTCTTCGCTTGATATCACTCTGCAGTGCGGCTCCGATACGAATATTCTTCTCAATCCCTTCCGACCCCAAATTGATAATTTCGATAATCTCGTCGTGAGGCAGAATGGCTCTTTCCTCTTGCTTCACTAACCAAGACAGTTCTTCAGGAACGTCGCTATCTTCGACAACCTCTTCTTCGGTCTGGAATACCGGGTGCTCGAAGTCGGGACGAGTCATAGGTGGCTCAAGGATGTCATCTGAAAATATTATCCTGCAAAAGGAAGGGTTAAGTGCTTCAAAATGCGTATAAAGCGATTAACCACATTGCCATTTTATTGAAAAATACAAAACAAGAAAGACAGGGATTACAGTATTTGCACATGAAAAACGCCATTTATTTAATGATTAACGAAGCAATGTTTATAACAACACAGCCCTAAGCAAATCCTGATGCCTCGGGCAAGACATCAGATTATTCAACAATTAATAAAGCAAAGCATTACTGTTTAAAAGTCACAGGAACAAGCTCCTGAATAGACCAGTTGCACAGTCCTTGTCCTGGCGTGCTTGGCTGAATCCAGGCATCCATATCACAGTCGCTGTCCCCTTCATCGGACTCTGAAGCAGCATTGACAGATTCATGGCATACTCCACTGGCAGAGATGGTGATTGACTTTCTGAAATGGGGGGCCCCCACGGAAGGAGTTGATGACGACGGTCGGTACCCCAGTCCGAACCGGTCCATTTTCACAGGAATGTCCAATACTTTGCCCCAGCCCTTGGCTTCTCCGGCTTCCACTAGAGCTCGAGCTTCTTTATACGATGAGACAGCTATCTCTGGCACTTTGCTCGGCCTGGGACCCTTGTCCTTTAAGCGCAAACCTTCGAATGCCTGGCATGGCGTCTCGTGGATCTCCCCGTCGACTTCCACATATTTAAACGAAGATAGATGGCTGACCAGGATGTCTTCTTCTCCGCACACGGTGACTACACTGTCTCCGACCATATACTTTAACTTCTGATGCAGGGTAGACGTGACTGCCCCTGCCCCGTGAATCCAAGGTCTTCCCAGCAAGCAGCTGTACGCAGGCTGTATATCCATGATATAAAACTCCGTTGCAAACACTTCCGGCCCCACTTGCAGAGGCAAGGTAATCGATCCGAAGACTGTTCTCCGCGTGCCGTCAAACGCTCTGACTACCAAATCGCTGGGTGTACACAAAATCCCTCGAACATCCAGCTTCATCATAGCCTTCTTAGGCAGCACATTCAAAGACGACCCGGTGTCAACCAATACGTGCGACATTGTCGACCCTCTGCACTCAACAGATACATGTAATGCCATATTATGATCCCTTCCTTTCGGAGTCAAGTCGAAATCAGTAAAGCCCAGACTGTGGCCTGCATTTACGTGTGCCAATACTCCTTCTAGCTGGTTCACGGAGACATCCTGTGGTACAAAAGAAGTGTCTAGGACTTTCAGCAAAGCGTTCCTGTGGGCTTCCGAACACAACAGCAATGACAATATAGATATTTTGGACGGCGTTTGCTGCAGATGCTCCACAATTTTATAATCGCTTTTCCGAATCAAGCGCATGAATTCCTCTACATCTTTCGATGCTGCTTCTTTTTCACTTGCTTGTACCGGAACGTTCTCAACCGCTTTCCCTTTTCCTTTCGCTATCCTTTCGGCTTCCACTTCAGGAGATATAAAGATCCTGCCACTCCTCGTCATGCCTCCTGAGCCCACAACATTATCCACAACCTCCGCTGACTGCTTGTTGATATCGATCTTTATCCCATCACAATACACCTCTAGCCCATATGACCATGGGACCGCTCTCGTGTTCTCATACGGGATTGGCCCGGCTTTAGTTATGGTAATCGGTGGTCGCTGAGTTGGTGCTGAAATGGTGATCGTCTTCCGCGGAATCGTTACCGTGGCCACATCACTCCGATTATCCACTACTGCCCCTGCAGGCTCATCAGTTGCTGTTCTATCAAACTGCAATATACCATCATCAATTAAGGCCTGAATGCCTTTCTTCAAATCCTCACACCCCCCAGCCAGGGCCCAACAGTCTAAACAGTACTCATTACAACCCGGGTAAACACCTCCTTGCAACAGTCGACTCTTTATTTCGCTCAGCGGCGTCTTTAAATCCTCAACATTCATAATCAGATTCAGCTCTTCCTCAGTCAGAACAGCATTTGCCCCATGATTAGGCATGGGTTTCTGGACTATATTCGGAACTGTCGTTCCGAAGTTGATAGACTTGTTGTCCAAAAGATCCTGTACAACGTGCTTAAAAGCATGGCAACCTTCTATATCATGGCCCGGGGCCCCAGAATGAAACTCGCAGTGCCTATTTGCATCATAGCCGAACGGGGGAGTTCCCGTTATCGGTGCCAAGGTTCTTTTCTCCACTAGATTCAATCCCAACAATGTCTGCAACAAATCAGCATAGTTAGAGGGAGGCTTCTCAAACACCCTTCTCGGCTTACCACCCTGGAATTTTCGCTGAGCTTGCTGTGCCCCCTGCTGAGGCTGCTGCTGCTGAACCGGTTGTTGTTGCTGAATTGGTTGTTGTTGATACGGGATTGTGACACTCGACACTTGCTGCTGCTGACGATATTGATTTCTTCCCCTGCCTCGGCCTCGGCCTCGGCCTCCAAATACCGCGCTAGCTTCGCCCTGACGGCGCCCACCATAAGCTTTCTTACTACTGCCAGATGTAGTTGATTTGTCAACTTGGAACTTTCCTTGCTTAATGTTCCGCTCAATCTTTTCACCCATCAGAATCAGGTCTGAAAAACTGGCCAGAGACGTATGAAATAGCATATCATGAAACAACCCGGTGAATGTGCCGACAAACATATCGTTCATTTCTTTATCTTCTACAGGGGGACGGACCCTGGCAGCCATATCGCGCCACCTTTGCGCGTATTCTTTAAAACTCTCCCCCTTCTTCTGCGAAAGCCCGGCCAACTGAACCCGATTGGGTGCCAGGTCGCTGTTATACTTGTAATGGGCTACGAATGCCTCTGCTAATTGCTTCCAAGTCTTGATATCAGTTGGCTCCAACCCCATGTACCACTCTAGGGAAGGACCCGACAGACTATCCTGAAAGAAATGCATTAGCATTCTTTCATCAGTGGAGTAGGCAGACATCTTTCTGTAATAAGCTCGCACATGCACTTTCGGACATGTGTCTCCTTTGTACTTATCGAACGCAGGAGCTTTGAATTTAATCGGCACCCTCAAGCCAGGTACCAAGCCCATAGTTGCCATGTCCAAACCCACAGCACTCTGATTTAGGACTCCCTTCATTTGCTCTTCCAGCATTCTAATCTTTTGGGAATCATCCATCGGCCCTTCAAAACCTCCTCCAGAGAAGGCGTCTTCCTGTTGATCCTCTTGCCACATACCGTTTCCAGCCCCGTATCCATCATATGCATTATTACGTCCAGCTCTGACCTGATTCATCCCCGGAACTCGGCCTCTGTTGCCGTACCCTTGAACACCTCCAGCGGGACCAACAGCCATAAATCCAGTACCATTTCCGTTTCCAAAGCCTCCGTAACCCTGATTGACCATACCATAACCATCTTGCCCAAAGCCTTGAGCATTAAAGCCATACTTGCCAGCGTTGTCGAATCCCTGATCGTTAAATCCGAACCCAGTATTGACAAAGCCATTGCCTCCGAGATTATCTCCCAAATTGACATCACCCAGCCCAGCATTATGGACAGCATTTTCATTTCCAACTCCGACGTTACCATTCACAGCAGTGGTAGCGTTGTTGACGTTAGCGGCAGGTATATTGACCACGGGCGGAGCCACTGGCGTAGGAGTGCCGTCTCCATGAGCAGTATCAACCCGGACAGACTGATGATCTTCGTTACCATGACCAGCGTTGCGAGCCAACAGAGGCTGGACCATGGCCTGCAAATTTTCTTGCCCTTTTGCTATAGCTTCCATGGTCTGCATGAAGAGGGCGAGCTTCTCGCGCACATCCTGCATCTCGTTCTGAATTTGGTCCATGACTTTCCGACAGTTGGATCGTGTAGAATAGCGGTGCGGATGTTGATCTGGAATCCTGTTAAGTACCTGATACAGAGCAAGAGATAAGACACCATTCATAGATTACCTGTTATGCAATATGAATATGAATGCAATGCCATGTGTCTGTGCATTAGGGAAGTTCATTCCCCCAGTTCTAGTGCGAAGGTGCCGGTGCAGTGACAGTGTTGACAATAGGAATATCGGAGCTGAATCATAGAAAGCCTCATATATTGCAGAGAGAATCAATAATCCCAGGGTACAATATCACTGAGAGTACAAAGAAGGCATGACCTCAACCAACAATCCTGGTGATGGCCAGCACTATGCAAATAAAGCATACAAATAACTACGTGAAATGATCAAATCCTCCCAAAAGTCTGGTACTCCTCTATCAACTTCTTGGTTTCCGGATGGCTTGGTCGATCAAGTAGCCCTTCAACAAGCTGGTTTCTCCTTTTAAGGACACGGCGTACATCTTCAGCAGTTTCTTCCCATGTTGCTTCTCCGAAGCAATCTTCTAACTTTCGCTTCTGGGACACTGCTTCATCTCTGGATTTGATTGCCTTGTTCAGTGCATGCTGGACACTATACCGGTTCATCACTTCTTCCTCGCACTTCTTGATGCTAGACTTCAACTTCTCTTCGAGGTCGGAAATTTGCTGCTTCAGCTTATCTTCCCTCTTCTTGTTGTTAGTGAGTGTAGCATTCCAAGTCTTATTGCAAGAAGATATCTCTCGGTGTGCTGCGTCGAGCGCCTTCTTTTTGGCTTCCAGCATGTCATGGGAACTTCTGAACTCTTGCCCCAGACGTTCGCGCTTCTTCTTTTCCTCGGTCAACTCAGATCCTAACCTGTTTACCAGCTCAATCTGTTGTTGGAAAGCATATACAGCCTTGTTTTTCTCACTGCGTGCCTGGGCTAGCTCTTGCTCTAACCCTTCATTAATCTTTATCAAGGCTTCTTTCTCTCTCACAACTTGTTCATAGACTTCCCTAGAAACAGTAGTCGGCTCTTCTACCGGAACGGGAACAAGAATTGGTGCATCTGGAAACGGCATCTTCAACTGACTAGCCCTCTCCTGAATCCAAACTCTATAAGGTGCATAGGCCTGACAGTCATTCTTTCCTAACAACGGCTTCCCTCGGCGGTTAATATGCGTCCAGGCATGTTGCAACTTGGCTGACAACTCCCCCTTCAAATCTCCAGTGAAGTACAGAGATTCCTGTACTTCCTCCTCCTGAGGTGGATTCTTCAGCGCATATCCAAACTGGCGAATGAATAGAGAAGGGTTGTAGTTGATACACCCTTTTCTTCCTATCAATGGCACATTAGGGTACCCAGCACAGCTAAAGATGAGCTCAGATCCCAACAGGTCTCTATCAAACCACTCCATATCTTCCGACGATAGCCTCATCAAGCGTTCTGGCCAACCAACTGGAATTGTAGTCTCTGCAGCAGATCCTCTCTTAGGAAGATGACTCTCAAACCACATACTCAATAAGGGTACACAAAGATGAACATTCTTCCCTCTTCCCTTCTCATTCTTGTAATGCAGTGAGTGGTAGAGGTCTCCGAGTAAGGTAGGTACAGGATTACCAGCGGCGAACAAGTAGAAAGCATCGAAATCCACAAAATCCGGTATATTGGGGAATAGTACTATGCCATAAATGCACAAGGCCAACACAGCGTTGAAAGCAACCCAGCACCCATTCTTGGCGTACTCTTGGGCTTTACCAACTAAGAACTGAAATGAGAAGCCTGGAACTCCACGGGAAACAGTAGTCACAAGTTCAGAAGCATCAACATGCAAGGCTTTTGCCAATTCCTCCGGCTTGGGTTTGGCATCATAATGAATGAATGGAACCTGGTTCTGCACAGGCAGCTCAACATACTCAGCGTATTCCTCCAGAGTTGGTCCCATAATAAAGTCAGAGAACGTAAAACACCTCAAAGCAGGGTCATAGAATTGCATCAAAGCATACAGCCCATCTAACTCTACCTCTGTAGGTTTGCACACCAATCTCAGTAATCTACCATAGCTCATCCGGAAACTCCTACGAACACCCTCATCAGCAAGAGAGATCAACCCGAGTAAAGGAACAATATCAGGCGTAGGCAATTTGTAGGCAACCGTTCTCCTTAAGCTAGTCATGATCAAACACTCAGAAGTCTGGGCACTAGAACTAGGGAAATGCAAATGCACCTGCAGCACAGACACACGTTAGTGAAATGCAAATGGTAATGGATATGCAAGCAATGCAATGCAAGTAACATTCAACAGGGACCAGAGCTGCAGCTGAATAGTCTAAACCCAATCAAGAAAGGTCTCAGATAGACCATCCAGAAGTCACCAAACCCTGGTCTCAGATAGACCTAAAATAAAACTCCAACACTGGTCTCTGACAGACCTCAAACCATAACTCCAACTGGTCTCTGGTAGACCTCAAACCATATCTCTAATTGGTCTCTGACAGACCTCAGAACTCTCCAACTGGTCCCTGACAGACCTCAGAACACATCTCCAAATGGTCTCTGACAGACCTCATAACTCTCCAACTGGTCTCTGACAGACCTCAGAACACATCTCCAAATGGCCTCTGACAGACCTCAGAATACATCTCCAAAGGGTCTCTGACAGACCTCATAACTCTCCATAAATAACCAGGATCTCTGATCAAGAAATAACCGGTAGTCTGGAGGTCTAGTTACCTGCATAACCCTGAATCCCCTCACGGGTGGGTGGCCCTATAACTGGCACAAGGTACGGCATCCTATGCGGTCGTCGGCGTCACAGACTTTCAGGGTTGATGATACGATTCCCAGAAGGAGTGGCATCATCAAATCCTGAAGAGGCCTCACTCAGCCAACTTCCAAATGATCGGTCCCCAAAGTCGACAATCCAACTAACCAGCAACCCACGCCAACCAAAGGAAGGGGCAGGAGGCCAACCAGAAGAACCTCGTCTGAGTGTAGATTTCATGGGACACCAAAGCAAGCAAAGCAAGCGGGCGCCCACTAATTTCTACTCTAATTCTAGGTGCACTCAAGCCCAGGTCCGGCTTATCTCTCAATATCAGAATACCCGTCACACCCCAAATACAGCAATAGTAATCAATATACAAAGCTGAAAAATACAGGGTTAGAAATATAAAATAACTCCATACAAAATCCTCGACGGGAAAACAAGCGTTAGGATTGACTCTCTCAAGGGACGTTGGATCCCAAATGCATAAGAACCATCGCA
Source organism: Lathyrus sativus (assembly GCA_963859935.3). Lineage (NCBI taxonomy): Eukaryota > Viridiplantae > Streptophyta > Magnoliopsida > Fabales > Fabaceae > Lathyrus > Lathyrus sativus. The sequence goes on from OZ012741.1 coordinate 369,758,385, forward strand.
GTCCTTAGCAGCCAGGGGACGTTGGATCCCCAGCAGAGTCGCCAGCTGTCGCTACTGCGAAAATCGGCGCCGGCTGACAGAAGAGTCGCCACCGTGCGTTATTTATCCCACGGGAGGGAAAGGAAACGCTCAGAGTAAACCTCGCACAACACGGGAAAGGTATGGTCATCGCAACCAAAACCTGGGTTCGGGAGTCGGTTACGCAAGGGGAAGGTATTAGCACCCCTCACGTCCATCGTACTCGATGGGATCCACGCTTGTTTTCGGGTATGGATTGTTATTCTATCTAAACTATAGGTCAAGGGTGAAAAAGAAAATAAAATGAAAATAAAAATGACTCGGCAAAGTATCGCACTTTATGCCTACGTATTCCCGTCTAGAACGAGAAATCAGAGTCAACGTAGTTCGCCTACCTACGGGAAAGGAGGGGAAGGTTGCTCGCTAGGATATCGCATCCTATGCCTACGTACTTTCATACAGCATGAAAGATCAGAGCAAACGTAGTTCGGGCCACGTACGACACAAGCTTGTCTTGGTTAATTTTATTCCTTCTGAAAAAGGTTTTTCTGATTAACAGTCCAAGAGGACAAAAATGACGTCTTGATGAGTTCACATTCTTTTACGGAAGAAGTGTCTTTTATTGTGTTTGAAATCTTTATGGTGTTTTTCTGTTTGTTTTGAGAAAGAAGAGACAGAACTCTAACCTACGGTTGCGAAGGGAAACAAACTAACCTAATGTTATCATGCATGGGTTAAGACCTAGTGTCTATCATGCTCCTCTCTTGCACAGAGAGAAACAGAGATCCTACGGGATAGGCAGAAACAGAAACAATAACAGATATAATAAAGCAGTAAAATGCATGGATGCAACAGTACAAGCGAGGCAAGGGAGTCCCACTCAACCTCGAACCTAGAAAACAATAGGCAAAAGTGAACAGGCTTCACTTTCAACCCAGCAGGGTAAACAGCAAACAATACAACTCAGAAAACCAATCAATACATCAGCAAATGAAATACAGCAAAAGAAACAGCATCAGCAGCTCAGCATCTGGCTTCAAGCAATCTCCAATCAGTTACAGGCTTCAACAAGCATCAATCTCCATCTTCATGACCTTCAGGCAAGGGTTTTGATCATCATTCTTCCATCTGCAATGGCTTTTCTTCAAGTTCAAACCTCCAGGATGAGGAATCAGTCACAAGAGTGAATTGGGTGTTAAGCAATCAGTTGACTACCAAGGGTGGTGAACAGACTGCTTCTAACACAAAAGACATTTTCTCTCAAGAGTTCTATCTCACAGACACTATCACCAAGCCTTCCAAAGGAAGGGGGTGAGTGTCTTAGAGAGACTCTGAATCACAGAGAAGAATGGATGCAGACAAGGCAATCCATGTTTGAGAAACAAACTTTCTAATCTAGAGCTCTGCCTAGCTCCTAAACCCTAGTCTCCTCAGCATCTGCTAGCAAGAAACTCCTCCTCAACTTTGACAGTTGATCTTCAATCTCTGGATCTCCAATGGTCTTCATCTTCACACATCTTCAGCTCCCCCAGGGCCCCAGACAAACCCAATACCCAAACAAACAAGCAACAATCCCCAGAGGGCACACCACACCAGACAATTAGATATACAGACAGTAATAATAGCAGTAGGGGAATCCTAACTGTTCTCTAAGGGATCTAATAACTACCCATAGCCCCTATAGTCCCATAACTAATCTATTCAAACCCTAAGTCCTAAGGGAAATGAAATCAAACTCCTAAGTTGTCACCTAAAATCCTAGTTTTGTACATGATGTTCAATCATTTATTAATCACCCAAAATTAACCTCTAAAAATGGGAACTAAAATATTTCTACAAGCTTAATATCTCATCTAAACAATATAAAAAGAATGACCAAAAAATATTAAAGCATGTGAGAGAACAAGAATCATAAAAATGATGCATGAAATGAAACTATTTAATATGACATTTATTTAGAAAATATGGAAAAAATATGAAATAACGCTAAAAATGCAATTTTATTTTTCTATAATATTCTAGACATCCTAAAGAAAATATGGTAAAAAGAATGGATTAAAATGCATTTTTTATGAATTAGTTATGAATTAATGAAAATTGGTAAAATATTAAAGTGAATTAAGAAAAATAATTGAATTAAAATGAGGAGGAGGGGGTTGAAATAGAAATTCGCCCAGTTATAAACAGAATGGGCCACATAATGGGGGGTGCTGGTAGCGAATTGCCAAGGCCCAGGGTTACTCAGAATCAGTGAAACAAAAAGAAAAGCGCTGGGGGGGTGAGAAAAGTAGCAAAACCACGTTGCAATTGGTTTGGGCCTGAAAGCTGGGGGTGGAATTAGCACAAGAGTCTGAGGCCCGCCCGTTTCAATTAATGAAACGGCGCGTTTTGGCCAGCTCCAATTCCCTCCAAACTTCAGATTAAATGCTGGCCATTGGATCACGCCATTAGTCAAAAGTCCAACACGCATTGAACGGACGTGATTACGTCTTCCTCCTTGAACCAACTGAAATTAGGGTTTCAACCTCACACCTCCATGCACGAGCAGAACTTACACCTCTCTGTTCTCATCCTACACGCCACGAATCCACATGCTGTAAACACGAAAACCACTCTAAATTCTTCCCTCTACAAGCCTAGGGCATTAGATTTCTTTGAAACTCACCACAACAACAAACCCGATCGAAGCAACATCTGGCCACCATGGAAATGCACTGAGATGCATCATGATGATTCTTCCTTAAACCTAACCTAAACTAATCTACAACTAATGGAGATTAACCTGCGCCATCCAACTAACATTATGATGCATTAATTCAAGAGATACAAGCACTAACAGTTTGTTGCACCTGTCACCAACCATCACCAATCCTTTCCAAATTCATCTAAACTAATCTCCTAACCACCTAGATTGCATCTAAACTAACAACATCATGCCAAACTAACTAGATCAAGCAGTTTGAATGGAAACTTACCTAGTGAGAAATCTTGAGAAACAGCTATGGAGATTGAAGATCTGAGGCTTCTAGGTGTTGGATCTTGATCCACAAACTCAGCAATCAATTCTGTATGCAATATTCTGGTGATTCCTTGCTTGAATTAGGCTGTCCAATGGAATTTGCAACTTTGATGTTCTTGAATATGGTGCACGAAAATGGATGATAATCACTTGATCATTGCTTCAATTATGATCTATGATGATGATGGAACAAGATTGAATTGATTTTGATGATGATTTTGTGAAGAAAATGAGGAATTGGAGTGAAACTTCAATGAAGAAAGAATGAGAAATCTTGTGGAATTCTTGGTGCAAATGAGGCCAACCCTTGCCAAATTCTCATTTCATGCTTATATAGACCCCAAATGAACATTCTAGATCCATCTTGCACATTCCCTTGTTTTCCAACTTTGGTTCATTTTGATTATGTTTCTTAAAAGGCAAGCAACCATGGATAACTTTCTTTTTTCCTTCTAAACTCAAAAAAGTGTTTGAACCATTGTTCTTAGAATTGTTTTTCCATTCAAAATCATATATTGGAAGTCTCCATTTGGACTTGTAAATCTCCCAAACCATTTTCCATCTTGAATTTATTCACTTTATAAGCCATTTTAGTTCATATTTTGACCAATTATGTAACTCCATGTTATGAGCTTCTCCAATAATTTGTGACCTTCTTTCTAGACTTAAAATCCCATTTGGAGCAAGTTTTATGTTGTAAGTTTTTCCATTTGAGGCCTCCTTGTATGAGTTTTGGACATAGGTTAAAATGACCTGTAATTCACAAATGCCCAAAATACCCTTTGCTTGTCAAGACCATAAGTTGAGTTCTCCACATCATATGAAGGCATACCATACCATTATAGAAAGCTAAGACAATGAGGAACAATTCTTATGTTGACCAAGAATTCATTTGAAATCTCCTTGAGGGGCAAAACTAGCTTGGAAGTCAAGTCACTTTCACAGACAAAAATTCAGATACCTCAGATGACCTGTAACTTGTAAGGACCATAACTTGAGTTCTATAAATCTCCTTGAGGTCTTCCACCACTCAAATTAAAGGTCTTGAGATCCTCTACAAGTTTCATGTTGGCCAAGAAGCCATTTGAAGCTAGCATTTTGACTTGTCTTGCTTGGAAGTTTGACCTAAACTAGGGGATTTTACAGAGAAACCCTAATTTAGAAACTCCTCTTCTCCTTGATTTCTCTTGAATTCTCCTTGTCATATCTCCATATCCTTCTTCATATGTCCAATGTTGATCCCCACATCTCTCCAATAGCCTTGAATGCTCTTTTAAACCAGTCAATTGACCTAGGGTTGACCTAGGGTTGACCCAGATGAAACCCTAGTTGACCGTCTTCAGTTATAACTATTGTGATCACCTCAACAACTTATTTTCTTCTCCAAATGACCTTTTAAGTCTCTCATAATGTCTAGATGCTCTCCATGCCTCCACTTCACAGCTCACAACCCTCTTGTTGATCCTCAGATACCCTCAGCTAGGAGATGGACTCAAGGCTTGATCTGCTGAACTCTTTGCTTTCAAATTCTTTCCTGATGACTTGAATAGGATTGAATTGGGATAATGACCTCTTGATAGGCCTCTAGAGATGAGAATAATGATTGGTCCCCTGTTGAATGACTTGCTATGCTTATGCTATGCAGATGGTTAGTCTATGTACATGACTCTATATGCAAATGCTAATGATATTGAAACATAAACCAAGTGAATAAGGTTGGGCAAATTTTAGGGTGCAACACAATTCATCAGAGGTGTATCTCCGGTATGATCACCATTTCCCCCAGCTATTGAGGTTTGAATATCTCTATTCTAGGTAGAGTTATATACAGGAAGACCGAGTGGTTAAGTGTGTACGCTTATCCCCAATAGTGGGCTGGTACACATCTAAGCTCTTCGCAGTTCGAGACCGAAGTCTCCAGTAGAGTAAGGGTATTCACAGAGGGTCGAGATTGATATTCGCAGCAGTTGGTCCATACACATTTAATCCCCACAGGTTGCAGGCATCTATTTACTCCCCAGCGAGTCGAGATGGGATTTCTCCCCACAGAGTCTGAGCAGGTGATTTTGTATCCCCTCGGAGTTCAGTTTGTTGAATCATCCCCAAGCAGAGGTCGATGATGTTCCCTCGTTGGACGATCCCCAGGAGAGTTGTCTTTTCTCCATTGCAGGATCATATAGTTGTTTCTATCCTCAGCAAAATCAGCATGAAGTGGTTCTATTCCCCCGCAGAGATAGACCATGTCCCAGCGAAGTCAGTAAGTTTGTGATTCCCTGGCAGAGTGGATCTATAGCAGATATAGTTTGTGCCTCAGGTGAGCAATTCCTGGCAGGTTAAATTTTGACTGCTTCTCTAGTAAGTCGTCACTTTCAGGCGAGTATTGGTGAGTCGTTCAGGGCATTTTCCTCAGCAGATTTTGATATGAATCCCCAGCTGAGTTTGAACTTCTCGTTCTTGTAAGAACTTTGTCCCCAGTAAGGAAGCCGTCTGAGGCTCGTTTCCTAGTCCAATTACGATTGGCATGGGTTAACCTTTTCCCCAGAAGGGTGGAATTGGTTTCATCTCTTCAGCATTTATTTTGCTGGTTTGGTTCCATTGCATTTTGCATTCTGTGCATAGCATCCCCCAAAAGCGTAGCATTTCCATTTCGCATGGAGCATTACGCCATATTCAAACATACGCATGTAAAACATAAGTCAGGTTAGTACCTCTCTGTTCTCAGGTGTACTTACAACAAATTATTTATTTACTTGGCCCGTATGGTGTTCAGACCCGACAAGTTTTGACTGATATCTTCTGCCCATATGGTATCCAGACCATGGCGATTTTCGATTTGTTTACGTCCTTTGAGTGTTCAGGCTCCGGTCTATCTCCATTGAGTATCCAAACTCCGGTTATTACGTCGAGTATCCAGACTCCGGCTATTTCGTTGAGTATTCAGGTTCCGGTCTATTTTTGTTGAGTGTTCAGACTCTGGCCATTTGAAAGATTGCTTCTTCAGCTCGTATGGTATCCAGACCATGGCTGTTTCTGTTAACCCGCGTGGTACCCAGACCCCGACTTACATTTCCCCCAGCGGTGTCGCCAGACCTCAGCTGTTGTTATAAACCCATGTGGTATTCAGACCCTGATAAGTACATTGGTGGTGTATCCCTTCGTTCGTTGAGCGTTCAGGCTCCGGCTTTTTCGTTGAGTATCCAGACTCTGAATTTTTCGTTGAGCGTTCAGGCTCCGGTTATTTTCGTTGAGCGTTCAGACTCCGATCATTTTAGTTGAGTATCCAGACTCCAGCTTTTACGTTGAGTGGTCAGGCTCCGGTTATTTTCGTTGAGTATCTAAACTCTGGTTATTTCGTTGAGCGTTCAGACTCCGGTCATTTTCGTTGAGTATTCAGGCTCCGATTATTTCGTTGAGCGTTTAGGCTCCGGTTATTTCGTTGAGTGTTCAGGCTCCGGTTATCTTCGTTGAGCGTTCAGGCTCCAGTTATTTTCGTTGAGTGTCCAGACTCCGGTTATTTTGTTAAGTGTTCAGGCTCCGGTCATTTTCATTGAGTATTCAGGCTCCGGTTATTTCGTTGAGCGTTCAGGCTCCAGTTATTTTCGTTGAGTATCCAGACTCCGGTTATTTTAGTTGAGTATCCAGGCTTTGGTTATTGCGTTGAGTTGCTTGGTTAAGTTTCTCTCTTCCCCGGAGGAGTATTTGTAAGATGTCTATCAGATGTCCCTTCCGACTGCATGTCGATGTCAGTCAGCTTGTTGTCGTTGCAACTAGTCATTCATTATTTACGGAGATTTTTGTTCGATTTATTTCTGCGGTTGGCAAATTTCCGGGTTCTTTGGTATTCAACCGTCTTTTACCCTGATTGTTTGAAAGTCGTTCGCTTTTCGCTAATTCATGTTCAAGCCACTTGAATAGGGGCAGCTGTTGTACCCCAAAATTTGACCAACCGGTTCTCGTACTTGGCTTGTGTTTCATTTCATTTTCGCTTTTTTTTTGCATATCATAGCATTTGATTTTAAGGCAGGGGATCAAGATTTTCCTGTGGCTCAGGGCTCTTTTTAGCACAAAAGATCGAGCAACGAGCATCGGAGGCTCCGACATTTATTTTTCCCAGCGATCGAGCGGTCAATTTTATTTTGTTTTGCTGGATATTCCACCTGAAGAGGCAGCATTCAGGCTATATCGAGCACTCTCACAGTTACAGTATTCAAGAGGAAGCTTCAGAGGTTGAACAGAGATTAAAATGGTTGAAAACGGGCAAATGTGCCGAATTCCCTCCAAAATTTCCACTCCTCACTTCAAAGCAATTTTCACAAACCACACTCCAAGCCTCATTTGGACCCAAGCCTAAGGGGTATTTAATTGATCTACTCCAAACCTCACACATCTAATCCTCATAATTTCCATTTCATTTCAGAATTCACTCTCATTTCTCTCAATTTGCTCTCAACTTCTCCATTTCCAAACCTTCACCAAAGCTCTTCTTTGTTTGAATTCATTGATTCTCCATTAGAATCATTAATTTCTAAGAGCTAAACCTTCATCCATCATCCTCATTTGAATCAATTTCTTCATCGAATTTTCGTGCAAGCTTGGATCTGAATTTTGAAGTTGCTTTGAAGGAGCTTATTTGGACTATTTTGGCTTAATTGTGGTGGATCTTCACTCCTACAACAAGAACACACTTGGATCTTGAAGAATCCCCGGGTTTCTTGCTTGGATCTACTTAATTGGAGTAAATCAACACTAACCGAAGCAAGTCTTCGCTTCGTAGGTTGGAATTCTTGATTCGATTTTGATTTCGAGCTTATTTGCATAATGCTCATGTGGATCTTCATTTTCGATTGATTTTGCTAATTTGATTCATATGATATGTGATCTTGCTGGTTTAATGTGTTTACATGTTGATTGGATCACTGTTTGCTGGTTTAAATTCGTGCATAATTGATTATGTGATAATCCAGATCATTAAATAAGTGCTTATGTGCTGAAAATGCTGTTCTGCTGCTGTTTTTCTGCTTATGGCACAGTGTTAACCGATTAACCAATTGGTTAACTGATTAACCAACACGAATTTTCAAATTTTCAGGCATTTTTGACTGGTTAATCAATTAACCCCTGGTGTTAATCTATTAACATTGTGCCAGCATGCCTGTTTTGCTGTTTTTCATGCATGTTTGGTATCGTTTCACTTCGAATCTTCATGGATCAGTGTGATGCATTAGGAGTGAGATGTTTTGGATATATGTCGTTGTTCTTGATTGTGTAATCATGATTTTGTCGATACACGTGTTCGTTTTCCACTTGAATGCATACTCTCGTGTATGTTGTTCAAAGTGATGTTTATCATTTGGTTTTTGCATTGGGTTTGAAGAACGATTCGGTTGAGAGGCGCTTGTGGTGGCTGTTGTCCTACACTTTTTCCTCATGCTTTTCTTTGGTGATTGATGCTTGAATGGTTGCAGGGGTCTTGACTTCTCCCATTGCATCTCACTTTTGGCTTGAACTTGTTTGAGCTTATTTTCGTATGCTTTTGTGTGCATTTTCTTTTGGTTCTTTGCATCTTTCATATGCATGCTTGAGGTTGAGATGTGCTTGTGGTGGTGTTTACCCCACACTTTTTTCCTCCCTCACTTTCATTCTAAGTGTGCATTACATATTTGCATCTTGCATTTTCTTATGTTTTCTTCTTTTTCTTCTTTTGTCTTTTTTGCCATGTTCCCTTAGGATCTCTAATCTCTTGAGATTATGATAGACCTTAGGCTTGACCCCATGCATGAAAACATTAGGTAGCATTCCCTTTCACCTCAATCATAGGTACACTTTGTATGAGAACATTAGGTTGAGTCTTAGTCTCCCTTTAGAGTGTCTTTCTCTTCTCATCTCAAAACTCTTTCAAAACACATAATAAATGCTAAGGATTGTTGTACGTTACGAGCCTTAAGTACTTGGGAAATAGTGATTAGGGGGCTTCTCCTCAATTGCTTAGAGTGTTTAGTGTACGCCCTTTGGGCGATATGCGACGCATTCACTCCTAGGTCATAGTCTTTAGTGCAACATGAATTACAAACCATAATCAATGCACTTCTTGTCTAAAAAACACAAAAATAAACATCAAATCTTTTTATCCATCAGGATCTTAATTTGGAAAACCTTTTTCAGAAAAAGAGTGTTGTTAAGCTTTGGTTCTACTGCAAACAGGCATCGTCCTTAATTGCTAGAACGGAGGTTTAACCCTACTCGGGCCTAAAACATTTTGAACCAACCGGTGTTCTTGTTAGCCCGAACTACGTTTGCTCTGATTTCTCATACCAGATGAGAATACGTAGGCATAAGACAACGATATCTTGGCGAGCAACCTTCCCCACTTTCACCCATAGTTAGCCGAACTACGTTGACTCTGACTTTCCCATTCCACGAGGGAATACGTAGGCATAAAGTGGCGATGCTCTATCGAATTTCTTTTCTTTTCTTTTGTCCCTGAGACGTAGCTTAGATAGTAAACACCCATTTAGATAGACAACAAAGCATGGATCCCGTCGAGTACGACGAACGTGAGGGGTGCTAATACCTTTCCCTTGCGTAACCGACTCCCGAACCCGAGACATGGTTGTGATGACCTGTCTTCTCCCATTTTCGTAGGTTTTGTCAGATCGTTTCCTTTCCCTCTTTTGGGATAAATAATGAATGTTGGCGACTCTTCTATCCTTGTCGGCCCCTCCTCGCAGCGATGCGACAGCTGGCGACTCTGCTGGGGACAGGAACATCCCCTATGTGAGTCATCCTAGCGCTTGGTTGTTTATCTGTTGGGTGTTGTATATATATGTTGTACTTTATCTTTATTTTCCTGCATTTACGTTCAGCATTGTATATATCAGTTTTGTTGTGCTGTTGGGGGGGGAATGTTCCATTGAGAGGTAAGCCGGACCCGGGCTTGAGTCCAAACATAGCATTAGAAGTGGAAAGTAGTGGAGGACCTATATGCTTTGCATGCACAAGTTCCCATAAAATTCACGCTCAGATGAGATTCTCTTTGATGATTTCTTTTCTGGCCCTTTGGACTCGAGGGGATTTTGGATCTGAGGATTGTCGACTCTAGGGACCGATCATTTGTGATTCAGCTAAGTAAGGCCGCTTCGGGAGATTATAATGCCAAACCAGAAATGGTGAATGTATCATTGTTTCTCGAAAGTCTGTGACGCTGATGAACGCATAGGATGCCGAACCTTGTCAGTAATAGGTCCATACCTATGGGAAGGATTGGGTTATACAGGAAACCTTGACTTCCAGACTACCTGGTTTTCTTTGCAGTATGAATCTGTGTTCTTGATACAAGGGGTTCCTATCAGTGACAGTGCTATGTTCTTGTCAAAGCGGAGCACTGGTTCTTCTCAATCAACAACACAACAATCTTGATCCCCTGTTTGCATTTGCATTTGCACACTCATTTTCATTTTCATTAACATGTATTTAGGTTGCAGGTGCATATTTCCTCCTTAATTCTAGTGGTCTCATTCTTTTTGCCTGACATGGAACCTTTGAAGAAGACAGTGGCATATAAGCTCCCGATTCCTGATGTTGGATCTTTATTGAGCTTGATCTCGGTGGCTGATAGGAAAGTGTTGGAATACTTTAAGGAATCTTATGGGAAACTTCTGAGTGTCGTCTGTAAACCTTCAGTATATGAGATGAATGGTCTTTATGCTCTGCTACAATTCTATGACGCACAACTTAGGTGCTTTGCCTTTTCGGATTATGTTCTGGCGCCTACCTTAGAGGAGTATTCTGCGTTGTTGAGGGTACCAATATTGGATCAGATGCCACTCTATCACTCTGATGCTGAGCCTGATCTAGCTAAGCTCGCTGCTGCTTTGTATTTGGACGTTTCTGAGCTGAAAGAGGGAATGACTGAGAGGAGTGGAATGCCTGGGTTCCCCTTATCTTTTCTGGTTGAAAAAGCTCGACAGTTTTCCAAAGATGGTTGTTGGGTGGTGTTTAATTCTATTTTAGCTCTCTGCATTTATGGTATTGTGCTATTCCCTAATTTTCCATATTTTGTAGACATAGATGCTTTCTACGTATTTGCTTCAGGGAATCTGATACCAACGCTTCTGGGTGACGTCTATCATTCTGTTCACTATAAGAATGAGAACCGGAGGGGAAAGAATGTATCTTGTTGTGTTCCTTTGCTGTATAGGTGGTTTGCTGGTCATCTCCCCAAATCTGGTCCTTTCGTTACTACTGCAGGTACTTCAGAATGGTCTGAGAGGTTGATGGGGTTGTCTGCTGAGAATATTACCTAGTTTGATAGAGATATGCTTGGTACAGAGATTGTTTATAGTTGCAGTGGATTTCCTAACGTCTCGTTGGTCGGAAGGAAAGGTTACATCAATTATAACCCATCCTTGTTGGTTAGGCAGTTTAGGTACGCTCTGAGAGATCCTCCTAAGGAAGAGGAGATACAGGAATCTCTGTATCTCACTGGATTGTTGGAGGGTGATATGTTGGCTAGAGTGGAGAGAGCTTGGAGTAGTGTTTACAGGAAAGGGAAAGCTTTTCTGGGGAAGAGTAACAGTCGAGCCTACGACCCTTACCTGACTTGGATTCGTGAGAGAACTACCAGGTTTCTGATGCCTTTTCCGTCTGTAGAGCCTTTGTATCCTCTCATGATTGAGGAACCTACCACTATGGATATCCATAAGTACAACCAGTTGTGGTCTGAGAAAGAGGAGCTTCGGAAGGCTAATGAAGAGCTACAGAAAGAGATAATTCAGCTCCGGAGTGAGAAGATTGAGGTTGTGCACTCTTTCAAGAGGCAGACTGAGCTTGTGAACAGGTTGGGTACATATTTGACCAAGGAGACTCGTTCCCGTGAACGCTTGGGTTTGGATCTGAAAGCTGTCAGTGATGTTCTCGCTTCTAAGAAGAAGGACTTGGATAGGGCTTATTTGGAGATTTCTAAGTTCAATGAGCAGTGGAATGCTACTATTTCCACTAACAAGGAGCGTGAGGATAAGTTGAAGCAGCAGATCTCTAGACTTAAGACTCAGCTCAGGGCGAAGGTTGAGAGGATTGCAGATGAAGCTTCACTCAGACGTAATAGTGACTGCAGATTGAATGAAGCTTTGGTAACCTTGGAGGATTACAAGCTGAGGGCTGATTCAAAGAGGTGCAAGCTAGAGGAAGTCTTTGGTGAAGGATCTTGGGAAGACTATGTTGAGGGGTTACACACCACTATCAGACAGAGAGAGACGCTCATTCAAGGGTTACTGGTCAGACCAGACCATCCTGAGACACATGAGTTGTTGGAGGAGTTTCGTACTCGTTGCCTTTCCTTTGTAGCTTGTTGCTTTTGTTTATAGTGACCATCACCAGACCTGTTGGCTGAGGTCCTTTATGTGGATTCATTGTACTCAGTTGTATGATTGTACATTGCCTGTTGGCCTTCTCTTGTATATATGAGGTATTTGGTGCTATGCTTGGTTATGGTTTTCCTATGTCTCGTTGTTCGCGCAGGAGCTAGAGTCGAGGAGAAATTTCCCTGTTGCATATATACATGTCTGCATTTTGCATAGCATTTTTGCATAGCAGGTGCAACGGAACCATTTTTCTTACCTCTGTTGGTTTGTTAGATTGTTTCAGGATAGACGACCAGACTAATCACCGGTACGCCACAAGAGGGAATCAGCGCAGAGTTATGGAACAAGTGCAAGCGGAGATGCAGGAGATGAGGGACAGGATGGCTCAGTTTATGGAGTTGATGCAGGGAGTGGCAAATGGCCAGGAACAGCTGAGGACTATGGTCAAGCCATTGATTGCCAGAGTTGACAATAAGGGTGTGCTTCACGGAGGAACTGTTGTTAATCCTCTTCGTGGTGATGGTATGCCACATAAGTTGGATCTCGTCGAGTACGACGGACGTGAGGGGTGCTAATACCTTCCCCTTGCGTAACCGACTCCCGAACTCGAGACATGGTTGCGATGACCTGTCTTCTCCCGTTTTTGTAGGTTTTCTCTGATCGTTTCCTTTCCCTCTTTTGGGATAAATAACGAACAGTGGTGACTCTTCTGTCCTTTCTGGCCCCTCCTCGCAGCAATGCGACAAACTGCTCTGATGAATTCGAGTTTCCCTCCGCAACAACTAAATCATCTTCCTTATTATCCACCAAGTTAAGTTAACTTGCAACTTCAATTGGTTTTTCTGGCCCACCTTCATTAGGTTTCACATTAACTTGCACATAAGTTTTCTTGGTGCCTTTAGAATGATTCACTTTATCTCCTTCAATGAATGCATCATCTCCTCTTCTTTTCTAATTTACTGTAGTCTTTCCATTAACACCATTTTCATCAATTTTCTTGCAATTGTTAATAGAATGACCAATCATACAGTAGTTAAAACAGAATTGCGGCAGATTCTTGTACTCAAGTTCAACAAAAAAGGCAAAGCCCTTTCTTTCCACCAAAACCTTATACCGTTGTGCATTAGCCAACTCCAAATCCACCAGAACTCGCACAAAATGAGTGAAAGACCTTTCAAATTTGCACTTGTTGGAAGCAGAATCCGTACACAAAGGAATACTGATTACTCGCAATAGCGAACACGGTTTTAGGCCTCAAATACTCCTGAGGCAGCCCATGAGTGTGAACCCAAACCTGGGCCGAGAATTGCTTGAGCAAATAAGGGTTAAAATCTTTGGGCCATGGAAACAACTTTAATAACCCAGGATTAAGGTTCCATGTAGTAATGGATCGCACACGCCTAACATCTTCAATTGATGAAAAATAAAATTCAAAATATCCCTTACCTAGAGAAGTAATCCCCCATTTTCCTATTGAACTCCATATAGCCAGAAGCTTGTTTTTTAAGTTCTGAACCGTTAATAGAGTCGCACCTTTTTTCCAAAAGATCCCTCTATGTAGATTATGTTTGCAAGCTTTTAAGCCCAACAGATACTCCTCTTCCGGAATGACAATGGCCAACTTATTTCCCTTAACACACGACTTCAAAAGTTGGCTTAACAGAATGTTGCATACATTGTCAATAACTTCGACAAAGGACTTTGGTTGCTTCTCCAAATTCATGTATTTCTTAGTGACATCCTTCGAACCAGAGCTCTCACCCAGACCTTCAAGGAGTTTCCATGGAATAACCGACTGTCCCATTGAGATTGCAGAAAACTAGGTTAAATGAACATTAACTCAATCACAATCGCTCCTCATTATTTTCTAATCGACTTTTCAAATCCTTCCTAATTAATTAAATTATTTATATAAAAAAATAAAAAATATACTAACAGTATAAAATAATTTTATACTATCAATCAATAAACGACATTTATCCCGCCAAATCACTAAGACATTTTAAAATTGATTTTATATGTATTTTTTTTTAGAAGAAAAGATGGCCGAAATTAAAAGAGAAAAAATTACATAATAATTCAATACAATCAACTAATAAAAGAAAAAAAAAATGAACAAAAATTCACTTATAAAACATTAAACTAAGACTAGATAACACCAGGATCACTTATAAAATTCACTTATATTTATAAAAAAAAAAAAAAAAAAAAAGGAAAAAGAAAAAGACAATCTTATCTATTTAAAAATGATTAAAGATGTATGAGAAGAAATATACACATTATACTTTTTATATTTGACATATATTCAATTGCTTTTATAATTCTCTCGCGAAGAACTATTTTGGAGTAACTTGTCTACCAATGTTTACGTTAACTTGTATTAGCTTGCTCATATATGTAGTATCATCCCCGCCACGAAATTTTAAATTTCAAAAAATTCTTATAATTTATTCTTTATTTCTCCACATCTAAAATGTATAGCAAGAGGTTGTCTGATATTTTGCCCACGACATATCTTTACTAATATTAAAATTCATACGTAAATTAGTATTTATTCACTTTTTAATATTAGTTTTAAAAATAAGAACTTTTTAGATTCAACTTAACCACATTAGTTTAAATAGTAAAAGACAAAAGATAAACAGTAAAACATGTATAATAGGTTTTACATCTGTTCTAGAATATCTACAAAAACATGGTCCTCTTAGTTGCATTTTTTTTTTATTAGTCATTATCCTATCATGATAAATCAACCTAATAAATGTTATTATTCGTCCATGAATTTTAAACTTTCATATCAACCTCTATATATTATCGTCATTTTTTCTACTAAAATTACACGTTAATTTATAAGTTAATGAATCAGTATATTATCACCTTTTATGTCACTTGGTCAATAACAAATATTCTTGCATTATTACCCTTGGGAGGGAGAATAGCTAGAATTTTACTTACCACATTTGAAGAAAACAAATGATTTAAAAGATCTACATTCTATTGACCATATTGATTCAATAAGTTCTTTAAATGCTTATAAGAAAGTTTAATTGACACCATCTATATTAATATCCATCAACTTCATATTTGGTTCAACTCAACAATGAGATCAATCATCTATGTTAACACCATATAGATGTTTATTTATAAAAAAAAATAAAAGATCTACTGACGGTATAAAATTTTAAACTACCAATTAATAAGTGACGTTTATTCCGCCAAATCACAAAGATATTTTAAAATTGATTTTATAATTTAGTATCAATTATAACTTTTTATTAGTCGCTGATAATGCAAGATTATTTATACCATCACTCCGTTATACTCTTATTTTAATTGGTTGATTAATTAAATTCTCCACCCTAACTATTACCATATTAGTATTATATTTCTCTGTAGACCCATTAGTGATAAGTAGATATGGTGCCATTTTTGATTGTCTAGTTTTGCTTTTGTCCTCAGCTATAAGTCCACAACCTCATACACACATTCAAAAGCAGGTTTACACGTTCTCTGTTCTTTCCAGTCTGTCAATTACTTATACCATAAATCATTAAAAGGTTAACAACATAGGATATGTCACGGTTTGGTTTTCTGTAAAATTTCCATGTCTCTATCTAGTCTTTTCTAAGTGAAGACAGTTATAGGAATAGAAAATAGTAGAGCACTAGCAAGAGCCATGTGAAGTTTAGAAACATAGGTATGGAAACCCAAACCTTTGAGACAATTATTCATTTTTCTTCAATTATTCATTCCACCTCTCCTACCATTATCAGTTAGTTATTTCTAGTAACCAACTTCTACATTGTTTATATATACTGTGTGCTTGAATTTGTTGAGGAATAAGCAGAATACACACAAGTCCACAACCAGCTTCTAGTTTCTGAATTCCTGATTCAACATAGTTCAATCAAGGTACTTCCTAGTTACAATCTAGCAACCATGACTTTTCAACTTTATTTTATGATTTACCGTTTCATTTAATGCTTAAAAAACTTTATATAAAAAATCATGTAAGTTTAAGAGTTTCTTCTTATTGGCTTATTAGATTGATAATGAAAAGCTTTCTGTCAAATCTCTTTCAATGCTACAATCTTACAAGAAGAAACAATCAATCAAATATTTTCACAAAAACAGTTAGATGTTGTGAAATTATTATAGTTTCTATCAAGTGTCTTCTCCTCTAGGGACTTATATGGCTCTCGTGGATACTGTGTGTTTCTGACAACACACAAATAATCAACAAACAACCCATACACTGTCGTAGTCTCAGCTTTGATGGCATTTATAATAATTTGTGACCCCCCTAAAAGGCCTTCTTTCACTTCACCTCATCCACTCATTTTAATACCAAAAATCCCATGAATTAATTAATGACCATAAACAACTATCAAGATGTACTTATGCACAAGTTATTTTATAACAATAAATAAATAAAATAACTTTATTTTAAATTAACTATAACTAAAACCAACATTGTTACAAATTAGCTAAAATGACAGATTTGAATCCCTTTCCACATTATGGCAATGCAACTACTTTTTATAATAGCGTACCACTGCATGAGGAAAAGCACTTTTTATGGATTTCAATTTTCTAAAATTAGAAATCCTAGTATCTTAGTGCCGACCTAAAGATAAAAATGGTTAGGGAGCTTTTATCTTTTTTTATTATATATTTATAATCAATATTTTTTCAACTCACTCATTTCAAAATATCAATGATCGTTCAATTAAGATCAAACATTTTAAATTTAAAATTAATATTTTAAATTTTTCTATTAAACACTTGTATTTTCAAAATGTCCTACTAATGTTTTGAATGCGTGAATGTGAATTAATGAATGCAAAGAAATCCGAATTCAAAATTTAGGCAACTCAAATTTAGAAAGAATCATGATCCAAACCCTACCTAAAAACTCATCATTCACTCTATAATTGAGTGTCCCTCACTCCAAATATGCCATTTTAACATCTAGCACTATCTCAATCTTAGTTCATTAATTTGTTACCCTCTTTTTCTCAAATATATGCATGTATATCTTTAAATATTGATACTCATGATCCTCATTTATAGTTAACCAATTTGGATATGTTACTATTAGTGAGTATATAGTTTGTATAATGAATTAATAGTATAGTTGCTAATTATGTATGATTATGAATAACAATGAAACAGAAAGTGAGAGTGATGGAACCATTTACAAGAGATCATCGTGGCTCACTTGAAGTCTTCAATCCATCTTCATCTGAGAACAACAACGAGAATCCTAATCCGAATCCCAATCCCAATCCAAGTAACTCATGGAACACTTGGACAGGCTCACGCGCTATCGAGACTCCACCAACGCGCGATTCTACTATTTCCGATGAAGTTCCCGCTGCCACGTCCTGGATGGCGCTGAAAGAAACCACACCTCCGCCAAAATCCGGGGAATCAGGCTCCGTTGCGGAGCAGAGAGCAGCGGAGTGGGGATTAGTGCTGAAAACTGATTCGGAGACCGGTAAACCACAAGTTGGTGTTCGAGGCTCCGGTAGTGGTGGTGGTTCGAGGAGAGACTCGAATAATTCGGTGAGAAGCTCCGGTGAGTCTTCCGATGACGGAAGGGAGGGCGGTAGGGGGATACCGAGAGTTTCGGAGGATTTGAGAGATGCTCTATCGGCTTTTCAACAAACTTTTGTTGTTTCGGATGCTACCAAACCCGATTACCCGATTCTGTATGCTAGTGCCGGGTTTTTTAATATGACGGGTTATACTTCTAAAGAGGTCATAGGAAGAAACTGGTAAGTAAACTATAATATTCTTATAAATTATTATTTCAGTTTTTTTTATTAAAATAAATAGTTACAGAACTATAAAATAATTATTTCTAACTGAGTTTCGGGTCGGATGGGTGAAGTCGGTTTATGCAGGGAGCTGATACGGATCCGAATGACGTGGCAAAGATAAGAGAAGCGCTTGCGGCGGGAACGAGTTATTGTGGAAGGTTATTGAATTACAAGAAGGATGGAACAACGTTCTGGAACCTTCTGACTATTGCTCCTATTAAGGACGAACATGGAAAAATCCTGAAACTTATAGGGTATGTGTTGAAATACAAGAGTTAGTAGTATTATTCAAGTAAATATAATAAGAATAACGTATGATTATTAATTTATTATGCATGGTAGAATGCAAGTGGAGGTTAGCAAGCATACAGAAGGGACGAAGGAGAAGATGCTGCGTCCCAACGGATTGCCCGAATCGTTGATTCGATACGACGGTACGTATTGGATGGGGATTTCATTCTTTTCCCTTTCACTTTTGATTATACATTCAGAAATGACCGTTTGCTGTTTAAGATTATTTTTTATTTGTTTTTATGTTTTAGTTATATTTATGTTTAATTTTTTTAATATATATAATTTTTTATTTCTTTTCTCTTTCTCAATTTAAATTAATACAAAAATAGAAATAAATATTATTGTTTGAAATTGAACTCAAATCAATAACTTATATTTATTCAAATCAATAAACAAATACTATTATTTGAGTTACTTCCTTCATTCTTAAAAAAATATTTTATCTGATCTTATTTATAAATAAAAATTATTTTTTTTAATTTATTGAATAATCTGATCCATTGATTATTGAATGAATTTGAAAACTAAATACTTCTTGTAAATGAGATTGTAATTGGTATTTTATTTTGAGCTTGTTTAAAGTTATAAAAAGATTGTCTTTTTGCATTTATTTCAACTATTATAAATTATTTTTCTAGAAAACTAATCCAAATAGCTTTTCATTTTAAATATAAAAAATATTTTTTGTTAAAATATCTTACACACAAATGTAAATACAGCATTACAAATGTCTATTAAGAAGTTTAAACAAATCCACATAAAACTTATGTAAAATTGGTTTATAAAATTGTTTATAATGTGAAGCAAAATGATATAAAATAAATAAATTAGGTTTGATACATTCATATAAATTTAAAATTAAGTATAGATATTGAAACTACAAATTTTAACTTTGAATTAAAATTTTTTCTAAAAATAAACTTATTTTACTTAAAAAAAACATATAAAAAAAATATGTCAAAATTAAATACACACCTTTTAAATTTATTTTCTCATTTCTCATGTTAAAATTGAAACCAAACATAAATTAAATAATTTAAGTTGTATGCAGTTTTTGAGAGTAAATTGTATTTTATATATTCAAAGTGATAATATACTGTAATTTAATTAGCTGCATGTATAAAATAACTATATGTATGTGCATGCAAATTTGTTATTTTAATTGCTTATTATAACTTAGTAGTATTGACCCATAAGTCAATAGTTTTAAAACGTGATCATACTTTTAAGAGAAATTATTAACTTGCTATAAAAGATATTTCATCTAAATAATGTTATGT
Source organism: Lathyrus sativus (assembly GCA_963859935.3). Taxonomy (NCBI): domain Eukaryota; kingdom Viridiplantae; phylum Streptophyta; class Magnoliopsida; order Fabales; family Fabaceae; genus Lathyrus; species Lathyrus sativus. The sequence continues at coordinate 369,778,180 of OZ012741.1, forward strand.
TATGTTAAATAAAACTATTTCAAATAATAAACTATCAATAACTTTAGGTTTTTATGGTAATCGTTGATTCGATATAATGGTACCCACTTATAATATCTACGTATTCATAGACAATAATAGGCAGTGGCAACAGGGCTCCGCCATTCCGTATCAGTTGCTATATGTGTTTTCATAGTCAATAAGCAATATGCATGTTTCAAACTAACTTCCGACCAACTATGTCCAATGTTATTAATCACGACTAAATAAAATGAAATAACATATATAAAAGTATTAGAAGTGCACCTTTTTTACACCCAACTACTCGGGTTAATTCAGTTCATACGTTGAAAATGATAGTTAACTCGTATAGCTGAAATAACTGCAATTTTTTACTTTGAAATGGATTAAGAGCTTGCTTGTGTAATAATTGTGTAGCTCGTCAGAAAGAGAAAGCAAACTCATCGGTTACTGAGTTGGTGGAGGCAGTAAGCAAAAGACCACGCTCACTCAGTGAATCAGCAAACCGTCTCCCCTTCATCAAAAAGCCAACAAATGGTAGTAATAGCCATGCAACACAAATACACAAAACACCATCAAATTCCAAATCATCAAGGAGAAAATCCGAGAGCACTTTGCGTTCATTCCGTCGCAAATCACATTCAGGAGCAGACAACTTTAACTCAATGCATCCTATCACTGAGCTCCCAGAAACCAAAAACATCTCGCGCCGCCGCTCTTTCATGGGGTATATATATATGCTTCTTTTTTTACGGTGGAAGGACTAATGCATTCTGATTATATAGTTCTATTTGTAGATTTTTTTATGACAGATTGAGTTTTAAGAGCTTTTTATTTGTAATATCGGTATATGTTTCTGCAGGTTCATGAGGAAAAGTCTGTCAAACAATGAAAGATTCAATGATGAACAAGTTATTGATGGGGATAGCTCTGAGGATGAGGATGATAGGCCTGATAGTTTTGATGACAAAAATATTACTCAAAAGAGGGAAAAGAGAAAAGGTCTTGATCTTGCTACCACACTTGAACGTATCGAGAAAAACTTTGTCATTACTGATCCAAGGCTCCCTGATAACCCCATTGTAAGAAATTTATAATTCTCTTTTCTATATATATCATCATCGTTTCTAATGCTTTTGCACCAAAAGGGTATATAAGATTGATTTTTTGTGAACTATGATATTAAAGTTTTTATTTATTTGGTTTTTCAGATCTTTGCCTCTGATAGCTTCTTAGAGCTTACGGAGTATTCTCGTGAAGAAATTTTGGGAAGAAATTGCAGGTTAAATATGTTTTAAGGCTCTATAATTCTCTTCTTGAATTTTATTTATTTTTGTTTCTGTATCTATTTCTCAGTCCCTACAATTCACAAAATTTCATGGTATTTGATTCTACATGCTACTTGGCCATGCAGGTTTCTGCAAGGACCTGAAACTGATCCCGCAACAGTGAAAAAAATTAGATATGCTATTGACAATCAAACAGAAGTTACTGTGCAGCTCATTAATTATACCAAGACTGGTAAGTTAATGTCACACTGTTGTATTCTCCAATTGTTTCTTGAATAATTAACCTGTATTAATATTAGTAGATAGGAAAACAATACAAAATATTTTCCTGTTTTTCAGTTAATATTGAGTTTTAAGATTTATCTACTCAATTCAGGTAAAAAGTTCTGGAACCTGTTTCATTTGCAGCCAATGCGTGATCAGAAGGTAGATATATTCAATTACTTTTACTTTATCAAATTTTTATTAGTATGTTGTACATGTTCGTGTTAGTGTCAGTGCTTCGTAGATAGTGATTTATTTTTCATTTACCATAGAAACAAAGGTTAACTTGTTTCTCTTTTCCGTCAATGTTTAATAGGGAGAGGTACAGTATTTTATTGGAGTTCAACTTGATGGTAGTCAACATGTTGAGCCTCTTCACAACCGCATTAAAGAAGATACAGCAAAGGAGGGAGAAACTTTGGTTTGGTTTCTATTCAAGTGTTTCATTAGTTTATTAAAATTGGAATAGATACTTTGAATTTGAAAACTCTATAAAAAATTGCAGAAAATGTTGTTCAGTTTATTATGTTGAGTACTTTCCGAGTTATTGTGACAAGATTATTTGGTAACTATCCTCAGGTAAAGAAAACTGCAGAAAATGTTGATGATGCATTGAGAGAACTCCCAGATGCTAACATGGTAAAAAAAAAAATCTGCTTATTATTTTTTATCCTCTCAACAGCTTTTGAATTCAATTGTTTAGTTAACCTTTTGGTTACTATCAGAAACCAGAAGATCTATGGACGAATCATTCAAAAGTGGTTCACCCTAAACCTCATAGGAGGGAAGATGCTGCTTGGAGAGCTATCCAGAAGGTATTATTTTTGTATCCAAGATGGTCGAAAATCATTACATCGATCAAAGATCATTCGTTGTTCACATGGCTGTTAAATTTTGGTTTTTTTTTTCAGTAACTTTTTCAGTATTGCAAGTATCTCATGTTTTGCTAATTGATTATGTGGTCATTGTTTTGCAGATCATGGAGAGTGGAGAGCAGATAGGCTTGAAGCATTTTAAGCCAATTAAACCTTTAGGCTCAGGAGACACTGGCAGGTTCTTACCTATGTTTCCCTTCTCGAATTGAACTAAAGTTAATGATTTCTTTCAATCTTTGGTGTCAATAATGTTATTATATGACTTGTTTGCTGGCCTTCAGTGTTCATCTGGTGGAGCTATGTGGAACTGATCATCAATTTGCGATGAAGGCTATGGACAAGGGTGTTATGCTCAATCGTAACAAGGTGATGAATATTAGAGTTTAAGTGCGAGTAGTTAGTCCTACATTGACTATAAATAAAATTATTGTTTCACATTTTACAATAACTACAGGTGCATAGAGCTTGCACAGAGAGAGAAATCTTAGACATGTTGGACCACCCTTTTCTTCCTGCATTATATGCTTCCTTTCAGGTTCGAAACTCCACTAGCACTTCATAGTAAAATTAAAATGGTTAAAAATGCTACTTAATTACTACAAATTGAATTTGTTCATTCCTTGAACTTGATTAACATGCAGACCAAAACACATATTTGTTTGATAACTGATTACTGTCCTGGAGGAGAATTATTTATGCTGCTTGACCGCCAGCCAGCAAAGGTTCTCAAGGAAGATGCAGTGAGGTATATAATGCAACCTATGGACGCAAATATCTCATAAATTTAGAGCTCGAATTCAATCAAAACATACTGTTATGAACCTTTTCTTTTTATAACTGAGCTTTTGTCGGTAAACACAATGTCGGCTACTTGTGCTTTTCTACTTTCATGTTACTGACATGAAGTGATATGCTTGTGATAATAATAGGTTTTATGCCACTGAAGTAGTTGTTGCATTGGAGTATCTTCATTGTCAAGGTAAGCTCTTACTAGTAAATTATAATTAAAAAAATTATATTATCCTTTTCTATTTGCCACTTAAAATATCATTTGTGTATGCATAAAAACTTCATTATTATATAATAATACTGTTTTGGTGAAAATTCACAGGGATAATATATAGGGATTTGAAGCCAGAAAATGTGTTACTACAGAGCACTGGACATGTGTCTTTAATAGATTTTGATTTATCATGTTTAACATCTTGCAAACCACAGGTATATATTAGAGACAAAAAGTTTAATACTTTTTAACTCCATTAAAACAAATTTATGTGTCTTATTACATTCATTATTCTTTATAGCTTTTAGTTCCATGTACAAATGACAAGAAGAAAGGACAATATGGTCCAATATTTATGGCTGAACCAATGAGAGCATCAAATTCTTTTGTTGGCACAGAAGAGTACATAGCTCCGGTTTGTTGCTTCTAGACTTTATTATTTATCAGTAAATCAAATTCTTACTTATTCACAGTTCAATGTTTGTGCAGGAAATTATAACTGGTTCAGGCCATACTAGTGCTGTGGATTGGTGGGCTCTAGGTGATTTTCAATTCTTATAACAAATAAAAGCTCAAAATTGGAAAACCAAAGAGGAAAAGTTGATGAATTTTGTGACTATTCTGTGTAGTGGGCGTTTATGTTTTGAAAACATGTTTTTCTCTTTTCAGGAATTCTTCTGTATGAAATGTTTTATGGATATACACCATTCAGGGGAAAGAATAGGCAAAGGACATTTGCCAATATTCTCCACAAGGATCTTAAATTTCCCAAAAGTAAACAGGTGAGACTATTCTCCCTTTGCATAAGTGTTCAAAGTTATAAATTCTAAACCAGTGAATGCAATCTCGACCGTGCTGCGATTCTTGATATTGCAGGTAAGTCTCAGTGCAAAACAGCTCATTTACTACCTGTTGCAAAGAGATCCAACTAGCAGGTTGGGCTCAAAGGGAGGAGCAAATGATGTTAAAAACCATTCCTTCTTCAAGGGTATCAACTGGGCTCTAGTTAGATGCACGGTAAGATAACAAGCTTATCGATATTTCAAAAATCAAACCAGACATTCAACTCTTTGAACCGTGAACCAACATTGTCTGTAGTTCAGTTATTTGAGTTGTTCGATTTTGATTTCTTCTTGGTTTGAATGGTTTAAGGTAATTGAACCATGATCTCAATATTTCGTTGGTTCGGTGTTTGGTTTGGATTTTAAAATAGAGCTATGTATATGTATGATGTTCAAGTTTTGCTTTATGTAGTCATTAATTACCGATTTCTTGTGATATCAGAAACCGCCGGTGCTTGATGCTCCTCTTTTTGATACAAACAAAGAGGAAAAAGAAAAGGAAAAGGATGACAAATATGTAGATAATGGACAAGAGGATATGAGTGTCTTCTGAAAGGTTTCTTTGTCAATCTACATTCTCTACCCAAGAACACATGAGTTTATTTGGAATCTTGAAGAATTATTTGAGTTTTCAACACTTGCTTTGGTGGTGATCAAGGCCTAAGGGCTAGTCCAGTCAAATTCATAAGCTAGATCATGTAAAATGGTTCATTGTAATTTATGAACAGTGTGATTTTTCTTGTTGGTGTGTAAAGTCTTGTTATATTTCATTCTTTCATATTATCTTCACTAAGATGTTAAGAACATTATTAATTACAGCATTTTAAAATAAAATAATCATTTGTATTGAAATGTGTTTAATGTATTAAGCAGGGGAAGGAAGTGATCAGCAACAATCATCATCCTTGAAAGACCAAACCAATTTTCTCTGCATTTTACATCTCCAAATTGTCAAAATCATGAAACTGCATTTTACATTTTACATTTGATCAATTCAAAAGTGTACACAATTCTAAACTTTTTAGTAAAGTATAAGATATTAGGTTTTCTGGTTGGTATTTGAATATTTGATATAAAATATTTTTAAAAAATTATTTAGAAAGAAGACTATAGGAACAGTGTGGTTATGGTTATATTGGAATAGGATCTACCGTTTAAAATCTTAAATTAGGGAATGACATTGGCGCATTTTTTTATGATTAATTACAAAACACCAATTGTCTATTTATAAGTCCAACAACCTCTCAATGGTGATGGATGTTTCTAAATTATTTTAGTTCATTTTAGATGTTTCATGATATATTAGTATCATAATAGTTCTAGGTTCTTCTAGCATTTACATACACATTATATGTAAGAGAATTCTAAAAATTTGTAGCAATTACAACACTTCTCCTTGATGTAAATTTTTGTGACTCCAAGTGTAACTCGTAGCCTTTGTGAATATATCTGCAATTTAATCTTCTGTCATGCAGTAGTCGAGTTTGATCTCCTTAGTTGTTTCAGCTTCTCTGATAAAGTGATACTTGATTGTTATGTATTTTGTTTTGTTCTGTTGTGATGCCCTGGATTCTTCGCCATTATAATTGCTGATTTGTTGTCACAGTTGACTGTAGTAGGCTCATCTTTTTTTCTCCCAAGTCTTCAAGTATCCTGCGAAGCCATATAGCTTAACTTGTTGCTTCGGCAACTTCCACATATTCTGCTTCTACTACTAACTATGCAACCTTAGTTTACTTCTTTGACGCCCAAGAGAAAATTTCTAATCCAAGTGAGAAAGCATAGCCAGAGGTGCTCTTCATGTCATCTATCGAACCTTCTCAATCATTGTTGGTGTAGTCAAGTAATCCTGAGTTGATTTTTGTAGTGTACCATATACCAAACTTTTTTGTTCCTTATAGATACCTCAAATTTTTGTCCCTACTCCAAAATATATTTGGCTTGGAATTTGCATGAATTTTGATGGGTGACTTGTAGCATATAATATGCCTGACTGTGTAGCTATCAAATATAGGAGGCTTTCTATTAGACTTCTATAGTTGGATCCATCTACTTCTAGTGCTCCATCATCCTTTTGCTGTTTCTCATTTGTTATGAGTGGAGTAGTAGCAGATTTGAAATTGTACATATTGAGTCTCTTAAGTAAGTCTTATGTGTATTTCTTTTGCAAGATAAATATCCTGTCATTTCTCTGACTTACCTATATACCGAGGAAGTAACTCATCAAACCAAGGTCGATCATATCAAAGGTGTTCGTCATGTATTCTTTGAACTTTATCACCATTTTAGTATTATCTTTCGTGTAGATAATATTATCTACATATATAGAGAGTAAAAGAGTGTACTGACCTTGAGATTTGATGTATAGTGTAGGCTCACTCTTGCCCCTCTTGAATCCTCGATCCATAAAATACTGATAGAGTATGTTATACTCGAGGTGCTTGCTTTAGACCGTAGAGTGATTTTCCCAGTCTTAACATTTTTCTTTCTTCGCCTTCAGACATGAATCCTTGTGGTTTCTTCAGATATATCTCTTCTTCAAGTACGCCGTTGAGTAAGGCATATTTGACATCAAGTTTATGGATACTCTATCCTTTTTGCATCGCAAAAGCTATTAGAGATCTTATGGTATCAAGACGAGCTACTGGTGCAAATATCTCAATGTAGTCTAATCCAAGTTGCTAAGAGTAACCCTTAGCTACTCGTTTCGCCTTATGTTTCTTTATGGTGACATCATGGTTGAGTTTTGTCTTATAGACCCACTTAACCCCAATGATATATTTTTCATAGGGAAAATTTACTAACTTCCATATGTTGTTTTTCTCGATCATTTATATCTCTTATTCCATTTCCTTGACCCATACTTCTTGCTTTGATGCTTCTTCAAAGTTTCAAGGTTCAAGTATGGTCAAATTGTAGGTTTCATATATGTACGCCAAAGATATTACGCGTCTTGTAGTAAACTCTAGTGATGATAGTTATTACTCTCGTTGTTGTGGTGTAGGTGAAGAACGTTCACTTGGGACTTCTTCCTCGGCTTCTTCTTGAGGTAGTTGAGCTGGTATAAAGATGTTCTTCTCTATTTTTTCTTCATCCCAATTCCAATAAGAATTTCCATCAACTTCAACATTTCAAATAATGATGAGTTTCTTAGTGTGCAAGTTTTAGACATTGTAGCCCTTACATATTATGTTATACCCCAAGAAGATATCTCGTATAGTCTTGTCTTCAAGCTTGTGCCTTTTCACGTCTGAAATGTGAATGTAGCATACAGATTCGAAGACCCTTAAGTGCTTTGATGATGGATTTTTCCCATTCCGAACTTTAGTTGGAGTATTTTCTTGTACTGCCTTAGTTGGATATCTATTGAGTATGTAAACACTAGTGTAGACTGCTTCAGCCGAAAAAGTGTTAGAAATTTCCTTCTTATTAAGCATTGATATAGCCATATCCATAATTGTGCGATTCTTTCTCTCTGACACACCATTTTGTTGAGGAGAATATGTGACTATAATTTTTCGCTATATTCCTTCATCCTCGCAAAACCTGTCAAACTCGCGGGAGATGTACTATTTGCCACAATCACTTCTTAGGACTTTTATCATTTTCCACTTTGATTTTCAAGAAGGTCCTTTAACTTTTTGAGTACTCCAAAGACTTATGATTTTTCTTTTAGGAAATAGACTCATGTCATTCTAGAGAAGTCATCAATGAAGAGAGTATGAAGTATCTATTATTTTCGTCTGATGGTGTCCTCATCGGTCCACAGATGTCAGTATCTATCAGCTCCAATAGGTCTTTTACTCTCCATTCTCTTCCTTTTGAGAACCAAAATCGGTGTTTCTTACCGAGGAGACATCATTCACACACTTCATTGTTATCGTTTATGCTTGGAAAGTCTATCGTCATGTTCCTCTCATGTAACAACTTCAAGGCATGCGTGTTGGAGTGATCAAATCTACTATGCCAGAGCCATGAATCATCAACTTGTACCTTCATGGAAATGTTAGTTGTATATTTCAAATTTAGCGGGAAGATTCTCTTTCTCTTCTCCATCTTCAATTGGGATATCTCTTCCCTTTTATTTTTGTTGTCCAAGAATTTGCATACACCTCCTTCAAAATGAATTGTGTTAAAATTGCAGTCACATTATCCTATAGTATCTCCTTTTTAGTTTTGATGTTTTGTCGATTTATGTGTATGTTTTATTTGATTATTCGTGTGTTTGTAATTTGTTTGATATTCAATTATTCGCATGTTTGTAATTCATTTGCATTTAAACTATATTATGTTCGCTTCGAGTATTTTAGATTTGTACCACAAGTACCCTCATTACTCAATAAATTAGAATGTGGGTCCATGATCTTTTTGATCCTAGCAATTTGATTTTTAATGTTTCATCAACTATTACTTGAATCACAAGTTAAAACATTTGAATCAAGGTGATAAATTAATTGATTTGAATCATGTACATTGTATGACTCGAATCATGCAAGTTATGAAAATTGGAATTTGGTTTTGGGTGATTTGATTCGAATTACAAAATGAACTTCACTTGAATTGCAACTTTCTTTGAAAGCAAGATTTTGGCTCTGCCAAGATTGATTTAAATCATACATTACAAGTGACTCGAATCATAACACAATATAACTCGAATCATGGCATGCACTTGATTCCAATCAAAGGTCCATGATCTTTTTTATCCTAGCAAGTTTATTTTGATGTTTCATCAACTGTTGCTTGAATCACAAGTTAGAACATTTGAATCAAGGTGATAAATTAATTGATTTGAATCATGTACATTGTATGACTCGAATCATGCAAGTTGGGAAAATTAGAATTTTGATTTGGGTGATTTGATTCGAATCACAAAATGAGCTTCACTTGAATTGCAACTTTCTTTGAAAGCAAGATTTTGGCTTTGTTAAGATTGATTTTAATCATACATTACAAGTGACTCGAATAACAACACAATATAACTTGAATCATGGCTTGCACTTGATTCCAATCAAAGGTTCAAAAATCCAAATTTTCACCTTACATTTAAATAGTTGTTTCTTTGATCCAAGAGCAAGAATAATGAAACTCTTAGACAAAAATGTCAATTTGTATTTTCTTCTCTAGTGTGCCTATTCCTTTCATCTTTGTATCTTTCTCTTGTTTGAAGAACAACTTCTTGAGTGTAATTAATGTTAGATTACATCTCCCTCTTTTTTTTTACCTTGTGTGTGTAATTTTGTTGTTGAGAAAAACCAGAGAAAGAGAGTTGATCAATCTTGAAATGATTCATTATTAATCAAGCTTATGATAATCTTCAAAATCCAAGACCCATTTTTATAATTTTATTGATCTTAAAATCCAAACACAATATAAAGAATTGTGATCAACTCAACAAAATGTTTTTCAAGTGATTCTCAAAAGAATTAACCAAACATATTGATCGCACAAATAATGAACTCGACAATTTGCAAATGAAATATAAAAGAGAGAGAGTGAGAGAGAGAGAGAGAGAGAGAGAGAGAGAGAGAGAGAGAGAGAGAGAGAGAGTACACAAGGTTTTGTTTAGGAAGTTCCTCAATCGGCCTCGCTATGGGTACGTCTCTCTTCAGTTCAAATTCAAATTAAGATAATGAAATCAACCTTACTTTGAAAAAGTAGTTTATAAGATAAATGTAGCAATGCAACCATATAAACCATATGTTTGATGTTGATTCTAACACTTCCTCTTCCCTTGATCTAAGCTTGTTCAAGTCACCCAACAATGCCAATTTGTTTCGCCGTCTCACACTACTCTTTTGCAAGAACCACCATTCTTTAATGCCTTCACTCGATCGAATCTAAATTGCGAATTTTTGTAACTCAATATTTACCAATTTGATTCACTGTCACATGCTACTCCTTTGCAAGAAAACCTCATTCTTCAAAGACTTCACTTGATCGAATCCAAATTGCATAATCTTGTTATAACCTTTAAATCCCCAATTTGATCTTGAAGGAAAACCCCACCTTGATTTTCTTATTTGAAACACCCCAAAGATCTCAACCCAACTTACAATACCACAAGCTAAATTAGACCTTATTAACTTGATTCTATACGGAACCAAAACAATGAATGATTATGTGTTCTTTGTTTATGTGTATGCATAAAATCAAGGTTGAATATGAAGAAGACTATTTATATGTTTTAGGTTTTGTTTATAATTTTACCAAAATCATTGAAAAAGAAATTATGCATGTATGAAGTATTGATATGTATGCATGTTTTGAACCAAAGAAATGCAAAAGAATTGAAAATTTTGTGAATTTTGTGAATTTTTAGAAAAATATGTTGCATGAGCCGACCTGTGTAAGTCATGAGCCAGCCTGAACAGGTCATGTGTCGACCTGTACAGGTTAGGTGTCAACATGTAGAGGCGGCACATCTAACATAGCTTACAGGCTTTAAAATTGTAATACATGTGTTGACCTGAAAAACGAATGTGTCAACACATAGAAAAAATTTCTTCTATGTGCCGACTTGAAGAACGGATGTGTCGACAGATAGAAATATTTTTCTTCTATGTGTCAACCTGAAACATGTATGTGTCGACACATAGGTGTCACAACGCGAAATATACACAGAATCTCCATCGAACTTTATTTATCCCAACGGAAAAAGGAAAACATCAAGAAAACCTCATAAGAGAAAGAAAGTGGTATTGCAACCAAATTCGGGTTCGGGACTCGATTACACGAGAGGAATGTGTTAGCACCCCTCGCGTCCGTTGTGCTCAACGGGATCCACTCTTGTTGTTCTAATCAAAGGGTGGGTACATATAAAGCTTAACTTACTAAGGGAATGCATGAATGACTTAAAAGGGGAAAAACAAAAGGCTTTTATTATTGAGTTCGTCCAAGTTTCGCAACCTAGTGCCTACGTTTCTCAAAGGGAATCAAAACTCTGTAGTTCTTGTAGAAAAAGGTTGCTTTGTTTGGTGTTTTTTATGGATGATGTTAATGTTCGCATTCTAACTTAGGTGTTGTCGCTCGTTGTGTGGAGACTCACGCGTTACCTGTATTGCGCTAGAACGGAAATAACACATTCTTTTTGAAAAGGTTAAAGAGAAAATCCCGAAGGAAAATGATTTGAATGTGTTGAAGTGTTTTATTAGGAGGTGAATTAAATGATTTAAGATACATATTATACTAAAGTCTATGACAATGAGAGCGATTACTTCGTACAAATGAGTCAAGCGTCTCACGTACAAAATACTCTAAGAAAAGGTAAGGAAAACTCTCGCTCATCTTTTCCCATGTACTTAAGACTCATGGCGTATTATACGTATCGTATTTATTAAGTATTTTTGTATTTTTATTAAGAAAAATATTTCGTTTTAAGAGAAAATGATGCAATGCAAAAAGAAATAAAATTTAAAGGGAGATTGATCCTGAATGTTATCATGCCAAGTGGACTTAAAGTTGAGATTGAAGGGAAACCGCAATTAATGTGATCATGCAAGGTGGACCTAAGATAAAGATCAAAAGGAAATTCTAATTAACCTAATGTTGTCATGTTTGGATTAAGATTCTAAAATTCATCTTACTTCAAACTTAATCAAGTTGAACTAAGAGACCCTAAAGAAATGTATGGACACACAAGCAAGCAAATAATTAAGATATAGTTCAAGCGTTAAGATAAATTAACAAGAGAAAGCATGCCTAAAATATGGAAGCATCAAGCACAAAATAGAATAAAGCAGAGAGAGAATCATTAACCAAGTTAAATACAAATATTTAATAAAATTAATTAATAATTTAATTAATCAATATTAAATAGAAATATTTAAAATAATTAACAATTTATAAACATATTTTTTAGATTTTTTAAAACAATTAACAAACTAATTAAATTAAAAAAAACATTTAATTAAAATGAATAAGAAAAGATAATATTTAGAATAAATAACATTTTTATTTTTTTTAATATAATATAAAACAAAAGAAAATAAGAAAAATAAGTTAAAATAAATAAGAAAAAAAATTTAAAAGAAATAAGAAAAATAAATTAAAAAAACAAGAAAATTAAAAGAAATAAGGCAAAAAAAAAAAAAGAGTTAAAAGAAATAAGAAAAATAAATGGGCTGAAAAAGATAGAAGGGAGGTGTTATTAAATGAAGAAAATTTTACCTCATACTCCTATTACTATCTCTCCACCCCTATATTTTTTTAAAATATTACAATTCTACCCTTTTTATTTATCAAATAATTTTATTATTTATTATCTATTATTTTTCGGTATCTATTTTTCTTTACCAAATAACTTGCAATCAAGTTTTTCAAAATTCATAAGTTGTTTTTTTTTGTCAAAAACATGATATTTTCTTGTTTGTACTTTCTGCTTTCTGCTCTTGTTTTGTCTGTTTGTAATTGGAATCTTTGTGGTCCCACTGTACTTCTTGATGTCTTTCAATGTGGATTAAATAAGTTGAATGGTTTTGAATTTGTTTTGTGATGCTATGAATGGACTGAATTGATGTTATGTAGATGAACTTTGAATTACGAATGTGAATGTGAATTGAAGAATGGTTTGTGATGAATTAAGGAATCTTGATAAATTTTGAATGAATTGGATTGGTTTTTTTGGTCTTTGAATGTGAATTGTGATTAATCAAATTTTGAATAATTAGGTTAATGAGTTAAGTTAAATGTGAGTTTGAGTGACTTGAATTTGTTGAATTAGGCTTGATTGAACAAGAATGTGTTTGGGGCTGTTTTGGAATGCATGATGAAATAGCTTGAATCATGAATGTTTGAGTGAACTAATCATTTGAATCATGAACTTGTTGGGGGCTGTTTTGGATGAATTTTTAAAATGGTTTGGAATGTGAATGAACATGGTTTGAAATTGGTATTGAATGGTCACAAATTGTTTTGGTTTTGAAAATGTGAATCATGATTGTGAAATAGGAATCAATTTTTTTCGAATTGAATTTGGAGTGATGTGCATGATGTTGTTTCGATTTTGAGAATGATGTGTGTGATATAAATGAATTGGATGTAATATAACTATGTATGTATGTGTTATGAATGATTTTAGAATGAAGCAAGAAGAAAATATGAGTGTGTATGAATTATGGACTTTGGTGAATTGTGACATGAATCTTGAATGATGTGGATTAGCTTGCTTGAAATAAATTGAATTGGACTTGATTGTATTTCTTGATGTAAGTTGGCACTTGTTTGAATCCTTGACTTGAACTTGATAAATCTTGATTTTGAACTTAGAACTTGTATGGCACTTCGAAACTTGTTTTGGCATGATGTGAAATGAATTTTGTATGGGGTGATTTGAGTTTTGAAGCTTTGTGGCGTGATGTGAATTGGACTTTGCAGTTTGAATTTGATTGTGATCTTGATGTGAAATATTATTTTGTACATGATATATGCCATCTTAATTTGTTCGTTTGGCACATGGTGGTGAATTGTTCTTTGAAATTTGCTCTTACTAAGGTAACTTTTTCTTCTTCTTTTAGGTCCCTGTTAGTGATGGTGGATGAAATTGGCATGAGGATGAGGAACTTGGAGTGATGGAACTAATGAGGATGAGGAACTTGGAGTGATGGAACTAATCATGGAATATGATTGTTTTAGGCTTAGGATTGGTACCAAACTTGTAACAAACTTTGTAATCCTTTGTAACCTTGAAGTTCAAGTAATGAAATATACCATTTTCTTGTAATCTTAACCCCATTAAAACTTGTATTCTTTGCATGACTTTTAGAATGAATTTTGGTAATCTTGGCATGAATTTGAACTCTACCCTCTTAGAATCTTTGGCACCCATTTGTAGTTTCTTGAATTCCAACAATGGAAAGATGACTTAAAATTGATTTAGAGTGTAATTTGGAATCAAATTGAATCCTTTTAGCTTGAATTTTGCAATCTTGGTTTGAAAATTTGAAAAATACTCATGACTTAAAAAACAATTCAAAGCAACTTGAAAAATTCTCATGGCTTGAAAAACAATTCAAAGGAACATGAAATGATTCTCATGACTTGAAAAACAATTCAAAGTAATTTGAAATGATTCTCATGGCTTGAAAAACAATTCAAAGTAACTTAAGAAATTCTCATGGCTTGAAAAACAATCCAAAGTAACTTGAAATGATTCTCATGACTTGAAAACAATTCAAAGTAACTTGAAACGATTCTTATGGCTTGAAAATAACTTATGCTTATGGCTTGCACATAAATTAATCTTGTCTTGAAAATGAACTATCATATGGATGAGGCTAATCTTGAAACAATTCACCCATGGTATAAGAAAATGGATTCCAATTGTGGCATTGGGTTAACTTAAAACAAGACCACGAGTTGATCTTGATACCAACCATGGCTTGAAACTTGAAACTTGAAATAGACTTTAATCCCAACATGACTTGGATTGAACATATGCCTTGATTACCAAATGATTATGCCATGAACTTCTTGAAACCACCCCAAGCTTGGATCTTAAAACACGAATGATCATAACTTGAACCTTTGGACAACTTGTAACTGAAGAAGTAGCCATTGAAACACTTGAACTTTGTCTATGAATTAAACCAATTCCTGCCTTAATTTGATGATCACCCATATAGTATTGTCTTGAAGAATCCTTGAAGATGAATGACAAAGAAGAGGATTGGATCGTATAAATCCTAATTCCAATGAAATTCAATTGCCTAATTCAACACCAATGAAAAACCCTAATCCACTTGCTTTTGATGAATCTTGATAGAAGAGAACCTAGTAGCTTGAGGAAAAGTAAGCTCACAGATCAGGAATCCAGAAACCCTAGTTTCCAACCATAACTGATGAAGGAAAAACTTGAATCATCCTTAAATGAAAATGAGAGCCTCACAGCAATAGAGAAACTCTATCTTGCACAGAATATATTGATCCCATGCCTTAAGAGCTCAATGAAATGCATGGTTGTGATTATTATGACCAAATGGATAATGCATATAAATGAGAAGCATAAGCCAACTAGGGTTAAAAACAAGAGGAAAAATTTTGGGGTGCAACAATAGGTTATTTTTCCCATAGAACTTGTTTTTGATGCATTTTTTATGCATGAACCTTTTCCAAAATATTTTTATGCTTCCTAATGCTAAGATGCACATTGAGAATCAGAGGATAACGTCCAATATACATCAACGTTAAAGTGTCATAGTTTTGACATCATGCAAAATACATCTAACAGAAAGTTGCACTCATATACTCCCCTTTTTTTATGATAGCAAAACTTGACACGATGCGTTTTGTGTCTTCATGAAGACTCCCTTTGAATGTATGCATCCCAACTTCATCTTGCATATGCTTCTTCCCTTTTAACAACATCAAAAAGAGACAAAGCAATTGAGAAGTATCTTATATCACACATAAACCAATATAACATACATAAGCGTTTGCAAATATAAGATCATCAATACCACAACGTCACATAGAATGATGTAAATATTGTAAAAAGAATGCCTAAACATAAATAAAAGCATTTAAAGCAACAACATAACATGGTTGCCACAAGTTATGCCAAATAGCATACACAATAAACATGAAAGATGAAATATACAATGTAATCACAAACTCTTGAGTTGCTTCAAACGCGACACATTTACATAACATTTACTTTTGGTGCCCTCGAATGCTGCACACACATGTGCCCTAACAAGGCAATTATTTAGATTTATCACCACTCAAACCAAAAACAGAAATGTAATCATATCAATGAAACACAACAAGAATTTTGTTGACATTATAACATGTTCAACCATATTCCATGCAAGAGCCAGCAACGGATGAGATGCTTATACACAAAGAACATATTTCAAGTATGGAAGAAAGATAGCATGGAGTCACTATATGCATATAAATTGAAAGACATCAATTTGAGATTTTTGGAAGTTAACAATCATGACATATTTCATACATCAAGCATATCAAGCATTTGGGACATAGATAACATGCAAAAGTAAAAGGCTTACTTCCAAAGGGAGAAAATGGAACAATATTACGTTGCTTATGAATTAATGAGAGTTGCACTTGTATGTAATTGAAATTCCAAGGAAGGTTATAGAAAAATAATATAAAGTGCATGCAAAAAATCATATTTAGGCAAGATTTGAGATATCAAGTACCCCCAATTCACTTCGAATGTTGAAAAACAGTTCATTTGCAAGAGGTTTTGTAAAAATATCCACAAGTTGATTTTTGATATCAACATGCTAAAATACGACATCCTCCTTTTAAACATGGTCATGTAGGAAATGGTAATGTATCTCAATATGTTTAGAGCGAGAGTGTAACACCAAATTTTTGGTTAGATTAATAGCACTAGTGTTGTCGCACATAATAGGAATATGTTGTAGTTCAATGTCAAAATCAAGTAGTTATTATTTGAGCCACAATATTTGAGCACAACAACTACTGGCTGCGACATATTCCACCTTGGCAGTTGAAAAAGCAACGATAACCTGTTCCTGCTATGCCAACTTACTAAGGAGTTTGAAAACATGTGGAAAGTTCCACTAGTACTTTTCCCATTCGATTTGCAACCGAAAATCAAAATTAGTATAACCAACCAAATTACAACCACTTCCCTTAGAATACCAAAGCCCATACTTATATGTACCATGAAGGTATCTAAGGCTGCATTTTACTACTTTTAAATGTGATTCTTTAGGAGTCGATTGATAACAAGCACACATACACACACTAAACATAATGTTCATCTTAGATGCAGTAAGATATAGAAGAAAACCAATATGCCTCTATCCTTCTTCACATCAACATCCTTATCATTCTCATATTTTTCCAAGTTTTCGTTTGTAGCCATTGGAGTGTCAATTGATTTTTCATCTTCTATACCAAATTTCTTTAGCAATTCGTTGCAATATTTAGTTTGACACGCAAATGTCCCTTTGTTGATTTACTTGATTTGAAGACCGAGAAAGTAATTCAACTCCCCCTTGAGACTCATCTCAAACTCACCCTGCATAAGCTTAAAAAACTCTTTGAATAGTTGCATGTTAGTGGAATCAAAAATGATATTATCGACATAAATTTGAACTTATTAGAGCAAGCATACAAAGTTAACAGTATAGAATACATGTGAAGATATTAAGATGAAGTCACCAAAGACATGTAAGTTGAAACACACCATGGTTATCAATTGAAATATTTGGAAATTAACACTCATAACATGTATCATACACAAAGTATATCATATACCTTTGAAAAATAAATAGGTAAAAGGAAGGACTTACTTAAAAAGCAAAAATTGAAATGATATTGCCTCAATGTACAAATGATGAAGGAGGCATAATACATTCCACAAGAAACTTTCGAACGAAAGTTGAAATAAATGCAAAACGTGCCATAAATCCTTTTGGTATCAATGTTCTTAACACTTCTATATTTATTTAAGTACCCAATAGTGTGATTTGTAATGTCCCAAGAATGCTGTTAACACTACAACAAAAATGACTTTTGACAACAACGAAAAACTGCAGCCTAAAGTGTGATAATCGTGGCATAAAGTTTTAGGGGGCGGTTTTGCATACGTGGAATAAACAGCTGTTGCATATTCCTTTATAAGACGGTTTTTTGATTTCTACCCACGGATTGTGAACACCGTCGCCTTAAATATCAAAAGTTCACGGTTTTAGTTAGAGTTTTAAGCCGCGGTTTTTAAGTAGCAACATAAAATAACCGTCCCTGAAACATTTGAAAAGGCAACGCTTTTTAATAAACAACCAATGCAAACCATAGCTTAGTCTATAATCTCATTTACAAATCACACATAACCGCACCAAAAAATCGTGGTCTATAGATTAAAAAATAAATCACAAACTTATATATAACATCGATGTTGTGCACTTTAGACTTTATAATTAAACTATTTATTTAAGTATTGTCAATATTAAATTTGAACAACGTATCGATTAGATTCATTTTTGTTATATACTTCAAAGAATTTCACTACTAACAATATATTGCAAATATATTATTTAAAGTTAAGTTGTAATTAAAAGTTAAATTTACAACAATAAATCAACTTTCTAACAACTTGTAGTGTCATTCCTAAAGTTGCTTGTATTCCTATATACTTCCAAGTGCATTCCTCCAATACCATTTCTTCCTTATTCCAATTCACATTTCCTGCGAATTTAAATCAAACACGCATATTATCAAAATTAAAACAACATTATTATAAACAAGAGTCTTAAAATAGTTATTTTTCTTTACACTGATAACATAACATTTATAGAAGTGTTATACCTTTATTTTCTTAACCCTCTTAAAGTTAAAATGCGTACTGAGTATTTACCTGCAGACAACAATTTAAAACTTTCTTAAAATTCAAAAGGTAAAATAACTAATTATATGTATACTTCGATGCAACACATTAAAATTATTTCAACAAATAACACTTCAATAGAAATAATTTCATGCTTCCATTATATTCTACATATAAATAAAATTTAAATTTTTTATTATTTAATAATTTGTTGTGTGTAGTGATATTTGAAGACCAATCATAAGGCACTACTGCTATTTTTTTATTACTGACAGATTCACAATCCATTCTTGTTTCAAATATCATGTTGCCAATTTATCAATGAAAGTAATTCATGCATTTTTCTATAGTAAGTACTAATCATGACAACCTTTTATGTATAAAACTAACTATGAAACCTTTTATATACGTAATACAACTAACTATGAAATGAAGAAACTACTGACTGTAGAACCCATTAACACAAAACTAACCAACTCTAAGTAGATTTGATCCTTTAACATTAAGTAAAAATCATCTCAGGCTAGAGTAAGAATCAATTGGTTCAAAAATTTAAAGAATCTCACCACTGTATAGACACCCTACAAAAATATTTACTTATTGTGAATCGAATAATGATTAGCCTTCTTGAATATGAAATTGAAAAATACCTGTATAAATGCTCCAGAAATAAAAAATCATGCTTGGTATGCTAAGAGTTTCAATTGTTTTATCATTAGCAAGATTTATGATTGCACTATAGTACCAGTGAGAATCCAATAAAAATTGCAAGTAACCATTTGAAAAATATGTATCATAAAAGTTTAAATCTTTAGCTACTTCTCTAACAATGTTTGAATAGGTCATTTTTATTTATTCTGCGTAAATAAACAAAGTCAAAAAAACATTACCTTTGTTGGTTGAAAGAAACATGGTTACTAAATCTATCAATTTCTTCTGAGATCTTTAATTTGGTACATTTTTTACATTTTTAATTGTTTATAGTTTAAATGAAAACTTGGTATATTCACATCTTAAGATTTTTGTTGAATAGATAATTTATGATGTAAAAGCAATTTACTATTCAATCATATGTACCTCTCACATTATAATTAAGTTAGGCATATTCACCTATATAAAAATCTTATCTATTTGTCTATCTATTCAATCCAGTTTAGGTCAATAGTCTAATTCTCTTCCAAAAACACCATTCCACTAATCCAAACAATCGCTCAAAACCAGAGCTCCCAAAAAACAAACAATTCAGCAAAACTCCTAAATAAGTGAATAGAATGATACTAACATAGAAGGCGGTAGAGAAGAAGAAAAAACATGTTCTCTTCAGAATGGGGTGTATGGACAAAAATTTACAGAACAGTAATAGCATCCCCATAATCAAAGCAACCATCCAACAAACAGTTCAATTACCACCTGCATCACCATCATCACATAAAACCTTAAACGCAAAAACACCTATTTCAAAATGCAAAATTTAAATTAAAAAAAGTGAAATTAATTAATTAGCTTACACAAAAAGATGTTCTTCGAGCATTACGAATTAGGTTAGGAGTTTTGAATATGAAATCAATGCAAAAATGCTTGATTAATAGGGTGAAAGGAGGATGCTCGGTGAACAATCGAAGATGAATGAGTTACCTGATATGTGCCTCTCTACCGGAAGGAACGCTTGAAGATCAGGCTATGAAGCTGAAAAAGAAAAAGAGGAAAATAGACTAGCATTTGCGAGGAATGACAGGAATGGCGGCCGAAGGGTTTATGCGAAGCTGCGCAAAAGGAAGGGAGGAGTATTTTTCTTTTCACCATTTATATGTTTAAAAATATATATTTAATTTACAAATCTTTTAAGGTTCTTTTATAAATAACTAATTTTATATGTTTTAAACTACTTTTTTTTTACGTAAATGTATTTAAAAAAAGTAAAATTTATTTTTAATGTACGTGTTATAAATTAATAAACGAATTTGATTTTAAATAATTTAACTATTCATCAATGTTTATTTAAAAAAATATTTTTACAAAATGATTTTTATAAAAAAATTATTAGAAAAAAATTTAATTAATTATTATTAAATTAAATTAAATATTAATAATTTTATATGGAATTAAAAGTTATATAAATATTTTATTGCACAAAATCTTTGAATTATTAAATGTATATTAAAAAGATACCTTATTTTATTATACAAATTTTCTAATTTCTCTTTTTATTTTATTTTTTCTATGCAATTTTTTATATTTTTTAATATATAAAAAAATATTATAGATATTAATAAATTTTACGAATTTATTTTAATAGCTATATAATATCTATTAAAAGGAATAATTTTTTATTTGTAGTTGTCCATATGTGTATATAATAAATTTTTTATTTATTTTTAAATATAACTATAAAGGAAACGACGTAGGGGCTTTAAGATAACAAAAATAAAGTATATTATTATATATAGATTTTGGAGGATTAAAAATTGAAAGTATGGTTAGTCTGGTAGGCAGCGTTTCACTTTAAAGAAGAAATAACCACATTTTGAAAGTTGTTGCTTTAATGAATAAGGGACGGTTTTGCTATGCCCACACTTGTAAACCCGTAGCTTAAAGTGAAAACACAATAAAATTTTAAATGTTTGACAATACGTAAAAACCACACCCTTTATCCCTTTAAGCAGCACTTATTTTCCCATTGTTTATTCTTCTGTTGCCTAAAGTAAAAAATGTTGTAGTGACATTTTCAAAACCGTAGCATATAATAAATAAGGGACGGTTTTGAAAAAAAAACGTCAACGCGTAAAAATGCGTAGCCTATGTTACTTATAGGGACGGTTTTGAAAAAAAAAACGTCAACGCGTAAAAATGCGTAGCCTATGTTACTTATAGGGACGATTTTACAGTCGTTTTCTATTCCTCCGTTGCCTAAAGTCATTTTTGTTGTGGTGTAATTTGATGATTATTAGAGGTTCTTCAAGCAAAAGGAGGATTATTCACTGCATCTGAACTTTTAACCTTCTTCTTTTCACAATCGTTATCTTCTTCTTTCTCATGTTCCACTATTATAGGATGATTAATTCCTTTTTCGGTTTCTTTGAGAATGTCTTATGAAGATATACCTACATCATGAAAAGAAACACATATCCTTACGTTTCTCGGATAAAACATTAATAATAATCAACAGACTTTTACCTATTACAGAACACTAGTTGTTGATCTTCTTTGGTCACACAACCCTTCTTCCTTGCCACAAAGTGAATGAAATAGGAAGATGTCACATGTATCATGTCTTGAGCATCCACACAAAAAATCACATACTCTCTTCATAAAGCCAAGACATTTATCCTGTAAAATCAACAAAAAAAATGCTAGGTACCTAATCTTCATTGGGTCCTTGAGGATTAGTGGAAATTTGGTTTTATTTAGGTAACCATTGAAAAAAAACACCTTTAGGAACAAAGAATCTCCTAAACATGCATATTTCAATAGTGTGACCTTTCTTGCAATAATAATGACAAGATAAGTTGTATCTCATGTCCTCATCGTCGTATTTCTCGTTTCACAATCACTTTTTTCAATGGTTTGAGAACTTTGAGCTTGAATTCTTTAGAGAAATATATATCTTCTCTACCTCCTTGTCGTTACCTTTCTCCTTCTTCATCTTCTTCTCAAGCTTTTTCTCATATTTTTCAAGCAAATGAGTTCTTGTTCGTGTTCTTTTAGCTTGCCAAATAAAGTTGTGTGATCAAGTGTTTTAGGATCATTCACCTCTTTGATTGTGGTGACCTTGGGTTGCCATTCCCTATTAAGACACCTCAAAACTTTATTAGTAGAATTATCATTGGAAATAGGCTTACCTAGAGCATTCAAATGATTGATAAGATGTGTGAACCTCTTTTGCAAGCCAGCAATAATTTCAATATGCTTCATGTAAAATAGTTCAAACTCTTGATTTTAGGTATTTAAGGCATTAATAAGGTAGAAGTTGCAAATGAGTCAGTTATACCAACTCAAACTGGTGTGGAGATAAAGATGATAGAAAGTTCATTGCTAGATACATCTTTATGTATCGAGAAACACCAATCTCTTGGTGTTCTAAGAAGAAACCAGTTGTGGAATTCTCTTCTTGTGAGGCAGAGTACATTGCAGCATCTATGTGAGTGTCTGTGTCAAGCTGTATGGTTGATGAATTTGATGAAGGAGTTATCCAATGAAGAGAATTAAATTGTGACTTTAATGATAGAAACATTTCCGCTATGAAGCATCAAAAGAAGAATTTTTGTGTAAGAAGTTATGTGTTCTAAATATTGCACGCATCTAATTTCTAAGAGTTATATGTTCCAACCATTGAATGCATCCAACTTCTAAAGGAATTATCTGTTCCAAATTTGAAAAAATATTTTTATGCACTTGTAATCCATCATAAAGAACTTTTTCAAGCTTCTAAATACAACAACAACAACATTAACAACACTTTGTGAATATGTATCCCAAAATAATGATGCGTTCTAGTTTGGAGCGGCTACATATAAGTTTGGATTAGGGTAAAATATGTTTAACGAGTATTTTTATAGTAAAATATAATTATTTTATCCCTCGGTTATTAAGGAAACCAACATGATATATCATTTAGTTTACAAAAAAAATTATATAATAAAAAAACGGTTCCTGAATTGTTTTTCCCCTCGGACTTTTTGAATAACCAAAATAATAACTGTATTGTCCCCTCAATTTTGTTAAAAACCGAGGTAATATGTGGCTTTTATTTCTCAAAAAATAAATCATGGCGCACATTGGAATCTATCAATAGAATAGCAATGATCATCCATATTCAAAAATATAACGTATCTTTTGAATTTTCAAGGAGGCGTTTGAGGTTTTCTGATTATTACACTTCCTATTCTCCATTTTTCTTTTCTTCAAAAATGTCTTCAACAACCTTAGATAAAAATCTTTTATTCGTTATCAACGAAAAGTTTGTTGATTTTGATGATTTGAAAGATAAATATTTTGATATAAGGAAAAATATTTGTAAGTAAAAGTTGAATGGTTACTTTGATATTCTTCATGGACTCATCTACATTAATCTCGTTAAAGAGTTCTAGTTAAATGCCTCAGCTGAGCCATCTGGTCATGATACTAAGTCAATCCATTCCTATGTCAGTGGCTCTCCTATCACAATTACTCGGTCACTTATTTCTTAGACAATAAATTGTGAAGAGTAAGGTTGTTGTGTTGAATATTATAGATACAACAATGCATACTCAGATCATCTTTGTCTAATTTATGCCAACTACGATAATCTCAGCAGTGCTATTACTCTACGGCCAATTGAAAAAAATGTGTATCAATTTCTAGTGTCAAATCTCCGTCCAGAAGAGAAATAACTAGAAACGCTTACTTGAGATGACAAGCATCTTCTGTTATTCCTTACCAAGAACATCAGAGTTAATCTTCCTCTTACCATTTTTAACTTCTTAAAGAAAATGATAATCATCTTTATGGAGGAAATGACTTTCCTCATACCATATGAAAGAGTTCTTTTTGAACTTTTCTCTCAGTTAGAGATAATTATAATGATACTATTGAAGTTGAATAGAGTCAGAAATTTAAATTGTAGAATAGTTATTTGTTGTCCTATTTTTAATTAATGAAATATTTTTTTTCATATTATTGCCTATTTATTTTTATTGATAACAAAAATTTTAAGAATTAATAATTAACAAGAAAAAAATAAAAAAAAATATTAACTAACAAAAAAAGGGAATATTGGAAGGCGCCAAGTGAGAAATCATTGGAAAAAAATCTTAAATGCAGTTACAGGGATTCAAATCGTGTTCTTTTATAGCTATATTTCCTCAGTTTTCAAAAACACTGAGATAATAGATTTATTATTTTTTTTTATGGAGAAAATCTGACGCTCACTTATAGCTATATTACCTCAGTTTTTTATAAAGCCGGAGAAAAATGTTGTTTTTTTTTATTTAAAAAATCAAACATGTCGCTCTCAAGACCTAAACGTTTGGATTTTGGTATGTTTGAGGTGAAAACTTCGTCACAAAAAGTGTTATTTGTGTTAGTTTCATCAAGTCAGTAGCAAACAGATGCAGCATGTAACCGGTTACATATTTAGTGTAATCGATTATCATATTTGCCCGAATTAGACAGTATTTTCGTGTGATTTGTTACAATTTTTGTGTAACCGGTTATATGTTCGAAAATATTATTTTTCTATTTAGTTGATTAGTTCTACGGTTGTATATTGATGAAAAAATATCTCAATTTAAATTGTTAACTATAATATCTCTATTTTCATCAAATTATCTCTAATTCTCTTTCATTTTCACGACACTTGTTTATTATTGTCGCCTTGCGATTAGATTTTGCCCAAACATTTATATTTATATTTATATTATATTATATTATATTTATATGATTAATTATTAAATTATGTGTAAATCTTTAGACGACTAAAAGTTGTTGTTAAAATTTTTGGCATTCTACGTTAGCAATTGATTTTCATATTATAATGTCTCATGATTTTCATATTATACTGTCTCATGATATCACAATTGTTTATAACTGCACAATTATCAACAATATTAGAATTCATCAGATATGCAAAATATTAACAAGCTAAACCACCAACTATATTGTACCAACAAGAAAAAAAAACATTAACTATATATGAAGCTCTGATTATATTCTATGCATGTGTGATTAAATAATTATATCTTTTTATTTTACACATGTAAGATTCATTTTAAAATTATGTTTAACCTTAATGAAGTACAGTGATCACTACCAATGTGTTTTTCTTCCATTAAAATAACTTTAGTGAAGTGAGAAGTGGGAAGGTAGGGTAGGTCACATGTGTGTGCACATGGAAGTAATAATCTCACTCATTATCTTACACTGAAAAACACAGGTGTGTTTTGTTTGTTTCTTACTTTATTTTTCATTTTTTTATTATTAGGATTAAATATATAATATCTATGCAACTTATGCGAGTTTAGATTTACTTTTTCGTTCAATTTTTAAAATATTAAAATTTTATGTTTTTTGTAAACGTCAAAATTTTATAATTTTTTTTTACCTTCAAATTTAATGTTTAAATTACATGCTTAGGGGAGAAAACAAAAAATATATATATCACGGAGAAAAAATTCAAAAAAAAGAAATTACAGAAATAAATTGAAACACACTTACATTACAAAGATGTTGTATATTTAATCATTATTATTATTATTATTATTATTATTATTATTATTATTATTATTATTATTATTATTATTATTATTATTATTATTATTATTATTATTATTATTATTATTATTATTATTATTATTATTATTATTATTACAAATTTTCTTTTAATTTGAGAATGTTTACAAAAATAATTTTTTTACTTTAAATTTAAATAGTTTTTTTTTATTAAAATTGTTGTCATATTGACGGATTACTCGTGTAACCTACAAACCATCATATAATTTTCTTTTAAGTGTGAAATCAACAATATAAAACATATATTATTAAAAAGAGATGCAAAAGTATGAAAAAGATATTAAAATTATTATTTGAATTTAAAATAATAAATAAATTAAAATAAGAGGATAATAATTATTTTGGATTGGTCCTAAGGTTGATCTACTGTCGGGCACGACCCAACCCAACTCCACGTCGGGGAGGGTCCAACACAAAGGCCCAATCCACTATCATTGTAGGAGGAAATGTTCCTCACACGTCTTTCCCACGTCCTCCGCATGCTTCCCACGCAGGAACACATCATCAATCAACTACCCACATTCGAGAGAATAGATCTTCCACTTCCCGGAGTTCGTGGGGCAGTTGGTCCAAGACGAAGGCCACATGCGAGTCTTCCCTACTGCCATTGGGTCTTGCGATCCAGCCCAAAACATATGACCGTTGGCCCAGTGCTGAAGGCACATTATAAATACCCTCCTCCACAGGAGGGTCAAGTATTCTAACTCACTCGTTTTCTGTACTTGCTCTCTCTTTCTCTCCCTTTCTCATTTTGGCATCAGAGGGTCTTGCAGGTACACCCCTCTCCTCTTCTCCACCACTGGCGAACTTGAAGATTAAGACGTGTTGCTGGCTGTTGATCCACTTTCTGATCTGGTAAGATCAGTGGCGCCGTCTATGAGAACCTTTTGCTTCCTTGTCTTTTCTTCCTCGAATACAAAGGACCAAAGCAAACCTTCAACCTCTTTCGATCATGGCCAGCCAACACGTTGAAGACAACGTCCACAAAGCTGCTTTCACCACCTTCGCCGACGGCGACGACCATGACAACGACGACAAATATGTCCTCGCTCTCTCCCACGGAGAGACCAACGGGATGAATCTCGAAGCCCCTCACCGCGATAACCTGGATGTAGGTTGCGGCTAGAAAGGCCACAAGCCGCGATCTCCTAGAAGCGCGATCACACCCCTCCTCGCGAGGAACAGCGCTCCTCGACTCCCAAAAGGAACAAAGTCGGTGGGCAGCCAGAGAGCCCAAAGATTCAACCAAGGAAATCGCTGCGCCGTGGCAGAAGCCCCCAGCACGACCGCTCCCCGCCGCGCTCACCAATTTGGAGCGAGGAAGATGACCCCCAAGGTCCTTTGTACCGTGCAATTATGGAGGCCCTCATCCCCGTTAGTATGGAAAAACCACCGAGTCTGGCGACCTACGATGGCACTACGAACCCAGACGACCACATCGAGAACATTAATGCGATGCTTAATTACCGCAACGTTCGGGGCACCATCAAGTGCCAGGTCTTCCCCCACGACCCTGAGGAAGGGAGTCATGGCATGGTATAAGAGCCTCGAGACTAAATCTATCACCTCTTGGAAGGACCTGAAGACACCATTCACCAAGCACTTCACCGCGTCTTGTCGCCACCTGAAATCTGAGGCATCACTCGAGGCCATTATTCAGGGGAAATACGAACCTCTCTGAGACTATATAAATAGATTCAACTGAGAGGCCATTCAGATCTCCACGACCGACAAAATAAAGCGATACTTGCTCGAGCGAGGGCTATGTCCCCGCAACGACTTCGCCAGAGCAATGGGCATTGAGACGCCCCACTTGCTGGACGCCCTTCTCCTTAAAGCATAGGCGTACATCTAGTACAAGGAGAGAGAGGCTGCCAACAATTCTCGCGACTCGCAGAACCAGGAGGGTGTCAAAGTCGCGAGGCACAACGAAACCACGGCTCCCCGGCGTAGCGGGGAAAAAAGAAGAGAAGACAAGCCTCGCGAATCCTGCGAGCACCGCAGACCAGCAGGCTGCTTCTTTGAGTACACGCTGTTGACCACTCCCCATGAGTGCATCTTGGCCGAGTGTGTAAACTCGGAATTCCAACAAAGGGGTATCCGCTTTCCCAGGATGACGCCCCAAGCCAAACATCGACAAATCCTAGTACTTTCGGTTCCATAGGAGCCACGGGCACGTCAAGAGGACTGCATCCACCTCAAGGATGCGATCAAAATACTGATCAAGGAAGGACGCCTGAAACAATACGTCAAGAGGAGTGAGGCTCCTTGACAGGTCGTCCTCAAACCAAAGAAGGTTGAAGAAGAAGGACCCCCTTCTGAAAACACCGGCCGAATGGTCACCCTCTGCATCTCTCGACCTGAGGAATTCTACGTCCCTAACAAGGTCGACACACCCCTCTCTGCTCACGGCACCTGGGAGAAATTTCCCTCTGCTATGGTCATATCCGACGTAGGATTCAACAAACTCACCATGGGGACGATCAAAAGAAAGTTTGACAAGATGATCGAGGCGAGCTCCTACCAGAACGTGGCCCTCGACAGGTTCTAGGGGAAATCAAATCCCATTAGTTTTTACCTCGGGGATTCTTCGGGCGGTGCTCCTAACTCCAGCATTCCTTTGCTCGTTAGGACACAGATGGAGAACTTCGATGTCCTTCGCATCTTGGTCGATCAAGGGAGCTCCGTCGACATAATGTACGCTCACTTATTCAGCATTATGCAGCTCGACGAGATTCATCTAACGCCATATGTAGGCTCCGACCTGCAGGGCTTCAACGGTACAACCACTAAGGCATGAAGCTACGTCGAGCTTCTCGTCACTTTCGGCGTCGAGGAAACATCCAGGCAAGTCAAGATTCATTTCTTGGTCATATAGTGCACATCTCTATACTAGTGCATTCTTGGAATACCAACTTTTGGCCGAGCTGACCACCGTGCCCTCCACGGTCCACCTGAAGTTGAAATACTACACGGCCAAGAGACAGGTTGTCACTCTTCACAGCGGAATTGAGGCCACAAGAAGACTCTTTGAAGCAGCAACAAAGGGGTTGAACTCGATCAACATGACGCCTAAGACTCTCAACAAGCCAGCCTAGTCCGAGGAGCAGAAGCCATTACCCCATGTCAATTCAGTCAACCTCGACAACCGCTTCACCGGTGAGCAGAACAGAGCAGCTTCAGACGCATATCCAATAGTTGGGAACAACGAGGAACCTCTCCATCCAACGCGCCCCATTCCATATGGTGACTTTGAGCTCATCCTCCTCAGCGAAGACCCGTGTAATACCCCAAATTTTACCCTTATATTTAATCAGTCATTTTCGCATAGCATCTCATATGTACATTTGCTAACCATTAACAAGTTATGAAGGGGTTTTGTTTTGCAGATTTGGTCCCAGGGGTATTTCGGTCATTTTGCGCAAATTCTATCAATTCCTGGAAGACGGGCTGTTATTAAAATTCTGAGGCATTTGATACGTATTGGTTTTGAGGCATTTATCTACCACCAGTTCTGATCATATTGAGATTTTAGCGGTTTGGTCAGTGGAATTTAATTACGATTAGTTTTACTGTTGATGCTGAAAATGTTGTGATTACGGTGCCCCTATATGTTTGGTTATGAAACAATTGGTTAACATTTTAATCGGATGATGAGATCAGGATCACAAATACCACTTGGGGTTTATTTATGTTTTATGCCTATTGTTAATGAATTTAAATACTTGTGGATTTATTCACAATTGTTTATATTTTTAACTAAGAATAAAATATAAATAAATTCAAAACTTTGAGAATTTTATTCCATAAATAATGCTATCATACAAGAATGTGGAGGTTGCGTCATATTTTACAAAGTACTGTTACAAGGAAGTACATTAAAATTCTCAATCCTAAGGCATCTATCCTAAATCCTAAGAGTATCTAAAGTTCTTCATGTTGTATTTGAACTTCTCCATGAATCCTCAGCTAACCTGCACATCAAAAGAAAACAGACAGTATAAAAAAATGTTAGAAGTTTTTTTGACACTCTCAGAACAATGTCATCATCGAGTGCCGGGAGTGGCACAACCGAAGCTGCGTCCTACCCCCGTTACCGATCCGCGCCGTGGGCGTCAGATAAAGGTAATACGTGTTCTTATCCATATGGGACATCCGAGAGATAGAAAAAATAAATGAGGTGGGACTGTTTCGTTTTGCCACGATTTGGATTTCCAAACTGATACGAAAATAAGGCAACATAGGCAAAGTTCTGGCCCAGACCCGGATGCCGGCAGGTCTGAGCCTCCTTGGTTTTAAAACTTCCTACACCTGAAAAATCCACGAACACATCAATATCAGTTTCAGCATTCAAAACTCAAAATGATTCATAAGATGCCATAAGCCAAAACCGCATCAAACTGCATTAATTCTAGGCAAGTTCATGAAAAACCAAGTTCAGACAGAACAAGAAGAGTGAAACGAAAGCCAAGCTGCCCCAAATGAACTCATAAAGGAACTCCAAGTATCAATGGATAACCACAAACAATAGTGCTGTCAAAGGCATCATGGTGTGGCCAAGCTGCGAAAAAGTTCGAGCCAAGGGACAAAAGGCATCAAGCCTAACGTCTGCAGAAAGAGAACCAAAACAATGCATCAGAAGGCAAATTTATGCGCAAGAAGACATAAGAAAAGTCCTACAAATCTGTCATGACAGAAAAATATTCAGCAGGCTCCAAAGACGCACAACAGCATCAAACATGGTTTAGCAGCATATTCAAAATCAGATTATAGCAAAACCATACCAGAAAAGGAACAAAGATGAGTTCAAGAAATCGCAACGAAATATCATGTTTAGGTTGGGTCCCGAATGTGCAAAGCACATCAGAAACAAAGCACCAAACAAGGGCTCAGTTATGAACATCATCGCCCCAACAAACAAAGTCACCGAAAACAAGTTATCAAAACCATACTCGGTCCATAAAACAAACAAATACATGGCTCAGTTCGTCGACATCATAGCCAATCATCATCACCAATTCAATCAGAAGCAGCAATATGATCAGAAGCTAGGACGTAGTATCTTGCTCCATCAGGCTCAGACAAGCTGTCATCATCGCCACGTACCATTCTCGGCGGCGTCTAACTCAGCCAAAGCGTAGTACATGTCCTGAAAAGAAAAGAAGAGGAAAATAAGTGAATTCCAGCCAATAGCCAAACTGAACGAAGCAAGTTCACAAAATCCATGACAGTTCAGAATACGAGTGAATCCACAAGACAGGTATCGACTCGTTAAGGCCCAGCAATTGGATATCCACACTGAGAACAAGGGATCCCATTCCACATCTGAAAAATAAAATCCAAAGTATGTCAGAGAAACCCAAGTCGATCCAATCAAGGAACGAAATCAGCAATGTCCAAACGAAAATCAAAACAAAGTCGTTCAGTTATCAAATGAAAATCCGATCCATATCAGAAAATAGGGAATCCTGAAAAAGGAAAGTTCAGATTAGATGAGATCAAATATACCAGAAAAAACGAAATCCAATCTCACCAAAAATCCCAGACAAAATCAAATAAAATCTCAGCCAAATAATAACGTAAAAAAATCATCAGTCCAGGCCCAAAAAGATGAAATCGGAAGAGTATAAGAAGGGAACAATCTCACCATGGTAAAGACCCTAACGGACCAATCGCGAACAAACCCTAGGCGGCGCAAACAAGGAGAACAGCCGAGACTCAGAGGAACCAATATCCTCGTCATCGTCTTCGTAAGAAAGAGGAACGAAGATCGCAAACCCTAGTGACCGCGCGATTGAAGAGAAGAAGAGGAACAACGAAACCCTCGCGCAAAGCTCCCGTGATCACCGCGACTGCCTTCACCGACGGCGGGTAATCAAAGGCGATCACCGTCTGGCCTCAGACAAGGAGTCATCACCGACCATTGAAACCTCAGAGACTCACCGTAAAATCATCATCGTTCAAAACGTAAGCGACGAGTGCATCGCCTTTCACATTTGACGGTTTAAGTTTGTGTGTTTTCAGGTTTTTAGGGAACCAGATCGCAGCAAAACGAAGCAAAGGAGATGAAGAGAGTGGATCGGCGCCGTTCGAAAGGAGATTGGGGGTCTCAAACCCTAAATCTCAATATTTCTGATTGCCACGATTGGGGTTGGGTCCGGGTTGATCACCGGCCCAATTCCTCTTTATTTATTTTTTTATTTTACAACTTTTCTTATTATATTTTAATTTTATTATTTTTAAATCTTATTAGGTTATTTATTTAAAAATAAAATAAAATAAAGCTTTTAATTAAATTAAACTTTTTTTCTTTTTTTATAATAATAAATAAAGACTTTTTTTTTTAAAAATAACTTAAGATATCTTTTTTTTTTTTAAAATAAAAATTAAAACTTTTTCTTAATACAAATTGAAACCTTTTTTAAGGTTAAAATTAAAGTATTTTTTAAAACTAACATTGTTCTTTCTTTTATAAATTAAATTAAAATCTTTTTTAAAACAATAAAAACTCTAAATTTACATCTTTTTCTGCACTATCTCATTATCCACTGTATTTATGCCTAACCCTACTAACATCCTCTTGTTTTTTGTTGCTCAACTGATTGTTTTAAATTCATTTATCATTGATTAAATTTTTCATTATCATATTGTATCTGCTCCTATCATGTAACCTCGCGAATCCTAACAATCGCGCTTTAATTTCTGCCTTTAAATTTCTGCTTGCATGGTTTAAATTATGACATTATCTCTCTGTTTGCATGATTCAATTATCTCACGCGTTTACCATTATTCTGTCACATTGCACACATCCGAAGGAATTAGGTCTAGCATATGACCGCCGCGTCAATAGTCCTCAATTTCAAAACCCTACAACCTCACAAACCCTAATTTTCACAAATGCCTCGCCGCAGGCAAGATTACAATTTTACCCCTAGCATTAGGTCAAAGAGCCGCCACGCTCATTTTAGGGTTTCCCGCCGCGGAATCCCTAACCTAATTTAACCCTAATTACAACTTAACATTTCAACGTAGAGATTTGGAGTTTCTACACTCCACGTAAGCGGGTCCTTAAGATGCGTTTATTCCCCATTGAAACCTTGGCCACAGTCAAGACGTTTCTAACCTCCCTTTTGAGGGGAACTACGATTACTCTGATTCCACTCCCGTAAGGATACGTAGGCACAAGATGCGATGTCTTGCCGAGTAAACTTAGAATTAACCCCTTAGGTCTCTTTTCTCACTTTTAATCTTTGTACATATACCTTAAACAAATGAATAAAGCAAATAGTAAACATTGAACAAAAGGTTCCTGTAGAATACTACAGAAGTTTAGGGTGCTAGTACCTTCCCTAAATTTAACCAACCCCCGAACCCTAGATCTTTCCCCGCATTGTGTTTACGATGCAAAATAGGTTTTCCCTCTTTTGACCTTTTCCTTCGGATAAATCAAAGAGCGGTTGTGAATTAAGAATTGTGATTCAAACTGATTAATAGTTTGTGATCCTATTTCCACCGCAACAGAAAATGGCGACTTCACTGGGGAGTCCTAAACTTTTGAGGGTTATCCCTAATTTGTTCATATTTATTACTATTTGTTTTACTATTCATCTGCATGTATATATTTGTGCATTGATTGTGGGACAGTTCCTTGTGTTGTGAGATAAGTCCTACGCCCGGACTAGTGACATTATTATAGGATGGGGATATATTCGATGAGGCTTATAGGGAGTTGAATCCCGACCAAGTTGATTCGAGAATCTCCGCTCAGTTGAGACCCTTTCGAAAATGGTTCGGTTGAACGAGTAATCGCGAAAACTTTTTCCATGGTCGATTGGAGTCTGTGATATTGAGGACCGTAGTACCTTAACACCACCTCGGCCTTATTTAGGACGTAGTGCGGGAGCTATGTGGGAGTAATCCTACAACGGCTGCTACGCGATACTACACTCGAAAGAGGTTCTCTTGAGAATATTATTAACCCCTGAGTCAATCGGAAGGTTGATAATATCCGAAAGATGGGCTGATGACTTTGGGCACTTTGTAGAACCTTGTTCGGCAGGTACAACTAACCTATAGTACACTCCTTTTGGGATGGGTAGACCTTGACTCCGCTCACGTTCCTTTAACCTAGGACTTTGTGTGTTTTCATGCATTGCATCCATAAAGCATCTCATTGCATTGTATTTCATGGAGTCCAAATACCATTTACGGATATCGCGGGATACCATAAATAAAAGATAAAACGAAAAAACAAGAAAAAGATTTCCTTGGTACCCCACGACATTCGTAAATGTTTGAATTCCATGAAATCTCCATCCACACTTTAGCATCATTTACTTTCTTGTATTGCATGTGTCTCCCGATTTCTCACACTCGGTTCTCTCACCTTCCAGTTTCGTCACCCTGAGTTCTCGGCACCAATACAACACCAGAGCTCAAACTCGGAAGAGAATGGAGGATCAGGCAAAAGAGATTGATCGCCTCAGCAATGAACTTGAAGACCTTCGAGGGGGTATGGGGCGTATGATGGAATTGTTACATGTCATGAATGCTAAGATGGATACCCAGCCCACTGTTGTTTCTGAGATTACCGGCGACCCTCCACCAAGTGTGACCGTAGCAAGGGACCCACCTTATGGTCTTGCTCCAGGTTTTGTGCCTCCTCAAGCCACTATTCCGATTAATCAGCCTGTTCAGCAGGCCGTGCCCTTGTTTTCTGAAGTTTCTAGGGGGGCTCCTATCTTTGCATCACCTGTTGTACACACTCGTGCGCAACCATACTTCAATGAGACAGTTTTTGATAATCTTGATGAGAATGTTGAGGGTTATGAGAAACATGATAAGCTTCGTGAGGAAGTAAACACCATCGTCCAGAGGTTGAAGAAAGTAGAGGGCGATCAAATTTTTGGGACTGCCGCAAGGGATGTCTGTTTGGTCTCAGGTTTGATTATTCCCCCGAAGTTCAAAACTCCGAACTTCGATCGCTATGAAGGTGCCACCTGTCCTAAGAGTCATCTGATCATGTATTATCGCAAAATGGCTGCCCATGTTGAGAATGATAAACTGATGATTCATTGCTTCCAAGATAGTTTGAAGGGTGCTTCCTCCAAGTGGTATTTAACTTTACACCAGTCTCGCATTAAGAACTTTCAAGATTTATCTGACGCCTTCATCAAACACTACAAGTACAATATGGATCTGGCTCCTGACAGAAGACAGTTGCTGAGTATGTCACAAAAGAATTCCGAGTCATTCAAAGAATATGCCCAAAGGTGGAGAGAGACTGCTTCGCAGGTAGAACCTCCTTTGACCGAGAAGGAGTTAGCTGATTGGTTTGTCGACACGGTCCGTCCAGAATTTTACGAGAGAATGGTGGGCAGTGTGACTTCAAATTTCTCCGACATCGTTGCTGTGGGTGTCAAGATTGAATTGGGTATGAAAAGTGGTAAAATGACAAATAATCATGGTGCTTCTAAGGATCAGCCGAAGAAACCTCCGTATAGCTCCCAGAAAAAGAAGGAGGGTGAGACTAATGCTATATCCTCTGGTAGACCAAGAGAACGCTTTTATCGACATCCGTAAGGTTATGCTCAACCTCAAGGGTACCCGGTCCAATATGCTCAACAACCCTATGTGGCAGCCATTACACCTTCTTTCAATCAACAGGTTCCCATGTATCAACCTATGCAACAACCTCCTGTTTATCCGCCTCCTGTCAACTACCTGCAGGCGCCCAATACTCCTGCTCCTCAACAGCCAAAGAGTCCGGCTCCTCGCCAGAATATGCCGAACAGAAGAACGTATAAACCTTGTCCGCCGATCCCGATGACTTTTACCGAGTTGTATCCCTCTTTGGTCAAGCAGGGTCTCATCACTACTCGGGCTTTGGGTCCGCCTCCTAATCCTCTACCCGCCAATTACAACGCCGCCGCTCATTGTTTATTTCATGAGGGTGCGCCCGGTCATGATCTGGAGAATTGTTACGCTCTCAAAAATATTGTCAGGGATTTATTGGAAAAGAAGATTTTGTCATTTGAAGATCCTCAACCAAATGTTAAGAAGAACCCTTTTCCTAACCATGAGAGTGTCAATGCCGTTAGTGTTGATTCGGAGGAAGGTTATGCCCTTGACGTCGGACAGATTAAGACTCCTCTCAAGATGTTCCATTCAAAACTGTTTGAAGCGGGTTTGGTAGATACTTCCCACGTTGCATGCGTAAGTTGTGAAGCCAGTACTAAGGGTTGTGTGTTGGTTCAGAATGATGTTCAGAGGTTGATTAATGAGGGTGTTTTACAAGTGACAAGCCAAGCCAAGAAGGATGTAGTCGCTGTGGTTGAGCCTGTCTTCCATCAGCCTGAATCAAAGGGTAAGGTACCAGTGTTTAATCTATCAGGGGCAGGCTCCGCCAAGCTCGTGTTCGATATACCGAGGTCGTATATCCCTGAAGTGAATCAGCTTAAGCCTATAGTTATTCGAAGACCGAGTCCGTTTCCTTTCAGTGATCCTAAAGTTGTGCCTTGGAAATATGACGTAACGATGATTGACAAGGAGTCCGGGAGGGTTATTCCAAATGAAGAGGTTAAGGGCACGGTGACCAATATCGCAGAGGTAAGCAGGATGACTCGCAGTGGCTGTGTGTATACTCCCCATTCCAATGAGGTCCCACCTAAGGAAACGACTAGTACCCCGGTGCCTGCCAAAGACAAAGGTAAAGGAGCCGTCACGAATGATGAAGATGCCGAATTTTTGAGGATCATCAAGAAAAGTGACTATAAAGTTATCGATCAACTTCATCAGACTCCTTCCAAGATCTCGATTTTATCTCTGTTAATGAGTTCACCCGCTCATAGGATGGCCTTGCAGAAGGTTTTGACTCAAGCACATGTGGATCAAGATATTAGCACCAGTCGGTTTGATAGTGTGATTGCCAATCTAACCGCTTGTAACACCCTCAGTTTCAGCAATGAAGAGTTACCGAAGGAGGGTCCGAACCATAATCGTGCTTTACATATATCGGTAAAATGTCAGGAGGACAATTTAGCGAGAGTGTTAGTAGATACCGGCTCTTCTATGAATGTTCTACCCAAGAGGGTTCTTGATAGGTTGGCTTGTAAAGAGACTGCGCTGAAACCCACACCTTTGGTTGTCAAGGCTTTCGATGGCTCTCGTCGATCGGTAATGGGGGAGGTTGAGCTACCTATCCTGATCGGTCCGCAAGTTTTTAATATCACGTTTCAAGTCATGGACATTAATCCCAATTACAGTTGTTTACTTGGAAGGCCGTGGATCCATGCCGCTGGGGCAGTGACCTCAACGTTACATCAAAAGATGAAGTTCGTGATCGATGGAAAGTTGGTTATTATACACGGTGAGGAGGATTTGATGGTCAGTAACCTGTCTTCCTTCCGTTACATCGAGGCCGATGAGAATGCTTTAGACATCTCCTTTCAAGCACTTGAGATCGCCAATGCTGTTCTGCTAGAAGTCGAAGAGACAGTGGGTCAGGGTAATCCATCTTTTGCATCTCTGAAGAGTACCAAATCAACAATTGACAGGGGCATTCCTGAAGGTTGGGGAGAGGTAATTGATGTCAAGACCAAGACTGATCGCTCTGGGTTGGGTTACAAACCAACTCAAAATGGAGC
This sequence comes from Lathyrus sativus, assembly GCA_963859935.3. NCBI lineage: Eukaryota > Viridiplantae > Streptophyta > Magnoliopsida > Fabales > Fabaceae > Lathyrus > Lathyrus sativus. Next base: position 369,815,684 of record OZ012741.1, read on the forward strand.
TGCCACAACTGTCGAAGGGCGTCCGAAGGTTATCCAAGAGGTATTTGTCAGCGGAGGTTTCCAAGTCAATGCCATCAGTAACTGTGAGGAAAATGAAGAGCTGAGCAACCTGGTGTTTAAGGGTGATGCAGTTTTGAACAACTGGGAGGCCGTAGAGATCCCTGTTATCTTTCCCTTGTCAAAGTAATTGATTTTTAAAGTTTCATTTACATTTTCAAATAAAAATCCGTAGCTCTGCCCAAGGCTATAGGGTCGCTTTTATTGGGCCACCTTTCATTTCTAAAAGGATATTAATAAAGGCATTTTGTTCAATTCCACTTTGGTTCATTTGCGTTTTTCGTTTTCACCTTTAAAAATGAAATTGGCAACCTTTTTCAAAAAAATAATAAAAAAAAACACAGCATTTCATTCTTACATATCTTCGAGCATTTTAATTAAGTAAGTCTTCCATCATGCAGAGATATCGTAAACCTTGTTGGATCCAATGACTTTACTGACACTCCTGACTGGGATGCACCCGTCAATCAGGCTGAGGACGAGGGTGAAGAAGATTTTGAAGTACCCGCTGAACTGACAAGATTGATTGAGTACGAGTACACAGAGCTTCAACCGCATAAAGAGCAGGTGGACCTAATTAATCTCGGTACAGATGAGAGCAAGAAAGAGGTCAAGATTGGTGCAATGCTTGGGACGGAGATTAGGCCGAGGTTGATTGAGTTGTTAAAAGAGTATATTGATGTGTTTGCATGGTCGTATCAAGATATGCCGGGCCTGAACACAGATATTGTTGTTCACAAGTTGCCACTTAAGCCAGATTGTCCACCTATCAAGCAGAAACTCCGAAGAACGAGACCCGACATGGCTTTGAAGATTCGAGATGAGGTTAAAAAGCAGTTGGATGCAGGTTTCTTGGCAGTCGCAAAATATCCAGATTGGGTTGCCAACATTGTGCCAGTACCTAAGAAGGACGGTAAAGTTAGGATGTGTGTAGACTACAGGGATCTGAACAAAGCTAGTCCAAAAGACGACTTCCCACTGCCACATATTGACACACTGGTAGACAATACGGCCAGTTTTGTGTTGTTCTCATTTATGGATGGTTTCTCTGGCTATAATCAGATCAAGATGGATCCCGATGATCGAGAGAAGACTACTTTCATTACTCCTTGGGGAACCTTCTGCTACAAAGTCATGCCCTTCGGTTTAAAGAATGCAGGGGCAACTTACCAACACGCTATGACCACTCTTTTTCACGATATGATGCACAAAGAAATTGAGGTGTATGTGGACGATATGATAGCCAAATCTCAGAGTGAAGAGGAGCATTTAGACCATTTGGTGAAGCTGTTTGAGCGACTCAGGAAATATCAGTTGAAATTGAATCCTGCAAAATGTACCTTCGGTGTCAGATCTGGAAAACTGCTTGGTTTCATTGTTAGCCAGCGAGGGATTGAGGTGGATCCTGACAAAGTCCGAGCCATTCAAGATATGCCGGCTCCGCGAACCGAGACGCAAGTTAGGGGTTTTCTGGGACGTTTGAATTATATTTCCAAGTTTATCTTTAATATGACCGCTACTTGTGAGCCGATATTCAAGTTGCTTTGCAAGGGGCAGACAGTTGAGTGGAACCCTGATTGTCAGAAAGCGTTTGAGAAGATTAAGGGTTATTTGCAAGATCCCCCTATTCTGATCCCGCCCGTACCTGGAAGACCGTTGTTTATGTACCTTACTGTTCTCGAGAAGTCTATGGGTTGTGTGCTTGGGCAACATGATGAGACTGGGAAAAAGGAACATGCGATTTATTACCTGAGCAAGAAGTTTACCGATTGCGAAAACAGATACTCACCATTAGAGAAAACTTGTTGTGCATTGGCATGGGCCGCTAAGCGCCTTCGGCAATATATGGTCTGTCATACCACGTTATTGATTTCTAAAATGGATCCGATCAAGTATATTTTTGAAAAACCTGCTCAAACCGGGAGGCTAGCCCGTTGGCACATGTTGTTATCCGAATATGACATCCAGTATGTATCCCAGAAGGCGATTAAGGGTAGTATCTTATCTGATTACCTTGCAGACCAGCCAGTTGAAGATTATGAACCTCTTAAGCTCGATTTTCCTGATGAGGATATTTTGTTGATTAAAAGAGATTGTGAAGAGCCAGATCCGAGCGAAGGTCCAGAACCAGGTCTTTGGTGGAAGATGATGTTTGATGGCTCCTCGAATTTTAATGGGCATGGTATAGGCGCCGTTTTGATGAACCCAAAGGGTGGATTCACTCCATTTACAGCAAGATTGGACTTTGAGTGCACTAACAACGTCGCAGAATACGAAGCATGTATTCTTGGCCTCGAGGCGGCGATTCACCTCCGAATCAAACTTCTTAAAGTAAGTGGCGACTCAGCCTTGGTTATTTACCAGGTACAAGGCAAATGGGAAACGAAGAATGAGAAGCTGATCCCTTATAAGGACTACATTATTGAGCTGATCAAGCATTTCGACGAGATAGAATTCGAGCATGTTCCTAGATCCGAGAATCACGTAGCTGATGCTTTAGCCATGTTAGCATCTATGTGGAAAGTTAAATTCGTTAATGAAGCACCTCTTATCCATATTGAGCGCAAGGTTGAGCCCGCTTATTGTCAGATGGTCGAAGAAGTTGAGGTGGATGAAAAGCCTTGGTTTCATGATATCAAGAACTATCTCGTCAAGCAGGAATATCCCGATGGTGCTACTGGTCTAGACAAAAAGACATTGAGAAGATTGGCGTCCAAATTCTTTATCAGTAATGGTGTGTTATACAAGAGAAATCACGACATGGTCCTGCTCAGATGTGTTGATAAACGGGAAGCGGACATGTTACTACAGGAAATTCATGAGGGGACCTTCGGAACTCATGCCAATGGCTATGCTATGTCCAAGAAGATGTTAAGGGCTGGGTATTATTGGTTAACCATGGAAGCCGACTGCATCCAATACGCTAGAAAATGCCATAAGTGCCAAATTTATGCTGATAAAATGCATGTACCTCCATCGCCGTTGAATGTTTTGTCTTCACCATGGCCGTTCTCTATGTGGGGCATTGACATGATTGGGGCAATCGAACCGAAAGCTTCTAATGGTCATCGTTTTATCCTTGTTGCTATTGATTATTTCACCAAGTGGGTAGAGGCTGCCTCCTACACCAACATGACCAAGCAAGTGGTTGCCCGATTCATCAGGAAAGAAATCATCTGCCGTTATGGAGTCCCAAGCCGGATAATAACTGACAATGGCACCAATCTGAATAATAAGACTATGAAAGAGCTGTGTGATAATTTCAAGATCACTCACCACAATTCTTCTCCGTACCGTCCTAAGATGAATGGAGCTGTTGAAGCTGCAAATAAGAATATCAAGAAGATCCTGCAAAAGATGGTTGTGACTTACAAAGATTGGCATGAGATGTTACCGTTTGCTTTATACGGATACAGAACCTCGGTGAGAACTTCGACAGGGGCAACACCTTTCTCACTGGTATATGGAATGGACGCCGTGCTCCCCATCGAAGTAGAGATACCTTCGCTAAGAGTGTTAATGGAGGCTGAACTTGAGGAAGCTGAGTGGGTTCAAGACAGATTGGATCAGTTGAATCTCATTGACGAGAAGCGTTTGACAGCCATGTGCCATGGGCAATTATATCAGAAACGGATGAAAAGAGCGTTTGATAAGAAGATTCGTATCCGCGAGTTCCGTCAAGGAGAGCTCGTACTCAAAAAGATCTTACCAGTACATAAAGATATGCGTGGAAAGTGGATGCCCAATTATGAAGGCCCATTCGTTGTAAAGACTGTCTTCTCCGGAGGGTCTCTAATACTTACGACAATGGACGGTGAAGAACTAGCACATCCCGTGAATTCTGATGCAGTCCGAAAATATTATGCCTAAAAACCCGCTAAGTCGAAAACCTGCAAAAAGCGACTTAGGCAAAAGTAAGGGTTGAAAAAAAAAAAAAAAGAAATAATAATAAAAAGCTCGCTAAGTTGAAAACCCGAAAGGGCGGCTTAGGCAAAAAAGAGCGTCCCGGTGGATTGAAAACCCGAAAGGGCGGTCCAGGCAAAAGTTAGGGACAAAGGCATTTCATTGCATCAGAATACACTGATTATCTCGAACACACTTTCCGCATAAGAGCCATGTTTCAGTTCTTTCATCCTCGCCCAAAGCAGGATTTTGGATTAGTCTTAGTTATTAGTGTCAGTAGGTGTCATTGGATTCGATGTAACTTTTTCCCATGTTGCCAATTTCAAAACATAATCATCTGTGGAGCTATGCCTTCAGCGAGCTACCGCCCTTTAAATAAAAGAAACCATCTCGTTACTTACATTCTTTGGTGCATTGCGCTTTGTTTTCTATTTGTTATGCAAAATGCGTTTATTCCTAAAATTTGAAAATGAAAGGTGCATTGTAGATTTTTCAAAACTGTTTTTCAAAAACAAAACAAATTTGAAATGTAATAAATTACTTTGACTAGTGGAAATTCCGAAAGGATCTCTTCATTCTCCGGAAATATCATTATTGCAGAAACACTTTCAAACCATTGCTCTGACACAGTCCCCAGAGAGACTATAAGCTGACAACTTTTTCTTGGGTAACTCAAAAGTGTCCCTCAGGTTTTCTTCTCCCCAGGTGAAGACATGATACTGTGCACTCAAGCAGATTACTTTCTCCCCAGAGAATTCAGAACTTTAAAACCAGATGTGGTTCTACCATTGATATTTCTTACCCATGATTGACGTATTGGTTGCAGAGAACGCAGGGTATCTCCGTCGAGATGTTTGTTTCATCTCTCGTCCCGTCTCTAGTCTGTTTCGTCAGCATACGCAGGGGCATAAGCATCACATGCCTATTTCATATATTCATTTCACATACTCATTACATACTCATTTCATAACATCTTGCATACATAAACATTAACATACATAGACATTAACATACACATTAACATATGCATCAACATATGCGTTAGCAGTCACAGGTTCATCGTGTCTCCATCATTGGTCGTTACCGCCGAGTAACTGGGGTTTGCCCATTCTCTCCAAATAGATTGTCAGCCATAAGCATAAAATACTTACTTGTTTCCAGTTTCCTCACGGAGCTCGATCCTCGTGGATGACGGTTACTTCAGCTATCTTTCCTTACCAGGATAAGATATTTACCCTTCGAGATCATTCCCTCGATGGAGTCTTGATTACCAGTCTTCTTTCTAGCTCGATCCTAGATTGAATCTCAGTCATGTCGGTAGTCAAGCCCAACCGGACGTGCATTTATTTTGCACCATCTAAAAAAAACTTCACTATACCATGACAGATGTTCGACTGTCCTCGCCTGAGAAGTTTATCACTGTACCCGGACGTGCATTTATTTCGCGCTACCTTTCAAGAAAATCAACTACAATCCTTTACAGATACACGCCAGTTCACGCCTGGAAAATATATCAGTACAACACTTTACAATCCTACATGTTACAACCCTTTACACTTTACATCTTACAGCATCAACATACGACATTTCTCACCTAAGAAGTCGATCCTATCCTCTTTATGACTCGCAGCAAATGGACATCTCCATGGAGCAGTTGGGCTTCCATTTACCTGCCGTCTTGAGGTATGAACCAAATCGTATTCAGGAGAGCACGATCTTGAGTTACGGGAAGGTTTGAGCGAAATCATATTCAGGAGAGCACGATTCTGAAGTTATGAAGAAGTTCATTTATCCTTTAGTAAAAGAAGGAGCGGAATCATATTCAGGAGAGCACGATTCTGAGTTATGAGGAAGTTCAATTGGCCGTTTTTCAGGAGAGCACGATTCTGAAGAATGAAGAAATTGCAGGAGCCGAATCATATTCAGGAGAGCACGATTCTGAGTTATGAGGAAGTTCGATTATCCACTTTCATATTCAGGAGAGCACGATTCTGAAGTATGGAAAAATTCATTTACAACCGAATCATATTCAGGAGAGCACGATTCTGAGTTATGAGGAAGTTCAATTAGCCATGTTCATATTCAGGAGAGCACGATTCTGAAGTATGAGTATATTCAGTCATCCAGTTTCATATTCAGGAGAGCACGATTCTGAAGTATGAGTATATTCAATCATCCAGTTTCATATTCAGGAGAGCACGATTCTGACGTATGAGGAAGTTCAGTTTACCCTTTTCATGTTCAAGAGAGCACGATCTTGAAGCAGTTTATTTATCCTTCAGTAAGAGAAGAATCAGAATCGTATTCCAGGCGCCGACCTTAAAATGCGAGAAGATTTATCTATCAGATAAGCAGCAGCCTCTTTATTTGAGTGCTTATCCATTTTGGCATATAAGTCCCTTCCAACGATGAGTGACAGTTCTCCCTCGAGAAGCTTATCCGGGCAGTTCCCATCAAAGTCCATTTATTTTGGCATACAGTCGGTCTTTACCCTGTATATTTGATACGGATTTCCGAAAAGTCCGTTTGATCCTGTCACGAGAGATAGTTTACAGAAGCTTGGATGTTATTCTTTGCTCAATGCTCCGGCATTCTGTAGTCAATCTTACAATCGTACGTGATCCAGTATTATTTTTAGATTCCCCAGTGGAGGCCGTCTCATAGGTACCATCTCCATTTGAGGATCTCGTTCCTTTTCTAAAAGTGACAATTGGTCATTCGCACCAGTTGACTATCATTTTTAGATTTCCCCAGTGTTGTACTGTGTCTCAGCGCGACATTTTCCCCAGTGAGTTCTCCTCGTGGCGTCTGTCCCGGTGTCGTCATGTTTCGTCAGCATTTTCGCATTCATACGCATCATACCATATTCATGGCATCGTCTGCATTAAGCTGTTCCCGTTTTGTCCATAGCATGGCATATCGTCGCATATAAGGGCAAAATTTTCGGTTATCTATATTTAAATCTCTCCACCACGATTCCTCGAGTCTCTGTCACTCAAATCGTCCGGTGTAGCTATTTAAATAGGGGCAACTGTAATACCCCAAATTTTACCCTTATATTTAATCAGTCATTTTCGCATAGCATCTCATATGTACATTTGCTAACCATTAACAAGTTATGAAGGGGTTTTGTTTTGCAGATTTGGTCCCAGGGGTATTTCGGTCATTTTGCGCAAATTCTATCAATTCCTGGAAGACGGGCTGTTATTAAAATTCTGAGGCATTTGATACGTATTGGTTTTGAGGCATTTATCTACCACCAGTTCTGATCATATTGAGATTTTAGCGGTTTGGTCAGTGGAATTTAATTACGATTAGTTTTACTGTTGATGCTGAAAATGTTGTGATTACGGTGCCCCTATGTGTTTGGTTATGAAACAATTGGTTAACATTTTAATCGGATGATGAGATCAGGATCACAAATACCACTTGGGGTTTATTTATGTTTTATGCCTATTGTTAATGAATTTAAATACTTGTGGATTTATTCACAATTGTTTATATTTTTAACTAAGAATAAAATATAAATAAATTCAAAACTTTGAGAATTTTATTCCATAAATAATGCTATCATACAAGAATGTGGAGGTTGCGTCATATTTTACAAAGTACTGTTACAAGGAAGTACATTAAAATTCTCAATCCTAAGGCATCTATCCTAAATCCTAAGAGTATCTAAAGTTCTTCATGTTGTATTTGAACTTCTCCATGAATCCTCAGCTAACCTGCACATCAAAAGAAAACAGACAGTATAAAAAAATGTTAGAAGTTTTTTTGACACTCTCAGAACAATGTCATCATCGAGTGCCGGGAGTGGCACAACCGAAGCTGCGTCCTACCCCCGTTACCGATCCGCGCCGTGGGCGTCAGATAAAGGTAATACGTGTTCTTATCCATATGGGACATCCGAGAGATAGAAAAAATAAATGAGGTGGGACTGTTTCGTTTTGCCACGATTTGGATTTCCAAACTGATACGAAAATAAGGCAACATAGGCAAAGTTCTGGCCCAGACCCGGATGCCGGCAGGTCTGAGCCTCCTTGGTTTTAAAACTTCCTACACCTGAAAAATCCACGAACACATCAATATCAGTTTCAGCATTCAAAACTCAAAATGATTCATAAGATGCCATAAGCCAAAACCGCATCAAACTGCATTAATTCTAGGCAAGTTCATGAAAAACCAAGTTCAGACAGAACAAGAAGAGTGAAACGAAAGCCAAGCTGCCCCAAATGAACTCATAAAGGAACTCCAAGTATCAATGGATAACCACAAACAATAGTGCTGTCAAAGGCATCATGGTGTGGCCAAGCTGCGAAAAAGTTCGAGCCAAGGGACAAAAGGCATCAAGCCTAACGTCTGCAGAAAGAGAACCAAAACAATGCATCAGAAGGCAAATTTATGCGCAAGAAGACATAAGAAAAGTCCTACAAATCTGTCATGACAGAAAAATATTCAGCAGGCTCCAAAGACGCACAACAGCATCAAACATGGTTTAGCAGCATATTCAAAATCAGATTATAGCAAAACCATACCAGAAAAGGAACAAAGATGAGTTCAAGAAATCGCAACGAAATATCATGTTTAGGTTGGGTCCCGAATGTGCAAAGCACATCAGAAACAGAGCACCAAACAAGGGCTCAGTTATGAACATCATCGCCCCAACAAACAAAGTCACCGAAAACAAGTTATCAAAACCATACTCGGTCCATAAAACAAACAAATACATGGCTCAGTTCGTCGACATCATAGCCAATCATCATCACCAATTCAATCAGAAGCAGCAATATGATCAGAAGCTAGGACGTAGTATCTTGCTCCATCAGGCTCAGACAAGCTGTCATCATCGCCACGTACCATTCTCGGCGGCGTCTAACTCAGCCAAAGCGTAGTACATGTCCTGAAAAGAAAAGAAGAGGAAAATAAGTGAATTCCAGCCAATAGCCAAACTGAACGAAGCAAGTTCACAAAATCCATGACAGTTCAGAATACGAGTGAATCCACAAGACAGGTATCGACTCGTTAAGGCCCAGCAATTGGATATCCACACTGAGAACAAGGGATCCCATTCCACATCTGAAAAATAAAATCCAAAGTATGTCAGAGAAACCCAAGTCGATCCAATCAAGGAACGAAATCAGCAATGTCCAAACGAAAATCAAAACAAAGTCGTTCAGTTATCAAATGAAAATCCGATCCATATCAGAAAATAGGGAATCCTGAAAAAGGAAAGTTCAGATTAGATGAGATCAAATATACCAGAAAAAACGAAATCCAATCTCACCAAAAATCCCAGACAAAATCAAATAAAATCTCAGCCAAATAATAACGTAAAAAAATCATCAGTCCAGGCCCAAAAAGATGAAATCGGAAGAGTATAAGAAGGGAACAATCTCACCATGGTAAAGACCCTAACGGACCAATCGCGAACAAACCCTAGGCGGCGCAAACAAGGAGAACAGCCGAGACTCAGAGGAACCAATATCCTCGTCATCGTCTTCGTAAGAAAGAGGAACGAAGATCGCAAACCCTAGTGACCGCGCGATTGAAGAGAAGAAGAGGAACAACGAAACCCTCGCGCAAAGCTCCCGTGATCACCGCGACTGCCTTCACCGACGGCGGGTAATCAAAGGCGATCACCGTCTGGCCTCAGACAAGGAGTCATCACCGACCATTGAAACCTCAGAGACTCACCGTAAAATCATCATCGTTCAAAACGTAAGCGACGAGTGCATCGCCTTTCACATTTGACGGTTTAAGTTTGTGTGTTTTCAGGTTTTTAGGGAACCAGATCGCAGCAAAACGAAGCAAAGGAGATGAAGAGAGTGGATCGGCGCCGTTCGAAAGGAGATTGGGGGTCTCAAACCCTAAATCTCAATATTTCTGATTGCCACGATTGGGGTTGGGTCCGGGTTGACCACCGGCCCAATTCCTCTTTATTTATTTTTTTATTTTACAACTTTTCTTATTATATTTTAATTTTATTATTTTTAAATCTTATTAGGTTATTTATTTAAAAATAAAATAAAATAAAGCTTTTAATTAAATTAAACTTTTTTTCTTTTTTTATAATAATAAATAAAGACTTTTTTTTTTAAAAATAACTTAAGATATCTTTTTTTTTTTAAAATAAAAATTAAAACTTTTTCTTAATACAAATTGAAACCTTTTTTAAGGTTAAAATTAAAGTATTTTTTAAAACTAACATTGTTCTTTCTTTTATAAATTAAATTAAAATCTTTTTTAAAACAATAAAAACTCTAAATTTACATCTTTTTCTGCACTATCTCATTATCCACTGTATTTATGCCTAACCCTACTAACATCCTCTTGTTTTTTGTTGCTCAACTGATTGTTTTAAATTCATTTATCATTGATTAAATTTTTCATTATCATATTGTATCTGCTCCTATCATGTAACCTCGCGAATCCTAACAATCGCGCTTTAATTTCTGCCTTTAAATTTCTGCTTGCATGGTTTAAATTATGACATTATCTCTCTGTTTGCATGATTCAATTATCTCACGCGTTTACCATTATTCTGTCACATTGCACACATCCGAAGGAATTAGGTCTAGCATATGACCGCCGCGTCAATAGTCCTCAATTTCAAAACCCTACAACCTCACAAACCCTAATTTTCACAAATGCCTCGCCGCAGGCAAGATTACAATTTTACCCCTAGCATTAGGTCAAAGAGCCGCCGCGCTCATTTTAGGGTTTCCCGCCGCGGAATCCCTAACCTAATTTAACCCTAATTACAACTTAACATTTCAACGTAGAGATTTGGAGTTTCTACACTCCACGTAAGCGGGTCCTTAAGATGCGTTTATTCCCCATTGAAACCTTGGCCACAGTCAAGACGTTTCTAACCTCCCTTTTGAGGGGAACTACGATTACTCTGATTCCACTCCCGTAAGGATACGTAGGCACAAGATGCGATGTCTTGCCGAGTAAACTTAGAATTAACCCCTTAGGTCTCTTTTCTCACTTTTAATCTTTGTACATATACCTTAAACAAATGAATAAAGCAAATAGTAAACATTGAACAAAAGGTTCCTGTAGAATACTACAGAAGTTTAGGGTGCTAGTACCTTCCCTAAATTTAACCAACCCCCGAACCCTAGATCTTTCCCCACATTGTGTTTACGATGCAAAATAGGTTTTCCCTCTTTTGACCTTTTCCTTCGGATAAATCAAAGAGCGGTTGTGAATTAAGAATTGTGATTCAAACTGATTAATAGTTTGTGATCCTATTTCCACCGCAACAACCCGGATAGACGCAGAAAGATCGACACGAAACTCCCTGACTTAGCGAGGAAGCAACTGAAGGCATGCCTCAGGGAGAATGTTGACTTGTTCGCGTGGAGCGCTGCAGAGATGTCCGATTTGAGCCCCTACGTCGCTTGCCATTAGCTGACCATAGATCCGGCCGCTAGAGCCGTAGTACAACGTAGGCGTAGGCAATCCCCCGAGAAAGCGAAGGCTGCTGAATTAGCTATAAAAGACCTTCTAGAGGAAAATTTTATTTATGAATCCCAATACACAACCTGTCTGTCTAATGTCGTACTTGTTGAGAAATCTAATAGAAAGTAGCGTATGTGTGTTGACTATACCGATCTCAATAGGGTCTGCCCCAAAGATACATATCCTTTGCCTAACATCGACAAGTTGGTTGACAATTCTGCATGTTTCAAACATTTGTTGTTCATGGACGTGTACTCGGGGTACAACCAAATCCCCATGGCGAAAATTGACAAGAAATACACGACTTTCATGAATGAGTTGAGCAAATATTACTACAACATAATGCCTTTCAGACTGAAAAATGATGGTTCTACTTACCAGCGGATGATGAACAAAGTCTTCTGGGCTGAAATCAGGGACATGCTCGAGGTCTACATGGACGACATGATCGTGAAGTCCCAAGAAGAAACCGACCATACCCTCCACCTCAAAAGGGTCTTCCACACGGTGAGGAGGTGTCGGATGAGGTTCAACTCGGAGAAGTGCACCTTCGGGGTCCGAGCAGGTAAATTCCTTCGCTTCTATCTGACAAAATGAGGAATCAAAGTGAACCTGGACAAATTCAGGGCTTTCTCCGAGTTCCCAACACCAAGCTCGAAGAAATTGATCCAATCCCTAAACGGGATGCTCACCTCTTTGTCACACTTCATGGCCAAGTTCGCCTAACACGCGCTTTCGTTTTTCAAACTTCTGCGTAAAGAGGTCGCGTTTGAATAGACAGACGAGTAAGAACAAGCCCTCCTCCATCTAAAACAAGTTCTTCCACAACCCCCGGTCCTCCGGCAACCAAAAAGCGGAGAGACTATATACTTGTACCTCGCCATCGCAACCAAGGCGCTTAGCGCGGCTCTCATTCGCGAGACCCCCGAGGTACAAAAGCCAATTTACTTAACTAACAAGGCCTTGCAAGCCCCTGAGCTCAGGTACCAGCAAACCAAGAAGGTCGCCATTTCCTTCATTCAAGCGGTGAGGAGGCTGAGACATTACTTCCTTGCCCACACGATGGTGGCATAGACTGATCAGCCCATAAAGCAACTACTCGATTGTCCCGACATGGCGGATAGAATGCTCAAATGGTTGCTGGAGATGTTCGAGTTCGACATACGATACGAAGGCAAAAAATCTCTCAAAGTACAAGTGCTAGCCGATTTTATGGCAGAGATGGTCGGGACGACCTCCCAGGCCAGCGGAGCCCACAAGTGGACCATCTACGTGGACGGTGCATCGAACTCGACAGAAAGCGACTCAGGCATCATTATGGAGAACAAAGAAGGCATTCTGATTGAAGTCTCCCTTGTATTATACTTCCCTACCTCGAACAACCCAGCCGAGTACGAAGCCTTCCTCGCGGGACTATGCTTAGCCGAGGATCTGAGAGAAAAGGAGGTGAAGATCTTCATCGACTCACAGTTGGTCACCTCTCAGGTACGAGGAGAGTACCAAGCCAAAAACGACAACCCCATTGAGTACTTGACCTTGTTAAAGAAAGGATGGAAACGTTTGATTCTATAGAAGTACAACACGTTCCCCGCGAACATAACATTCGGGCAGACATCTCGTCGAAGCTCACAAGCACGAAGAAGAAGGGTGGAAACAAGTCCGTCATCCAGAAGGTACTGTCTCGACCAAGCATCAAGAAACCCACATCGACCATCGACGTGAACGCCATCGGCAATAGCGACTGTTGGATGACCCCGATGTACACATACCTCACCACGAGGGAACTGCTCCCCGACTCGAAAGAGAATAGTACAGTCAGGCGCAGAGCCTGCTCTTATGTCTTGATCGAGGATAAACAATATAGGTGATGATTCTCCATCCTTCTCCTCAAGTGTGTCGAGGAGACCAAGGTCCCCCACGTACTTAGGGAGATCTACGAAGGAATCAAATTCTAATACCTCGAAGGAAGATCCCTCGCCCAAAAGGCCCTATGAGTAGGATACTATTGACCCACCATGCAGCAGGACATGGAAGAGCATGTCAAGAAATGCGACAAGTGCCTGCGACATGGGGACATGCACTTGTCACCTCCCAATAAGCTCAACACGCTCTTGTCCCCGTGGCTTTTCGCCTAGTGGGGGATGGATTTCCTCAGACCTTTCACCATGGGGTCGTACCAGAACAAATATTTGATAGTCGACGTCGACTACTTCACAAAGTGGGTAGAGGTTGAGGCCCTCGCCAAAATCACTGTGCATAACATACTCCGTTTCTACAAGAGAAACATACTTACCCGATTAGGAGTCCCGCATGCACTCGTCACCGACAACAGGACATAGTTCATTGATAATAACTTCCAAGATTTTGTCACCAAGCTAGGCACTAAACAACGTTTTAAATCTGTTGAGCACCCACAAATGAACGGACAGGACGATATCGCGAACAGAGTGATCCTACAAGGCCTCAAATGAAGATTGGGTGAGGCCAAAAAGAGGTGGGTCGAGGAGATACATAACGTACTCAGGGCCTACAGGAAGACTCCACACTCGACCACCGGGGAGACTCCCTTTTGAGTGACCTACGGAACCGAGGAAGTTATCCCGATGGAAATTAGAGAGCCTTCTAGGAGGACTGAATCTCCCCTCGACGAGGAGATAAACGACAAGGCATTAAGGGAGGAACTAGATTTCGTCGAAGAAATCCGGTGGGAGGCGGCCGTCTAGTAAGCCTCGTTAAAATAAAAAATTACCATGCGACATGACACCAAAGTCATAAAACGTGAATTCCAAATCGACAGCCTAGTCCTGCAAAGAAATCAACAAGATTCGCGCGAGGGAAAACTTGCCGCAAACTGGGAAGGTCCCTATCGTGCCCATGCAAAAACGGACAACGGGGCTTATTACCTCAAAAACCTTCACGGGGAGGAACTTGCTCGACCATGGAACGCTGAAAATATCAAACAATATTATAGTTAAACACTGCAGCTGGCATACTTGGTTCGACCACAACGAAATACGTCCCGGCCATAAAAATGTGCCAAGGTACAAGCACGACTCCCTAACTTGAAACAAAAGGCCAAGTCCCCGCTCTTGTGTGTGCGAGCAGACTCTTAACCCAACAGGAACACCTCGACTGAGCTCCGCCGTTATCGTACCAATGAGGCAGAACACCCAACTCGTGATAGGAAGTTCACGGCGCGAAGCAAAGACCTCGATCGAGATCTTAGCTCCGTTCTCGATCTGAAGCCAACTCCGATCACTCGACTAGTTCCCTACATAGAAATAAAGAAAGTATATTAGAATTTCAAATCAAATATTCAAATTAAAAACTTCAGGAAATCCCACTATTCAAATATTACAAGCTATGGCATGCAGGCCAGGCAAAATTAAAATACAGAATATGGTGCACAGGCCAAACAACGGAAAAAACTAAACATTTGTTTCCTCAATAGGATGAGACTCCCCATCAGCTTGGTCACCACCTTCCCCGAGATTTGTCGAGGCTATTATCTGGTCGTCCATCACCCGATGGAAAGGCCCAGTCCCCTCAATGACGAGCTGAAGCTCGGGGTTAACAACCTGAAGTTGCTCCACCGTGGTATTAAAACCCAGCTCGAGGGTACTCAGGAAATCCTGCTCGGGCTCCCTGATTCGGGAAACCAAGTCACCTTGGGTCACCAAGAGTTTCTCCTTAGTGGTCTTATCCTCAGCGGGCGTAGTAACATCCTATATCCCATTAACCCTCACTTGGAGTCGATCCTTCTCCTCGACGACCTTTTTCACCTTCTCCTGCATCTCATCCATATTCCGGTAGAGATCGACTTGGATCTGGTACTTCTCCTTATAGTGGAATAAGTCGTTCTCCACTTGGGTCTTCTCCGTCCCGAGGGTCACGATCTCTGCCTACAACGTCTTCAGCTCAGTAAGGGAGCAGGTCCCGTTATTGAAGGACAAAGTTGTCTCAAGGACCCTCATCACGGAAGCCTCATCTTCTAGCAGCCCCTTCCTCCTGGTCTCCTTGTCGAGCGCCAGAATTGCTTTGAATTCTTCCGCGGGCACGATCAGGGAGTTCTCCCCTCCAAAAATTCCCCACTAAAGATGGCAGAAGGTAACACAAACCTCTCCCTAACAACGCCCTCCGTAAGGTTGACGGGCCCGAACTCCTCTACACGCTGCTTCTTGGCTGGATGTTCTTGGGAAACTAAATATTGACTCCCTTAGGGAGAGGAGGAAGAACCCCAGGGGTGCTGATCAACCTTCGAAATCTATTGAATTTGGGAGACGCGGACCTTGGGAGCCTTCTCGGTGCCCATGTTCGTCGCGATCTTAAGCATGCACTCGCGAAGGCCTGACATTTGACCTAAAACAAAGAAAAGAACATGTTAATATAACAAAGAAAAATAAGCGAATGTACAAGTCAGGAACATGCTCGCTACCTAAGAGCCTCAAGGCCTTTCCATGAAAACCGCATTCGAGGAATGCCTTGGTATTAATCAACCAGGCTTCAAAAGAAATCTCTTTGTTCTCATCGCGAATGAAACTCTCATATTTATTCACTAACTTGGTAGGAGTGAAGTTGTCGATGAAAGTCACGATCTTCTCGTAGGCAAGCTTATCCTCATCATCCAACTCATGGGGATTTGTGATGTAATAGTTTGTTCCCTTGTTGAAGTGAACCCTCTGCTACTCAAGGGGTAACTTCACTTCTAGATCCTTCACTTCCCGCCCATCCCCATGCTTAACCATGTGGTTGAAAAAAGAATCGATGGCGGCATGCGACACAGGCTGCACAAGGAAGTACCTATCTTTAAAAGAACAGACTGAATCTAGGTACACCCTGAACAACTTCTTCGGCTGCTTCATAGACACTCAGTTGTGTCGTCCATGTGAAAATTGTCGCTGAAGGTGAAACAGGCGGAAGAACAGAGGGAGCGTGGCACCGATGCAAAGTTGTTGGCGCACGAGTTTGAATGCCTGCATGAATGTGATCGCATTAGGATGAAGTTGTGAGGGCACTAACTCCAGCCATTGAAATACCCCCATTTGGAAATCGTTGAAAGGAAAACAGAGCCATGCCTCCTGGAAGGCAAACTCGTACATAGGGAAGCGCAACCCCTCGAACGAAGAACATATCCTATTCATTTCCTTAGGCTTATAGACCTCCCAATTCATGAAGGCCCCTTCCACCAAGTCCTTGACGGTTGTGGAGGAATCTGAGTCGTAAAAAATGAAGCGTGAAGCAATGACACGAGGCTCCTGCCCCGACCCAATTCAGTGATGCTTCTTTCTTTGCGTCGACCAAGTCCACTTTAGCACCTGCATCGACCAAGTCAACTTCGACGGTTTCGTCGACCATAACAGCGTCCTCGGGCTTTAGAGCCATTTAACCTGAAAAGTAGAGGAAAACAGTGAATTCGACATTAAGATCAAATCCACCCTTCCACCACAAATCAAGTGAAACAACAAAAAAAAGCGCAGGGACACGTCCCCAACCGAAGCCCTTGTCAGGGAGCACGTAGGAGATCTTATCGACACGAGACACGCAACCACCTCTCTACAAGGGGGAGGTTCCTTGTCAGAACCAAACGGAGAAGGTCTCCTTGACGAAAGTATTTCTCAGAGTATTCGTGCTCCCACGAGGAGATAGTTTCCCCAATGTTAAACTTGGAGGGGACGCGCGAGCCTCAAGAGCTCCTCGGGATCTTCATCAGAAATTTCAAGATCCCTCAGAATCTTCACGAAGTCCCTAGAATCTTCATCGAGAACTTCATGGGTTCCCCGGTATCTTCTTGGGTTTTCTATAAAATTCATCAAAAACTTCATGGGTTCCCCGAAAACTTCATCAGAACCCCATGAAGGCCGCCGAAAGTTCAAGAACACGGCCAAAAAATTCATAAAATTATCAGAAAACGCATAACTTCATCACGAAGTCCTCGAGCGTTCAGAACTACCCCCTACCATGATAGCTATAAAACGGAGGAAACTTACGTGTTTATGGGAGGTTTTGGAAAGCTATGGTGGCGTAAGAAGAACGGGAAATGGAGAAGGTAGAAGACTTGAGAAATTTGTGCAAGAGTTTGAATATTGAGAGCGTAACAAATGAGCACTTTTTCCTCATGCTTATACTCGCTGGCATGCAGGCGAATCATCGCCTAGGCACTCAAGTGCCCCTACTCATAGGGCTTCAGAAACATTTATTGCTTCTGAGACGTGGCTCAAGAAGACGTCACGACGTCCCTTCAAGCCTTATCACGCGACTCAAGGAAATGACGTGTCCGCTTCTTCCACTTCCGCCATTTCTCGAGCATGATCCACAACTATCACATCGAGCCTCAAGCACTAATTTAGGGAAACAGCTGGAATAAGTTACGATGTCGAACATAACTTACGTCTTTGACCCCCTCGCAGGCACACGCCCCTCGAGATGAAGGCAGTGTTGGACCCTGTCGTCGAGTACATGAAAACCTCGAGGGTAGCATCCTTGTGGAAATCTTTGTGTGTTCATATTGTCGGACACAACGACTAACTTCTACGCTCCCTCGCGAGCATAACCTCACGAGCTCACCACTTCAAACTAGGAAGACACTACCCCGGGCAAGTTCCATTTGTTCCCCTTCGACTTGCGAACTGACTCTTAAGTCATTACTCCCTCGACGAGGAGTAACGACTTTGGGGGCTCCTGTTCTGGACTAGGCCTGAGGCTGGCTCACCGTCGGGAACGACCCAACCTAGCTCTGTGTTGGGAGGGCCTAACTCAAAGGCCCAACCCATCATCATTGCAAGAGGAAACGTTCCTCATACGTCTTCCCCATGTCCTCCATGTGCTCCCCACACAGGAACATATCATCAATCAACTACCCATGTTCGAGACTATTTGGGGGTCGTTGAGGTCGGGTTTTCTAGCATTGTAGAGCAGCTCAGGGTTGTGAATCCTGAGGTTGCTCTGATCACCGAGGGGACTGAGTCTTACCACCAGGTCATTGATGGACGGGTGGTCGCGATCGGCGTCGAGGAAGATGAGGATAACATGCCTGCCGTCGAGGTCGAAGAAGGTCAACCAGAAATCTAGGTTATGTGTTCCTGGGCCTGCGTGCCCGTGGTTTCTAGGCCTGCGTGCCCACTTTTGTTAAGTTGTTCTGTCGGGCCTGCGTGCCTTTTTGGTGTAATTTCGAACTGTTGGGCTGGTGCCCTTGGTTGTACAATGATTATGTAATGATATTTTCTTTTTGCTAAGTGTGTGCTCATTTGCATGTGGCCCTTTATATGCTTGTATATTTGTATGGGCCTGTATTTTTGTATGTTTATATGGGAGTAGTAGCTCAACATTATTCATTGTGTCCGGTAGTGTAGGGAACGGGCCGAGTAACCGGGAGTGTTACCTGGTCGGTTACGGAGGGGGACCGCTGTCGTAGTCTTAGCTCCGCGGCGTGAATGTCCCATTGCGAGCTGGGTGTTCTGCCTTCTCGGTACGGCGGCAGAGGTCCTCGGTCAAGGGGCCCTAATCGAACAGAATGCTCTGCTCGCACACACAAAAGGGCATGCGCTTATTTTCATTGAGTTTTTGGGAGGCGCGTGGTACCAGGTCACGCTCCCGTGATCACGAAGTCGGCCGTCACGGGCAGTGTTTAACTATAGTACCTTTTGAGCTTCTCAGCGTTCCATGGTCGAGAAATTTCGTCCATGTGTAGGTTTTCGAGGTAGTAGGTCCCATGTTTCGTCTTGTCCCAGACACGATAGGGGTCTTCCCAATTCGCGGTGAGCTTACCCTCGCGTGAGTCTTTCTGGTTTCTTTGCAAGACCAAGTCACCGACCTGGAACTCGCATCTTATTACTTTGCTGTCATAGCGAAGGGCGATTTTTTGCTTCAGCGTGGCTTTGCAGAGAGCTTCCCCCGAACGGATTTCTTCGACCAAGTCGAGTTCCTCTCGGAGGGCCTCGTCGTTGGTCTCCTTCTCGAGGGGAGATTCGATCCTTCTGGATGGCTCCCTTATTTCCACCGGGATCACCGCCTCAGTTCCGTAGGTGAGTCGAAAAGGGGTCTCTCCGATGGTCGAGTGGGGTGTTGTTCGGTAGACCCAGAGCATGCTGTGAAGTTCCTCGACCCATCTCTTCTTGGCGCCCCCGAGTCTTTGCTTTAGACCTCGGAGGATAACTCTATTTGCGGCCTCTGCTTGACCGTTCGTTTGTGGGTGCTCGACTGAGGTAAACTGATGCTTCGTCCCGAGCTTGGTCACGAAGTCTCAGAAGTTTTTTCAATGAACTGCGTCCCGTTGTCGGTCATGATGGCCAGGGGGCGCCGAACCTGGCGAGGATGTTCCTCTTGTAGAAGCGGAGTATATTATGCGCCGTGATCTTAGCTAGAGCTTCGGCCTCGATCCATTTGGTGAAATAGTCGACATTGACTATTAGGTATTTGTTCTGATAGGAGCCTATGGTGAACAGACCGAGGATGTCCATCCCCCACCTGACGAATAACCATGGAGAGGAAAGGGTCTTGAGCTCGTTTGGAGGGGCGAGGTGCATGTCTCCGTGCCTTTGGCACTTGTCGCATCTCTTCACATGCTTTTTAGCGTCCTGCTGCACCGTTGGCCAGTAGTATCCTGCTTGTAAGGCCTTCTGGGCGAGGGACCTTACCCCTAAGTGTTGAGCGTTGATGCCCTCGTGGATTTCTTGCAAGATGCCCGAGGCCTGGGCTTTGTCAACGCATTTGAGGAGAGGGATCGAGAAGCCTCTTCGATACAATCTCCCCTCGAGCAGCACATAGGAGCCAAGTCGATGTTTGACAGCACTGGCCTCCTTCGCATCGTTGAGGAGGCGACTAGTGCTAAGGTAGGCGTGTACCAGGGTCATCCAGCAGTCGTTGTCCCCAATGGTGTTGACCTCGAGCGTTGTTTTCGCCAATTCCGTGCTGGGACGAGCAAGGACCTCTTGGATGACAGATTTGTTCCCGTCTTTCTTATTCGTACTTGCTAGCTTCGAGAGGACATCCGCCCGGGTATTCTGCTCGTGTGGAACGTGTTATACTTCCGCAGAGTCAAAACTCCTCATCCGCTCCCTGATAAGGGCCAAATATTCAGCCATATTATCGTTATTTTCTTGGTATTCATCATAGACTTGGGAGGCGACCAGCTGGGAGTCTGTGAATATTTTTATCTCCTCGTCTCCAAGTTCTTCTACCAGGCAGAGACCGACCAAGAAAGCTTTGTACTCAGCATGATTGTTCGTTGTCGGGAAGGCTAAGGTTAGGGAGACTTCCACGATTGTGCCTTCTTCGTTTTCGAGGATGATGCCCGCGCCGCTTCCCGCGGAGCTCAAAGCGCCATCAATGAAGATGGTCCACTTGTGGACTCCAGGGGTTGGTTCTGCGGTGGGCGTCATCTCGGCGACGAAATCGGCCAATACTTGTGCCTTGAGGGTTTTCTTGCTATCGTAGACAATGTCGAACTCCGAGAGTTCCAGCGACCACTTCAACATACACCCTGACATGTCGGGCCTGCCGAGCAGCTATTTGATAGGCTGCTCGGTTCTGACTACGATGGTATGGACCAAGAAGTAGCGTCGGAGTCTCCTGGCCACGTTGATGAGGGCCAGGGTGACTTTTTTGATCTGCTGATACCTCACCTCGGGTCCGTGGAGGGCCTTGCTTGTGAAGTAGACCGGTTTTTTCCCGTTAGGGGCTTTCCGGATTAGTACGACGCTCACGGCTTCGGTGGAAATGACCAGGTAGAGGGTTTCCCCGACTTCTGGCCTCATCAAGGTAGGTGGCTCCGACAAGACGCGTTTGAGGTGGAGGAGGGCTTGTTCGAACTCATATGTCCATTCGAACGCGACCTCTTTCCTTAGCATCTTGAAAAATGGGAGGGCATGTTGCGCGGATTTGGCGACAAAGCGGGATAGTGAAGCAAGTATCCCGTTCAGGGACTGTATCGGCTTCTTCGTGCTTGGTGTTATGATCTCGGAGAAGGCCCGATATTTGTCTGGGTTTGCTTCGATCCCTCATTCGGTCAGGTAAAACCCGAGGAACTTCCCCGCGCGTACACCGAATGTGCACTTTTCTGGGTTAAATCGCATCCTGGACTTCCTCGTTGTCTCGAAGACTTTCTTGAGGTGGGTCGTGTGCTCGACCTCAGTGCGTGATTTGACGATCATGTCGTCCATGTAGACCTCGAGAATGTCTCCAGTGCTCTTTAGGCCGAAGGGCATTACGTTGTAGTAATAGTTTCCCAATTCGATCATGAAGCTCGTGCTCTGTTTGTAGGCTTCGGCCATAGGGATCTAATTGTATCCCGAGTAGGCGTCCATGAAGGATAATAATTTGAAGCCCTCCGAGTTGTCGACGAGCTTGTCAATATTGGTGAGGGGATAGGCGTCCTTGGGACATGCCCGGTTGAGATCGGTGTAGTCAACGTACATTCTCCATTTTCCATTTGATTTTTTAACAAGTACAACGTTGGACAACCAGGTTGAATACCGGGCTTCTGAAATTAAATTTACCTCTAGGAGGTCTTTTACAGCTTTTTCAGCCGCCGCCGACTTTTCGGGGGACTGCCTACGCCTACGTTTTACTACGGCTTTAGAGGATGGGTTGATGGCAAGCTGGTGGCAGGCGACCTCGGGGTCAAGGCTGGGCATCTCGGCGGCGCTCCAGGCGAAGAGGTCGGCATTCTCAGGGAGGCATGCCTTCAACTACTTCTTCGCCAGGTCGGGCAGTCCCGCTTCGATCTTCACGCTCCTAGCCTCATCGTTGCCGAGGACGACTATCTCGAAGTCCCCGTCTGAAATGGGGCATGTTGGGTGGAAGGGTTTCCTGTTGACCATTGGAGGAGCATGCTCAGCTTTGTCTTCGTGGTCCTGTTCGCCGGGGAAGCAGCAGTCGAGGTCTACAGCATCGACGTGGTCCTTTAGCCTGCTCTCCTGGATGGGCGGAGGCTTGGTCGCTTTGGTAGGGGGGACCGATCGTGTTAAAGCTCTTCATTGTTGCCTCGAAACACCTCCGGACTGCCTCTATGTCCCCGTTGAGGGTGACGATGACTCCCAGCCTGGTATAATACTTCATCTTTAGGTGGACTGTCGATGGCACCGCGGTGAGCTCTGCCAGCGTCGTCCTGCCTAAGATGCAATTGTACAGGGATGAGCACTCGACGGACAGAAAGCAGACATTGATTTCCCTGGCTGTTTCCTGTGCCCCGAAGGTGACTTTGAGCTCTACGTATCCCCACGGTCTCGTTGTCGTCCCGTTGAATCCTTGGAGGTCGGAGTCGAGATAGGGGGTCAAGTTGATCTTGTCGAGCTGCATCGTTGAGAATAGGTGGGTATACATGATATCCACCAAGCTCCCTCTGTCGACTAGGATACAACGAACGTCGAAGTTTACCATTTGTGCCCGAATCAGCAGGGGAATGGCGGAGTTGGGGGCCCCTCCGGGCAGCTCTTCGAGGTAGTATGTGATCGGGTTAGACTGACCATGGAATTTGTCGAGCGTGCTCATTTTACTGGAGTTGTTGCTTATCAGTTCGTTAAACTTCCTCTTCATGGACCCGATGGAGAGCTTGTTCGGGGCCCCGCCTGAGATGAGCATCGCGGTGGGGAAGTATTCCCACGGGCTGATGGGGCGTATTCATTCTTCGGGCAGCGGGAGCCTGGTAGGGAGACTGTGTTCTCTGAGGGAGAACAAGTCTTCAGGTCCACTGATGCTGAGGGCCACCTGCAGCCCAGACTCGTTGGAAGGGGGAGGGATGTCCTCAACCCTTTTGGCTTCATGGGCCTTCTGTCGAGGGGTGTTCCCTCCCCTGGTGTATCTCTTCAAGTGCCCATCTTTGATGAGCATCTCGATGGCGTCCTTCAGGTGGATGCAGTCCTCGGTGACATGCCCGTGGCCGCGGTTGAAGCGGCAGTATTTGGACTTGTCTACGTTGGCCTTGAGGGGTTCCGGTTTGGGAAAACGAACACCTCCTCAAACGAACTCCGAGTTGGCGCACTCAACCAGGATGCGCTCACGGGAAGCGAATAGGGTCGTGTACTCGGTGAAGCGGCCCTTCTGTTCTTGGGATTCTCGGGGACGATCGTCTCTTCGTCGATCTCCCCCTCAACGGGGAGCCAGGGCTCCCTCTTCCCAGGATCTGCGGGGGGTTTCACGGTTGCTGGAGTCCCGGGATGAGTTAGCAGCCTCGGTCTCCTCGTACCAGATGTAGTGGCGGGCTTTCTCGAGGAAGCCACGCAGGGTGGTTGGTCGGTGGATCGCCACGGCCTCGTAGAATTTGGAGCCGCGGCAGAGGCCTTGCTCCATGAGGTAACGCTTCATGTCGTCTGAAGTCGTCACCTGGACCGCCTCCCTTGTGAATCTCTCGATGTGGTTCCTGAGAGGTTCGTCCGGGGCTTAGATGATCGCGCCAAGTGTGGCCTCCGTCTTTGGATGGCGTCGGCACGCCATGAAATGTTACGAGAAGAGATCCTTCAGGACCCTCCACGGTGTGATGGACTCAGGCTTCAAGCTTTTGTACCAATCCATGGCTCCCTTCCTTAACGTCGTCGGGAAGAGCCTACACTTGATGGCTCCTCGAACATTCTGATAGTCGAGCATGGCCTCGATATCTTCCAGATGGTCGTTCGCGTATGAGGTGTCGTCGTAAGTGGAGAGGGCGAGCGACTTCTCCATCCCGCGGGGGATGGGGGTTTCCATGATTTCCCTTGACATGGGGGTCCTGTAGTCATCCTCGTCGCTGCGGACAGAGGAGTGCAAGGGCGAGGGATTGTGTCGAGGGGCTTGATTACGTCCCCTCGACCTTTTACTCGGGGCTTCTAATCTGTTCGCTCTTGGGACCG
This sequence comes from Lathyrus sativus, assembly GCA_963859935.3. Classification (NCBI taxonomy): domain Eukaryota; kingdom Viridiplantae; phylum Streptophyta; class Magnoliopsida; order Fabales; family Fabaceae; genus Lathyrus; species Lathyrus sativus. The sequence goes on from OZ012741.1 coordinate 369,839,932, forward strand.
GGGAACGCCTCTCCTTCTGGGGAGGTGACTGGTCGCGCGTCTTGGAGGCTACTGGTTAGGGCCTCTCCAGCTGTGGTCGGCGCCCCTGTTGACGGGGAGAGGGGCTCCAGGATTCCTCGCGTTGATTTGTCCGTGGGGGAGAGCGAGAAGAGGTATCCTATTCCAGCATCCCGATGCGCTCGTTCTGCTGGAACATCATCAGATTGGTTTGGTTGATGGCTGCAAAGAGGGAAGTCATCATTGGGTTTGCCCCAGCTGGCGTAGGAACGGGCTGAAAAACAGCCAGACTCCTTGCTCGAGGTGCGACGTGATATGCTGCGTCCTCGGACGAAGGGGAGGAATTCCGACCGTCCCTCACGTCACCCTCACGGGTGTGGGATGGCCTAGCCTGGTCATCGCCATTGGTAATTGGGGTAAAGGCAGAATTGTGGACAGCATCATCATGGTGTGGGCTAGTCATGATCTCGGAAGTTCAAGTTTGAAGCTTTGGTTCTTCTGCTTGGAGGAACGGGGAAGCTTTAGGTTCCTACAGAGGGCGCCACTGATCGTACCTGATCAGAAGAGATTGTTGACCACCACGCATCGTCGATCTGAAAGTTGCTCACCGGAGGTAGGGAGGAGGAAGAGGGTGTACCTGCAAGACACCCTGATGCTTAAGTGAGTAAGGGAACAGAGTGTGAGCAAATACATAAATTAGGTGTAGAGAATGGAATACCTGACCCTCTAGTGAAAGAGGATATTTATAGTGAGACCCCAGCGCAGGGCCAACGGTCACTTGTGTTAGGCTGGATTGCCAGACCCATCCCAAGTGACTGCTAGGGCTTACGTGGCATAACGAAGACCAGGATATGGTCTTTTCCCTAGTTCAACTGTCCGGTGATCTCCGGAAGGTGGGATGACCAGCTCTTTCGGAGGTGGGTAGTTGCCTGATGACGTGTCCCCGTGGGGGGAACACGTGGAGAATGTGTGGAAGACGTGTTGTTCTGCCCAACAGAGAGAGATGCCTGCCCGGTGTGCCTGGAACCTGTGCTCGATACTGGGGATTTGGGCCTTGTTGGGCCTTCCCCAAATAACGTTGGGTTAGGCCTGCCCGACGGATGGGCAGGCCTGGACCCACTCCAAAACACAAAGTAAACCCAAGATCAAATCACTACATCTATGAGTAACTTCATCTTCTTCATTAGGCTCTCAACTTTTTTCTTCATCTTCTTAATTCCTTTTAAACATAAATGACTCCAAAATTATCTTCCAGAACTCGTTCCCGAAATCCTTTCCAAATTTCCTTAAGTACTATATCATCATGTAACACCTATTGCATCCATCATCGTCTTTTGGAATTGTTTTTCTAACAGTTACACCAAAAAATTCATCATCCCAGAGAAATAATTCACAGTCTTCCTCTTTCTGCATAAATAAATAAAATATGACATTTTGGAGAGGATAATAATAAAGAAAACATAGAGAAGAATTAGATAACTAACCCCTAAAATACTTACATTTCTAGTATTTTCTCCCTAGATTTGCACTAGACTTTAAAACAAACAATTTCATAGAAAGATCATTACCATATTTGGAAGTGATTCTTCGATTTGGAGACATGCTTACATTGGAACTTATTTCCATTTCATTTTCGAAGGTGAAATGGCTTGGAGAGACGAGAGATGGACTGTGAAGCTTCAACAACAACGGTGAGATATAACACATATAAGAGTGTTGAACTTTCAAAAATTAGGGATTCTAATTGAGTACAAAGAAGAAAGATGAACTTTCACAAATTAGGGATTCTAATTTGAATATGATTACTTAGTAGATGGTTTCAATTAGTTTTTTTATTGCATGCAATTCATTAATTAATGTCCATGTGGTTTAAAATTAAATGAAAAATGCCAAAATATAACAACATGTCATTGCCACATAATTATTTTTGGTGACTGAGTTTAATGATGGGACAAAACAGAGGAATCTTCATAAGCCATGGAGGGATTCTAAACTTTTTATACAAATATTTTTTCAAATATCGTCCATATGACAGGAAGAAAATAGACATTAACCCTAAATATTTTTTAGTTAATTAAATTATTCATTCAATTATTATTTTTTAATATTGTAAGTTGTTAGAACACAGATTGGTGTTTAATATTATCTCAATGTTTTGATGATAACTCTAATGAAATTTTGTATTAAGAAAATATATACTCTAATTTTGTTCAAGTGTTTTTGTTTCAAATATTAAATTAAATATTCTTATGGAAGCAAAAATGCATCTGAACATTACTCTACGCAAAGCTCGGAAGCATCAGAAGCAAGTCATCAAAAGACTCTGAGCGCTGCCAGAAGAGACTCTGAAGCAGAAGTTGCAGAAGACTCTGAAGCAGAAGCTACAGAAGACTCTGAAGCGTAGTTGAAGAATTTGTATGAAGAGTTTCAAGCATTGTTTCAAGAAGACTCTGAAAGTACTGTTCGCTGCAAGCACAGAGGCTTTGTTATTCAAACTCTGCTCTGAGTGATATTCACGCTGAAAGCACTTTGGCTCCAAAACTCTGATAACATCAAGACTCTGATGTTGATAACTTTGAGACAGAAGCTTGTTGAAGAAAATATTATTCAAAGATATATCTGTTGGCATATTCCAAACGACTCTTTCCTTATTCATGTATGGCACAGGAAATCAGACAAAAGAGATTTGTCTGAACATTCCTCTTCTAGGAAAGCTAAAGTTAATTGAAGACAAAAAGGCTACAATTATTCTGCTACGCACAGTCTTCAAGCATTGGACTTTCTGCTCTATAAAAGAAGGTCTTCAACAACATTTCAAAGTTGACGAATTGACGTATTATTGAGAAATCAAATTGAAAACTACTCTCAAGCTCTCATACAATTTATTTCATAAGCTGGATAGTTTTTATTCGTTCTTAAACTAAGTGTAAAAATCACAGTTGTGATAAAGCTTTTTAGAAGCATCTTAAACACTTGTTAGTTTACATTTATTTGTAAAAGGTTCCTTAAGAAGACCAAGTTGTGGTCAGAATTTCTTGAGAAGACTAAGACAGTTGTTCTTAGTGGTTGACATTGTAATCTGTTTGAATATAGTGGATTAAGTCCTTGTTGAGAAAGGCAAATCACCTGGGTAGGGTGAACTGGATTAGTTGAGTTCAACGAACCAGGACAAAAATATTGTGTTGTTTTTATTGTCATATTTATTTCAAAACCCTTATTCAACCCCCCTTCTAAGTGTTTTTCTCACCTTCAGTTGGCATCAGAGCTCCGGTTATGTTAGTGCTCTCACTTCACCGTGAAAAGAAAAGATCCAGTTGAGAAAAACTCCATATTCATTGTTCTTTATTCATCATGGTTGCTAAAGCTTCTACTTCAACTTAATACAACAACAAATACGATGATAAAGATAGAATAAGCACCAAATCTCCCATGTTTGATGGTGAGAAGTTTGACTACTGGAAAGACATAATAGAAAGCTTCTTTCTAGGTTATGATGTTGATTTGTGGGATTTAGTAACTGTTGGTTACACTCATCCTACCAATGATGAAGGGAAAAATATTGATAGAAAATCTATGTCTGATCAACAGAAGAAGGAGTTTAGGAACCACCACAAAGCAAGAACCATCATATTGAATGCAATATCTCATATTGAGTATGAGAAAATAACAAACAGAGATACTGCATTTGATATGTTTGAATCTTTGAAGATGACTCATGAAGGGAACTCCCAAGTAAAGGAGACCAAGGCTCTGGCGCTGATCCAGAAATATGAAGCCTTCAAAATGGAGGAATCTGAATCTGTAGAAACTATGTTCTCTAGATTTCAGATTCTCACAGCTGGCTTGAAAGTTCTGGACAAGGGTTACTCCATTGTTGATCATGTCAAGAAGATCATCAGAAGTTTGCCAACCAGATGGAGACCAATGGTCACAACTCTGAAGCTAGCAAAGGATCTAAACAAGATCACGCTGGAGGAACTGATCAGCTCTCTAAGGAGTCATGAGATTGAACTAGAAGAAGATGAACCCCAGAAGAAAGGTAAGTCAGTTGCTTTAAAGTCTAATAAATATGTTAAAGAGTTGCAGATTATAGAAGAAAGTTCTGAAGAATCTTTTTCTTCTGAAGAAGATGAATTGTCCCTGTTGTCCAGAAGGATCAACAAACTATGGAAGCATAAATAGAAGAAGTTCAGGAACTTCAAGAAACCAGATCAACGTAAAGAGTCTTCTGGACACAGAAGATCTGGAAAGAAAGAGGTTGTCTGCTATGAATGCAAAGAACCTGGGCACTATAAGAATGAATGCCCAAAACTTCAGAAGGAGAAGCCAAGAAGGAAGTCTGATCATAAAAAGAAAGTTCTGATGGCAACCTGGGATGATTAAGATGCATCTGATTCTTCATCAGAGTCAGAAGAAGAATGTGCAAACATGGCACTTATGGCTGATGTGGTAGACCATGCAGAAACATCTGGATCTGAATCAGAATCTGATTTTGAAGAGGTATTTTCTGAACTTTCTAGAGCATAGCTTATTGAGAGTTTATCTGAAATGTTGGAAAACTATAGTAAGATTAAGCTCAAGTACAAGAAGCGTGAAAACAATCTTGTATCTGAGAATGATCTTCTGAAATCAGAAGATGTTGAGCTTAAAGCAAACAATTTGAAAATTAAAAATAAATTAGAGAAAGCTCAACAAGATTCTGAATTTGAAACTAAGTCAAAATATAAAAACATTTTAGAAGAATATGACTATAGTTTTCAGAAGTTTCTGTCAAGAAGCCTAGATAGAAGCAAGATGGCTTCAATGATCTATGGTGTAAGCAGAAACAACATGAAGGGTATTGGATATGAATCTTCTTCTGAGAAGGATTTAAATCCAACATCCGTTGATAAAATGATCATTAAGCATACTCCTCTGTATACCCATTTTAAGTTTGGTCATCTTAATGATATTAAACACACACGTTCTGGTCAGAACATTCCTGTGTTTAAACCTAAAGTTAGTCAGAACAAACCTACTGTCAGAAGACAGAAGTTCAGATAAAACTTTAAGGCAACTAACTCTAAAGGACCCAAAAAGATCTAGGTACCTAAGAACAAAATAATATTTGTTGCAGTCATCCTTAGTAGCAAAGTTGAAACACCAGTCCCGGTACCTGGACTCTGGCTGCTCGCGTCATATGACGAGAAGAAGATATATGTTCCAAAGCCTGGAGCTTAGATCTGGAGGTGATGTGAAGTTTGGAGGGAACCAGAAGGGTAAGATAATTGGCTCTAGAACTATAGGTAATGGTAATCTCCCTTTCATTTCCAATGTGTTACTTGTTGAAGGATTAGCACATAACTTATTGTTCATAAGTCAATTAAGTGACAATGGTTATGACATAATCTTCAATCAAAAATGTTGTAAAGCTGTCAGTCAAAAGGATGGCTCAATCCTCTTCAGTGGAAAAAGGAAGAACAACATTTATAAAATCAATCTTTCAGAACTTAAGGTTCAAAATGTAAAATGCCTTATGTCTGTTAATGAAGAGCAATGGGTCTGACACAGAAGATTGGGGCATATTAGTATGAGACGTATATCTCAGATTAATAAACTCAATCTGGTCAGAGGACTTCCTCAGTTGAAGTTCAACTCAGATGCTTTTTGTGAAGCATGTCAGAAAGGAAAATTTTCAAAATCTTCTTTCAAAACTAAAAATGTTGTTTCAACCTCAAAACCATTAGAGCTGCTTCATATTGATCTGTTTGGACCAATGAAAACTGCATCCATCAGAGGCAAGAAGTATGAATTAGTCATTGTTGATGACTACAGCAGATGGACATGGGTAAAATTCCTGAAACACAAGGATGAGTCTCATTCTGAATTCATTGACTTCTGCAAACAAGTCCAGAACGAGAAGGATTTTAAAATTGTTAAAGTCAGAAGTGATCATGGTGGTGAATTTGAAAACAAATATTTTGAAAAATATTTTAAAGAAAATGACATTGCACATGATTTCTCCTGCCCTAGAAATCCTCAATAGAATGGAGTTGTAGAGAGGAAAAATAGAACATTGCAAGAAATGGCCAGAACCATGATCAACGAGACTAATCTGGCAAAACATTTTTGGGCAGAAGCAGTGAATACAGCTTGTTATAATCAGAACAGAGTGTCAGTTAGACCTCTTCTGGAGAAGACTCCTTATGAACTGCGGAGGAATAGAAAGCCCAACATTTCTTATTTCCATCCTTTTGGATGTGTATATTTTATGTTGAACACTAAAGAGAATCTGAACAAGTTTGATTCTAAAGCACAGAAGTGTTTCATGCTTGGGTATTCTGAACGCTCTAAAGGCTACAAAGTATACAATACTGAGACACAGATTATGGAGGAATCAATACATGTTAGATTTGATGATAAGCTTGGCAATAAAAAGCCAAAGCAGCTTGAAAATTCTGCAGATAGAGAAGTCATTCCCACAGACTCTGAAGACTCAGAGGCAGATAAAGCTCAACCAGAAGCAACGCCAGAAGCAATGCCAGATGCAACTCCATTGGCTGCTCAGATGAACAATTTGAATATTTCTGAAGAACCAAATGTTAAAGGATCATCATCCAGAATCAAGGCCTCTCACCCAGAGGATATGATAATTGGAAAGAAGGATGACCCTATCAGAACAAGGTCTTTTCTCAGATCATCTGGAACGTCACTTTTTGGGTTGGTGTCTATCATTGAACCAACTTCTGTTGATGGGGCTCTGAACGATAATGAGTGGATACTTGCTATGCAAGAAGAGCTAAATCAATTCACCAGAAATGACGCCTGGGATCTGGTTCCAAGACCAAAAGGATTCAATATTATTGGAACTAAATGGGTCTTCAGAAACAAATTGAATGAGCAAGGAGAAGTTGTAAGAAACAAAGCAAGGCTAGTTGCTCAAGGATACAGTCAGCAAGAAGGAATTGACTACACAGAGACTTATGCTCCTGTGGCCAGGTTAGAATCTATTCGCCTACTCATTTCTTTTGCTGCACAAAATAACATGACTTTATATCAGATGGATGTTAATAGTGCCTTCTTAAATGGTATTATAGAAGAGGAAGCTTATGTTCATCAACCTCCTGGCTTTGAAAATGATAAATTCCTAGAACATGTTTTTAAACTTAAGAAATCACTCTATGGCTTAAAACAAGCTCCCAGAGCTTGGTATGAGAGGCTGAGTAATTTTCTTCTGGAAAAGAATTTTATCAGAGGCAAAGTGGATGCAACTCTCTTTTGTAAATCATTTAAGAAAGACTTGTTAATTTGTCAAATTTACGTAGATGATATTATATTTGGTTCTACCAATATTACCTGGGAAAGGAGTTTGATCTATCTATGCAGGCTGAATTTGAGATAAGCATGATGGGAGAACTCAGATTCTTTCTGGGAATCCAAGTTAATCAAACTCCAGAAGGCACCTACATACATCAGACTAAGTATGTGAAGGAGCTTCTGAAGAAGTTTAATATGACTGAAAGCAAGTTGGCTAAGACTCCAATGCATCCTACAAGCACTCTTGGAAAGGAAAAGGTAAGTAAGAAGGTAGATCAAAAGCTTTATAGAGGTATGATTGGATCTCTTTTGTATTTGACTGCTTCTAGACCTGATATTCTATTCAGTGTTTGTCTGTGCACCAGATTCCAATCAGATCTTAGAGAATCTCACTTAAAAACTGTTAAAAGGATTCTGAGGTATCTGAAAGGTACTACTAATGTGGGTTTGTGTTACAGAAGATTTGATGATTATAAATTAGTTGGATTCTGTGATGCTGACTACGCTGGAGACAGAGTTGAAAGGAAAAGAACTTCTGGAAGCTGCCCGTTTCTTGGAAGTCATCTGATCTCTTGGTTCAACAAGAAGAAACCCACAATTGCGCTTTCAACAACAGAAGAAGAATACATTACTGTTGCTGGTTGTAGCACTCAGATGCTCTGGATGAAGAGTCAACTAGAAGATTATCAGATCCATGAGAGTAACATTTCAATCTTCTGTGATAATACTTCTGCTATGCTTGTCTAAAAACCCTATTTTACACTCTAAGGTAAAGCATATAGAGATAAAACATCACTTCATCAGAGACTATGTTCAGAAGAGAATTATCAGTTTAAACTTTGTTGATACAGATCATCAATGGGATGATATCTTTACAAAACCCCTTGCTGAAGATAGATTTATATTTATTCTGAAAAATATAAGTATGGATTTCTGTCCAGAATAAAATGTTTATCAGAAGAAAATTTCCTCAGATGAAAATGTTTTAACTCTGAAGTATTACATCTATTTATTTATTGTTTAATATTTTATTTATTATGTGCAAATCTGAACTAACAAGCCTCAGAGGATCTGAACGTTGGCTAATGTTTCATTTCTCAAAGAAGTTTCAGAAGCACATGCAAGCAAACACGTGTAACTCTAGATCTGAAAAGGTGGAGTGCACATTACTGAAATGACGTTTGAGGTACTGTTTTTGAATATCGAGTTTCTCGTTTTCCCCCCAAATTGTCAGAATCATTAATTACTTAAAATGATTATATTCTTTTTATTAAATGCTAAGTGTAAATGTGTTGAACGTGTGACTCTATGTGTGCCCTAATTTCTTCTATAAATACCACAACACTTCACTTCTCACACTTTTCACTCTCTCACACTCTTGTATGCATTTCTGTCTATTTCATTGCTTTCATCTCTCTCCCAAACCCAAAACCGTTCGTAACCCTAAATCTCTCTCAAGAACAACAATGACTACTTCTTCATCTACTTCTGCTCAGTTTCAATCAACTACGGTTGTTGTCTCATCTTCCAACATGGGTGTTGTTGCTTTCAAAGAACCTGTTAGAACCATACTCACACCAGTTGATAAACTTGAAGTATTGTGTGAATCGATTGTGAACTTTGAATCAATTGCTGAAAATGGGTTTGATCTTCGTCCCATTGTTGATGCTCAATGTTGGACAAAGTTATTTGATAGGCTGATGGGACCAGTTTATCCATGTTTGGTGAAAGAATTTTGGATTCATGCTACTACATGCCCTAAGTTCATTGTTTCATATGTTCTGGGTAAGGAAATCATCATAACTGAGGATCTGATAAGGAAGCTCATAGGCTATGAAGAAACTGATGGTGTTACAAATCTTCCAGCTGGGCGTGTTGATATGACTGAAGTTTATAGTGAAGTTTGCTCATCTGGAGAAGCTTCTAACAAAGTGAAAGATCTGAAGCCAAACTATAAGATCTGGGATAAGATCTTTATGGGTTGCATACATCACAGGAAGTCTTCAAACTCTCCTGATTATGTAAATATTGATCAGATGTACTTCATGTACTGTCTAAGTCAGAGCACAAAAGTGGATCTACCTTATCTACTTTTCAATCATTTATGGACTCACGTGAAACAGTCAAGGGAAGAAGTAAGAACTAAACATCAAAAAATGAGGAATTGGATTCCAATGGGAAGACTCATTTCAGACATTCTGACTGAGAATGATCTGGTTGGAAATCTGATAGAAGCTGGATTGAAGGAAGAGTTAGCTTATATGGTAGGGAAACCTCTAGATGGGAAGAGTCTTCAGAGGATGAAGGTTGTAGAAGAAATCACTTCTGCACCAAAACAGATAAACTCTGAAGAGGTCAGTAAAAGAAGGATACCAGTGGATGATTTTCCTATGTTCTACGTTGATGAACCAAGGAAAATTATTCTGAAGTATATAGCAACGTGTCTGAAAGATGGAACTCCTCTACCAGCAAATCTGGTTCAGAAAGCAGGTGAACCTGCACCAGATCTTTACAGTGAAAGACACAAGAAGAAGAGGAAAGTTTCTGAAGAAGGATCTTCAAAACCCAAGAGGAAGGCTTCTGGTGAAGCTGCTTCTGTTAAACCCAAGAGGGTCAAGAAGCAAAATGCTAATCCTCCTGAAGCAAGTTTAGATTCTATCTTGTAAACTGTCAAAGAGGTACTAACATCTGATCCCCCTGTCTATGAACCCATACCTTCACCTTCTCCTCATCGTGAACCAATTCCATCTGAACCAACACAATCTCAGCCATCTCCTTCTATACCTAAACCAAAGAAAACTTCTGAAACAACTCCTTTTGTACCCCCAACAACAACCAACTACATATGAAAAACAACCATCTGTTATTCCCCCATCTGACAAACAAACTTCTAAAATTCCCCCACCAAAACCACAAACTACTGAACAACAACCAGAACAACCCATTCCCTCTGCTCCTCAACCAGAACAACAACCTAAACCTTCTGAATCATTCATATCTGATTCTGAAGTTCTTGATATTCAACCCCTGAAAATTATGTTTGACGTCTCTTCCGCATCTTGTCATTCTTCTGCATCATTTGATTCTTCTGAATCTGATGTACCCCCAGAAGTAAACTCACCCCCTCACTCTGTGGCTATGAACCAAGATCATCTGATTTTGTTTCTTTTGCTTCATTAAAAACCTTTACCATCTGATGACCTTCCCTCTGAACTCAAACTTAAACACTTTTATCCAAAACGTCAGGATATCCCTGAATCATCTGGCCAATCACCTTTTCCATCTTTCTCTCGTCCTATGTTCATTATCCCAACCTTTTCCATACCATCCTCCTCTGAAACCACCAAAACACCATCTCTAGAAAACTTCCTAAAACCAAAACCTAGAATGGATGTTAGTACGCTATTTGATGGCTTCAAGAAGGAACTAAACATGTGGATATCTTCTGTAAAGAAGGAATGTTTGTCTAGTGTGAATCTAGATGCTTCTGAAGCCACTTAGAACAGATTCATCTCTAGATTCAACTCTGTAGCTTCAAATCTTTACACCATTTGCTCTGATGATGCAAAGGTGAAATTTGCTGAAGTTATTAGACAGACTCTTCTGAACATGAGTAGACCTCCAACTCTTTCTCTGGATAATGCACCTGCTGAAGAACCTATATCTGAAGATACTCCTCCAGAAGCTGCTGTTGCTGAAGAAACTCTTGTGCCTAATCAGTCAGCTCTGATGATTGTGGAACAAGCATCTTCTTCTGAGATTCAAGATAATGTATCTGCATCTGCTATGGTCATTGATAATGCTCCATCTCCTGCATCTGCATCTGATCCTGCTTCTTCTGAAATCAAGAAAGAAAATCCAGATTTAGAAGAAAAATTTGCTCTGCTAGAAGCTAGCAACAAAGAGATCAGAACATGGATGGTCAAGCAAGAACAAACCACATATGAGATTAAGACTTGGATGTCTAGAAAAGAGGAATCTACTTCTCAGATCACAGACCTTCTGAAGATTATAGCCTCTCGCCAACCTTAGTTGCTTTTTCTGTTATGTTTGTGCACCTGTTTGATGTTTTATTGTTTTATTGTTTATCTAAATGTTTCTCTGAATATCTGTTTATCAATGAAGTTGACTGTTTCATTATCTGCTTTTCTGTTATTTTTCTTTGTCTTAAAAAAGTTTTTCTTTTTGATTATGACAAAAAGGGGGAGAAAAAGAAATTCTGATTGTTCAAAAATAAACAGTTACTAAAATGGAATTCAGACATAATGAATTATAACTAACATTAAATTTTAGTCTTTCAGAACTATAATGTATCATCTGACAAAATTCATTGAAGTTACCCTGAGAATCCCCAAACCAGACCTTAATTCAAACCAGGTTCTGATTTCCAGGCTTTGGTCCTGAAAAGTAAACCAGGCTCTGATTCTGGAAAGTAAATCAAGCTCTGATTCTGGAAAGTATATTCTAACCAGGATTCTAACCAGGCTCTTAATCTGAAAAGTATACTCATGCAAAAAGGGAAGTATTTTCTTCTATTAGAGTATTCATTTCAGGGGGAGTTATATATTTATCCTTTTTATTGAACAAAATTTCCTATGTTTTGTCATCATCAAAAAGGGGGAGATTGTTAGAACACAGATTGGTGTTTAATATTATCTCTATGTTTTGATGATAACTCTAATGAAATTTTGTATTAAGAAAATATATACTCTAATTTTGTTCAAGTGTTTTTGTTTCAGATATTAAATTAAATATTCTTATGGAAGCAAAAATGCATCTGAACATTACTCTACGCTAAACTCTGAAGTATCAGAAGCAAGTCATTAGAAGACTCTGAGCGCTGCCAGAAGAGACTCTGAAGCAGAAGCTACAGAAGACTCTGAAGTGTAGTTGAAGAATTTGTATGAAGAGTTTCAAGCATTGTTTCAAGAAGACTCTGAAAGTACTGTTCGCTGCAAGTACAAAGGCTTTGTTATTCAAACTCTGCTCTGAGTGATATTCATGCTGAAAGCACTTTGACTGCAAAACTCTGATAACATCAAGACTCTGATGTTAATAACTTTGAGACAGAAGCTTGTTGAAGAAAATATTATTCAAAGATATATTCGTTGGCATATTCCAAACGACTCTTTCCTTATTCATGTATGGCACAGGAAATCAGACAAAAGGGATTTGTCTGAACATTCCTCTTCTGAGAAAGCTAAAGTCAATAGAAGACAAAAAGGCTACAGCTATTCTGCTACGCACAGTCTTCAAGCATTGGACTTTCTGCTCTATAAAAGGAGGTCTTCAACAACATTTCAAAGTTGACGAATTGACGGATTATTGAGAAATCAAATTGAAAATTACTCTCAAGCTCTCATACAATTTATTTCATAAGCTGGATAATTTTTATTCGTTCTTAAACTAAGTGTAAAAATCATAGTTGTGATAAAGCTTTTTAGAAGCATCTTAAACACTTGTTAGTTTACATTTATTTGTAAAAGGTTCCTTAAGAAGACCAAACTGTGGTCAGAATTTCTTGAGAAGACTAATATAGTTGTTCTTAGTGGTTGACACTGTAATCTGTTTGAATATAGTGTATTAAGTCCTTGTTGAGAAAGGCAAATCACCTGGGAAGGGTGGACTGGATTAGTTGAGTTCAACGAATCAGGATAAAAATACTGTGTTGTTTTTATTGCCATATTTATTTCAAAACCCTTATTCAACCCCCCTTCTAAGTGTTTTTCTCACCTTCATAAGTATCTATCAAGTGTTTGTTTGGTTTTATAGTCGGGATAATAAAATAATTTTAGATAAATAAAATTGATTTTGACGTTTGAGTGATTTTGAATAAATATGATTTTGTTTTGTTTTTCTCAGCCTTGCGATCGACTAATCCAAGATAACCAATTCCACCGTTCACTAGCAGGGTCCCGTTTAAAGGCATATCAAAGCTCTGTGTGGAGTTTGAGAGAAGCACACTCTCAATACCAAAGCCTTCACCACTAGGCCAATCCTTATATGGTTTTGTTTTTAACTTTAAAACCAAGATTTAACTTTTGACTTTAAACATAATTTATATATTTAAATTTACTATTCAATTCATATTTACGTAAATATATTGAAACACAAAGCTTCACATTCAATGTACTTTAAATAAAAATAAATTTTATAAAAAAATCAAACAAGTTAAAATCAATTTTTGTCACTATAATAAAACACTTATTGAACTGGTGGATGTAACATTTTTTAAACACAAAAAGAATGGACATCTTAATAAAAGAGATCCCTCCAACATATTTTATCAAAGTTGAATAAAGACAAGACGTTGACTTGTGCATATTACAAAAGATCAATAATGATTAATACCTAATCTAACAAGGATATCCACACAAGAGTTTCATTATCTATGAATATGGTGGATAAAAATGTTTCAATCTTGAACCAGATAACTTTGAATTAGTTCCAAAGGTTAGCATAATGATGAAATCTCAGTGTTTTCTTCGCCACTAACTAAACAATATTTAGGGAGTCAGAAAAGTACATAATTTTTTTGAAACTAGTGTCTTGATAGAGATTAATACTTGTTAACTGAGCTTGAATCTCTGCATGTAAGTTCGCACTACCATAATAATCAAAATCGAACTAACAATGTGATTTGCTCTTAGACCACCATAACTTGTTTGTCTCAGGTTCGTTAGCACATTGTCATCAAGATTTATGACCCAAATATCTTTGTTACCATGTTTCAAACACACTTCTTTTGGACATCAAAGAGAGGGAGATAAATTCGAGTTACCAAATGCTTGTTATGATATGTGATTCTATGAAATAAATTAAAGCACTAGTAGGCGTAGGTGTTGAGTGTTCCTTCAAAGACAAGTTTATTTTTTGTACACTACATGTTCAACATAATCAAAGGAAGTATTTTACCGACCTCGGTAATCATATTTTGATTATCATTTAAGAAGTTCACATTATTAGCTTCAAATAATCTTATACGCATGTCAAATAGACATAACTCATTGGAAAAGTAGTAAGTAATGGTAATAGTTTTCATATTTCAAACACGGTAAGGATGCGTGGATGAAATATTAATACTTTGATGTTGTAGAACAAACTTAATTAGAAGAAAGATAAATTTTCTAAATGAAAAATTAAAAACTTGCTACAATAGGTAACTTCCACATTCAACTATAGTTATAATTAGAATTATAATCTTAATGTATAGTAAAAACTAATGAAATCGCTTTAGGTAGTATATTCACTATTAAATTTTTACTCTACAACCAGCGATCTTTAACATAAGCAAAGTTGGTTGTAATCTCTAAATCAAATGTAATAACTTTTGGAGGCAGCGAACGATTTAAGTCTGCAATAATAATTTTACCATCGATTCATGGGTCTTTGATCTTCAATCCCATAAGTTAATACGAGACATATTGGATATTTTCATAATGAGGATGTTTCCTGAGACATTGTTGAAATCAAAAATTGATATCTCCATTTCTTGTATTAAAAATAAAAGTGTAATTTGACATATAAATAGTCTTAAGAATGATTTTTCATGTAGGTGAGCCAACTTTTTTTTTTTATCAAAAAACATATTAACTAAAAAAAAAATATTTATCTGACAAAATATTTTGTGTTTGATTACAATTAATTCCAAACAAGTTAACCTAACAAAACATTGTTTTTGCAAACAGGATAAGTTAATCTTTAAACCACCTAACATTCTAGGCTTAATAATCTTATTCCAACCAATCATATGCTTGAAACGATTTGTCGTACCGTGCCAAATAAATTTTTTCATTATTTTATTCAAGACCTTACAATATTAAGGAAACCAACAAATTTTTAAACTTCATGTAGGCAAAGAAGTAAGAATGACCTTTACAAAGCTTATACGTGCTGAGTTGTTCAAGAGTTTACCTTTCAAAGAAACAATTTTTGAAGTCACTTTATCATAAAATTTTAAAATAAACCCTTTTCCTTGTACATCCGTATGAATCCCAATTATTTTTCTAATCGATCAATAAATCATATACTAATGGATTGCCCGAGTGACATCTTTAGAGGCGTAAACTCTTGATTTACCTAAACTAGACCATAAGAAAAAAAGAACATATTGAAAAAGTTAAAAATAAAATGCATTTGAGAATTTTAGCCTTCATACAAATACAATAACAACAGCATCAACAAAAATCAAGCTTTATCCCACTAAGTGGGTGATCGCGACTTTCTATGTCTAATACAACTAACTGCAAGTGCACAGTCTATCGCGTAGTAATAACAGATATCGATCCCACAGGGACTCGTAATCAAACTAGTGTTCTCGGGAGTTACTGTGTTTAGCTAGGTAGAATATGTTTTAAGGGAATAAGGTTGTCACTAAAAGGGGAACTAAGATTACTGTTTGGATTTTTAATTAATTAAATCGATACGTAGTAATTATGTTCTTCAGGGACTTGATAAGTGACTGGTGTATGAAATAGTTTTCACAGTTTATTTAAGCAGAAAATGGAGATTTGAAGACTCTCGTCTCACAATGGTTATTGACGCTAATCATAATCCTAAGGGCCTAACGTACACTTTCGTGTTCCGTTCGGGGTTAAAATTACTTTTTGGAAATCTCTAAGTTCTAATTCGTTTTAAAGTGCTTTCGCTGTTATTAAAACAAATGCCTAGTGTTTACTATCTGACCTTACCGCAACTTTCGCTTGTTGGTTCGTATCTTAATTAATTTCCCACTTTCGTGGCAAAACTACTTTAAAATAAGTTCTCGCTTTCGCGACGAAGTTTATTTCGTAAATCAATTTTAAACACTTAGACCATAAGTTATTTTTGTGAAAAGAAAGTTTTCAAACAAGAGTTATCAAGTCCCATTCGAATTATTACTACATATCGATTACCTAAGTTTAGCTAGACATGGAATTTAGAAAAGCAAAACATAAATAATAATAATAAATAATAAATTGCATTATGATAAAATAGAAGTCGATCAAAATGAAAACCTGTAAATAATGCCAATTGGCCTTTGGGCAGATCCTCCACAGATGTTGGCAGGATTCTGTCTTTAGTTCCAATTCGATCGTACAGTGCAGTAACAGTTACAGAAGAGCGGAAATGGGAATGAGTAGAATGGAAAGGGAAATAAAGGAAAGGGATACAAATAAAACTGGAGAAATGGATACAAATAATAACTGAAAGTAAATTTGCTGGAAAGTAAATTTGGCAGCACTTCGTGGTATGAATGCTGCTCCCTTTTTGAAGTCCCCTGCTTCCCTTTTTATAGAGGTGGAATTCCAACGGTTACCTCTGAGGATGATGGACCTTGAGGCAGATAATTTAGGGAGTAGTGGACCATTTAATGGGAATTGGAACTGCTCTTTTGACGTGTAATCTGAGTGGGGCGTTTTTGCCTGCATGACGGTCGTCACAAGGTGTGACGGTCGTCACCCGTGTGACGGTCGTCATGCATCTGTGACGGTCGTCACATCAGCAAAAACTGTCTGCTGCGCTTTTCATTGTGTTTTCACTCCTTTTTCGTCCATATTTCATCTGGGATTGCTTCTTTTCTTCATGTTGCCTTGTTTAGACGTGATCGTTGAATACCTGCAAAAACATCAGACAAATACATGGAAATAACCCGAAATCGGATCGAAAACGGTTAGACTTTAGTTGAATTATGCATGAAAATATCTATACGATTTCGTGTTATCAAACTCCCCTAAGCTTGAATCTTTGCTTGTCCTCAAGTAAAACGTGGAAAAGTCGGCAAGCACGAGGCTGCTTCTTCGTCCGCAGAGTTTGGAAAAACCGGGATTCTTGGTAGGAACAAGACGAGTATCACGACGACACTGGACTACAAGTCTCCGGAGGTCTCCCTTTTATGCAAATCGGTCTCAGTCATGCTACCGTATCTTGGCGTCAAGGTTCTCGTGGCAAGTTCACCCTGTTTGTTCTAGCGCAACCACATTAAGCCCGTTGTCCGCACACTCTCATGGCAAGTCGACCTGTTAGTGAATATGATCTCGTTTTTATTTTTGATCTTCTTCATTGATCATAATTTGGTGTCATTGATTTTTCAATGAGTTTTTCGTGTCGTTGGGCTAAATGCTCGGGTGAGGAGCACCTAACTTAGAAGGAAACGTATCTTATATTTTTGGGCTTTTTTAGCTCTCTTTTCATGATTTTTCATATTTTTGGAGATCATACACTTATTTGCATCGGTCGCTCGCTTAGAGGTGTTTTTAGGATGGTGCTGACTGCTAGTATAAACTACTTGGGGTTGAGTTTGCGTAGACACTTGAGACTTTGGTACACGTAGGTGGTGAAACCGACTCGCATAAACTAGAGATCTAAGGTGTCTGGACGATACTGGTTTTGTTAGAACTGTCGTTTCCTCGGAGTTTCAAAGCTCGGTTTGAACTCAGGCGCATTCTCGTGATGCTTTTGCTTTTGAGGAACAAATGAAAGTTTTTGTTTTTGTTTAATAATGTGGGGATTGTTTGCGTAACGTGAAAATTATATAGACGAGCTTTATTTGCTAGAAATAGAAAGTGTAAAAATGGAACTTACTAAAATTCAAAAGTGCAGTGAAATGGAAATACAGTAAATAAGGGAAGTTCTGAATACAGTGGAAATAAGGCTCCGCTCCCACACTATCTCGATCAGTGTCCTCACTGATTCTTGAAGCATGCGAGAGGGAGATACAACTGAAAATGAAAATACAAAGAACTGAAATATAGTAAATAATGAAGGAAAAAATAAAAATCTAGTGTCGGGGCCTGTCACGTCCACGCTGGCGTCCTCTGGCTCTAGCAAGGGCTACTCTGTCCTCATAGCTCATGGCTCCGGTGTGGTAGACCGTGTCTCGGAGTCCTTCGACCTGCAGGGTCAGGTTCGCTAGACTCTCAGTGATCGTAGCTTGGCCGGTGTGAAGTTGTTGCATTTGAGTCCGGTGCCAAGCTTCGAACTGGTCGGCTCGCTGGTTCTGCTGCTGCAGCATCGTGAGTATCTGTGCCTGCTGGTCTAGGGAGCGACGGAGGTCCTCTTCGGTGTAGTCGGGCACGGGATGGTGACGGCGGCGGCGAGATGATGTACCTACTGGTGGAGGAGGCTGCGATGCCTCTGGCTGCTCGGACCTGTCCAACTCAGCTTGGATTTCATCTTCGGAATCATGTGTGGGGTCCTGAGTAGGAACAGCGGCAGCAGGAGGGACAGTGAGGTCGAACAACCAGTTGGTACGGTCCTCTGGATGGATGCGGGTGCGGGACGGAAGGATGATGCTTCTGACGGTCTTGCCACGCACAACCGGATGATATTTCCCGTCAGCTCGGGAGCGGATGAGATGGGAGGCCCTGCAGTGGTCGGTGTCAAGGAACACCGAGGGGATGGACTGGAGGTGCTGGAGGCGGTCGCCAAGGTTCAGCCCAAGTGCAATCGCCGTGACAATCCCGCCAAAGTAGAATGGCTTCGAGCCACGGTTGCAGTTGGCCTGAATGTGAGCCAGCAGGAATGGGGTAGCGTTGACCGGTTCATTGTTGAAGACGCAATGAAGGAAGAAGAGCTCCTTGGAGTTCACCTTGTGGTTGCTGTCTCTGGCGAAGATAATGTTACTTAATGCCCGGTGAAATTATCTGATGGCGGGGTTATGGATGTGAGTGGCATGCAGGGAGTCCCAACCATCGGCATTGAGGCCGGTCAACTGATACCACAGCGCGAAGGCTTCGTGCTAGAACTGGTCAGTGAGGCGGCGATGAGCATTGTCGCCGCGGGGTAACTGTAGGATGCTGGTGATTTGATTCTGATTCATTTGATAATTGACGCCAAACATTCGGAAACAAGCGGCACCTGTGTGCTGGTTGAGTTCGCCGCTGCTGGTGATGTACGAGAACGAACTCAGGAACTCAAGGGTGAGCTGTTCGTAGGTCGGCTGGGGGTTGGAGCAGAGGTTCCAGATGCCTGCTCGTTGAAGCATCCAGGTGACACCTTCGAGGAGTCCGAGCTCCGTAAGTGATGGAAGGTGCAGGTAGTGAGTTGGCTGTAGCGACCTTTGGTGAAATGCAATGTACTGTGCTCGTTGTTGTGAAGGCAAAGTATCTACCAACACAAGCGTGCCTCTGGTTTTTGATGATGACAACTTGCTAAGAGATATCCTTCTTTCGTTTAAATCATTCACGCTACTTATGATTCAATTTTTACAATGACGTAATGCACAAAAAGCTGTAGAAATTTATGTTTTTGCAGATTTTTGAACCATGAGCCGACCATACCGTCAGCACACAGTTTCATTCAGTTCACACGGCTCAGCGCATGAAGGTCATGCGTCGACCGTTAACTTGGCGCATGCAGGTTTAAGAATCAGACGGCTCAGCGCATGAAGATCATGCGTCGACCGCTGACTCGGCGCATGACAGTTTGAGTGTCACACGGCTCAGCGCACGCCGACCCTATGGTCGACCGTTCGCGCGCAGAAACAGAAATTCTGCTATGTTTCATTGATCTGTCAACTGTCTGTTTTGTATATTACTATAAATAGCTGTCTTTTCAATTTTAACATCGAACATTTTTGAAAGCATTGTGAGAAAGTGTTCAGGTCAAGAAACGTGAAAGAGGTGCATCAGTGTTCTTCATCTTCATCGTTCAATCAACTCACAAATCCTCAAATTACAGATAATCAATTTTTTTGCTGCGGTTTGTGGTTTGCTCGACGGTGATAAGGTTCGAACGCGTGATTGAAGATCCGGTTCGAGTGGAAGCTGGTGCAGGTGTTTCTTGGGAGAAAACCTTTGAGGTTTTACCTATCAAGACTACAGGTTTTGAAGGCTTTTGTTACGGAATCGTCGGTTCAACAATCAAGCGAGTGCGAAGGTGATTGATTAGCGGAAGGTTGATCAATCTAGTAGCTAGGGCGTTGAAAGGTTGAAGACGTTCCGGGTTCAATTTGGGTGTGTCTAAGATCAGCCGTGCCGAAGGTTTGATCAACGGAAGAGTTGTCAATAAGGTGGCTGCAATCGGAGGTCATTCACATCAAATTGGAGGACTTGATTCATCTTGAATCAAGGGGCAAGAAGTGGTAGAAATTATCAGCAACATTAAGATTGTTTGTATCAATTGTCTATCGATTCTTGTGTATAACTGTTCTACCAAACAGGTGATATCTATTCAATACATATCTCAATTCTCATTGTAGAATTGAGGGCAGACGTACCCCAACGCGAGGACGACTGGGGGAACTGCCTCATCAAATCTTGTGTTCCTTTATTTTCTGCATTTTCAATTACAGCTTAAAAATTAAGTGATTCTAGAATAAGTGATTTTGTCAAATTGTAGTATTGATTGAGTGAGTTGGTGAAACACTGTTTTTTAACTACTAAGTACAATAGAAATACTGTACTAAGGCTTTTTCAATCACTCATTCAACACAAATATCATTTAAGGTATTTGTGCACACCAACTGTTCGACAAAAGTGCTGAACTAAAATTGCCTTAATTTTGCTGCTAGTTTTGGTGTAATTTTTGATCATTGGAATAAGGAAATAGTACGAGTGAATCACATCTGAGTTTTGCATAAAAGTGTGTAGTGATTTACTATCCGTTATCGTCTTAAATTCATCTGCTTGACGCATATCCGGCTCTCCAATAGTTGTTCGTTTTAGACTATATTTTCCAAGGCCGCTTCCGCATTTGAAAACAATTTTGAAAACCAATTTTATTGGTAGCGCCACTCAAATTTTTAAAAGGGATCTATTCAACCCCCCCTTCTAGATCCGTGCCTTAGTCTAACAAGTGGTATCAAGAGCTCCGGTTCTCCGGTGCTTCAAATACAACATTGATAGAATAATGGCTAACGAACCAAAAGGGGCGTACAATAGAGCTCCCGTTTTTAACGGTGAAAATTATAGCTATTGGAAAGACTGTATGCGGGTGCACATTAATTCCATAGATAGAAAGATATGGAACGTTATTCTCAATGGTCCGATTGAAATAACCATGACAAATGAGAATAACGAAGTTGTGCCAAAGCCCGAAGCACAATGGACCGACGACGATGAGCGAAAGTATAATTACGATTGGAAAGCTAAGAACATTCTAATCTCCTCATTAGGTGTAGATGAATACTACCGTGTATCCCATTGCCCTACGGCTAAGACTATGTGGGATGCACTACAAATTGCCCATGAGGGGACAAACGATGTTAAGTTGGCTCGAATCAACACTCTTATACAAGAGTTTGATCTCTTTTTCATGGAGCAAGGGGAAACCATTGCTGACATGCAAAAGAGATTTACTCATCTCATAAACAGATTACATTCACTAGGAAGACCTATTTCCAATGATCTTGCTACTAATAAAGTTTTGAGATGTCTTAGCAGGGAATGGCAGCCGAAAGTGACCGCCATCAAAGAGGCAAATGATCTTACGGTATTAGACCTGACTACATTGTTTGGCAAACTACAAGAGCATGAACAGGTACTCTTGAGTCTTGACCAACATGAAAGGAAAGAAAAGAAGGACAAAGTAAAGATGAGTGAAAAGAAGTCCATAGCTCTTAAGGCTTCTTCCTCGAAGTCTAAAGCAAAAGAGCAAAGTGATTATTCTTCAAGCGACGACGAAGAAGAAGACATAAATGAGGACATGGGGCTGTTCGTTAAACGGTATAACCGGTACGTGAGAAAGAACGGCATCCAACATTCGGAGAAGAACCTGGTAAATTTCCGAAGGCAATCAAGGTTCTCCAAAGATGACAATCAAAAAGGCAAAAAGACTAGAGGAACGTGCTATAAATGTGGAAAGCCCGGTCACTACAAACCGGACTGTCCAATGAACAACAAGGGAAAAGAAAAGGAACAATCGAAGTCACATAAGAGAGCATCAAAGCCTAGGAGGGCGTACATCGCGTGGGAAAGCGACAGTGATTCTTCCTCCTCTAATGAAAGCTCTAGTGATGAAGAAGAGTCCGTGAATCTATGTCTCTCCGCAAATCAGAAAAAGAAAAAGAAACAGGTACGTCACTCTAGATATAATATGTCATCTAATATGTCTCATTCCGAATTACAAACCGCATTCGATGTTTTACACAAGGAAGCAACTGAAGCCTTTAAGAAACTTGCTTCTAATAGAAGAATTTTTACATATTTAGAGCACAAAGTCTTAGAGTCCGAAAAGAAATTAGAGGACCTTAAGGCTTCCATTGTGAAAGATAATGAATCGGATTGTAAGGACAATAGTAATCCTTTCAACTTTGGTTGTGATACTTGTCATATTTGGCAAGGTGAGGTTAGAAACCTTAAGGCCAAATTAGACAAGGCACTTGAACCTAAAATTACATTTGCAATCGATAAAAAGGATTTTAGAAAAAGTATGATAAACCCATATCAAAAATATGCATATGTAATTAGGGATCAAGCAAGTGAAAGTGATTCTAATGTCGACTTTGTATGCTTTTACTGTTGCAAGAAAGGCCACTCCATTGGTAAATGTCGATTTAGGAGATTTCTTGTTCCTAAAGGCATCTACCAATGGTTGCCCAAACGCAACCGTCTTGTCGCTAACCTATTAGGACCCAATATGCCATTGGGTACCTCCCTTTTCTAAGTTATATTTTGACAGGTGAAATGTGTCGAGTCCACCGAGAGAAGATGGGTTCTTGATAGTGGGTGCTCAAGGCACATGTCTGGAGACATATCCTTATTCATAGACTTCGTGGCTAAGAAGAAAGGGTATGTAACATACGGTGATAACAACCGCGGAGCGATACTAGGAAAAGGTAGTATAGGTAATCCCTCCTCTACTACAATTTCCGATGTGTTGCTTGTCGAAAACCTTAAACATAATCTCCTTAGCATTAGCCAATTATGCGACAAAGGTTACAATGTTTCCTTTTCAAAAGATTGCTGCAAAATTGTGCATGAAAGTGATAAGAAGAATGTGTTTATTGGTTTTAGAGTAAACAATGTGTATATGCTTGACTTGAATGTGGTATCCCCAACAAGCGATCAATGTCTCATATCTATGAGTGAAGACTCATGGCTATGGCATAGGCGCTTAGCGCATGTCAACTTTGACTTACTCAATAAGATTGTCTCAAAAGATCTAGTACTAGGACTTCCCAAAATTAAGTTCACCAAGGATCACCTTTGTGATGCTTGTCAAAAAGGAAAACAAACGAGGATCTCCTTTAAATCCAAAAAGATTATTTCAACAACGAGACCTCTTGAACTACTTCATATGGACTTGTTTGGGCCGTCTAGGATCAAAAGTCTAGGAGGAAACTATTACGGATTCGTAATAGTGGACGACTTTTCTAGGTTCTGTTGGACCATCTTCTTAGTGAGTAAAAGTGACACGTTTGCCGCTTTTGAGAGATTTGCCAAGCTCTCCCAAAATAAGTTAAATACAAACATTGTGTCAATAAGAAGTGACCACGGAGGTGAATTTGAAAATCATTTATTTGAAGAATATTGCGGCAACCATGGCATCGATCATAACTTCTCGGCTCCACGAACTCCTCAACAAAATGGGGTTGTGGAGCGTAAAAACAGAATTTTAGAAGAATTGGGAAGAACAATGATTAATGATAGTGGTTTACCAAAATACTTTTGGGCCGACGCCATTAGTACGGCATGTTATGTTTTGAATAGGGTACTCATCCGCCCCATTCTAAACAAAACTCCGTATGAACTTTTAAAAGGGCGAAAGCCTAATGTTTCTCACCTTCATGTTTTTGGATGCAAGTGCTTTGTATTAAACAATGGAAAGGAAAACTTGGGCAAGTTTGATTCAAAAGCCGATGAAGGCATTTTTCTAGGGTACTCGCAATCAAGTAAAGCATATAGGATTTATAATAAAAGATTACTAGCTGTTGAAGAGTCTGTGCACGTTACGTTTGATGAGTCCTATCCGAGAAATGTCGGAAAGGATAGTGTTGTTCATGGTGCAGGTACATCCACAGAAGACATACTCAAAGGTGGCGAAACGGGGATTGATCAACCCGATAGAGTCAAAATTGAGGAGGATAAGGATGCACACCATGAGGTAACTGAGGAAGCTCATCCGCCTACAAACGATGATCTCCCTCAAGCTTGGAAGTCGTGTAAAGATCATCCAATTGACAATATTCTCGGAGACATCACAAAGGGAGTCACCACTCGATCTAAGCTAAGTAACTTTTGTTATCACTTCGCTTTCGTTTCACAAATAGAGCCTAAAAACCCCAAAGAGGCCCTACTCGATGAGCACTGGTTTTTATCGATGCAAGAGGAACTAAATCAGTTTAAAAGAAACGAGGTATGGGACCTTGTCCCTCCTCCGCGAGGCCATCGAGTAATCGGCACCCGATGGGTGTTTAGGAACAAGTTGGACGAAAACGGGGTAATAACCCGTAATAAAGCGAGATTGGTCGCTCAAGGGTATAACCAAGAGGAAGGCATCGACTATGAGGAAACTTATGCGCCGGTTGCCCGACTCGAGGCTATACGCCTTTTACTCGCCTTTGCATGTGCAAAGGATTTTAAGTTATTTCAAATGGATGTTAAAAGTGCGTTCCTTAACGGTCACATAAATGAAGAAGTATATGTGTCTCAACCTCCCGGTTTTGAATCTCATGAATACCCTGAACATGTTTACAAGTTAAAAAGAGCTTTATATGGTCTCAAACAAGCTCCTAGAGCTTGGTATGAGCGACTAAGTAAGTTTTTACTTAATCAGGGGTACTCACGAGGAAAGGTTGACACTACACTCTTCATTAAACGTCAAGGAAAGCACTTGATTTTGGTGCAAATCTATGTTGACGATATTATATTTGGATCCACTAACATGAATCTCGTGAGAGAGTTTTCTGACCTCATGCAGGGCGAATTCGAGATGAGTATGATGGGGGAGCTCACATACTTCCTCGGCCTGCAAATTAAACAACTCCAAGAAGGGACACTCGTGAGCCAAACAAAATATTGTTTGGACTTGATCAAGAGATTTGACATGGCAAAATCCAAGGCCATAGACACCCCAATGCCTACATGCGTAAATTTGGATAAAGATGAAAATGGCAAGGACGTAGAGGTAAAACGATATAGAGGTATGATTGGTTCACTTCTCTATCTTACTGCGTCACGTCCTGATATTATGTTTAGTGTGTGCATGTGTGCACGATACCAATCATGTCCCAAAGAATCCCACCTAAAAGCTGTTAAACGAATTCTTCGATACCTGTCAGGTACCCCGAAGTATGGATTGTGGTATTCTAAGGGTAGTGATTGCTCGTTGGTAGGTTACTCCGATTCCGACTTTGCCGGGTGCAAATCGGATAGGAAAAGCACTAGTGGTACATGTCATTTGTTTTCAAACTCCTTGGTTAGTTGGCATAGCAAGAAACAAGTTTCAGTTGCTTTATCAACGGCCGAGGCGGAATACGTTGCCGCTGGTAGTTGTTGTGCTCAAATTCTGTGGATTAAGCAACAACTACTAGATTTCAATCTTAAACTTGAACGTATTCCTATCCTATGTGACAACACTAGCGCTATTAACCTTACCAAAAATCCCGTATTACACTCTCGCACTAAACATATAGAAATTCGACACCATTTTCTTAGGGACCATGTTGAGAAAGGTGATGTTGTATTTGAACACGTTGACACTAAAAACCAACTAGCGGACATTTTCACAAAGCCGCTAGCAACGGAACCTTTCTTTCATATCCGCCGAGAACTTGGCATCCTCGACATTTCGGAACGGGAATAATATTTGCTGATGTTATCTTATTTCATTCAAATAATCATGCTGTTGTACTTCTAACAATTTGATATTCGTGTAAGTATAAGTATGTTGTGTATCAAGCAAATCAGGCATCAAGGTGATATTGTTCTTTCTCTCTCTCTTTGTTTGATAATCCTGTTGATCTCAAATCATATCGCTTATACTACGCTAAATTTGTATGACATCTACTGCATATGTATATAGATATTTTTTTTTCTTATATGTCATGACATCATTTTTGCATAGCATGTACCTCTGAATATGGTAAAATACAAAAATCTGCTGTTTGTTGCATATTGAGTCGACCATAACAGGGCAGCGGTCGGCGCACCCTGTTAACTTTTGTATCTGGTGAAAAATCTGAAGCATGCGTCGACGCATGCAGAAGCTACCGTCGACGGCTCGCGCAAAAACCCAGTTTTCCTGATTACTTGACGGTTCAGTTTTTTTTTGGGCAGTTACACTTGCATTTATCTTCATTACTAGAAACCCACACCTACTACCCCTACTAACTCTCTTCATCTCCTCACATTTTCCAATCAAACCCTAATCCTTACATTAAACAAGGGTTATCTCTCTCCTTCTTCTCAAAATTCAAAATCCTTCATCTCAAAACTCTTCATTCTCCATCACATTGGTAAAGAGTTCCTTGTACCCACAAAACTATACCCATGGCTTCTTCCTCTAGACCTACAAGAAAGAGATCAAGAGGGTCAACCTCCGGAACAGTGCCAATCACTGCAGAATCCCTGGTTCATCCGTCTCGTCGGGAAAACTTTAACAAAGACATTGGTAAGAGGAAAGTGGTTCGACAACACGCCTTCTATGAACTGGTTGCTGAACGCATGCATCTGGGTGAGTTCATGAACTTTCTTACTTATCATGGTGTTGAACGATTTGTTGAATGCAATGTACAATATAGCGAAGATCTGGTGCGTGTCTTTTACTCTGAATTGAATGATAAATTTCACGGAGAAAACTTTCATTCCCATATTGGAACAACTCAAGTGACTGTAAATACTGAATTCTGGAGTAAGTATTTTGATATGTCTGTAGAGGATGGTGAACCTCCCCTAGCCGAAGTGACCGATTCTAAAACTCTTGAAGGTTATGAGTATAACAAAGCACTGAATAATATGCTCAAGAGGCATTATCCGGAGCACATTGTAAACAGTGCGGCTTTTCCGAGGTCCGTCACATCCGGAAAACTCAGATCATTTCCAAGGATCCTTCAATGGATTGTGGCGCGCATTCTGCGGCCTAAACAAGGTGGTTTGTCAAGAGTCGAACAAGCTGAAGTGCATCTCATCCATATACTAGGTCACGGCATTAAAATTAACTGGCCGTACTATATTACAAGCCGGATGTATGAACTAAGAGACTCCAAGCGAGGCACCGCGCTCGCCTATGGCTCATTCATTCAGGAAGCTTTAAACTCTGCAGGTATCAATTACCCGTCTTTTCCGTATACTCCAATTTCTTCCGATAAAGAGTTCAGTTCAAAGGTCTTTGCTATGATGGGATATGTGTGGGATCAGTCGCTCAAAAAGTACAGATTTTATCGGCGCTCAACCATGGCTGCAGCTGCCTCCTCGAGTGAAGAAAGTGCTGATGAGTCAGAGGGTGGAGAAGATGAAGAAGCAGAAGGAAGCTCAAGTGAAGATGAAGACAATCAAGGTGACAATGCAGGAGAGGCACAAGAAACCGCTGATGAGACTCAGCTGGACCACGATATTAATGAAGGTCATCAACCATACGTGCCTTCTGAAAACTATCAACAAACATATCAAGATGACAATCAACACAATAACTGGTCTGCCTACTCAAACCAACAGGAAAATGAGGATGAGGAGAATAACCAAGGCTGGGGTGAATGGCAATACACCGGGTGGACCACCCTTGGCAAATTCTATCAGCCGTATCAACCAAGCACTGCAGACCCACCTTCTCCTCAACAACCGTCAAACAATTCGGAGATTTTAGAAATGATGCAGTCGATGCAGTTGGAACAGCGAAATTTTATGACCAATATGCAGGAACAACAGCAAAAATTCATGAGGGATCAAAATGAAAGAATGGCACAAATTCGTTCTGAACTGCATAACCAAAATGAACGGATCAGTGGAATGTCGACTCAGCTGGACGCTCGATTCGAGACTCTAACTCACTGTCATCAAGCTGAAGAGCGCGCCATTGTCGACAGTCTTGACTTTTTGAATAACATCACAGAAGAATTTACTGATCTAGCTCATCCCCAACGCCATCCTCATTACTATGACAGGCGTGGTCGTGGTCGCGGACGTGGACGGGGCTATTAGCATGCGCTCATATGTCATTTGTTGTTTCCTGTTTTGGCTTGCATTCATTTTGTTTGTTGTGTTTTGCTTTTCTGCCCAAACTCACTATGATTGTTGCTTACTTCTATGTTGCTATCATGACATTTTTGTGGTTCTGTAATCTATTAACTGTTATCTCCATCGTATGTATAACTGTTGTTTACTTCTCATCTGTTGGTATCTCATTTATGCATGATTCAATGTGTTGTTATTGTGTCACGAGTTTACCTCTTTTTGATGTTGTCAAAGGGGGAGAACCGAGCAGTAGATAGACGATGATTACGACCGCTATAATTGTAAAAGAAAGGGGGAGCATACCTATACCTATCACGTGTTGCGTAACAGTAGGTTGCCATCATCAAAAAGGGGGAGAATGTGAAGGCAAAGTATCTACCAACACAAGCGTGCCTCTGGTTTTTGATGATGACAACTTGCTAAGAGATATCCTTCTTTCGTTTAAATCATTCACGCTACTTATGATTCAATTTTTACAATGACGTAATGCACAAAAAGCTGTAGAAATTTATGTTTTTGCAGATTTTTGAACCATGAGCCGACCATACCGTCAGCACACAGTTTCATTCAGTTCACACGGCTCAGCGCATGAAGGTCATGCGTCGACCGTTAACTTGGCGCATGCAGGTTTAAGAATCAGACGGCTCAGCGCATGAAGATCATGCGTCGACCGCTGACTCGGCGCATGACAGTTTGAGTGTCACACGGCTCAGCGCACGCCGACCCTATGGTCGACCGTTCGCGCGCAGAAACAGAAATTCTGCTATGTTTCATTGATCTGTCAACTGTCTGTTTTGTATATTACTATAAATAGCTGTCTTTTCAATTTTAACATCGAACATTTTTGAAAGCATTGTGAGAAAGTGTTCAGGTCAAGAAACGTGAAAGAGGTGCATCAGTGTTCTTCATCTTCATCGTTCAATCAACTCACAAATCCTCAAATTACAGATAATCAATTTTTTTGCTGCGGTTTGTGGTTTGCTCGACGGTGATAAGGTTCGAACGCGTGATTGAAGATCCGGTTCGAGTGGAAGCTGGTGCAGGTGTTTCTTGGGAGAAAACCTTTGAGGTTTTACCTATCAAGACTACAGGTTTTGAAGGCTTTTGTTACGGAATCGTCGGTTCAACAATCAAGCGAGTGCGAAGGTGATTGATTAGCGGAAGGTTGATCAATCTAGTAGCTAGGGCGTTGAAAGGTTGAAGACGTTCCGGGTTCAATTTGGGTGTGTCTAAGATCAGCCGTGCCGAAGGTTTGATCAACGGAAGAGTTGTCAATAAGGTGGCTGCAATCGGAGGTCATTCACATCAAATTGGAGGACTTGATTCATCTTGAATCAAGGGGCAAGAAGTGGTAGAAATTATCAGCAACATTAAGATTGTTTGTATCAATTGTCTATCGATTCTTGTGTATAACTGTTCTACCAAACAGGTGATATCTATTCAATACATATCTCAATTCTCATTGTAGAATTGAGGGCAGACGTACCCCAACGCGAGGACGACTGGGGGAACTGCCTCATCAAATCTTGTGTTCCTTTATTTTCTGCATTTTCAATTACAGCTTAAAAATTAAGTGATTCTAGAATAAGTGATTTTGTCAAATTGTAGTATTGATTGAGTGAGTTGGTGAAACACTGTTTTTTAACTACTAAGTACAATAGAAATACTGTACTAAGGCTTTTTCAATCACTCATTCAACACAAATATCATTTAAGGTATTTGTGCACACCAACTGTTCGACAAAAGTGCTGAACTAAAATTGCCTTAATTTTGCTGCTAGTTTTGGTGTAATTTTTGATCATTGGAATAAGGAAATAGTACGAGTGAATCACATCTGAGTTTTGCATAAAAGTGTGTAGTGATTTACTATCCGTTATCGTCTTAAATTCATCTGCTTGACGCATATCCGGCTCTCCAATAGTTGTTCGTTTTAGACTATATTTTCCAAGGCCGCTTCCGCATTTGAAAACAATTTTGAAAACCAATTTTATTGGTAGCGCCACTCAAATTTTTAAAAGGGATCTATTCAACCCCCCCTTCTAGATCCGTGCCTTAGTCTAACAGTTGTCTCTCGCCTAACTCGCCCTCAGGGAAGGAAATGTTGCTGATATCTGCGTTTTCGGCCATTGTTAAAGATGGAGAGATTTCGGAGGTTTTGGGATTTTTCGGAAGAGAGGGAAATGTGATAGAACGGTGGTTTGGAGGTTGGATTTGGAGTTGAGGTTTATAGTTCAGTTGGGGAGAACGAAAATCGTAGTGGGGTATGAGTTTTGGAAGTTTGAAAGTGATAATGGGGGGAGTGGAAGGGAACACGACCCCTGCTATATCATATTGCAGTTCTGGGCTGCGTGACGGTCGTCACAAAGGTGTGACGGTCGTCACCCGTGTGACGTTCGTCACGGGGCTGTGACAGTCGTCACAGCAGCAAAATCTGCAGAACGCAGAATTTTGCTCTGTGGGCGTGCTCGTGGTGATTTTAAAGCGTAGTATTGCTACGGTGATGTAATATAACAGCCAACAATCAATAAATAATGCGAAGACAGAATAATTTGAACAAAAACTAAAATTGAAATAACATAAAATGGAAACAATTGTATGTAGTACATAATGAAACGAACAATGCGAAAATTCCAAATGAGTAAATTAAACTAAACTGGACTAGACTAAACTGAAACTACTGCTACGAGCTAATAACTAATCTTTCTGTGCCTTCAACTCATCAAATTTCCGTGAATAGTAGTCGAGTTGGTCGCAGACTAGATCCATGAAGCCTACCAGGTCACTGTGCACGCTTGCGATATCAGCTTTTACATTAGTCAGAGCTTTATCAACGTCGTCCAATCTGAGTAACACGGTATCCATTTTGTCGGTTGTTTCCTCAGGGATAGGCTCAGGATAAGTGTTGTAGTGTGGAGGAGTCATAGGGTCTACTTCATTTTCAGAGGCGGCGTCCTCAAAGTACATGTAATCGTGTGCCTCAGAAATGTGGTCACTGTCATACATATAGTTCTGGGGTGTTGACTGTGGTGAAGGAGGTCCCATAGGCTCATCCAATTCATAGAGCCAGTTATCCTTGTTGTGGATGCTTGTCAGCAGATGATCAGGCAGTGTGAATAGCTGTACTGGTTTTTCGTTAATAAGGTACTCATACGGTCCAGGTCCCATAGTTCCTAAGATGCGCCTGTTAAAGCAGAATTGTATGTTCATGGGTCTGATGGTACCAAAACGAGTGTTGGAGTTTAGATGGAATCTAAGGCCAAGCTCGTGGGCTATCATTGTTACTAGTCCTCCTATAAGAATAGGTGTCTGAGGTTCCAGCGTGAGGCGTTTGAAGGATCTCATCATGAAAGGCACTGCATTTACTGTCCGTCCCTGAGAAGCACAGAACATGATGAATAACTCTTCCTTAGACACTGTAGTAATATTTTCTTCTTTTCCAAACAAGGTGTGAGCTAGTATCTTATGGAAGTATCTAAAGGCTGGGTTATGAATGTCATCATTGTACATTCTGTCTGGTTCAGAGTGATAGTCGCCTGTGATTCTACCCCAGAAGTGCTCGAGTTGCAAATCAATATCGTCATCTTCTGCACTGATGAACACATGCGGTCCGCTAGGGAATCCTAGGAGGTTAGCTAGTGACATCCGGCTATGATTTTGGTCCATTCCAAACAATCTGAAGGTAATCAACTCTGAGCGGGTTCCAAAGCCATAGTTGGGTGTGTATCTGAAAGAGCTAAGGAATTCATAGGTAAGATCCTTGTAGGTAGCGAAACGTGTTTTCAGAGCAGTGTTCTCCCAACCCAGTTGATTGAACAGGTATTGAATGCTATCCGTGATCCCTAATTTATCCATAGTAGCCTTGTCATAATACAGCGTTAAGGCGAATTCTCTTTCGGTCAGTGCTGCAAATCTTGCCTTTTGAGCGAGTCCTTTGAAGTGAACCTTTGTGAAATCGTACTCGGCCATATTCGCAGGTAATTCGGAGAAAACAAAAGAAATGTTTTGAAGGCTTTAAAAATCCTGAAAAGTTTGAAACAAGAAATTGAAGTCAGGATTTTTAGAAACGAAAAGTGGTAGAAACAACAGGTAAAAGAGGAAAAATAAAATAAGAATAAAAGTACGAAAATGAACAAAAGTAGAAAGTAGTAGTAATTTTAGGATTTTTGTTGGATTTTTCAAAGTAGAATTTTAAAGAAAAATGAAATGCAATAACGAGGGAAATTTGGGTTGCCTCCCAATAAGCGTTGTTTTTAACGTCTAAAGCCTGACGATAGCTTGGTGAGAAGCTATTCTGGTGTTTGAGCCGGAAGCTCAAGCAATGTTATATTGCTAACTTGAGGACTGTTGTCGTTCTTATTGTAATGTTTTAGACGTTGCCCGTTTACGATAAACGGTGCATTTGTCTTGTCAGTAATTTCAACAGCTCCACTCTGAAGTACTTTAGTCACTTCATAGGGTCCAGACCACCTAGATTTTAGTTTTCCTGGGAAGAGTTTTAATCGTGAATTAAAAAGTAATACGATGTCTCCCACACTGAATTGTTTCCTAATTGAACGTTTATCATGCCACCTTTTAGTACGTTCTTTGTAGATACGGGCATTTTCGTAGGCGTCTAATCGAAGTTCTTCCAACTCGTGTAAGTTCAGGATTCGCTTTTCTCCTGCCTCGGTGTAGTTGAAGTTGAGTGTCTTAATGGCCCAGAAGGCCTTGTGCTCTAACTCTACAGGGAGATGGCAGGATTTACCGTAAACTAATTTATAGGGGGTAGTACCTATTGGTGTCTTAAATGCGGTCCTATAAGCCCATAAAGCTTCTTGTAGCTTCGATGACCAGTCTCTCCTTGAGGTAGCGACAGTATTTTCCAAGATCTGTTTTATTTCTCTGTTCGAGACCTCTACTTGTCCGCTAGTTTGCGGATGATAAGGTGTAGCTACTCGGTGCCTGACTCCATATCTAGAGAGAAGTTTATCGAATATTCGTGATATGAAGTGAGATCCTCCGTCACTAATGACGAGTTTTGGTACACCGAATCTAGGAAAGATAGTGTTCTTTAGGAGTTTGATTACTACTCGTGCGTCATTTGTTGGAGCAGCTATGGCTTCTATCCATTTAGACACGTAATCGACAGCGACGAGTATGTAGTTATTTCCAAAAGAAGGTGGGAAAGGTCCCATGAAATCTATTCCCCAGACGTCGAAGACTTCTACCTCTAAGATTCCTTTCTGAGGCATTTCATCGCGTCGTGAGATGTTGCCAGTTCGTTGACATCTATCGCATTTTTGCACAGCGATGTGAACGTCTTTCCAGAGATTAGGCCAGAATAGGCCAGCTTGGAGAATCTTAGCGCACGTCTTGGATGTACTAGCATGACCACCATATGGTGCTGAGTGGCATTGGGAAATAATATTTTCTATTTCTTCCTCTGGGACACAGCGACGATATATATTGTCGGCCCCTCTCTTGAAGAGTAGGGGTTCGTCCCAATAATAGTGTTTCAGATCGTGGAAGAATTTCTTCTTTTGTTGATAAGTAAGATCTGGTGGAAGCACGCCCGCAACGAGGTAATTAACGATGTCAGCATACCAAGGTAATGTGACTTGGGCATAGACGGCTTCTACGGCTTTTTCGAATTCTGGATCTTCCGAGATTGCATTGGGTGTGTCACTTTCTAATTTGGCTATCAGACGTTCGTACGGGAAATCATCATTTATCGGTACTGGTTCGTGTCTGATGCCTTCTATTCGGGATAAGTGATCCGCAACAACGTTCTCGGTTCCTTTCTTATCTTTGATTTCTAAGTCAAACTCTTGTAATAACAGGATCCATCTCAATAGTCTTGGTTTGGCATCCTTTTTGCTTATTAGGTACCTTATGGCAGCGTGGTCTGTGTATATTATAATTTTTGCTCCTACTAAGTAAGAACAGAATTTGTCAAGCGCGAATATAACTGCTAGAAGTTCCTTTTCTGTGGTAGCGTAGTTCATTTGGGCAGGATCTAAGGTTCTACTGGCGTAGTAGATGGCATGGAGTTTCTTGTCCTTCCTTTGTCCTAGAACTGCGCCTACAGCATAATCACTCGCGTCGCACATGATTTCAAACGGTAGTCTCCAATCTGGTGGTTGCATGATTGGTGCGGTGATAAGGGCTGATTTCAATGTTTCGAATGCTTTTAAACAGTCGTCGTCGAAGACGAACTCAACATATTTCATTAACAGGCCGGTCAGAGGTTTTGTGATTTTCGAGAAATCTTTTATAAATCTTCTGTAGAAACTGGCATGTCCTAGAAAACTCCGTATTTCTCGTACGGATTTTGGAGGTTGGAGATCTTTTATAATCTCTATTTTGGCTTTGTCTACCTCAATCCCTCTATCCGATATGACATGTCCTAGCATTATTCCTTGTCGGACCATAAAATGGCATTTCTCCCAATTTAGGACGAGGTTTACTTTTACGCAACGTTCTAGTACCATTTCTAAGTTTTGTAAGCATCCTTCGAAACTTTGTCCACATACCGAGAAATCGTCCATAAACACTTCCATAATGTCGTCTATGAAATCTGCGAAGATTGCCATCATGCATCTTTGGAAGGTTGCTGGAGCGTTACAGAGTCCGAACGGCATTCGGCGGTAAGCAAAAGTACCGTAAGGACAGGTGAATGTAGTCTTTTCTTGGTCATCAGGATGGATGGGAATTTGGAAGAATCCTGAGTAACCATCTAGATAGCAGAAATATGAATGTTTGGCTAATCTTTCCAACATTTGGTCTATGAAGGGTAGCGGGAAGTGATCTTTGCGCGTAGCCTTGTTAAGCTTCCTATAATCAATACACATCCTACTTCCAGTCATGACTCTTTTTGTTATTGATTCTCCCTTTTCGTTTTTAACTACTGTGACTCCTCCTTTCTTTGGCACGACATGAACTGGGCTAACCCATTCACTATCGGAGATCGGATAGATGATTCCTGCATCAAGTAATTTCTTTACTTCATCCCTGACTACAATGCTCAGGATGGGGTTTAGTCATCTCTGGTGCTCTCGAGAGGTTTTAGAGTCTTCCTCTATTGTAATTCGATGCATACAGATCGAAGGGCTTATACCTTTTAGATCGCTTATGTTGTAGCCTAACGCGGTGGGGTACTTCTTTAGGACTTCTAATAACTTTTCGGTTTCTGGTTGTCCTAAGTCGGCGTTGACTATCACTGGTCTTTTTAGTTCATCGTCTAGAAATTCATATCTGAGGTTTTTGGGTAGAGTTTTAAGCTCTAAAGATGGGTTCTTCGGACCTGGCATATGGTTTGGTGTCAGTGCTAAGCTTTCGCTTAGGCTGTCGTCTTTATACGGTTTAAGCCAATTGTCGTCTTCAGAAATGTCGGGTATTTGAATCTTTATTATTTCTGAATACGTGGTCTCTTCATTTTCAAGTTCTCTTATGCATTCGTCAATTTCGTCTACTAAATAGCAGGTATCGTCTATTGCTGGTGCTTGTAGGAACTTGGTGAGAATGAACTCTATCTTTTCTTCTCCTACTTCGAATGTTAGCCTTCCTTTCTTTACGTCTATAATCGCTCCGGCTGTAGCTAGGAACGGTCTTCCTAGGATAATTGGGGTTACAGTATCTTCCTTGATGTCCATGATTATAAAGTCGGTTGGAATGTAGAATTGTCCTATGCGTACTGGAACGTTTTCCAGTATTCCGACTGGGTATTTTACTGATCTGTCAGCTAATTGTACGGACATTTTGGTTGGTCTGAGGTCTCCCATATTCAGCTTTTTGCATATAGATAAGGGCATAACACTGATATTGGCTCCTAAATCGCATAGAGCTTTGTCTATTACGAACTTTCCTATGACGCAGGGTATGGAGAAACTACCTGGGTCTTTTAATTTAGGAGGCATGCGGTTCTGAATAATAGCGCTACACTCTGCAGTAAGTGTAACTGTTTCATTATCCTCGATCTTTCTCTTATTCGACAGGATTTCCTTGAGAAATTTGGCGTATGACGGCATTTGAGTTATCGCTTCTGTAAAAGGAATAGTAATATTCAGCTGTTTAAGGAGCTCTACAAATTTCTTAAACTGTCCTGAAGTTTTAGAGTTTATTAGTCTTTGCGGATAAGGAATAGGTGGTTTATATGGCGCTGAAGGTGCTTGAGTTTTTTCACTTGCGGTATCCTCCTTCTCGTTGTCCTCCTTCTTCTCTAACTCAGATTCCTTTTCTGCTTGTTCAGTTGGTTTCTGTTGCATGGCTGAGTTTTCGGTCCTCGGATCGATCGGTTCGTCCAATTCTTTTCCACTTCTTAGTATCACAGCATTTGCTTGGCCTTTGGGGTTCTGTTCGGGTTGTCCAGGAAATGTGCTAGCAGGTGCAGCAGCAGATGCTTGCTGTTGAGCCACTTGTGATATCTGAGTTTCTAACATTTTGTTGTGGGTGGCTAAAGCGTCTACTTTTCCTGTCAACTGTTTAATTTGCTCGCTAGTGTGTATGTTTTGATTCAGGAATTCTTTGTTCGTTTGAGCTTGAGTAGCTATGAACTTTTCCATCATCATTTCGAGGTTTGATTTCCTAGGTGCATTCTGAGCAGCTGGTTTTTGATATCCTTGCGGAGCATTAGGCATTTGCAATGCATTTTCGCTCTTGTAAGAAAATTTTGGATGATTTCGCCAACCTGGGTTGTATGTATTTGCGTAGGGATTTCCTTGAGCATAATTTACCTGGTCTGGCGGGATTTCGGCTAGCAATGGGCATTCGGGTGCATTATGAGTGGTGCTTCTGCATAACTCGCAATTTGGAGTTATTGCAGCGACAGTTGCAGTGGGGTTAACGGTCAGACTATCGATCTTTTGTGCTAGAGCATCTACTTTAGCATTGAACTTTTCAAGGCTGCTGATCTCGTACATCCCACCTTTCGCTGAGGTTTTCTCATTTGGAGTGCGTTCACCTCCCCATTGGCAATGGTTTTGTGACATGTTTTCTATCAATTGATAGGCTTCATCGTATGGCTTATCCATAAGTGCACCGCCCGCGGCAGCGTCTATGGTTAATCTAGTATTGTATAGAAGCCCATTATAGAAAGTATGGATTGTCACCCAGTCTTCTAGACCGTGGTGAGGACATGTTCTCATCATATCTTTGAATCGTTCCCATGCTTCGTAGAGAGATTCAGTATCTTTCTGTCGAAATCCGTTGATTTGAGCTCTAAGCATAGCAGTTTTGCTTGGTGGAAAATATCTCGCTAAGAAGACGTTTTTCAATTGCTCCCACGTCATAACGGAGTTGGATGGTAACGATTGTAACCATGTCCACGCTCTGTCTCTAAGAGAGAATGGGAAAAGACGAAGTCTTATCGCGTCTGGAGTTACTCCATTTGCTTTCACTGTGTCTGCGTATTGTACAAACTTCGTTAGATGTTCGTTCGGATCCTCAGTTGCGTTTCCTGAGAATTGGTTTTGTTGTACAGCCGACAACAATGATGGTTTCAGCTCAAAATCATTTCGGGTAATAGCTGGGGCAGCAATGCTACTTCTAGGCTCCATCTGAGATGGTGTAGCGTATGCCTTCAGCGATTTGTTCGGAGGTCCTTCAGCCATCGTTGGTTCTTCTTCGGATTTGGGAATGGGAGTGAGAGGATCGGGAATGTTATGTTTGAGTTGGTACTCAATGATTCGGCTTCTTAGATGTAAGAAGCGCTCTAGTTCTGCGACTGAAGGTTTCAAGATGTCGCTTTGTGGGCGATCACTTGGCATACAATCGACAACACTAGTAAAGGAAAAATGAAAATTGTTTACCTAGTCTATACGGCGTAACAGAAGGTTACACTATTGACTAAACGGGTCCCCGGCAACGGCGCCAAAAACTTGATCGCGACTTTCTATGTCTAATACAACTAACTGCAAGTGCACAGTCTATCGCGTAGTAATAAAAGATATCGATCCCACAGGGACTCGTAATCAAACTAGTGTTCTCGGGAGTTACTATGTTTAGCTAGGTAGAATATGTTTTAAGGGAATAAGGTTGTCACTAAAAGGGGAACTAAGATTACTGTTTGGATTTTTAATTAATTAAATCGATACGTAGTAATTATGTTCTTCAGGGACTTGATAAGTGACTGGTGTATGAAATAGTTTTCACAGTTTATTTAAGCAGAAAATGGAGATTTGAAGACTCTCGTCTCACAATGGTTATTGACGCTAATCATAATCCTAAGGGCCTAACGTACACTTTCGTGTTCCGTTCGGGGTTAAAATTACTTTTTGGAAATCTCTAAGTTCTAATTCGTTTTAAAGTGCTTTCGCTGTTATTAAAACAAATGCCTAGTGTTTACTATCTGACCTTACCGCAGCTTTCGCTTGTTGGTTCGTATCTTAATTAATTTCCCACTTTCGTGGCAAAACTACTTTAAAATAAGTTCTCGCTTTCGCGACGAAGTTTATTTCGTAAATCAATTTTAAACACTTAGACCATAGGTTATTTTTGTGAAAAGAAAGTTTTCAAACAAGAGTTATCAAGTCCCATTCGAATTATTACTACATATCGATTACCTAAGTTTAGCTAGACATGGAATTTAAAAAAGCAAAACATAAATAATAATAATAAATAATAAATTGCATTATGATAAAATAGAAGTCGATCAAAATGAAAACCTGTAAATAATGCCAATTGGCCTTTGGGCAGATCCTCCACAGATGTTGGCAGGATTCTGTCTTTAGTTCCAATTCGATCGTACAGTACAGTAACAGTTACAGAAGAGCGGAAATGGGAATGAGTAGAATGGAAAGGGAAATAAAGGAAAGAGATACAAATAAAACTGGAGAAATGGATACAAATAATAACTGAAAGTAAATTTGCTGGAAAGTAAATTTGGCAGCACTTCGTGGTATGAATGCCGCTCCCTTTTTGAAGTCCCCTGCTTCCCTTTTTATAGAGGTGGAATTCCAACGGTTACCTCTGAGGATGATGGACCTTGAGGCAGATAATTTAGGGAGTAGTGGACCATTTAATGGGAATTGGAACTGCTCTTTTGACGTGTAATCTGAGTGGGGCGTTTTTGCCTGCATGACGGTCGTCACAAGGTGTGACGGTCGTCACCCGTGTGACGGTCGTCATGCATCTATGACGGTCGTCACATCAGCAAAAACTGTCTGTTGCACTTTTCATTGTGTTTTCACTCCTTTTTCGTCCATATTTCATCTGGGATTGCTTCTTTTCTTCATGTTGCCTTGTTTAGACGTGATCGTTGAATACCTGCAAAAACATCAGACAAATACATGGAAATAACCCGAAATCGGATCGAAAACGGTTAGACTTTAGTTGAATTATGCATGAAAATATCTATACGATTTTGTGTTATCAGTGGGATCGACTACATGGAACAATTTTAGCCGTAAAGTTCTATTCAAGACCATACTTTTATCTAAATTGTTAAACTTGAGATCATTCTTAATTACTTCTCTTATAGTTTTTCTAGGTCTTCCTCTACTTTTAACTATTTAACCCCTATCCATCTGATCTATTTTTCTTACCACATAATCTAAAGGTCTTTTTTCTACATGTCTAAACCACCGAAGTCTATTCTCCACCATTTTTTCTACTATAGGTGTTACCCCAACACTCTATAATATTATCATTTCTAATCTTATCATGTCTAGTTTTATCACACATCCAACGTAACATCATCATCTCTACTTCACTTACTTTATTCTCGTGTTGATTTTTAAGTGGCTAACATTCTGTCCCATACAACATCGCAGGTTTTACTGCAGTTCGATAAAATCTTCTCTTCAACTTGAGCGATACATTTCTATGACATAAAATTCTTGAAGCCCTCTTTTATTTCAACCACTCAACTTGAATTCAATAGTTTACATCCTCATATATTTCTCCATCTGTTTGTATTACAGACCCAAGATATTTAAATCGTATGACGTGTGGGATGATATGGTCTCCAACTTTCACCTCTAGGTTAGAAATACTTCTCCTTTTCCTGAACTTACATTCTATATATTCTGTCTTACTTCTACTTAGGCAAAAGCCATGCGTTTCTAAGGCTCGCCTTCAAGTCTCTAACCTCCCGTTTAAATCCTCCTTCGACTCTCCTAGTAGGACTATATCATCTACAAAAAACATGCATTTCGGTGCTAGCTCTGAGTACATCTAAAATTAAAGTAAAAATGTACGGGCTTAGGATTCAACTTTAGTGCAAACCTATTGTAATGGAAAATTCAACTGTCTTTCCACCTTGTGTTCGCACACTAGTCGATACCCTTTCATACATATCTTGAAAGACTCAAATATATTTATAATCTTAACCCTTTCTTCTCTAAGACTTTTCATAAAATCTTTTTAGACATTCTATTAGACTTTTCATAAAATCTTTTTAGACATTCTATTACATATTGTTTCCAAATTAATAAAAATTAAGAGCGAGTCTTATTAATCTATCCAATACCGCTTCATCATCCATCATAGCAAATATATCATTTTCGTGATGGACATCCTAAACATAATACCAAATTAATTCCCAATAACATAAATCTCTTTTCTTAATCTCCCATTAATGACTCTTTCTCATAATTTCAAAGTATTTCTCATTATGACTCGTAAACATAAACATATTAAATATGGTAAATATGATGAGGATGATTTTTCTAATCTAATAATGATCGAAAATTGAAAGAAGCTGTCTTGGATTCTCTTTCTCTTTCTCTCTCTAATGCAAAAAAAAATGTAGCATTTTGTGACTCTCACTCACTCTCTTCTTCAATTCCAATTACAGATTCAATGAAATCCAAACAAGTTTCAACGATGATAAGACAGGGTTTCATATCAGACCCAACAATCTCTTCATTCTCACCTTCTAGAACCTTCTCTTCTCCATCTCCATCTCCACCACCATCCACCACTCGCCCGAGTCAACCTCAAACTCAAACTCAGTCACTCTTCGACATGATGTCAGAGGATCAGAACCGCGACGCCAAACTCTCCGACGAAAAGCGCCGGAAAATGCAAGATCGGGTGAAGAAGCTGCTAGAAGAAGCGCCTTTCAGCGGCGGTGATGTGAAGCTGACGGTGGTCGGAAAGGAAGGGTTGAAGGTATCAATGGAAGTTCAGAAGAGCGTTTTGGCTGATAAGAGTAGATTCTTCGCGGAGAAGCTTCGTTGTGACGGTGGAGATGGGAATGGGAATGGAATGACGCATTCGGTTGAGATCAGTGATTGTGACGACGTTGACGTTTATGTGGAAGCTGTCGTTTTGATGCATTGTGTGGATCTTAACAAGAGGTTGAGGTTCATTGCTGAAGATGGTGTTTCTAAAGTCTTGAACTTGCTCAAGGTATTCTTTTATATTTATTTCATAGCAAATTAGCAATGATGAATGATTTTGACTTAAACTAGGAACTTATTTTGTGGAGCAATGATGAATGATTACTGCTTAATTGGCCTTGTTGTGAATTTATTCCCTAATTGGTCCTCATTGTTGTTCTTCACTATGAAGTAGTACTTACACAGATACCTGATTCGACACCGACACTTGACCCTGAAATGTCTACACTAGTAATAATTTGGAAAAAAAATGAATAAATTGAACAAAATCTCAAGTGTAGATATCGTGGCAGGCACGTCTTTTTCAGAGGGGTTGGTGCTATAGAGGTTCAACACCATAACCATGTAGAGTATTTTGCTTACCTTCTTTTGCAGGTATCAGCAGCCATCATGTTTGACCTAGGTGTTATGTCATGTCTAGAATATTTGGAAGCTATTCCATGGACTGAGGATGAACAGGAAGAAATTATATCTCAACTAGGTCATTTGCAGCTTCATGACTCTGCAACTGAAGTTCTTCTTAGAGTGTCATCGTCAAGTCCATCTACTGCTGCGAGAGCCGATGATGTTTTCACGAGCCTTCTTAGTGGTGTTTTACAAGCTAAAGACGATAAGGCGCGTAGGGAAATGAAATCCATGCTATCTAAATTACTTAACGAGGATGCGTATAATGATAGCAACAAACTCGATGTTTCTAAAGACACACTCTATCATCTTTGCCAAAGATGTATCGGCTCTCTTGTCCTGTGCCTATCTGAAGCAAACGACTCGCCTGAGAGGCCAGACCGGGGGATTTTAATGAGCGAAATAGCTCGCGAAGCTGACAACATACAATGGATTGTTGACATTTTGATTTGCAAAAGGATGGGAGACGAGTTTGTGAAAATATGGGCGGAACAGAAAGAACTCGCTGCACTTCATTCGAAAGTTCAAATCATTTATCGTTATGAAATCAGTAGAATCACAGCGCAACTGTGTATTGGGATTGGAAGGGGGCACATATTGGTGCCGAAAGAAATTCGATTTTCGTTGTTGTCGACATGGTTAGAAGCTCTGTATGAAGATTTTGGATGGATGAAGAGAGGTTCTAAATCGGTTGATAAGAAATTGGTTGAAGATGGACTGAGCCAAACTATACTAACACTGCCTTTACTTCAACAGCAACTTTTGTTGCTTAATTGGTTTGATAGGTTTCTTAATAAAGGAGATGATTGTCCTAACATTCAGAAGGCTTTTGAGATTTGGTGGAGAAGGGCTTTCATCAGAAAGTATTCACCAGAGTCTGATAGTTCTCAATTACAAATAGCTCTCATGGATTATCCAAAATGAAAAGTATGAAAGGGACCTTTAAATAGCAGAAGAGTGTAATTAATTCACATTTGTAAATAATAAGTGGCAATTTGCATTTCCACTTCTGCTTTTGTCAATTTTGGATTTTTTTTTTTGAATGGTGGAGGGGAAAATATTTATAAGGCTGAAATGTTCTTTTAATTTTTATTTTTATTTTTTATATCTTATTAAATAAATTTAGAGTTTTTTTTTTTGTTCATGTCATTATCATTGTAGTAATTTTATTATTTATATATTAAATTTTGCCAAGATTAGCTTTATTATGCATAGTTGGTATCAAGAGCAGATAAAAGGAGAGAGTTATGTTAGGCAATTAATTGCCGAATTTTTATGACATGGATCAACTATGAAATAATGTGAATGCTAAATCGTTGTTCGTAAGCAACATGGTGTATGACACAAGTATAATGCCAAAAGAGCAAGGGCTGTTGCTTCGCCGTAGGGATTTAGTTAATAATAATGCCAAAAGAGTAAGGGTCATCGCATTGCCGTCAGGATTTAGTTAAAAATAAGTCAGGGTTCCCACATTTTCGTTAACGTGGGTGTAAAGAAGGGTAGTTCATGAGAGTAGGATTCGTTTTGGATAATAGTATAGACAAACTTATTG
Organism: Lathyrus sativus; assembly: GCA_963859935.3. Lineage (NCBI taxonomy): Eukaryota > Viridiplantae > Streptophyta > Magnoliopsida > Fabales > Fabaceae > Lathyrus > Lathyrus sativus. The sequence goes on from OZ012741.1 coordinate 369,883,593, forward strand.
AAAAATCTATGAAAATAGTGGGTATTATGGTTAAGAGGAAGACCAATTTCATGTGTCTACAAGGAACTAAGTGAATAGCTGAAAAAACAAGTTAGACAACTTGAGATTTAAGATTCGGTATACCGAAAACATTAGATCGAGAAATGGGGTGTGGAATATTAGACAATGAGTGGAAGAAGGATATTGTGGATGTAAAAAGAGTAGGAGATTGAATCATAGCCTTGAAATTTGTAATAGAACAAGGAACATTTATTGTTATTAATGCTTACGCACCTCACGCGGGTTAATAGAACACTTTAAGGTAAAATTTTAAAAGGATTTAAAAGGCTTACGTCATGATATATCCCAAGGAGATAAGCTTTTTTAGGAGAGGATATAAATGGACATGTAAGGTGTGTAGCAAGAGGTTTTGAGAGTATGCTCACTAGGAGGTAAATGTCAAGGGTAAATTCATCTTAGAGTTTTTGTCGGCTTTTGATCTTACTATAGTTAATACCTATTTTAGAAAAAGATATGAGCATCTTATCACATATAAGAGTGTTGGGGGGGGGGGGGGGGGGAGGGGACGTGTTCTCAGATAGATTTCTTTGTTATTAGGAATTCATATAAGAAGATTTGCTTGGATTATAAAGTTATTCTGGGAGAGAGTTTGACTATCTAACGTAGATTATTAGTTATGGATGTAAGAATCAAGAGGAGAGAAAAGAGAAGAAGTAACATGTGAGCACCATAGGAGCGCGAGTTTGAATCTGCGACATTTCACTTGTTCATCTTTAATAAGGTGAAATCCAGCCACTAGACTATTTATAAATAAATAATATAAACAAATAGATCAAGTGGTGGTATTTGAGTGGCTCAACGAGCTCTTTAATGCAATTATGAGGTCAAAACAAATGTTAGATGATAGTGTTGCACCCTAAAATTTGCTCAACCTAATTCACTTGGTTTATGTTTTAATTGCATTGGCATTTGCATATAGAGTCATGTACATAGCCTAACCATCTGCATAGCATAGCATAGCAAATCATCCAACAGGGACCAATCATTATTCTCATCTCTATGAGCCTATCAAGAGGTTATTATTCAAATTCAATCTCATTCAAGTCATCAGAAAGAATTGGAAAGCTAAAGAGGTCAATGGATTAAGCAGTGCATCTATCTTCTATTTGAGGGTATCTGAGGATCAACAAGGAAGGTGTGAGCTGTGAATTGAGCATGGAGAGTATCTAGACATCATGGGAGACTTAGAAAGTCATTTGGATAAGGAGGCAAGTCATTGATATGATCACAAGAATTGCAGTTGAAGATAGTCAACTAGGGTTTCATCTGGGTCAACCCTGGGTCAACTCTAGGTCAATTGATTGATTGAAAGGCATTGAGGTCTATTGGAGAGATGTGGGGTTCATCATTTGACATATAGAGAAGGATATGGTAATGTGCCAAGAAGAAATCAAGAGAAATCAAGGAGAAGAGGAGTTTCTAAATTAGGGTTTTTGTGTAAAATCCCCTAATTTAGGTCAAATTTCCAAGCAAGATAAGTCAAAATTCAAGCTTCAAATGGATCCTTGGCCAACATGAAACTTGTAGAGGATCTCAAGACCTTTAATTTGAGTGGTGGAAGACATCAAGGAGATTTATAGAACTCAAGTTATGGTCCTTGCAAGTTACAGGTCATCTGAGGTATCTGAAATTTTGTCTGTGAAAGTGACTTGACTTCTAAGCAATTTTTACCCCTCAAGGAGATTTCAAATGAATTTCTGGTCAACATAAGAGTTGTTCCTCATTGTCTTAGATTTCTAGAATGGTATGGTATGCCTTCATATGATTTGTGTAACTCTACTTATGGTCTTGGCAAGCAAAGGGTATTTTGGTCATTTGAGAATTACAGGTCATTTCAAGCCTATGCCCAAAACTCATACAAGGAAACTTCAAATGGAAAACTTCACAACATCAATCTTGCTCCAAATGGCATTTTGAGTCTAGAAAAGTAACCATGAAAGATTGGAAAGACTCATAGCTCAAGGTTTCAAAATTGGTGGATTTAATGAATAAAAAATGACCTAAATTTGAGATTTTTCATAGTTTGGCCAAATGAGGTGAAATTATAGGTCATTTTGATTGGAAGAAATGTTTTAAGAACATTGGAAAAAGTATAATTTTGAGTTTGGTTCAAGAATTGAAAGATATGCATGGTTACTTACAAGTGAAGTTACATAATCCAAATCCAAGGGAAAGTGTGCATGGGAAGTTTCTCCATGGTTGGTGAATCATATTGATCAAAACACAAGTTATACACAATTCTTCCATTTTGCAAAATCAATTCAAACTCTCTCAAATCTCTATCAATCTCCATTTTGTTTGATCTGATCATCATCACCATCATTCATAGATCACAATTCCACAAGATTTTGGTTGATTTGAAGAAGGATTCGTGCTGTTCAAGTTAATCCTCCAAGAAGCAAGATTTTGGTGATTGCAAGATTCAAGAGCTAGGAGCAATATCCATTGCATACAGAATTCATAATCAAGTTCCCTAATCATTTTCCACTCATCACAAGCATCAGATCCAAGGATTTTAGCACCTGTTTTCATCATTTGTACCAGGTAAGTTTGTTCTTCGAATTGCATGATTTAGATAGGATCATAGAGAATTGTTAGCATAGAAATGTTAGGATAGGTCAGATGATTGATTTTGGTAAGTTTGGACAAGTTTCATGGAGGTTGATCATGGTGCACTAATTCTGTTAGAGATCATAACATCAAGAATATGGCACGAGAATCTTAGGTTTGTAGCTTAATTTGTTCAGCATGAAATGTAGAGCATGTTAGGGCAAAGATTGGAGAGAATTGAGAGAGTTGATATCAGGTGATTATGGTGGAACCAAATTGTTACATTCATCGGGTTTGATTATTGGTTGAGTTTTAGAAGGAATTATGGACATGGTTGTGTAGAGGGAAGAATTTAGAGCAACTTTGCTCTTTGCATCAAGTGAATCCATGGAGAGACGAGGGAGAACAGAAAGGTGTAAGATGCGTGCATGGTGATGAAGTTTCAGAAACCCTAGGGTTTCTAAGGTTGAAGACGACCTTTGAGCCACACGATTGCTTGTTGGACTTTGACTGAACCCAGGATCCAATGGCCACGATTAAAAGAAAAAACGGAGGGAGATTCAAAAGCAGAAATGCACCGTTTCACTTATTATTTCAGACTGGGCTCAAAGATTGTTTGCTAATCCCACCCCCCAAGTATAAGGCCCACTATGATTTTGACTGAAAATTTCGCTATCTGCACTGTTTCATCTTTTTTATTTTTTTGTTATATTTTCTGTTTGACTGGGGCCCAGACGCGCTTGCTATGCGCGCCCCCCAGTCTGGGCCCATCTGGTGGTTTTAACTGATTTCAATTACTCATGGCACCCCTCATCTCATATTAATTCCATTTTAATTTTTTTTAATTCATTTCAATTCTTTGAAAATTCATAAAAAATTGGAAAATGCATGATTTTAATTGGTTCTTTTTTTATGTTGTTCATAATTTTGTCAAGAAAATTATCCCATAAAAAAATTAATATTTCATTTTATTTTTGTATTTTTTGCACATTTTTCTTTTAAATAGCATTGTAAGTAGTTTAACTTGATGCATGAAATTGTTAATTTTGGTTTGATTAAGTGCTTTACTATTTTTAATCCCTTCTTTTTAGGTTGATTAGATTAGACATTTATCTTGTATATAAAATTTAGTTCATATTTTTAGGACTTAATTTTAGGTGATTTGTTTAGGTGTGAATAACATGATCAAAACTAGGGTTTAGGAGATAACCTAGGAGGATTAGTTCATTTCCCTTAGGAGTTAGAGATTGAATCTTTGGGGTATGGGACTATAGGGATTATGGGTAGTTAATAGACCCCTTAGAAAATATTAGGATTCCCCTACTGCTATTAGTATACTGTCTATATTTGTTTGACTGTGTGGTGTGCCCTCTAGGGTTATTTTCATTTGTCTGTGTGGGGTATTGGGATTGCTTTGGGGATTGGGAGAGCTGAAGACTTGTTGATGAAGCCATTGGAGATCAAGAGCTTGAAGACCAACTTCCAGAGTTGATGAGGAGCATCCTTTGCTGGCAGCTGTTGAGGAGTGTAGGGTTTAGGAGCTAGTCAGAGCCCTAGAGTAGAGCATTTGATTCACAAACATGGAAGGCCTTGTCTGCCTCCATTCTTTCTCTATGATTCAGAGTCTCTTTCAAATATCCACCTCCTTCCTTTGGAAGGATCAGTGAATGTATTTGAAAGATAGAACTTTTGAGAGAAAATTGTCCGTATAATGTTAACAGTTAATGAGCCACCCTTGGTAGGCATTTGACTGTTTAACATTTAATTCATCTTGTTGACTGATATTCCTCTTGGAGTTTGAGACTTGAAGAAAGGCCATTGCAGATGGAAGACTGATAATCAAGACCTTGCTGGAAGGCTGTGGAGATGGAGATTGATGCTTGCCTGAAGCTTATAGCTGATTGATGATGACTTGAAGACAGATGTTGATGCAGAGCTGCTGTGGCTGTTTCTTTTTGCTGTTTATTTCTGATGTATTGATTGGTTTTCCCTGACTGTATTGTTTGCTGTTTACCCTGTGAGGTTGAAAGTGAAGTCTGTTCACTTTTGCCTATTGTTTTCTAGATTCGAGGTTGAGTGGGACTCCCTTGCCTCGCTTGTATTGTTGCATCCATGCATTTTACTGCTTTATTGTATATTTGCTATTGTTTCTGTTTCCGTTTATTCCCTTAGGATCTCTGTTTCTCTCTGTGCAGGAGAGGAGCATGATAGACACTAGGTCTTAACCCATGCATGATAACATTAGGGTAGTTTGATTCCCTTCGCAACCGTAGGTTAGAGTTCTGTCTCTTCTTTCTCACAACAAACAGAAAAACACAATAAATATTTCAAACACAATAAAAGACACTTCTTCCGTAAAAGAATGTGAACTCATCAAAACGTCATTTTTGTCCGCTTGGACTGCTAATCAGAAAGACCTTTTTTAGAAGGAATAAAAACAATCAAGACAGACCTGTGTCGTACGTGGCCCGAACTACGTTTGCTCTGATCTTTCAGGCTGTATGAAAGTACGTAGGCATAGGATGTGATATCCTAGCGAGCAACCTTCCCTTCCTTTCCAGTAGGTAGGCGAACTACGTTGACTCTGATTTCTCGTTCCAGACGGGAATACGTAGGCATAAAGTGCGATACTTTGCCGAGTCATTTTCTTTTCTTTTTGACCCTTAACCCTTAGTTTAGATAGAAATAACAATCCATATCCGAAAACAAGCGTGGATCCCGTCGAGTACGACGGACGTGAGGGGTGCTAATACCTTCCCCTTGCGTAACCGACTCCCGAATCTAGGATTTGGTTGCGATGACCATTCCTTTCCCGTCTTTGAGGTAGGTTTACTCTGAGCGTTTCCTTTCCCTCCTTTGGGATAAATAACGCACGGTGGCGACTCTTCTGTTCAGCCGGCGCCGATTTTCGTAGTAGCGACAACTGGCGACTCTGCTGGGGACCCAACGTCCCCTGGCTGCTAAGGACTGCGATAGTCCTTATGCATTTGGGATCCAACGTCCCTTAAGAGAGTCAATCCTAACGCTTGTTTTCCCGTCGAGGATTTTGTATGGATTTATATTTCTGACCTTTATTTTCAGCATTATATATATTGATTATTATTGTTGTATTGTGGGTTTGATGGGTGTTCCATGATTGAGAGATAAGCCGGACCTGGGCTTGAGTGCACCTAGAATTAGAGTAGAAAGTAGTGGGCGCGTGCCGACTTTGCTTGCATTAGTGTCTCATGAAATCTACACTCGGACGAGGTTCTTCTGGTTGGCTTCTTTTTCTACCCTTTGGGTCGAAGGGGTTGTTGGTCAGCTGAATTGTCGACTCCGGGAACCGATCATTTGGAAGTTGGCTAAGTGAGGCCTCTTCAGGATTTGATGATGCCACTCCTTCTGGGAATCGTATCATCAACCCTGAAAGTCTGTGACGCCGACGACCGCATAGGATGCCATACCTTTGTCAGTTACTAGGACATCCACCAGTGAGAGGGTTTGGGGTCATACAGGTAACTAGACCTTCAAATACCGGTTATTTCTTGATCAGAGATCCTGGATATTTATGGAGAGTTCTGAGGTATGTCAGAGACCAGTTGGAGAGTTATGAGGTCTGTCAGAGACCAGTTGGAGATATGGTTTGAGGTCTATCAGAGACCAATCAGAGTTATGTTGTGGGGTCTATCAGAGACCAGTGTTGGAGATTGGTTTTGAGGTCTATCTGAGACCAGGGTTTGAGGACTTCTGGATAGTCTATCTGAGACTTGTTGATATGGTTCAGGCTTCTCAGCCATGGCATTTGGTCCCTGTTGCATGTTGCTTGCATTGCATTATTTGCATAATCATTGTCATTGCATCCCATTAACGTGTGTCTGTGCTGCAGGTGCATTTGCATATCCCCCGGTTCTAGTGTCTGGACTTCTGAGTACTGATCATGGCTGGTTTGAGGAAGACAGTTGCGTATAAGCTACCCACACCTGATATTACTCCTTTGCTTGGTCTGATGTCTCTTGCTGATGAGGAGGTTAGGAGAAGCTTCAGAATGAGTCATGGAAGGTTGCTGAGATTAGTTTGCAAGCCAACTGCTAATGAGATGAATGGGCTATACACCTTGATGCAATTCTATGACCCCGCATTGAGATGTTTCATGTTTGCTGACTTCATTTTGGGGCCTACCATTGAAGAGTATGTGGAGTTTACTGAGCTACCGGTACAGAATAGGGTTCCCTTTATTCACTCCGTTGCTGAGCCCAAGTTGGAGAACTTAGCTAAAGCCTTGCACATGAACGCTGCTGAACTACTAGTGACTTCTTGGCTTGGAGTTCCAGGTTTCTCCCTTGATTTTTTAGTTGGCAAAGCTCAGGAGTATGCCAAGAACGGATGTTGGGTGGTCTTCAATGCTATTTTGGCTCTATGCATATACGGAATAGTGTTGTTTCCTAACTTACCCAACTTTGTGGACTTGGACGCTTTCCATCTGTTTGCTGCTGGTAACCCAGTGCCCACTTTGATCGGAGACTTCTATCACTCATTGCACTATAAAAATGAAAACAGAAGGGGAAAGGTTGTTTACTGTTGTGCGCCTCTGTTGAACATGTGGTTCAAGAGTCATCTTCCCATGAAGGGACCATTTGTGGACAACGCAACTTCAGCTAGCTGGTCAGAGCGCCTGATGAGGCTATCTTCCGAAGACATTGAGTGGTTTGATCGAGACTTGCTGGGGTCTGAGCTTATCTTCAGTTGTTCTGGGTATCCCAATGTTCCGCTGATAGGAAGAAAAGGGTGTATCAATTACAACCCTTCTCTGTTCATTCGCCAGTTCGGATATGCGTTGAAGAACCCACCAAAAGAGGAAGAAGTACAGGAATCTCTGTACTTCACCGGTGATTTGAAGGGGGAGTTATTAGCCAAGCTGCAGCATGCCTGGACGCATATTAACAGAAGAGGGAAGCCACTGTTAGGAAAGAATGATTGTCAGGCTTATGCACCCTACAGAGTATGGATCTAGGAGAGAGAAAGTCAGTTGCTGATGCCATTTTCGGCTGCACCAGTCTCTGTTCATATTCCGGTGGGAGGCCTACGAGCAAGTTGTGAAAGAAAAAGAAGCCTTAATGAAGATCAATGAAGGGTTAGAGCAAGAGCTAGCTCAGATACGCAGTGAGAAAAACAAGGCCGTGCATGCTTTCCAACAGCAGATCGAACTAGTAAACAGACTAGGGGCTGAGTTGATTGAAGAGAGGAAGAAGCGTGAACGTCTGGGGCAAGAGTTCAGAAGCTCCCATGACATGCTGGAATCCAAAAAGAAATCACTCGACGCAGCACACCGAGAAATCTCTTCTTGCAATAAGACTTGGAATGCTACGCTGACCAACAACAAAAAGAGGGAAGATAAGTTGAAGCAGCAAATCTCTGACCTCGAAGAGCAGTTGAAAGCTAGCATTAAGAAGTATGAAGAAGAAGTGATGACCCGGTATAGTCTCCAGAATGCGTTGAATAAGGCCATCGAAGGCAGAAACGAAGCTGTGTCTCAGAAGCGGAAGCTAGAGGATCGCTTCGGAGAAGGGGCATGGGAGGAAACCGCTGGTGACGTGCACCGTGTTCTCAAACGAAGAAACCAACTTGTTGAAGGGTTGCTCACCCGACCAGGTCATCCAGAGACCAAGAAGTTGATAGAAGAGTACCGGGCTTATGGGAGTACTTGATCATTTCATGTATTAACTTGTATGCTTTATTTGCATAGTGCTGACCATCACCAGGATTGTTGGTTGAGGTCATGCCTTCTTATTGTACTCAGTGATATTGTATTCCGGGCTTACTGGTTTTCTCTGCAATATATGAGGCTTTCTATGATTCAGCTCCGATCTTCCTATAGCTAGCACTGTCACTGCACTGGCACCTTCACACTAGAATCGGGGAATGGATTTCCCTAATGCACAGACACACACAATTGCATTGCATTCATATTCATATTGCATTACAAGTAATCATTGGATGGTATCTTATTTCCTTCTCTGTACCAGGTCTTTTTCAGGATTGAAGATCAGCGCCCTCACTGTCGCTACTGCGAAAATCGGCGCCGACTGAACAGAAGAGTCGCCACCGTGCGTTATTTATCCCAACAGAGGGAAAGGAAACGCTCGAAGTAAACCTAACGCAAAGACGGGAAAAGGTATGGTCATCGCAACCAAAACCTGGATTCGGGAGTCGGTTACGCAAGGGGAAGGTATTAGCACCCCTCACGTCCGTCGTACTCGACGGGATCCACGCTTGCTTGGGGTTGTACGGATTATATTTCTATCTAAACTAAAGGATGAGGTAAAGAAAAGAAAACATGACTCGGCAGAGCATCACACTTTATGCCTACGTATTCCCGTCTGGAACGAGAAATCAGAGTCAACGTAGTTCGCCTAACTACGGGGGAAGGTGGGTGAAGGTTGCTCGCTAGGATATCGCATCCTATGCCTACGTACTTCCACACTGCATGGAAGATCAGAGCAAACGTAGTTCGGGCTACGCACGACACAAGCTGTTCAAATGTCTCTTATGAAAAATCTCACCTTAAACAAGGGTTTTCTCATTGCAAAAAGGTTGATGTTTGTTCAAATCTTTTGACGGAAGAAATGAATTAATCTCTGTTATAACCTTTATTAGTGTTTTTCTGTTGTTTTGAAGGAATAAGAGATGACACTCTACAAATCCTAGGGTTAAAAGGGGATAAAAATCTACCCTAATGTTATCATGCATGGGTTAACACCTAATGTCTATCATGCTCCTCTCTTGCGCAGAGAGAAACAGAGATCCTACGGGAATAAACGGAAACAGAAACAGCAGATATATACAATAAAGCAGTAAAATGCATGGATGCAACAATACAAGCGAGGCAAGGGAGTCCCACTCAACCTCGAACCTAGAAAACAATAGGCAAAAGTGAACAGGATTCACTTTCAACCCAGCAAGTTAAACAGCAAACAATACAGTCAGGGAAAACCAATCAATACATCAGAAATTAAAACAGCAAAAGCTAAACAGCAAAGCAGTCTTCATCAGCATCAGCAACCATCTTCAAGTCAACATCAGCTATCCACAAGCTTCCAGTAAGCATCAGACTTTAACTTCAATCTCCCAATGGCTTTTCTTCAAGTCCTGACCTCCAAGCTGAGGAATCAATCACATGAATTAATTGGGTGTCAAGCAATTAGTTGACCACCAAGGGTGGCAAACATACTGCTATCAACACAAAGAAATATTTCTCTCAAGAGTTCTATCCCTTAGACATTAGCACCAAGCCTTCCAAAGGAAGAGGGTGAGTGTCTTATAGAGACTCTGCATCACAGAGAAGAATGGAGGCAATCAAGACCTTCCATGTTTGAGAATCAAGTTGTCTACTCTAGGGCTCTGCCTAACTCCTAGATCCTATAGACTTCAACAGCTACCAGCAAGAGATACTCCTCATCAACTCTGGAAGTTGGCCTTCAGTCTTTAATCTTCAAATGGGCTTCATCATCTCAGGTCTTCAGCTCTCCCCCAAGTCCCAAACAATCCCAATACCCCACACACAGACAAAATAATAAACCCTAAAGAGGGCACACCACGCAATCAGTCAAATGTAAGCAACATACTAGTAGCAGTAGGGGAATCCTAATATTTTCTAAGGGATCTATCCTATACCCATAACCCCTATAGTCCCATACCCCAAAATCAACTCCAAAATTCCTAAAAGAATTAATCTATCTCACATATGCTCACCTGAAACCCTAATTTTCATCATGTTATTCACACCTAATCAAATCACCTAAGATTAAATTCTAAAAATATGAATTAAATCCTATATACAAGTTGAAGTCCTAAACTAATCAACCTAAAAAGAATGGAATAAAAATGCTAAAGCATCTATTCAAACTAAAATCACCAAATTTGAGTACTAAACTAAACTTATTAAAATGCTATTTACAAGAAAAATGCATGAAAAATATTAAAACAAAATAAAATGCCATTTTTATTATTTAATATTTTTCTAGACAGAATTATTGACCTACCATAAAAAGAACCAATTAAAACTAAGCTATTTTCATTTTTTTTATGAATTTTTAAAGGTGTTAAAAATATAAAAGGATTAAAAAACACAAAATAGAAATAAAATGGGGAGGGGGTGCTATAAGCATACACGCCTAGTTCAAATTCATGATGGGCTTGGGAAGTGAGGGCCCGAATATCATTTGCATTAGGCCCAACGCGCATCAGAAAAAAGAATTAAAAATCAAAGGAAAATGGACAAACTCTCGGTGCAGAAAGTAACGAATTCAAGTGCATTTCTCATTGGGCTTCCAATTGGGGGTGGGGATAGCACGCTGATCCAAGGCCCATGGTGGTGCGTTTAATGAAACGCATCGTTTGATGCTGGTCAGCTCCCTCCATTTTCTTCTTTGAACGCCAGCCACACAATGCGATTAAAAGGTCAAATAAAAGAATCAATCCAACGGTCAATGGTCATCATCCCAAGATGACATTAGGGTTTGCAGAATATTCTTCTCCATGCAGCCATGTTCAAGCTTCTCGTTCTCTCTCCACAGGCCATGAAATCAAGACTTGTAAAAACCAAAATTGGCCTACTCAAAGCCCTCTACAAGATCCTACACTTGGATTTTGCTGAAACTCATTGCATAAGCAAGCTCGATAATTGAAAGTTCATGGTACCACTGAATTGCACCTGATGTGCATGATTATAGTTCTTGCTCAAATTACCCTAGAAAGATCTATGGATTATGGTGAGTATCCTGAGCTAAAAATCTAGCATTATCTTACCCTAATTCAGGAGTTCTTGATCAAGAAAGTTTCATCACCATGAATCAAACTGTCTCCAATGGCCATAACAGATTGGGTGTATGTTCATCTACCTAACCCTAACAATCCTACACCAATGATCTAACCTAACAACACCTAATTATAGAGATAGGAATGAGATCACCAACCTGCTTAGTAACTATGGCAGAGGTGGTTGCAGGTGGATTCAATGCTTGTAACCTTTCGAGGATGATCTTGGATTGATGAAGATCTTTCTGTTTGCAAAAATAGTGATGATGAGTGCTTGGATGGTGAGATTCGAATCTGAGATGGACCTTTGCAATTTCAATCTTAGAGCTTCAATCCTCCATTGATGCACCTCTAAGCTTGTCTGTTCCCACTCACAATCTTCAATGGATGATGGATGAAGAAAAAGAATGATCTGAATTGATGTAGATTAGAGAATTTCACACTTTCTTACAATGGAAGCAACAATGGAATTCTCTCTTTTCTCTCCCTCTTTTCACCAACCCCTTGCACCAATGGCTTCAGTTCAATATATAGATGAGGATAGACAGATCTAGAAGTTTCTAGATTGATCTAGGAGAGTGTAGAATGTGGTGGAAAGTTCATGCAAGTTCTCATGTGATGACACCTTGAAACATCTCATATCTCATGCATACACCCTTTCATATTTGTGTCAAAATCTCCTCTCATGAGTTATTGAAATGGTATGTGTGAAGAAAACAAGTTCCTTGCCTTGAAATTCACCTTATGCCAAGTTTCCCATACTTGCCTTATTATGTAAGTAACAAAAATACAAAGCAAGTCCAAAAATTAACCCCTAACTCAAAAAAGTGGCTGAACCAATGTTTCTAAAAAGATGTTTGGAATCAATTTGGTATATTGGATGACCCATTTTGGATTTGTAGATCTCTCAAACCAATTTTTCATTTCAACTTTTTCAACTTATATGCCTTTTTTAGGTCATTTTCCACCAACTTTGGTCAAGTCTCATTCTATGCATTTCCAAACTTTCATGACTTATTTTCTAGACTTAAAATGGCATTTTGAGCAACTTTGATGTTGTGAAGTGTTTCATTTGAAGCTCCCTTGTATGGGTTTTAGGCATAGGCTAAGAATGACCTATAATCCTCAGATGGCCAAAATACCCTTTGCTTGCCAAGACCATAAGTAGAGTTCCACAAATAATATTGAGGCATGCCATACCTTTATAGAAATCTAAGACAATAAGGAACAACTCTTATGTTGGCCAGAAATCCATTTGAAATATCCTTGAAGGTCAAAAGTTGCTTGGAAGACAGACAACTTTTACAGACAAAATTCAGTGCCCTCAGATGACCTGTAACTTGCAAGAGCTATAACTTGAGTTCTATAAATCATCTTGATGACTTCCACCACTCAAATTAAATCTATGAAGATACTCTACAAGTTTCATGTGGACCAAGAATTCATATGAAGCTTGCATCTTGAGTTACACTGCTTTGAAGTTTGACCTAAATCAGGGGATTTTACACTAAAACCCTAATCTGGTAACTCCTCTTCTCCTTGACTCCTCTTGATTTTTCTTTAGCACAATACCATATCCATATCCATATAGCAAATAATGAATCCCACATTCTTCAAATGCTCCTTGATGCCTTTCAAAACACTTCTTTGGCTTAGAGTTGACCTGGTGTTGACTCTAGTTGACTGACTTCAACTGAGGCTCTTGCAATCACTCCAATGACTTGGTTACTCCTCAAAAATGATCATCTAGGCTCTTCATAACATCCATACACACCTCATGCTCTTGGCTCATAGCTCACACACCCTCTGATGACCCCCAAACAAACTCAAGATAGGAGAGAATTCACTGATCAACCTGGCAACACTTCCAAGCCCCAATTCTTCCCTGATGACCTGAGTAGTCTTGAATATGAATGAAACCCTTGGATATACCTCTTGAGATAAGAATAGCACTTGATCCCCTGATTAAGATAGCTTGCTTATGCTATGCAATGTAGATGAATACCCTATGTACATGATGACAATGCAAATGACTATGCAATTGAAACATAAACCTAGGTTAAAAAAGGTTGGGCAAATTTTGGGGTGCAACACTCACCGCTACTCCACTCGTACCAACTGTCGAAGAATCATGGATCAAATGCAGAACGAGATGCAAGATATGCGTGAGAAGTTGGCACTCTTCATGCAGACCATGGAGACTATTGCAAAAGGTCAGGAGAATTTGCAAGCTATGGTGCAGCCTCTGTTGGCAAGGAATTCTGGGCATGGGAATGAGGATCATCAGTCTGTGCGAGTCGACACTGTTCATGGGGATGGTACTCCCACGCCAGTGGCTCCACCTGTAGTCAATATACCTGTTGTTAATGTCAACAACGCTACCGCTGCTGGGAACGGTAACGTTGGAGTTGGGAACGAGACTGCTGTCCATAACGTTGGGCTTGGTGATGTCAACCTGGGTGATAATATGGGAGGCAATGGCTTCGATAATGCTGGATTCGGTTTCAATGACCAGGGATTCGATAATGCTGGGAAATATGGTTTCAATGCTCAAGGCTTTGGGCAGGACGGATTCGGCGTGACTAATCAGGGTTACGGAGGTTTCGGAAATGGAAACGGCACTGGGTTAATGACTTTTGGACCTGCTGGAATTGCTCCGGGATACGGCAACAGAGGGCGAGGCCCGGTGATGAATCAGATTAGAGCTGGCCGTAACAATGGATACGATGGCTATGGAGCTGGGAATAGTAACTGGAAAGAGGATCAGCAGAAGGACGCCTTCTCCGGCGGAGGTTTCGAAGATGGATGACTCCCAGAGGATCAGAATGCTGGAAGAGCAGATGAGGGGGGTCGTAAATCAAAGTGCTGTGGGCTTAGACATGTCAACAATGGGCCTGGTACCTGGCTTGAGGGTGCCAATCAAATTCAAAGCTCATACGTTTGATAAGTACAAAGGGGACACCTGCCCGAAAGTGCACGTGCGGTCTTATTACCGACGGATGTCTGCATATTCAACTGATGAGAGGATGCTAATGCATTTCTTTCAGGATAGTTTTTCGGGTCCTTCCCTAGAGTGGTATATGGGATTGGAGCCCACTAATATAAATACGTGGAAGCAGCTGGCAGAGGCATTTGTAGCTCACTATAAGTATAACAGCGACTTGGCGCCCAACCGGGTCCAATTGCAAGGGTTATCTCAGAAGAAGGGCGAGAGCTTTAAAGAGTATGCGCAAAGATGGCGCGACATGGCTTCCAGGGTCCGTCCTCCTTTAGAAGACAAGGAAATGAATGACATGTTCATCGACACATTCACAGGCATGTTTTATGACAAGTTGTTTCACACATCTTTGGCCAGTTTCTCAGACTTAATTCTGATGGGAGAAAAGATTGAAAGCAACATTAAGCAGGGCCGATTCCAGGCTGAGGAATCAACTGCATCTGGCAGTAACAAGAAGGCTTTTGGTGGGCGCCGTCAGGGCGATGCAAGCGCAGTGTTTGGAGGCCGAGGCAGAGGCCGAGGCAGAGGTCGGAACCAGTATAATCAGCCGCAGCAGGTGGCGAGCGTTACTATACCGTTCCAACAACAACCATTTCAACAACAACAACCAATGCAGCAACAGCAACAGCAGCCACAGCAGGGGGCACATCCTGCTCAGCGAAGATTCCAGGGTGGTAAACCAAGGAGAGTGTTTGAGAAGCCTCCCTCAACGTACGCAGATCTGTTGCAAACACTACTGGGTCCGAACTTGGTAGAGAAGAGAACTCTGGCACCAATAACGGGAATTCCTCCGTATGGCTATGATGCCAGCAGGCACTGTGAGTTCCACTCTGGGGCTCCGGGCCACGATGTAGAGGGTTGCCATGCTTTTAAGCATGTTGTACAGGATTTATTGGATAGCAAGGCTATCAATTTTGGGACAGCGGGTCCGAATATAGTGCAGAAGCCCATGCCCAACCATGGGGCAAATGCCATTCTGACTGAGGAAGGGTTGAATCTGATTATGAATGTCGAGGATTTAAAGACGCCGCTGAGCGAGATAAAGAGCAGGTTATTGCAAGGTGGGGTCTATCCAGGATGTGACGAGTACTGCTTAGAATGCTGGACCCTAGCTGGGGGGTGTGATGACTTAAAGAAAGGTATTCAGGTTTTAATAGATGACGGCACATTGCAATTTGACCGAGCAGCAATTGAAGAGCCTGCAGGGGCATTAGCAGATAATCAGAGTGATATGGCCACTGTAACGATTCCTCGCAAGACAATCACTATAACAGCACCGGCCCAGCGACCACCGGTCACTATTACTAAGGCCGGACCAATCTCGTACGAGAGCACAAAAGCAGTCCCTTGGTCATATGGGTTGGAAGTGTATTGTGACGGAGTAAAAATTGATGTTAACAAGCAGCCAGCCGAGACTGTGGACAACGTTGTTGGTACAGGAGGTATGACAAGGAGTGGTAGGATCTTCATATCGCCTGAGGTAGAGGCCGAAAGGCTGGCGAAAGGAAAAGGGAAGATGGTTGAGAATGTCCCAGTGCAAGCAAGCGGCAAAGAAGCGGCATCGAAAGATGTGGAAGAGTTCATGCGCTTGATTCGTAAAAGTGATTATAAGATTGTGGAGCATCTGCAACAGACGCCATCAAAGATATCTATCATGTCGTTGCTATTGTGTTCTAAAGCTCACAAAAATGCTTTGTTGAAAGTCCTGGATACTTCCTTCGTACCCCAAGATGTTTCCGTAAATCAGCTGGAGGGAGTGTTGGCACATGTGAATGCAGGCCACAGCTTGGGCTTTACCGACTTCGATTTGACCCCGAAGGGGAGAGGTCATAATATGGCGTTGCATGTATCTGTCGAGTGTAGAGGATCAGTCATGTCACATGTATTGGTCGACACCGGATCGTCTTTAAATGTGCTACCCAAGAAAGCGATGATGAAGCTAGATGTCAGAGGAATCCTGTGTACACCCAGTGACTTGGTAGTCAGGGCATTCGATGGGACGCGAAGAACAGTTTTTGGATCGATAACATTGCCTCTACAGGTGGGGCTGGAGGTGTTCGCAACTGAATTTTATATCATGGACATCCAGCCTGCATATAGCGGCCTGCTCGGAAGACCTTGGATTCATGGGGCTGGGGCAGTCACGTCTACCCTGCATCAAAAGTTGAAATATATGGTCGGAGACAGCGTGGTCACTGTATGCGGAGAAGAAGACATCTTGGTCAGCCATCTGTCATCATTTAAATATATGGAGGTCGATGGAGAGATTCACGAAACACCCTGTCAGGCATTTGAAGGGTTGCGCATCAAGGACAAAGGTCCTGGGCCGAGCAAAGTGTCGGAGATAGCCGTCTCGTCGTATAAAGAAGCTCAAGCTCTAGTAGAGACTGGAGAAACAAAGAGCTGGGGCAAAGTGCTGGATATTCCTGTGAAGATGGACCGATTCGGGCTTGGATACCAACCGTCGTCATCAACACCTGCTGTGGGGGCACCCCGTTTCAGAGGACCAATAACCATCACTGCCAGTGGAGTATGTCATGAGACCATCAATGCTGCTTCAGAGTCTGACGAAGGAGACAACGACTGTGATATGGATGCCTGGATTCAGCCAAGCACGCCAGGACAGGGATTGTGCAACTGGTCTATTCAGGAGCTTGTTCCTGTGACTTTTAAATAGTAATGCTTTGTTTTATTAATTGTTGAACAATCTGGTGTCTTGCCCGGGGCATCAGGATTTGCTTAGGGCTGTGCTGTTATGAACATTGCGTGTTCATCATTAAATAAAAGGCATTTTTCATGTGCAAATATTGCGATCTCTGTTTTCCTGTTTTGTATTTTTCAATAAAATGGCAACGTGGTTGTTCGCTTTATACGCATTTTGAAGCATTTAACCATTCCTTTTGCAGGATAACATTTTCAGATGGCATCCTTGAACCACCTATGACTCGTCCCGACTTTGAACACCCGGTGTTTCAGGCCGAAGAAGAGATTGTCGAAGATAGTGACGTTCCCGAAGAACTGTCTTGGTTGGTGAAGCAAGAGGAACGTGTCCTTCTGCCTCACGAAGAGGTCATCGAAATTATTAATCTGGGGTCGGAAGGGGTTGAAAAGAATATTCGCATAGGAGCCGCGCTGTAGAGCGACATCAAGCGAAGACTGGTTGAAATGCTCAGAGAGTATAGTGATGTGTTCGCTTGGTCGTATGAAGATATGCCAGGGCTCGATACAGATATGGTTGTGCACCGTCTGCCGTTGAAAGAGGAATGCCCGCCGGTCAAGCAAAAGCTTCGCAGAACTAGACCAGATATGGCAGTGAAGATCAAAGAGGAAGTTCAAAAACAGTGGGATGCTGGTTTCCTGGTGTCGCTTGCGCGAAAATAAGGTGCCGGCAAAACAGAAGAGTCGCCACCTTTCGTTATTTATCCCTCAGAGCGGGAAAGGAAACGATCGGAAAAACCTGACGAATAAGGGTAAGACAAGGTCGTCGCAACCATTGTCTGGGTTCGGGAGTCGGTTACGCAAGGGGAAGGTATTAGCACCCCTCACGTCCGTCGTACTCGACGGGATCCTCGCTTGTTTGTTTACTTGGACGGGTTGGTTATAATCTATCTACCTATCAAGGCTGGCTGAAAAAGAAAAGAAAAATGACTCGACAAAGCGTCGCGCTTTATGCCTACGTATTCTCATCAGAGAATGAGAAATCAGAGTCAACGTAGTTCGGCTGACTACGGGGGAAGATGGGGAAGGTTGCTCGCTAGGACGTCGCATCCTATGCCTACGTACTTTCATCTGGTATGAAAGATCAGAGCAAACGTAGTTCGGGAAACTACGGGATAAAATGGCTCAACTAGGAGGGAGACTATCAAGTCCTACTGTTATCATGCCATGGATTCATCCTATGGTTGAGGTTTGAACAGGGAACTCCTAGATGTTGTCATGCATAGGTTTCAACCTAAAAGTCTATCATCAAATCCTCATCAGAAGAAATGAGAGTCCTAAGGGATCATATCAATGATACGCCAAAACAGACAAAAGCATCAGCTTTAACAGTAAAATGCATGCAATGCAAGTGAGGGAGGAAATGTGTGTGGGGCTTCAGCCTCCACAAGCTCGTCTCAACCTCAAGCCAATCATGAAATAACAGTAAACATACTAGAAATAACAACATGCTATCAAGCAATGAACCAGATAAAAGGAAATGAAGTGCCAACAGGCAAACAAACACACATGCTTGAGAAAGAATCAATCTACTCTCTAATCCTGACCCTAATCACAGAATCTACCAACTCTAAGCAAAGCCCTCAAGCAAGACCCTAAACAGGAGAAATCAATCCCAGTCTTCAAGCTTCAGAACAAGCTTACCAAAGAAAGGGAGCTAAGCAAGCAAACTCATAGTGTCTTCCTCAGGAAAGCACTAGGAGGTGTATACTCAGGAGTCATACCCTATGTGGCTCAACCACTGTGATCAGTTTACATTCCTCCTCGGGAGAAATTAAACTCACAAGCAGGCTCCAACATCACTGGATATTTAGGAAATCCTATCTGAACTAGTGGAACTAAGTGAGTAGACCCATAGGACCTTCCTCAGGAAAGTACTAGGAGGCTTCCACTTAGGAGTTGTACCCTATGTGGCTCAACAACTGTGATCAGTTTACATTCCTCCTCAGGAGAAATTAAACTCACAAGTTGGCTCCAACATCATTGGATACTTGAGAAATCCTAGATAAACTAATGGAACTAAGTGAATAGACCCATAGGACCTTCCTCAGGAAAGTACTAGGAGGCTTCCACTTAGGAGTTGTATCCCATGTGGCTCAACAACATGTGATCAGTTTACATTCCTCCTCAGGAGAAATTAAACTCACAAGTTGGCTCCAACATCATTGGACACTTAAGAAAGAGGTGAGAAGAAAGAGTGAAAGTCATTCATAGTGCCTTCCTCAGGAAAGTACCATGAACTTCCATCAAACTTCAGGATCTCAAACCTCACAGACAGGGAACAAGCCAAGCTCTGGGTCTCTGAATCTTGGTCTACAATCTTCACTTCATGATGCTCTCCATCAAGGTCTTCAAGGCAACACAAGCCCCACAACAAATTCCCCTCAATGAACCCCAAAGATGAACATATACCCACAGGGGAGACAAAATCAATAGGCAACTTCAGAAAATACCTAAAAATACTAAACCAAGGAGAAAAAATCTAACAATTATTCACAAGGGTCTACAAAGTCTATTCATAACATCTACATAGGCCTCTACCTAAGAATCAAGACAAAACTTATTCAAAGAAAGGAATTCATCACCTAAACACAATCTAAACCCTAATTAGGATACCCTAAATCTACCCTAATTAAACTAATCAAAATTTAATTCTAAAATTCTAGAAAAAATCCTATGGGGAACTATGATTCATCATCTAATTGCACAAAAAAGAATGAATAGAAAAACCTAATGGAAGGTCCTAAAACAATTCCTACAAAATCATGATATAAAACTAAACAATATAAAAGCTACTTTAAAAGAAAAATCTATTAAAATACTAAAATAAAAAATAAAATCCCACTTTTATTTTTAATATTTTCTACACATTATCATCTAATCATAGAAAAAAGAAGAATTAAAAAAATCATTTTTTATCAATTATTTATGAATTAATCAAAACAGAAAAAATAAAAGAAGAAAATAAAAGAATTAAATCAATAAAGGGAGGGGGGGGGGGGTTGGAATAGCAACTCACGCTAGTTGGAAATACTGATGGGCCATGAGGGTGGGGGTGCGCGTATCAATTTGCTAAGGCCCATATTAAATCAGAAAAACAAAACTAAAAAGAGAACGCCTGGGGGGTGAGATAAGCAAGGGATTCACGCGTTATTGGGAGATTGGGCTTTTGGGGGGTTGGGAATAGCAATCAGATTTAGGCCCAGGATTTCACTTTAAGTGAAACGGGGCGTTTTGAGGTTTGAGTCTTCCCTCCGTTTTCTATTTGAATCGTGGCCACACGATCGTTCCCCCCAGTCAATCCATTGACTTCCATCCAACGGCCACGAACCCTTCTTCAACCTTGGACCAAACCCTAACCTGCAAACCCCTCATCCATGCACGAACTTCTCCTTCTCTGCTCTCTCTACTCAGGCCACGAAACAACATGATTCCAAAACGAAAGTTGTGCTACTCAATGAGAGGAATAAAATGGCACGAGTAGTTTTATTAATTCTACCTAGGTTATTCTAACAGAGGCTTGCAATGGCACGATCCAAACCAAAATCACCTGAGATCAACCTTCATTAACCCTAACTCTAATGATCTACAGATGTTCTATATGCGAACCTAACCGCGCTAAACCAATTCTTGATGATTTAAACTCCAAATTCAAACACTTCTTGAGAATCAAAGATTCTTGGTCCTGCTGTGGAACTTCATGGAACAGGCTGCAACTCTCAGTATTTAGTCATCTACCCTAGCCTATCCATTCTAAACCTAAAACATGATACATCTATGCATAATTAAGGTGGAAGAGAGAAGAAAAGGAACCTGTCAAGCGATGATGGTATGTGATGCTAGGGCACGATTCCAAGCTTGCAATTCACTCACAATGATCCTCCAATAGAGATATGCTTTCTGTTTGCAAGGATCTTGAAGAAGAAAGCTTGTAACAATGACTTTGAAACTGAAATGCAATGATGGAGCACCTTGAAACCCTAGCTCGAATCTCTCTCTTCTCTACTCAATTCACCAAGTTTCACCAACCTTGATCACTTTCTGATGCACTCTCTTTATAATGATCCTTAGATGCTTCTAGATTCATCTAGAATAGGGTGGAAGTTTCTTGAAAATCTCATGACATGCCATATTGGTTATCTCATATCTCATATGTTATGCCTTGCAATTTTGTGCCAAATTCTCCTTATGAGAGATATTGAGTGTGGATGAGTGAAAAACAAGCTCATCTTTGGCTTGTGTAGGGTTTTTCAACATTGCCTTCCTTTTCAAGTAACAACTTTTCAAAGCATCACCCATTTTAAGGCTCCAAATCAAAATTCTAGCTAAACCAATGTTCTCAAAATGGTTTTTCCAATCAAAATGATATATTGGATGACCTATTTTGGATTTGTGGATCTCCCAAATCAATTTCCAAATTCAACTTTTCAAGTTTATAAGCCATTTTTAGTTCATTTTTGACCAATCATGTAATCTCATGCCATGAGCTTTTCCAACAATTTGTGACCTTCTTTCTAGACTTAAAATCACATTTTGAGCAACTTTCATGTTTTGAGTTTTTCCATTTGAGGCTTGGAAATAGGAGTTTTAGGCATCGGCTAAAATGACCTATAACTGACAAATGACCAAAATACCCCTGTCTTGTTCAAACCATAAGTTGAGTTCCACAAATCCAATCAAGGACTTCTACCACTCAAATTAAAGCTAAGAAGATGCTCTTCAACATTCATGTTGACCAAGAAGTCATAGGAATCCTCCTACTAGGGCAAAAGTTGTCTGCAAGTTGGGTGACTTTCAAGGACCCAGATTCACACATCTCTGCTGACCTGTAATTTGTCAAAACCATAACTTGAGCTCTGTAACTCCTATCAAGGACTTCCACCACTCAAATTAAAGCTTAGGACAAGCTCTACAACATTCATGTTGTGGGGAGGATGAGATATCAATCACATCTAGAGCTAAAACTGCCTGGAAAATAGGGATCAAATTAGGGTTTTTCACTGACAATCCTTGGAAACCCTAACTCACAACTTCTCAAACTCCTTAATCATGATGAGTTGGTCTAGGAATCATATTTATAACATCTCTATGCATCATTCCATGATCTCATGGCCCTTGGATTGGGTCTCAACCTTCTCCAAATCTTCAGCTGGTCTAGGGTTGACCCAGTCAAAACCCTAATTCTACCATTCATGGTTGAATCTTCTGAACTCTTACACAATGACCTCTCTGGGCTTCATGATGGCTATCAAGACATCTCATAGGCTTTCTCAAAACATCAAGTTCATTCTCAAAGTCTCAGAATCATCTGAGGAGCACCCACAACTCTCAAGCTATGAAGCACACAACCCTGGTTTCAATCCACTTCTTCTGAGGATCTCTTGAACTTTCTGATGAAGGTATCCACTTTCAAACACTCAATGAATAAATAATTGTTGGTCAAATTTTGGGGTGCAACAGCTGCCCCTATTCAAACGGCTTGAACCTGACTGGGTGAGAAGCGAACGGCTCTCAACCAATCAAGGTACGAGACGGTTGAATATCGGTAAACCCGAAAATTTGCCAACTGCACGAGCACACGGTACTCTGCGGGGAACAAATCTTTGAATACTGCAACACTAGCTGCTCAACAACTAGCTGGAGAAATATCAATCTGACATCGCCGTCATTTATCCACGTTAACTTCTTCTGACATTGCCTTCAGACCACCACGACACCCAACATCACCGCTGGAAGACTAAACCTGATATCGCCGTCGAACAATCAAAATACTCCGCATCGCCGCTGGAGAACTACAACACTGAACAACTCTGCCCTGGGGTTCACCCCTGGTAACTGGAACAAAAGGTACACTTGCGTATTTGGAGCTACTCTGCTGGGGATGAGAGACTCAACCAAGCACACTCTGATCTGGGGTTCACCCTCAGAACCATAACGAACATCCAAATACTACTGCATACTGAGCCCACCGTAGAACTTCAACATCAAAGATATATGAAACCCTGGCCCCTGGCCACTCCCAACTTCAGCCAGAAAAGATCTTCAAGTACTCCTGAAGATGGGATCCTTGGCCTCTAAGGATATAAACCTTGCCCGTCGGCGATTCCAGCTTCAGCTAAAAAGAACATCCTTGGCCTTCAAGGATGTAAACTTTGCCCGTCGGCAACTCTGCAGGAGGCACCTTCGACTTCAGTCTAAAGCAATGGTCCTTGACCTTCAAGGATACATGGATATGCCTTCAGGCAATTCCGCCTCTGCTATAGAGCATCCGAGACTTCAGTCAGGGATATACTTCGGCCTTCAGTCCGAAAAATGAATCCTAGGTCATTCATGACCTTGGGGATAACCTTGCCCTCAGGCACCTTCGCTTCAGCTTAGGAAAATTGTGACTTCAGTCAGAGAAATGGTATCCTGAGCCATTCATGATTCTACGGGGATTCAAACACTTTGCCTTCAGGCAAACTCCGCTTCATCTGGAGAAACATCTTCGGCTTCAGTCAGAAGACATATCCTTCATTTGATCGCAATCAATCATCACCTCAGGATAACTGACTTGGTCTTCAGACTCACACGAATCACTCTGTTGTATCTACAACCCTGGAACCTTGCCTTTAGCCCCCCGTTGATTCTTCAACACGGAAATCTGGACTCACCGGAACCTTCTGATATCGCCTTCAGGCGCTTACGAAATCCATCTTCAGATTAGACATCATTGTTGGAGCAGACATATCATGCTGCTCTGGACTTCAAGAATCAACTTGAACAAACAGATCCGTCGGACATCTTCAAGAATCGTCCTGAACTGATAACCCTTCTGGAGCAAACATTCTGGTTGGGTATTCCAGGAATCTTCCCGGGCAACTCTTACTGGAGATGCTATTGGGGAGCTCAAGTATCATACTAGGCGAACAACTCGGGAAGCTGTACTGGGGTCTTAAGAATCACCTTAAGCAAATGGCCCTGCTGAGGGATTTGAGAATCATCTCGAACCGAAGACTTCGCTGGGGGTCTCAAAAATCATCTTGAGCGAGCGACCTGTGGGGATCACACCGGGGTCTTTAAGAATCATCTCGCAAGCGGTCTTGCTGGGGAGAACATCAAGAATCGTCCTGAGCAACCGGTCTTTCGGTAGTACACCTGTACAATAAGGATGATAATGACCTAGGTCATGCTTATGATGCGTATGCTTCGGCGTCATGCCCCACACGGGAATGATATGCATTTATGCTAAATGCCATGCAATCATGCACAATGCTATGCAATCATGCACAATGCTATGCAATCATGCACAATGCTATGCAATCATGCACAATGCTATGCAATCATGCACACGATGCGATCCCATCAGCAAAATAAATGCCGAAGGGGGAAATCCTCCTGTCAAGGAGAAAGAACCACTCAGGTAGAGGAGTCATCCTGCTGAGGAGAACGTGAACACGCCAATATCAATCAGGCTCTGTCTGGGGAATTGATCTTCCGCGAACTGCTGCAGGGGAACAACTTCAGCTGACTGCTGCAGGGGACGAAGCTCTACGAGAACTTGGATCTGCTGATATCAATCGCGAGAATGAATTGCGCGGCCGTCTCGGCTACTCTTCTGGGGATGACCACTCTGAGGGGAATCAACTTCAGTTGCTCAACACTCCACTGGGGAAAAACCAATCATGATCTGATCAACCTCCAAGGATTCGGATCTCTTGGACATCTGCAAACTCGGCTGAGGAAGGAGAAATCATTCTGCTTCGATGGAGAGAGTGCGATGCTGGGGAAACACAGCATTAGCTGCCCCACGCTCTGCTGGGGAAAATCGACCATGATCTGATCAACTTCCAAGGATTCTGCTTTTCTGCGGACTCAGCCGGGGAGAGAAATCATTCTACTTCAACAGGAGAGTACGACTCTGATGGGGAATTCGATTCCACTGGGGAAGAAAGGATTATCTGCCTTCTGGGGAGAGTACATCTCTGCAGGGGAATACAACATCAGCTGTTCCAACACTCTAATGGGGAAGAGGGAATCATCGAACTTCAGGAGAGAGCCCGACTCTGGTGAGGAATCTCAATTCCACGGGAGACTTCAGTCTGGCACCATCAGTTACTGCATACTTCGGCATATGGCTAGCTTCTTGCGAATCCTGCACTTGTGACCCGGTGCGGGGGAGACACCTGCTTCGACGACTTTACTGGGGAAAACATGAGCTCCAGTACCCAAACATTTCTATGAACTCTGCACTTGTGACCCGGTGCTGGGGAGAGACGACGAGCTGCTGCGTGCGACTCAGCTGATGAGGTGACATTCCTTCAGGATGCGTCCGCTTGGGGAAGAGAATCACCTCTACCTGGGGGGAGACATATCAATGCTCACTATTCTGATTCTGATTCTGCGGAAGAGGGACTACTGAACTCTGCTGGAGAAGGAGGACTCATCCTGCTTCGGGGATACGCACGACACATCTTCTGGCAAGTGCTACACCTACAACAACACAAACAAACAGACAAGATACCCTCCTCCAAGGGGCCTATCAGGGTTATTATCTCGTGACAATATTCAGTTAATTAGTTGTTTCAACAATCAATGGGCTTAGGCCCGCAAGTTTATGTATGCGCATTTTATCAAAAAAAAAACACATCGGCGTTCTCATTCGCAAACAAAACAGATAAATGCTAAACAGACAAGTAGAATTGCTGAATAATGTGCATTTTATTGATGATGAGCCCCTGAACGGGCAAAAATGTTTTACAACAGAGGCAAGCTCCTGGAATGAGGAAGCCGCGCAAAAACGAAAAACATAAATATACATCAGTATATACAAATGTCGGCAATCGAGGCGTAGACGAACACCATAAGTTGATCCCTCTAAGACCCACTCGACTTCGATACTTCTCCGATGCTTCAGCTTTGGAAGAGATTGATTCAGATAAACGGCCCTCAGGTCTTCCGAACCACTAAACAATGAAAGTCCATACGCGGAACGCAGTCATTTGCTTATTCAAATCCCTAACTTTTGCGTGAACCGCCCTTCCGGGTTTTCAGTTCACCGGGATACCCTTTTTTGCCGAAGCCGCCCAGTGTAGGTTTTCGACTTCGCGGGTGTACATTTTTCAATATATCCCTAATTTTTGCCCGAACCTTTTATTCTGTTTTTGGTTCGCCGGGATGCCCCTTTTTTGCCTGAACTCTTTCTTTTTTTGTCCAGCGGGTCGCTTTCAAGCAAAGTATTTTTTAACTGCGTCCGCGTTCACCGGGGATGCAAAATCTTCACCGTCCATCGTGGATAACAACAAAGCTCCTCCCGAGAAGACCTTGCTGACGACATACGGCCCTTCGTAATTCGGAGTCCACTTGCCCCGGTGATCGGAGTGTGGCGGAAGAATCTTCTTCAGGACGAGATCACCCGTCTGAAAGCTTCTGGGACGCACCTTCTTATCATAAGCTTTCTTCATTCGGCTTTGGTACAGGCGACCAAATGCAATCGATGCTAACCTCTTCTCGTCCATCAGGCTGAGCTGGTTCAAGCGGTTCGTAACCCATTCGGCCTCATCAAGTTTCACATCAACCAAAACTCGCAAAGAGGGAATCTCCACTTCTAGCGGTAGGACAGCTTCCATACCGTACACCAAGGAGAAAGGAGTTGCCCCGGTCGATGTACGCACCGTGGTACGATAACCGTGCAAGGCAAACGGCAGCATCTCGTGCCAATCTTTGTACGTCACAACCATCTTCTGAACAATCTTCTTGATGTTCTTATTGGCCGCTTCAACAGCGCCATTCATCTTCGGCCGGTAAGGAGATGAGTTGTGGTGTTCGATCTTGAAGCTCTGGCACAGCTCCTTCATCATCTTATTATTCAAATTCGAACCATTGTCAGTAATGATCCGCTCGGGAATTCCATAGCGACAGATGATGTCCCTCTTTATGAATTTAGCTACCACCTGCTTGGTCACATTAGCGTACGAGGCTGCCTCCACCCATTTGGTGAAGTAGTCGATAGCTACCAGAATAAAACGATGACCATTGGATGCGGTGGGCTCGATCTTGCCTATCATGTCGATGCCCCACATCGAGAATGGCCAAGGGGAGGACATGACATTCAATGGGCACGGCGGCACATGAACTTTATCAGCATAAATCTGGCATTTGTGACATTTCTTCGCGAATCTGAAGCAATCCGACTCCATAGTCAACCAGTAATATCCTGCTCTCAGGATCTTTCTCGTCATGGCGTGCCCGCCGGCGTGCGTACCAAATGTGTCCTCATGGACTTCCTCCATGAGCATACTCGCTTCTTTCTCATCTACACATCTGAGTAGCACGAGATCGTGGTTTCTCTTATACAGCACTCCATCAGGGTTGAGGTAAAAGTTTCCAGATAGCCTCCTCAGAGTCTTCTTATCCTGGGTTGACGCACCCGCAGGATACTCCTTGGTCATAAGGAAGGTCTGGATGTCGTGGAACCATGGCTTGCCGTCAGCGGCATCCTCGATTGCGAACACATAGGCTGGTCTGTCAAGACGCGAAAGAACAATGCTTGGAGCCTCATTCCAAAGATTGACCTTATACATTGAAGCCAACGTGGCTAAAGCATCAGCCATTTGATTTTCAGCCCGGGGTACATGATGAAGTTCTACTCGGTCGAAGAACGGAAGCAGCCTCCTGGCATAATTCATGTACGGCACTAGATTCGCTTGACGAGTTTCCCACTCCCCTTTGATCTGATTGATTACAAGCGCTGAGTCACCATATATGTCTAGATTCTTGATTCTCAAATCAATTGCCTCTTCTAGACCCATAATACATGCTTCGTACTCGGCTTCGTTGTTGGTAACTGGAAACGTCAGTCTCGCAGTAAACGAGATGTGGGATCCGTAAGGAGTCGTGATGATAGCCCCGATACCACTTCCATAGGAATTAACCGCTCCGTCGAATATCAACTTCCACTGAGACTTCCTATCTGGCCCCTCATCGGGCAATGGCTCATCGCAATCCTTTGCTTTGAGAAACATAATGTCCTCGTCAGGGAATTCGAACTTCATCGGCTGATAGTCTTCGATTGGCTGTTCGGCAAGGTAATCAGACAATACGCTTCCCTTGATGGCTTTCTGAGAGACGTACTGAATATCATATTCCGTTAACACCATTTGCCATCTGGCAATCCTGCCCGAAAGAGCCTGCTTCTCGAAGACGTACTTGATCGGATCCATCTTCGAAATCAGCATAGTGGTGTGGTTGAGCATATACTGTCGTAGACGTTTGGCGGCCCAAGCTAATGCACAACACGTCTTCTCCAGCATCGAGTATCGAGATTCACACTCAGTGAACTTTTTACTCAAGTAATAAATGGCATGCTCCTTTCTGCCCGTCTCGTCGTGCTGACCGAGAACACACCCCATACTATTCTCCAGAACTGTCAAGTACATGATTAATGGCCGTCCAGCCACTGGGGGTATCAAGATTGGAGGTTCTTGAAGATACTGCTTTATCTTATCGAATGCCTTCTGGCAATCCTCATTCCAAGTAATCGCCTGATTTTTCTTTAACAACTTGAACATCGGTTCACAAGTGGCCGTGAGCTGAGAGATAAACCTTGCAATGTAGTTTATTCGGCCCAAGAAACCACGAACTTCTTTTTCTGTTTTCGGCGCTGGCATTTCTTGGATAGCTTTTATCTTCGCAGGATCAACTTCAATACCTCGTTCACTAACGATAAACCCCAATAACTTTCCGGACCGTACTCCGAAAGTGCACTTGTTAGGATTCAGCCTCAGCCTGAACTTCCTAAGCCTTTCAAACAGCTTCAGCAAATTGACCAGATGCTCTTCCTCCGTTTGGGACTTCGCAATCATGTCATCAACATAGACCTCGATCTCATGATGAATCATATCATGAAACAAAGTTACCATTGCTCGCTGGTAAGTGGCCCCTGCGTTCTTCAGACCGAAGGGCATTACCTTGTAGCAAAACGTGCCCCAGGGGGTAATAAACGTCGTTTTCTCCATGTCCTCCGGCGCCATCTTGATCTGATTGTAACCGGAGAAGCCATCCATGAACGAAAACACGGAAAACTGGGCTGTATTGTCGACCAACACATCGATATGAGGCAACGGGAAATCATCCTTAGGGCTCGCCCTATTCAAATCCCGATAATCGACGCACATGCGTACCTTACCGTCTTTCTTCGGTACAGGCACTATGTTGGCGACCCACGGAGGGTAGGTGGTAACGGCTAGAAATCCTGCGTCCAACTGCTTCTGGACTTCTTCCTTGATTTTTACAGCCATGTCTGGTCTCGTCCTCCTGAGCTTCTGCTTGACTGGAGGGCAATCCTCTCGCAACGGCAAGCGATGAACCACGATATCTGTGTCAAGTCCGGGCATATCCTCATATGACCAAGCAAAGACGTCACTATACTCTCGAAGCATCTCGACCAGTCTATGCTTGACATCATTCTGCAGCGCAGCCCCAACTCTGACATTCCTGATAAGCTCCTCAGAACCCAGATTTACGATCTCAATCTCCTCTTCATGAGGCAGAATAACCTTTTCCTCTTGTCTCAACAAGCGGGCCAACTCTTCCGGAAGGTCTTCGTCTTCATCAATCTCATCCTCGGCTTGATAGATCGGGCAATCAAAGTCGTAGTGAGCCGTAGAGGGTCCAGAGTCGATGTCATCTGTTACGTGGATCCTGCAATAACAAGGGTTAAGTTTAAAGCAGGAATATGCAGGTTAGCACGAACCTCGTTGCCATTTTGCTGTTTTTCGAAACAAACATAAAGCATGAATAACAGAGAACACAATATTTGATTACGAAGAAAACGCCTTTTATTTATTAATAAAATGCATACACATAATCCAACAAGGCCCTGACAGTAAAACCAATATGCCCCGGGCAGGACATAGGGTTGTACAAAGATTGTAAAAAGCAAATCATTACTCTTCACTTGTCAGCTTGATAATCTCCTTGATGGTCCAATTGCGGAGGCGCTCGCCTGGCTTGCTCGGTTGAATCCAGGCGTCAAGATCACAATCACTGTCCCCGCTGTCCTCCGACGTAGCGTTGATACTCTCGAAGATTACTCCCCCCTTGGTGAATAAGATCGGCCCTTTCCCACGAGACGAACTGCCAGAAGAAGATGAAGCTTCAGCTCCAGGAGAATACCCTAATCCAAACTTATCCTGTTTGAATGGTATATCCAAGACATGCCCCCAGCCTGGGGTGGAACCAGCTTCGACAACAGCCCTAGCTTCCTTAAACGAGGAGAGGTTCAACTCTTGCTTCTCTGCAACAACGGGAGCTACCTCCTTCACCCTGACGGTTTCAAACGCTTGGCAAAGAGTCTCATGGATCTCACCATCCATTTCGACATACTTAAAGGACGACAGGTGGCTTACCATGATGTCCTCCTCTCCACAGACCGTCACTATGCTGCCCCCAACAGCATATTTAAGCTTCTGATGCAGCGTGGACGTCACGGCACCAGCAGAATGGATCCACGGCCGACCTAAGAGGCAACTATAGGCGGGCATGATATCCATGATATAGAAAACTGCATTAAACGTCTCTGGACCAACTTGAATTGGCAGGGTCAATTCTCCGAAGACGTGGCGCTTGGTTCCGTCAAAGGCCTTCACGACCAGATCACTGGGCGTGCACAGCAGTCCACGGGTATCCAACTTCATCAGTGCCTTCTTCGGAAGCACGTTAAGCGAGGAACCCGTATCTACTAGGACATGTGACATAATTGTGCCTCTGCACTCTATCGAGACGTGCAAGGCATTGTTGTGATCTCTTCCCTTGGGAGTCAGCTCCAGATCTGTAAATCCCAGCCCATTACCAGCATTGACATGGGCTACCACTTCCTCGAGTTGGTTCACTGATATCTCCTGTGGCACGTATGCAGCATTCAATACCCTCAGCAATGCGTTGCGGTGTGCTTCAGAACACAGCAACAGGTTAAGAATCGAGATCTTCGACGGAGTCTGGTGAAGATGATCTACAATCTTGTAGTCACTCTTCCTGATCAGTCGCATGAACTCTTCAGCATCTTTAACCAACAAGTCTTTCTCTGCCCCTGCAGGAACCTCTTCAACAGCTTTACCTTTGCCCTTGTCCACCGCGTCAGCCCGGACCACTTTCTCTGCTGCAACCTCCGCCGGTGCGAATACTCTTCCGCTCCTGGTGATACCACTGACTTCAGTAAGATTCTGCGCAGTCGATCCGGATGACTCAAGCTCTATCTTCTGACCGTTACAATAAACTTCGGCGCCATAATGCCATGGGACGGCATTAGTGCTCTCGAATGGGATTGGTCCGGCCCTGGTGATGGTGATAGTAGGCGGACGAGGCGCAGAAATAGTGATAGGGTGGCGAGGAATGGTAATGGTAGCAACTTCGTCCGCCTGCTTCAGCACGACTTCCCCTGACGCATTCTCAATGCTCCGACTGAATTGCAAAATACCCTCGGTCATCAGACTTTGGATACCTTCGATCAACTGCTCACACCCATCAGGAAGTGTAGCACATGCCATACAAAACTCTCCACATCCGGGGAAGAAGCCCTTCTTCAGCAACTTGGCCTTGACGAAACTCAACGGCGTTTTCAAATCTCTGACATCAGTCAGCAAGTCTGAATTCTCTCCAGTGATAACAGCGTTTACTCCGCCTCCCCTATGATGAGGCATTGGATTCTTGGTGACGTTGGGCACGCTGTCAGAAAAGTTGATAACCTTGGCGTCGACCAAGTCCTGGACTTTGTGCTTAAACGCCTTACAATTCTCAACTGTATGGCCAGGTGCCCCAGAATGAAATTCACAAGTAGCATTAGCATCATACCCCGGTGGTGGCGCCCCTGTCAAGGGAGCCAACGTCCTCTTTTGAACTAATTGGAGCTGAAGCAGCGTTTGCAGAAGCTGTGCATATGACATAGGAGGAGTTTCCAAATGACGATTTGCGAGGGGACCCCGATTCTGATATCTCTTATATCCCTGATTATTCTGCTGCTGGGGCTGCTGCTGCGGCTGCGGGGGAGCAGCTGGGATATTTATGCTAGCGATCTGAGACTGAGGGCCCTTTCCCTTTCTCCTAGCATTAGTGACAGCACTGGCATCGCCCTCTCGACGCTTGCCAGTATAGGGTTTCTTGCTAGCTCCTCCAGATGAGGATGATTCGCCCTGAATCTTGCCGATCTTTATACCATTTTCAACATGCTCGCCCAAAGTGATGAGGGCCGAGAATGTTCCCGACATGCCACTGATCAGCTTCTCATAATAGACTCCGGGAAGGGTGGCCACGAACATTTGCACCAACTCACGCTCAACCATCGGTGGTTGAACCCGAGCAGCCAATTCACGCCACCGCTGGGCGTACTCTTTGAAGCTTTCATTGCTCCGCTGCGAGAGATTCTGAAGCTGAACTCGGTTGGGAGCCAAGTCGCTATTATATTGATAGTGGAGGACAAACGCTTCAGCGAGATCTTTCCACGTGCGCACAGCAGCGGGCTCCAAACCCATATACCATTCGAGCGATGGGCCAGAAAGACTATCCTGAAAGAAGTGCATCAACAACTTCTCATCATCAGAATAAGCGGACATCTTTCTGTAATAAGATCGGAGGTGAACACGGGGACAAGTAGTGCCCCTATACTTCTCAAAGATAGGCACCTTGAACTTGTGAGGTACTTTAAAGTCAGCAATCAACCCGAGTTTGGACATGTCAACGCCCAATGTGTTCTGATTTTCTATATCTCTCATTTTATCTTCCAGCGCCTTGAACCTGAGTCGAGCCTCAGCAGTCAACTCAGCCTCTGCACCTCTCTGAGAGAAAATGTCATCCTGATGGTCCTCCAGCCACGGTTGAGGCACCACCATATTTCCTGCACCAACATTGCCGCTGACCGGCCCCACGTTAACATTGGCTCCCAAACCACCATTGACGGCGCCCGCCGCGTTAAGTCCGAGATTAGTCATAAGATTGTCGTTAGCACTACCGTTGCCCCCGGCAGCAGGAACAACGTTCTGTGGAGTATCCCCCTGAGGAGGAGTGGGCACGGCCCCGCCGTGAAGTATTCCATTACTGTCAACCCTGGAGATGAGAGGTTGAACCAAAGTACGAAGCTGTTCTTGCCCATTCGCAACTACTTGCATCAACTCCATAAAACGATCCATCCGTTCACGAAGCTCTTGAACATCTGACTGTACCTGGTCCATGATTCTCGTTTGATTGGCGCGAGTTGAGTAGCGGTGGATGAATCTTTGATCAATCCTGGAGATCGAAAGCAGCTCGGAACCTGAGTACCTGAAAAACCTGTAAACATTAAGGGTTAGGAAAAGGTAACAGAATGTATGTCATGCAAAAATGCTTTATGCAGATGCATGCGTGAGTCTGTGTGCTTGAGAGATTTCCCCGATCCTGGCACCTGCTGACAATAATAAGGAGAGGGATCTGGGCCCAATCATGGAAATAGTAACCTCACATGGCAATAGTCAGATTCGACACAACAAGGACCGAGAACTCATACGCATCAGTCTTCCTGAGAGAGGCTGCAGTAACACAATAAAAGGCGAGAGATCCTGGATCGGGGAAATGGTACCTGTCACAGACACACGCTAATGGAATGACTATGCAAGCTAATGCAAAATGCAGGTATGCAA
This sequence comes from Lathyrus sativus, assembly GCA_963859935.3. Classification (NCBI taxonomy): domain Eukaryota; kingdom Viridiplantae; phylum Streptophyta; class Magnoliopsida; order Fabales; family Fabaceae; genus Lathyrus; species Lathyrus sativus. The sequence continues at coordinate 369,917,361 of OZ012741.1, forward strand.
CAATATATCCAGGTGGCTGCTGTGGAGATTCGATGTCAACAGTCCCTGATGAGAAGGAAACCTCGGTGTAAAACCACTGATCTGATCTGCTGAGAATAACCATCTGATAGGATCGAGATCAAAATTCTGCTCTGACAAGAACGAAGGCCTGATAATAAAGACCCCGGATGCAAGATCGAGGAATATCTGTTGATGAAGTCTTCAGACCCCAAATCACAAATCTGCCCTATCAAGAACAAAAATACAGCTGCTGATGAGATCTTCAAACCCCACTCAAAATCTGCCCTGTCAAGAACAAAATAACAACTGCTGACGAGATCCTCAGACCTCACTCAAAAATCTGCTCCATCCAGAACAAACCTCTGACGATAATACTCTGATCGGAACCTGCTCTATCAGGAACAGACAAACACCCGATGATAAAATCCTCTGATCAAACCCTTGCTCTATCAAGAACATCTCTGCAACTGAGAACCCAACATAACTGATTCACTGTCAAGAAAACCAGGTAGTCTGGAGGTCAAAGTTTCCTGCAATATCCCAACCCCACTCACAGGTATGGACCTAATCCACGGACAAAGGTACGGCATCCTATGCGGTCATCAGCGTCACAGACTTTCATGAGTGACAATACGATTCCCAGAAGGAGTGGCATCGTCAAGTCATGAAGAGGCCTCTCTTAGCTGACTTCCAAATGATCGGTCCCCAGATTCGACAATCCTCACGTCTGGACTCCCCTCAGATCCTCAGGACCGGAAAGGAGCACCTCTGTAAGAATCTCGTCTGAGCGCAGATTTTCGTAGGGAACTGTGCCTGCTCAGCAGACAGGTTCATCTACTACTTCTCCGCAACTATATCTAGGTGTGTACTCAAGCCCAGGTCCGGCTTTTCACTCACAGTAACATCCCTCTCCCACAGCAGCACAGATAATCATATCAAACTGGAAATAAAATGCGGGAAATAAAATGCGGGAAGTAAAAATGCGATAAATAAACGCAACCCAACAGGCAAACACACAAACGATAGGATTGACTCGCGTAGGGGATGGGAAACGGTCCCAGCATAAGGGATGGGAAAAGTCCCTAGATGCCATGATTCCCCAGCAGAGTCGCCAGCTGTCGCTTGCGCGAAAATAAGGTGCCGGCAAAACAGAAGAGTCGCCACCTTTCGTTATTTATCCCTCAGAGCGGGAAAGGAAACGATCGGAAAAACCTGACGAATAAGGGTAAGACAAGGTCGTCGCAACCATTGTCTGGGTTCGGGAGTCGGTTACGCAAGGGGAAGGTATTAGCACCCCTCACGTCCGTCGTACTCGACGGGATCCTCGCTTGTTTGTTTACTTGGACGGGTTGGTTATAATCTATCTACCTATCAAGGCTGGCTGAAAAAGAAAAGAAAAATGACTCGACAAAGCGTCGCGCTTTATGCCTACGTATTCTCATCAGAGAATGAGAAATCAGAGTCAACGTAGTTCGGCTGACTACGGGGGAAGATGGGGAAGGTTGCTCGCTAGGACGTCGCATCCTATGCCTACGTACTTTCATCTGGTATGAAAGATCAGAGCAAACGTAGTTCGGGAAACTACGGGATAAAATGGCTCAACTAGGAGGGAGACTATCAAGTCCTACTGTTATCATGCCATGGATTCATCCTATGGTTGAGGTTTGAACAGGGAACTCCTAGATGTTGTCATGCATAGGTTTCAACCTAAAAGTCTATCATCAAATCCTCATCAGAAGAAATGAGAGTCCTAAGGGATCATATCAATGATACGCCAAAACAGACAAAAGCATCAGCTTTAACAGTAAAATGCATGCAATGCAAGTGAGGGAGGAAATGTGTGTGGGGCTTCAGCCTCCACAAGCTCGTCTCAACCTCAAGCCAATCATGAAATAACAGTAAACATACTAGAAATAACAACATGCTATCAAGCAATGAACCAGATAAAAGGAAATGAAGTGCCAACAGGCAAACAAACACACATGCTTGAGAAAGAATCAATCTACTCTCTAATCCTGACCCTAATCACAGAATCTACCAACTCTAAGCAAAGCCCTCAAGCAAGACCCTAAACAGGAGAAATCAATCCCAGTCTTCAAGCTTCAGAACAAGCTTACCAAAGAAAGGGAGCTAAGCAAGCAAACTTATAGTGTCTTCCTCAGGAAAGCACTAGGAGGTGTATACTCAGGAGTCATACCCTATGTGGCTCAACCACTGTGATCAGTTTACATTCCTCCTCGGGAGAAATTAAACTCACAAGCAGGCTCCAACATCACTGGATATTTAGGAAATCCTATCTGAACTAGTGGAACTAAGTGAGTAGACCCATAGGACCTTCCTCAGGAAAGTACTAGGAGGCTTCCACTTAGGAGTTGTACCCTATGTGGCTCAACAACTGTGATCAGTTTACATTCCTCCTCAGGAGAAATTAAACTCACAAGTTGGCTCCAACATCATTGGATACTTGAGAAATCCTAGATAAACTAATGGAACTAAGTGAATAGACCCATAGGACCTTCCTCAGGAAAGTACTAGGAGGCTTCCACTTAGGAGTTGTATCCCATGTGGCTCAACAACATGTGATCAGTTTACATTCCTCCTCAGGAGAAATTAAACTCACAAGTTGGCTCCAACATCATTGGACACTTAAGAAAGAGGTGAGAAGAAAGAGTGAAAGTCATTCATAGTGCCTTCCTCAGGAAAGTACCATGAACTTCCATCAAACTTCAGGATCTCAAACCTCACAGACAGGGAACAAGCCAAGCTCTGGGTCTCTGAATCTTGGTCTACAATCTTCACTTCATGATGCTCTCCATCAAGGTCTTCAAGGCAACACAAGCCCCACAACAAATTCCCCTCAATGAACCCCAAAGATGAACATATACCCACAGGGGAGACAAAATCAATAGGCAACTTCAGAAAATACCTAAAAATACTAAACCAAGGAGAAAAAATCTAACAATTATTCACAAGGGTCTACAAAGTCTATTCATAACATCTACATAGGCCTCTACCTAAGAATCAAGACAAAACTTATTCAAAGAAAGGAATTCATCACCTAAACACAATCTAAACCCTAATTAGGATACCCTAAATCTACCCTAATTAAACTAATCAAAATTTAATTCTAAAATTCTAGAAAAAATCCTATGGGGAACTATGATTCATAATCTAATTGCACAAAAAAGAATGAATAGAAAAACCTAATGGAAGGTCCTAAAACAATTCCTACAAAATCATGATATAAAACTAAACAATATAAAAGCTACTTTAAAAGAAAAATCTATTAAAATACTAAACTAAAAAATAAAATCCCACTTTTATTTTTAATATTTTCTACACATTATCATCTAATCATAGAAAAAAGAAGAATTAAAAAATCATTTTTTATCAATTATTTATGAATTAATCAAAACAGAAAAAATAAAAGAAGAAAATAAAAGAATTAAATCAATAAAGGGAGGGGGGGGGGGTTGGAATAGCAACTCACGCTAGTTGGAAATACTGATGGGCCATGAGGGTGGGGGTGCGCGTATCAATTTGCTAAGGCCCATATTAAATCAGAAAAACAAAACTAAAAAGAGAACGCCTGGGGGGTGAGATAAGCAAGGGATTCACGCGTTATTGGGAGATTGGGCTTTTGGGGGGTTGGGAATAGCAATCAGATTTAGGCCCAGGATTTCACTTTAAGTGAAACGGGGCGTTTTGAGGTTTGAGTCTTCCCTCCGTTTTCTATTTGAATCGTGGCCACACGATCGTTCCCCCCAGTCAATCCATTGACTTCCATCCAACGGCCACGAACCCTTCTTCAACCTTGGACCAAACCCTAACCTGCAAACCCCTCATCCATGCACGAACTTCTCCTTCTCTGCTCTCTCTACTCAGGCCACGAAACAACATGATTCCAAAACGAAAGTTGTGCTACTCAATGAGAGGAATAAAATGGCACGAGTAGTTTTCTTAATTCTACCTAGGTTATTCTAACAGAGGCTTGCAATGGCACGATCCAAACCAAAATCACCTGAGCTCAACCTTCATTAACCCTAACTCTAATGATCTACAGATGTTCTATATGCGAACCTAACCGCGCTAAACCAATTCTTGATGATTTAAACTCCAAATTCAAACACTTCTTGAGAATCAAAGATTCTTGGTCCTGCTGTGGAACTTCATGGAACAGGCTGCAACTCTCAGTATTTAGTCATCTACCCTAGCCTATCCATTCTAAACCTAAAACATGATACATCTATGCATAATTAAGGTGGAAGAGAGAAGAAAAGGAACCTGTCAAGCGATGATGGTATGTGATGCTAGGGCACGATTCCAAGCTTGCAATTCACTCACAATGATCCTCCAATGGAGATATGCTTTCTGTTTGCAAGGATCTTGAAGAAGAAAGCTTGTAACAATGACTTTGAAACTGAAATGCAATGATGGAGCACCTTGAAACCCTAGCTCGAATCTCTCTCTTCTCTACTCAATTCACCAAGTTTCACCAACCTTGATCACTTTCTGATGCACTCTCTTTATAATGATCCTTAGATGCTTCTAGATTCATCTAGAATAGGGTGGAAGTTTCTTGAAAATCTCATGACATGCCATATTGGTTATCTCATATCTCATATGTTATGCCTTGCAATTTTGTGCCAAATTCTCCTTATGAGAGATATTGAGTGTGGATGAGTGAAAAACAAGCTCATCTTTGGCTTGTGTAGGGTTTTTCAACATTGCCTTCCTTTTCAAGTAACAACTTTTCAAAGCATCACCCATTTTAAGGCTCCAAATCAAAATTCTAGCTAAACCAATGTTCTCAAAATGGTTTTTCCAATCAAAATGATATATTGGATGACCTATTTTGGATTTGTGGATCTCCCAAATCAATTTCCAAATTCAACTTTTCAAGTTTATAAGCCATTTTTAGTTCATTTTTGACCAATCATGTAATCTCATGCCATGAGCTTTTCCAACAATTTGTGACCTTCTTTCTAGACTTAAAATCACATTTTGAGCAACTTTCATGTTTTGAGTTTTTCCATTTGAGGCTTGGAAATAGGAGTTTTAGGCATCGGCTAAAATGACCTATAACTGACAAATGACCAAAATACCCCTGTCTTGTTCAAACCATAAGTTGAGTTCCACAAATCCAATCAAGGACTTCTACCACTCAAATTAAAGCTAAGAAGATGCTCTTCAACATTCATGTTGACCAAGAAGTCATAGGAATCCTCCTACTAGGGCAAAAGTTGTCTGCAAGTTGGGTGACTTTCAAGGACCCAGATTCACACATCTCTGCTGACCTGTAATTTGTCAAAACCATAACTTGAGCTCTGTAACTCCTATCAAGGACTTCCACCACTCAAATTAAAGCTTAGGACAAGCTCTACAACATTCATGTTGTGGGGAGGATGAGATATCAATCACATCTAGAGCTAAAACTGCCTGGAAAATAGGGATCAAATTAGGGTTTTTCACTGACAATCCTTGGAAACCCTAACTCACAACTTCTCAAACTCCTTAATCATGATGAGTTGGTCTAGGAATCATCTTTATAACATCTCTATGCATCATTCCATGATCTCATGGCCCTTGGATTGGGTCTCAACCTTCTCCAAATCTTCAGCTGGTCTAGGGTTGACCCAGTCAAAACCCTAATTCTACCATTCATGGTTGAATCTTCTGAACTCTTACACAATGACCTCTCTGGGCTTCATGATGGCTATCAAGACATCTCATAGGCTTTCTCAAAACATCAAGTTCATTCTCAAAGTCTCAGAATCATCTGAGGAGCACCCACAACTCTCAAGCTATGAAGCACACAACCCTGGTTTCAATCCACTTCTTCTGAGGATCTCTTGAACTTTCTGATGAAGGTATCCACTTTCAAACACTCAATGAATAAATAATTGTTGGTCAAATTTTGGGGTGCAACACCTGGCTGTGGCAAAATATCCCTCATGGGTCGCTAACATCGTACCAGTGCCAAAGAAAGACGGTAAAGTAAGAATGTGCGTCGATTATCGTGACTTAAACAAAGCGAGCCCGAAAGACGATTTTCCACTTCCTCATATTGACGTGCTAGTTGATAATACTGCTCAATACTCCGTATTCTCCTTCATGGATGGCTTCTCAGGCTATAATCAGATTAAAATGGCGCCAGAGGATATGGAGAAGACCACTTTCATAACGCCTTGGGGAACATTTTGTTACAAAGTGATGCCTTTTGGCTTGAAAAATGCTGGGGCAACGTATCAGCGTGCAATGACGACTCTTTTTCATGATATGATGCATAAAGAGATCGAAGTTTATGTTGACGATATGATTGCCAAATCCCAGACGGAGGAAGAGCATCTGGTGAATCTGCTGAAGTTATTTAAAAGGCTTAGGAAGTTCAGGCTGAGACTGAACCCTAACAAGTGCACCTTCGGGGTGAGATCGGGTAAACTGCTGGGGTTTATCGTAAGTGAAAAAGGAATAGAGGCCGATCCTGCAAAAATAAAAGCAATACAAGAGATGCCGACGCCTAAAACAGAAAAAGAGGTGCGCGGGTTTGTAGGGAGGTTGGACTACATCGCTCGGTTCATATCTCACCTAACGGCTACGTGTGAACCATTATTCAAGCTGTTGAAGAAAGATCAGGCTGTAACGTGGAACGAAAATTGTCAAAAGGCGTTCGATAAAATAAAGCAGTATTTGCAGGAGCCTCCTATTTTGATACCTCCAGTGGCAGGCAGGCCTTTGATTATGTATTTGACAGTTCTTGAGGGAAGCATGGGGTGTGTTCTCGGTCAACACGACGAGACAGGGAGAAAAGAGCATGCGATCTACTACTTGAGTAAGAAATTTACTGAATGTGAATCTCGATATTCAATGCTTGAAAAGACTTGTTGCGCGCTAGCCTGGGCCGCCAAGCGTTTAAGGCAATACATGCTGAATCATACAACCATGCTCATCTCGAAGATGGATCCTATCAAATATGTATTTGAAAAGCAGGCGTTATCAGGGAGGATCGCCCGTTGGCAGATGGTCTTGACTGAATATGACATCCAGTATGTCTCGCAAGAGGCTATAAAGGGTAGTGTGCTGTCTGAGTACTTGGCGGAGCAGCCTATTGAAGATTACCAATCGATGAGGTTTGATTTTCCTGACGAGGATATCATGTACCTAAAGATGAAAGATTGTGAAGAGCCGTTTCCAGACGAAGGACCAGAATTGGGTTCCAAATGGAAGATGATTTTTGACGGGGCTGTGAACGCTTACGGTAGCGGAATAGGGGCAATCATTACTACTCCACACGGGTCGCACATCCCGTTTACTGCCCGATTGACCTTTGCAGTTACCAATAATGAAGCCGAATATGAAGCTTGTATCATGGGGCTGGAAGAAACCATTGATTTGCGAATCAAAAATCTGGACGTATACGGAGATTCAGCTCTGGTGGTGAATCAAATAAAAGGAGAATGGGAGACACGTCAGCCCAACTTGATACCGTACATGAACTATGCAAGGAGATTGTTGCCTTTCTTTGACAAGGTTGAATTACATCATGTACCGCGAGCGGAGAATCAGATGGCTGACGCCCTGACCACTTTGTCTTCCATGTACAAAGTCAACTTCTGGAACGAGGCTCCCAGCATTGTTATCTCTCAGCTCGACAGACCGGCCTTTGTGTTTGCCATTGATAGAGCATCCGACGATAAACCGTGGTATTTCGATATCCTTAATTTCCTGAAGAACAAAGAGTATCCGGCTGGGGCATCCAGTCAAGATCAGAAGACTCTCAGGAGATTAGCGGGTAATTTCTACAGGAGAAACCACGATTTGGTGCTGTTGCGTTGCATAGACGAAAAAGAGGCGAAGCTGCTCATGGAGGAAATACATGAGGGTACCTTTGGTACGCATGCGGGTGGGCATGCTATGACGAGGAAGCTGCTGCGGGCAGGTTATTTTTGGATGACTATGGAAACTGATTGTTTCAAGTTTGCAAGGAAGTGCCACAAGTGCCAAATATATGCTGATAAGATCCATGTGCCTCCGAGTCCTCTGAATGTGATGTCATCACCATGGCCATTCTCGATGTGGGGAATCGATATGATTGGAAAGATCGAGCCGACGACTTCTAATGGGCACCGGTTCATTCTGGTAGCAATCGATTATTTCACCAAGTAGGTAGAAGCAGCGTCTTACGCAAATGTAACTAAGCAGGTGGTGGCCAGATTCATCAAGAGAGACATCATTTGCAGATATGGGATCCCCGAACGGATAATCACTGACAACGGTTCAAACCTGAACAACAAAATGATGAAGGAGCTCTGTCAGAATTTCAAGATCGAACATCACAACTCCTCCCCTTACCGACCCAAGATGAATGGCGCTGTTGAAGCGGCCAATAAGAATATAAAGAAGATCGTTCAGAAGATGGTGGTGACCTATAAGGATTGGCATGAGATGCTACCTTTTGCTTTGCACGGTTATCGTATGACGGTACGCACATCAACCGGGGCAACCCCATTCTCGTTGGTATACGGAATGGAAGCAGTACTACCATTGGAAGTTGAGATCCCTTCTCTGAGGGTATTGCGAGATGTTCATCTAGACGAGGCAGAATGGGTGAAAGACAGGTTGAACCAATTGAGCTTAATGGATGAGAAGAGGCTAGCTTCTCTAGCATACGGTCGTTTGTACCAGAGCCGAATGAAGAAAGCATATGATAAGAAGATACATCCGCAGAGCTTTCAAACGGGCGACCTTGTGCTGAAAAGGATTCTCCCGCCGCAGGCAGATCACAGGGGCAAGTGGACCCCCAACTACGAAGGGCCATATGTTGTTAGAAAAGTCTTTTCAGGAGGAGCTTTATTGTTGTCCACCATGGACGGTGAAGACTTTACGTCGCCTGTGAATTCGGACGCAGTAAAAAAATACTTTGCTTAAAATTGACCCGCTAGACAAAAAAAAAAGAGAGTCCAGGCAAAAATGGGGCATCCTGGCGAACCAAAAACAGAATGAAAGGTTCGGGAAAAAGTTAGGGATAAAATAGAAAAAATGTACACTCGCGAAGTTGAAAACCTACACTGGGCGGCTTCGGCAAAAAAGGGTATCCCGGTGAACTGAAAACCCGTAAAGGGCGGTTCACGCAAAAGTTAGGGATTTAAAAAGCAAATGACTGTGGTCCGAATTTGATACTGCATTGAGCATTGGTGCGGGAGAATATACTCAAGGGGGTCGATTATCGGATACAATCTCTTCGGAAGTGTGGATACCGGGAAAAGCATTAGAGTCGGATGAGTCATAGGAGGATCAGTTCGTGGTGTTCGTCTGTATCCCGTTGCCGACATGTGTACAAATTTAATTTGTCAACATATTTATGTTTCTTGTGCATACTTGTGTATTTGTTGTGCGTAGCTTCCTCTTTTCAGGAGTTACATCCCGTGTACAAAACTCCGCCCATTCAGGGGCCCAATCAATAAAATATGTTATTCAGTATTTGATGCTGGTTCTTTACTGTTTTGTGCATGATAAACGCCTAAGTTTACTGAAACTAGCATGTGTATAACATCACTGTCCCTTGCCAATAATTGCTAAAACTTTGAATTAACTGAGAATAATGTCACTAACGCTAACCTGAATAGATTTGGTTGCATAGACTTGTCTTGTCTTGTTTGTGGTGTTGCAGGGTTCACAGCCGTATGAAGAGAACGATCAAAAGAAGCTCGTAACGAGAACTCGATCCCCACGCAGGTCGCGCTTCTGAGATAGCAATGTTCCTTACTGAAGAAGGATCAAATCCCCTAGCTAGTCGTAGCTTATCCAAAGGGCGGTCTTCAGCCAAGTCGTTTATCCTTAGCAGGGTTTGGCGATTCCAAGATTGAAGGCTGTATTCAGACAGTGCATCTCAAGCAGAGTGATTTAGCCACAGAAGATTAATGTTTGTGAGCTGTATTCAGGCAGTCTACCGTTCCCCGCAAGGTCGTTTACTCTCCCCCAGCGGAGTCAGTTGATTTTCCCCAAGAGAATCATCCCATCCCCAGCGGAATTCTCTTTGCAAGTGTTTTCATTCCTCCCAGTGGAACTCGAAGATTAAGACTCTCCCCGGCAGAGTTGGTTGCGTGTCCTGGCATTTATTTTGTCCGAATACCGTGTGATACCTGTTCACTCTCCAGCAGAAGTTCAATCATACTAGGCACATCTGCTATTCTCCAGCAGAGTTACGTTCCCCAGCAGGGTGTTACTTCAATGAGGTGCTTGGTTTAAGTTCTCAATTTCCCAGCTGAGTCGACTTCACTCTTCCAGCATTTATTTTGCTGGAATAATTCTGTAGCACATGGCTATCCCCAGCGGAGTCGGCATTGTCTTCGGCATTTATTTTGCTGAAGCGAGTTCCTGTATCTCATCAGTTCGAGTCTGCATTCGCATTGGCATATAGTGTCATACTTACATCTACCAAATAAATGTGTAGCATTTCCATGTCAAATGGAGCATTTCATCATTGCCAAACATACGCATTTTGAAATATAAACCAGGTTGGCTAACCGTTTGTTTCAAGTATTACTCTCTTGCAGGTGAAAGGAGCTCTTGCTCAAATGAATTACCAAACATTCGAGGTCCCGACGTGAGACATTCAATGAAGTGTCAGCTTTGGCACTATTCCCCACAGAGTTATCATGATGAGGTTCTCTTTGTCTCCGAACAGAGTTATTTGTGAATTTCTCTTGTTTTCCTCGCCAGAGTTAGTAGGCAAAATATCTCCTTGTCCCCAAGCAGAGTTATTTGTCATCAAAAGGTTTCATGAACCAGAATTTCAGAGGCTGCCGCCGGTTATCAGAACAGGCGTTCGGTAGTTTGGTTTTCAGATATCCCCAGTAGAGTCCGCCTCAAGTTGCTGTTTGTGGGTTGGGATCGATAGAGAAATAAGTCCTGACGTGGACAATTTATTCCGATATTGACGGGATTTCTTCGTGCTAGAGAAGTGGGGGTCCTAACGTGGACAGTTTCATTTCCTCAAGTTGACGATGCGTGTTGGTCCTGACGTGGACAAGTTCGGTTTCTCAGTATTGATTGAATGTGAAGTCCTGACGTGGACAAAGTCGATTACTCTTCGTGTTGGTGTCCCGGCGTGGACCATTTATTTCCAGCCGATACTTTCGTTCGTAATGGCGAAAGGGGCGTCCTGACGTGGACAAGTTTATAGTTTTTTGTGATGACAAGATACGAGAGTCCTGACGTGGACAAATTTATCCTTCTTCGTGTTGGTGGCAAAGTGTGTGTCCTGACGTGGACGAGTTTTATTTCCCCAGCCAGTCGAAAACGCGCAAGTCCTGACGTGGACAAGTTTTTCTTCAGCAGGTCTAGAGGTGAGTCCTAACGTGGACAGATTTATCTCCCTTCGTGTTGACGCAGCATGAGTCCTGACGTGGACGAGTTGTATTTCCTCAGCGGGTCGAGGATGTGAGTCCTGACGTGGACAAATCAAGATGAGATGGGAGTCCTTACGTGGACGAATACAGATGAGATTCCTTACGTGGAAGAACGTGAGTCCTTACGTGGACGAATCAAAATGTGGTTTCCTTACGTGGAAAGAAGATAAAGATTGTATTCCTTACGTGGAAAGATTGGGGTCCTTACGTGGACAGATTGAGATGGTATTCCAAATTGGAAAGGTCGATTCCTTACGTGGAACAAAGGTGGTTTCCTAACGTGGAAAGAAGATAAAGATTGTATTCCTTACGTGGAAAGAAAATTGGTTTCCTTACGTGGACAGATCAAGATCGTTTCCTTACGTGGAAAGATCGGAGTCCTTACGTGGACAGATCGAGATTGATTCCTTACGTGGAAAGAGATTTGATTCCTTACGTGGAAAAGAAGTATTCCTTACGTGGAAAAGTTTAGTCCTAACGTGGACAGATTCAGAAGAGAAGTTGGTTTCCTTACGTGGAAAGATGACATTCCTTACGTGGACAAAGATGCATTCCTTACGTGGAAAAGTTGAGTCCTTACGTGGACAAATCAAGACGATAGATGGTTTCCTTACATGGAAAGAAAGATTGATTCCTTACGTGGAAAAGTGATGTATTCCTAACGTGGAAGGGTGAATCCTAACGTGGACGAAGTATTCATAACCCAGAGAGTTTAGTCCTGACGTGGACGGATCCAGATGAAGTCTTAGTCCTAACATGGACGGTGTTATTCCTAACGTGGAAGAATTTATTCCTGACGTGGACGATTTATTTCTGATGAAAGGCAGACGAGCCATCCCCAACGAAGTTGCCGAGATTTTTCCGGGTTAACAGCAGGTGGAGTCCTGACGTGGACAGGTTTTAGTTGAGATTTCTTCATGTTGACAAAATAGAAGTCCTAACGTGGACAAGTTTTTTGATGATAGGATCTTTTTCAGGCTGATGAAAATAATCCCCAACACGGTCGCTAAAGGATCAGTTGGTTGCTGTAAACAGTCAGATTCAGTTGATGAATGTCGTTCCCCAAGCAGTGGCGTAGTTTATTTCTACGGTTGGCAAATTTCTGGGTTCTTAGTATTCAACCGTCTCGTACCTCGAGTGTTTGAAGGTCGTTCGCTCTTCACCCAATCGGGTCCAAGTCGCTTGAATAGGGGCAGCTGTTGCACCCTAAAATTTGCTCAACCTAATTCACTTGGTTTATGTTTTAATTGCATTGGCATTTGCATATAGAGTCATGTACATAGCCTAACCATCTGCATAGCATAGCATAGCAAATCATCCAACAGGGACCAATCATTATTCTCATCTCTATGAGCCTATCAAGAGGTTATTATTCAAATTCAATCTCATTAAGTCATCAGAAAGAATTGGAAAGCTAAAGAGGTCAATGGATCAAGCAGTGCATCTATCTCCTATTTGAGGGTATCTGAGGATCAACAAGGAAGGTGTGAGCTGTGAATTGAGCATGGAGAGTATCTAGACATCATGGGAGACTTAGAAAGTCATTTGGAGAAGGAGGCAAGTCATTGATATGATCACAAAAATTGCAGTTGAAGATAGTCAACTAGGGTTTCATCTGGGTCAACCCTGGGTCAACTCTAGGTCAATTGATTGATTGAAAGGCATTGAGGTCTATTGGAGAGATGTGGGGTTCATAATTTGACATATAGAGAAGGATATGGTAATGTGCCAAGAAGAAATCAAGAGAAATCAAGGAGAAGAGGAGTTTCTAAATTAGGGTTTCTGTGTAAAATCCCCTAATTTAGGTCAAATTTCCAAGCAAGATAAGTCAAAATGCAAGCTTCAAATGGATCCTTGGCCAACATGAAACTTGTAGAGGATCTCAAGACCTTTAATTTTAGTGGTGGAAGACATCAAGGAGATTTATAGAACTCAACTTATGGTCCTTGCAAGTTACAGGTCATTTGAGGTATCTGAAATTTTGTCTGTGAAAGTGACTTGACTTCCAAGCAATTTTTACCCCTCAAGGAGATTTCAAATGAATTTCTGGTCAACATAAGAGTTGTTCCTCATTGTCTTATATTTCTAGAATGGTATGGTATTCCTTCATATGATTTGTGGAACTCTACTTATGGTCTTGGCAAGCAAAGGGTATTTTGGTCATCTGAGAATTACAGGTCATTTCAAGCCTATGCCCAAAACTCATACAAGGAAGCTTAAAATGGAAAACTTCACAACATGAATCTTGCTCCAAATGGCATTTTGAGTCTAGAAAAGTAACCATGAAAGATTGGAAAGACTCATAGCTCAAGGTTTCAAAATTGGTGGATTTAATGAATAAAAAATGACTTAAATTTGAGATTTTTCATAGTTTGGCCAAATGAGGTGAAATTATAGGTCATTTTGATTGGAAGGAATGTTTTAAGAACATTGGAAAAATTAGAATTTTGAGTTTGGTTCAAGAATTGAAAGATATGCATGGTTACTTATAAGTGAAGTTACATAATCCAAATCCAAGGGAAAGTGTGCATGGGAAGTTTCTCCAAGGTTCTAGGAGTTTCTAATCTCATCTATATATTGAATTGAAGAGCTTCATGCCATGGTTGGTGAATCATATTGATCAAAACACAAGTTATACACAATTCTTCCATTTTGCAAAATCAATTCAAACTCTCTCAAATCTCTATCAATCTCCATTTTGTTTGATCTGATCATCATCACCATCATTCATAGATCACAATTCCACAAGATTTTGGTTGATTTGAAGAAGGATTCGTGTTGTTCAAGTTAATCCTCCAAGAAGCAAGATTTTGGTGATTGCAAGATTCAAGAGCTAGGAGCAAGATCCATTGCATACAGAATTCATAATCAAGTTCCCTAATCATTTTCCACTCATCACAAGCATCAGATCCAAGGATTTTAGCACCTGTTTTCATCATTTGTACCAGGTAAGTTTGCTCTTCGAATGGCATGATTTAGATAGGATCATAGAGAATTGTTAGCATAAAAATGTTAGGATAGGTCAGATGATTGATTTTGGTTAGTTTGGACAAGTTTCATGGAGGTTGATCATGGTGCACTAATTCTGTTAGAGATCATAACATCAAGAATATGGCACGAGAATCTTAGGTTTATAGCTTAATTTGTTCAGCATGAAATGTAGAGCATGTTAGGGCAAAGATTGGAGAGAATTAAGAGAGTTGATATCAGGTGATTATGGTGGAACCAAACTGTTACATTCATCGGGTTTGATTATTGGTTGAGTTTTAGAAGGAATTATGGACATGGCTGTGTAGAGGGAAGAATTTAGAGCAACTTTGCTCTTTGCATCAAGTGAATCCATGGAGAGACGAGGGAGAACAGAAAGGTGTAAGATGCGTGCATGGTGATGAAGTTTCAGAAACCCTAGGGTTTCTAAGGTTGAAGACGACCTTTGAGCCACACGATTGCTTGTTAGACTTTGACTGAACCCAGGATCCAATGGCCACGATTAAAAGAAAAAACGGAGGGAGATTCAAAAGCAGAAACGCACCGTTTCACTTATTATTTCAGACTGGGCTCAAAGATTGTTTGATAATCCCACCCCCCAAGTTTAAGGCCCACTATGATTTTAACTGAAAATTTCGCTATCTGCACCGTTTCGTCTTTTTTATTTTTTTGTTATATTTTCTGTTTGACTGGGGCCCAGACGCGCTTGCTATGCGCGCCCCCCAGTCTGGGCCCATCTGGTGGTTTTAACTGATTTCAATTACTCATGGCACCCCTCATCTCATATTAATTCCATTTTAATTTTTTTAAATTCATTTCAATTCTTTGAAAATTCATAAAAAATTGGAAAATGCATGATTTTAATTGGTTCTTTTTTTATGTTGTTCATAATTTTGTCAAGAAAATTATCCCATAAAAAAATTAATATTTCCTTTTATTTTTGTATTTTTTGCACATTTTTCTTTTAAATAGCATTGTAAGTAGTTTAACTTGATGCATGAAATTGTTAATTTTGGTTTGATTAAGTGCTTTACTATTTTTAATCCCTTCTTTTTAGGTTGATTAGATTAGACATTTATCTTGTATATAAAATTTAGTTCATATTTTTAGGACTTAATTTTAGGTGATTTGTTTAGGTGTGAATAACATGATCAAAACTAGGGTTTAGGAGATAACCTAGGAGGATTAGTTCATTTCCCTTAGGAGTTAGAGATTGAATCTTTGGGGTATGGGACTATAGGGATTATGGGTAGTTAATAGACCCCTTAGAAAATATTAGGATTCCCCTACTGCTATTAGTATACTGTCTATATTTGTTTGACTGTGTGGTGTGCCCTCTAGGGTTATTTTCATTTGTCTGTGTGGGGTATTGGGATTGCTTTGGGGATTGGGAGAGCTGAAGACTTGTTGATGAAGCCATTGGAGATCAAGAGCTTGAAGACCAACTTCCAGAGTTGATGAGGAGCATCCTTTGCTGGCAGCTGTTGAGGAGTGTAGGGTTTAGGAGCTAGTCAGAGCCCTAGAGTAGAGCATTTGATTCACAAACATGGAAGGCCTTGTCTGCCTCCATTCTTTCTCTATGATTCAGAGTCTCTTTCAAATATCCACCTCCTTCCTTTAGAAGGATCAGTAAATGTATTTGAAAGATAGAACTTTTGAGAGAAAATTGTCCGTATAATGTTAACAGTTAATGAGCCACCCTTGGTAGGCATTTGACTGTTTAACATTTAATTCATCTTGTTGACTGATATTCCTCTTGGAGTTTGAGACTTGAAGAAAGGCCATTGCAGATGGAAGACTGATAATCAAGACCTTGCTGAAAGGCTGTGGAGATGGAGATTGATGCTTGCCTGAAGCTTGTAGCTGATTGATGATGACTTGAAGACAGATGTTGATGCAGAGCTGCTGTGGCTGTTTCTTTTTGCTGTTTATTTCTGATGTATTGATTGGTTTTCCCTGACTGTATTGTTTGCTGTTTACCCTGTGAGGTTGAAAGTGAAGTCTGTTCACTTTTGCCTATTGTTTTCTAGGTTCGAGGTTGAGTGGGACTCCCTTGCCTCGCTTGTATTGTTGCATCCATGCATTTTACTGCTTTATTGTATATTTGCTATTGTTTCTGTTTCCGTTTATTCCCTTAGGATCTCTGTTTCTCTCTGTGCATGAGAGGAGCATGATAGACACTAGTTCTTAACCCATGCATGATAACATTAGGGTAGTTTGATTCCCTTCGCAACCGTAGGTTAGAGTTCTGTCTCTTCTTTCTCACAACAAACAGAAAAACACAATAAATATTTCAAACACAATAAAAGACACTTCTTCCGTAAAAGAATGTGAACTCATCAAAACGTCATTTTTGTCCGCTTGGACTGCTAATCAGAAAGACCTTTTTCAGAAGGAATAAAAACAATCAAGACAGACCTGTGTCGTACGTGGCCCGAACTACGTTTGCTCTGATCTTTCAGGCTGTATGAAAGTACGTAGGCATAGGATGTGATATCCTAGCGAGCAACCTTCCCTTCCTTTCCAGTAGGTAGGCGAACTACGTTGACTCTGATTTCTCGTTCCAGACGGGAATACGTAGGCATAAAGTGCGATACTTTGCCGAGTCATTTTCTTTTCTTTTTGACCCTTAACCCTTAGTTTAGATAGAAATAACAATCCATATCCGAAAACAAGCGTGGATCCCGTCGAGTACGACGGACGTGACCGACTCCCGAATCCAGGATTTGGTTGCGATGACCATTCCTTTCCCGTCTTTGCGGTAGGTTTACTCTGAGCATTTCCTTTCCCTACTTTGGGATAAATAACACACGGTGGCGACTCTTCTGTTCAGCCGGCGCCGATTTTCGCAGTAGCGACAGATAGTAGAATAAACAGTTTAGTTACAATATATAAGAACAAGTGGATATACAAAGTTGTGTGAATTATATGAGGATTAAACTTATGAGTCATACCAAGAAGTTATGAGAAAGATTGATTGAATGAAGACTAAGAAAAGAGACTCAAGTCATTGAGAATAAGTTTGGTTTTATGCATGGGAGGTTGACCATATCTTCTACAACGTGTAGTGGGGCAATATTGAATCGACCAATAGGACTTGCATCTAATTTTTATTGGAAAAGGCGTACGATAAAGTGTCTAGAGATATATTCTAGAAATCCCTAGAGAAGAAAGAGGTTATGATTGCAGATATTTGAGCTTTCTAAAATATGTATGAAGGGGTATCAACTAGTGTACAAACACAGATTGGAGGGACAAACAATTTCCCCATTACAATAAGTTTGCATCAAGGTTCAACCCTATGCCCTTACATTTTTACTTTAATTTTGGATGTACTCACAAAACACATTCAAGAGATATCACTGAGATGCATATTTTTTCCATATGATATAGTCCTAATTGGACAATTGAAGGAGGATTTAAATGATAGGTAAGATACATGGAGACGAGATTATAAACACATTGCTTTCGCCTAAGCAAAAATAAGACGGAGTATATGGAGTTTAAGTTCAACAAGAAGAAGTGTTTCTAACCTAGAGGTGAAAGTAAAAGAATATATCATCCCACAAGTCATGCGGTTTAAATATCTTAGGTCTGTAATACAAAACGATGGAGAAATAGAAGAGGATGTAAACCATCAAATTCAAGTTGGGTGGCTGAAATCGAGGAGGACTTCAAAAGTTTTATGTGACACAAATGTACCGCTCAAGCTGAAGAGAAATTTTTATCGGAATGTGGTAAGACTTATAATATTGTACAATACAAAATGTTGGGCATTTAAAAATCAATACGAGAATAAATTAACTGTAACAGATATGAAGATGTTGCATTAAATGTATGGTAAAACTAGACATGATAAGATTAGAAATGACAATATTAGAAAAAGTATTGGGATAACACCTATAGTAGAAAAAATGGTGGAAAATTGACTTAAGTGGTTTTGGAACATAGATATAATATCAATAGATTTTATGGTAAAAAGAGTAGATCAGCTAGAGAGAAGTCAAACAATTAGAAGTAAAAAAAGACATAGAAAAACTATAATAAAAGTTATTAAAAAAAGATTTCAAAATCAACAATTTGAACACAAGTTGATTTATGTAGTCGACTATTTATTGTTGTTGTTGTTTCTTTATAAATTAAAAATCAATTTAAAAACAAAAAGGAACTCCCTTCATCATCAACATCATTCCTACATTCAACATTATCTTTTAATTTGAAGAACACAATTTGAAAAATACATTGAAACTGAATTACCAACATTTGGACATCTACTTTAATTCAACATTATCTTTTAATTTGAAGAACAAAAATTGAAAAATACATAGATATAATATTGTTGTTGTTATTAGAGAGAACTTTCAATACCTCAAATAGAACCCTTGAGTTTCCTCTCATCTTTCTATCACTTCACTTGTTTCTCTATCTCTGAGGATTACCAACATTTGGGACATCTACATTAATTCATCAAAGAGCAACAACCAAATTCAAGAGCTCACACAAAACCCTATAAACCCTATTACATCTCTATCACAAAGTCTGATTTGTTAATTAATTTCTTCATTAATAAGAAGTTATTCAGGATTTGCATACACAAATAATGATTTTCCATTGTTGAACTTTTAAACAATCTTTACATTCTTTAATCATTCACCAAAATATTTAAGTTTTGTACAAATAGAGAACATTAATTTGATAAATTTATCGGTGTTAGCCGAGTAAGAGTCACAATGTTTTATTTGAGTGTGAATGGTATGAAAAGTTTGTCCCCAATGTGTAGCGATTACTAGTTTATATAAGATCTTCCAAACTTTGAGTCATTTCTCCCTATCTCATTTTGAGACATATTTTGAAGTTGACGGTGGTCAGGAGCCATGTCGAGGTTGTACTTGTACTGCTTCATAAAAGCATTAGCAAGATCCTGGAAGCAGTGAATACTGTTTTGTTCAAAATTCATATACCATTTGAGAGAAGCTCCACTCAAGCTGTCTTAAAAATAGTGGATGAGTAGCTTTTGGTTGTTGGTATAAGCATCCATCTTTCGAAAGTACATGACAAAATAAGCCTTTGGACAAGAGTGACCCTTATATTTCACAAACTCGGGAGTTTTGAATTTGACAGGCATAACAAGGTCAGAAACCAGGCACATGCGGTCTGCGTCCACACTAAAGAAGTCATTTCCCTCCACGACTTTAAGTCTCTTGTCTATGGTCTGAAATTGTTAACGGACAACCTCAAGTTCAACAAATTCTTCATTGTCTTCACTCCGAGCACTGGCAGCATTGTAGTCATAGAGAGGGTTCTCAAAAGGAGCTCGAGTTGTCTGGGCAACAACATGAATCATAGGTCTGGGCTCGGAAAAAATAGGAGTTGGTCTGACAGTTTGACCAATCATATCAGTAGATGCAAGAGGTGGAGAATAATTATGGGGTAAACCAAACTCTGGTCAAGTTGAAGGTGGCACCTGAACAGGCTGAGGATCAGCATTTGAAACCTCCTAGATAACATTCCTTTGAGGATCAGCATTTGAAGCACCACGCCTTGACTTGACAACATGAGATGGATGGGTCGACAGAACCTTGCGTCGATCGACCAAAGATAAAAACCAGCAAAGGTATTCTCAATGAGAGGAGCTAAAGGCTTGGCAAGAAGTCAGTTTGAAAAGAGAAACGTGGAGGCAAATTTCCAAAGACGCGGGATGACACGTGGCGCATCCTGAAGCCCCTTGGCAGTTACCTCGCATGCCTATATAAAGCAACATTTTCTAGGAAATAGGGGCGTCTTTTATTAGGATTGAAAGAAAAACACTCTGAGTACCGTTCTAAAGAGAAAAGAGTTTACTTTGTCATTCCAAAATGTACGAATACGTCCATTTGTCTTTTCCTTTTTTTTTTATTTTAAGTTTACCAAGTATTTATGACATTTAAAGCACTAGTTTCAGAATCTCTATAACATTTTTGTCTCAGCCATTTCTTTATCTTTGTCAACTTTTAGTTATTTAGAGTTGAAACCACTTACACACATCCTAAGATCCATAATCGTCAAAGTGCACCGTAACCCAAGTAAACGATCCACCCAAAACCGAATTGTCCTGGGACTAGTTTGGCCAGTCCCGCAAGCAAATCCACGGAGGAAGGCGATAGGTTGTCCATGCGAAAATCACGTGCGAACAAATTGGCACACCTGATGGGACCCGAAGGTTTAGGTATATGCAGTTGCGTAGCGGAAAGATGGTTACACCGCGACCAAATGAAGAAACATCTTCGCAAGGAAACACGTTTCCCTCGCCAGGGGCGGTTCTGAGCACTGGACCCATGACAACCGTCACTTCGACCATTGGCACCACACCATTCACGACTCCAAGTCGACCGAAAGTGCAGCTTGCTACGACTGGAATCGACTATCAACGCCTACCCAGTTTCAACACGTCGGCACCCCAACACTTGGGGATGCCACCAGAATTCATGTCTAACTGGCGTTATGGGGGAATAGGCGCGAGAGAGAATTCAACCTCCTCCTTTTCGCTATATCGGAGCCTGGGCCCTGTAACCCAACAAGGAGGAGGGCTACCAGGTTTTGGGTCACTCCCCACAACGATACCAATTTTCACCACTAGCTCTGTCGCGGTCATGCGCCAGCAGATGGACGAAAGCAATCACGAGATGGTACACATGTTAACCCAACAAATGGGCACCATTCTAAGACCTTTAATACAAGATTCAGCCCAAAGTTACCAATAATTGGCAACCCAAATGACCCGAGTAGGAGACTTTTTAGGGGCACATAGGAACGTAGGAGGACAAAATCCTCCAAACCGTCCCGAGACGCCGGGTCGACAAAACAAACCGGTCGAGGAAAGAAACGAGCCACAGGCGCCTGAGTACGAACATATCCTTAGGATGGCCCAGAGGCCTCCCATAGTAATGGTTCATAGGGACCAAGACCTCGACCACGTAGTCAGACAAGTTAGAAACGAGAGCCTCGGAGGCAAAGCTAATCAGACCATGGTCGAAGGTATTATGGTTCAAAATGGTGCGAACCCTAGCCTCCGACGACCAGCCTACACGTCCCTTTTGCCAGATTTCGTGTTACAAACGGAACTACAAAGGGGATGAAAGGACCCAAAATTCACTAAGTTTGCGGGAGAAATAGAGGAATCCACTGTCGAACATGTGGCCAGGTATCAGACCGAGGCATGGAACATAGCGAATAACGAGGATTTGAAAATCAAATATTCCTCGATTCCCTCACAAAAAATATGTTCACATGGTTCACTTTATTGCCCCCTCAGTCGGTCCACACAAGGATGCAGCTGGAAAGGTTGTTCCACGAAAATTTTTACATGGGACAATCAAAGATCAGTTTGAAAGAATTAGCTAGCGTAAAATGGAAAGCCACGGAGTCCGTAGACCAATATTTGAACAGGTTCAGACTGTTGAAAGCGCGGTGCTTTACGCAAGTCCCCGAACACGAATTGGTCGAAATGGCCGCGGGAGGACTAGATTATTCCATTCGAAAAAAGCTAGCTACACAATACTTAAGAGATATGGCGCAACTGGCCGATCGCGTCCGACAGGTCGAACGATTGAGAAGTGAGAAATCGCAGACTAGTCGATACCGTAAGAAAGAGAAGGTGAAGTTTGTAACTACCGACAGATATTCATCGAACGATGAGGAATTTGTCGAAGTAAACACCGTCAATGTGGCCGAACTAACAGTTGGACCTCCATATGTGTGTAGGGTCCTGAAGCCATCGAACGGAAAAAATCCGGTCGAGACGGAGAAGACGGACAAATATGTTGCTAAAACATATTCTTTCGATGTATCTAAGTGTGATGAGATATTCGATGTATTAGTTAAAGATGGTCAAATTATCGTCTTGGCTGGGACAAAAGATTCCCGTCTAGAACAAAAGAAAAAGAGGGGATTTTGTAAATTTCATAACTTTCTTGGTCATAAAATTGCTGAAAGTGTTCTTTTCAGGGATTTGGTGCAGAAGGCGTCGAAGGAATGAAGGTTGCAGTTTAGGAATGACCAAAGATGCAACTGGATACAAACCCTCTAAAATCAGAGGAAGCACTATACTTTGAAGTAGCGGAATGCATGATGATCGAGGCTACTGATGGCCTCAAGGAAAAAGTAACAACCCCCATTCTAGACTGCATGATGATCAAAGCTACTGAGAGTTTCGACAAAAAGACGAGGATGGACTTCAAGGGAATCTACCCTGAGGTTGGAGAAAGTCAGGCAGAATTTCAAGAAAAATGCAAAGTCAGCGGCTCCACAGCCGCCCTCTGTCCCAGGTGTCATGCTGTGTTTGACCAGAAAGCGGCAGACCGAGTCAAAGCAGACAAAGCAACGGCTCCCAGGTTTGTATTCGATCAAGACGATACTCCTCGATAAAATCAGGAGTACCGGAAGCTATTCTAGCAGGCAAAGCCCAGGACTTTTGTGCCCCTGTCGAATATCCCACAAGACCAATGGATGGCCCCTGTGACCCAGAAAGGGAGCAAAAGGCCACAATAGAAGGTGTTGGATTTGGAAAAAGAGGCTAGGGCCTCCGTCAAGAACACTGAGTTGAAGGGGTACGTGGTGTGTCCCAATTACAAAGGCAAGAACCCAATGACGAGAACCCAATGGAGGCGACTTCAGCGAAATAAGAAGGCAGCCAGAGAAGCATTGACTCTGCAACTGCGTCAAGTCGGGAAGCCCGAATCGAAGAGTCAACCACCAAGATCCAGATGGGTAGAAAAGGAAAAGGTAATGGCCAGCCAAACCACAACAATGACCGTGGAATTCTCGGGAAACAAAGCGGTAGTGTCAACACAAAAGTCGACGTTTACTGCCAATTCAGCAGACAAGAAAGAGCCAGAATATACCCCTCTGGCAGAGGAAGGTGAACCAGAGTATACACCCCAGTCGGATCACGAGGAATACACCCCGTCTCCAGAAGAAGATCTGGATGTGGACATGTACGAATAGACAAATGACGACACATATGGTGATGACTTCATCGTCAGCTGATTGTGTCAATCCTTTCGGCAGAATCTGATAGGGTATCCGAGGTGTCGGAATCGGAAGAGGATTTCCAACCAGACGAAGCTACAGAAGATATGTCGTTAGGTTACTATGTAATAAACATCGGTGTGGTAGAGGAAAGGATTGCCATGTTCGAGAGACCTAGCCCAGGGATGATGTATCACTTGAAACCGTTATTCAGAAAGGCGAAGGTCGATGGCGTGGCGGTAAATAAAGTCTTCATAAACGGCGGGGCGACGGTCAACTTAATTCCCCATACTTCATTCCGGAGAATCAGCAAGGCTAAAGCCGACCTCAAGCAACACAATATAGCTTTGTCCAACTATGAAGGCAAAACCAGTAACATTCTGGGAGTAGTCCAAGTCGAATTAGCTGTTGGAACTACCACAAGGACGACGCTTTTCATGGTCATTAACTCCAAGGCAAACTTTAACCTTTTATTAGGAAGGGAATGGATTCATAGAGTTAGAGCGGTCCCCTCGACAATGCACCAAAGGTTAACTATTTGGCGGAAAGACGACATAGTGGAAAATGTGAAAGCCGACTAGAGTTACTACAGAATTGAGGAAGCCAAAGGGACGAAAAGATCCTTCGACCAACACTTGGAGAATGTGGTGCCTTGTGACGATGAATCAGGCTCTTACACCTCCGCCAATACCGGACGTACCCTCAATTTGGACCCATATCATGGTTTCGTCTGGGATTCAACTGATCCCCTATCAGAATTGTCACGAAGTTGTCTAACGACGGGGTGGCCTCCTATATATGAAGATGACTACTGAATCAGAAAGTTTGAATCGAATTTCGGCCTACGTGGCTGAAAACAAAAGAAAAGCGACACTCGAAAAAGAGAAATATGAAGATACCGCTTAAGACACGTGTATAAATGGCCAACAAGGCCAGGCAACAGCTTCAGAAAGTCGGAGGCTCAACTGTATCTATGACGACGAGTCTTTAGGGTTCGAAAGGGACCCAACCTTCGATGCACAGAAAATCCAGGCGCAAGACCCCCTAGAGGAGATCGGCCTGGGGGAAGGGACTACCAAGAGACCCACGCACGTAAGTACAAAGATCCGTTCGAGGATGAGAGCCAATCTAATCCAAATATTAAGAAAATACAAAGATTGCTTCGCCTGGGATTACGACGAGATGCTAGGGTTAAGTCGGGAACTGGTAGAGCATCGCCTGCCCATTCAACCAGGCAAGAAACCAGTCAAGCAGCAGCCACGTAGATTCGCTCCAGAAGTGATGCAAAAAATCAAAAGGGAGATCAAAAGGTTACTGCAGAGTCGGTTCATTCGGACAACAAGATACGTCGAATGATTGTCGAACATAGTCTCGATCGTCAAGAAAAATGGCACTCTGAGAGTTTGCATCGACTTTAGAGATTTGAACAGTGCCACTCCTAAGGACGAATATTCCATGCCTGTAGCAGAGATATTAGTCGATTCGGCCGTCGGTTTTGAGTATTTGAGCATGCTCGATGGGTATAACCATATTTTTATAGCCGAAGAAGATGTTCCTAAAACGGCGTTCCGCTGCCCAGGGGCTTTAGGGACCTATGAATGGATCATCATGCCGTTCGGTTTAAAGAACGCTGGGACAACATACCAAAGGGCCATGAACGCTAGTTTTCACGACTTCATTGAACAGTTCATGCAGGTATATATCGACGACATAGTCATAAAATCATTGTTGGAGGACGATCACCTAGATCACCTTCGACGATCATTCGAAAGAATGAGGAAATATGGATTAAAAATGAATCCACTAAAGTGTGCTTTTTGCGTACATGCAGGGGATTTCTTGGGGTTTGTAGTGCACAAGAAAGGTATCAAAATAAATCACAATAAGACGAAAGCAATTCGAGACCTCGAACCCCCAGCGACGAAGAAGCAACTCTAGTCCCTGCTTGGGAAGGTGAACTTCTTGCGAAGATTCATATCAAATCTAAGTGGCAAGACAAAAGCATTTTCGCCATTGTTGAAGGGAAAGAAGGAAAGTGAGTTCCATTGGGGACGAGAGCAGTAAGAGGCTTTTGAGGCAATCAAAGAATATCTAGTAAATCCTCCCATTTTTCTACCACTAAACCCGAATAAAAACATGAAGCTATACATTACAGCGTCCGATACAACTATAGGAAGCATGTTAGCTCAGAAGGATGATAATGGTGTCGAAAGACCCATTTATTACCTTAGTCGAATGTTAGTCGACGCTAAAATTAGGTATTCCATGATTAAGAATTTATGCCTATGTTTGTATTTTTCATGTACTAAATTAAAGCAATATATTAAGCCATTCGAAGTTCTTGTTTCATCACATTTCGATGTTATCAAATACATGTTGTCGAAACCTATTTTACACAGTCGAGTGGGAAAGTGGGCCTTGGCACTCACAGAGTTTTCCCTTACCTACGTCCCTTTAAGAGCGATGAAGGGACAGATAGTGGCAGACTTCATAGTCGATCACGCTGTGATGAGACAACCGCTCTGCTTGATTAGCACAAGCCCGTGGAAGTTGTACTTCGACGGATCCAGTCACAAACATGGAGCCAAAATAAGCGTCCTAATCATTTCTCCTCGAGGTCACCCGACTAAATTCAAATGTGGGGTCAAAGGCAAGTGCTCAAACAACGAAGCAGAATACGAGGCTTTGCTCGCAGGCCTGAAAATCCTCAGAGGGCTAGGCGCCAAGAGTGTAAGCATTAAAGGCAACTCTAAACTGGTAATCAAGCAACTCACCAAAGAATACAAGTGTGTCAAAGAGAATCTGGTGAGGTACCTTGCGACCGCAAAAGATCTGTTGGAACAATTCAAAGTGGTCAACATTACGCATGTTCCTAAGGTAGATAACCAGGATGCTAACGTGTTGGCACAAATCTCCTCTGGATATAAAGTGTCAGAAAAGAAACTGAGAGCACTCATCGAAGTCAAATGCAGGCCGACGGATAAGTCGTTTGAGGACCAGAAAGCTGGTGAAATGAACTACCTGACAGGGATAGGAGATGGCGGTAGAAGAGATGGCACGATCCTTGCAGTGGACAGGTTGTCTCCGACATATTGACGAAGGCCTTTGGCCGAGTATCTAAAGGAGCCAACAACGGCTACCGAGAGAAAGATCAAATATCAGGTGTTGAGTTACGCCCTAATGGGGAACGAATTATTTAAGAAGACGCCTGAAGGAGTGTTGCTCAGGTGTTTGGGAGAAGCAAACGTGTATTTGGAAATATAAGAAGTGCATGGTGGGGCATGCGGAGCCCACCAAGTCGGCCAAAAGATGAGTTAGATATTGTTCCGACAGGGGGTATATTGGCCAAAGATGTTCAAAGATTGCATAGATTTCGCAAAAGGCTGCCAGGAGTGTCAAAAGCACGCCGGCATCCAACGAGTACCGGCCGACGAACTACATGCAGTGGTCAAACCATGGCCTTTTCAAAAGTGGGCTCTAGACATAATCGGGGAGATTCGATCGACATCCTCGAGGCAACATAAGTTTATCCTTGTCGGAATCGATTATTTTACGAAAAGGATTGAGGCCATACCTTTGTCGAAAGTGGACCAAGAAGCAGTTATCAACTTTGTTTAGAAGCACATATTGTATAAATTTGACACTCCTGAGACGATCACTACAGATCAAGGATCAGTGTTCGTCGGCCAGAAAATGCAGCAGTTCACAGTAGACGAAGGGTTTAAACTGGTTACTTCGACCCCCTATTACGCCCAGGCAAACGGTCAGGTCGAAGCAGCTAGCAAAGTAATAATGGGACTTATTAAGAAGCACATATCTGAAAAACCTAAGAATTGACACCAGATGTTAGATCAGGTGTTGTGGGCGTGTCGAACGTCGCCAAAATATTCCACCGGATCGTCACCGTTCCGTTTGATGTTTGGGCATGACGTCGTTTTGCCAGCAGAAATTCACCTACAGTCAGTACGTATCCAGTGGCAACATGATATCCCGTCAGAGCAATATTGGAATATGATGATGAATGAAATGGTAGACCTAGACAAAGAAAGAGTAGAGGCACTCGACGCATTGTTACATCAGAAGGCGCGAGTGGCCCAAGCGTACAACAGGAAAGTCCAGAAAAAGGTCTTCGTAGTTGGGGATTACGTCTGGAAAGCAATCCTTCTGATGGATCGAAAAGATCCAAGGTTTGGAAAATGGTCACCCAATTGGGAAGGACCATTCGAAGTGTCCAAAGCGTTTAGTCACAAAGCCTATGAGGTCCACGAAGTCGGAGGAGACCGACGGGTCATCCGGATAAACGGAAAATACTTAAAAGCCTATAGGCCCATGCTTCAAGAAATTTAGAAGAAAAAAGGATAAATTTCATTAAATAGGCCGACGGATGTGGAAGGCCAAGACGAATTACAAAGTAAAAAATAAAAAAAGGTGTCGCCTAGTCATTTTGGGAATCGCGCCTTAAAGCCTTCAAGCAGAGTACGCTCATGGTCCAGTAAACTCTCTAAGACAAACTTCCTCTGACGAATCTGCTCAATAGAGGCTTTAATTTTCAAGGCAGACTCAACATGTGCAATCCCTTTGGCCACGTCTTGGTCGACAATCTTCTTGGCTGACAAAGGTGCGTCGATGTCCAAGGAGGCCTTCTCATTCTCGACATCAGTGATCTTCTGTTCGAGCTCCGCTATTTGGGCACGGTAGCCAGATATCTGTTGGTTGAGAGCTAAGCGTCTGTCGGAACATGTCTGTTGAGAAGCCTCATAATCTTACAAGTTTTTTTCACAGACAACGCTAAGATACCACTCCCGTTTCATCTCATTGATTTGGGCACAAATTTGATCATTTGTGTGTTTTTACAGAGCCGCGTCTTTTGCCAGCTGGGTCAAGAAGGCTTCAAGCTCAATCAGATAGGTGGCTGTAGAAGCCGGCACGTCGAAGGCCGGAAGTGCGTCCAATATCTTGAAGACATCTCGAGCTACATACGCATCTGCAGTCGCCTCGACAAACTCTTCCCCAAATAGGTATGTCCTCAACTCTTGCAGCTTGAGGTCGAAAGTACTGTCTTCGGTCGAATTAACTGTGTTTTTTGACCCTGCGGGGTTAACGGCCTCAACAGTCCCACGAAGCTTAAGGAGAGCTTTTAATGTCTCCGCGGGATTCGACAGTTTAATGGACATGATGGCTTCAGGGGTGTCAAGTGAGTTGGCGGCGACATCTCTTGGGGACGAAGAAGGTCCAGCCACCTGAGCAACACCAATACCCGCCTCTACGTTAAGGGGAGCAACATTTTCAACATCTCCCTCGAGATCGACTACCACCACAGGGCTGGGGTTAGAAACGTCTTCCGTCGAAGCTCCTGGAAATTCGTCAACTTTTTGGGGACTTAGATATGGATTAGTTCCAATGGACCGCCCAACAGTATTGGCCATGATATCGGAAAGCATGAGGGAAGTTGGATCTTTGACTTCCTGCATAGCAAACGAAACCAAAAAATGTCAATTAAAAGACGTGAGAGGTCTATCGACAGAAGGTTTAAAAAAAGCATTACCTTAAGAGTTCTAGGCGGAGGGGAAGTTCTAGTAACAACATTTTGAAAGACCTCAGTCAGGTCTTCTGGCACGTCAAGTGTTGGGACCGATGCAGTGTCCTTTTGGGGTGTTTTCTTCATGGGTGCTTTCTTTTTTCACCTTAAAGGAGTGGCCGGAGGAGAGTTCGACGGTTCAAATGGGAAAACCCGAGAACGAGGACTCTCATTCGACACCACCACATCGGGAATGATCCGTTGATCAGAATCCTGGTTGGAACAATCCAAAAATCAGTCGACCAACAAGAACAAGCGCGAAGGAAAACAAAGGAAACAGGTCATACCTAGACAACAAGAGTCTTTTGTTTTTTGGTTGGTTGGGTCGAAGTTGACCCGATAGGAGGAGCCCTCTTATGCACCTGGAAAAATAGGAGAAAGTCAGAAAGAAATCTCAAGAAACTCAGCGAAAGCAGATAAAGGCAAAATACGCTTACCTTTTTGGGGGCATCTACCAAGGGCGCTGAGGGACCAAGAGTCACGCTCGAAAGAGCAGCAAAAGCATCAACCACGTTCTCTAAGAAAAGGTCATGGTCTAAGTGTTGCGCTTGATATTCTGACCACCAGAAGTTGAAGCTTTCGGTGGAGAAGAATGAGGGCTTGTAACGAAACACAGGAAGCTCCAAGTGTTGAGTCGACTGAGCAAACTTAAGACAGTTTCTATGACCCGTCTGGTCAAGCTTCCGACCAGCCCACACGACGTCGTCACGGTGACGAACCAATGGCTTTGGCAACATCTGGCTCAGGCCAAATTGTTGGGCAACCAAATTGGGCTGATAATTCGTAAACCCGTACCCAGTATTACTCGAGTCGATACGAAACGACAACATCGTCAGGGTTAAAAAAGCCCTCTAAATGGAGTTAGAGACGACAACAGTGCTAGGGGAAGTCCCAAGGAATGGGTTCTTGAACCAAGTCGGCCCAAACTTTCGGTGGGAAAAAGGGGCCATACCCGAAACGAAGACATTTGCCTCGACAAACATAGTAAGATATTTCATAAAAAGGGTCTTGTTGGGAGTCTCCTGCGTAGTCATCAGAGAAAGAAGGACTCCCTCCATAGGTCGATCCTCGATCAGTCGGTCCATCTTGACCGACACAGGATAACCTAGTTGGTGTTTAAAAGTGGCATTTAGCCAGTGTTGCAGCAGCCACATGGGCCCCGACACGTTTAGGGCTTTGACGGTGTCATAGAGATGGGCTATTTTTAGAGACGCCAACCCCACAGAGTGATACAGGGAGGCTAGGAGAAGCTTGCCCAGGGCCACTTGTCGACCCTCATGAATTTGAATAGCCAGGTTGATATAACTCTTTGCTATCTACAAAGAACCTGAACAAAAGAGGTAATACGAGAGCCACAAAGTCAGGAAGGCAATATGTTCCTCGACAGACACCTCGTTTGAATCCGTGTCGTGGTGGTCTTTGATGTAATTCTGAAAATCGGCACGATCAAAGTCAAAAGAAGCCTCTGTCTCGACAGTGGAGTCGAAAGTTTCGCCCACTGGAGAGAGGCCGGTGATAGCCGCCACGTCGAAGAGGGTAGGTGATAACATCCCACATGGTAACTGGAAGGTGTTTGTCGAACCCTCCCAAAAGAACATGGATGCCAAGAGGAGACAGAGATTGACCATGTGAGCATTCCTCGACAGCTGAATGGCGTTGAAGATGCCAGATTTTTTCCACTGGGCTTGACGTTTATTTTGAACCTTGTTCAGCCAAGCCAAATAGTCCTTGTTGCCAGGGGTAGGCATCAAACGGAAGACTCTAGCTTTCGGCGCCATAAACTTCAAATCAAGTTTTCCACCTTTGCGGAAAGCTGGAGGCATGGTTGCAGGAAAGCCAGGAAAGAACGGTTGCATGGCCTCATGTTGCACCCCAAAATTTTACCAACCGGTTCCCATATCTGGTTTATGTTTCGATGCATTTTGCATTCGCATTCGCATACTGCATGCATTGCAATTTTCTCAGTTAGAGTGAGTTTATCGGGATTGCAGCCCTGGCGTTTCAGGCAGTTCAGGCCGGTTTGAATAAGTGTATTTTGAGAATTGGTGCTCGTTCCCTGTTGTTTTCAGGTCATCTCGGTGCCCGGGTTTCGCTATGGTTGTGCGATCGTTCTCTAATCGTTTTAATCGGCTCCCTGACATTTTTTAGGATTCTTCTTTTATTTCTAGATTTTTAATGCATTTAATAGAGTTTTTAATAGATTTATTTGCTTTTTAGATATTAAATAGGCTAGTATTTTTCCTATAGAATTTAATAGATTTTTTTAGATTTTTTAAAATAGATATTCCTTTTTTTTTAATAGATTTAATAGATTTTTTAACATTTTAGATATTAGTTTTTTATCATTAAATAGAGTAGTTTGATATAGATTTTAATATAGATTTTAGATTTTTTAATAATAGTTTTTTGATATAGTTTAAAAAGGGGAATATAATAATGTTAGATTAGATTTTTAATTGGTTTTATAGGTTTAATTGGAATTTTAATTAGATAAATAGATATTAAATGTTTTTTTTTCCTGTTTTAAATAGGATAATTAGGGTTAATTTTTGTTTTTAGGATTAATTAGGTTTTTTAATTAATTTTCCTTTAGTCTTTAATTAGATTTAATTAGGATTAATTAGGGTTTTTTTTGTCATTAATTTCGTTTAGTTTAATTACAGTTTCATTAGCATTTAATTCAGTTTTAAGGCATTAATCAAAGTCATTAGGCCTTAATAGTGGGCCATACGTCTGTTTTTCGTGGGACAGGTCCAGAATCATCGCCACATGTCCCTTAAATAGAGATGCCACGCGTGGGTCCAGTCTCTTAGCCACCTCACATAGTCACTGCTAGCACACAGATTCCACTACCCTCTCTTTGATCCACGTGTTCCCTCCACTATCAGCCACAACTCACACGCGTCTTCCTCTCCCTTCTCCCGCTGCCACGCGTCCACCTCTGGATCCCACCGTCCAAGTATCACCGCCGGCCATGCAAACGGCCGGAGGCTTCGCCGGAGAAATCATTTGCCACCGTAACTCTCGCCGGTAACCGTAACTTCACCGGAAACTGCAAACTTCACCGGAAACTGCAAATTTCGCTGATCTTCATTGTTCTTCATCAACATCAACAACATGTTCTCGCCGGAAATCCCCAAGATCCACCGATCCTCACTACTTTCATCCTCGTTTCCAGAAATTTATTGTTGATCTTCATCTGGATCTTCGTTCTGGCATCACTCCGCTCGTCACCGTTCATCAAGATTCAGGAGCTTTTTCCAGAAATCTTCAAGCGAGCTCAAGAACATTCATCACCTGCATCTCCAGATTTCCTCCGATTTCAAGATTCATCAACGTTCAGCAAGATCTCCAACGATCTTCATCAATAACCTTCAAATCTTCACAGATCCATCGCATCCTTCATCAATCTTGTGAGCTAGCTTCAATCGCCTCCAGATCTAAACGTTTGCCCTTCGATGTCGTCATAGAATTTTCCAGAGCAGCGATCTTCATTCACCAAGAACACCATCACATTTTTTCTTCAGCGAGTTCCTTTTTCCAGATCTTCCTCAAGACTCTCGTCAGAAGCTCAAGATCTTCGTCATCCGCAGATCTTCTCAGCATCATCATCCAGGTTTTTATTGCTTCTCATCTAATTCATTGCATGTTCGTGGTAGTTTGATAGTTATAGATTGAGGTCTTTATGACGGTTAAGTTTGAAACGAAATTAGGTTAGAACTTTGTGACTTGGTTTGAGCATCGAAGTTAGTCTGTGAGGTTTGTTTTGAGCAAAGGTTTGAGAGGTTGAGAGAGTCTCAGAGAGTGGGTTTGGAGAGGGCATGGAGGCGCAACTAGGGTTGGGAGAGTGACGATGAACAGTACAAGGGAGAGTTAGAGGAGTTTAGGGTTTTGTTTGCTAAGGCTGAGTTGAGATTGGATCCGGGCCTTAGGCCCATTGGGAGGTTGCTGATCGTCTCCCCCCTTTTACTCATCGTACCCCTCCCAGTGTGTTTTGTTTGGTTTGGGCCCAGGTAATTTTGTTAATCACACCCCCAGTCTGGAGCCCAATGGATTAGTAAGGCGAATATTTGCTATTTGCCACCCCCTGTTGTTATTTTCTTTGTTTTTTTAATGGTCTTTCTGAATGGATACTGGGCCTAGCACGCTTGCTATTGGTACCCCCCTCCTGAGCCCATTGCACTTCTGAATTGTAAATAATTGCTACTTGCCACGCGTTATTTTTCATTTTTATTGATTTTCATTTTATTTCATGTTTGCATATAGTTTAGTAAAAAAAATCATAACAAATTGAAAAATGATCATTCTTGCATGGGATTTTTTTTTCTCATTTTCCTAAAGACATCAAAAAAATTATAAGAAAATAAAATTGGCATTTCAGGCATTTTTTCATTTGTTAGTTTATTTTTACTTTTAATTGCTTTTATTTCATTTTATTTTGATACACCAACTTGCTAAATTTAGTATGGTCATTGTATTTCATATTTTGATGTAATTCTTTTTCCTATGGTTAGATTAGAGTATTAGGTTCCTCCTGGAATTTTATCACATTTTTGTGATTTAATTTAGGATAGTTTTGAACCATCAATTTTAGGGTAATCAGGATTAGGGTTTCACAATAATTAGGTGCAGTTTAGGGCATAGTTTTGGGATTTTAAAATTGATTTAGGTCTTGGGGTTTATATGGGGTATAGGGTACATAGTTAGGATCCCCTAGGAATTTAATTAGGATTTTATAATGAGTTTTACTATTTTTACCTGATTTTTGCAATTTGATTGATATGGGTGTGTTTCCCACTGGGGATATTGTTTGGTTTGCTTGGGTTTTGGGTATTTCTCTGGGGTGTGGGGATTGGGCTTGGCTTGTGGAGAATGGGTAAGCATGTGAGAAGATTGAAGGCAAGTATCAATACTTAGAGCTTGGGGATTCTTGTGCTTGAAGGTGCTTGTTGAAGATATAGGAAAATAGGGGGAAATAGGCAGAACTTTATGTTAGACTGAATTCTTCCA
This sequence comes from Lathyrus sativus, assembly GCA_963859935.3. Classification (NCBI taxonomy): domain Eukaryota; kingdom Viridiplantae; phylum Streptophyta; class Magnoliopsida; order Fabales; family Fabaceae; genus Lathyrus; species Lathyrus sativus. The sequence goes on from OZ012741.1 coordinate 369,951,354, forward strand.
CAAACATGGAAAGCATCTTGTGCTTCCATTCCTCCCAATGACTAAAAGTCCTTCTAAGATATTCACATCCCTCCTTTGGAGGGATAAGTGGCTTATCCTGGAAGTAGAACTTTGAGGGAACCAGTGTCTCATAATGTTAAACACTTATAGGCTTCCTTTGGTTGTCAATAAGCTGTTTATCATTCAACTTATTATGTTAAGTGATTCTCTTCTGGACTGCTTGCCTTGAAGATAGAAGCCATTAAGGATGAAGTTCATTGCATTGAAGAATTATAAAGGAGAAGTTGGTTCATGTCAAAGCTGCTCAACTGTTGAATTAGGGTTTGGTGCTTTCTGAAGCTGCTGCTGTAGGAGCTGGTGTGCTGTCAGAGCTGGTTTTGGGGTTTTATTTTCTTTGCTGTATTGTTTGTTAATTGTCCCTTATGTTTGAAGTGAAGCCGTTTCACTTTGCCTATTGTTTTCTCAGGTTCGAGGTTGAGTGGGACTCCCTTGCCTCACTTGTATTGCTGCATCTCATGCATTTTACTGCTTTACTGTATATATGCTGTTTCTTTTCCGTTTATCCCCTAGGATCTCTGTTTCTCTCTGCGCAAGAGAGAAATATGACAGACATTAGGTGTTAATCCATGCATGACAACATTAGGGTATTTTTTGAGTCCCATTTCAAACCCTGGGTTTTAGAGTGTCGTTCTCTTCTTATCTCAAAATTATTCAAAACACAATAACATTTCAAACACAATAAAAGACAGTTCTTGCGTAAAAGACTGAAAACAAATCAAAAGTTCATTTTTGTCCGCTTGGACCCGTAATCAGGAGAAAACCTTTTTCAGAAGGATAAAAGACAGTCAGACAAATCTGTGTCTTCCGTGGCCCGAACTACGTTTGCTCTGATCTTTCATGATGTATGAAAGTACGTAGGCATAGGATGTCGTATCCTAGCGAGCAACCTTCCCCCCTTAACCCGTAGTTAGGCGAACTACGTTGACTCTGATTTCTCGTTCCAGACGGGAATACGTAGGCATAAAGGGCGATACTTTGCCGAGTCATTTTCTTTTCTTTTTAACCCTTGACCTTTAGAGTAGATAGAATAACAATCCGTATCGGAAAACAAGCGTGGATCCCGTTGAGTACGACGGACGTGAGGGGTGCTAATACCTTCCCCTTGCGTAACCGACTCCCGAATCCAGGATTTGGTTGCGATGACCATTCCTTTCCCGTCTTTGCGGTAGGTTTACTTCGAGCGTTTCCTTTCCCTCCGTTGGGATAAATAACGCACGGTGGCGACTCTTCTGTTCAGCCGGCGCCGATTTTCGCAGTAGCGACAGTTGGCAACTCTGCTGGGGACTCCAACGGTTCCCTACGAGAGTCAATCCTAGCGCTTGTTTTCCTGTCGTGGGTTTTGTATGGATTTACTTTTCAGTCATTTACTTTCAGCATTATATTATCGTGATTATTGTTGTGGGTATGAGTATGAGAGGGTTCTATGATTGAGAGATAAGTCGGACCTGGGCTTGAGTGCACCTAGAATTAGAGTGGAAATTAGTGGGCGCGTGCTTGCTTTGCAGGCACTAGTGTCTCATGAAATCCACGCTCGAACGAGGTTCTTCTGGTTGACTTCTTTTTCAACCCTTTGGGTTGAGGGGGTTGTTCGTTAGTTGGATTGTCGACTCCGGGGACCGATCATTTGGAAGTTGGCTAAGTGAGGCCTCTTCAGGACATGATGATGCCACACCTTCTGGGTATCGTATCATCCGTCTTGAAAGTCTGTGACGCCAACGACCGCATAGGATGCCGTACCTTGTGTCAGTTATTAGGACACCTACCTGTGAGCGGGGTTGGGCATGCAGGTAACTTGACCTCCAAATTACCGGTTTTCGTGATTGAGATTCAGTGGTGTGATATTTGAGGACAGTGTTATTGGGTCTGTCAGAGACCAGGTTGGAGCATCGTGGATGGTCTTGAGCAGTTTGTGGGTCTATTTGAGGCCAATATTGTGGATTAGGCTTCTCAGCCAGGGGCACTTGGTCCCTTGTTGCATTGTAGCATATTGCAATGTTTGCATCATCATGTGCATATCATTAACGTGTGTCTGTGCTGCAGGTGCATTTTCATACTTCCCGATTCTAGTGCTCCGGACTTCTATCTGTTATTATGAGTACATTGAGGAGGACTGTTGCGTATAAGTTGCCTACCCTTGATGTGGCTTCTCTGTTGGGTCTGATTTCCCTAGCTGATGATGATGTGAAAAGAAGTTTTAGAAAGAGTTATAGGAAGCTACTGGGTTTGGTTTGCAGGCCAACGACATATGAGCTGAATGGGTTATACACAGTGATGCAGTTATATGATCCCTCCTTGAGGTGTTTTATGTTCCAGGACTTCATTTTGGCTCCGACCATGGAGGAGTACGCTGAGTTTCTAGAGTTGCCAGTTGAGAACAGAGTGCCATTCATGCACTTTGACGCTAAGCCTAAGCTGGAAGACTTAGCTGTTCCCTTGCATATGGATCCTGCAGAGTTGTTGTTGACTTCCTGGCATGGAGTTTCTGGGTTCTCTCTCAAGTTTTTGGTTGGCAAAGCTCAAGAATATGCCAAAAGTGGCTGCTGGATCGTGTTTAACGTTGTTCTTGCCTTGTGCATCTATGGGATTATACTGTTCCCTAATCTGCCTGAATTCGTTGATTTGGACGCATTCCACTTGTTTGCTGCGGGCAACCCGGTGCCTACCTTGATTGGAGATTTCTATCATTCCTTGCATTATAAGAATGAAAACAGAAGGGGGAAGAATGTCCATTGTTGTGTACCATTGCTGAATATGTGGTTTGAGAGCCATCTGCCCAAGAAGGGTCCTTTTGTTGAGTCTGCAGATACAGCTGAATGGTCCGAGCGTCTAATGGGACTTTCTTCAGAAGACATGGTCTGGTTCGATAGAGATTTATTGGGGTCAGAGATTATCTTCAGTTGTGCCGGGTTTCCTAACGTTCCTTTGATAGGAAGGAAGGGATGTATTAACTACAACCCATCTTTGTTGGTTCGACAGTTTGGGTATGCTTTGAAGAGTCCACCGAAGGAGGAAGAAGTACAGGAATCTCTGTATTTCACTAGTGACCTGAGTGGGGAATTATTGGCCAAGCTTCAGCACGCTTGGAATCATATCTGTAGAAGAGGGAAACCATTACTAGGCAAGAATGATTGTCAAGCCTATATGCCTTACAAGGTGTGGATTCAAGAGAGGGTAAGATAGGTGCAGATGCCTTTTCCAGCAGTATCACGTCCTGTTCCCATTCCAGTTGAGGAACCGACTACTATGGCTATTGAGGTATATGAACAGGTCGTGAAAGAAAAAGAAGACTTGGTAAAGATCAATGAAGAGTTAGAGAAGGAATTGGCTCAAATCCGGAGGGAGAAAAATGAAGCTGCGTATTCCTTCCAACAGCAGACTGAGTTGGTAAGCAGGTTAGGTGCTGAACTGGCAGAAGAGAAAAAGAAGCGTGAACGCCTGGGAAAAGACTTCAAAAGCTCTCATGATATGTTAGAGTCCAAGAAGAAGTCACTCGATATCGCCTACCGGGAGATCTCTGCGTTCAACAAAACCTGGAACGCCACGCTGACCGGCAATAAGGAAAGAGAAGACAAAATGAGGCTGCAGATCTCTGAGCTAGAGGGTCAGTTGAAAGCTAGCCAGAAGAGGTTAGAAGAAGAGGTTACGCGGAGGTATGATGTCCAGAATTCCTTGAACAAAGTCATCAAGTGCAAGAAGGAGTCTGCATCCCAGAAACGGAAGTTAGATGACTGCTTTGGAGAAGGGGCATGGGAGGAATCTATTGGTGATTTACGACGTGTTCTCAAGCAAAGAGATCTACTTATCGAGGGATTTCTTTCGCAGCCAGACCATCAGAAGACAAAAAGGCTGCTGGAAGAGTATCTGGCATATGGGCGCACTTGACTATCTCATGTATTGATGTGTATGCTTTATTTGCGTCATGCTGACCATCACCAGGATTGTTGGTTGAGGTCATGCCTTCTTATTGTTCGCTCATTAATATTGTATTCCTGACTTGATGGGATTTTCTACAATGTATGAGATGTTTTTCTATGATTGGGTTTCGAGCTTCTTATTGTTATCACTATCACCGCACTGGCACATTGGCACTAGAATTAGGGAGTTATATTTCCTAATGCACAGACACATATTGCATTTGCATACATATCCATATTGCATTACCAGATAATTATTGAAACTGTATCTCATTTCCTGCATCTCGCCAGGTTTTCCAGGATTGAAAGTCAACGTCCTCACCGATACTCTACTCATACCAACTGCAAAAGAGTCATGGACCAAATGCAAAACGAGATGCAGGAGATGCGTGAAAAGCTGGCGCTGTTCATGCAGACGATGGAGACAATTGTGAAGGGGCAGGAAAACCTGCAGACTTTGGTGTAGCCATTGCTGGCGAAGAGTGCTGGGAATGGAAACGAAGACCACAATTCTGTACGTGTTGAAACCATTCATGGGGATGGTACTCCTACGCCTGTAGCTCCACCTGTGGTGAATATACGTGTTGTGAATGTGAACAATGGCGCTGGCGCCAATACAGGAATTGGTAATGAGACTGTCATTAACAATGTTGGGTTCGGAGACGCCAATCTGGGCGGAAGTAACAATGGAGGTAATGGCTTTGGCAACAACGGGTTCGGCTATAACGATCAGGGGTTTGATTATGTCAACCAGGATGGGAAGTTCGGCTTCAACGCTCAGGGTTTCGGATATGATGGTTTTGGTAATGCTAATCAGGGCTATGGTGGATTGGGTAACAGAAATGGTGCTGGAATGATGCCTTTTGGACCTGCCGGGGTCACTCAAGGGTATGGTAACAGAGGACGGGGTCTTATGATGAATCAGTCTGGATTTGGTCGCCACAATGGGTATGACGGGTACGGAAATGAGAACATTAATTGGAATGAGGACCAACAAGAAGATGCCTTTTCTGGTAGGGGTATGGATGGACCTGTGGATCCTATTCAGAGGATCAAAATGCTTGAGGAACAAATGAAGGGTGTAGTGAATCAGAATACTTCGGGTTTAGATATGACTACGATGGGATTGGTGCCTGGCCTAAGGGTACCGCTGAAGTTTAAAGCTCCCACCTTTGACAAATATAAGGGAGACACTTGTCCGAAGGTGCATGTTCGCTCTTACTACAGACGGATGTCCGCTTACTCAAATGATGAAAGAATGCTGATGCATTTCTTTCAGGACAGCTTATCTGGACCCTCACTTGAGTGGTATATGGGATTGGAGCCCACTCAAATTAAGACATGGAAGCAACTGGCTGATGCGTTTGTGACCCATTACAAATATAACAGTGACCTGGCACCGAACAGGGTCCAGCTGCAAGGCTTGTCACAGAAAACTGGGGAGAGTTTTAAAGAATACGCGCAAAGGTGGCGCAACATGGCCGCAAGAGTGCATCCTCCTCTAGTTGAGAAGGAAATGAATGATATGTTCATTGGAACATTCACAGGGATATTCTACGAGAAGTTGTTCCCTGTTGTGTTGGGCAGTTTCTCTGATCTGATTCTGATGGGTGAAATGATTGAGAATAGTATTAAGGTGGAAAGGTTCCAGGCTGGGGAGTCTACTTCGTCAGGAGGTAATAGAAAAGCATTTGGGGGTCGACGTCAGGGCGACACTAGTGCTGTTTTTGGTGGCCGAGGCCAAGGCAGGGGCAAAGGACGGAACCAATATGTGCATCCTCAACAGGTAGCAAGTGTTACCATCCTGTATCGTCAACAACCACAACCGCTACAACAAATACTACCACCACAGCAACAACAGCAGCAGGGGCAGAATGCCGGCCAAAGGAGATTCCCGAATACGAAACCGAAAAGAATGTTTGAAGCTCCTCCTTCTACGTACGCAGAATTGCTTCAGACGTTGTTGGCAATGAATTTAGTGGAAAAGAGGACTCTGGCACCACCTAAAGGGGGAGTACTTCCTTACGGGTACGACGCCAACAAGCACTGTGAATTTCACTCCGGGGCACCCGGACATGACATAGAAGCTTGCCAAGCTTTCAAACATGTAGTGCAGGATCTGTTGGATAGCAAGGCCATAAATTTTGGACAAGCGGGTCCAAATATAGTACAACAGCCTATGCCCAACCATGGGGCAAATGCTATTTTGACTGAGGAGGATTTGAATTTGGTCATGAGTGTTGATGAGCTGAAAACACCGTTGTGTGAAGTAAAGAGCAGGTTATTGAAAGGAGGTGTGTATCCGGGCTGCGACGAGTTTTGTCTAGAATGTTGGACCCAAGCCGGGGGTTGTGCTGAATTGAAGAAAGGCATTCAGACCTTGATAGATGAGGGCACGTTGCAATTTGATAGAACGACAGTTGAGAAGCCTGTAGAAGTGTTAGTTGATAAGCAGAGTGATGTTGCCATGGTGACAATCCCACGGAAAACGATAACTATAACATCACCAGCCAGGCGGCCGACGATCACTATTACAAAGGCAGGGCCAGTCCCTTATGAGAGCACCAAAGCAGTACCATGGACTTATGGGCTGGAGGCATATTGTGATGGGGAGAAAATTGATATCAGTGAACAACCAGCTGGGGTTGTGGACAATGTCGTCGGGACCGGAGGAATGACGAGAAGCGGGAGAATTTTTATGTCGCCTGAGGTAGAGGCAGAACGATTGTCAAAAGGTAAAGGGAAAGTGATTGAGAATGCTCCTGTGCAGAGGAATGAAAAAGAAACGTCACTGAAAGATGTAGAAGAGTTTATGCGTCTTATCCGTAAGAGTGACTATAAAATCGTCGAGCACCTTCAACAAACGCCGTCGAAGATCTCCATATTGTCGCTGCTATTGTGTTCCGAGGCCCATAGGAATGCGTTATTGAAAATTCTGGACACGTCGTTTGTACCCCAAGATGTTTCTGTGAATCAGTTGGAGGGGGTGATGGCGTACGTGAACGCAGACCATAGTTTGGGATTTACGGATTTTGATTTGACCCCGAGGGGAAGAGAGCATAATATGGCGCTGCACGTCTCGGTTGAATGCAGGGGCACGGTCATGTCCCATGTGTTGGTAGATACCGGGTCTTCCTTGAACGTGCTTCCGAAGAAAGCAATGATGAAGTTAGATATCAGAGGGATCATTTGTACGCCTAGTGACTTGGTGGTCAGGGCATTTGACGGTACACGGAGGTCAGTCTTTGGATCTATAACTTTACCTCTACAAGTGGGGCCGAAGATCTTTGAAACTGAATTCTATATAATGGACATCCAGCCGGCGTATAGTTGTCTTTTGGGACGACCATGGATCCATGCCGCTGGAGCAGTCACATCCACGCTACACCAGAAACTGAAGTATATGGTGGGGGACAGTGTCGTCACAGTTTGTGGAGAGGAGGATATACTGGTCAGCCATTTTTCGTCGTTCAAGTATATGGAGGTCGATGGCGAAATCCATGAAACACCCTGTCAAGCCTTTGAGGGGTTGCGTATTAAGGACAAAACTCCAGGGCCAAGCAAAACATCAGAGATGGCAGTGTCGTCGTACAAAGAGGCTCAGGCTCTAGTGAACATTTTGTTACAAAGTGATGCCCTTCGGATTGAAGAATGCTGGGGCAACGTATCAGCGTGCAATGACGACTCTCTTTCATGACATGATGCATAAAGAGATCGAGGTTTATGTGGATGATATGATTGCCAAATCCCAGACGGAGGAAGAACATTTGGTCAATCTGCTGAAACTATTCAAGAGGCTTAGAAAGTTCAGGCTGAGACTGAACCCTAACAAGTGCACCTTCGGGGTGAGATCGGGTAAACTGCTGGGGTTTATCGTGAGCGAAAAAGGAATAGAGGTTGATCCTGCGAAAATAAAAGCAATACAAGAAATGCCGACGCCTAAAATAGAAAATAGAAGTGCGTGGGTTTTTAGGGAGGTTGAACTACATCGCCCGGTTCATATCTCACCTAACAGCTACGTGTGAGCCATTATTCAAGCTGTTGAAAAAGGACCAGGCTATAACATGGAATGAAAATTGTCAAAAGGCGTTCGATGAAATAAAACAGTATTTGCAGGAACCTCCTATTTTGATACCTCCAGTAGCAGGGAGACCCTTGATTATGTATTTGACGGTTCTTGAGGGGAGTATGGGTTGCGTTCTCGGTCAACATGACAAGACTGGGCGTAAAGAGCATGCCATCTAATATTTGAGTAAGAAGTTTACTGATTGTGAGTCCAGATACTCAATGCTCAAAAAAACGTGTTGTGCGCTAGCCTGGGCCGCCAAACGTTTGAGGCAATACATGCTAAATCATACAACCCTGCTCATTTCAAAGATGGATCCCATCAAATACGTGTTTGAAAAGAAAGCACTCTCCGGAAGAATTGCCCGTTGGCAGATGGTGTTAACCGAATATGATATTCAGTATGTCTCGCAAAAGGCTATTAAAGGTAGCGTCTTGTCAGAGTACCTTGCGGAGCAGCCTATTGAGGACTACCAATCGATGAGGTTCGATTTTCCTGACGAGGATATCATGTACCTAAAGATGAAAGATTGGGAAGAACCGTTGCCGGATGAAGGACCAGAGCCGGATTCCAATTGGCAGTTGATATTTGATGGAGCTGTAAATTCCTATGGTAGAGGAATAGGTGCAATTATTACTACTCCTCAGGGGTCACACATCCCCTTTAATGCCCGATTGACCTTTCCTGTTACCAATAATGAAGCTGAATACGAGGCTTGCATCATGGGTCTTGAAGAAGCTATTGATTTGTGAATCAAACATCTGGATGCATACAGAGACTCAACTCTGGTGGTGAATCAAATAAAAGGAGAATGGGAGACACGTCAGCCTAATTTGATACCATATATGAATTATGCAAGGAGATTGTTGCCTTTCTTCGACAAGGTAGAATTGCATCATGTGCCGCGAGCAAAAAATCAAATGGATGACGCCCTGGCGACTTTGTCTTCCATGTATAAAGTTAATTTCTGGAACGAGGCTCCTCGGATTGTTATCTCTCGGCTTGATAGGCCTGCCTTCATATTTGCCATTGACGAGGCATCTGATGATAAACCCTGGTACTTTGACATTCATAATTTCCTGAAGAACAAGGAATATCCGGCTGGGGCATCCAGTCGAGATCAGAAGACTCTCAGGAGATTGGCTGGCAATTTCTATTTGAATCCTGACGGTGTCCTGTACAAAAGACGACTTGGTGTTGCTACGCTGTGTAGACGAGAAAGAGACGAAGTTGCTCATGGAAGAAATACATGAGGGTACGTTTGGTACCCATGCTGGTGGGCATGCTATGACCAGAAAGCTGCTGCGGGCAGGTTATTACTGGCTAACTATGGAAACTGATTGTTTCAAGTTTGCAAAGAGGTGTCATAAATGCCAGATTTATGCAGATAAGATCCATGTGCCTCCGAGTCCTCTGAATGTGATGTCATCACCGTGGCCATTCTCGATGTGGGGAATTGATATGATTGGAAAGATTGAGCCGACGGCATCTAACGGACACCGATTCATTTTGGTAGCAGTTGATTATTTTACCAAATGGGTGGAAGCGGCATCATATGCTAATGTGACCAAATAGGTGGTAGCCAGGTTTATCAAATGAGATATCATTTGCAGATATGGAATCCCTGAGCGGATTATTACCGACAACGGTTCGAACTTAAATAACAAGATGATGAAGGAGCTGTGTCAGAATTTCAAGATTGAGCATCACAACTCTTCTCCTTACCGACCCAAGATGAATGGCGCTGTTGAAGCGGCCAATAAGAATATAAAGAAGATTGTTCAAAAGATGGTGGTGACCTATAAGGACTGGCACGAGATGCTACCTTTCGCTTTGCACGGTTATCGTACGATGGTACGCACATCAACCGGGGCAACCCCTTTCTCATTAGTATACGGAATGGAGGCAGTATTACCATTGGAAGTCGAGATTCCTTCCCTGAGGGTTTTACGAGATGTCCAACTTGACGAGGCAGAATGGGTTAAAGATAGACTGAATCAGCTCAGTTTAATGGATGAGAAGAGGTTAGCTTCTCTAGCATACGGTCGGTTGTACCAGAGCCGAATGAAGAAAGCGTACGATAAGAAGATATGTCCTCGCAGCTTTTAGATGGGTGACCTTGTGCTGAAAAGGATTCTCCCACCACAAACAGATCACACGGGCAAATGGACGCCTAACTATGAAGGTCCATACGTTGTCAGAAAAGTCTTTTCAGGAGGATCTTTGTTGTTGTCCACCATGGACAGTGAAGACTTCACGTCACCTGTGAATTCGGACGCAGTTAAAAAATACTTTGCTTAAAATTGACCCGCTGGACAGAAAAAAGAGAGTCCAGGCAAAAATGGGGCATCCCGGCGAACCAAAAACAGAATAAAAGGTTCGGGCAAAAGTTAGGGATAAAATTGAAAAGATGTACACCCACGAAGTCGAAAACCTACACTGGGCGGCTTCGGCAAAAAAAGGTATCCCGGTGAACTGAAAACCCGCAAAGGGCGGTTCACGCAAAAGTTAGGGATTTAAGAAGCAAATGACTGCGGTCTGAATTTGATGCTGCATTTCTTGGTGGTTGGGAGAATACTTTGGGGGTTCGTTATCAGATACAATCTCTTCAGAAATTTGAATACCGGGAAAGCGCCAGAGTCAGGCGAGTCATAGGAGGATCAGCTCATGATGTTTGTCTGCACCGCGTTGCCGACATATATGCGTAAATTTGATTTGTCATTGTATTTATGCTTCTTGTGCATACTTGTATATGTGTCGTGCGTAACTTCCTCTTTTTAGGAGTTACATCCAGTGTACAAAACTCTGCCTATTCAGAGGCTCAATCAATAAAACGTGTTATTCAGTATTTGATACTTGTTCTTTACTGTTTTGTATGTGAAAAACACCAATGTTTTGATAAAACTAGCATTTGCATAACGTTGCTGGCCCTTGCCAATAATTGCTAAAACTTCGAATTGACTGAAAATGATGTCACTGACGCTAACCTGAATAGATTTGATTGTATAGGCTTGTTTTGTATCGTTTGTGGTGTTTCAAGGTTCTTGCCCATCTGAAGTGGACGATCAGAAAATTGTAGTCCTAACTAGAGGCTCTTGACGAAAAGACCTTATCATTATGTGATGTGAGCCCCCACGCAGGTCGCACTTCATTCCCCGAGGCTGAGATGACATTGTTCCTTACTGAAGAAGGATCAATTTCCCCAACTAGTCGCAGCTTATCCCTAAAAGATATTCTCTAGCAGGTCAAGATCAATGCTCCCCACAAGATGTCTATCCTCAGTCCCGAGTTTGTAAACTGTTGCCAGATGGTTTACTTTCCCCAGCAGGGTCGTTTACCCTTAGCAGAGTTTGATAATTTTAAAGTTTGTAAGCTGTGCTCAGACAGTGGTGTTTCTCCAAAAGGATTCCTTATCCTCAGTGGAGTCGCTTAGTTTTCAGCGGATTGATAATTCCAGAGTTGTAAACTGTACCCAGACAGTTATTATCCCCAGCAAGGATGCCCTATCCCCAGTAGCGTTGTTTTATTCTCCCCAGCAGAGTCACTCCCTATTTCCAGCGAAGTCGGTTAATATTCCCCGAGAGAGTCGTTTCTTCCCCAGCGGAGTGTTCTCTCCCCAGCAGGTGTTTTTCTTTCCTCCCCGTGGAAACTGAAGGTTTGAAGCTCTCCCCGGCAGAGTTGGTTGTATGTCCCAGCATATTTTGAGATACCCGTTCATTCCCCCAGCAGGGTGGTATTTGTCCTCAATAGCCGTGTTGAAGCAAGCTTATCAGAGCTCCCTAGCAGTCCGAGCCTGCATTTGCATTTTGCATGCATTATCATGTTTGCATCTACCCAGAAAATGCGTAGCATTTCCATGCCGTATGGAGCATTACGCCATTGCCAAACATACGCATTTTGAAACATAAATCAGGTTGGTTAACCTTTTGGTTTTTCAGGTGTGTTTCTCAACAGGAGTATGGGGTTCTATCTCAGATCTATTACCAGACGATCGAGGTCTCGCCATGAGACATGTGATGACACAGTTCTCATTATTATTCCCCACAGAGTTACTGGCTGAAGTTTCTCTTATCCGACCAGCGGAGTGTTTTTCTTCAGGGTTGCTGTTGCGGCAGCATTTCAGGGTTTCATAAATCACGATTTCAGAAGTGGTCACTTGTTGTCGAAACGGGTGTCGGGCAGTTATTTTCATAATATCTCTAGTAGAGTTAGCTATTATTGCAAACAGGCAAGGAAGTTATATACAAAGTGTTTTCCTGCAAGAATCAGGCAGGTAGTCCGTATGAAACAGGCGGGCAATGACAAAAGAAGTTGCACCGTATGAAGCAGGCGGAAGAACTTCGAAAGATCTGTAGGAATCAAGCAGATGTAAACAGAGTTTCTGTAGGAATCAGGCAGATGGTATATTTCCATATGAATCAGGCGGATATTGGTAATAGAACTCTCCGTAAGTATCAGGCGGATACAAATTTGGGTTTCTGTAAGAATCAGGCAGATGGCGTACTTTCCGTAGGAAACAGGCGGATGATGACAAGAAACTGTCCCGTATGTAGCAGGCGGATGGCAGATGTTTTTCCGTAAGTAACAGGCAGATAACGATAAAAGAAGTTGTACCGTATGAAGCAGGCGGAAGAACTTTGTGTTTCTGTAAGAATCAGGCAGATGTGTTCTCCCGTATGTAGCAGGCAGATGTAAAGAGAACTAGTCCGTAAGTAGCAGGCGGATGTGTAGAAAAGAGTTTCTCTGTAAGAATCAGGAAGACATGTTGTTCCGTATGAATCAGGCGGATGTTAATAAATGTTGTTCCCGTATGAAGCAGGCGGGTTATAGATGGTCTTTCCGTATGAAACAGGCGGATGATAAATAGAAGTTCCGTATGAAACAGGCGGATGATGAATGGTCTTTCCGTATGAAACAGACGGACGGTGATAGGTGGTGTTCCCGTAAGTAACAGGCGGGTGATCTTTAAATTCAAATATTGTAGATAAGTTCTTCCGCATGAAGCAGGCGGATATAAAGAATTGTCCCGTATGAAGCAGGCGGGTATAGATGTATTTTCCCGGATGAAATAGGTGGATGAACTTTCCGGTATCCAGATAGATGGTTTTCCCATGATAGACAGAGCATGTGTCTCAGGACAAGACAAAATGTGTTCAGATATTTGACAGAATTGTTTCCCTAGCGAGGTCGTCAGGATTTCTCTGTGTTAACAGAATGTAGACAAAGTTCTATCCTCGCGATGACAGAATCTTTTTCAGGATGATGAAAATAATCCCCAGCACGGTCGCTAATTGATCAGTTTGTTGCCGTAACAACCAGATCCAGTCAGCGGACGGTGTTGTCCGAGCAGTTGGCGCAGTTTATTCTGCGGTTGGCAAATTTCAGGGTTTCTTTGGTATTCAAACGTCTCGTACCTCGAATGTTTGAAGGTCGTTCGCTCTTCACCCAGTCGGGTCCAAGCCGCTTGAATAGGGTCAGCTGTTGCACCCCAAAATTTGACCAACCGGTTCCCATATCTGGTTTATGTTTCGATGCATTTTGCATTCGCATTCGCATACTGCATGCATTGCAATTTTCTCAGTTAGAGTGAGTTTATCGGGATTGCAGTTCTGGCGTTTCAGGAAGTTCAGGCCAATTTGAATAAGTGTATTTTGAGAATTGGTACTCGTTCCCTGTTGTTTTCAGGCCATCTCGGTGCCCGGGTTTCGCTATGGTTGTGTGATCGTTCTCTAATCGTTTTAATCGTCTCCTTGGCATTTTTTAGGATTCTTCTTTTATTTCTAGATTTTTAATGCATTTAATAGAGTTTTTAATAGATTTATTTGTTTTTTAGATATTAAATAGGCTAGTATTTTTCCTATAGAATTTAATAGATTTTTTTAGATTTTTTAAAATAGATATTCCTTTTTTTTAATAGATTTAATAGATTTTTTAACATTTTAGATATTAGTTTTTTATCATTAAATAGAGTAGTTTGATATAGATTTTAATATAGATTTTAGATTTTTTAATAATAGTTTTTTGATATAGTTTAAAAAGGGGAATATAATAATGTTAGATTAGATTTTTAATTGGTTTTATAGGTTTAATTGGAATTTTAATTAGATAAATAGATATTAAATGTTTTTTTTTCTGTTTTAAATAGGATAATTAGGGTTAATTTTTGTTTTTAGGATTAATTAGGTTTTTTAATTAATTTTCGTTTAGTCTTTAATTAGATTTAATTAGGATTAATTAGGGTTTTTTTGTCATTAATTTCGTTTAGTTTAATTAGAGTTTCATTAGCATTTAATTCAGTTTTAAGGCATTAATCAAAGTCATTAGCCCTTAATAGTGGGCCATATGTCTGTTTTTCGTGGGCCAGGTCCAGAATCATCGCCACATGTCCCTTAAATAGAGATGCCACATGTGGGTTCAGTCTCTTAGCCACCTCACATAGTCACTGCCAGCACACAGATTCCACTACCCTCTCTCTGATCCACGTGTTCCCTCCACTATCACCCACAACTCACACGCGTCTTCCTCTCCCTTCTCCCGCTGCCACGCGTCCACCTCTGGATCCCACCGTCCAAGTCTCACCGCCAGCCATGCAAACGGCCGGAGGCTTCGCCGGAGAAATCATTTGCCACCGTAACTCTTGCCGGTAATCGTAACTTCACCAGAAACTGCAAACTTCACCGGAAACTGCAAACTTCGCTGATCTTCATTGTTCTTCATCAATATCAACAACGTGTTCTCGCCGGAAATCCCCAAGATCCACCGATCCTCACTACTTCCATCCTCGTTTCTAGAAATTTATTATTGATCTTCATCTAGATCTTCGTTCTGGCATCACTCCGCTCGTCACCGTTCATCAAGATTCAGGAGCTTTTTCCAGAAATCTTCAAGCGAGCTCAAGAACATTCATCACCTGCATCTCCAGATTTCCTCCGATTTCAAGATTCATCAACGTTCAGCAAGATCTCCAACGATCTTCATCAATAACCTTCAAATCTTCACAGATCCATCGCATCCTTCATCAATCTTGTGAGCTAGCTTCAATCGCCTCCAGATCTAAACGTTTGCCCTTCGATGTCGTCATAGAATTTTCCAGAGCAGCGATCTTCATTCACCAAGAACACCATCACATTTTTTCTTCAGCGAGTTCCTTTTTCCAGATCTTCCTCAAGACTCTCGTCAGAAGCTCAAGATCTTCGTCATCCGCAGATCTTCTCAGCATCATCATCCAGGTTTTTATTTCTTCTCATCTAATTCATTGCATGTTCGTGGTAGTTTGATAGTTATAGATTGAGGTCTTTATGGCGGTTAGGTTTGAAACGAAATTAGGTTAGAACTTTGTGACTTGGTTTGAGCATCGGAGTAAGTCTGTGAGGTTTTTTTTGAGCAAAGGTTTGAGAGGTTGAGAGAGTCTCAGAGAGTGGGTTTGGAGAGGGCATGGAGGCGCAGCTAGGGTTGGGAGAGTGACGATGAACAGTACAAGGGAGAGTTAGAGGAGTTTAGGGTTTTGTTTGCTAAGGCTGAGTTGAGATTGGATCCGGGCCTTAGGCCCATTGGGAGGTTGCTGATCGTCTCCCCCCTTTTACTCGTCGTACCCCTCCCAGTGTGTTTTGTTTGTTTTGGGCCCAGGTAATTTTGTTAATCACACCCCCAGTCTGGAGCCTAATGGATTAGTAAGGCGAATATTTGCTATTTGCCACCCCCTGTTGTTATTTTCTTTGTTTTTTTAATGGTCTTTCTGAATGGATACTGGGCCTAACACGCTTGCTATTGGTACCCCCCTCCTGAGCCCATTGCACTTCTGAATTGTAAATAATTGCTACTTGCCACGCGTTATTTTTCATTTTTATTGATTTTCATTTTATTTCATGTTTGCATATAGTTTAGTAAAAAAAATCATAATAAATTGAAAAATGATCATTCTTGCATGGGATTTTTTTTCTCATTTTCCTAAAGACATCAAGAAAATTATAAGAAAAAAAATTGGCATTTCAGGCATTTTTTCATTTGTTAGTCTATTGTTACTTTTAATTGCTTTTATTTCATTTTATTTTGATACACCAACTTGCTGAATTTAGTATGGTCATTGTATTTCATATTTTGACGTAATTATTTTTCCTATGGTTAGATTAGAGTATTAGGTTCCCCCTGGAATTTTATCATATTTTTGTGATTTAATTTAGGATAGTTTTGAACCATCAATTTTAGGGTAATCAGGATTAGGGTTTCACAACAATTAGGTGCAGTTTAGGGCATAGTTTTGGGATTTTAAAATTGATTTAGGTCTTGGGGTTTATATGGGGTATAGGGTACATAGTTAGGATCCCCTAGGAATTTAATTAGGATTTTATAATGAGTTTTACTATTTTTACCTGATTTTTGCAATTTGATTGATATTGGTGTGTTTCCCACTGGGGATATTGTTTGGTTTGCTTGGGTTTTGGGTATTTCTCTGAGGTGTGGGGCTTGGGATTGGCTTGTGGAGCATGGGGAAGCATGTGAGAATATTGAAGGCAAGTATCAATACTTAGAGCTTGGGGATTCTTGTGCTTGAAGGTGCTTGTTGAAGATATAGGAAAATAGGGAAAAATAGGCAGAACTTTAGGTTAGACCGAATTCTTCCACAAACATGGAAAGCATCTTGTGCTTCCATTCCTCCCAATGACTAAAAGTCCTTCTAAGATATTCACATCCCTCCAAAGGAGGGATAAGTGGCTTATCCTGGAAGTAGAACTTTGAGGGAACCAATCTCTCATAATGTTAAACACTTATAGGCTTTCTTTGGTTGTCAATAAGCTGTTTATCATTCAACTTATTTTGTTAAGTGATTTTCTTCTGGACTGCTTGCCTTGAAGATAGAAGCCATTAAGGATGAAGTTCATTGCATTGAAGATTGATAAAGGAGAAGTTGGTTCATGTCAAAGCTGATCAACTGTTGAATTAGGGTTTGCTGCTTTCTGAAGCTGCTGCTGTAGGAGCTGGTGTGCTGTCAGAGCTGGTTTTGGGGTTTTATTTTCTTTGTTGTATTGTTTGTTAATTGTCCCTTAGGTTTGAAGTGAAGTCATTTCACTTTGCCTATTGTTTTCTCAGGTTCGAGGTTGAGTGGGACTCCCTTGCCTCGCTTGTATTGTTGCATCTCATGCATTTTACTGCTTTACTGTATATATGCTGTTTCTTTTCCATTTATCCCCTAGGATCTCTGTTTCTCTCTGCGCAAGAGAGAAATATGACAGACATTAGGTGTTAATCCATGCATGACAACATTAGGGTAGTTTTTGAGTCCCATTTCAAACCCTGGGTTTTAGAGTGTCGTTCTCTAATTATCTCAAAATTATTCAAAACGCAATAACATTTCAAACACAATAAAAGACAGTTCTTGCGTAAAAGACTGAAAACAAATCAAAACGTCATTTTTGTCCGCTTGGACCCGTAATCAGGAGAAAACCTTTTTCAGAAGGATAAAAAACAGTCAGACAAATCTGTGTCTTCCGTGGCCCAAACTACGTTTGCTCTGATCTTTCATGCTGTATGAAAGTACGTAGACATAGGATGTCGTATCCTAGCGAGCAACCTTCCCCCTTAACCCATAGTTAGGCGAACTACGTTGACTCTGATTTCTCGTTCCAGACGGGAATACGTAGGCATAAAGGGCGATACTTTGCCGAGTCATTTTCTTTTCTTTTTAACCCTTGACCTTTAGAGTAGATAGAATAACAATCTGTATCGGAAAACAAGCGTGGATCCCGTCGAGTACGACGGACGTGAGGGGTGCTAATACCTTCCCCTTGCGTAACCGACTCCCGAATCCAGGATTTGGTTGCGATGACCATTCCTTTCCCGTCTTTGCGGTAGGTTTACTTCGAGCGTTTCCTTTCCCTCCGTTGGGATAAATAACGCACGGTGGCGACTCTTCTGTTCAGCCGGCGCCGATTTTCGCAGTAGCGACACCTCATGGCTGGGCTTTCCAAGAGGGTAGGGACCGTGAAATGCATGAAGCTTGCTTGCCATCCCAAAGGGGATAATCATCTGTTTCTTCCAAGCTGCTATAACATTTTCATTTGTGGACGTGGGGTTTTGAAGGGATTTGTGAGCCTCAGCCTCAGACAAAACGAAGGTAATGGGGTTGTTGCCGGTGGTTTGAGTTGTTTGAGAAGAAGAAGATGCCATTGAAACTGTTGGAGGTTTTGCTGGTATGACTATGGTAGTTGAAGAAGAAAAAGCACAGAACAAGTGTTGAAGAGAAAAGTTCTAAAATGAGAACTTAAGGGGGCATTTATACTAAATATTAATGCAGAAGACAAAAGTAAGGGGCTTTTCAGTTAACCGCCCGTGGGAGAGGTAATAAGTGGAAGTTGGTAATGACGTGGGGAAGTGGAAAAGAATGATGGGAGGCCTTGGAAGTTGTGAGGCAGAAATGTGCCATCATCACGTCAGGAGGCAACTGACACGTGGAAGTTTCGACAACTAGGCCATGATGACGAAAAACCAAGTACTGAATACCTCAGAAGACACCAAGCATCTCAGTCGACATAAATCTCCGTCAAAGTCTGGGTCTTGGTGGGGCATTTTGTTGGCTGAAAATTAGCCAACTGAGGGCATTGACCTCGACAGAAGTTAGGGGAAGGAAGAATGAAGATCGACCAAACCCTTGCATAAAAGCCAAAGGCCGACAACAATAAAACCTGGAAAGCACCACACCTTGACTCGACAACATGAGATGGATGGGTCGATAGGCCCCTGCGTCGATCGACCAAAGATAAAAACCAGCAAAGGTATTCTCGACGAGAGGAGCTAAAGGCTTGGCGGGAAGTCAGTTTGAAAAGAGAAACGTGGGGGCAGTTTTCCAAAGACGTGGGATGAAACATGGCGCATTCTGAAGCCCCTTGGCAGTTACCTTGTATGCCTATATAAAGCAATGTTTTCTAGGAAATAGGGGCGTCATTTGTCAAGATTGGAAGAAAAACACTCTGAGTACAGTCCTAAAGAGCAAAGAGTTTACTTTGTCATTCCAAAATGTACGGATACGTCCATTTGTCTTTTTCTTTTTTTATTTTAAGTTTACCAAGTATTTATGACATTTAAAGCACTAGTTTCAGAATCTCTATAACGTTTATGTTTCATCCATTTCTTTATCTTTGTCAACTTTTAGTTATTTAGAGTTGAAACCACTTACACACACCCCAAGATCCATAACCGTCAAAGTGCACCGTAACCAAGGTAAACGATCCACCCAAAACCAAATTGTCCTGGGACTAGTTTGGCCAGTCCCACAAGCAAATCTGCGGAGGAAGGCCAGAGGTTGTCCGCGCGAAAATCACGTGCGAACAAGATTACAAACAACAGGATCAAAAGATTGAGTTCACAATACAGAGTCTGGATAAATAACTAACCAAAGGGTGTGCACTAAGGTTTTTTTGTACCTGTACAACGGGTTCTACAAAGTTCCCAGAGTCATCGATAAATCTTTTGGGTATTATCGGCTTGCACGACTACTCATGCAGGCTAATAATATTCTCAAGATAAACTTGTCTGAGTGTAGTATCGCATGACAACCACCATAGGTCTACACCTGGATGATCACTGCACTATGTCCTAAAAAGGTTTGGAGAGGTGAAGGGATACTAAGGTCCTTAGCTTCACGAACTCCCAGGTCGGAAAATGTAATGTCAATACGTCTACTCGCATGACATCAGTAATCCCAAAGGGGCCTCCACTGAACGTGGTTATATCATATATTAAACATGTTAGGACTACTCCCAATAGTTAACTATTGATTATACCACAATCCTATCATAGGTGTACACTCAAGTCCGGGTTAGGACTTATCTCACCACATGATGTATCAACCTTGCCATATAGAAAAACCCAAGCAGATAGATATATACAAATGTACAATAACACATACAAAAAAAGTTAGGGGTAACCCTCTTAAAGTTGATTTCCCCAGTGAAGTCGCCATTTTTGTTGCGGTGAGAATTGGATACAAACTATTAATTAACTTGAATCACAAATCATAATTCAACACCGATCTTTAATTTATCCAAGGAAAAAGAAAAAGAACGAATAACCCAAAATATGCAATGCAAAAACAAATCAAAAGAGAATCTAAGGTTCAGGGTTTGGTTATACATAGGGAAGGAGCTAACATCCTAAGTATTTGTAGTACTCTATAGGAACCTCTTGTTTTATTGTGTTATTTATTATTTTGTCTGCTAAAGGGTGAAAAGGTAAAGGAAGACCTAAGTTTCTATTCCTAAGTATGCTCGCCAAGACATTGCATCTCGTGCTTACGTATCCTGACGGGAATGGAGTCAGAGCATTCGTAGTTCCCCGCACTAAGGGTGAGGAACTCTTGACTGTGGTCAAGGTTCCAAAGGAAAAAGTTAAGTGTCTATGGCATAACACCTACATATAGTTAAGAAACTCTAAACTTAAGGCTAGGTTAAAAGGGAGGTAAGTATCCATGGCAGAACACTTACATAGAGTGTGGCGACTATAATCTTAAGGTTAGGATGAACGGGTAAGACTCCAACAAAGTCTCAAGGGAATGGTGGACAAGGTTATCCTAAATGTGACATGACAGTCAACAGAGAAATCCTTTCCTTGAATTTTAACATAGACAATCATTCATATGCAATGACTATTACAAACCATCACTAGGCAATGTATTAAAATCAGGACAAGGATCAACATCAAACATATATCCTGAAATTTAAACGAAACTGATTGTATCCTTATAATAAGGATTTAATCACAAAGTTAAATTAAGAATTAATCACATATTTTAGTCAAAAATTAATCGCGGATTGAATCCCAAATTTTAATCAGAAATTAATCACTAGTTAAAGTCAGAAATTAATCACAAACTGATGAAGAAAATGAATCATAAACTAATAATAAAGGATTAATCACAAATTAATTTAAAAATTATTCTCAAATTAATTAAGACTTAATCACACATTTTTCATTAAACTAAAATTCAATTATTTGTTAAAATAATAAAATTCAAATCAAATTATGAAAATCAAATTGGGTGGTGGGCTGTTTTAATTGTATAATTAAGAGTAGAATTGTAAGAAAATAACAAATATGTACCACTACTGTTACTTCACACAAACTCTAGCAAATCACGGGAAAAAAAATCACGTGAGGTATGTGCATCATGGCTTTTATGATGAAATTACCTTAATAACCTATATTCATTATACACAATAATAGTTAAATAAAATAATATGCACATGTTTCATCTTATCAATATACAATTTTTTCTTTTCATATTAAGATAATAATAATATATGCACTCATCTATACATCTCATTCATCTTCTAAACAACCAAAGAGTTCTTCCACAAAATCAAAACTGAAATATTAAAAGTGAATCAACTTTTAATAATCAACCGCAATAGTGATCTATAACTACAAACCATGAATGGAATAAGATTGAGTGATTCAAAGAGAAGGAAGCAAACCGATGAAAGGTCGGATCTGCGATGGTGGAGTGGCTGGACGCTGTTGGTGCAAAGATAGAATAAATGATGAAATAGGAAAATATTCTATTAAAGAGAATGACGGCTACAAAACATGATTAAGAGTTACAATGATTGTCACCCTATTTATAGGCTAAAACTAGGGTTACTAGAATAAGATAAAATACTAAAATACCCTCTAACAAACTTATGGGCTTAAGAAAATAATATAATAAAATATGAATTATTACTAATACCATCCCTTAATTCATATTCCATCAAAACTTGTAACACCAATTCCATCCCTTAATCTGAGAAATTGATCAGTCTTGATAGCTTTCGTCAGAACATCTGCCAACTGCTTTTGAGTGCTGCAGTGTACAACTTCTAACACTCCACTCTGAACTTGATGTCTCAGAAAATGATACTTGGTCTCAATATGCTTGCTTCTCCCATGCAACACTGGGTTTCTGGCAAGATTGATTGCAGACTTGTTGTCAATCATCAGCTTCAGAGGTTTGTTTACTTTAATCTTCAGATCCTGCAACAGATTCAGAATCCACACAGCTTGGCATGCAGTAACAGCACCTGCAATGTATTCAGCTTCACAGGTTGACAACGCCACAACAGGTTGCTTCTTGGAACACCAAGAAATGGGACCTCCCAGAAATTTGAACAAGTACCCAGATGTACTTCTTCTGTCAACTCTGTCTCCACACCAATCAGAGTCTGAATAACTCAGAAGTTCTGACTCATTATTTCCTCCAGAGGGAAATAACACTCCATACTTCAGAGTTCCTTTGATATACCTCAGAATCCTGACAGCAGCTTGGTAATGGGACCACTTAGGTTTACTCATGAACCTACTAACCATCCCAACTGAGTAGCAAATATCAGGTCTGGTATTGCACAAATACCTCAGAGAACCAACCAACTGTTTGAAGGTTGTAGCATCCACATCCTTTCCTTCAGAGTCTGAATCCAGTTTCTGATTTGTATCAGAAGGTGTGACAGCCATCTTACAATTCTTCAGATCAAATCTCTTCAGAAGTTCTAATTCATACTTGAGCTGATGCAAAATGATACCTTTCTCAGAATATCTGAACTCCATCCCTAGAAAGTATGTCATTTTGCCTAGATCAGTCATTTCAAATTCATTCATTAGAACCTTCTTGAACTTGGCTATCTCCTGTTCAGAACTTCCAGTCAATAGTATATCATCAACATATAAACATACCAGAGTCATATTGCCTTCAGAAGTATGCTGAACATAGACACCGTACTCCATCTCACATTTCTGAAAGCCTTGCTTC
Source organism: Lathyrus sativus (assembly GCA_963859935.3). Classification (NCBI taxonomy): domain Eukaryota; kingdom Viridiplantae; phylum Streptophyta; class Magnoliopsida; order Fabales; family Fabaceae; genus Lathyrus; species Lathyrus sativus. Next base: position 369,974,170 of record OZ012741.1, read on the forward strand.
TTGAAAAATGAATCAATCTTCTGATTCCAAGCTCTGGGCGCTTGTTTCAATCCATATAGAGCTTTGTATAATCTGTACACCATCCCTTCCTTGTTCTGACTCCATAATCAACTTCTGATTGCAGTCATACAACTTCAGAAGATTGTCCTTCATGGTAACTGAAAAACCTTTCTCAATTAATTGTCCCACACTCATCAGATTGCTTCTGATGCCAGGTACATACCACACGTTCACTCGTGTTTCCCGTGTTTCCCAATGAATCTGAACCGGAGCTCTAGATACCAATTGTTGGTGCAAAGATAGAATAAATGATGAAATAGGGAAATATTCTATTAAAGAGAATGACGGCTACAAAACATGATTAAGAGTTACAATGATTGTCACCCTATTTATAGGCTAAAACTAGGGTTACTAGAATAAGATAAAATACTAAAATACCCTCTAACAAACTTATGGGCTTAAGAAAATAATATAATAAAATATGAATTATTACTAATAGACGCGTGGAGGTGTTCGATTTGTCGTGGGGCAGCAGGTGTGCTGAGATCACTGGTGGTTCTCGTACGCGGAATGGTGTCGTGCAGGGATGGAGGACATGGCGTTGCGTGGTGCTGCTGATGTCGACCATGTCGCTGCGAAGGGGATTCGCGTCGGCCTTGTGTTGTGTTGGTCGTAGGGAGGCGGGATCGGAATTGTGGCGGAGGGTGTCTAGCCGTGATTTTGTCAGAAATTCATGGTATTGTATGCATGTTATTGAAGGTTGAATTGAAACTGTGAATTTGATTACATAGTGAGAATGAAGAGAAACCAATTTGTGTATATGCTTTTTTTTATCATGGTTTTTCTTACTGGTAGAAACAAAATATAATGACTGCACTTTTTAGTGACCTAAGAGTTGGTTCATGGTTAGTGTGAATTGATAATATGATACTTTGAACGGTGTTTTATCAAAATTTGGAGAAGAAGGTTATAAAAGGTTTGTGGAAAGTTAGAGATGAAGATAATGTTGTGGAGATATATTTTAAGTGAAATATGTACAAGGTGAAGGCTCCACCTCCACTTATAAATTGGATACTATGCATGATAAAATGCTTGATATGCTATGTAAATAATGCATAACGAAAAACATAATTTTATGGTTAAAAATTAGGGTATGACAGTGCGTACAATAGAGCACTAATTTTCACCGACAAAAATTATGGCTATTGGAAAGCACTTATGCGTATTTATGTCAACTCTGTTGACAAAGGTATTTGGGATGCTATTCAAAATGGTCCAAATAAAATAATTATGATCAATGAAGATGGTGTTAGAGTACCTAAACCGGAAGCACGATGGAATGATAATGATAGGAAATTGTGGTCACATGCTTGGGAAGCGAAGAACATTCTCACTTCCGCCTTGGGAGTTGATGAGTTTTATCACGTTTCTCATTGTGAGATCGCCAAAGTTATGTGGGACGCATTAGAGATTGCCCATAAGGGTACTAATGATGTCAAACAAGCTAGGATCAACACATTGAATCAAGAGTTTGAGTTGTTCCGTATTGAGCATGGTGAAACCATTGTGGAAATGCGAAAACGGTTCACTCATCTTATAAATCGATTAAATGCAACTAGGTAATCTCGTTTCCAATGAACTTGCTACTAACAAAATTTTGAGGTGTTTAAGTAGGGAATGACAACCAAAGGTTACCGCTATTAAAGAAGCAAATGATCTTGAGTCGCTTGATCTTACGACTTTGTTTGGTAAGTTGGAAGAGCATGAGCAAGAGGTTACTTGCTTGGCAAAATACGAGAAGGAATACGAAAATCGATCAAAGAGTGAAAAGGGGAAAGACAGAGAAGAAGGGAAGAAGTTCATTGCTCTAAAGACTTCTAGCTCAAGGCCTTCTCAAGATGAGCAAAGGGATAGTGAACTTGAAGATGACAATGAATCCGACGAAGAAGATATGGGATTGTTCATAAAGTGAGTCAATAGATACATGTTAAAATATGGCGACAAATATCTCAACAAGTACCGCGATAAATCAAGAAGGTTATCAAGTTCCTCAAAAGAAGAAGATGAATGCAAAAGGGGAAAGTCATGAAGTACGTGCTACAACTGTGGTAAACCCGGTCAATTTAAGTTGGAGTATCCAAAAATCAAGAATGAAAAAGGCTGTCACAAAACGTCTAGAAAAGGTAGAAGAGCCTATGCGGCTTGAGAAAGCGAGAGTGATTCATCAAGTGATGATAGCTCTACTTCAAGTGAGGAATCAACCAAGATTTGTTATATGGAAAACAAAGAAAAAAGTTGTAAGTCACTCTAAACTTCAAGCTTCTCATGATTCAACTTTTTCTCAACTTCAAGAATCCTTTGAGAATCTACAAAGATAAGTTGTAGATGCTTTCAAGATATTATCTTCAAACAAGAGAATCATCTCTCATTTGGAAGCCAAGATTTCCAAAAATGAAAGATATGTGGAAGCACTAAAGAAATCTATGTCAAATATTCTAGAAGGACAAAATGAATATCCTAGATCTTTGTGGAATTTTGGTTGTGAAACATGTCACATTTAGAAAAATGATTCAAGGACTTTTAAAGCTAAACTTGATAAGGGTTTGCAACCCAAGGTCGCTTTTGCTATAGACACTTCCAAGTATAACTTACCATCTCACAATCTGTATCTGAGGTATAGTTACGTTAAAAAGGAACTAAATAACAAAAGATTATCTTCTCTAAATTTGTATTGTCACTACTGTTACTAAAAGGGACACACTATTGCAAAGTGCAGAGTTAGGAAACTTCATGTTTCCAATGATGTCTTTCAATGGATCCTTAAGTGCAATCAAGGTTTTACTAATCCCCAAGGACCCAATGAAGATTGGGTACCTAGCACAAGTTGTTAATGTAAGAACAGAGTATGCCTAAGAGGGGGGGGGGGGGGGGGGGGTGAATTAGGACTTTTGAAATTTTTCCGGTTTTTATATGGTTCTTGGAAATATACTGGATGGTGTTCTTGGTTATGGAAAGCAGTAAATCAACAGAAAGAAAGAAAGACACAGGATTTATAGTGGTTCCCCTCACACTCCGAGAGTACTCCACTCCCCTTTCAACATGAAAGAGAATTTTCACTATTGTTTAAAACAGTACAACCTATCACACCATCAACCGGTGAGGCCTACTATCAAACAATAAAATTCACAAGTGTACAAGAACAATCCTCTTGTAAACACTCACCCTTGTGTCCAACAATCCTGGATCACAAGTCAAAAAATAAAATAATTGTAATGAATTTGGATTGAGTATAACTGTCAAAGTGATCTTCTCCAATGAATCAAAATTCACTCTTTGTAATTTTTCAATACAAGTGTTCAATGAATATGAAATTTTCATTGAACACTTTTGAAAATGAATTTGATTCCAAGACAATTTTAAAAATGAGTATTGGAGGTTGAAAGGTTTTGAGTTATGTTCTATTGGTTGTTTTTCAAAAATGAAAAACTCAGAATTTATATGAGTAAAATAACCTTTCAGAAAAGGTATGTTTTTTAAAAGATTCAAACCATGAAAAGGTATGTTTTTTTAAAATAATTTTTGAACTCAAAACAAAGCAATTTTTCACTGCACGTTCAGTGTTAATCGGTTAACCCATATGGTTAATCGGTTAACACTGGTACGTTAGCCCAGAAATTTCAAAATTTAAATTGGTTAACCGGTTAACCCATATGGTTAATCGGTTAACACTGCTAATTTTCAGAAAAATGCTTTTTAAAATTAATGTTATACCATTTTTAAGGTTTCAAAAACATGCTTATGTATTATGCACAAATGATTGATGTTTTTGAACACTTGTATATCAAATTATAAAGGTGAATTTGATATACCAGTAATGCAGCCAAGTCTGGAAGAATCAGTTCCATATGTAGCTTGACTTGAAAGATAGCTTGATGACTTTATCTTGATGACTTTGAACGGCTTGTCTTTTTGCAATCAAGAGATGACTTTGAGTAGCATTGACATCATCAAAACTTGAGACTGAAGCATGCTTCTACAGTTAATCATGCATGAAATATGTCTTGACTCTATAGAAAAAGTATGGGATCTTATCCGTAGAGCATCAAGGCACAACACGATAACATGTCCTTATCATTTTGATCTATGTGACTAACGAGGCGGATTTTGTTACCAACCAGGTTAACTCTTTGTGTCTTTCTTTTAAGTGGTAAATGTGAATGATTACTAATAATTTATCCAAGAAGTGTCAGAAAGGTATTATGTTCAATTGTATAGGATATATTTGACTAAATTTGCTCAAGAACATCAAAACTAAGAGTGATCAACCTAAATTGATAAAACATGAGAAGAAGCAAGATAAACATCATAATTGTGCAAGATGAAAAGTTCAGCTGCAGCGAGAAAATCATCTCTCAAGTTGAAAGAATATTCAACAATCATCAAGTGCACTTCTTGAATTCATTGCTAATATCACATTCAAATACTTGTGCAAGAAGGGAAGTGGTAAGAACGTTTTGGTTTTATTTGTGTTTCGTGGCATGTGTTGCATTCACTTCAACATACGTTCAAAATTTCTTCGTGGAATGCTTGTGCATCCTCCGTCTTGTGTACAGTGAGGTAATATCGTTTCAATCCTATTTCTTGTTATGTACGTAAGTGTTTCTTTTACCTGTTTATTTTATAAGGATATGTGATGAACTATATGTGATGCTTGTGATATGTGTTTGCTTCCAAAAATATCAAATGTGACTGTTGTATGTTGCATTTTATGTGTTTATAGTAACCATACATAAATGCCATCAAAATTCATCTTTCTCTTGAACCAAGACATGTTTGCATTTTTTTGCATATGTCAAGCAAACAAACTATAAATTTGATTATATGTATGCATATCTCATAAAACTATTGTTCAAAAGTCATCTTAAGTCTCTCAAGGTCACTAAAATCAATTGATTCAAAATATATTGAAGATTGGAGTCTTCAGGTCGACACAAACTAGTACAAGTCGACATGTGCAATCAATGTTTCAGTATAGGCCAACACGTTCGATTTCAGGTCGACTCATGTCATTTAAATTTAATTTCCAAAATGTGTTGCTTTAGTATGTGCTGACCTGTAGCATGGACAGGCCGACACATACGACCTGAGGTCAACTCATAAGCAACTGTTGAGGCATTTCTTTTCATTTGTCTTCGCTCCTACTTTTGGTCTTGCATGCACAAAATACCCAACTTTTTAAATCCACTCAAAACCTCAACATTTACCATTACTTGTGTTTTGTGCTAGAATCAAACATCATAAAATCATCTTTCATCATCAAATCTTTATCATATCCCTCATTAATCCATAAATTTCTTCATTTCCCTTAAAATTTCCAAGAACTCACTCTATCTCATCATAATTCAAATTTCTCCATTTGTTGCGGTGGAAATAGGATCACAAACTATTAATGAGTTTGAATCGCAATTCAATTCACAACCGCTCTTTGATTTATCCGAAGGAAAAGGTCAAAAGAGGGAAAACCTATTTTGCATCGTAAACACAATGCGGGGAAAGATCTAGGGTTCGGGGGTTGGTTAAGATTAGGGAAGGTATTAGCACCCTAAACTTCTGTAGTACTCTACAGGAACCTTTTGTTCAAATGTTTACTATTTGCTTTATTTATTTGCTTAAGGTATATGTACAAAGGATTAAAAGTGAGAAAATAAACCTAAGGGGTTAATTCTAAGTTTACTCGGCAAGACATCGCATCTTGTGCCTACGTATCCTTACGGGAGTGGAATCAGAGTAATTGTAGTTCCCCTCAAAAGGGAGGTTAGAGATTTCTTGACAGTGGTCAAGGTCTCAAGGGGAATAAACGCATCTTAAGGACACGCTTACGTGGAGTGTAGAAACTCCAAATCTCTACGTTGAAATGTTGAGTGGTAATTAGGGTTAAATTAGGGATTCCACGGCGAGAAACCCTAAAATGAGCGCGGCGGCTCTTTGACCTAATGCTAGGGGTAAAATTGTAATTTTGCCTGCGGCGAGGCATTTGTGAAAATTAGGGTTTGTGAGGTTGTAAGGGTTTGAAGTTGAGGACTATTGACACGGCGGTCAAACGGCTAGACCTAATTCCTTCGGAGGAGTGAAATTAATTATAAAGATGCGATGAAATTAAATATACATACAACGGCAGAAAATAAAGTGCGGAAAGATAAATGCGACAATTGTCTCGCACAATTACATCCCATAAGCAGTTACAATTATAATAGCTAAATATAAAACCGAAAATAAGTTTCAAATTGAACATAATAGCTGCAAGAAACAAAACAAACAAAAATGTCAGTATGTGGGGTTAGACGAAAACGAAATCAAAATTGAACGAGAAACAAACCGTATGAATTTTGGAGGACTTTTATGGTCTTTTTAACCAAGGATTTAAATTTGTGAAAAGAGAGATTAATTTTAATTAAAAGAGTTTTGAGTTTTAAAAAAAATTTATTAATAAAAAAGTGAAAGTTTGGTTAATTATTCTAAAAAAGGAGTTTTAGTGATAATATTTTGAAAAAAAGATTTAATCATTAAAAAAAACAATTGGTTTAATTTAAAAAATCTTAACGTTAGTTAAAAAACACGTTTTACTTTAAAGTTATAAAAAAGTTTTATTATTTGAAAAAAAACATTTGATTATTTTATTTAAAAAGAGTTTTAATTAATTTGAAAAAGGTTTTTGGTTATAAAAAAGAAAGGGGCTTCTTGATTTTTTTTAAAAAAGATAAACAAAATAAAATAACAAATGGAAAAACAATAAATAAAAAAAAAGGTTGGGCCGGTCATCACTCTTCTTCTCTCTGCTCTCTGAGTTTGCGTGTGTTCCTCTCCTTCTTGTTTGCCTCTCACGGATGTTATCTTCTTCTTCTTTTGCATGGCCGCCGATTTGTCTTCTTCATCTCTTTTTCCTGAAAAACATGAAAAGCAACACAAAAATTGTAATTATATTTTTTGATCCTTACGGAATGATGATGGTCGATGATGCTTTGTCCTGAGGCTAGAGGATTTTTGACGGAGTTTGCTTGGATTTTTCGAAAAAAGTTCTCCCTTTCTTGTTATGATTTTCGTCCCTTTTATACTTGATTTTTAAATCTTTTTTTTAATCTCAGATTTAATTTGAATATCTCAATCTTTTTCAATCTCTGATTTGATTTGAATGAATTTTTATGATGATTTCAGATTTGATTCAATGATGGTGATGTTGATATTTAGATCTGATTTTCTTATGATGATGATTGATCTGATTGATTTGATTTAACTCTATCTGGAATTCATTAAGATTGGATTAGATTAAAAAAGTGTTGAGATTTAAATTTAAAAAGTTAGCAAAGAAGATTAGATTTTCAAGTTAAATAAAAATTAGAGTTTTAAAAAAAAATGAGTTAGAATAAAATAAAAAATAAAAAAAAAAAAATATTTGAATGTTGGTTTTAAAAAATGTTAGAATTATTTTAAAAACTGTTAGAATTTAATTTTAAAAGGAATTTAAAATTTAAAAAAAAAGAAAAAGAAGAGGGCGTTAGAATTTAATTTTAAAAAGAATTTAGAATTTTAATTTGAAAAATAAAGGTGTCAAAAAAAGATTTAGATTTAATTTTAAAAAAAAAGGATAGATTTAATTTATAAAAAAAGGTTAGATTTAATTTTTAAAATAGTTAGAAAAAAAGATTTAATTTTAAAAAGAAATTAGAGAAAAAAAGATTTAATTTTATAAAAGTTAGAAAAAAGATTTAATTTTTTTAAAAAAGTTAGAAAAAAAGATTTAACTTTATAAAAGTTAGAAAAAAGATTTAATTTTAAAAAGAAGTTAGAAAAAAATATTTAACTTTAAAAAAGTTAGAAAAAAAAGATTTAGTTTTAAAAAAAAGTTAGAAAAAAATATTTAACTTTAAAAAAGTTAGAAAAAAAAGATTTAGTTTTAAAAAAAGTTAGAAAAAAATATTTAACTTTAAAAAAGTTAGAAAAAAAAGATTTAGCTTTAAAAAAGTTAGAAAAAAAGATTTAGCTTTAAAAGGTTAGAAAAAAGATTTAATTTTAAAAAGTTAGAAAAAAAGATTTAATTTTAAAAAAAAGTATTAGATTTTTATTTTTTAAAAAAATATTAGAATTTGATTAAAAAATGTGTTAGAAATTAATTTAAAAAAAGGTTATAAAAAATTTACTCTTGAAGAAAAGAAAAAAAAAAAAAGTTAAATTTTAATCTAAATCCTAAAAGTTAGTAAGAAGAGCTTTAAATAAATAAACTAAATAGAGAAAAGAAAAAAAAAAAAAGTTAATAAAAAACATTAGTAAAGTTATAAAAAAAAAATTTAATTAAATTATTATTAGTTAAAAAAACAAGATCTAAAAAAAAGGTTAATTTATTAGGTTAATAAGAATTTAAAATAAAAATAAAAAAGAAAGGGTAAAATTTGGGGTATTACAGTTGCCCCTATTTAAATAGCTACACCAGATGATTTGAGTGACGGAGACTCAAGGAATCATGGTGGAGGGATTTAAATATAGATAACCGAAAATTTTGCCCTTATATGCGGCGATATGCAATGCTATGGACAAAGCGAGAACAGATTAATGCAGATGATGCCGTGAATATGATGTGATGCGTATGCTGGAATGATGAATGCGAAAATGCTGACGAATACGACGACACAGATGCTACGAGAAGAACACACTGGGGAAAACGACGCGCTGAGACACAGTACAACACTGGGGAATTCTAAAAATGATGGTCAACTGGTGCGAACACGACCAATTGTTATTTTGGGAATGAGATTCTCAAATGGAGATGACACCTGTGAGACGGCCTCCACTGGGGAATCTAAAAATAAAACTGGATCATGTACGATTGCAAGATCGATCACAGAATGCATGGAGCATTGAGCAAAGAATAACATCCAAGCTTCTGTAACCTATCCCTCGTGACAGGATCAAACGGACTTTTCGGGAATCCGTAGCAAATATACAGGGTGAAAAGAACCGTTTGTATGCCAAAATAAATGGACTTTGAGTGGGAAATGCCCTGATAAGCTTCTCGAGGGAGAACTGTCACTTATCGTTGGAAGGGACTTATGTGCCAAAATGGATAAGCACTCAAATAAAGAGGCTGCTGCTTATCTGATAAATAAATCTTCTCGCATTTAAGGTCGGCGCCTGGAATACGATTCTGATTCTTCTCTTACTGAAGGATAAATAAACTTCTTCATGCTTCAAGATTATGTTCTCCTGAACATGAAAAGGGTAAACTGAACTTCCTCATACTTCAGGATCGTGCTCTCCTGAATATGAAACTGGATGACTGAATATACTCATATTTCAGAATCGTGCTCTCCTGAATATGAAACTGGATGACTGAATTTCTTCATATTTCAGAATCGTGCTCTCCTGAATATGATTTGGTTGTAAATGAATTTTTCCATACTTCAGAATCGTGCTTTCCTGAATATGAAACTGGGTAATCGAACTTCCTCATAACTCAGAATCGTGCTCTCCTGAATATGATTCGGTTCCTGAAATTTCTTCATTCTTCAGAATCGTGCTCTCCTGAAAAACGGCCAACTGAACTTCCTCATAACTCAGAATCGTGCTCTCCTGAATATGATTCCGTTCCTTCTTTTACTAAAGGATAAATGAACTTCTTCATACTTCAGAATCGTGCTCTCCTGAATATGAAAAGGGCTAATTGAACTTCCTCATAACTCAGAATCGTGCTCTCCTGAATATGATTCGGCTCTTTCTTGTAAATGAAATTCTTCATACTTCAGAATCGTGCTCTCCTGAATATGAAAAGGGCTAATTTAACTTCCTCATAACTCAGAATCGTGCTCTCCTGAATATGATTCTGCTCTTTCGGGTAAATGAAATTATTCATACTTCAGAATCGTGCTCTCCTGAATATGAAAAGGGCTAACTGAACTTCCTCATACTTCAGAATCGTGCTCTCCTGAATATGATTCCGCTCCTTCTTTTACTAAAGGGTAAATGAACTTCTTCATAATTCAGAATCGTGCTCTCCTGAATATGATTCCGCTCAAACCTCCCCGTACTTCAAGATCGTGCTCTCCTGAATACGATTTGGTTCAAAACCCCCATACTTCAAGACGACAGGTAAAGGGAAGCCCAACTGCTCCATGGAGATGGCCATTTGCTGCGAGTCATAACGAAGATAGGATCAGTTTCTTAGGTGAGAAATGTTGTATACCGATGTTGTAACATGTAGGATTGTAAAGTGTTGTACTGATGGATTTTCCAGGCGTGAACTGGCGTGCATCTGTAAAGGATCGTAGTTGATTTTCTTGAAAGATAGTGCAAAATAAATGCACGTCCGGGTACAGTGATAAACTTCTCGGGCGAGAACAGTCGAACATCTGTCATGGTATGGTGAAAATCTTTAGATGGTGCAAAATAAATGCACGTCCGGTTGGGCTTGACTACCGACATGACTGAGATTCAATCTAGGATCGAGCTAGAAAGAAGAATGGTAATCAAGACTCCATCGAGGGAATGATCTCGAAGGGTAAATATATTATCCTGGTAAGGAAAGATAGCTGAAGTAACCGTCATCCACGAGGATCGAGCTCCGTGGGGAAACTGGAAACACATATGTATTTTATGCTTAGGGCTGACTATCTATTTGGAGAGAATGGACAAACCCCAGTTACTAGGTGGTAACGACCAATGATGGTGAAACATAATGAACCTGGGAATGCTAACGCATATGTTGATGCATATGTTAATGTGAATGTACGTTAATGTCTATGTATGTTAATGTTTATGTATGCAAGATGTTATGAAATGAGTATGTAATGAGTATGTAATGAATATGTAATGAATATGTAATGAATATGTAATGAAATAGGCATGTGATGCTTATGCCCTTGCGTATGCTGACGAAACAGACTAGAGACGGGACGAGAGATGAAATAAACATCTCGACGGAAATACCCTGCGTTCTCTGCAACCAATACGTCAATCATGGGTAAGAAAGATCAATGGTAGAACCAAATCTGGTTTTAAAGTTCTGAATTCTCTGAGGAGAAGGTAATCTGCTTGGGTGCATAGTACCACGTCTTCGCATGGGGAGAAGAAAACCTGAGGGACACTTTCGAGTTACCCAAGAAAAAATTGTCAGCTTATAGTCTCTCTGGGGACTGTGATGAGGCAATAGTTTAGGAGTCTGTTGCAACACTGAGATTTACTGGGGAACGAAGGCCGCCGTGAGTAAAATCCATCGGGTGCATGAAGAAAGTTGTGGAACCACATGGTTTTAATCTTGAAGGACCTTATAGTAGTCGCCATTTGTTTCCTTTAAAAACATGGTGCCCCAGGATACTTGCGTTGCGAGGTAGGGTCATCTCAAGAGGATTTTATAGAGAACACCGAGTCCGGTTGCCCCATTGTTCTCAAACTCTTTGAGAGATTTGTCAGGTCTCGACGTAACTGGCACAAATTAATCGTGTTACGACGAAATGTTTGGGAAATAGCTCTTAAGAATGTCAGACTCGCGTTGGTAAGCGAATTGGGAAACTGCCTGCCCCTGTTCAGCAGGATCTTCAAGTTCCACGGGTTACGTTCATATGTAAATCTCTAAGATATCAAGCAAAGTTGTCATGCCTGAAATGCCTATCCTGAGCTTGTCAATGTACACATATATTTGTCTTGAATTTTTGTTTTGAAAAAAAGATATCGCAACAACTTGTGACCGAAATCACTAGTCAGGATATAAGTTTTAATTATAATGCCATCATGAATTTTTTTCTGAGCATAGCTCGTAGGAGTCAGGAAACGTGATCTTGTCAAGTATGCTTTCAACCGAAGTCCTACTTCAATTAGGTCTTTTAAAGGTTGTATCGTGGCTCAGTTCACGGTTTAAGAAACAAAAGGATAAAGGCTCAAAGTTATATTTGTACCCACCCATTCTTCGTGATGTTCTCCAATCCTAATTCAGTTAACCGGATACGAACGCTCATATCTCAAGCGGATTTGCTATGGTCGAGAACTTATCAAGGCTTTGGACATGGCAGTCGCTCACCTATTACACGATCTTGTTCTTTACTAGGGACTATTTATTGTACCCTCTTGTTTTGCTTTTATTCCCTAACTTTTGCCTGGACAACGTCTTTTGATCTGACTTTGGAGTCCAGCGGGATGCCCCAGTTTTGCCTAAGTCTCCTTCATAGGTTTTTGACTTAGCGGGCTCTTATTTTTTGAATATTCTTTTATGCACAAGTCGTGTAAATCTTTTGAAAGGCTCGTGACTGCCCCACTCCTTAGGTAACCGAAGGATAGTCATTGTATTGGACTTCTTAAGATGCTAAGGATAAATTCTCGAAGGTTTGCTCTTCCTTTTTAAGAGTCTAAGCGCTCGATCGGTTTAACTGAAACCTACCCTGCACCAGGTTAGGATGAAGGTTCTTTAAAAGAAAGAAAAACTCCTACTTCAAGGCTCAAAGGGTTGACTAGGGGTTAACATCCTTATATCTCCAGTGTTTGGGATTTGAAACAATGCCTTACATCATCAGCGGGTTTCAATCGAAAGCATACGACAAGAAATCTGACGTTTTAGGTTCGTCATCCTCCTCCCAATTCTCCATCTGAACAAGAGATCGGGTAAAGTTGGCATTATAATTTATGAAAAATATATTTTGAATGAGTGAAACGAATGGATTTATTCAAGACAAACATATGCGTTGTATTAATTAATCAAAGATAAACAAGTTCGTGCATGCTAAATATGATTAATCGAAGAGAAATACATATAAATAAACAAATGAACTGTCGGAAAAATCCTTCTAAATGTTTATGAAATCTTGCATTCAAGAGTAACAGTTTCCTTTGGCGGAGCCTCAATAGAAAGGACGTCTGGTTCATGATCACTGTGAGTCGTCATGGCTTACCCCAGTTATGTTGGTCACATCTTCAACAGTTTTCAGTCGTTGCTTCAAAATAAATTTCCCAGATCCTTTGTTGATCCCGGTCATATCACCTTGAGGGTTACTGAAATGAAGCGGGCTAGGCCTTTGAATAATGACTGGATTCGGCTGATAGGCGTAGCATGCTTTGCAGAATTTGCACTTGACGAGTGAGGAACCCCGAAAGGAGTCTCGATCTTCAGCTGAGCATCGCCAAAAGACAACTTCTTCGTTTCTAGCAAATTTCTGACAACTTTCTTAAGAGCATAGCAATTCTCTAGATCATGGCCGAGCGCACCCTCATGAAATAAACAATGAGCGGTAGCGTTGTAACTTGCAGGTAATGGATTAGGTGGAGGATTAGGAGGCGGACCCAAAGCCCGAGTAGTGATGAGACCTTGCTTGACCAAAGAGGGATACAACTCGGTAAAAGTCATCGGGATCGGCGGACAAGGTTTATACGTTCTTCTGTTTGGCATATTCTGGCGAGGAGCCGGACTCTTTGGCTGTTGAGGAGCAGGAGTATTGGGTGCCTGTAGGTAGTTGACAGGAGGCGGATAAACAGGAGGTTATTGCATAGGTTGATACATGGGAACCTGTTGATTGAAAGAAGGTGTAATAGCTGCCACATAGGGTTGTTGAGCATATTGGACCGGGTACCCTTGAGGTTGAGCATAACCTTGCAGATGCCGATAAAAGCGTTCCCTTGGTTTACCAGAGGATATAGCATTAGTCTCACTCTCCTTCTTTTTCTGGGAGCTATAAGGAGGTTTCTTCGGCTGATCCTTAGAAGCGCCATGATTATTTGTCATTTTACCACTCTTCATACCCAATTCAATCTTGACACCCACAGCAACGATGTCGGAGAAATTTGAAGTCACACTACCCACCATTCTCTCGTAAAATTCTGGACGGACTGTGTCGACAAACCAATCAGCTAACTCTTTCTCGGTCAAAAGAGGTTCTACCTGCGAAGCAGTTTCTCTCCACCTTTGAGCATACTCTTTGAATGACTCAGAATTCTTTTGCGACATACTCAACAACTGTCTTCTGTCAGGAGCCAGATCCATATTGTACTTGTAGTGTTTGATGAAAGCGTCAGATAAATCCTGGAAACTCTTAATGCGAGACTGGTCTAAAGTTAAATACCACTTGGAGGAAGCACCCTTCAAACTATCTTGGAAGCAAAGAATCATCAGTTTATCATTCTCAACATGGGCAGCCATTTTGCGATAATACATGATCAGATGACTCTTAGGACAGGTGGCACCTTCATAACGATCGAAGTTCGGAGTTTTGAACTTTGGGGGAATAACCAAACCTGAAACCAAACAAACATCCCTTGCAGCAGTCCCAAAAATTTGATCACCCTCTACCTTTTTCAATCTCTGGACGATAGTGTTTACTTTCTCACGAAGCTTATCATGTTTCTCATAACCCTCAACATTCTCATCAAGATTATCAAAAGCTGTCTCATTGAAGTACGGTTGCGCACGAGTGTGTACAACAGGTGGTGCAAAGATAGGAGCCCCCCTAGAAACTTCAGAAAACAAAGGCACGGCTTGCTGAACAGGTTGATTAATCGGAACAGTGGCTTGAGGAGGCACAAAACCCGGAGCAAGACCATAAGGTGGGTCCCTTGCTACGGTCACACTTGGTGGAGGGTCCACAGTAACGCCGGTAATCTCAGAAACAACAGTGGGCTGGGTATCCATCTTAGCATTCATGACATGTAACAATTCCATCATACGCCCCATACCCCCTCGAAGGTCTTCGAGTTCATTGCTAAGGCGATCAATCTCTTTTGCCTGATCCTCCATTCTTTTCCGAGTTTGAACTCTGGTGTTGTATTGGTGCCGAGAACTCAGGGTGACGAAACTGGAAGGTGAGAGAACCGAGTGTGAGAAATCGGGAGACACATGTAATGCAAAAGTATGATGCTAAAATGTGAATGTAAATGAAGATTTCATGGAATTCAAAACATTTACTAATGCCGTGGGGTACCAAGGAAATCTTTTCCTTGTTTTTTCATTTTATATTTTTTTTATTTATGGTATCCCGCGATATCCATAAATGATGTTTGACCTCCATGAAATACAATGCGATGAGATGCTTTATGGATGCAATGCATGAAAACACACAAAGTCCTAGGTTAAAGGCTTGCATGAGGTTCAAAGGCAAATACCCTCCCCTGAAGTTAGATGGTTCATCCTGTCCTACAAAAGTAACCGGGTTCTAAGGGATCTCAATATCATTGATCCTTCACAAGGGTGGTTGTTCAGAAGGCAACTTACTTGCCAACCAAAACCCTCCAAGTTTAAGATCTCAATGAGCGTAGTATCGAGTGTCAAACAACTTTAGTCTGCACCAAAGCCGGTTACCTCACTACTTTCTAAAGGCCAAGATGAGTTAACTAGGGTTCTAAAAGTCAGTTAGTGCGTTGACAACATATGGCAGCCTCAATATTATCCTCAACTTGACTTAAGGAATATAAGCACCAACCAAGAAGTCGCACTAACCATGGCCACCAGATCAACCGTATCGATATACGTCGTACAGTTTCCTTGGTCTATTGCCATTTACCTAAGGTACACTAGATCCGGGTGTAGGACTTATCTCACAACACAAGGAACAGTCCCACAATCAAAGCACAAATATATACATGCAAATGAATAATAACACAGATAGTAATAAATATGAACAAGTTAGGGATATCCCTCAAAAGTTTAGAACATTCCCCAGTGAAGTCGCCATTTTCTGTTGCGGTGGAAATAGGATCACAAACTATTAATGAGTTTGAATCGCAATTCAATTCACAACCGCTCTTTGATTTATCCGAAGGAAAAGGTCAAAAGAGGGAAAACCTATTTTGCATCGTAAACACAATGCGGGGAAAGATCTAGGGTTCGGGGGTTGGTTAAGATTAGGGAAGGTATTAGCACCCTAAACTTCTGTAGTACTCTACAGGAACCTTTTGTTCAAATGTTTACTATTTGCTTTATTTATTTGCTTAAGGTATATGTACAAAGGATTAAAAGTGAGAAAATAAACCTAAGGGGTTAATTCTAAGTTTACTCGGCAAGACATCGCATCTTGTGCCTACGTATCCTTACGGGAGTGGAATCAGAGTAATCGTAGTTCCCCTCAAAAGGGAGGTTAGAGATTTCTTGACAGTGGTCAAGGTCTCAAGGGGAATAAACGCATCTTAAGGACACGCTTACGTGGAGTGTAGAAACTCCAAATCTCTACGTTGAAATGTTGAGTGGTAATTAGGGTTAAATTAGGGATTCCACGGCGAGAAACCCTAAAATGAGCGCGGCGGCTCTTTGACCTAATGCTAGGGGTAAAATTGTAATTTTGCCTGCGGCGAGGCATTTGTGAAAATTAGGGTTTGTGAGGTTGTAAGGGTTTGAAGTTGAGGACTATTGACACGGCGGTCAAACGGCTAGACCTAATTCCTTCGGAGGAGTGAAATTAATTATAAAGATGCGATGAAATTAAATATACATACAACGGCAGAAAATAAAGTGCGGAAAGATAAATGCGACAATTGTCTCGCACAATTACATCCCATAAGCAGTTACAATTATAATAGCTAAATATAAAACCGAAAATAAGTTTCAAATTGAACATAATAGCTGCAAGAAACAAAACAAACAAAAATGTCAGTATGTGGGGTTAGACGAAAACGAAATCAAAATTGAACGAGAAACAAACCGTATGAATTTTGGAGGACTTTTATGGTCTTTTTAACCAAGGATTTAAATTTGTGAAAAGAGAGATTAATTTTAATTAAAAGAGTTTTGAGTTTTAAAAAAAATTTATTAATAAAAAAGTGAAAGTTTGGTTAATTATTCTAAAAAAGGAGTTTTAGTGATAATATTTTGAAAAAAAGATTTAATCATTAAAAAAAACAATTGGTTTAATTTAAAAAATCTTAACGTTAGTTAAAAAACACGTTTTACTTTAAAGTTATAAAAAAGTTTTATTATTTGAAAAAAAACATTTGATTATTTTATTTAAAAAGAGTTTTAATTAATTTGAAAAAGGTTTTTGGTTATAAAAAAGAAAGGGGCTTCTTGATTTTTTTTTAAAAAGATAAACAAAATAAAATAACAAATGGAAAAACAATAAATAAATAAAAAGGTTGGGCCGGTCATCACTCTTCTTCTCTCTGCTCTCTGAGTTTGCGTGTGTTCCTCTCCTTCTTGTTTGCCTCTCACGGATGTTATCTTCTTCTTCTTTTGCATGGCCGCCGATTTGTCTTCTTCATCTCTTTTTCCTGAAAAACATGAAAAGCAACACAAAAATTGTAATTATATTTTTTGATCCTTACGGAATGATGATGGTCGATGATGCTTTGTCCTGAGGCTAGAGGATTTTTGACGGAGTTTGCTTGGATTTTTCGAAAAAAGTTCTCCCTTTCTTGTTATGATTTTCGTCCCTTTTATACTTGATTTTTAAATCTTTTTTTTAATCTCAGATTTAATTTGAATATCTCAATCTTTTTCAATCTCTGATTTGATTTGAATGAATTTTTATGATGATTTCAGATTTGATTCAATGATGGTGATGTTGATATTTAGATCTGATTTTCTTATGATGATGATTGATCTGATTGATTTGATTTAACTCTATCTGGAATTCATTAAGATTGGATTAGATTAAAAAAGTGTTGAGATTTAAATTTAAAAAGTTAGCAAAGAAGATTAGAGTTTCAAGTTAAATAAAAATTAGAGTTTTAAAAAAAAATGAGTTAGAATAAAATAAAAAAAAAAAAAAATATTTGAATGTTGGTTTTAAAAAATGTTAGAATTATTTTAAAAACTGTTAGAATTTAATTTTAAAAGGAATTTAAAATTTAAAAAAAAAAGAAAAAGAAGAGGGCGTTAGAATTTAATTTTAAAAAGAATTTAGAATTTTAATTTGAAAAATAAAGGTGTCAAAAAAAGATTTAGATTTAATTTTAAAAAAAAAGGATAGATTTAATTTATAAAAAAAGGTTAGATTTAATTTTTAAAATAGTTAGAAAAAAAAGATTTAATTTTAAAAAGAAATTAGAGAAAAAAAGATTTAATTTTATAAAAGTTAGAAAAAAGATTTAATTTTTTTAAAAAAGTTAGAAAAAAAGATTTAACTTTATAAAAGTTAGAAAAAAGATTTAATTTTAAAAAGAAGTTAGAAAAAAATATTTAACTTTAAAAAAGTTAGAAAAAAAAGATTTAGTTTTAAAAAAAAGTTAGAAAAAAATATTTAACTTTAAAAAAGTTAGAAAAAAAAGATTTAGTTTTAAAAAAAGTTAGAAAAAAATATTTAACTTTAAAAAAGTTAGAAAAAAAAGATTTAGCTTTAAAAAAGTTAGAAAAAAAGATTTAGCTTTAAAAGGTTAGAAAAAAGATTTAATTTTAAAAAGTTAGAAAAAAAGATTTAATTTTAAAAAAAAGTATTAGATTTTTATTTTTTAAAAAAATATTAGAATTTGATTAAAAAATGTGTTAGAAATTAATTTAAAAAAAGGTTATAAAAAATTTACTCTTGAAGAAAAGAAAAAAAAAAAGTTAAATTTTAATCTAAATCCTAAAAGTTAGTAAGAAGAGCTTTAAATAAATAAACTAAATAGAGAAAAGAAAAAAAAAAAAAGTTAATAAAAAACATTAGTAAAGTTATAAAAAAAAAATTTAATTAAATTATTATTAGTTAAAAAAACAAGATCTAAAAAAAAGGTTAATTTATTAGGTTAATAAGAATTTAAAATAAAAATAAAAAAGAAAGGGTAAAATTTGGGGTATTACACCATTGTTGTGAGTTTGTAGCTATTTCTTTATGTTAGTTTATTGCTATTGCTTGTGTTTGAGTGTGTGGGTGTTGTTGTATCACTCATTCTCTCACGAGTTTCATTCAAACATTTCCACAAACACCTTGTGTGCGAGTTATTTTTTCACAAATTCAATGGCCTCTAAGTCAAATAATGCATCCAAAGGAAAAAGCAAGGCCTTCTCATCTACTTCTGCCTCTAAGAATCTATTTTCTTTGATTTAAAAGAAGTATGAGAGAGATTTTGAGCTTAAGCTTGTTACTTGCCTTGTCATCAAGCAATACATATGGAAGAAGGAAACGGTTGAAGGTTTAGCTCTGCCCGAAGTCATGTCTTCTGTTGAGCATTAAAACATAGCCTATTTCCTTCAGTTGTCTTGCAGCCTTCTTTCTTTTCCTAGTCATGAGCCTTTTGGCTATGCTAGGGTTGATAGATGCTATCAGATCATTATCTGAGTGGTCATCAAGATTCACCACATTTTCAGCATCAACATTATTATTGATTTCCTTAGCAACATTACCATCTTCATCAGCATTATCATTCTGAACATTATCATCATCAGCTTGTATAACATCATCGTTCCCATATGGTACATTATCATCATGCATAGCATTATCATTATGATCGATGGTTTTTACACGTTATTTTACAATCTATTTCAGTTAATCATTTGTCTTGTCTTGTCGCATTTTAGTTGTTTTTATCACATTTTACGCGTCAATTTGGTATTTTTACTGTTTCTAGGTTCAGGTATACAATAAAGGAGAAGCAGAGCGAAAACTGGGAAAAAATGGCAAGATTTCGGAAGAGTTTTGTTGTGAAATTTGTAGCAGTCTGCACGAAAACGATCATAACTAGAGTTCCGGGAATCCGTTTGAGGCGTTCTAAAAATCGCCGGAAAGCTAAGAGAGAGAGCTACGACTTTCGTGTTGGATTCCAAGTCAGATTCGAAACAGGGGTGCAACACGGGTGCCCGTGTTGTGTGACACGGCCCGTGTTGCAGGATTTGCTCAGAAAAGGCGATTTTTGGAGAAAAAACAGTGACACAACACGGGTGCCCATGTTGTGTGACACGGCCCGTGTTGTGACACCTGGGACTTGCAAATTTCACGCGAAAAATCTTTCAGGAAGCCAACACGGGCGCCCATGTTGCCTGACACGGCCCGTGTTGCAGGAAGCGCTTTTTTCCCTATTTTTCTTGTATTTTTGACTCTTGTGATCCCCGAGGGTATTGTGGGTATTTCCCTAGTGATTAGTTTGAATTGAGACTATTTGATACGTGTTTGGAGAAAGAATAAGGATTGGACTTTTGAACGGAAAAGAGATTTTTGGACGAAAAAGATTGAAGCGATCAAGGATTTGGGAACGGAAGATCCTCATGAGCGAAAGCGATTGAAGATCAAAGCAACCAATTCTCTTGTAATGTTAAATTTTATTGTTGATTTTATCTTTATTATTATGAGTAGCTAAACCCCCCAATGCTAGGGGGTGTCCCTGAATTGACTCTGTAATAACCTTGTTTCCTTTGAATAATGGATTTCACTACTTTCTAATCATCGTTGTTATTGTATAATTTTCTTATGGCTTTTCTTATTTGACAAATAAGGATTTGTTTTACGGTTAACCTTAGGTTTGGAAAAACGATCGTTAACGCGTTTATACGATAATACTATAGTAGATATTTCCTAGGAATGGGGATACCCTATAGTAACCGTAATGTTTTAGATAAAATATGTTGCTTGGGATTGTTCCTATACCGCCAAGGAATTGGGGCATAGGAAGAATACCAAAGGGTTTTCTACTAAGGAATTAGAGTCAACTAATCTTTAAAACCGGTAACGATTGAATTGAGCAGTGATTTCTGAAAAATAAGGATTAAGGTTATTACAAGGTTTTTTCATACACCATACTCTAGCATGCTTCTCATAACTGTCTAAACCTTTATTTTACTGCTTTTGCCTTTTGGCCTTTAAAATTGTAAGAAACAAACCAAAACCCCTATGACTTTTTGTTCAATTGTATTATTTTAGAACTTGTGTTCATACGCAGTCCGCGAGATCGATATTCGGGGAATTTCCCCTTATTACTACATCGGTACAATTAGTACACTTGCTAATTTATCGGTCAAGTTTTTGGCGCCGTTGCCGGGGACTGCCAGAATATAAGTTTAATTCTAAGTCAATTGAAATTTTGTTGCTCTGCGACAAAAATTTTACTTTCAGTTTTTAATTTTAATTTTTATTATTTTTGTTTTGTTACTACTAATCTACGTCTAACACTTTCATGCGAGGAGATCCCTCAACTAATTTTTCTTTGGACGCAGAAATTGAAAGGACTCTACGCGAAAGACGTAGGCAAGCTAGACTATTAGTTTCAGAAGAGGAAAGATTTTCTGTTCATTCAGATTCAGGTTCAGAATCAGAAAGAGATACTGAAGCTATGGCGGATCTCCCACCAGCGGAGAGACTTTTGGGAGACTATGGAGGGGCAAATGCTCAACCAAACCGGATGACCATTGTGAATCAACCAGTGAATGTCACAAAGTTCCAGCTGCATCCGAGCACAATCACTCACCTTGAGAGGAGACCTTTCACCGGAAAGGTTAGCGAAGACGCAAATAAGCATCTACAGAGATTTCTGACGATGAGCACTACTCTAAAGATTGAAGGACACACAGATGAAGCTAAAAGGTTAAGAATGTTCCCGTTCACTTTATCTGAAGAAGCTGAAGAATGGTTTTACTCCTTACCAGCCGGAAGTATTACTACGTGGGAAGAAATGGAAAAATCCTTTCTGAATGAGTATTTTCCTGCCTCTGTGTATATTCGCAAACAATATGATATTATGAATTTTAAACAGAGGGAGGGAGAATCACTCGGGGACTCGTATAAAAGGTTCAAACGGTTATTGGTTGCATGTCCTACTCACAATCTAGATCAAACTGAACAGATGCAGATGTTTGTGAATGGTCTTAAGATGAAGACTAAGCAGCTAATCAATACAGCAGCCGGTGGTTCATCCAACTTTACAACAGCCACTGGAATCAGAAAAATTATTGAAGCTATCGCTGCAAATGAACATCTGGAATTATATGACCGGAGTGTGAGTAATCCGGAAGAAACAGTTGACTTGAAGTTGGCCGCACAAGTTGTGAAAATGGAAGATCGAATCAAGGTTGATGTGGAAAGAAGGCTTAAAGGGATGAAGGTGAGTACTGAAATTGTAGCTCAAGTTCAACCTGTCAAAGTTATTAGTTGTGAGATTTGTAATGGTCCCCATTATACTGTGCATTGTCTTGCGACTAATCAACAAGTTGAAGAGATAAAAGTTTTGAGGCAGAACAATTCGTATTCTCATACCTATAATCCAGGATGGAAGAATCATCCTAATTTTTCATGGAAAGACCAAAACTAACCTCCATATCAACAAAAACAACAACAACAGGCCCCTCAAAAAGCAGAATGGGAGTTAGCTATTGAAAGAATGGCAGCTCAAAGTATGAAATTCCAAGAAGAAACCCGAAACATTCAAAGGAACATCACAGCTTCCATGAAAAACCTTGAGTCGCAGATGGGACAGATAGCCCAACACCTCTCAACACACGCTCAAGGAACCCTCTCGAGCGCGACAGTACCGAATCCGAAAAATCAAGAGAGTATTAATGCTGTCAAAACAAGAAATCAGAAAGCGATAGAAGAGGAGAAAACAAAGGGGGAAGAATGTATAGAGGTGGAACTTGAGGTAAGAAAAAAAATAAAAGAACCAGAAGAAGCTGTACTAACTGAAAAGTCAACTGGAGAGAAAAAGAAAGAGGAGGTCAAACTGAAAATCAAATTACCATTCCCTCAAAGAGTTACAAAGAAGGATCAGAACGAGAAAGACTTCGGAAAGTTCAGTGCAATGTTCAACAAATTGGAAATCAACATGCCCTTCTTTGAAGCACTTGAGCAAATGCCTTTGTACATGAAGTTCATGAAAGAGGTTATAGGTAAAAAGAGACCAATGGGTGAAGAATCGAAGACCACAACTGAGCAATGCAAGGAAATAGCACAAGAAAGGAAAATACCAATCAAGATGAAGGATCCTGGACCAGTTGTAATTCCATGTACTATAAAGGATCAAACTTTTAAGAAAGTCCTGATCGATTCAGGTGCTAGTGTGAGTCTCATGCTGTTATCAATTTTCAAAAAGCTGGATATTGGAAAAGTGAGCAATACGGGAATAAGCTTGAAGTTTGCTGACCACACAACTAAGATGGCATATGGGCTAGCAGAGGATGTTTCAGTGACAATCGATAACTTCACTTACCCAGTTGATTTTCAAATCATGGATATACCCGAGGATGAAGAAACTTCGATCATACTTGGCCGGCCTTTCTTGCTTACTAGTCGGTGCAATATTGATGTGGAAAAAGGTACGATCACTTTGAAATTTTTTGATGAGGAAATCACTTTAAAAACTCTAGAGGGTCGAAAGAAAGGTAAGGAGAAAGATGTCAAACCTTCAGTTGGGAAGATTAACACACCTAAGAAGGGAGAACGATCAAAACCATTTCAAGTTGCTCTTATCTCTGAACCGGCACAATATTCTGTTGCGAAGAAGTCGAGCAATAGAGTTTGGAAGTTGAAGTACCCCCCATAATAATGGGGAGTCGATCGTCGAGCCATGCGACGTTAAACAAAGCGCTGCGTGGGAGGCAACCCACGGTTTTATGAATTGATGTTGTTTCTTTTGTTGTTATTGTTTTTGCAGGAATAAACGAGATTTTACAAGGGAAAACGTGGAAGCAGCGAAGAGGTACTGCATTACCTGTCGACCCCTCTGTGAGGATCTCTATGAGTACACCTCTTCTTCTCTTGATTATTGAACATTGAGACAATGTTTAGTTCAAGTTTGGGGGAGGTTTTACCGTTTTGAATTGTCTATTTAAACACCTTTTTAATTTTAAGTTCGGTAAAAATCACATCGAATTCGCCCATATGGAGATCATAAATTTTTTTCTTGTGATTAGTAGGTGTGTAAGGTAGTCAAGAAAGTATTTAGAGTTCAAGGGAAGTGGAGTTTGAACTAAGGAACTTGAGAAAGTTTGGAAATTGAGGTATAACTTGAACACCCTAGGTTCCCCAGAGTAAGGAAACGAGTCCAACGTGTAGATTTGTGCCATAGTACTTGGATTTGAAAAGTATACCCCGATTAGTTCATTGTGATAGTTCTGCATAATAAAAAAAAATTGTTTTGAGAAGGATGTGTGGCAACAAAAAAAAAGAGTTGAATAATGACGGTAAAGACAACCTGTCCTTCTAAGTTGGGTAACCCTCACCCGGTTATTTAGCCTAATGGCGGTTGAATCTCTATAGTCGCCCCAAAGTGGACTAATAAACGCTTGTGAGCGAGAAAAAGAATAAGGGTGCCACAGAAAAAAATCTCGAGCAAATGTGCATGCCTTAATCTGATTATCCGAATGAAAGGGGTAGAAAATCAAATAAAAGACTTAAGCCCAAAGCATAGTTGGAGAGGTGGCCGAAAGGGAGATTTAGGTCCGTAAGTTTACTGCGGTATGTGTTTATGTAATGCCTTCGTTAACGGATGAGTACCGAAAGAGCTGATTTAAGCCGATCGGAACTAAGACTCACGTATGAGTATCGACATGCCTTACACCCTGAACCCTTCACTTGATGTACTGTTTGACTTGAAAATTATTTATCCAAGTTTTTTGTTTGAGGTCAAGCAATGGTTTAAGTTTGGGGGAGTTTGATCGATGGTTTTTACACGTTATTTTACAGTCTATTTCAGTTAATCATTTGTCTTGTCTTGTCGCATTTATTTGTTTTTATCACATTTTACGCGTCAATTTGGTATTTTTACTGTTTCTAGGTTCAGGTATACAATAAAGGAGAAGCAGAGCGAAAACTGGGAAAAAATGGCAAGATTTCGGAAGAGTTTTGTTGTGAAATCTGTAGCAGTCTGCACGAAAACGATCATAACTGGAGTTCCGGGAATCCGTTTGAGGCGTTCTAAAAATCGCCGGAAAGCTAAGAGAGAGAGCTACGACTTTCGTGTTGGATTCCAAGTCAGATTCGAAACAGGGGTGCAACACGGGTGCCCGTGTTGTGTGACACGGCCCGTGTTGCAGGATTTGCTCAGAAAAGGCGATTTTTGGAGAAAAAACAGTGGCACAACACGGGTGCCCATGTTGTGTGACACGGCCCGTGTTGTGACACCTGGGACTTGCAAATTTCACGCGAAAAATCTTTCAGGAAGCCAACACGGGCGCCCATGTTGCCTGACACGGCCCGTGTTGCAGGAAGCGCTTTTTTCCCTATTTTTCTTGTATTTTTGACTCTTGTGATCCCCGAGGGTATTGTGGGTATTTCCCTAGTGATTAGTTTAAATTGAGACTATTTGATACGTGTTTGGAGAAAGAATAAGGATTGGACTTTTGAACGGAAAAGAGATTTTTGGACGAAAAAGATTGAAGCGATCAAGGATTTGGGAACGGAAGATCCTCATGAGCGGAAGCGATTGAAGATCAAAGCAACCAATTCTCTTGTAATGTTAAATTTTATTGTTGATTTTATCTTTATTATTATGAGTAGCTAAACCCCCCAATGCTAGGGGGTGTCCCTGAATTGACTCTGTAATAACCTTGTTTCCTTTGAATAATGGATTTCACTACTTTCTAATCATCGTTGTTATTGTATAATTTTCTTATGGCTTTTCTTATTTGACAAATAAGGATTTGTTTTACGGTTAACCTTAGGTTTGGAAAAACGATCGTTAACACGTTTATACGATAATACTATAGTAGATATTTCCTAGGAATGGGGATACCCTATAGTAACCGTAATGTTTTAGATAAAATATGTTGCTTGGGATTGTTCCTATACCGCCAAGGAATTGGGGCATAGGAAGAATACCAAAGGATTTTCTACTAAGGAATTAGAGTCAACTAATCTTTAAAACCGGTAACGATTGAATTGAGCAGTGATTTCTGAAAAATAAGGATTAAGGTTATTACAAGGTTTTTTCATACACCATACTCTAGCATGCTTCTCATAACTGTCTAAACCTTTATTTTACTGCTTTTGCCTTTTGGCCTTTAAAATTGTAAGAAACAAACCAAAACCCCTATGACTTTTTGTTCAATTGTATTATTTTAGAACTTGTGTTCATACGCAGTCCGCGAGATCGATATTCGGGGAATTTCCCCTTATTACTACATCGGTACAATTAGTACACTTGCTAATTTACCGGTCACATTACCAGTTTGAACATCATCATCCTCATCAATAGTTTGAACACTATCATCGTTCTTTCCTAAGGACGTATCCATAGTTTCAACATCTTGATTAACATTAGTTTCTTGATTAAGGTGGGGTTCAGGAACCTCAGTGTTAAGAGGTATGGATATCCCAGGCACATCATGTTGTTCATTCAAGATCCTAGAGACTAATTTTGCAATAGCATTATGAGCATACCTAGAGCCTTCCCTAGTCGTGTCCTCATGAGGGACGGAGGATGAAGTGTGAGAAGCCTTACGCGAGACTGATTCTTTGGGTCTTCTTACATGTGGAGTTCGTGGCTTTTTCACATTCAGATCTTCTGGGTTCACCATTCACACAGGTGCAACATTAAGAACCTGATTAGGGTTGATAGGGTCTATTCTTAGAACATAGTCAGGATCAGAGGTAGATGACATTTTCTTGGGAGAGAGAGAGAGTCTGGTTGTTGAGACATTTCAAATGACTTTGACAATGTGAGTGAGAGTTTTCTGTGGTTGTTAAGGAAGTTATGGAAGATGAAGAAGTGGTATGGACAACAAATGAAGCAGAGGTACCGTGTATAGGTGCTAGAGTGATATGATTGCAAAAGGAGAGGGAACTTAAAACTTTGACCAATCAGTAGATGATTAATATTTAAACCGTTCAAAATATAATTCCCAAATAACATTAATTGCTATAATTCCTCATAGAGACAAATTCCCAACTTGCTTCTTAATTTCTCAAATTGAGTAGCATCTAGAGCTTTTATAAAACTGTCAGCAAGTTGTAGTTCAGTGGCCACATGCTCCAGGGTAATCACTTTGTCTTCCACAACATCTCTTATGGAGTGATGTTTGATATCAATATGCTTGGTTCTGCTATGCTGAATTGGGTTACAGTATAATGTCATGACATCCCGAGTAACATTGTATTCCGTTAACATTTTCTTCATCCAGACTAGTTGGAAACAGATGCTACTAGCTGCTATGTATTCAGCTTCAGCAGTGGATAAGGAGACACATTTTTGCTTCTTGCTGAACCATGATATGAGGTTGTTCCCTAAGAAGAAGCATCCACCAGATGTGCTTTTTCTGTCATCAATTGTTAGCTTTGGAATTCCTCTCACTTCTTCCTTGGATATGATCTTTTTCATCCCTCTTAGATGAAGGTGTCCAAGTTTTTGATGCCACAGTTTAACCTCCTTTTCTTCTTTGGCCATAGAACAAACAGTGGAGTTATTTGAGACTTTAGGCTCCCATAAGTAGCAATTGTCTGTAGATCTAGATCCCTTTATGACTTCCTCATTTTCTCCATTGGTGACAACACATTCTTCTTTAGTAAATCTGATATTGAATCCTTGATCACATAGCTGACTGATACTAATAAGGTTTGTAGTCAGTCCTTTCACCAGCAAAACATTATCTAGGTCTGGAACTCCATGACAGTCTAATTTTCCAACACCTTTGATTTCCCCTTTAGCTCTATCACCAAAGGTCACATAACTAGTGGAATGAGGTTTGATGTCCACCAATAAGTTCTTTATTCCAGTCATATGTTTTGAGTAGCCACTATCAAAATACCAGTCTTCGTTGGCTGATACCCGTAGATGGGTATGAGCTATTAGAGCAACATCCTTAATAACTCATTGTTGTTTCTTGATAAGATTATCCTGTTTGGGTTTGACTTGATGAGTATGTCTGGGAAATCCATACAGTCTGAAGCAGAAAGACTTTATGTGTCCAAATCTTCCACAGTAGTGACACCTCCACCTTTGGAACTTTCTCTTTGTCTGGTTCATGCTTCTGTTCCCATGATGTTGAGACATCAGTCTTGACATCTAGTTTTACATATGATCTTCAGGTTTTGACCTTTTGAACCCCAAGGTGGGTCCATGTTCACCAACAAAACCTATTCCAGACATGTCTCTTGCTTTCTAACCAACTTGTAGAATTTCTTCTAGAGTGTCAGCTCCATTGTTTAACATCCTGATAGACTCTGACATCTGATCAAGTTTGGAATTCAACAAACTGGCCTCACTGTTTAGTGAGTCTATGGTTGCAAGATGCTCTTTCTTCTCAGCCTCCAACTCCTTTATGAGTTTCTTTTGCTTCTCCCCTTGTTGGCACACTTCTGCACTTCTAATACACAACTTTTTATATGAGGCTGCAAGTTCATCAAAAGTCAGCTCATCTTCACTAGAATCATCATCAGATACACATACACTAGTTGGTGCAGTGACAAGTTTTGCAGATTCTTCTTCTGATCCACTCTCAGAATCTCCATTCGACCAGGTGATAGATAAACCTTTCTTTTGCTTCTTGAGGTAAGTGGGACATTCAGCTCTAATGTGACCATAACCTTCACATCCATGGCATTGATTTCCTTTTCCTTGGTTGGAATTTTCTTCAGATTCAACTCTTCTGCTGGTGTCAGAGGGGACGTTCTTGACATTAGGTTTGGTCTTCTGATCTATTCTTCTTATCAATCTATTGAATTGTCTTCCAAGCATAGCTATAGCTTCTGATAGATTTTCTTCACTTCCACCATTGCCTTCATCTGAGTCCTCTTCAGTATTTGATACAAAAGCTATGCTTTTCTTCTTCTTTTCAGCATTTTCACACATTCCCACCTCAAAGGTTTGGAGGGAACCAATGAGTTCATCAACCTTCATGTTGCTGATATCTTGAGCCTCTTCTATAGCAGTAACCTTCATGGCAAATCTCTTGGGCAATGATTTGAGAATCTTTCTTACAAGTTTTTCTTCAGGCATTTTCTCTTCTAAGGCTCATGAGGTATTGGCAATATCAAGAATATTCATGTAGAAATCATGAATGGTCTCATCCTTAGATTCTCAAACTTAGTAGTCAGCATCTGTAGTCTAGACATCTTGACCTTGGAGGTACCTTCATGAGTTGTTTTAAGAGTATCCCAAACCTCTTTGGCCAGTTCACAGTGATGCACAAGTCTGAAGATATTCTTATCTATTCCATTGAATAGAGCGTTCAAGGCCTTAGAATTTCCAAGAGCAAAAGCTTCTTGCTCTTTACTCCACTCTTCTTCAGGTATTAGCACAGTTGATCCGTATTTCTCTGTCTTCACTGGATGTTCCCATCCTGAGTTAGCTGCTCTCCAGGCCTTACTATCCAGAGATTTCAAGAAGGCCATCATCCAAGGTTTCCAGTAGTCATAGTTAGATCCATCTAGAATGGGTGGCATATTCGCAAATCCTACATCTTTGTCCATAGTACCAGAATTTATCGTTCCTAGATCTCACCTAGAAAATAACAGGCAGGGTGCCTGCTCTGATGCCAATTGAAATTCTAGTAACAGACAGTCGATGTTATATCGAATGTTATGACATCTGCTTCTGAACAGATTATTAAACTTAGCAGTAAACAAGTAATGAAAGCAGTAAAGAACACATGAAATTTTTTACCCAGTTCGGTGCAAATCACACCTACTCTGGGGGCTACCAAGCTAGGG
The DNA here is from genome assembly GCA_963859935.3 of Lathyrus sativus. NCBI lineage: Eukaryota > Viridiplantae > Streptophyta > Magnoliopsida > Fabales > Fabaceae > Lathyrus > Lathyrus sativus. Next base: position 370,003,671 of record OZ012741.1, read on the forward strand.
AGGAAATCCACTATAAGCAGTGTTAATTCAGAGCTAAACTACCAGTTTACACTCTTCACTTAAGACCTACCCAATTCAATTTCAATCTAATTCTAGACCTGAGTTCCTACTCACTCCCCCTCAATCACAGCAGTGATATCAATCAAATAACAACCAAATTCAAAAGGAAGACACAACACTCTTGCTTAAAAGCTTAGAGTGACACAACCAAAAACACAACTCAAAAACCACACTTAATCCAATACAATCATCTAGGTGATAATTGCTTGGCTCACAAGAAAACCTAAGACAAAAACACACGTGAAGATATAAACACGCAAACAAAATTCTTCACACCAAAATCTCTGAGTCTTTAGTAAGGATTGCCACTCATCTTTATATACAGCGCACGGGCCTTGGGCCTATAGGTAGCATAAATTAGGTTTAACCAAGTTAATCCAATCTCCACAAATCAAGGTGCTAAAAAATAGGCCATAGGCGTTTCCTAAAATATAGCCTGAGATAAAGTAGGAAACATAACAGAAAACAAACAGTGCCCATGCTGGCAGATACCTGATGTCATAACATTCATCTTGACATCCAATAAAATCTGTATTAGCTAACCAAACATATCCTACAAAACACTACACAAGTATGTCATGACATCAGTCAAGACATCTACACACACAACAATGTTTTACCATAAAATTCAGCCAATCAAGAACATCTACAACTCAAACCCCCATTGTCCAATCGGTTGGTTAATAACATTACAAGAATCCTTGTGAGAACGATTCGAGTCATTGTCGCTAAACTACCGTTTTCAAAAATACTCGTTTTGATCCATGCGCGACAGCGGATCAAATTGGTACAGTTGCCAGGGATTCTAACTGTTAGTTGAGTCATAGATGTTGATTAGTGCTTTTTGAACTTTCTTTTTTCATTTTTACCGTTTTCCCGTCTGGACGTCCGTTTTCGAGTCTTGCGTCCGACCTAGTCAAAAAAATTGGTTTTGGTGAAAATCGCCTCCTTTTTAAAATATGTTTCATGCATTTGAAGCAGAAAATTTGTGTGGTTATTAATCCCATACTTTGGAAGAGTTACGGGGTTTCGCCCTCAAAACCCTAAATTCATCATTTTTCTACTTTTAAGGAATATTTTACTGTTTTCATAGTTTCAAAAAATTCTTTAAAAAATCTCAAAATTCTTATTTTACCTAATTAGATTAAATTTCGTGTTTTCAAATTTTTATGAATTTATTTTAATCGTCTTTCTTCTTTGATTTTGTTTCTGCCTATATAGGGATATTGTTGGCATTATTGAATTTGTTGTTGCATTAGTCCTGGCTACTAGGTCTTACTGTTTTGGCCTTTTTGGTTTTCGTCCTGAGATAGAGAGAACCTTGCATGCACGTCTTAAAGACAATCATGTCAGCCCTAGTTCACCTTCTCTTAACAATTGTGCTTTTGATTCTTTGTTTTTACATTGCTTGTTTGATTCTCAATCTGAATTTGCTTTCGATAATAACATGGTTGAACAAAGAACATTGAGAGAGCTTGTTGCTCCTGATGTCAATTATAATGGCTTGTGTATTGAATATGATGACCCTGTTGTTCCTTTTGAATTAAAATATAGATTAATACACTTGTTGCCAAAGTTTAGTGGTCTTGTAGGTGAGGATCCACACAAGCATCTTAAAGAATTCTAGATCGTATGTTCTACTCCATTGAGGCCTGAAGGAATTACAGAAGATCACATCAAGCTGAGAGCCTTTCGGTTTTTACTACAAAATGCTGCCGAAGATTGGTTATATTATCTTAAACCAAATTCTATCACAACTTGGAATGATTTGAATTAGGTCTTCCTTGAGAGGTACTTTTTTGCCTTCAGAGCTGCCTCGATCTGAAAAGATATTTATGGTATTAGACAGCTCGACAATGAATCATTGGTTGAATATTGGGGGAGATTCAAACAATTAGTTTCAAGTTGCCCACAACACCAGATTACCGAGCAGTTATTGATTCCGTATTTCTATGGAGGATTACAACCAGTGGATAGGAATATTTTAGATGTTTCTAATGGTGGAGCACTTGTTGATAAGACTTCAGCTGCTGCAAAAGCCCTGATTGAGAACATGTCGCTTAACTCCCAACAATTCAAAACTAGGAACAATTTTTTCCAAATAAAAGGTGTGAATGAGGTTCATGTTTCTTCTTCTAGCAAGGCTTTCGAGAATAGAATGAATGAACTGACCAATTTAGTAAAACAGTTGGTAGTGGTAGGTAAAGCTCAAACATCAGCCCAAACAACAAGGTTATGTGGTATTTGTACTTCTCTTGACCATCCCACTGATACATGTCCTATTCTGCAAGATGAAAAGACTATTGAGTTACCTCAAGCATATGCAACAACCCTTTACAATCAAGGTAACAACCAAAATAGGCACTGTAACACCCCATTTAAATTATTTAGTCATTTTATACTTTGTTGTGTGTGTATTGGTTATGATGTCCTTAATAAGGGTATGATGTTAGGGGAGAGGGTGAGAGTTGACCTTAGTTGGGTTAAGATGGATCTATAATAATAATAATATTAACCATTTAATAACAATAATAAGAATACTATGGTTATTGATATTATTATTTAATTATTGTTGATAATAATATTAATAGGACGATAGTTATTATTATTATTATTATTATTATTATTATTATTATTAATTGGATTAATGGAATTAAAAGCTGATTAAGGGGTTAAGAGAGGGTTAGTGGAAGAGTTAGACAGTTAACACGTAAAAGAGGAAAAAGACAGAGAAAGGAGAGCTAGGGCAGAGGAACCAAGATTCCTCCATTGTTGCCAAGAAAGAGCTCAAATCTAAGGTAAGGGGGGAGAATGGATTTCAATATGGGTGAATTAACATGAGAGGATAGTGAGAGGTCCTTTCTCTCATAGGATTTATGTCAGTTTTGGTTTCCTTGATCTGAATTTTGTAATGTGATGAATTCCCTAAAATTACTGTTATAGTTGAATGATTATCACATGATGCTTGTGTGTACGAATCTGGGATTGATACGAAAATCGTGTGAAAATTCATTGATGCTAAAATAAAATTCTGATAGGTAACAGATCTGGAAAACAAGAGTTAGGGGTTAATGAAATTGAATTTAGATGCGTGAAATCTTGGAAGAATAAAGGGTAGATGAAGTATAGTAAAGATATAGAGGATTAAACGACATAAAAACTGAGATCTAGGATAAATTGGGTGGTAGAATGAAGAGTATTGAGTGTGGATTCGTGAAAGGGATGAAATATGAGTTTTTGGCAGCAGTTCTGGTGATACGCGTATGAGACAGGGCAATACACATAACAAATAGGGAAATACGCGTATGGTGGGCCTAACAGTAGGGAAATATGCGTAACAGATAGGGTAATACACGTATGGTGGGACTGACAGCAGGGCATAACGCGTAACAGGCCAGGCAATACGCGTATGGGCAGGCCTGGGATGACTTTTTTTTTTCCATTTTCGCGATTTCTGCCCAGATTTCGCTTGGAACGCAATTCCGTTTAATTGATAGGATTAATATAAATAAAATGAACCTAAGGAATATTAGTAATGAATTTAATTAGAGAGAATATGGAAAATAATGTTTTTGCCCTTAGGGGTGTGATTGATATGTGTGGGCCAGAACCGTCCAGTGTAGACGATCTGGTGTGATGGTAATTTCCGAGAGGATTACAGTGAGCGGATGGCTCGTGTGGATCATTGATGATCATGAATTATGCTTGAAATTATTATTATTATTTCATAATGGTGTTGTCATGCATTTCATGTCATGTGTCTTGTGGAGATGGCTAGGTGGGAATCCATGACAGGTGCCTAGTTCATCCGGAGTTCATGTGGAAGTCATTGTGGAGATAAGTTGTAGTTCAGAGGAACATATACGACTTATCTAGATTCCAACGGGAATCAGTTTCTAGGGTGAACCGTATGTATTTGTGTTGGTACCACATGCATTGTGTCGAGTCATTGAGTCACATTGTATATTTGTATTTGATATGGGCTATTGATGCCGAGTGATTGAGGTGGCACGTATATGTGCATTGTACGTGTATGATTGTATGTGTGGTGTGTAACTACACCTTAGCATGTGTATTTCACCGCTTATTTATTGAATGTAGTTCTCACCCCTTTTCTGTTTGTTGCGTCTCTGCTCCTTGGAGAGAGCAGATGACTAGGTGTTGCTAATGTGAAAATAAGGTGCCGGCAAAACAGAAGAGTCACCACCTTTCGTTATTTATCCCATAAAAAGGGAAAGGAAACGATCGGAAAAACCTGACGAAAAGGTATAAGACAAAGTCATCGCAACCATGTCTGGGTTCGGGAGTCGGTTATGCAAGGGGAAGGTATTAGCACCCTTCACGTCCATCGTACTCGATGGGATCCACGCTTGTTGTGTTTATCTGACTGGTTGGTTTTATCTATCTACCTATCAAGGTTGGTTTGAAAAGAAAAGAAAAACTGACTCGGCAAAGCGTCGCACTTTATGCCTACGTATTCTCATCAGAGAATTAGAAATCAGAGTCAACATAGTTCGGCTAACTACGGGTGAACGGATGGGGGAAGGTGGCTCGCCAATACGCCAGTATTGTGCCTACGTACTCTCAACGGATATGAGAGACCAGAGCTTACGTAGTTCGGAATAATACGGATTACGGGTTTAGATTCATCTGTTTTTCCGAGTAGGGTTAACAAACAGTCCCAACAGTTTGGTGTATGCAGCTTGCTCTTCAGAGACTCGTGCGTTATCGTTTGCGGTAGAACTGAGAGTTAACGACACTCTTTTCTTCAGAAAAGTTTTCCTTGAGAATTATGGGCCCGCGGGGCAAAAAGGTTTGCAGTTTGTTTTCTGGCTTTTATGGAAGAACTGTCTTTTATGGATGTTTGCAACTAATATCGCACTAGAGACTATGACTGAGGAGTGAATGCGTCGCATGTCACCCAAAGGGTACCATACTAAACATCCTGATTATTGGAAGGAAACCCTCCAACAATCATTTCCTAAGTAGCTTAAGGCTCGTAACGTACGACATCAATTAACCTTTATTACTGTATTTTGATTTGTTTGAAGAGAGAAGAGAGAACAGACACAACTACGGGGAAACTATCAAGTCCTAATGTTGTCATGCCAAGGATTCATCTTATGGTTAAGGTTTAAAATAGGGAACTCCTAGAAGTTATCATGCATAGGTTTCAACCTAAATTTCTAATCATCGCTTCCTTATCAAAGGGAGTGAGACACCTAGGGGATCATGTCAATGGGAAACAGACAACAGACAAAGCATCACCTAAACAGTAAACAAATATATAGATAAACAGTAAAGATACACATGCAATGCAGCAATACAAGCAGAGGGAGACTCACTCAACCTCTAGAGCAATCAAGCAAAACAGCACACCGCACAGGCAAGGGAGGTAAACTCAACCTTCAGCCAACAAGCAAAGCCAAACAGTAACAGACAAGCAGAGGGAGACAGACTCCACCTCTCATGCAAACAAGCAAAGGGAGGCAGATTCAACCTTTAAATGCACTTAGACCTAGTATCAACTACATGAAAGCCTATTCTAATGCAACACACCAGAGAAACAGTCATACAAACACAGTCAAACAACAAACACAGCAGAGCAACACAACAACACTTCAGTAGCAAAGTAATCCAACAATCTGTCTTCTAATCCAAGCCATCCATTGGGAGAAAAGGGAATGATAACTCCATCTTCAAGCTTCAACTTTCTCCATCAAGAGAGGATGTGAATCAACACAAAGATCATTGCATGATGAGGGGAAGCAAGAGGAAAACCAATGGAATCCCTCAAGGCACTCAACCACTCATCTGAGATTGGTATCTTCAAAGGTTTTACCTTTTGTGGTAGGCCTTTAGTCCTTCCAAAGGAGGGACTAGGCTCCCACAAGGAACCTTGTATCATAGGATAGGAAATGGATTGCAAATCAAAGCAAACCACATTTGTGCAAAAGGAAGCAACTCCTAAAGCTCTACAAAACCCTAATTCTATAAGCCCTAAAAGAAACTTTCTAAAGGGAACTAAAACACCAAATTAAACCTTGAGATTCAATCTACAAAGGCATCAACATGTCTACTAAACCATCAGAAAAGGTTTAGAAACTTATCATGAACTAAAGGTCACCTTTGAAGTTCATCTATGGGAAGTGCTATTCTAGAATCATCCTAAACATAACCTAGATGTAAAATCTACCTAAAATAGTAAATCAATTACTAAAAATCTACAAATTTTCCTAAGGGGTCCTAAATGTACTAAGAACCTATGGTAAAAAATTCAGGGCCTAAATCAATGTTCAAGGTCACTTAAGAAATTCTAAACCAAGAGGTATCAAATGAATGTTCAAGTGGGAAAGGCTCTAAAACCCTAATTCAAAACTAAACTTAGAACTACCTAAAAATCACCACAAAAATCCTATAACATCATCAACATGTCTATAACCAGCCAGCCAAAAATCAACATCAACATCAAAAGCATGAATTGGGAATAAAATCAGCAAGCAACAAGTCATTTTATGCATTTTTATTCAATTATCAAAAATAAGAAAATGGACATTAAATTGAAAACAGCATCAAAATAACATCCAAAGGCATGGAAAAATCAGAAATTCCACAAGGATCGACCACATATTTTTATCATATTTTTCTGATCATTAAAACTAATTAAAATGAATTAAACAAGGAAAAACAATTAAAAGAAAATATAAAAACAATTAATAGAATTAAACAGCAACAGAAAATGTCAGGGCCATTGGATGAGATTACTGGTCAAATGATCCAACATCCACGCGCGCGCCAGCTCAATAAATGAAACGACGCGTTTTGGTTCCCAGACATTGTGTGGTAAGTTTGACTGAAGAACATGGTGCTCCCTAATCGTATCCGTCCAACAGAAAAGTATTCTGATCATACGCTCATTGTTAAGCCACCTCACCAAACCCTAATTCAACTCATCCTGGTCCATCAGATGCAAGGACTAAGTCAACAAAGTCCATCAGACCCAACGATCCCTGGCCATCGTCCTCATTTGAAACTGAAAGGGGAGGAAAACACAACCACAGTGGCCGGAGAAGAACGCCACCGTCTTCTCCGGTGACAGCCATCAAGCTCTGCAACTAACTTCAACCAAACTCCAAGAAAATTATATGGATCTTCTCGTCTCTCCATGATCACGAAAGTCCACTCCATTTCCATTAATTCCTCAAGAATCTCCAAACACGAAGAGGAACAGAAAATTCTCAATTCCATAATCATCACCAAACCTCAAATTGATTACACAGAAATGTTCCTCGCTCTTCAGGGATCAAGAACCACTAATCAATTCATGTTAACACTCAAGAATCCTCTAGATACGAGTCTCAACAAAAAACTCATCACATCATGAATCATCACAAAACTTCTCCATTCTGATCCTAAAATGATCTATGTCATCATTACAACCTAACCACATGCCAATTCCAGTCTAAACATGCCTAAATCTAGAGCAATAGTGAAAAATAAGAACATGGAAAAAAGCTTGAAATTGGAGCAGTTGCAGGGTGATTCTTGGCTTCAAAACGTGCAGAAACCTTCAATCAATGATCCTGGTGCCAACTGAATCTTCAATCCCTCTTGAAACCCTTTGAATTGCAAAACATGATTTGGAGTTGGAAGCTTTGATCTCTAACTGCCACAACTGTTTCTTCACCCAATTCCTTCCAAAAAATGATCTGAACATGATTGTGAACTTAAATAGAATGGATTTGGATCCTAACATGGCCTAATCATGGCCCAATTTGCTTGATCCAAAATTTCATTTTCCTCCAAAGTTCAACAATGGAATATGCGTGTACTGGCTCTGTTTCAGCTTGAACTTCACTCAAATTCATTTCCTAACCCTTGGTGAAGATGAATGGACTAGATTGAGTGCTTGAATTGATCTTATGGTCAAGATTTGTTATGTTACTTCAGTCCTAAGTAACTTAAGCAAAGTCCATGAATTAAGCTTCAAACCAAAAATGTGAAATTGCCAATCTTTCCAAAATGCCATTTCCAATCAGAAAATTCATAAACTTGTGCAATTTGGAACCATTGTAATTTATTTTGAATTTTTCTTCATTAATGCCTTTTAATGATCTTTTTTTCCACAATTTCTTCATACTCTTCCTTATTCAATCCATATCAATGGATGCTAAGGTCATGGTTGGAATAAAAACACCATTTTGAACAACTTTCAAGTTGAACAAATCTTCATTTGAGGTGCCTAAGTTGGAGAAATGGACCCATAACCAAAAATGACCTGTAATTCCAAATACCCAAAATACCCTTACCTTGTAAGGCTCATAACTAGAGTTCTACAAATACAATCATCGACTTCTAGTACTTTATAGAAAGCTAAGAATATAAGGAACAACATTCATGTTGACCAAAAGTCCATAGGAATCATCATTCTAGGGCAAAAGTGTCATGCAAGTTGGGTAACTTTCAAGCTCCAAATTCACATGCCTCAGATGACCTGTAACTTGTCTGGCTCATAACTTGAGTTATATAAACCCTACCAAGGACTTCTAGTACTCAAATTAAAGCTATAATCATGCCCTACAACAATCATGTTGGGGTAAAGGTGAGATGAAAATCACATCTTGAGTTAAGTGGTCTTGAAGATAGGCACCAAACCAGGGGATTTTACACTGTCAAGCATAGTAACCCTAGCCTAGCAACTCCTCACACTCTTGATTCATGATAAGTTGACCTTGGAATCATCCCTTAGGCATCTTAATACATCAAACCATGATCACATGGCTCTTTAATTGGGTCTCAACCTTCTTCAAACCATCAGTTATCCCAGGGTCATCCAGATGAAACCCTAATTGTACCAATCTTGGTAGCAACTTCTTATCCTTCACATAATGACCTGCCTAGGCTTAAAAATGATCTCAATACTCCTTAAGGGATCTCTCAATACCTCAAGTCCAACTCTATGGCTTCACCATCATCAGATGACTTCCCACAACTCTCAAGTTAGGAGACCTACACACTTGGCTCCAACCCTCTCTCTGAGGATCTTTTAATTTCCCTGATAAGGATATCAACCCTTGAACACTTGAATAAGCCGTTTAGCTAGCTTCATAGCCTTGTGTAGCCCTTGATTGGTAGTCATACCTCTTGATCTCCTGCACACATGTCAATGAAATGCAAATGATAATGCTAATATGAATGCAATGAAACACAAGCTAGGTAAAGAAATGTTGGGCAAATTTTGGGGTGCAACAGCTGCCCCTATTCAAACGGCTTGGACCTAACTGGGTGAGAAGCGAACGGTTCTCAAACAATCAAGGTAAAAGACGGTTGAATACCAATGAACCCGGAAATTTGCCAACCGCACAAGCACATGGTACTCTGATGGGGAAAAATTCTTCGGAAACTGAGATGAATGATTAGCTTCAAATCTCCGTCAGGATGATCGTCTGATTTTGCTGTAAAACTCCGTCCTCAAGTCATCAAGGGATCACTGGTTACACGGTAATTGGTGAAGGATGGTCGATTATGCCGTCAGGCATTCTGCGCCATAGCAGAAAAATTCCTTATCGTCGCATATGGACTCATCATGTCGCTAGGAACGTCGACAATATCTTTGTCAGACTTCATCAGTAAGTCAATAAAGGATCATTGGTTATTCGGTAACTGTTGAAGGATGGCTGATTATGCCGTTGGGCATTCTGCGCCACTGCAGAAGAATTCCTTATCGTCGCCTATGGACTCATCATGTCGTTAGGAACGTCGACAATATCTTTGTCGGACTGCATCAGTAAGTCAATAAGGGATCACTGGTTATTCGGTAACTGGTGAAGGATGGTTGATTATGCCGTCAGGCATTCTGCGCCATAGCAGAAAAATTCCTTATCGTCACCTATGGACTCATCATGTCGCTAGGAACGTCGACAATATCTTTGTTGGACTTCATCAGTAAGTCAATAAGGGATCATCGATTATTCGGTAACTGGTGAAGGATGGCTGATTATGTCGTCGGGCATTCTGCGTCACTGCAGAAGAATTCCTTATCGTCGCCTATAGACTCATCATGTCGCTAGGAACGTCGAAAATATCTTTGTCGGACTTCATCAGTAAGTCAATAAGGGATCACCGGTTATTCGGTAACTGGTGAAGGATGGCTGATTATGCCGTCAGGCATTCTGCGCCACAGCAGAAGAATTCCTTATCGTCGCCTATGGACTCATCATGTCGCTAGGAACGTCGACAATATCTTTGTCGGACTTCATCAGTAACTCAGGGGGCTTGGCACTACTGCCAGACTTCAATCATCAAGTCTTCAAGGGAAATTTCAACTTCTCTATTCGAAACCCGCTAGGAAAATGACACATCTCCGCTGGGGATTCTGGAGAACTATCAAGTAACTCTGCTTGGGGATTCAGGAATCATTCTGAGCAAGCAACTCTGTTGAGGAACTCAAGAATCATCCTGAACAAATAACTTCGACGGGAACTCTAAGAATCATCTTGAGCAAACAACTCTGGCGACTTTACTGGAGATTTTAAGAATCATCTTAAACCAACAACTTTGCTGGGGATTTCAAGAATCATCTTGAGCAAACTATTCTGCTGAGGAACACCTGCAAAACAAGAACGGTAACACCCTAGCTCATGTTTCATATGCATATGTTTGACAATGGCGTAATGCTCCACACGGTGGAAACGCTACGCGTTTAAGGTAAATGCTATACAATCATGCAAAATGCTATGACCCCATCAGCAAAATAAATGCTGAAGGGAAAATCCTCCTGTCAAGGAGAAATAGCCAATCTGGTGGGGAGGAGGAGTCATACTGCTGTAGAGAAGAAATCGCACCAATCTCAATTGGACTCAACCTGGGGAAACGAACTCCAGATGACTTTCTGCAGGGGAACAAAGTTCCACGAGAACCTATACTCGCTCAACTGGGTACACAAACCACTAACTACTGAGGAAATGATGTCAATCGCAGAAATAAACTACACGGCTTTCGCAGATATAATCTTCCTGGAGATACAGACTCCGATGGGGAAGTATACCATCGGCTATTCGACACTCTCCTGGGGAAAACCAATAATGGCTTGAACAGCCTCCAAGGATTCGGCTCTCTTGAGGGACTGCAAACTCGGCTAGGGAAGAGGGAATCGTCCTGCTTGCCGGGGAGAATACAACTCTGTAGGGAATTTCAATTCTGTTGGAGACTTCCGTCTGAGCTATCAGAAGCTGAACACTTACAAATGGTCTTCTACGAGAAAACTGCCTGTTGACCCACTGCTGGGAATGAGTATACACTTCTGCATATGACTCAGCTGGGGAAAGGATGACCCTGCCTAGGATGCATCTGGCTGGGGAGAATCTATCTCTGTTCGGGGAGACATATCAATGCTCACGGTCCCATGTTTAGATTCCGTGGGGAAACACTGCTGAACTTGCTGGGGAAGAAGGAATCATCCTGCTTATAAAAACATGCCATGAAACGAACTCGCGATGACTTCCCCCAGAATCTTAACAACTTTCGATAAACTCTGCAAATACGGAGAGGAACGATTCCTTCGCTTTCAACTTTTGCTCCCAGCCTGTGGGGATCTTCGTCACTTCCTTTCAAAAGGAACCCTGAGACATATGTACTCTGGTGGTTTGATACGGACGACTTCAGCCCTTGGGACCTCTACAAAGGTGCCTCAAGTGAATCTCTTTCAGGATAAGGATAGCTTCGGTGCCCTCGGGGTGGCCTGCCCCTAGTCTTGTCATGACTTTTCCCCTCATGGGCTGATCTGTGGGGGGGATGATCCTTTGGCTGCGAGAGATTCATCAAATCTCGATTTGATCGCCCCGGATTAACAATTTCTAGATGGATGACTCCCATGCTGTGATCAATTGACATAGCCTGCCCCGGTTCACCGGAGTGTTTTGGCGTTCTGCATTCTGTCCTGATCACGTCTTTCCATCGTGGAAACTTTCCTGCTGTCAAGCGCTTACTCGCTAGTAAAACATACTGTTTTGCATAGAAGACATATCAAATGCAATGCATATGGTAGTTTTCAAAATCCATTCCTGTTCACTGGAAAAAAATTTATGACATAAAATATATGAAATCATTCATCAACATGTCAACATCAATACAACGTTGTAATGGGAATCCTATCTAGGAGTCAGTTCCGATGTGATCTTTACCGAAGTATGCTTTCGAAACAAACCTATTTCAATTAGGTCTTTTAAAGGTTGTAACATGGTCAGGTTGACGGTTTAAGAAAGAAAGGATAAAGGCTCAAAATTCATTTTAACCCACCCATTCTCCTTGATGTTCTCCGATCCTATGTTCGGCTAATTAGACCCTAGCGTTCACCTTTCAAAGGCTGAGTGATAGTTCAAGAAATCATTCTTTTTCGAAGTGACAATCACTCTCTTTTCGTCTTGGGCGTCCGGAGCCACACGATTTCATTCTTATTTGAGGATTTTTCTTTCATAATCCTGTTTCGCTTTTTGTTTTTTCGTTTTCCCCTAATTTTTTCCTAGACTAACTCTTTTGAGTTTCTTCAACTTTGAAGTCCAGCGGGGTACCCTAATTTTTGCCTAAGTCGCTTGCTTTCAAGGTTCGACTTAGCGGGCTTTTCTTTTCGATTTTTTTCTTTTTTTTTTTGAACAAATCGTATGGCATTGGCTCGTCTGACTTGTTAAAGAGATTGTGACTGTTTCACTCCTGATCGGCCAGGTTTAACCATCATGGTTTTTTAGGTACGACCTATAGCGGTGTGATTGATCCTCGAACGGACACTCCTTTTGTAATTTGAACGCTCGGTCAAATTAACTGACACCTACCCTGCCCCGGGTTAAGATTGAGGGTTTGTCTGTCTTCAGAAGAAACGCCTACAAATAGGCTCAAAGGGTCAACAAGGGATTATCTTCCTTATATCTCTGGTGTTTGGGAATTGAAACAATTCCTGTACATCATCAACAGGTTTTTATTCAAAAAGCATAGCATTGGAAGCTTACGCATCATTGGATTTTGTCATCCTCCCCGGATTCCACTTAAACAAGCGTTTGAAATAAAAGAAAGCAATAGAGTGAGCACGAATGGATTAGATCAAAACATGCATATTTATTTCATTATCAATATTAATTGAAAAACAACGTGCTTTACAAACGAAATTTGCAATTCTACAGGAAAGAAACTACAAATGTAAAGAAATGACATGATAACATGCAGATTGCCAGCTTTCGAGGAACTGGGCTTTCACACTTATTTGCTGCTGAGGGGAGCGACCCTTCGAAGTCTTCAGAATCAATCAGAAGAACGACTGCTGTGAGGTCGACTCTGATTCGGGCTCCGATAATTTTGCTGCCACGGAGCGAGAGGTTGCCGATTCTGCATGGCAGAAACAATCCGGAGACGAGGTTTGACCTAGTGAGGATCCTTTCTATTCAGGGGCTTTCATCCTTAGGCTCGACCCAGGGACATGAAACGATTGCGGGCAAGGCGACTCAGACCTCAAAGACCGTGGGATATACTCCTGATCTTTCTCAACTTCAGTTGAGATCATGGGAACATCCATCTCTTTTGCATGATAAGGGATGAATATGACTGGTGCTTTCATGCCGCCCGACACGAATTCGAGTATTCTCGACTCAATCATGTCTTGAACCTTATGCTTAAAAGCTCTACAGTTCATTACATCGTGCCCCGGTGCTCCAGAGTGGAATTCGCAACGGGCGTTCACGTCCCAGTCGGGTGGTGGCTGTCCAATCATTGGAGCCAACATTCGAGGTTTAACCAACTGAAGTTAGAGTAGGAGTTGCAATAACTGGTCATAATCCATCGGGATTGGATCGAGGATTCTGTCAGATAGTCTCCTCTTTTGACCCTGTCTTCTGGGGTTGTCTTGCGGAACCGAACGCGGTCGCTGACGGGAAACGTTTTGAGCTTCGAGCTGAGCAGAGGGTCTTTTAGGCCTATCATGCCTTGGTGCAGGTTCTTCAGATACCCACGGAGCAAGTATGCCGGCTGCAGCCTCGGGCTTTTGCTCACATTCTCTTCTGAGTATGTTTTTTAACACTTTCGTCATCAGGTCCACTTGATTCTTCAGCTGGCTGTTCTCTTCTTTGAGCATCTGCATGTCTCTCATGAACTGCCCCATTTGGTCTCAGACTTCTCTCAGCTCTGCTTGAACCTGTTCCATTGCTCGGATCGACCTGAGACAATCCTGAAACAACCTGTATCAATAGAGGTTTAGAAAATTGGCAAGCTACCTGTCATGCAAATGATTCATGCAAATGCAAACGTGTGTCTGTGCCTTCGGGAGATTTCTCCCCCGATTCTAGTGCCAGAGTGTCAATGCTGATAATAAGAAGTCCGGATCCAGTCATGGAAAAACGTCTCGTATATATAAAGCCCATCAAGGCAGCATACAATATTACTGAGTACAAGTAGAGTCAGCAGCATGACCTCGACCAACAAGTCTGGTGATGGTCAGCATACAACAATAATCAGAAAAATACAAGGGATTACAAGGTAGTCAAGTACGGCCACGGGCGCGAAACTCTTCTAGTAACCCCTTTGTTTTGGGATGATTAGGCTGAGTGAGTAACCCTTTGACAAGTAACTCCCTCTGCATAATAGTGTATTGAAGACCTTCAACGGAGTCTTCTCACGCTCCTATGCCAAAACAGTCTTCTAACCTTCGCTTCTTAGACTCAAAACTCTGCTTGCGATCCTTCAGGTTCGCGATAGCCTTGTTCAACATGTCTTCAGTGGCGTACCTACGAGCAGTTTCATCATCAAACTTCTTCTCGCCGACCTTCAACTGAGCCTTCAGCTTGGAGATTTGTTGCTTCAGCTTGTCTTCCCGCTCTTTGTTTCTGGCTATAGTGGCATTCCACTGCTGGTTGAATTTGGAGATTCTCCGGTATGCATCATCCAGGTTCTGCTTTTTGGTGGCAAGCACATCGTTGACAGCCTTGAAATCCAAACCTAAACGTTCACGTTCAACCATTTGTTTGGTCAAGTCTGTGCCTAGCCGGTTCACCAGCTCTGTCTGCTTTTTGAAGGAGTAGACGGCTTCGTTTCTCTCGCTTCTAAGCTGTACCAACTCTTTCTCCAACTCCTTATTGGTCTTCTTCAGCTCTTCCTTCTCAGCTAATACCTGATTGTATTTCTGAATGGATACAGTGGTAGGTTCTTCGACCACTGGAGGGCAATCTTGCTTAGCTGGTGGAAAAGGCATCCCCACTGTTTCTGCTCTGCTTCGAATCCAAGCTACATAAGGAGCATAAGCCTGGTTGTTGCTCTTACCTAACAGCGCTTTCCCTCGTCTGCTGACGTCATTCCAAGCACGCCTGAGCTTGGCTAACATATCCCCCTCTAGGAGACCTTTGAGGTACAGAGATTCCTGAACCTCTTCGTCTGTTGGCGGGCCTCTCAAGGCGTACGCAAACTGTCTGACAAGTAATGAGGGGTTGTAGTTAATGCAGCCTCTTCTTCCGATCAAGGACATATTTGGAAAACCGTTGCAGCTGTATATGACTTCAGTACCCAGCATATCCCGATCAAACCAAATGATGCTCTCTGTTGATAAACCCATCAGGCGTTCGGACCACTCAGCTGTGGCTGCAGAGGAAGCAAAGAGACCCTTCTTGGGCAAATGGCTTTCAAACCATCTGTAGAGTAAGGGCACACAGCATGATACATTCTTACCCCTTCTATTTTCATTCTTCTAATGGACAGAATGATATAGATCACCAAGCAGGATGGGAACTGGATTTCCCGAGGCGAAGATATGGAAGGCGTCCAAATCTATAAAGTCAGGCATGTTAGGAAATAAGATGATCCCATAGATGCAGAGGGCGAGAATAGCGTTGAATACGATCCAACAACCGTCTTTAGCACACTGTTGGGCTTTCCCCACCAGAAACTGCAGAGAAAAACCAGGAACTCCATTCCATGAGGTTAAAAGCAACTCTGAGGCATCCAGATGAAGAGCAACAACTAGGTTAGCCAGATTAGGCTTAACATCCATGTGAACAAACGACATCTGATTCTTAACCGGTACACCCAACAACTCAGCATACTCTTCTAAAGTAGGTGCAAGAATGAAATCTGGGAAAGTGAAGCACCTCAATGGAGGGTCATAGAACTGTAGCAACGCATACAACCCGTTCAACTCATAGACCGAAGGTTTACGAACCAGACTGAGCAACTTCCCATAAGATTTCCTGAATTCCCCCTTCATTGTATCATCTGCCAAAGCAATCAAACTGAACAGCAAAGTAACATCTGGGGTAGGGAGCTTGTAAGCCATGTTCTTCTTCAGAGAATCCATACTGAGAAATAGAGGGCAAGATTACCGGAACCAGGGGATAGTATATGCACCTGCAACACAGACACACGTTAATGACATGCAAATGAGTATGCAAAAATGCAAGATGCAATCATGCAACAGGAGATCAAGAATGTTGTTGAGGAGACCAAGGCTCTGTATCAACATAACCACAACACTGCTCTGACCCCAAAACCCTGAAGAGGACCAATAATTTTTCTCTATCAAGAACAAACATATCTCTGATGATAAGAACCCTCTGATACCAACAATACTGATTCACTGTCAAGAAAACCAGGTTGTCTGAAGGTTAAGGTTTCCTGCAATAACCCGACCCCGCTCACATGTATGGTCCTAATCACTGAAAAGGTATGGCATCCTATGCGGTCATCAGCGTCACAGACTTTCAAGAAACGATGATACGATACCCAGGAAGGTGTGGCATCATCATCTCTTGAAGCGGCCTCACTTATCTGAATCCCAAATGATCGGTCCCCAGAGTCGACAACCCTCTAAACCAACAACCCCCCAGGCCCAAAGGGCTGGAAAAGAAGTCAACCGGGAGAATCTCGTCTGAGCGTGGATTTTGTGAGATACTAGTACATGCAAAGCATGCACGCGCCCACTACTTTCCACAACTAATGCTAGGTACGCTCAAGCCTGGGTCTGGCTTATCACTCATCAGAGTCCCCTTCCACCACAGCACAGATAATCATATCATACTGAAAATAAAATGCGGAAGGTAAAAATGCGATAAAGAAACACAACCTATCAAGGTAACCACGCAAGCACTAGGATTGACTCGCACAGGGGACGTTGGATTCCCCAGCAGAGTCGCCAGCTGTCGCTACCGAGAAAATAAGGTGTCGACAAAACAGAAGAGTCGCCACCTTTCGTTATTTATCCCACAGAAAGGGAAAGGAAACGATCGGAAAAACCTGACGAAAAGGTATAAGACAAAGTCATTGCAACCATGTCTGGGTTCGGGAGTCGGGTACGCAAGGGGAAGGTATTAGCACCCCTCACGTCCATCGTACTCGATGGGATCCACGCTTGTTGCGTTTATCTGACAGGTTGGTTTTATCTATCTACCTATAAAGGCTGGTCTGGAAAGAAAAGAAAAACTGACTCGGCAAAGCGTCGCGCTTTATGCCTACGTATTCTCATCAGAGAATGAGAAATCAGAGTCAATGTAGTTCGGCTAACTACGGGTGAACGGATGGGGGAAGGTGGCTCGCCAATACGCCAGTATTGTGCCTACGTACTCTCAACGGATATGAGAGACCAGAGCTTACGTAGTTCGGAATAATACGGATTACGAGTTTAGATTCATCTGTTTTTCCGAGTAGGGTTAACAAACAGTCCCAACCGTTTGGTGTATGCAGCTTGCTCGTCAGAGACTCGTGCGTTATCGTTTGCGGTAGAACTGAGAGTTAACGACACTCTTTTCTTCAGAAAATTTTTCCTTGAGAATTACGGGCCCGCGGGGCAAAAAGGTTTGCAGTTTGCTTTCTGGCTTTTACGGAAGAACTGTCTTTTATGGATGTTTGCAACTAATATCGCACTAGAGACTATGACCGAGGAGTGAATACGTCGCATGTCACCCAAAGGGTACCATACTAAACATCCTGATTATTGGAAGGAAACCCTCCAACAATCATTTCTTATGTAGCTTAAGGCTCGTAACGTACGACATCAGTTAACCTTTATTACTGTATTTTGATTTGTTTGAAGAGAGAAGAGAGAACAGACAAAACTACGGGGAAACTATCAAGTCCTAATGTTGTCATGCCAAGGATTCATCCTATGGTTGAGGCTTGAAATAGGGAAATCCTAGAAGTTATCATGCATAGGTTTCAACCTAAATTTCTAATCATCGCTTGCTTATCAAAGGGAGTGAGACTCCTAGGGGATCATGTAAATGGGAAACAAACAACAGATAAAGCATCAGCTAAACAATAAACAGATAAACAGATAAACAGTAAAGATGCACATGCAATGTAACAATACAAGCAGAGGGAGACTCACTCAACCTCTAGAGCAATCAAGGAAAACATCACACCACACAGGCAAGGGAGGTAAACTCAACCTTCAGCCAACAAGCAAAGCCAAACAGTAACAGACAAGCAGAGGGAGACAGACTCCACCTCTCATGCAAACAAGCAAAGGGAGGTAGGCTCAACCTTTAAATTCACTTAGGCCTAGTATCAACTACATGAAAGCCTATTCTAATGCAACACACCAGAGAAACAGTCAAACAACAAACACAGCAGAGCAACACAACAACACTTCAGCAGCAAAGCAGTCCAACAATCTGTCTTCTAATCCAAGCCATCCATCAGGAGAAAAGGGAATGAGAACTCCATCTTCAAGCTTCAACTTGCTCCATCAAGAGAGGATGTGAATCAACATAAAGATCATTGCATGATGAGGGGAATCAAGAGGAAAACCAATGGAATCCCTCAAGGCACTCAACCACTCATCTGAGATTGGTATCCTCAAAGATTTTACCTTTTGTGGTAGGCCTTTAGTCCTTCCAAAGGAAGGACTAGGCTCCCACAAGGAACCTTGTATCATAGGATAGGAAATGAATTGCAAATCAAAGCAAACCACATTTGTGCAAAAGGAAGCATCTCCTAAAGCTCTACAAAACCCTAATTCTATAAGCCCAAAAAGAAACTTTCTAGAGGGAACTAAAACACCAAATTAAACCTTGAGATTAAATCTACAAAGGCATCAATATGTCTACTAAACCATCAGAAAAGGTTTGGAAACTTATCATGAACTAAAGGTCACCTTTGAAGTTCATCTATGGGAAGTGCTATTCTAGAATCATCCTAAACATAACCTAGATGTAAAATCTACCTAAAATAGTAAATCAATTACTAAATATCTACAAATTTTCCTAAGGGATCCTAAATGTACTAAGAACCTATGGTAAAAAATTCAGGGCCTAAATCAATGTTCAAGGTCACTTAAGAAATTCTAAACCAAGAGGTATCAAATGAATGTTCAAGTGGGGAAGGCTCTAAAACCCTAGTTCAAAACTAAACATAGAACTACCTAAAAATCACCACAAAAATCCTATAACATCATCAACCTGTCTATAACCAGCCAGCCAAAGTTCAACATCAAAATCAAAAGCATGAATTGGGAATAAAATCAGCAAGCAACAAGTCATTTTATGCATTTTTATTCAATTATCAAAAATAAGAAAATAGACATTAAATTGAAAACAACATCAAAATAAAATCCAAAGGCATGAGTTGCACCCCAAAATTTGACCAACATTTATTTATCCATCAAGTGTTTGAAGGTTGATACCTTTATCAGAAAGTTCAAGAGATCCTCAGAGGAATTGGTTGAAACCAAGGTTGCGTGTCTCATAACTTGAGAGTTGTGGGTGCTCCTCAGATGATTCTGAGACTTTGAGAATGGACTTGAAGCTTTGAGAAAGCCTATGAGATGTCTTTAAAGCCATCATGAAGCCCAGAGAGGTCATTATGCAAGAATTCAGGAGATTCAGCCATGAATGGTAGAATTAGGGTTTTGACTGGGTCAACCCTAGGTCAACTGAAGATTTGGAGAAGGTTGAGGCCTAATCCAAGAGCCATGAGATCATGGAATGATGTATTGAGATACTATAAGGATTATTCCTAGACCAACTCATCGTGATTGAGGAGTTTGAGAAGTTTTAAGCTAGGGTTTCTAAGGATTGACAGTGTAAAATCCCCTAGTTTGATCCCTATCTTCTAGGCAGTTTTAGCTCAAGATGTGATTGTCATCTCATCTTCCCCACAACATGAATGTTGTAGAGCTTGTTCTTAGATTTAGTTTGAGTGGTAGAAGTCCTTGATAGGATTTGCAGAGCTCAAGTTATGGTTTTGACAAATTACAGGTCATCTGAGGTATGTGAATCTGGGTCCTTGAAAGTCACCCAACTTGCAGACAACTTTTGCCCTAGTAGGATGATTCCTATGGTCTCTTGGTCAACATGAATGTTGAATAGCATCTTCTTAGCTTTCTAGAGAGTACTAGAAGTCCTTGATAGGATTTGTAGAACTCAACTTATGGCTTTGACAAGCCAAGGGCATTTTGGTCATTTGGAAGTTATAGGTCATTTCAAGCATGTGGCCATATCTCCTACTTCCAAGCTTCAAATGGAAAAACCTCCAACATCAAAGTTTCTTAGAATGATGTTTTAAGACTAGTAGGGTGGTCATGAGATGTTGAAAAGGCTCATAGCAAAAAGTGATAAAAATGGCCTAAAAATGAGGCATAAGTTAATTCAAGTGAAATGGAAAATCATAAAATCCAAGCTATAAACCTTAACCATGTCATATGATAGGTCATTTTGACTCCAAAGGACATTTTAAGAACAATGGTTCAGCCACAATTTTGATTTGAGGCTTAAATCTTGGGGTTGCTTTGTAATTTGGTTACTTGCATAATGGGGTACCAAGCCAAAACAAGGAAAAGCTTAATGAATAAGGGAAATATGCATTGTGTATTGTCCTAAATCTCATACAAGGAGATATTCAAGTTAATTACTCAAGTTGCAAGGGTTTTTGTCATGATATCTCATGTGGTGGAAAGTGAAATGCAAGTTACCATATCATAGAAAATTCAAGTTCTTTCTAGATGATTCTAAGAGGTTCTAGACCTTTCTAAACACCTCTATATATTGATTACAATCTCCATTGGTGAGAGGTTGGTGATTGTTGATGTTAATGGTGGTAGAGAATAGAAATTGAACCAAAATTCTCCATTTTGCAAATTGTATTGAAACTTCATCTTTCTCTTCATTACCCTTCCATTTTTTTACACAAATCATCTCCACAATCATTGCTGAGTGTATTCATCTTGATTTGCAACCCCATTGATGAAGAATTGAGAGCTTTCCAAGTGAAGTTGCAAGAGAGCAAAAGGGATTGGATCTTGAGATCCAAGCCATTTCCATCAAATCTTGTGCAAGCAGAGGATTGTTCATCACCTAGGAACCATTATTGAAGATCTACAAGGCCTGATTCGAAGCTTTTCAACACCTACCATTGCAAGAGTCAAGGTAAGCAAAATCACTTCCACACTCTGATTTAGGCATGGCTAGGGTTAGTTCTTGTTGTGAAACCATTAGAGACCATTAGGTGATTCATTTGGATGAGTTTAAGACCAATTGGTGAGGTTTCTTCCATGGAGGTTGATTCTTTATGGAGTTAGAATGATTGATTTAGGGGGTTATAATGCACGATAATTGGTTGGTTTTAATCAGCATGGCATAGGGATTAATTATATATAAAGATTGTTGAGTTTTGTGATGGTTGAAAACTGAAGAAAGTTTGGATTCTTGATGTTATACCGTTCGGGTAGGATGATAGAGAGGGTTTTAATACAAACCAATGCTACAGTTGGATTCTATGCGAAATTCTAGTCAAAATTGGTTCTTGGATCGTGGCATTTGATGGAGAAATGAGAGAGAACGAAGGTGAGGAAGATTGATGCATGGAGTTTGTGTTTCATGGAGGTTCTAAAACCCTAGGTGTCCAAAGGAAGAAGATGATGGGATCACCGTTGGATTTATGCAAGACCCGTTGACTGGAGAAGCCATCCAAGGGCTGTCGTTTAAACGTGAAATGGAGGGAAGAGCTGGGCAGCAAAACGCTGCGTTTTGTTTAATGAACCAGTGTGGGCTTCACACGCGTTACTTTCCCCACCCCCCATACCAAGGCCCAATCGTTTTGTACTACAATAGCCTGCTATTCACACCGCGTTTCTGTCATTTTTTCTTTTGATTTTTAAATGTTTTTCTGATTTAAACTGGGCTGGGGCGCGCCTTGCTCTTGGCACCCCCATGCTGGGCCCAAATCAATAACCACTGCATATCACTACTTCTTGCACCCCTCATCCATTTTCATATTATAATTTTCTCCAAATTTCTTTAAACTTCAAAAATTCATAATAAAATGAAAAATCCATATTTTTTAATGAGACTTTTTTTCCCATTTTCCATTTTCTGTCTAGAAAAATATAAAACCATAAAATAGCCATTTTAATTCATTTTTATATTTTTTGCACATTTATACTTTTAATTGCTTTGTTAATTCTTTTAGTTGATATGTTGATTTGTAGATTTTAATTAGGGTAGTTCCCTTAAAATTTTTAATTCAATCTTTTTAGGATAATTAGATGAATGGCTTAGGGTCCCCCTGATTTATTTTCATAATTTTGTGATAATTTTTAGGGTAGTTTTAATTAGGTAGTTCTAAGTAGTGTAGAATTTGATTAAAACTTTAACATAGGCCAATAACCATTTTAGATTTAGGGTTTGTAGGGCAATTTAGTCTATGGGGAATATATGGGACTTAAGGGTAGTTATGTAGGATCCCCTAGCATTTATATTAGGGATTAATATGATAATATACTATTTTTAGTTGATTTTTGAATTGAATGATTGTTTGTGTGGCCTTTTGGGCAAGTTTTGTTTAGTTTGCCTTGCTTTGGAGTATCCCTTTGGTTTGAGGAGCTTGGCATATCATTGTGGAGCGTGGGGGAGCATACTAGAAGATTGGAGGAGCTTGAGGAGCTTGTTCTTCTTCTTTTTGTTTTGTTTTAGGGTTAGGATTAGGAAGAGCTTAGATGTAGATAATTTCTTTCTCAAACATGGATAGTATTCTTCACATCCATTCCTCCCTGTGATTCAAAGTCCTTCCAGGGTATACACCTCTCTCCTTTGGAGGGATTAGTGTTATACCCAGGAGGAAGAACCTTTGAGGTAACCCTTCATTTGATGTTGAACCCTTATAGGTCACCTTTGGTGATCAAATAAGCAGTTCAACATCCCCCAGCTTATCTAGTAAGTAATTTTTCTCTGTTTGATTTGTCTTGAGAGCTGTCAGAGCTTGAGCATGAAGATGAAGACTTCATTGAAGATTGTTGAAGAGGATGAATCCTTGAAGACTGCCATTCCAGCTGAAGCTTGAAGAGCATGAAGATCAAGTTGATACTTGAAGATCCCTGAAGATGGTGAAGCCTGAAGGTGGAGCTGGTCAAGAAGCTGAAGCTTAGGGGAGAAGATGAGTTGATACTCATGTTGTAGGGTTGATACCTGGAAAGCAATTGATGATTAAAGTCTGAAGAATGAGTTGCTGCTGGAGGAGCTGAGGCTTTCTTCTGTTTTTCTTTTCTATATTGTGTGTTTTGCTTGATTTGTCTGTTGCATTAGAATAAGTTCATCTAGAATAAGTAGAATCTAGGAGCATGATTGCATTATAGGTTGAGTTGCTCCCTCTGCTTGTATTGTTATTGCATGGCTTTGTTTGCGGGTATTCGGTAGAGCCCAGCTCCCTTGCCCATGTGGTTTGTTTGCCTGATGGCATTTCATTTCTTTTATCTGTATGATTGCAGTTTACTGTTTATTGCTTGATAGCATGTTGTTTATTTTTCAGTATGATTACTGCTATTTCATGACTGGCTTGAGGTTGAGACGAGCTTGTGGAGGCTGAAGCCCGATACACATTTCCTCCCTCACTTGCATTTCATGCATTTTACTGTTAAGCTTATGCTTTGTCTGTTGTGGTGTATCATTGACATGATCCCTTAGGACTCTCATTTCCTTTGATAAGGATTTGATGATAGAATTTTAGGTTGAAACCTATGCATGACAACTTCTAGGAGTTCCCTGTTCAAACCTTGACCATAGGATGAATCCATGGCATGACAACAGTAGGACTTGATAGTCTCCCTCCTAGTTGGCCTATTCTCTTCTCATCTCAAAACAGTTTAAGATACAGTAATCATGAATGATTTCCTTCGTACGTTACGAGCCTTAAGCTATCTGAGAAAGGATTGTAGGAGAGTTTCTTTTCCACAGTCTAGATGTTTAGTATGGTACCCTTTGGGTGATATGCGACGCATTCACTCTCAGGTCATAGTCTCTAGTGCGGTTGAAATCGCAAACACAATAAAAAACACTTCTTTCAAGACAGGAAATAAACCGTAGTTTCCCGAACTACGTGAGCTCTGATCTCTCATGCCTGTTGAGAGTACGTAGGCACAAGATGGCGATGTCTTGGCGAGCTACCTTCCCCCATAACCCTTCGTAGGCCGAACTACGTTGACTCTGATTTCTCATTCTCTGATGAGAATACGTAGGCATAAAGTGCGACGCTTTGCCAAGTCATTTTTCTTTTCTTTTTCAGCCAACCTTGATAGGTAGATAGAATGAAACCAACCCGTCCGAGTAAACAAACAAGCGAGGATCCCGTCGAGTACGACGGACGTGAGGGGTGCTAATACCTTCCCCTTGCGTAACCGACTCCCGAACCCAGACAACGGTTGCGACGACCTTGTCTTATTCCTTTTTCGTCAGGTTTTTCCGATCGTTTCCTTTCCCGCTCTGAGGGATAAATAACGAAAGGTGGCGACTCTTCTGTCATGCCGACACCTTATTTTCGCGCAAGCGACAACATGGAAAAATCAGAAATTCCACAACGATCGACCACATATTTTTATCATATTTTTCTGATCATTAAAACTAATTAAAATGAATTAAACAAGGAAACACAATTAAAAGAAAATATAAAAACAATTAAAAGAATTAAACAGCAACAGAAAATGTCAGGGCCATTGGATGAGATTACTGGTCAAATGATCCAACATCCACGCGCGCGCCAGCTCAATAAATGAAATGGCGCATTTTGGTTCCCAGGCATTGTGTGGTAAGTTTGACTGAAGAACATGGTGCTCGCTAATCGTATCCGTCCAACAGAAAAGTATTATGATCATACGCTCATTGTTAAGCCACCTCACCAAACCTAATTCAACTCATCCTGGTCCATGCAAGGACTAAGTCAACAAAGTCCATCAGACCCAACGATCCCTGGCCATCGTCCTCATTTGAAACTGAAAGGGGAGGGAAACACAGCCACAGTGGCCGGAGAAGAACGCCACCGTCTTCTCCGGTGAGAGCCATCAAGCTCTGCAACTAACTTCAACCAAACTCCAAGAAAGTTATATGGATCTTCTCGTCTCCTCTCCCTGATCACGAAAGTCCACTCCATTTCCATTAATTCCTTAAGAATCTCCAAACACGAAGAGGAACAGAAAATTCCTCAATTCCATAATCATCACCAAACCTCAAATTGATTACACAGAAATGTTCCTCACTCTTCAGGGATCAAGAACCACTAATCAATTCATGTTAACACTCAAGAATCCTCTAGATACGAGTCTCAACAAAAAACTCATCACATCATGAATCATCACGAAACTTCTCCATTCTGATCCTAAAATGATCTATGTCATCATTACAACCTAACCACATGCCAATTCCAATCTAAACATGCCTAAATCTAGAGCAATAGTGAAAAATAAAAACCTGGAAAAAAGCTTGAAATTGGAGCAGTTGCAGGGTGATTCTTGGCTTCAAAACGTGCAGAAACCTTCATTCAATGATCCTGGTGCCAACTGAATCTTCAATCCCTCTTGAAACCCTCTGAATTGCAAAACATGATTTAGAGTTGGAAGCTTTGATCTCTAACTGCCACAACTGTTTCTTCACCCAATTCCTTCCAAAAAATGATCTGAACATGATTGTGAACTTAAATAGAATGGATTTGGATCCTAACATGGCCTAATCATGGCCCAATTTGATTGATCCAAAATTTCATTTTCCTCCAAAGTTCAACAATGGAATATGCGTGTACTGGCTCTGTTTCAGCTTGAACTTCACTCAAATTCATTTCCTAACCCTTGGTGAAGATGAATGGACTAGATTGAGTGCTTGAATTGATCTTATGGTCAAGATTTGTTATGTTACTTCAGTCCTAAGTAACTTAAGCAAAGTCCATGAATTAAGTTTCAAACCAAAAATGTGAAATTGCCAATCTTTCCAAAATGCCATTTCTAATCAGAAAATTCATAAACTTGTGCAATTTGGAACCATTGTAATTTATTTTGAATTTTTCTTCATTAATGCCTTTTAATGATCTTTTTTTCCACAATTTCTTCATACTCTTCCTTATTCAATCCATATCAATGGATGCTAGGGTCATGGTTGGAATAAAAACACCATTTTGAACAACTTTCAAGTCGAACAAATCTTCATTTGAGGTGCCTAAGTTGGAGAAATGGACCCATAACCAAAAATGACCTGTAATTCCAAATACCCAAAATACCCTTACCTTGTAAGGCTCATAACTAGAGTTCTACAAATACAATCATCGACTTCTAGTACTTCATAGAAAGCTAAGAATATAAGTAACAACATTCATGTTTACCAAAATTCCATAGGAATCATCATTCTAGGGCAAAAGTGTCATGCAAGTTGGGTAACTTTCAAGCTCCAAATTCACATGCCTCAGATGACCTGTAACTTGTCTGGCTCATAACTTGAGTTATATAAACCCTACCAAGGACTTCTAGTACTCAAATTAAAGTTATAATCTTGAGTTAAGTGGTCTTGAAGATAGGCACCAAACCAGGGGATTTTACACTGTCAAGCATAGTAACCCTAGCCTAGCAACTCCTCACACTCTTGATTCATGATAAGTTGACCTTGGAATCATCCCTTAGGCATCTTAATACATCAAACCATGATCACATGGCTCTTTAATTGGGTCTCAACCTTCTTCAAACCATCAGTTATCCCAGGGTCATCCAGATGAAACCCTAATTGTACCAATCTTGGCAGCAACTTCTTATCCTTCATATAATGACCTGCCTAGGCTTCAAAATGATCTCAATACTCCTTAAGGGCTCTCTCAATACCTCAAATCCAACTCTATGGCTTCACCATCATCAGATGACTTCCCACAACTCTCAAGTTAGGAGACCTACACACTTGGCTCCAACCCTCTCTCTGAGGATCTTTTAACTTCCCTGATAAGGATATCAACCCTTGAACACTTGAATAAGCCTCTTAGCTAGCTTCATAGCCTTGTGTAGCCCTTGATTGGTAGTCATAGGATTCGCTCTGATACGTAACATGGGATGACAGGATTACGTTATATTTATCTTATTTCGCTTATTTTTGATTTATTGTTACGTATCTTTTATCTTTTGGATTAATGATGTATAACCACCGATTATGGGGATTATGTTTAAACATTGATTTTGTTCTGCTGTTTTATTGAATGACCTTGTTGAAATATTATGGAAAGCATGAAGTGACTTGATACTTCATTGAATGAGAAAAATGTCTATGTGACATCCTACGTGTGTTGAAAACTTTGATGTATTTTCTTTAAAATTCCTATAACACGCGTACGGGGTAGAATGGGGTGTTATAATTGGTATCAGAGAAGGTCGGTCCGTCTGGCCAGTGTCGTAGTAGAGTCTGACTATAGGATGTCTATAGTCATGTGTTTCTTCCAACCTGTGTTTTCATGGATATTAAACAGTATGCCTGGTAGGAATGATGCTGCGATGGATGTTGCGTTATAAGCTGTTGCGTAGGCAGTGGAGAACATTGGTCAGAATATTAATCGGAGTGCTGGAAACTGAGAGTTCCGTAATTTGGAGAAGTTCCAAAATAACAAGCCACCTAAGTTCGAAGGCGGAGATGATCAAGATGTAGCACAGAAATGGGTAAAGGATATTGAGAAGATCTTTAGAGTCATGGGATGCTCAGAGGATTAGAAGGTACAGTTTAGTACCCAATTGCTGGAAAGTGAGGTTGAGGATTGGTGGGACAACACTTGCCAGAGATTGGAAGCTGGTGAGGGCCCCATTAATTAGACAATATTCATGGAAGAGTTTCTGGAACGGTATTTTCCGAAAGATGTTCATGGAAATAAAGAGATTGAATTCATCGAGTTGAAACAAAGGAACATGACAGTGGCAGAGTATGCGATTAAGTTCGACGAACTGGTAAAGTATTGTCCTCATTACAATACTGATGCAGCTATGAATTCGAAGTGCATCAAGTTTCAGAACGGTCTGCGTCTCGAGATCAAACTGGGTGTCGGTTATCAAAAGATCAGGTACTTTCCTGAGCTGGTGAACAGGTGCAGAATTTATGATGAAGACAACAAAGCTAGAATCACTCACTATAAGAATCTAAGTGACAAAAGAGGCAAACAGAGGCATGGGAGTACACCTTACCGTGCTCCGGCTGATAAAGGAAAGCAGAAAGATGTTGCTGGGAAGAAACCTTGTGGGGGAGGAAATCCTTCCAATCCTCTTAAGTGCTTCAGATGTGGTGGCGCAGGTCACCATGCGAATGAATGTTAGAATAAGGTGAAAAAGTGTTTTAAGTGTGGAAAGCCAGGTCATGTGGTTGCGGATTGTAGAACCAACATACCAACCTGTTACAACTGTAGTGAGCAGGGTCATATCAGCATCCACTATTAGAAACCAAAGAAGTCTCAGACAAGTGGGAAGGTGTTTGCATTGGTGGGAGCTCAGTCTACTAGTGAGGATCGGTTGGTCAAAGGTACGTGTTACACTCATAACACTCCTTTGATTGCTATTATTGATACGAGTGCAAATCACTCGTTTGTTTCTGTGGATTGTGTGAAGAGATTGGGGATTGTACCGTCTACTTTGAGTAGAGGGATGGTGATTGATACTCCATATATTGGATCAATCACTACATCTTTAGTGTGTTTGAATTGCCATGTGTCGATCTTTGGTAAAGGTTTTGGAGTGGACTTGATTTGCCTACCACTCAGCGAGCTGGATGTTATTTTAGGGATGAATTGGCTCGAGGGCAACTATGTTTATATTGATTGTTATACGAAGAGGTTGTTATTCCAGACTCCTGAAGAAGAAGAAATGGCTAGTCTTATATCTACTAAGAAGTTGAGAATCTTGGTAGAAGACGAAGCTAAAGTATTTGCAGTGTTTGCTTCGTTATCTATGGAGGGTGAGTCGTCGATTAAGGAATTACCTGTTGTGAGAGAATTTCCTGAAGTGTTCCCAAAGGATGTTGCAGAGTTACCTCAAGAGAGGGAAGTAGAGTTTACGATTGATCTTGTCCCTGGTACCCAATGTGACACCCCAATTTTTAATAATTAACTATTTATATTAAATTATTTGATTCACTATGCCAAAAGAGACCCTTAGCAGTGCTTTTTTTGGCCTTTAGCAGCGCTTAAAAGCGTTGCCTAAAGTGGCGCTGCTAAAGGTAAAGGCAACGCTTTTTTTATGAAAAAAGCGCTGCTATAGGCTCCCTTTACCAGCACTTTTAGCAGCGCTTTTTTCACCCTATAGCAGCGCTTTTATAAGCGTTGCCTATTCCCCCTTCCCCTCCCCCCTTTAGCAGCGCTTTTTTAAAGCGCTTTCTTAGGCCCCCCCTTTAGCAGCGCTTTTTTAAAGCGCTTTCTTTGTCAAAAAACGCTGTCTTTGTATGCGCTGCTAAAACACAATTATGGCGTAGTGATTTATTGGAATTATTTTAATTATTTGAATTATTGGATAATTATTTATATATTGGTAAGATGATTGATTACTAGGATTAGTGAGTTAGTGGAGTGTGTGAATAGTAAGTGAAATTGGGTTAGGCCCAATAACTTAAGAATTAGGGTTTTAAAGAATAGAGAAGTTAGTAAGAGAAGAAAAGGGGGAAAAAGAGAATAGAGAGCATAAACGAGAAAAAGAGAAGGAGGCAAGAGGAGAAGAAAAATGGAAGAGAGAAACTCAGAATTCAAGCATTCAAAGGAATCAAGGATTCTTCCCAAAGAAAAACCTAAGGTAAGGGCGGGTTTTCATATGATTATTGTGATTGTGTGATAGTGTATGATGGGTAGGATCACATTTAGGATAAAAATATCTAATTTCCAAGGTTTCGAAATTTATGATTACATGATATATGATGATAGGATCCTTAAATATGTGTTGTGGGCTGTTATAATTGTCATATTATGGTAGAATTTCGAATTCTGAAATTGGGGCTTTTTACGGAATTGAAATCGGAGGTCCGAAAGGCCTCCAACGGTGGAAAACACAGAATTTTATGCATTCTGCATTGTTTGAGTCGACTCATGCGTTGCAGCGGTCGACGCATACTGTTTTCGTTTTTCTGGATTTCGTTTCTGTTTCCCATGCATCGACCAGCGGTCGACTCAAGGCCGCGTATTGGAAAAATTTCTGTTCCGACGATTTTGGCCATAACTTTTGATCCGTAAGTCGGTTTTAGTCCCCGTTCGTAGCGTTGGAAAGCTAATGAATAGATCTATAACATAGTATAGATAATATAATTAGTTTCCAAATATTTTTATATGCAATATGTTTGGGGAGTCATTGTTTAATTAAATCTTAACTAAAACATGGATTAATTGAGATGATTATTGATTATTTACTTGAGTATTGATTGACTATCAACTTTTGGTTGGTTATTGAGATATCAATTGTTGTTTAACAAGATGATTGTGTATTGAATATTGAATTCAACTATTGGTTATGGATTGATTATCCTATGTGTAATCATCGAATTGTGTTGTGAGTGGTGATTGAATATAATTAATTCTTGTGCATTACTTGATAATTGTAGTGATGATGTTGAAAGTATGAATACTTTGATTATTATGAAATGTGTTGTATGTGTAATCATGTTATAATTCTTGTGTGATGAATTATTTGAGAATGCATGGGATTAAGATGCGAGAACGGTCTTAAGTGCATATGGTTGTTGATTGCATACGCATCATTTATTGTCAAGAAACAATGCTTGCTAGTTTCGTGGAGACTAGTGACTTGTCATAAACCTAGAGTGGGGTTTGAAATCCTAGGGGACAGGCTATTGTTAGTTATTGGTCTAGGGGACGAACCCAGTTTAAATGTAAAAACCGAAAAATAATAACAAGTGTTGGTACCACATGGCATGAGCTACATTGGGTTGCATCGAGTCACATGGCATATATATAATTGTTGTATGAAAGTATGTGTATGTGTATGACTTGTTGAATTGAGAGTTGTGAATGTGTGATTGATGAATGATATTGGCTGAGAAAAATTAAAGTGTGAGAATATTGGTGTTTGTGCTGACATTCTTTACATTATTCATTATCTTATGATTTCAATATTGATGTGAATTCTCACCCTTTTGTTGGAATGATGTCATATACGACATCGCGCAGGTACCAAAGAGTAGAACTGCTCGTAGTTGCAAGGTCGCTGTTGGTGTAGTTGTTTAGTATTTTAATTATGTTGGATCGAGTCGTGCTCTGGTCATGTAACATTGAGATCGTTTGTTTAATATCTTAGAGATGCATTATGTACTCTACGCTAGGTTTTTGTATTCATTGGTATATTATGATGTTGACCTTAGTGCCTAAGTAATGTTGAACAATGTGATGAACATGAATGTTTCCGTTATGAGAATTATGATATAAATTGAATCTGCTGCTACATGCGAAGTGTAAACTTGAAAAGCATGATTATTTACTAAGTGTTAATGAGCATGACATGTGGTTTTTGATGTTTTGAAAATTATGCATGACACCCTTTTGTGAATGCATGATGATTTAATCTGATTATTTATATATATTTTATGGGGTTTAGAAGTGTGGTACATTAGTGGTATCAGAGTTGGTCCGTCAATTGACCAAGTTATTAATGTGTTTATTCCCATATATATATATATATATATATATATATATATATATATATATATATATATATATATATATATATATATATATATATATATATATATATATATATATATATATATATATATATATATATATATATATATATATATATATATATATATATATATATATATATATATATCTGATATGTGTGTGTGACACTATCGATATTGTTAGTTCTTATGAAGTTTTGTTGTTGGGATCCAGAACAATGGTCGCTGGTAGGAATGATGAAGCGATTGTCGAAGCTTTGGCGATGTTGGCTGGAGCGATTGGACAGAATCCGCAAGCCAATGCAAATGCTGGAAACAACACCGATGATGAGTTTCGTGCTTTGGGAAGGTTTCAAAGGAACAATCCGTCAATTTTCAAGGGAACCCATGAACCTGACAAAGCACAGGTATGGCTGAAAGCGATCGAGAAGATCTTTCGAGTCATGAACTATTCGGATGCGCAGAAGGTGCAGTTTGGCACTCATATGCTAGAAGAGGAAGCCGAGAACTGGTGGGGTAACACTCGTCATAGGTTTGAAGAAGATGAAGTTGAGGTTACGTGGGATGTTTTCAGGGAGACATTCTTGGAGAAGTATTTTCCAAAAGATGTACGAGGGAAGAAGGAAATTGAATTCCTCGAGTTCAAACAAGGTAACTCAACTGTGGCTGAATATGCTGTAAGGTTTGAGGAATTGATTAAATTTTGTCCCCATTACAACACTACCAATGCTGAGAGATCCAAGTGTCTCAAGTTTGTGAATGGTTTGAGGCCTGAAATCAAGCAAGCCGTTGGTTATCAGGAAATTAGGCGATTTTCTGAGTTGGCGAACAAAAGAAGAATTTATGATGAAGATAGTAGAGCTAGATCTACCCACTATAAGAGTTTAAATGACAAGAAGGGAAAAGGCCAATTCTGAGGAAAGCCGTATGTGACTCCTGCTGATAAGGGGAAACATAAAACTGGTTACAGCAAGAAACCGAGTGGGGGAGGAGTTTCCACTCTGGTGAGATGTTATAGATGCGGTGAAGAAGGACATCATGCTCCTGAGTGCAAAAGCGTTGAGCAGAAATGTTTCAAGTGTGGCAATCCAGGCCACAAAGCTATGGAGTGCAAGAGCGGTGCGAATGTGACTTGCTACAACTGTGGTGAGCAAGGGCATATTAGTACCAGGTGTGACAAACCCAAGAAGGCTCAAAGGAACAGGAAAGTGTTTGCTCTATCAGGATCGGAGACTAATATTGAAGATCTGTTGATTCGAGGTACGTGCTTCATTAATGGTATACCTTTGGTTGCTATAATTGATACTGGAGCTACACATTATTTTATTTCCTTCGATTGTGTTAAGAGATTGAATCTTGAGTTGTCGATTATGAGTGGTGGTATGGTTATTGATACTCCTGCTATGGGTTCAGTAACTACCCCATATGTGTGTTTGAATTGTTCGTTGAGTATTTTTGGTAAAGACTTTGGAGTTGATTTAGTATGTCTTCACTTATATCAACTTGATATTATTCTTGGGATGAATTGGTTGGAATTCAATCGTGTCTATATTAACTGTTTTGATAAAACAGTTATTTTTCCTGAACCTGATGATGAAGGAAACTTGTTTATGTCTGTTAAGCAAGTGAACGAGTCAGTGCAAGATGGTGCGAAGGTGTTTATGTTGATGGAAACTCTGAGCATTAGTGGAAGTGGAGCAATTGATGCTATTCCAATTGTCCGTGATTTTTCAGAAGTTTTTTCCTGATGAGATAAGAGATTTACCGTCGGAACGAGAAGTGAAGTTCGCGATCGACTTAATTCCTAGAACTAGTCCGATATCGATGGCTCCATATCATACGTCCGCATCAAAATTGTATAAGTTGAAGAGTCAACTTGAAGATCTACTTGAGAAGAGGTTTATTCTTTCGAGTGTGTCACCGTGGGGTGCACCAGTTTTGTTGGTTAAAAAGAGAGAAGGTTCTATGAGACTTTGTGTGGACTACAGATAATTGAACAAGATGACTATCAAGAATAAGTATCCACTTTCGAGGATTGATGATTTGATGGATCAACTGATTGGTGCGAGTGTCTTTAGTAAGATAAATCTGAGATCTGGGTATCATCAGATTCGTGTGAAGGCTGAAGATATTCAGAAGACTGCTTTTAGAATGAGGTATGGACATTATGAGTATTCTGTGATGCCATTTGGTGTGACTAATGCACCAGGTGTATTTATGGAGTACATGAACATGATTTTCCATTCTTATTTGGACAGGTTTGTGATGGTGTTCATTGATGATATTTTAATTTATTCAAAGAGTGAAGAAGAACATGTCGAGCATTTAAGGATCGTGTCATCTGTGTTAAAAGAGAAGCAGTTGTATGCTAAACTTTCTAAGTGTGAATTTTGGTTGAAGGAAGTGAGTTTCCTTGGTCATGTGATTTCGAGTAGAGGTATTGCAGTTGATCCGTCGAAGGTTGAAGCAGTATCGCAATAGGAGACTCCGAAATCAGTTTTTGAGATTAGAAGTTTTCTTGGTTTGGTAGGTTATTATCGAAAATTCATTGAAGGATTTTCCAAGTTATCGTTGTCGTTGACGCAGTTGACTAGGAAGGGTCAAGCTTTTGTTTGGGATGTAAAGTGTGAATAAAGTTTTCAAGAGCTTAAGAGAAGATTGACAACAGCTCCTGTTTTGATTTTGCCGAATCCGGCAGAACCGTTTGTTGTGTATTGTGATGCTTCTTTGATGGGTTTGGGAGGTGTGTTGATGCAACATCAGCAAGTTGTAGCTTATGCTTCAAGGCATCTTAAAGTGCATGAGAGGAATTATCCGACGCATGACTTAGAGTTAGCCGCTGTTGTATTTGTGTTGAAGCTTTGGAGACATTATTTGTTTGGTACGAGATTTGAAGTGTATAGTGATCATAAGATTTTGAAGTATCTCTTCGATCAGAAAGAATTGAATACGAGGCAAAGGAGATGGTTAGAAAATTTGAAGGATTATGATTTTGGCTTGAATTACCATCCAGGTAAAGCAAATGCGGTAGCTGATGCATTGAGTAGGAAATATTTGCATATGTCGATGATGATGGTAAAAGAGTTGGAAATGATTGAGCAATTTCGTGATTTGAGCTTGTTGTGTGAGAGGACTTCTTACGGAGTTAAGCTTGGTATGTTGAAGCTTACTAGTGGTATTCTTGATGAGATTCGAGAAGGACAAAAATCTGATTTGGGTTTAGTTGATCGGTTGACTTTGATCAATCAAGGTCAAGGTGGTGATTTTCGGATTGATGAAAATGGTATCATGAGATGTCGTGATAGAGTTTGTGTTCCAGATATTGTTGAGCTGAAGAAGAGTATTCTTGAAGAAGGGCATCGTAGCGGATTGAGTATTCATCCGGGTGCTACTAAGATGTATCAATATTTGAGGAAAGTATTTGGGTGGCCTCGTATGAAGAAAGATATTGTCGAGTTTGTATATTCTTGTTTGACTTGTCAGAAGTCAAAGATTGAGCATCAGAAACCGTCGGGCTTGATGCAACCATTGTTTATTCCTGAGTGGAAATGGGATAGCATATCTATGGATTTTGTGTCTGGTTTACCTAGGACGCCGAGTAACTTTGAAGCTATTTGGGTTATTGTGGATAGATTGACTAAATCTGCTCACTTTATTCCTATGTGAATGGATTACCCGTTGGAGAGATTGGAAAAGCTGTACATTGAAAGGATTGTCAGTTTGCATGGTATTCCGTCTAGCATTGTGTCAGATAGGGATCTGAGGTTTACTTTGAGATTTTGGGAGAGTTTTCAAAGTGCTTTGGGTACGAAGTTACGTTTGAGTTCTGCTTATCATCCGCAGACCGATAGTCAGACTGAGAGGACGATTCAATCACTTGAGGATCTTTTGAGAGCTTGTGTGTTAGAGAAGGGAGGAGCTTGGGATAGCTACTTACCTTTGATTGAACTTACTTACAACAACAGTTTCCATTCGAGTATTGGTATGACACCGTTTGAGGCATTATATGGTAGACAGTGTAGGACGCCATTGTGTTGGTACGAGTCAGGGGATGGTGTTGTGGTTGGACCCGAGATAGTCCAACGGACCACTGAAAAGATTAAGATGATTCAGGAGAAGATGAAGATTTCTCAGAGTCGTCAGAAGAGTTATCTTGATAAACGAGGAAAAGCACTAGAGTTTCAAGAAGGAGATCACATGTTTCTTCGAGTTACTCCTGTGACTGGTGTGGATAGAGCATTGAAGTCGTGTAAGTTGACACCGTGTTTCATTGGTCCTTATCAGATTTTACAGAGGATATGAGAGGTAGCCTATCAGATTGCATTACCTCCGTCGCTTGCTAACCTTCATGACGTGTTCCATGTATCCCAGTTGAGGAAATACATCGCGGATCCGTCTCATGTAGTCCAAGTGGACGATGTACAGGTGAAGGATAACCTAACTGTGGAGACATCACCTATGTGAATTGAGGATCGGGAGTTGAAATATCTTAAAGGTAAAGAGATTGCTTTGGTGAAGGTTGCTTGGGGAGGACCAGCTGGTGGAAATGTGACTTGGGAGCTTGGGAGTCAGATGAGGGAGTCTTATCCCGAGTTATTCGTTTAAGGTAATTTTTTAGGGCGAAAATATTTTAAGTGGGGGAGGGTTGTGACAACCTAATTTTTAATAATTAATTATTTATATTAAATAATTGATTTATTGGAATTATTTTAATTATTTGAATTATTGGATAATTATTTATTTATTGGTAAGATGATTGATTACTAGGATTAGTGAGTTAGTGGAGTGTGTGAATAGTAAGTGAAATTGGGTTAGGCCCAATAACTTAAGAATTAGGGTTTTAAAGAATAGAGAAGTCAGTAAGAGAAGAAAAGGGGGAAAAAGAGAATAGAGAGCATAGAGGAGAAAAAGAGAAGGAGGCAAGAGGAGAAGAAAAGTGGAAGAGAGAAACTCCGAATTCAAGCATTCAAAGGAATCAAGGATTCTTCCCAAAGAAAAACCTAAGGTAAGGGTGGGCTTTCATATGATTATTGTGATTGTGTGATAGTGTATGATGGGTTGGATCACATTTAGGATAAAAATATCTAATTTCCAAGGTTTTGAAATTTATGATTACATGATATATGATGATAGGATCCTTAAATATGTGTTGTGCGCTGTTATAATTGTCATATTATGGTAGGATTTCGAATTCTGACACTGGGGATTTTTACGGAATTGAAATCGGAGGTCCGGAAGGCCTCCAACGGTGGAAAACGCAGAATTTTCTGCATTCTGCGCTGTTTACGTCGACTCATGCGTTGCAGCGGTCGACACATACTGTTTTTGTTTTTCTGGATTTCGTTTCTGTTTCCCATGCGTCGACCAGCGGTCGACTCAAGGCTGCGTATTGGAAAGCTAATGAATAGATCTATAACATAGTATAGATAATATAATTAGTTGCCAAGTATTTTTATATCCAATATGTTTGGGGAATCATTGTTTAATTAAATCTTAACTAAAACATGGATTAATTGAGATGATTATTGATTATTTACTTGAGTATTGATTGACTATCAAATTTTGGTTGGTTATTGAGATATCAATTGTTGTTTAACAAGATGATTGTGTATTGAATATTGAATTCAACTATTGGTTATGGATTGATTATCCTATGTGTAATCGTCGAATTGTGTTGTGAGTGGTGATTGAATATAATTAATTCTTGTGCATTACTTGATAAATGTAGTGATGATGTTGAAAGTATGAATACTTTGATTATTGTGAAATGTGTTGTGTGCAATCATGTTATAATTCTTGTGTGATGAATTATTTGTGAATTCATGGGATTAAGATGCGAGAACGGTCTTAAGTGCATATGGTTGTTGATTGTATACGCATCATTTGTTGTCAAGAAACAATGCTTGTTAGTTTCGTGGAGACTAGTGACTTGTCCCAAACCTAGAGTGGGGTTGGAAAGCCTAGAGAACAGGTTTTTGTTTGTTATTGGTCTAGGGGATGGAGCCGGTTTAAATGTAAAAACTGAAAAATAATAAGTGTTGGTACCACATGGCATGAGCTGCATTGGGTTGCATCGAGTCACATGGCGTATATATAATTGTTGTATGAAAGTATGTGTATGTGTATGACTTGTTGAATTGATAGTTGTGAATGTGTGATTGATGAATGATATTAGCTGAGAAAAATTGAAGTGTGAGAATATTGGTGTTTGTGCTGACATGCTTTATGTTATTCAATATTGATGTGAATTCTCACCCTTCTGTTGGAATGATGTCATATACGACATCGCGCAGGTACCAAAGAGTAGAACTGCTCGTACTTGCAAGGTCGCTGTTGGTGTAGCTATTTAGTATTTTAATTATGTTGGGTCGGGTCGTGCTCTGGTCATGTTACACTGGGATTGTTTGTTTTATATCTTAGAGATACATTATGTACTCTACACTAGGTTTTTATATTCATTGGAATATTATGATGTTGGCCTTAGTGCCTAAGTAATGTTGAATTATGTGATGAACATGAATGTTTCCGTTATGAGAATTATGATATAAATTGAATTCGCTGCCACATGCAAAGTGTAACCTTGAAAAGCATGATTATTTACTAAGTGTTAATGAGCATGAGAAGTGGTTTTTGATGTTTTGAAAATTATGTGTGACACCCTTTTGTGAATGCATGATGATTTACTCTGATTATTTATATATATTCTGCGGGGTTTAGAAGAGCGTTACACCCGTCCTATATCTATGGCACCATACAGGATGTCAGCGTCAGAATTGGCAGAGTTGAAATCTCAGTTGGAAGAATTATTGGACAAAAAATTTATCAGACCTAGTGTGTTGTAGTGGGGAGCGCCTGTTTTGTTAGTAAAGAAGAAAGATGGCAGTATGTGCTTATGCATCGTCCTTCGTAAAATAAGAGAAGGTCAGAAGCTGGATTTGAAATTGGTAGACTTGATGACCGTCGGCGAAACGAATAAGGAAGAAGACTTTAAAGTAGATGATTCTGGTGTGTTGAAGTTCAGAGACAAAATTTGTGTGCCAGATAATCCTAATTTGAAAAAGGTAATTTTGCAAGAAAGCCATATGAGTAGCTTGAGTATTCATCCAAGAGCTACGAAAATGTACCAAGACCTGAAGAAATTATTTTGGTGGCTGGGTATGAAGAAAGACATAACTTGATTTATGTATGCTTGTTTGACTTGTCAGAAGTCAAATGTGGAACACCAGAAACCATCCGGTTTGATGCAACCGATGGAAATACCGGAGTGGAAATGGGATAGTATTGCAATGGATTTTGTGACTAGATTGCCGAATACGGCGAGAGGTTTTGACGCAATTTGGGTAATTGTGGATAGATTGACGAAGTCGGCATATTTTATACCGATTAACATCAGTTTTCCTTTGACAAAGCTAGCAGAAATTTATATCAGAGTGATAGTGAAGTTACACGGGGTTCCGTCGAGCATTGTATTTGATAAAGACCCGAGGTTTACTTATGGATTTTGGAAAGGCTTGTAAGAAGCTTTGGGTTCCAGTTTGAAATTGAGTTCAGTCATTGGAAGATTTATTAAGAGCTTGTATACTCGAGCGATGAGGCACTTGGGATACTCGTTTACCGTTGATTGAATTTACTTACAACAACAATTATCATTCTAGTATTGGAATGTCACCTTTTGAAGCATTGTATGGTAGAAGGTGTAAGACACCTCTATGTTGGCATGAGTCGGGCGAGAGTATGGTACTCGGACCCAAAATTGTGCAACAGACTTCGGAGATAATCCAGATGATTAGAGAGAAAAATGAAGACGTCCCAGAGTAGGCAGAAAAGTTACCATGATAATAGAAAGAAAGACTTGGAATTCAGCGAGGGTGACCATGTATTTCTTAGAGTCAATCCGGTGACCGGTGTTGGTCGTGCGCTGAAATCAAAGAAATTGGATCCTAAGTTTATTAGACCATATCATATTTTGCAGAGGGTTGGAGCGGTTGCCTATAGAGTGGCGTTGCCACCCGAACTTTCGAACCTGCATGACGTGTGCTTTAGAGAGATGAATTGCAAGTTCGGAAGTATGTTGCTGATCCATCTCATGTGCTTCAGAGAGATGAATTGCAAGTTCGAGATAACCTTACGGTGGAGGCGATGCCGTTGAGAATCGAAGACCGCAAGATGAAACAACTAAGAGGGAAAGATATCCCATTGGTGAGAATAGCTTGGGGAGGAGCTGCTGGAGGAAGCGTGACCTGGGAATTGGAGAGCAAGATGCGAGAGTCGTATCCGGAATTGTTCTCATCAGGTACATTTTTGAGGAAGAAAATATTTTAAGTGGGGGAGAGTTGTAACACCCTATTTAAATTATTTAGTCATTTTATACTTTGTTGTGCGTGTATTGGTTGTGATGTCCTTAATAAGGGTATGATGTTAGGGGAGAAGGTGAGAGTTGGCCTTAGTTGGGGTAAGGTGGATCTATAATAATAATATTAACCATTTAATAACAATAATAAGAATACTATGGTTATTGATATTATTATTTAATTATTGTTGATAATAATATTAATGGGATGGTAGTTACTATTATTATTATTATTATTATTATTATTATTATTATTATTATTATTAATTGGATTAATGGAATTAAAAGCTGATTAAGGGGTTAAGAGAGGGTTAGTGGAAGAGTTAGACAGTTAACACGTAAAAGAGGAAAAAGGCAGAGAAAGGAGAGCTAGGGCAGAGGAACCAAGATTCCTCCATTGTTGCCAAGAAAGAGCTCAAATCCAAGGTAAGGGGGGAGAATGGATTTCAATATGGGTGAATTAACATGAGAGGGTAGCGAGAGGTCCTTTCTCTCACAGGATTTATGTCTGTTTTTGTTTCCTTGATCTAAATTTCGTAACATGATGAATTCCCTAAAATTACTGTTATTGTTGAATGATTATTACATGATGCTTGTGTGTACGAATCTGGGATTAAGACGAAAATCGTGTGAAAATTCATTGATGCTGAAATAAAATTCTGATAGGTAACAGATCTGGAAAACAAGAGTTAGGGGTTAATGAAATTGAATTTAGATGCGAGATATCTTGGAAGAATAAAGGGTGGATGAAGTATAGTAAAGATAGAGAGGATTAAATGACATAAAAACTGAGATCTAGGATAAATTGGGTGGTAGAATGAAGAGTATTGAGTGAGGATTCGTGAAAGGGATAAAATCTGAGTTTTTGGCAGCAGTTCTGGTGATACGCGTATGAGACAGGGCAATACGTGTAACAGATATGGCAATACGCGTATGGTGGGCCTGACAGTAGGGCAATACGCGTAACAGATAGGGAAATACACGTATGGTGGGCCTGATAGCAGGGTGTCGCTACTGCGAAAATCGGCGCCGGCTGACAGAAGAGTCGCCACCGTGCGTTATTTATCCCAACGGAGGGAAAGGAAACGCTCGAAGTAAACCTTGTAAAAAACGGGAAAGGTATGGTCATCGCAACCAAAACCTGGATTCGGGAGTCGGTTACGCAAGGGGAAGGTATTAGCACCCCTCACGTCCGTCGTACTCGACGGGATCCACGCTTGCTTGGTTTGTCTAAAGGATGCAAAAACAATCTATCTACGGCTGCTAAATCTAAACGGAAGGGAATTGACTCGATAGAGCGTCACACTCTATGCCTACATATTCTCAAGAGAGAAAGTCAGAGTCAACGTAGTTCGGGACTACGGGGAAATTGGCTCGCCAAGACCTCGCGTCTTGTGCCTACGTACTTCCACACTGCATGGAAGATCAGAGCTTATGTAGTTCAGGCTAACTACGGCTAATTTGGGTGTTCTCACACAGCAGTGAGAAATTAAACTAGTTTCAAAGGTACGGGAACCTATGGGAAAAACTACGGTCTGGTCTCAAATGCACTCGGGCAAGAGAAAAGGGTAACAATCAGTCGTCAGCGGGAAAGTCTCGATCGCACAGTAGCGAGAGAACAAAAGGTTAGTTGTTAGTGTGCTCGCTAGGATATCGCATCCTATGCCTACATATTCTCGTTTGGCACGAGAAATCAGAGCAGTTGTAGTTCGGCTACTTCGGGACCACAGCTCAAATCTCGTTTTATTAACATTCTGAAAAATGGTTACAATGATTGAGAACTGAAAAATAAACCCCTAGGAAATACTATCCTATCCTATGAAGAATCAAATGGAAAATAGTCCCCTAACAAGTGGACTTCAAGAAAACTACCTCTAAAAGTGTAAAAAGTCCCCTAACAAATGGACTTCTAAAACTACTTCTAAAAGGAAAATAAACTCTATGAAAAAATGTACTCTAAAAAATATTAAATCTACACTAATATTTTTTCCTCTTTTTCATACTTATATTTTCTTTTTCTCAATATTCTTTTCTCTTTTCTTTTTCCAAATATTTTTTCTATATTTCTTTCTAAATATTTTTTTCTATATTTCTTTCTATATTTTTTTCTATATTTCTTTCTATATTTTTTTCATATCCTTTTTCTTTTCATATTTCTTTTTTCTTTTTTCTTTTTTCAAAATATATTCCTTTTCATATACTATAATAAAGAAAAAAAACAAAAAGAAAATAAGAAAGGGGAAAGGGGGTTCAGCAGTATAAGGGATGTGTTAACAGAAAAACAAAACAGCACCGAGGGCCCAGCCCAACAGAACCCTTCAGCAAAGCAAAATGGAGAAAAAAGGGGGGGGGGGGGGGGGTTCAGGAAGTGAGAACGGGGTGAGCCAGTACACACGTTGGGCTTGGCCCAATCCATCAGTAAGCAAAAAACGGAGGGTATGGCAAAACGAGGGGGGTGTACGGATGAACACCGTTGGGCCCGACCCAGTCCACTCACAGTCTTCCTCTCTCTTCGTTCATCTTCCAACGAGTAACCCTAGTTTCTTCTTCTCTACACTGTTCATACACCTAAAACGGCGCCTACCTCCCCGCTCCGACCTCTCTCGTTCTCACCCTCAATCGCCTTCTGTTTCATCTTCCTCCTCAATGATCACTGATTCACAAACTCCACCTTCACAACCAAAACTCAACAATTTTACTGAAGCTCTTGATGGAGAATCACGACGAAGACGGAGATACGTGTATCGCTCGTGTCAAATGAAGAACGTAATGCAAAACCTGGAGATCTGAGTGCATGCTCTTGATTAGCGATGGAGATCTGGAGAAGATTGACGAAGCTTCTTGATGGTGAACTGAAGGTTGAGTTGTCGAGACGATGAAGATGTTCTTCATGTTTTCTGGCGATTTTCTGATGATGTGGAAGATGATTGTTCTTTATGAGAACTAAACGAAACCTCAGATCCAGATACGGTCTTGACGAATTATTGACGGAAACTTGAGGTAATCTTGTAATCTGACGAACTAGGTGATGAAGATGAATCGATCTGGAAGCTCATGAAGATTCCTGAAGTGGAGAACAATCCTTGATGACGAA
This sequence comes from Lathyrus sativus, assembly GCA_963859935.3. NCBI lineage: Eukaryota > Viridiplantae > Streptophyta > Magnoliopsida > Fabales > Fabaceae > Lathyrus > Lathyrus sativus. The sequence goes on from OZ012741.1 coordinate 370,047,079, forward strand.
CTGTGATGAGATCTTGATGAAGATCTTAAAATTTTGTTGACGGATCTTCGAAGTTCTTCTGGAAAAATATAGAGGATGCAGTATCTCTAATGAGTTTGTGAAGATTTTCTGTCAAACGGATGAGAAAGGTTGAAGATCGCTGGGCAATGGATGAACAAGCATGAAGGTTCTTGAAATTTTGTTGAAAGATTTCTGGAAATTTGTTCTTGAATCTGGGGAATTTCTGGTGGTGATGAATTTTCCGGCGAAGGTTAATGAACAAGGTGGATGAGGAAGATGAAGATTGGAGGTTTTCTGGGTATTTTGAGTTTTCCGGCGGTAGTTACGACGGTCGGAGGGAGTTAGGGTGGTCGGAGGTGGGAAGTTAGGGTGGTCGGAAACGGTTGGGGCGGTGGTTGCATGGCCGCCGGCCATGCAACCGGCGAGACTCAGGCGTTGCCAAGTGGCGGGGAGATGGAGTCAGTGGAGGCCATGCATGCAGCCACATGGTGATGTGGAGTGATAGAAGACGCGTGGCTGGTTCTGGGGTCAAGTGGAAAATGAAGTGGGTCCTCCAGGATTGCACGCGTGGATGGGTTTTATACTGACACTTGGCATTGCAAATTTCTGGACAAAAAAAAAAGATGGACTGAAAACGGTTTTGGGCCTCCAACCTGCTATCCTGGGCCCACGAAAAAATGGCCAATACCCTGAAAAATCTGAATAACAATGGTTAAACCCAATTAAAACTAATCAAAAACTTAAACCTAATTAACTAGTTAAAACCACAATTAATTCTAACACTACAATTAGATCTAAATGACAATTAAACTAATCTAGTTAATTCTAACAAACTCTAATTAAAAGATTAAACTCCTAATTAAATCTAAAAGAAGAATTAACATCTAATTAAATTCTATATTAAACTAAAACTAATATCTATTAAAATTCTATTTAATCTCTAATAAAACCTATACTATTTAACTATATTAATCTCTACTTAAAAAAAATCCTAATAAGAGAAATATTCTATTTATCTAAAAACTTAATATCTAAAAAAGAAATTTATTATAAAATCTATTAAAAACAATTTATGAAATTCTAAAAAATATTTAAAGCTATTAAAAAATATTAAAAAATCTATTTAAATTCTGAAAAATCTAAAACAGCCTATTTAAAATCTAAAAAAATGCAAACAAAGGCAAATAACCAACATAAAAACTAGCGCGAGACCAGATCGAAGCAAACGGTAACCAGATACCAAAAAACTCAGAAATCACTGCATAAGCTGAAAACACCCAGGAAGCGCGCAACTTCTCAAAATAACCTCCGATTATCCGAACCGGTCTGAGATACCCGAAAAGCGAAAACAGGGCTGTAATCCCGATAAAATCACCATGATTGAGGAAATGCGCTATATGCAGTATGCAAATGCTGATGCGAAAATGCGTCGAAGCATAAACCGAGAGCGGCACCGGTTGGTCAAATTTTAGGGTGCAACACAGGGCATTACGCGTAATAGGCAAGGCAATACGCGTATGGGCAGAACTGAGATGACTTTTTCTCATTTTCGCGATTTCTGCCCAGATTTCGCTTGGAACGCAATTCCGTTTAATCGGTAGGATTAATATGACTAAAATGAACCTAAGCAAGATTAGTAATGAATTTAATTAGAGAGAATATGGAAAATTACATTTTTGTCCTTAGGGGTGTGATTGATATGTGTGGGCCAGAACCGTCCAGTGTAGACGATCTGGTGTGATGATGGTAATTCCCGAGAGGATTACGGTGAGCGGATGGCTCGTGTGGATCATTGATGATCGTGAATTATGCTTGAAATTATTATTATAATTGCATAATGGTGTTGTCATGCATTTCATGTCATGCATCTTGTGGAGATGACTAGGTGGGAATCCATGATGGGTGCCTAGTTCATCCGGACTTCATGTGGAAGTCCTTGTGGAGATATGTTGTAGTTCAGAGGAACATATACGACTTATCCAGATTCTGAAGGGAATCAAGTTCTAGGGTGAACCGTATGTATTTGTGTTGGTACCACATGCATTGTGTCGAGTCAGTGAGTCACATTGCATATTTGTATTTGATATGGGTATTGATGCCGAGTGATTGAGGTGGCACGTGTATGTGTATTGTATGTATAGTGTGTAACTACTCCTTAGCATGTGTATTTCACCACTTATTTATTGAATGTAGTTCTAACTCCTTTTCTGTTTGTTGCGTATGTGCTCCTTGGGGAGTGCAGATGACCAGGTACCTGAGTAGTGCTTGGAGTGTGTTCCTATTTGATTGAGTCCTAGGAGTCGCTCTGATACGTAACTGATGGGTTACGTTATATTTTGCTTATTTTGCTTATTTTTTTAATTTATTATTACGTATCTTTTATCTGTTGGATTAATGATGTATAACCACCGGTTGTGGGGATTATGTTTAAACATTGATTTTGTTCCTCTGTTTTATTGAATGACCTTATTGAAATATTATGGAAAGCATGAAGTGACTTGATACTTCATTGAATGAGAAAAATGTCTATGTGACATCCTACGTGTGTTAAAAACTCTGATGTATTTTCTTTAATATTCCTATAATACGCGTACGGGGTAGAGTGTGGTGTTACAGGCACAACATTCTTGAACTATCTACTAATAAATATCATCCAAATTAAAGGAACCATCCAAACCTTTGATATAGAAATCAGCAGCCCACCCAACAACAGTTGATGTTACCATTACCATCACCACAATACCCTCTACAGGCTGCAACCACTTCTGCCCTAGCTCCCATACCTTCATTAAAGGATATTGTTAAGCAAATGGCTGTTAATATTCTCCAATACTAGCAGCGAACAGATTCCAATATCTAAACCCTACAGATACAGATAGGACAACTTGCTTCTTCAGTTAATGTCATACATCAAGCACATGGATCCAACCAATTACCTTCTCAAACAGTGGTGAATCCTAAAGGTCCTAATGTGAGTGCAATGTCCTTGAGATCCGAAAAAGTTGCAGATTCTGCCCCAGAAAAAATGAAAAAGTTGTTGAGGTCACACTTGAACCTGAACCTTTTGTTATTGTTGAGGCAAAAGAAAAAGAGTATGTACCTAAGATCCCTTTCCCATACAGAGTGTAGAAAAATAAGAATATTCTTGAGTAAGAGAGAGAGAGAGAGAGAGAGAGAGAGAGAGAGAGAGAGAGAGAGAGAGAGAGAGAGAGAGAGAGAGAGAGAGAGAGAGAGAGAGAGAGAGAGAGAGAGAGAGAGAGAGAGAGAGAGAGAGAGAGAGAGAGAGAGAGAGAGAGAGAGAGAGAGAGAGAGAGAGAGAGAGAGAGAGAGAGAGAGAGAGAGAGAGAGAGAGAGAGAGAGAGAGAGAGAGAGATTTTGGATGTGTTCAAAAAGGTGGCGGTAAACATTCTGCTTCTTGATGTAATCAAGCATATTCCAAAGTATGCAAAATTTCTTAAGGATTTATGTACTCACAAGAGGAGATTGAAAGGGAATGAGAGAGTGAATATGGGAAGGAATATTTCTGCCTTCATTCAATCTAACGATACAGTTAAGCAAAATGTTTCAGCCGTCTTCCAGGCCATGCCACAAAAGTGCAAGGATTCAGGAACTTTTGCTATCCCTTGTACCATTGGGAATAGTAAATTCGAAAATTGCTTGATTGATTTAGGAGCGGGTATTAATGTTATGCCTACTTCTTTTTATAATAATCTTGATCTTGGTCCTTTGCAACATACAAGTTTAATTATTCAGCTGGCGAACATAAGCAATGCCCCCCGGGAGTCGTGGAAGACGTCCTCGTGAAAGTTAATGACTTGATCTTTCCTGCAGATTTTTATATTCTAGACATGGAAGGAGAAACAAATATTAACAAGGCACCCATCATTCTAGGCATATCGTTCATGAAAACAGCGAAGACAAAAATTAATGTTGATGATGCCACGACGTCCATGCAGTTTGGTGATATCATCGCTAAATTTAACATCTTTGATTCGATGAAACATCCCATGGAAGAACGTTCTATTTTTCACATTGATTTACTTTCTGAATTAGTTGAAGATACTTATCCTAGGTTGTTATTTGATTTTCCATCTTTATTAGATTATGATGATACTGACTCTTTGTTGCACCCCAAAACTTGACCAACTCTTCTTTACCTAGCTTGTGTTTCATTTCATTCACATTAGCATTATCATTTCATTGACATGTATACAGGAGATCAAGAGGTATGAGTACCAATCAAGAGCTACACAAGACTATGAAGCTAGCTAAGAAGGCTATTCAAGTGTTCAAGGGTTGATGTCCTTGTCAGAGAAGGCAGAAGATCCTCAGAGAGGGTGGTTGAAACCAAAAGTGTGTGCCTCCTAACTTGAAAGTTGTGGAAGACCTCAGATGACTCTGAAGCCATGAAGTTAGACTTGAAGCCTTGAGAGAGCTTAGCAGATGTCTTGAAAACCATCATGAAGCCTAGACAGGTCATTGTGCAAGATTGAGAAGACTCAGCCATGAGTGGTGTAATTAGGGTTTAACTGGGTCAACCCTAGGTTAACTGATGATTTGGAGAGGGTTGAGACCTAATTCAAGATCCATGTGATCATGGATTGATGCATTGAGATGCTATAAGGGTGATTCCAAGGTCAACTCATCATGACTGAAGAGTTTGAGAAGTTTCAAGCTAGGGTTTCTAAGGCTTGACAGTGTAAAATCCCCTAGTTTGATCCCTATCTTCAAGGCAGTTTAGCTCAAGATGTGATTGTCATCTCATCTTGCCCCCAACATGAATGTTGTAGAGCTTGTTCTTAGCTTTAAATTGAGTACTATAAGTTCTTGATAGGATTTGTAGAGCTCATGTTATGACTTTGACAAGTTACAGGTCATCTGAGGTATGTGAATTTGGGGCCTTGAAAGTTACCCAACTTGCATCCAACGTTTGCCCAAGAAGGATGATTCCTATGAACTTTTGGTCAACATGAATGTTGTTCCTTATCTTCTTAGATTTCTAGAGAGTACTAGAAGTCCTTGATAGGATTTGTAGAACTCAAGTTATGGCTTTGACAAGTCAAGGGCATTTTGGTCATTTGGAGATTACAAGTCATTTCAACCATAAGGCCATAACTCCTATTTCCAAGCTTCAAATGGAAAAATATTCAACATAAAACTTGTTCAAAATGATGTTTTAAGGCTATTAAGGAGGTCATGAGATGATGGAAAGACTTGTAGCTCAAAGTTGCAAAAATGACCTAAAATAAGGGCATAAGTTAAATAAACCAAAGTTGGAAATTGATATTTTCAACCTACACAGCCAAACCATGGCATGTAATATATCATTTTGACTCTAGAAAACATTTTAAAAACAATGGTTTAGCCACATTTTTGATTTGAGGTCTAAATTGTGGACTTGCTTTGAAAAGCACTTACTTGCATATTAAGCAACACTTGCAAAACTCAAAATCAAGGCATGAGCAAGGCTTTTTGCAAGCTAAACACCTCTAATATCTCACTTGGGGAGATTTTGGGATGAGAACAAGTGGCTGTACCAAGGGAAACAAAATTGTACATAGCATGAGACATGATGGAAAATATCATGACATGAGAAGTGGAAAATCTCATTGGAAGGATCTAGAGGGTTCTAGATCATCCAAACTTCATCTATATAAGGAGTAGAGTGGATCCATTGAAGTGGTTGGTGATCATTGAAGGATTGAGCTGAGTTTGAGATTGAAATTCCATAGCTTGCAAGTGCAATCGGTTTCATCAAATTCCCCATTTTCCTTCCATTTCCTTGATTGAAACATCTTCCATGGATGTCAAGGGTTGATTCCAGATCATTTTCAAGAATAATTGGTGGCTAAATCGTGTATGAGCAAGTGAACTTCTTCACCTGTAAATCACCATCGGGTTCCAAGATTCAAGCACTTTCCATTGGTTCTTTTGCATACAGAAGCAAGAAGAAGGTTCAGTGATCGTGTCCAGAAGATTAGAGAGCTTGATTTGGAGGATTAGGGCATCTGTTCAACCAAGATTTTCAGGTTGGTACCTCTCTTCCTATAGCATGATTTAGGTAGAATTAGGTTGAATTAAGGTGTTAGATTGATTGTAGAATGGTGTAGGGTGGATTTCATATGGTTAATTGATGAATTAGAGACAAATTAGGTGAACTACCATTTTCGATTGAGATTGGAATATGATGAATCTTGAGGTTTCAGAGGAAGTTAATGGTATGGTTGAATTCGTGGCAAGATTTGGGATAAGATTCATGTTTTGACCTCTTGGATTGGAGGCTTCTAGGGAGAACTAGGGTTGAAGGGGATGATCGGAGCTCCACCGGCGGTGGCCGGAGCTGGGCGCGAAATTGCAGAGGTTTGAATGGAGAAGATGACTCTGGGACCATCAGATCTTGTTTTGACCTTTGACTGGGAGATGATCCAAGGGCCACGTTTTGAAGTTGATTTGTGATGGATTCTGAAGCATGAAACGATGCGTTTCATTTATTCAGGCGTTTGGGCTTAATGATTTAAGTGTTATCCACACCCCCTGATGGCCCAACCCAGTCTTTTAACTGAATCTGATTGCTATTTGCACCGAGCGCTCATTTATTTTAATTGGATTTTCTTATTTTTTTTCATTTTGTTCATGATTCTTGAAAAATTCATAATAAATTGAATATTAATCCAATCAAACCCATTCTTTTTGCATTCTACTCATGATTGAGTCTATTATCTTTTAGAGAAAAAATATTTTCATTTCATGCATTTTCTGATTTTATTGGAATTTTATATTTTAATTGATATTAAAATGTTTATGTTTGATACATATTTTTGTGGAATTTAATGTGATTAATTGGTTTTGATTCTTGGCCTAATTTTTTGTGTGTGATTAGGTTAGACATGTTTGATCCCATAGAATTTTTCTCACATTTTTGTGATGAAAATAAGTCTGCTTTCTAGATTGATATTTAGGTGCCTCCTTTTAGGGTTTTAGGTTTGATAGCTTAGGATGTAGGATTTAGTTCTAGGCCCAATTTGATGATTTGATCTTTGAAATTAATGTGGTAGAGTCATGATTGACCTAGGTTCCCATAGATATTTTTGTAGGATTTTTCAATTGATTTTAGTATTTTATTTAGGACTAACTTTAGTACTAGGTTTTAGGTGATCCTAATTTACTAATTCAATTAGTTAACTCATTTAGTTCCCTTAGATTAGGGTTTGTGCTTAGTTTGCCTTTGGTTGAGATCGAAGACAAGTTGAAGACAAGAAGAGGATGCTTGAAGTTGCTTGAAGTTGATTGGAGCTTTGGATTTGTTTGTGCCTGAAGGTATCTGGTGAAGATTAGGAGATAGGACATAGGGAGAGCCTTGTAGTTAGAATGATTTCTTTCACAAACATGGAAAGCATCTTGTGCTTCCATTCCTCCCAATGACTAAAAGTCCTTCTCAGATATTCACATCCCTCCTTTGGAAGGATGAATGGTTTTATTTGGGAAGTAGAACTTTGAGGGAACCAGTCTCTCATAATGATGAACCCTTACAGGCTTCCTTTGGTTGTCAGTAAGCTGTTTATCATTTCCCCTCATCCTGTTAAATCAATTGTCTTCTGATTGGAGTATCTTGAGAGATGTTGGGCTTGGGTTTGAAGATGAGGACTACACTGAAGAGTGTGGAATATGATGATTCCTTGAGCTTGTCATTGCAGCTGAAGCTTGAAGAGCAAGGAGAACAAGTTGATACTTGAAGGTTCAATGGAGAGTGAATGAAGAGTGAGGAGTTCCTTACTTGAAGAAGATTGAAGGATGAAGTTGACACTTCTAAGGGATTGAAGACCACTCTGTGAAGCTGAAGCTTGTAAATAAAGAGAGAAGACCAAGTTGATACTGGTAAAACAAAGAGAGCTGAAGCTTGAGGACTAAGTTGATACTTGAAGATCCAATTGAGATTGAGTATAGAGCTGAGGCTTGAGGAATAAAGGATGAGTTGATACTTACACTGATGCTTGGAGAACCTGAAGGAAGCAAGTTGATACTTGTAGTTAAGAGTGAAGCCTGAAGGTGGAATTGACTGGAAAGCTGAAGCTTGAAGAAGAAGATTAAGTTGAAACTTATGTTGAAGGGTTGAAACCTGGAGAAGCAAATTGATATTTGTCATGAGAGATGATAGCCTTGAAGGGTGGTTGAAGTCTGAAGACTGGATTGCTGTTAGAGGAGCTGAAGCTTGGAGTTGAGAAAGAGGGGTTGATCTGCTTTCTTGTCTGTTTTCTTATCTGTGCTGATGTGCCTTGTTTGACTTGCTTGATGCATTAGAATAAGTCCATGATTAGACTGACTTTAATCCAGGGGCATGATTGCACTAGAGGTTGAGTTGCTCCCTCTGCTTGTATTGTTACTGTATGGCTTTGCTTGCGGGTATTCGGTAGAGCCCTGCTCCCTTGCCCGTATGGTTTGTGTTGCTTGACAACATTTCATTTTCTTCTGCATGATTGCAGTTTACTGTATTCTGCTTGATAGCATGTTGTTATTTTTTCTGTATGATTGCAGTTATTCATATCTGGCTTGAGGTTGAGATGAGCTTGTGGAGGCTGCTTCCCCACACACATTTCCTCCCTCACTTGCATTGCATGCATTTTACAGTCGTTTACTGTATATCTGTTTACTGTTTAAGCTGATGTTTTATCTGTTTCTGTTTATCATTGACATGATCCCTTAGGACTCTCACTTCCTTTGATAAGAAAGTGATGATAGAACTTTAGGTTGAAACCTATGCATGATAACTTCTAGGAGTTCCCTGTTTCAAACCTCAACTATAGGATGAATCCTTGGCATGACAACAGTAGGACTTGATAGTCTCCCCGTAGTTGAGCCTGTTCTCTTCTCATCTCAAAACAGCTTAAGATACAGTAATCATGAATGATTTCTTTCGTACGTTACGAGCCTTAAGCTATCTGAGAAAGGATTGTTGGAGAGCTTCTTTTCAACAGTCTGGATGTTTAGTATGGTACACTTTGGGTGACATGCGACGCATTCACTCTCAGGTCATAGTCTTTAGTGCGATTGAAATTGCAAACACAATAAAAAACAGTTCTTTCGTAAAAGACAGAAAACAAACTTCAAACTTTTTTGCCCCGTGGGCCCATAATTCAAAGGAAGCTTTTCTGAAGAAAAGAGTGTCGTTAAACTTCAGCGCCAACGCAAACAGGCTTTGTCCCTAACTGCTGGAACTGTTGTTTAACCCTACTCGATAAAACAGATGAATCTGAGTTCCCGTAATCCGTAGTATCCCGAACTACGTAAGCTCTGATCTCTCATACCTGTTGAGAGTACGTAGGCACAATACTGATGTATTGGCGAGCCACCTTCCCCGTAACCCGTCGTAGGCCGAACTACATTGACTCTGATTTCTCATTCTCTAATGAGAATACGTAGGCATAAAGCGCGACGCTTTGCCGAGTCATTTTTCTTTTCTGTTTAAGCCAGCCTTGATAGGTAGATAGATAAACCAACTCGTCCACTAAACACAACAAGCGTGGATCCCGTCGAGTACGACGGATGTGAGGGGTGCTAATACCTTCCCCTTGCGTAACCGACTCCCGAACCCAGACATGGTTGTGATGACCTTGTCTTATACCTTTTTCGGCAGGTTTTTCCGATCGTTTCCTTTCCCATTCCGAGGGATAAATAACGAAAGGTGGCGACTCTTCTGTTTTGCCGGCACCTTATTTTCGCGGAAGCGACAGCTGGCGACTCTACTGAGGACTTGATAGTTTCCTGGGATCCAACGTCCCGTATGCGAGTCAGTTTGGGGATCCAACATCCCCTGCGAGAGTCAATCCTAGCGCTTGTATGATTACTTGTTGGGTTGTGTTTATTTATCGCATTTTATTTCCCGCATTTTATTTTCAGTATGATATGATTATCTATGCTGTTGTGGGAGGGGCATTCTGATGAGTGAGAAGCCAGACCCAGGCTTGAGTGAACATAGCATTAGTTGTGGAAATTAGTGGGCGCGTGCTTGCTTGGCAGGCACTAGTGTCTCATGAAATCCACGCTCAGACGAGGTTCTCCCGGTTGGCTTCTTTTTTAACCCGTTGGGTCGAGGGGGTTGTTGGTTTGGAGGATTGTCGACTCTGGGGACCGATCATTTGTGATTCAGCCGAGTGAGGCCGCTTCATGAGCTGGTGATGCCACACCTTCTGGGTATCGTATCACCCCTCTTGAATGTCTGTGACGCTGATGAACGCATAGGATGCCGAACTTGAGTCAGTTTAGGTCCATACCTGTGAGCAGGGTTGGGTTTATTGCAGGAAACTTTGACCTTCAGACTACTTGGTTTTCTTGACAGTGAATCAGTTTTGTTGATACTGGAGGTTCTCATCATCAGATATATGATTGTTCTTGATAAAGCAGAGCTTTGGTCCTGTATCAGAGGACCTTGCATTCAGAGATGTATATGTGTGTTCTTGACAGAGCAGATTTATGATAGGGGTCTGAGGATCTCATCAGCAGATGTATGGTTGTTCTTGACAGAGCAGATTTTTTGGTCCTGTATCAGAGGTCCTTATTATCAGATGTTTGTTCTTGACAGAGCAGAGTTTTGGTTCTGTATCAGGGGTCCTTATTATCAGATGTTTGTTCTTGATAGAGCAGATTTATGGTCCTATATGTGTGTGTTCTTGACAGGGCAGATTTGTAGTCCGATACCAAGGTTTTCTTCTTATCAGAGAAAGTGGTTGTTCTTGACAGAGCAACATCATGGTTTTGTTGATACAGAATCTCTACAGCACAGTTGCCTTGATCTCCTGCTGCACGATTGCATTTTACATTGCTTTGCATACTCATTTACATTTCATTAACGTGTGTCTGTGTTGCAAGTACCGTTTTCCCCGATCCAGGATTTCTTGCCTCCTATTGTATTGTTATGGGTTCTCTGAGGAAGACCGTGGCTTACAAGCTCCCTGCCCCTGATGTGGTTCAACTGACTGGTTTGATTGCTTTGGCAGATGATTCTGTGAAAGATGAGTTCAGAAAATCTTACGGCAAATTGCTCAGTTTGGTTCGTAAACCTTCTGCGTTCGAGTTGAATGGGTTGCACGCTCTGCTACAGTTCTACGATCCTCCGTTGAGATGCTTTACTTTCCAGGATTTTGTTCTCGCACCCGCCCTAGGGGAATATGCTGATTTGTTAGGTGTGCCTATCAAGAGGCAGATGCCTTTTGTTCATATGGATGCTGAGCCTGATCTGGTTAGTCTAGCTCCTTCACTTCATTTGGATGCCTCCGAGTTGGTGTTGTCTAGTTGGAAAAAGGTTCCTGATTTCTCCTTGCAGTTCTTAGTAGGAAAGGCTCAGCAGTGCGCCAAAGACGGATGTTGGGTCGTGTTCAACGCCATTCTCGCTCTGTGCATATATGGCATCATTATGTTCCCCAATATGCCTCACTTTGTAGACTTCGACGCCTTTCACATCTTTGCATCAGGGAATCCAGTCCCTACCTTGATAGGAGATGTCTACCATTCCGTCCACTACAAAAACAAGAACAGAAGGGCCAAGAATGTCTCGTGCTGTGTGCCCCTGCTTTATAAATGGCTTGATAGTCATCTACCCAAGTGGGTCCCTTTGCTTCGTCTGCGGCCACAGCTGAGTGGTCCGAGCGTTTGATGAGTCTATCTACAGAGGATATTGCCTAGTTTGACAGAGATAGGTTGGGCACTGAGATTATCTTCAGCTGCAGTGGGTTTCCGAACGTGCCATTGATAGGCAGGAAGGGCTGTATAAACTATAATCCGTCTTTGCTGGTCCGGCAGTTTGCTTATGCTTTGAGAGCTCCGCCGAAGGATGAAGAGGTGCAGGAATCTCTGTACCTCACTGGTCTTCTAGAGGGGGATGTGTTATCTAAGATTCAGTGCGCTTGGAATGGTATCAGTAAGAGGGGAAAACCATTGCTGGGGAAAGTAATAGTCAAGCCTACGCTCCATATGTGACGTGGATCAGAGCCAGAGCAGACGCTATAGGGATGCCGTTTCCTCCTGCCAAGCCAGAAAGCCCTCCAGTGATCGAAGAGCCTACCACCGTGCCCATTCAGCAGCATGATCAGGTGTTAGCTGAGAGAGATGAATGGAAGAGGGCAAATGAAGAACTGGAGAAAGAATTGGCACAGCTCAGGAGCGAGAGAAACGAAGCTGTTCATTCCTTCAAGAGGAAGACCGAGCTGGTGAACCAGCTAGGTACAGATTTGACTAAGCAGATAGCTGAGCGTGAGTGCATGGGCCGAGACTTCAAAGCTGCTAACGATGTAATGGCCACGAAGAAGCAGCACTTGGATGAAGCATATCGGAGGATATCCAAGTTCAACCAGCACTGGAAGGCCTCCCTAGCCAACAGGAAAGAGCGGGAGGATAAGTTGACGCAACAGATCTCCAAGCTTAAAGCCCAGGTGAAGGCTAATGAGAAAAGGTTTGATGAAGAAACCGCTCGCAGATATGCCGCTGAAGGCCAGCTCAACAAGGCTCTTGCTAACCTGAAGGAGCGCAAACTGATGTTTGAATCCAAGAAGCGGAAGTTAGAAGATTGTTCCGACGAAGGAGCATGGGAAGATTCGGTCGAAGGTCTTCAATATACCATTATGCAGAGGGAGCTACTCGTCGAAGGGTTACTCACTCGGCCTGATCATCCAGAAACGAAGGGGTTGTTAGAAGAGTTTCGCGCCCGTGGCCGTACTTGACTATTTGTATTCCTTTTGTTTTGATCATTGTTGTAGGCTGACCATCACCAGGCTTGTTGGCTGGGGTCATGCCATTGATTCGACGTGTACTCACTGATGTTGTGTACTGCCTTGATGGGCTTTCTTTATATATGAGATGTTATTTCCATGATTGGACTCGGACTTCTTATTATCAGCACTGGCACTCAGGCACTAGGATCGGGGGAGATCTCTCTAACGCACAGACACACGTTTGCATTTGCATGAAGCATTTGCATAACGAGCACTTTGTCGTTTTTTTCCTAACCCTTTTGTGTTTTCAGGTTGTTCCAGGATTGATTAGAGACCTATCCACCGCTATCCGACCAGAACAAATCGAACCAGAATCATGGAGCAAGTGCAAACTGATGTTCAGGAACTCCGCGAAAGAATGGATCGCTTCATGGAGCTCATGCAAGTGGTAGCCAATGGCCAAGATCAGCTCAGAACCTTGGTCCAGCCTCTGATTTCGAGGGTCGATAGCAATGGTGTACTCCATGGTGGGACTGTGCCAACCCCTCCACCAGTTGAAACTCCACAGAATGGCGTCCCCGTGACCGGGGGAAATGGCAGTGCCAACGGCAATGTGATAGCTAACATGAGACTCAACGGCAATACGACGGGCGTCGGTAATGGGAGTCTTGAAGCTAATGTCAATGTTGGGCTGGGCAACGGCAACACATGTGTCGGGAATCTGTTTGGGCCTCAGCCGTGGTTAGAAGACCGTCAGGACGATGTGTTCTCTCAGAGAGGTGCTGAAGGGGAGCTGACTGCTGAAGCACGTCTAAGGTTCAAGGCACTCGAGGATAAGATGAGAAATATCGAGAACCAGAACACCCTGGGCGTTGATATGTCCAAGTTGGGACTGATTGCTGATTTCAAGGTGCCTCCCAAGTTCAAGGTACCTGACTTTGAAAAGTACAAGGGCACCACCTGCCCTCGCGTCCATCTGAGATCATATTACAGAAAAATGTCAGCTCATTCTGAGGACGAGAAGTTGCTGATGCACTTCTTTCAAGACAGACTGTCCGGACCATCCCTCGAATGGTACATGAGTCTGGAGCCTACCAGTGTGCGCACGTGGAAAGACCTTGCTGAAGCATTCGTACACCACTACCAATACAATAGCGACTTGGCCCCGAACCGAGTCCAACTGCAGAATCGGTCGCAAAGGAACAACGAAGGGTTTAAGGAATACGCCCAGCGGTGGCGTGAGTTGGCAGCCAGGGTTCAGCCGCCGATGGTTGAACGTGAGCTTGTGCAGATGTTCGTAGCCACCCTCCCAGGGGTTTATTACGAGAAGTTGGTCAGCGGTATGTCCGGAACCTTCTCAGATCTCATTATCACGGGTGAGCACATCGAAAATGGGATCAAACTCGTGAAAATTCAAGGTGATTCGTCCTCAGCTGGAGGAGGCGGAAAGAAACCTTATAGTGGCAAAAGACGGGAAGGAGAAACGAGCGTCGTGACCAACGCTCGAAGGAAGGGTAAAGGTCCTCACCAGCAGGTGGCCAGTATAACTATCCCGGCAGTTCAACAGCCACAGTAGCAGCAGCAGCAGCAACCGAATCAACAAGGGTACAGAAAGTATCAGAATCGGTCACCTCTGTCGAGCCGTCACCTCGAGACGCCGCCCATGTCGTACGCGCAACTATTGCAGACTTTGCTCCCGTTACAGCTGATCCAGAAGAGAACCCTGGCTCCCTTGACAGGGGCACCTCCGCCAGGTTATGACGCTAATGCAACTTGTGAGTTTCACTCAGGGGCACCAGGCCACACAGTAGAGAATTGCAAAGCCTTTAAGCACAAGGTGCAGGACATGGTCGACGCTAAGATCATCAACTTCTCAGATAACGTGCCCAATGTCACGAAGAACCCTATGCCGAATCATAGGGGAGGTGGAGTAAACGCCATTATTGAAGACGAGAGCTTAGATTTATTGACTGACGTCAGAGATCTAAAGACGCCGCTTAGCTTCGTTAAAGCTAATTTGATGAAAAGAGGTTTCTTCCCAGGTTGCGGAGAACTGTGTATGGGCTGTGCGACAAGTCCTGATGGATGTGAATAGTTGATAGAAGGAATTCAAGGTCTGATGACTGAAGGGATTTTACAGTTCATCCAGAGGGTCGAAAGTAGATTGGGAGAGGTAATGCTGAAGCAAGATGATAAGGTCTCCACCATCATCATCCCTCGCCAGACGATAACTATTTCTGCACCAAGACCGCCCACAATCACCATCACCAAAGTTGGGCCAATACCGTTCGAAAGCACTAATGCTGTCCCATGGCATTATGGGGCTGAAGTCTACTGCAATGGATAGAAGCTGGAACTAGAACCGTTTGGGTCGTCTGTGGAGAACCTTGCGGGAATCAGTGGTATTACTCGCAGCGGAAGAGTGTTTGCACCACCTGAGGTCATGGCGGACAAAGCCGACAGAGCTGATGCAACTGATAAAGGGAAAAGTAAAGTCGTTGAAGAGATCCCTCGTGGGGTAGAAAAATACTTACTTGTTAAAGACGCCGAGGAGTTTATGCAGTTGATTAAAAAGAGTGACTACAAGATCGTGGATCATCTCCATCAGACGCCCTCGAAGATTTCCATCCTGAATTTGTTGCTGTGTTCTGAAGCACACTGCAACGCACTGCTGAAGGTGTTGAACGTCGCATATGTACCGCAAGAAATATCGGTAAACTAGCTAGAAGAGGTCGTAGCCCACGTGAATGCTGGAAATGGGTTAGGTTTCACTGACCTAGAGCTGACGCCGAAGGGGAGGAATCACAATAGTGCTATGCACATCTCGATAGAGTGTAGGGGAACGATTATGTCGCACGTGTTGGTGGACACGGGTTCGTCACTCAATGTTCTTCTAAAGAATGCATTAACGAAGTTGGATACTCGCAGAGTGATTTGCACGCCCAGTGATCTGGTTGTCAAAGTGTTCGATGGAACCAAACGCCATGTTTTCGGGGAGGTGACCCTGCCAATCCAAGTCGGGCCAGAAACGTTCAACGCAATCTTTTACATTATGGACATCATGCCCGCCTACAGCTGTCTCTTGGGCCGGTCGTGGATCCATGTTGCGGGTGCCGTGACCTCCACGTTGCACCAGAAACTCAAGTATGCTGTCAGAGGTAGCATAGTGACCGTGTGTGGCGAGGAAGACATAATGGTGAGCCATTTGTCGTCCTTCAAGTATGTTGAGATGGATGGGGAAATCCACAAAACTCTATGCCAAGCGTTCGAAGCTGTCAAAGTCAAGGACGTAGCTCCTGTAGTCGTTGAGAAGCCAGAGATGACTCTCTCTTCGTTCAAAGAAGCCCGAGCCGTTGTTCAAGCCGGATCTACCCCAGGCTGGGGGCGAATTTTGGAGATACCTAACAAGCAAGATAAGTTTGGGTTGGGATATTCTCCTGGAGCTGAAGCTTCTTCTTCTAGCAGTGCGTCTCGAAGTAAAGGGCCGATCCAGTTTACCAGTGGCGGGGTGATATTTGAAAGTGTCAACGCAGTGTCTGAAGACAGCGGAGATAGCGACTGTGACCTCGACTCTTGGATCCAGCCAAGCAAGCCAGGCGAGGGACTTACCAACTGGTTCGTCAAGGATATCATCCAGATGACAAGCGAAGAGTAATGATTTACTTTTTCCAATCATTGTACAACCTTGTGTCCTACCCGAGGCATAGTGGTTTTATTGTCAGGGCCTTGTTGGATTATGTACATGCATTTTTTCAATAAATCAAAAGGCGTTTTTCTTCGTATTCAAATATTGTGATCTCTGTTATTCCTATTTTATATTTGTTTTGAAAAACAACAAAATGGCAATGAGGTTTGTTCTAACCTGCATATCCTTGTTTTAAGCTTAACCCTTGTTATTGCAGGATCCACATGACATATGACATCGACTCTAGACCTTCTACGGCTCACTTCGACTTCGATTGCCCGATCTATCAAGCCGAAGAAGAGATTGATGAAGACGAAGACCTTCCTGAAGAGTTAGCCCGCTTGTTGAAACAAGAAGAGAAAGTTATTCTGCCTCATGAAGAGGAGATCGAGATCGTGAATCTGGGTTCTGAAGAACTCGTCAGAAACGTCAGGATAGGGGCTGCATTGCAGAATGATGTCAAGCAGAGACTGGTCGAGATGCTGAGAGAGTATAGTGACGTCTTTGCTTGGTCATACGAAGATA
The DNA here is from genome assembly GCA_963859935.3 of Lathyrus sativus. Classification (NCBI taxonomy): domain Eukaryota; kingdom Viridiplantae; phylum Streptophyta; class Magnoliopsida; order Fabales; family Fabaceae; genus Lathyrus; species Lathyrus sativus. The sequence goes on from OZ012741.1 coordinate 370,063,990, forward strand.
TTCCCGGACTTGAAACTGACATCATGGTCCACCACTTGCCGTTGCGAGAAGATTGTCCTCCCGTTAAGCAGAAGCTTAGGAGGACGAGACCAGATATGGCCGTTAAGATCAAAGAAGAAGTGCAGAAACAGCTTGATGATGGCTTCGTAGAGGTCACTACTTACCCTCCGTGGGTCGCCAACATAGTGCCTGTACCAAAGAAGGACGGTAAGGTACGAATGTGCGTCGATTATCGGGATTTGAATAGGGCGAGCCCTAAAGATGATTTCCCGCTGCCTCATATCGATGTGTTGGTCGACAATACAGCTCAGTTCTCCGTGTTTTCGTTCATGGATGGCTTCTCCGGTTACAATCAGATCAAGATGGCACTGGAGGACATGGAGAAAACTACGTTTATCACTCCCTGGGGAACTTTTTGCTACAAGGTAATGCCTTTCGGTCTGAAGAACGCAGGGGCCACTTACCAACAAGCAATGGTTACTTTGTTTCATGACATGATTCATCATGAGATTGAAGTCTATGTTGATGACATGATTGCGAAGTCCCAAACAGAGGAGGGACATCTGGTCAATTTGCTGAAGCTTTTTGAGAGGCTTAGGAAATTCAGGTTGAGGCTGAATCCTAACAAGTGTACTTTCGGAGTACGGTCCGGAAAGTTACTGGGGTTTATCGTGAGCGAAAGAGGCATCAAGGTTGATCCTGCGAAGATTAAAACGATACAAGAAATGCCAGTGCCAAAAACAGAAAAAGAAGTTTGTGGTTTCCTGGGCAGGATAAACTACATTGCAAGGTTTATTTCTCAGATCACGGCCACGTGTGAACCGATGTTCAAGCTTTTAAAGAAAGATCAGGCGATTATCTGGAACAAGGATTGCCAGAAGGCATTCGACAAGATAAAACAGTATCTGCAGGAACCTCCAATCTTGATACCCTCAGTGGCTGGATGGCCTTTAATCATGTACTTGACAGTTCTTGAGAATAGTATGGGGTGTGTTCTCGGTCAGCACGACGAGACGGGCAGAAAGGAGCATGCCATTTACTACTTGAGTAAAAAGTTCACGGACTATGAATCTCGCTACTCGATGCTGGAGAAGACGTGTTGTGCACTAGCCTGGGCTGCCAAACGTTTGCGCCAGTACATGCTCAACCACACCACCATGCTAATTTCGAAGATGGATCCGATCAAGTACGTCTTCGAGAAGCAAGCGCTTTCGGGCAGGATTTCCAGATGGCAAATGGTGTTGACGGAATATGACATTCAGTACATTTCCCAAAAGGCCATCAAGGGAAGCGTATTGTCTGAATACCTGGATGAACAGCCGATCGAGGATTACCAGCCGATGAAATTTGAATTCCCTGATGAGGATATCATGTTTCTCAAAGCGAAGGATTGCAATGAACCGTTGCCCGACGAGGGTCCAAATAGGAAATCCCAATGGAAATTGATATTTGACGGGGCGGTTAATTCTTATGGAAGTGGCATTGGGGCGATCATCACGACTCCCCACGGATTCCACATCCCGTTCACTGTGAGACTGACGTTTCCGGTCACCAATAATGAAGCGGAGTACGAAGCATACATCATGGGTCTAGAAGAAGCAATTGATTTGAGAATCAAGAACCTAGATGTATATGGTGACTCGGCGCTTGTGATCAACCAGATTAAAGGGGAGTGGGAGACTCGTCAATCGAATTTGGTGTCGTACATGAACTATGCCAGAAGGCTACTTCCGTTCTTTGATCGAGTGGAACTCCATCATGTGCCCAGGGCTGAGAACCAGATGGCTGATGCCTTAGCCACGTTGGCTTCAATGTATAAAGTCAATTTTTGGAATGAAGCTCCAAAGATTGTCCTTTCTCGTCTTGATAGACCTGCATTCATCTTTGCGATCGAGGAAACCGCCGACGGCAAGCCATGGTTCCATGACATCCAGACTTTCCTTATGACTAAGGAATACCCTGCGGGAGCGTCAACCCAGTATAAGAAGACTTTGAGGAGGCTGTCTGGAAATTTTTATCTCAATCCTGATGGAGTTTTGTATAAAAGAAACCACGATCTCGTGCTACTCAGATGTGTAGATGAGAAAGAGGCGAGTATGCTCATGGAAGAAGTCCATGAAGGCACATTTGGTACGCACACCGGAGGGCATGCTATGTGTCGCGGTGAAATTTGGATACCAAACTATTGATTAGTTTGAATCGTTAATTCATTTTGCAACCGAACTTTGATTTGTCCAAAGGAAGGGATAAAGATCGAAATTCCCACAATGCAATGCAAATGCAAGGTTTAGAGAGTTTTAGGTTCGGGGGTCGGTTAAACTTAGGGAAGGTGCTAGCATCCTAAGTTTCTGTAGTACTCTACAGGAACCTCTTGTTTTATGTTGTTTACTGCTAAGTGTTTATCTGCTTAATGGTTTAGAAACCCTAGGGGTTTATATCTAAGTATACTCGATAAGGTATCGCACCTTGTGCCTACATATCCTTACGGGAGTGGAATCAGAGTATGTTGTAGTTCACCCTAAAGGGTTAGAGGAGCTCTTTGACTGTGGTCAAAGTTCCTACGGGTTTAGGGTAGTTGATTGATTGGGTTTAGGAGAAGAGATGAGTCTTCATTTTAAGGGAGATGTAACCGCCACAAATGTAAAGAGAAGGGTTGTAGGAAATGGTCTTTGCATCGTCTTAAGAAAAGGTCTTACATACTCGGATGGTCGCCAAGTATGCCTTTGTTGTTCTTAAGGCAAAGTCCCTACATGTTTGATTGTATTGTTGTGGGGGTGGAGATTATATCTCACTTAAGATGATTAACATCTATTCTCTAATGTGTTTGTAGAATTGTATTGTTTTTTATTGTGTTTGTCTAAGTTGTAAAGATTAAGGTCCTTCCTATGGGGTAGGATCTATCCTAAACGATCAACTTGAAGAATCAAGGATCTAAGGGAATATGATGCATATGATGTGCAACTACACACAAGTGTTGACTTATGTGTAGGTTTTTCCTTTGGACGGAATGCGATGTAATAATATAAGTACGATAATGTAAATTGCGATAAGTAGATAAATTGCAAAAATGTAAACCATACACATACGCATGAAAGCGCTAAGTGAGTGTGTGAATTGTGTATGTGATTGCGGGAATAGAGTAGATAACGGTAAATGTAAATACGCATGAAAGCGCTATGGTGTAGGTGCATGTGTCGTGAGTGCACGATTGATTTGTATATTACGCTGTTGATTGATGTTGATTTTAAACGAGAAGTTGAATTGATTTTAAGCGGATTGTTTTGAAACGAGTTGGATCGATTTGGATTGATTTGATTTTAAGATTTTAGTCGGTTAAAAAGATTAATTTTTTTTGAGAAATTACCTTAGGGAAAAAAGGATGTGAGCTTAGTTTTTTATTATCATTATTATGTAAAAAAGTTACTATTAAGATTAAATTTTATAGAAGAATGATTTTAATAATTATCATAAAACATTATAAAGTAGTTTGAGTTTTTTTTTTTTACTTATTTTATTGTATAAAGTTATTCAAGGTTTTTTAGAGAAAATTTGATGAATAGAATAAATTTTAAAAAGTTTGATAGTTGTTAAAAGTTTAATTAAAGTCCATTAGTTAAATTATTAAGTAAATAGTTATATTAATAAAATGATTAATTAAAGGTTTTTTTTTTAAAAGAATTTAATTATTAGTCAAATAAATTAAAAAGAAGGATTAATTAATTAAATTACCAAATAAATGACTGTGTTAATTAAGAACAGACTTTTTTTTTAAAAAAAGGTTTAATTGGAGTTAAGTGGGTTAATCGGTAGATTAAGGTGATGATTAGGGGGGTATGTGTGTTTAGTGGTGTGTAATTAACAGATAAACAAACAAAACAATAAAAAAACAAGGAACGGAGAATGGAACCCTAGGTTCCCTTTTTCCCAAATCGGCGTCGGCTTCCTCGCGATCCACCGTCCTCAATCTCTCATCCCCTCTCGCCTTCTATCGCTTTCTCGACCTTCTTTTTCTCTCTTTCTGCTCCTTCATTTTCTTTTCTCCTTCGATCTCGCGTCTCTCTTCTTTCTTCTTCTCTAATTTCGTCTCTCTCCGCTTCACAACCTCTTCTCCTTTATTTCCTGTATGAATCAAAAAACAAACAGAGTTAAGATGTTAGTGGAAATACTCACGGTTCCGAAATGGATTTTGTTTTGCAGGGGTTCTTCAACGATTAACGGCGGTAGGCTTGAAGGTTCCAATGGCGGGTGACCCGTGGATGAAGGTGCGAGGGTTTGAAAGTGGATTTGTGGCAATGAAGCTCCGAGATAAGTTCCTCGTTTTTTCAACTTTAGGTTACTTTCACCATTTGGGATTTTTCATGTGGGTGTTTATGTATTTCTGCTATGAGTTTTTTCGTATATTTGTGGTTGTCGATTTCTGCCCCCTTCTTCTCAACTATTCTTCTTCTTTTATAATCAAACTTGGATTTCGGAATGAATACCGTTATGAATACTTTCCGAATTCGTCTGAACATGTTTAGAATTTGCTTTGGAAAGAGTTTATGACTTTGTCAATATCAAATTGGAAAGTTCAATTTCTGTTTGATTGCGTAATTGCCGTGAAAACAAAAACTTGTTGCTTTCTGTTTAATTATGCTTTCAATTTTCGATTCTTGCCAAAATCATGATTCATATGTTTGAAAACTTTCCTTGTTTAAGTTGTTCACATTTGGAAGTCATTAACTCTCCACCCTTTCTTGTGTTAATTGGCGATAGGATTTGAATATGATTGATGAATTTCCATCTATGGTTTTGGACAGAAAAACATTCTTGTCAATTCTTTCACGTGGCATCTGATATGTTTACTTTGGCTTAAGTGAATCCTTCTCCATTTCGTTTTGAAAGTAAATGTTTGACATAAATTTTCTTCTGTTGGTAGGTTCTCCCAATTCATCATAATTAGATAACAGGCGGGAAGCTGTAGCTGCGTCGTTGCTTTAGTAACAATCCACCTCTTATCTTGTTCCATATCATTCTCATTTTTCCTGTGTAGACGTAACCATTGCAACAATACTAAGGCTTCTTCCAGAACCAATCCTCGTGAATCATCATCAATCATGAGCAGTTGTACTGATGCACGGTTGTTTACGGTTTAACAGATTTATGAAGGTGGCTGCTGTTGAAGTCTTAACGAATTCCAAATGACAACTCCACAAAAATGCGAAAGCTCGCGATAGTTCGGTAAGCCTGACAGATTCTGCAGAATTGCTAATGACAGTGACCAAGTGTTTTTTTTGTAATAGGTTCCCAACATGGGCAATATGTAGGTGACTGCAAGTCCGCAATATATCTTGAACAAATCCTTCTTTTTCGTTTGCCAATTGTGATGGCCTCTGCTGTTACACCTTTTCCCTTAGGAAAAAATTTGTGTTAATCAATTGATGATAATTGTTCTAACTGGTTGCTGGAATCCTTAAGGGCGGGAGTGCGCAGTCGGGATTGACTGTTGAGTCAATGGTGCTTGCTGCTGACAGACATTTGTTGCTGCCAAGTAGTTGGAGAAAGTTTGAAGCCTGGATTGGGCTGGAGTGCTGATTCTGTGAAAGGCTAGATGATAGAAACGATTGTATCATCGACAGATGTGTAGCAGATTACTGAAAGGTAGCTAACTGATTTGGTTGTAGCAGGCTCGGTTGTTGTCATTGTTGTGGTCGCATTTGATGATGCTGTTGTTCAATTATGTAGGTTATGGGTTGGTAAACTCCAAGGGTGCTCCTGTGGCGCATTAGTAGAGTTTTAATAATGTCATCGGCGGAGGTCGTAACGAATTTAGGAGGGAGCTAAAGTCCACTTGCATCATGGCTTTCATAAAGATATTTGTAGCCTAGAACAACTAAACTTTGTAGTTGTATCAGATTCGTTTCTCACCATCTGTAAATGCAGTAGTTGTATGTGGTTGTTAAGCATTCACATGTCTGTTGTATTAAGTCCATGCTAGGTACAAAATTGTAGGTGGTATCACATGGCTTGCTTTGAATTTTGGCATAGGATTGTAACAAATTATTGTAACAAATTTGGCTTTGAATTCTGCAGTGAAGTTCCGACTTAGACTTATGTTATAGATGTATGAACATATTTTGAGTCTTGTTCCGTCATTTAAAGCTATTGGGATGGGTTTGAATTTAAAAATTTGGTCTGTAGCAATTTAGTATGAATTTCCGTTTTTTGTATGTGTCCTTGACCCAAGAATCATAATTATCTTGCTAGCATTCAAAATTGTAATTTTGTAAGTAATCCTTCGAGAATGTTCTTGTACAGACTATGGTTTTAAGTCACTAAACTCCAAATTGTGCTCAACTTTAATTGAAACATACTAATCGGTGATGGTGGTGCATTCCATTCTTGCAAGCTTTGAATCATCCATGTTTTTCCAAAACCAATAACCGTTTAAGAACGAGAGAAAAGATGCTTAATAAATTGAATGTATAATGATGAGCTTGCATTGAATAGATTATCCATGGTGAAGCAACAACTTATTAAAGTATGGCCTTTTGAAAAACATCACTCGGTTGGAACGTGTGCCAATATTAACTTGAACCTTGTTGCCAAAGATGACTATATAAGCTTGAGTTCGGAGCCTGAATCTTTCCATGAGGTCCTTAATTGTGAGGTTACTTTGATAACATGAGTATCCGAGCTCGTAACAAATCCTTTCATAAAAAATGACTTAAGACGCGAACTTCCGCTTCACATATTCTTGAGTTCATAACCTTCAAAATTTACGCACCTGCACACATTTGTTAGTTGCATATAAAAGTGAAAGGTAAAACGAAAGAAAACACAAAAAGAGGTGGAATTTTAAGGTCAAAAATTAGGGTGCAACAGATGCCCCTATTTAAGTTACTCCTGTTCGGAGATATGGAGATTGAAATCTTCATCTCGACGAGATAGGAGGGACTTAAATACAAACATTGCACGAATTTTTGGCCATAAGAAGCCACCGAATGCAAATGATATGAAAATGATATGAGAATACAAGACAGACGAGTCCTGTGAAGAAATGATGTCACAGGGGAGCAAATAGACACAACATACGGGAAGAACAAAACAAGACTCCACGGGGGGGCAGATTGACAATCACAAAGTGTCTGGAGAAGCTTGCAAGAAAATCCACTTGAAGGATTTGCGGTATATGTAAAATGTAGTTGATCCAAGATACCAGCAAGAGAAGTTCATTGTCAAGGCTTGTAACTGTTATTGAGAATACTTTTGTTAAAGTATGTACTGTTAAAAATCTGTAAGGAATCTACTGTCGAGATTCTATGTTGAAGTCTGTTGGAGAAATACTTCTGACGAAGTCTTTTGGAAATCTACTGCCGAGATTAACCAGAAAATGAAATGGTACCACCTACTGTCGAGGTCTTCTGGGAATCTACTGTCAAGATTAACCAGAAAATGAAAGATGTTCGAGTGATTGTCATTGTAGACTATAGTTGTAAATTGTTGTTGTAGATGTAGAACTTCCCCGAGCGTCATAGTCTGGATGCTATGAGCCGGTCTCGGTCTCTGATGTCAAACTTCCCCTTGCTCCATGGTATGGGAACCATGAGCTGGTCTCGGTTTCTGATGTCAAACTTCCCCTTGCTCCATGGTATGGGAACCATGAGCTGGTCTCGGTTTCTGATGTCAAACTTCCCCTTGCTCCATGGTATGGGAACCATGAGCTGGTCTCGGTTTCTGATGTCAAACTTCCCCTTGCTCCATGGTATGGGAACCATGAGCTGGTCTCGGTTCCTACCCAAAATGATGGAAACTCGTGAGAGCGTCTTCAAAGAGGGGTTGTAAATTTGTAGATTGTAGAATTGTAATGTAGTTTGTAAAGCTTCACCGGGGGATCTTCGGAAGAGATGCGGGCCGGTTGAATTGTATGTCTTCTCAAATAAAGAGAGACTATTGTGGTAAACTTCGTTTGACTTCTTCGGGGAGATGCCGCTTGACAGAAGTAAACTTGTGTAATGAACTCACTGGGGAATAAATCCCTGAAGAGTATCTTGTTGTAGTTGTAAGTATGTAGGCTTCTTGAGGTGAACGTTTCTCAAATAAAGAGGAAACATCTGTGAAGTCTTTGATACACCACTCTGATGGATTTCCGGAGAGATTCCGTGAGTTGATAATCTTGATAACCCATTGGGGATGTACAAACTGCCTTGAGGAGACTGTCATTTTTCGTTTTGATCAAAACGAGTTGCTCAAATAAAGAGGTTACTTGCAAACCAGATGTAGATTGTTGGAAAGATGTCTTGTAATATCATTGGAGAAATATCCATCTTCAATAATCATCTTCATGAAGACCTTTTCTGGGGAGAACAGTGCAAAATAAATGCACGCTTGATCCATGTTCAGCAGTTGGAAAAATGTCCGAAAAAATTGTGATTGTCAAGGACCGAAGTTCAATTCAGGAAATAACTGAAGAGAAACTGTCAAGCAGGACTCGACCATTGAGGTATGAACTCAAACGGGAATGTACTGAAGCAACCGTCTTCCACAAGAATCGAACTTCGTGGGGAAAATAGAAATATTGTGCTTTTTCTTTTGCCTAAGGGTGACAACTTTACTTGGAAGGAGAAGACACGCCCAACTGTTTGTAGATAGACACGACCAAAGCAACAAAATAACAATACACACAAAGATGCACAAATGCAAATGTTATGTCATCTACTTATATGGTATGTGTATGCTTATGCTGACAAAACAGACGAAAGCAACGAACGGAGATGGGATAAACATCTCGAAACAAACATCCGACCAATCTTCAAAGATAGAAGTATCACTGGGGATACACGGAGGACCAGATATAGGATCTTAATCCTGTTTCAGAGCTCCACAAGCCTCTATTAGGGAATAGAGATCAATCCATTCGGGGATATAACAACTTAATCTTGTCGGATAACATGGTTGTTGAATATGTCGTAAAAACTTCACGGGGATGAAATAAACATCCGCCTTGCTGTAGAGATCCACTAGGGTGTACAGTAACAACCACTTCACTGGGGTGAGGGAGTTCAAGAAGATCTATTGAGGAGTAAAATACGTCCACTTCACTGAGGAAGGTGAAGTTAGAGAAGCTTCACTGAGGATAACATCTACTTCATTGGGGAAGTGAAGTTGAGCAAATCACTAGGTGTTCTGCATCGAAAAGCTTCATCGAAGAATTGTCATGACCACCAAAAATAAAATTTATTGGGGACATGAAGAGTGTTCTAAGAACAAGGTAACTCTGACTTAATGAATTGTGTAGTAGTCGCCATTTTGAACAAAACTTGTTATGCGGGAAAGATAATCTTCGCGTCTCAATTGCCCCAAGTCATATGGGTATGAGAAGAAGTTATTCCAAGAGGATTTTACAGAAAACAAGGCGTCCCACTGTCTTCAAACTCTTAGAGATTCGCTGAATCTCGACGTAACGGACCCTGATTGGCGGTATTATGACGAGTCTTCAATCTTGCTCTAAAGGTGAAGTCAAACCTGAGCAGACCATTTGGAAACAAACTTGCCCCAGTTTAGCAGAGTCTTCGAATTCCAATAGGATACACTTGATGATGACGCTTGTATGTAATTTTCTATGATATCAGGCCGAATTAACACGCGTGAAATGTTATTCCTGAAACTGTTAATGCAACATACGTGTCTGTCTTGAAGTTTTGAAAAAGAGATATCACGACCACTTGTGACAAAGTCACTAGTTAGGACATGAATTAATTTATAAGCCAATATAAATAGTTGAGCATAGCTCATAGGAGTCAGGAAACGCTATCTCACTGAGTATGCTTTCGAAGTAACCTTTCTTCAATTAGGACTTTCAAGGGTTATATCGAGGTTTAGTTTACGTTTTGTAAAACGAAAGGAATAAGGGTCAAAAGCTTATTTGTGCCCACCCAAATTTTTTGAAATTTTAAGTATTCAATCGAGCTGACTGAAAATTTCCCTGCCCCAGGTTTAAAAATGAAGTTGGAAAGGGTTTGGGAGAAATAAAGCAGATCCTCAATCAAGGTTTGAAGGAGTTAAAAATGGATTAACTTCCTTATGTCTTTGGTGTTTAGGAGGTTTGAAACAATGCCTTACATCATCAGTAGGGTTTTATTCGAAAGCATACATCGAGAGATCCTACGTTTTACTTCATCATCCTCCTCCCAATTCTTCACCGAAGTGAGAAAGAAATCGGGTGATTTTGGCATTATAGAAAAACATTTTTAAAGAGTGAAACGAATGGGTTTCCTCAAGACAAACATTTATTGCACTACTTATTCAAAATAACATGTTCTTACATGCCAATTGTGCTTTTAATCAAAGAAACAAAACACACACAAGCAGACAAACAAACAGCCGATCAACATAAAAGTGTTCCATTCATGACTGGTCTTTCTCCTTTGAAGGTTAGCACTTCGTCATCAATCATTTCTTGGACTTTCTCTTGAAAAACTTTGCACTCTTCAATCGAATGCCCCAACACACCATCATGAAAATCACAGCTGGTGTTCGGGTTGAACCACGGTGGATGAGACTTCATGATTCTAGTCTTTCTGGGTGTCATCACCGAGTTTCGGCTGAAATAAGACCATAGTTGACTGTAAGATATTGGGATAAGATCAAACCAACGAGTTTCTTCTTTTGGAATACTCAGGGGTATTTTCTGATTCTGAAACCGTCTTCGAACCTGTCGATTCTGATGTTGATCTTGGGAATTCAACCTTCTCTTATGAGGTAGTCGTTGTTTGCGCTGAGCAGGCGCTTCATACTGATGTTGAGGTATTGGATCTGACAGGATTTGATGGGAGTCCTGAATTGCATTGACGTCAACACTTCCTTCCTTTTGGGAATCATCAACTGAAATCTCTTCGTCAGTTTGGTTATTCAAATTATCTTGAATTCTTCCACTTTTGAGCGCATTCTCGATGTTTACTCCGACTTCTATAATCTTGGGGAAATCCAATGGTACAGCTCCTACCATTCTAACATAATAAGAGTCTGGCAGTGTTCTCAGAAACATCTTGTTTAAATCTTTCTCTGAAAGTGGTGGATGAACTTGAGATGCTAACTCTTTCCATCGTTGGGCATATTCCTTGAAAGATTCATCGTCATTCTTACTCATGTCCATCAATTGATCACTGTCTGGAGCCGCGTCCAAATTATAATTGTACTGCTTTATAAAAGCCTCAGCTAAATCTTTAAAAGACTGAATACGACTCCTTTGTAGCTTCGTATACCACATCAAGGATGCCCCAGATAAACTCTCTTGAAAGCAGTGAATCATCAACTCGCCGTTGTCAATATAAGCAGCCATCTTCCGACAGAACATCGTCAAATGATCTCTTGGACAACTAGTGCCCTTGTACACTTCAAAGACAGGCATCTTAAACTTTGGAGGAATAATTACACCTGGAACCAGACATGAGTCACGAGCATTAAAATCATATGTATCAGCTCCTTTTGTCATCTTTAATTGCTCTTTGAAATCCCGAAGTTCTTTCTCCATTACATCCACCTTCATCTTAGTACAAACATTCTGAAGATTAGGTACATTTTGTAGGGGCTGGGAAGCTTGAACAACCAAGTTGTTTTGCACAGGATGAGGTTGAGTAGGAACATCCACTTGTTGAACATTGTCGTCAGAGGGAAGATCAAATAACGGATTAGTCATTACTCTGAAGCCAGTCATAGAATCCATATCTTACGTTCTCTGCGCTATCCTTTAGTACTACCTCAAGCTTGGTCAGATGGTCGAGATGTCAGCTGGAAGACAACGATAGAAGACCGAATGAGCCACAGAAGAGGAGAGACACATGCACATGTAAATGCTGGATGCATGATGCGAGAATGCATAATGCTAATGCAAGAATGTAAGGATGGAAATGTTTCATGGAACTCAAGTTCTTATAAACATTACAGAGTACCAAAGAAAATCATTTTAATATTTTTATGTATATATATTTTTATTTTATCGGATTACAAATAAATATCCTCTTAAGAGTCCTAACATAATAGCTAAATAAAAGCTAAGAAAGCCCTAAGGAAGTCCTTCATCTTGTTTGTTGATTTGTTCCTCCACTTGGATCTCTTGGAAGGTAAGCTTGTTCATGATCAAAGTCTAAAGAGTAGTTTGGTAGAGGAAAATAAATCCCCCATCCCTTCTTTTGCTCTTGTTGGAAAATGAGAAACAGATCCCTTGTTTACTTGGATCTTTGATGATGATGAGAGTCTTTTGAACTTCTAATGATCCTCCGTGGTAGGGGAAACTTCTCGTATTTGTCCTTTGGAGTTTCTTGGTTCTTCAATTGATGCCCCTAACTTCCTTAGGTCATCCAAGCTAGGACTCTTAAAAGAATATTTCAAAAATATTTTCTATTTGTAATCTATGTTGGTTTTGTAATGTTTATAAATAAACTAGGAATTCCATGAAACTTAATGTAATATGATGCTATATGAATGCAGCAAACACAAGTATTCACATAAGGACATAAAGGTAAACAAACAAAGGGGCGCCCTAGGTTTGCAACGAGCATGGAGCCAAAGGTATACCCATTCCCAAAGGTTGATGGACTAGAGGTTGTTTGTACCTGCAGAACAAGGTTCTAAGAGGTTCCCAAAGTCATTAGCCCATCTTTCGGATATTATCAACTTCCCAAGTACTCGAGGGTTAATAATATTCTCAAGAGAACTTCTTTTGAGTGTAGCTTCGCGTAGCACTATTTCGGAGGTACCCCCTCATAGCCTCGCACTACATCCTAATAAAGGCCAAAGTTGGGTTAAGGTAACTACGGTCCTCAATATCATAGGCTCCAACATCGAATATAGTGCATGTTTTCACGATTAAAGACTCGTTCAACAATACAATTTTCGAGAGGGCCTCAATTGAGCGTGATTTTCAAGTCAGCTTGGTCGGGATTCCACCCCCTATAAGCCTCTTTGAACATATCACTATCCTATCTTAAGTTCACTCAAGTCCGGGTGTAGGACTTTGTCTCACCACTCAAGAGTATTAACCCAAGAACACAAATAAATAAGCAAGTAAACAAATGAGCAAATATAAGCAAATATAAAAAGCAATAAAGAAATAAAACAAGATAGGGAGACCCACTGAGAGGTCCCCAGTGAAGTCGCCATTTCTGTCGCGGTGAAATTTGGATACCAAACTATTGATTAGTTTGAATCGTTAATTCATTTTGCAACCGAACTTTGATTTGTCCAAAGGAAGGGATAAAGATCGAAATTCCCACAATGCAATGCAAATGCAAGGTTTAGAGAGTTTTAGGTTCGGGGGTCGGTTAAACTTAGGGAAGGTGCTAGCATCCTAAGTTTCTGTAGTACTCTACAGGAACCTCTTGTTTTATGTTGTTTACTGCTAAGTGTTTATCTGCTTAATGGTTTAGAAACCCTAGGGGTTTATATCTAAGTATACTCGATAAGGTATCGCACCTTGTGCCTACATATCCTTACGGGAGTGGAATCAGAGTATGTTGTAGTTCACCCTAAAGGGTTAGAGGAGCTCTTTGACTGTGGTCAAAGTTCCTACGGGTTTAGGGTAGTTGATTGATTGGGTTTAGGAGAAGAGATGAGTCTTCATTTTAAGGGAGATGTAACCGCCACAAATGTAAAGAGAAGGGTTGTAGGAAATGGTCTTTGCATCGTCTTAAGAAAAGGTCTTACATACTCGGATGGTCGCCAAGTATGCCTTTGTTGTTCTTAAGGCAAAGTCCCTACATGTTTGATTGTATTGTTGTGGGGGTGGAGATTATATCTCACTTAAGATGATTAACATCTATTCTCTAATGTGTTTGTAGAATTGTATTGTTTTTGATTGTGTTTGTCTAAGTTGTAAAGATTAAGGTCCTTCCTATGGGGTAGGATCTATCCTAAACGATCAACTTGAAGAATCAAGGATCTAAGGGAATATGATGCATATGATGTGCAACTACACACAAGTGTTGACTTATGTGTAGGTTTTTCCTTTGGACGGAATGCGATGTAATAATATAAGTACGATAATGTAAATTGCGATAAGTAGATAAATTGCAAAAATGTAAACCATACACATACGCATGAAAGCGCTAAGTGAGTGTGTGAATTGTGTATGTGATTGCGGGAATAGAGTAGATAACGGTAAATGTAAATACGCATGAAAGCGCTATGGTGTAGGTGCATGTGTCGTGAGTGCACGATTGATTTGTATATTACGCTGTTGATTGATGTTGATTTTAAACGAGAAGTTGAATTGATTTTAAGCGGATTGTTTTGAAACGAGTTGGATCGATTTGGATTGATTTGATTTTAAGATTTTAGTCGGTTAAAAAGATTAATTTTTTTTGAGAAATTACCTTAGGGAAAAAAGGATGTGAGCTTAGTTTTTTATTATCATTATTATGTAAAAAAGTTACTATTAAGATTAAATTTTATAGAAGAATGATTTTAATAATTATCATAAAACATTATAAAGTAGTTTGAGTTTTTTTTTTTACTTATTTTATTGTATAAAGTTATTCAAGGTTTTTTAGAGAAAATTTGATGAATAGAATAAATTTTAAAAAGTTTGATAGTTGTTAAAAGTTTAATTAAAGTCCATTAGTTAAATTATTAAGTAAATAGTTATATTAATAAAATGATTAATTAAAGGTTTTTTTTTTTAAAAGAATTTAATTATTAGTCAAATAAATTAAAAAGAAGGATTAATTAATTAAATTACCAAATAAATGACTGTGTTAATTAAGAACAGACTTTTTTTTTAAAAAAAGGTTTAATTGGAGTTAAGTGGGTTAATCGGTAGATTAAGGTGATGATTAGGGGGGTATGTGTGTTTAGTGGTGTGTAATTAACAGATAAACAAACAAAACAATAAAAAAACAAGGAACGGAGAATGGAACCCTAGGTTCCCTTTTTCCCAAATCGGCGTCGGCTTCCTCGCGATCCACCGTCCTCAATCTCTCATCCCCTCTCGCCTTCTATCGCTTTCTCGACCTTCTTTTTCTCTCTTTCTGCTCCTTCATTTTCTTTTCTCCTTCGATCTCGCGTCTCTCTTCTTTCTTCTTCTCTAATTTCGTCTCTCTCTGCTTCACAACCTCTTCTCCTTTATTTCCTGTATGAATCAAAAAACAAACAGAGTTAAGATGTTAGTGGAAATACTCACGGTTCCGAAATGGATTTTGTTTTGCAGGGGTTCTTCAACGATTAACGGCGGTAGGCTTGAAGGTTCCAATGGCGGGTGACCCGTGGATGAAGGTGCGAGGGTTTGAAAGTGGATTTGTGGCAATGAAGCTCCGAGATAAGTTCCTCATTTTTTCAACTTTAGGTTACTTTCACCATTTGGGATTTTTCATGTGGGTGTTTATGTATTTCTGCTATGAGTTTTTTCGTATATTTGTGGTTGTCGATTTCTGCCCCCTTCTTCTCAACTATTCTTCTTCTTTTATAATCAAACTTGGATTTCGGAATGAATACCGTTATGAATACTTTCCGAATTCGTCTGAACATGTTTAGAATTTGCTTTGGAAAGAGTTTATGACTTTGTCAATATCAAATTGGAAAGTTCAATTTCTGTTTGATTGCGTAATTGCCGTGAAAACAAAAACTTGTTGCTTTCTGTTTAATTATGCTTTCAATTTTCGATTCTTGCCAAAATCATGATTCATATGTTTGAAAACTTTCCTTGTTTAAGTTGTTCACATTTGGAAGTCATTAACTCTCCACCCTTTCTTGTGTTAATTGGCGATAGGATTTGAATATGATTGATGAATTTCCATCTATGGTTTTGGACAGAAAAACATTCTTGTCAATTCTTTCACGTGGCATCTGATATGTTTACTTTGGCTTAAGTGAATCCTTCTCCATTTCGTTTTGAAAGTAAATGTTTGACATAAATTTTCTTCTGTTGGTAGGTTCTCCCAATTCATCATAATTAGATAACAGGCGGGAAGCTGTAGCTGCGCCGTTGCTTTAGTAACAGTCCACCTCTTAACTTGTTCCATATCATTCTCATTTTTCCTGTGTAGACGTAACCATTGCAACAATACTAAGGCTTCTTCCAGAACCAATCCTCGTGAATCATCATCAATCATGAGCAGTTGTACTGATGCACGGTTGTTTACGGTTTAACAGATTTATGAAGGTGGCTGCTGTTGAAGTCTTAACGAATTCCAAATGACAACTCCACAAAAATGCGAAAGCTCGCGATAGTTCGGTAAGCCTGACAGATTCTGCAGAATTGCTAATGACAGTGACCAAGTGTTTTTTTTGTAATAGGTTCCCAACATGGGCAATATGTAGGTGACTGCAAGTCCGCAATATATCTTGAACAAATCCTTCTTTTTCGTTTGCCAATTGTGATGGCCTCTGCTGTTACACCTTTTCCCTTAGGAAAAACTTTGTGTTAATCAATTGATGATAATTGTTCTAACTGGTTGCTGGAATCCTTAAGGGCGGGAGTGCGCAGTCGGGATTGACTGTTGAGTCAATGGTGCTTGCTGCTGACAGACATTTGTTGCTGCCAAGTAGTTGGAGAAAGTTTGAAGCCTGGATTGGGCTGGAGTGCTGATTCTGTGAAAGGCTAG
Organism: Lathyrus sativus; assembly: GCA_963859935.3. Lineage (NCBI taxonomy): Eukaryota > Viridiplantae > Streptophyta > Magnoliopsida > Fabales > Fabaceae > Lathyrus > Lathyrus sativus. The sequence continues at coordinate 370,080,567 of OZ012741.1, forward strand.
ATGATAGAAACGATTGTATCATCGACAGATGTGTAGCAGATTACTGAAAGGTAGCTAACTGATTTGGTTGTAGCAGGCTCGGTTGTTGTCATTGTTGTGGTCGCATTTGATGATGCTGTTGTTCAATTATGTAGGTTATGGGTTGGTAAACTCCAAGGGTGCTCCTGTGGCGCATTAGTAGAGTTTTAATAATGTCATCGGCGGAGGTCGTAACGAATTTAGGAGGGAGCTAAAGTCCACTTGCATCATGGCTTTCATAAAGATATTTGTAGCCTAGAACAACTAAACTTTGTAGTTGTATCAGATTCGTTTCTCACCATCTGTAAATGCAGTAGTTGTATGTGGTTGTTAAGCATTCACATGTCTGTTGTATTAAGTCCATGCTAGGTACAAAATTGTAGGTGGTATCACATGGCTTGCTTTGAATTTTGGCATAGGATTGTAACAAATTATTGTAACAAATTTGGCTTTGAATTCTGCAGTGAAGTTCCGACTTAGACTTATGTTATAGATGTATGAACATATTTTGAGTCTTGTTCCGTCATTTAAAGCTATTGGGATGGGTTTGAATTTAAAAATTTGGTCTGTAGCAATTTAGTATGAATTTCCGTTTTTTGTATGTGTCCTTGACCCAAGAATCATAATTATCTTGCTAGCATTCAAAATTGTAATTTTGTAAGTAATCCTTCGAGAATGTTCTTGTACAGACTATGGTTTTAAGTCACTAAACTCCAAATTGTGCTCAACTTTAATTGAAACATACTAATCGGTGATGGTGGTGCATTCCATTCTTGCAAGCTTTGAATCATCCATGTTTTTCCAAAACCAATAACCGTTTAAGAACGAGAGAAAAGATGCTTAATAAATTGAATGTATAATGATGAGCTTGCATTGAATAGATTATCCATGGTGAAGCAACAACTTATTAAAGTATGGCCTTTTGAAAAACATCACTCGGTTGGAACGTGTGCCAATATTAACTTGAACCTTGTTGCCAAAGATGACTATATAAGCTTGAGTTCGGAGCCTGAATCTTTCCATGAGGTCCTTAATTGTGAGGTTACTTTGATAACATGAGTATCCGAGCTCGTAACAAATCCTTTCATAAAAAATGACTTAAGACGCGAACTTCCGCTTCACATATTCTTGAGTTCATAACCTTCAAAATTTACGCACCTGCACACATTTGTTAGTTGCATATAAAAGTGAAAGGTAAAACGAAAGAAAACACAAAAAGAGGTGGAATTTTAAGGTCAAAAATTAGGGTGCAACACTATGACAAGAAAGATCCTGAGAGCAGGATATTACTGGCTGACGATGGAGGCGGATTGCTTTAAATTCGCGAAGAGATGTCACAAATGCCAGATTTATGCTGATAAAGTTCACGTGCCGCCGTGCCCGTTAAATGTCATGTCCTCCCCGTGGCCGTTCTCCATGTGGAGTATCGACATGATAGGCAAGATCGAGCCTACTGCATCTAACGGTCATCGCTTCATTCTAGTAGCTATCGACTACTTCACCAAGTGGGTGGAGGCAGCCTCATATGCTAATGTGACCAAGCAGGTGGTGGCTAGATTCATAAAGAGGGATATCATCTGTCGTTACGGAGTTCCCGAGCGGATCATTACTGATAATGGTTCGAACCTAAATAACAAGATGATGAAGGAGCTGTGCCAGAGTTTCAAGATCGAACACCACAACTCATCTCCTTACCGGCCGAAGATGAATGGCGCCGTTGAAGCGGCCAATAAGAACATAAAGAAGATTGTTCAGAAGATGGTTGTGACCTACAAAGATTGGCACGAGATGCTGCCATTTGCACTGCACGGTTATCGTACAACGGTACGTACATCAACCGGGGCAACTCCTTTCTCCTTAGTGTGCGGTATGGAAGCTGTCCTACCGTTAGAAGTGGAGATCCCTTCTTTACGAGTTTTGGTTGATGTGAAACTCGATGAGGCAGAATGGATTAAGAACCGACTAAACCAACTCAGCCTGATGGACGAGAAGAGGTTGACATCGATTGCATATGGTCGTCTGTACCAAAGCCAAATGAAGAAAGCTTATGATAAGAAGGTGCGTCCTAGAAGCTTTCAGACGGTTGATCTCGTCCTGAAGAAGATTCTTCCTCCACACTCCGATCACCGGGGCAAGTGGACTCCCAATTACGAAGGTTCGTGTGTCGTCAGCAAGGTCTTCTCGGGAGGAGCTTTATTGTTATCCACGATGGATGGTGAATATTTTGCATCCCCGGTGAACGCGGACGCAATTAAAAAATACTTTGCTTAAAAATGACCCGCTGGAAAGAAAAAGAATATCCAGGCAAAAATGGGGCATCCCGGCGAACCATAAAAAAGGAAAAAGGTTCGGGCAAAAATTAGGGATATAAATTGAAAAAATGTACACCCGCAAAATCGAAAACCCGGAGGGGCGACTTTGGCAAAAAAGGGTATCCCGGTGAATTGAAAACCCGCAGAGGGCGGTTCACGCAAAAGTTAGGGATTTGAAAAAGAAAATGACTGCGTTCCGCGTGTGGACTTTCATTGTTTAGTGGTTTGGAGGACCTGAGGGCCGTTTATCTGAATCAATCTCTTCTGAAGCTGGAGCGTCGGAGAGGTATCGAAGTCGAGTGGGTCATAGAGGGATCAACTCATGGTGTTCGTCTACGCCTCGTTGCCGACATTTGTATATACTGATGTATATTTATGTTTTTACTTTTTTGCGCGGCTTCCTCATTCCAGGAGCTTGCATCTGTTGTAAAACATTTTTACCCATTCAGGGGTTCGTTATCAATAAAATGTACACTATTCAGCAATTCTGTTTGCCTGTTTAGTATTTATCTGTTTTGTTTGCGAAAAAGAACGCCGATGTTTTTGACAAAATGCGCATACATAAACATACCGGCCTAGGCCACTGATTGTTGAAACAATGAATTACTCAAACATTGTCACAAGACGATAAACTTCATAGGTCCCTTTGAGAAGGGTATCTTGTCTGTTTGTTTGTGTTGTTGCAGGTGCGGCATGTACCAGACAGTACGTCGTGCGCGTCCCCAAGCAGGATGATTCCTCCTTCTCCAGCAAAGTTCAACAGCCTCTCCCTGCAGAGTCTGAACGTGAGATCGTGAGCATTGATATGTCTCCCCAGGCAGAGAAGATTCTCTCCCCAACCAAGTACATCCTGAAGGAATATCGTCTCCCCAGCTAAGTCATACTGAAGTGTGCAGCAATTGATAGTTCCAGACTGAAGTCTCCGGCAGAATTGAAATTCCCCACAGAGTCGTACTCTCCCCCAAGCAGGACGATTCCTTCTTCTCCAGCCGAGTTTGCAGATCCCCAAGAGAGCCGAGTCCTTGGAAGCCGTTCGGGCCATGATTGGTTTTCCCCAGTAGAATGCTGAATAGATGATGCTGTATTTCCCCGCCAGAGTCGTTACCTCCAGGGAAATAGTCGCGAAGGCCGCGTAGCTTCTTTCTGCGATTGACATCGCTTTCCTCAGCAGGTCCAGGTTCTCGTAGAGCTTCGTTCCCCTGCAGCAGTCAACTGAAGTTTGTTTCCCCATGCGGAGTCCTATTGAGATTAGCGTGACTTCTTCTCCTCGGCAGGATGATTCCTTCCTCCACTATAGTGGTTCTTTCTCCTTGACAGGAGGACTCCCCCTTCGGCATTTATTTTGCTGACGGGATCGCGGCACTTTGCATGATTGCATAGCATTTATCATAAACGCGTAGCATTTCCACCGTGTGGAGCATTGCGGCATATGCATATGAAACATGGGCTAGGTCGTTACTGTTCTTGTTTTGCAGGTGTTCCTCCGCAGAGTCGCTTGCTCAAGATGATTCTTGAATTCTCCCCCAGCAAAGTCGTTCGCTTAAGATGATTCTTAAAATCCCTAGTGAAGTCGAAAGAGTTGGATGCTCAAGTTGAAGCTTAGAGTCCCCGGCAGAGTGTTTGCTCAGGAAGATTCCTGAAACCTCCAGCAGAATTATGGGTTCAGGATGATTCATGAAGTCCCCACGAAGTTATTTGTCCAAGATGATTCTTGAAATCCGCAGCAGAGTTGATTCACTCAAAATGATTTCTGAAGCCCCGAAGCAGAGTTACTTGATAGTTCTCCAGAGTCCCCAGCGGAGGTGTGTCATCCACAGCAGGTTCCGGAACAGCGAAGTTGAAACTTCCCTCGAAGACTTGATGACTGAAGTCCAACCGTATTAGCGAAGCAGTTCTCTCAGCTGAAGCGGAGTGCCTGATGGCAGAAGTTGGATATCCCCCAATCAGTTCATGGTTGACCGAGGATGCTATTCCCGACTTACTGACGAAGTCCGGCTGATGCCCGAAAATTTCTTTAAAATGCTCGACAACATGATTAACTTGATTGTTGGCCTGATGAGTCCTGAGGAATCCTGATGCCTGACGGCTTGATCGACCATGTATCACCGGTTACCGTGTGACCAATTCTCCAGCTAGTTGTTGTGCAACTAATATTTCAGTTTTCGAAGATTTGTTCCCATCTGAGTACCGTGTACTTGTGCAGTTGGAAAATTTCCGGGTTTATCGGTATTCAACCGTCTCGCACCTTGATTGGTTGAGAGTCGTTCACTCCTCACCCAGTCAAGTTCAAGCCGCTTGAATAGGGGCAGCTGTTGCACCCCAAAATTTGACCAACTCTTCTTTACCTAGCTTGTGTTTCATTTCATTCACATTAGCATTATAATTTGATTGACATGTATGCAGGAGATCAAGAGGTATGAGTACCAATCAAGAGCTACACAAGACTATGAAGCTAGCTAAGAAGGCTATTCAAGTGTTCAAGGGTTGATGTCCTTGTCAGAGAAGGCAGAAGATCCTCAGAGAGGGTGGTTGAAACCAAAAGTGTGTGCCTCCTAACTTGAAAGTTGTGGAAGACCTCAGATGATTCTGAAGCCATGAAGTTAGACTTGAAGCCTTGAGAGAGCTTAAGAGATTTCTTGAAAACCATCATGAAGCCTAGACAGGTCATTGTGCAAGATTGAGAAGACTCAGCCATGAGTGGTGTAATTAGGGTTTGACTGGGTCAACCCTAGGTCAACTGATGATTTGGAGAGGGTTGAGACCTAATTCAAGAGCCATGTGATCATGGATTGATGCATTGAGATTCTATAAGGGTGATTCCAAGGTCAACTCATCATGACTGAAGAGTTTGAGAAGTTTCAAGCTAGGGTTTCTAAGGCTTGACAGTGTAAAATCCCCTAGTTTGATCCCTATCTTCAAGGCAGTTTAGCTCAAGATGTGATTGTCATCTCATATTTCCTCCAACATGAATGTTGTAGAGCTTGTTCTTAGATTTAATTTGAGTACTATAAGTCCTTGATAGGATTTGTAGAGCTCAAGTTATGACTTTGACAAGTTACAGGTCATCTGAGGTATGTGAATCTGGGGCCTTGAAAGTTACCCAACTTGCATCCAACGTTTGCCTAAGAAGGATGATTCCTATGAACTTTTGGTCAACATGAATGTTGTTCCTTATCTTCTTAGCTTTCTAGAGAGTATTAGAAGTCCTTTATAGTATTTGTAGAACTCAAGTTATGGCTTTGACAAGTCAAGGGCATTTTGATCATTTGGAGATTACATGTCATTTCAACCATAAGGCCATAACTCCTATTTCCAAGCTTCAAATGGAAAAATCTTCAACATAAAACTTGTTCAAAATGATGTTTTAAGGCTATTAAGGAGGTCATGAGATGATGGAAAGGCTTGTAGCTCAAAGTTTCAAAAATGACCTAAAATAAAGGCATAAGTTAAATAAACCAAAGTTGGAAATTGATATTTTCAACCTACACATCCAAACCATGGCATGTAATATATCATTTTGACTCTAGAAAACATTTTAAAAACAATGGTTTAGCCACATTTTTTATTTGAGGTCTAAATTGTGGACTTGCTTTGAAAATCACTTACTTGTATATTAAGCAACACTTGCAAAACTCAAAATCAAGGCATGAGCAAGGCTTTTTGCAAGCTAAACACCTCTAATATCTCACTTGGGGAGATTTTGGGATGAGAACAAGTGGTTGTACCAAGGGAAACAGAATTGTACATAGCATGAGACATGATGGAAAATCTCATTGGAAGGATCTAGAGGGTTCTAGATCATCCAAACTTCATCTATATAAGGAGTAGAGTGGATCCATTGAAGAGGTTGGTGATCATTGAAGGATTGAGCTGAGTTTGAGATTGAAATTCCATAGCTTGCAAGTGCAATCGGTTTCATCAAATTCCTCATTTTCCTTCCATTTCCTTGATTGAAACATCTTCCATGGATGTCAAGGGTTTATTCCAGATCATTTTCAAGAAGAATTGGTGGCTAAATCGTGTATGAGCAAGTGAACTCTTCACCTGCAAATCACCATCGGGTTCCAAGATTCAAGCACTTTCCATTGGTTCTTTTGCATACAGAAGCAAGAAGAAGGTTCAGTGATCGTGTCCAGAAGATTAGAGAGCTTGATTTGGAGGATTAGGGCATCTGTTCAACCAAGATTTTCAGGTTGGTACCTCTCTTCCTATAGCATGATTTAGGTAGAATTAGGTTGAATTAAGGTGTTAGATTGATTGTAGAATGGTGTAGGGTGGATTTCATATTGTTAATTGATGAATTAGAGACAAATTAGGTGAACTACCATTTTCGGTTGAGATTGGAATATGATGAATCTTGAGGTTTCAGAGGAAGTTAATGGTATGGTTGAATTCGTGGCAAGATTTGGGATAAGATTCATGTTTTGACCTCTTGGATTGGAGGCTTCTAGGGAGAACTAGGGTTGAAGGGGATGATCGGAGCTCCACTGGCGGTGGCCGGAGCTGGGCGTGAAATTGCAGAGGTTTGAATGGAGAAGATGACTCTGGGACCATCAGATCTTGTTTTAACCTTTGACTGGGAGATGATCCAAGGGCCACATTTTGAAGTTGATTTGTGAAGGATTCTGAAGCATGAAACGATGTGTTTCATTTATTCAGGCATTTGGGCTTAATGATTTAAGTGTTATCCACACCCCCCTGATGGCCCAACCCAGACTTTTAACTGAATCTGATTGCTATTTGCACCGCACGCTCATTTATTTTAATTGGATTTTCTTATTTTTTTCATTTTGTTCATGATTCTTGAAAAATTCATAATAAATTGAATATTAATCCAATCAAACCCATTCTTTTTTCATTCTACTCATGATTGAGTCTATTATCTTTTAGAGAAAAAATATTTTCATTTCATGCATTTTCTGATTTTATTGGAATTTTATATTTTAATTGATATTAAAATGTTTATGTTTGATACATATTTTTGTGGAATTTAATGTGATTAATTGGTGATGATTCTTGGCCTAATTTTTTGTGTGTGATTAGGTTAGACATGTTTGATCCCATAGAATTTTTCTCACATTTTTTTGATGAAAATAAGTGTGCTTTCTAGATTGATATTTAGGTGCCTCCTTTTAGGGTTTTAGGTTTGATACCTTAGGATGTAGGATTTAGTTCTAGGTCCAATTTGATGATTTGATCTTAGAAATTAATGTGGTAAAGTCATGATTGACCTAGGTTTCCATAGATATTTTTGTAGGATTTTTCAATTGATTTTAGTATTTTAGTTAGGACTAACTTTAGTACTAGGTTTTAGGTGATCCTAATTTACTAATTCAATTAGTTAACTCATTTAGTTCCCTTAGATTAGGGTTTGTGCTTGGTTTGCCTTTGGTTGAGATTGAAGACAAGTTGAAGACAAGAAGAGGATGCTTGAAGTTGCTTGAAGTTGATTGGAGCTTTGGATTTGTTTGTGCCTGAAGGTATCTGGTGAAGATTAGGAGATAGGACATAGGGAGAGCCTTGTAGTTAGAATGATTTCTTTCACAAACATGGAAAGCATCTTGTGCTTCCATTCCTCCCAATGACTAAAAGTCCTTCTCAGATATTCACATCCCTCCTTTGGAAGGATGAATGGTTTTATCTGGGAAGTAGAACTTTGAGGGAACCAGTCTCTCATAATGATGAACCCTTACAGGCTTCCTTTGGTTGTCAGTAAGCTGTTTATCATTTCCCCTCATCCTGTTAAATCAATTGTCTTCTGATTGGAGTATCTTGAGAGATGTTGGGCTTGGGTTTGAAGATGAGGACTTCACTGAAGAGTGTGGAAGAGGATGATTCCTTGAGCTTGCCATTGCAGCTGAAGCTTGAAGAGCAAGGAGAACAAGTTGATACTTGAAGGTTCAATGGAGAGTGAATGAAGAGTGAGGAGTTCCTTACTTGAAGAAGATTGAAGGATGAAGTTGACACTTCTAAGGGATTGAAGACCACTCTGAGAAGCTGAAGCTTGTAAATATAGAGAGAAGACCAAGTTGATACTGGTAAAACAAAGAGAGCTGAAGCTTGAGGACTAAGTTGATACTTGAAGATCCAATTGAGATTGAGTATAGAGCTGAGGCTTGAGGAATGAAGGATGAGTTGATACTTACACTGATGCTTGGAGAACCTGAAGGAAGCAAGTTGATACTTGTAGTTAAGAGTGAAGCCTGAAGGTGGAATTGACTGGAAAGCTAAAGCTTGAAGAAGAAGATTAAGTTGAAACTTATGTCGAAGGGTTGAAACCTGGAGAAGCAAATTGATATTTGTCATGAGAGATGATAGCCTTGAAGGGTGGTTGAAGTCTGAAGACTAGATTGTTGTTAGAGGAGCTGAAGCTTGGAGTTGAGAAAGAGGGGTTGATCTGCTTTCTTGTCTGTTTTCTTCTCTATGCTGATGTGCCTTGTTTGACTTGCTTGATGCATTAGAATAAGTCCATGATTAGACTGACTTTAATCTAGGGGCATGATTGCACTAGAGGTTGAGTTGCTCCCTCTTCTTGTATTGTTACTGTATGGCTTTGCTTGCGGGTATTCGGTAGAGCCCTGCTCCCTTGCCCATGTGGTTTGTGTTGCTTGACAACATTTCATTTTCTTCTGCATGATTGCAGTTTACTGTATTCTGCTTGATATCATGTTGTTATTTTTTCTGTATGATTGCAATTATTCATATCTGGCTTGAGGTTGAGATGAGCTTATGGAGGCTGCTTCCCCACACACATTTCCTCCCTCACTTGCATTGCATGCATTTTACAGTCGTTTACTGTATATCTGTTTACTGTTTAAGCTGATGCTTTATCTGTTTCTGTTTATCATTGACATGATCCCTTAGGACTCTCACTTCCTTTGATAAGGAAGTGATGATAGAACTTTAGGTTGAAACCTATGCATGATAACTTCTAGGAGTTCCCTGTTTCAAACCTCAACTATAGGATGAATCCTTGGCATGACAACAGTAGGACTTGATAGTCTCCCCGTAGTTGAGCCTGTTCTCTTCTCATCTCAAAACAGCTTAAGATACAGTAATCATGAATGATTTCTTTCGTACGTTACGAGCCTTAATCTATCTGAGAAAGGATTGTTGGAGAGCTTCTTTTCAACAATCTGGATGTTTAGTATGGTACCCTTTGGGTGACATGCGACGCATTCACTCTCAGGTCATAGTCTTTAGTGCGATTGAAATTGCAAACACAATAAAAAACAGTTCTTTCGTAAAAGACAGAAAACAAACTTCAAACCTTTTTGCCTCGTGGGCCCATAATTCAAAGGAAGCTTTTCTGAAGAAAAGAGTGTCGTTAAACTTCAGCGCCAACGCAAACAGGCTTTGTCCCTAACTGCTGGAACTGTTGTTTAACCCTACTCGATAAAATAGATGAATCTGAATTCCCATAATCCGTAGTATCCCGAACTACGTAAGCTCTGATCTCTCATACCTGTTGAGAGTACGTAGGCACAATACTGATGTATTGGCGAGCCACCTTCCCCGTAACCCGTCGTAGGCCGAACTACGTTGACTCTGATTTCTTATTCTCTGATGAGAATACGTAGGCATAAAGCGCGACGCTTTGCCGAGTCATTTTTCTTTTCTGTTTAAGCCAGCCTTGATAGGTAGATAGATAAACCAACTCGTCCAGTAAACACAACAAGCGTGGATCCCGTCGAGTACGACGGACGTGAGGGGTGCTAATACCTTCACCTTGTGTAACTGACTCCCGAACCCAGACATGGTTGCGATGACCTTGTCTTATACCTTTTTCGTCAGGTTTTTCCGATCGTTTCCTTTCCCGTTCCGAGGGATAAATAATGAAAGGTGGCGACTCTTCTGTTTTGCCGGCACCTTATTTTCGCGGAAGCGACACTCTTGCAATTTATGTACTGACACTAATGTTTTCTCTGTGTGTTCTGAGATTAACGATGCCTTGCAGACTGATGTTTTTCATGTAGATGAAGTCGTTTATGTGGCTAAGGCTCTTGACATCCCTCCTGCCCCAACCATTTCGTCCATTGAACAACCTCCTTCTTTAGATCTTGAACCACTTCCGAAAAATCTAAAATATGCCTATTTAGAGAGGAATGAAAAGCTACCTGTTATTATTTCTTCTAACCTTGATTTTAAACAAGAAAGTAAGCTTTTGCAGGTCTTAAAGAAGCATAAAAAGTCGATTGCGTGGACATTGGCAGACATTCCCAATACTAGCCCTTCCACATGCATGCACCAAAGTTTGCTTGAAGAATGAGCTAAGGTGGTGAGGCAGGCCCAAAGGAGGCTTAATCCTTTAATTCTTGATGTGGTAAAGAAATAGGTAACCAAGTTGTTACAAGTAGGTATCATATATCCTATCTCTGACAGTAATTGGGTAAGTCCAGTGCAGGTTGTACCTAAGAAATCTGGACTCGCTATGGTAAAAAATGAAAATAATAAACTTGTTCCCACTAGAGTTCAGAATAGCTAGAGAGTTTGTATTGATTATAGGAGGTTGAACCAGTCTACTAGAAAGTAGCATTAACCTTTGTCGTTCATTAATCAAATGCTTGAACGACTAGCAGGTAAATCACACTATTGTTTTCTTGATGATTTTTCAAGTTATTTTCATATCCATATCGCACCAGGGGATCAAGAAAAGACAACCTTCACATGTCCATTCGGTACATTCTCTTACAGGAGAATGCCATTTGGTCTCTGTAATGCTCCTGGAACATTCCAGCGATGCATGATTAGTATTTTTGCTGAATTTATTGAAAATTGTATGGAAGTGTTTATGGATGACTTTACTGTTTATGGTTCTTCATTTGATGCATGCTTGAAAAGTTTGAATATGGTTTTGGAGAGATGCATTGAAACCGACCTTGTTTTAAATTATGAAAAATGTCATTTTATGGTTGAGCAGGGAATTATTTTAGGTCACATAATTTCTGAAAGAAGAATTTTAGTAGACACTGCTAAGATTGATATTTCTACATTGCCTTACCCATCTTGTATTCGCGAGATTCGTTCTTTTCTTGGTCATGCAGGTTTTACATGTGCTTCATAAAGGATTTTAGAAAAATAGCTCTTTCACTTTCAAACTTGTTGAAGAATGATGTGACTTTTAACTTTTATGAGAAATGCAAGTTGTCGTTTAATTTCTTGAAGAAAGCATTGACATCCGCCCCCATCATACAGGCTCCGGAATGGAACCTCCCTTTTGAGATTATGTGTGATGCATCTAACTATGCAGTTGGAGCGGTCCTTGCACAAAGGGTGGACAAGGTTGTCCATGTTATTTATTATGCTTCTAGGACTTCAGATTCTGCACAAGCTAATTACACTACCACTAAAAAGGAGCTTTTAGCTATTGTTTTTGCTCTTGACAAGTTTAGATCATATTTGATAGGTTTCAAGGTCATTGTTTTTACTAATCATACAACGTTGAAGTATCATTTAAAGAAACCAGAAGCAAAACCGAGATTAATTCGGTGGATCTTGTTGCTCTAAGAGTTCAATATAAAGATTAAAGACAAAAGTGGAGTTGAGAATCTAGTTGCTGACCACTTGAGCAGAATAGAGCGGGATGAATATCCTTCTCCCATTCAGGATGACTTTCTCGGTGAGAAAATACTAATATTACATAGAGTTACTCATTGGTTTGTTAATATTGTTAATTATCTTGTTACTGGTGTTTTTCTTACACGCACATCTAAGGCTCAAATTCACAAACTCAAGAGTGATGCCAAATATTATGTGTGGGATGATCCATATCTTTGAAAGTTCGGTAGTGATTAGGTTATTAGGAGGTGTGTCCCCGACTATGAGATTAAATCTGTTTTGCATTTTTCTCACGCCTCTCAAGTAGGGGGACACTTCAGACCTCAAAGGACAACAAGAAAAGTCCTAGACTCAGGTTTCTATTGGCCTACCATATTTAAAGATGCGTATGAGATATATTGCACTTGTAAAGAATATCAAATAGCAGGTACAACCATCACTCATAAGAGTGAAATGCCTCAGTAACCTATGCTTTTTTGTAAGGTATTTGATGTATAGGGAATTGATTTTATGGGTCATTTTCCTGTATCTTTTGGTTTTCTCTATATTTTACTTGTTGTTGATTATGTTTCAAAGTGGGTGGAAGTTATCCCTACTAGTACTAATGATTCTAGAGTTGTTGCATATTTTGTCAGGTTCAATAATTTTTGCAGGTTTGGAATACCCTGAGCTATCGTAAGTGACTAACGAATTCATTTTTGTAACTGCACCACAGAGGCATTGCTCAAAAAGTATTGAATTATGCATAGGGTCTCTAATGCATATCACCCTCAAACTAATGGGCAAGCTAAGATCTCAAACATGGAGATCAAGCAAATTTTAAAGAAAATGGGAAAACCAAAATGGAAGGACTGGAGTCGCCGTCTAAAAGACGGACTCTGGGCTCAGAGAACAGCTTTCAAGACACCAATAGGGATGTCTCCCTATAGACTTGTATTTGGTAAGGCATGCCACCTCCTTGTAGAGATAGAACATCGTGCTTATTGGGCGGTGAAAAGTTATAATTTGGAGATGCAACAAGCAGGTATAGAAAGAAAACTCCAATTACAACAGGTTGGAGAGCTTAGGCTAGAAGCTTATGAAAGCTCTAGGATTTATAAAGACAAAACTAAGCATTTCTATGATAAGATGATTTCGAGGAAAAAATTCTCCATAGGCCAAAAAGTTTTGTTCTTTAACTCCCGCCTTAAACTTATGGCTAGGAAACTTCGATCGAAGTGGATTGCCCTTTTTGTTGTTACTAATATTTTTTCTCATGGTTCAATGGAGATTAAAAGTATAGGTACTGAAAAAGTTTTCAAGGTTAACAGGAAGCGACTGAAGTTATTCCAGGAAAGCTTGGTTCTTGAAGAAGCATCCATAGAAGGGCTTTCCTTGGAAGTGCCCACCTACTCTGCAACTTGACCAGGGAGCACTTTCTCATTTCTCTCACTTTTGTTTAATAGTTATGTACTTTCATTGAGGACAATGCATGTTTTAAGTGTGGGGGAGAAAACCATTGCTTTATTTTGTTTTATTTGTTTTGTTTTCAATTTTTCTCTATTTTAGTTTTGTTCCTAAAAAAAATTGCATGGTTTTCTTTGGTTTTTGAGTTACAAGTATGAGTTATGTTCATAGTTCTCTTGAATAGAGCTTTGTGATGTGATGTGAAAAATTTGTTGTGCATTCTTAGTATGATAAGTAAGACTAAACTCTGAATTATACATTATTAGTAGTAGATCATTAACCCTTGTGAGTTTTGAGCCTTATAATGAATAACATACAAAAATCCATCTCTTTCTTTCTTGTGTGATTCACTCATGCCTGTTAGTCTCTATGACTTGAATTGACTCTTGTTGATGCTTTTTGTTTACTTGTGCACACTATATGATCAAGGCAAGTTGTTTTTTTTAATTTTAGCCACTTAGCCAAAAAATCCAACCCTGATCAATATCACCCCTTTGTTTGAAAACTCCTTTGAGCCTATTTATCATTTTTATTCGTGATTAACTCATTACAAGCCAAAAAGTGAAAAACAAAATTATCACCCTAATCAAGGGTTGAAAGAGTCTTGTATGAAGTTGTGTGGGGTTGAACTTCATTTTTGTGATGTTGTTATGATGTTCCAAATGTTAGCAGAAAAAGAAAAATATAGAAGAAAAAAATTGAAAAATGAAAAAATAGATAAGGATTTCATTACATAATCCTTCCCCAAAAAAAATAAAAAAATAAAAAATAAAAGAGAAATAAGTTGTGAGGTTGTTGTTTGGAAGTAATTTATGTATCATGTAGTTCAACTCCAGCAATCCTTTCAATTTTCTTTTAACCCTTTGATTTTTTGCCTAGTACCCCCTTAGGATTTATCTCACCCTTACCTTGGCCAAGTTGCAACCGAATAAAATTCATTTTGATCTGTGTGTGCATGTATTTAAATTTTATATGTTAGAGTTTTTTCAAGCTTATGATAGTACTAACTTTCATGTTGTGCTTTGAGTGTAAACAGTTAACTTAAACACTTAAGAGTTGAGTGAATTTTATCATGTGAGGATCTTGATGTTTTTGATCTGCTTTTTGGTAATCTGTTTTTCCTATTTGCTCTGAATGTCACCAAGAGTTGCTCGCTAACATCATATTTTTGAAGCATAGATTTAGAACTCTACTTATACGTTGTATCTTGAATACTTTTGAAAATGCATGTTGTGTTTTGTTATATTTTGAATTTTTAAAGTTATTATTTTGCTCGGAGTGTAAAAGTTCAAGTGTGGGGGAATTTGATCAGTGCATTTTAATACACATTCTCTTATGTATGTACTTAGGCATTTCCTTAGTTTGTTTTGTTTATTTTATTGTTTTATTATTATCGCAACTGCGAAAAAGGGGCCGGAGGAAACAAACAGATGAGTCGTCATAGAACGTTATTTATCCCAAAGAGAGGGAAAGTAAACGATCGAAGAAAACCTAAAAACGGGAAAGACAAGGTCATCGCAACCAAATCTTGGGTTCGGGAGTCGGTTACGCAAGGGGAAGATATGAGCACCCCTCACGTCCGTTGTACTCAACGGGATCCACGCTTGTTGTCTAATCTATGGGTGAAAGTTATCTAAAAGCTACTGCTAGACAAAAACGAGAACAAAAGAAAAAGAAAGAGACTCGATAGGACATCACCGCCCTATGCCTACGTATTCCCTCATGCAATGGCAAAGTCAAAGTCAATGTAGTTTGGAAAACTATGGGTGATGGGGGAAGGTTGCTCGCCAAGACATCATCGTCTTGTGCCTATGTATTTTCATCTAGTATGAAAAATCAGAGCAAATGTAGTTCAGGTTAACTATGGGAAAACGGGACCTCGATCGCACGGGGGCGAGAGAAAAGATCCTAGGCCTGAAATGCCTTAACAGAAGTGAATTGACTTTGTTTGAGATGCGTATCGCAGTAAAGTCTATGACATAGGAGCAAATGCGTCGCATATCGCCCTCAGGGCATACGCTAAACACTCTAGACAAGCAAGGAGAAACTCCTCACTCATAATTTCCCACGTACTTGAGACTCGTGACGCACAATACCCATCGTATTCATTAAGTGTTTTGATTACTGTTCTGGGAGAGAAGAGAGAGACACACAAAAGGTCTAGGGGCAACTGAATCCTACATGTTATCAGACAATGTGGCCTTAAAGTCAGGACTAGGAGAAAAGTCTACCTAATGTTGTCATGCTTGGATTGAAAGCGTAATGTCTCTCCTACCTCTAACTTAATCAAAAATTAAGTCGAGCTAGAAATCCTATGGGATCCTGCGAATACAGAAAGTAAACAGCAAAAAAAACCTCTTTTTACTCTCAATTATGCTACTGGTTTTATGCCATGGATTAGGGGGTAGAATCGGTTTTTTTTTAATGAAATTATGGTGGGAGGAATATGGTATCACACGCTTCGTACGAGTGCACAACAGAATCATTCCATGAGTCCTTTACTTTGTACCCTGCTTTATGGCACTTTCTCTTTTTTGGAGTTTTGCTGTAAATATCTTCTGTCATGAAATTTGGTTGTACAATTCTGTTAGAATAGGTTGTAAAAGTTTACCAGTTTGGCACTGCTGTTGTATAGCTGTAAAAATTTGTTATATCATTTCCTGCCGTCCCTTTTTTGCACGTGCACCATTTTTCACAACAGCTTTGTTCTGAACACGAAATGGTTCATCTTATGGCCTTCATTAAACAATCTTTTTTTTTGTAAATATCAACAGCAACCCTCATCAAAATTTTGAGGCCTTTATTTCATTAGCAGGTGAGGTATTCAGACCCTGGCTAGTGATAGCGATTAAGCGCGTTTCGTATCCAGACCCCGACTTTCTCCAGTGACTCCGGTAAGCACGTGTGGTATCCAGACCCCGACTTTCCTCCGGTTTATTTCATTAGCAGGTGAGGTATTCAGACCCTGGCTAGTGATAGCAGCTAAGCACGTGTGGTATCCAGACCCCGACTTTCTCCAGTGATTTCGGTAAGCGTGTGTGGTATCCAGATCTCGGCTTTCCTCCGATTTATTTCATTAGCAGGTGAGGTATTCAGACCCTGGCTATTGATAGAGATTAAGCTCGTGTGGTATACAGACCCCAGCTTTCTCCAGTGATTTCGGTAAGCACGTGTGGTATCCAGACCCCGGATTTCCTCCGATTTATTTCATTAGCAGGTGAGGTATTCAGACACTGGCTAGTGATAGCGATTAAGCGCGTGTGGTATCCAGACCCCGACTTTCTCCAGTTATTTTGGTAAGCGTGTGTGGTATCCAAACCCCGGCTTTCCTCCAGTTTATTTCATTAGCAGGTGAGGCATTCAGACCCTGGCTAGTAATAACGATTAAGCGCGCGTGGTATCCAAACCCCGAATTTCTCCAGTGATTTTGGTGAGCACGTGTGGTATCCAGACTCCGGCTTTCCTCTGGTTTTTTCATTAGCAGGTGAGGTATTCAGACCCTGGCTAGTGATAGCGATTAAACGCGTGTGGTATCCAGACCCTGGCTTTCTCCAGTGATTTCGGTAAGCGCATGTGGTATCCAGACTCCAGCTTTCCTCCGATTTATTTCATTAGCATGTTAGGTATTCACACCCTGGCTAGTGATAGCGATTAAGCGCGTATGGTATCCAGACCCCGGATATCCTACGGTGATTTGGATAAGCGCGTGTGGTATCCAAACCGCGGCTTTCTTGCGGTTTATTTCATTAGCAGGTGAGGTATTCAAACCCTAGCTAGTGAGAGCGATTAAGCGCGTGTCGTACCCAGACCCCGACTTTCTCCAGTGATTCCGGTAAGCACGTGCGATATCTAGACCCCGGTTTTCCTCCAGTTTATTTCATTAGCAGGTGAGGTATTCAGACCCTGGCTAGTGATAGCAATTAAGCACGTGTGGTATCCTGCCCCGAATTTCTCCAGTGATTTCGATAAGCGCGTGTGGTATCCAGACCCCAGCTTTCCTCCGGTGTATTTCATTAGCAGGTAAGTTATTCAGACACTGGCTAGTGATAGCGATTACGCGCGTGTGGTATCCAGACCCCTGCTTTCTCCAGTGATTTTGGTAAGCGCGTATGGTATCCAGATCCCGGTTTTCATCCAGTTTATTTCATTAGCAGGTGAGGTATTCAGACCCTGGCTAGTGATAGCAATTAAGCGCGTGTGGTATCCAGACCCCGGCATTCTCCAGTGATTTCGGTAAGCACGTGTGGTATCCAGACCACAACTTTCCTCCGGTTTATTTCATTAGCAAGTGAGGTATTCAGACCCTGGCTAGTGATAGCAATTAAGCACGTGTGGTATCCAGACCCCGACTTTCTCCAGTGATTTCGGTAAGCGTGTGTGGTATCCAGATCTCGGCTTTCCTCCGGTTTATTTCATTAGCAGGTAAGGTATTCAGACCCTGGCTATTGATAGAGATTAAGCGCGTGTGGTATACAGACCCCGGCTTTCTCCAGTGATTTCGGTAAGCACGTGTGGTATCCAGACCCCGGCTTTCCTCCGATTTATTTCATTAGCAGGTGAGGTATTCAGACACTGGCTAGTGATAGCGATTAAGCGCGTGTGGTATCCAGACCCCGACTTTCTCCAGTTATTTTGGTAAGCGTGTCTGGTATCCAAACCCCGGCTTTCCTCCAGTTTATTTCATTAGCAGGTGAGGTATTCAGACCTTGGCTAGTAATAGCGATTAAGCGCGCGTTGTATCCAAACCCCGAATTTCTCCAGTGATTTTGGTGAGCACGTTTGGTATCCAGAATCCGGCTTTTCTCTGGTTTATTTCATTAGCAGTTGAGGTATTCAGACCCTGGCTAGTGATAGCGATTAAACGCGTGTGGTATCCAGACCCTGGCTTTCTCCAGTGATTTCGGTAAGCGCATGTGGTATCCAGACTCCGGCTTTCCTCCGATTTATTTCACTAGCATGTTAGGTATTCACACCCATGCTAGTGATAGCGATTAAGCGCGTATGGTATCCAGACCCCGGATATCCTACGGTGATTTCGATAAGCGCGTGTGGTATCCAAACCGCGGCTTTCTTGCAGTTTATTTCATTAGCAGGTGAGGTATTCAGACCCTAGCTAGTGAGAGCGATTAAGCGCGTGTCGTACCCAGACCCCGACTTTCTCCAGTGATTCCGGTAAGCACGTGCGATATCTAGACCCCGGTTTTCCTCCAGTTTATTTCATTAGCAGGTGAGGTATTCAGACCCTGGCTAGTGATAGCAATTAAGCACGTGTGGTATCCTGACCCCGACTTTCTCCAGTGATTTCGATAAGCGCGTGTGGTATCCAGACCCCAGCTTTCCTCCGGTGTATTTCATTAGCAGGTAAGTTATTCAGACACTGGCTAGTGATAGCGATTACGCGCGTGTGGTATCCAGACCCCTGCTTTCTCCAGTGATTTTGGTAAGCGCGTATGGTATCCAGATCCCGGTTTTCATCCAGTTTATTTCATTAGCAGGTGAGGTATTCAGACACTGGCTAGTGATAGCAATTAAGCACGTGTGGTATCCAGACCCCGGCATTCTCCAGTGATTTCGGTAAGCACGTGTGGTATCCAGACCACAACTTTCCTCCGGTTTATTTCATTAGCAAGTGAGGTATTCAGACCCTGGCTAGTGATAGCAATTAAGCACGTGTGGTATCCAGACCCCGACTTTCTCCAGTGATTTCGGTAAGCGCGTGTGGTATCCAGACCCCGGCTTTCCTCCGGTATATTTCATTAGCAGGTGAGGTATTCAGACCCTGGATATTGATAGCGATTAAGCGCGTGCGGTATCCAGACGCCGACTTTCTCCAGTGATTTCGGTAAGCGCGTGTGGTATCTAGACTCAGGCTTTCCTCCGGTTTATTTCATTAGCATGTTTGGTATTCATTCCCTAGCTAGTGATAGCGATTAAGCATGTGTGGCATCCAGACCCCGGCTTTCCTTCTATGATTTCGATAAGCGCGTGTGGTATCCAGACCCTGACTTTCCTGCGGTTTATTGCATTAGCAGGTGAGGTATTCAGACCCTGGCTAGTGATAGCGATTAAGCTCGTGTCGTACCCAGACCCCGACTTTCTCCAGTGATTCCGATATGCACATGTGGTAACCAGACCCCGGCTTTCCTCCAGTTTATTTCATTAGCAGGTGAGGTATTCAGACCCTGGCTAGTGATAGCAATTAAGCGCGTGCAGTATCCAGACCCCAGCTTTCTCCAGTGATTTTGGTAAGCGCGTGTGGTATCCAGACTCCGGCTTTCCTTCGGTTTATTTCATTAGCATGTTTGGTATTTAGACCCTGGCTAGTGATAGCGATTAAGCGCGTGTGGCATCCAGACCCCGGCTTTCCTTCGGTGATTTTGATAAGCGCGTGTGGTATCCAGACCCCGGCTTTCCTGCGGTTTATTTCATTAGCAGGTGAGGTATTCAGACCCTGGCTAGTGATGGCGATTAAGCGCGTTTCGTACCCATACCCCGACTTTCTCCAGTGATTCCGATATGCACGTGTGGTATCCAGACCCCGGCTTTCCTCTGGTTTATTTCATTAGCAGGTGACGTATTCAGACCCTGGCTAGTGATAGCAGGTAAGCGCGTGTGGTATCCAGACCCCGGCTTTCTCCAGTGATTTCGGTAAGCGCGTGTGGTATCCAGACCCCTGCTTTCCTCTGGTTTATTTCATTAGCAGGTGAGGTATTCAGACCCTGGCTAGTGATAGCGATTAAGCGTGTGTGGTATCTAGACCCCGACTTTCTCCAGTGATTTCGGTAAGCGCGTGTGGTATCCAGACCCCGGATTTCCTCCAGTTTATTTCATTAGCAGGTGAGGTATTTAGACCCTGGCTAGTGATAGTGGTTACGCGCGTGTGGTATCCATACCCCGACTTTCTCCAGTGAATTCGGTAAGCGCGTGTGGTACCCAGACCCCGGCTTTCCTCCAGTTTATTTCATTAGCAGGTGAGGTATTCAGACCCTGGCTAGTGATAGTGATAAAGCGCGTGTGGTATCCAGACCCTGGCTTTCTTCAGCATATTTCTCAAGCGTTGTGGTATTCGGACCTCTAGTAAAATCATTGACAGCTGTGTTCAACTTATCATTCTCCTTAACAAGATTTACTCATTCATGTTCATATTTCCCCAATGGATTCCTTCACCCTGACGGCGAGGTCAGATGTGTTTTTAACGACATGTTGTCGAGGCCTGACGGCGATGTTAGAAGCTTTTACTGACTTGATGTCGAGGCCTGACGGTGATGTCATATGCTTTTACCGACTTGATGTCGAGGCCTGACAGCGAGGTCCGATGTTTTATTTGATATTGATGACTGACGACGAGGTTAGAGGTTTCTTCCACTTGCAGGTCGATGTTTTCTAATTGATAACCAGTTAGCTTTCAGATACCACTTTGTTTTCCTCGGGATTTATGTCCTGGTGAACAAGTTCGTTCAGTTTCATTTTCATTCTGCGGTTGTCAAATTTCCGGGTTCTTTGGTATTCAACCGTCTTTTACCATGAATGTTTGAAAGTCGTTTGCTTTTCATCCCTTCAGGTCCAAGTCGATTGAATAGGGGCAGATGTTGTACCCCAAAATTTGACCAACCTCTTTCCTCAATCTTTGGCTTATGTTTCATTGCATTTTAGCATCTTGCATTTGCATAGCATAGTTCTTACAGTGGATCAAGTGTTTGTTTGTGTATCATCCAAGAGGAGAGTCTTTATTGGCTTCAAGTTCAAGCAAAGACATTGTCAAAGAACCATCAGAGGGTTGTCAAAGGGTCAATGAGCTTTTATCATTGGTGTGAATATAAGGTAGAAGTTTGTTGAGTACCTCAGAGGTCATGGTGGAGTGGAAATTGTCACTCAGTTCATCTAAGCAATGCCTAGGCAAAAAGGAGAAATTAGGGTTTCAATTTTAACCAGGATAAAACTTGTTTCTTGAAGCAAACTTGTTTCCATGGTCTTCCATATATCCTAAGGTGTTTGGGGATGAGATATTTGTCGCTACTGCGAAAACAACAGGCGGAAAAAACAGAAGAGTCGCCACTTTCGTTATTTATCCCAAAGAAAGGGAAAGGAAACGATCGGAAAAACCAAACGAAAAAGCGAAAGACAAGGTCATCGCAACCATGTCTAGATTCGGGAGTCGGTTACGCAAGGGGAAGGTATTAGCACCCCTCACGTCCGTCGTACTCGACGGGATCCACGCATTGTTATCTATCTAAAAGGGTGTGTTGAAACTACCTAGCTAAAGGTCTCAGGGACAAAAGAAAAAGAAAAGAGAAGTGACTCGGCAGAGCATCACCGCTCTGTGCCTACGTACTCCCTCGTGCAATGGAAAAGTCAGAGTCAACGTAGTTCGACTAACTACGGGCGAAAGGGGGGAAAGCTTGCTCGCCAAGACATCGCGTCTTGTGCCTACGTACTTCCATCTGGTATGAAAGATTAGAGCAAACATAGTTCGGGCTAAAAGGAACACCGGCTGGTTCGAAAGTTTTTAAAGCCCGAGTAGGGTTAACAGGTAGTTCTAGCAGTTGGTGTATGCAGCTCGACCATCGGAGACTTAGGCGTTACCGTTTGCGATAGAACTAAGAGTTAACAACACTCTTTTTATCTGAAAAGATTTTCCTGATTAGAATCCCGAAGGATGAAAAAGGTTTGAAGTGTTTTTGTGTTTTTTAGAGAAGAAGTATTTTGAATTTGAGTGTTCATAATGTATGTTGTACTAAAGTCTAAAACCTAGGAACGAATGTGTCGCATATCGTCCAAAGGACATATACTAAACACTCTAGGCAATTGAGAGGTGGCGACTCAATCACCATTTCCCAAGTATAAGGCTCATGGCACAATATCCATTATATTTATTAAGTGGATTGAAGTTGTTTGAAGATGAGAAGAGAAGGGACAAACTAAAGGGGGACTAACACAAACCTAAAGTTGTCATGCAATGGTGATCCTAAGATTGATATTCAAAAGGGAACTACCTAATTTTATCATGCATGCTTAGAACCCTAATGTCTACATACGGCATGCAATGGAGCATTACGACACTGATAGCTGAGTACGACACTAATGTCTACAGATCCGGCAACAACTGACTGTACGACACTGATAGCTGAGTAAACTGCCTTTTTGGTTTCCTCGGTCTTTGTCTAGCGTGCTCACGCGGCTGATGACTGTAAGACTATAGACTCTGGCGGGAAACAGATACCAGATACACAGTCCCAACAGACTGCTGACTCTGGACACTCGAAGTATCTGAAAATTGTACCTGAGATATAGGAGATTCTGAGAGAACATCACTTCCTCTTTCCCATTCTTCCTGAGAACTCACAACTGACTCATTCTCCTTAACTGAGATATAGGGGATGTTTCGAATCTTTCCGCTCTTGAGTCCGCTCTCAACATGTTCACCCATTATCACCAAGTCAGCAAAGTTTGACATTCCACAGCTGATCAAATTGTCAAAGTAATGGCTTTTCAAGGTACCCAAGAATATGTCAACCAGTTCTCTATCCTGAAGTCGGGGTTGAACACGAGCAGCTAACTCTCTCCATCTCTGCACATATCCTCTGAAGGATTCATTGTCCGCCTGAGATAATTCTTGTAACTGCATGTGACTAGGAGCCATGTTGAGATTATAGTTGTATTGCTTCACAAAGGCATTGGCTAAATCTGACTATGATCGGATACAACCACTCTCCAACTGCATATACCAACTCAACGATGCTTCACTCAGACTGTCCTGGAAACAGTGAATCATAAGCTGATCATTGTGAACATGTGAGGTCATCCTTCTGCAGAACATCACCAGATGCTGCTTTGGACAACTATCTCCTTTGAACTTCTCAAAATTTGGCATTTTAAATTTCAGAAGCATCACAAGACCTGGCACCGGACACATGCTCGCAACATTCAAATTAAGAGTATCCTGACTCAGCAGGGCATCCAGCTTTTCTTCCAACAGTTGAAATTTTTCCATAAACACAACAGTCTGCGGGTCTTCAACATTAGCCTTGGGAACAGTCCTCTGAGAATCCGGCACAGGGAAAGTGAAACTCTGATAGTCTGTGTCATGGAGAGAAGAAGAATCTCTATCTCTGGCAATGGGATGCTCTTTAACAGGAACCGACATAATCTGAGCTTGAGCAGTATTGTTCACGGGAGTCCTCTGAATACCGGCCTCTCCTCTAGTCATAGCTGACATTGCTTCCACGAGTTGACCCGACTGATTCTTCATCAACTCAAACTCTGCCCTCGTCACAACCAAATTCTGCTCTCCTGAGTTCATGATCCTTCCAAAAGCTAACTCAAGTCCAAGACGAATGTCGGGAAATCAACTGACGAAGCAGACAAAAGACAGGTAAGCTCCCTGTTTCGGCTGAGGATGGATATGCAAAAATGAAATGCAAATGCAAACAATGCTAAATGAAAAATGCTAATGCACACACATGGGATCAAGACTGTTGTGCTGTAGACTGAGGAAGATCAAAGCTCTGCTTCAGCAAGAACATAGCACTGCTCCGATAAAAACCAACTGATACCAATAATTCAGATTCAAACTGTAGAGAAAACCGGGTAATCTGAAGGTAAAAGTTTCTTGAATAACCCCAGTCCCACTCACAGGTATGGACCTATTCACTGATAAGGTATGGCACCTATGTGTTTGTTAGCGTCACAGACTTTCAAGAAATGATGATACGTTCACCATTTCTGGTTTGGCATTATTATCTCCTGAAGAGGCCTCACTTAGCTGACTCACAAATGATCGGTTCCCAGAGTCGACAATCCTCAAATCCAAAATCCTGACCGATCCTAAGGATCTGAAGGAAAACCATCAAAGAGAATCTCGTCCGAGCGTGAATTTCATCGGGAACTGTATTTGCTAAGCAAACAGGCCCCCCACTAATCTCCTCTACTAATGCTAGGTATGTACTCAAGCCCAGGTCCGGCTTATCAGTCATCAGAACACCCTATTCCCACAGCACAACACAAATGATATATGATGCGGAAAATAAATGCGGGAAAGTAAAATGCGAAAGTAAATAAAGTACATATATACAACACCCAAAGATAAACAGACAAACGCTAGGATTGACTCACATAGGGAACCAGATATTTTGGGTTCGATCCCCAGCAAAGTCGCCAGGTGTCGCTACTGCGAAAAACAACCGGCAGAAAAAACAGAAGAGTCGCCACTTTCGTTATTTATCCCAAAGAAAGGGAAAGGAAACGATCGGAAAAACCAAACGAAAAAGGGAAAGACAAGGTCATCGCAATCATGTATGGATTCGGGAGTCGGTTACGCAAGGGGAAGGTATTAGCACCCCTCACGTCTTTCGTACTCGACGGGATCCACGCATTGTTGTCTATCTAAAAGGGTGTGTTGAAACTACCTAGCTAAAAGTCTCAGGGAAAAAATAAAAAGAAAAGAGAAGTGACTCGACAGAGCATTGCCGCTCTGTGCCTACTGTTGCACCCCAAAATTTGCTTAACCTTTTTCTTACTTGGCTTTTGTTTCATTGCATTAGCATATCATTGGTCTAACATTTGCATAGCATAGCATTATTCATTTATCAGGGGATCAAGTGTGGTTTATATCAAGAGGAGCCTGTCTAGAGGTCTTATTCAAGCTTGAGAGATCACCAAAGTCATTAGAAAGTGGGTTATGTTCTAGAGAAGTTTGGATGTTGGTATGTGGTTCATCTCCTAACTTAGGGGGCCAATTGAAGACTATCAGTGGGTTGTGAGGCTTTGATCATGGATAGGGTATGTGGATAGAGCTCATGGAGTGCCTTGAGGGTCATGGTGGAGCTCAGTCAAGTCATTATGCCAAGTGTGAAGAACCACAGTTGAGGGTGTTACAATTAGGGTTCATTTGAGTAACCTTGAGTCAACTGTGCAATTGAAGAGGGTTAAAGCCTATTTTTAAGTCTTTTTGATCATGGAAGGTTGTGTTGAGGCATTTGGGGTGTTATTCCAAGGTCAATTCAAGAAGAATTCCTAGTGTGAGGAGTTGCTAAACTAGGGTTCTCAGGGTAAAATCCCCTATTTAGTGTCTGGCTTCAAGACCACTTATCTCAAGATACAAGTTTCATATCAACTTTTGTCCAACATGGAACATGTAGAGCATGTTCTTAGATTTAATTTGAGTACTAGAAGTCCTTGATTGGATTTATAGAACTCAAGTTATGATCCAGACAAGTTACGGGTTATCAGATGAATGTGAAATTTGTCTGCAAAAGTCAACCAACTTCCAAGGAACGTTTGAGCTAGAAGGGTGTTTCTCCTAAACTTTTGGCCAACGTAAACGTTGTAGGTCTTGATCTTAGCTTTCCAAATTATACTAGAAGTCTTTCATATGATGTGTAGAACTCAAGTTATGAGGTTTACAAGTCAAGGGCATTTTGGGAAAGTGAGATTATAGGTCATTTGGCATTGTAGGTCATTTTCTCTATCTTGTACATTTCAAATGAAGTTTTGTCCAACACAAAACTTGCTCAAAATGGGATTTTAAGGTCAACCATGTATCCATGAGGCATTGATTTGGCTTAGGGCAAGACTTGGTTTGAAGAAATTTGACATAAGGGGGATTTAAAGGCATTTAAGTTGAAAAATTCAAATTTAATCATATGTGTTCAAACAAGACCAAATGAGTACTCATTTTGACCAGAAAAATCATTTGGAACACAATGGCATCATTGGAAAATCAGTTTGAGGCTTATTTCATGGGGTTTCACATTGTTACTTCATGATGAAGAAACACATTCAATCTTGGCCATAGGATGCAAACAAGGGTGAAATCCTGTCCATTCATTCTCCACAGTCAACAAGAAAGGCAAATGAAGCTTCTTGGAGAAGGAATCACCTCATATTCGTGTACACCATGATTGAGTTTTTGAAGAAAATGTGAGAATTGGATATCTCAGTTTGGGCTTTCCATGGGCCTCTAGAACCTTCCATTCACCTCTATATAAGTTCAGAAAGAAATTCATATCAGGTTTGGTGATCATTTTGAGCTGGAACCAGAGATTGGAGGTTGAGTTTCAAGAGCAAAAGTGCAAGTCGTGTTTTCAGATTGGGAGCATTTCAGAGCAAATCAAGGTTTCTAATAGCTTTATCCTTCATCAAGGAACAAATCTGCACAAGATTGGAGTAAGAATCACAGTGCAAGTGCCTCAATTTCAAGCTACAAACCAGGTATGTACTTTTCACGATTGCACTAATTCTAGGTTGA
Organism: Lathyrus sativus; assembly: GCA_963859935.3. NCBI lineage: Eukaryota > Viridiplantae > Streptophyta > Magnoliopsida > Fabales > Fabaceae > Lathyrus > Lathyrus sativus. The sequence goes on from OZ012741.1 coordinate 370,107,147, forward strand.
TCTAGTTGAAATTGAAATGAGGTTAAGGTTTAGGAAGATGACTAGATCATTTTAGGATAGAAATTTGGAGCTTTAGTGTTTATCTAAGATGTGACACCATTTCGGTTTGAGCTTATATCTGGCTGTTTGTTGAGAGATGATGAGATTTGAATAGATCAGAGAGATCCTGGTGAGATGAGGAGAAGATCTATGGAGAAAATTTTGAGTTTGGTGATGATCAATATTGTGATGAGTTTTCTGTTTGCGTTCGTGTTTCAAAATCCATGGAGAATTAGCAAAAATGGAGGTTAGATTCTTGATCAGGGTGAAAAACTGGAGAGAACGGTATAAGGTTTGACATGTTTCCATGACCTGCAATTTTGCTTCGCCGGAGAAGACGGTGGCTCAGCCACCAGAACCACCGTCTGGTTCGCCTGAGTAATTCCCTCCAGAACCAGGTTCAAATGAGGACGATGAACCACATCCGTTGGATCTGTGTGAAATGGTGACTTAGTACTTCAATTGTGTGCTTGTGATTTAATCTCAGACCTGACCTTTGACCAAGCAAAATGCTACGTTTAAATAATGCGCTGGCACACCCTGGTTCCTTGGATGAGATGACTAAGTCCATAGATCCAACGCCCCTGATTATTTCTTGCATTTTATTTTCTTATTTGATTTTTATAATTTCTTTAATTGCTTTTATTTTGTTTAATTCGTATTAAATTCATTAATCATCAGAAAAATATAATAAAAATATGTGGATGCTCCTGCTTTTATTTCTGATTTTTTGGCATTCTTGGATGTTATTTTTGTGCAATTTTCCATTTATTTGGTATTTTTCCATTTTCTTTATTTCTTTAATTTTAGCATAATTCCTCATGTTTTTGCTGATTTTTGTATGATTAATTGGTATAGAACTTAGAATTGAGATTTGGCTGGCTGTTAGTGTAGATATGCATGATTCCCTAGGATTTATTTCATAATTTTTAGTAAACTTTAGGTTTTGTTTTGGATTAGGTTCCCATGACCTTCCATTTTAGGGTTCCCCTTTGATAACTTTAGGTTTAGAAATTATTAGGTGACTTTCCCTTTAGATTCAATCCCTGGATTTTATACCATAAGTCCCTAACCCTCTTAGGATCCCTTAGAAAATTCCCTAGAATTTTAGGACTTGATTTCATATTTTTCTTAGAATTAACAATTGCTCTAGTTTTATGTTGCTTCTAACATGACCTTTCCTTTAGAATGACCTCAATGGTGACCCATAGCATGAAGTAAATTTCCCATTCCTTTTGGATAATGCTTTAGACTTGTTAGAGCTTCTGTGTGCTTAATTGTGATGCTTGATTTGGTGTTTTGGTTCCCTTTGAGTAGCTTCCTTTAAGCTTGTAAGAATTAGGGTTTTGTAGAGCCTTAGAAGTTGTTTCTTCTTTCACAAACATGGTTTGCTTTGTGTGCATTCCATTCTCATCCAATGATTCAAGGTCCCTATGTGGAAGCCTCGTCCCTCCTTTGGAAGGATGTGTGGCATGCCACAAAAGGTAGAACCTTTGAGGATGCCTATCTAAGATGTATGGTTGAGTGCCATGATGGATTCCCTTGGTTTCCATCATGCTTCCCATCATCATGCAATCATCTTGATGTTGATTATCATCTCTCTGGATGGATCATTTGAAGCTTGAATATGAAGTCTTCTCTTGAAGATAGCTTTGACATGGAGATCAAACTGCAGACTGTTGGATTGTTTTGCTGTTAGAAGACTGCTTTGCTGTTGAGCTGCTGGCTTGCTGTTTTGTTTGTTGTGTTTTCTGATTGCTTTGCTGCACTTGTATGACTGTTTGGTGTGTTGCATTAGACTAGGCTTTCATATAGTTGGTTTATGCCTAAGTGCATTGAAAGGTTGAGCCTGGCTCCCTTTGCTTGTTTGCATCAGAGGTTGAGTCTGTCTCCCTCTGCTTGTCTGTTACTGTTTGGCTTTGCTTGTTGGCTGAAGGTTGAGTTTGTCTCCCTTGCCTGTGTGGTGTGTTGCCTTTGGCTTGTTTGCTCTAGAAGTTGACTTTGGCTCCTTCTGCTTGTATTGCTGCATTGCATGCATTTTACTTACAGTCATTTCTTTCAGTCATTTCTTTTGTTGTTGCTTTCCTTTGCCATGTCCCCCTAGGAACTCTGACTTCTCTTGTTCAAGAGAAGTTATGACAAACATTAGGGTCCTAACCATGCATGATAAAATTAGGTAGCTCCCTCCTAACCTCAATCATAGGATCAACTTTTCATGACAACTTTAGGATTGGATCAGTTCCCCTTTAGTGCGTCCTTTCTCTTCTCATCTTCAAACAAAACAAAATACAGTAATAAAGGTTAATTGATGTCGTACGCTACGAGCCTTAAGCTACTTGAGAAAGGGTTGTTGGAGAGTTTCTTTTCAACAACTTGGATGTTTAGTATGGCACCCTTTGGGTGACATGCGACGCATTCACTCTCAGGTCATAGTCTCTAGTGCGATATTAGTTGCAGACATCCATAAAAAACACTTCTTCCGTAAAAGACAGAAAACAAAGATCAAACCTTCTTTTGTCCTCTGGGACCTTTAATCCTTGAAAGCCATTTTCATAAGGAGAGTTTTGTTAACTCTCGGTTCTACCGCAAACGGTAAACGCCTAAGTCTCCAACGAGCGAGCTGCATACACCAACTGCTGGAACCGTCTGTTAACCCTGTTGCACCCTAAAATTTGCCCAGCCTTATTCCTTGGTTCATGTTTTAATATCATTAGCATTTGCATATAGAGTCATGTACATAGACTAACCATCTGCATAGCATGAGCATAACAAGTCATTCAACAGGGGACCAATCATTATTTTCATCTCTAGAGGCCTATCAAGAGGTTATCATCTTAATTCCATCTCATTCAAGTCATCAGGAAAGATTTTGAAAGTAAAGAGTTCAGCAGATCAAGCCTTGAGTCCATTTCCTAGCTGAGGGTATCTGAGGATCAACAAGAGGGTTATGAGCTGTGAAATGAAAGCATGGAGAGCATCTAGACATCTTGAGAGACTTATAAAGTCATTTGGAGAAGAAAGCAAGTTGTTGATGAAAGCACAAGAGCTACAGTTGAAGACAGTCAACTAGGGTTTCATCTGGGTCAACCCTAGGTCAACCCTAGGTCAATTGACTGATTTAAAAGAGCATTCAAGTCTATTGGAGAGATGTGGGGATCAACATTTGACATATGAAGAAGGATATGGAGATATGACAAGGAGAATTCAAGAGAAATCAAGGAGAAGAGGAGTTACTAAATTAGGGTTTCTCTGTAAAATCCCCTAGTTTAGGTCAAATTTCCAAGCAAGATAAGTCAAAATGCTAACTTCAAATGGCTTCTTGGCCAACATGAAACTTGTAGAGGATCTCAAGACCTTTAATTTGAGTGGTGGAAGACCTCAAGGAGATTTATAGAACTCAAGTTATGGTCCTTACAAGTTACAGGTCATCTGGGGTGTCTGAATTTTTGTCTGTGAAAGTGACTTGACTTCCAAGCTAGTTTTACCCCTCAAGGAGATTTCAAATGAATTCTTGGTCAACATAAGAATTGTTCCTCATTGTCTTAGCTTTCTAGAATGGTATGGCATGCCTTCATATGATGTGGAGAACTCAACTTATGGTCTTGACAAGCAAAGGGTATTTTGGGCATTTGTGAATTACAGGTCATTTTAACCTATACCCAAAACTCATACAAGGAGGCCTCAAATGGAAAAACTTACAACATCAAACTTGCTCCAAATGGGATTTTAAGTCTAGAAAGAAGGTCACAAGTTATTGGAGAAGCTCATAGCATGGAGTTGCATGATTGGTCAAAATATGAACTAAAAAGGCTTATAAAGTGAATAATTTCAAGTTGAAAAATGGTTTGGGAGATTTACAAGTCCAAATGGAGACTTCCAATATATGATTTTGAATGGAAAAACAATTCTAAGAACAATGGTTCACACACTTTTTTGAGTTTAGAAGGAAAAAATGAAGTTATCCATGGTTGCTTATCATTTAAGAAACATAATCAAAAATGAGCCAAAGTTTGAAAACAAGGGAATGTGCAAGATGGATCTAGAATGTTCATTTGGGGTCTATATATTCATGAAAGGAGAATTTTGCAAGGGTTGGCCTCATTTGCACCAAGAATTCCACAAAATTTCACACACTTTTTCATTGGAGTTTCATCACAATTCTCTCAAAACCTTCATCAACTTTCATCAAAATCAACTCAATCTGACTCCATCATCATCATGGATCATAATTGAAGCAAAGTTTTGGTGTGAATCATTCATTTTCGAGCACTTTTTTTCAAGAGCATCAAGATTGAAGTTGCAAGTGGATAGCATAATTCTGGCCAAATCTCATCCAAAGCTTGCATACAGAATCAATTTCATCAAGGATTGATCAAGATCCAAGTCTCAAAAGCCTCAAATCATCAATCTCCATAGCTGTTTGCAAGATTTTGCACAAGGTAAGTTTTCATTCAAACTGCTTGATCCAGTTAGTTAGGCATGATTTTGTTAGTGTAGAATTGATCTAGGTGGTTAGGAGATTAGGTTAGATGAATTTGGAGAAGATTGGTGATGGTTAATGACAGGTGCCATAATCTGTTGGTGCTTATATCTCTTAGGTTAATGCATTAGAATGTTAGTTGGATTGATCAGGTTAATCACCATGATGCATAGAGCAGTTTAGGATAGGTTTGAGAGAGAATTATCATGGTGCATCTCAGAGTAATCTCATGATAACCAGAGTTTGCTGCGCGCGGGTTTGGTGTTGTGGTGAGTTTCAAATTGATCTAAGGCCATAGGATTATAGAGGAAGAAATTCTGAGCAGCTTTCATGTTTATGGCATGTGGATTCATGGTCTGGTGATGGAGAACCGAGAGCTCGAATTGGAGCGTGCATGGAGGTTCATGGAAGATGAAACCCTAGGTTTCAGGTTGAGTGAGGAAGAAGAGATAATCATAGCCGTTCAATGAGTGTAAGACTCTTGACTTTTGGCGTGATCCAAGGGCTGTCATTCAATCTGAAAATTGGAGGGAGAAGCTTTGGCTCAAAACGCGCCGTTTCATTAATTGAAACGGGCGGGCCTTGAGTGATTTTGTTATTTCCACCCCCTATTCTAAGCCCAATATGAATCTGAACATGGATTTGATACTTTTCTCACCCCCCCTGGCGTTTCTATTTCTCTTCAGTTCTGAACTCAAGTTGGGCTTAAGCCAGAAGCGCTAATTGCACCCCTATATGTGGCCCATTCTGGATTTATAACTGGGGCGAGTTACTCTTCATACCCCCCCCCCTCATTTTAATTCAATTTTAATTTTCTTAATTTCATTTTAATATTTTACCATCTTTGAAAATTCATAAATAATTCATAAAAAATGCTTTTTAATCCATTCTTTTTACCACATCTCCCTTAAAATGTCTAGAATATTATAGGAAAATAAAATTTCATTTTTAGTTTTATTTCATATTTTTTACATATTTTCAAAAATAAATGTCACATTAAATAATTAATTTCATGCATCATTTTTGTGATTTTTGTTCTCTCACATGCTTTAATATTTTTTGATCATTCTTTTCACATTGTTTAGATGAGATGTTAAGCTTGTAAAAATATTTTAGTTCTCATTTTTAGAGGCTAATTTTAGGTGATTAATAAGTGCTTGAATATCATGAACAAAACTAGGGTTTTTAGGTGACAACTTAGGAAGTTCAATTTTCTCCCTTAGGACTTAGGGTTTGAATAGATTAGTTATGGGACTATAGGGGCTATGGGTAGTTATTAGATCCCTTAGAGAAAAGTTAGGATTCCCCTACTGCTATTATTACTGTCTGTATATCTGCTGTCTGGTGTGGTGAGCCCTCTGGGGTTTATTGATTGTTTGTATGGGTATTGGGTTTGTCTGGGGCCCTGGGGAAGCTGAAGATTTGTGGAGATGAAGCCATTGAAGAGTCAAATGCTGAAGATCAACTGTCAGAGTTGAGGAGGAGTTTCTTGCTAGCAGTTGCTGAGGAGACTAGGGTTTAGGAGCTAGGCAGAGCTCTAGGTTAGAATGATTATTTCTCAAACATGGATTGCCTTGTCTGCATCCATTCTTCTCTGTGATTCAGAGTCTCTCTAAGACACTCACCCCCTTCCTTTGGAAGGCTTGGTGATGGTGTCTATGAGATAGAACTCTTGAGAGAAAATGTCTCTTGTGTTAGGAGCAGTCTGTTCACCACCTTTGGTAGTCAGCTGATTGCTTAACACCCAATTCACTCTTGTGACTGATCCCTCATCCTGGAGGTTTGAGCATGAAGAAAAGCCATTGCAGATGGAAGACTGATGATCAAAACCCTTGCCTGAAGGTCATGAAGATGGAGATTGATGCTTGTTGAAGCTTGTGAATGATTGGAGATTGCTTGAAGCCAGTTGTTGATTTAGAGCTGCTGATGCTGTTTCTTTTGCTGTATTCCATTTGCTGATGTATTGATTGGTTTTCTGAACTGTATTGTTTGCTGTTTACCCTGCTGGGTTGAAAGTGAAGCCTGTTCACTTTCGCCTATTGTTTTCTAGGTTCGAGGTTGAGTGGGACTCCCTTGCCTCGCTTGTGCTGTTGCATCCATGCATTTTACTGTTTTACTGCTGTATATATCTGATATTGTTTCTGTTTCTGCCTATCCCGTAGGATCTCTGTTTCTCTCTGTGCAAGAGAGGAGCATGATAGACACTAGGTCTTAACCCATGCATGATAACATTAGGATAGCTTGTTTCCCTTCGCAACCGTAGGTTAGAGTTCTGTCTCTTTCTTTCTCAAAACAAACAGAAAAACACAATAAGATTTCAAACACAATAAAAGACACTTCTTTCGTAAAAGAATGTGAACTCATCAAGACGTCATTTTTGTCCTCTTGGACTGTTAATCAGAAAAACCTTTTTCAGAAGGAATAAAATCAATCAAGACAGACTTGTGTCGTACGTGGCCCGAACTACGTTTGCTCTGATCTTTCATGCTGTATGAAAGTACGTAGGCATAGGATGCGATATCCTAGCGAGCAACCTTCCCCTCCTTTCCCGTAGGTAGGCGAACTACGTTGACTCTGATTTCTCGTTCCAGACGAGAATACGTAGGCATAAAGTGCGACACTTTGCCGAGTCATTTTTATTTTCATTTTATTTTCTTTTTCACCCTTGACCTATAGTTTAGATAGAATAACAATCCATACCCGAAAACAAGCGTGGATCCCGTCGAGTACGACGGACGTGAGGGGTGCTAATACCTTCCCCTTGCGTAACCGACTCCCGAACCCAGGTTTTGGTTGCGATGACCATACCTTTCCCGTGTTGTGCGAGGTTTACTCTGAGCGTTTCCTTTCCCTCCCGTGGGATAAATAACGCACGGTGGCGACTCTTCTGTTCAGCCGGCGCCGATTTTCGCAGTAGCGACAGCTGGCGACTCTGCTGGGGATCCAACGTCCCCTGGCTGCTAAGGACTGCGATGGTTCTTACGCATTTGGGATCCAACGTCCCTTGAGAGAGTCAATCCTAACGCTTGTTTTCCCGCCGAGGATTTTGTATGGAGTTATTGTATATTTCTAACCCTGTATTTTCCAGCTTTATATATATTGTTTATTATTGCTGTATCTGGGGTGTGACGGGTGTTCTGATATTGAGAGATAAGCCGGACCTGGGCTTGAGTGCACCTAGAATTAGAGTAGAAATTAGTGGGCGCCCGCTTGCTTTGCTTGCTTTGGTGTCCCATGAAATCTACACTCAGACGAGGTTCCTCTGGTTGGCCTCCTGCCCCTTCCTTTGGTTGGCGTGGGTTGCTGGTTAGTTGGATTGTCGACTCTGGGGACCGATCATTTGGAAGTTGGCTGAGTGAGGCCTCTTCAGGAATTGATGATGCCACTCCTTCTGGGAATCGTATCATCAACCCTGAAAGTCTGTGACGCCGACGACCGCATAGGATGCCGTACCTTGTGCCAGTTATAGGGCCATCCACCTGTGAGGGGATTCAGGGTTATGCAGGTAACTAGACCTCCAGACTACCGGTTATTTCTTGATCAGAGATCCGGGTTATTTATGGAGAGTTATGAGGTCTGCCAGAGACCATGTGGAGATGTATTCTGAGGTCTGTCAGAGACCATGTGGAGATTTATTCTGAGGTCTGTCAGAGACCATTTGGAGATTTATTCTGAGGTCTGTCAGAGACCATTTGAGAGGTGTTTTGAGGTCTGTCAGAGACCAGTTATAGATGGGATTTGAGGTCTATCAGATACCAGGTGGAGTTATGGTTTGAGGTCTGTCAGAGACCAGTGTTGGAGTTCTATTTTAGGTCTATCTGAGACCAGGGTTGATGACTTCTGGATGGTCTATCTGAGACCTTTCTTGATTGGGTTTAGGCTATTCAGCTGCAGCTTTGGTCCCTGTTGAATGTTGCTTGCATTGCATCCCTGCATATCCATTACCATTTGCATTTTACTAACGTGTGTCTGTGCTGCAGGTGCATTTGCATTTCCCGAGTTCTAGTGCCCAGACTTCTGAGTGTTTGATCATGACTAGCCTACGGAGAACAGTTGCTTACAAATTGCCTACGCCTGATATTGTTCCTCTACTGGGGTTGATCTCTCTTGCTGATGAGGGTGTCCGTAGGAGTTTCTGGATGAGTTATGGTAGATTACTGAGATTGGTGTGCAAACCTACAGAGGTAGAGTTAGATGGGCTGTATGCTTTGATGCAATTCTATGACCCTGCTTTGAGGTGTTTCACGTTCTCTGACTTTATTATGGGACCAACCCTGGAGGAATACGCTGAGTATGTTGAGCTGCCTGTGCAGAACCAGGTTCCGTTCATTCATTATGATGCCAAGCCTAAGCCGGAGGAATTGGCAAAAGCCTTGCATGTTGATGCTTCTGAACTTGTGACTACTGTTTCCCGTGGAGTTCCAGGCTTCTCATTTCAGTTCTTAGTGGGTAAAGCCCAAGAGTACGCCAAGAGCGGGTGCTGGGTTGCTTTCAATGCTGTGTTGGCCTTGTGCATTTATGGCATAATACTATTCCCCAATATACCGGATTTTGTGGATTTCGATGCTTTCTACTTGTTCGCCGCTGGTAATCCTGTACCTACCTTACTCGGAGATCTCTACCACTCGCTGCATTACAAGAATGAGAAGGGAAGAGGGAAGAATGTTCATCTTTGTGTACCCTTGTTGAGTATGTGGTTTGAGAGTCACCTTCCTAAGAGAGGATCTGCTGCAGAGACTACAGTTCCAGTTGGTTGGCCAGAGCGTCTGATGAGGCTATCGTCGGAAGATATGGAGTGGTTTGATAGAGATTTGTTGGGATCGGAGCTCATCTTCAGTTGTTTGGGGTACCCTAATGTGCCGTTGATAGGAAGAAAAGGGTGCATCAACTACAATCCTTCTCTATTCATTCGCCAGTTCGGATATGCGCTGAAGAATCCACCTCAGGAGGAAGAAGTACAGGAATCTCTGTACTTCACCGGTGACGTGAAGGGGGAGTTATTAGCCAAATTGCGACATGCCTGGACGCGTATTGACCGCAAAGGGAAGCCGTTGTTAGGAAAGAATGACTGTCAGGCCTATGCACCTTATAGAGCTTGGATTCAGGAGAGGGCTAGTCAGTTGAAGATGCCATTTCCAAATGCACCAATTCCTGATCCTATTCCGGTAGAAGAGCCGACCACTGTTTCTAGGGAAGTCTATGAACAAGTTATGAGGGAGAAAGAAGCCTTAATGAAGATTAATGAAGGGTTAGAGCAAGAGCTAGCCCAGGCACGCAGTGAGAAGAACAAGGCCGTATATGCTTTCCAACAACAGATTGAGCTGGTAAACAGGTTAGGAGCTGAGTTGACCGAGGAAAAGAAGAAGCGCGAACGTCTGGGGCAAGAGTTCAGAAGTTCCCATGACATGCTGGAAGCCAAAAAGAAGGCGCTTGACGCAGCACACCGAGAGATATCTTCTTGCAACAAGACTTGGAACGCTACTCTCACCAACAACAAGAAGAGGGAAGATAAGCTAAAGCAGCAAATTTCCGACCTCGAAGAGAAGTTGAAGTCTAGCATCAAGTAGTGTGAGGAGGAAGTGATGAACCGGTATAGTGTCCAGCATGCACTGAACAAGGCAATCAAATCCAGAGACGAAGCAGTGTCCCAGAAGCGAAAGTTAGAAGATTGCTTCGGAGAAGCAACATGGGAAGAAACTGCTGAAGACGTACGCCGTGTCCTTAAGAAGAGAAACCAGCTTGTTGAAGGGCTGCTTGACCGACCAAGCCATCCGGAGACCAAGAAGTTGATAGAGGAGTACCAGACTTTTGGGAGGATTTGATCGTTCCATTATTTGTATGCTTTATTTGCATAGTGCTGACCATCTCCAGGATTGTTGGTTGAGGTCATGCCATCTTTGTACTCTCAGTGATATTGTACCCTGGGCTTATTGATTCTCTCTGCTATATATGAGGCTTTCTATGATTCAGCTCCGATATTCTTATTGTCAACACTGTCACTGCACCGGCACCTTCGCACTAGAACTGGGGGAATGAACTTCCCTAATGCACAGACACATTGCATTGCATTCATATTCATCTTGCATAACAGGGAATCTATGAATGGTGTCTTATCTCCTGCTTTGATCCAGGTACTTAACAGGATTCCAGATCAACACCCGCACCGCTATTCTACACGATCCAACTGTCGGAAAGTCATGGACCAGATTCAGAACGAGATGCAGGATGTACGCGAGAAGCTCGCCCTCTTCATGCAGACCATGGAGGCTATAGCAAAAGGGCAAGAGAATTTGCAGGCCATGGTCCAGCCTCTATTGGCTCGCAACGCTGGTCATGGTAACGAAGATCATCAGTCTGTCCGGGTTGATACTGCTCATGGAGATGGCACTCCAACGCCGGTGGCTCCGCCTGTCGTCAATGTGAATGCTGCTAACGTCAACAACGCTACCGCTGCTGTGAATGGTAACGTCGGAGTTGGAAATGAAACTGCTGTCCATAACGCTGGGCTGGGTGATGTCAATGTGGGGGATAATCTCGGAGGCAATGGCTTTGTCAACGCTGGGTTCGGATTCAACGATCAGGGATTCGACAATACTGGCAAGTATGGCTTTAATGCTCAAGGCTTTGGGCAAGATGGTTATGGTATGGTCAATCAGGGCTACGGAGGTTTTGGAAACGGAAACGGTGCTGGTTTTATGGCTGGTGGTCCTGCTGGAGGTGTTCAAGGGTATGGCAACAGAGGCCGAGTTCCGGGGATGAATCAGGTCAGAGCTGGACGTAATAATGCGTATGATGGATACGGGGCTGGAAACGGTATGTGGCAAGAGGATCAACAGGAGGACGCCTTCTCTGGAGGAGGCTTTGAAGGGCCGATGGATGATTCTCAAAAGATTAGAATGCTGGAAGAGCAAATGAAGGGAGTCTTAAATCAGAGTGCTGTAGGACTGGACATGGCAACAATGGGCTTGGTACCTGGGCTGAGGGTGCCCATTAAATTCAAAGCGCCTGCGTTCGATAAGTACAAAGGAGATACATGTCCGAAGGTTCATGTACGAGCTTATTACAGAAAGATGTCTGCATACTCCACTGACGAAAGAATGCTCATGCATTTCTTTCAGGATAGTCTATCGGGTCCTTCCTTAGAGTGGTACATGGGGTTGGAGCCCACTGATATCAAGACTTGGAAGCAATTAGCAGAGGCGTTCGTAGCCCATTACAAATATAACAGTGACCTGGCACCCAATCGGGTCCAGTTGGCCGGGCTTTCGCAAAAGAAGGGGGAGAGTTTTAAAGAATACGCGCAAAGGTGGCGCGATATGGCTGCCAGGGTCCGTCCTCCTGTGGAAGATAAAGAAATGAACGACATGTTTGTTGGCACATTCACCGGGCTGTTTCATGATATGCTGTTTCATACGTCTCTGGCTAGTTTTTCAGATCTGATTTTAATGGGTGAAAAGATTGAGCGGAACATTAAGCAAGGAAAGTTCCAAGTTGATGAATCAACTGCATCTGGCAGTAATAGGAAAGCTTATGGTGGGCGCCGTCAGGGCGAAGCTAGTGCTGTATTTGGAGGCCGAGGCCGAGGCCGAGGCAGGGGAAGAAATCAATATCGTCAGCCGCAGCAAGTGTCGAGTGTCACCATCCCTTATCAACAGCAACCAATTCAGCAACAACAACAGGTTCAGCAGCAACCAATGCCACAGCAGCAGCAGCCTCAGCAGGGGGCACAGCAGGCTCAGAGAAAATTCCAGGGTGGTAAGCCGAGAAGGGTGTTCGAGAAACCTCCCTCTAACTATGCTGATTTATTGCAGACCTTGTTGGGATTGAATCTGGTGGAGAAAAGAACCTTGGCACCGATAACGGGAACTCCCCCGTTCGGCTATGATGCAAATAGGCGCTGCGAGTTTCATTCTGGGGCCCCGGGCCATGATATAGAAGGTTGTCATGCTTTTAAGCACGTTGTGCAGGATCTCTTGGACAACAAGTCTATCAACTTCGGAACGACCGGTGCGAATATAGTCCAGAAACCCATGCCTAATCATGGGGCCAACGCCGTGCTGACCGAGGAAGGGCTGAATCTGATTATGAATGTTGAGGACTTAAAGACGCCGCTGAGCGAGATAAAAAGCCGACTGTTGCAAGGAGGTGTTTACCCGGGTTGTAATGAGTACTGCTTAGATTGTTGGGCCCTGTCTGGGGGGTGTGAGGATTTGAAGAAAGGCATCCAGGCCTTAATTGATGAAGGTGTATTGCAGTTTGATAGGACAGCAACTGATGAGCCGGCAGGGGCAGTAGTGGATAATCGGAGTGATGTTGCCACAGTGACAATTCCTAGGAAGACGATCACCATTTCAGCGCCAGTTCAGCGACCACCGATTACTATAACTAAAGCCGGGCCAATCCCGTATGAGAACACGAAGGCGGTCCCATGGTCATATGGGCTAGAGGTGTATTGTGACGGGATTAAAATCGATGTTAACAAGCAGTCAGCGGAGATTGTGGATAATGTTGTTGGTTCAGGAGGCATGACGAGGAGCGGCAGGATCTTTATATCTCCTGAAGTAGAAGCCGAAAGGATAGCGAAAGGAAAGGGGAAAGCGGTGGAAAATGTTCCGGTTCAAGCAAATGAAAAAGAAGCAGCATCTAAGGATGTCGAAGAATTCATGCGCTTAATTCGGAAGAGCGACTATAAAATCGTGGAGCATCTGCAGCAAACGCCGTCCAAAATATCTATTCTGTCATTGCTGTTGTGTTCGGAAGCTCACCGAAATGCTTTGCTGAAAGTCCTGGACACTTCTTTTGTACCACAGGATGTCTCCGTAAACCAGCTAGAAGGAGTATTGGCACATGTAAATGCGGGCCACAGTCTGGGCTTTACTGATTTCGACTTGACTCCGAAAGGAAGGGATCATAATATGGCATTACATGTATCTGTTGAGTGCAGAGGGTCGACAATGTCGCACGTATTGGTTGACACCGGGTCGTCTTTGAATGTGCTGCCTAAGAAGGCTATGATGAAGCTGGATGTTCGAGGGATTTTGTGTACACCAAGTGATTTGGTGGTCAGAGCGTTTGACGGCACGCGGAGAACAGTCTTCGGATCAATTACATTGCCCCTGCAAGTGGGGCCGGAAGTGTTTGCAACGGAGTTTTATATCATGGATATACAGCCTGCGTACAGCTGCTTGCTGGGAAGACCTTGGATTCACGGTGCAGGGGCAGTTACGTCTACCCTGCATCAGAAGTTAAAGTATATGGTCGGAGACAGTGTAGTCACCGTGTGCGGAGAAGAAGACATCCTGGTCAGCCATCTATCTTCGTTTAAATATGTGGAAGTCGACGGGGAGATCCACGAGACGCCATGCCAGGCATTCGAAGGTTTGCGCATAAAGGACAAGAGTCCCGGGCCAAGCAAAGTGCCAGAGATAGCTGTTTCTTCGTATAAAGAAGCCCAAGCGCTAGTGAAGGCAGGAGAAGCCAAGGGCTGGGGCAAAGTATTGGACATTCCGGTGAAAATGGACCGGTTCGGACTGGGGTACCGACCGTCGTCATCAACTCCTTCTGTGGGGGCCCCACATTTCAGAAAGTCAATCACCATCTCTGCCAGTGGAGTATGCCATGAATCTGTCAATGCTGCTTCGGAGTCCGATGAAGGGGACAGCGACTGTGATATGGATGCCTGGATTCAGCCAAGCACGCCAGGACAAGGACTGTGCAACTGGTCCATTCAGGAGCGTGTTCCTGTGACTTTTAAACAGTAATGCTTTGCTTTATTAATTGTTGAATAATCTGATGTCTTGCCCGGGGCATCAGGATTTGCTTAGGGCTGTGTTGTTATAAACATTGCTTCGTTAATCATTAAATAAATGGCGTTTTTTTCATGTGTAAATACTGTAATCCCTGTCTTTCTTGTTTTGTATTTTTCAATAAAATGGCAACGTGGTTATCTGCTTTATACGCATTTTGAAGCACTTAACCCTTTCTTTTGCAGGATAACATTTTCAGATGACATCTTTGAGCCACCTATGACTCGTCCCGACTTCGAGCACCCGGTATTCCAGACCGAAGAAGAGGTCATCGAAGATAGCGACGTTCCTGAAGAACTGTCTTGGTTGGTGAAGCAAGAGGAAAGAGCCATTCTGCCTCACGACGAGGTTATCGAAATTATCAACTTGGGGTCGGAAGGGGTTGAGAAAAATATTCGTATCGGAGCCGCACTGCAGAGTGATATCAAGCGAAAACTGGTTGAAATGCTCCGAGAGTATAGTGATGTATTCGCTTGGTCGTATCAAGATATGCCAGGGCTCGATACGGATATGGTTGTGCATCGCCTGCCACTGAAAGAAGACTGCCCGCCTGTCAAACAAAAACTTCGCAGAACTCGCCCAGATATGGCAATGAAGATTAAAGAGGAGGTTCAGAAACAGTGGGACGCTGGGTTCCTGGCTGTGACGAAGTATCCTTCATGGGTTGCTAACATCGTGCCAGTGCCGAAGAAAGATGGCAAGGTTCGGATGTGTGTGGATTATAGAGATTTGAATAAAGCAAGCCCAAAAGACGATTTTCCACTTCCTCACATTGACGTGTTAGTTGATAATACCGCTCAATACTCTGTATTCTCCTTCATGGATGGCTTTTCAGGCTATAATCAAATTAAAATGGCGCCAGAGGATATGGAGAAGACTACTTTCATAACGCCTTGGGGAACATTTTGCTACAAAGTGATGCCCTTCGGCTTGAAAAATGCTGGGGCAACGTATCAGCGTGCGATGACAACTCTCTTTCATGACATGATGCATAAAGAGATTGAAGTTTATGTTGACGATATGATTGCCAAATCCCAGACAGAGGAAGAGCATCTGGTGAATCTGTTGAAGTTGTTTAAAAGGCTTAGGAAGTTCAGGCTGAGGCTGAACCCTAACAAATGCACCTTCGGGGTGAGATCGGGTAAGCTCCTGGGGTTCATAGTAAGCGAAAGAGGAATAGAGGTCGATCCTGCTAAAATAAAAGCGATTCAAGAAATGCCGACGCCTAAAACAGAGAAAGAGGTGCGCGGGTTTTTAGGGAGGTTGAACTACATCGCTCGGTTCATATCTCATCTAACGGCCACGTGTGAACCATTATTCAAGCTGCTAAAGAAAGATCAAGCTGTAACGTGGAACGATAATTGTCAAAAGGCGTTCGACAAAATAAAGTATCTGCAGGAGCCTCCTATTTTGATACCCCCAGTGGCAGGGAGACCCTTGATAATGTATTTGACGGTTCTTGAGGGAAGCATGGGTTGTGTTCTCGGTCAGCACGACGAGACGGGGAGAAAAGAGCATGCAATTTACTATTTGAGTAAGAAATTTACAGACTGTGAATCTCGATATTCAATGCTGGAGAAAACTTGTTGCGCGCTAGCCTGGGCCGCCAAGCGTTTGAGGCAGTATATGCTGAATCATACAACCATGCTCATCTCGAAGATGGATCCGATCAAATATATATTCGAAAAGCAGGCGTTGTCAGGTAGAATTGCCAGGTGGCAGATGATCTTGACTGAGTACGATATTCAATACGTCTCGCAAAAGGCAATAAAGGGGAGTGTGCTGTCTGAGTATCTGGCGGAGCAGCCTATTGAAGAGTATCAATCAATGAGATTTGACTTTCCTGACGAGGATATCATGTATCTCAAGATGAAGGATTGTGAAGAGCCGTTGCCAGACGAAGGACCAGAGCCGGGGTCCAAATGGCAGATGATATTTGACGGAGCTGTGAATGCTTACGGTAGCGGAATAGGGGCAATTATCACTACGCCGCACGGGTCGCACATCCCGTTTACTGCCCGATTGACCTTTGCTGTTACCAACAATGAGGCCGAATACGAAGCTTGTATAATGGGGCTTGAAGAAGCCATTGATTTGCGAATCAAACATTTAGACGTATACGGAGACTCAGCTCTGGTGGTGAATCAGATCAAAGGGGAATGGGAGACACGGCAGCCCAATTTGATACATTATATGAATTATGCAAGGAGACTGTTGCCTTTCTTTGACAAAGTTGAATTGCATCACGTGCCACGGGCAGAAAATCAAATGGCTGACGCCCTTGCCACTTTGTCTTCCATGTACAAGGTCAATTTCTGGAACGAAGCTCCCCAAATCACTATCTCTCGGTTGGACAGGCCAGCTTATGTATTTGCTATTGATGAAGCGTCTGATGGCAAACCGTGGTATTTTGATATCCTTAATTTCCTGAAGAATAAAGAGTATCCGACTGGGGCATCCAGTCAAGATCAGAAGACTCTCAGGAGATTAGCGGGTAATTTCTATTTGAACCCGGATGGCGTCTTATACAGAAGAAACCACGACTTGGTGTTGTTGCGTTGTGTGGACGAGAAGGAGGCAAAGCTTCTCATGGAGGAAATTCACGAAGGTGCCTTTGGTACGCATGCTGGTGGGCATGCTATGACGAGAAAACTGCTGCGGGCAGGTTATTTTTGGCTGACGATGGAAACTGATTGTTTCAAATTTGCAAGAAAGTGCCACAAGTGCCAAATATATGCTGACAAAATACATGTGCCTCCGAGTCCTCTAAATGTGATGTCATCTCCATGGCCATTCTCGATGTGGGGAATCGATATGATTGGAAAGATTGAGCCGACGGCTTCTAACGGGCATCGGTTCATATTAGTAGCAATCGATTATTTCACCAAATGGGTGGAAGCAGCGTCTTACGCAAATGTAACGAAGCAAGTGGTGGCTAGATTCATCAAAAGAGATATCATTTGCCGATACGGAATTCCCGAGCGGATAATCACGGATAATGGTTCTAATCTGAACAACAAAATGATGAAGGAGCTCTGTCAGAATTTCAAGATTGAACATCACAACTCCTCCCCTTACCGACCCAAGATGAATGGCGCTGTCGAAGCGGCCAATAAGAATATCAAGAAGATCGTCCAGAAAATGGTGGTGACGTATAAAGATTGGCATGAAATGCTACCTTTCGCTTTGCACGGTTATCGTACGACGGTACGCACATCAACCGGGGCAACACCGTTCTCGTTGGTATACGGAATGGAGGCGGTATTACCATTGGAAGTTGAGATCCCTTCTCTGAGGGTATTGCGAGACGTTCAGCTGGACGAGGCAGAATGGGTAAAGAACAGATTGAACCAATTGAGTTTGATGGATGAGAAGAGGCTAGCTTCTCTGGCATACGGTCGTTTGTATCAGAGACGAATGAAGAAAGCGTACGACAAGAAAATACTTCCGCGAAGCTTTCAGACGGGCGACCTTGTGCTGAAAAGGATTCTCCCGCCGCAAGCAGATCACAGGGGCAAGTGGACCCCCAACTACGAAGGGCCATACGTTGTCAGTAAGGTCTTTTCAGGAGGAGCTTTATTGTTGTCCACCATGGACGGGGAAGACTTTGCATCACCTGTGAATTCGGACGCAGTTAAAAAATACTTTGCTTAAAATAGACCCGCTGGACAGAAAAAAAGAGAGTCCAGGCAAAAATGGGGCATCCTGGCGAACCAAAAACAGAATGAAAGGTTCGGGCAAAAGTTAGGGATAAAATTGAAAAAATGTACACCCGCGAAGTTGAAAACCTACACTGGGCGGCTTCGGCAAAAAGGGGTATCCCGGTGAACTGAAAACCCGTAAAGGGCGGTTCACGCAAAAGTTAGGGATGAGAAAAGCAAATGACTGCGGTCCGAATTTGGTATTCAATGAGCATCAGTGCGGGAGAATATATTTGAGGAATTAGTTATCGGATACAACCTCTTCAGAAGACGGATACCGGGAAAGCATTAGAGTCGGACGAGTCATGGGAGGATCAGTTCGTGGTGTTCATCTGCAACCCGTTGCTGACATGTGTACAAAATTTAATTTGTCGATATTTATGCTTCTTGTGAATACTTGCATACTTGTATATTTGCTTTGTGTAGCTTCCTCTTTTCAGGAGTTACATCCCGTGTACAAAAACTCCGCCCATTCAGGGGCCCAATCAATGAAAATGTGTTATTCAGCACTTGATGATTGTTCTTTACTGTTGCGCATGATAAAACGCCTAAGTTTGATGAAACTAACATGAGTATAACATCACTGGCCCTCGCCAACAATTGTTAAAGCTTTGAATTAACTGAGTGTAACGTCACTAACCTGAATCGATTTGGATTGCATAGGCTTGTCGTGTCTTGTTTGTGTTGTTGCAGGTTTCATAACCGTACGAGGAAGGTGATCAAAAGATTGCAATAGTGAAAGGCTTGATCCTCACGCAGGTCATGCATGTTCTTCCTGAAGAAGGATAGAATTCCCCAGCTAGCCGTAGCTTATCCAAAGGACGTGCTCCAGAGAAGTTACTCGTCCTCAGCAGAGTTTGGTGATTCCGAGATCGTAAGGCTGTATTCAGACAGGTTCATCTCCCCCTGTAGGGTCAGGCATTCTCCCCCAGCGGAGTCGGTTAATTTTCCCCGAGAGAATCATCCCATCCCCAGCGGAGTTCTCTTTTCAGCAAGTGTTCTTTCCTTCCAGTGGAATCCGAAGATCAAGACTCTCCCCAGCAGGGTTGATGGTGGGTCCTGTCATTTATTTTGTCAGAGATACCGGTGATATCAGTTCACGTTCCAGCAGAAAGATCAAGCATACCGTGCACGTCTGCTATTCCCCAGCAGAGTTATATTCCCCAGCAGGGGGTTACTTCAACAAGACGTGTGGTTTGAGTTCCCAACTTCCCAGCAGGGTCGACTTCACCCTACCAGCATTTATTTTGCCGGAATAATTTTGTAGCATCAGGCTATCCCCGGCGAGTCGGCGTTATCCTTCCAACATTTATTTTGCTGAAGCAGTTTTGGTGCCCTAATAGTTCAGGTAGGGAGAGCTCTTGCTCAAATAAAGCACCAAACAGTCCAGATCTCGGCAGGAGATATTCAATGACAATGTCAGTTTCGGCGGTATTCCCCCACAGAGTTATCGTGATAAAACTCTCTTTGCCTCTAGCAGAGTCATTTATGCAAATGTATCTTATTTTCCCCAACCAGAGTGGCCAGGATAAGTGTCTTCTTATCCCCAAGCAGAGTTTGTTTGTCATCAACGGGTCGCATGAATCAGAATTTCAGAGGCCACCGCCGGTTATCAGAGCAGGCGTCCGATAGTTGGTTTTCAGACATCCCCAGTAGAGTTCATCTCAAAGTCGCTGTCGCGTCAGCGCTAAAAAGTTTGTGGGTGAGGATCATTGAAGAACTAAGTCCTGACGTGGACAATTTACTCCTAGAATGACGGGATTTCTTCAGAAGTGGGCGTCCTAACGTGGACAGGTTTGTTTTACCGGATTGGTAAGGTGTGTTAATCCTGACGTGGATAGATTCGGTCTCTCGAAATTTGGAGAAAGGGAGGTCATGACGTTGACAAAAGATTGGTTACTCTTCGTGTTGGTGTCCTGACGTGGATCATGTGTTTGCAGCAGATATCTTTATTCGTAATGGTGAAATGTGCGTCTTGACGTGGACAAGTTTGTAGTTCTTTGTGATGACAAGATACAAGAGTCCTGACGCGGACAAATTTATCCTTCTTCGTGTTGTTGGCAAAGTGTAAGTCCTAACACGGATATTTCCCCAGTGAGTCGAAGGCGTGAGTCCTTACGTGGACAAGTCTTATTTCCTCAGCAAGTCGAGGACGCCTGAGTCCTAACGTGGACATATCAAGACGAAGTCAGTGTCCTTACGCGGACAAATCAAAGAAATTATTATTCCTTACGTGGAAAGAAGTGGGTCCTAACGTGGACGATGTAGTCCTTACACGGACGTATCAGAAGTGATTCCTAACGTGGAAATGACAGTATTCCTAACGTGGAAAAAAGAGAGTCCTTACGTGGACAGATTAAGATGATTCCTTACGTGGAAAAAGATGGTTTCCTTACGTGGAAAAAATGAGTCCTGACGCGGACAAATCAGAAAGAAGTTGGTATTCCTTACGTGGAAAGATCAGAGTCCTTACGTGGGCATATCAAGAGCATTCCTTACGTGGAAGAAAAGTGGTTTCCTTACGTGGAAAGACGAGTTTATTCCTTACGTGGAAAATCGATCGATTCCTGACGTGGAAAGAAATGGATTATTCCTGACGTGGAAAGAGAGTTTAGTCCTGACGCGGACAGATCAAAGAAGGTATTCCTAACGTGGAAGAAGAAGTTTATTCCTTACGCGGAGAAATTGGGGTCCTTACGTGGACAGATGCAAGAAAAGTAGAGTCCTGACGTGGACAAGTTCAGAAATGGTTGTATTCCTTACGTGGAAAGATCGGAGTCCTGACGCGGACATGTCAAGTGGTATGGGAGTCCTTACGTGGACAGATTGATGCAGTTCTCCTTATGTGGAAAGAAGATTGATATAGTTTCCTAACGAGGAAAGATAAAAGCGTTACTCCTAACGTGGGCGATGTGATTCCTAACGTGGACAGGTGTTACTCCTAACGTGGAAGAGTGTTATTCCTAACGTGGGCGATTCAGTTTACGGAAATGCAGATGAATTATCCCCAGCGGAGTTGCCGAGATTTTCCTGGGTTGACAGTAAGTGGAGTCCTAATGTGGACAAGTTTTAGTTGAGATTTCTTCATATCAATGACAGACAGAGTCCTAACGTGGACAAGCAAGCAATCTGTTATGACAGAATCCTCTTCAGAACGATGGAAACAATCCCCAGCACGGTCGCGCGAGATCAGTGGGTTATTGTAACAGTCAGATTCAGCTGACGAATGTCATTCCCCAAGCAGGAGCGCAGTTTATTTCTGCGGTTGGCAAATTTCTGGTTTCACTAGTATTCAATCGTCTCGTACCGCGAATGTCTGAAGGCTCCGGGCTCTTCATCCAATCGGGTCCAAGTCGCTTGAATAGGGGCAGCTGTTGCACCCTAAAATTTGCCCAGCCTTATTCCTTGGTTCATGTTTTAATATCATTAGCATTTGCATATAGAGTCATGTACATAGACTAACCATCTGCATAGCATGAGCATAACAAGTCATTCAACAGGGGACCAATCATTATTTTCATCTCTAGAGGCCTATCAAGAGGTTATCATCTTAATTCCATCTCATTCAAGTCATCAGGAAAGATTTTGAAAGTAAAGAGTTCAGCAGATCAAGCCTTGAGTCCATTTCCTAGCTGAGGGTATCTGAGGATCAACAAGAGGGTTATGAGCTGTGAAATGAAAGCATGGAGAGCATCTAGACATCTTGAGAGACTTATAAAGTCATTTGGAGAAGAAAGCAAGTTGTTGATGAAAGCACAAGAGCTACAGTTGAAGACAGTCAACTAGGGTTTCATCTGGGTCAACCCTAGGTCAACCCTAGGTCAATTGACTGATTTAAAAGAGCATTCAAGTCTATTGGAGAGATGTGGGGATCAACATTTGACATATGAAGAAGGATATGGAGATATGACAAGGAGAATTCAAGAGAAATCAAGGAGAAGAGGAGTTACTAAATTAGGGTTTCTCTGTAAAATCCCCTAGTTTAGGTCAAATTTCCAAGCAAGATAAGTCAAAATGCTAACTTCAAATGGCTTCTTGGCCAACATGAAACTTGTAGAGGATCTCAAGACCTTTAATTTGAGTGGTGGAAGACCTCAAGGAGATTTATAGAACTCAAGTTATGGTCCTTACAAGTTACAGGTCATCTGGGGTGTCTGAATTTTTGTCTGTGAAAGTGACTTGACTTCCAAGCTAGTTTTACCCCTCAAGGAGATTTCAAATGAATTCTTGGTCAACATAAGAATTGTTCCTCATTGTCTTAGCTTTCTAGAATGGTATGGCATGCCTTCATATGATGTGGAGAACTCAACTTATGGTCTTGACAAGCAAAGGGTATTTTGGGCATTTGTGAATTACAGGTCATTTTAACCTATACCCAAAACTCATACAAGGAGGCCTCAAATGGAAAAACTTACAACATCAAACTTGCTCCAAATGGGATTTTAAGTCTAGAAAGAAGGTCACAAGTTATTGGAGAAGCTCATAGCATGGAGTTGCATGATTGGTCAAAATATGAACTAAAAAGGCTTATAAAGTGAATAATTTCAAGTTGAAAAATGGTTTGGGAGATTTACAAGTCCAAATGGAGACTTCCAATATATGATTTTGAATGGAAAAACAATTCTAAGAACAATGGTTCACACACTTTTTTGAGTTTAGAAGGAAAAAATGAAGTTATCCATGGTTGCTTATCATTTAAGAAACATAATCAAAAATGAGCCAAAGTTTGAAAACAAGGGAATGTGCAAGATGGATCTAGAATGTTCATTTGGGGTCTATATATTCATGAAAGGAGAATTTTGCAAGGGTTGGCCTCATTTGCACCAAGAATTCCACAAAATTTCACACACTTTTTCATTGGAGTTTCATCACAATTCTCTCAAAACCTTCATCAACTTTCATCAAAATCAACTCAATCTGACTCCATCATCATCATGGATCATAATTGAAGCAAAGTTTTGGTGTGAATCATTCATTTTCGAGCACTTTTTTTCAAGAGCATCAAGATTGAAGTTGCAAGTGGATAGCATAATTCTGGCCAAATCTCATCCAAAGCTTGCATACAGAATCAATTTCATCAAGGATTGATCAAGATCCAAGTCTCAAAAGCCTCAAATCATCAATCTCCATAGCTGTTTGCAAGATTTTGCACAAGGTAAGTTTTCATTCAAACTGCTTGATCCAGTTAGTTAGGCATGATTTTGTTAGTGTAGAATTGATCTAGGTGGTTAGGAGATTAGGTTAGATGAATTTGGAGAAGATTGGTGATGGTTAATGACAGGTGCCATAATCTGTTGGTGCTTATATCTCTTAGGTTAATGCATTAGAATGTTAGTTGGATTGATCAGGTTAATCACCATGATGCATAGAGCAGTTTAGGATAGGTTTGAGAGAGAATTATCATGGTGCATCTCAGAGTAATCTCATGATAACCAGAGTTTGCTGCGCGCGGGTTTGGTGTTGTGGTGAGTTTCAAATTGATCTAAGGCCATAGGATTATAGAGGAAGAAATTCTGAGCAGCTTTCATGTTTATGGCATGTGGATTCATGGTCTGGTGATGGAGAACCGAGAGCTCGAATTGGAGCGTGCATGGAGGTTCATGGAAGATGAAACCCTAGGTTTCAGGTTGAGTGAGGAAGAAGAGATAATCATAGCCGTTCAATGAGTGTAAGACTCTTGACTTTTGGCGTGATCCAAGGGCTGTCATTCAATCTGAAAATTGGAGGGAGAAGCTTTGGCTCAAAACGCGCCGTTTCATTAATTGAAACGGGCGGGCCTTGAGTGATTTTGTTATTTCCACCCCCTATTCTAAGCCCAATATGAATCTGAACATGGATTTGATACTTTTCTCACCCCCCCTGGCGTTTCTATTTCTCTTCAGTTCTGAACTCAAGTTGGGCTTAAGCCAGAAGCGCTAATTGCACCCCTATATGTGGCCCATTCTGGATTTATAACTGGGGCGAGTTACTCTTCATACCCCCCCCCCTCATTTTAATTCAATTTTAATTTTCTTAATTTCATTTTAATATTTTACCATCTTTGAAAATTCATAAATAATTCATAAAAAATGCTTTTTAATCCATTCTTTTTACCACATCTCCCTTAAAATGTCTAGAATATTATAGGAAAATAAAATTTCATTTTTAGTTTTATTTCATATTTTTTACATATTTTCAAAAATAAATGTCACATTAAATAATTAATTTCATGCATCATTTTTGTGATTTTTGTTCTCTCACATGCTTTAATATTTTTTGATCATTCTTTTCACATTGTTTAGATGAGATGTTAAGCTTGTAAAAATATTTTAGTTCTCATTTTTAGAGGCTAATTTTAGGTGATTAATAAGTGCTTGAATATCATGAACAAAACTAGGGTTTTTAGGTGACAACTTAGGAAGTTCAATTTTCTCCCTTAGGACTTAGGGTTTGAATAGATTAGTTATGGGACTATAGGGGCTATGGGTAGTTATTAGATCCCTTAGAGAAAAGTTAGGATTCCCCTACTGCTATTATTACTGTCTGTATATCTGCTGTCTGGTGTGGTGAGCCCTCTGGGGTTTATTGATTGTTTGTATGGGTATTGGGTTTGTCTGGGGCCCTGGGGAAGCTGAAGATTTGTGGAGATGAAGCCATTGAAGAGTCAAATGCTGAAGATCAACTGTCAGAGTTGAGGAGGAGTTTCTTGCTAGCAGTTGCTGAGGAGACTAGGGTTTAGGAGCTAGGCAGAGCTCTAGGTTAGAATGATTATTTCTCAAACATGGATTGCCTTGTCTGCATCCATTCTTCTCTGTGATTCAGAGTCTCTCTAAGACACTCACCCCCTTCCTTTGGAAGGCTTGGTGATGGTGTCTATGAGATAGAACTCTTGAGAGAAAATGTCTCTTGTGTTAGGAGCAGTCTGTTCACCACCTTTGGTAGTCAGCTGATTGCTTAACACCCAATTCACTCTTGTGACTGATCCCTCATCCTGGAGGTTTGAGCATGAAGAAAAGCCATTGCAGATGGAAGACTGATGATCAAAACCCTTGCCTGAAGGTCATGAAGATGGAGATTGATGCTTGTTGAAGCTTGTGAATGATTGGAGATTGCTTGAAGCCAGTTGTTGATTTAGAGCTGCTGATGCTGTTTCTTTTGCTGTATTCCATTTGCTGATGTATTGATTGGTTTTCTGAACTGTATTGTTTGCTGTTTACCCTGCTGGGTTGAAAGTGAAGCCTGTTCACTTTCGCCTATTGTTTTCTAGGTTCGAGGTTGAGTGGGACTCCCTTGCCTCGCTTGTGCTGTTGCATCCATGCATTTTACTGTTTTACTGCTGTATATATCTGATATTGTTTCTGTTTCTGCCTATCCCGTAGGATCTCTGTTTCTCTCTGTGCAAGAGAGGAGCATGATAGACACTAGGTCTTAACCCATGCATGATAACATTAGGATAGCTTGTTTCCCTTCGCAACCGTAGGTTAGAGTTCTGTCTCTTTCTTTCTCAAAACAAACAGAAAAACACAATAAGATTTCAAACACAATAAAAGACACTTCTTTCGTAAAAGAATGTGAACTCATCAAGACGTCATTTTTGTCCTCTTGGACTGTTAATCAGAAAAACCTTTTTCAGAAGGAATAAAATCAATCAAGACAGACTTGTGTCGTACGTGGCCCGAACTACGTTTGCTCTGATCTTTCATGCTGTATGAAAGTACGTAGGCATAGGATGCGATATCCTAGCGAGCAACCTTCCCCTCCTTTCCCGTAGGTAGGCGAACTACGTTGACTCTGATTTCTCGTTCCAGACGAGAATACGTAGGCATAAAGTGCGACACTTTGCCGAGTCATTTTTATTTTCATTTTATTTTCTTTTTCACCCTTGACCTATAGTTTAGATAGAATAACAATCCATACCCGAAAACAAGCGTGGATCCCGTCGAGTACGACGGACGTGAGGGGTGCTAATACCTTCCCCTTGCGTAACCGACTCCCGAACCCAGGTTTTGGTTGCGATGACCATACCTTTCCCGTGTTGTGCGAGGTTTACTCTGAGCGTTTCCTTTCCCTCCCGTGGGATAAATAACGCACGGTGGCGACTCTTCTGTTCAGCCGGCGCCGATTTTCGCAGTAGCGACAAACCCTACTCGGATAAAAAAGACAAACCTGTGTCTCTTGTTAGCCCGAACTACGTTTGCTCTGATATTTCACGCCGTGTGAAAGTACATAGGCACGAGATGTGATATCTTGGCGAGCAACCTCCCCCCTATAACCCGTAGTTAGGCGAATTACGTTGACTCTGATTTCTCGTTCCAGAAGGGAATATGTAGGCATAGAACTGCTGTGTTCTGCCGAGTCATTTTCTTTTCTTTTTAGACCAGACTTTTAGCGTAGATAGATAAACCAACCCATCAGATAAACACAACAAGCATGGATCCCATCGAGTACGATGGACGTGAGGGGTGCTAATACCTTCCCCTTGCGTAACTGACTCCCGAATCCAGACATGGTTGTGATGACCTTGTCTTATACCCTTTCATCAGGTTTTTCCGATCGTTTCCTTTCCCTTTCTGTGGGATAAATAACGAAAGGTGGCGACTCTTTTGTTTTGCCGGCACCTTATTTTCGCGGTAGCGACACCTACGTACTCCCTCGTGCAATGGGAAAGTTAGAGTCAACATAGTTCGACTAACTACGGGCGAAAGGGGGGAAAGGTTGCTCATCAAGACATCGCGTCTTGTGCCTACGTACTTTCATCTGGTATGAAAGATCAGAGTAAACGTAGTTCGGGCTAAAAGGAACACCGGCTGGTTCGAAAGTTTTTTAAGCCCGAGTAGGGTTAACAGGTAGTTCTGGAAGTTGGTGTATGTAGCTCGACCATCGGAGACTTAGGCGTTACCATTTGCGATAGAACTAAGAGTTAACAACACTCTTTTTATCTGAAAGGATTTTCCTGATTAGAATCCCGAAGGATGAAAAAGGTTTGAAGTGTTTTGTGTTTTTTAGAGAAGAAATATTTTGAATTTGAGTGTTCATAATGTATGTTGTACTAAAGTCTAAAATGTAGGAACGAATGCGTCGCATATCGTCCTAAGGACGTATACTAAACACTCTAGGAAATTTAGAGGTGGCCACTAAATCACCATTTCCCAAGTATAAGGCTCATGGCACAATATCCATTATCTTTATTAAGTGGATTGAAGTTGTTTGAAGATGAGAAGAGAAGGGACAAACTAAAGGGGGACTAACACAAACCTAAAGTTGTCATGCAATGGTGATCCTAAGATTGAGATTCAAAAGGGACCTACCTAATTTTATCATGCATGTTTAGAACCCTAATGCCTATCATAACCTCTGTTGAACAAGAGAGGTTAGAAATCCTAAGGGAAGAAAGACAAAAGAAGAAGAAGGAACAACAAAAGAAACATGCCAATGAAAGAATGCACACATTGAATGCACAAGTAGAATGAAAGTGGGAGGAAAATAGTGTGGGGAAGTAGCCTCCACAAGCTCATCTCAACCAAGCATGCATATGAGAAATTCAAAGAAGAAAGAAGAAGAAGAAATGCACAAGAGGCAATCACACAAAGGGAGAAATCACACAAACAAAGCAAACATGTCACATATGGAAACCACAAACCAACAAGCAATGAACATAATTTTGACCTAAAAATGAACATACAGCATGCTCAACATGTCTAATATATGAAACAAGAAGAGTTGAGAGCTCAATGGATCCACAAAGGTCATTTCCAATTCAAACTAGGTCATGTACTTGTATGAACCTTCCTTAGAGGTAACTTGACTTGCAAGTTACCTCAAAATTAGAAAAATGGTTCAAAAATTGACAAATAAAATGCACAAAGAAGCTAAACATGTTGGTAACTAGAGGCCAAAAGCTCAAGGCAAATATCCCCACAAAGCATCATCAAAAGAAAATAATATTCAAGATGTACCACTTTGTAATGGTAGAATCGAGAGTCAAAAGGAAAGCACCAATAGTCAACCCTAAAGTCAACCAACCAGGGGAAAAATGGTCCTCAAAAATTGTTCAACTCATCATGTGTATGAGGATCAATTTTCATTCATTGGATCCAAAGGAAATGAGAGAAACAATTGCAAGAACAAACAATATCACAATTTAACTCATTTAAAACAACTCCAATATTTAATTCCTTTTTTAATTGAAAATAAAATCAAAAAAATAAAATCAAAAAAATCCTAAAATTAACGAACATCTCAAAGTTCATAGAAAATATTTTTGTGGATTTTTAGGAACATTGGAGCTATTTTATATGATTTAACTTGAAATAGAAATAAAACAAAATAAAAAAGAAAATAAAAAGAAAAAGAAAAAATGTTGGTGCCAATAGCAAATAAATCCAGTTCAAACTGGCAATGGGCCCAGCAAGGGGGCGCTAATAGCATACACGTCTAGGCCCAATCAGAAAAACAAAGTCAAGTCTGGCAATCAAGTGCGGTATGGTCAACTGAGGTGTAGTGTGGAAATCATTGTGAAGCGCATGATCAAATACTAAAACAATTAGGAGGCTCCGAAGGTGCCAACACATTAATGAATACTTGAATGTGATCCAGTGTGTGCAACATATGAGAGTGTACCGTGTTTCTTAATTTCATGCATTGAATTGAAAATAAAACGAATCAGATGGACCAAATCGTGACACCACATCATCTCCTTCACAAAATAAAAGGAGGGAACCAAGTGGTGGCCGGACTACAACTCTGTTCATCTTCTTCAATTTTCCGGCCACCGTGAGTCAAGCAACAACACACAGTCATCAATATCTCACCAAATTTGACAAATCTTATATGAAAATTCATCTACAGATCATGCTGAGTTCAAATCTAGAATCCATTCTCATTAATTGTGCATAACAAGATCAAATCGAAGCAAGACATATTTATGCACCAAAATCAAAAGTTCACAAAACTCATTCAATTTTGTCCAGAAATCATCTACATGTTAAGGAGATCATAGATCAAGTAAGAATTAAGCACAAAAGCTCAAGAATAGATCACACCAAGTCCAAACAGTTTGGAGCTCACAACATCAACCATCACAAATGCCAGTTCATTTTAGTGATTAATGATCTACATGTTTCCTAGATCTCAAGTATGCAAAAATGGCAAAGAATCGTGGCATATTCAAAGAGAAAAATTAATTTGAAGATACCTAGTGGAGAACTTCCACTGAGCCTTCAACTCTTGATGAAGCTCAAAGATAAATGTCCAGAAACATTCAGTGATCCTTCCTAGAGATGCTTGCAAGCTTGATTTACACTGAATCTTCCTGATTCTCCAAAATCCTGTTTTAGCTTTTCACCACTTTTTTCAAATGCTCTTGATCCAATTCTGCTTCCAATTCGTGTTCTGATGCTTTGTACATGTTCAAAAGTTTATATATGATGGATCTTGATTGTTTTGGAGCCCAATTTCAGTCCCTAAGAGTCCAATTGAAATCCATGGAATTTGAGTTTTGGAGCTTAGCCATGTGCACTAATTCTGCATAAATTTGCCTCCAAAATGCCTCAAATCACTTGCAGGTAATGTGAGGAGTGTGAATGGCTGTGATTCAGTCCTTGTTTGATCTTAATGGTTGATATAGATTGTGTAACTTAAGCTTGAAGTAATCTTGAAAATGACATATCAAAACTCACCAAATCAAAATTCTAGAAATGCCATCATGTTTGGAATATGTTTTGCACTCAAAATATGCACTCATTTGCACAAAAATGATCCAAAATGAATTAAGTTTGATTTTCTCATTTTAAGGCTTTTTCCATGAAAATCACTTTAGGAATTCACCATTCCAAGCCAAATTCATGACTTCTTAATGCTTGATTGAACAATTGATACCATTTGGAGCACATTTGAAGTTGGAAAAATCTCCATTTGAGGTGTGGAAGTTGGTGAAATGGACCTATAATTTTATAACCTATAATCTCACTTTCCCAAAATACCCCTGACTTGCAAATCTCCTAACTTGAATTCTACAAATAAGATTAAGGACTTCTAGTACTCTTTGGAAATCTAAGACCATGAGGAACAACTTTCATGTTCATCAAAAGTTGAGGAAAAACATCATTCTAGGTCAAAAATGGCTTGGAAGTTGGTTGACTTTTGTTGACCAAAATCACATTCATCTGAGGACCTGTAACTTGTCAGCATCATAACTTGAGTTCTAGAAATCAGATAAATGACTTCTAGTACTCAAAAGAAAGCTAAGAACATGCTCTACAAGTTTCATGTTAGTCAAAGGTTGAGATGAGACTTGTATCTTGAGAGAGGTGATCTTGAAGTTGGGGACTAAACATGGGATTTTACACTGAGAACCCTAATTTAGTAACTTCTCACACTCTTTATCCTTGATGAATTGATCTTGAAATAATATATCATGTATCTTAACACAACATTCCATGACCACAAAGAATTGAAATTGGGTCTTAATCTCCTTTGATCTCACAATTGACTGGGGATTAACCAGATGAAAACCCTAGATGCAACATTCTTGACTGTGGCTTGTTCCACCTCACACAACAACTTGAATAAGATCCAAATGACTCTCAAAGCACTCAATGAGCTCTCTCAACATATTATATTCATAATCATGCATTCTCAATCCTTTGATGATCTTTGACTAGCCTCCAAGTTAGGAGCTGACCCACATACATCCATCAACTCTTTCACAAGACTTTGACCACTTCCAGATGACTTGATGATTATTCATGCTTGAGTAAAACCCCTTGCTTGAGCTCAATACTTTGAGTAACCTCCTCCTGCTATGCACAACCTCTTGATCCCCTATTAAATGAAAAATTCTATGCAATGCAAATGCTAGAACAAAAGGAAATGAAACAAAATCCAGCCAAAGAAAAAGGTTGGGCAAATTTTGGGGTGCAACAGTTGCCCCTATTCAAACGACTTGGACCTGAGTGGATGAAAAGCGAACGACTTTCAAACAATCAAGGTAAAAGACGGTTGAATACCAAAGAACCCGAAAATTTGCCAACCGCAGAAATAAACTGCAACACTCTGATTGGGGAACAAATATCCAGAAAAACTGAACCCAAACAGTTGCAACGGCAACCAGCTGACTGATCATCTGATAAAGAACACTTGACATTGCTTCCAATCATCTGTGTAACTCCACAGTCATTGAACCCATGGACCGGATCAACATTCACTTGATCCTTTCCATTGTGAAAAACCAGATCAACATGCACTTGATCTTTTCACATCGTCTAAAGCCGGATCAACATGCACTTGATGCATTCACATCGTCTAATGATAGACAGGAAGAAAACAATCCTGAAGGTTCACATCATCTAATGATAGACAGGAAGAAAAACAATCATGAAGGTTCACATCGTCTAATGATAGACAGGAAGAAAAACAATCCCGAAGGTTCACATTGTCTAATGATAGACAGGAAGAGAGACAATCCAAAAACACTCGCATCGCCCAATGATGGACAAAGAGAAACATCATATCCAGAACTCATATTGTCTAATGATAGACGAGAGGAAAATGTATATCCAAAACTCTCGCATCGTCTAATGATAGACGAGAGGAACATCAAATCCAAATCTCGCATCGTCTAATGATAGACGAGAGGAACAACAGATCCAAATCTTGCATCGTCTAATGATAGACTAGAGGAACAACAGATCCAAATCTCGCATCGTCTAATGATAGATGAGAGGAAAAATATAGACCACATCAATGAAACTCAAAACTACCCATCAAATTTCAGAATCCTTTCGTCCATAGGAGTTGATGGAAAGGAAAAATTATCTTCAAATGGGCCAAATCATCAATTAAGAACTGACAGGAAGAAAACCACCTTCAAAGAGCCATGTCGTCAATAAGAATCAACAACTAGGAAATCCTAACATTCTTCAAAGAGCCCCGACGTCAATAAGAATAGACGGCCAGGAAAAACCCCTCTTGGAATGTCATCTCAACCAATAGACAGAAAGAAAACCATATCTGAAAGATCGCCTTGAAACCTCACATCGTCTAAAGATAGACGGAGAGAAAACCATATCCAAAACTCACATCGTCTAATTATAGACGGAGAGAAAACCATATCCAAAACTCACATCGTCTAATGATAGACGGAGAGAAAACCATATCCAAAACTCACATCGTCTAATGATAGACAGAGAGAAAACCATATCCAAAACTCACATCGTCTAATGATAGACGGAGAGAAAACCTGTTGGGGAAAACACATCGTCAATAGTACTTGACGAAAAGAAAAGTATG
This sequence comes from Lathyrus sativus, assembly GCA_963859935.3. Taxonomy (NCBI): domain Eukaryota; kingdom Viridiplantae; phylum Streptophyta; class Magnoliopsida; order Fabales; family Fabaceae; genus Lathyrus; species Lathyrus sativus. The sequence goes on from OZ012741.1 coordinate 370,139,441, forward strand.
TAGTCATCAGATGACTGATGGACAAAGCATAACCGATGTACGATCTGAAACCCGAGTAAACCAATGAGCTGTCTGAACAAAGCTGATGGATAAATGCCCCTGTATTGATTGAAGAGTGATTCATGTTGGCACGGAAGGCTGACAAAAACCGACTTATGCTTCGAATGCATGTGCGTATGTTTGAATATGGCGTAATGCTCCATACGAAATGGAAATTCTACGCATTTGAGGATGAAATTCAAATATGATGCAAATATGATAACAACATGCAAAGATGCAGATGCAGGCTCGGGCTGCCGGGGAAAGCTGGATACGACAGAACATTCCAGCAAAATAAATGCTGGAAAGGTAAAGCCAACTCCGCTGGGGATAACCAGATGTGCCAAGTATGATTGGACTCTACTGGAGATAGCTTACACGTGCCAATGATGATTGGACTTTTATTGGAGAAAACAAATGAAGTCTTCCTGCGTACCAAAGGGAAATGGATTTGCAAAGGATCAGGTACGACTGATGCTGGAAAAGAATATCTTGTCTGAACTCAAAGGTTTTTGGTTAAAGGGTCAAGGGATAGTAACGTGACTTCCCGACATTCGTCTTGAACTCGAAAGTTGACTGAACCTGCTTGAACAGCTCTTGAAGACATGGAGAGGAACAATTCCTGCACTTCCGAATCTGCCCCAGCTCGTGGGACCTCTGTGGGGATATTCCTCGAAAGGAAATCTGAGATCTCATGCCCTGACGGTTTGATATGCACTGCCTAAACATCTTGAACCTCGAAGAGATGCTTCACATTAATTGCCCCACGGGTAAGGAATAACTTTTTCACTCTTTGGGGTGGCGTGCCCTGCCCCAGTCTGCAACGACTTTGCCCCTAATTGGCCGATCTGTGGGGAAAGTGCTTCTTGGATGCGAGAGATTCACCAAATCTCGACTTGACTGCTTTAGATTAATTGACTTCTGGATGGCTGACTCCCATGCTGTGATCATTTGATATAACTTGCCCTAGTTCGACGGAGTATTCAGACATTCCGCATTCTATCCAGATCAATCTTTCCACTGTGGAAACTTTCCCGCTGTCAAGCGCTTACTCACAAGTAAAACAAGTTGTCCTGCATAAAAGATATATTAAATGCAATGCATATGACAGTTTTCGAAATCCAAGTTGTTCACTGGAAAAATTTGTGACGTAAAGTGAATAAATCATTTATCAACATGTCAACATTAGTAAAAGACTGTAAGAGGAATCCTTTTAGGAGTCAGTTTCGATGCGATCTTTACCGAAGTATGCTTTCGAAACAAACCTGCTTCAATTAGGAATTTATTTAGGTTATAACGTGGTCAGGTTCACGGTTTACAAGGAAAGGATAAAGGCTCAAAATTTATTTTAACCCACCCATTCTCCGTGATGTTCTCCAATCCTATATTCAGCTAATTCGACACTAGTGCTCACCTTTCAAAGGTTAAATTATAGGAGTGACGGTTCAAGAAACCACACGTTTTTTGGAGTGACAGTCACTCGCTTTTCGTCTTTGGTGTCTGAATCACACGACTTGTTTTTCATCATCATTTTTTTATTTATTATTTTTTTATATTTCCCTAACTTTTTCCTGGACTAGCTCTTTCGAGCTTCTTTTGATTTCAACGTCCAGCGGGATGCCCTAATTTTTGCCTAAGTCGCTTGTTTTCAAGATTCGACTTAGCGGGCTTTTCTAATGATTCTTTTCTTTCTCTTTTTTTTCAACAAATCGTGTGACACCGGCTTGTCTGACTCTTTGGGGAATAACGTGACTGTTTCACTCCTTATCGACAAGGTTTAACCACTGTGGTTCTTTAGGTACGACCTATACAAGTGTGATTTATCCTCGAACGGAAACACTCCTTTTGCAATTTGGACGCTCAGTCAAAATTAGCTGATACCTACCCCGCCCCATGTTAAGATTTAGGGTTTTTCGTTTTTAGAAAGAACTCCTACTACTAGGCTCAAAGGGGTTGACAAGGGATTATCATCCTTATATCTCCGATGTTTGGGAATTCGAAACAATGTCTGTACATCATCCGCAGGTTTTATTTCAAAAGCATACAATCGGAAGCTTGCGCGTCCTTAAACTTCGTCATCCTCCCCGGACTCCGCTTAAACAAGCGTATAACATCTGTAAGAGACAATTAGTGAACATAAATGGATTAAATCAAAACATGCATATTCATTTCATTAATATCAATCAACGGAAACAACAAGTTTTACAAATGAGATTGCACTTTAAACAGGAGAGAAAATACAAACATAAAGAAATAACAGGATAAAATGAAAATTGCCAGCTTCTGGGAACTGAGCTTTCACACTGATTATCAGCTGCAGGAATGCAACCCTTGAAGTCTTCAAACTCAGTCAGACGAGCGATGCACGACCAACCTTCCTCCTGGAAAAGATATGCACCTTCGGTCCATCAGTTATTGTACCCTGGCTTGAAAAGCCTCGCAATCTTCAGTAGTATGCCCTATGGATCCTCCATGATATCCATATTGGGCCCTAGGATCATACCCGGGAGGGTAAGGTTCTGGCACCGGTTTGAGAGCTTTGGGTTCCACCAGAGAATTCCGAATTAGGTACGGCAGTAGCTGACTGTACGACATAGGCACTGGGCGCATAGAAGCATTCTTTCTTTTCAAATTGTTGTTGCGGGGCCTACTCTGAATCTGGAGACAGTAATCTTGCTGCGAAGACCCAAAAGGTCATGGACTCTAGACAGCAGAAACATCCGACGACTGGGTTTGAACTCTTGAGGACTCTCCTTGCTCAGGCACTTTCATCCTTAAACTTGATCCAGGAACAGCCAGCAACTGTGGGCAAGGGGATTCTAACACCAAAGATTGTAGAATATACTCTTGACCTACTGTAGCTTTAGGCAAGGGAATAGGAGTATCCATCTCTTTTTCACGACTGGGAGTAAACTCGCCTGATACCTTCATGCCGCTCGGCGTGAATTCAATTGTCTTCGAATCAATCAGGTCCTAAACCTTATGCTTAAAAGCTTTACAGTTCGCGACATTGTGCCCCTGTCCCCCAGAGTGGAACTCACAATAAGCATTGATATCAAAGCCCGATGGTGGTTGGCCAGTAAGTGGAGCCAAAGTCCGAGGCTTAACCAATTGAAGTTGGAGCAAGAATTGCACTAACTGAGCATAATCCATGGGGATCTGATCGAAGATTCTATCTTGAGATTTTATCCTTTGACCATATCTTCTAATCCTGGGATTCTCCTGAGAAACAGGACGCATCTGATGACCCGGGAATTTTGGAACCTCCGGTTGCACAGAAGATTTCTGACACACATTACGCTCTGGGATAGGCTCCATAGACAAAAGTGGAGCAAGCATCTTTGCGGCAGCCTCAGGCATTTGGTCACCTTCTTTCCTGAGCACACTCCTTATCCCTTCCATGATTAAGCCCACCTGAGTCTTCAACTGATGGTTTTCCTCCCTGAGTGTCTTCTGATCCAGACGCAACTCATGCATGTCCATCATAAGCTGCCCTAGCTGGCCTCGTACTTCAATTAATTCATCTTGAAATTGCTCCATAACTTTGCGGGAATTCCTGTGTCTATCTGATTGTATAACCTGCAACAAACTAGTGGAGAACAGGAAATAAGACCCACGGTTCAGAGGTACCTGTTATGCAAGAATGCCATGCAGAAAGCAAACACACATTTACAACAAGACAAAGAGAAACCCAAGCTATAAGCACGGAGATAAACACCTCACACAAATATGCAAAACCAACAAAAGCAACATATAAGCACAAATGAGTACGAATACAATGACCTCAGCCAACAAGCCTGGTGATGGTCAGCAAACAATAATGAACAGAAGCTAATCACGTAAGCAAAGAAAACATATGCAGCGGTCGGCACAGGAAACCTTCTAGCAACTTCCCTCATATTCAACTGAGCCTTCAGTTTGAAACTCTTCAGAACACACACTCTCGGTGGATCCTTCCATAACAAGAACTGATGTGCCCTCATGGCGGGATGAAGGGGAATCATTAATCTGAATAATACCCTGAGGCGTGATGGAAAACTTGTTAGAGTCTAACAAAGTCTGAACTTGGCTCCTAAGCACCTTACAATCGTCTGTTGAATGCCCCTGTGCCCCAACATGGTACTCACAACGAGCGTTGACATTGAAGCCTGGAGGGTATGGCGGGATCATTGAATTAGTGTCTTTCGGTACTATCAGCCCACCTTTGACCAAATCCGGCAACAACTGACTGTACGACACCAATAGCTGAGTAAACTGCCTTTCTGGTTTCCTGGGTCTTCGTCTAGCGTGCTGACGCGGCTGATGACGGTAAGACTGTTGACTCTGGCGAGAAACATATACCTGATACATAGTTCCAACAGACTGCTGACTCTAGACACTCGAAGTATCTGAAAACTGAACCTGAGATATAGGAGATTCTGAGAGAACATCACTTCATCTTTCCCATTCTTCCTGAGAACTCACAACTGACTCATTCTCCTCAACTGAGATATAGGGGATGTTTCGAATATTTCCGCTCTTGAGTCTGCTCTCAACACGTTCACCCATTATCACCAAGTCAGCAAAGTTTGACATTCCACCGCTGATCAACTTGTCAAAGTAATGGCCTTTCAAGGTACCCAAGAATATGTCAACCAGTTCTCTATCCTGAAGTCGGGGTTGAACACGAGCAGCTAACTCTCTCCATCTCTGCACATATCCTCTGAAGGATTCATTGTCCGCCTGAGATAATTCTTGTAACTGCACGCGACTAGGAGCCATGTTGATATTATAGTTGTATTGCTTCACAAAGGCATTGGCTAAGTCTGACCATGATCATATACAACCACTTTCCAACTGCATATACCAACTCAACGATGCTTCACTCAGACTGTCCTGGAAACAGTGAATCATAAGCTGATCATTGTGAACACGTGAGGTCATCCTTCTGCAGAACATCACCAGATGCTGCTTCAGACAACTATCTCCTTTTAACTTCTCAAAATTTGGCATTTTAAATTTCGGAGGCATCACAAGACCTGGCACCAGACACATGCTCACAACATTCAAATCAAGAGTATCCTGACTCATCAGGGCATCCAGCTTTTCTTTCAATAGTTGAAATTTTTCCATAAACTCAACAGTCTGCGGGTCTTCAACATTAGCCTTGGGAATAGTCCTCTGAGAATCCGGCACAGGGAAAGTGAAACTCTGATAGTCTGTGTCATGGAGAGAAGAAGAATCTCTATCTCTGGCAATGGGATGCTCTTCAACAGGAACCGACACAGTCTGAGCTTGAGCAACATTGTTCATTGGAGTCCTCTGAATACCGGCCTCTCCTCTAGTCATAACTGACATGGCTTCCACGAGTTGACCCGACTGATTCTTCATCAATTCAAACTCTTCCCTTGTCACAACCAAATTCTGCTCTCCTGAGTTCAGGATCCTTCCAAAAGCTAACTCAAGTCCAATACGAATATTGGGAAATCAACTGACGAAGCAGACAAAAGACGGGTAAGCTCCCTGTTCCGACTGAGGATGGGTATGCAAAAATGAAATGCAAATGCAAACAATTCTAAATGCAAAATGCTAATGCACAAACAAGGGATCAAGAATGTTGTGTTGTAGACTAAGGAAGATCAAAGCTCTGCTTCAGCAAGAACATAGCACTACTCCAATAGAAACCAACTGATATCAATAATTCAGATTCAAACTATAGAGAAAATCGGGTAATCTGAAGGTAAAAGTTTCCTGCATAACCCCAGTCCCACTCACAGGTATGGACCTATTCACTGATAAGGCATGGCATCCTATGCGTTTGTCAGCGTCACAGACTTTCAAGAAATGATGATACGTTCACCATTTTTGGTTTGGCATCATTATCTCCTGAAAAGGCCTCACTTAGCTGACTCACAAATGATCAGTTCCCAGAGTCAACAATCCTCAAATCCAAAATCCCGACCGATCCTAAGGATTTGAAGGAAAATCATCAAAGAGAATCTCGTCCGAGCGTGAATTTCATGGGGAACTGTATCTGCTAAGCAAACAGGCCCCCCACTAATCTCCTATACTAATGTTAGGTATGTACTCAGCCTAGGTCTGGTTTATCACTCATCAGAACTCCCCATTCCCACAGCACAACACAAATGATATATGATGCGGAAAATAAATGCAGGAAAGTAAAATGTGAAAGTAAATAAAGTACATATATACAACACCCAAAGATAAACAGACAAGCGTTAGGATTGACTCGTATAGGGAACCAGAGATTCTGGGTTCGATCCCCAATAGATCGCCAACTGTCGCTACTGCGAAAAACAACCGGCGGAAAAAATAGAAGAGTCGCCACTGTCGTTATTTATCCCAAAGAAAGGGAAAGGAAACGATCGGAAAAACCAAACGAAAAAGGGAAAGACAAGGGCATCGCAACCATGTCTGGATTCGGGAGTCGATTACGCAAGGGGAAGGTATTAGCACCCCTCACGTCCGTCGTACTTGACGGGATCCACGCATTGTTGTCTATCTAAAAGGGTGTGTTGAAACTACCTAGCTAAAAGTCTCAGGGACAAAAGAAAAAGAAAAGAGAAGTGACTCGGCAGAGCATCGCCGCTCTGTGCCTACGTACTCCCTCGTGCAATGGGAAAGTCAGAGTCAACGTAGTTCGACTAACTACGGGCGAAAGGGGGGAAAGGTTGCTCGCCAAGACATCGCGTCTTGTGCCTACGTAGTTTCATCTGGTATGAAAGATCAGAGCAAACGTAGTTCGGGCTAAAAGGAACACCGGCTGGTTCGAGTGTTTTTAAGCCCGAGTAGGGTTAACAGGTAGTTCTAGCAGTTGGTGTATGCATCTTGACCATGGGAGACTTAGGCGTTACCATTTGCGATAGAACTAAGAGTTAACAACACTCTTTTTATCTGAAAAGATTTTCCTAATTAGAATTCCGAAGGATGAAAAAGGTTTGAAGTGTTTTTGTGTTTTTTAGAGAATAAGTATTTTGAATTTGAGTGTTCATAATATATGTTGTACTAAAGTCTAAAACCTAGGAACGAATGCGTCGCATATTGTCCTAAGGACGTATACTAAACACTCTAGGCAATTTAGAGGTGGCCACTCAATCACAATTTCCCAAGTATAAGGCTCATGGTGTTGCACCCCAAATTTTGACCCCTTAGATCCTCATCATCACTATAGGATCATATTCACTTGATTAACTAACCTTAACCCATTTTCAGTTTATCTTTGTTAAGATGCAGACGAATTAGGTCTCCGTACCGTCAAATTTGAGATTTCGACGGTCTGATCAATCAATGTTTTAGATTGATTCAACTTCAAATAAGTCTCCACATCATCAAGAATACAACATTGGATCAAGTATGAATTCAATTTGAGTTGGTCACCCGGGAATTGAGAACAATGCAATTTAAGGTACCCGATTAGGGTTTTCGACGAGAAAAAGTCAACTGTAGTTTGACTTTTGGTTTAAAGAGTGTTACAATGATGGGACCTTGGTCCATTAAGCTCCTATGGCTCAGTAAAGTCCATCCAAAGAGTTTCAAGTCCTCGGGATGTCCGGCTCATCAACGGGCGACTCGGTAGGCACCGATCGATCGAACGGTTGACCGAAAAGTCAACTTTTCAACAATAAGGAATTTGACTTCAAGGTATGAATAAAAAATGTTCCTTATGTCATATTACACCTCCCCATAAAATTTCATGACCATTGGATCAAGGGTTAAGAAGTAATTGCAAAAATCAGGAATTAGGGTTTCGAAAGGGGCAAGACCATAACTCCTCAACCACACATCCAAATGAAGTGGTTCAAAGCTCATTAGAAAGCTCTTGACAAATCCTACAAAAGCCTCAAATTGTTCCATGATCAAAAAATGAATACAATTAGAGTTATAGCAAAATTCATTTTTGAAGGGGAAATAACTTAGAAAAATTCTAAGTTATTTAGCACTTGTAAGTGGTTTTTTTAGAAACTTTGAAGGGTTTTTCAACTTAGTTCCATCAAGAATTTGGAAATTTCCAAATCATGAAAGTTGTAGAGATACTTAAGGGATTTCCCAATTGTGGTAGAACTCCTCAATAGCATGCTTGAGCAGGAAGTTATGCACCATAGAAGTTGGGCCTTTCACACTTGAAATCACTTTGTCAAGAATTCTCAAATTTGGATTTTCACAACTTAAGCTACTCTAAACCTTTGGTTCTTGATCCAAACTGATAATGTGAGGCATGGATAGAAAGAAAACCAGAAAAAAGGAGGGATTTGGTGAACATAGCATGTTGTTGCAACTTGACAATATAATAATCAAATGTAAGAAGGAGAGAGAAACTTTTAAGGCTAGGGCAGTTGCAACTGGCTTGCTCTGCCATCATAGATCATCTCAGTAATTTCATGTCCATATCCACTTGAGATTTATGATCTCCTTTGAACAATGGAGCTGATAGGAGAAAATCTTGCAAGATTTATTTGAAAATCTCATGAAAACTCCCTCCAAAAGTGGTAAATGACCAAGGCTGCCCTCATTCTTGTTTGGCTATAAATAAAAGCCTCTTCTATGAGTTCAAACACACCACAGCAATCTCAAAAAACCAGATAAAACATAGCTCTCACTCTCCTCTCATTCCTCAAGAATTTCAAAAACTTCAAAATCTCCATTTTTACCAAAAAGCTGTCTTGAGCAAAACTCTGCTCAAGACCAGTTCCATCACTTCCAAGCCTCTAAAATCACCCACACAATCCCTAACTATAATATAGAAGGTGTCTATACCTTCAAATCTCTCAAAAATACCATTTTGCAAAAAGTCAACTTTCACACTAAGAAAGTTTGACCACCACAGTCAAAACTTGCCAAATCCTTGCATAGGCTGGTTTTTGCTGTTCTAACCATCCATACACCTTACATATGTCATATTACAACTGTCCAAAGCATTGAAAACCAACTGGAAATCACCTAACTCCTACTGTCTTGAAGTTTGGTTTTGTTGCTTCAAGAGGAAGTAAGTTTCATATCATTGCAAAGGAAGGAATATCTCTGGGTTTCTAAGCTTTTTAGCTTGTTCAAGGCTGGTCAACAAGAGGTATGTGATGTTCTAACTATCTCTAAATCATACATTGTCATGTATTGTCATTTTGTGATGATTTGTGTGAAAACATACCATGGCTGCCCTATTGTACTTCTTTGTCAAGAATCCTAGTCCTATGATCTTAATGCTTATTTTGTCAATATATTGTCATTTGTAAGTAATGTGTGGATGATAGATTATAAGTTTGTGCCTTATTATCATATTTAGACTTGTTAGTGAGTTTTTGGTCATTTGGTAGATTTAGGATCCAACCTTGAGAAAGTGGTATGTTTGCCCTAGAACTATAAACCTAGCTCATTATTAGGATATGTATATAACTTGTAAGTTGCTCATAGATCCCCCCTTGCCCTTGATCATGTGTGAATCAATGTGGCCTTTTGATTTCATTATGATTGATTTCATGTGTGTCTTTGCCTATCATTGCTTTGAAGTAGTTCTTAAGTGGTTATACTTGCTTTTCCTCATGCCTCAAGCCTTTGGTAAATGTTTGATTTTGTTTATATTGCTTGTGTTGGTGAAGATGTGGGAAGGTTGAAGTTTAGTCATTAGGGCTGTCTTGTGAGACATGTTTGATTTTACTGTCCAAATTTGTTCAACATGTCTTTTTTTGATTTAATGAGTTCTTGCCTAACTTGAAGTTGTGAACTCATTTGCCTATCCATTTCAAGAATGTGTATGTTGTTGTTATGCTCAAAATCTGCCTAAGGTTCAATTTGCCATATCATCCCCCAAACTGCTCTTTGTCAAGAGCTTATGTGCATTCCTTTGTTTTTTTACTTTGGTTAAAGTATAACATGTATGAAATGGTATATTGATGTTGTTTTGTCAAATAAGAGATGTATATGTTGTTCCAACTGTTTTTTGGATACTTGACCACAAAAGTTAATTTTCAAGGTTTTAACATGAATTGGAAATGTGCTAGTACAAAAATCTGCCAACTATTGTATGTATATCATGTCTGTTAGCTTCATGATGTCTGCCTTGCTTGCCTTACTTTATTGACTTGATCTGTTTTTGCACTTACTGCATCTTGAACCACATATGTGCCATGAACATACCAACTTCCATGTCAGTTTGATTTTGAATGATTCTAGGGCCTATGCTCATTAAATTGCATATTTGAAATTTGTGTGTGGTAGTAACATAGGTCATACCAGCCTGCATTTGCCTTTGACAACTTGTTTCTTTACAACTTTTCAACATGCTACTATCACCATACCATATTCTGAATCAAAGAGAATGTGTTTGATTTTTGAGTGCCAACACCATTGTTATCATGTATATGACATGTGTGCATCATTGTTTTTTGCATAAAACCACATCTTTAGAAATTTCACATACTACACTATCAAGACAGTTTTTGCATATTACTCAAGCATGTCAATTTTTGTCTTAAATGCAATGAGCCAGATTTTTTGAGTTCCATCTCATCTATTATCATGTTTGTGACATATATGCATCATTGACTTGACATGAAACCTTACCACTTGAAAACTCATCTGCTGCATCAGTAAATGTTACCAAGACTATTTTTGTATTTCAACCATCATGCCAATTTTTGTTTTGATTGAAGTAAGCCTGAATTCTGGTTTTGATTCTATCCATCCTCACATTTGTAATGTGTGTGCAATGTTTTCATGACTTGTTTACACTTGAATTGATGTTGCCCTCCCAGCTTGCAATACCTTTGTGATTTCAAAACAGTTTGCAACATCATATCCATTTTCTGTTGTAACATGAGTTTGTTTGATCCATGAATCTCTAGCCATTAGCCAACATATTTGGAACTTGCATTTGCTATTTACATGAACTAAACTTGCTCAAATTAAAACTAGACAGCCTGCATTTTTTGCTTATGTTGCATTTGCAATCAATGAACAACTTTCAGTTTTGCATGATATCTATTGATCCTTGAGTGTGGAAACCCTCTGTTAGCATGTTTGTAGTGTATGTGTGATGTTTGTCTAGTTTGAATCAGATCAACATGTGTTTTGGCTTTCAAAATGCATCATACTGTGTCTACATGTGCAACTCATATACCATTTCTCAATCCAGGGCTGTGTTGAACTAATTTCTTGGTAGAATACTTTCAATATCACATTTATGATTTGCTCATGTTGCTTATCCATCTTAATCACTTCTGTTTTGGTTCATGATCATCAAAATGCACTTCACTCCCTAATTTGCAGCTGTCATATGTTTTTTAAATCCATGTGGTTTGTGAGCTTTCTCAAGGTTTAGACACATCCTATATGTTGTTTTGAGTATGTATGTGTGGTTCTTTTACTCCAAATTGGCTTGTTTTATAATCTCACTATCTCACTTGCCATGTCTTGATTTTCATCTCATTTTCACATGACAGTTGGATTTTCAACTCATAAATAGTTTGTTTGGATACATGAACATGTTGTATATGATATTTGAATTGTGTTTGAGCCTTTTCCCTGACCATAGCATGACCGGTTTAACCTTTTACTTTGAAAATGCATTTTCATCAAAAATTGCAACTACCATTCGTGTTTTCATTTCAGGGCATATTTTCAAAATTCTACCTGGACCATCCTTCTCCTTGTTTAAAAACACCCAAAATTTATCTAAGTTTTGTTTGATTTGGTTAAGAATTGGTTGAGTTTGATACCAAAACGCATTTGTGAAATTGCCTTGTTTTGTTTCATTTTTGCCCAGCCATTCACAACACCACGCCATATATATTTATGGGGGTGGCTATATCAACGGATGTATAGCCACCCCAGTGGTAAGCAACTTGTTCATATTCACACCTTGCAAAGCCTAGACCTGGGTTCGATCCCTGAGGAGGATCAACCCTTTTGGCCTTTTTTTTTTCTTTTTCCTTACACGCGCGTTTTGGGCTGGAGGGCGTGGGTTCAACTCCCACCCCTTGCATTTTCTTGATTTTCACTTATTGATTTTTGTTTTGCTCATAATTCATCAAATCTTCAAAAAATCACAACTCTCTCATTTTTTACCCTTTTTAATCCATTCTTTTTGCATTGTGTTTGTTATAATGTTTATTTTTATATGATGAGGAAACATTACTTTTTGTCATAAATTGTGATGCATTTTTCCCCTTGTGGAAATTTGTTCCTTTATTGTAATTGTGATCCTACTTGCAGTTGAATTCCTTTGAGCGTGCTTGAATTTCTTGTGAGATGTTCATTCCCCTTGTTAGTTAACATGCTAGGGTACTCCCCTTTGGTTGTCACCATAATCTTGTTTTATTTCCTCCTAAATTATGAGGTTAAACATGTTTAACTGTGTTTGATTATCATCTATGCAAATTGTCGTTACATTTGCTATGCTTTGAACCTGTGACTTTCCTACTTTCAAATTGTGATTTGTTTATGTGGTAATTCCCTTCATCATGTTTCGATCTTTGTTAAGATATGCTCCAATCTTTGTTAAGATGATTGATTATTGGTTGTAACCATTGGTATTATTTGAAGTATCTGCTTATTGTAATATGCATGCTTACTTGTCTTAATCTTGCTCATTTTGCTTTGTCAAGTATTCTTTCCCCAAGTGATGAAACTTTTTAGTTCTCATCCAAGTTGTCTCTCTCTCTCTCTCTCTCTCCTTCCAAAGGAAAAGTCTCTCCCTTGACCCTTGTGTCATTGGATAGCTCATTGATTCCTCCCTTGACTTCATGAAGTCATCCAAACTCTAGCTTGGTTAAGTATAGAACATGTAAGCCTTAGACTCTGCTTTAAGTCTAGAAAACCTACCTATACTAGGAATGTTCCTCAACTAGAACCTAGGATAGAGTTTGTAAACTCTATGTAAGAATCGCGGTAATGATTACTTACTCCCCTTTTGAGTGCTTTAACATAGATCTAGAGAGTTTTCCTAAACTCTATACAAGCACTGTTATGTTTGTTTCCCCCATGAACCTTTATCATAATCAAGTGTTCTTCAACCCTAGTGAGGTGAACTACGATTGCTATGATTCTATCCTAGTTAGGATACGTAGGCAGAAGACACGATGTCTTTGCGAGCAAACTTAGAAACTATCTTTAGGTTTTAACATATACCCTTTACCCAATCCCAAACCTTAGCCAACATTTACCAACATAGCATGCAAGCAAACAAAAGGTTCCTGTAGAGTACTACAGATGTTTAGGATGTGAAATACCTACCCTATGCATAACCAACCCCCGATCCCCGAATCTCTTAGCGTTGTTGTTACATCGCGAAAAGGGTTTTTCTTTCTTTAGACCTTTCCTTTGGATAAATTAAAGTCCGGTTGTGAATTTAAGAATTAAAGATTCAAGTTAACCAATAGCTTGGTATCACGATTCTCACCGCAACAGAAATGGCGACTTCACTGGGAAAATTTTTACTTAACCTGAGGGTTTAACCTATTTTGTTTAAATTGCATGCTATATTTGTAAATATTTGCTTAACATGTATATTTGTTTAATTGTTGGGTATTGGGTGCTTTGAGTGGAGAGACGGTCCTATACCTGGACTTGAGTGAAATTGTGATAGGATGGTGGTATATTCAAGAAGGCTTATAGGGAGTTGATTCCCGACCAAGCTAACTTGAGAAACCACCGCTCAGTGTAGGCCCTCTCAAAAGTTTTAGTATTGTTGATCGAGTATTCGTGAAAACAATGCTACTTTCAATGAAGGAGCCCATGACACTGTGGACTTTTAGAATACATTCTACCCCACTTTAGCCTTATTAGAACATAGTGCGATGGCTATAAGGAAGTATTTCCGAAGTAGTTGATATGCGATACTACACTCAGACGAGACTCTCTTGAGAATATTATCGATTACCAAGTGATTTGGGAAATTGATAGTATCCGAAAGATGGATTGATGACTCTGGGAACTTTGTAGAACCCGTTCGGCAGGTACAATCAATCCATAGTACAAACTTTGGGGATGGGTAGACCCTTGGACTCATGCTTGTCCTTAAACCTAAGCTTGTGTTGTGTGCATATGCATTTGCTTGTGTTTGTGCATTTTGCATTCATATCATCATATTATCATATGGTTTCATGGAACTCAGACTTTTTTGTTTGTAAACATCAGAGGTCGTCATGAACAGTGAAAGAAAGAAAACATTGAAGTACACTTACAAGGGTTTTAACCTAGATGACTTGAAAAGGTTGAGCACCTTAGTAACAGATCCAGAGGGATTTCAAAGCCGGTATGGGAAGTTGTTGCTACTCTTGAGGATAAAGATGGATAGTGGACTCCTTTCTACTCTTCTCCAGTTTTATGATCCGCTCTATCACTGTTTCACATTCCCTGATTATCAGCTAGTGCCCACGCTAGAAGAGTATTCTCAGTTGGTTGGATTGCCTGTTCTTGAAGATTCTCCATTTCCAATTGTGGAGAAGGACCCTAAAGAGCAAGATATTGCCAAAGCTACACGTTTGGGAATGGTTGATATTAAAAAGAATCTGATTACAAGAGGAGGAGTTTTTGGTTTAAAAGCAGAATTCTTGGTTGAGAAAGCTCAGTATTATGCAGATCATTTAAGCATGGATGCATTCGAGTCTATCTTTGCCTTGCTCATCTATGGCATCTTCTTGTTCCCTAGCTTTGAGAATTTTGTGGACCTCAATGCCATTAGAATTTTCTTGAAGAAGAATCATATGCCTACCTTGTTAGCAAACACATACCATTTTGTTCATTTGAGGAATTTCCACAATGGAGGGATGATCACTTGTTGCACTCCTTTGCTATATAAATGGTTCACTTCACACTTTCCCAAAGCCAACGCCTTTTGGGATCCAAAGAAAGGATGGTGGTCACAAAAGATCATGTCTCTTACCCATTTCGATATTGATTGGTATAGTCGTGGCTATGATGGGACAATGATTATTGACAATTGTGGGGATTTTTGCAATGTACCTATTCTCAGTGTTAATGGAGGAATCAGTTATAACCCAATACTCGCCCGCCGACAATTGGGATACCCTCTAAAGGACAAACCTAATAGTGTTCAAGTGGAAAACATTTTCTTCAAAGAAGAGGAAGATAGTCAAGGACTAAAAGGGAAGATTCTAGAAGCTTGGAAGCATCGACACAAGAAAGGGAAGAAGGATCTTGGGAAACTCAACTGTGTCTCTTTGGAACCTTACCTCCAATGGGTTCGAAAGAGAGCCATCACACTAAGGATGCCTTATCCTAAGCAAGAGCCTATGGCCTTGAAGGAAGAAAGCCCGTTGGTCTTCATGTCTGAAGAAGAAAGGTTAAAGATTACTTTGGTCAAAGCACAACAAACTGAAGAAGCTTGGAAGCACAAGTATCAAATAGTCGTCGAAGAAAATGCGGAGCTCCAGAAACAACTCCAGTTGAAAGATGAAGAAATCCTCTCTTGTAAGAAGAGGAAAGCACTAGAAGAACCTTATGAACCTTAGTCTAATCCGTGGAAGATAATTGTGGACAGACTCATCTTTAAGAAGACTCAGATGGAAAGAAAGATCGAGAAGCTCAACTTAAGACTGCTAGGGGAACCTTGATAGGATTCATTTAGCTGTTGTTTAAAACTCTTGTAAGAGGAAACAATATTTTGTAATCTGTTTTTTTAATTAATGAAATGGCGACTTCTGATGTTCGTAAATATCTGAGTTCCATGACACCATTTGCATTTGCATTTGCACTTCTTCTAACCATTCAAGGAAATTCATTTTTCCTTTTTGCAGACAACAACATGGTAAGAAGAGACATGCTTCCGGTTCCGGATTTGAGATTAGGTCATCTAAGGATGTTAACAAGACTTGTCCGAAATCCCGCTGCTTTCATAGTCAAATATGTGGACCTATTACCGTTGATAAGTGCTCCGATCAACAAGCCCATGCTGCAAGCTCTGGTTGAATTCTATGATACAACCTACCACTGCTTCGTATTTCCAGACTTTCAGCTACTCCTAACCATAGAGGAGTATACTGATAAAGATCCCATGGACTTTTACACTTCCTTATGGAAAACCGAAGAAGAGGGAATTGGCTAAGGCCTTACATATCAAGCTGGAAGACTTACCACCGATGAGAACGAAAGGAGGGTGGTACGGAATGGATGCCAGACCTCTAATGGAGATGGCTGGATATCATTATGAAAGTAGAAACCTGGGCATTTTTGAAGCGATTCTGGCGTTTCTGATATATGGGTTGTATCTTTTTCCAAGCAGTTACGACTTCATCAGTGAAGATGCGATCCACCTTTTCATCATCAAAAATCCGGTCAACGCAATACTGGCTGATACTTAGGTAGTCATTCACCGCTTCATCTTGTATGATCGCGGGCAATTCTCATGCTGTCTTGCACTACTCGACCGATGGTTTACTTCTCATCTGCCAAGGACTCATATCCTTTGTAGGCTTCCTACCAAAAGCGCATGGGTTTCCAAACTCGTCACTCTCAGGCACCATGACATCACATGGTATGACACCAGCCTCGGTGACCAAGTTATGATTCCTAGTTACGGAGATTTCCCCAATGTGCCTCTCATTGGGCCAGAAGGAGTTATCACTTATAATCTTGTCCTCGCCCGGTGTCAATATGGGTATCCTACCGGACCAGAGCCCGAACCAGAATTATTGAGGCCTTGCTTCTGCGAAACTGATCGCAACCGAGAACTAGAGGCTAATGCTCAGTACGCTCAAAGGGATCCACACCTCTTGGGCCTAACTCCGATGGAGAATGCAAGTTGTTTAACTACCAGGGGGTACCTGCTATGGTCAAAAGAAATTGCCTTAACCATGTTATACACTCATGATTATGAGATAACCATGGAGCCTGAGGTCCCCACAACTAGGGAAGAGCTAAAATATGCTTCGATCAAAGCGCAAAGAGAAAACGAAGACCTGTGGGAGATTATCCGCCAGGACCAAGTTCATGTCAGAGTCCAAGAAGGAGAAGGATCATCTTGTTAGAATGGTCTTTGTTCCACCATTTCCCTGCTTTCCCTAAAAGGATTGAAATCCTACTTGTTGCATTTGCTTTCATTTTCTTGTAAGAAAGGTCTTGCTTTTTAGCAAGGGCCACCCTATTGTAATGGATTTCCAACTATCAAATGAAAAATGCTTTTTAAGCATGTCGTTACATGTTGTTCTAACTTTTTGTTTGTAAACAAAAAAAAATTGTGTTTCCTTGAATGGTTTATGCATCCGCATTTGCATTTGCATTCACATGTCATCCTGCATCGGTCTTGCATCTGGGTTCCGCAGCTCATCCTTTGTTCTTGTTCAGAGAGAGAAAAGAGAGGAGGAGTCACGCTGAGTACTCACAGATATAACACACGGTCCCAAGCTCAAAAAAAGATGGCAGATAACGACCAGAGGTTCGATCAAATGGATAACGACATCGAAGGGATCAAAGGGGACGTCAGCCAGATCATGGAAGTCCTCAACATAATCAAAGCAAAGATGGACACGCAACCTACAGTGATCTCCGAAGTTGCCACATCAGCGACCAATGTCACAGTAGCTCCTATTACTTCAGCAGAGTTTCCCTACGGCATGTCCCGGGATTTTGTGCCACCATTCAACAATATGCAGTCTTCGAGCCTCAATCCCCTGTTCGACTCAACAATCAAAAATCCTATTTTCACTCAAGCGGGTGGACCTACCACTGTGCGACCAGTTTTCGCCAATCAATAGCCAATCTCTGATATACCCGACAGATCTGAAGCTGAGGACTAAAAACACAAAAAATTAAGAGTGCAGATGGACATCATGGCCAAGAGGATGAGGGCCATCGAGGGAAGCCATGTCTTTGGGTCTGACGCCAAGGACCTAGGTCTGGTATCTGGATTGGTGTTTCCTCATAAATTTAAAATGCCGGTCTTCGACAAATATGAGGGGACCACTTGTCCTAAAGTTCACCTAATCATGTACTGTAGGCGGATGGCTCCGCATATTGAAAATGACAAGCTGTTAGTACACTGTTTCCAAGATAGTCTTAAAGGAGCTTCCGCCAAGTGGTATCTCAGTTTAGACCAAGCGAAGATCCACAGTTTCCAAGACCTTTCAGATGCTTTTATTCAACAGTACAAGTACAACATGGACCTAGCTCCCGACCGTCGTCAGCTTCTCAGCATGACGCAGAAAAATATTGAAACCTTTAAGGAGTATGCGCAAAGACTGGTTTGTAGATACAGTTCGGCCAGAATTCTATGAATGTTTGATCAGCAGTGTCACAACAAATTTCTCTGATATTGTGGCAGTGGGGGTCAAGGTGGAAGCAGGTTTAAAGAGTGGAAAAGTGACCACTCCAAATATTACCTCAAGCGCCAGCACGACGAAGAAGCCAGTCAGCAATTTCCACAAAAAGAAAGAGGGAGAGGTGAGTGCAATCACATATGGGAAGAAAGCACAAAACTCCCGAAGCCATCGCCAACAGTACCAACCATCATATGTGGCAGCGGTGACCCCGATTTTTTAACCTTCATCACAGCATGGTCCCTAGCCTGGGGCATCCAGCAATCAGCACCAGTATCAGCGTGGCAACCAACATCAATATCACTCCAATAATCAACAACAATACCAGCAGCCGCAAGGTCAACAACCTCAGAACAGGGCTCAGAGGGCAAATTATCAAGCAAATAGGCCAAAAATACAACCTATTCCAATGAGCTATACCGATCTGTTTCCCATGTTAATAGAAAGAGGGCTGGTCAAAACAAGAAAATTAGGTGCTCCACCTAATCCACTCCCGTTCTATTACAATGCAAATGCTCGCTACCCGTTTCACGAGAATGCTCCAGGCCACGATCTCGAAGGTTGTTTCGCCCTTCAGCATCTAGTTCGTGAACTAATTGAAAAAAGAATTCTATCCTTCGAAGATAATCATCCCAACATAAAGAGAAACCCTCTACCAAATCATGGTGGAGTCAACGCCATTACTGAAGAAGGGGAGGGATCAGAAGACAAGAAAGTTACCACTGTTGGTGAGATCAAAGTGCCATTAGCATACCTACACAAACGCATTGCTCAGGCATGGTCACTCAAGATATCTCACGAAGATTGCAAAGAATGCATGCTGAACCCCGAAGGTTATGACGCTGTGAAAAAAGACATTAGGGAAATGGTTAAACAGGGAATGATAGAAATCACTCACCGGAAAAAGGAAGAAGATGTGGCAGTCATCGAACCTGTGTTTAACATACCAGGAGAGCCCAACAAAAGATTTGTATTCAGAGATGATAACAGCAACAAAAACTACCAGAACGTCCGGCCAATATTATGCGACGATGCACCCCCGAAATTTGGGAGGGGACAGACCAGGTTTGAGCCGAGGGGAGGATCCAAGCCTCACCCAAGAGCCGTAACACCAAAACAAGACTATTCGTGGTGTGAGGGGATCTTCAAAGAAAAGAAACCATCAAATGTGGCTAACATTGCCGGTGGAAGCAAAATGACCCGGAGTGGTCGCATCTATCAACCTCGAACATATAATGTGGCTCCTCCACCAGCAATTTCTGTTCAAAAACTTCATGTTTCTCAGAAGCCCGTGCCCGAGGCAGTCGCCACTAAAGAACCTTTAGTTAAAGGAAAAGAAAGTCTCAAGAGCGATGAAGAAGAATTCTTAAGAATCATCAGACGAAGTGATTATAGGGTGGTGGACCAACTAAATCAAACACCCTCTAAGATCTCGGTCATGGCTTTGCTTTTAAGCTCTCCGGCACACCGCCAGGCGTTGCTCAAAATCCTGACGCAAGCCCACGTTACTAAAGATATTACAGTGAGGCAGTTTGACTCCATTGTAGAAAATATCACTGCTTGCAACACATTGAGTTTTGACGATAACGATTTGACAGCTGAGAAGCGTAAGCACAATCGTGCTCTACATGTGTCAGTCAAATGTGAAGAGGATACAGTGTCCCGAGTTCTTGTTGACACAGGATTAGCACTCAACGTAATGCCTAAAAGGACTTTGGCCAAGTTGGCGTATCAAGGTGCTACCATGAGACCAACTTCTCTCATAGTCAAGGCATTTGACGGATCCAGGAGAACCGTGACGGGAGAAGTCAATCTTCCTATCCTAATTGGACCACAAATCTTCGAAGTCACCTTCCAGGTGATGGACATTAATCCGGTTTACATTTGTCTACTGGGAAGACCACGGATTCACACAGCTGGCGCTGTCACTTCTACTCTCCACCAAAAAATGAAGTTTGTTGTGGATGACCAGTTGGTCATTGTCCATGGAGAAGAAGACTTAATGGTGAGCAACTTGCCATCATTCCGGTATATTGAGGCTGATGAAGATTCCCTCGAGACGGCCTTCCAAGCACTAGAAATAGCTCACGCTGTTCTAGTTGATGAATCGAACATAACCCGAGGATCGTCATTTACCTCTACTCAAAGTATTAAGGCGGCACTAAAAGCTGGAGTCCCATTGGGATGGGGAGAGGTCATCAAAGTCAATGCTCGAGCCAAGAATGATCGACAAGGGTTGGGTTACAAACCAACTCTAGAGGGAGAACCAGAAGAAAGCAACATGAAGAATAAGTCTTTGAATGAGATATTCACCAGTGGCGGCGTGCAAGTCAATGCCATTATTGCTGAAGATGAAGATGGTAATCTGGATCATCTAATAACTAGGGGAGGAGCAGCTCTGCGCAACTGGGAGGCTGTGGAAGTTCCCATATTTTTACCTTTAGAGTAATTCACTCTGCTTGCTAGCTTTGTGTTTTTCTTTTAAAAAAAAAATTTCCCGGTCTTGCCCAAGGCTTGCGAATTATTTTGTATTGGGCCACTTTGCAAATTTGAAAATCATTAATGAAAAAGTGTTTTTGTTAAAACTCTTGCTTAATGTTTTGCGCATTATTTTCACTCTTTAAAAAAAAAACCTTCATCTGCATGTGTGTGTGTGTGTGTGCCTAATTGTTCCAAAATAAAACATGCAGAATACCTCCATCCACCACAGAATCCTATGATCCTTCGGCTCCTTCTACTAGCGGTTCATCTGTCTTTCAAGCTGAAGAAGAGAATGATGAAGAGTTAGAAGTCCCAAAAGCATTGAAGAGAATGGATGAATACGAAGATATTTATCTCCAGCCCCACAAAGAGCAGACTAAAGTCATCAATTTGGGGTCAGAGGAAGAATGAAGAGAAGTCAAGATTGGGGCATCATTAAGGCCAGAGATCAAAGACGAGCTGATAGCAATCCTCAGATATTTTGTCGACATATTTGTTTGGTCTTACCAAGATATGCCAGGGTTGGATACTGACATTGTTATGCACAAGCTCCCCCTGAAGCCAGAGTGTCCTCCGGTCAAACAAAAGCTTCGTAGGTCAAGACCAGACATGGCTCTTAAAATCCGAGATGAGGTCAAAAAGAAAATTGACGTCGGCTTTTTAGCAGTATCCAAGTATCCAGAATGGGTGGCAAACATTGTACCAGTCCCGAAGAAGGATGGCAAGGTCAGAATGTGCGTCGATTATAAGGATTTAAACAAAGCGAGTCCGAAGGACGACTTCCCTCTACCACACATTGACACTTTGGTGGATAACACAGAAAGCTTCGCAGTATTCTCATTCATGGACAGATTTTCTGGTTATAATCAGATAAAAATGGATCCATATGACATGGAGAAAACAACCTTCATCACACCCTGGGGCACCTATTGTTATAAGGTCATGCCTTTTGGTTTGAAGAACGCAGGGGCAATGTATCAGAGAGCTATGGTCACACTCTTTCATGATATGATGCACAAAGAAATCGAAGTATATGTGGATGATATGATCGCAAAATCCCAAAGTTAAGAAGACCACTTAGATCATCTGCTGAAGCTATTCGAGAGACTCCGGAAGTATCAACTAAGGTTAAATCCAGCAAAATGCACCTTCGGAGTTCGCTCAGACAAGCTACTTGGTTTCATCGTTAGTCAACAAGGAATCGAAGTAGATCCCGACAAAGTTAAGGCAATTCAGGAGATGCCTGCTCCCAAAACTGAGAAACAAGTCAGAGGCTTCATCGGACGTCTGAATTACATCTCCAGATTCATCT
This sequence comes from Lathyrus sativus, assembly GCA_963859935.3. Classification (NCBI taxonomy): domain Eukaryota; kingdom Viridiplantae; phylum Streptophyta; class Magnoliopsida; order Fabales; family Fabaceae; genus Lathyrus; species Lathyrus sativus. Next base: position 370,161,539 of record OZ012741.1, read on the forward strand.
CCAATCTGACTCCTACTTGCACGCCGATCTTTAAGTTGTTACGAAAAGATCAAACAGTAGTATGGAATGAAAACTGCCAGGCCGCATTTGAGAAAATCAAATAATACTTACAAGAACCTCCGGTGCTGATTCCTCCTGTGCCTGGAAGGCCTTTTTTCATGTATATGACAGTACTAGAAGATTCAATGGGCTGCGTCTTAGGCCAAACTGATGAGTCAGGAAAGAAAGAACACGTAATCTATTATCTAAGCAAGAAGTTCACTGATTGCGAGAGTCGTTACTCTCCCCTGGAAAAAGCATGTTGTGCGTTAGCATGGGCCGCCAAGCGTCTGAGGCAGTACATGATTTATCACACTACAATGTTGATTTCTAAGATGGACCCCATCAAGTACATCTTTGAAAAGCTAGTTCAAACGGGAAGATTAGCCCGATGGCATATGCTCTTATCAGAGTACGATATCCAATATGTTGCTCAGAAATCTATCAAAGGAAGTGTCTTGTCAGAACACCTCGCAGAGCATCCCATGGAGGATTATCAACCACTCAAGTTTGATTTTCCTGATGAAGATGTGATGTATATTTAGCGCACGAAACCAGAGCCTGGTCCGGAAGAAGGTTCCGAGCCTGGATCCCGTTGGGAAATGATGTTTGATGGAGCGTCGAACAAAAATGGACACGATGTCGGAGCTGTTCTAAAAAATCCAACTGGAGGGTACACTGTCGTCACAGCACGACTTTGTTTCTTATGTACAAACAACATAGCCGAGTATGAAGCCTGCATCTTAGGGTTGGAAGCTGCCATCGATCTTCGCATCAAAATATTGGAAGTAATTGGTGATTCTGCCTTAGTGATCTACCAACTCAAAAATGGGAAACCATGGATGAAAAGTTGATCCCTTACAAGACTCATATCTTGGAGATGGCCGAATATTTTGATGAAATTACCTTCAAGCATGTACCAAGAGCATAAAATCACATTGCCGATGCGCTAGCCATGATGGCATCAATGTGGAAGGTCCAGTTCATCAACGAGGCACCTCTAATCCGCATCGAAAGAAGGACAGTGTCCGCATACGTCATGACCATAAATGAAGAATCTAATGAGAAGCCGTGGTTTCACGATATCAAGAATTTTCTTCAAAATCAAGAGTATCCCGTTGACGCGTCCACAATTAACAAAAAGGCAATACGAAGATTGTCATCTAAATTCTTTATCAGCAATGGTACCTTGTACAAAAGGAATCATGACATGGTTTTACTCCGATGTGTCGATGAAAATGAGGCGAACCTCATAATGACTGAAGTACACGAAGGAACCTTCAGCACCCATGCCAACGGTCACGCCACGGCTAAGAAAATCTTAAGAGCAGACTACTTATGGTTAACTTTGGAGACGGTCTGCATACTCTTCACTCGAAAGTGTCATAAATGTCAAGTCTATGCCGATAAAGTGCATGTCCCTCCACATCCTCTCAATGTGATGACATCACCTTGGCCTTTTGCAATGTGGGGCATAGATATGATCGGAGCAATAGAGCCAAAAGCTTCCAACGGCCACCGCTTCATCCTTGTTGCAATTGATTACTTCACCAAATGGGTGGAAGCAGCGTCGTACGCGAACGTGACCAAGCAAGTGGTTGCTCGTTTCACCAAAAAGGAGATCATCTGCCGATATGGTATCCCTAACTAGATCATCACTGACAATGGGTCGAATCTGAACAACAAAATGATGAAGGAACTTTGTGACGATTTCAAGATCAAACATCACAATTTGTCTCCTTACAAAAACATCAAAAAGATAATACAAAAGATGGTCGCAACTTACAAAGATTGGAACGAGATGTTACCATTTTCTTTGCACGGATACTGAACATCAGTGCACACTTCGACAGGGGCAACCCCCTTTTCCTTAGTGTATGAGATGGACGTTATGCTACCCATTGAAGTCAAAATACCTTCATTAAAGATCTTGATAGAAGCAAAGCTTGATGAAGACGAATGGATAAAGGAAAGATTCGACTCTTTGAAACTCATTGATGAGAAAAGAATGACGGCCATGTGCCACAGTCAAATCTATCAACAAAGGATGATCAGAGCGTTCAACAAAAGGGTTCGTCCCAAAGAGTAAAGGGAAGGAGAGCTTGTGCTTAGAAAAATCCTACCAACTCAAAAGGATATGCGTGGCAAGTGGATGCCCAACTACGATGGCCCTTTCGTTGTGAAGACTGTCTTCTCCGGAGGATCTCTGATTCTCGAAACTATGGATGGCAAAAAACTCATGTATCCCATCAACTCAGACGCAGTGAGAAAATACTATGCCTGAAACAGAAGACCTAGAAAGGAGATTTCAGTGCTTCAACAAGATGAAAGCCCAATGTTTGAAAGCTGGCGAACGCCGGGGAAGAATCTTGTGCAAGATATCAGAAGAAAGATCAACGCCTGTCATTCTCGTCAGAAGCAGCGAAGCATGTGAACTGACAGTCAGAAGGACCAAATTATTATGGGATTCTGTAACCTTTTCTGTTTGCCATTTTTCAAACTTATAAAGTTCCCAAGGCTTTGCCTTTTGTAAAGTTCTTGTCTATCAATAAGATCAGATTTTTGGCCAAATCATTGTTATGATCCTCTGTTTTTTTTATGCAATTTCTCTTATTTGTTAATAAGAATTTTCATGAAAGCAAAGTGTTTTGAAAATTTTGAATTTCGGTTTTAAAGGGAAACACGATTTGACAAAATGATTGAAAGGTTTTAGAGGTAATCTGATGACATTACACAGTCCTCAAAATTGTGAAAGTTTGTTGTTACCTTTGACCAAGCTAGATGCGTCTGACAGCAATTCAAGCTCTTAAGCTGAGACTTCTTCTTTAGAGAATCACGAGGATGTTATTGGAAAAGATCGTTATCTACGCCGAAGAAAAAAAGTGTCGCCTGACTTGAGGCGTTTTGAAACTCAGCATGACGAGTTCTCTCCTTGTTTTGCTTTCCTGCGAGTCGGTTTGCATTTTGCATAGATCATCATGCCAGCATACGCATTTGTTTTCATTTCTGGTTTTGGTTTTTGCTTGTTTGGCTGTCGCCTTTGAGATCCTTCGGTTGTTACCATTATATTTGATCTGTTGTAACAAGTTTGCTTCAAGGTTGACATCCTGGGGTTTCCTTATCTTCTCTGGGAAGCTAGCGGTGACTAGCAATTTCCAATTTACACAAACGGGGGGTTGTTACCAATTTTCGTCTTCGATCCGATCGTCACCAACAATCTTTGAAAGACTGGTAGTCACTAGCACACGTTCAGGACTAATTATGTTCGGTACCGTGATTCGGTCGTCACCAACCATTTTCCAAACCCAGTTGTTACTAATTCTGTTATAAAGCAAACCAATTGTTATTGGAGTCCCTTTGATTCGGTTTTCACCAATCTAGCTAAAAATCTAGTGGTTACTAGTATTTCCTTCTAAAAACCAATGGTCAGTGATATTGAAGTTGGTCGTCACCAAAATTCCCTAAGAGTCCAATGATTATTGGCATTGCCTTCAAATCCAATTGTTATTGGTACCTGTTTGATTCGGTTTTTACCAGTCTTTCTGAACCTAGTCGTTACTAGTATTACTTTTAGATCCAATTGTTATTGGTATCTCTTGATCTGGTTATTACCAATATATATAAGTCTAGTGGTCACTAGCCTCGTTTGGAAAAACTAGTGGTTACTAGTGTTATCCAGAACCAATCGTTATTGGTATACCTGAGTTGGTCATCACCAATCGGTCTAAGTCCAATGATTATTGGCATCGCTTAAATCAGATTGTTATAACCGCATTGGTCTGGTCGTTACCAAACTCTTTGAAAATCCAATGGTCATTGGTCTCCTTGGATTCGGTCGTCACCAAATTCTCCAGTTAAGTCTAGTGCTTACTAGCCTCATCCAGAACCAATTGTTATTGGTATATCCTGATTTGGTTATCACCAGTCCCCTCTAAGTCCAGTGGTTACTGGCATGGCTTGAAAGCTAATCGTCATTTGTGCCGCAAGTTGATTGTACCAACTTCCCCAGCCAAAGCCCTGTTGTTTTAACGACATTGTTTGGAACCCTCAATTGTAATTTGAATTTCGATTTGGTTGTCACCATATCCCTAGGAAGTCTAGTGATATCTAACACTTCTTGGAAACTGTTATTCATGGTTCTGGTCGTCACCAGTCTCCCCATTTGAAGCTTTTTCTTTTCCAACCAAGTCTCGGAGAACTAGTGGATACTGGTTTCCCCGGTGTGTCCGGTCTTGTTTTTTAACCTTTCCTGAAGATCCCGTTTGAACTCTTCGTTATAGGGAAATTTATCATCTGGTTATCCCCAGTGAGATTCGTGTCTTCATTCTGTCTTTTCCCCAGTGAAGTTCTGCTTCCCCAGTGGATTTGTTCCCCAGCAAAGTTTTCCCTAGTGTGGTTTGCTTTTCTTTTCTTTCGTTTCCCTAGTGAAGAATTGTCATCTTCTCCAGTGGACTTCCTCGTCTGGTTATCCCCAGTGAGGTTCATATCTCCTTTCCCCAGCGAAGATGTGTCTTCCCTGGTGGAATTTGTGTCTCCCGTGTGAAAGATTCCCTCGAACAAGCATCTTTAGTCATGTTTGAACTAACTTGCTTACTTCGCTTGGAATCTTTCCCCAGTGTGTTGGGTCCCTGTGAGTGGTTACTCGTCGTTTTGCCGTTCTTTTATATTTGCTCGTGTGTCTGCATCTGTCTTGCATTCAAGCATCATAAAGCACCATTTAGAAATCATTTGCATCTCAACATTTGTCCTTTTGCATACCATCGGATCTAAGGGAACAAATTTCTGGTTTGCTATATTTAAATACCTTTCACTATGATTCTATGAGGATTGTCATCTCTCATTACCATCTAATGAAGATATTTAAATTGGGGCATCTGTTGCACCCCAAATTTTGACCCCTTAGATCCTCATCATCAGTGTAGGATCATATTCACTTGATTAACTAACCTTAACCCATTTTCAGTTTATCTTTGTTAAGATGCAGATGAATTAGGGCTCCGTACCGTCAAAATTGAGATTTCGGCGGTCTGATCAATCAATGTTTTGGATTGATTCAACTTCAAATAAGTCTCCACATCATCAAGAATACAACATTGGATCAAGTATGAATTCAATTTGAGTTGGTCACCCGGGAATTGAGAACAATGCAATTTAAGGTACCCGATTAGGGTTTTCGACGAGAAAAAGTCAACTGTAGTTTGACTTTTGGTTTAAAGAGTGTTCCAATGATGGGAACTTGGTCCATTAAGCTCCGGTGGCTCAGTAAAGTCCATCCAAAGAGTTTCAAGTCCTCGGGATGTCCGGATCATCAACGGGCGACTCGGTAGGCACCGATCGATCGAACAGTTGACCGAAAAGTCAACTTTTCAACAATAAGGAATTTGAATTCAAGGTGTGAATAAAAAATGTTCCTTATGTCATATTACACCTCCCCATAAAATTTCATGACCATTGGATCAAGGGTTAAGAAGTAATTGCCAAAATCGGGAATTAGGGTTTCAAAAGGGGCAAGACCATAACTCCTCAACCACACATCAAAATGAAGTGGTTCAAAGCTCATTGGAAAGCTCTTGACAAATCCTACAAAAGCCTTAAATTGGTCCATGATCAAAAAATGAATAGAATTAGAGTTATAGCAAAATTCATTTTTGAAGGGGAAATAACTTAGAAAAATTCTAAGTTATTTAACACTTGTAAGTGGTTTTTTCAGAAACTTTGAAGGGTTTTCCAACCTAGTTCCATCAAGAATTTGGAAATTTCCAAAACATGAAAGTTGTAGAGCTACTTAAGGGCTTTCCCAATTGTGGTAGAACTCCTCAATAGCATGCTTGAGCAGGAAGTTATGCACCATAGAAGTTGGGTCTGTCACACTTGAAATCACTTTGTCAAGAATTCTCAAATTTGGATTTTCACAACTTAAGCTACTCTCAACCGTTGGATCTTGATCCAAACTGATAATGTGAGGCATGGATAGAAAGAAAACTAGAAAAATGGAGGGATTTGGTGAACATAGCAAGTTGTTGCAACTTTACAATATAATAATCAAATGTAAGAAGGAGAGAGAAACTTTTAAGGCTAGGGCAGTTGCAGCTGGCTTGCTCTGCCATCATAGATCATCTCAGTAATTTCATGTCCATATCCACTTGAAATTTCTGATCTCCTTTGAACAATGGAGCTGATAGGAGAAAATCTTGCAAGATTTATTTGAAAATCTCATGAAAACTCCCTCCAAAAGTGGTAAATGACCAAGGCTGCCCTCATTCTTGTTTGGCTATAAATAGAGGCTTCTTCTATGAGTTCAAACACACCAGAGCAATCTCAAAAAACCAGAGAAAACATAGCTCTCACTCTCCTCTCATTCCTCAAGAATTTCAAAAACTTCAAAATCTCCATTTTTACCAAAAAGCTGTCTTGAGCAAAACTCTGCTCAAGACATGTTCCATCACTTCCAAGCCTCTAAAAATCACCCACAAAATCCCTAACTATAATATAGAAGGTGTCTATACCTTCAAATCTCTCAAAAATACCATTTTGAAAAAAAGTCAACTTTCACACTAAGAAAGTTTGACCACCTAACTCAAAACTTGCCAAATCCTTGCATAGGCTGGTTTTTGCTGTTCTAACCATCCATACACCTCACATATGTCATATTACAACTGTCCAAAACATTGAAAACCAACTGGAAATCACCTAACTCCTACTGTCTTGAAGTTTGGTTTTGTTGCTTCAAGAGGAAGTAAGTTTCATATCATTGCAAAGGAAGGAATATCTCTGGGTTTCTAAGCTTTTTAGCTTGTTCAAGGCTGGTCAACAAGAGGTATGTGATGTTCTAACTATCTCTAAATCATACATTGTCATGTATTGTCATTTTGTGATGATTTGTGTGAAAACATACCATGGCTGCCCTATTGTACTTCTTTGTCAAGAATCCTAGTCCTATGATCTTAATGCTTATTTTGTCAATATATTGTCATTTGTAAGTAATGTGTGGATGATAGATTATAAGTTTGTGCCTTATTATCATATTTAGACTTGTTAGTGAGTTTTTGGTCATTTGGTAGATTTAGGATCCAACCTTGAGAAAGTGGTATGTTTGCCCTAGAACTATAAACCTAGCTCATTATTAGGATATGTATATAACTTGTAAGTTGCTCATAGATCCCCCCTTGCCCTTGATCATGTGTGAATCAATGTGGCCTTTTGATTTTATTATGATTGATTTCATGTGTGTCTTGCCTATCATTGCTTTGAAGTAGTTCTTAAGTGGTTATGCTTGCTTTTCCTCGTGCCTCAAGCCTTTGGTAAATGTTTGATTTTGTTTATATTGCTTGTGTTGGTGAAGATGTGGGAAGGTTGAAGTTTAGTCATTAGGGCTGTCTTGTGAGACATGTTTGATTTTACTGTCCAAATTGGTTCAACATGTCTTTTTTTGATTTAATGAGTTCTTGCCTAACTTGAAGTTGTGAACTCATTTGCCTATCCATTTCAAGAATGTGTATGTTGTTGTTATGCTCAAAATCTGCCTAAGGTTCAATTTGCCATATCATCCCCCAAACTGCTCTTTGTCAAGAGCTTATGTGCATTCCTTTATTTTTTTACTTTGGTTAAAGTATAACATGTATGAAATGGTATATTGATGTTGTTTTGTCAAATAAGAGATGTATATGTTGTTCTAACTGTTTTTTGGATACTTGACCACAAAAGTTAATTTTCAAGGTTTTAACATGAATTGGAAATGTGCTAGTACAAAAATCTGCCAACTATTGTATGTATATCATGTCTGTTAGCTTCATGATGTCTGCCTTGCTTGCCTTACTTTAAGCTTGCTTGCCTTACTTGATTGACTTGATCTGTTTTTGCACTTACTGCATCTTGAACCACATATGTGCCATGAACATACCAACTTCCATGTCAGTTTAATTTTGAATGATTCTAGGGCCTATGCTCATTAAATTGCATATTTGAAATTTGTGTGTGGTAGTAACATAGGTCATACCAGCCTGCATTTGCCTTTGACAACTTGTTTCTTTACAACTTTTCAACATGCTACTATCAACATACCATATTCTGAATCAAAGAGAATGTGTTTGATTTTTGAGTGCCAACACCATTGTTATCATGTATATGACATGTGTGCATCATTGTTTTTGCATAAAACCACATCTTTAGAAATTTCACATACTACACTATCAAGACAGTTTTTGCATATTACTCAAGCATGTCAATTTTTGTCTTAAATGCAATGAGCCAGATTTTTTAGTTCCATCTCATCTATTATCATGTTTGTGACATATATGCATCATTAATTTGACATGAAACCTTACCACTTGAAAACTCATCTGCTGCATCAGTAAATGTTACCAAGACTGTTTTTGTATTTCAACCATCATGCCAATTTTTGTTTTGATTGAAGTGAGCCTGAATTCTGGTTTTGATTCTATCCATCCTCACGTTTGTAATGTGTATGCATTGTTTTCATGACTTGTTTACACTTGAATTGATGCTGCCCTCCCAGCTTGCAATACCTTTGTAATTTCAAAACAGTTTGCAACATCATATCCATTTTCTGTTGTAACATGAATTTGTTTGATCCATGAATATCTAGCCATTAGCCAACATATTTGGAACTTTCATTTGCTATTTACATGAACTAAACTTGCTCAAATTAAAACTAGACAACCTGCATTTTTTGTTTATGCTGCATTTGCAATCAATGAACAACTTTCAGTTTTGCATGATATCTATTGATCCTTGAGTGTGGAAACCCTCTGTTAGCATGTTTGTAGTGTATGTGTGATGTTTGTCTAGTTTGAATCAGATCAACATGTGCTTTAGCTTTCAAAATGCATCATACCGTGTCTACATGTGCAACTCATATACCATTTCTCAATCCAGGGCTGTGTTGAACTAATTTCTTGGTAGAATACTTTCAATATCACATTTATGATTTGCTCATGTTGCTTATCCATCTTAATCACTTCTTGTTGCACCCCAAATTTTGACCCCTTAGATTCTCATTATCATTTTAGGAGCATACTCATGAATTTCTAACCTTAACCCAATGCAAGTCTGTTTTTGTCAATTGCAAATGAATTAGGGTTTCGGGCAGTCAAAATCAAAGTTTCAGGGTTTGTGATTAGTCAATGTTTTGGGCTCATTCAAATAGGAAACAATGTCAAGGGTATTACATAATGTTAATTGAGAAGCCAATGTGAGCTTGTTACCCCAAAATTCAGAGCAGTACATTTCAGAGCACCCGATTAGGGTTTTGGACCAGCAAAAGTCAACTATAGTTTGACTTTGATGTTGGAAGATGTTTAAATGGTGGGACTGTGATTCATGAAGTTCATATAGCTTAATAAAGTTCATCCAAGAAGTTTCAAAGTCTCAGGAGGCCCAGAATGTCAACAGGCGACTCGGTAATCACCGATCGGTCGTACGGTTGACCAAAAAGTCAACTCTCCAAATTTTATGAATTGGACTTCAAGTTGTGAAACAAAGTTGTTCCTTATGTCATTTTGGACTTACATATCAATTTTCATGACCATTGGATCAAGGATGAAGGAGTAATCGAAAAATCGGGAAATTAGGGTTTTGAAAAGGGCTATACCATAACTCCTTAACCACACATCCAATTGAGTTTGTTCAAAGCTCATTTGGAAGCTCTTGACAAGTCCTACAAAAGTCCCTAAGTAGTCCATGATTAGAAAATGCATAGATTTGGAGTTATGATCAAATTCATTTCAAGAGGGGAAAAAGACTTAGGAAAATTTCATGTTTAAGCTCATTTTTTAGCAACTTTGGAGGGCTTTTTGGCCAAGTTCCTTTGGGAGATTGAAACTCATGAAAACATGAATGTTTTAGAGCTATGTGAGGGCTTTCTAAAAAGTACTAGCACATCCCAAAATGAGTTATGAGCTGAAAGTTATGGTCATGGCAAGTTGGTGGTTTCACACTTTAGTCCCACATTGTCCATTTTGCAAAATACCTTCTTTCATCAAATTTTCCAAATTCAGTTGATCAATCATGTGGTATCTGATATGTGAGGAGTTTGTAGCATGAAAAACCAAGGAGTTATGTAGAAAAAATCAGAGAAACAAGCTTCACACATTGCCTTGCAAGTGGATGTGCAACTTGCATCAAAAAGTGAAAAGTGAAGCATGAGGTGTAAAGCCAAGTTCTGAACCAGCCACAAGTCTATGCTCTTAGCCTGAAATTAGCCTCAGAAATCCATCAATTTTCTTGACTAGTGAGCTTGGATTATCAGCAAAGAAAACCCTCCTAGGGAGGTTTTCTCCAAAATATCCAAAACCTTCCTTCAAAATGAAGAAAGCTTCAAACCAGCCCCTCACTCTCACTTTCCTATAAAAGGAGGCCTTCCTAACTTTATTTCCATCATCAACAACATTCTAAAAACTAGAAGAAATCTCTGTCCCTTTGCTCTTTCCTCAAAACCTCAAAATCACAAAATCTCACTTTTCACTAAAAAACTCAAAAATCTGTCTTGGTGCAAAGGGCTGCCAAAATCATTTCTCTACATTCCAACACCATAACAAGCATCCATACAATCCCTAAATATGGTATAGAAGGTGTCTAGACCATTAAACCACCCAAAAGCTTCACCAATCAAAAAGTCAACTCTTACACCAAGATACTTTGACCAAAAGCTACAAATTCCACCAAATCTTGTTCTAAGCACTTTCCTGGTGTTTTAATCATCCTAACACCTCTTATATATTGTTTCTCAACTGTACAAAGTGTTAGAATTCATTGGTAAGACCTATTTCTCCAACTGTCATTGTGTTTGCATATTACTTCAAAGAGAAGAAAACTTCAAAAAGCAAGAAATTGATTGAAGATCTCTGGGTTTCTCAGCTTATTTTGCTTCTTCAAATCTGTCTACAAGAGGTATGCATCATTGAATTTCATCTCATACATCCCATTGCCCTGACTTTGCATAATTTGAAGTTATAATCTTGAAAAGTGTTCATTGTTGTCAACTTGCTACTCATGTTTGTAAACTTAATGCTCACTGTTTTGTGATTCAAAATTGCTCTGTCATGTATTTTAGAATTGCTAGTTAATGTGGCTGTCCAGATAAACTATGAGGTATGAGTTGGTTGAATTTTAGTAGGTGTAAAACATTGCAGAAAGATTCATAGTGTGTGGCTGTGTGAAACCTTGATCTGCTTGCTATGTAACTTTGTAAGACTGTGTAACCCCTTTTGCTGTCAAATTCCATGTGTGCCTTAAAAATTCATACATATGTCATAGCTTGCTACATTTTATGATAGCATTGTAGTGCCATCTTCTTTGGGTTTGATTCAGCCACATCTCAAACTGTTTCTCATTATAAAAGGTTTGCTGTTAAAACTTTCAATATGTTAACTAACAGCTGTTCCAATTTGTGCATCTCCATCTAACCTCCGCACTTTTCTTATGTTCATAATATTTTGCATCTGAATTGATAAAACTGATGACTACTAACTCCTTGCTTCCAACATCATGAGAATATAGGATCACCATTTCATTTAGTTGCTTTTAGCAGTCACTTAGTGGTTTGTGGTGAAATTGAGCCTATCCTTTTTAACCTGGCCATAAGGAATACATCTCAATTTGGTGCAGGCTACTGCTGAACTTTAAACTCAATAGTCTTTGGTTGATAAATCTCCCAAAAATACATGTTTTCAAAACTGCCAACTCAGTCTTATTTGCTTTGATTTGTTCATTGTTCATGTGGGCATATTATGATTATCATATAGAATTGAACAAAACCAAGAGGCAATTTGCTGTTAGGAGGCCATCAGAACCAGGATGTATGTGTGTTGTTACTATGGTGAGAGTAGGCTGTTGAAGCTCTTAGGGTATTTTGATTTTGGCCTCATCATACTACAGGGCCTTATTTTAGTGAGCAAGCGTGAAGGATTCTTTTTTATTGCAGTTTGGTGTATCAACCTTCACCATTGGCCTGCCTCTGATTTCAAACTGTCTTGAAATTCACCAAATGATTAGACCCTAAAACTTAGTTAAATAGTTGGCACCATATCATCATCACAAACCCTGCAGATTGATGTTACATTTCAAATTCATCAAACTCAGTTGGTAGGTCCATGAGGTTAAAACAACAACTGGCTGTTTGGAACCCAGCAGGTTTACTTTGGCTGTTCAAGTCATGATAGGGCTGGCTAGAGTTTATGAACTCTTGTGTTTGAGTTGCCCCACCTGGTACTGTGTTTGGTCTATCTTCATAGGATAGTTTCCCACTGTCACAGCCTGATGAGGGAATGTAGAGTGTAGGTGAGGACTGTTTGCTACCAGTTTATACATCAATGCTTGTTTGGCCTACTGCTTTTCTTTTTTTTCATCTAACCATTGCAGCCAGACCATTGTGTGTCTGTTTGAGAATTGGATGGTACTTTGATTTGTGGCTACAGCATAGCCCTTACCTTACTCTAAACTCAGTGGTGTGTGAATCATATTGTCAACTGTGTGTGTATGGTTTGACTTAACATGTTTGCACTAATTTGATCTCCTTCACATACCACAAAGCACAAAATTGCAACTTACCACCACAGTTGTCCTAGACCAGTTTAGATTCTCAAAAACCATTTGTTGATATACATGTAACTTGTGTGTATGTGTGTTTTCAACCTATATGTGCACAAAACTATTTTAAGCCTCATCATGTCTAAATTCATGTTAATTTGCAAACTGTAAACCAACTGTCATAGCAACCATCTTCTAATCTGTTTTGATGCTTGATTCCATTTCATATCATGTACATATAGTGTGATTGTGACTGAATTAGTCTGAAAAGCTTTAAGTTCAAAAGTTACTTCACAATGGCACTTCACAAGCACAAGCCTCCACTTAATCACCATTTTCACATAGCAGGTGGTTTTCACATTGAATGTGTGTTTGTATTCACTCATAAACCCCTATGTGACATGTGCCTATGATTAGTTTAATGAAGAACCAACTGTAACATGAACAACATATTGACATGCTTCACACACACACAATAACACATTTTACACCAAAATCCTGTTTTTATGTTTTGGAATCATTTGAGTTTTAAGGACATCATCATCATCATGCCTTGGATGTAAGAGAACATTCTCAATCAACTATGTGTGCTTGGACTGTGTTTGCTTTTCATTTGCTGTCAAGAAAAATCATAACATGCTGGAAATCATTTTTTGGCATAAGCTATGGAAAATCAGCTTTTATTACTTGAACATGTTTAAATTCATATTTGAGAAGTGCCTATGTATTCACTTTGGCTTGGTTGTGCATAAAGATGGATTCACATGTTTGCCATAAACACATCAAATTCATTCAAGCAACTCATATGCTATTTTTTGCATGAGTTTGATTTTCACCAAAACCACCTTTTGAAAACTTCATATCAATCATTTGGAAGCTGTTGGCATAATCCTTTGGCCTTGAAACTAACTGTCACAATTTTCACACTTCAAAAATGCATTTTTTACAAAAAACCTTGCACTTGACATGTCACTTTTATAACCTGTTTGCATTGAGCATATTTGAAGTGTGGGAATCATTCTTTATCATTTATGTAAGCTGTGTGCACAATTGGTTTGGTTTAAAAATGTTTGAATTAAGGTGTTCATGTCAAATTGCATTTTCAAGACATACAAAGGCACCTGCCATCGAGTTTTCAAGAGAGATGAGAATTTCAGATAAATAACATCACCATCATGCTCCTCATGTTTTTCTAGTCTAGATACATATAAAGTTTGTCGCGATTGGTTAAGAAACGAGAGAGTTACGACATAAAACGTAAATCATTTTGAGTGTGTTTGTTTTTGCCCAGAAATTCAAATGAACTACCTTTATTAATTAAAGGGGTGGCTTATACAAATGGATATATAGCCACCCCAGTGGTAAGCCCCTTATGCCAAGCGCCCCTTTCAAACCATGATCCTGAGTTCGACCCCTGAGGAGGGCAACTCTTTTGGCATTTTTGTCATTTTTCACTCAAACTTCAAAAAATCGTATCTCTCTCTCATTTTTTATCGTTTTCCGCCCGTTCTTTTTTTGTTTTGTTCATCTTTGTATCTACTTTCATTCCATGTATTTTATTTTTACGTTTGCCTATTTTATCACCTCTTTTGACTTGGTGCAAGTTAAAGTGCGTTTCGCGTCCGTTTACGCATTTGCAGATGAATTTTTATGTGGTTCCACTTGGATTTGTTTGTGAAATTTGTTAGTACTCATGTCCATACATTTTATTTAACATGCTAGGATTTTCATTTTGAGTTATAACTATTTTTATTTCATCCCACCTATTGAATGTATTTGAATGCGATCTGTCGTTACAGTTCTCGTTATTTTCATATGTGTTGATTATTATCAATGTGCTTTCATCCTTATCATTTCACATGTTTGTTTAATTGGTTGTTACCATGAAAATGTTTTATTGTGTTGTTAACTTCCCCTTTTATTTTTCTTTCCCCAAGTGATGAGGCTTGTCAGCTCTCATCCAGTTGCCTCCCCAGTCTCCCTCCAAAGGAAGGTCTGCCCACTTGACCCTCATGTCAAGAATAATTCATTCACCCTCCCTTGACTTTGTTAAGTCATTTTAACCTTAGTCTATAAACCCTTAGACTTTGCTTTAAGTCTAAAAGACCCACCTGTACTAGGAGTGTTCTTCAACTAGAACCCTAGGAAAGAGTTCGTCAACTCTGTGTAAGAACCATTGTCGTGATTTCTTACTTCCCCTTTTGAATATTACAACTTAAATTAGGGAGTTTTGTCAAACTCCACACAAACATTGTCATGTTTGTTCCCCCCTTGAACCTTGATCATAATCAAGTGTTCTTTATCCCTTGTGAGGCGAACTACGATTGCTCTGATTCTATCCTAGTCAGGATACGTAGGCAGAAGATGCGACGTCTTTGCGAGCAAACTTAGTGTATATAACTTTAGGTGTCAACTCATATCTTTTCCCAAATCCATAGTACATATTTCACACTTATCAAGCAATCAAACAAAAGGTTCTTGTAGAGTACTACAGATATTTAGGGTGCTAACACCTTCCCTAGGTATAACCAACCCCCGATCCCCGAATCTCTTAAGCGTTATCCTTACATCGCGAAAAAGGTTTTTCCTTCTTTAGACCTTTTCTTTGGATAAAATAAAGTCCGGTTGTAAAAGAATTAAGATTCAAGTTAACTTAATAGCTTGATATCCAATTTTCACCGCAACACTTCTGTTTTGGTTCATGATCATCAAAATGCACTTCACTCCCTAATTTGCAGCTGTCATATGTTTTTTAAATCCATGTGGTTTGTGAGCTTTCTCAAGGTTTAGACACATCCTATATGTTGTTTTGAGTATGTATGTGTGGTTCTTTTACTCCAAATTGGCTTGTTTTATAATCTCACTATCTCAATTGCCATGTCTTGATTTTCATCTCATTTTCACATGACAGTTGGATTTTCAACTCATAAATAGTTTGTTTGGATACATGAACATGTTGTATATGATATTTGAATTGTGTTTGAGCCTTTTCCCTGACCATAGCATGACCGGTTTAACCTTTTGCTTTGAAAATGCATTTTCATCAAAAATTGCAACTACCATTCGTGTTTTCATTTCAGGGCATATTTTCAAAATTCTACCTGGACCATCCTTCTCCTTGTTTAAAAACACCCAAAATTGATCTAAGTTTTGTTTGATTTGGTTAAGAATTGGTTGAGTTTGATACCAAAACGCATTTGTGAAATTGCCTTGTTTTGTTTCATTTTTGCCCAGCCATTCACAACACCACGCCATATATATTTATGGGGGTGGCTATATCAACGGATGTATAGCCACCCCAGTGGTAAGCAACTTGTTCATATTCACGCCTTGCAAAGCCTAGACCTGGGTTTAATCCCTGAGGAGGATTAATCCTTTTGGCCTTTTTTTTCTTTTTCCTTACACGCGCGTTTTGGGCTAGAGGGCGTGGGTTCAACTCCCACCCCTTGCATTTTCTTTTGATTTTCACTTATTGATTTTTGTTTTGCTCATAATTCATCAAATCTTCAAAAAATCACAACTCTCTCATTTTTTATCCTTTTTAATCCATTCTTTTTGCACTGTGTTTGTTATAATGTCTATTTTTATATGATGAGGAAAAATAACTTGTTGTCATAAATTGTGATGCATTTTTCCCCTTGTGGAAATTTGTTCCTTTATTGTGATTGTGATCCTACTTGCAGTTGAATTCCTTTGAGCGTGCTTGAATTTCTTGTGAGATGTTCATCCCCCTTGTTAGTTAACATGCAAGGGTACTCCCCTTTGGTTGTCACCATAATCTTGTTTTATTTCCTCCTAAATTATGAGGTTAAACTGATTTAACTGTGTTTGATTATCATCTATGCATATTGTTGTTACATTTTTTATGCTTTGAACCTGTGACTTGCCTACTTTCAAATTGTGATTTGTTTATGTGGTAATTCCCTTCATCATGTTTCAATATTTGTTAAGTATGCTCCAATCTTTGTTAAGATGATTGATTATTGGTTGTAACCATTGGTATTATTTGAAGTATCTGCTTATTGTAATATGCATGCTTACTTGTCTTAATCTTGCTCATTTTGCTTTGTCAAGTATTCTTTCCCCAAGTGATGGAACTTTTTAGTTCTTATCCAAGTTCTCTCTCTCTCTCTTCTCTCTCTCTCTCTCTCTCTCTCTCTCTCTCTCTCTCTCTCTCTCTCTCTCTCTCTCTCTCTCTCTCTCTCTCTCTCTCTCTCTCTCTCCTTCCAAAGGAAAAGTCTCTCCCTTGACCCTTGTGTCATTGGATAGCTCATTGATTCCTCCCTTGACTTTATGAAGTCATCCAAACTCTAGCTTGGTTAAGTATAGAACATGTAAGCCTTAGACTCTGCTTTAAGTCTAGAAAACCTACCTATACTAGGAGTGTTCCTCAACTAGAACCCTAGGATAAAGTTTGTAAACTCTATGTAAGAATCGTTTGTAAACCCTAGTGAGGTGAACTACGATTGCTATGATTCTATCCTAGTTAGGATACGTAGGCAGAAGACGCGTTGTCTTTGCGAGCAAACTTAGAAACTATCTTTAGGTTTTAACATATACCCTTTACCCAATCCCAAACCTTAGAAAACATTTACCAACTTAGCATGCAAGCAAACAAAAGGTTCCTGTAGAGTACTACAGATGTTTAGGATGTGAAATACCTACCATATACATAACCAACCCCCGATCCCCGAATCTCTTAGCGTTATTGTTACATCGCAAAAAGGGTTTTTCTTTCTTTAGACCTTTCCTTTGGATAAATTAAAGTTCGGTTGTGAATTTAAGAATTAAAGATTCAAGTTAACCAATAGCTTGGTATCACGATTCTCACCGCAACAGAAATGGCAACTTCACTGGGAAAATTTTTACTTAACTTGAGGGTTTAGCCTATTTTGTTTAAATTGCATGCTATATTTGTAAATATTTGCTTAACATGTATATTTGTCAATATATTTGTTTAATGTTGGGTATTGGGTGCTTTGAGTGGAGAGACAGTCCTATACCCGGACTTGAGTGAAATTATGATAGGATGGTGGTATATTCAAGAAGGCTTATAGGGAGTTGATTCCCGACCAAGCTAACTTGAGAAACCACCGCTCAGTGTAGGCCCTCTCGAAAGTTTTAGTATTGTTGATCGAGTATTCGTGAAAACAATGCTACTTTCAATGAAGGAGCCCATGACACTATGGACTTTTAGAATACATTCTACTCCACTTTGTCACAATATCCATGTAATACCCCAAATTTTACCCTTTCTTTTTTATTTTTATTTTAAATTCTTATTAACTTAATAAATTAACCTTTTTTTTAAATCTTGTTTTTTTAACTAATAATAATTTAATTTAATTTTTTTTATAACTTTACTAATGTTTTTTATTAACTTTTTTTTTCTTTTTTTTTCTATTTAGTTTATTTATTTAAATCATTTTAAGCTCTTCTTACTAACTTTTAGGATTTAGATTAAAACTTAACTTTTTTTTTCTTTTCTTTAAGAGTAATTTTTTTTATAACCTTTTTTAAATTAATTTCTAACACATTTTTTTATCAAATTCTAATACCTTTTTTAAAATAAAAATCTAACTTCTTCTTAAAATTAAATCTTTTTTTCTAACTTTTTTTTAAATCTTTTTTCTAACTCCTCTTTAAAGTTAAATCTTTTTCTAACTTTTTAAAATTAAAACTTTTTTTTTCTAACTCTTTAAAGTTAAATCTTTTTTCTAACTTTTTTTTTAAATTTTTTTTCTAACTCTTTAAAGTTAAATCTTTTTCTAACTTTTTAAAATTAAAACTTTTTTTCTAACTTTTTTAAAGCTAAATCTTTTTTTTTCTAAATTTTTAAAATTAAAACTTTTTTTCTAACTTCTTTAAAGCTAAATTTTTTTTTTCTAACTTTTTAAAATTAAAACCTTTTTTCTAACTCTTTAAAATCAAATCTTTTTTCTAACTATTTTAAAAGTTAAATCCTTTTTTTTTCTACCTTTTAAAGTTAAATTTTTTTTCTAACTTTTTTTAAAGTTAAATCTTTTTTTCTAACTCTTTTTAAAAAATTAAATCTTTTTTTCTAACTCTTTTTAAAAATTAAATATTTTTTTCTAACTCTTTTTTAAAATTAAATTTTTTTTTTCTAACTTTTTTAAAGTTAAATATTTTTTTCTAACTTCTTTTTAAAATTAAATCTTTTTTCTAACTTTTTTTAAGTTAAATATTTTTTTCTAACTTTTATAAAGTTAAATCTTTTTTCTAACTTTTATAAAATTAAATCTTTTTTTTCTCTAATTTCTTTTTAAAATTAAATCTTTTTTTTCTAACTATTTTAAAAATTAAATCTAACCTTTTTTTATAAATTAAATCTATCCTTTTTTTTTTAAATTAAATCTAAATCTTTTTTTGACACCTTTATTTTTCAAATTAAAATTCTAAATTCTTTTTAAAATTAAATTCTAACGCCCTTTTCTTTTTCTTTTTTTTTTAAATTTTAAATTCCTTTTAAAATTAAATTCTAACAGTTTTTAAAATAATTCTAACATTTTTTAAGACCAACATTCAAATTTTTTTTTTTTTATTCTAACTCATTTTTTTTAAAAAACTCTAATTTTTATTTAACTTGAAACTCTAATCTTCTTTGCTAACTTTTTAAATTTAAATCTCAACACTTTTTTAATCTAATCCAATCTTAATGAATTCCAGATAGAGTTAAATCAAATCAATCAGATCAATCATCATCATAAGAAAATCAGATCTAAATATCAACATCACCATCATTGAATCAAATCTGAAATCATCATAAAAATTCATTCAAATCAAATCAGAGATTGAAAAAGATTGAGATATTCAAATTAAATCTGAGATTAAAAAAAAAAGATTTAAAAATCAAGTATAAAAGGGACGAAAATCATAACAAGAGAAGGAGAACTTTTTTCGTAAAATCCAAGCAAACTCCGTCAAAAATCCTCTAGCCTCAGGACAAAGCATCATCGGCCATCATCATTCCGTAAGGATCAAAAAATATAATTACAATTTTTGTGTTGCTTTTCATGTTTTTCAGGAAAAAGAGATGAAGAAGACAAATCGGTGGTCATGCAAAAGAAGAAGAAGATAACATCCGTGAGAGGCAAACAAGAAGGAGAGGAACACACGCAAACTCAGAGAGCAGAGAGAAGAAGAGTGATGACCGGCCCAACCCTCTTTTTTTTTTTTTATTATTTATTGTTTTTCCATTTGTTATTTTATTTTGTTTATCTTTTTAAAAAAAAATCAAGAAGGCCCCTTTCTTTTTTATAACCAAAAACCTTTTTTAAATTAATTAAAACTCTTTTTAAATAAAATAATCAAATGTTTTTTTCAAATAATAAAACTTTTTTATAACTTTAAAGTAAAACGTGTTTTTAACTAACATTAAGATTTTTTAAATTAAACCAATTGTTTTTTTTAATGATTAAATCTTTTTTTCAAAATATTATCACTAAAACTCCTTTTTTAGAATAATTAACCAAACTTTCACTTTTTTATTAATAATTTTTTTTTAAAACTCAAAACTCTTTTAATTAAAATTAATCTCTTTTCACAAATTTAAATCCTTGGTTAAAAAGACCATAAAAGTCCTCCAAAATTCATACGGCTTGTTTCTCGTTCAATTTTGATTTCGTTTTCGTCTAACCCCACATACTGACATTTTTGTTTGTTTTGTTTCTTGCAGCTATTATGTTCAATTTGAAACTTATTTTCGGTTTTATATTTAGTTATCATATTTGTAACTGCTTATGGGATGTAATTTTGCGAGACAATTGTCGCATTTATCTTTCCGCACTTTATTTTCTGTCGTTGTATGTATATTTAATTTCATCACATCTTTATAGTTAATTTCCTCCGAAGGAATTAGGTCTAGCCGTTTGACCGCCGTGTCAATAGTCCTCAACTTCAAACCCTTACAACCTTACAAACCCTACTTTTCACAAATGCCTCGCCGCAGGCAAAATTACAACTTTACCCCTAGCATTAGGTCAAAGAGCCGCCGCGCTCATTTTAGGGTTTCCCGCCGCGGAATCCCTAACCTAATTTAACTCTAATTACAACTTAACAATTCAACATAGAGATATTGGAGTTTCTACACTCCTCGTAAGCGTGTCCCTAAGATACGTTTATGCCCCATTGAAACCTTGGCCACAGTCAAGAAGTTTCTAACCTCCCTATTGAGGGGAACTACGATTACTCTGATTCCACTCCCGTAAGGATACGTAGGCACAAGATGCGATGTCTTGCCGAGTAAACTTAGAATTAACCCCTTAGGTCTCCTTTCTCACTTTTAATCCTTAGTACATATACCTTAAGCAAATAAATAAAGCAAATAGTAAACATCTGAACAAAAGGTTCCAGTAGAGTACTACAGAAGTTTAGGGTGCTAATACCTTCCCTAAATTTAACCAACCCCCGAACCCTAGATCTTTCCCCGCATTGTGTTTACGATGCAAAATAGGTTTTCCCTCTTTTGACCTTTTCCTTCGGATAAATCAAAGAGCGGTTGTGAATTGAATTGTGATTCAAACTCATTAATAGTTTGATATCCTATTTCCACCGCAACAGAAAATGGCGACTTCACTGGGGACTCCTAACTTTTGAGGGTTATCCCTAACTTGTTCATATTTATTACTATTTGTTTTACTATTCATTTGCATGTATATATTGTACTTTGATTTTGGGATGGTTCCTTGTGCTGTGAGATAGGTCCTAACCCGGATCTAGTGTACCTTAGGTAAATGGCAATAGACCAAGGAGACTGTACGACGTATATCGATACGGTTGATCTGGTGGCCATAGTTAGTGCGACTTCTTGGTTGGTGCTTATATTCCTTAAGTCAAGTTGAGGATAATATTGAGGCTGCCATATGTTGTCAATGCACTAACTGACTTTTAGAACCCTAGTTAACTCATCTTGGCCTTTAGAAAGTAGTGAGGTAACCGGCTTTGGTGCAGACTGAAGTTGGTTGACACTCGATACTACGCTCATTGAGATCTTAAACTTGGAGGGTTTTGGTTGGCAAGTAAGTTGCCTTCTGAACAACCACCCTTGTGAAGGATCAATGATATTGAGATCCCTTAGAACCTGGTCACTTTTGTAGGACAGGATGAACCATCTAACTTCAGGGGAGGGTATTTGCCTTTGAACCTCATGCAAGCTTTTAACCTAGGACTTTGTGTGTTTTCATGCATTGCATCCATAAAGCATCTCATTGCATTGTATTTCATGGAGCTCAAACATCATTTATGGATATCGCGGGATACCATAAATAAAAAAAAAATATAAAATGAAAAAACAAGGAAAAGATTTCCTTGGTACCCCACGGCATTAGTAAATGTTTTGAATTCCATGAAATCTTCATTTACATTCACATTTTAGCATCATACTTTTGCATTACATGTGTCTCCCGATTTCTCACACTCGGTTCTCTCACCTTCCTAGTTTCGTCACCCTGAGTTCTCGGCACCAATACAACACCAGAGCTCAAACTCGGAAAAGAATGGAGGATCAGGCAAAAGAGATTGATCGCCTTAGCAATGAACTTGAAGACCTTCGAGGGGGTATGGGGCGAATGATGGAATTGTTACATGTCATGAATGCTAAGATGGATACCCAGCCCACTGTTGTTTCTGAGATTACCGGCGTTACTGTGGACCCTCCACCAAGTGTGACCGTAGCAGGGGACCCACCTTATGGTCTTGCTCCCGGTTTTGTGCCTCCTCAAGCCACTGTTCCGATTAATCAACCTGTTCAGCAAGCCGTGCCCTTGTTTTCTGAAGTTTCTAGGGGGGCTCCTATCTTTGCACCACCTGTTGTACACACTCGTGCGCAACCGTACTTCAATGAGACAGCTTTTGATAATCTTGATGAGAATGTTGAGGGTTATGAGAAACATGATAAGCTTCGTGAGGAAGTAAACACTATCGTCCAGAGATTGAAAAAGGTAGAGGGTGATCAAATTTTTGGGACTGCTGCAAGGGATGTTTGTTTGGTTTCAGGTTTGGTTATTCCCCCAAAGTTCAAAACTCCGAACTTCGATCGTTATGAAGGTGCCACCTGTCCTAAGAGTCATCTGATCATGTATTATCGCAAAATGGCTGCCCATGTTGAGAATGATAAACTGATGATTCATTGCTTCCAAGATAGTTTGAAGGGTGCTTCCTCCAAGTGGTATTTAACTTTAGACCAGTCTCGCATTAAGAGTTTCCAGGATTTATCTGACGCTTTCATCAAACACTACAAGTACAATATGGATCTGGCTCCTGACAGAAGACAATTGCTGAGTATGTCACAAAAGAATTCTGAGTCATTCAAAGAGTATGCTCAAAGGTGGAGAGAGACTGCTTCGCAGGTAGAACCTCCTTTGACCGAGAAAGAGTTAGCTGATTGGTTTGTCGACACGGTCCGTCCAGAATTTTACGAGAGAATGGTGGGTAGCGTGACTTCAAATTTCTCCGACATCGTTGCTGTGGGTGTCAAGATTGAATTGGGTATGAAGAGTGGTAAAATGACAAATAATCATGGCGCTTCTAAGGATCAGCCGAAGAAACCTCCGTATAGCTCCCAGAAAAAGAAGGAGAGTGAGACTAATACTATATCCTCTGGTAGACCAAGGGAACGCTTTTATCGACATCCTCAAGGTTATGCTCAACCTCAAGGGTACCCAGTCCAATATGCTCAACAACCCTATGTGGCAGCTATTACACCTTCTTTCAATCAACAGGTTCCCATGTATCAACCTATGCAACAACCTCCTGTTTATCCGCCTCCTGTCAACTACCTACAGGCACCTAATACTCCTGCTCCTCAACAGCCAAAGAGTCCGGCTCCTCGCCAGAATATGCCAAACAGAAGAACGTATAAACCTTGTCCGCCGATCCCGATGACTTTTACCGAGTTGTATCCCTCTTTGGTCAAGCAAGGTCTCATCACTACTCGGGCTTTGGGTCCGCCTCCTAATCCTCCACCTAATCCATTACCTGCAAGTTACAACGCTACCGCTCATTGTTTATTTCATGAGGGTGCGCCCGGCCATGATCTAGAGAATTGCTATGCTCTTAAGAAAGTTGTCAGAAATTTGCTAGAAACGAAGAAGTTGTCTTTTGGCGATGCTCAGCTGAAGATCGAGACTCCTTTCGGGGTTCCTCACTCGTCAAGTGCAAATTCTGCAAAGCATGCTACGCCTATCAGCCGAATCCAGTCATTATTCAAAGGCCTAGCCCGCTTCATTTCAGTAACCCTCAAGGTGATATGACCGGGATCAACAAAGGATCTGGGAAATTTATTTTGAAGCAACGACTGAAAACTGTTGAAGATGTGACCAGCATAACTGGGGTAAGCCATGACGACTCACAGTGATCATGAACCAGACGTCCTTTCCATTGAGGCTCCGCCAAAGGAAACTGTTACTCTTGAATGCAAGATTTCATAAACATTTAGAAGGATTTTTCTGACAGTTCATTTGTTTATTTATATGCATTTCTCTTTGATTAAGCATATTTAGCATGCACGAACTTGTTTATCTTTGATGCAACACATATGTTTGTCTTGAATAAATCCATTCGCTTCACTCATTCAAAAACGTTTTCATAAATTATAATGCCAACTTTACCCGATCTCTTGTTCTGATGGAGAATTGGGGGGAGGATGACGAACCCAAAACGTCAGATTTCTTGTCGTATGCTTTCGATTGAAACCCGCTGATGATGTAAGGCATTGTTTCAAATCCCAAACACTGGAGATATAAGGATGTTAACCCCTAGTCAACCCTTTGAGCCTTGAAGTAGGAGTTTTTCTTTCTTTTAAAGAACCTTCATCCTAACCTGGTGCAGGGTAGGTTTCAGTTAAACCGATCGAGCGCTTAGACTCTTAAAAAGGAAGAGCAAACCTTCGAGAATTTATCCTTAGCATCTTAAGAAGTCCAATACAATGACTATCCTTCGGTTACCTAAGGAGTGGGGCAGTCACGAGCCTTTCAAAAGATTTACACGACTTGTGCATAAAAGAATATTCAAAAAATAAGAGCCCGCTAAGTCAAAAACCTATGAAGGAGACTTAGGCAAAACTGGGGCATCCCGCTGGACTCCAAAGTCAGATCAAAAGACGTTGTCCAGGCAAAAGTTAGGGAATAAAAGCAAAACAAGAGGGTACAATAAATAGTCCCTAGTAAAGAACAAGATCGTGTAATAGGTGAGCGACTGCCATGTCCAAAGCCTTGATAAGTTCTCGACCATAGCAAATCCGCTTGAGATATGAGCGTTCGTATCCGGTTAACTGAATTAGGATTGGAGAACATCACGAAGAATGGGTGGGTACAAATATAACTTTGAGCCTTTATCCTTTTGTTTCTTAAACCGTGAACTGAGCCACGATACAACCATTAAAAGACCTAATTGAAGTAGGACTTCGGTTGAAAGCATACTTGACAAGATCACGTTTCCTGACTTCTACGAGCTATGCTCAGAAAAAATTCATGATGGCATTATAATTAAAACTTATATCCTGACTAGTGATTTCGGTCACAAGTTGTTGCGATATCTTTTTTTCAAAACAAAACTTCAAGACAAATATATGTGTACATTGACAAGCTCAGGATAGGCATTTCAGGCATGACGACTTTGCTTGATATCTTAGAGATTTACATATGGACATAACCCGTGGAACTTGAAGATCCTGCTAAACAGGGGCAGGCAGTTTCCCAATTCGCTTACCAACGCGAGTCTGACGTTCTTAAGAGCTATTTCTCAAAGATTTCGTCGTAACACGATTAATTTGTGCCAGTTACGTCGAGACCTGACAAATCTCTCCAAGAGTTGGAAAACAGTGGGGCATCTGGACTCCATGTTTCTCTGTAAAATCCTCTTGAGATGACCCTACCTCACAACACAAGTATCCCGAGGCACCATGTTTTTGAAGAAACAAATGGCGGCTACTATAAGGTCCTGCAAGATCAAAACCATGGGATTTCACAATTTTTTTCGTACACCCGAGGGATTTTACTCACAGCGGCCTTCATACCCCAGTAAGCCTCAGTGTTGCAACAGGTTCCTAAACCATTGCTCTGATTTAGTCCCCAGCGAGACTCTAAGCTGACAATACTTTGGATGGAGCCAGTGGTCCCTAAGGCATCAGAGATTTCACTGACATGCTCCCAGTGACAGTCCCCAGCGAGACTATAAGCTGACAACTTTTTTTTTGGGTAACTCGAAAGTGTCCCCCAGGTTTTCTTCTCCCCATGTGAAGACGTGATACTGTACACCCAAGCAGATTACCTTCCCTCAGAAAATTCAGAACTTTAAAACCAGAGTTGGTTCCACCATTGATCCTTCTTACCCATGATTGACGTATTG
Source organism: Lathyrus sativus (assembly GCA_963859935.3). Classification (NCBI taxonomy): domain Eukaryota; kingdom Viridiplantae; phylum Streptophyta; class Magnoliopsida; order Fabales; family Fabaceae; genus Lathyrus; species Lathyrus sativus. The sequence continues at coordinate 370,187,489 of OZ012741.1, forward strand.
GTTGCAGAGAACGCAGGGTATTTCCGTCGAGATGTTTATTTCATCTCTCGTCCCGTCTCTAGTCTGTTTCGTCAGTATACGCAAGGGCATAAGCATCACATGCTTATTTCATTACATATTCATTACATACTCATTACATACTCATTTCATAACATCCTGCATATTTAACTACATACACATCAACGTACATTCACATTAACATATGCATTAACATGTGCATTAGCATTCACAGGTTCATTGTGTTTCACCATCATTTGGTTGTTACCGCCGAGTAACTGGGGTTCGTCAATTCTCTCCAAATAGATTGTCAGTCTTAAGCATAAAATATCTACTTATTTCCAGCTTCCCCACGGAGCTCGATCCTCGTGGATGACGGTTACTTCAGCTATCTTTCCTCGCCAGGATTAGATATTTACCCTCCGAGATCATTCCCTCGATGGAGTCTTGATTACCAGTCTTCTTTCTAGCTCGATCCTAGATTGAATCTCAGTCTTGTCGGTCGTCAATCCCAACCGGACGTGCATTTATTTTGCACCATCTAAAGGTTTTCACCATACCATGACAGATACGCGACTATCTCGCTTGAGAAGTTTATCACTGTACCCGGACGTGCATTTATTTTGCACTATCTTTCAAGAAAATCAACTACAATTCTTTACAGATACACGCCAGTTCACGCCTGGAAAATATATCAGTACAACACTTTACAATCCTACATGTTACAACCTTTTACACTTTACATTTTACAGCATCAACATACGACATTTCTCACCTAAGAAGTCGATCATATCCTCGTTATGACTCGCAGCAAATGGCCATCTCCATGGAGCAGTTGGGCTTCCATTTACCTGCCGTCTTGAGGTTTGAACCAAATCGTATTCAGGAGAGCACGATCTTGAGTTACGGGGAGGTTTGGGCAGTTTCATATTCAGGAGAGCACGATTCTGAGTTATGAAGAAGTTCATTTATCCTTTAGTAAAAGAAGGAACGGAATCATATTCAGGAGAGCACGATTCTGAGTTATGAGGAAGTTCAGTTGGCCGTTTTTCAGGAGAGCACGATTCTGAAGAATGAAGAAATTTCAGGAGCCGAATCATATTCAGGAGAGCACGATTCTGAGTTATGAGGAAGTTCGATTATCCAGTTTCATATTCAGGAGAGCACGATTCTGAAGTATGGAAAATTCATTTACAACCAAATCATATTCAGGAGAGCACGATTCTGAAAAATGAGTATATTCAGTCATCCAGTTTCATATTCAGGAGAGCACGATTCTGAAATATGAAGAAATTCAGTCATCCAGTTTCATATTCAGGAGAGCACGATTCTGAAATATGAGTATATTCAGTCATCCAGTTTCATATTCAGGAGAGCACGATCCTGAAGTATGAGGAAGTTCAGTTTACCCTTTTCATGTTCAGGAGAGCACGATTCTGAAGCATGAAGAAGTTTATTTATCCTTCAGTAAGAGAAGAATCAGAATCGTATTCCAGGCGCCGACCTTAAATGCGAGAAGATTTATTTATCAGATAAGCAGCAGCCTCTTTATTTGAGTGCTTATCCATTTTTTGCACATAAGTCCCTTCCAACGATAAGTGACAGTTCTCCCTCGAGAAGCTTATCAGGGCAATTCCCATCAAAGTCCATTTATTTTGGCATACAGTCGGTCTTTACCCTGTATATTTGCTACGGAGTTCCGAAAAGTCCGTTTGATCCTGTCACGAGGGGTAGTTTACAGAAGCTTGGATGTTATTCCTTGCTCAATGCTCCAGCATTCTGTAATCGATCTTACAATCGTACGTGATCCAGTTTTATTTTTAGATTCCCCAGTGGAGGCCGTCTCATAGGTACCATCTCCATTCGAGGATCTCGTTCCTTTTCTAAAAGTGACAATTGGTCATTCGCACCAGTTGACTATCATTTTTAGAATTCCCCAGTGATGTACTGTGTCTCAGCGCGTCATTTTCCCCAGTGTGTTTCTTCTCGTGGCGTCTGTCTCGGTGTCGTCATGTTTCGTCAGCATTTTCGCATTCATTATTCCAGCATACGCATCATATCATAGTCATGGCATCATCTGCATTAAGTCGTTCCAGTTTTGTCCATAGCATTGCATATCGTCGCATATAAGGGCAAAATTTTCGGTTATCTATATTTAAATCTCTCCACCACGATTCCACGAGTCTCTGTCACTCAAATCGTCCGGTGTAGCCATTTAAATAGGGGCAACTGTAATACCCCAAATTTTACCCTTTCTTTTTTATTTTTATTTTAAATTCTTATTAACTTAATAAATTAACCTTTTTTTTAAATCTTGTTTTTTTAACTAATAATAATTTAATTAAATTTTTTTTATAACTTTACTAATGTTTTTTATTAACTTTTTTTTTCTTTTTTTTTTCTATTTAGTTTATTTATTTAAATCATTTTAAGCTCTTCTTACTAACTTTTAGGATTTAGATTAAAACTTAACTTTTTTTTTCTTTTCTTTAAGAGTAATTTTTTTTATAACCTTTTTTAAATTAATTTCTAACACATTTTTTTATCAAATTCTAATACCTTTTTTAAAATAAAAATCTAACTTCTTCTTAAAATTAAATCTTTTTTTCTAACTTTTTTTTAAATCTTTTTTCTAACTCCTCTTTAAAGTTAAATCTTTTTCTAACTTTTTAAAATTAAAACTTTTTTTTTCTAACTCTTTAAAGTTAAATCTTTTTTCTAACTTTTTTTTTAAATTTTTTTTCTAACTCTTTAAAGTTAAATCTTTTTCTAACTTTTTAAAATTAAAACTTTTTTTCTAACTTTTTTAAAGCTAAATCTTTTTTTTCTAAATTTTTAAAATTAAAACTTTTTTTCTAACTTCTTTAAAGCTAAATTTTTTTTTCTAACTTTTTAAAATTAAAACCTTTTTTCTAACTCTTTAAAATCAAATCTTTTTTCTAACTATTTTAAAAGTTAAATCCTTTTTTTTTCTACCTTTTAAAGTTAAATCTTTTTTCTAACTTTTTTTAAAGTTAAATCTTTTTTTCTAACTCTTTTTAAAAAATTAAATCTTTTTTTCTAACTCTTTTTAAAAATTAAATATTTTTTTCTAACTCTTTTTTAAAATTAAATTTTTTTTTTCTAACTTTTTTAAAGTTAAATATTTTTTTCTAACTTCTTTTTAAAATTAAATCTTTTTTCTAACTTTTTTAAAGTTAAATATTTTTTTCTAACTTTTATAAAGTTAAATCTTTTTTCTAACTTTTATAAAATTAAATCTTTTTTTTCTCTAATTTCTTTTTAAAATTAAATCTTTTTTTTCTAACTATTTTAAAAATTAAATCTAACCTTTTTTTATAAATTAAATCTATCCTTTTTTTTTTAAATTAAATCTAAATCTTTTTTTGACACCTTTATTTTTCAAATTAAAATTCTAAATTCTTTTTAAAATTAAATTCTAACGCCCTTTTCTTTTTCTTTTTTTTTTAAATTTTAAATTCCTTTTAAAATTAAATTCTAACAGTTTTTAAAATAATTCTAACATTTTTTAAGACCAACATTCAAATTTTTTTTTTTTTATTCTAACTCATTTTTTTTAAAAAACTCTAATTTTTATTTAACTTGAAACTCTAATCTTCTTTGCTAACTTTTTAAATTTAAATCTCAACACTTTTTTAATCTAATCCAATCTTAATGAATTCCAGATAGAGTTAAATCAAATCAATCAGATCAATCATCATCATAAGAAAATCAGATCTAAATATCAACATCACCATCATTGAATCAAATCTGAAATCATCATAAAAATTCATTCAAATCAAATCAGAGATTGAAAAAGATTGAGATATTCAAATTAAATCTGAGATTAAAAAAAAAAGATTTAAAAATCAAGTATAAAAGGGACGAAAATCATAACAAGAGAAGGAGAACTTTTTTCGTAAAATCCAAGCAAACTCCGTCAAAAATCCTCTAGCCTCAGGACAAAGCATCATCGGCCATCATCATTCCGTAAGGATCAAAAAATATAATTACAATTTTTGTGTTGCTTTTCATGTTTTTCAGGAAAAAGAGATGAAGAAGACAAATCGGTGGTCATGCAAAAGAAGAAGAAGATAACATCCGTGAGAGGCAAACAAGAAGGAGAGGAACACACGCAAACTCAGAGAGCAGAGAGAAGAAGAGTGATGACCGGCCCAACCCTCTTTTTTTTTTTTTATTATTTATTGTTTTTCCATTTGTTATTTTATTTTGTTTATCTTTTTAAAAAAAAATCAAGAAGGCCCCTTTCTTTTTTATAACCAAAAACCTTTTTTAAATTAATTAAAACTCTTTTTAAATAAAATAATCAAATGTTTTTTTCAAATAATAAAACTTTTTTATAACTTTAAAGTAAAACGTGTTTTTAACTAACATTAAGATTTTTTAAATTAAACCAATTGTTTTTTTTAATGATTAAATCTTTTTTTCAAAATATTATCACTAAAACTCCTTTTTTAGAATAATTAACCAAACTTTCACTTTTTTATTAATAATTTTTTTTTAAAACTCAAAACTCTTTTAATTAAAATTAATCTCTTTTCACAAATTTAAATCCTTGGTTAAAAAGACCATAAAAGTCCTCCAAAATTCATACGGCTTGTTTCTCGTTCAATTTTGATTTCGTTTTCGTCTAACCCCACATACTGACATTTTTGTTTGTTTTGTTTCTTGCAGCTATTATGTTCAATTTGAAACTTATTTTCGGTTTTATATTTAGTTATCATATTTGTAACTGCTTATGGGATGTAATTTTGCGAGACAATTGTCGCATTTATCTTTCCGCACTTTATTTTCTGTCGTTGTATGTATATTTAATTTCATCACATCTTTATAGTTAATTTCCTCCGAAGGAATTAGGTCTAGCCGTTTGACCGCCGTGTCAATAGTCCTCAACTTCAAACCCTTACAACCTTACAAACCCTACTTTTCACAAATGCCTCGCCGCAGGCAAAATTACAACTTTACCCCTAGCATTAGGTCAAAGAGCCGCCGCGCTCATTTTAGGGTTTCCCGCCGCGGAATCCCTAACCTAATTTAACTCTAATTACAACTTAACAATTCAACATAGAGATATTGGAGTTTCTACACTCCTCGTAAGCGTGTCCCTAAGATACGTTTATGCCCCATTGAAACCTTGGCCACAGTCAAGAAGTTTCTAACCTCCCTATTGAGGGGAACTACGATTACTCTGATTCCACTCCCGTAAGGATACGTAGGCACAAGATGCGATGTCTTGCCGAGTAAACTTAGAATTAACCCCTTAGGTCTCCTTTCTCACTTTTAATCCTTAGTACATATACCTTAAGCAAATAAATAAAGCAAATAGTAAACATCTGAACAAAAGGTTCCAGTAGAGTACTACAGAAGTTTAGGGTGCTAATACCTTCCCTAAATTTAACCAACCCCCGAACCCTAGATCTTTCCCCGCATTGTGTTTACGATGCAAAATAGGTTTTCCCTCTTTTGACCTTTTCCTTCGGATAAATCAAAGAGCGGTTGTGAATTGAATTTTGATTCAAACTCATTAATAGTTTGATATCCTATTTCCACCGCAACAATCCATTATCTTTATTAAGTGGATTGAAGTTGTTTGAAGATGAGAAGAGAAGGGACAAACTAAAGGGGGACTAACACAAACCTAAAGTTGTCATGCAATGGTGATCCTAAGATTGAGATTCAAAAGGGAACTACATAATTTTATCATGCATGTTTAGAATCCTAATGTCTATCATAACCTCTATTGAACAAGAGAGGTTAGAAATACTAAGGGAAGAAAGACAAAAGAAGAAGAAGGAACAACAAAAGAAACATGCCAATGAAAGAATGCACACATTGAATGCACAATTAGAACGAAAGTGGGAGGAAAATAGTGTGGGGCAGTAGCCTCCACAAGCTCATCTCAACCGAGCATGCATATAAGAAATGTAAAGAAGAAAGAATAAGAAGAAATGCACAAGAGGCAATCACACAAAGGGAGAAATCACACAAACAAAGCAAACATGTCACATATGGAAACCACAAACCAACAAGCAATGAACATAATTTTGACCTAAAAATGAACATACAGCATGCTCAACATGTCTAATATATGAAACAAGAAGAGTTGAGAGCTCAATGGATCCACAAAGGTCATTTCCAATTCAAACTAGGTCATGTACTTGTATGAACCTTCCTTAGAGGTAACTTGACTTGCAAGTTACCTCAAAATTAGAAAAATGGTTCAAAAATTGACAAATAAAATGCACAAAGAAGCTAAACATGTCAGGACCTAAAGGTCAAAAGGTCAAGGCAAATATCCCCACAAAGCATCATCAAAAGAAAATAATATTCAAGATGTACCACTTTGTAATGGGAGAATCGAGAGTCAAAAGAAAAGCACCAAAAGTCAACCCTAAATTCAACCAACCAGGGGAAAAATGGTCTTCAAAAATTGTTCAACTCATCATGTGTATGAGGATCAATTTTCATTCATTGGATCCAAAGGAAATGAGAGAAACAATTGCAAGAATAAACAATGTCACAATTTAACTCATTTAAAACAACTCCAATATTTAATTCCTTTTTTAATTGAAAATAAAATCAATAAAATAAAATAAAAATATCCTAAAAATAACGGACATCTCAAAGTTCATAGAAAATATTTTTGTGGATTTTTAGGAACATTGGAGCTATTTTATATGATTTAAATTGAAACATAAATAAAAAAAAAAGAAAATAAAAAGAAAAAGAAAAAACGTTGGTGCCAATAGCAAATAAATCCAGTTCAAACTGGCAATGGGCCCAGCAAGGGGGCGCTAATAGCATACATGTCCAGGCCCAATCAGAAAAACAAAGTCAAGTCTGGCAATCAAGTGTGGTATGGTCAACTGAGGTGTAGCGTGGAAATCATTGTGAAGCGCATGATCAAATAGTAAAACAATCAGGAGGCTCCGAAGGTGCCAACACATTTATGAATACTTGAATGTGATCAAGTGTGTGCAACATATGAGAGTGTACCGTGTTTCTTAATTTCATGCATTGGATTGAAAATAAAACGAATCAGATGGACCAAATCGTGACACCACATCATCTCCTTCACAAAATAAAAGGAGGGAACCAGGTGGTGGCCGGACTACAACTCCGGTCATCTTCTTCAATTTTCCGGCCACCGTGAGTCAAGCAACAACACACAGTCATCAATATCTCACCAAATTTGACAAATCTTATATGAAAATTCATCTACAGATCATGCTGAGTTCAAATATAGCATCCATTTTCATTAATTGTGCATAACAAGATCAAATCGAAGCAAGACATATTTGTGCACGAAAATCAAAAGTTCACAAAACTCATTCAATTTTGTCCAGAAATCATCTACATGTTATGGAGATCATAGATCAAGCAAGAATTAAGCATAAAAGCTCAAGAATAGATCACACCAAGTCCAAACAGTTTGGAGCTCACAACATCAACCATCACAAATGCCAGTTCGTTTTAGTGATTAATGATCTACATGTTTCCTAGGTCTCAAGTATGCAAAAATGGCAAAGAATCGTGGCATATTCAAAGAGAAAAATTGATTTGAAGACACCTAGTGGAGAACTTCCACTGAGCCTTCAACTCTTGATGAAGCTCAAAGGTAAATGTCCAGAAACATTCAATGATCCTTCTTATAGATGTTTGCAAGCTTGATTTACCCTGAATCTTGCTGATTCTCCAAAATCGTGTTTCAACTTTTCACCACTTTTTTCAAATGCTCTTGATCCAATTCGGCTTCCAATTCGTGTTCTGATGCTTTGTACATGTTCAAAAGTTTATATATGATGGATCTTGATTGTTTTGGAGCCCAATTTCAGTCCCTAAGAGCCCAACTGAAATCCATGGAATTTGAGTTTTGGAGCTTAGCCATGTGCACGAATTCTGCACCAATTTGCCTCCAAAATGCCTTAAATCACTTGTTGGTAATGTGAGGAGTATGAATGGCTGTGATTCAGTCCTTGTTTGATCTTAATGGTTGATATAGATTGTGTAACTTAAGCTTGAAGTAATCTTGAAAATGGCACATCAAAACTCACCAAATCAAAATTCTATAAATGCCATCATGTTTGGAATATGTTTTGCACTCAAAATATGCACTCATTTGCACAAAAATGATCCAAAACGAATTAAGTTTGATTTTCTCATTTTAAGGCTTTTTCCATGAAAATCACTTTAGGAATTCCCTATTCCAAGCCAAATTCATGAATTCTTAATGCTTGATTGAACAATTGACACCATTTGGAGCACATTTTATGTTGGAAAAATCTCCATTTGAGGTGTGCAAGTTGGTGAAATGGACCTATAATTTTATAACCTATAATCTCACTTTCCCAAAATACCCCTGACTTGCAAATCTCATAACTTGAGTTCTACAAATCAGATTAAGGACTTCTTGTACTCTTTGTAAATCTAAGACCATGAGGAACAACTTTCGTGTTCATCAAAAGTTGAGGAAAAACATCCTTCTAGGTCAAAAATGGCTTGGAAGTTAGTTGACTTTTGTTGACCAAAATCACATTCATATGAGGACCTGTAACTTATCAGCATCATAACTTGAGTTCTAGAAATCAGATGAATAACTACTAGTACTCAAAAGAAAGCTAAGGACATGCTCTACAAGTTCCATGTTGGTCAAAGGTTGATATGGGACTTGTATCTTGAGAGAGATGATCTTCAAGTTGGGGACTAAATAGGGGGTTTTACACTGAGAACCCTAATTTAGTAACTTCTCACACTCTTGATCCTTGATGAATTGATCTTGAAATGATATATCATGTATCTTAACACAATATTCCATGACCACAAAGACTTGGAATTGGGTCTTAATCTCCTTTGATCTCAATTGACTGAGGATTAACCAGATGAAAACCCTAGATGCAACATTCTTGACTGTGGCTTGTTCCACCTCACACAACAACTTGAATGAGATCCAAATGACTCTCAAAGCACTCAATGAGATCTCTCAACATATTATATTCATAATCATGCATTCACAATCCTCTGATGATCTTTGACTGGCCTCCAAGTTAGGAGCTGACCCACATACATCCATCAACTCTTTCACAAGACTTTGAACACTTCCAGATGACTTAATGATTATTCATGCTTGAGTAAAACCCCTTGCTTGAGCTTAATACTCTGGGTAACCTCCTCCTGCCATGCACAACCTCTTGATCCCCTGTTAAATGAAAAATGCTATGCAATGCAAATGCTAGAACAAAATGAAATGAAACAAAAGCCAGCCAAAGAAAAAGGTTGGGCAAATTTTGGGGTGCAACAATATTGATCATCAATTTTAATCAGAAGAGCTTCAATTGACCAGTCAATTGAAAATCAGGAGATTTGGAGGCAAAGTCAACTACACAGTGAAAAAGCCAACTCCTGACTTTTTGAGGTCAAGATCATGTTCCTCAAGTTCAATATGGCCAATGGGTGGAATTTGATCAAGAAAAGCCAAAGGAATCATGAAAAGTCAAGAGTTGTTAAAAGTTTCCATTTTAGGGAATTAGGGTTTTAGAAACTTTCCATTTATGGAAAGTTTCATGGTTGAAGCAGCCATCTTCAAGGCCATTTTCTTCATGATCAAGGTTTCAAATGAACTTGGATCAAACATCAAAGTTCTTCCTTGTATTTCAAGCTTTCTTTTGAGTACCAATTCATAATCAAATGAACATGAAAATTATTCCTTGCCATGCCCTCTTTACTTAGAGCTCAAGTTAAGGGCAAAGTGATCTTTGTACATTAAGATATCATGGTTCAAAGTGGGTGTTTTGAACACTTTTCCAAGGGATGAAATATGTGATATTTTGATTTGCTTTTGTTTATCAGCCATACACTCTTTTCCCATGCGCATGGTTTGTAACTTTGAAGCCCACCAAACATTTCCCAAACAAGCCAAACACCCAATGTACCTCTTTGCCCCATTTTGAAAATCCTTACCAAAAACAAGAAACGACCAAAGAACTGTCACAATCTACAATCCCTCCAATTTGTTGCTTGCAGCCACCAAAAAGAAAAAGCAAACATATTGCATAACCCTAGGGAACCCGTGTCTCACTCTTTGAATGTTGGTTTTTCACTTCAAAAATTAACCTTGGTAATTTTTCCCACTAACCACAAAGAGGCTCCATATAAAATGTACAAAGTGAACATTAGGGTGAGGAGGAGAGGATTCAGCAGCCAAGAAAGAACCCTAGCCACCACTGTTGCAAGAGAAACCAGAATTTGAGTTTTGAACTCCTCCAAAAAAAAACACAAAAAACTTCCTTGTGCAAACCTTATACCAGCTGTCTAAAACCTCAAACAAAAGCTGGAATTTCATCTACTCAAACTGTCCTCAAGGTTTGCTTGTTTCTTCAAAAGGAAGTAACTTTACAAACTTTCTCAAAAGGAAGGATCTCTGGTTTTCTTGGCTGCTAGCATAGAGAGGGCTACAAGAGGTATGTTATTTTGAACTCATTCACTAGTATGCATTGTCATGTGTTTGTTTTGTGGTTGAGATTGGTTTGTACATTATCATGTTAGAGTTGTTAAATTTGCTGTCAAAATATATGAGACCAATAACATGTGCATTAGTTGTTGAAATGTCATTAAGGTGTTTTGTGTATGTTTTTACCTTTGTGAAGGTATGTTGTTTGAATACATGATGAGTTTAGACTCTTGGCATTGTTCTGTCAATTTAACCACCAAAACTGTTTGAAAACTCTCAATGGAAGAGACTTAGGTTAGATGCTTTGATTTTGGACATTGTTATGTTTGAAGTTAGATTGGATTTGCCTATCTTGTGTGATTTGCCTTGTTACTGCCATTAGAACTCTTTGTTGGAGAACCGTTGTTGGAGTTTGTGTTGGACCTGTCAAGCATGTTGATGCTTAGAGTGGTTAACTCTTCACTTTAGTTTGCTTCTCTTTTTAGACTTGGCATTATTATGTCAATTTCTTGGTTCTGTTTAGATCTGGTTTGGTATCATTACTGTTTTAGTTAGGATTTCACTGTTGTGTTGATTTTGGCATTGCTCAAACTTCATTGCCTATGGTTGTTCCTAAAGAGAGTTGGTCAACTCTTGTCTGCTGTGCCATGTTTGGTCATTGCTTCTGTTTCAAGCTAGACTGTTGACTCATGTTATTAAAAGTGTTGTTGTGGAATATCGGTACTTTGAAATTTTGATTTTACTATTCAGGATTCATTGTTGCCAAAATCTTTTTTTTTCCTTGTTAAGTTTGGTGACTGTCATGAAGCAAATATGTTTACATTATAAAACTGTGTTGATGCCTTTGCTTCCAAATAAAACATTCTTGCTTGATTTATGCTTTTATCTTGTTTTCTATAACCTGCTGTTAAGAGTTATGTCTTTGTAAAGGCAAGATGTTTGGAGTTCACTGATGAACATTGCTGAAATACCACAAACTATGCTTGCTTGGACCCTTAGCAATTGATATGTATTATTGTTGTTGAAGATTCATATACTGCTGTTGAAGCAGGCACTGATCATTGTTAATCAACTTTATCTTTTCATGATTGTTGGTGGTCAAATATGTTTCTCATGCCATTTTTGTTTGAGTTTTGTCATTTTAAAGTTGCAACTATCATAAGGACTTAGTTTTGGATGTTTGGATCTGTGATAACCAAAGTTGTCACCATCATTTGTGGAATTTGCAGCTGTTATGTTGAATTTTTGTTATCGAGTGGATCTGTCTAGCCTATATGTGGCTGCATTGGTGACTGACTATGAAGGATCTATTGGTTGCATTGTAATGTAAAAACTGTGATTGCTTGCTTCTGTTTTCAACAAAACAATTCTTACTGGTTTTATGCTTTAATTTTTTTTATCTCTCATAACTAAAAAATGTCTATGTTTAGCAATTGTCCTATCATGTATGATTTAGACAAGTTTGATGAGCTAATTCATGTCATAGATGATTGCATTTTCACTACTGCTAGAGCTTGTTTTGAATTTGAATCTGTCAACTCATGATGACATGTCTAGAGTTTGTTGACTCTTTTAGTTGGGGTATTTCACTGCTATTTTGGTTCTTGCCTAGTTTTAGGTAGGTTCCTTTAGAACTTTGGGGCAGGGTGTGAGCTTTAGGTTGTCTAGTTTGGAGTTTGAGCTCAGGCAGTTTGCTAATAGAGGTTAGGTGTTACCATTTAGAATTCATAGTTAGAGGCTAGTTTGAATTTGGACATGTGCAGGTGGTCACCGTGCTGTCAACATCTATCCATAAGAAGACTGGGTTTGTTAACTCAGATTTGGCTAGTATCAGTTAGTTTCTTATGTTAGAAGGTTTGGTTAAACATTGGGAATTGTCAAGAGCATTAAGACTTGGGACTGTTATTTGTTACACCCTGCTGTCAAAACATGTTATGCATGAAGTTTAGTTGGAAGGTGCAAGTACTGTTGAAACTTTGGTGCATTAAGGATTGTTTTACTGGTCAAGTTTCATAGCTCCATATTGTTGTGCTGAGATTTGAGTTTGTTAACTCAGATGTAAAGTTCTGTTAGATCTTATGGGTTTAGGTTTGTGTTGCTTTTTGAACAAATTGGAGGACCAAGTAGTTTTGTCTCAAGGACTTAGGATTGTTGCTGTCTAAATCATGGAAGGCTGTTTTTGCTTGGAGGTTGTCACTATATTTCTGTTGGGAACATTTGATATTGTGGTTGGTCAACTAGGGTATAAAGCTGCATTTTGAGAACTGCCATGTTTAGTACCCCTCATTGGAGACCTTGATCTTGAATCTGTTCACAGGACTGTCTTTGAGATTTGTTAGTTTAATACTTGACTTTAGAATTTGTCCCTCATGCTAGGTGTTAGTTTTAGATAGGTGGAGGATATTGAGGTAATATAGATGTTTCCATTTTGGTAGGTTTTGTTGTTGAACAGTTGGTATGACATGACTTTGTTATGTGTAAGTTGTACCTTGTTGTCAATATCTATCGATAAGGTTTTGAGTTTGTCAATTCAGGTTTGGTTGGTATTAGTTTAACTCCTTATGGCAGGGGGTTTGGTTCTTACTGTCAGTTTCTGTTTTGAGGTTGGCCAACCTCTTGTGCTATCGATTTTGATGTGAGGTTTCTTGCAATATATGTATGAGTTCATGTCTTGATGGAGTATGAATTAATGGATGTGTGTTGATATCTTGAAGCATGCTTGATTATTAGAATGCTACATCATGAGAATGTTCTTCTTTTCCAAGCACCATTTCACCAATTTGCAACTTGACAACCATATTCTGATTCATGGAGAAACTGAGACCTTTCCTTGAATCCAATTCGTGAGCCATCATGTTTTAATATGTGAGCATCATTTCAAAATTTGGTTGACACCATTGCATTCCTCTCAAAATTTCAAGTGAGTTTGACTCAAATTTCACTAAAATTGGTGGAGATTTGAAGAGGTTACGATGAAATCCTATTTTGAGTTGTCACTTAGTTTTACATTAAGCTTGCCCAGCATGCGCGCCATTCTTGGTATATATGAGAATGGGGTGGCTGGATACAATGGATGTATCGCCACCCCAGTGGTTGTCATTATGCCCTTAAGTCACTTGCCATGCACCTGAACCTGAGTTCGACCCCTAGCGGGGGCGTTTTTGCTGTTTTTTTCATTTATTTTCCTTGTTTTAATATTTTTCTTTCCCTTTCAAATTATTTTCACACACATATGAGTGGTAGAACTGGCTTTGTTTTGAGCCTGCATCCCCAACGTCTTGAGTTCAAGCCTTGGGTGATGCACTTTGTTATTTTTAGCATATTGTTTGTTTTATTTCTTATTTAACTTTTACCTCTTTTTAAAAATAGTTTTAGATGTCATAAAAATCCAAAAAATCATTTTCAAGTATTTTGTTGTGTTAATCATTTTTATTTTTATTTTCATTTTTTTTTTTTGAATTTACGAATTAATGTGCTTCGTGGTTTATCATTTATTCCAATCAACTTCCTTTCTTTCTTATTTCATTTGCGAGTGAATTATTTAGTGTTTACTTGGCCTTGTGCCATGATCCCCCTAGGATTCCTAGTCCCTCCGTTTAGGATGGGAGTAGGAGAGACATTAGGTGTTCAATCCTATGCATGACAACATTAGGGTAGGTATCCCCTTTCATCCTAACTTTAGGAGCATTGTGCATGACACTTTAGGGTCCAGTTTCCCCTTAGTTTGAGTCTTTATCTTCTCATCTCCTAAGCAATCCAAAGCACTTAATAAAGGATAATTTGTGTCGTACACTATGAGCCTTAAGTACTCGAGGAATGATGGTTGGGGGGCCTCCTCTCAATTGTCTAAAGTGTTTAGCGTATGCCCTTTGGGCGATATGCGACACATTCGCTCTCGAGTCATAGTCTTTAGTGCGACATGATTTTCAAACCATAACTCAATCCACTTCTTGTCTTAAAAAACACAAAACAAAAACATCAAATCTTTTTATCCTTCGAGATCTTAATTGGAAAACCATTTTCAAAGAGAGTATTGTTAAGCTTTGGTTCTACCGCAAACAGGCATCGTCCCTAACTGCTAGAACAAAGTTTTAACCCTACTCAGTTTAAAACACTTGAACCAACCAGTGGTCGTGTCTGCCCGAACTACGTTTGCTCTGATTTATTGTACCAGACGAGGATACATATGCACAAGACGACGATGTATTGGCGAGCAACCTTTCACCCATCACCTGTAGTTTTCCGAACTACGTTGACTCTGACTTTCCCATTCCACGAGGGAATACGTAGGTATAGAGCGGCGATGCTCTATCGAGTCTCTTTTCTTTTCTTTTGTCCCCGTGAGCCTGTAGCTTAGATAGTTTTTACACCCTTTTAGACTAGACAACAAGCGTGGATTCCGTTGAGTACAATGGACGTGAGGGATGCTCATTCTTTCCCCTTGCATAACCGACTTCCGAACCCGAGATATGGTTGCGATGACCTGTGTTTTCCCATTTTCGTTAGGTTTTCTCTGATCGTTTCCTTTCCCTCTGTCGCTACTGTGAAAATAAGGTGTCGGCAAAATAGAAGAGTCGCTACCTTTCGTTATTTATCCCACAGAAAGGGAAAGGAACGATCGGAAAAACCTGACGAAAAGGTATAAGACAAGGTCATCGCAACCATATCTGAGTTCGGGAGTCGGTTACGCAAGGGGAAGGTATTAGCACCCCTAACGTCTGTTGTACTCAACAGGATCCACGCTTGTTGTGTTTATCTGACGGATTGGTTTAACTATCTACCTATCAAGGCTGGCTCAAAAAGAAAAGAAAAACTGACTCGGCAAAGCATTGCGCCTCGTGCCTACGTATTCTCGTCAGATAAAGAGAAATCAGAGTCAACGTAGTTCGGCTAACTACGGGTTACGGATGGGGGAAGGTGGCTCGCCAATACGTCAGTATTATGCCTACATACTCTCAACAGATATGAGAGATCAGAGCTTACGTAGTTCGGGATACTACGGATTACGGGGGTTAAGATTCATCTATTTTTCTGAGTAGGGTTAACAAATAGTTCCAGCAGTTTGGTGTATGCAGCTTGCTCGTCAGATACTCGTGCGTTATCGTTTGCGGTAGAATTGAGAGTTAACGACACTCTTTTCTTCAGAAACGTTTTCCTCGAATTATGGGCCCACGGGGCAAAAGAGGTTTGAAGTTTGTTTTCTGTCTTTTATGGAAGAAGTGTTTTTTATGGATGTCTGTAGTTTGTACAGCACTAGAGAGTATGACTTAGGAGCGAATGTGTCGCATAGCGTCCAAAGGACATATACTAAACACTCTAGATGATTGAGAGGAGACCGCTCAATTATCATTTCCCAAGTGGCTTAAGGCTCGTAACGCGCTGCACTAACTTGCCTTTATTACGTTTTTTACTGTTGTTTGAAGAGAGAAGAGAATGAATTCTACGGGGAAACTGTCAAGTCCTAATGTTTTCATGCCAAGGATTCATCTTATAGTTGAGTTTGAAACAGGGAACTCTTAGATGTTATCATGCAAAGACTTCAGCCTAAAGTCTAATCATCACTGTCGCGGTGAAATTTGGATACCAAACTATTAATTAGTTTGAATCTTTAATTCAATTTGCAACCGGTCTTTGATTAGTCCAAAGGAAGGGATAAAGATCGAAATTCCCACAATGCAATGCAAATGCAAGGTAGAGAGTTATAGGTTCGGGGGTTGGTTAAACTTAGGGAAGGTGCTAGCATCCTAAGTTTCTGTAGTACTCTACAGGAACCTCTTGTTTTATGTTTGTTTTATTGCTAAGGTTTATCTGCTTAAGGGATAAAAGACCTAAGGGTTTATTTCTAAGTATACTCGATAAGATGTCACATCTTATGCCTACATATCCTTACGGGAGTGGAATCAGAGTATCTGTAGTTCCCCTAAAGGGTTGGAGGAGTTCTTTGACTGTGGTCAAAGTTCCTACGGGTTTAGGGTAGTTGATTGATTGAGTTTAGGAGAAGAGATGTGTCTTCATTTTAAGGGAGATGTAACCGCCACAAATTGTAGGAATGTAGTCTTTGCATCTTCTTAAGAGAAGGGCTCAAGTACTCGGATAGGGATCGACGAGGTACGCCTCTCTTAAGGCAAAGTTCCTACGGTATTGACTGTATTGATGTGGGGTGGAGATTCTATCTCGCTTAAGATGATTTGGCATCTTTCTCTAATGTGTTTGAATATTGAATTGAGTTGTTGAATGTTTGAATATTGTTTGATTTGTTTGTTCTAAGTTGTAAAAGAGTCCTTCCTATGGGGTAGGATCTAACTTAGAGATCAACTTGAATGGGATCAAGGATCATGTAGGGAGAATGATGCAAATGTGAATGCACTACACACAATTGTTGAATCATGTGTAGGTTTTTCCTTTGGACGGAATGCGATGCGATAATATAAATATGATAATGTAAATTGCGGATAATATTAAAATGCAGACGATAAATTGCAGAAAATAAAACCATACACACGCATGAAAGCGCTGAGGTGTGTGAGAGTGTATGTGTCGTGAATGTGAGTGTGCACGATTGCGTTGTGTTTTACGCTATTGATTGATTTTAATCGGGGTTGATTGTGGGGGAAGAAATTGTATTTGATTTTAAGTGAAATTGTTTTATTTTGATGAGATTGGTTTTATAAAAAAACTGGTATTAATTATATTAGCTATGTGTTCTAGTAAAAATTAGACAGTTAATTACATTTTAAGGAGTGGTTTAAAAAAGGTCTAAATATCTAAGAGGTTTTATTTTTATTATAAAATTAATTTAAATGTGAAAAGGTTTACCCTTAAATAAAAAATTGTTATTATAAAGGGTTGGATTAAATTAAAAGGTTTTTCATAAAAGAGTTTTTTTTAGTTATTATTATTAAATAGATTTTAAATAAATAAAAGTTAAGTTAGATGAAGTAGAGATTTTTTTATATTAAGAAAATGAATAGATATTATAAAAGGGTTATTAAGATTGATGACTAATTTAAATAGAAAGTGAATAATAAAATTATTAGATAAATTAAGTTAAAGAGTTAAAGATAAAAAAACAGATTAATTAAAATGGTTAATTTAAAAATATTTTTAATAATAAAAAAACGGTTGATTAAAGATTGATTATCGGTTAATTAATTAAATTAATATTAATGGTATAAATTGAATGATTATTATATTAATTAAAATTGATTAAAAATTGAAGTGATTATTAGATTGGTTAAGTGAGATTAACTAGGGTTAATCCACAGTTAGTGGGCTAATTAATGGTTTAAGAAGGTTAAGAGGGGTTTAGATAGTGGGGCGCAGGTGATTGGGTGTGGTAGGCTTACGAGGGTGTATGGTGAGGTGCGATTTGAGACGTATGATCGTGATCTGATAATGATTGTGTGGGTGCAAAGTGAGGGTGTACCGTGTGTCTATGGGTGTGTGTACATCTGATTGTGTTACATTAAGATACAGCAAAACAAACAAAAACAGTAAGCCCTAATTTCCTAAATTGGCCCCCCAATTCCCTCGATAGCCTCTCAGCGCCGTTCAACACCCTTCCGCCTCCGTCGCGTTCTCCCTTGTTGCATCTATCTTCTCTCTCGATCTCACTCTCTTTGTCTTCTCCATTTGTCTTTCTCCATTTCTTTCCTCTTCTCGTCGTCCTCCCTTCTTTTCGCGATTTCTGTTCAAACCTTGGGAACAAACAAAACTCAACGTAAAGCTAAAACAAAATTAAACAGAAAGTTTACTGAAAGGGAAACCAATGGTGGCTCGAAGGGCTTTTTAGATCAATGGTCGCTTGGGGGTGGTGGCGATGGCGAATCGGTGGTAGATGGTTTCGCTGGTGATGGTGAAATGATCTCGCGGTGAGCGACTTACGAAAGAGGATCCCAGCGATGGTGAAAGCGATCTCGCGTTGGGGGAAAAAGATAAGTTCTCATTCTTCTGATTTTCGATTCTAGTAGTTTAGGGTTTTATTTGGGATTTTTGATTGTTGGGGTTCGATGTTTCTGTTTTGCAATTTTTCTGGTTTATGTGCGAACTGTTGTCAGTTCTTCTTTTTTCTTCTTGTAATTTGAAGCTCCATTATATAAGGCTTGCAAGAACGATGTGAATTGAAGAGTAATGATGGGATTCCCAGATCGGGCGGATCGTGTTTGGGTTATTTTGGAAGGTAATTTAACACTTGTCCCCTGTTCTAGAAAATTTCCGTTTTGGCTTGATTGATATTGATTTTCAAATCTTTCTCCAGCTGTGATACCGGTGTAATTGTGATTCAAGGTTCTTTCCTTTTTTGTGAACTGTGGTAAATGTTGGAACTGATTCATTTTCTCATGATATTTTGTATCGCTTAGTTGTAATGTTATTTCATCTTCTCAATTCAACTTCTATTTTTTTTAAAAAAAGGCTTTGCTGTCGGTTGAGTTGTATTTCTCTTGGTGCAGTCAACATCTACTCGCTCTTATCTTTGGAAAGGTCTTCGCAACTTGAACAAATGCTCTCCCCTGCACCACATATCATGCTTTGTTTCAGAAACTTCTTGGTGATGTTGTTGTCTGTTCTCAATTTCCTTTTTCTTGTTTTAAAAGCAATACACATTAGACGAAATTGGTTTGCTGTGATGAAAATCCTCTTCAATGGATGCCTTGTCCTCTAATAAACTCATTGGATTTGAACAGGTTGAAAAAAACTACACATTTGGCTATTGGTACAATCAATGTGACAAGAGTCTAAGCCCTTTCAGTTCTAAATCATCACCTCCTTGGTTATCAATAATCATACGAGAATATCTCTTGATTGCAGCAGTTATTTGGCATCTACCGCCTGATGGAATTTTAGAGGGTGGTGATGGAACTGATGTTTTGTTGTTGTTGTTGCAGGTCTGATGTGGTATTATGCACGACGTGGTGTGGAAGGCTGTGTTGCAGATTGAAATGGTGTGCCGGACTATGGCCTTTACAGCTGACGAATGGCTACTGCTTTCGGTTCGTGTTTGTTGGTAATTTACAATTTTCCCGCTATTTCATTGATTTCAACCTGTGAATTATTAATTCGGGAGGTAACTTGGGGGGTTTCTTCTTTGCAGGGTAATGAACCAAACAATGGCTACCAGTATCGATGTTGAGGAGAGCCTAAAGGGATTTGTCTTAAGTCAAGGTGATCGTTGTGAATTCTTGGTCTGATATATAATTAAAGATAAATTGTTCTCGGTTTTGTTAACAGGGCTGGGAAGAAAATCGCGGTACTCCACTTTCGGCTTCGAATTAGATGGGTGGAAGTGATGGACCGGTAGCCTCGGGGCAGACTTGGAGTCTCGTAACAGGTACCTCCATGAAACTTTGTTTTCCTTCAAATTAGTAGTTATGTCTCAGCCATATCTATTTCTGTTACAGATTTAACATTGGTTGACTACCGTAAAATCGCCTTCCCGTCTTCTTCAAAGCTTCGAGTCAGTTAGCTCAAGGATGGTTGTTGGGTAAACTGGAAGTTGCTGTAGGCCTTGATTCTGTTTTGGAGCACCCGCAAACCTTCGAATGTCATGACAATTGTGACCATTTGGTTTTGTAGACAAATCCCCGGTGTGATTGGTTTCGGTTTTAATCACGAACCCTTAGGTATGCTGTCTGAACTGCTTTTAGTCTAATTCCAACCCTCTCCTCGTTATTCTGGTTCCTCCCTGTTTCCTTTTTGATGCTCGTTTCAGATGTGTTTATATATCCTGCCATATTGCTCATTGGTTGATGATTTATTCATTGTCAATAGGATTTTGCTGGGGGAAGTTATGCTGAAAGATGAATTCATTATGAATGTGATTTGTCAAATGAGCAGAACACGGACTTTCAACAATATGATTACCATTAACTGCATGGTTTTCTAGCCCAGAAGTTATCTCTCCAATTTTATCATGTGAATTTCGGATCCTCCATTGTAATCGATCATGTAAAGGCTTTATAGTTAGGTACTGAAGAGGCATTCATAACACGAGGCCACAGACCATATTCTGCCAGCAATCCAAGCATAGATGACATAAAGACATATCTCTCGTCCTCTGCAACTTCCAAATCATGGGCAAGTTTTAAATTTTCTTCTAGATAACCTTTCCTTCTAGCCAGATCATTAGAGGCAGATGTGATGGCTTCATTTTGCTTGTCATCAATTTCCATTCTTAATTCAGAAAATTCTCTCTCCAGTTTGCAAAAAGCGTCATACAGGAAGCTGCAATCTGTTCACGAAGGGCGAGGATCTCTTTTTCTTAGTTTTTCTTACACTTCGATTAATTCTTATTAACTGTTGAACTTTCTGATTATTGGTGTTGGCGTATTGCAGGCGAAGATGCTGCAGGGAAAGCCACAAATCGAAGTTTTAGTTCTGCTTGTTAGAGGAGTTATACAAATATGGTCGCATTTGATGGCGAACCGTGAAGACCCTGATGATGGTTTGAACAAATTGGCACCAGCTTGAGAGTTCATACTGCAGCAATAAGGAGTATTCAACGATCGTCACCTCTGCTTTGACACTATTGACCGCCGTGCATTGATAATCGTAAGCCACCTTTAGAACTGATGCTCCTTTCTTCAAGTCTCAGTTACCAAAAGAAAACCTTCAATTAGAGAGAAATTTATGTCGATACTGCAGTTACTAGCTATACTTCCCTGCTTCCGATAACTTGATTGTTTATAGCCTGATTCTTCTTCTTACCGTTTCAGGTTTTCGAGTACGCCGGAGAACGGGTGCAGTTGAATCAAGTTGCTATGGATTATAGTTTAGAAAGCAACGGTTCATAGTAGCACGGACTTGTATTATCTCTCATGAGGATACCCTTTTTTTTTTATATTCTAGCATGGAGCTTGTATTAGTTAGGACAAGGTGTAGACTTGAAATGAAGCAAAAGGCTTGTACACGAGCTTCATGAACCTAGCGTTGGCTTCATCATTCATGTTATCAAGGAAAGTTCTCAGGAAGCATACCTTCTATTGTAATGCTTTGATTAATTCTTGTAATGATTTCCTATTTTTTAGAAACTTGGAATAGCTTTTGTCTTGGATCTTCTCGACTTGTAATGAGTTAGACTTAAGAATAAATTGAACCCCCTTGATATTTGGAAATTAACTTCTTAAACTTTGGAGAAAAATCTTGTAATTCCTTTGAAGTGAGCTTTGGAAATTAACAAATCTTCACCATCTTGTTATAACATCTTCAATCGACAGTTGGTTAGGAGAAGAACCTTCTTGACGGTGTCTCGAAGATGAGTCGGATTGTACTCTCAAACATTTGGAAATCCTGTGAATATCCTTTAATTATTCTCGAATTTATTGTTAGCTTCAATCTTCCACTTTGTTGTTTGGATGAGACTCAAATTGGAATTAAATGATTAATGGTGGTATTGAAAAGTATTCCTTTGAAACTCGACTTGCAGTCCCGTAACTTCAGATTCAATCCTTAAATTTTAAATTCTTAAAATTCGAGCATTTGGACCAAAATGGAAATTTGGATTCGAGTTCTAGTCTGAGCTTGTTGAAGAATGAAAGTCTTGAAAATAAAATAATCGACATAAGCCGGGTAATGGGATGTTCACATATATGTCGATAATAGTTGTAATCCACATGAACATGACTTTAAGGATTTCTCATATCCGGATGTTACAACCTTATTATACTCACCCAGTAAATTCATATACAGTGCATTGAATCAAATCCAATGTGATACGAATTAGATTTCTCCACCGTGAACCAAATAACACCACTTGATTAAATTGCAACCACTGAACTTAAAACTCAATTGAACGATCCTCAAATATTGAAACCCAGAATTAACTTGCACTACAAATGCTTCTGTCACCGTGAGCCCATTATCTCAATTCCTGTATGAATCTTGTCTTGACAAATCTTCCTTGATAAAGTGGGGAAAAAACTTGAAAGGGGCCAAAATCCTGATTTAAAGGGATCTAATCATAAAAACTCCGCCAGAGACATCTTTAAAGCAAAATACCCAGCTCACACTCGTTAGTCGCACATAAAAGTATAATGATAAAATGTAAGGAAACGCACGAGGGGGTGGAATCCTATGGTCAAAAATTAGGGTGCAACAATCACTTCCTTATCAAAGGAAGTGAGAATCCTAGGGGATCATGTCAAGTGGGCAACAGACAGCAGACAAAGCATCAGCTAAACATCAGTAAAATAGATAAACAGAAAAGAAAACAGTAAAGATGCAAATGCTATGCAGCAATACAAGCAGAGGGAGACTCACTCAACCTCTAAGCAATCAAGCAAAGAAAACAGGCAACAACAGACAAGCAAAGGGAGGATCACCTCAACCTTTATATGCAAATACATCAATTAGAAAGGAAAAATAACACACAAGCAAGGGGAGGATCACCTCAACCCTTAAGGCAAGCAAGCAGAGGGAGACCCACTCAACCTCTTAATGCAGTCATGCACCTATACTTAGACTACCCTAAACATGAGCTACCCTAATGCAACACACCACTCAATCATGAATGAAGGAAAGGAATTATGAAAAATAAGGAATTCATTTCACAAGTAAACAAACAAGGCCTCTACCCTAAGGAAAGGAATTGAATGTTGGGAAGCAAGGGTAAGGTCCACAGGAACTTACCACAAGCACTCAACCAACTAAAAGGGATTTGGAAAGTCTTAGAGGTTTGACTCCTTTAGGAGATGTGCAAAGTTCCCCCCACAGGAGGGATTATGCTACCCCAAGAAGGTTCCTAAAATGATTGGATAAGAGAAGATTAGGAGAATGAAGATGGGAAGCAGGATAAGGTCCACAGGAACTTACCACAGGCACTCAACCAACTCCATTTCCTTAAAAAGCTTGCATAGATTCAACTCCTTTGTGAAAATGCAATGAATTCCTCCATAGGAGAAAACATGCTCACCAGGAGGATCCTAATTAAGCAAGGAAGATTTGGAGGGAAGCTAAACTTATAGGAAGAATCATCCACCTAATTTGAACTTCTAAGGAACCTCAATGATTACCTTCTAAGGATCACCTAACTAAGGATTCAAAGGCTCTATCAAGGCCTAATCAAGGTTCTAGAGAGCTATCTACCTAAGTCCTATTCTATCAAGAAAGGATTTGAAACTTAGAATTAGTTAAAGTCCACTCTAAAGACTAATCCATAAAGTTATCTTAGTTAGGGTCACCTAAACCATAATCAACTTGTAAAAAGGGGGAATAATAGAAAATCAATTCTAAAAATCTTAAGGAAAATCCTAGATGATCCTAAATGTGTTATGAATCTATGGTACAAAAACCAGGGGCCAAACCTAATCCTAAAGGTTCTAATAAAATCTAAACTCAAAGGGTGTGCTAAAGGGGATCCACCAAGGAATGCTCCTAAAGATCTATCTCAAACTCCTACTTAGAATCATCTAAAAAATACAAAAAAAATCACACTAACCTATCAAGGAGTCTATAACAAGCATGCAAAATTTCAACACCAAATTCTAATCCAAGAAATAGTACTAAAATCAGCAAGTAAACTAGTCAAGTTATGCATTTTTAATCAACTATTAAAAATAGAAAAATGCCAAATAAATGGAAAATTATCCAAAAATGAAAATAAATGCCATACAAAAATCAGAAACAAGGTAGGAATCATCCACAATTTTTCTCATATTTTTCTGATCAATAAAACTATTTTTTATGCATTTTATATGACAAAATGAATTAAAAGAAAATAGAAAAAACAATAAAGAAATTCAGAAAAGAACAAAAAGTCACAGCCACTAGATCTAATGACTGGTCAGCTAATCCAAGGGGGGAGAAATGCGCCACGTAGCCTTCAGGCTACTTAAATGAAACGACGTGTTTTGATGTGTACAACAAGCTACGCGTTTGACTTGGATACACGGTAGTCCCTAATCTCAGCCTTGCAATACAAAAGTAATCTCATCCAACGTTCAACATCTTGCCACATCATGAGTCAGCAAGTCAACACTCTTCAGAGTGATTCTCACACGCTAGATCAACATACCTAGTCAATTATCTCAAACGGATCCAACAGTGTTTGTTCATCTTTTTCATTTTGAACTGAATAAAGGGAGGGGGAAATCCAGGGTGGCCGGAGAAGACTCCGGTCGTCTTCTCTGGCAAGTTCATGGTGGCTAGGTCATTAGATACCACCAAACCTTACCAAAAACTCCAGATTTGCTCATTTCCTCTCAAGGAATAACATGACACTCTCCATTTTTCCTATCTCTCAAGATATAAGCAAATACGAACAGAAACAGAAATGGTGCACTCAAGATCATCATCACCAAACTTCAAATTAATGCCATTAATCTACTATACTCTTCTCCCTGATCAATTATCTATAATCAATTCTTGAAATCCTTCAAGATTCAAGCCTAACCGTGCCTCTGAACAATTCACTCATCATCAAGAATCATCTCAAAACCTCTCCAAATCATACCTAAATCCGTCTAGGGTTCAAGACTAACCTAACCACATGCGATTTCTAACTTAATTCAATCTCATCAGAGCATAATAATGAAAAGATGAAAACCTGTTTTGAGCTTTGACAGAGAGTGCTTCAACCTTCAATCCTTGATCAAACTTGCTCAGAATCGTTCAGTGATGCTTGCTGAAGAATCTTGGAGCTCCAATTTCCTCTGTAATGGCCTCTAAGATGGAAAATGATTTTCACCTTGTAACTAACTTTTTAAAATGCTTCTTACCTCTTTCAAGCTTCTCCAATCACCAACCTTGCTATGAATTCATCCAAAAACTTATATAGAACTGTTTTGGATCCTTATTTGGCTCAATTGTGGCCCAATTCTCTCAATTCAATTTTCTGATTTTCCTCACTTTCCTCTCATGGTAGTCGTGTATTTTGGCTCTGTTTCAGCTTCATTCTCACTCAATGGCTTGTATAACAATCCTTGAGCATGGATGGATCAGATTGAATGCTTAATTTGATCTTATGGTGCACATTGGTTATGTTACTTCAACCTTAAGGAACTTGGAATTAAGCCATGAAATCAACCTTAACTCAAAAATGTAACAATGCTAAAATGCTCTAAATGCTTTCTACCTTCAAAAAATGAACACACTTGCCATGTTTTGCACAAGGATGAATTGTTTTGGATTTTTCTCTTTTTTATGCCTTTTAATTATCTTTTTTCAAATTTTCTTCACACAATCTTCACTCTAGACCATTTCAATGAACCCTTGATGCTTGGTTGAATATAAAATGCCATTTTGAGCAACTTTCAAGTTGAACAAATTTCCATTTGAGACATGCAAGATAGAGAAATGGACCCATAATCCAAAATGACCTATAATTCCAAATTCCCAAAATACCATTGTCTTGCAAAGCTTGTAATTTGAGTTCTACAAATCCAATCATGGACTTCTAGTACTTTATAGAAAGCTAAGAAGATAAGGAACAACATTTATGTTGGCCAAAAGTTCATGAGAATCATATTTCTAGGGCAAAAGTGTCATGCAAGTTGGTTGACTTTCAAGCTCCAAATTCACACTCCTCTAATGAGCTATAACTTGTCTGGCTCATAACTTGAGTTCTATAAACCCTATCAAGGACTTCTAGTACTCAAATTAAAGCTATGATCATGATATACAACAATCATGTTGGGGTAAAGGAGAGATTAAAATCACAACTTGAGTTATGTGGTCTTGAAGTCATGCACCAAACTAGGGGATTTTACACTGTCAAGCATAGCAACCCTAGCCTAGGAACTCCTCACACTCTTGATTCATGATGAATTGACCTTGGAATCATCCCTTGATCGTCTTAATACATCAATCCATGATCACATGGCCTTGGAATTAGGTCTCAAACTTTTTCAAATCATCA
Organism: Lathyrus sativus; assembly: GCA_963859935.3. Taxonomy (NCBI): domain Eukaryota; kingdom Viridiplantae; phylum Streptophyta; class Magnoliopsida; order Fabales; family Fabaceae; genus Lathyrus; species Lathyrus sativus. The sequence goes on from OZ012741.1 coordinate 370,213,804, forward strand.
GTTAACCTAGGGTTGACCAGATGAAACCCTAGTTGCATCAATCATGGTTATAGCCTCATATCCTTCACATGATGACCTATCTAGGCTTAAAAATGAACTCCAATACTTCTCATGATCTCTTTCAAGGCTTCAAGTCCAACTTCATGGCTTCAACATCATCAGATGACCTTCCCACAACTTTCAAGTTAGGAGATGTACACACTTGGCTTCAGCCACTCTCTCTGAGGATCTTTAGCTCCATTGATGAGGATGTCAAACCTTGAACACTTGGATAAACATATTAGATATCTTTATAGCCTTGTGTAGCCCTTGATTGGTAGTCATACATCATGATCTCCTGCACACAGGTTAATGAAATGCAGATGAAATGCTAAAATGAATGCAATGAAACACAAGCTAGGTAAAGAAAGGTTAGGCAAATTTTGGGGTGCAACACCCTCCATTGGGATAAATAGCGAACAGCTGGCGACTCTGCTGGGGATTTCTGTTCCCCTATGCGAGTCAATCCTAGTGTTTGTTTGTTTATGTCTTTGGGTGTGTATATATGTGCATTATATGTTTGCATTTTTATTGCTTTATTGCATTTTATCTTCAGCATTGTATATATATCCTTGCTGTTGTATTGAGGGGGGATGTTCCAATGAGAGGAAAGCCAAAACCCAGGCTTGAGGATAACCATAGTATTAGAGCGGAAAATAGTGAAGGGCCTGTATGTTTTAGCATGCATTAGTCCCCACGAAATTCACGTTCAGACGAGGTTTACTGTTGAAGACATCCTATCCTGTACATTAGTCGGGAGGGGTGTTGGATCAGGAAATTGTCGACTCTGAAGACCGATCATTTGGGAGTCAGCTAAGTGAGGCTGCTTCTTGAGGCAATGATGCCAAACCAGAAATGGTGAACGTATCATCGTTTCTCGAAAGTGTGTGATGCTGATGACCGCATAGGATGCGAGACCTCATTGGAGATAAGTTCATACCTGTGAGTGGGAGGGTTTTGTAGGAAACCTTGACCTTCATCCTACCCATTTGTTTTATCAGTATGAGCAGTTACAGTGGGATCCTTGTACTAATGTTGTATGGTTTTCTCGCGAAGCGAAGCGCTGATTCATCTCCGTCAACAACACAACAATCTTGATCCTGTGTTTGTTGCTTTTCATATTGCATTGCATGGCATTTGCATTTCATTTGCATAGCAGGTATTCGAGACTGGGTTTTGTTATCCTGATCTGGTTTTTCTTTGAAGCTTCAGACACTAACTCTTCAAAAAACTAGAGAAGATGACTATGGAGAAAATGCACACGGAGTTGAGGGAAATCCGAAGCTAGACGGGACAATTCATGATGGACATGCAAGCTTTGTGTCAGGATCAGAAAATGCTAAAGGAAGAAGTTCATCAGCTGAAGAATCAAATGGGCCTGATCACAGAAGTGATAAGAAAAGTGTTAAGAAAGGAAGGCGATCACGTGCCTGAAACTGCAGCAGAAATGGACATTTCACCGTTATCTGTGGAACCTCTCCCAAGGCGTGATGTGACTCGAAGATCTTCGGCCCAACCTAAGGTTCCAGAATTTCCCCATCAACAGCTACCCTCTGTTTCCCAAGACAATTCTAAGATTATGAGGTATGCTTAGAGGCCAAAGTAGCCCGACAGAATCTTCGACCAGATCCCTATGACTTATGCTCAATTGTTGCAGCTTTTGCTTCAATCTCAATTGGTTGAACTTCGGACTCTGGATGCACTTACTGGTGAGCCACCACAAGGCTATGATGAAAGTGCCCATTGTGATTTCCGTTCTAGGGCACCAGGGCATGATGTCGAGAGCTGCAAAGCTTTTAAGCACAAAGTTCAGGACTTCATCGATTCAAGAGCATTTGAGTTCATGCCGAGCGGAGGTCTTATTCCAGTTACTACAGAAGAGATGGTTATTCTTTCCTTCTCTCCTGAAGTTGCATCAGGTCAGGAGTATGTCCCACAATCTATGACTTCAGAATCTCCATGCCCACAGTTGTTGCCTGTTCCTAGGCCAAGCCTAAGGATGAAAGTACTTGAACAAGTTAGGCCCCCAATACTTCAAATTTGATCTCCAGGCGTTTCAATTGTTCGTAGTCAACAACCTGTTGGGCCTGTGTATCAGATTCTGTTCCCTTCCAGAGTCAGCAGTTATATCGTCATCAGCCGCGTCAGAACGCCCGACGAAGACCAAGGAAGCCAGAGAGACATTTCACTCAGCTGCCGATGTCGTACAGTCAGATGTTGCCAGACTTGATCGGAGGTGGATTGTTAGTGCCAAAGAAGATTAATCCAGAGATTCCTCCGTATTCGTCAGGTTTCGATGTCAACGCCCGCTGTGAGTACCATGCTGGGGCACAGGGGAATTCATCCGAGGACTGCAAGGTGCTTAAGAGCAAGATTCAGACTCTGCTTGACTCCAACATGTTCTCTGTCACACCTCATGGTATTCAGATCAACGGTCTTTCTTCATCCAGCCAGATGGGTTCAATAGTCAATGTTATGGAGCGATGCACTGAAAGCAGATGTTCCAAAGAGTATCAGACTGACTTCTGTAACACCCCCTTTCTATACCCCCAAATAAACAATTAAATCATTTAACACGTAATAAAATATTTTTCAGAGTATAAATAAAACACGGCATAAAAGAGGAATGTCACATCATCACAAAATTAACATAAAACACCTGCTCTATAAAAGACATGTAATAGTGGGGTAGCTCAACAGAGGAACCTAGTCCTTACACCCACATCTCAATATTTAGAATTAAAGCGTAAAATCTAAACATTGAATTACTTAAAACATGTAATCATATAAATACATATCATTCAGTTTGTTTCATCACATCATTCACGTTTACATAAACATTTACCATCAGATACATATACAAAATGTATCCCAAAATAATATTATACAATCCTAACTACCCGATGCTACATATTAGAGCATAACCGACCAAAAGAATGAAGCTATACTTCACAAAAGACCTCCATCAAAGCTAATATGCAATGCCTCATAGAGCATTATAAAACAGTAGAAGGGTGAGAAATATTATCATAATAATCAATGCCTATAAACATATATATATATATATATATATATATATATATATATATATATATATATATATATATATATATATATATATATATATATATATATATATATATATATATATATATATATATATATATATATATATATATATATATATATATATATATATATATATATATATATATATATATATATATATATATATATATATACATGCTTCGCATTTCATCATGATTCCCTCATATACACCTCAACGTACATATTCACAATTCGCATCTTTATTCATAAACATACACATCCATATTTCTTCACCACCATTTGTCATACAGTAGATATACATACACACCCATATATATATATATATATATATATATATATATATATATATATATATATATATATATATATATATATATATATATATATATATATATATATATATATATATATATATATATATATATATATATATATATACATATATATATATATATATATATATATATATATATATATATATATATATATATATATATATATATATATATATATATATATATATATATATATATATATATATATATATATATATATATCAAATCATATTTATCATTTCATATATCCACAATTCACATTATTGTACATAACCATACACAATCATGTTTATTCACCAATTCATAACTCTCAACTCAATAATTCATGCACATATGCATATATTCACACAACATTTATCTCTATGCCATGTGACTCAATACAACTCAATGCAACTCAATGCAACTCATCAATTCCTATTCAGAATTTTGGGTACATCACTTATACCCCACTAGGAACAACATCATAATCATTCTACCCCTGTGAACACCAACACTAGGAACAACATCATAGTCATTCTACCCCAGTGCATACGACTGTATCACGTATACTCCACTAGGAACAACATCTCAGTTATTCTACCCTAGGGAGCACCCCACCAGGAACAACATCTCAGTTATTCTACCCCGGTGATTATTCCACTAGGAACGACATCTTAGTCATTTTACCCCAGTGTATATGACTGTGCCACTCTACCTCACTAGGAACAACAGTTGTCATTCTACCCTAGTGATTACCCCACTAGGAACAACATCTTGTTATTCTAACCTAATGAGTACAAGCCTTACAAATATACATATTTTCATATAACAATCATATGCGCTTAAGATCGTTCTCGCATCTTAATCTCATGCATACTCAAATAATTCATCACCACATTTATCAAGCAATGCACACATATTCTCTAACATGTTCTCATGCATTCTTCACATACAATTGTATACAAACAATATGCATTCACAATATCGCACCAACGGCAACAAACTCAGTCGTATTTATCATGGATTTTTAATCAATTTAAACAATGCATATATTTGACAAAAGGCCATATTTCACAATATTGCACAATCTAGGATTCACGCCATACGGCTACCCACAATATATCACACAACAGCATGCAACCCATTCATTTCCGATAAGGATGGAATATAATCAAACCAAACAATCAACATTGGATGGAAAACAAGGAAATAAAAATGTTGTCACGATCGCTGGCTTGCTTGCCTAGCGAGTCCCTAGCGAACACTCGCTACCTGTTCGCCTAGCGAACATGCTCGCGAAGGCAAACAGAAGTTACTGTAAGGCTTCACTACCTACTAATTGTAGCGAGGTCCTAGCGAATCCTTCGCTGCTTCACTCGCTACCAGCGAACCATATCAAATACAATCTGTCTAAGTCTGGGATCACTCGCTAACTTGCTCGCCTAGCGAGTTGCTAGCGAACACTCGCGACCTGTTCGCCTAGCGAAGGTGCTAGCGAACGTCTGCGATGTTCAAAACCCTCACTATCCAAAACTCTCCAAAACTCCCAAAATCACCCGATTTAATTCCAACGAGTTCCAGTACTCTTATTATAACAATCCTCGACTAACCTACACCACTCATTCCAGATTCCAACCGTTAAAGCCTTGATTCTACCGATTAAACTCATTATGCCCTATCATGGAAAATGGAGAAAACATCCAAACAATCCAAACCAATCATACATAATCATAAACATTGATAGAATAACAACATTTCACACCCTTACCTTGATTAAATCGGAGGCAAGGAGTTGTTCTTGATGATTCCAAGCTTTTCCTTCTTCTCCTTCTCTTTTCTCCTCTTCCTCTTTCTTTCTCTTCTTTTCTCTTATGTTTCTATCTTTTTCCTTTTCTTTCCACTTTTCCTTATATTCTTTCTATTCTATTTCTCTCAAAACATTCACTAATCCATTTCTCACAAAATACTTCAACTTAACATTAAATACTTAATGTCTAAAATACACTCCAATCTATTTTCTCCGAAACTCTCAAAATCGATAAAATAGCTTAATATGCAAACATAACATATTAACACATAAAATCCACAATTAAAATATTAATCACCCAAATCAATTAATTAATATAAATAATTAATTATCAAAATTAGGCTGTTACAACTCTCCCCCATTTCAGGAGTTTTCGTCCTCGAAAATGTTACCTGATCCAAACAACTCTGGATACGACTCTCACATTCCACTCTCTAATTCCCAAGAACATCATCAAGTTGGTCTAAGTGAAATCACACTAAATCAACTCCAAAGTCTTTACCAAAAATACTCAACGGACCATTCAAACACACAAAAGGAGTAATTATTGAACCCATAGTAGGAGTATCTATAACCCTACCGCCACTCATAACAGACAACTCAAGACTTAATCTCTTAACACAATCAAAGGAAATAAAAGAATGTGTAGCTCCAGTATCAATTATAGTGATCAAAGGTATACCATTAATGAAGCACGTACCTCGGATCAATCGATCTTCACTAACAGTCTTCGATCCCGATAAAGCAAACACCTTCCCGTTCCCTTAAGTCTTCTTTGGCTTGTTACACTTGGTACTAATGTGCCCTTGCTCACCACAGTTGTAGCAAGTCACATTCGCACCGCTTCTGCACTCAAAAGCCTTGTGGCCTGGCTTGCCACACTTGAAACATTCCTGCCCAACGCTTTTGCACTCAGGAGCATGATGTCATTCTTTAGCGCATTGATAACACTTCACCGGAGTAGGAGTTCCTCCCCCACTCGGCTTCTTTCCATCTTTGGATTTCTGTTTCCCCTTATCGGCAGGAGTCACATACGACTTTTCTCTAAATTGACCTTTTCCTTTCTTGTCTTTTAAACTTTTATAGTGGGTAGATCTAGCTCTACTATCTTCATCAAAAATCTTGCTTTTGTTCACCAACTTAGAAAATTGCCTAATTTCCTGATAACCAACTGCTTGCTTGACTTCAGGCCTTAAACCATTCACAAACTTAAGACATTTGGATCTCTCAGCATTAGCGGTGTTATAATATGGACAAAACATAATCAATTCCTCAAACCTTGCGGCATACTCGGCCATAGTTGAGTTACCCTGCTTCAGCTCAAGGAATTCAATTTCCTTCTTACCACGCACATCTTCTGAAAAATACTTCTCCAGAAATTACTCTTTAAAAACATCCCAAGTAACCACAACCTCATCCTCTTCAAACCTTTGGCGAGTATTACCCCACCAGTCCTCAGCTTCCTCTTCAAGCATATGAGTGTCAAACTGCACCCTCTGTGCATCTGAACAATTCATGACTCGAAAGATCTTCTCAATCGCTTTCAGCCATACTTGTGCTTTGTCAGGTTCATGGGTTCCCTTAAATATTGGCGGATTGTCCCTTTGGAACCTTCCCAAAGCACGAAACTCGTCATCAGCGTGTTTTCCAGCATTCGTGTTGGCTTGTGGATTCTGCCCAATCGCTCCAGCCAACATCGACAAGCCCTCAGCAATCGCTTCATCATTCCTGCCTGCAACCATTGTTCTTGATTCCCACAACAAATCCTCGTTAGAACCACCATACTGATAGTGCTACACACAAATATCAAATGCAAAAGGGAATGAACACATAACAACTTGGTCAACTGACCGACCTGCTCTGATGTCACTGATGTAACACCCCCTTTCTATACCCCCAAATAAACAATTAAATTATTTAACAAGTAATAAAATATTTTTCGAGTATAAATAAAACATGGCATAAAAGAGGGATGTCACATCATCACAAAATTAACATACAACATCTGCTCTATAAAAAGACATGTAACAGTGGGGTAGCTCAACAGAGGAACTTAGTCCTTACACCCACATCTCAATATTTAGAATTAAAGCGGAAAATCTAAACATTGAATTACTTAAAACATGTAATCATATAAATACATATCATTCAGTTTGTTTCATCACATCATTCGCGTTTACATAAACATTTACCATCAGATACATATACAAAATGTATCCCAAAAGAATACTATACAATCCTAACTACCCAGTGCTACATATCAGAGCATAACCGACCAAAAGAATGAAGCTATACTTCACAAAATACCTCCATCAAAGCTAATCTGCAATGCCTCATAGAGCATTATAAAACAGCAGAAGGGTGAGAAATATTATCATAATAATCAATGCATATATATATATATATATATATATATATATATATATATATATATATATATATATATATATATATATATATATATATATATATATATATATATATATATATATATATATATATATATATATATATATATATATATATATATATATATATATATATATATATATATATATATATATATATATATATATATATATATATATATATATATATATATATATATATATATATATATATAACATAAAATATACATGTTTCGCATTCTCACCGCATTTCATCATGATTCCCTCATATACACCTCAACGTACATATTCACAATTCGCATCTTTATTCATAAACATACACATCCATATTTCTTCACCACCATTTGTCATACAGTAGATGTACATACATACATATATATATATATATATATATATATATATATATATATATATATATATATATATATATATATATATATATATATATATATATATATATATATATATATATATATATATATATATATATATATATATATATATATATATATATATATATATATATATATATATATATATATATATATTTACCATCATATACATATACAAAATGTATCCCAAAAGAATACTATACAATCCTAACTACCCCATGCTATATATCAGAACATAACTGACCAAAAGAATGAAGCTATACTTCACAAAAGATCTCCATCAAAGCTAATCTGCAATGCCTCATAGAGCATTATAAAACAGCTGAAGGGTGAGAAATATTATCATAATAATCAATGCATATATATATATATATATATATATATATATATATATATATATATATATATATATATATATATATATATATATATATATATATATATATATATATATATATATATATATATATATATATATATATATATATATATATATATATATATATATATATATATATATATATATATATATATATATATATATATATATATATATATATATATATATAAAACATACATACTTCGCATTCTCACCGCATCTCATTATAATTCCCTCATATACACCTCAACGTACATATTCACAATTCGCATCTTTATACATAAACATACACATCCATATTTCTTCACCACCATTCGTCATACAGTAGATATACATACATACATACATACATACATACATACATACATACATACATACATACATACATACATACATACATACATACATACATACATACATACATACATACATACATACATACATACATACATACATATATATATATATATATATATATATATATATATATATATATATATATATATATATATATATATATATATATATATATATATATATATATATATATATATATATATATATATATATATATATATAAAACAAAGCATATTTATCATTTCATATATCCACAATTCACATTATTGTACATAACCATACACAATCATGTTTATTCACCAATTCATAACTCTCAACTCAACAATTCATGCACATATGCATATATTCACACAACATTTATCTCTATGCCATGTGACTCAATACAACTCAATTCAACTCAACGCAACTCAACAATTCCTATTCAAAATTTTGCGTACATCACTTATACTCCACTAGGAACAACATCATAGTCATTCTACCCCAGTGAACACCAACACTAGGAACAACATCATAGTCATTCTACCCCAGTGCGTACGACTATATCACGTATACTCCACTAGGAACAACATCTCAATTATTCTACCCCAGGGAGCACCCCACCAAAAACAACATCTCAGTTATGCTACCCCGGTGATTATTCCACTAGGAACGACATCTTAGTCATTCTACCCCAGTGTATACTACCTGTCCACTCTACCTCACTAGAAACAACAATTGTCATTCTACCCCAGTGATTACCCCACTAGGAACAACATCTTGTTATTCTACCCCAGTGAGTACAAGCCTTACACATATACATATTTTCATATAACAATCATATGCACTTAAGACCGTTCTCACATCTTAATCTCATGCATACTTAAATAATTCATCACCACATTTATCAAGCAATGCACACATATTCCCTAACATATTCTCATGCATTCTTCACATACAATCGCATACGAACTATATGCATTCACAATATCGCACCAACGGAAACGAGCTCAATCATATTCATCATGCATTTTTAATCAATTTAAACAATGCATATATTTTCCAAAAGGCCATATTTCACAATATTGCACAATCTAGGATTCACGCCATACGGCTACCCACAATATATCACACAACAGCACGCAACCCATTCATTTCCTATAAGGATTGAATACAATCGAACCAAACAATCAACATTGGATGGAAAAGAAGGAAATAAAAATGTTGTCACGCTCGCTGGCTTGCTCGCCTAGCGAGTCCCTAGCGAACAAGCTCGCAAAGGCAAACAGAAGCTACTGTAAGGCTTCGCTACCTACTCGTTGCAGTGAGGTCCTAGCGAATCCTTCGCTACGTCACTCGCTACCAGCGAACCAGATCAAATACAATCTGTCTAAGTCTGGGATGACTCGCTAACTTGCTCGCCTAGCGAGTTGCTAGCGAACACTCGCGACCTGTTCGCCCTAGCAAAGCTGCTAGCGAACGTCTGCGATGTTCAAAACCCTCACTGTCCAAAACTCTCCAAAACTCCCAAAATCACCCGATTTAATTCCAACGAGTTCCAGTACTCTTAGTCCAACAATCCTCGACTAATCTACACCACTCATTCCGGATTCCAACCGTTAAAGCCTTGATTCTACCGATTAAACTCATTATGCCCTAGACTGGAAAATGGAGAAAACATCCAAACAATCCAAACCAATCATACATAATCATAAACATTGATAGAATAACAACATTTCACAACCCTTACCTTGATTAAATCGGAGGCTAGGAGTTGTTCTTGATGATTCCAAGCTTTTCCTTCTTCTCCTTCTCTTTTCTCCTCTTCCTCTTTCTTTCTCTCCTTTTCTCTTATGTTTCTATCTTTTTCCTTTTCTTTCCACTTTTCCTTATATTCTTTCTATTCTATTTCTCTCCAAACATCCACTAATCCATTCTCACAAAAATACCTCAACTTAACATTAAATACTTATTGTCTAAAATACCCTTCAATCTATTTTCCCCAAAACTCTCAAAATCGGTAAAATAGCTTAATATGCAAACATAACATATTAACACATAAAATCCACAATTAAAATATTAAATCACCCAAATAAACTAATTAATATAAATAATTAATTATCAAAATTGAGCTGTTACAACTTCGACGAGCAATTCTGAAGATGGCTGGTTTAGCAGCAAATCAAGACTTGACAGCCCAGTTCCCCAAAATTGGAAATCTTTTTATTATGTCATTTCTTTGCATTTTGTAGTTTATTTTTCTATTTAAGTGCAAATCTTATCTATAGAACCTGTTTGTTTTTGATTGATAATGAAAATGATACGAATATGCATGTTTTGATTAAATCCATTCGTGTTCACTCAATACTTTTTTATTGATGTCAAATGCTTGTTTAAGCGGAATCCGAGGGAGGATGACGAAATTGAAAGACGCAAAGCTTCCGATTGTATGCTTTTGAATAAACCCTACTGTTAATGTGCAGGCATTGTTTCAAATCCTAAACAACGGAGATATAAGGATGATAATCCCTTGTCAACCCCTTTGAGCCTAGTAGTAGGAGTTTCCTTCTGAAAACGAAAAACCTCAATCTTAACCTGGGGCAGGGTAGGTGTCAGTTAATTCGACCGAACATCCAAATTGTAAAAGGAGTGTTCCCGTTCGAGGATCAGTCACACCTATAAAGGTCGTCCCTAAAAAACCACAGTGGATATCCCTTGCTAACCAAGGAGTGAGACAGTTACAATCCCTTCCACAAGTCAGACAAGCTGGTGTCACATGATTTGTTCAAAAAAAAGAGAAAAAATAAGAAGCCCGCTAAGTCAATAACTTGAAAACAAGTGGCTTAGGAAAAAATTGGGGCATCCCGCTGGACTTCGGAATCAGAAGATAAACTCAAAAGAGTCAGTTCAGGCTGTTGCACCCCAAAATTTGACCAACATTTCTTTACCTAGCTTATGTTTCATTTCATTCACATTAGCATCATCATTTGCATTTCATTGACATGTATGCAGGAGATCAAGAGGTATGATTACCAAGTAAGATCTATACAAGACTATGAAGCTAGCCAAGAAGCTTACTCAAGTGTTCAAGGGTAGATACCTTTGTCAGAGAAGTTAGAAGATCCTCAAAGTGAGTGGTTGAAACCAAGGTTGTGTGCCTCCTAACTTGAGAGTTGTGGGAGACCTCAGATGATTCTGAAGCCAAGAATGTGGACTTGAAGCCTTGAGAGAGCTTATGAGATGTCTTGAAATCCATCATGAAGCCTAGACAGGTCATTATGCAAGATTAAGAGAACCTAGCCATGAGTGGTGTAATTAGGGTTTGACTGGGTCAACCCTAAGTCAACTAAGGATTTGAAGGAGGTTGAGACCTAATTCAATAGCCATGTGATCATGGATTGATACGTTGAGATGTTATAAGGATGATTCCAAGGTCAACTCATCATGATTGAAGAGTTTGAGAAGTTTCAAGCTAGGGTTTCTAAGGCTTGACAGTGTAAAATCCCCTAGTTTGACCCTTATCTTCAAGGCAGTTTAGCTCAAGATGTGATTGTCATCTCATCTTTCCCCCAACATGAATGTTTTAGAGCTTTATATTAGCTTTAATTTGAGTGCTAGAAGTCCTTGATAGGATTTGTAGAGCTCAAGTTATGACTTTGACAAGTTACAGATCATCTGAGGTATGTGAATCTGGGGCCTTGAAAGTTACCCAACTTGCATAAAACCTTTGCCCAAGAAGGTTGATTCCTATGGACTTTTGGTAAACATGAATGTTGTTCCTTATCTTCTTAGCTTTCTATAGAGTACTATAAGTCCTTGATAGGATTTGTAGAACTCAAGTTATGGCATTGACAAGTCAAGGGCATTTTGGTCATTTGGAGATTACAGGTCATTTCAAGTATAAGGCCATAACTCCTATTTCCAAGCTTCAAATGGAAAAATCTTCAACATTAAACTTGTTCAAAATGATGTTTTAAGGCTAGTAAGGAGGTCATGAGATGATGGAAAGGCTTGTAGCTCAAACTTGCCAAAATGACCTAAAATAAGGGCATAAGTTAAATAAACCAAAGTTGGAAATTGATATTTTCAACCTACACATCCAAACCATGGCATGTAATATATCATTTTGACTCTAGAGAACATTTTAAGAACATTGGTTTAGCCACATTTTTGAGTTGAGATTCAATTTGTGGACTTGCTTTGAAAAGCACTTGCTTGCATATTAAGTAACACTTGCAAAACTCAAAATTAAGGCATGAGCAAGGCCCTTGGCAAGCTAATCTCTTCCAAAATGTCACTAGGGGAGAAATTGAAAGAGATTGAGGTTAGTTTCAAGCTGCAAACAGAATTGGGCATAGCATGAGACATGGTTGAAAATCTCATGACATGAGAAGTGGAAACTCTCATTAGAAGGATCTAGAGGGTTCTAGATCATCCAAACTTCATCTATATATTGAGTAGAGATGATCCATTGAAGAGGTTGGTGATGATTGAAGGAAAGAGCATAGCTTGAGATTGAGTTTTCTTGGATTGCAATTGAAATCGGTTTCACCAAATTCTCCATTTTCCATCCATTTTCTTGATTGATACTCCTTCCATGGATGTCAAGGAGTGATTCCAGATCATTTTCAAGAAGAAGTGGTGGCTAAATCGTGTATGGGCAAGTGATTTTCAGCACCTGCAACTCACCATCGGGTTTCAAGATTCAAGCATTTTCAACTGGTTCTTTTGCATACAGAAGCAAGAGGAAGGTTCATTGATCGTGTCTGCAAGATTAGAGAGCTTGATTTGGAGGTCTAGTGCATCTGTTCATCCAAGATTTTCAGGTTGGTAACTTTCTTCCTCTAGCATGATTTAGGTAGAATTAGGTTGAATTAAGGTGCTAGATTTATTGTAGAATGGTGTAGGATGGATTTCAGATAGTTAATTTGGCAATTAGAGACAAAATAGGGGAATCACCATTTTCGGTTGAGATTTGGATATGGTGAATCTTGAGGTTTCAGAGGAAACTAAGGGTATGGTTGAATTCGTGGCAAGATTTGGGATGAGTTTCATGTTTTGACCTTTTGCAATAGAGGCTCCTAGAGAGAACTAGGGTTGAGGAAGGTGACCGGAGCTCCACCGGTGGTGGCCGGAGCTGGGCGCGAAGCTCAGGTGTTTAAAAGGTTGAAGATGATGTTTGCACCATTGGATGAGGGTTTGACTTGGACTGTGAGCATGATCCAACGACCACGTTTTAAACTTGATTTGTGAAGGATTCTGATGAATGAAACACACCGTTTCATTTATTCAGTGTTTTGGGCTTAGTGAACTAGGCGCTATCCACACCCCCTGATGGCCCAACCCAGGATTTAAACCGAGTCTGATTGCTATTTACACCGTGCGCTTGTTTATTTTAATTTGATTTTTTATTTTTTTTCATTTTGTTCATGATTCTTGAAAAATTCATAATAAATTGAATATTAATCCAATTAAACCCATTCTTTTTGAATTCTACTCATGATTGAGTCTAGTATTTTTTAGAGAAAAAATATTTTCATTTCATGTAATTTCTGATTTAATGGGAATTTTACATTTTAATTGATATTAAAATGGTTATGTTTGATGCATAATTTTGTGGAATTTTGTGTGATTAATTGGTGATGATTCTTGGCCTAATTTTGTGTGTGTGATTAGGTTAGACATGTATAATCCCATAGAATTTTTCTCACATTTTTGTGATGAAAATAGGTGTGCTTTCTAGATTGATATTTAGGTGCTTCCTTTTAGGGTTTAGGTTTGATACCTTGTAATGTAGGATTTAGTTCTAGGTCTAATTTGATGATTTGATCTTTGAAATTAATATGGTAGAGTCATGATTGACCTAGGTTCCCATAGTAATTTTTGTAGGATTTTACAATTGATTTTAGTATTTTAGTTAGGACTAACTTTAGTACTAGGTTTTAGGTAATCCTAATTTACTAATTCAACTAGTTTAACTTCCTTAGTCCCCTTAGATTAGGGTTTGTGCTTGGTTTGTCTTTGGTTGAGATTGAAAACAAGTTGAAGACAAGGTGAAGTTTCTTGAAGTTGCTTGGAGCTTTGGATTTGTTTGTGCCTGAAGGTGTCTGATGAAGGTTTAGGAAATAGGACTTAGGTAGAGTTTAGACTTAGTTAATTTCTTTCTTAAACATGTATGGCATCTTTCACCTCCATTCTTCCCTATGATTAAAAGTCCTTCCATGGTATTCACCTCCCTCCTTTGGAGGGATAAGTGATGGTACCTAGGAAGTAGAACTTTTGAGGGAACCATTCTTCTGATGTTAAACCCTTATAGGCCTCCTTTGGTGGTCAATAAGCAGTTTAATATCCTAGCTTATCCAGTTAAGTGATTTCTCTTGGTTTGAGTATCTTGAAAGATGTTGGACTTGAGTCTGAAGATGAGGACTCCACTGAAGAGTGTGGAAGAGGATGATTCCTTGAGCATTGCCATTGCAGCTGAAGCTTGAAGAGCAAGAAGAGCAAGTTGATACTTGAAGATCCAATGGAGATTGAATGAAGAGTGAGGAATTCCTTACTTGAAGAAGATTGAAGGATGAAGTTGACACTTCTAAGTGATTGAAGACTACTCTGAATAGCTGAAGCTTATAGGAGAAGAAGACCAAGCTGATACTGGTGAAGCAAAAAGAGCTGAAGCTTGAAGAATAAGGTGATACTTATGAAGAGGATTCAATTGAGATTGAGTGTAGAGCTGAGGCTTGAGGAATAAAGGACAAGTTGATACTTGTACACTGATGCATTGAGAGCCTGAAGGAATCAAGTTGATACTTGCAGTTATGAGTGAAGCCTGAAGGTGTAATTGACTGAAGAGCTGAAGCTTGAGGAAGAGAGAATAAGTTGCCACTTATGTTTGAGGGATTGAAACCAGGAGAAACAAGTTGATACTTGTCATTGAGGATGATAGCCTTGAAGGGTGGTTGAAGTCTGAAGACTGGATTGCTGTCAGAAGAGCTGAAGCATGGAATTGAAAGAGGGGTTGATCTGCTTTCTTGTCTGTTTTTTTGTATTGATGTGCCTTGTTTGACTTGCTTGATGCATTAGAATAAGTTCATGATTAGACTGATGTAAGCTAGGTGCATGATTGCACTAGAGGTTGAGTTGCTCCCTCTGCTTGTATTTTTACTGTATGGCTTTGCTTGCGAGTATTTGGTAGATCCCAGCTCCCTTTCCCATGTGGTTTATTTTGCTTGATAGCATTTCATTTCCTCTGTATGATTGCAGTCTCTTATATTTTGCTTGATAGCATGTTGTTTTACTTTTCTGTATGATTACTGTTATTCATTCTGGCTTGAGGTTGAGATGAACTTGTGGAGGCTGCTGCCCCACACACATTTCCTCCCTCACTTGCATTGCATGCATTTTACTGTTTAACCTGATGCTTTATCTATTTCTGTGTATCATTGACATGATCCCTTAGGACTCTCATTTCCTTTGATAAGGAAGTGATGATAGAACTTTAGGTTGAAACCTATGTATGATAACTTCTAGGAGTTCCCTGCTTCAAACCTCAACCATAGGATGAATCCTTGGTATGACAACAGTAGGACTTGATAGTATCCCTTTAGTTGAGCCTGTTCTCTTCTCATCTCAAAACAGCTTAAAATACAGTAATCATGAATGATTTCTTTCGTACGTTACGAGCCTTAAGCTATCTGAGAAAGGATTGTTGGAGAGTTTCTTTTCAACAGTCTGGATGTTTAGTATGGCACCCTTTGGGTGACATGCGACGCATTCACTCTCAGGTCATAGTCTTTAGTGCGATTGAAATTGCAAACAACCATAAAAAACACTTCTTCCGTAAAAGACAGAAAACAAACTTCAAACCTTTTGCCCCGTGGGCCCGTAATTCCAAGGAAAGCTTTTCTGAAGAAAAGAGTATCGTTAAACTTCAGCGCCAACGCAAACAGGCTTTGCCCCTAACTGCTGGAATTGTTGTTTAACCCTACTCGATAAAACAGATGAATTTGAATTCCCGTGATCCGTATTATCCCGAACTATGTAAGCTCTGATCTCTCATATCAGTTGGGAGTATGTAGGCACAATACTGATGTATTGGCGAGCCACCTTCCCCGTAACCCGTAGTAGGTCGAACTACGTGGACTCTGATTTCTCATTCTCTGATGAGAATACGTAGGCATAAAGTGCGACACTTTGCCGAGTCAGTTTCTTTTATTTTTAAGCCAGCCTTGATAGGTAGATAGATAAACCAACTCGTCCAGTAAACACAATAAGCGTGGATCCCGTCGAGTACGACGGACGTGAGGGGTGCTAATACCTTCCCCTTGCGTAACCGACTCCCGAACCCAGACAACGGTTGCGATGACCTTGTCTTATACCTTTTCGTCAGGTTTTTCCGATCGTTTCCTTTCCCGTTCTGAGGGATAAATAACGAAAGGTGGCGACTCTTCTATTTTTTCGGCACCTTATTTTCGCGTAAGCGACAGCTGGCGACTCTGCTGGGGACTTGATAGTTTCCTGGGATCCAACGTCCCGAATGCAAGTCAGTTTGGGGATCCGACGTCCCCTGTGAGAGTCAATCCTAGCGCTTGTATGATTACTTGTTGGGTTGTGTTTATTTATCGCACTTTATTTCCCGCACTTTATTTTCAGTATGATATGATTATCTGTGCTGTTGTGGGAGGGGCATTCTGATGAGTGAGAAGCCAGACCCAGGCTTGAGTGAACATAGCATTAGTTGTGGAAATTAGTGGGCGCGTGCTTGCTTGGCAGGCACTAGTGTCTCATGAAATCCACGCTCAGACGAGGTTCTCCCGGTTGACTTCTTTTTCAACCCTTTGGGTTAAGGGGGTTGTTGGTTTGGAGGATTGTCGACTCTGGGGACCGATCATTTGTGATTCAGCCGAGTGAGACCGCTTCATGAGTTGGTGATGCCACACCTTCTGGGTATCGTATCACCCCTCTTGAATGTCTGTGACGCTGATGAACGTATAGGATGCCGAACTTGAGTCAGTTTAGGTCCACACCTGTGAGCAGGGTTGGGTTTACTGCAGGAAACTTTGACCTTCAGACTACCTGGTTTTCTTGATAGTGAATCAGTTTTGTTGGTACCGGAGGTTCTCATCATCAGATATATGATTATTCTTGACGGAGCAGGTTTTTGATTGGGATCAGAGGCCCTTATTAGCAGACGTTTGTTCTTGACAGAGCAGAGTTAGGGTCCTGTATCAGGGGTCCTTGTTATCAGATGGTTGTTCTTGACAAAGCAGATTTTTGGTCCTGTATCAGAGGTCCTTATTATCAGATGTGTGTTCTTGACAGAGCAAATTTTTGGTCCTGTATCATAGGTCCTTATTATCAAATGTTCGTTCTTGACAGAGCAGATTGGTGGTCCGATACTAGGGTTTTCTTCTTATCAGAGATAGTGGTTGTTCTTGACAGAGCAGCGACATGGTTTTGTTGATACAGAATCTCCACAGCACAGTTGCCTTGATCTCCTGCTGCATGATTGCATTTTTACATTGCTTTGCATACTCATTGGCATTTCATTAACGTGTGTCTGTGTTGCAGGTACCGTTTTCCCCGATTCAGGATTTCTTGCCTCCTATTGTATTGTTATGGGTTCTCTGAGGAAGATCGTGGCTTACAAACTCCCTGCCCCTGATGTGGTTCAGCTGACTGGTTTGATTGCTTTAGCAGATGATTCTATGAGAGATGATTTCAGAAAGTCTTACGGCAAATTGCTCAGTTTAGTTCGTAAACCTTCTGCGTTCGAGTTGAATGGGTTGCACGCCTTGCTGTAGTTCTATGATCCTCCGTTGAGATGCTTTACCTTCCAAGATTTTGTTCTCGAACCCACGCTGGAGGAATATGCTGATTTGTTAGGTCTGCCTATCAAGAGGCAGATGCCTTTTGTTCATATGGATGCTGAGCCTGATCTGGCTTGTCTAGCTCCTTCACTTCATTTGGATGCCTCCGAGTTGGTATTGTCTAGTTGGAACAAGGTTCCCAGTTTCTCCTTGCAGTTCTTAGTGGGAAAGACTCAGCAGTGCACCAAAGACGGATGTTGGGTCGTGTTCAACGCCATTCTCGCTCTGTGCATATACGGCATCATTCTGTTCCCCAATATGCCCGACTTTGTGGACTTCGACGCCTTCCGCATCTTTGCTTCAGGGAATCCAGTCCCTACCTTGATAGGAGATGTCTACCATTCCATCCACTACAAAAACGAGAACATAAGGGGCAAGAATGTCTCATGATATGTGCCCCTGCTTTATAAATTGCTTGATAGTCATCTACCCAAGAGGGGTCCCTTTGTTTCGTCTGCCGCCACAGCTGAGTGGTCCGAGCGTTTGATGAGTCTATCAGCGGAGGATATTGACTGGTTTGACAGAGATAGGTTGGGTACCGAGATTATCTTCAGCTGCAGCGGGTTTCCGAACGTGCCTTTGATAGGCAGGAAGGCTGTATAAACTATAATCCGTCTTTGCTGGTCCGACAGTTTGCGTATGCTTTGAGAGCTCCGCCGAAGGATGAAGAGGTGCAGGAATCTCTATACCTCACTGGTCTTCTAGAGGGGGATCTGTTATCTAAGCTTCATCGCGCCTGGAATGGCATCAGTAAGAAGGGAAAACCGTTGCTGGGGAGAAGCAATAGCCAAGCCTACCCTCCGTATGTGACTTGGATCAGAGCCAGAGCAGATGCTATAGGGATGCCGTTTCTTCCTGCCAAACCGGAAAGCCCTCCAATGATTGAAGAGCCTACTACTGTGCCCATTCAGCAACATAATCAGGTGTTAGCTGAGAGAGATGAATTGAAAAAGGCAAATGAAGAACTGGAGAAAGAATTGGCTCAGCTTCGAAGCGAGAGAAACGAAGCCGTTCATTCCTTCAAGAGGCAGACAGAGCTGGTGAACCAGTTAGGTACAGATTTGACTAAGCAGATAGCTGAGCGCATGGGTCGAGACTTCAAAGCTGTCAATGACGTACTAGCCACGAAGAAGCAGCACTTGGACGAAGCGTATCGGAGGATATCCAAGTTCAATCAGCACTGGAAGGCCTCCCTAGCCAACAGGAAGGAGCGGGAGGATAAGCTGATGCAACAGATCTCCAAGCTGAAAGCCCAGGCGAAGGCTAGTAAGAAGAGGTTTGATGAAGAAACCGCTCGCAGATACGCCGCTGAAGGCCAGCTCAACAGGGCTCTTGCTAACCTGAAGGAGCGCAAACTGACGTTTGAGTCCAAGAAGCGGAAGCTAGAAGATTGTTTCGGCGAAGGAGCATGGGAAGATTCGGTCGAAGGTCTTCAGTACACCATTATGCAGAGGGAGTTACTCGTCGAAGGGTTGCTCACTCGGCCTGATCATCCAGAAACGAAGGGGTTGTTAGAAGAGTTTCGCGCCCGTGGCCGTGCTTGACTATTCGTATTCCTTTTGTTTGATCATCGTTGTATGCTGACCATCACCAGGCTTGTTGGTCGAGGTCATGCTATTGATTCTGCTTGTACTCACTGATGTCGTGTACTGCCTTGATGGGCTTTCTTTATATATGAGATTGTTATTTCCATGATTGGACTCAGACTTCTTATTATCAGCACTGGCACTCAGGAACTAGGATCGGGGGAGATCTCCCTAACGCACAGACACACGTTTTCATTTGCATGAAACATTTGCATAACGAGCACTTTGTCGTTTTTCCTAACCCTTTTGTGTTTTCAGGTTGTTTCAGGTTGTTCCGGGATTGATCAGAGACCTATACACCGCTATCCGACCAGAGAAAATCAAACCAGAATCATGGAGCAAGTGCAAACTGATGTTCAGGAACTCCACGAAAGAATGGATCGCTTCATGGAGCTCATGCAAGCGGTCGCCAATGGCCAGGATCAACTCAGAACCTTGGTTCAGCCCCTGATTTCAAGGGTCGATAGCAATGGCGTACTCCACGGTGGGACTGTGCCTACCCCTCCACCAGTTGAAACTCCTCAGAATGGCGTCCCCGTGACTGGGGGGAATGGCAGTGCCAACGGCAATGTGATAGCTAACATGGGACTCAATGGTAATACGACGGGCGTCGGTAATGGGAGTCTTGAAGCTAATGTCAATGTTGGGCTAGGCAACGGCAATGCAGGTGTTGGGAATCTGTATGGGCCTCAGCCGTGGTTAGAATACCGTCAGGACGATGTGTTCTCTCAGAGAGGTGCTGAAGGTGAGCTGACTGCTGAAGCACGTCTAAGGTTCAAGGCACTCGAGGATAAGATGAGAAATATCGAGAACCAGAATACCCTGGGCGTTGATATGTCCAAGTTGGGACTGATTGCTGATTTCAAGGTGCCTCCCAAGTTCAAGGTACCTGACTTTGAAAAGTATAAGGGCACCACCTGCCCTCGCGTCCACCTGAGATCATATTACAGAAAAATGTCAGCTCATTCCGAGGACGAGAAGTTGCTGATGCACTTCTTTCAAGACAGTCTGTTCGGGCCCTCCCTCGAATGGTACATGAGTCTGGAACCTACCAGTGTGCGCACGTGGAAGGACCTTGCTGAAGCATTTGTGCACCACTACCAATACAATAGCGACTTGGCTCCAAACCGAGTCCAACTGCAGAATCTGTCGCAAAGGAACAACGAAGGGTTCAAGGAATACGCCCAGCGGTGGCGTGAGTTGGCAGCTAGGGTTCAGCCGCCGATGGTTGAACGCGAGCTTGTGCAGATGTTCGTAGCCACCCTCCCAGGGGTTTACTATGAGAAATTGGTCAGCGGTATGTCTGGAACCTTCTCATATCTCATTATCACGGGTGAGCACATCGAAAATGGCATCAAACTCGGGAAAATTCAAGGTGAGTCATCCTCAGCTGGAGGAGGCAAGAAACCTTATACTGGTAAAAGACGGGAAGGAGAAACGAGCGCCATGACCAATGCTCGAAGAAAGGGTAAAGGCCCTCACCAACAGGTGGCCAGCATAACTATCCCGGCAGTTCAACAACCGCAGCAGCAGCAGCAGCAACCGAATTAACAAGGGTACAAAAAGTATCAAAATCGGGCACCTCTGTCGAGTCGTCACCTCGAGACACCGCCCATGTCGTACGCTCAACTATTACAGACTTTGCTTCAGCTACAGTTGATCCAGAAGAGAACTTTGGCTCCCTTGACAGGGGCACCTCCGCCGGGTTATGACGCGAATGCAACTTGTGAGTTTCACTCAGGGGCACCATGCCACATAATAGAGAACTGCAAAGCCTTCAAGCACAAGGTGCAAGACATGGTGGATGCCAAGATCATCAACTTCTCAGATAATGTGCCAAATGTCACGAAGAACCCTATGCCGAACCATAGGGGAGGTGGAGTAAACGCCATTATTGAAGGCGAGAACTTGGATGTGTTGACTGACGTCAAAGATCTGAAGACACCACTTAGCTTCGTTAAAGCTAAGTTGATGAAAAGAGGTTTCTTTCCAGGTTGTGGAAAGTTGTGTATGGGCTGTGCTACTAGTCCTGAGGGATGTGAACAGCTGATAGAAGGAATTCAAAGTCTGATGACTGAAGGGATTTTACAGTTTAGCCGGAGGGCCGAAAGCGGATCGGGAGAGGTAGTGTTGAAGCAAGATGATGAGGTTGCCACCATCACCATCCCTCGCCAGACGATAACTATTTCTGCGCCCAGATCGCCCACGATTACCATCACCAAAGATGGGCCGATACCGGTCGAAAGCATTAATGCTGTCCAATGGCATTATGGGGCTGAAGTCTACTGCAACGGCCAGAAGTTGGAGCTAGAACCGTTCGGGTCGTCTGTGGAGAACCTAGCGGGCGTTAGCGGAATTACTCGCAGCGGGAGAGTGTTTGCACCACCAGAGGTCGTGGCGGACAAAGCAGACATAGCTGATGCAATTGATAAAGGTAAAAGTAAAGTCGTTGAAGAGATCCCGCGTGGGGCAGAAAAAGACATACTTGTTAAAGACGCCGAAGAATTTATGAGGTTGATTAAAAAGAGTGACTACAAGATTGTGGATCACCTCCATCAGACACCCTCGAAGATTTCCATCCTGAATTTGTTGCTGTGTTCTGAAGCACACCGCAACGCGCTGCTGAAGGTGTTGAACGCCGCATATGTACCGCAGGAAATATCGGTAAACCAGCTGGAGGAGGTCGTAGCCCACGTGAATGCTGGAAATGGGTTAGGGTTCACCGACCTAGAGCTGACGCCGAAGGGGAGGAACCACAATAGCACCCTGCACATCTCGATAGAGTGTAGGGGAACAATTATGTCGCACGTGCTGGTAGACACGGGGTCGTCGCTTAATGTTCTTCTGAAGAAGGCATTGATGAAGTTGGATACTCGTGGAGTGATTTGCACACCCAGTGATCTGGTTGTGAAAGCGTTCGATGGAACCAAACGCCATGTTTTCGGGGAGGTGACGTTGCCAATCCAAGTCGGGCCGGAAACATTCGACGCGGTTTTTTACATTATGGACATCATGCCTGCCTACAGCTGTCTCTTAGGCCGACCATGGATCCATTCCGCAGGTGTCGTGACCTCCACGTTGCACCAGAAACTCAAGTATGTTGTCGGAGGTAGCATCGTGACTGTTTGTGGCGAGGAAGACATAATGGTGAGCCATTTGTCGTCCTTCAAGTATGTTGACATGGATGGGGAAATCCACGAAACTCTATGCCAAGCGTTCGAAGCTGTTAAAGTCAAGGACATAGCTCCTGTAATCACCGAAAAGCCAGATATGACTCTCTCTTCCTTCAAGGAAGCCCGGGCCGTTGTTCAAGCCGGATCTGCCCCAGGCTGGGGGCGAATTTTGGAGATACCTAACAAGCAAGACAAGTTTGGGTTGGGATATTCTCCTGGAGCTGAAGCCTCCTCTTCTAGCAGTATGTCGCGAGGTAAAGGGCCGATCCAGTTTACCAGTGGGGGGTGATATTTGAAAGCGTCAGCGCGGTGTTTGAAGACAGCGGAGATAGCGACTGTGACCTCGACTCTTGGATCCAACCAAGCAAGCCTGGCGAGGGCCTTACCAACTGGTCCGTCAAGGATATCATCCAGATGACAAGCGAAGAGTAATGATTTACTTTTTCCAATCATTGTACAACCCTATGTCCTACCCGGGGCATAGTGGTTTTATTGTCAGGGCCTCGTTTGATTATGTACATGCATTTTATCAATAAATCAAAAGGCGTTTTTTTTTCTTTTTGTATTCAAATATTGTGATCTCTGTTATTCCTGTTTTATATTTGTTTTGAAAAACAACAAAATGACAATGGGGTTTGTGCTAACCTGCATATCCTTGTTTTAAGCTTAACCCTTGTTATTGCAGGATCCACATAACAGATGACATCGACTCTGGACCTTCTACGGCTCACTTCGACTTCGATTGCCTGATCTATCAATCCGAAGAAGAGATTGATGAAGACGAAGACCTTCCTGAATAGTTGGCCCGCTTGTTGAAACAAGAGGAGAAAGTTATTCTGCCTCATGAAGAGAAGATCGAGATTGTGAATCTGGGTTCTGAAGAACTCGTCAGAAGCGTTAGGATAGGGGCTGCATTGCAGAGTGATGTCAAGCAGAGATTGGTCGAGATGCTAAGAGAGTATAGTGACGTCTTTGCTTGGTCATACGAGGATATGCCCGGACTCGACACTGACATCGTGGTCCACCACTTGCCGCTGCGAGAAGATTGTCCTCCTGTTAAGCAGAAGCTTAGGAGGACGAGACTAGATATGGCCGTTAAGATCAAAGAAGAAGTGCAAAAGTAGCTTGATGCTGGCTTCTTAGCGGTCACTACTTACCCTCCGTGGGTCGCCAACATAGTACCTGTACCGAAGAAGGACGGTAAGGTACGAATGTGCGTCGATTATCGGGATTTGAATAGGGCGAGCCCTAAAGATGATTTCCCGCTGCCTCATATTGATGTGTTGGTTGACAATACAACGCAGTTCTCCGTATTCTCGTTCATGGATGGCTTCTCCGGTTACAATCAGATCAAGATGGCGCCGGAGGACATGGAGAAAATGACGTTTATTACTCCCTGGGGAACGTTTTGCTATAAGGTAATGCCTTTCGGCCTGAAGAACGCAGGGGACACTTACCAACGAGCAATGGTCACTTTGTTTCATGATATGATTCATCATGAGATTGAAGTCTATGTTGATGACATGATTGCGAAGTCCCAAACGGAGGAGGGGCATCTGGTCAATTTGCTGAAGCTTTTTGAGAGGCTTAGGAAATTTAGGTTGAGGCTGAATCCTAACAAATGTACTTTCGGGGTACGGTCCGGAAAGTTACTGGGGTTTATCGTGAGCGAAAGAGGCATCGAAGTTGATCCTGCGAAGATTAAAGCGATACAAGAAATGCCAGTGCCAAGAACAGAAAAAGAAGTTCGTGGTTTCCTGGGCAGAATAAACTACATTGCAAGGTTTATTTCTCAGCTCACGGCTACGTGTGAACCGATGTTCAAACTACTAAAGAAAGATCAGGCGATTATCTGGAATGAGGATTGCCAGAAGGCATTCGATAAGATAAAGCAGTATCTACAAGAACCTCCGATCTTGATACCCCCAGTGGCTGGACGGCCATTAATCATGTACTTGACAGTTCTTGAGAATAGTATGGGGTGTGTTCTCAGTCAGCACGACGAGACGGGCAGAAAGGAGCATGCCATTTACCATTTGAGTAAAAAGTTCACAGACTGTGAATCTCGCTACTCAATGCTGGAGAAGACGTGTTGTGCACTAGCCTGGGCTACCAAATGTTTACGACAGTACATGCTCAATCACACCACCATGCTAATTTCGAATATGGATCCGATCAAGTACGTCTTCGAGAAGCAAGCGCTTTCGGGCAGGATTGCCAGATGGCAAATGGTGTTGACGGAATATGATATTCAGTACGTTTCCCAGAAGGCCATCAAGGGAAGCGTATTGTCTGAATACCTTGCCGAACAGCCGATCGAAGATTATCAGCCGATGAAATTTGAATTCCCTGATGAGGATATCATGTTTCTCAAAGCGAAGGATTGTGACGAACCGTTGCCCGACGAGGGGCCAGATAGAAAGTCCCAATGGAAATTGATATTTGACGGGGCGGTTAACTCTTATGGAAGTGGCATTGGGGTGATCATCACGACTCCCCATGGATCCCATATCCCGTTCACTGCGAGACTGACGTTTCCGGTCACCAATAATGAAGCGGAGTACGAAGCATGCATCATGGGTCTAGAAGAGGCAATTGATTTGAGAATCAAGAACATAGATGTATATGGTGACTCGGCACTTGTGATTAACCAGATTAAAGGGGAGTGGGAGACTCGTCAATCAAATTTGGTTCCGTACATGAACTATGCCAGAAGGCTGCTTCCGTTCTTTGATCGAGTGGAACTCCATCATGTGCCCAGGGTCGAAAACCAGATGGCTGATGCCTTGGCCACGTTGGCTTCGATGTATAAAGTCAATTTCTGGAATGAAGCTCCAAGAATTGTCCTTTCTCGTCTTGATAGACCTGCATTTGTCTTTGCGATCGAGGAAGCCTCCGACGGCAAGCCATGGTTCCATGACATCCAGACTTTCCTTATGACTAAGGAGTACCTTGTGGGAGCGTCAACCCAGGATAAGAAGACTTTGAGGAGGCTGTCTGGAAATTTTTATCTCAATCCTGATGGAGTTTTGTATAAAAGAAATCACGATCTTGTGCTACTCAGATGTGTAGATGAGAAAGAGGCGAGTATGCTCATGGAAGAAGTCCATGAAGGCACATTTGGTACGCACGCCGGTGGGCATGCTATGACGAGAAAGATCCTGAGAGCAGGATATTACTGGCTGACGATGGAGTCAGATTGCTTTAAATTCGCGAAGAGATGTCATAAATGCCAGATTTATGCTGATAAAGTTCACGTGCCGCCGTGCCCTTTAAATGTCATGTCCTCCCCGTGGCCGTTCTCCATGTGGGGCATCGACATGATAGGCAAGATCGAGCCCACTGCATCTAACGATCATCGCTTCATTCTAGTAGCTATCGACTACTTCACCAAGTGGATGGAGGCAGCCTCATATGCTAATATGACCAAGCAGGTGGTGGCTAAGTTCATAAAGAGGGATATCATCTGTTGTTACGGAATTCCCGAGCGGATCATTACCGATAATGGTTCGAATTTGAATAACAAGATGATGAAGGAGCTGTGCCAAAGTTTCAAGATTGAACACCACAACTCATCTCCTTACCGGCCGAAGATGAACGGCGCCGTTGAAGCGGCCAACAAGAACATCAAGAAGATTGTTCAGAAGATGGTTGTGACCTACAAAGATTGGCACGAGATGCTGCCATTTGCATTGCACGTTTATCGTACGACGGTACGTACATCAACCGGGGCAACTCCTTTCTCCTTAGTGTACGGTATGGAAGCTGTCCTAACGTTAGAAGTGGAGATCCCTTCTTTACGAGTTTTGGTTGATGTGAAACTCGACGAGGCAAAATGGATTAAGAGCCGACTGAACCAACTCAGCCTGATGGACAAGAAGAGGTTAGCCTCGATTGCGCATGGTTGTCTGTACCAAAGCCGAATGAAGAAAGCTTATGATAAGAAGGTGCGTCCTAGGAGCTTTCAGACGGGTGATCTCGTCCTTAAGAAGATTCTTCCTCCACACTCCGATCACCGGGGCAAGTGGACTCCCAATTACGAAGGTCCGTACGTCGTCGGCAAGGTCTTCTCGGGAGGAGCTTTGTTGTTATCCACGATGGATGGTGAAGATTTTGCATCCCCGGTGAACGCGGACGCAATTAAAAAATACTTTGCTTAAAAATGACCCGCTGGAAAGAAAAAGAATATCCAGGCAAAAATGGGGCATCCCGGCGAACCATAAAAAAGGAAAAAGGTTCGGAAAAAATTAGGGATATAAATTGAAAAAATGTACACCCGCAAAGTCGAAAACCCGGATGGGCGACTTTGGCAAAAAAGGGTATCCCGGTGAACTGAAAACCCGCAAAGGGCGGTTCACGCAAAAGTTAGGGATTTGAAAAGCAAATGACTGCGTTCCGCGTGTGGACTTTCATTGTTTAGTGGTTTGGAAGACCTGAGGACCGTTTATCTGAATCAATCTCTTCTGAAGCTGAAGCGTCGGAGAAGTATCGAAGTCGAGTGGGTCATAGAGGGATTAACTCATGGTGTTCGTCTACGCCTCGTTGCCGACATTTGTATATACTGATGTATATTTATGTTTTATTTTTGTGCGGCTTCCTCATTCCAGGAGCTTGCATCTGTTGTAAAACATTTCTACCCATTCAGGGGTTCGTTATCAATAAAATGTATACTATTCAGCAATTCTGCTTGTTTGTTTAGCATCTACCTGTTTTGTTTGCAAAAGAGAACGCCGATGTTTTTGATAAAATGCGCATACATAAACTTACTGGCCTAGGCCGCTGATTGATGAAACAATGAATTACTCGAACATTGTCACGAGATGATAACCTTGATAGGTCCCTTTGAGAAGGGTATCTTATCTATTTGTTTGTGTTGTTGTAGGTGTAGCATGTACCAGACAGTACGCCGTGTGCGTCCTCAAGCAGGATGATTCCTCCTTCTCCAGCAAAGTTCAGCAGCCTCTCCCCACAGAGTATGAACGTGAGATCGTAAGCATTGATATGTCCTCCCAGGCAGAGAAGATTCTCTCCCCAATCAAGTACATCCTGAAGGAATGTCGTCTCCCCAGCTGAGTCATACGCCGAAGTGTGCAGCAATTGATAGTTCCAGATTGAAGTCTCCAGCGGAATCGAAACTCCCCACAGAGTCGTACTCTCCCCCGTAGGCAGGATGATTCCTTCCTTCCCCAGCCGAGTTTGCAGTTCCCCAAGAGAGCCGAGTCCTTGAAAAGCAGTTCGAGCCATGATTGGTTTTCCCCAGTAGAGTGTTGAATAGCTGATGCTGTATTTCCCCGCCGGAGTCGTTACCTCCAGGAAGGTTTGGCTGCGAAGGCCGTGCAATTTATTTATGCGATTGACATCGCTCTCCTCAGCAGGTCTAGGTTCTCGTAGAGCTTCGTTCCCTTGCAGCAGTCAACTGAAGTTTGCTTCCCCGTGCGGAGTCCGATTGAGATTGGCGTGACCTTTTCTCCTCGGCAGGATGAGTCCTCCCCCCACCAGAGTGGTTCTTCCTCCTCGACAGGAGGATCTTCCCTTCAACATTTATTTTGCTGACGGGATCGCATCATTTTGCATGATTGCATAGCATTTATCATAAGCGCGTAGCATTTTCACCGTGTGGAGCATTGCGCCGTTGTCAAAGCATATGCATACTAAACATGAGCTAGGTCGTTACCGTTCTTGTTTTGCAGGTGTTCCTCCACAGAGTCGTTTGCTCAAGATGATTCTTGAATTCCCCAGCAAGGTCGTTTACCTAAGATGATTCTTAGAATCCCCAGTACAGTCGCCAGAGTTGGTCGCTCAAGTTGACGCTCAGAATTCCCGGCAGAGTGTTTGCTCGGGATGATTCCCGAAGTCTCCCGCAGAGTTATGGGTTCAGGATGATTCTTGAAGTCCCCATGGAGTTATTTGTCCAAGATGATTTTTGCAGTCCTCAGCAGAAATGATTCCTCCAGAATGATTCCTGGATCCCCGAAGCAGAGTTACATGATAGTTCTCCAGAATCCCCAGCGGAAATGTGTCATCCCCAGCAGGTTCCTGAACAGCGAAGTTGAAACTTCCCTCGAAGACTTGATGATTGAAGTCCGACCGTGTTGACGAAGCAGTTCTCTCAGCTGAAGCAGAGCGCCTGATGGCAGAAGTTGGATGTCCCCAACTGGTTCATGATTGACCGAGAATTCTATTCCCGACTTACTGATGAAGTCCGGCTGATGCCCGAAAGTTTCTTTGAGTGCCCGATGGCATGATTAACTTGATTGTTGACCTGATGAGTCCCGAAGAATCTTGATGCCTGACGGCATGATCGACCATGTATCACCGGTTACAGTGTGACCAGTTCTCCAGCTAGTTGTCGTGCAGCTAATATTTCAGTTTTCGAAGATTTGTTCCCATCTGAGTACCGTGTACTTGTGCAGTTGGCAAATTTTCGGGTTTGTCGGTATTAAACCGTCTCGCACCTTGATTGGTTGAGAGCCGTTCGCTTCTCACCCAGTCAGGTTCAAGCCGTTTGAATAGGGGCAGCTGTTGCACCCCAAAATTTGACCAACATTTCTTTACCTAGCTTATGTTTCATTTCATTCACATTAGCATCATCATTTGCATTTCATTGACATGTATGTAGGAGATCAAGAGGTATGATTCCCAAGTAAGAGCTATAAAAGACTATGAAGCTAGCCAAGAAGCTTACTCAAGTGTTCAAGGGTAGATACCTTTGTCAGAGAAGTTAGAAGATCCTCAAAATGAGTGGTTGAAACCAAGGTTGTGTGCCTCCTAACTTGAGAGTTGTGGGAGACCTCAGATGATTCTGAAGCCAAGAATGTGGACTTGAAGCCTTGAGAGAGCTTATGAGATGTCTTGAAAGCCATCATGAAGCCTAGACAGGTCATTGTGCAAGATTAAGAGAACCTAGCCATGAGTGGTGTAATTAGGGTTTGACTGGGTCAACCCTAAGTCAACTAAGGATTTGAAGGAGGTTGAGACCTAATTCAAGAGCCATGTGATCATGGATTGATACATTGATATGTTATAAGGATGATTCCAAGGTCAACTCATCATGATTGAAGAGTTTGAGAAGTTTCAAGCTAGGGTTTCTAAGGCTTGATAGTGTAAAATCCCCTGGTTTGACCCCTATCTTCAAGGCAGTTTAGCTCAAGATGTGATTGTGATCTCATCTTTCACCCAACATGAATGTTGTAGAGCTTGATCTTAGATTTAATTTTAGTGCTAGAAGTCCTTGATAGGATTTGTAGAGCTCAAGTTATGACTTTGACAAGTTACAGATCATCTGAGGTATGTGAATCTGGGGCCTTGAAAGTTACCCAACTTGCATAAAACCTTTGCCCAAGAAGGTTGATTCCTATGGACTTTTGGTAAACATGAATGTTGTTCCTTATCTTCTTAGCTTTCTAGAGAGTACTATAAGTCCTTGATAGGATTTGTAGAACTCAAGTTATGGCATTGACAAGTCAAGGGCATTTTGGTCATTTGGAGATTACAGGTCATTTCAAGTATAAGGCCATAACTCCTATTTCCAAGCTTCAAATGGAAAAATCTTCAACATTAAACTTGTTCAAAATGATGTTTTAAGGCTAGTAAGGAGGTCATGAGATGATGGAAAGGCTTGTAGCTCAAACTTGCCAAAATGACCTAAAATAAGGGCATAAGTTAAATAAACCAAAGTTGGAAATTGATATTTTCAACCTACACATCCAAACCATGGCATGTAATATATCATTTTGACTCTAGAGAACATTTTAAGAACATTGGTTTAGCCACATTTTTGAGTTGAGATTCAATTTGTGGACTTGCTTTGAAAAGCACTTGCTTGCATATTAAGTAACACTTGCAAAACTCAAAATTAAGGCATGAGCAAGGCCCTTGGCAAGCTAATCTCTTCCAAAATGTCACTAGGGGAGAAATTGAAAGAGATTGAGGTTAGTTTCAAGCTGCAAACAGAATTGGGCATAGCATGAGACATGGTTGAAAATCTCATGACATGAGAAGTGGAAACTCTCATTAGAAGGATCTAGAGGGTTCTAGATCATCCAAACTTCATCTATATATTGAGTAGAGATGATCCATTGAAGAGGTTGGTGATGATTGAAGGAAAGAGCATAGCTTGAGATTGAGTTTTCTTGGATTGCAATTGAAATCGGTTTCACCAAATTCTCCATTTTCCATCCATTTTCTTGATTGATACTCCTTCCATGGATGTCAAGGAGTGATTCCAGATCATTTTCAAGAAGAAGTGGTGGCTAAATCGTGTATGAGCAAGTGATTTTCAGCACCTGCAACTCACCATCGGGTTTCAAGATTCAAGCATTTTCAACTGGTTCTTTTGCATACAAAAGCAAGAGGAAGGTTCATTGACCGTGTCTGCAAGATTAGAGAGCTTGATTTAGAGGTCTAGTGCATCTGTTCATCCAAGATTTTCAGGTTGGTAACTTTCTTCCTCTAGCATGATTTAGGTAGAATTAGGTTGAATTAAGGTGCTAGATTTATTGTAGAATGGTGTAGGATGGATTTCAGATAGTTAATTTGGCAATTAGAGACAAAATAGGGGAATCACCATTTTCGGTTGAGATTTGGATATGGTGAATCTTGAGGTTTCAGAGGAAACTAAGGGTATGGTTGAATTCGTGGCAAGATTTGGGATGAGTTTCATGTTTTGACCTTTTGCAATAGAGGCTCCTAGAGAGAGCTAGGGTTGAGGAAGGTGACCGGAGCTCCACCGGTGGTGGCCGGAGCTGGGCGTGAAGCTCAGGTGTTTGAAAGGTTGAAGATGATGTTTGCACCATTGGATGAGGGTTTGACTTGGACTGTGAGCATGATCCAACGACCATGTTTTAAACTTGATTTGTGAAGGATTCTGATGAATGAAACGCACCGTTTCATTTATTCAGTGTTTTGGGCTTAGTGAACTAGGCGCTATCCACACCCCCCTGATGGCCCAACCCAGGATTTAAACTGAGTCTGATTGCTATTTACATCGTGCGCTTGTTTATTTTAATTTGATTTTCCTATTTTTTTTCATTTTGTTCATGATTCTTGAAAAATTCATAATAAATTGAATATTAATCCAATTAAACCCATTCTTTTTGCATTCTACTCATGATTGAGTCTAGTATTTTTAGAGAAAAAATATTTTCATTTCATGTAATTTCTGATTTAATGGGAATTTTACATTTTAATTGATATTAAAATGGTTATGTTTGATGCATAATTTTGTGGAATTTTGTGTGATTAATTGGTGATGATTCTTGGCCTAATTTTTGTGTGTGATTAGGTTAGACACGTATGATCCCGTAGAATTTTTCTCACATTTTTGTGATGAAAATAGGTGTGCTTTCTAGATTGATATTTAGGTGCTTCCTTTTAGGGTTTAGGTTTGATACCTTGTAATGTAGGATTTAGTTCTAGGTCTAATTTGATGATTTGATCTTTGAAATTAATATGGTAGAGTCATGATTTACCTAGGTTCCCATAGTAATTTTTGTAGGATTTTACAATTGATTTTAGTATTTTAGTTAGGACTAACTTTAGTACTAGGTTTTAGGTGATCCTAATTTACTAATTCAACTAGTTTAACTTCCTTAGTCCCCTTATATTAGGGTTTGTGCTTGGTTTGCCTTTGGTTGAGATTGAAGACAAGTTGAAGACAAGGTGAAGTTGCTTGAAGTTGCTTGGAGCTTTGGATTTGTTTGTGCCTGAAGGTGTCTGATGAAGGTTTAGGAAATAGGACTTAGGTAGAGTTTAGACTTAGTTAATTTCTTTCTTAAACATGGATGGCATCTTTCACCTCCATTCTTCCCTATGATTAAAAGTCCTTCCATGGTATTCACCTCCCTCCTTTGGAGGGATAAGTGATGGTACCTAGGAAGTAGAAACTTTGAGGGAACCATTCTTCTGATGTTAAACCCTTATAGGCCTCCTTTGGTGGCAATAAGCAGTTTAATATCCTAGCTTATCCAGTTAAGTGATTTCTCTTGGTTTGAGTATCTTGAAAGATGTTAGACTTGAGTTTGAAGATGAGGACTCCACTGAAGAGTGTGGAAGAGGATGATTCCTTGAGCATTGCCATTGCAGCTGAAGCTTGAAGAGCAAGAAGAGCAAGTTGATACTTGAAGATCCAATGGAGATTGAATGAAGAGTGAGGAATTCCTTACTTGAAGAAGATTGAAGGATGAAGTTGACACTTCTAAGTGATTGAAGACTACTCTGAATAGCTGAAGCTTGTAGGAGAAGAAGACCAAGCTGATACTGGTGAAGTAAAGAGAGCTGAAGCTTGAAGACTAAGGTGATACTTATGAAGAGGATTCAATTGAGATTGAGTGTAGAGCTGAGGCTTGAGGAATAAAGGACAAGTTGATACTTGTACACTGATGCATTGAGAGCCTGAAGGAATCAAGTTGATACTTGCAGTTATGAGTGAAGCCTGAAGGTGGAATTGACTGAAGAGCTGAAGCTTGAGGAAGAGAGAATAAGTTGCCACTTATGTTTGAGGGATTGAAACCTGGAGAAACAAGTTGGTACTTGTCATTGAGGATGATAGCCTTGAAGGGTGGTTGAAGTCTGAAGACTGGATTGCTGTCAGAAGAGCTGAAGCTTGGAATTGAAAGAGGGGTTGATCTGCTTTCTTGTCTGTTTTTTTGTATTGATGTGCCTTGTTTGACTTGCTTGATGCATTAGAATAAGTTCATGATTAGACTGATGTAAGCTAGGTGCATGATTGCACTAGAGGTTGAGTTGCTCCCTCTGCTTGTATTTTTACTGTATGGCTTTGCTTGTGGGTATTCGGTAGAGCCCAGCTCCCTTGCCCATGTGGTTTATTTTGCTTGATAGCATTTCATTTCCTCTGTATGATTGCAGTCTCTTATATTTTGCTTGATAGCATGTTGTTTTACTTTTCTGTATGATTACTGTTATTCATTCTGGCTTGAGGTTGAGATGAGCTTGTGGAGGCTGCTGCCCCACACACATTTCCTCCCTCACTTGCATTGCATGCATTTTACTGTTTAAGTTGATGCTTTATCTATTTCTGTGTATCATTGGCATGATCCCTTAGGACTCTCATTTCCTTTGATAAGGAAGTGATGATAGAACTTTAGGTTGAAACCTATGCATGATAACTTCTAGGAGTTCCCTGCTTCAAACCTCAACCATAGGATGAATCCTTAGCATGACAACAGTAGGACTTGATAGTATCCCTTTAGTTAAGCCTGTTCTCTTCTCATCTCAAAACAGCTTAAAATACAGTAATCATGAATGATT
This sequence comes from Lathyrus sativus, assembly GCA_963859935.3. Lineage (NCBI taxonomy): Eukaryota > Viridiplantae > Streptophyta > Magnoliopsida > Fabales > Fabaceae > Lathyrus > Lathyrus sativus. The sequence goes on from OZ012741.1 coordinate 370,248,438, forward strand.
TCTTTCGTACGTTATGAGCCTTAAGCTATCTGAGAAAGGATTGTTGGAGAGTTTCTTTTCAACAGTCTGGATGTTTAGTATGGCACCCTTTGGGTGACATGCGACGCATTCACTCTCAGGTCATAGTCTTTAGTGCGATTGAAATTGCAAACAACCATAAAAAACACTTCTTCCGTAAAAGACAGAAAACAAACTTCAAACCTTTTGCCCCGTGGGCCCGTAATTCCAAGGAAAGCTTTTCTGAAGAAAAGAGTATCGTTAAACTTCAGCGCCAACACAAACAGGCTTTGCCCCTAACTGCTGGAATTGCTGTTTAACCCTACTCGATAAAATAGATGAATCTGAATTCCTATGATCCGTATTATCCCGAACTACGTAAGCTCTGATCTCTCATATCAGTTGGGAGTACGTAGGCACAATACTGATGTATTGGCGAGCCACCTTCCCCATAACCCGTAGTAGGTCGAACTACGTGGACTCTGATTTCTCATTCTCTGATGAGAATACGTAGGCATAAAGTGCGACGCTTTGCCGAGTCAGTTTCTTTTCTTTTTAAGCCAGCCTTGATAGGTAGATAGATAAACCAACTCGTCCAGTAAACACAACAAGCGTGGATCCCGTCGAGTACGACGGATGTGAGGGGTGCTAATACCTTCCCCTTGCGTAACCGACTCCCGAACCCAGACAACGGTTGCGATGACCTTGTCTTATACCTTTTCGTCAGGTTTTTTCGATCGTTTCCTTTCCCGTTCTGAGGGATAAATAACGAAAGGTGGCGAATCTTCTGTTTTGCCGGCACCTTATTTTCGCGGAAGCGACACAGGAAAAAGTAGGGAAATCGAAAAAATGACGAAGAACAAGTTGTGTGACTCCAGGCACTAAAGACGAAAAGCAAGTGACTGTCACCCTGAAAACTTGTGGTTTCCTGAACCATCACTCCTGAGAGGTGAGTGCTTATGATGAATTAGCTGAATATAGGATTGAATAACATCAAGGAGAATGGGTGGGTTAAAACAAACTTAGAGCCTTATATCCTTTCTTTCTATAACCGTGAACCTGACCAAGTTACCACCTTCAAAAGTCCTAATTGAAGCAAATTTTTTTTGAAAGCATACTTCGGTAAAGATCTCATCGAAACTGACTCTTAAAAGGATTCTTCTTACCTTGTGGGTATTGATATTGACATTCTAATAAGTGATTCATTCACTATGTCACAACTTTTTTCCAGTGAACAAACTTGGATTTCAAAACTGTCATATGCATTGCATTAATATTATCATTTGCAAAATGAATTGTTTTACTTGCGAATAAGCACTTGACATCAGGAGAGCTTCTACAATGCGAAGTTTGATCGAGATAAGATTCAAAGCGCCTGAGAGTTCCGTCGAGCAGGGGCATGCCAAAGGATCACATAAGAGGAGTCAGTCATTACAAGATTCAGTTAATTTGGGGAAACCAGGTCGAGATTCATCAAATCTCTCGAAAGCCAGTCAAAGACGCCATTTCCTAAGGTCAGTTAATCTGGGGCAATCAGGTTGAGATTTGATAAATCTCTCAAAGTCAGAGGCACTGCTCCAAATCAGCCAATCAGGGGGAAAGTCATTTCAAGGCTGAGGCAGGTCACCCCAAGAGCACAACTCCTTATCCAGAAAGGCAATTAACTTGAAGCACCTCATCGAGGTTCAAAGTGCTGAAGCAGTTCATATCAAACCATCAGGGTAATTTCAGGTTTTCTTTCGAGGAAGGTTTTAAAGAAGTCCCACAGGCTGGGGCAAAATTGGAAACAAAGGAATTGTTCCTCTCCATGTCCTCAGAGCTTATCAGAGTTACTCAAGCTGATTCAATCAACCTTCAAGTTCAAGACGAATGTCGAGAAATCATGTATATTGTTCCCTGATCCTTCAATCCAACTCTGTATTTAGATAAGACACTGCCCAACGTCAACTGTACCTGACCCTTCACAGAAGACCTAAAGGCCAATTATACTTGGCACATCCAGATATCCCCAATGAAGCTGCCATGCCTCTATTCCCCAGAGTGATGTTATTAAATCAAAAGTATCTAACCAACAATAGTGCACCCTTATCCCCCAACATGTTGAGATTGTTCTCCCCAGCAGTTTAAGAAGGCAGAAAGTTGAAATTGAATCTATCCTCTATCAGGATGTGATGAACATTTTCCTCGGCAGGGAGAGATTGATATCTCCAGCAGAGTAGGATCGCCTTCAGCAAGTAGATATGGGGTTATCCCCAGCAGTGGAGCAAATTCAGAGTTTCGTTTTCCCCACAGAATCTAGAAGTTTGACTCATTTTCCCTCAGAGTCTGGGTCATTCCCTAAGTGGAGGTTGATATTGATGAGTTTATTTCTCATTTCCCCAAGCAGAGGTCGACGCCGGTTCCTTCATTGCTTAATCCCCAGCAAAGTTAGCGGAGTAGTTTTCTTCCCCACAGAGTGGGATTACCTTATTGATGGTTTTCCTCCATCCTCAACAGAGAGAGTTTAGGATGATCTTCTCAGTAAATCTTACTCATCATCCCCGGAAGTTTGAAACTTCATACAGTTAAGGATATCCTCAGCAGGTCGAGATTAATATCTCCGGCAGAGTAGGATTATCCCCCAGCAGTGGAGAAAATTCAGAGTTTCGTTTTCCCACAGAGTCGAGCAGTTTGACTCCTTTTCCCTCAATGTCTAGGTCATTGACTCATTCCCAGGCAGAGGCAGAGGTCGATACCGGTTCCCTCATTGCCTAATCCCTAGCAAAGTCAGCCAAGTAGTCTTCTTACCCCATAGTGTGGGACTAACTCAGAGATTGTTTATCTCCATCCTCAGCAGAGAGAGTGTGGGATGATCCTCCCAGTAAATCTCATTCAATATCCCTAGCAGATAGCGGATTCAATCTTCAGCAGAACGGAATCTCCGGCAGAATGGAGCTATTCCTCAGAAGTTTGTTGTGTTTCCCCAGTAGAGTTGCTTGTTCCCTGGAATGCTATATTCTGACTTGCCATCCAGGACTAATTTCCTCGGTAGAGTGGAGTTGTCGTCTCCAGTCGAGTTTTTTTGTTTCCCCAGAAGAATTGTGTTCTGATAGGCCACCAGGGTGTTTTCCTCAGTTGAGTTTAATTTGATCCCCAACGGAGTGGAGTTGTTCTTAGCAAATCAGTGTTACCCGGAAGTTTTCTCAGAAGGCCATCCAGGGCTTGGTTTCCCCAACGTTTGTACTAGGCGTGCCTAGTCTTTCCTCAGCGGAGTTGGTTTCTCCTCTTAGAATTTATTTTGCTAAGGGGTTTCCTTTACATTTGCATCGTGCATGGAATCCTCCCAAAACGCGTAGCATTTCCATTTCGTATGGAGCATTACGCCATACTCAAAAATTTGCATTTGAAACATAAGCCAGGTTGTTACCTTTTGTTTAGAGGTGTATCTCCGACAGACATTGTTTTGTTTTCATTAGCCCGTGTGGTATCCAGACCCCGGTTGATGATGTTTGATTAAGTGCCTGTGGTATCCAGACCTCGGCTTTCTCCAGTGATTTCGGTAAGCGCCTGTCGTATCCAGACCCCGGCTTTCCTTCGATTTATTTCATTAGCAGGTGAGGTATTCAGACCCTGGCTATTGATAGCGATTAAACGCGCGTGGTATCCAAACCCCAGCTTTCTCCAGTGATTTTTGTAAGTGCGTGTGATATCCAGATCCTGGCTTTCCTCTAGTTTATTTCATTAGCAGGTGAGGTATTCAGACCCTGGCTAGTGATAGCGATTAAACGCGTGTGGTATCCAGACCCCGGCTATCTCTAGTGATTTTGGTAAGCGCGTGTGGTATCCAGACCCCGACTTTCCTCTGGTTTATTTCATTAGCAGGTGAGGTATTCAGACCCTGGCTAGTGATAGCGATTAAGCGCGTGTGGTATCTAGACCCCGGCTTTCTCCAGTGATTTCGTTAAGCGTGTGTGGTATCCAAACCCCGACTTTCCTCTGGTTTATTTCATTAGTAGGTGAGTTATTCAGACCCTGGCTAGTGATAGCGATTAAGTGCGCGTGGTATCCAGACCCTGGCTTTCTCCAGTGATTTCGGTAAGCGCGTGTGGTATCTAGACCCCGGCTTTCCTCTGGTTTATTTCATTAGCAGGTGAGGTATTCAGACCCTGGCTAGTGATAGCGATTAAGCGCGTGTGGTATCCAGACCCCGGCTTTCTCCAGTGATTTTGGTAAGCGCGTGTGGAATCTAGACCCCGGCTTTCCTCCGGTTTATTTCATTAGCAGGTGAGGTATTCAGACCCTGGCTAGTGATAGCGATTAAGCGCGTGTGGTATCCATACCCCGGTTTTATCCAGTGATTTCAGTAAGCGTGTGTAGTATCCAGACCCCGACTTTCCTCCAGTTTATTTCATTAGCAGGTGAGGTATTCAGACCCTGGCTAGTGATAGCGATTAAGCGTGTATGGTATCCAGACCCTGGCTTTCTCCAGTAATTTTGGTAAGCGTGTGCGGTATCCAGACCCCGGCTTTCCTCCAGTTTATTTCATTAGCAGGTGAGGTATTCAGTGAAGGTGGGAAAAACACTTAGAAGGGGGGGTTGAATAAGGGTTTTAAAACAATTATGGCAATAAAAATAACACTGAATTTTTATCCTGGTTCGTTGAACTCAACTGATCCAGTCCACCCTACCAAGGTGATTTGTCTTTCTCAACAAGGACTTAATCCACTATATTCAAACTGATTACAGTGTTAACCACTAAGACAACTGTCGTAGTCTTCTCAAGAAATCTTGATTACAACTTGGCCTTCTTAAGGAATCTTTTACAAAAATGTAAACTAACAGATGTGTTTGAGTTGCTTCTAAAAATATTTAATCACAACTGTGATTTTTACACAAATATTAAGAACGAATAATAAAACTATTTGCTTTGAGTAAGAACTTTGAGAGTTGTTGGATAATCTTTCAATAGTTTGTTATCGTCAACTTTGAAGAGTTGTTGAAGACGTCCTTTTATAATACTGAAAGTCCAATGCTTGAAGACTGTGTGTAGCAGAGTAGCTGAAGCCTTTTTGTCTTCTATTGACTTTAGCTTTCCCAGAAGAGGAATGTTCAGACAAATGCTTTTTTCCTGAATGCTTGTGTCTATCACAAATAAGGAATAGTGTCGTTGGAGAGGACGTTGAAAATAGCAGCAAGTCTTTTCATGAGCTGACACCTTTTCAAAGTAGTTAACATCAGATTTTATGACGTTCTCTTTGTTCTTCAGATCAGAATTAATGTCATCAGAGTTGCAGCATTTGTGCTTCAGCGTGAATAATCTGATCAGAGCAGACTTGCTTATCAGAGCCTCTGTACTTGCAACGTTAAGTACATCCAGAGTCTTCTGCAGCTTTATTGTACGTTCTTTACTCAAGTTCTTCTCAGCTTCACTCAGAGTCATCTGTAGCATATCAGAGTCTCTTCAGACAGCGCTCAGAGTCTTCTGATTAGTTGCTTCTGATGCTCAGAGCCTTATGTAAACTAACGTTCAAATGTATTTTTGCTTCCAGAGGAATATTCAATTTAATATCTGAAACAAAAAACACTTGAACAAAATTAGAGTATATATTTACTTAATACAAAATTTCATTTATGTTATCATCAAAACAATGATATATATTAAACACCAATCTGTGTTATAACAATCTCCCCCTTTTTGATGATGACAAAAACATAGGAAATTTTGTTCAATAAATAGAAAAATATATAACTCCCCCTGAGATAATGAATCTCCCCCTAAATTGAATACTAAAAATAGAAGTAAATACTTCCCTTTTTGCATAAGTAGACTTTTCAGAATCAGAGCCTGGTTATTCTTTCCAGAATCAGAGCCTGATTTGAATATACTTTCCAGAATCAGAGTCTGGTTTGGATTAACGTTTCAAAATCAGAGCCTGGTTTGGATTAGGTCTGGTTTGGGGAACTCTCAGGGTAACTTCAATGAATTTTGTCAGATTGAAACGTTATAGTTCTGAAATACTAAAATTCAATGTTAGTTATAATTTTTTATGTCTGAATTCCATTTTAGTAACTGTTTATTTGAACAATCAGAATTTCATTTTCTCCCCCTTTTTGTCATATCAAAAAGAAAACTTTCAAAGACAAAATAAAAGGTTAACAAAAGAAAACAACATAAAACAGATAACTTTAACAGATGGAAAAAAATAACCAAACAAACAGATTCATTGATAGAAATATTCAGAAAACATTCAGAATCATAAACAAGCAAAAGACAGCAAACAAGTGCATAAACATAACAGCTAAGGTTTACGAGAGGCTAGAATCCTAAGTAGACTAGTCATCTCAGAAGTAGACTCCTCTTGTCTGGCCATCCATGATTTGATCTCATATGTAGTTTGTTCTTGCTTGAACATACAAGATCTGATCTCTTTGTTGCTGGCTTCTAGCTGAGCAAAATTTTCCTCTAAATCTGGATTTTCTTTCTTGATCTCAGAAGAAGCAGGAGCAGATGTAGATGCTGAAGCACTATCAATAACCATAGCAGATGTGGTTGCTTGAGTAACAGAGTCATATGGCTTGTCCACGATCATCAGAGCTGACTGATTATCTATCAGAGTATCTTCAGGTGCAGATTCTTCTGTAGGAACTTCTGTAGGAGCATATTCTTCAGCAATCATAGATACAACAGATTCTTCAGTAGAGGGTGTATTCTCCAGAAGAAGAGTTGGAGTTCTGGGAATGCTGAGGAGAGAAAGTCTGACCACTTCAGCAAATCTGATCTTTGCATCATCAGAGCAAACCTCTTGAAGATTAGAAGCTACAAAATTGAATTTGATTCTGAATTTCTTCCAAATAGCTTCAGAGTCCTCAGGATTTATGCTTGAGAGGAAAGTCTCTCTGACAGAAGTACACCACTGAAAAATCTCATCTTCAAAATCAGATAATAGTTTATCCACATCTAGCCTGGTTTTGGGTTTAAGAAAGGTTTCTAGGGTAGATGGTTTGAATTTAATAGAAGAGGATTGGAGAGATGAAGATGGAATGAAAATAACAGGTGGTTGTGGTGGAAAAGAGGGTTTACGAACAGCTTTAGGTTTAGGTTTAGGAGTTATAACTTGAGATTTTGGGTAAAAGTGTTTGAGTTTGAGTCCAGAGGGAAGGGGATCGGAGGGAAAGGTTTAAATGAAATAACAGCAGATGATGGTCTGTGAAAAGGTACAGATGAACTAGATACCTCTTGGTGTGATGTTCCATCTAGAAAATCAGATGGCAAGTCAGACTCAATTGAATCAGATGATTCAAAAGAGTGACAGGATCCAGATGATATGTCAAATAGAGTCGTTAGAGGTTGGATGTCAAGAACATCAGAATCAGAGATTTATGATTCAGATGGTTGAAGATTTTCTGGTTCAGGGTCAGAAGGAATAGGTTCTTCTGGTTGTGGTTGTTGTGGTTCTGGTTCTTGTGGTGTTGGTTATGGTTCTTGTGGTGTTGGTTCTGCTAGTTTTGGTTCTTCTGGTTGAGATTGTTCTGGATGTTCAGAAGTTAATGGTTCAGTTGTAATTGGTTCAGTTTGAAATATAGGTGTGGGAACAGATGTAGGTTGATTTGCTTCAGATGAAGTTTGTGAAGGTTTTGGAGCGAAAACAGAATCAGGATGAATTGTAAAAGGTGGTGAGGATGGTTCAGAAGGGGTGTGTTCATGTTATTTTGGAAGAGAGGCATCAAATCCTGGTAGGTTATCAGAAGCATGAACATGCTCTGAGGGTTGTGAGGGTATATGTTCAGATGTAGACTGTGGTTCTGTTATTTGATCAAGAAGAGAAGATACATCAAAAGTATTACTTGTCTTCTTTGAGCGCTTGATTTTAATAGATGAAGCTTCTCCAGAAGCTTTTCTCTTCTTTTTCTTGGGCTCTTCAGAAGGTTTCTGCTTCTGCTTGCTTGCAGCTTCTTCTTCTGTAGTCTGTTTCTTCTTCCTTAAATTTTCTTCATAAAAATCTGGTGCAGGTTCTCTAGCACGCTTCAAAATGTCTGAAGGTATTGGGGTACCATCTGCTTTACACAACCGAATGTATTCCAGAAGTGCATCTCTAGGCTCATCAGCAGAAAAGATAGGAAAGTCATCTAATGGAACTCTCCTCTGACTGACTTCTTTAACGTTGAGCTTAGCAGGTGCAGAAGTGAGTTCATCAACAAGCTTCATCCTGATCAGACTCTTTCCATTCAGAGGTTTCCCAATGATGGATGTGAGTTCTTCTGACATGCCAGCTTCATTCAGATGAGCCACAAGCCCATTCTCAGTCAAAATGTCTTAAATCAACCTTCCATAAGGAATCCAAGTCATGATCTTCTGTCGCTTGGTTTTGATTTCTTCCCTAGACATCTTGATATGATTCCACATATGCATGAACAGAATGTGTGGCAGATCCACTTTGATGTTCTAACTCAGACAATACATAAAGTACATCTGATCAGTGTTGATGTAATCTGGAGAGCTTGTAGATTTTCTATGATGTATACATCCTAAGAAGATTTTCGCCCAGATTTTATAGTTCATCTTAAGATCTTTGAACTTGTTGGAAGCTTGACCAGAAGTAAACACTTCTTGGTAGATTTCCAACATATCTGCACGCCCAGCAGGAAGATGGGTCACACCATCTTCTTCTTGATAACCACTAAGTTTTCTGATCATATCCTCAGTGATAATGATCTTTTTACCCAGCATGAAAGATTGAATAAACTTAGGGTACAACTTAGCATGAATCCAAAATTCTTTGACTAAGTTAGGATAAACAGGACCAAATAACCTGTCAAAGTACTTTGTCCATCCTTGAGAATCAACAGAAGGACACAAATCAAATCCATTCTTGGCTATACAGTCAAAATTCACCATAGATTCACATAAGACTTCAAGCTCTTTCACATGTGTGAGAAGAGTTCTCACAGGTTCTTTGTAAGCAACAGTTCCCAAATTTGAAGATAACACAGCAGCCATAGAAGATGCAAACTGAGCAGAGGTTGATGATGAAGTAGCCATTGTTGAAGATGTTGAATATTTAGGGTTACAAAGGGATTTTGGTTTGGAAGAGAGATGGAAGCAATGAAACAAGCAGAAATGCATAAATTGTGAGAGAGAGTGAGAAGTGTTGTGTTGTGGAATTTATAGAAGAAATTAGGGCACACAAAGAGTCACACGTTCATTGTTGAGTTCTTATCTCCCTAAGCAGAGGTCGATATTGATTCCCTCATTGCCTAATCCCTAGCGAAGTCAGCCAAGTAGTCTTCTTACCCCCATAGAGTGGGACTAACTCAGAGATTGTTTATCTCCATCCTCAGCAGAGAGAGTGTGAGATGATCCTCCGAGTAAATCTCATTCAATATCCCTAGCAGAGAACGGATTCAATCTTCAGCAGAACGGAATCTCCAGCAGAATGGAGCTATTCCTCAGCAGTTTGTTGTGTTTCCCTAGTAGAGTTGCTTGTTCCCTGGAATGTTATATTCTGACTTGCCATCCAGGGCTAATTTCCCCGGTAGAGTGCAGTTGTCCTCTCCAGTCGTGTTTTTTTGTTTCCCCAGAAGAATTGTGTTCTGATAGGCCACCAGGGTGTTTTCCTCAGTTGAGTTTGATTTGATCCCCAGCGGAGTGGAGTTGTTCTTAGCAAATCAGTGTTACCTAGAAGTTTTCTCAGAAGGCCATCCAGGGCTTGGTTTCCCCAACGTTTGTACTAGGCGTGCCTAGTCTTTCCTCAGCGGAGTTGGTTTCTCCTCTTAACATTTATTTTGCTATTTACATTTGCAGCGTGCATGGAATCCTCCCAAAACGCGTAGCATTTCCATTTCGTATGGAGCATTACGCCATACTCAAAAATTTGCATTTGAAACATAAGCCAGGTTGTTACCTTTTGTTTAGGGGTGTATCTCCAGCAGACATTGTTTTGTTTTCATTAGCCCGTGTGGTATCCAGACCTCGGTTGACGATGTTTGATCAAACGCGTGTGGTATCCAGACCTCGGCTTTCTCCAATGATTTCGGTAAGCGTGTGTCGTATCCAGACCCCGGCTTTCCTTCGGTTTATTTCATTAGCAGGTGAGGTATTCAGACCCTGGCTAGTGATAGAGATTAAACGCGTGTGGTATCCAGACCCCAGCTTTCTCTAGTGATTTTGGTAAGCGCGTGTGATATCTAGATCCCGGCTTTCCTCTGGTTTATTTCATTAGATGGTGAGGTATTCAGACCCTGGCTAGTGATAGCGATTGAACGCGTGTGGTATCTAGACCCCGGCTTTCTCCAGTGATTTCGGTAAGCGCGTGTGGTATCCAGACCCCGGCTTTCCTCCGGTTTATTACATTAGCAGGTGAGGTATTCAGACCCTGGCTAGTGATAGCGATTAAGCGCGTCTGGTATCCAGACCCCGGCTTTGTCCAGTGATTTCGTTAAGCGCGTGCGGTATCCAAACCCCAACTTTCCTCTGGGTTTTTTCATTAGTAGGTGAGGTATTCAGACCCTAGCTAGTGATAGCGATTAAGCGTGTGTGGTATCCAGACCCTGTCTTTCTCCAGTGATTTCGGTAAGCGCGTGTGGTATCCAGACCCCGGATTTCCTCCGGTTTATTTTATTAGCATGTGAGGTATTTGTCGCTACTGCGAAAATCGGCGCCGGCAATGACAAAAGAGTCGCCACCGTGCGTTATTTATCCCAAAAGAGGGAAAGGAAACGCTCAGAGAAAACCTAACGCAAAGAGGGAAAGGAATGGTCATCACAACCAAATCCTGGATTCGGGATTCGGTTACGCAAGGGGAAGGTATTAGCAACCCTCATGTCCGTCGTACTTGACGGGATCTACGCTTGTTTTCTATCTAAGGTTGTGTTTATCTATCTACTCTAAAGGTCTGGTCTAAAATGAAAAGAAAATGACTCGGCAAAGTATCGCACTTTATGCCTACGTATTCCCATCTGGAACGAGAAATCAGAGTCAACGTAGTTCGTCTAACTACAGGTAAAAGTGGGGTAGGTTGCTCGCCGAGATATCGCGTCTCGTGCCTACGTACTTTGATACGGCATGAAAGATCAGAGCAAACGTAGTTCAGGCTACGGAAGACACGAGTTTATCCGACAGTTTTTTATCTCCTTATGAAAGGGTTTTCCAGATTAAGGGTCCAAGAGGACAAAAACAGAGTTTGAATGTTTGTTTGAATTTTTTGACGAAAGAGCTGTTTTTTAGGATGTTCGCAATCTCCGTCGCACTAGAGACTATGACCCAGGAGTGAATGCTTCATACGTCACCCAAAGGGTACCACACTAAACATCCAGATTACTGGAGAGACTCCACCAACCTTTTCCCAGATAGCTTAAGGCTCGTAACGTACGACTTCAATTAACCTTATTACTGTATTTTTGAATTGTTTTGAGATGAGAAGAGAGAGATGCCCTAAGACTATGGTTGAAAGGGAATCTACCTACTATTATCATGCATGGTTTAGAAACCTAATGTCTATCATAATTCCCTCTTGCACAGAGGAAATCATAGATCCTAGGGGAAAAGAGCAAAAGAAAGCAAGCAGTAAACAGTAAACAGTAAAATGCATGCTATGCAACAGTACAAGCGAGGCAAGGGAGTCCTGCTCAACCTCAAACCTAAGGAAACAACAGGAAAGGGGAGACAAGCTCCACCTCAAACCTAAAGGTAGGCCACACAAGCAAACAGACAATAGAGCAAAAGAAAAATAGAGGAAGCAACAGCAACAATCTTCTACAGATAGCAGCTCTTGTCAGCAAAAATGAATTGACAGCAAAGAGTCTTCATCTTCAAGCTAGCTCCTACCTTCAAGCTTCTTCAATTCTTCATCTTCAAACTCTAGCAAGCTCCACAAGAAGAGAAATCATCCTTGAGATCAAGTTACAATGCTAGGAAACCTGATGAAGACCAAAGGAATTCATCAGGAACCAACATGAAAAGAAAGTGCATCCTCAAAAGTTCTACTCACTAAGGCATGCCACTCATCCCTCCAAAGGAGAGATGAGGCTTCCTTAAGAGGACTTTGCATCATAGGATGAGGATAGAAGCAAACAATGCATTCTATTTTTTATGAAAGGAAAAAAATTAGTTCTAATGGTTCTTCCTAAAACCCTAATCCTATAAGCTTCTAAAAAGCTCCTAAAAGAAAAAAAAAACTCCAAACTAAGCTCCACAAGCCAATCCACAGCAGCTACAAGATGTCCAGCACCTCCTCCAAAAAGGGAATCAAGCTCTTCAAGCTCCAAAGCCACAAAAGAGATCAAACAAGGCAAGGCACCAAAGAAGGAACACCAAAAGCACAACCAACTTGCAAGTTCTATCTAAAATAGAAAACTAAGTTGTAAAAATCTAAGAATTTTCCTAAGGGAACATGCATGTTTTAACATTCTAGGGTTCAAATATCAAAGCCTAAATCAACTTCTAGGTCCACTAAATAAATCCTAAGTAGAAATGTGTCAAGATAAACCATAAGTTGGGAAGGCTCTAAACATCTCACTTAAAACAGAATCTACAATTGTTAAAAAAATCTAATGAAACTCCTAAGGGAGCATGCACATCTAACCTACAACATACTCAAAAATCAAATTCAAAAACCAAACCAAATGATCAAACCAAAATCAACAAAACAGATAGGAAATTATGCAAAATTAAAGAAATAACATAAAAGAGAAAAATGAAAATTAAATTGAAAAATGCATGAAAATGCAATTTATTGATCCCAGAAAATCACAAATTAAGAGAGGAGCATGGACATATTTTTAAAATATTTTTCTGATCAAAGATGAATTTTCTATGATTTTTGGAATCAATATGCATTTAAAATAATACAAAAATGAAATAAAAGAAATTAAAAACCAGGAAAATGTCATGAGTGTTGGATTGTTTGACAAAGTAATCAGACCCAAGAGCAATGAGCGTGTCCACGCAAGCATCCCAGTCACACACTGACTGGGATTAATGAAACGCTGCGTTTTTGGTTTTGGAGGCAAATCCTCAGATCAAATGCAAGCCACACGATGCGCATAACAAGTCAATCTTCAACAAGATCTGATGGTCGTCAGTCATCGTCCCCAATTCAAATGTCAAACAGAGGGAAACTCAGTGTGGTGGCCGGAGAAGACCTCCGATCGTCTTTTCTGGCAAGATGGTGGTCTCATGTAGACAAAAAACATCAAACCTTATATCAAAATGCTCAGAATTTCACAAGGATCTCAGATATCCTATCCAAATTACCTAACTCTTATCAGGTTTTAAAACACGATCCAAGTTTCAGAGATCACATCCAAATTGATCATCACCAAATCATAATTTAATTGCATAGAAATGATCCTCACACTTCCTAGATTAACCTGATCTATCCAAATCGTGTTAAATCCTTAAGATCAAGCTAAACCGTGTCCAAACAAAAATTGCACCTCAACCTAATTTGTCTCTAATTGCTCATAATTTTTTCCAGAAACGATCTATGTCTCAACTAGATCCTAACAACATGCACAACATGAACTACATCTTCCTAGAATTGTGAGAAATTTGAAGTTTACATACCTGGTATAGATCTATGAACAGATGTAGTTAGAGCTTGATTCAGTCTTCAAAAATTTCCAGAATCACTCAAGGATGCAAGAGAAAGATGTTATGAACTTCAATTTGACCTGAATTGGCTTTGAACTCAAAACCCGATCTGCACTTGCTTGCTTGCAAATTAACTTTATCTCTCTACTTCTACCACGAAATGAGCACCAAACCGAGTCTGAAATTATCAATTGACTTATATAAAGTGCGTCTATGGGCTTTTTGAGTTCAATCCAAGCCCAAATCAGTAATTCCAATTTTCTGTTTTTCCTTTCACTTTTCCATGTGACAGTCGTGAATTGGCCATGGAACTTTCTCTAGAAGCTTCCTTTTCAATTGCCAAATGCCTTGTGAATACAATGGGACCAAAAGGAGTGCTTGAATTGCTTTGGTAAGTGATTTGGTCATGTTACTTGCTTGTGAAGAAACAACATTGTAACTCATGAAAATCTGCCTCAACTCAAAAATCTACCAATGTTAAAGTGTTTTAAATACCTCTTCCATTCAAAATGAGTATTTACTTGACATGTTTTGGTCACTTAACCATTAATTTGAATTTTCCAACTTTGAATCCTTTTAAAATCTTCTTTTTTAAGCCATTTCAAACCAAATCTTGACATGAGCCAAATAAATTCACCATGATTTCTTGGTTAGCCTAAAAACCACATTTTGAACAAGTTCCATGTTGAACAAAAATCCATTTGACAAGTGCAAGTTGGAGATTTTGACCTATGATTGAAAATGGCCTATAATCTCACTTTCCCAAAATACCCCTAACTTGTAAACCTCATAACTTGAGTTCTACAAATCAGATGGAAGACTTCTAATACAATTTAGAAATCTAAGATCATGAGGAACAAATTTCATGTTGGCCAAAAGTTCAGGTGAAACCTCCTTCTAGGTCAAAAATAGCTTTGAAGTTAGATGATTTTCATAGACAAATTTCAGAGGTATCTGAGGACCTGTAACTTGTCTGGACCATAACTTGAGTTCTATAGATCCAATGGAGGACTTCTAGTACTCAAGTTAAAGGTATTTAGATGCTTTACAAGTTTCATTTTGGCCAAAGATCCATTTGAAACTTTCATCTTGACTTATATGGTCTTGAAGTTAGGCACTAAACAGGGGATTTTACACTGAAACCCTAATTTAGCAACTTCCCACACTCCTGACTCTTCTTGATTTGATTTTGACACAACACCACAAATGTCTCATAATATCATTTCATGAACTTCATGACCTAAAAGTAGGCTTTGATACCCTTCAATTGCACAGTTGACCTAGAATTGACCCAGATGAAACCCTAATTGCTTGCACCTCAACTGTGGCTCTTGCATTTGACACAATGACTTGATTGAGTTCTCCCATGGCCCTCTAGAAATTCTATGAGCTCCATACACATCCTATACTCATATTCAACCCTTCACATCCTTCTGATGGTCTTCAATTGATCCTCAAGTTAGGAGAAAATCCATATGCAGACATCTAAACTCTTAGGTACTCAAATCACATCCTTATGACCTTAATAACTTCTCAAGCTTGAATAAGACCTCTTGCTAGACTCCTCTTGATAAGAATCACACCTAATCCCCTTCTATATGAATGATATCATGATATGCAAATGATATAACTATGCAAATGTTAATGCAATGAAACATAAACCAATTAAGAAAAGAGGTTGGGCAAATATTGGGGTGCAACAGCTGCCCCTATTCAAACGGCTTGGACCCGACTGGGTGAAGAGCGAACAACTTTCAAACAATCGAGGTAGAAGACGGTTGAATACCAAAAAACCCGAAAATTTGCCAATCACAGAAATAAGCTGCGAAAACTGCTCGGGGAACAACATCTGTTACGCTGAACCCAGTTGTTACGACAACAACTGATCAATTATCTGATAAAAACTTTTATTTCTACATCAACCCCCTATGTGACGCCACAGGCATCAAGTTAACTTTGCAAGAAACAACTCCGTCCACAACTAGACAAATTTCATCAACACGAGGAGAGACTCCATCACCATGGATACAACTCCGTCCACAACTAGACTAAATTTCGTCAACACGAAGAACAAACTCTGTCAACACAGGTAACAACTCCGTCGACACGGATAACAATCACTGTCAACACAGGTAACAATCACTGTCAACACAGGTAACAATTCCGTCAACACGGATAACAATCACTGTCAACACAGGTAACAATTCCATCAACACGGATAATAATCACTGTCAACACAGGTAACAATTCCGTCAACACGGATCACTGTCAACACAGGTAACAACTTCGTCAACACGGATAACAATCACTGTCAACACAGGTAACAATTCCGTCAACACGGATAACAATCACTGTCAACACAGGTAAGAATTCCGTCAACACAGATAACAATCACTGTCAATACAAGTAACTTCTTCAAGATTTTCAAAACTGTTGTACGGCAGTCTGAAGAATACTTTGCTGGGGAATACGAGAAACCTAACCAAACAACTTTGTGGGGAAAAACTCTACTGGGGAAATCACTAGTGATAACTCCAAAAGTTTAAACCATGAAATCTTATAATGCTGATGTAACAGCAACCTGAGAAGAATTCCGTTGGGGAAGAAGGGAAAATTAACCAAGCAACTTTGTTAGGGGAACATGCGATGGGACAAACGTTATCATCACCTATCTCACGCCGAGAACTTGAATATCTAGAAATCCTTCCGAGCAAGAATCCCACTCCTCTACAGGGAATAACACCTGAAAACAAAGAGGTAACCAACCTGGCTTATATTTCAAAATGCGTATGTTTGACAATGGCGTAACGTTCCATACAACATGGAAATGCTACGCGTTTGGGTAGATGCAAATGTGATGATATATGCACAATGCAAAGATGCCAAGAGGCGCTTCAGCAAAATAAATGCTGAAGAGAAAACCAAATCTGTTGGGGATGAACGGGTATCACAAAGTATTCCAGCAAAATAAATGTCGGGATCCAAGTCAACTCTGTCGGGAAGAGACTAGTCATCACAGAATTATTCCAGCAAAATAAATGCTGAAAAGGTGAGAACAACATCCATTGGAAGGAAGAAAACAAACCCTGCTGGGAAAAGCTCCCAAACTCGGAGTTACGAACTCTGCTAAGGATAATCATCCTGATGAAAGAATGCCGACCTGCTGGGGAGAAAGAAAGAAACAGTCCTGCGCGGGGATAATCCTTCTGAACCAAAGACAACTTGGTTATATTCTGCGGGAGTTACCCATGCTGGGGATTGATTATGTACATACTCATTGCTGGGAATGCACCTTCTGTTGGGGACATCAAGATCCACTGGGGATGCTCTCTTGGCGGCTTTCCTGGGGATACTCTTTTGGGGAGGACAACCCCACAGCCAGTAAGGAGGAGTGCCATCTCAACTCTCTCTGGGATAAGACGTGACTTCCATCTGCTGAGGAGTGATACAACCACTATGTCACGGGACTCTGGCTGGGGAAACACAAATTCCCTGACTATTTGCTTATAAGGTGAGAACCCTGCAAAACACAAACGAGACAGAACAAATCTACACAACAAGACCTATCCCGGTTAGTATCCGTGACATTCGTTCAGTCAATTCAAAGTTTTAGCAATTATTGGCAAGGACCAACAAGTTTATGTACATGCAAGCTCATCAAAAACATCGGTATTTTTCACAAACAAAACAGTAACGAACAAGCATCAAATACTGAATAACTTCACAAACAAAACAGTAAAGAACAACCATCAAGTACTGAATAACATGCTTTATTGACAACAGGCCTGTAAATAGGCAAAATTTTGTACACTGGATGCAACTCCTGAAAAGAGGAAGTTACGCACAAGTAAAATACAAATACAACAAAAATTTGTATACATGTAGGCAACGTGGTACAGACGAACACCATGAGCTGATCCTCCTATGACTCGCCTGACTCTGACGCTTTCCCTGTACTCGATCTTCGGAAGAGATTGTTTTGGATATACGATCCTCAGGTACTCCCAAACCACTAAGCAACACAGTATCAAACTCAGACCGCAGTCATTTGCTTTTTCAAATCCCTAACTTTTGCGTGAACCGCCCTGTGCGGGTTTTCAATTCACCAGGATACCCTTTTTTACTGAAGTTGCCCTTTTCAGGTTTTTAACTTCGCGGGTGTACATTTTTTCAATTTTATCCCTAACTTTTGCTCGAACCTTTTATTTCTTTTTTATGGTTCCCCGGGATGCCCCATTTTTGCCTGGATATTCTTTTTCTTTCCAGCGGGTCATTTTAAGCAAAGTATTTTTTAACGGCGTCCGAGTTCACAGGGGATGTAAAATCCTCACCATCCATGGTGGATAACAATAAGGCTCCTCCAGAGAAAACCTTTCTAACGACATATGGACCTTCGTAGTTGGGAGTCCATTTGCCCCTGTGATCTGATTGTGGAGGGAGAATCTTTTTCAGCACAAGATCGCCCGTCTAAAAACTTCGAGGGCACACCTTCTTATCATAAGCTTTCTTCATCCGGCTTTGATACAGCCGACCATATGCTAGAGAAGCCAATCTCTTCTCATCCATTAAACTGAGCTGATTCAGTCTATCTTTTACCCATTCTGCCTCATCAAGTTGGACATCGCGCAAAACCCTCAAAGAAGGAATCTCAACCTCTAATGGTAGGACAACCTCCATACCATATACCAGTGAAAAAGGAGTTGCCCCGGTTGATGTGCGTACCGTTGTACGATAACCGTGCAAAGCAAAAGGCAACATCGCATGCCAATCCTTGTAGGTCACAACCATCTTCTGAACGAACTTCTTTATGTTTTTATTGGCCACTTCAACAGCACCATTCATCTTGGGCCGATAAGGAGAAGATGTGATGTTCAATCTTGAAATTCTGGCACAATTCCTTCATCATCTTATTATTCAAATTCAAACCGTTGTCAGTGATAATCCGCTCCGGGATTCCATATCTGCAGATAATATATTTCTTGATAAATCTGGCTACCACTTGCTTGGTAACATTAGCATACGATGTCGCCTCAACCCACTTGGTGAAGTAATCAATAGCTACCCAGATAAAACGATGTCCGTTGGATGCGGTGGGCTCAATCTTGCCAACCACATCAATTCCCCACATGGAAAAAGGCCAAGGTGATGACATAACATTCAGAGGTCTCAGAGGCACATGAATCTTGTCCGCATAAATCTGGCATTTATGACACCTCTTTGCAAACTTGAAACAATCTGTTTCCATCGTCAGCCAATAG
Organism: Lathyrus sativus; assembly: GCA_963859935.3. Classification (NCBI taxonomy): domain Eukaryota; kingdom Viridiplantae; phylum Streptophyta; class Magnoliopsida; order Fabales; family Fabaceae; genus Lathyrus; species Lathyrus sativus. Next base: position 370,267,263 of record OZ012741.1, read on the forward strand.
TACCCTACACGTAATAACTTTCTCGTCATTGCATGTCCACCGGCATGCGTACCAAATGTACCCTTGTGGATCTCTTCCATGAGCAACTTAGCCTCTTTCTCATCCACACACCGCAAAAACACCAGGTCATGGTTTCTCTTGTACAAGACACCATCCGGATTCAAATAGAAGTTGCCAGCCAATCTCCTAAGAGTCTTCTGATCACGAATGGATTCCCCAGCCGGATACTCTTGGTTCTTCAGGAAATTATGCATATCATAATACCACGGTTTGCCATCGGAAGCTTCCTCAAGGGCGAATATGAAAGCGGGCCTATCAAGGCGAGAGATAACTATCCTGGGAGCCTCATTCCAGAAGTTAACTTTATACATTGAAGACAACATCGCGAGAGCGTCTGCCATCTAATTTTCTGCTCGTGGCACATGGTGCAATTCCACCTTGTCAAAGAAAGGTAACAACCTCCTTGCATAATTCATATAAGGTATCAGATTGGGCTGACGAGTCTCCCACTCTCCCTTAATCTGGTTCACAACTAGAGCAGAGTCCCCGTACACATCAAGGTTTTTAATTCTCAGATCAATCGCTTCTTCGAGACCCATAATGCATGCTTCATATTCGGCCTCATTGTTGGTAACTGGAAAGGTCAATCTGGCAGTGAATGGGATGTGCGACCCATGGGGAGTAGTAATGATTGCCCCTATTCCACTTCCATATGAATTAACGGCACCGTCAAATATCAATTTCCATTTGGAACCCAACTCTGGACCTTCATCAGGCAACGACTCTTCACAGTCCTTCATTTTTAAGTACATGATATCCTCGTCAGGAAAATCAAATCTCATCGGCTGGTAATCATCAATTGGCTGCTCAACTAGGTACTCTAACAGAACGCTACCTTTAATAGCCTTTTGGGAAACATACTGAATATCGTATTCTGTCAGTACCATCTGCCATCGGGCAATCCTTCTGGAAAGTGCTTGCTTTTCAAACACATATTTGATCAGATCCATCTTTGAAATTAACATGGTTGTATGATTTAGCATGTATTGCCTCAAATGTTTGGCGGCCCAGGCTAGTGCACAACACGTCTTTTCGAGCATTGAGTAACGGGACTCACAATCTGTGAACTTTTTACTCAAGTAATAAATCCCATGCTCTTTACGTCCAGTTTCGTCATGTTGACCGAGAACACAACTCATGCTTTTCTCAAGAACCGTCAAATACATATTCAATGGTCTCCCGGCTACTGGGGGTATCAATATTGAAGGTTCCTGCAAATATTCTTTTATTTTTTCAAACGCCTTTTGACAATCTTCATTCCAGGTCACAGCCTGATCTTTTTTCAATAACTTGAATAATGGCTCGCACGTGGCCGTTAGATGAGATATGAACCAAGCAATGTAATTCAATCTCCCTAAAAAGCCATGAACCTCTTTTTCTATTTTCGGCATTGGCATTTCTTGTATTGCTTTTATCTTAGCAGGATCAACCTCAATTACTTTTTCGCTAACAATAAACCCCAATAGCTTACCTGATCTCACCCCGAAGGTGCACTTGTTAGGATTCAGCCTCAGCCTGAATTTCCTAAGCCTCTTGAATAATTTCAGAAGATTGACCAGATGCTCTTCCTCCGTCTGGGATTTGGCAATCATATTATCAACATAGACTTCGATCTCTTTATGCATCATGTCATGAAAGCGTGTTGTCATATCTCGCTAATATGTTGCCCCGACGTTCTTCAAACCAAAGGGCATCACCTTGTAGCAGAATGTTCCCCACGGGGTAATAAAAGTTGTTTTCTCCATATCCTCCGGCGCCATCTTTATCTGATTATAGCCCGAAAAGTCGTCCATGAAGGAAAACACGGAGAATTGAGCGGTGTTGTCGACCAACACATCAATATGAGGAAGCGGAAAGTCGTCTTTTGAGCTCGCCCTATTCAAATCTCGGTAGTCCACACACATCCGCACCTTACCATCTTTTTTTGGTACAGGTACTATATTGGCGACCCATGAGGGATAAGTTGTGATAGCCAGAAAACCGGCGTGCCACTGTTTCTGAACCTCCTCTTTAATTTTCACGGCCATATCTGGTCTAGTTCTTTTGAGTTTTTGCTTAACCGGCGAACATTCCTCACGTAATGGCAAACTGTGAACCACCATATCAGTATCCAACCCAGGCATGTCTTCGTAAGACCAAGCAAAGATATCACTATACTCTCGAAGCATCTCGATCAAACTTTGCTTGATACCGCTTTGCAGTGCAGCCCCTATTCGGATATTCCTGACAACTTCTTCGGACCCCATGTTGATAATTTCAATTTCAACCTAATGAGGAAGAATGATTCTCTCTTCTTGTTTCAAAAGTTGAGTCAGCTCTTCTGATAAGTCATTATCCTCAACAATCTCTTCTTCTGCTTGAAATATCGGGTGCTCGAAGTCGAAGCGAGTCATAGGAAGTTCGTGATCGGTGTCGTCTGAAATATGAATCCTGCAATGAGAATGGTTAAATGTTTCAAATAACACAAACAAAACACATAACCACGTTTCCATTTTATTGTTAAAACAAAAACAGGAAAAACAAGGATCACAAAAATTTGCATGAGAAAAAACGCCTTTATTTAATGATTAACCAAAGTACACACATAAGCAGGTAGCCCTGAAAATAGAATCACTATACCTCGGGTAGGACACATGATTGTACAATAATCGAGAAAACAAATCATTACTGTTTTGTAGTCACTTGGACAAGTTCCTGGATAGACCAGTTTCATAGGCTCTGTCCTGGCACGCTGGGCTTGATCCATGAGTCCATATCATAGTCATTGTCTCCGTCTTTGGCATCGGAAACAGCATTAATCGCTTCATAACAGACTCCACCTGGAGTGATCACCACTGGCCCTTTGAACTTTGGCACGCCTGATGTGGAAGATGACGACGTCGGGCGATACCCCAACCCAAACTTGTCCATCTTGACAGAAATTTCCAAGACTTGGCCCCATCCTTTGGCTTCTCCGGCCTGAACCACTGCCTGAGCGTCTTTGTATGAAGACATGGCCACCTCTGGCCCTTTGCTGGGGACATGAGACTTGTCCTTGATTTACAACCCTTCAAAGGCTTGGCATGGCGTCTCATGGATCTCCCCATCCACTTCGACGTACTTGAATGAAGAAAGATGACTAACCAGAATATCCTCTTCTCCGCAAATAGTAACAACATTGTCATCGACCATGTATTTAAGCTTCTGATGCAGCGTGGACGTCACAGCCCCTGCAGAATGTATCCATGGTCGCCCAAGTAAACAGCTGTAAGCTGGATGTATGTCCATGATGTAGAACACAATGTCAAACACTTCTGGCCCGACCTGGAGTGGCAATGTTATGGACCCAAACACCGACCTTCTGGTCCCATCAAAAGCTCTCACGACCAAGTCACTGGGTGTGCATATGATTCCTCGGATATCTAGCTTCATCATAGCCTTCTTAGGCAACACATTCAAAGATGATCCGGTGTCTACAAGAACATGTGACATAAAAGTGCCCCGGCACTCCACTGAAATGTGCAAAGCCATATTATGGTCCCGACCTCTAGGCGTCAAATCAAAGTCAGTAAATCCCAGGCTGTGTCCGGCATTCACATGCGCCAGTACCCCCTCAAGATGATCAACAGATACTTCCTGAGGTACAAAAGATGTGTCCAAGACTTTCAACAAGGCATTTTGATGAGCCTCGAAACAAAGCAACAAAGATAGTATTGAAATTTTGGAGGGCGTCTGCTGCAAGTGCTCCACAATCTTATAGTCACTTTTGCGAATTAACCTCATAAACTCTTCTGCATCCTTAATTAATATTTCTTTCTCTCTTGCCTGGGAAGGTCCTCCTTCATTCACTTTGGCTTTGCCTTTAGCAATCCTCTCAGCCTCAATTTCAGGTGAAGTGAAAATTCTACCACTGCGGGTCATGCCTCCCGCTCTAACAAGATTACCCACTTCCCCTGCCGGCTGGCTATCCACCTTAATCTTTTCCCCATTGCAAAAATCTTCCAACCCATAATTCCACGGAATGGCTTTCGTACTTTCGTAAGGAATGGGCCCTGCTTTCGTTATCGTGATAGTTGGCCGCTTAACGGGCGTTGATATCGTAATAGTCTTTCGAGGAATTATAACTGTTGCGACCTCACCCTGCTTTTCAAATCTTACCTCAACAGGTTTCTCAACAGCAGTACGGTCGAATTGTAAAGTTCCCTCATCAATCATGGCCTGAATACCTCTCTTCAAATCACTACAGCCCTCTGGTCGGGTCCAACAATCCAAACAATACTCATCACATCCAGGGAAAACCCCTCATTTTAACAATCTGCTTTTAACATAGCTTAAAGGCGTCTTCAAATCATTTACGTCCATAACCAAATTCAAATCTTCTTCTGTCAGAATAGCATTCGCTCCATAATTCGGCATTGGTTGATGTACAATGTTGGGACCATCATGACTGAAGTTAATGAATTTACTATCAATCAAATCTTGGACTTTGTGTTTAAAAGCATGACAACTCTCGATATCATGTCCGGGTGCCCCAGAATGAAATTCACAATGCTTACTAGTATCATACCTGTAAGGAAGCGTTCCTGTGGGTGGGTCGAACGTTCTCTTTTCAATCAGATTCAAACCTAACATCGTTTGAAGCAGTTCTGCATACGTTGACGGAGGTGTATCAAATACCCTCTTTGGCTTCCCATTCTGAACCCTTCTCTGAGCAGGATTATACCTTTGTTGTTGCTGCTGCTGTTGTTGTGGTTGCTATCATTGTTGAGGTATAGGAATCGTCACACTAGCAACCTGTTGTTGAATAGACTGATTCCTACCTCTACCTCGTCCTCGACCATCATACATTGCGCTGGCGTCTCCTTGTCTTCTACCACCAAAGACCTTTTTTGCACCTCCAGATGAGGTCGATTCACCGGCTTGAATCTTACCAATCTTAATGCCATTTTCAATCCGTTCTCCCATGAGTATCATGTCAGAGAAACTACCCATCGAGCAATTGAGCAATTTATCATAATACATACCAGAGAATGTTCCAACAAAAATATCAATCAATTCCCTTTCAACCATAGGTGGGTGTACCCTTGCCGCAAGATCACGCCAACACTGGGCGTATTCCTTGAAACTCTCCCCGTTCTTCTGAGAAAGACTCTGAAGCTGGACCCTATTTGGCACGAGGTCACTATTTTATTGGTAGTGTCTGACGAAAGCATCCGCCAACTCTTTCCAACTTCCGATCTGTGCAGGCTCTAGTCCCATGTACCATTCCAGCGATGGTCCCGACAAACTATCCTGGAAAAAATGCATAAGCATCTTCTCGTCATCATAGTAAGCAGACATCCTCCAGTAATATGAACGCACATGAAACCTTGGGCATGCATCCCCTTTATATTTATTGAAAGTAGGAGCTTTGAACTTCAATGGCACCCTCAGCCCAGGAACCAGCCCCATGGTAGCCATGTCCAAACCTGCAGAATTTTGATTGGCTATACCTCTGACCTGTTCCTCCAGCATTTTAATCCTCCGATCATTATCAGTGGGCCCTTCAAAACCCATGCCTTGCCCAGAAAAGGCATCTTCCTGACGATCTCTGTCCCAGTACGGACCCTCATTACCATACTCGTCATAAGCAGCATTACGACCATATCCTTGTTGATTAAAATTAGGTCGACGTCCTCTATTACCAAATCCTTGATTAGCCCCGCCTAGTCCGAAACCAACATTGAAAAGACCCATCCCAGCACCATTGTATTACACCCCAAAATTTGACCAACATTTATTTACCCATCAAGTGTTTGAAGGTTGATACCTTCATCAGAAAGTTCAAGAGATCCTCAGAGGAATTGGTTGAAACCAAGGTTGTGTGACTCATAGCTTGAGAGTTGTGGGTGCTCCTCAGATGATTCTGAGATTATGAGAGTGAACTTGATGCTTTGAGAAAGTTTATGAGATGTCTTGAAAGCCATCATGAAGCCCAGAGAGGTCATTGTGCAAGAATTCAGAAGATTCAACCATGAATGGTAGAATTAGGGTTTTGACTGGGTCAATCCTAGGTCAGTTGATGTTTTGGAGAGGGTTGAGACCTAATCCAAGAGCCATGAGATCATGGAAGGATGTATTGAGATACTATAATGATGATTCCTAGACCAACTCATCATGATTGAGGAGTTTGAGAAGTTTTAAGCTAGGGTTTCTAAGGATTGTCAGTGTAAAATCCCCTAGTTTGATCCCTATCTTCCAGGCAGTTTTAGCTCAAGATGTGATTGTCATCTCATCTTCCCCACAACATGAATGTTTTAGAGATTGTTCTTAGCTTTAATTTGAGTGGTAGAAGTCCTTTATAGGATTTGCAGAGCTCAAGTTATGGTTTTGACAAATTACAGGTCATCTGAGGTATGTGAATCTAGGTCCTTGAAAGTTACCCAACTTGCAGACAACTTTTGCCCTAGTATGATGATTCCTATGATCTCTTGGTCAACATGAATGTTTAAGATCATCTTCTTAGCTTTCTATAGAGTACTATAAGTCCTTGATAGGATTTGTAGAACTCAAGTTATGGCTTTGACAAGCCAAGGGTATTTTGGTCATTTGGTGATTATAGGTCATTTTAAGCAAAGGCCATATCTCCTATTTCCAAGCCTCAAATGAAAAAACTCAAAACATCAAAGTTGTTCAAAATGACATTTTAAGCCTAGAAAAGTGGCCATTAGTTGTTGGAAAAGCTTGTAGCAAGAATTGACAAGAATGGGTGGAAATGACCTAAAAATGGCATATAAGTTAAATAAGTTCAAGTTGGAAAATGGTTTGAGAGATCTACAAATCCAAAATAGGTCATGTAATATACCATTTTGAATCTAAACAATATTTTGGAAACAATGGTTCAGGCACAATTTTGATTTGAGGCCTAGAAATTGGACTTGCTTTGTAATGTTGTTACTTGCATATTAAGGCAACTTTGGAAAACTTCACACAAGGCAAGGAAATGCTTGTTTTTTGCACATACCATCTCAATATCTCTTGTAAGGAGATTTTAACACCAATTCAAGGAGCTTAACACATGAGATGAGATAATACAACATGTCACCAAGTGAGAAATTCCAAGGCATTCTAGTCTCTTCTAGGAGCTTCTAGATTGTTCTATTGATTTCTATATAATGAGTGGATCATGATGAAGTGAGAGGTTGGAGAATTCAGTGGAGAGAGTGAGGGAAGAGAGTGATATTCAAGAGTTTCTTCAAACACAAGCAAGCCACGAATTGATCATTGCAAGCTTCTTCCATCAAAGATAGTGCAAACAGAAGCAAATACTCCATTAGAGGATCAGTTGGAAGAAGGATCAGGCCTTGAAACCAGCTCTACACACACCTGCCATAGTTACTTGAAAGGTTTGAACTCCTTCTCATGTCTCCCTATTTATGCGCATTCAATTAGATTTCTAGGGTTAGACTGGTTAGGTTAGGATAGGTGATCATTTCCATGGAGTTAGAGAAGATTATATGAGGTTTCATGGCAGGGTGCAGTTTCTTTCAAGATCAAGAACAGGTTGTATATTGAGTTTTAATACACGAATTATAGCTTAATATGATCAGGGTAATGCCATGAACATGATAGCACCATCGGAATTAAGTTTTATCATGATTGATATCAGAGAAAATGGTGGAACTCGAACTTTCATGCATTCTGTTTGGGAGTTGTAGGAGGTGTTAGTGGAAACCAAGATCATGGTTGGATTCCTGGTAATTAGTAGATCAATTTAGGTCTTTGGAGTTTTCATTTTCATTGAGAAAGGAGAGAGCACGATGGACTGGAAGTTTCATGCATGGAGTATGAAATTCTGAAACCCTAATATTCATTTGGGGAAGATAACTCATCAGCCTTTGGATCCTTTTAATTTACTTGACTTGTTAGACTAATCCTACGGCCAGATTTTAAAGTTCAAAATGGAGGGAAAGACCAAAGGTGAAACGCAGCGTTTCACTAAAGATCTGATCCTGGGCCTATCCAGCTTACTACCCACACCCCCCATGACCAAAGCCCAATGAAATACACTCAAAAACCTTACTAAATGCACCACGCGCGTATCCTTTTTCTTTTTAATTTTTAATTCAATTTCTGGTTGCATGTGGGCCTAATACATTTGATATTCACACCACCATCTCCTGGCCCATCCAACAAAGGCAACTGAGCGCATTAATTTTGACACCCCCTCCCCTTTTAATTCATTTGCTTTTTATTTTATTTTCTTTAACATTTTTAGCATTTTCAATAATTCATAGAAAATCAGAAAATTAATATTTTTCATTTCTTGTTTTTGCATTAGGTTCATATTTCTGTCTAGAAAATTAGTAGATAATAAAATTCCATTTTATTTTTATTTTTATATTTTAAGCATATTTTTCTTTTAAATAGCTTTTTTAGATGATTTAGTTGATACCCCATTTTGTTGATTTTAGTTCAATTAGCTCCCCTTAGATTTAGGGTCCATTCTTTTTAGGGTGATTAACTTACGACTTTAGCTTCCTCATAGGATTTAATTCACAATTTTAGGATTAATTTTTAGATGGTTTGATTAGGTGAGATTAGGGTTTTGTTTTTAGGGTTAGGATTAGGGAGAGCCTAGATGTAGATAATTTCTTTCTCAAGCATGGATGGCATTTTCATTTCATTTTTCTCTGTATGATTGCAGTTTACTGTTTATTGCTTGATAGCATGTTGTTTATTTTTTCAGTATGATTACTGTTATTTCATGACTGACTTGAGGTTGAGACGAGCTTGTGGAGGCTGAAGCCCCACACACATTTCCTCCCTCACTTGCATTGCATGCATTTTATTGTTAAGCTGATGCTTTGTCTGTTTTGGTGTATCATTGACATGATCCCTTAGGACCCTCATTTCCTTTGATAAGGATTTGATGATAGACTTTTAGGTTGAAACCTATGCATGACAACATCTAGGAGTTCCCTGTTCAAACCTCAACCATAGGATGAATCCATGGCATGACAACAGTAGGACTTGATAGTCTCCCTCCTAGTTGGGCCTGTTCTCTCTCATCTCAAAACAGTTTAAGATACAGTAATCATGAATGATTTCTTTCGTACGTTACGAGCCTTAAGCTATCTGAGAAAGGATTGTGGGAGAGTTTCTTTTCCACAGTCTGGATGTTTAGTATGGTACCCTTTGGGTGACATGCGACACATTCACTCTCAGGTCATAGTCTCTAGTGCGGTTGAAATCGCAAACACAATAAAAAAATACTTCTTTCGTAAAAGACAGGAAATAAACCGTACTTTCCCGAACTACGTGAGCTCTGATCTCTCATGCCTGTTGAGAGTACATAGGCACAAGATGGCGAAGTCTTGGCGAGCTACCTTTCCCCACAATCCTTCGTAGGCCGAACTACGTTGACTCTGATTTCTCATTCTCTGATGAGAATACGTAGGCATAAAGTGCGACGCTTTGCCGAGTCATTTTTCTTTTCTTTTTTTAGCCAGCCTTGATAGGTAGATAGATTATAACCCACCCGTCCAAGTAAACAACAAGCGTGGATCCCGTCGAGTACGACAGACGTGAGGGGTGCTAATACCTTCCCCTTGCATAACCGACTCCCGAACCCAGACAACGGTTGCGATGACCTTGTCTTACCCTTTTTCGTCAGGTTTTTCCGATCGTTTCCTTTCCCGCTCTGAGGGATAAATAACGAAAGATGGCGACTCTTCTGTCATGCCGGCACCTTATTTTCGCGCAAGCGACAGCTGGTGACTCTGCTGGGGATTTATAGCATCTAGGGACTTTTCCCATCCCTTATGCTGGGACCGTTTCCCATCCCCTACGCGAGTCAATCCTAGCGCTTGTATGTTTGCTTTTTGGGTTGCGTTTATTTATCGCATTTTTACTTCTCGCACTTTATTTCCCGCATTTTATTTCCAGTTCGATATGATTATCTGTGCTGCTGTGGGAGAGGGAGGTTACTATGAGTGAGAAGCCGGACCTGGGCTTGAGTATGCACCTAGACATAGTTGCGGAGAGTAGTAGACGGACCTGTCTGCTGAGCAGGCACAGTTCCCTACGAAATCTGCGCTCAGACGAGGTTCTCGTAGAGGTGCTCCTTTCCAGTCCTGAGGATCTGAGGGGAGTCCAGACGTGAGGATTGTCGACTCTGGGGACCGATCATTTGGAAGTCAGCTAAGTGAGGCCTCTTCATGACTTGATGATGCCACTCCTTCTGGGAATCGTATCGTCACTCATGAAAGTCTGTGACGCTGATGACCGCATAGGATGTCGTACCTTTGTCCGTGGATTAGGTCCATACCTGTGAGCGGGATTGGGTTTATTGAAGGAAACTTTGACCTCCAGACCACCTGGTTTTCTTGACAGTGGATCAGTTATGTTGGTACCAGGTTTCTCAGCTGCAGATTTGTCTGTTCTTGATGGAACAGGTTTTGATTAGAGGACCTTATTATCAGGTGTATGTCTGTTCTTGATAGAGCAGGTTTTGATCAGAGTATTGTCATTAGTGGTTTGTTCTGGATAGAGCAGATTTTTGGGGTCTGAAGATCTCATCAGCAGAGGTTGTTTGTTCTTGATAGGGCAGATTTTGAGTGGGGTCTGAAGATCTCATCAGCAGCTGTATGTTTGTTCTTGATAGGGCAGATTTTTGATTTGGGGTCTGAGGACTTCATCAGCAGATATTTCTTGATCATACATCCGGGGTCCTTATTATCAGACATTTGTTCTCGACAGAGCAGAATTTTGATCTTATGTATATGGTCCTATCAGAAGGTCGTTCTTAGCAGATCAGATTAGTGGTCTTGCACCGGGGTTTTCTTCTCATCAGTGATTATTGACACAGAATCTCCACAACAGTTACCTGGATATATTATTGCATGCCTGCATTTTGCATTAGTTTGCATGTTCATTTGCATTCCATTAGCGAGTGTCTGTGTTACAGGTACCGTTTCCCCGATCCAGGATCTCTCGCCTCCTATTGTATCATTATAGCCTCTCTCAAGAAGACTGTTGCGTACAAGTTCCCGGCCCCTGATGTGTCGAAGTTGACTGTCGTTGATGCTATATACTGCCTTGATAGGCTTTCCATATATATATGAGATTGATGTTTCCGTGATTGGGCTCAGACTTCTTCTTATTATTATTATTATTATCAGCACTGGCACTAAGGCGCTAGGATCGGGGGAGATCTCCCAAGCACACAGGCACACGCATGCATCTGCATGAAGCATTTGCATGGCGTACATTTTTGTTGCTTTTCCTAACCTTTAATGTTTACAGGTTTTTTAGGTTCACAGGTTCCGAGCTGCTTCCGGTCTCCAGGATTGATCAAAGACTCATTCACCGTTACTCAACTCGGGCTAATCAGACAAGGATCATGGATCAGGTGCAGTCAGATGTTCAAGAGCTCCGTGAACGGATGGATCGTTTTATGGAACTGATGCAGGTAGTCGCTAATGGTCAGGACCAGCTTCGTACTTTGGTCAACCTTTGATCTCCAGGGTTGATAGTAACGACATACTTCATGGCGGGGCTATGCCCACTCCTCCTCCAGTTGATGCTCCGCAGAATGTTGTTCCTGTTGTCGGGGGCAACGGCAGTGCTAATGGCAATGTGATGGCCAATATCGGACTTAATGCGACGGGCGTCGGCAATGGTAGTCTGGGAGCTAATGTCAACATAGGGCCGGTCAACGGCAATACTGGCGTCGGAAATCTGTTGGTGCCTTAACCGTGGCTTGAGGATCATCAGGATGATGTGTTTTCTCAAAGAGGTGTGGAAGCAGAGTTGAATGCTGAAGCTCGGCTCAGGTTCAAAGCACTGGAAGACAAAATGAGAGACATTGAGAATCAGAATACTTTGGGCGTTGATATGTCCAAGCTGGGGTTAATTGTTGATTTCAAGGTACCTCCTAAGTTCAAGGTTCCTGTCTTTGAGAAGTATAAGGGTACTACTTGCCCTCGTGTCCACCTTCGATCTTACTATAGAAAGATGTCCACCTATTCCGACGATGAGAAGTTGCTGATGCACTTCTTCCAAGATAGTCTTTTTGGTCCATCCCTCGAGTGGTATATGGGTTTGGAGCCTACTACCGTGCGTACATGGAAAGATCTCGCTGAAGCGTTTGTCCTCCACTATCAATACAATAGCGACTTGGCCCCCAACCGAGTTCAGCTCCAGAACCTTTCGCAGCGGAATAATGAAGGCTTTAAGGAGTACGCCCAGCGGTGGCGTGAGTTGGCTGCTCGGGTTCAACCGCCGATGGTTGAGCGCGAGCTCGTGCAGATGTTTATGGCTACCCTTCCTGGAATCTACTATGAAAAGCTAGTCAGTGGCATGTCTGGGACATTCCCGGCTCTCATCACTATGGGCGAGCACGTCGAGAATGGTATAAAGATCGGAAAAATTCAAGGCGAATCATCCTCAGCTGGAGGAGGTGGAAAGAAACCTTACGCTGGTAAACGTCAAGAAGGAGATGTAAGTGCTGTCACCAACGCTCGGAGAAAGGGCAAGGGCCCTCAGCAGCAGATAGCTAGCATAAATATCCCAGCAGCAGCAGCAGCAACCGCAGCAACAGAGTCAACCGGGATATAGAAAATATCAGAATCGGGCTCCTTTGGCAAACCGTCACTTCGAAGCACCACCTATGTCGTATGCGCAGCTCTTGCAAACTTTGCTTCAGCTTCAATTAGTTCAAAAGAGGACGATGGCTCCCTTGACAGGGGCACCACCACCGGGGTATGACGCAAATGCCACTTGCGATTTCCATACTGGGGCACCAGGCCATACGATTGAGAACTGCAAAGCCTTTAAGCACAAGGTGCAGGACCTGGTAGACGCCAAGATTATTAACTTTTCTGATAATGTGTCCAATGTCACCAAAAACCCTATGCCTCATCATAGGGGAGGCGGAGTGAACGCCATTATCGCAGAGGAGAGTGCAGATCTGTTGACTGATGTCAAAGACTTAAAGACGCCGCTTAGTTTCGTCAAAGCTAAGTTGTTGAAGAAGGGGTTCTTTCCAGGATGCGGAGAGTTATGCATGGCTTGTGCTACACATCCTGATGGGTGTGAGCAGCTGGTAGAAGGTATCCAAAGTCTGATGTCTGAGGGCATTTTGCAGTTCAGCCGAAGAGTTGAAAGTGTATCAGGAGAGATTGTGTTGAAGCAGGCAGATGAAGTCGCCACCATCACCATTCCTCGTCAACCTATTACCATTTCTGCGCCCCGACCGCCTACAATCACTATTACCAGAGCCGGGCCGATCCCATTCGAGAGCACTAACGCCGTTCTGTGGCATTATGGCGTTGAAGTCTATTGCAATGGTCAGAAGTTAGAGCTGGAGCCGTACGGGTCGACCGCGCAGAATCTCGCAGGAGTCAGTGGTATTACTCGAAGCGGAAGAGTGTTTGCGCCGACAGAGGTTGTGGCAAAAAAAGTGGTCAGAACTGATGCTGCTGATAAGGGAAAAGGAAAAGCCGTCGAAGAGGTCCCTTGTGGGGCAGAGAAGGATTTGCTAGTCAAAGATGCCGAGGAGCTCATGCGGTTAATCAAAAAGAGCGACTACAAGATTGTAGACCATCTTCATCAGACTCCGTCAAAGATTTCTATTCTCAGCTTGTTGTTGTGTTCTGAAGCGCACGGCAACGCGTTACTGAAGGTATTGAACGATGCCTACGTACCACAAGAGATATCAGTGAATCAGCTAGAAGAGGTGGTAGCCCATGTTAATGCTGGCAATGGGCTAGGTTTCACAGATTTAGAGCTGACTCCTAAAGGGAGAGATCACAACAGCGCCTTGCACGTCTCGATAGAGTGCAGAGGCACTATTATGTCGCATGTCCTGGTGGACACGGGTTCGTCGCTTAATATGCTTCCGAAGAAGGCATTAATGAAGTTGGACACTCGTGGATTGCTTTGCACGCCTAGTGATCTGGTGGTGAAAGCATTTGACGGAACTAAGCGCCACGTTTTCGGAGAGTTGACCCTGCCGATTCAAGTTGGTCCGGAGACGTTCGATACGGTTTTTTATATCATGGATATCATGCCTGCCTATAGTTGCCTCTTAGGTCGGCCATGGATCCACGCTGCTGGTGCCGTGACGTCCACGCTGCATCAAAAGCTCAAATATGCTGTCGGGGGAAGCATAGTAACCGCCTGTGGTGAGGAGGACATTATGGTGAGCCACTTGTCATCCTTTAAGTATGTCGAAATGGATGGCGAAATCCATGAAATTCTCTGCCAAGCATTTGAAGCCGTCAAGGTGAAAGAGGTAGCTCCTGTCGTCATAGAGAAGCAAGAGATGAATCTCTCCTCGTTCAGAGAAGCTCGGGCCGTCGTCGAAGCCGGTTCCACCCCAGGCTGGGGGCATGTTTTGGAGATACCAATCAAGCAGGGTAAGTTTGGATTGGGGTATTCTCCTGAAGCTGAAGCTTCATCTTCTTCGTCTAGCAGTTCGTCTCATGGGAAGGGGCCGATCCTATTTACCAGGGGCAGAGTGATTTTCGAAAGCATCAACGCAGCATCTGAGGACAGCGGGGATAGCGATTATGATCTGGACGCCTGGATTCAGCCAAGCAAGTCGGGCGAGCGCCCCAACAATTGGACCATCAAGGAAATTATCCAGCTGACAAGTGAAGAGTAATGATTTACTTTTTACAATCATTGTACAACCCTATGTCCTACCCGGGGCATAGTGGTTTTATTGTCAGGGCCTTGTTGGATTATGTACATGCATTTTGTTAATAAATCAAAGGCGTTTTCTTCGTACTCAAATATTGTGTTCTCTGTTATTCCTGTTTTATGTTTATTCTGAAAAATAGTAAAATGGCAACGGGGTTTGTGCTAACCTGCATGTTCTTGTTTTAAACTTAACCCTTGTTATTGCAGGATCCACATAACAGACGACATCGACTCTGGACCCTCTACGGCTCACTACGACTTCAATTGCCCGATATATCAAGCCGAGGATGAGATTGATGAAGACGAAGACCTTCCGGAAGAGTTGGCCCGCTTGTTGAGACAAGAGGAAAAGGTTATTCTGCCTCATGAGGAAGATATTGAGATCGTAAACCTGGGTTCTGAAGAGCTCGTCAGAAATGTCAGAGTAGGGGCTGCGCTGCAGAATGATGTCAAGCATAGACTGGTCGAGATGCTTCGAGAGTATAGCGACGTCTTTGCTTGGTCATACAAAGATATGCCCGAACTTGACACAGACATCGTGGTTCATCGCATGCCGTTGCGAGAAGATTGCCCTCCAGTCAAGCAGAAGCTTAGGAGGACGAGACCAGATATGGCTGTAAAAATCAAAGAAGAAGTCCGGAAGCAGTTGGACGCAGGATTTCTAGCCGTTACCACTTACCCTTCGTGGGTCGCCAACATAGTGCCTGTACCGAAGAAGGACGGTAAGGTACGCATGTGCGGCGATTATCGGGATTTGAATAGGGCGAGCCCTAAGGATGATTTCCCGTTGCCTCATATCGATGTGTTGGTCGACAACACAGCCTAGTTCTCCATGTTTTCGTTCATGGATGGCTTCTCCGGTTACAATCAGATTAAGATGGCACCGGAGGACATGGAGAAAACGACGTTTATCACCCCCTGGGGAACATTTTGCTATAAGGTAATGCCCTTCGGTCTGAAGAACGCAGGGGCCACTTACCAGCGAGCAATGGTAACTTTGTTTCATGATATGATTCATCATGAGATCGAGGTCTATGTTGATGACATGATTGCAAAGTCCCAAATGGAGGAAGAGCATCTGGTCAACTTATTGAAGCTTTTTGAGAGGCTTAGGAAGTTCAGGCTGAGGCTGAATCCTAGCAAGTGCACTTTCGGAGTGCGGTCCGGAAAGTTATTGGGGTTTATCGTTAGTGAACAAGGTATCGAAGTTGATCCTGCGAAAATAAAAGCTATTCAAGAAATGCCAGCGCCGAAAACAGAAAAAGAAGTTCGTGGTTTCTTGGGCCGAATAAACTACATTGCAAGGTTTATCTCTCAGCTCACGGCCACTTGTGAACCGATGTTCAAACTTTTAAAGAAAGATCAGGCGATTACTTGGAATGAGGATTGCTAGAAGGCATTCGATAAAATAAAGCAGTATCTTCAAGAACCTCCAATCTTGATACCCCCAGTGGCTGGACGACCATTAATCATGTACCTGACGGTTCTGGAGAATAATATGGGGTGTGTTCTCGGTTAGCACGACGAGACGGGCAGAAAAGAGCATGCCATTTATTATTTGAGTAAAAAGTTCACTGAGTGTGAATCTCGATACTCGATGCTGGAAAAGACGTGTTGTGCACTAGCTTGGGTTGCCAAACGTCTACGACAGTACATGCTCAATCACACCACTATGCTAATTTCGAAGATGGATCCGATCAAGTACGTCTTTGAGAAGCAGGCTCTTTCGGGCAGGATTGCCAGATGGCAAATGGTGTTAACAGAATATGATATTCAGTACGTGTCCCAGAAGGCCATTAAGGGAAGCGTATTGTCTGATTACCTTGCCGAGCAGCCGATCAAGGATTACCAGCCGATGAAGTTTGAATTCCCTGACGAGGATATTATGTTTCTCAAAGCGAAGGATTGCGATGAGCCATTGCCCGGTGAGGGGCCAAATAGGAAGTCTCAGTGGAAGTTGATATTCGATGGAGCGGTTAATTCCTATGGAAGTGGTATCGGGGCTATCATCACGACTCCTCACGGATCCCACATCCCGTTTACTGCGAGACTGACGTTTCTAGTTACCAACAATGAGGCGGAGTATGAAGCATGTATTATGGGTCTAGAAGAGGCAATTGATTTGAGAATCAAGAATCTAGACGTATATGGTGACTCAACTCTTGTAATCAATCAGATTAAAGGGGAGTGGGAAACTCGTCAAGCGAATTTGGTACCGTACATGAATTATGCCAGGAGGCTGCTTCCGTTCTTCGATCGAGTGGAACTCCATCATGTACCCAGGGCTGAAAATCAGATGGCTGATGCCTTAGCCACGTTGGCTTCAATGTATAAAGTCAATTTTTGGAATGAGGCTCCAAGAATTGTCCTTTCGCGTCTTGATAGACCGGCATTTGTCTTTGCAATCGAGGATGCCGCCGACGGCAAACCATGGTTTCACGACATCCAGACCTTCCTTATGACTAAGGAGTATCCTGCGGGTGCGTCAACCCAGGATAAGAAGACTCTGAGGAGGCTGTCTGGAAACTTTTACCTCAATCCTGATGGAGTGTTGTATAAGAGAAACCACGATCTCGTGCTACTCAGATGTGTAGATGAGAAAGAGGCAAGTATGCTCATGGAAGAAGTCCATGAGGGCACATTTGGTACGCACGCCGGCGGGCATGCCATGACGAGAAGGATCCTAAGAGCAGGATATTACTGGTTGACGATGGAGTCGGATTGCTTCAGATTCGCGAAGAAGTGTCATAAATGCCAGATTTATGCTGATAAAGTTCATGTGCCGCCGTGCCCATTGAATGTCATGTCCTTCCCTTGGCCGTTCTCCATGTGGGGCATCGACATGATAGGCAAGATCGAGCCCACTGCATCCAATGGTCATCGTTTCATTCTGGTAGCTATCGACTACTTCACCAAATGGGTGGAGGCAGCCTCGTACGCTAATGTGACCAAGCAGGTGGTAGCTAAATTCATAAAGAGGGACATCATCTGTCGTTATGGGGTTCCCGAGCGGATCATTACTGATAACGGTTCGAATTTGAATAACAAGATGATGAAGGAGTTGTGCCAGAGCTTCAAGATTGAACACCATAACTCATCTCCTTACCGGCCGAAGATGAATGGCGCCGTCGAAGCCGCCAACAAAAACATAAAGAAGATTGTTCAGAAGATGGTTGTGACGTACAAAGATTGGCACGAGATGCTGCCGTTTGCCTTGCACGGCTATCGTACGACGGTGCGTACATCGACCGGGGCAACTCCTTTCTCCTTGGTGTACGGTATGGAAGCTGTCCTACCGTTAGAAGTGGAGATTCCTTCTTTGCGAGTTTTGGTTGATGTGAAGCTCGACGAGGCAGAATGGATTACGAATCGTTTGAACCAACTCAGCCTGATGGACGAGAAGAGGTTGGCATCGATTGCATTTGGTCGTCTGTACCAAAGCCGGATGAAGAAAGCTTATGATAAGAAGGTGCGTCCTAGAAGCTTTCAGACGGGTGATCTCGTCCTGAAGAAGATTCTTCCTCCATACTCCGATCACCGGGGCAAGTGGACTCCGAATTACGAAGGGCCGTATGTCGTCAGCAAGGTCTTCTCGGGAGGAGCTTTGTTGTTATCCACGATGGATGGTGAAGATTTTGCATCCCCGGTGAACGCGGACGCAGTTAAAAAATACTTTGCTTGAAAGAAACCCGATGGACAAAAAAAAAGAAAGAGTCCAGGCAAAAAAGGGGGCATCCCGGCGAACCAAAAACAGAATAAAAGGTTCGGGCAAAAATTAGGGATATAGTGAAAAAATGTACACCCGCGAAGTCGAAAGCCTACACTGGGCGGCTTCGGCAAAAAAGGGTATCCCGGTGAACTGAAAACCCGTAAAGGGCGGTTCACGCAAAAGTTAGGGATTTGAATAAGCAAATGACTGCGTTCCACGTGTGGAATTTCATTGTTTAGTGGTTTGGAGGACCTGAGGGCCGTTTATCTGAATCAATCTCTTCCGAAGCTGAAGCGTTGGAGAAGTATCAAAGTCGAGTGGGTCTTAGAGGGATCAACTCATGGTGTTCGTCTACGCCTCGTTGCCGACATTTGTATACTGATGTATATTTATGTTTTATTTTTGCGCGGCTTCCTCATTCCAGGAGCTTGCCTCTGTTGTAAAACATTTTTTGCCCATTCAGGGGTTCACCATCAATAAAATGCATGTTATTCAGCAATTCTGTTTGCCTATTTAGCATTTATCTGCTTTGTTTGCGAAAGAAAACGCCGATGTTTTTGATAAAATGCGCATACATAAACTTACGGGCCTAGGCCCGTTGATTGTTGAAACAACTAATTGTCTGAATATTGTCACGAGATAATAACCTTGATAGGCCCCTTTGAGGAGGGTATCTTGTCTGTTTGTTTGTGTTGTTGCAGGTGTAGCACCTTCCAGACGGTGCGCCGTGCACATCCCCGAAGCAGGACGATTCCTCCTTCTCCAGCAGAGTTCAGTGGTCCCTCCTCTGCAGAGTCTGAACGCAAGATAGTGAGCATTGATATGTCTCCCCAGGAAGAGATGATTCTTTTCCCCAAGCAGACGCGTCCCGAAGGATCGTCATCTTCTCAGCTGAGTCAAGCGCCGAAGCTCGTATTCTCCCCCAGCACCGGGTCACAAGTGCAGATTTCATAGAAATGTTCGGGTGCCGAAGCTCGTGTTTTCCCCAGTAAAGTCGCCGAAGCAGGTGTCTCCCCCAGCACCGGGTCACAAGTGCAGGTTTCGAAGGAAATTGTTCGTACGCCGAAGTATGCCGCAACTGATGGTGCCAGGCTGAAGTCTCCAGCGGAATTGAGATTCCCCACCAGAGCCGTATTCTCTCACGAAGTCGGGTGATTCCCTCTTCCCCCAGTAGAGTGTTGGAACGGCTGATGTTGTATTCCCCTGCAGAGTTGTATTCTCCCCCGAAGCCGGATGATTCCTTCTACCCCGGCGGAATCAAAATTCCTCATCAGAGTCGTACTCTCCAGTGAAGTAGAATGATTTCTCTCTCCCCGGCTGAGTCCGCAAACCCCCAAGAGAGCCGAATCCTTGGAAGCAGTTGGGACCATGAGTGGATTTTCCCTAGCAGAGTATTGAACAGCCGATGCGGTATTTCCCCAGAGTCGCACTCTCTCCAGCGAAGCATAATGATTTCTCCTTCCTCATCCAAGTTTGCAGATATCCAAGAGAGCCGAATCCTTGGAAGTTGACCAGACCATGTTTAGCTGTTTCCCCCAGTAGAGTGTTGAGCAGCTGAAGTTGTTTCCCCACAGAGTGGTTATCCCCAGAAAAGTAGCCATGGCGACCACGCAGTTTATTCTCGCGATTGATATCACTCTCTCTCAGCAAGTCAAGGTTCTCGTAGAGCTTCGTTCCCCTGCAGTAATCAGCTGAAGTTGGTTCCCCTGCAGCAGTCAACCGAAGATCATTTCCCCAGACGGAGTCCAATTAACATTGGCATGCAGTTTTCTCCTCAGCAGGATGATTCCTCTATCTGAGTAGTTCTTCCCCCGTAACAGGAGGACCCCCTCGGCATTTATTTTGCTGACGGGACCGCATCATTGTGCATGATTGCATGGCATTTAGCATAAATGCATAGCATTTCCACCGTGTGGAGCATGGCGCCGAAGCATATGCATAATAAACATGACCTAGGTTGTTACCATTCTTGTTTTACAGGTGTTCCGCCGAAGGATCAAGTTGCTCAGGACGAGTCCTGACATTCTCCCCAGCGAGGTCGCATGCTCAAGATGATTTTTGAGATCCCCAGCGAAGTCTTCAGTTCAAGATGATTCTCGAATCCCTCAGCAGGGCCGTTTGCTCGAGATGATCCTTAAGACCCCAGCGCAGTCTCTAGAGTTGGTTGCTTAAGTTGATACCTAGAGTCCCCGGCGAAGATCGCCCAGGACGATTCCTGAAACTCCAAGAGAGCCGAATCCTTGGAAGCTGCTCAGGCCGTGATTGGTTTGTCCCCAGCAAGAGTTGCCCAGGATAGTTCCTGGAATCCCCAACAAAGTGTTTGCTCAGAACGGTTATCAGTTCAAGATGATTATTGCAGTCCTTAGCAGAGTTGATTTATCCAAAATGAGTTTTGGACCCCCGGAGCGGAGTTACGTGATAGTTCTCCAAATTCCCCAGCGGCAAAGCGTTATCCCCAACAGGTTTTCCAACGGCGAAGTTAGAATCTCTCCTGAAGACTCCATGATTGAAGTCTGACCGTGAAGCGGTATGATCGACTATGTACTACCGGTTACCATGTAACCAATTCCCCAATGGAGTTTCTTCATTTCGACGGCGATGTCAGCTCCTTTGTAGTTCTTCAGCGGCGATGTTGGATGTTTGCTTTGACGGCGAGGTCAGATTATGTTTGTTTTGACGGCGAGGTCAGATTATGTTTGTTTTGACGGCGAGGTCAGATTATGTTTGTTTCCGGCGGTGAGGTTGGATGTTTGTTTTGACGGAGAGGTCAGATTATGTTTGTTTCCGGCGGCGATGTTGGATGTTTGCTTTGACGGCGAGGTCAGATTATGTTTGTTTCCAGCGGTGAGGTTGGATGTTTGCTTTGACGGCGAGGTCAGATGATGTTTGTTTCCGGCGGCGATGTTGGATGTTTGTTTGACGGCGATGTCAAACTCTTTAAATCCCCAGCAGAGATGATGTTTGTACGACGGCGATGTCGAGTGTCTCTCAGAGTGATGTTTGTTTTCGACGGCGATGTCAGATTCAGTTTTCCAGCGGCGATGTTGGGTATGCCAGATTTAGTTCTCCAGCGGTGATGCGGAGTATTTTGATTGTCCGACGGTGATGTCAGATTTAGTTCTCCAGCGGTGATGTTGGGTATTTTGATTGTCCGACGGCGATGTCAGATTTAGTTCTCCAGTGGTGATGTTGGGTATGTTGATTGTCCGACGGCGATGTCAAATTTAGTTCTCCAGCGGTGATGTTGGGTATTTTGGTTGATCGACGGTGATGTCAGATTGAGTTCTCCGGCGGTGATGTTGGATGTTTGTTTCCCCGAATTTTGTCTGCTTCTGATGGTGATGTCAGGTGGTTTTAGTCTTCCAGCGGCGATGTTGGGTGTTTTGGTTGTTTGATGACAATGTCAGAAGAATTTAATATGGATGACTGACGGCGATGTCAGATCAGTATTTCCCCAGCTAGTTGTCGTGCAGCTAGTATTGCAGTATTCGAAGATTTGTTCCCCGCAGAGTATCGTGTGCTCGTGCAGTTGGCAAATTTTCGGGTTTACCGGTATTCAACCGTCTCGCACCTTGATTGGCTGAGAGCCGTTCGCTTCTCACCCAGTCAGGTTCAAGCCGTTTGAATAGGGGCAGCTGTTACACCCCAAAATTTGACCAACATTTATTTACCCATCAAGTTTTTGAAGGTTGATACCTTCATCAGAAATTTCAAGAGATCCTCAGAGGAATTGGTTGAAACCAAGGTTGTGTGACTCATAGCTTGAGAGTTGTGGGTGCTCCTCAGATGATTCTGAGATTATGAGAGTGAACTTGATGCTTTGAGAAAGTTTATGAGATGTCTTGAAAGCCATCATGAAGCCCAGAGAGGTCATTGTGCAAGAATTCAGAAGATTCAACCATGAATGGTAGAATTAGGGTTTTGACTGGGTCAATCCTAGGTCAGCTGATGTTTTGGAGAGGGTTGAGACCTAATCCAAGAGCCATGAGATCATGCAAGGATGTATTGAGACACTATAATGATGATTCCTAGACCAACTCATCATGATTGAGGAGTTTGAGAAGTTTTAAGCTAGGGTTTCTAAGGATTGTCAGTGTAAAATCCCCTAGTTTGATCCCTATCTTCCAGGCAGTTTTAGCTCAAGATGTGATTGTCATCTCATCTTCCCCACAACATGAATGTTTTAGAGCTTGTTCTTAGCTTTAATTTGAGTGGTAGAAGTCCTTTATAGGATTTGCAGAGCTCAAGTTATGGTTTTGACAAATTACAGGTCATCTGAGGTATGTGAATCTAGGTCCTTGAAAGTCACCCAACTTGCAGACAACTTTTGCCCTAGTAGTATGATTCCTATGATCTCTTGGTCAACATGAATGTTTAATATCATATTCTTAGATTTATATAGAGTACTAGAAGTCCTTGATAGGATTTGTAGAACTCAAGTTATGGCTTTGACAAGCCAAGGGTATTTTGGTCATTTGGTGATTATAGGTCATTTTAAGCAAAGGCCATATCTCCTATTTCCAAGCCTCAAATGAAAAAACTCAAAACATCAAAGTTGTTCAAAATGACATTTTAAGCCTAGAAAAGTGGTCATGAGTTGTTGGAAAAGCTTGTAGCAAGAATTGACAAGAATGGGTGGAAATGACCTAAAAATGGCATATAAGTTAAATAAGTTCAAGTTGGAAAATGGTTTGAGAGATCTACAAATCCAAAATAGGTCATGTAATATACCATTTTGAATCTAAACAACATTTTGGAAACAATGGTTCAGGCACAATTTTTATTTGAGGCCTAGAAATTGGACTTGCTTTGTAATGTTGTTACTTGCATATTAAGGCAACTTTGGAAAACTTCACACAAGGCAAGGAAATGCTTGTTTTTTTGCACATACCATCTCAATATCTCTTGTAAGGAGATTTTAACACCAATTCAAGGAGCTTAACACATGAGATGAGATAATACAACATGTCACCAAGTGAGAAATTCCAAGGCATTCTAGTCTCTTCTAGGAGCTTCTAGATTGTTCTATTGATTTCTATATAATGAGTGGATCATGATGAAGTGAGAGGTTGGAGAATTCAGTGGAGAGAGTGAGGGAAGAGAGTGATATTCAAGAGTTTCTTCAAACACAAGCAAGCCACGAATTGATCATTGCAAGCTTCTTCCATCAAAGATAGTGCAAACAGAAGCAAATACTCCATTAGAGGATCAGTTGGAAGAAGGATCAGGCCTTGAAACCAGCTCTACACACACCTGCCATAGTTACTTGACAGGTTTGAACTCCTTCTCATGTCTCCCTATTTATGCGCATTCAATTAGATTTCTAGGGTTAGACTGGTTAGGTTAGGATAGGTGATCATTTCCATGGAGTTAGAGAAGATTATATGAGGTTTCATGGCAGGGTGCAGTTTCTTTCAACATCAAGAACAAGTTGTATATTGAGTTTTAATACACGAATTATAGCTTAATATGATCAGGGTAATGCCATGAACATGATAGCACCATCGGAATTAAGTTTTATCATGATTGATATCAGAGAAAATGGTGGAACTCGAACTTTCATGCATTCTGTTTGGGAGTTGTAGGAGGTGTTAGTGGAAACCAAGATCATGGTTGGATTCCTGGTAATTAGTAGATCAATTTAGGTCTTTGGAGTTTTCATTTTCATTGAGAAAGGAGAGAGCACGATGGACTGGAAGTTTCATGCATGGAGTATGAAATTCTGAAACCCTAATATTCATTTGGGGAAGATAACTCATCAGCCGTTGGATCCTTTTAATTTACTTGACTTGTTAGACTAATCCTACGACCAGATTTTAAAGTTCAAAATGGAGGGAAAGACCAAAGGTGAAACGCAGCGTTTCACTAAAGATCTGATCCTGGGCCTATCCAGCTTACTACCCACACCCCCCATGACCAAAGCCCAATGAAATACACTCAAAAACCTTACTAAATGCACCACGCGCGTATCCTTTTTCTTTTTAATTTTTAATTCAATTTCTGGTTGCATGTGGGCCTAATACATTTGATATTCACACCACCATCTCCTGGCCCATCCAACAAAGGCAACTGAGCGCATTAATTTTGACACCCCCTCCCCTTTTAATTCATTTGCTTTTTATTTTATTTTCTTTAACATTTTTAGCATTTTCAATAATTCATAGAAAATCAGAAAATTAATATTTTTCATTTCTTGTTTTTGCATTAGGTTCATATTTCTGTCTAGAAAATTAGTAGATAATAAAATTCCATTTTATTTTTATTTTTATATTTTAAGCATATTTTTCTTTTAAATAGCTTTTTTAGATGATTTAGTTGATACCCCATTTTGTTGATTTTAGTTCAATTAGCTCCCCTTAGATTTAGGGTCCATTCTTTTTAGGGTGATTAACTTACGACTTTAGCTTCCTCATAGGATTTAATTCACAATTTTAGGATTAATTTTTAGATGGTTTGATTAGGTGAGATTAGGGTTTTGTTTTTAGGGTTAGGATTAGGGAGAGCCTAGATGTAGATAATTTCTTTCTCAAGCATGGATGGCATTTTCATTTCATTTTTCTCTGTATGATTGCAGTTTACTGTTTATTGCTTGATAGCATGTTGTTTATTTTTTCAGTATGATTACTGTTATTTCATGACTGACTTGAGGTTGAGACGAGCTTGTGGAGGCTGAAGCCCCACACACATTTCCTCCCTCACTTGCATTGCATGCATTTTATTGTTAAGCTGATGCTTTGTCTGTTTTGGTGTATCATTGACATGATCCCTTAGGACCCTCATTTCCTTTGATAAGGATTTGATGATAGACTTTTAGGTTGAAACCTATGCATGACAACATCTAGGAGTTCCCTGTTCAAACCTCAACCATAGGATGAATCCATGGCATGACAACAGTAGGACTTGATAGTCTCCCTCCTAGTTGGGCCTGTTCTCTCTCATCTCAAAACAGTTTAAGATACAGTAATCATGAATGATTTCTTTCGTACGTTACGAGCCTTAAGCTATCTGAGAAAGGATTGTGGGAGAGTTTCTTTTCCACAGTCTGGATGTTTAGTATGGTACCCTTTGGGTGACATGCGACACATTCACTCTCAGGTCATAGTCTCTAGTGCGGTTGAAATCGCAAACACAATAAAAAAATACTTCTTTCGTAAAAGACAGGAAATAAACCGTACTTTCCCGAACTACGTGAGCTCTGATCTCTCATGCCTGTTGAGAGTACATAGGCACAAGATGGCGAAGTCTTGGCGAGCTACCTTTCCCCACAATCCTTCGTAGGCCGAACTACGTTGACTCTGATTTCTCATTCTCTGATGAGAATACGTAGGCATAAAGTGCGACGCTTTGCCGAGTCATTTTTCTTTTCTTTTTTTAGCCAGCCTTGATAGGTAGATAGATTATAACCCACCCGTCCAAGTAAACAACAAGCGTGGATCCCGTCGAGTACGACAGACGTGAGGGGTGCTAATACCTTCCCCTTGCATAACCGACTCCCGAACCCAGACAACGGTTGCGATGACCTTGTCTTACCCTTTTTCGTCAGGTTTTTCCGATCGTTTCCTTTCCCGCTCTGAGGGATAAATAACGAAAGATGGCGACTCTTCTGTCATGCCGGCACCTTATTTTCGCGCAAGCGACAGCTGGTGACTCTGCTGGGGATTTATAGCATCTAGGGACTTTTCCCATCCCTTATGCTGGGACCGTTTCCCATCCCCTACGCGAGTCAATCCTAGCGCTTGTATGTTTGCTTTTTGGGTTGCGTTTATTTATCGCATTTTTACTTCTCGCACTTTATTTCCCGCATTTTATTTCCAGTTCGATATGATTATCTGTGCTGCTGTGGGAGAGGGAGGTTACTATGAGTGAGAAGCCGGACCTGGGCTTGAGTATGCACCTAGACATAGTTGCGGAGAGTAGTAGACGGACCTGTCTGCTGAGCAGGCACAGTTCCCTACGAAATCTGCGCTCAGACGAGGTTCTCGTAGAGGTGCTCCTTTCCAGTCCTGAGGATCTGAGGGGAGTCCAGACGTGAGGATTGTCGACTCTGGGGACCGATCATTTGGAAGTCAGCTAAGTGAGGCCTCTTCATGACTTGATGATGCCACTCCTTCTGGGAATCGTATCGTCACTCATGAAAGTCTGTGACGCTGATGACCGCATAGGATGTCGTACCTTTGTCCGTGGATTAGGTCCATACCTGTGAGCGGGATTGGGTTTATTGAAGGAAACTTTGACCTCCAGACCACCTGGTTTTCTTGACAGTGGATCAGTTATGTTGGTACCAGGTTTCTCAGCTGCAGATTTGTCTGTTCTTGATGGAACAGGTTTTGATTAGAGGACCTTATTATCAGGTGTATGTCTGTTCTTGATAGAGCAGGTTTTGATCAGAGTATTGTCATTAGTGGTTTGTTCTGGATAGAGCAGATTTTTGGGGTCTGAAGATCTCATCAGCAGAGGTTGTTTGTTCTTGATAGGGCAGATTTTGAGTGGGGTCTGAAGATCTCATCAGCAGCTGTATGTTTGTTCTTGATAGGGCAGATTTTTGATTTGGGGTCTGAGGACTTCATCAGCAGATATTTCTTGATCATACATCCGGGGTCCTTATTATCAGACATTTGTTCTCGACAGAGCAGAATTTTGATCTTATGTATATGGTCCTATCAGAAGGTCGTTCTTAGCAGATCAGATTAGTGGTCTTGCACCGGGGTTTTCTTCTCATCAGTGATTATTGACACAGAATCTCCACAACAGTTACCTGGATATATTATTGCATGCCTGCATTTTGCATTAGTTTGCATGTTCATTTGCATTCCATTAGCGAGTGTCTGTGTTACAGGTACCGTTTCCCCGATCCAGGATCTCTCGCCTCCTATTGTATCATTATAGCCTCTCTCAAGAAGACTGTTGCGTACAAGTTCCCGGCCCCTGATGTGTCGAAGTTGACTGTCGTTGATGCTATATACTGCCTTGATAGGCTTTCCATATATATATGAGATTGATGTTTCCGTGATTGGGCTCAGACTTCTTCTTATTATTATTATTATTATCAGCACTGGCACTAAGGCGCTAGGATCGGGGGAGATCTCCCAAGCACACAGGCACACGCATGCATCTGCATGAAGCATTTGCATGGCGTACATTTTTGTTGCTTTTCCTAACCTTTAATGTTTACAGGTTTTTTAGGTTCACAGGTTCCGAGCTGCTTCCGGTCTCCAGGATTGATCAAAGACTCATTCACCGTTACTCAACTCGGGCTAATCAGACAAGGATCATGGATCAGGTGCAGTCAGATGTTCAAGAGCTCCGTGAACGGATGGATCGTTTTATGGAACTGATGCAGGTAGTCGCTAATGGTCAGGACCAGCTTCGTACTTTGGTCAACCTTTGATCTCCAGGGTTGATAGTAACGACATACTTCATGGCGGGGCTATGCCCACTCCTCCTCCAGTTGATGCTCCGCAGAATGTTGTTCCTGTTGTCGGGGGCAACGGCAGTGCTAATGGCAATGTGATGGCCAATATCGGACTTAATGCGACGGGCGTCGGCAATGGTAGTCTGGGAGCTAATGTCAACATAGGGCCGGTCAACGGCAATACTGGCGTCGGAAATCTGTTGGTGCCTTAACCGTGGCTTGAGGATCATCAGGATGATGTGTTTTCTCAAAGAGGTGTGGAAGCAGAGTTGAATGCTGAAGCTCGGCTCAGGTTCAAAGCACTGGAAGACAAAATGAGAGACATTGAGAATCAGAATACTTTGGGCGTTGATATGTCCAAGCTGGGGTTAATTGTTGATTTCAAGGTACCTCCTAAGTTCAAGGTTCCTGTCTTTGAGAAGTATAAGGGTACTACTTGCCCTCGTGTCCACCTTCGATCTTACTATAGAAAGATGTCCACCTATTCCGACGATGAGAAGTTGCTGATGCACTTCTTCCAAGATAGTCTTTTTGGTCCATCCCTCGAGTGGTATATGGGTTTGGAGCCTACTACCGTGCGTACATGGAAAGATCTCGCTGAAGCGTTTGTCCTCCACTATCAATACAATAGCGACTTGGCCCCCAACCGAGTTCAGCTCCAGAACCTTTCGCAGCGGAATAATGAAGGCTTTAAGGAGTACGCCCAGCGGTGGCGTGAGTTGGCTGCTCGGGTTCAACCGCCGATGGTTGAGCGCGAGCTCGTGCAGATGTTTATGGCTACCCTTCCTGGAATCTACTATGAAAAGCTAGTCAGTGGCATGTCTGGGACATTCCCGGCTCTCATCACTATGGGCGAGCACGTCGAGAATGGTATAAAGATCGGAAAAATTCAAGGCGAATCATCCTCAGCTGGAGGAGGTGGAAAGAAACCTTACGCTGGTAAACGTCAAGAAGGAGATGTAAGTGCTGTCACCAACGCTCGGAGAAAGGGCAAGGGCCCTCAGCAGCAGATAGCTAGCATAAATATCCCAGCAGCAGCAGCAGCAACCGCAGCAACAGAGTCAACCGGGATATAGAAAATATCAGAATCGGGCTCCTTTGGCAAACCGTCACTTCGAAGCACCACCTATGTCGTATGCGCAGCTCTTGCAAACTTTGCTTCAGCTTCAATTAGTTCAAAAGAGGACGATGGCTCCCTTGACAGGGGCACCACCACCGGGGTATGACGCAAATGCCACTTGCGATTTCCATACTGGGGCACCAGGCCATACGATTGAGAACTGCAAAGCCTTTAAGCACAAGGTGCAGGACCTGGTAGACGCCAAGATTATTAACTTTTCTGATAATGTGTCCAATGTCACCAAAAACCCTATGCCTCATCATAGGGGAGGCGGAGTGAACGCCATTATCGCAGAGGAGAGTGCAGATCTGTTGACTGATGTCAAAGACTTAAAGACGCCGCTTAGTTTCGTCAAAGCTAAGTTGTTGAAGAAGGGGTTCTTTCCAGGATGCGGAGAGTTATGCATGGCTTGTGCTACACATCCTGATGGGTGTGAGCAGCTGGTAGAAGGTATCCAAAGTCTGATGTCTGAGGGCATTTTGCAGTTCAGCCGAAGAGTTGAAAGTGTATCAGGAGAGATTGTGTTGAAGCAGGCAGATGAAGTCGCCACCATCACCATTCCTCGTCAACCTATTACCATTTCTGCGCCCCGACCGCCTACAATCACTATTACCAGAGCCGGGCCGATCCCATTCGAGAGCACTAACGCCGTTCTGTGGCATTATGGCGTTGAAGTCTATTGCAATGGTCAGAAGTTAGAGCTGGAGCCGTACGGGTCGACCGCGCAGAATCTCGCAGGAGTCAGTGGTATTACTCGAAGCGGAAGAGTGTTTGCGCCGACAGAGGTTGTGGCAAAAAAAGTGGTCAGAACTGATGCTGCTGATAAGGGAAAAGGAAAAGCCGTCGAAGAGGTCCCTTGTGGGGCAGAGAAGGATTTGCTAGTCAAAGATGCCGAGGAGCTCATGCGGTTAATCAAAAAGAGCGACTACAAGATTGTAGACCATCTTCATCAGACTCCGTCAAAGATTTCTATTCTCAGCTTGTTGTTGTGTTCTGAAGCGCACGGCAACGCGTTACTGAAGGTATTGAACGATGCCTACGTACCACAAGAGATATCAGTGAATCAGCTAGAAGAGGTGGTAGCCCATGTTAATGCTGGCAATGGGCTAGGTTTCACAGATTTAGAGCTGACTCCTAAAGGGAGAGATCACAACAGCGCCTTGCACGTCTCGATAGAGTGCAGAGGCACTATTATGTCGCATGTCCTGGTGGACACGGGTTCGTCGCTTAATATGCTTCCGAAGAAGGCATTAATGAAGTTGGACACTCGTGGATTGCTTTGCACGCCTAGTGATCTGGTGGTGAAAGCATTTGACGGAACTAAGCGCCACGTTTTCGGAGAGTTGACCCTGCCGATTCAAGTTGGTCCGGAGACGTTCGATACGGTTTTTTATATCATGGATATCATGCCTGCCTATAGTTGCCTCTTAGGTCGGCCATGGATCCACGCTGCTGGTGCCGTGACGTCCACGCTGCATCAAAAGCTCAAATATGCTGTCGGGGGAAGCATAGTAACCGCCTGTGGTGAGGAGGACATTATGGTGAGCCACTTGTCATCCTTTAAGTATGTCGAAATGGATGGCGAAATCCATGAAATTCTCTGCCAAGCATTTGAAGCCGTCAAGGTGAAAGAGGTAGCTCCTGTCGTCATAGAGAAGCAAGAGATGAATCTCTCCTCGTTCAGAGAAGCTCGGGCCGTCGTCGAAGCCGGTTCCACCCCAGGCTGGGGGCATGTTTTGGAGATACCAATCAAGCAGGGTAAGTTTGGATTGGGGTATTCTCCTGAAGCTGAAGCTTCATCTTCTTCGTCTAGCAGTTCGTCTCATGGGAAGGGGCCGATCCTATTTACCAGGGGCAGAGTGATTTTCGAAAGCATCAACGCAGCATCTGAGGACAGCGGGGATAGCGATTATGATCTGGACGCCTGGATTCAGCCAAGCAAGTCGGGCGAGCGCCCCAACAATTGGACCATCAAGGAAATTATCCAGCTGACAAGTGAAGAGTAATGATTTACTTTTTACAATCATTGTACAACCCTATGTCCTACCCGGGGCATAGTGGTTTTATTGTCAGGGCCTTGTTGGATTATGTACATGCATTTTGTTAATAAATCAAAGGCGTTTTCTTCGTACTCAAATATTGTGTTCTCTGTTATTCCTGTTTTATGTTTATTCTGAAAAATAGTAAAATGGCAACGGGGTTTGTGCTAACCTGCATGTTCTTGTTTTAAACTTAACCCTTGTTATTGCAGGATCCACATAACAGACGACATCGACTCTGGACCCTCTACGGCTCACTACGACTTCAATTGCCCGATATATCAAGCCGAGGATGAGATTGATGAAGACGAAGACCTTCCGGAAGAGTTGGCCCGCTTGTTGAGACAAGAGGAAAAGGTTATTCTGCCTCATGAGGAAGATATTGAGATCGTAAACCTGGGTTCTGAAGAGCTCGTCAGAAATGTCAGAGTAGGGGCTGCGCTGCAGAATGATGTCAAGCATAGACTGGTCGAGATGCTTCGAGAGTATAGCGACGTCTTTGCTTGGTCATACAAAGATATGCCCGAACTTGACACAGACATCGTGGTTCATCGCATGCCGTTGCGAGAAGATTGCCCTCCAGTCAAGCAGAAGCTTAGGAGGACGAGACCAGATATGGCTGTAAAAATCAAAGAAGAAGTCCGGAAGCAGTTGGACGCAGGATTTCTAGCCGTTACCACTTACCCTTCGTGGGTCGCCAACATAGTGCCTGTACCGAAGAAGGACGGTAAGGTACGCATGTGCGGCGATTATCGGGATTTGAATAGGGCGAGCCCTAAGGATGATTTCCCGTTGCCTCATATCGATGTGTTGGTCGACAACACAGCCTAGTTCTCCATGTTTTCGTTCATGGATGGCTTCTCCGGTTACAATCAGATTAAGATGGCACCGGAGGACATGGAGAAAACGACGTTTATCACCCCCTGGGGAACATTTTGCTATAAGGTAATGCCCTTCGGTCTGAAGAACGCAGGGGCCACTTACCAGCGAGCAATGGTAACTTTGTTTCATGATATGATTCATCATGAGATCGAGGTCTATGTTGATGACATGATTGCAAAGTCCCAAATGGAGGAAGAGCATCTGGTCAACTTATTGAAGCTTTTTGAGAGGCTTAGGAAGTTCAGGCTGAGGCTGAATCCTAGCAAGTGCACTTTCGGAGTGCGGTCCGGAAAGTTATTGGGGTTTATCGTTAGTGAACAAGGTATCGAAGTTGATCCTGCGAAAATAAAAGCTATTCAAGAAATGCCAGCGCCGAAAACAGAAAAAGAAGTTCGTGGTTTCTTGGGCCGAATAAACTACATTGCAAGGTTTATCTCTCAGCTCACGGCCACTTGTGAACCGATGTTCAAACTTTTAAAGAAAGATCAGGCGATTACTTGGAATGAGGATTGCTAGAAGGCATTCGATAAAATAAAGCAGTATCTTCAAGAACCTCCAATCTTGATACCCCCAGTGGCTGGACGACCATTAATCATGTACCTGACGGTTCTGGAGAATAATATGGGGTGTGTTCTCGGTTAGCACGACGAGACGGGCAGAAAAGAGCATGCCATTTATTATTTGAGTAAAAAGTTCACTGAGTGTGAATCTCGATACTCGATGCTGGAAAAGACGTGTTGTGCACTAGCTTGGGTTGCCAAACGTCTACGACAGTACATGCTCAATCACACCACTATGCTAATTTCGAAGATGGATCCGATCAAGTACGTCTTTGAGAAGCAGGCTCTTTCGGGCAGGATTGCCAGATGGCAAATGGTGTTAACAGAATATGATATTCAGTACGTGTCCCAGAAGGCCATTAAGGGAAGCGTATTGTCTGATTACCTTGCCGAGCAGCCGATCAAGGATTACCAGCCGATGAAGTTTGAATTCCCTGACGAGGATATTATGTTTCTCAAAGCGAAGGATTGCGATGAGCCATTGCCCGGTGAGGGGCCAAATAGGAAGTCTCAGTGGAAGTTGATATTCGATGGAGCGGTTAATTCCTATGGAAGTGGTATCGGGGCTATCATCACGACTCCTCACGGATCCCACATCCCGTTTACTGCGAGACTGACGTTTCTAGTTACCAACAATGAGGCGGAGTATGAAGCATGTATTATGGGTCTAGAAGAGGCAATTGATTTGAGAATCAAGAATCTAGACGTATATGGTGACTCAACTCTTGTAATCAATCAGATTAAAGGGGAGTGGGAAACTCGTCAAGCGAATTTGGTACCGTACATGAATTATGCCAGGAGGCTGCTTCCGTTCTTCGATCGAGTGGAACTCCATCATGTACCCAGGGCTGAAAATCAGATGGCTGATGCCTTAGCCACGTTGGCTTCAATGTATAAAGTCAATTTTTGGAATGAGGCTCCAAGAATTGTCCTTTCGCGTCTTGATAGACCGGCATTTGTCTTTGCAATCGAGGATGCCGCCGACGGCAAACCATGGTTTCACGACATCCAGACCTTCCTTATGACTAAGGAGTATCCTGCGGGTGCGTCAACCCAGGATAAGAAGACTCTGAGGAGGCTGTCTGGAAACTTTTACCTCAATCCTGATGGAGTGTTGTATAAGAGAAACCACGATCTCGTGCTACTCAGATGTGTAGATGAGAAAGAGGCAAGTATGCTCATGGAAGAAGTCCATGAGGGCACATTTGGTACGCACGCCGGCGGGCATGCCATGACGAGAAGGATCCTAAGAGCAGGATATTACTGGTTGACGATGGAGTCGGATTGCTTCAGATTCGCGAAGAAGTGTCATAAATGCCAGATTTATGCTGATAAAGTTCATGTGCCGCCGTGCCCATTGAATGTCATGTCCTTCCCTTGGCCGTTCTCCATGTGGGGCATCGACATGATAGGCAAGATCGAGCCCACTGCATCCAATGGTCATCGTTTCATTCTGGTAGCTATCGACTACTTCACCAAATGGGTGGAGGCAGCCTCGTACGCTAATGTGACCAAGCAGGTGGTAGCTAAATTCATAAAGAGGGACATCATCTGTCGTTATGGGGTTCCCGAGCGGATCATTACTGATAACGGTTCGAATTTGAATAACAAGATGATGAAGGAGTTGTGCCAGAGCTTCAAGATTGAACACCATAACTCATCTCCTTACCGGCCGAAGATGAATGGCGCCGTCGAAGCCGCCAACAAAAACATAAAGAAGATTGTTCAGAAGATGGTTGTGACGTACAAAGATTGGCACGAGATGCTGCCGTTTGCCTTGCACGGCTATCGTACGACGGTGCGTACATCGACCGGGGCAACTCCTTTCTCCTTGGTGTACGGTATGGAAGCTGTCCTACCGTTAGAAGTGGAGATTCCTTCTTTGCGAGTTTTGGTTGATGTGAAGCTCGACGAGGCAGAATGGATTACGAATCGTTTGAACCAACTCAGCCTGATGGACGAGAAGAGGTTGGCATCGATTGCATTTGGTCGTCTGTACCAAAGCCGGATGAAGAAAGCTTATGATAAGAAGGTGCGTCCTAGAAGCTTTCAGACGGGTGATCTCGTCCTGAAGAAGATTCTTCCTCCATACTCCGATCACCGGGGCAAGTGGACTCCGAATTACGAAGGGCCGTATGTCGTCAGCAAGGTCTTCTCGGGAGGAGCTTTGTTGTTATCCACGATGGATGGTGAAGATTTTGCATCCCCGGTGAACGCGGACGCAGTTAAAAAATACTTTGCTTGAAAGAAACCCGATGGACAAAAAAAAAGAAAGAGTCCAGGCAAAAAAGGGGGCATCCCGGCGAACCAAAAACAGAATAAAAGGTTCGGGCAAAAATTAGGGATATAGTGAAAAAATGTACACCCGCGAAGTCGAAAGCCTACACTGGGCGGCTTCGGCAAAAAAGGGTATCCCGGTGAACTGAAAACCCGTAAAGGGCGGTTCACGCAAAAGTTAGGGATTTGAATAAGCAAATGACTGCGTTCCACGTGTGGAATTTCATTGTTTAGTGGTTTGGAGGACCTGAGGGCCGTTTATCTGAATCAATCTCTTCCGAAGCTGAAGCGTTGGAGAAGTATCAAAGTCGAGTGGGTCTTAGAGGGATCAACTCATGGTGTTCGTCTACGCCTCGTTGCCGACATTTGTATACTGATGTATATTTATGTTTTATTTTTGCGCGGCTTCCTCATTCCAGGAGCTTGCCTCTGTTGTAAAACATTTTTTGCCCATTCAGGGGTTCACCATCAATAAAATGCATGTTATTCAGCAATTCTGTTTGCCTATTTAGCATTTATCTGCTTTGTTTGCGAAAGAAAACGCCGATGTTTTTGATAAAATGCGCATACATAAACTTACGGGCCTAGGCCCGTTGATTGTTGAAACAACTAATTGTCTGAATATTGTCACGAGATAATAACCTTGATAGGCCCCTTTGAGGAGGGTATCTTGTCTGTTTGTTTGTGTTGTTGCAGGTGTAGCACCTTCCAGACGGTGCGCCGTGCACATCCCCGAAGCAGGACGATTCCTCCTTCTCCAGCAGAGTTCAGTGGTCCCTCCTCTGCAGAGTCTGAACGCAAGATAGTGAGCATTGATATGTCTCCCCAGGAAGAGATGATTCTTTTCCCCAAGCAGACGCGTCCCGAAGGATCGTCATCTTCTCAGCTGAGTCAAGCGCCGAAGCTCGTATTCTCCCCCAGCACCGGGTCACAAGTGCAGATTTCATAGAAATGTTCGGGTGCCGAAGCTCGTGTTTTCCCCAGTAAAGTCGCCGAAGCAGGTGTCTCCCCCAGCACCGGGTCACAAGTGCAGGTTTCGAAGGAAATTGTTCGTACGCCGAAGTATGCCGCAACTGATGGTGCCAGGCTGAAGTCTCCAGCGGAATTGAGATTCCCCACCAGAGCCGTATTCTCTCACGAAGTCGGGTGATTCCCTCTTCCCCCAGTAGAGTGTTGGAACGGCTGATGTTGTATTCCCCTGCAGAGTTGTATTCTCCCCCGAAGCCGGATGATTCCTTCTACCCCGGCGGAATCAAAATTCCTCATCAGAGTCGTACTCTCCAGTGAAGTAGAATGATTTCTCTCTCCCCGGCTGAGTCCGCAAACCCCCAAGAGAGCCGAATCCTTGGAAGCAGTTGGGACCATGAGTGGATTTTCCCTAGCAGAGTATTGAACAGCCGATGCGGTATTTCCCCAGAGTCGCACTCTCTCCAGCGAAGCATAATGATTTCTCCTTCCTCATCCAAGTTTGCAGATATCCAAGAGAGCCGAATCCTTGGAAGTTGACCAGACCATGTTTAGTTGTTTCCCCCAGTAGAGTGTTGAGCAGCTGAAGTTGTTTCCCCACAGAGTGGTTATCCCCAGAAAAGTAGCCATGGCGACCACGCAGTTTATTCTCGCGATTGATATCACTCTCTCTCAGCAAGTCAAGGTTCTCGTAGAGCTTCGTTCCCCTGCAGTAATCAGCTGAAGTTGGTTCCCCTGCAGCAGTCAACCGAAGATCATTTCCCCAGACGGAGTCCAATTAACATTGGCATGCAGTTTTCTCCTCAGCAGGATGATTCCTCTATCTGAGTAGTTCTTCCCCCGTAACAGGAGGACCCCCTCGGCATTTATTTTGCTGACGGGACCGCATCATTGTGCATGATTGCATGGCATTTAGCATAAATGCATAGCATTTCCACCGTGTGGAGCATGGCGCCGAAGCATATGCATAATAAACATGACCTAGGTTGTTACCATTCTTGTTTTACAGGTGTTCCGCCGAAGGATCAAGTTGCTCAGGACGAGTCCTGACATTCTCCCCAGCGAGGTCGCATGCTCAAGATGATTTTTGAGATCCCCAGCGAAGTCTTCAGTTCAAGATGATTCTCGAATCCCTCAGCAGGGCCGTTTGCTCGAGATGATCCTTAAGACCCCAGCGCAGTCTCTAGAGTTGGTTGCTTAAGTTGATACCTAGAGTCCCCGGCGAAGATCGCCCAGGACGATTCCTGAAACTCCAAGAGAGCCGAATCCTTGGAAGCTGCTCAGGCCGTGATTGGTTTGTCCCCAGCAAGAGTTGCCCAGGATAGTTCCTGGAATCCCCAACAAAGTGTTTGCTCAGAACGGTTATCAGTTCAAGATGATTATTGCAGTCCTTAGCAGAGTTGATTTATCCAAAATGAGTTTTGGACCCCCGGAGCGGAGTTACGTGATAGTTCTCCAAATTCCCCAGCGGCAAAGCGTTATCCCCAACAGGTTTTCCAACGGCGAAGTTAGAATCTCTCCTGAAGACTCCATGATTGAAGTCTGACCGTGAAGCGGTATGATCGACTATGTACTACCGGTTACCATGTAACCAATTCCCCAATGGAGTTTCTTCATTTCGACGGCGATGTCAGCTCCTTTGTAGTTCTTCAGCGGCGATGTTGGATGTTTGCTTTGACGGCGAGGTCAGATTATGTTTGTTTTGACGGCGAGGTCAGATTATGTTTGTTTTGACGGCGAGGTCAGATTATGTTTGTTTCCGGCGGTGAGGTTGGATGTTTGTTTTGACGGAGAGGTCAGATTATGTTTGTTTCCGGCGGCGATGTTGGATGTTTGCTTTGACGGCGAGGTCAGATTATGTTTGTTTCCAGCGGTGAGGTTGGATGTTTGCTTTGACGGCGAGGTCAGATGATGTTTGTTTCCGGCGGCGATGTTGGATGTTTGTTTGACGGCGATGTCAA
This sequence comes from Lathyrus sativus, assembly GCA_963859935.3. Taxonomy (NCBI): domain Eukaryota; kingdom Viridiplantae; phylum Streptophyta; class Magnoliopsida; order Fabales; family Fabaceae; genus Lathyrus; species Lathyrus sativus. The sequence continues at coordinate 370,304,916 of OZ012741.1, forward strand.
ACTCTTTAAATCCCCAGCAGAGATGATGTTTGTACGACGGCGATGTCGAGTGTCTCTCAGAGTGATGTTTGTTTTCGACGGCGATGTCAGATTCAGTTTTCCAGCGGCGATGTTGGGTATGCCAGATTTAGTTCTCCAGCGGTGATGCGGAGTATTTTGATTGTCCGACGGTGATGTCAGATTTAGTTCTCCAGCGGTGATGTTGGGTATTTTGATTGTCCGACGGCGATGTCAGATTTAGTTCTCCAGTGGTGATGTTGGGTATGTTGATTGTCCGACGGCGATGTCAAATTTAGTTCTCCAGCGGTGATGTTGGGTATTTTGGTTGATCGACGGTGATGTCAGATTGAGTTCTCCGGCGGTGATGTTGGATGTTTGTTTCCCCGAATTTTGTCTGCTTCTGATGGTGATGTCAGGTGGTTTTAGTCTTCCAGCGGCGATGTTGGGTGTTTTGGTTGTTTGATGACAATGTCAGAAGAATTTAATATGGATGACTGACGGCGATGTCAGATCAGTATTTCCCCAGCTAGTTGTCGTGCAGCTAGTATTGCAGTATTCGAAGATTTGTTCCCCGCAGAGTATCGTGTGCTCGTGCAGTTGGCAAATTTTCGGGTTTACCGGTATTCAACCGTCTCGCACCTTGATTGGCTGAGAGCCGTTCGCTTCTCACCCAGTCAGGTTCAAGCCGTTTGAATAGGGGCAGCTGTTACACCCCAAAATTTGACCAACATTTATTTACCCATCAAGTTTTTGAAGGTTGATACCTTCATCAGAAATTTCAAGAGATCCTCAGAGGAATTGGTTGAAACCAAGGTTGTGTGACTCATAGCTTGAGAGTTGTGGGTGCTCCTCAGATGATTCTGAGATTATGAGAGTGAACTTGATGCTTTGAGAAAGTTTATGAGATGTCTTGAAAGCCATCATGAAGCCCAGAGAGGTCATTGTGCAAGAATTCAGAAGATTCAACCATGAATGGTAGAATTAGGGTTTTGACTGGGTCAATCCTAGGTCAGCTGATGTTTTGGAGAGGGTTGAGACCTAATCCAAGAGCCATGAGATCATGCAAGGATGTATTGAGACACTATAATGATGATTCCTAGACCAACTCATCATGATTGAGGAGTTTGAGAAGTTTTAAGCTAGGGTTTCTAAGGATTGTCAGTGTAAAATCCCCTAGTTTGATCCCTATCTTCCAGGCAGTTTTAGCTCAAGATGTGATTGTCATCTCATCTTCCCCACAACATGAATGTTTTAGAGCTTGTTCTTAGCTTTAATTTGAGTGGTAGAAGTCCTTTATAGGATTTGCAGAGCTCAAGTTATGGTTTTGACAAATTACAGGTCATCTGAGGTATGTGAATCTAGGTCCTTGAAAGTCACCCAACTTGCAGACAACTTTTGCCCTAGTAGTATGATTCCTATGATCTCTTGGTCAACATGAATGTTTAATATCATATTCTTAGATTTATATAGAGTACTAGAAGTCCTTGATAGGATTTGTAGAACTCAAGTTATGGCTTTGACAAGCCAAGGGTATTTTGGTCATTTGGTGATTATAGGTCATTTTAAGCAAAGGCCATATCTCCTATTTCCAAGCCTCAAATGAAAAAACTCAAAACATCAAAGTTGTTCAAAATGACATTTTAAGCCTAGAAAAGTGGTCATGAGTTGTTGGAAAAGCTTGTAGCAAGAATTGACAAGAATGGGTGGAAATGACCTAAAAATGGCATATAAGTTAAATAAGTTCAAGTTGGAAAATGGTTTGAGAGATCTACAAATCCAAAATAGGTCATGTAATATACCATTTTGAATCTAAACAACATTTTGGAAACAATGGTTCAGGCACAATTTTTATTTGAGGCCTAGAAATTGGACTTGCTTTGTAATGTTGTTACTTGCATATTAAGGCAACTTTGGAAAACTTCACACAAGGCAAGGAAATGCTTGTTTTTTTGCACATACCATCTCAATATCTCTTGTAAGGAGATTTTAACACCAATTCAAGGAGCTTAACACATGAGATGAGATAATACAACATGTCACCAAGTGAGAAATTCCAAGGCATTCTAGTCTCTTCTAGGAGCTTCTAGATTGTTCTATTGATTTCTATATAATGAGTGGATCATGATGAAGTGAGAGGTTGGAGAATTCAGTGGAGAGAGTGAGGGAAGAGAGTGATATTCAAGAGTTTCTTCAAACACAAGCAAGCCACGAATTGATCATTGCAAGCTTCTTCCATCAAAGATAGTGCAAACAGAAGCAAATACTCCATTAGAGGATCAGTTGGAAGAAGGATCAGGCCTTGAAACCAGCTCTACACACACCTGCCATAGTTACTTGACAGGTTTGAACTCCTTCTCATGTCTCCCTATTTATGCGCATTCAATTAGATTTCTAGGGTTAGACTGGTTAGGTTAGGATAGGTGATCATTTCCATGGAGTTAGAGAAGATTATATGAGGTTTCATGGCAGGGTGCAGTTTCTTTCAACATCAAGAACAAGTTGTATATTGAGTTTTAATACACGAATTATAGCTTAATATGATCAGGGTAATGCCATGAACATGATAGCACCATCGGAATTAAGTTTTATCATGATTGATATCAGAGAAAATGGTGGAACTCGAACTTTCATGCATTCTGTTTGGGAGTTGTAGGAGGTGTTAGTGGAAACCAAGATCATGGTTGGATTCCTGGTAATTAGTAGATCAATTTAGGTCTTTGGAGTTTTCATTTTCATTGAGAAAGGAGAGAGCACGATGGACTGGAAGTTTCATGCATGGAGTATGAAATTCTGAAACCCTAATATTCATTTGGGGAAGATAACTCATCAGCCGTTGGATCCTTTTAATTTACTTGACTTGTTAGACTAATCCTACGACCAGATTTTAAAGTTCAAAATGGAGGGAAAGACCAAAGGTGAAACGCAGCGTTTCACTAAAGATCTGATCCTGGGCCTATCCAGCTTACTACCCACACCCCCCATGACCAAAGCCCAATGAAATACACTCAAAAACCTTACTAAATGCACCACGCGCGTATCCTTTTTCTTTTTAATTTTTAATTCAATTTCTGGTTGCATGTGGGCCTAACACATTTGATATTCACACCACCATCTCCTGGCCCATCTAACAAAGACAACTGAGCGCATTAATTTTGACACCCTCTCCCCTTTTAATTCATTTGCTTTTTATTTTATTTTCTTTAACATTTTTAGCATTTTCAATAATTCATAGAAAATCAGAAAATTAATATTTTTCATTTCTTGTTTTTGCATTAGGTTCATATTTCTGTCTAGAAAATTAGTAGATAATAAAATTCCATTTTATTTTTATATTTATATTTTTAGCATATTTTTCATTTAAATAGCTTTTTTAGATGATTTAGTTGATACCCCATTTTGTTGATTTTAGTTCAATTAGCTCCCCTTAGATTTAGGGTCCATTCTTTTTAGGGTGATTAACTTAGGACTTTAGCTTCCTCATAGGATTTAATTCACAATTTTAGGATTAATTTTTAGATGGTTTGATTAGGTGAGATTAGGGTTTTGTTTTTAGGGTTAGGATTAGGGAGAGCCTAGATGTAGATAATTTCTTTCTCAAGCATGGATGGCATTTTCATTTCATTTTTCTCTGTATGACTGCAGTTTACTGTTTATTGCTTGATAGCATGTTGTTTATTTTTTCAGTATGATTACTGTTATTTCATGACTGGCTTGAGGTTGAGACGAGCTTGTGGAGGCTGAAGCCCCACACACATTTCCTCCCTCACTTGCATTGCATGCATTTTACTGTTAAGCTGATGCTTTGTCTGTTTTGGTGTATCATTGACATGATCCCTTAGGACCCTCATTTCCTTTGACAAGGATTTGATGATAGACTTTTAGGTTGAAACCTATGCATGACAACATCTAGGAGTTCCTTGTTCAAACCTCAACCATAGGATGAATCCATGGCATGACAACAGTAGGACTTGATAGTCTCCCTCCTAGTTGGGCCTGTTCTCTTCTCATCTCAAAACAGTTTAAGATACAGTAATCATGAATGATTTCTTTCGTACGTTACGAGCCTTAAGCTATCTGAGAAAGGATTGTGGGAGAGTTTCTTTTCCACAGTCTGGATGTTTAGTATGGTACCCTTTGGGTGACATGCGACGCATTCACTCTCAGGTCATAGTCTCTAGTGCGGTTGAAATTGCAAACACAATAAAAAAATACTTCTTTCGTAAAAGACAGGAAATAAACCGTAGTTTCCCGAACTACGTGAGCTCTGATCTCTCATGCCTGTTGAGAGTACGTAGGCACAAGATGGCGAAGTCTTGGCGAGCTACCTTTCCCCACAATCCTTCGTAGGCCGAACTACGTTGACTCTGATTTCTCATTCTCTGATGAGAATACGTAGGCATGAAGTGCGACGCTTTGCCGAGTCATTTTTCTTTTCTTTTTTTAGCCAGCCTTGATAGGTAGATAGATTATAACCCACCCGTCCAAGTAAACAACAAGCGTGGATCCCGTCGAGTACGACGGACGTGAGGGGTGCTAATACTTTCCCCTTGCGTAACCGACTCCCGAACCTAGACAACGGTTGCGATGACCTTGTCTTACCCTTTTTCGTCAGGTTTTTCCGATCGTTTCCTTTCCCGCTCTGAGGGATAAATAACGAAAGGTGGCGACTCTTCTGTCATGCCGGCACCTTATTTTCGCGCAAGCGACACATTGGTATTCACATTGCCAAACCCAGCATTGCCGTAGCCATTATTGCCATAACCTTGATTGTTATCGCCAAACCCTCCGTTGCCGAGGCTCTGATTATTAAAGCCATCATTGCCATCCTGATTGCCAAAGCTAAAACCCTAATTGTTGTCACCGAAACCAGTATTGATACCAACATTCCTGTTGGTTTCCACGTTCCCATTGCCATTATCAGCATTTCTGTTACCAGCGTTGCCGTTGCCATTGCTAGTACCAGTCTCACCAGCATTTGGTATCACTTCCTCCCTGCAAGGGGTCTCAACATGAACAGAGTTATATTCAGTATTATCAGCTGCTCGCGCCAGCAGCGGTTGCACCCGAGTTTGAAGATGTTCCTGGCTCTTGGCCACAGCCTCCATAGCCTGCATGAATTGGGCCAACTTATCCCGGATCTCCTGCATCTCAGCTTGTACCTGGTCCATGATCTTCTTACTGTTCCTTCTTGTAGCGTACCGGTGATTTCTCTGTTCGTCAATCTTGAAACAACCTGAAAGACGCAGGAGATAAGATTCGAGCTTAAAAAAAGTACCTGCCATGCAATATGAATATGCAAATGCATGCATGTAAATATGCAACAGGTTAATTTCCCCCCTGATTCTAGTTCCGAAGAAGAAGCCATAACGACAATGGAGTCCCAAGTAAGCAAGCACAGAATCGGAAACCTCATACATAAACAAATGCCAAGAGGCAGAGTACAAAGGTAAAACCGAATACAACTGAAAAGACCTCGGCCAACAAGCCTAGCGATGGTCAAAATACAAGCACGGATAACATACTACAAGAGAATAAAAAAACAAAGATAAATCAAGACGGATGGCGCGCCCGGACATCTCCCAATAGCCTCAACGTCTCCGGATGACCTGGTCTGGAGAGCAGTTCCTGTATCAGTAATGTGTGTCGCCTAACAGTGGATCTCAGCTTTTTGGCATCCTCTACACAGGCTCCCTTGCCAAAACACTCATCAAGCCTGCATCTCTTGAAGCCAGCCTTCAGTTCACAACCCCTCATTTCTTTGACCATATCACTCACTCTAAACTCAGCGTCACGTCTAAGAGATGCCTCTTCAGCAATCTTCGCATCCTTAGCGCTGAGTTGCTCCTCTAACTGGAAAATCTGCAGCTTCAACTCATCTTCACGCTCCTTCTGGCTAGTAAGCGTGGCATTCCACAAAAATTCGCATTTGGAAAGTCGAGAATAAGCCTTGTTCAGAAGCTCTTTCTTAGTAGCAAGCACACTACTAACACCATTCAGGGCTACTCCCACCTTCTCTCTCCTGCTGGTCTCTTCAGTCAAATCTGAACCCAACCTATTAATCATCTCAGTCTGCTTCTTCAAAGTGAAGGTTGCCTCACTCTTCTCATGCCGAAGCTGGAAAATCTCTTTCTCTAACTCTTCATTTGCTCTTTGCAACTCTTCCTTTTCAGCCAGCAGCTTGTTATACTTCTCAATCTCTACTGATGTAGGTTCTTCAATCACCGGAGGATATAAAGACTCTGCATCAGGATATGGCATTAAATACTTTTCAACTCTTTCATGGATCCAAAGCCGATAAGGATTATAAGCTCGACTGTCACTCTTGCCAAGCAATGTCTTTCCTCTTCTGTGAATATTACCCCAAGCATGCCTCAATCTGACCAAAACATCTCCATCTAACAAGCCCGTGAGATACAGAGATTCCTGTATCTCGTTCTCAACCGGAGAGTCCCTCAAAGCATAGCCAAACTGTCTCACAAGCAGAGAAGGGTTATAGTTAATACAACCTTTCCATCCAATCAAAGGAACGTTCGGAAAGCCACTGCAACTATATACAATATTCACTCCGAGCAAGTTCCGATCAAACCAAACAATATTCTCAGCACACAATCCCATCAATCGGGAAGACCAATCTAAAGTACCAGCAGTATCAACAAAAGGTCCCGTCTTAGGAAGATGTCCCTGAAACCACCTGTATAGAAGAGGTACACAGCAAGAAACATTATTTCCCCGACGCTTCTCATTCTTATAGTGAATAGAATGATAAACGTCACCCAAGAGAGTAGGCACCGGATTCTTCGAGGCAAGAATAAAGAAAGCATCTGAGTCAACAAAATCAGGCAAGTTGGGGAATAATACAATCCCATAAATGCAAACAGCCAGAATAGAACTGAAGACAATCCAACATCCATCCTTCGCACACTACGTAGCCTTCTCAACCAAGCAAGAAAGATGAAAACCATAAAATCCATCCAGCTTGACCAAACCTCCGGGGAACTCAGAAGCATCTAAACTCACAATCTCAGCAAGCTTAGCCAACTCAGGCTCAGTATCCTCGTGAATAAAAGGCATCTGATCTAACACAGGAACTCCTAGCATATCAGAATACTCCTCCAAAGTAGGGGCCAAAATAAAATCAGGGAATAAGAAGCATCTCAACTGAGGCTCGTAGAACTGCATCAAGGTATACAATCCAGCCATCTCAAACACAGAAGGTTTGCACACTAAACTGAGCAATTTCCCATAAGATTCTCTAAACTCAGCCCTCACTCTCTGATCTGCTAGAGCAACCAACCGCAACAAGGAACTGATATCTGGAGAAGGCAACCTGTAAGCAACTGTCCTCTTCATGGACTCCATGTCTGGCAAGAGGAACACTAGAATCTGAGGGGAAAACACACCTGAAACATAAATACACGTTAATGAAATGCAAACATGAAAATGCAAATGCATATGCAATAGGGGATCAAGTGCAGTGCTAAAGAACTGTGTTACGCTGTACTGCAGCTTGAGAACCATCAGATCTTCTCCTCAAACCAAACCAACCATAAAAGAAGCCTTACAACCAATTCTCACTGACAGAGACAAACCGGGTGTTCTGAGGCCAGAGTTTTCCTGCAAAAAGACCCACCTACCCCTCACAGGTATGTACTTAACTCGCAGACGAGGTACGGCATCCTATGCGGTCATCAGCGTCACAGACTTTCAAGAGCGATGATACGATACCCAGAAGGTGTGGCATCATCATCCCTTGAAGGGGCCTCACTTAGCCGAATCCCAAATGATAGGTCCCCAGAGTCGACAACCCTCAAATCCAACAACCTGTCGAGCCCAAAGGGCAAGGCAAGATGCCATCAAAGAGAATCTCGTTTGAGTGCAAATTTCGTAGCTAGCTGGTGCGAGCAAAGCAAGCAGGCTGACCACTACTTTCTACTTCTAAGTCTATGTGCACTCAATCCCAAGTCCGGCTTATCTCTCAAACAAACCCTCTACCCACAGCACAATAACAATAATATATACTACTGAAAGTAAAGACAGAGAGATAAATACATACAAAACCCCAGACGGGAAAACAAGCGCTAGGATTGACTCGCATAGGGAACCGTTGGAGTTGCCAGCTGTCGCTACTGCGAAAATCGGCGCCGGCAATGACAGAAGAGTTGCCACCGTGCGTTATTTATCCCAAAAGAGGGAAAGGAAATGCTCCGAGAAAACCTAACGCAAAGAGGGAAAGGAATGGTCATTGCAACCAAATCCTGGATTCGGGAGTCGGTTACGCAAGGGGGAGGTATTAGCACCCCTCACGTCCGTCGTACTCGACGGAATCCACGCTTGTTTTCTATCTAAGGTTGTGTTTATCTATCTATTCTAAAGGTCTGGTCTAAAAAGAAAAGAAAATGACTCGGCAAAGTATCGCACTTTATGCCTACGTATTCCCGTCTGGAACGAGAAATCAGAGTCAACGTAGTTCGTCTAACTACACGTAAAAGTGGGGTAGGTTGCTCGCCGAGATACTGCGTCTCGTGCCTACGTACTTTCATACGGCATGAAAGATTAGAGAAAACGTAGTTCGGGCTACGGAAGACACAAGTTTGTTCGACAGTTTTTTATCTCCTTATGAAAGGGTTTTCCAGATTAAGGGTCCAAGAGGATAAAAACAGAGTTTGAATGTTTGTTTGAATTTTTTGACGAAAGAACTGTTTTTTAGGATGTTCGCAATCTCCGTCGCACTAGAGACTGACCCAGGAGTGAATGCTTCGTATGTCACCCAAAGGGTACCACACTAAACATCCAGAGTACTGGAGAGACTCCACCAACCTTTTTCCAGATAGCTTAAGGCTCGTAACGTACGACTTCAATTAACCTTATTACTGTATTTTTGAATTGTTTTGAGATGAGAAGAGAGAGACGCCCTAAGACTATGGTTGAAAGGGAATCTACCTACTATTATCATGCATGGTTTAGAAACCTGATGTCTGTCATAATTCCCTCTTGCACAGAGGAAATCAGAGATCCTAGGGGAAAACAGCAAAAGAAAGCAAGCAGTAAATAATAAACAGTAAAATGCATGTTATGCAACAGTACAAGCGAGGCAAGGGAGTCCTGCTCAACCTCAAACCTAAGAAAACAACAGGCAAGGGGAGACAAGCTCCACCTCAAACCTAATGGTAGGCCACAAAGCAAAAAGACAACACAGCAAAAGAAAAACAGAGGAAGCAACCCCAAGCAACAGCAACAATCTTCTACAGACAGCAGCTCTTGTCAGCAAAAATGAATTGACAGCAAAGAGTCTTCATCTTCAAGCTAGCTCCTATCTTCAAGCTTCTTCAATTCTTCATCTTCAAACTCTAGCAATCTCCACAAGAAGAGAAATCATCCTTGAGATCAAGTTACAATGCTAGGAAACCTGATGAAGACCAAAGGAATTCATCAGGAACCAACATGAAAAGAAAGTGCATCCTCAAAAGTTCTACTCATTAAGGCATACCACTCATCCCTCCAAAAGAGAGATGAGGCTTCCTTAAGAGGACTTTGCATCATAGGATGAGGATAGAAGCAAACAATGCATTCTATTTTTTATGAAAGGAAAAAAACTAGTTCTAATGGCTCTTCCTAAAACCCTAATCCTATAAGATTCTAAAAAGCTCCTAAAAGAAAAAAAAACTACAAACTAAGCTCCACAAGCCAATCCACATCAGCTACAAGATGTCCATCACCTCCTTCAAAAAGGTAATCAAGCTCTTCAAGCTCCAAAGCCACAAAAGAGATCAAACAAGGCAAGGCACCAAAGAAGGAACACCAAAAGCACAACCAACTTCCAAATTATATCTAAAATAGAAAACTAAGTTGTAAAAATCTAAGAATTTTCCTAAGGGAACATGCATGTTTTAAACTTCTAGGGTTCAAATAACAAAGCCTAAATCAACTTCTAGGTCCACTAAATAAATCCTAAGTAGAAATGTGTCAAGATAAACCATAAGTTGGGAAGGCTCTAAACATCTCACTTAAAACAGAACCTACAATTGTTAAAAAAATATAATAAAAGTCCTAAGGGAGCATGAACATCTAACCTACAACATACTCAAAAATCAAATTCAGAAACCAAACAAAATGATCAAACCAAAATCAACAAAACAGATAGGCAATTATGCAAAATTAAAGAAATAACATAAAAGAGAAAAATGAAAATTAAATTGAAAAATGCATGAAAATGCAATTTATTGATCCCAGAATATCAAAAATTAAGAGAGGAGCATGGACATATTTTTAAAATATTTTTCTGATCAAAGATGAATTTTCTATGATTTTTGGAATCAATATGCATTTAAAATAATACAAAAATGAAATAAAAGAAATTAAAAACCCGGAAAATGTCATGAGTGTTGGATTGTTTGACAAAGTAATCAGATCCAAGAGCAATGAGCGCGTCCACGCAAGCATCCCAGTCACACACTGACTGTGATTAATGAAACGCTACGTTTTTGGTTTTGGAGGCAAATCCTCAGATCAAATGCAAGCCACACGATGCGCATAACAAGTCAATCTTCAACAAGATCTGATGGTCATCAGTCATCGTCCCCAATTCAAATGTCAAACGAAGGGAAACTAAGTGTGATGGTCGGAGAAGACCTCCGGTCGTCTTCTCCGGCGAGACGGTGGTCTCAGGTAGCCAAAAAACATCAAACCTTATATCAAAATGCTCAGAATTTCACAAGGATCTCAGATATCCTATCCAAATTACCTAACTCTCATCAGGTTTTAAAACACGATCCAAGTTTCAGAGATCACATCCAAATTGATCATCACCAAATCATAATTTAATTGCATAGAAATGATCCTCACACTTCCTAGATTAACCTGATCTATCCAAATCGTGTTAAATCCTTAATATCAAGCTAAACCGTGTCCAAACAGAAATTGCACCTCAACCTAATTTGTCTCTAATTGCTCAGAATTTCGTCCAGAAACGATCATCACCAAATCATAATTTAATTGCATAGAAATGATCCTCACACTTCCTAGATTAACCTGATCTATCCAAATCGTGTTAAATCCTTAAGATCAAGCTAAACCGTGTCCAAACAGAAATTGCACCTCAACCTAATTTGTCTCTAATTGCTCAGAATTTCGTCCAGAAACGATCTATGTCTCAACTAGATCCTAATAGTATGCACAACATGAGCTACATCTTCCTAGAATTGTGAGAAATTTGAAGTTTACATACCTGGTATAGATCTATGAACAGATGAGTCCAATCCAAGCCCAAATCAGTAATTCCAATTTTCTGTTTTTCCTTTCACTTTTCCATGTGAAAGTCGTGAATTGGCCATGGAACTTGCTCTAGAAGCTTCCTTTTCAATTTCAAAATGCCTTGTGAATACAATGGGACCAAAAGGAGTGCTTGAATTGCTTTGGTAAGTGATTTGATCATGTTACTTGCTTGTGAAGAAACAACATTGTAACTCATGAAAATCTGCCTCAACTCAAAAATCTACCAATGTCAAAGTGTTTGAAATACCATTTCCATTCAAAATGAGTATTTACTTGACATGTTTTGATCACTTAACCATTAATTTGAATTTTTCAACTTTGAATCCTTTTAAAATCTTCTTTTTTAAGCCATTTCAAACCAAATCTTGACATGAGCCAAATCAATTCACCATGAGTTCTTGGTTAGCCTAAAAACCACATTTTGAACAAGTTCCATGTTGAATAAAAATCCATTTGACAAGTGCAAGTTGGAGATTTTGACCTATGATTGAAAATGGCCTATAATCTCACTTTCCCAAAATACCCCTAACTTGTAAACCTCATAACTTGAGTTCTACAAATCAGATGGGAGACTTCTAATACAATTTAGAAAGCTAAGATCATGAGGAATAAATTTCATGTTGGCCAAAGGTTCAGGTGAAACCTCCTTCTAGGTCAAAAATAGCTTTGAAGTCGGATGATTTTCACAGACAAATTTCAGAGGTATCTGAGGACTTGTAACTTGTCTGGACCATAACTTGATACCCTTCAATTGCACAGTTGACCTAGAATTGACCCAGATGAAACCCTAATTGCTTGCACCTCAACTGTGGCTCTTGCATTTGACACAATGACTTAATTGAGTTCTCCCATGGCCCTCTAGGCATTCTATGAGCTCCATACACATCCTCTACTCATATTCAACCCTTCACATCCTTCTGAGGGTCTTCAATTGATCCTCAAGTTAGGAGAAAATCCATATGCAGACATTTAAACTCTTAGGTACTCAAATCACATCCTGATGACCTTAATAACTTCTCAAGCTTGAATAAGACCTCTTGCTAGACTCCTCTTGATAAGAATCACACCTGATCCCCTTCTATATGAATGATATCATGATATGCAAATGATATAACTATGCAAATGTTAATGCAATGCAACATAAACCAATTAAGAAAAGAGGTTGGGCAAATTTTGGGGTGCAACAGTATTCAGACCCTGGCTAGTGATAGCGATTAAGCGCGTATGGTATCCAGACCCTGGCTTTCTCCAGTGATATCGGTAAGCGCGTGTGGTATCTAGACCCCGGCTTTCCTCCGGTTTATTTCATTAGCAGGTGAGGTATTCAGACCCTGGCTAGTGATAGCGATTAAGCACGTGTGGTATCTATACCCCGGTTTTATCCAATGATTTCGGTAAGCGCGTGTGGTATCCAGACCCTGGCTTTCCTCCAGTTTATTTCATTAGCAAGGCAGGTATTCAGACCCTGGCTAGTGATAGCAATTAAGCATGTATGGTATCCAAACCCCGGCTTTCTCCAGTAATTTCGGTAAGCGTGTGCGGTATCCAGACCCCGGCTTTCCTCCGGTTTATTTCATTAGCAGGTGAGGTATTCAGTGAAGGTGGGAAAAACACTTAGAAGGGGGGTTGAATAAGGGTTTTAAAACAATTATGGCAATAAAAATAACATTGAATTTTTATCCTGGTTTGTTGAACTCAACTAATCCAGTCCACCCTACCCAGGTGATTTGTCTTTCTCAACAAGGACTTAATCCACTATATTCAAACTGATTACAGTGTTAACCATTAAGACAATTGTCTTAGTCTTTTCAAGAAATCTTGATTACAACTTGGTCTTCTTAAGGAATCTTTTACAAAAATGTAAACTAACAAATGTGTTTGAGTTGCTTCTAAAAAGCTTTAATCACAACTGTGATCTTTACACAAATATTAAGAACGAATAATAAAACTATTTGCTTTGAGTAAGAACTTTGAGTGTTGTTGGATAATCTTTCAATAGTTTGTTATCGTCAACTTTGAAGAGTTGTTGAAGACGTCCATTTATAATACTGAAAGTCCAATGCGTGAAGACTATGCGTAGCAGAGTAGCTGTAGCCTTTTTGTCTTCTATTGACTTTAGCTTTCCCAGAAGAGGAATGTTCAGACAAATGCTTTTTTCCTGAATTCTTGTGTCTATCACAAATAAGGAATAATGTCGTTGGAGAGGGTGTTGAGAATAGCACCAAGTATTTTCATGAGCTGACACCTTTTCAAAGTAGTTAACATCAGATCTTCTGACGTTCTCCTTGTTCTTCAGATCAGAATTAATGTCATCAGAGTTGCAGCATTTGTGCTTCAGCGTGAATAATCTGATCAGAGCAGACTTGCTTATCAGAGCCTCTGTACTTGCAGCGTTAAGTACATCCAGAGTCTTCTGCAGCTTTACTGTACGTTCTTTACTCAAGTTCTTCTCAGCTTCACTCAGAGTCATCTGTAGCATATCAGAGTCTCTTCAAACAGCGCTCAGAGTCTTCTGATTAGTTGCTTCTGATGCTCAGAGCCTTATGTAAACTAACATTCAAATGTATTTTTGCTTCCAGAGGAATATTCAATTTAATATCTGAAACAAAAAACACTTGAACAAAATTAGAGTATATATTTACTTAATACAAAATTTCATTTATGTTATCATCAAAACAATGAGATATATTAAACACCAATCTGTGTTCTAACAATCTCCCCCTTTTTGATGATGACAAAAACATAGGAAATTTTGTTCAATAAATAGAAAAATATATAACTCCCCCTGAATTGAATACTAAAAATAGAAGTAAATACTTCCCTTTTTGCATAAGTAGACTTTTCAGAATCAGAGCCTGGTTATTCTTTCCAGAATCAGAGCCTGATTTGAATATACTTTCCAAAATCAGAGTTTGGTTTGGATTAACGTTTCAAAATTAGAGCTTGGTTTGGATTAGGTCTGGTTTGGGGAACTCTCAAGGTAACTTCAATGAATTTTGTCAGATTGAAACATTATAGTTCTGAAATACTAAAATCCAATGTTAGTTATAATTTTTTATGTCTGAATTCCATTTTAGTAACTGTTCATTTGAACAATCAGAATTTCATTTTCTCCCCCTTTTTGTCATATCAAAAAGAAAACTTTCAAAGACAAAATAAAAGGTTAACAAAAGAAAACGACATAAAACAGATAACATTAACAGATGGAAAAAAATAACCAAACAAACAGATTCATTGATAGAAATATTCAGAAAACATTCAGAATCATAAACAAGCAAAAGACAACAAACAAGTGCACAAACATAGCAGCTAAGGTTTACGAGAGGCTAGAATCCTAAGTAGACTAGTCATCTCAGAAGTAGACTCCTCTTGTCTGGCCATCCATGATTTGATCTCATCTGTAGTTTGTTCTTGCTTGACCATCCAAGATCTGATCTCTTTGTTGCTGGCTTCTAGCTGAGCAAAATTTTCCTCTAAATATGGATTTTCTTTCTTGATCTCAGAAGAAGCAGGAGCAGATGTAGATGCAGGAGCACTATCAATAACCATAGCAGATGTGGTTGCTTGAGTAACAGAGTCATATGGCTTGTCCATGATCATCAGAGCTGACTGATTATCTATTAGAGTATCTTCAGGTGCAGGAACTTCTGTAGGAGCAGATTCTTCAACAATCATAGATACAGCAGATTCTTCAGAAGAGGGTGTATTCTCCAGAAGAAGAGTTGGAGTTCTGGGAATGCTGAGGAGAGAAAGTCTGACCACTTCACCAAATCTGATCTTTGCATCATCAGAGCAAATCTCTTGAAGATTAGAAGCTACAGAATTGAATCTGATTCTGAATTTCTTCCAAATAGCTTCAGAGTCCTCAGGATTTATGCTTGAGAGGTAAGTCTCTCTGACAGAAGTAAACCACTGAAAAATCTCGTCTTCAAAATCAGATAACAGTTTATCCATATCTAGCCTGGTTTTGGGTTTAAGAAAGGTTTATATGGTAGATGGTTTGAATTTAACAGAAGAGGATTGGAGAGAAGAAGATGGAATGAAAATAACAGGTGGTTGTGATGGAAAAGGGGGTTTACGAACAGCTTTAGGTTTAGGTTTAGGAGTTATAACTTGAGGTTTTGGGTAAAAGTGTTTGAGTTTGAGTCCAGAGGGAAGGGGATCGGAGGGAAAAGGTTTAAATGAAATAACAGCAGATGATGGTCTGTGAAAAGGTACAGATGAACTAGATACCTCTTAGTGTGATGTTCCATATGGAAAATCAGATGGCAAGTCAGACTCAATTGAATCAGATGATTCAGAAGAGTGACAGGATCCAGATGATATGTCAAATAGAGTCGTTAGAGGTTGGATGTCAAGAACATCAGAATCAGAGATTTTTGATTCAGATGGTTGAAGATTTTCTGGTTCAGGGTCAGAAGGAATAGGTTCTTCTGGTTGTGGTTGTTGTGGTTATGGTTCTTGTGGTGTTGGTTCTGCTAGTTTTGGTTCTTCTGGTTGAGATTGTTCTGGATGTTCATAAGTTATTGGTTCAGTTTGAAATATAGGTGTGGGAACAGATGTAGGTTGATTTGGTTCAGATGAAGTTTGTGAAGGTTTTAGAGCGAAAACAGAATCAGGATGAATTGTAAAAGGTGGTGAGGATGGTTCAGAAGGGGTGTGTTCATGTTATTTTGGAAGAGAGGCATCAAAGCCTGGTAGGTTATCAGAAGCATGAACATGCTCTGAGGGTTGTGAGGGTATATGTTCAGATGTAGACTGTGGTTCTGTTATTTGATCAAGAAGAGAAGATACATCAAAAGTATTACCTGTCTTCTTTGAGCGCTTGATTTTAATAGATGAAGCTTCTCCAGAAGCTTTTCTCTTCTTTTTCTTGGGCTCTTCAGAAGGTTTCTGCTTCTGCTTGCTTGCAGCTTCTTCTTCTGTAGCCTGTTTCTTCTTCCTTAAATTTTCTTCATAAAAATCTGGTGCAGGTTCTCTAGCACGCTTCAAAATGTCTGAAGGTATTGGGGTACCATCTGCTTTACATAACCGAATGTATTCCAGAAGTGCATCTCTAGGCTCATCAGCAGAAAAGATAGGAAAGTCATCTAATGGAACTCTCCTCTGACTGACTTCTTTAACGTTGAGCTTAGCAGGTGCAGAAGTGAGTTCACCAACAAGCTTCATCCTGATCAGAATCTTTCCATTCAGAGGTTTCCCAATGATGGATGTGAGTTCTTCTGACATGTCAGCTTCATTCAGATGAGCCACAAGCCCATTCTCAGTCAAAATGTCTTAAATCAACCTTCCATAAGGAATCCAAGTCCTGATATTCTGGTGCTTGGTTTTGATTTCTTCCCTAGACATCTTGATATGATTCCACAGATGCATGAACAGAATGTGTGGCAGATCCACTTTGATGTTCTGACTCAAACAATACATAAAGTACATCTGATCAGTGTTGATGTAATCTGGAGAGTTTGTAGATTTTCTGTGATTTATACATCCTAAGAAGATTTTCGCCCAGATTTTATAGTTCATCTTAAGATCTTTGAACTTGCTGGAAGCTTGACCAGAAGTAAACACTTCTTGGTAGATTTCCAACATATCTGCACGCCCAGCAGGAAGATGGGTCACACCATCTTCTTCTTGATAACCACTAAGTTTTCTGATTATATCCTCAGTGATAATGATCTCTTTACCCAGCACGAAAGATTGAATAAACTTAGGGTACAACTTAGCATGAATCCAAAATTCTTTGACTAAGTTAGGATAAACATGACCAAATAACCTGTCAAAGTACTTTGTCCATCCTTGAGCATCAACAGAAGGACGCAAATCAAATCCATTCTTGGCTATACAGTCAAAATCCACCATGGATTCACATAAGACTTCAAGCTCTTTCACAGGTGTGAGAAGAGTTCTCACAGGTTCTTTGTAAGCAACAGTTCCCAAATTTGAAGATAACACAGCAGCCATAGAAGATGCAAATTGAGCAGAGGTTGATGATGAAGTAGCCATTGTTGAAGATGTTGAAGATTTAGGGTTACGAAGGGATTTTAGTTTGGAAGAGAGATGGAAGCAATGAAACAAGCAGAAATGCATAAATTGTGTGTGAGAGAGAGTGAGAAGTGTTGTGATGTGGAATTTATAGAAGAAATTAGGGCACACAAAGAGTCACACGTTCGACACGTTTATCACTTAAAATTTTATTGCATTAATTAAAAAGAATATAATCATTTCAAGAAATTAATGATTCTGACGGATTGGGGGGGAACGAGAATTGCATTATTCAAAACAGTACCTCAAACGTCATTTCAGTATTGTGAACTTCACCTTTTCAGATTCAGATGACACGTGTTTGCTTGCATGTGCTTCTGAAACTCTTTGAGAAATGAAATGTTAGCCAACGTTCAGATCCTCTGAGGCTTGTTAGTTCAGATTTGCACACAATGAATAAAATTATCAAACAAGAAATAATTAGATGAAATACTTCAGAGTTAAAACATTTTCCATCTGAGCAAATTTGCTTCTGATAAACATTTTATTCTGGACAGAAATCCATACTAATATTTTTCAAAATAAATTTAAACATATCTTCAGCAAGGGGTTTTGTAAAGATATCAACCCATTGATGGTCTGTATCAACAAAGTTTAACCTTAAGATTCCCTTCTGAATATAGTCTCTGATGAAATGATGTTTAATTTCTATATGTTTAGCCTTAGAGTGTAAAATAGGGTTTTTTGACAAACATATAGCAGAAGTATTATCACAGAAGATAGAAATGTTACTCTCATATATCCGATAATCTTCTAGTTGACTTTTCATCCAGAGCATCTGAGTGCTACAACCAGCAGCAGCAATGTATTATGCTTCTGTAGTTGATAGTGCTATTGTGGGTTGCTTCTTGTTGTACCATGAGATCTTATGACTTCCCATAAACTGACAGCTTCCAGATGTACTTTTACGTTTTACTCTGTCTCCAGCGTAATCAGCATCACAGAATCCTACTAGTTTGTATTCATCAGATCTTCTGTAACACAAACCCACATTAGTAGTACCTTTCAGATACCTCAGAATCCTCTTAACAGTTGTTAAGTGTGATTCTCTAGGATCTGATTGGAATCTAGCTGTTGCACCCCAAAATGTGCTCAACCTTTTCTTGCCTGATTTATGTTTCATTGCATTTCATTTGCATAGTTACATCATGTACATAGTTCTAATCATTTGCATATCATAGCATAGCATGCCTCCAACAGGGGATCAAGGGTGTCTATCAAGAGAAAAGCCCAGCAAGAGGTGTTATCCAAGTATGAGAAGTCATCCAAGCCATCAAGAAATGATTTGAAGTCTTGAGAAGTTTGAGTGCCTACATGTGGGGTTTGCTCCTATCTTGAGGAATGTTGAGAATCATCAGTGGGATGTGGAACAGGGAATGTGAATTTGAGGTGTGTATGGATCTCATGGAATGCCTAGAGGGCCCTATTGAAGCTGAGACAAGTCATTGATTCAAGTACAAGAGCCACAGTTGAGGTGCAGTCAACTAGGGTTTCATCTAGGTCAACCCTAATTCAATTGGGAAAATTGGAGAGCATCAAAGACTACTTTGAGGTCATGGGATTCATGGATTGATATGTTGATACATGTGTGGTGTTGTGCCAAGGTTAAGCAAAGAAAGATCAAGAATGTGGGAAGTTGCTAAATTAGGGTTTCAATGTAAAATCCCCTATTTAGTGCCTAACTTCAAAGCCACATAAGTAAAAATACAAGTTTCAAATGGATCTTTGGCCAACATGAAACTTGTAGAGATTCTCAATACCTTTAATTTGAGTACTAGAAGTCTTCAAGAAGATTTGTAGAACTCAAGTTATGGTCTTTGCAAATTACAAGGACACTGAAATTTATCTGTGAAAGTCACTTGACTTCCAAGCAACTTTTTCCCTTCAAGGAGGTTTCAAATGGATTCTTTGCCAACATGAGAGTTGTAGATCTTGATATTAGATTTCCATATAGTACTATAAGTCCTCAATAGGATTTGTAGAACTCAAGTTATGGTCTTTGCAATCCAGGGGTATTTTGGGTATTGGTGATCATATGTCATTCTCAAGCATGGGTCAAAATCTCCAACTTGTACTTGTCAAATGGATTTTTGTTCAATATGAAAGTTTCTTAAAATGGGATTTTAAGTGCAACCAAGTGGTCATTTGGGATTGGTTTGGCTTGTAGCAAAAAGTCACTTAAAATGGCCTAAAAAAGGGAATATTTTAAATGGATTAAGGAGAGAAAATTGACTTTTTGAGTTAGAGGACCAGAACATGGCATATGAGTATATTTTTTGAATGGAAATCACATTCTAAGAACAATGGCATTATTATAATTTTCATTTAAGACTTGGTTCTTGATGCTTTAGTTTATTACTTCAAGAACAAGCTACATATCCAAAATCATTCATAATGCACAAGTAAGGTCTCCTTTTAATCCAAAATAATTCACAATGGTTTAAACAATGGCAAATTGGTACATATTTTGATTGCAAATGACATTCTAAACACAATGGCGTTGTTAGAATTTCAATTTGAGTCATATTTAATGGTCATTTTATGGATTGCTTCAAAAGGAGGTTACATACTCAAAATCATACCATTAAGCTCCAAACCAATTTTCACAAGGCAAAGTCCAAACCTTACCTTGGGATCCAAGCCTAAGGAGTACTTAAGTGATCTACTCCAAACCAAAAAGAATCCTCACAATTTTCATTTTTCATTTTCAAGAATTCTCTCAATTTTCTTCATTCTCCAAACCCTCACCTATAGCTCCTCATCATTGGATCCATTGATTTTTCATTGAAATCAATGGAATCTTGAGCATAAACCTCCACTCATCATCATTATCGGATCAAGTTTTGTAATTAATTTTCGTGCAAATTGAAGTTGGATATTGGAGCGTAAGTTGGAAGCACTTATTCGGAGCAATTCGGATTCGAAGTGTTCGATCTTCATCTTCTTGCAAGAATTATTGTAGATCTTGAAGTTTTCCATCTAATCTTGTTCGGAACTTTGCAAATTCACTTGATCAACGATCACCGGATCAAATCTCCGATCCGTAGGTTGGTTTTCCGATTTAATTTAACCATTTGATTGTTGCATTAAAATTCTGTATTGTGTGCTGTTTGAATTTAATTCCAAAAAAATAGAAAAAATGCTTAGAAAAATATGAAAAAATTATGGAATGATCCTTATCACGTCTATGATCTTTGTGCACAATTGTATTTTAGTTTCATTTAATTTTCAATTTGATTTCGTTTTTCTCCCTTAGCTGGATAATAAAATGCCAAAAACTGTATAGTTTCTTTCCGATTTTTGTTCTGGAGTTTGGTATAGAATTTGGACTTAATTCTTTGCTGGTTTGAAATAGACATGTTAAGGAACTCCCAGAATATTTTAGATTAATTTTTAGGTAGCTTTAGGTTCGGTTTTGAACTCGATCTTTAGGGGCTTCCCCATTCGATTTCCCTTTTGACCACTTTTAGTGTGTGATTTCTTTAGTGCCTTTAAGCATAGTTTTAGACCCTGGTTTTTCTACTATAGACCTCTAACAAATGCATGTTCCCATAGAAAAATAATTATATTTTTGTGATGTGTTTTGCTATTTTAGTTAGAATATTCAAGTTGATTGTTCATTTGGTGCTTCAACTTTGGTGATTGTTTGGAATGGACTCAAAGTGGGCTTTTCTTGCATGGTGGGTTTCTGGTTCTTATTGGAGGATATCATGGACATGATGAAGCTTTTGTGGAGTGGCTGGTGGAGCTTGGATTGGACATTTTCTTTCCTTTTTATTAACTTTTTGTAGCTTAGGAAATTAGGGTTTTAGGAAGAGCCATTAGAGCTAGTTTTGATTTCTTCATCAAACATTGAGTGCATTGTTTCCCTCTATTCTATCCAATGACATAAATTCCTCCTTGGGAAGCTCCATCTCTCCTTAGGAGGGATGAGTGGTATGCCCAAGTGAGTAGAACTTTGAGGATACCTTTCATTTGCAATGTTAAGTTCTTAGTGATTTCCTTTGGTTGTCATTAAGTTTCTTAACATTATAACTTGATCTTGATGATTAATCCTTCTCTTGGAGTGTGCTTGTTGGAGCTTGAAGTTTGTTGAAACTTAAGAGGATAGGATCATTCATGAAGATGAAGGCTGTTGCTGTCAACTTTTTGCTGTTAAATCAACTGTTGTTGTCAGAGCTATTGCTTATGATGTTTGATGTAGGAGTTTGGTGCTGCTGTTTGGGCTGCCTCCTCTGCTTTGGGTTTTGTTTTCTATATTGTTTGTTGGCTTGTGTAGATTACGCCTTAGGTTTGAAGTGAATGTTGATTCACTTTGCCTGTTGTTTTCCCAGGTTCGAGGTTGAGCAGGACTCCTTTGCCTCGCTTGTATTGTTGCATTGCATGCATTTTACTGTATTTGCTTGCTTTCTTTTCTGTTTATCCCCTAGGATCTCTGATTTCCTCTGTGCAGGAGGGAATTATGACAGACATTAGGATTCTTATCCATGCATGATAACATTAGGTTAGTTTCCCTTTCAACCATAGGCTTTTTAGAGCGTCTTTCTCTTCTTATCTCGAAACAACTCAAAAATACAGTAATAAGGTTAATCGATGTCGTACTTTACGAGCCTTAAGCTATTTGAGAAAAGGTTGTTGGAGGGTCACTCTTCAGTAATCTGACTGCTTAGTGTGGTACCCTTAGGGTGACATACGATGTAGTCACTCTCAAATCATAGTCTCTAGTGCGTTAGGGATTGGAAACAAACTAAAAAACACTTCTTTCGTAAAAGATTCAAAACAAACATCAAAGTGTCATTTTTGTCCGCTTGGACTCTTAATCAAGAAAAAACCCTTTCATAAGGTAATAAAAAACAGTCAGACAAGCTTGTGTCTTCCGTAGCCCGAACTACGTTTGCTCTGATCTTTCATGCTGTATGAAAGTACTTAGGCATAGGATGTCGTATCCTAGCGAGCAACCTTCCCCTCCTTTCCCGTAGGTAGGCGAACTACGTTGACTCTGATTTCTCGTTCCAGACGGAAATACGTAGGCATAAAGTGCGATACTTTGCCGAGTCATTTTCTTTTCTTTTTAACCCATACCTGTAGAGTAGATAGAATAACACACCCTTAGATAGAAAACAAGCGTGGATCCCGTCGATTACGACGGACGCGAGGGGTGCTAATACCTTCCCCTTGCGTAACCGACTCCCGAATCCAGGATTTGGTTGCGACGACCATTCCTTTCCCTCTTTGCGTTAGGTTTACTCTGAGCGTTTCCTTTCCCTTTTATGGGATAAATAACGCACAGTGGCGACTCTTCTGTCATAGCCGGCGCCGATTTTCGCAGTAGCGATAGCTGGCGACTCTGCTGGGGACTGCGATGGTTCCCTATGCGAGTCTCGCCTTAGGTTTTCTTCCTAGCTATCTGGTTCATCCCCAACAGCTGGCGACTCTGCTGGGGATTCCAACGGTTCCCTACGCGAGTCAATCTTAGCGCTTGTTTTCCCGCCGTGGGTTTTGTATGGATTTACATTTCTGTCTTTACTTTCCGCATTTTATTGTCAGCTTTATATTGTTATTGCTGTTGTGGGGAGGGGGGATCTGTTGAGAGATAAGCCGGACCTGGGCTTGAGTGCACCTAGAATTAGTTGTGGAAAGTAGTGGACGCGTGCATGCTTTGCATGTACTAGTTTCCCACAAAATCCACGCTCGGACGAGGTTCTTCTGGTTGACTTATTTTTCAACCCTTTGGGTTGAGGGGGTTGTTGGTTAGTTGGATTGTCGACTCCAGGGATCGATCAATTGGAAGTTGGCTAAGTGAGGCCTCTTCAGGACATGATGATGCCACACCTTCTGGGTATCGTATCATCAGTCTTGAAAGTCTGTGACACCGACGACCGCATATGATGTCGTACCTTGTGTCAGTTGATAGGACATCTACCTGTGAGAGGGATTGGGACATGCAGGAAACTTGACCTCCAGACTACCCGGTTTCTTGATATTGGATCAGTATGTGTGGTTACTTGGGGTTCTTCATCAGGACAGTGTTATAGGTCTGTTGAGACCAGGTTGGAGCTTTGTTATAGGTCTGTTGAGACCAAAGTGGAGCATTGTTATGGGTCTGTTGAGACAGGATTTGAGCAGCAGTGTGGGTCTGTTGAGACAGATATTGTGGATGGATCTCTTCAGCAATATATCACTTGATCCCTGTTGCATGTTTGCATATTGCATTATTGCATACTCATTCTGCATATCATTAATGTGTGTCTGTGCTGCAGGTGCATTTCATACCCTCTGATTCTAGTTGCCTGGATTTCTGTCTGCTGCTATTATGGATACTTTGAAGAAGACTGTGGCATACAAGTTGCCTACTCCAGATGTTTCTCCTTTGCTTGGTTTGATATCCTTAGCTGATGATGATGTGAAGAGAAGCTTCAGGAAGAGTTATGGGAAACTGCTTAGGTTGGTTTGCAAACCATCCACGTATGAGCTGAACGGATTGTACGCGCTGATGCAGTTCTATGATCCCCCGCTGAGGTGTTTTACTT
Organism: Lathyrus sativus; assembly: GCA_963859935.3. Lineage (NCBI taxonomy): Eukaryota > Viridiplantae > Streptophyta > Magnoliopsida > Fabales > Fabaceae > Lathyrus > Lathyrus sativus. Next base: position 370,328,759 of record OZ012741.1, read on the forward strand.
TCCCTGACTTCATTCTGGCTCCGACCATGGAGGAATATGCTGAGATCATGGAATTGACCATTCAGAACAAGGTTCCCTTCATTAATATGGATGTTGAGCCCAAGATGGAGGATTTGGCTGTTGCTTTGCATCTAGACTCCTCAGAGTTGCTGTTAGCCTCGTGGAATGGAGTTTCTTGGTTTTCTCTCAAGTTCTTGGTTGGGAAAGCACAAGAGTATGCCAAGAGTGGATGTTAGATTATGTTTAATGTTATTCTTGCTTTGTGTATCTATGGCATTGTACTGTTCCCGAACATGCCTGATTTTGTTGATCTGGATGCGTTCCATATATTTGCTTCAGGCAATCCTGTGCATACACTGATTGGAGACTTCTATCACTCTCTGCATTACAAGAACGAGAATAGGAGGGGCAAGAACGTCTCTTGTTGTGTGCCTTTGTTGTATATGTGGTTTGATAGTCACCTGCCCAAGAAGGGTATCTTTGCTGAGTTTGCAGCTACGGTGGAATGGTCTGAGCATCTGATGGGGCTTTCTTCAGAAGATGTTGTCTGGTTTGATAGGGATTTACTGGGATTTGAGATTATCTACAGCTGCACAGGGTATCCTAACGTTCCTCTAATTGGGAGGAAAGGGTGCATTAACTACAATCCGTCATTGTTGATCAGGCAATTCGGTTATGCTTTGAGAAGCCCGCCAAAGGAAGAAGAAGTACAGGAATCTCTGTACTTCACAGGTGATTTGAAGGGGGAATTGTTATCCAAGCTTCAGCATGCTTGGAATAACATCCGCAAGAAAGGGAAGCCGTTGTTGGGTAAGAATGATTGTCAAGCCTATGCTCCGTACAAGGTTTGGATCCAAGATAGGGCAAAGCAGGCGCTGATGTCGTTTCCTGCAGTATCACCTCCTGCTCCCCTCGTGGTTGAGGAGCCAACTACTGTTTCTATTGAGAGATATGAACAGGTTGTGAAGGAGAAGGAAGCTTTGATGAAAGCCAACGAGAAGTTGGAAGAAGAGCTAGTGCAACTCAGGAACAAAAGGAATGAAGCCGTATATTCCTTCAAGCAGCAAACAAAGCTGGTGAACCAGTTAGGTGCAGACCTGACTGAACAACGAAAGAAGCATGAACGTTTGGGGATAGATTTCAGGAGCTCTCACGACATGCTAGAGTCCAAGAAGAAAGCACTTGATGTAGCCTACCGGGAGATCTCCACATTCAACAAAACCTGGAATGACACATTGACCGGTAATAAAGAAAGAGAAAACAAACTGAAGCTGCAGATCTCTGAACTGGAAGATCAGTTGAAAGCTAGCCAGAAAAGGGTTGAAGAAGAGGTTATGCAGAGACCCGACGTTCAGAACTCGTTGAACAAAGTTATCAAGCGCAAGAAAGAGTCTTCATCCCAGAAGCGGAAGCTGGAGGAGTGCTTTGGAGAAGGTGTTTGGGAGGAATCCATTGGAGATCTCCAGCGTGTTATCAGGTAAAGAGACTCACTCGTTGAAGGGCTGCTTTCCCAGCCGGATCACCCCAAGACTAAGAGATTGTTAGAAGAGTATCGGGCCTATGGTCGCTCTTGATTACCTTATGCACTGATGTATATGCTTTATTTGCATTGCACTGACCATCACCAGGATTGTTGGTTGAGGTCATGCCTTCTTGTTATTGTACACTCAATGGTATTGTATTTCTGCCTTGTCAGGCTTTTCAGCAATATATGAGATGTTTTCTCCATGGATGAATCAGCTTCTTAGCACTGTCACTGCACTGGCACTTTGGCACTAGAATCAGGGGTTGATCTCCCTAACACACAGACACATATTGCATTCGCATATTCATTTTGCATTTCCAGTTACTTGTTGAATCTGTATCTTATTTCCTGCATCTTGTAGGTTTTTCAGGATTGGCGACCAGAGAGTCCACCGCTATTCAACCAGAAACAATTGTAAGAAGATAATGGATCAAGTTCAGGTCGAGATGCAGGAAATCCGCGAGAAGCTGACTCTGTTCATGCAGGCTATGGAAACCATGGCCAAGGACCAGGAGCAGCTGCAGGTTATTGTACAACCTCTGATTGCACGGGCTAATGATAGTACTGCTGATATTACTCTTCATGACCGTCAGGGTTTTGGACGCCGACTTGCAGAGATAGACATGGAGCATGTTCAAGCTGAGTTAATTGAAGTTCGAGGCCAACTGGGGAAATTCATGAAGGACATGCACGCGTTGCGCTCGAATCAAGAGACGCTCGAAGAGAAGAATTACCGATTAAAGGCTCAGGTAGGATTGATGGCTGAAATATTGAGGAATGTACTCAGAAGAGAAGGTGAGCAAATGTCCGAAGCTGCGGTCGGTTTACTTGCCCCACAGGGGTCGGAAGAACCAGTGCCCAGGCATGATAGGCCTAAGAGACCCTATACACAATTCGAAACTCGGGATTCTCCTCGTCGGCAGTCTCGACTGATTTCTCAGGATAACTCAAGGGGGTATGGTAAAAGGATGAAGCTCTCTGGCAGGGTATTTGATGAGATTTCGGTGGATTATGATCAGTTGGTGCAACTCTTGTTCCAACTTCAATTGATTAAACCCTGCACTTTGGCTCCATTAACTGGGCAGCCACCACCAAGCTATGATGTGAACGCCCATTGTGTCTTCCACTCCGGTGCACCGGGGCATGACATTGCGAACTGCAAGTCGTTCAAGCAGAAGATTCAAGATTTGCTGGATGAGAAGGCAATTGAATTTGTGTCGGGCGGTATAAAGGTCTCAGGGACCGATATTCCTATTTCCCCACCGGGAGTTGCAAAAGAATCGAGGCATATCCTGGAATCATTGGAAACCGAATCCCCAGGTCCACATCAGTTGCCAATGCCTGGGCTGAATTTGAGGATGACAGTGCATGAGCCTAAGGAACGGGTTGATCAAAACCAGCAGCGCATGAAACGCCAGTATCCGGCTCAGCGAAGAATTCAGGAGGGGAAGTCAAAGAGGGTATTTGAGGCACCTCCATCAACGTATGCTGAACTCTTTCAGACCTTGTTAGGGTTGCACCTTGTTGAAAAGAGAATGTTGGCCCCACCAACGGGCGCACCTCCATTTGGTTTCGACGCCAGTAAGCATTGTGAGTTTCATTCCGGGGCACCCGGACATGATATTGAGGGTTGCCACGCTTTCAAGCATAAAGTCCAAGATTTGATCTAAAACAAGGCTATCAGCTTTTCTGATAGGGTCCCCAATGTGGTGCAGGGCCACGGACAAGCAAAGGTCGGGTTGATGAAAAAGGTTCCTAAATTTGGTCGGGCCGTGGAAAACAGGTCAAGACAGCAGCAGGCTACCTCCAACAATTGTTTCTGAGGATGGTTGACTCGCCAATAAGTCAAAATGCAAGGAGTCCGGTGCTGAGACACCGACATTTTTCATGTTATCTTGTTCATGTCTTTGCATTTGTAGTTGCCTTTCTGTTCAATTGCAAATTTCGTTTGTAAAACTTGTTGTTTTTTCAACTGATATTGATAAATGAAATAAATATGCATGTTTTGAATTAATCCAGTCATGTTCACTCTTTGTGTTTTCATTTATTTCAAACGCTTGTTAAGTGGAATCCGGGGAGGATGACGAAAATCGATGACGAATAAGCTTCTGATTGTATGCTTTTGGATAAAAACATGTTGATGATGTACAGGCATTGTTTCAATCCATAAACACCGGAGATATAAGGAAGATAATCCCTTGTTAACCTCTTTGAGCCTGGTAGTAGGAGTTTCTTTCGGAAAATGAAAAAACCCTCAATCTTAACTCGGGGCAGGGTAGGTGTTAGCTAATTTGACCAAGCGTCCAAATTGCAGAAAGGAGTGTCCGTTCAAGGATCAATCACACCTCTAGAGGTCGTGCCTAAAAAACCGCGGTGGTCAAGCATCAGGAGTGGAACAGTCACATTATTCCCCATTGAGTCAGACAGCCAGTGTCACACGACTTGTTCGAAAAAAGAGAAAGCAAAAAGAATCAAAAGCCCGCTAAGTCAAAACTTGAAAACAAACGACTTAGGCAAAAATAAGGGCATCCCGCTAGACTTAATAATCAAAAGAAGCTCAAAAGAGTCAGTTCAGGAAAAAGTTAGGGAACGAAAGGAAAAAACACAAAAGACGAAAAGGATTACCAAAGAAAAAATCCTCGAAAAGGACGAAGTCGTGTGACTCTAGGCACCCAAAGACGATAAGCGAATGACTGTCACTCCGGAAAGCAAATGGTATCCTTAACCATCACTCCTATCACTCCACCTTTAATAGGTGAACGCTGAAGTCAAATTAGCTGAACATAGGATTGGAGAACATCGCGAAGAATGGGTGGGTCGAAATAAACTTTGAGCCTATATCTTTCCTTGTTAACCGTGAACCTGACCATGTTACAACCCGAAAAAGTCCTAATTGAAACAGGTTTAGTTCGAGAGCATACTTCGGTAAAGATCGCATCGCAACTGACTCCTAAAAGGATTCCTCTTGCAGCATTGTATTAATGTCGATATGTTGATGATTGATTCGTTATAGGTCATAAAATGTTTCCATCAAATCGGACTGGATTTTCAAAACTGTCATAGGCATTGCATTTAATATATCTTTTATGCAGAACAACTTGTTTTACTTGCGAGTAAGCGCATGCAGCAGGAAAGCTTCCTACAGTGGGAAGTCTGATCAGGATAGAATGCAGAATATCTGAATGTTTCGTGAGCCGGGGCAGGATATATCAATTAATCCCCCGTGGGAGTCAGCCATCCAAGAATCAGTTAATCTGAGGCAATTAGGTCGAGATTTGGCAGGTCTCTCGCAGCTAGGGGCATTGCTTCACGAATCGACCGATCAGGGGCAAAAGATTATTGCAAGACCGGGGCAGGTCACCCTAAGAACAAAAGATTTTGTTGGGACATCCTTTTGGGTTTGACGTGCAGAAACAATTCATATCTAACCGTCCGGGTACAGAAATCGAAGAGTCTTTATCAGGAAGTTGGTGCCGGTTCAGGGGTAAGGTATTGTGAGGTAGCACCATGGCTATCTTTTCCAGATGAAGTGTTCAGACTGGGGCATGTTGGTATTTTTGGGCAAATTTTCGAGAAGGTGGATGGAACTCATGTTTCCCCAGCCAAAATCTCTTGATGAAGAGCCTGATTTCAGTTGATGTCATTCCTCAGCTAGTCGCAGCTCATCCCCAGAGAGTTGAAATGACATTTATCCCTTCACAAATGAGGGATTATTCTCCCCAGAAGAGTGTCCTCAGGGAAGTTGTCCACAGGATATCCCCAGCAAGTCAAAATCAATGTTCCCTGCAGAAGTTGTGCTCCCCTAGTGAGTCGAAGGTGTGCACGTTCAATCTCCAGCATGGGAGATTCCCGCAATAGTTAACCAAGTGGTTGGTTTGAAAGGTCTATATCCGTAAAGAAGGGTGCTCTTGCTCCTCACAGGTCGTCATGCCATTGACAGGATGTTGATCCTCAGAGCCCGAGCCTCCGAGTTTGTAAACTGTGCCCAGACAGTATGCTTTTCCTAGAAGTGTCGCTTCTTCCCCAGCTAAGTTCGTTCACTCGCAGGGTGGCTTGTTCTTTCCTCCTAGTGGAAATTGGTGTTTAATCGCTCCTCGGCAGAGTTCGTTGTGTTTCTGGCGTTTATTTCGCCGGAATACTTTGTGATACTTGTTCTCCTCGGCGGAGTTGGCATTACCCTCAGCATTCCTGTTGTTGAGACATCATTATCAGAGTGGCCCCGGCAGCTTGAGCCTGCATTTGCATTTTCATATATCGTCACATTTACATCTACTCAAACGCGTAGCATTTCCGTGTCGTACGGAGCATTATGCCAGTGTCAAACATACGCATTTTGAAGCATAAGTCAGGTTGGTTACCTCTTTGTTTCAGGTGGTTTTCCCTGCAGGTAATTGGAATTCTTGTTCAGGATTGTTTTTAAATATCCGGATTTGTGGCATGAGATATGGGATGTGTTTCTCTTCTGCCCCAGCGGAGTGTTCTTTACGCGGCTTCATAATTGGACTTTGGAGTTGTTGTCAAAAATTCTCCAGTGGAGTGTTCCCTCGGGTTGCTGTCACGTCAGCATTTTAAGAAAAGATTTCAGGGGATAGACATCCGAAGTCATTACTCGTCATCCAGTTGAATGTCTGGCGGTTGACGCCAGAATTTCCCCAGCAGAGTTCTCCCCAGTTTGCTGTTATGGCTTCATAATTAGACTTTGTTATGTCAGCATTCTCCGGCTTCATAATTAGACCTTGGAGTTATTATCAGTTTATACGGCTTCATAATTCGACCTTAGAGTTCGTCAGTGTTAAACAGCCTCATAACTAGACTTTGGAGTTGTTGTTAGGAGTTCCCTAGCGAGTTTTCCTCGCGTAGCTGTTACGTCAGCATTGCGGACTTCATGATTTGACTTTGGAGTTCGGCGTAGTTTCCTTCAAGTGGCTGCTACGTCAGCATTACACGGCTTCCTAATTAGACTTTGGGGCCGTCATTAGCAATTCCCCAACAGAGTTTTCTCTAGCAGCTGTTACATCAGCATCACGCTGCTTCATAATTAGACCTTGGAGTTGTCGTCAACATCAAACGACTTTGTAATTAGACTTTGGAGTTCTTCAGCGGCACCGCATCTTCCTGATTAGACTTTGGAGTTGTTGTCCGAAGGTTTTGCCCGCATGGAATAGCTTCATAAGTAGACTTTGGAGTTGTTGCCAGATTTTCCCCCCACAGAGTTGCTTGTTGAAGTTTCTCTTATCCAGCCATCGGGGTATTTTCTTCAAGTTTGTTGTTCCGTCAGCGTCACAGGGTTTCATAATCAAAATTTCAGGAGTTGTCGCCTGTGGTCGAAACAGGCGCCTGGCAGTTAATTTCAGAGTATCCCCAGTGGGCTTGGCTACTGCAAAGGTAAGGCGGAGTTAGTATCCAGTATGATGGACAGAATTGAATTCCTATTGCGTGGAAGAGTTCTACCCCCAGTGAAGCCGCCATGATTTCTTCGTGTTGACGAAATATTATCCCCAGTAAAGTCCTCCTCAAAGTCGTTGTCACGTCAGCACTGAAAGGTTTTGTGGGTTGGGACCAATGAAGATGATTTTCCCGTATGGATAGGCAGATGATGTTTCCTGTGCGTAGGCAGATGATTTTCCCGTATGGATAGGCGGATGAAGTTTACTGTGTTTAGGCAGATGATTTTCCCGTATGGATGGGCGGATGAAGTTTCCTGTGTGTAGGCAGATGATTTTCCCGTATGGATAGGCGGATGAAGTTTCCTGTGTGTAGGCAGATGATTTTCCCGTATGGATAGGCGGATGAAGTTTCCTGTGTTTAGGCAGATGATTTTCCCGTATCGATAGGCGAATGAAGTTTCCTGTGCGTAGGCAGATGAAATTCCCGTATGGATAGGCGGATGAATGTTCCTGTGTTTAGGCAGATGATTTTCCCGTATGGATAGGCGGATGAATGTTCCTGTGCTTAGACAGATGATTTTCCCGTATGGATATGCGGATGAATGTTCCTGTGTTTAGACAGATGATTTTCCCGTATGGATAGGCGGATGAAGTTTCCTGTGTTTAGGCAGATGATTTTCCCGTATGGATAGGCGGATGGAGTTTCCTGTGTTTAGACATATGATTTTTCCGTATGGATAGGCGGATGAATGTTCCTGTGTTTAGACAGATGATTTTCCCGTATGGATAGGCGGATGAATGTTCCTGTGTTTAGACTAATGATTTTCCCGTATGGATAGGCGGATGAAGTTTCCTGTGGTTAGATAGATGATTTTCCCGTATGGATAGGCGGATGAAGTTTCCTGTGTGTAGACAGATAATTTTCCTGTATGGATAGGCGGATGAATGTTCCTGTGTTTAGACAGATGATTTGCCCGTATGGATAGGCGGATGGAGTTTCCTGTGTTTAGACAGAAATGTTTCCCCAGCGAAAGCGTCGGGACTTTTCCGTAATGTGAGTCCGGACGTGGACAGATTTGTGTTTATTCGTGATTTGACGAAATTTGGAGTCCAGATGTGGACAAGGTTACTCCTGTGACGACAGAATCTCTATTCGTGTTGACGAATTTGTTTCTCTTCTTGTGTTGATAAGGTCAGTCCAGTTATGGACGGAGGTGTTTTTGCGAAAATTGTTCAGTACCTGGGGGCGTTACATAGGTGGTTGAAGTTAAAATCAGAATTACTATCAGACGTTGGATCAGTTGTTGCCGTAACAACCAGATTCAGATAGGGGGTGTTGCTCTCCAAGCAATGCAGTTTATTTCTGCGGTTGGCAAATTTCCGGGTTTCACGGTATTCAACTGTCTCGTACCTCAATTGTTTGAAGGTCGTTCCCTCTTCACCCAGTCGGGTCCAAGCCATTTGAATAGGGGCAGCTGTTGTACCCAAAAATGTGCTCAACCTTTTCTCGCCTGATTTATGTTTCATTGCATTTCATTTGCATAGTTACATCATGTACATAGTTCTAATCATTTGCATATCATAGCATAGCATGCCTCCAACAGGGGATCAAGGGTGTCTATCAAGAGAAGAGCCCAGCAAGAGGTGTTATCCAAGTATGAGAAGTCATCCAAGCCATCAAGAAATGATTTGAAGTCTTGAGAAGTTTGAGTGCCTACATGTGGGGTTTGCTCCTATCTTGAGGAATGTTGAGAATCATTAGTGGGATGTGGAATAGGGAATGTGAATTTGAGGTGTGTATGGATCCCATGGAATTCCTAGAGGACCCTATTGAAGCTGAGACAAGTCATTGATTCAAGTACAAGAGCCACAGTTGAGGTGCAGTCAACTAGGGTTTCATCTGGGTCAACCCTAATTCAATTGGGCAAATTGGAGAGCATCAAAGCCTACTTTGAGGTCATGGGATTCATGGATTGATATGTTGATACATGTGTGGTGTTGTGCCAAGGTTAAGCAAAGAAAGATCAAGAATGTGGGAAGTTGCTAAATTAGGGTTTCAGTGTAAAATCCCATATTTAGAGCCAAACTTCAAAGCCACATAAGTAAAAATACAAGTTTCAAATGGATCTTTGGCCAACATGAAACTTTTATAGCTTCTCAATACCTTTAATTTGAGTACTAGAAGTCTTCAATAAGATTTGTAGAACTCAAGTTATGGTCTTTGCAAATTACAAGGACACTGAAATTTATCTATGAAAGTCACTTGACTTCCAAGCAACTTTTTCCCTTCAAAGAGGTTTCAAATGGATTCTTGGACAACATGAGAGTTGTAGATCTTGATCTTAGCTTTCCATAAAGTACTACAAGTCCTCAAGAGGATCTGTAGAACTTAAGTTATGGTCTTCGCAATCCAGGGGTATTTTGGGTATTGGTGATCATAGGTCATTCTCAAGCATGGGTCAAAATCTCCAACTTGTACTTGTCAAATGGATTTTTGTTCAACATGAAAGTTTCTTAAAATGGGATTTTAAGTGCAACCAAGTGGTCATTTGAGATTGGTTTGTCTTGTAGCAAAAAGTCACTTAAAATAGCCTAAAAAAGGGAATTTTAAATGGATTAAGGAGAGAAAACTGACTTTTTGAGTTAGAGGACCAGAACATGGCATATGAGTACATTTTTTGAATGGAAATCACATTCTAAGAACAATGGCATTATTAGAATTTTCATTTGAGACTTGGTTCTTGGTGCTTTAGTTTGTTACTTCAAGAACAAGCTACATATCCAAAATCATTCATAATGCACAAGCAAGGTCTCCTTTTAATCCAAAATAATTCACAATGGTTCACACAATGGCAAATTGGTACATATTTTGATTGTAAATGACATTCTAAACACAATGGTGTTGTTAGAATTTCAATTTGAGTCATATTTAATGGTCATTTTATGGATTGCTTCAAAAGGAGGTTACATACTCAAAATCATACCATTAAGCTCCAAACCAATTTTCACAAGCCAAAGTCCAAAACTTACCTTGGGATCCAAGCCTAAGGAGTAATTAAGTGATCTACTCCAAACCAAAAAGAATCCTCACAATTTTCATTTTTCATTTTCAAGAATTCTCTCAATTTTCTTCATTCTCCAAACCCTCACCCATAGCTCCTCATCATTGGATCCATTGATTTTTCATTGAAATCAATGGAATCTTGAGCATAAACCTCCACTCATCATCATTATCGGATCAAGTTTCGTAATTAATTTTCGTGCAAATTGAAGTTGGATATTGGAGCGTAAGTTGGAAGCACTTATTCGGAGCAATTCGGATTCGAAGTGTTCGATCTTCATCTTCTTGCAAGAATTATTGTAGATCTTGAAGTTTTCCAGCTAATCTTGTTCGGATCTTTGCAAATTCACTTGATCAACGATCACCGGATCAAATCTCCGATCCGTAGGTTGGTTTTCCGATTTAATTTAACCATTTGATTGTTGCATTAAAATTTTGTTTAGTGTGCTGTTTGATTTTAATTCCAAAAAAATAGAAAAAATGCGTATAAAAATATGAGAAAATTCTGGAATGATCATTATCATGACGATGATCTTTGTGAAAAATTGGATTTTAGTTTCGTTTAATTTTCAATTTGATTTTGTTTTTCTCCCTTAGCTGGATAATAAAATGCCAAAAACTGCATAGTTTCTTGCTGATTTTTGTTCTGGAGTTTGGTATAGAATTTGGACTTAATTCTTTTCTGGTTTGTTATAGACATATTATGGAACTCCCAAAATTTTTTAGACTAATTTTTAGGTAGATTTAGGTTTAGTTTTGAACTCGATCTTTAGGGGCTTCCCTATTCGATTTCCCTTTTGACCACTTTTGGTGTGTGATTTAGTTAGTGCCTTTAAGCATAGTTTTAGGCCCTGGTTTTTCTACTATAGAACTCTAACAAATGCATGTTCCCATAGAAAAATAATTAGATTTTTGTGATGTGTTTTGCTATTTTAGTTAGAATATTCAAGTTGATTGTTCATTTGGTGCTTCAACTTTGGTGATTGTTTGGAATGGACTCAAAGTGGGTTTTTCTTGCATGGTGGGCTTCTAGTTCTTGTTTGGAATGAAGCTTTTGTGGAGTGGCTGGTGGACCTTGGATTGGACATTTTCTTTCCTTTTTGTTAGCTTTTTGTAGCTTAGGAAATTAGGGTTTTAGGAAGAGCCATTAGAGCTAGTTTTGATTTCTTCATCAAACATAGAGTGCATTGTTTGCCTCTATTCTATCCAATGACATAAATTCCTCCTTGGGAAGCTCCATCTCTCCTTAGGAGGGATGAGTGGTATGTGTCGCTTGCGCGAAAATAAGGTGCCGACACAACAGAAGAGTCGCCACCTTTCGTTATTTATCCCTCAGAGCAGGAAAGGAAACGATCGGAAAAATCTAACGAAAAAGGGTAAGACAAGGTCGTCGCAACCGTTGTCTGGTTTCGGGAGTCGGTTACGCAAGGGGAAGGTATTAGCACCCCTCACGTCCGTCGTACTCGACGGGATCCTCGCTTGTTGGTTTACCTGGATGGGTTGGTTTTATTCTATCTACCTATCAAGGTTGGCTGAAAAAGAAAAGAAAAATGACTCGGCAAAGCGTCGCACTTTATGCCTACGTATTCTCATCAGAGAATGAGAAATCAGAGTCAATGTAGTTCGGCCTACGAAGGGTTATGGGGAAAGGTACTCGCCAAGACATCGCCATCTTTTGCCTACATACTCTCAACAGGCATGAGAGATCAGAGCTCACGTAGTTTGGGAAACTACGGTTTATTTCCTGTCTTTTACGAAAGAAGTGTTTTTTATTGTGTTTGCGATTTCAACCGCACTAGAGACTATGACCTGAGAGTGAATGTGTCGCATGTCACCCAAAGGGTACCATACTAAACATCCAGACTGTGGAAAAGAAACTCTCCCACAATCCTTTCTCAGATAGCTTAAGGCTCGTAACGTACGAAAGAAATCATTCATGATTACTGTATCTTAAACTGTTTTGAGATGAGAAGAGAACAGGCCCAACTAGGAGGGAGACTATCAAGTCCTACTGTTGTCATGCCATGGATTCATCCTATGGTTGAGGTTTGAACAGGGAACTCCTAGAAGTTGTCATGCATAGGTTTCAACCTAAAGTTCTATCATCAAGTCCTTATCAAAGGAAATGAGAGTCCTAAGGGATCATGTCAATGATACACCAAAACAGACAAAGCATCAGCTTAACAGTAAAATGCATGCAATGCAAGTGAGGGAGGAAATGTGTGTGGGGCTTTAGCCTCCACAAGCTCATCTCAACCTCAAGCCAGAATGGATAACAGTAATCATACTGAAAGATAAACATCATGCTATCAAGCAATAAACAGTAAACTACAATCATACAGATAAAATGAAATGAAATACCGTCAGGCAAATAAACCACATGGGCAAGGGAGCTGAGCTGTACCGAATACCCGCAAGCAAAGCCACACAGTAACAGTACAAGCAGAGGGAGCAACTCAACCTCTAGTGCAATCATGCTCCTAGATTCTACCTATTCTAGTTATGAACTTATTCTAATGAATCAAACAAGTCAAACAAAACACATCAATACAGAAAAGAAAAGAAGAAAACAGATCAACTTCTCTCTCAACTCCAAGCTTCAGCTTTTCCAACAGCAATCCAGTCTTCAGACTTCAATCACTCTTGACAGATATCAACTTGCCTTTCCAGGTTTCAACCCTACAACATAAGTTTCAACTTATCTTCTCCTTTAAGCTTCAGCTTCTTGGTCAGCTCCACCTTCAGGCTTTGCTATCAATCATGAGTATCAACTTGCTCTTGTTGCTCTTCAAGCTTCAGCTGGAATGGCAATGCTTAAGGCTTCATCCTCTTCTACAATCTTCATTGAAGTCTTCATCTTCAAGCTCAAGCTCAACATCTCTCAAGACAATCAAACCAGAGGAAATCACTTACAGGATAAGCTGGGGGATATTGAACTGCTTATTGACCACCAAAGGTGACCTTTAAGGGTTCAACATCAAAGGAATGATTCCCTCAAAAGTTCTACCTCCTAGGTACATCACTTATCCCTCCAAAGGAGAGAGGTGTATACCATGGAAGGACTTTGAATCATAGGGAGGAATGGAGGTGAAAGATACCATCCATGTTTGAGAAAGAAGTTGTCTAAGTCTAAACTCTTCCTAATTCCTAACCCTAAAACAACAAAAAAAAGAAATAAGATCAAGCTCTCAAGCTCCTCAATCCATCTTCAAGTCTTCTACTATGCTCCTCAATGCTCCTTAGAACAATACCAAGCTCTCCAAGCCCACAAAGCAAAGCAACTAAATCAAACATGCCCTAAAGGCAACACAAACAATCAACCAATACAAAAATCAACTAAAAATAGCATACTACTATATTAAATCCTAATATAATTTCTAAGGGATCCTAAATACCTACCCTTAATACCCATATATGCCCCATAGTCAAACTTGTCCTAAAAACCCAAAATTCTAAAGTTATTATGGACCTATGTTGAAGTTTAACCTAATTCTACACAACCTAGAATTATCTGATCAAAACTATCCTAAAAATCATCACAAAAATATGGAATTAATCCAGGGGGAAGCTAAAACCTATATCTAACTATCCTATAAAGATTGACCTAAAAATATGAAGGGATCTACCTAAACTAAATTCTACAAAATCATATATCAACTTAAAAGAATTAAAAAGCAATTAAAGAAGAAAATATACCAAAAATACTAAAATGCATGAGATGAAAAATGTTTTTATTTTATATTTTTCTAGACAAAAATATGAAGTGGGAGAAAAAACTCCCATTAAAAAATATTGATTTTTCCATTTATTATGATTTTCTAAAGTATGAGAAAAAATGGAGAAAAAATAATATGACAATTAATGGCTGGGGTGTAACAAGTAAACAAATGCAGTTAAAATCATGCTTGGGCCCAGACTGGGGGGTTCACATAGCAAGGCGCGCTGGGCCCATTTACTCAGAAAATCAAATGATAAAACAAAAAGAAAAAAGAAAAAGCAGCGGTGCAAATAGTCATGAATTCCAGTTATAAAATGGATTGGGCTTCAATGGGGGGTGGGGTTATCAAAGATCACTTAAGCCCAACACACCAGGTTTAATGAAACGCGGCGTTTCGCCGTTTCTGAATTCCCTCCAAACTCGAGATTGAATGTGAGCCATCAGATCCAGTTCCTAGTCAATGGTCAGCCTGCTCATCCAACGGTCGTGGGATCGTCTTCTTCCTCACGCAGCTAAGGTTTCTGAAACCTCATGAAAACAGATTTCATGCAGCAAACTTTCTCCTGCTCGTGTTCCTTCGTTTCTCCATCAATTTCCAAAATGTAAAACACAAACTTGCTCAGAATTTCACCCTGATCACGCCTATGGTATTGGATTCCATTGAAAGATCCTCTATCATCAAACCCGATGGTGCAACTCCATTAATCTCAAAATATGACCAATCCACAACTTCAACCAAACTCAGATTTCTCTACATCAAAATGATCCTTACATTGCCCTAATCAAAATTAGCTATTAACCTTGCATTATCACTCATTATATCACACGTTCTTGCTCCATCAAGAAATGGTATCCATGGCTGAAACTCCATCAAATGACCCTAATCTCTTCAGAATTGATCACCTAGTTGTCTCTAACAATTCTACACTAATAACTTAATCTAACCATGCCTAAATAATGAGGTGGAAGAGATTTTGCAAACCTGGCTTCTTGGTATGGCAGATGTAGTAGATCTTCAATTCAAGGCTTGAAACTCTTCAAGAATGATCCTTGGATGATGAAAACTCTTCTGTTTGCAAAAGATTGGAGGGAGAGAGCTTGTACTTCAAGATTCGATGATAATTGCTTCCTTGCAAATCCAATGGGAACACCTTCAATCTTCCATCAATGGAGCTTTAATTCAGCATGCACACACTCAGAAGGATCTATGGAAAAGGTTTGTGGAGAAAAAATGGATGGGAATGAAGAAGAATGAAGAAATTGCACTTGACTTGCAATGGAAGCTTTTGGATTTCACTCTCTCTTTCATGCACCAATTCACACCAACCTTGCATCTGAGCAAGTTGCATTTGTTATATAGAGTGGTTTAGAATCATCTAGAACCCCCTAGAACAATCCAATGAGAAATTGATCTTTTCATGTCATGGTATTTTGATTTTCTCATTCTCCTTACATGCTATATCATGCCATATGCCTTGTAACCTTGTTTTTTGACTTGAATTTATCCCCACATGAGATTTAGGGTAAGTTACAATGCATAACCACCTTGTGTATTGAGTTCTTTTGAGTTTTGTTATGGTACCTTAAGATGCAAGTAATCAAATTCCAAAGCAGCCTTATGATCCAAGCCTCAAATAAAAATTGTGGCTGAACCATTGTTCTTAGAAAGTCATTTGGAGTCAAAATGACCTATTACATGACATGGTTCGGACTTATAGCTTGGGATTTCCATTTTTCAAATTCACTTGAATTAACTTATGCCTCATTTTTAGGCCATTTTTATCACTTTTTGATATGAGCCTTTTCAACATCTCATGACCTCTCTACTAGTCTTAAAACATTATTCTAAGCAAGTTTGATGTTGAAGATTTTTCCATTTGAAGCTTGGAAGTAGGAGATATGGCCTTATGCTTGAAATGACCTATAACCTCCAAATGACCAAAATGCCCTTGACTTGTCAAAGCCATAAGTTGAGTTCTACAAATCCTATCAAGGACTTATAGTACTCTCTAGAAATCTAAGAAGATGCTATTCAACATTCATGTTGACCAAGAATTCATAGGAATCATCCTACTAGGGCAAAGGTTGTCTGCAAGTTGGGTGACTTTCAAGGACCCAGATTCACATACCTCAAATGACCTGTAATTTGTCAAAACCATAACTTGAGCTCCACAAATCCTATCAAGGACTTCTACTACTCAAATTAAAGCTAAGAACAAGCTTTACAACATTCGTGTTATAGGAAAGATTAGATGACAATCACATCTTAAGCTAAACTGCCTTGAAGATAGGGATCAAACTAGGGGATTTTACACTGTCAATCCTTAGAAACCCTAGCTTGAAACTTCTCAAACTCCTCAATCATGATGAGTTGGTCTAGGAATCATCCTTATAGTATCTCAATACATCATTCCATGGTCACATGGCTCTTGGATTAGATCTCAACCTTCTCCAAATCATCAGTTGGCCTAGGGTTGACCCAGTCAAAACCCTAATTCCACCACTCATGGTTGAATCTTCTGAATTCTTGTACAATGACCTCTCTAGACTTCATGACGGCTTTCAAGACATCTCATAAGCTTTCTCAAAGCTTCAAGTCCATCCTCATAGTCTCAGAATCATCTGAGGAGCACCCACAACTCTCAATTTATGAGACACACAGCCTTGGTTTCAACCAATTCCTCTGAGGATCTCTTGAGTTCTCTGACAAAGGTATCAACCTTTGAACACTTGAATAGCCTTCTTGGCTAGATTCATAGCCTCATACAACTCTTGATGGGTGAATAAATGTTGGTCAAATTTTGGGGTGCAACAGCTGCCCCTATTCAAACGGCTTGAACCTGACTGGGTGAGGAGTGAACGGCTCTCAGCCAATCAATGTGTGAGACGGTTGAATACCGATAAACCCGAAAATTTGCCAACTGCACGAGCTGGTGGGAACAGATCTTCGAACGCTGAAATGATAGTTGCACGACAACTAGATGGAGACATACTGATCTGACATCGCCGTCAGTTATCCACATTAAATTCTTCTGACATCGCCATCAGACAACCAAAACATCCAACATCGCCGCTGGAACACTAAATCAACTGACATCACCGCCAGATACAAACATCCAACATCGCCGCTGGGACAACAAAGAGACTGACATCACCGTCAACCAAACCATCCAAACCACCCAACATCGCTGCTGGAAAGATAAATCACCTGACATCGCCGTCAAAAAACAAACATCCAACATCGTCGTTGGAGAACTAAACCACCTGACATCACTGCCAGCAACAGACATCCAACATCGCCGTTGGACAACCAAACACCCAACATCGCCGCTGGAGAACTAAAGAATTTGACATCGCCGCCAAACAAACATCCAACATCGCTGCTGGAGAACAAACATACTCTGACCTCGCCGTAAAAAAAAAACAAAAATCCAACATCGCCGCTGGAGAACTACATCACCTGGCATCGCCGCCGGAAACAAACTATAACTCTGGGAAACACCCGACATCGCCGTCAAGTACTCAACATAATCTGACTTCACCGTCAACTCTCAACATCGTCCGACCTCGCCGTCAAAAGAAAACATCGAACATCGCCGCTGGAAACAAACATAATCTGACCTCGCCGTCAGAAACAAACATCCAACATCGCCGCTGGAAACAAACACAATCTGACCTCAGTGTCAAAACAGACATCCAACATCGCCGTCGGAAACAGACATAATCTGACCTCACCGTCAGGGTGAAGAAGATCCATTGGGGAATTGGTCACACGGTAACCGGTAATACATAGTCGATCATGCCATCAGGCATTCAAAGAACTCGTCGGGCATCAGTCGGACTTCAACCATCAGGTTGATCATGCCATCAGGCATTCAAAGAAACTGTCAGGCATCAGCCGGACTTCAACCATCAGGTTGATCATGCCATCAGGCATTCAAAGAAACTGTCAGGCATCAGCCGGACTTCAACCATCAGGTTGATCATGCCATCAGGCATTCCGCATTACTGAGGTAACTGCCTCATTAACACGGGAAGACTTCAATCATTCAGTCTTCAAAGGAGGTTTCAACTTCGTCGTTAGAAACCTGCTGGGGAGGACGCTTCGCCGCTGGGGAATCTGGAGAACTATCAAGTAACTCCGCTCTGAGGGGTCCAGAAATCATTCTGGATAAATCAACTCTGCCGAAGACTTCAAGAATCATCTTGGACAAATAACTCTGTCGGGGACCTCAAGGATCATCTTGAACCGATAACCATTCTAAGAAAACACTCTGTTGGGGATTCCAGGAATCATCCTGGGCAACTCTTGTCGGGGACAAGCCAATCATGGCTTGAGCAGCTTCCAAGGATTCGGCTCTCTTGGGGCTTCAGGAATCATCCTGGGCAACCTTCACTGGGGACTCTACTGGGGTCTTAAGAATCATATTAAGCAAACGGCCCTGCTGAGGAATTCAAGAATCATCTTGAACTGAAGACTTCGCTGGTGATCTCAAAAATCATCTTGAGCAAGCGACTTCGTTGGGGAGAATGTCAGGAATCATCCTGAGCAACTGATCCTTCCGCGGAGCACCTGCAAAAGAAGAACGGTAGCAACCTAAATCATGTTTATTATGCATATGCTTCGGCGCCATGCTCCACACGGTGGAAATGCTATGTGTTTATGATAAATGCTATGCAATCATGCACAATGATGTGATCCCGTCAGCAAAATAAATGCCGAAGGGGAAATCCTCCTGTCAAGGAGAAAGAACTACTCAGGTAGAGGAATCATCCTGCTGAGGAGAACATAGTCACGCCAATCAATTGGACTCCGCAGGGGACACAACTTCAGTTGACTGCTGCGGGGGAAATGACTTCAGTCGATTGCTGCAGGGGACGAAGCTTTACGAGAACCTGGACCTGCTGAGGGAAAGCGATATCAATCGCAGGAATAAACTGCATGGCCGTCTCGGCTACTCTTCTGGGGATAAGACTCTGTGGAGAAACAACTTTCGCTGCTTAACACTCCACTGGGGAAAAAACCAATCATGGTCTGATCAACTTCCAAGGATTCGGCTCTCTTGCGTATCTGCAAACTTGGTTGGGGAAGGAGAAATCATTCTGCTTCGCTGGAGAGTACGACTCTGGGGGAAATACAGCATCAGTTGTTCAACGCTCTGCTAGGGAAAACCAATCATGGTCCCAACTGCTTCCAAGGATTCGGCTCTCTTGGGGATTTGCAGACTCGCTTGGGGAAGGAGAAATCATTCTGCTTCGCTGGAGAGAGTACGACTGTGATGAGGAATTTCAATTCCGCTGGGGAAGAAGGAATCATCCGACTTCGGGGGAGAGTACCACTCTGGTGAGGAATTTCAATTCCGCTGGAGACTTCAGTATGGCACCATCAGTTGCTGCATACTTCGGCGTACGAAGAGTTTCCTACGAAACCTGCACTTGTGACCCGGTGCTAAGGGTTGAATTCATGCTTCGGCGCGTGGCTCAGTTGAGGAGATGACGTTCCTTCAGGACGTATCTGCTTGGGGAAGAGAATCATCTCTGCCTGGGGAGACATATCAATGCTTACGATCTCGCGTTTAGACTCTGCAGGGAGAGGCTACTGAACTCTGCTGGAGAAGGAGGAATCATCCTGCTTCGGGATGCGCACGGCGCACTGTCTGGGATATGCTACACCTGTAACAACACAAACAAACAGACAAGATACCCTTCTCAAAGGGACCTATCAAGGTTATTATCTCGTGACAATGTTCAAGTATTTAATTGTTTCAACAATCTGCGACCTAGGCCCGTAAGTTTATGTATGCGCATTTTATCAAAAACATCGGCGTTCTTTTTCGCAAACAAAACAGATAAATGCTAAACAGGCAAACAAAATTGCTGAATAATATGCATTTTATTGATAACGAACCCCTGAATGGGTAAAAATGTTTTACAACAGAGGCAAGCTCCTGGAATGAGGAAGCCGCGCAAAAAGATAACATAAATATACATCAGTATATACAAATGTCGGCAACAAGGCGTAGACGAACACCATGAGTTGATCCCTCTATGACCCACTTGACTTCGATACTTCTCCGACGCTTCAGCTTCAGAAGAGATTGATTCAGATAAACGGCCCTCAGGTCCTCCAAACCACTAAACAATGAAAGTCCACACGCGGAACGCAGTCATTTGCTTTTTCAAATCCCTAACTTTTGCGTGAACCGCCCTTTACGGGTTTTCAGTTCACCGGGATACCCTTTTTTGCCGAAGCTGCCCAGTGTAGGTTTTCAACTTCGCGGGTGTACATTTTTTCAATATATCCCTAATTTTTGCCCGAACCTTTTATTCTGTTTTTGGTTCGCCGGGATGCCCCTTTTTTGCCTGGACTCTCCTTTTTTGTCCAGCGGGTCGCTTTCAAGCAAAGTATTTTTTAACTGCGTCCGCGTTCACCGGGGATGCAAAATCTTCACCATCCATCGTGGATAACAACAAAGCTCCTCCCGAGAAGACCTTGCTGACGACATACGGACCTTCGTAATTCGGAATCCACTTGCCCCGGTGATCGGATTGTGGAGGAAGAATCTTCTTCAGGACGAGATCACCCGTCTGAAAGCTTCTAGGACGCACCTTCTTATCATAAGCTATCTTCATTCGGCTTTGGTACAGACGACCAAACGCAATCGATGCTAACCTCTTCTCGTCCATCAGGCTAAGTTGGTTCAGACGATTCGTAATCCATTCTGCCTCGTCGAGTTTCACATCAACCAAAACTCGCAAAGAAGGGATCTCCACTTCTAACGGTAGGACAGCTTCCATACCGTACACCAAGGAGAAAGGAGTTGCCCCGGTTGACGTACGAACCTTCGTACGATAACCGTGCAGTGCAAATAGCAGCATCTCGTGCCAATCTTTGTAGGTCACAACCATCTTCTAAACAATCTTCTTTATGTTCTTGTTGGCGGCTTCGACGGCGCCATTCATCTTCGGCCGGTAAGGAGATGAGTTGTGGTGTTCGATCTTGAAGCTCTGGCACAGCTCCTTCATCATCTTGTTATTCAGATTTGAACCATTATCAGTATTGATCCACTCGGGAATTCCGTAACGACAGATGATATCCCTCCTTATGAATTTAGCCACTACCTGCTTGGTCACATTAGCATACGAGGCTGCCTCCACCCACTGGGTGAAGTAGTCGATAGCTACCAGAATGAAACGATGACCGTTAGATGCAGTGGGCTCGATCTTGCCTATCATGTTGATGCCCCACATGGAGAACGGCCACGGGGAGGACATGACATTCAACGGGCACGGCGGCACATGAACTTTATCAGCATAAATCTGGCATTTAAGACATCTTTTCGCGAATCTGAAGCAATCCGACTCCATCGTCAGCCAGTAGTATCCTGCTCTCAGGATCTTTCTCGTCATAGCATGCCCGTCGGCGTGCGTACCAAATGTGCCTTCATGGACTTCTTCCATGAGCATACCCGCCTCTTTCTCATCTACACATCTGAGTAGCACGAGATCGTGGTTTCTCTTATACAACACTCCATCAGGATTGAGATAAAAGTTTCCAGACAGCCTCCTCAGAGTCTTCTTATCCTGGGTTGACGCACCCGCAGGATACTCCTTAGTCATAAGGAAGGTCTGGATGTCATGGAACCATGGCTTGCCGTCGGAGGCATCCTCGATTGCAAAGACAAATGCCGGTCTATCAAGACGCGAAAGTACGATTCTTGGAGCCTCATTCCAAAAATTGACTTTATACATTGAAGCCAACGTGGCTAAGGCATCAGCCATCTGATTCTCCGCTCTGGGCACATGATGGAGTTCCACTCGATCAAAGAACGGAAGCAGCCTTCTGGCATAATTCATGTACGGCACCAAATTCGACTGACGAGTCTCCCACTCCCCTTTAATTTGGTTGATCACGAGTACTGAGTCACCATATACGTCTAGGTTCTTGATTCTCAAATCAATTGCCTCTTCTAGACCCATGATGCATGCTTCGTACTCCGCCTCATTATTGGTGACTGGAAACGTCAGTCTCGCAGTAAACGGGATGTGGGATCCGTGGGGAGTCGTGATGATAGCCCCGATGCCACTTCCATAGGAATTAACCGCCCCATCGAATATCAACTTCCACTGGGATTTCCTATCTGGCCCCTCGTCGGGCAACAGCTCATCGCAATCCTTTGCTTTGAGAAACATAATATCCTCGTCAGGGAATTCAAACTTCATCGGCTGGTAGTCCTCGATCGGCTGCTCGGCAAGGTAATCAGATAATACGCTTCCCTTGATGGCTTTCTGGGACATGTACTGAATATCATATGCCGTTAACACCATTTGCCATCTGGCAATCCTTCCCGAAAGAGCCTGCTTCTCGAAGACGTACTTGATCATATCCATCTTCGAAATTATCATAGTGGTGTGATTGAGCATGTACTGTCGTAGACGTTTGGCAGCCCAAGCTAGTGCACAACACGTCTTCTCCAGCATCGAGTATCGAGATTCACAGTCAGTGAACTTTTTACTCAAGTAGTAAATGGCATGCTCTTTTCTGCCCGTCCCGTCGTGCTGACCGAGAACACACCCCATACTATTCTCAAGAACTGTCAAGTACATGATTAATGGCCGTCCAGCCACTGGGGGTATCAAGATTGGAGGTTCTTGAAGATATTGCTTTATCTTGTCGAATGCCTTCTGGAAATCCTCATTCCAAGTAATCGCCTGATCTTTCTTTAAAAGCTTGAACATTGGTTCACACGTGGCCGTGAGCTGAGAGATAAACCTTGCAATGTAGTTTATTCGGCCCAAGAAACCACGAACTTCTTTTTCTGTTTTCGGCGCTGGCATTTCTTGAATGGCTTTTATTTTCGCAGGATCAACCTCGATGCCTCGTTCACTTACGATAAACCCCAATAACTTTCCGGACCGCACTCCGAAAGTGCATTTGTTAGGATTCAGCCTCAACCTGAATTTCCTAAGCCTCTCAAAAAGCTTCAATAAGTTGACCAGATGCTCTTCCTCCGTTTGGGACTTCGCAATCATGTCATCAACATAGACCTCAATCTCATGATGAATCATGTCATGAAACAAAGTTACCATTGCTCATTGGTAAGTGGCCCCGGTGTTCTTCAGACCGAAGGGCATTACCTTATAGCAAAATGTTCCTCATGGGGTGATAAACGTCATTTTCTCCATGTCTTCCGGCGCCATCTTAATCTGATTGTAACCGGAGAAGCCGTCCATGAAAGAAAACAAGGAGAACTGGGCTGTGTTGTCGACCAACACATCGATATGAGGCAACGGGAAATCATCTTTAGGGATCGCCCTATTCAAATCCCGATAATCGACGCACATGCGTACCTTACCGTCCTTCTTCGGTACAGGCACTATGTTGGCGACCCACGGAGGGTAAGTGGTGACCGCTAAGAAGCCAGCATCGAGTTGTTTCTGCACTTCTTCTTTGATCTTAACGGCCATGTCTGGCCTCGTCCTCCTAAGCTTCTGCTTGACGGGAGGGAAATCTTCTCGCAGCGGCAAGTGGTGGACCACGATGTCCGTGTCAAGTCCGGGCATATCTTCGTATGACCAAGCAAAGACGTCACTATACTCTCGAAGCATCTCGACCAATCTCTGCTTGACATCATTCTGCAACGCAGCCCCTACCCTGACGTTTCTGACGAGCTCTTCAGAACCCAGGTTTACGATCTCAATTTCCTCCTCGTGAGGCAGAATAACCTTTTCCTCTTGTTTCAACAAGCGGGCCAACTCTTCAGGAAGGTCTTCGTCTTCATCAATCTCTTCCTCGGCTTGATAGATCGGGCAATCGAAGTCGAAGTGAGCCGTAGAAGGTCCAAAGTCGATGTCATCTGTTATGTGTATCCTGCAGTAACAAGGGTTAAGTTTAAAACAGGAATATGCAGGTTAGCACAAACCCCATTGCCATTTTACTGTTTTTCAAAACAAACATAAAACAGGAATAACAGAGATCACAATATTTGAATACGAAGAAAACGCCTTTGATTTATTAACAAAATGCATGTACATAATCCAACAAGGCCCTGACAATAAAACCGCTATGCCCCGGGTAGGACATAGGGTTGTACAATGATTGTAAAAAGTAAATCATTACTCTTCACTTGTCAGCTGGTTGATATCCTTGATGGTCCAATTATTGAGGCACTCGCCCGGCTTGCTTGGCTGAATCCAAGAGTCGAGATCACAATCGCTATCCCCGCTGTCTTCAGACGCCGCGTTGATGCTTTCGAAGATCACTCCGCCACTGGTAAATAGGATCAGCCCCTTACCCCGTGATGCGCTGCTAGACGAAGAAGAAGAAGCTTAAGCTTCAGGAGAATACCCCAACCCAAACTTATCCTGCTTGTTCGGTATCTCCAAAATATGCCCCCAGCCTGGGGTAGAACCAGCTTTGACGACGGCCCGAGCTTCTTTGAATGAGGAGAGATTCATCTCTGGCTTCTCTGTGACGACAGGAGCTACCTCTTTCACCTTGACGGCTTCAAATGCTTGGCAGAGAGTTTCATGGATTTCGCCATCCATTTCAACATACTTAAAGGATGACAAATGGCTCACCATTATGTCCTCCTTACCGCACACGGTTACTATGCTTCCCCCGACAGCATATTTGAGCTTTTGGTGCAACGTGGAGGTCACGGCACCGGCAGCATGGATCCATGGCCGACCCAAGAGGCAACTGTAGGCAGGCATGATGTCCATGATATAAAAGACCGTGTCGAACGTTTCCGGACCAACTTGGATCGGCAGGGTCAACTCTCCGAAAACGTGGCGCTTAGTTCCGTCAAACGCTTTCACAACCAGATCACTGGGCGTGCAAAGCAATCCACGAGTGTCCAACTTCATTAATGCCTTCTTCGGAAGAACATTCAGTGACGAACCCGTGTCCACCAGGACGTGCGACATGATTGTGCCCCTGCACTCTATCGAGATGTGCAAGGCGCTGTTGTGATTCCTCCCTTTAGGCGTCAGCTCTAAATCTGTGAAACCTAGCCCATTGCCAGCATTAACATGGGCTACCACCTCTTCTAGATAATTCACCGATATCTCTTGCGGTACGTAGGCAGCGTTCAATACCTTCAGTAGCGCGTTGCGGTGCGCTTCAGAACACAGCAACAAGTTGAGAATAGAAATCTTCGAAGGCGTCTGATGGAGATGGTCTACAATCTTGTAGTCGCTCTTTTTGATCAACCGCATAAACTCCTCAGCATCCTTAACCAGCAAATCTTTCTCTACCCCACACGGGACTTCTTCGACGACTTTGCTTTTACCCTTATCGGCCGCATCAGCTCTGACCGCTTTCTCTGCCACGACTTCTGGCGGTGCAAATACTCTTCCGCTTCGAGTAATACCACTGACACCTACGAGATTTTCCACAGTCGACCCATACGGCTCCAGCTCCAACTTTTGACCGTTGCAATAGACTTCAGCCCCATAATGCCACGGCACGGCGTTAGTGCTCTCGAATGGTATCGGCCCAGCTTTGGTAATAGTGATTGTAGGCGGTCTAGGCGCAGAAATAATTATTGGTTGGCGAGGGATGGTGATGGTGGCGACTTCATCGGCCTGCTTCAACACTACCTCTCCTGACACACTTTCAGCCCTCCGGCTGAACTGCAGAATCCCCTCAGTCATCAGACTTTGAATTCCTTCTACCAACTGCTCACACCCATCAGAATGTGTAGCACAGTCCATGCATAACTCTCCGCATCCTGGAAAGAATCCTCTTTTCAGCAACTTAGCTTTGACGAAGCTGAGCGGCGTATTTAGGTCTTTGACATCAGTCAACAGATCCGCACTCTCTTCTTCGATAATGGCGTTCACTCTGCCTCCCCTATGATTCGGCATAGGGTTTTTCGTGACATTGGGCACATTGTCGGAGAAGTTGATAATCTTGGCATCTACCAGGTCCTGCACCTTGTGCTTAAAGGCTTTGCAGTTCTCGATTGTATGGCCTGGTGCCCCTGTATGGAAATTGCAAGTGGCATTTGCATCGTACCCTAGTGGAGGTGCCCCTGTCAAGGGAGCCATCGTCCTCTTCTGGACCAACAAAAGCTGAAGCAAAGTCTGCAAGAGTTGCGCGTACGACATGGGCGGTGCCTCGAAGTGACGGTTTGTCAAAGGTGCCCGATTCTGGTACTTTCTATATCCCTGCTGATTCGGTTGTTGCTGCTGCTGCTGCTGCGGAGCTGCCGGGATATTTATACTGGCTATCTGCTGCTGAGGGCCCTTGCCCTTCCTTCGAGCGTTGGTCACAGCGCTCGCATCTCCTTCTCGTCGTTTACCAGCATAAGGTTTCTTTCCACCTCCTCCAGCTGAGGATGATTCACCTTGAATTTTCCCGATCTTGATACCATTCTCGACATGCTCGCCCATGGTAATGAGAGCTGAGAACGTCCCAGACATACCGCTGACTAACTTTTCATAGTAGACCCCTGGGAGGGTAGCCACAAACATCTGCACGAGCTCGCGCTCAACCATCGGCGGTTGAACCCGAGCAGCCAACTCACGCCACCGCTGGGCGTACTCCTTAAATCCTTCATTATTCCTCTGCGAAAGGTTCTGGAGCTGGACTCGGTTCGGGGCCAAGTCGCTATTGTACTGATAGTGGTGGACAAACACTTCAGCGAGATCCTTCTAGGTGTGCACGCTAGTGGGCTCCAAGCCCATGTACCACTCGAGGGATGACCCAGAAAGACTATCTTGGAAGAAGTGCATCAGCAACTTCTCGTCTTCGGAATAGGCAGACATCTTTCTATAGTACGATCGCAGGTGGACACCAGGGCAGGTGGTGCCCTTATATTTCTCAAAGTCAGGCACCCTGAACTTAGGAGGTACCTTGAAATCAGCAATTAACCCCAGCTTGGACATATCAAAGCCTAAAGTATTCTGATTCTCAATATCTCTCATTTTATCTTCAAGTGCTTTGAATCTGAGCCGCGCTTCAGCATTCAGCTCTGCTTCTGCACCTCTTTGAGAAAACACATCATCCTGATGATCCTCAAGCCATGGTTGAGGCACCAACAGATTCCCGACGCCAGCATTGCCGTTGACCGGCCTGATATTGACATTAGCTCCCAGACTCCCATTACCGACGCCCGTCGTATTGAGTCCGATATTGGCCATCACATTGCCATTAGCACTGTCGTTGCCCCCGGCCACGGGGACACCATTCTGCGGAGTATCAACTGGTGGAGGAGTAGGCACAGCCCCACCGTGAAGTATGTCGTTGCCATCAACCCTGGAGATCAAAGGTTGAACTAAAGTCCTGAGCTGGTCTTGACCATTGGCGACCACCTGCATCAGTTCCATAAAGCGATCCATCCTCTCACAGAGCTCCTGGACATCTGTCTGCACTTGATCCATGATCCTGGTCTGATTAGCTCTAGTTGGATAACGGTGAATTGGTCTCTAATCAATCCTGGAGTTACCGGAAACAGTCTCGGACCTGTAAACCTGAAAAACCTGCAAACACTAAAGGTTAGGAAAAACAACAAAATGTACGCCATGCAAATGCTTCATGCAGATGCATGCGTGTGTCTGTGTGCTTGGGAGCTTTCCCCCGATCCTAGTGCCTGAGTGCCAGTGCTAATAATAATAATAAGAAGAAGCCGGAGTCCAATCATGGAAACATCAATCTCATATATAAAGGAAAGCCTATCAAGGCAGTACATAGCATCAGCAAGTACAAGACGAATCGACAGCGTGACCTCGGCCAACAAGCCTGGTGATGGTCAGCATACAACAAAGATCAAAACAAAAGGAATGCAACTAGTCAAGTACGGCCACGGGCGCGATACTCTGCTAATAACTCCTTCGTCTCTGGATGATCTGGCAAAGTGAGCAACCCCTCGACGAGTAGTTCCCTCTGCACAATGGTATACTGAAGTCCCTGAACTGAACTTTCCCATGCTCCTTCGCCGAAGCAATCTTCTAATTTCTGCTTTTTGGACTCAACCGTCAGCTTGCGCTCCTTCAGGTTAGCAAGAGCTTTGTTGAGTTGGCCTTCGGCGGCGTATCTGCGGGCGGTTTCTTCATCAAACCTTTGCTCACTGTCCTTCACCTCGGCTTCTAGCTTGGAGATCTGCAGCATCAGCTTATCCTCCCGCTCTTTCCTGGTGGCCAGGGAAGCCTTCCAGTGCTGGTTGAACTTGGATATCCTCCGATATGCCTCGTCCAAGTGCTGCTTCTTCGTAGCCAGTACGTCGTTGACAGCCTTGAAGTCTCGACCCATGCGTTCCCGCTCGGCTATCTGCTTCGTCAGGTCTGTACCCAGCTGGTTCACCAACTCTGTCTGCCTTTTGAAAGAATGAACGGCCTCGTTCCTCTCACTTTGAAGCTGAGCTACTTCCTTCTCCAGTTCTTTGTTTGCCCGCTTCAATTCATCCCGCTCAGCTAATACCTGGTTATGCTGATGAATGGGCACCGTAGTAGGCTCTTCGATCATGGGAGGACTTTCTGGCTTGGTATGAGGAAACGACATTCCTATAGCATTTACTCTGGCTCTGATCCAAGTCAAATACGGAGGGTAGGCTTGATTGTTGCTTTTTCCCAGCAAAGGCTTTCCTCGCTTACTGATACTATTCCATGCACGTTGAAGCTTGGACAACAAATCCCCTTCTAGAATTCCAGTGAGGTACAGAGATTCCTGTACCTCTTCCTCCTTCGGCGGAGTTCTCAAAGCATACGCGAACTGTCGAACCAGCAACGACGGATTGTAGTTTATGCAGCCCTTCCTACCTATCAGAGGCACATTAGGAAACCCGCTGCAACTGAAGATCACCTCAGTACCCAACCTCTCTCTGTCGAACCAGTCAATATCCTCTGCAGATAAACTCATCAAATGCCCAGGCCACTCAGTTGTTGCTGCAGACAAGACAAAAGGACCCATCTTGGGTAGATGTCTATCAAGCCATTTGTACAACAAAGGTACACAGCATGAGACGTTCTTCCCCCTCCTGTTCTCATTCTTGTAGTGGACTGAGTGATAGACATCTACGATCAAAGTAGGGACTGGATTCCCTGAAGCAAAGATGTGAAACGCATCAAAGTCTACAAAATCGGGCATGTTGGGGAACAGAATAATGCCATATATGCATAGAGCGAGGATGGCATTGAACGCGACCCAACATCTGTCCTTGGCACACTGCTGAGACTTAACCACCAGAAACTGCAAGGAGAACCCAGGAACCTTGTTCCAACTAGTCAATACTAATTCTGAGGCGTCCAAATGAAGTGAAGGAGCTAAACCAGCCAGATCAGGCTCAGCATCCATATGAACAAAAGGCATCTGCCTTTTGATAGGCACACCTAGCAAATCAGCATACTCTTCCAGCGTCAGTGCGAGAACGAAGTCCTGAAAAGTGAAACATCTCAGCGGAGGGTCGTAGAACTGCAGCAGAGCGTGCAACCCATTCAACTCGAACACAAAAGGCTTACAAACCAAACTGAGCAACCTGCCATAAGATTTTCTGAACTCATCCTTCACAGAATCACCTGCTAGAGCTATCAAACCAGTCAACTTCGCCACATCAGGGGTAGGGAACTTGTACGCCACGGTCTTCCTCAGAGAGCCCATAACAATACGATAGGAGGCAAGAAATCCTGGATCGGGGAAACGGTACCTGCAACACAGACACACGTTAATGAGATGCAAATGACATGCAAACTAATGCAAAATGCAATCATGCAATAAGATACCTGGGTAACTGGTGTTGCGGAGATTCTATATCAACAATCACTGATGAGAAGAAAACCCCGGTGTAAGACCACCAATCTGATCTGCCAAGAACAACCATCTGATAGGACCATATACACAGGCTCATAATTTTGCTCTGTCAAGAACAAATGTCTGATAATAAGGACCTCTGATGTATGATCAAGAAACATCTGCTGATGAGGTCTTCAGACCCCAAATCAAAAATCTGCCCTATCAAGAACAAACATACAACTGTTGATGAGATCTTCAGACCCCACTCAAAATCTGCTCTATCAAGAACAAACAACACCTGCTGATGAGATCTTCAGACCCCAAAAATCTGCTATATCAATAACAAACAACTGATGACACAACTCTGCTCTATCAAGAATAGACATACACCTGATGATAAGATCCTCTGATCAAAAACCTGCTCTATCAAGAACAGACAAATCTGCAACTGAGAAACCCTGGTACCAACAAAACTGATCCACTGTCAAGAAAACCAGGTGGTCTGAAGGTCAAAGTTTCCTGCAATAAACCCAACCCTGCTCACAGGTATGGACCTAAACTGACTCAAGGTACGGCATCCTATGCGTTCATCAGCGTCACAGACTTTCAAGAGGAGTGATACGATACCCAGAAGGTGTGGCATCACCAGCTCATGAAGCGGCCTCACTTAGCTGAATCACAAATGATCGGTCCCCAGAGTCGACAATCCACCAAACCAGCAACTGTCTCAACCCAAAGGGTTGAAAGTGAAGCCAACCGGATGAACCTCGTCTGAGCGTGGATTTCATGAGACACTAGTGCCTGCAAAGCAAGCACGCGCCCACTAATTTCCACTCTAAGTCTATAGTGCACTCAAGCCTGGGTCTGGCTTTTCACTCATCAGAACTCCCATCCCACAACAGCACAAATAATCATATTATACTGAAAATAAAATGCGGGAAATAAAGTGCGAGAAGTAAAATGAGATAAATAAACGCAAACCAGCAGGTAAACATACAAGCGTTAGGATTGACTCTCGCAGGGAACCAATGGAGAAGTCCCCAGCAGATTCGCCAGCTGTCGCTTGCGCGAAAATAAGGTGTCGGCACAACAGAAGAGTCTCCACCTTTCGTTATTTATCCCTCAGAGCGGGAAAGGAAACGATCGGAAAAACCTAACGAAAAAGGGTAAGACAAGGTCGTCTCAACCGTTGTCTGGATTCGGGAGTCGGTTACGCAAGGGGAAGGTATTAGCACCCCTCACGTACGTCGTACTCGACGGGATCCTCGCTTGTTGGTTTACCTGGACGGGTTGGTTTTATTTTGTCTACCTATCAAGGCTGGCTAAAAAAGAAAAGAAAAATGACTCGGCAAAGCGTCGCACTTTATGCCTACGTATTCTCATTAGAGAATGAGGAATCAGAGTCAACGTAGTTCGGCCTACGAAGGGTTATGGGGGAAGGTAGCTCGCCAAGACATCACCATCTTGTGCCTACGTACTCTCAATAGGCATGAGAGATCAGAGCTCACGTAGTTCGGGAAACTACGGTTTATTTCCTGTCTTTTACGAAAGAAGTGTTTTTTATTGTGTTTGCGATTTCAACCGCACTAGAGACTATGACCTGAGAGTAAATGCGTCGCATGTCACCCAAAGGGTACCATACTAAACATCCAGACTGTGGAAAAGAAACTCTCCCACAATCCTTTCTCAGATAGCTTAAGGCTCGTAACGTACGAAAGAAATCATTCATGATTACTGTATCTTAAACTTTTTTGAGATGAGAAGAGAACAGGCCAAACTAGGAGGGAAACTATCAAGTCCTACTGTTGTCATGCCATGGATTTATCCTATGGTTGAGGTTTGAACAGGGAACTCCTAGAAGTTGTCATGCATAGGTTTCAACCTAAAGTTCTATCTTCAAGTCCTTATCAAAGAAAATGAGAGTCCTAAGGGATCATGTCAATGATACACCAAAACAGACAAAGCATCAGCTTAACAGTAAAATGCATGCAATGCAAGTGAGGGAGGAAATGTGTGTGGGGCTTTAGCCTCCACAAGCTCATCTCAACCTCAAGCCAGAATGGATAACAGTAATCATACTAAAAGATAAACATCATGCTATCAAGCAATAAACAGTAAACTGCAATCATACAGATAAAATGAAATGAAATTCCGTCAGGCAAACAAACCACATGGGCAAGGGAGCTGAGCTCTACCGAATACCCGCAAGCAAAGCCACACAGTAACAGTACAAGCAGAGGGAGCAACTCAACCTCTAGTGCAATCATGCTCCTAGATTCTACCTATTCTAGTTATGAACTTATTCTAATGCATCAAACAAGTCAAACAAAACACATCAATACAGAAAAGAAAAGAAGAAAACAGATCAACTTCTCTCTCAACTCCAAGCTTCAGCTTTTCCAACAGCAATCCAGTCTTCAAACTTCAATCACTCTTGACAGATATCAACTTGCCTTTCTAGGTTTCAACCCTACAACATAAGTTTCAACTTGTCTTCTCCTTTAAGCTTCAGCTTCTTGGTCAGCTCCACCTTCAGGCTTTGCTATCAATCATGAGTATCAACTTGCTCTTGTTGCTCTTCAAGATTCAACTGGAATGGAAATGCTCAAGGCTTCATCCTCTTCTACACTCTTCATTGAAGTCTTCATCTTCAAGCTCAAGCTCAACATCTCTCAAGACAATCAAACCAGAGGAAATCACTTACTGGATAAGCTGGGGGATATTTAACTGCTTATTGACCACCAAAGGTGACCTTTAAGGGTTCAACATCAAAGGAATGATTCCCTCAAAAGTTCTACCTCCTAGGTACATCACTTATCCCTCCAAAGGAGAGAGGTGTATACCATGGAAGGACTTTGAATCATAGGGAGGAATGGAGGTGAAAGATACCATCCATGTTTGAGAAAGAAGTTGTCTAAGTCTAAACTCTTCCTAATTCCTAACCCTAAAACAACAAAAAAAAGAAATAAGATCAAGCTCTCAAGCTCCTCAATACATCTTCAAGTCTTCTACTATGCTCCTCAATGCTCCTTAGAACAATACCAAGCTCTCCAAGCCCACAAAGCAAAGCAACTAAATCAAACATGCTCTAAAGGCAACACAAACAATCAACCAATACAAAAATCAACTAAAAATAGCATACTACTATATTAAATCCTAATATAATTTCTAAGGGATCCTACATACCTACCCTTAATACCCATATATGCCCCATAGTCTAACTTGTCCTAAAAACCCAAAATTCTAAAGTTATTATGGACCTATGTTGAAGTTTAACCTAATTCTACACAACCTAGAATTATCTGATCAAAACTATCCTAAAAATCATCACAAAAATATGGAATTAATCCAGGGGGAAGCTAAAACCTATATCTAACTATCCTAAAAAGATTGACCTAAAAATATGAAGGGATCTACCTAAACTAAATTCTACAAAATCATATATCAACTTAAAAGAATTAAAAAGCAATTAAAGAAGAAAATATACCAAAAATACTAAAATGCATGAGATGAAAAATGTTTTTATTTTATACTTTTCTAGACAAAAATATGAAGTGGGAGAAAAAACTCCCATTAAAAAATATTGATTTTTCCATTTATTATGATTTTCGAAAGTATGAGAAAAAATGGAGAAAAAAAAATATGACAATTAATGGCTGGGGTGTAACAAGTAAACAAATGCAGTTAAAATCATGCTTGGGCCCAAACTGGGGGGTTCACATAGCAAGGCGCGCTGGGCCCATTTATTCAGAAAATCAAATAATAAAAAAAAAAGAAAAAAGAAAAAGTAGCGGTGCAAATAGTCATGAATTCCAGTTATAAAATGGATTCGGCTTCAATGGGGTGGGGTTATCAAAGATCACTTAAGCCCAACACGCCAGGTTTAATGAAACGCGGCGTTTCGCCGTTTCTGAATTCCCTCCAAACGCGAGATTGAATGTGAGCCATCAGATCCAGTTCCCAGTCAATGGTCAGCCTGCTCATCCAACGGTTGTGGGATCGTCTTCTTCCTCACGCAGCTAGGGTTTCTGAAACCTCATGAAAACAGATTTCATGCAGCAAACTTTCTCCTGCTCGTGTTCCTTTGTTTCTCCATCAATTTCCAAAATGTAAAACACAAACTTGCTCAGAATTTCACCCTGATCACGCCTATGGTATTGGATTCCATTGAAAGATCCTCTATCATCAAACCCGATGGTGCAACTCCATTAATCTCAAAATATGACCAATCCACAACTTCAACCAAACTCAGATTTCTCTACATCAAAATGATCCTCACATTGCCCTAATCAAAATTAGCTATTAACCTTGCATTATCACTCATTATATCACACGTTCTTGCTCCATCAAGAAATGGTATCCATGGCTGAAACTCCACCAAATGACCCTAATCTCTTCAGAATTGATCACCTAGTTGTCTCTAACAATTCCACACTAATAAGTTAACCTAACCATGCCTAAATAATGAGGTGGAAGAGATTTTGCAAACCTGGCTTCTTGGTATGGCAGATGTATTAGATCTTCAATTCAAGGCTTGAAACTCTTCAAGAATGATCCTTGGATGATGAAAACTCTTCTGTTTGCAAAAGATTGGAGGGAGAGAGCTTGTACTTCAAGATTCGATGATAATTGCTTCCTTGCAAATCCAATGGGAACACCTTCAATCTTCTATCAATGGAGCTTCAATTCAGCATGCACACACTCAGAAGGATCTATGGAAAAGGTTTGTGGAGAAAAAATGGATGGGAATGAAGAAGAATGAAGAAATTGCACTTGACTTGCAATGGAAGCTTTTGGATTTCACTCTCTCTTTCATGCACCAATTCACACCAACCTTGCATCTGAGCAAGTTACATTTGTTATATAGAGTGGTTTAGAATCATCTAGAACCCCCTAGAACAATCCAATGAGAAATTGATCTTTTCATGTCATGGTATTTTGATTTTCTCATTCTCCTTACATGCTATATCATGCCATATGCCTTGTAACCTTGGTTTCTGACTTGAATTTATCCCCACATGAGATTTAGGGTAAGTTACAATGCATAACCACCTTGTGTATTGAGTTCTTTTGAGTTTTGATATGGTACCTTAAGATGCAAGTAATCAAATTCCAAAGCAGCCCTATGATCCAAGCCTCAAATCAATATTGTGGATGAACCATTGTTCTTAGAATGTCATTTGGAGTCAAAATGACCTATTACATGACATGGTTTGAACTTATAGCTTGGGATTTCCATTTTTCAAATTCACTTGAATTAACTTATGCCTCATTTTTAGGCCATTTTTATCACTTTTTGATATGAGCCTTTTCAACATCTCATGACCTCCCTACTAGCCTTAAAACATCATTCTAAGAAAGTTTGATGTTGAAGATTTTTCCATTTGAAGCTTGGAAGTAGGAGATATGGCCTTATGCTTGAAATGACCTATAACCTCCAAATGACCAAAATGCCCTTGACTTGTCAAAGCCATAAGTTGAGTTCTACAAATCCTATCAAGTACTTATAGTACTCTATAGAAATATAAGAAGATGCTCTTCAACATTCATGTTGACCAAGAATTCATAGGAATCATCCTACTAGGGCAAAGGTTGTCTGCAAGTTGGGTGACTTTCAAGGACCCAGATTCACATACCTCAGATGACCTGTAATTTGTCAAAACCATAACTTAAGCTCCACAAATTCTATCAAGGACTTATACTACTCAAATTAAAGCTAAGAACAAGCTCTACAACATTCATGTTTTGGGGAAGATGATATGACAATCACATCTTAAGCTAAACTGCCTTGAAGATAGGGATCAAACTAGGGGATTTTACACTGTCAATCCTTAGAAACCCTAGCTTGAAACTTCTCAAACTCCACAATCATGATGAGTTGGTCTAGGAATCATCCTTATAGTATCTCAATACATCATTCCATGGTCACATGGCTCTTGGATTAGGTCTCAACCTTCTCCAAATCATCAGTTGGCCTAGGGTTGACCCAGTCAAAACCCTAATTCCACCACTCATGGTTGAATCTTCTGAATTCTTGTACAATGACCTCTATAGGCTTCATGATGGATTTCAAGACATCTCATAAGCTTTATCAAAGCTTCAAGTCCATCCTCATAGTCTCAGAATCATCTGAGGAGCACCCACAACTCTCAAGTTATGAGACACACAGCCTTGGTTTCAACCAATTCCGCTAAGGATCTCTTGAGTTCTCTGACAAAGGTTTCAACCTTTGAACACTTGTGTAGAAGCATGCTTCAGTCTCAAGTTTTGATGATGTCAACACTACTCAAGTTCATCTCTTGATTGCAAAAAGACAAGCCTTTCAAAAGCTCTCAAGATCAAAGTCAAGATATCTTTCAAGTCAAGCTACATAAGGAAATATGATTCTTCAAGACTTGGATGCATTGCCGGTATATCAAATTCTACCCTTATAATTTGATATACAAGTGTTCAAAAACATCAAGCATTTTTGCATAATACCTAAGCATGTTTTTGAAACCTTAGAATTGGTATAACATTATTTTTAAAAGCATTTTTTTCTGAAAATTAGCAGTGTTAACCGATTAACCATATAGGTTAACCGGTTAACCAATTTGAATTTTGAATTTTCTGGGCTAACGTACCAGTGTTAACCGATTAACCATATAGGTTAACCGATTAACACTGAACGTACAGTGAAAAATTGCTTTGTTTCAAGTTCAAAAATTATTTAAAAATTATACCATTTCATTTTTTAAAAGTCTTACTCAAATGTACCTTTTTGAAAGGGTATTTTACTCATATAAATTCTGAGTTTTTCATTTTTGAAAAACAACACAAAAACTTCCAATCTCCAAACACTTTCTACATTCATTTTCAAATTGTCTTAGAATCAAATTCACCATTTTCAAAATCTTTCATTAAGTGTTCATATGTGCATAAATTTCATATTCATCTTTGAACACTTGTATTGAAAAATTGTAAGAGTGAATTTTGATCATTTGGAGAAGAACAACCTTTGATTGATATTATTATTTCTCAAAACAAATCTTTACAAACTTGTGTATTCTGACTTGTGATCCAGGATTGTTGGACACAAGGGTGAGTGTTTACAAGAGGATTGTTCTTGTACACTTGTTAGTTTATTGTTTGATAGTAGGCCTCACCGGTTGATGGTGTGATAGGTTATACTTTATTAAACAATAGTGGAAACTCTCTTTCATGTTGAAAGGGGAGTGGAGTACTCTCGGATTGTGAGGGGAACTACTATAAATCCTGGTGTCCATTGTTCTTTTATTTTTTCTTCTTCTGCTTTCATAACCAAGAACACAAACCAGTAAAATTTCAAGAAACCATAAAAACCGGAAAAATTTCTAAAGTCCTAATTCACCCCCCCCCCCCTCTTAGGCATACTCTGTTCTTACAATTGGCATCAGAGCAGGTTAAGGTAACCTGTTCCTAATGATTCAGTATGGCTTCCGCAAGTACCAACCCGGTTTTCAAAGATGGTGGAAGTAGTAACAAGCCACCACTCTTTTATGGAGAATACTTCGATTTTTGGAAAATCCGTATGAAGGCACATCTTGAGGCTCAAGGAGATGGTATATGGGAAACCGTTGAAACTGGTCCACATGTTCCTACAAGTGTGGTAAATGGTGTTGGAACCCCAAAGATTAAATCCTCATATGATGAAGATGACAAGAAGAGAATCTTGAATGAGAAGAAAGCAATCAACATACTTCAAAGCGCTCTCAATATGGATGAATTCTTTCGCATATCACAGTGTCAATCGGCAAAACAGATTTGGGATACCTTGGTAGAAACGCATGAAGGAACAGCAGAAGTAAAAAAGATCAAGACTTAACACGTTAAGTCAAGAATATGAGATGTTCCATATGCAGCCCGGTGAATCTATTGTCGCCTTGCAAAAAAGGTTCGTTCATCTAACAAATCATCTGATTGCTCTTGGGAAGACCTTCACCAATGATGATCTCAACTTAAAAGTCCTAAGATCCTGGACAAGAGAATGGCAACCGAAGGTGACCGCCATTTCGGAAAAGAAAAGTCTTTCAACAATGACATCCGCTTCATTATTCGGGAAACTTCAAGAGCATGAATTGGAACTTAGAAGGCTTGAGAAACATGAAAGTCAAGACAAGAAGTCCAAAGGAATTGCCTTAAAGACTGACACAAGGGATGATAAAATTGACGAATCTTCCGAAGACGAAAATTTCATGCTTCTAGTAAAGAAGCTTGGTAAGTTTTTTAATAATAATAAAACTTCTTCTTTTTCTAAAAAGAATAGACATTTCAGGAAAAAGGAGGCATCCACATCAAACCAAGAAATTACATGTTACGAATGTGGGAAACAAGGTCACATAAAGCCAGATTGCCCGAAACTCGCAAATAAAGGAAAATTCAAGGGCAAGAAGGATTTCAAAACAAAGAAGGCTTATGTCGCATGGGACGACAACGAAGTGAGTTCATCATCGGAATCAGATAGCGATGAATGCGCAAATATTGCCTTAATGGCCTCTCACCATTCCGATGACGAAAATGAGGTTAGTAGTAATTTTTCTGTCTATGATAATGATGCACAAGAAGTTATAGATGAACTTCTAAAAGAGTGCAAGACTTTGTATAAAGACATCTCATCACAAAAGAAAAGAATTTTACTTTTAGAAAAACAAAATTCTGATCTCTTGAAAAATATTGAAGATGAAAAACAAAAAGTGATGGATGAAAAACAAAGTCTTGTATGTAAGAATTGTGAGTCTTTGTCTTTTCAAATTGATCAACTTAAAAGAGTTTTAGAAAGATGCGAAAAAGGTCAAATTGGCTTGGAAGAAATTCTTAAACATCAAAAGTATCCTAATGATAAAAGTGGATTGGGATATTCAAAATTTTCAAAACCAAGCACCAATGAGACCATTTTCGTATGAGCAAGTGAACAAATTGTTAAGGAAGAGACAAGCACTTCTAAAATTCAGCATCAAAATCATAACAAGAAAAGAATTGATAAGAAAAAGAATTATATTCCTAGATATAGAAGTCATTTTCAACCTACGTGTTTTTATTGTGGAATTAAAGGGCACACACCTAATGCCTGCTATGTACGTAATATTGGTGTTGCAAAAGGGTATTATGTGTGGGTTGAAAAGGGTACTAACTATCAAGGACCCAAAGCAATTTGGGTACCTAACACTACCTAATTTTGTTTTGTAGGTATGCTTGAAGACAACCACAAATCAATGGTATCTTGATAGTGGCTGCTCGAAGCATATGACGGGAGACATAAACAAATTTTCAAGTCTATCATTAAAGGCCAAAGGATACGTCACTTACGGTGATGATAATAAAGTAAAAATTCTCGGAGTTGGAACCATTGGTGCACCTCCATGTAC
This sequence comes from Lathyrus sativus, assembly GCA_963859935.3. NCBI lineage: Eukaryota > Viridiplantae > Streptophyta > Magnoliopsida > Fabales > Fabaceae > Lathyrus > Lathyrus sativus. Next base: position 370,367,566 of record OZ012741.1, read on the forward strand.
AATCATCGAAAGCTTTCTTTTTGTTGAAGGCCTTAAGCATAACCTGCTTAGCATCAGTCAATTGTGTGACAAAGGGTTCAAAATCAACTTCACAAAGGAGGAATGCTTGATCGAACACGAAGTCACTCATGAGATTCTGCTAAAAGGTAAAAGATATAATAATATTTTTATGATCTCTTTTGATGATTCTTCCTTGAAGGTAAAATGTCTTATGGCAAACAACAACGAGGCATGGCTTTGGCATAAAAGATTTGCTCACATTCACATGGAGCATCTAAACAAATTAATCAAGCATGATCTGGTTGTTGGGCTTCCGAAGATAAAATTCATCAAAGATAAATTATGCGATGCATGTCAAAAGGGAAAACAGACCAAGACAACTTTGAAATCCAAGCAAGTGGTTTCTACATCAAGACCACTTCAATTGTTGCACATGGATCTTTTTGGTCCATCAAGAACAAAGAGCTTCGGAGGTAGTATTTATGCTTTAGTTATTGTTGATGATTTTTCTCGATATACCTGGACAATGTTTTTAGTGCAGAAAAATGATGCGTTCAAAGCATTCAAAAAGTATGCAAAACAAATTCAAAACGAAAAGTCACTCACTATAGCCTCCATAAGAAGCGACCACGGTGGAGAATTTCAAAATTCAGACTTTGAAGAATTTTGCGAAGAACATGGAATTTCTCATAATTTTTCGGCACCAAGAACTCCTCAACAAAACGGCGTCGTAGAACGGAAGAATCGTTCACTAGTTGAACTTGCTAGAACAATGCTCAGCAACACAAATCTTCCAAAATATTTCTGGGCAGAAGCAGTAAGCACGGCGTGTTTTGTAAGCAACCACGTGAATATTCGACCGCTACTCAAAAAGACTCCGTATGAGTTGTTCAAGGGAAGGAAACCAAATATATCATTCTTCCACATATTTGGCTGCAAATGCTTCGTTCTCAACAACAATAAGGACAATCTCGGTAAGTTTGATGAGAAGTCCGACGAAGGTATATTTCTTGGTTACTCTCTTTATAGTAAAGCATTTAGAATTTTTAATAAAAGAACTCTTACCATTGAAGAGTCTATTCATGTTTCGTTTGATGAGACTAACCCCTCGAAAGAGGATAATATTGTTTTGGATGATGATGATGATTTTGTAGATACTCCACAAAATGAAGAAATTATTTCAAAAGATCAAACAACATTACAAGAAGATGTTGCTCAAGAAAATCAAGATCTTCCAAAAGAATGAAGAACACACAGAGATCACCCAATTGATAAAGTTATTGGTGATATTAGTCAAGGCGTTGCAACTCGACTTAATTTAAAGGATGCTTGTCTCAACATGGCGTTTGTATCTCAAATTGAACCATCAAAGATCGATGAAGCTTTAGACGACGACCAATGGATTATAGCAATGCAAGAAGAACTTAATCAATTTGAAAGAAATCAAGTTTGGACCCTTATACCAAGACCAGACAATAAGCATATTATAGGAACCAGATGGGTGTTCAAGAACAAACTTGACGAGAATGGGATTATAGTTTGTAACAAGGCAAGATTGGTCGCACAAGGCTACAACCAGGAGGAAGGAATTGATTTTGATGAAACATTCGCTCCGGTAGCAAGGTTAGAAGCAATTAGATTACTACTTGCTTACGCTTGTTCTATGAATTTTCAGTTGTTCCAGATGGATGTCAAAAGCGCTTTCCTGAATGGGTACATTAATGAGGAAGTCTACGTCAAACAACCTCCGGGTTTTGAAGACTTCAAAAATCCCTCACATGTTTTCAAACTGAAGAAGGCACTCTATGGTTTAAAACAAGCACCACGAGCATGGTATGATCGCCTTAGCAACTTCTTATGTGAGAAAGGATTTACAAAAGGAAAGGTTGACAATACGCTGTTTATAAAGAAAATCAAGGGTAACACCTTGTTGGTACAAGTCTACGTCGACGACATCATATTTGGATCAACAAACAAAGAACTTTGCGAAGAATTCTCACTCATGATGCGAGAAGAATTCGAGATGTCCATGATGGGAAAGTTAAATTATTTTCTTGGACTACAAATCAAGCAAACCAAGGATGGAATCTTTCTCAACCAATCCAAGTACTGTAAGGAATTAATAAAGAAATTCGATATGGATAGTTGCAAGATGATGTCTACTCCTATGGGATCCGGAACGTATGTTGATCAAGATGAATCTGGTACTCCAATTGATATTACTAAATATCGAGGTATGATTGGTTCATTACTATATTTGACGGCAAGCCGTCCTGACATTATGTTTAGTGTTTGTTTGTGTGCGCGCTTCCAAGCAAATCCGAAGGAATCGCATCTCACTGCTGTGAAGAGAATTATCAAGTATCTCAAAGGAACGACCAACGTCGGATTATGGTATCCTAAAGGTAGTACTTGTTCTTTAGTTGGTTATTCTGACGCTGACTATGCAGGATGCAAAACCGATAGAAAAAGTACAAGTGGTACATGTCACATTCTCGGAAATGCTCTAGTATCATGGGCCTACAAGAAGCAAGCTTGTGTAGCACTAAGCACCGCCGAAGCAGAATACATCGCCGCAGGAAGTTGCTGTGCACAGATTTTATGGCTGAAACAACAACTTCTAGATTATGGTGTTGACCTCGGATGCATTCCTCTACGATGTGATAATACTAATGCCATAAATATCACGAAGAATCCGGTTATGCATTCCAGAACAAAGCATATCGATATCCGGCATCATTTCCTTCGAGATCACGTATTGAACAGAGATGTTGATGTTACTTTCGTCGACACACACAACCAACTCGCCGACATCTTTACCAAGCCTTTGGCAAAAGAACCGTTCTACAAAATTCGGAGAGAACTTGGGATTCTTGATGAAGGTGACATCTGACCTTTTCTCTAATATGTGTATGCATCTTTTGTAATATGTTTTCATATGTTTTCATTCTGTTTTTAAGTATTTTTTCAAAAAATTTAGTGTGTTAACCGATTAACCTATATGGTTAACCGATTAACACTGTTGAATTTTCAATTCTGATTAAACTTTTTAATGTGTTAACCGATTAACCTATATGGTTAACCAATTAACACTGTTAATTTTTCTAAAAATCAGAAACGAAAATTAATTAAATTTTTGAAAATATTATTTTTTTTAAATGTATTTTTATGTGGTCCATATTCTCTCAAATATCCAAATCCATATCCAAAATCCATATTCCCTCTTCAAACCCTAACTTTTCTCTCCCACTCTCTAAAGTTGGAAAACTCCCCACAACTTCTCAAACCCTAACTTCCTCAGAACCTACAACCTCAGTTCTCTCAAACCTTCATCCATGGCTTCAGCATCAAACCGCGGCAAGGGAAAGGTTCCAGAACATCATTCTGCATCTGATGAAGAAGATATCCCTATGGAAACAACCAAGAAGCGCAGAATGGATTTCAAGGTCCGAGTTTGTTCCATCCTCCCGGTAAAGTATGTGAATCTTAAGGCTTTTCCCGCATCATCTTTTGATTTTCCTGCTTTGCTCAAATATCAGAGGATCGATAAATTTGTGTCTGATTCTGGAAACTGCTACCCGGATCTTGTCAAATCCTTTTTGCATAAATTGTCTGTGTTTTTAAATGCAAATGATGAGCATATTATGAAAACAATTGTTAGAGACTGTGTTGTTGAAGAAAATCTGTCTGATGTTGCTGCAATGCTGAACATACCATCATCTGGGTACTTTCTGAGAAAGGGAGTTAACCACGTGGAAGGGTTGTGGTCCAACTACGACAAGATGGAGTTCTATTATCAGATCTGCAGATTTCCAAAGGAGATGATTATCGCCAACCAACGTACTGCTCGTCTGTTGTGCTATGCAAAGAATCTTACCGTCTCTGATCGGATGCTTCACTACATAATATGTTATGTGCTGATTCCCAAGGATTCGAATCATGCACAAATTAATGATCTGGAAATGCAACTCCTTTTCGCCATCAAGAACAAGATTCGTGTCAATTGGATTCTAACCATCATGTATCACCTTCAACAACAACTATCTCTTTCAACCCGTCTTCCTTATGCACGGCTGGTATCAAGAATTTTGGAATTGACTACTTTGGATCTTAACCGTGAACCAACCATCAAGATGAAATCAACCACCAATGAGATCAACGAGATTACAATTGTCAAGAATACTGGAATTTTTAAGGATACTGACGGTACTTACAAGTATTCAGAAGAAGGAGCCAATGCTAACCAGGCCTATCCTGTACCTGAAGGAGGAATTACAAATGAGTTCCTTTACCAAACTATAATGACTCAGCATAGAGAAACCTCCAGGGCCATTGCTTCTCTCCGGAACCTTGTACTTTCCTCTCACCACACCAACCCTGACAACCTTGTTGTATCTGATGAAGAAAATGAAGGACAAGAAGAAGAAGACGAGGAGGATATGGCGGATGAGGATTTTTAGAGAATATGTTGTTGTTGTTTTATTGCTTTGATTTCTAGTCTTAAGTTTTATGCTTCCATTTGAACTATGTTTTATTGTAACAAGTACAATTTCTATTTGCTGCATTTTATATGTACTACTGTTTGTGCTTTGTGTTTACTTGGCTTTGCATGTGCATATAACTATATATATACTGCTATCTTTGAAAGCTCTTCCTTTTTGCTGATGTCAAAGGGGGAGAAGAGCTTGGTTCTGTTAATGTCCCTCTGTGTGCAGATTTTTTTTCCTCTGTTAAGATAGGGGGAGTTGCTAGACATAGGGGGAGAACCAGATCAAGAACCAAGAGATATCGCACAACACTTTTTGACTGCCATCATCAAAAAGGAGGAGAATGTAGAAGCATGCTTCAGTCTCAAGTTTTGATGATGTCAACACTACTCAAGTTCATCTCTTGATTGCAAAAAGACAAGCCTTTCAAAAGCTCTCAAGATCAAAGTCAAGATATCTTTCAAGTCAAGCTACATAAGGAAATATGATTCTTCAAGACTTGGTTGCATTGCCGGTATATCAAATTCTACCCTTATAATTTGATATACAAGTGTTCAAAAACATCAAGCATTTTTGCATAATACATAAGCATGTTTTTGAAACCTTAGAATTGGTATAACATTATTTTTAAAAGCATTTTTTTCTGAAAATTAGCAGTGTTAACCGATTAACCATATAGGTTAACCGGTTAACCAATTTGAATTTTGAATTTTCTGGGCTAACGTACCAGTGTTAACCGATTAACCATATAGGTTAACCGATTAACACTGAACGTACAGTGAAAAATTGCTTTGTTTCAAGTTCAAAAATTATTTAAAAATTATACCATTTCATTTTTTAAAAGTCTTACTCAAATGTACCTTTTTGAAAGGGTATTTTACTCATATAAATTCTGAGTTTTTCATTTTTGAAAAACAACACAAAAACTTCCAATCTCAAAACATTTTCTACATTCATTTTCAAATTGTCTTAGAATCAAATTCACCATTTTCAAAATCTTTCATTAAGTGTTCATATGTGCATACATTTCATATTCATCTTTGAACACTTGTATTGAAAAATTGTAAGAGTGAATTTTGATCATTTGGAGAAGAACAACCTTTGATTGATATTATTATTTCTCAAAACAAATCTTTACAAACTTGTGTATTCTGACTTGTGATCCAGGATTGTTGGACACAAGGGTGAGTGTTTACAAGAGGATTGTTCTTGTACACTTGTTAGTTTATTGTTTGATAGTAGGCCTCACCGGTTGATGGTGTGATAGGTTGTACTTTATTAAACAATAGTGGAAACTCTCTTTCATGTTGAAAGGGGAGTGGAGTACTCTCGGATTGTGAGGGGAACCACTATAAATCCTGGTGTCCATTGTTCTTTTATTTTTTCTTCTTCTGCTTTCATAACCAAGAACACAAACCAGTAAAATTTCAAGAAACCATAAAAACCGGAAAAATTTCTAAAGTCCTAATTCACCCCCCCCCCTCCTCTTAGGCATACTCTGTTCTTACAATATCCACTTGTTGGATCAAGCGCTTACCACTAGGCCAAAAGCAATTGTTGTTAGTCAGGGTGCAACTATCTTTCTTAAAGTGAACCCCAAGGGGCCTGCCTAGCCCACCTAACACACCTGTGTAGGCGCCTATGGGTGGGATGTTAAGCCCATCGAATCCCTCAGGGAGACGCTGAATTAAATAATCCAACAATCTCCCCCCTAGTGTCAGCCGGGGGGATTCGAACCCATGACCTTGCTCTGATACCACTTGTTGGATTAAGCGCTTACCACTAGGCCAAAAGCAATTGTTGTTAGTCAGGGTGCAACTATCTTTCTTAAAGTGAACCCCAAGGGGCCTGCCTAGCCCACCTAACACACCTGTGTAGGCGCCCATGGGTGGGATGTTAAGCCCATCGAATCCCTCAGGGAGACGCTGAATTAAATAATCCAACAACTTGAATAGCCTTCTTGGCTAGATTCATAGCCTCATACAACTCTTGATGGGTGAATAAATGTTGGTCAAATTTTGGGGTGCAACAGTATGCCCAAGTGAGTAGAACTTTGAGGATACCTTTCATTTGCAATGTTAAGTTCTTAGTGATTTCCTTTGGTTGTCATTAAGTTTCTTAACATTATAACTTGATCTTGATGATTAATCCTTCTCTTGGAGTGTGCTTGTTGGAGATTGAAGTTTGTTGAAACTTAAGAGGATAGGATCATTCATGAAGATGAAGGTTGTTGCTGTCAACTTTTTGCTGTTAAATCAACTGTTGTTGTCAGAGCTATTGCTTGTGATGTTTGCTGTAGGAGTTTGGTGTTGCTGTTTGGGCTACCTCCTCTGCTTTGGGTTTTGTTTTCTGTATTGTTTGTTGGCTTGTGTAGCTTGTCCCTTAGGTTTGAAGTGAATGTTGATTCACTTTGCCTGTTGTTTTCCCAGGTTCGAGGTTGAGCAGGACTCCCTTGCCTCGCATGTATTACTGCATTTCATGCATTTTACTGTATTTGCTTGCTTTCTTTTCTGTTTATCCCCTAGGATCTCTAATTTCCTCTGTGCAGGAGGGAATTATGACAAACATTAGGATTCTTATCCATGCATGATAACATTAGGTTAGTTTCCCTTTCAACCATAGGCTTTTTAGAGTGTCTTTCTCTTCTTATCTTGAAACAACTCAAAAATACAGTAATAAGGTTAATCGATGTCGTACGTTACGAGCCTTAAGCTATTTGAGAAAAGGTTGCTGGAGGGTCACTCTTCAGTAATCTGACTGCTTAGTGTGGTACCCTTAGGGTGACATACAACGTAGTCACTCTCAAATCATAGTCTCTAGTGCGTCAGGGATTGCAAACAAACTAAAAAACACTTCTTTCGTAAAAGATTCAAAATAAACATCAAAGTGTCATTTTTGTCCGCTTGGACTCTTAATCAAGAAAAAACCCTTTCATAAGGTAATAAAAAATAGTCAGATAAGCTTGTGTCTTCCGTAGCCCAAACTACGTTTGCTCTGATCTTTCATGTTGTATGAAAGTACGTAGGCATAGGATGCCGTATCCTAGCGAGCAACCTTCCCCTCCTTTCCCATAGGTAGGTGAACTACGTTGACTCTGATTTCTCGTTCCAGACGGAAATACGTAGGCATAAAGTGCGATACTTTGCCGAGTCATTTTCTTTTCTTTTTAACCCATACATGTAGAGTAGATAGAATAACACACCCTTAGATAGAAAACAAGCGTGGATCCCGTCGAGTACGACGGACGTGAGGGGTGCTAATACCTTCCCCTTGCGTAACCGACTCCCGAATCCAGGATTTGGTTGCGACGACCATTCCTTTCCCTCTTTGCGTTAGGTTTACTCTGAGCGTTTCCTTTCCCTTTTGTGGGATAAATAACACACGGTGGCGACTCTTCTGTCATAGCCGGCTCCGATTTTCGCAGTAGCGACACTAGCACACAGACAAACACTAAATAGGATATCAGGTCTAGAAGCAGTCAAATACAGAAGAGATCCAATCATACCTCTGTAGAGTTTTTGATCTACCTTCTTACTTACCTCTTCCTTACCTAGAGTGCATGTAGGATGCATTGGGGTCTTTGCTAACTTGCTTTCAGTCATGTTAAACTTCTTCATAAGCTCCTTCATATACTTTGTCTGATGTATGTAGGTGCATTCTGGAGTTTGGTTAACTTGAATTCCCAGAAAAAATATGAGTTCTCCCATCATGCTCATCTCAAATTCTGCCTGTATAGATTGAGCAAACTCCTTTCCAAGCGTAATATTTGTTGAACCAAATATAATATCATCTACGTAAATCTAACAAACTAACAAGTCTTTCTTAAAAGATTTACATAAGAGAGTAGTATCCACTTTGCCTCTGATAAAATTCTTTTCCAGAAGAAGACTACTCAATCTCTCATACCAAGCTTTAGGAGCTTGTTTTAAGCCATAAAGTGATTTCTTAAGTTTAAAAACATGTTTTGGAAATTTTCATTTTTAAAACCAGGAGGTTGATGAACATAAACTTCCTCTTTTATAATACCATTTAAGAAGGCACTCTTAACATCCATCTAATATAGAGTGATGTTATTTTGTGCAGCAAAAGAAATAAGTAAACGAATAGACTCTAACCTTGCCACAGGAGCATAAGTCTTTGTTTAATCAATTCCTTCTTGTTGGCTATATCCTTGAGCAACTAGCCTAGCTTTGTTTCTGACTACTTCTCCTTGCTCATTCAGCTTGTTTCTGAAGACCCATTTTGTTCCAATGATATTAAATCCTTTTGGTCTTGGAACCAGATCCCAAACATCATTCCTTGTGAATTGGTTAAGCTCTTCTTGCATGGAAATTATCCAATCATTATCTTGCAGAGCTTCATCCACAGAGGTTGGTTCAATAACTGGCACCAGACCAAATAATGACGTTTCAGGTGATCTGAGATAGGATCTTGTTCTTATAGGGTCATCCTTCTTTCCAATGATCATTTCTTCTGGATGGGAAGACTTGATTCTGGATGATCCTTTAACAGTTGGTTCTTCAGAAATGTTCAAGTTGTTTATCTGAGCAGCCAAGGGAGTAGCATCTAGCATTGCTTCTGGTTGTTTCACTTGAGCTTTGTCTGCCTCTGAGTCTTCAGAGTCTGTGAGAAGCACTTCTCTATCTACAGAAATTTCAAGCTAATTTGGCTTTTGATTGCCAAGCTTATCATCAAATATAACATGAATTGATTCTTCTACAATTTGTGTCTCAGTATTGTATACTCTGTAGCCTTTAGAGCGTTCAGAATATCCAAGCTTGAAACACTTATGTGCTTTAGAATCAAACTTGTTCAGATTCTCTTTAGTATTCAACATAAAACATACACATCCAAAAGGATGGAAATAAGAAATGTTGGGCTTTCTATTCCTCCATAATTCATAAGGAGTCTTTTCCAGAAGAGGTCTTACAGACACTCTGTTCTGAATATAACAAGTTGTGTTAATTGCTTCTGCCCAAAAATGTTTTGTCATGTTTGTCTCGTTGATCATGGTTCTGGTCATTTCTTGCAATGTTCTATTTTTCCTCTCTACAACTCCATTCTGTTGAGGAGTTCTAGGGAAGGAGAAATCATGTGCAATGCCATTTTCTTTAAAAAAATCTATCAAAAAATTTATTTTCAAATTCTCCACCATGATCACTTCTGACTTTAACAATTTTAAATTCTCTTTCAGTTTGGACTTGTTTGCAGAAGTCAAAGAACACAGAATATGACTCATCCTTGTGTTTCAGGAATTTTACCCACGTCCATCTGTTGTAGTTATCAACAATGACTAATCCATACTTCTTGCCTCTGATGGATGCAGTTTTCACTGGTCCAAACAGATCAATATGAAGCAACTCTAATGGTCTTGAGGTTGAAACAACATTTTTAGCTTTAAAAGAAGATTTTGAAAATTTTCCTTTCTGACATGCTTCACAGAGAGCATCTAAGTTGAACTTCAACTGAGGAAGTCCTCTGACCAGATTGAGTTTATTAATCTGAGATATACGTCTTATACTAATATGCCCCAATCTTTTGTGCCAGACCCGTTGCTCATCGTTAACAGACATAAGGCATTTTACATTTTGAACCTTAAGTTCTAAAAGATTAATTTTGTAAATGTTGTTCTTACTTTTTCCATTAAAGAGGATTGAACCATCTTTTTGACTCACAGCTTTACAACATTTTTGATTGAAGATTATGTCATAACCATTGTCACTTAATTGACTTATGGACAATAAATTATGTGTTAATCATTCAACAAGTAATACATTAGATATGGAAGGAAGGTTACCATTACCAATAGTTCCAGAGCAAACTATTTTTCCCTTCTGATTCCCTTAAAACTTGACGTCTCCTCCAGATCTAAGTTTCAGGCTTTGGAACATAGACCTTTTTCTCGTCATGTGACGTGAGCAGCCAGAGTCCAGGTACCATGATTGGTGTTTTGACTTTGCTGCTAAAGACATCTACAACAGATATTATTTTGTCCTTAGATACCCAGATCTTTTTTGGTCCTTTAGGGTTAGTTGCCTTAAAGTTTTGTCTGAACTTCTGTCTTTTGACAACAGGTTTGTTCTGACATACTTTAGGTTTAAACACAGGGGTGTTCTGATCAGAACGTGTGTGTTTAATATCATTAAGGTGACCATACTTAAAGTGAGTATACAAAGGAGTATGCTTAATGATCAGTTTGTCAACAGGTGTTGGATTTAAATCCTTCCCAAAAGAAGATTTATATCCAATACCCTTCCTGTTGTTTCTGCTTACGCCATAAATCATGGAAGCCATCTTGCTTCTATCTAGGCCTCTTGACAGAAACTTCTAAAAACTATAGTCATATTCTTCTAAAATGTTTTTAGATTTTGACTTAGTTTCAACTTCAGAATCTTGTTGAGCTTTTTCTAAATCATTTTTAATTTTAAAATTGTTTTCTTTAAGCTCAGCAACTATTGATTTCAGAAGATTATTCTCAAATACAAGTTTGCTTTGAAATTTCTTGTATTTGAGCTTAATCTTACTATAGTTTTCCAGCATTTCAGATAAACTCTTGTCGCTATTGCGAAAATCGACGCCGGCTATGACAGAAGAGTCGCCACCGTGCGTTATTTATCCCAACGGAGGGAAAGGAAACGCTCAGAGTAAACCTAACGCAAAACAGGAAAGGAATGGTCATCGCAACCAAATCCTGGATTCGCGAGTCGATTACGCAAGGGGAAGGTATTAGCACCCCTCACGTCCGTCGTACTCGACGGGATCCACGCTTGTTTACTAGTATGGATTGTTATTCTATCTATTCTACAGGTCTGGGGTTAAAAGAAAATAAAATGACTCGGCAAAGTATCGCACTTTATGCCTACGTATTCCCGTCTGGAACGAGAAATCAGAGTCAGTGTAGTTCGCCTACCTACTGGAAAGGAGGGGAAGGTTGCTCACTAGGATATCGCATCCTATGCCTACGTACTTTCATACAGCATGAAAGATCAGAGCAAACGTAGTTCGGGCTACGTACGACACCCGTTTGTCTTGTTTATCTTTTATCCTTCTGAAAAAGGTTTTCTCCTGATTAACCGTCCAAGCGGACAAAAATGACGTTTTGATTGGTTTTCAGTCTTTTACGCAAGAACTGTCTTTTATTGATGTCTGAAATCTTATTGTATTTTTGATCATTTCAAGATGAGAAGAGAACGACACTCTAAAATCCTATGGTTGAAAAATGGGGATCAAAACTAACCTAATGTTGTCATGCATGGGTTAAAACCTAATGTCTGTCATGTTTCTCTCTTGCGCAGAGAGAAACAGAGATCCTAGGGGATAAACGGAAAAGAAACAACATATATACAGTAAAGCAGTAAAATGCATGAATGCAGCAATACAAGCGAGGCAAGGGAGTCCCACTCAACCTCGAACCTGAGAAAACAATAGGCAAAGTGAAACAGCTTCACTTCAAACCTAGGGGAAATTAACAAACAAAACATCAAAGAAAATGAAACCCCAAAACCGGCTCTGACAGCACACCAGCTCCTACAGCAGCAGCTCTGAAAAAACATCAAACTCTGACAGTTGATTAACTGCAAAATAGTAACATCTTCAAGTGAAACCCAAAATCAACTCTTCAATGATCCCCTACACTCCAAGCAACACCAAGCTTTAGCAAGCAATGAACCCCAATAGTTGACAGCTTCAGACAGCAGTAAAACCCTAATCCAACGGTTGAGCAGCTTTGGCATGAACAGGTATCATCTTCTCCTTTATCCATCTTCAATGCAATGAACTTTATCTTCTTATCTGCAATGGCTTCTTTCTTCAAGGCAAGCACTCCAGCAGAGAATCACTTAACAGAATAAGTTGAATGCTAAACAGCGTATTGATAACCAAAGGAAGCCTATAAGTGTTTAACATTATGAGAGACAGGTTCCCTCAAAGTTCTACTTTCAAGATAAGCCACTTATCCCTCCAAAGGAGGGATGTGAATACCTTAGAAGGACTTTATGTCATAGGGAGGAATGGAAGCACAAGATGCTTTCCATGTTTGTAGAAGAATTTAGTCTAATCTAAGGCTCTCCCTATTTCTCCTATCTCCTAAGTCTTCAAAAACCATCCGCCAAGAAAGGAATCTTCATGCATCATACTCTATCCTCTGTCTTCAATCATCATTCAAGGTCTTCATAAGACTCAGCAAGCAGAACTCAAGCCCCAGGCCCCAGTTGAAATGCCCAAAACCCAACAAACAAAGCAACATCCCAAGTGGGAGACACACCAGTATCAATCAATTTGCAAAATCAATTAAAAATAGTAAAACTCAATATAAAATCCTAATGAAATTTCTAGGGGACACTAACTATATACCCTATACCCCATATAAACCCCAAGACCTAAATCAATTTTAAAACCCTAAAACTATGCCCTAAACTGCACCTAATTGTTGTGAAACCCTAATCCTGATCACCCTAAAGTTGATGGTTTAAAACTATCCTAAATTAAATCACAAAAATGTGATAACATTCCATGGGGAACCTAATACTCTAGTCTAACCATTGGAAAAAGAATTACATCAAAATATGAAATACAATGACCATACTAAATTCAGCAAGTAACATATACCAAGTGTAAATGAAATAAATGCCATAAAATGTAAAAATGCACCAGAAAATAAAAAATGAATGAAATTCCAATTTTATTCTTTTATAATTTTCTTGATGTCTTTATGAAAATAAGGGGAAAATTCCCATGTAAAAATAACCATTTTTCAATTTGTTATGATTTATTTACTATCCTATATGCAAACATAAAATAAAATGAAAATCAATTAAAATGAAAAATATGAGTGGCAAATAGCAATTTTCTACAGTTCAGAAAGACAATTGGGCTCAATGGGGGGTGCCAACATCAAAGCGCTAGGCCCATTACTAATCCAGAAAAACAATACAAAAAAAAACAACCAAGAAAAATAAAAACGGGGGGGCGAATAGCAAATATTCTCCTTGTTATCCTGTTGGGCCCCAGACTGGGGGGTGTGGATAGTAACAATGGCCTAAGGCCCAAACGAACCTCACACATGGAAAAGGGGTGCAACGGGAAAAAAAAAGGGGAGATGGTCAGCAATCCCCATGGGCCTAAGCCCGAGTCCAATTCCAAACCAGCTTCAGCAAAACAAAACCCTAAGCTCCTCTAACTCTCCCTCACACTGTTCATCATCTTCCTCCCCCCAAACCCTAAACGCCGTTCTCTCTACCCTCTCCCTCTAAAACTATGAAACCAACACTAACACCCCAACTCAAACAAACAATCCTCGTTCTACACTCAAATCACCAGCAACATTCTTCAAAAAATCCACCGCTACTCACCTCACAGAACTCTGATGTTCAAACCAAGTCACAAAGTTCTAACCTAATCTCGTTCAAACCTAACCAACATAAAGACCTAAATCTATAGCTATCAAACTACTACGAACATGCAATGAATTAGATGAGAATCAATAAAAACCTGGATGATGATGATGTTGAAGATCTACAGATGAAGAGGGCCTTGAGGTCTAATGAAAATCTTGAAGAAGATCTGAAAAAAGAGCTCACTGAAGAAAGCACGCGATGACGTTCTTGGATCGAGGACACGCTTCTGAAGATCTTTGATCGAATATGAAAAAAAATTGATGAAGGCGTTGTGTTTCTGGAAAATCTGGAGAGGAGGAAGATGAATGTTCTTGGTCGTTTGAATCTTTCTGGAATTGGATGAAGAATACACTTGAAGATTATTCTTGGAGGTTTTCTGGCGAGTTGATGCAGATTGGATGATGATGAACGATGAAGATTGATGAACACCAACGATTTCTGGGCGAATCTGATGGAGAAAGATGAAGAACACGATGAGTTTTCCGACGGCTGTGATGAGTTTCCCGGCGAGATGGATGAAGCTAGACGATGAAGATTGAAAGGCGTTTGGCTCAATTCCCTGAAAAATACAGTTTCCGGCGAACTCAACAATCTCCGGCGACGATTGCGGCGGAGGGGAGACGGTCCGACGGCGTTTGCATGAACTCCGGCCAGTAGGTAGCTAGTGGGGGACAGCTGTGAGGTGTGGTGGTGGAAGGTTCTAGTGCGGACGTGTGGCACTGAGAGAAGATGTGAGGGTTACACGTGTGATGAGAGAGTGAGAGTGGGTCTGTGAGTTGGCTGCAGATTGTGAGGTGGTGCCAAAATGGAGCACACGCGTAGCACTCTATTTAAATGACACTTGGCAATTCGTGGACCTCTCTGACTGGGCTTGACTGGATAATGGCCCATTAAGTGGACAAACTCTGATTAATTAACCCAATTAAATGCTAATGAACTCTAATTAAAGCCCTAATTAACTAAACGAAAATTAACTAAAAACCTTAATCAAGACCTCTAATTAATCCTAATCAAATCTAATTAACAACACACAATTAACCATAATTAAAAACCTAAACGAAAATAAAACACAAAAACCCTAATTAACCTATTAAAAACAGAAAAAGATTATTTAATATCTATATCTATTTAAAAACTCCAATTAAATCTAGAAAATCCATTAAAAATCTAATTAAATCTATATAAAAGACCTATTAAATTCTATACTAAATCTATAAAACCAATTAAAAAAATCTAATCTAACATTATTATATTCCCTTTTTTTTTACTATATCAAAAAACTATTATTAAAAAAATCTAAAATCTATATTAAAATCTATATCAAACTACTTAATGATAAAAAAAACTAATATCTAAAATGTTAAAAATCTATTAAATTCTATTTAAAAGAGGGATATCTACTTAAAAATCTAAAAATATATTAAGAAAATATCTATTAAATTCTAAAAATCTATTTACTTCTATAAAAATCTATTAAGAAAAATCTATTAAACTCTATTAAAAAAAACTAACCTATTAATATCTAAAAACGAATAAATCTATAAAAAAAAATCCATTAAGTGCATTAAAAATATAGAAAATAAAAGAGAAAATTCTAAAAAATGTCAGTAAGCCGATTAAATCGATTAGAGGACGATTGTGCAACCATAGCGAAACTCGGGCACCGAGATGGCCTAAAAACACAGGGAACGAGCACCAATTCTCAAAATACATTTATTCAAACCAACCTGAACTGCCTGAAACGCCAGGGGCTACAATCCCGATAAAATCGATCTGACTGAGAAAAATTACAATGTATGCAGTATGCGAATGCGAATGCAAAATGCGTCGAAACATAAACCAGATATGGGAACCGGTTGGTCAAATTTTGGGGTGCAACAGCTGCCCCTATTCAAGCGGCTCGGACCCGACTGGGTGAAGAGCGAACGGTCTTCAAACATTCGAGGTACGAGACGGTTGAATACTAAGAACCCGGAAATTTGCCAACCGCAGACATAAACTGCACCAACTGCTTGGACAACACCATCCGCTGATTGGATCTGGTTGTTACGACCACAACTGATCAATTAGCGACCGTGCTGGGAATTATTTTCATTAGCCTGAAAAAGATTCTATCATTTCGAGGATAGAACTTTGTCCACATTCTGTCAACACCGAGAAATCCTGACGACCTCGTTGGGGAAACAGTTCTGTCAAATATCTGAACACCTTCCGTCTTGTCCTGAGACACACACTCTGTCTATCATGGGAAAACCATCTGCCTAAATACGAGAGATTCATCCGCCTGCTCCATACGGGAAACGTCATCTGCCTGATTACAGGAAACTTCATCTGCCTGCTTCGTACAGGAAAAAGTCGTCTGCCTGATTACAGGAAAATCCCTCCGCATGCTTCATACGGGAAAATTATCTGAATACTGTTTCTCTGCCTACCTCTGCAGTAGTCAAATCCGTTGGTCCCATCCCACAAACGACTTTGAGGAGGACTCTACTGGGGATAATAATACGAGGAAATCACGGCGACTTCCTTGGAAAAAAAAACTTTTGTCAGACCTCAGAACATAACTCACATACTCTGGCTATCCGGGGAGAATTATCTATCTGGATACCGGAACATTCATCCGCCTGCTTCATACGGGAAAAGTCATCTGCCTGATTCATGCAGGAAAATCCATCCGCCTGATACTTGCAGGACAATACAACTCATCTACCTGATACATACAGGAAAATATAACTCATCTGCCTGATATATACAGGAAAATACAACTCATCTGCCTGATACATACAGGAAAATACAACTCATTTGCCTGATACATACAGGAAAATACAACTCATCTGCCTGGTACATACAGGAAAATACAACTCATCTGCCTGATACATACAGGAAAATACAACTCATCTGCCTGGTACATATAGGAAAATACAACTCATCTGCCTGATACATACAGGAAAATACAACTCATCTTCCTGGTACATACAGGAAAATTCTTCCGCCTGATTCTTACGGGAAAATCGTAACACATTTGCCTGATACATACAGGAAAATTCTTCCGCCAGATTCTTACGCGAAAATACAGCACATCTGCCTGATACATACAGGAAAATTCTTCCGCCTGATTCATACGGGAAAATACAGCACATCTGCCTGATACATACAGGAAAATTCTTCCGCCTGATTCTTACGGGAAAATCGTAACACATCTGCCTGATACATACAGGAAAGTTCTTCCGCCTGCTTCATACGGGAAAACATAACCTTGGCTATAGCTTCCTAGCCTGTTCGCGGTAGTAGCTAACTCTACTGAGGATATTCTGAAAATAACGGCCTGACACCCATTTCGAAAACAAGTGACCACTTCTGAAATCGTGATTTATGAAACCCTAAAATGCTTCCGCAACAGCAAACCTGAAGAAAAACACTCCGCTGGTCGGACAAGGGAAACTTCAGCCAGTAACTCTGTGAGGGATAATAATGAGAATTGTGTCATCACATGTCTCATGGCGATACCTCGATCGTCTGGTAATAGATCTGAACTATAACTTCATACTCCTGCTGAGAAACACACCTGTAAGCAAAAGGTTAACCAACCTGATTTATGTTTCAAAATGCGTATGTTTGGCAATGGCGTAATGCTCCATACAACATGGAAATGCTACGCGTTTTCTGGGTAGATGCAAACATGATAATGCATGCAAATGCAAATGCAGGCTCAGACTGCTGGGGAGCTCTGATAAGCTTGCCTCAACACGGCCGTTGAGGTCGAAATACCGCCCTGTTGGGGACGAACAGACATCGCAAAATATTCTGGCAGAATAAATGCCTGCAACACCATCTGCCAGGGAGAGACTAGACATCGATTTCCACTCGAGGAAAGAATAACACCTGCTGGGAAGACTAACTCAACTAGAGGAGAAGCAACCCTTCTGGGAGACAACTGTCTAGGTACAGTTTACGAACTTGAACTACTACTCCACTGGGGATAATCATCCTGACGAAGGCATGACGACCTGCGGGGAGAAATAAAACCATCCTCGGTAGGGATACTCCTTTCTGAACTTACTATCTTGGTTATGCGCCATGGAAATCCTCCCTGCAGCGGATCGAGTGCGCACCTCCTCGACTCTCTGGGGAGTACAAACTCTGCATGAGACACTGATTCTGTCTTGCTGGGGATGCCCTGTGGGGTAAGTTGCGACTAGCTGGGGAGAGTGGTCCCTCTTTGGTAAGGGATACCAACATTTCAACTCCTGGGGTGAGGCGCAACCTGCATGGGGATTAGCCTCACACCAAATCAAGTCTTTCACCACGAGACTCCGGTTGGGGCCACAATTTTTTGATCGTTTACCTCAAAGGTGAGGACCCTGCAGAACACAAATGAGACAAGACAAATCTATACAATCAAATCTATTCGGGTTAGCGTCCGTGACATTACTTCAGTCAATTCGAAGTTTTAGCAATTATTGGCAAGGGCCAGCAAAGTTATGCACATGCAAGTTCATCGGAACATCGACGTTTTCCACATACAAAATAGTAGAGCACAAACAGCAAATGCTGAATAACATGTTTTATTAATAACAGGCCTCTGAATAGGCAAAGTTTTGTACATCGGATGCAAATCCTGAAAAGAGGAAGTTACGCACACACACATACATATATGCACAAGAAGCGTAAAAATACAAAATACAAAATGGATTTGTACACATGTCGGCGACGTGGTGCAGACAAACATCATGAGTTGATCCTCCTATGACTCGCCTGACTCTGGCGCTTTCCCGGTATTCAATTTTCGGAAGAGCTTGTGTCGGATAAACGAACCCTCAGGTACTCCCAAACCACTCAGCAATGCAGCATCAAAATCGGACCGCAGTGATTTGCTTCTTAAATCCCTAACTTTTGCGTGAACCACCCTTTGCGGGTTTTCAATTCACCGGGATACCCTTTTTTGCCGAAGCCGCCCAGTGTAGGTTTTCGACTTCGCGGGTGTACATCTTTTCAATTTTATCCCTAACTTTCGCCCGAACCTTTTATTCAGTTTTTGGTTCGCCGGGATGCCCCATTTTTTCCTGGACTCTCTTTTTTCTGTCCAGCGGGTCAATTTTAAGCAAAGTATTTTTTAACTGCGTCCGAATTCACAGGCGACGTGAAGTCTTCACCGTCCATGGTGGACAACAACAATGCTCCTCCTGAGAAGACTTTCCTGACAACGTATGACCCTTCGTAATTAGGGGTCCACTTGCCCCTGTGATCTGTTTGTGGCGGGAGAATCCTCTTCAGCACAAGGTCGCCCGTCTGAAAGCTTCGAGGGTGTATCTTCTTATCATACGCTTTCTTCATTCGGCTCTGGTACAACCGACCGTATGCTAGAGAAGCTAGCCTCTTCTCATCCATTAAACTGAGCTGATTCAGTCTATCTTTAACCCATTCTGCCTCGTCAAGTTGGACATCTCGTAAAACCCTCAGGGAAGGAATCTCGACTTCCAATGGTAATACTGCCTCCATTTTGTATACTAATGAGAAAGGGGATGCCCCGGTTGATGTGCGTACTGTCGTACGATAACCGTGCAAAGCGAAAGGTAGCATCTCGTGCCAGTCCTTATAGGTCACCACCATCTTTTGAACAATCTTCTTTATGTTCTTATTGGCCGCTTCAACAGCGCCATTCATCTTGGGTCGGTAAGGAGAAGAGTTATGATGCTCAATCTTGAAATTCTGACACAGCTCCTTCGTCATCTTGTTATTCAAATTCGAACCATTGTCGGTGATAATCCGCTTGGGGATCCCATATCTGCAGATAATATCTCGTTTGATAAATCTGGCGACCACTTGCTTGGTGACATTGGCATATGACGCTGCTTCCACCCACTTGGTGAAGTAATCAATTGCCACCAAGATGAAACGGTGTCCGTTGGATGTCGTAGGCTCAATCTTCCCAATCATATCAATTCCCCACATCGCGAACGGCCACGGTGATGACATCACATTCAGAGGACTTGGGGGTACATGGACCTTGTCCGCATAAATTTGGCATTTATGACACCTCTTTGCAAACTTGAAACAGTCTGTTTCCATAGTTAGCCAATAGTAACCTGCCCGCAGCAGTTTTCTCGTCATAGCATGCCCATCAGCATGTGTACCAAATGTACCCTCATGTATCTCTTCCATGAGCAACTTCGCCTCTTTCTCGTCTACACAGCGTAGCAACACCAAGTCGTGGTTTCTTTTGTACAGGACAACATCCGAATTTAGATAGAAATTACTAGCCAATCTTCTGAGAGTCTTCTGATCTCGACTGGATACCCCAGTCGGATACTCCTTGTTTTTTAGGAAATTATGGATGTCAAAGTACCAGGGTTTATCATCGGATGCTTCGTCAATAGCAAATATGAACGCAGGCCTGTCATGCCGAGAGATAACAATCCGGGGAGCCTCGTTCCAGAAATTAACTTTATACATGGAAGACAATGTAGCCAGGGCGTCAGCCATTTGATTTTCTGCTCGCGACACATGATGCAATTCCACCTTGTCAAAGAAAGGCAACAATCTCCTTGCATAATTCATATATGGTATCAAATTGGGCTGACGTGTCTCCCATTCTCCTTTAATCTGGTTTACCACTAGAGCTGAGTCTCTGTATACATCCAGATGTTTGATCCGCAAATCAATAGCTTCTTCAAGACCCATGATGCAAGCTTCGTATTCAGCCTCATTATTGGTAACCGGAAAGGTCAATTGGGCAGTAAAGGGGATGTGCGACCCCTGAGGAGTAGTAATAATTGCACCTATTCCGCTACCATAGGAATTTACGGCTCCGTCAAATATCAACTGCCATTTGGAATCCGACTCTGGCCCTTCATCCGGCAAAGGTTCTTCCCAATCTTTCATCTTTAGGTACATGATATCCTCGTCAGGAAAATCAAACCTCATCGATTGGTAGTCCTCAACAGGCTGCTCCGCAAGGTACTCCGATAACACACTCCCCTTTATAGCCTTCTGTGAAACATACTGGATGTCATATTCGGTCAAAACCATCTGCCAACGGGCAATTCTCCCAGACAGTGCCTGTTTCTCAAATACATATTTGATAGGATCCATCTTCGAAATGAGCATGGTTGTATGATTTAGCATGTATTGCCTCAAACGCTTGGCGGCCCAGGCTAGCGCACAACAAGTTTTTTCGAGCATTGATTATCGAGACTCACAGTCAGTAAACTTCTTACTCAAATAGTAGATGGCATGCTCTTTACGCCCAGTCTCGTCATGTTGACCGAGAACACAACCCATACTTTCCTCAAGAACCGTCAAATACATAATCAAGGGTCTCCCTGCCACCGGAGGTATCAAAATAGGAGGTTCCTGCAAATACTGTTTTATTTTATCGAACGCCTTTTGACAATTTTCATTCCATATTACAGCTTGGTCCTTTTTCAACAGCTTGAATAATTTCTCACACGTAGCTGTTAGGTGAGAGATGAACCGAGCAATGTAGTTCAATCTCCCTAAAAACCCGCGCACCTCTTTTTCTGTTTTAGGCGTCGGCATTTCTTGTATTGCTTTTATTTTCGCAGGATCAACCTCTATTCCTTTTTCGCTCACGATAAACCCCAGCAGTTTACCCGATCTCACCCCGAAGGTGCACTTGTTAGGGTTCAGTCTCAGCCTGAACTTCCTAAGCCTCTTGAATAGTTTCAGCAGATTGACCAAATGTTCTTCCTCCGTCTGGGATTTGGCAATCATATCATCCACATAAACCTCGATCTATTTATGAATCATGTCATGAAAGAGAGTCGTCATTGCACGCTGATACGTTGCCCCAACATTCTTCAATCCGAAGGGCATCACTTTGTAACAAAATGTTCCCCAGGGCGTAATGAAGGTAGTCTTCTCCATGTCTTCGGGCGCCATTTTAATCTGATTATAGCCTGAGAAGCCATCCATGAAGGAGAATACGAAGAATTGAGCAGTGTTATCCACCAGCACATCGATGTGAGGAAGTGGAAAATCATCTTTCGGGCTTGCTTTGTTCAAATCACGGTAGTCTACGCACATTCTCACTTTACCGTCTTTCTTTGGCACGGGAACAATATTAGCGACCCATGACGGATATTTTGTAACAGCTAGGAAACCAGCATCCCACTGTTTTTGAACTTCCTCCTTAATCTTCACAGCCATGTCCGGTCTAGTTCTTCGGAGTTTCTGCTTAACCGGTGGGCATTCCTCTTTTAGCGGCAGACAGTGAACAACCATATCCGTATCCAATCCAGGCATATCCTCGTACGACCAAGCAAAAATATCACTGTACTCTTTGAGCATCTCAACCAACCTTTGCTTGATGTCGCTTTGCAGTGCAGCCCCTATACGGATGTTTTTCTCAACCCCTTCCGACCCCAAATCGGTAATCTCAATGACTTCCTCGTGAGGCAGAATGATTCGCTCTTCTTGTTTTAACAACCAGGTCAACTCTTCTAGAACATCGCCATCTTCAACAATCTCTTCTTCGGCCTGAAATACCGGGTGCTCAAAGTCGAAGTGAGTCATAGGCGGTTCATAGATGTCATCTGAAATAGCAATCCTGCAAAGGAAATGGTTAAGTGCTTCAAAACGCGTACAAAGCAAATAACCACGTTGCCATTTTATTGTAAAAATAAAAACAGGAAAAGCAGAGATCACAATATTTGTACATGAAAAAACGCCTTTTATTTAACGATTAAACAGTGCAATGTACATAACAGAATGGCCCTAAGCAAAATCACGATGCCCCGGGTAGGACACCGGATTGTTCAACAATTAAGAAAACAAATCATTACTGTTTCGTTGTCACAGGAACAGTCTCCTGAATAGACCAATTGCAAAGCCCTTGTCCTGGCACGCTCGGCTGAATCCAGGCGTCCAGGTCGCAATCGCTATCTCCTTCTTCAGAATCTGAAACAGCGTTGATAGTCTCGTAACATACCCCACTAGCCGTAATTGTTATTGGTCCTTTGAAACGGGGTGCCCCTGCGGTAGGCGTTGATGATGAAGGATGATATCCAAGCCCGAACCTGTCGTTCTTCACGGGAATCTCTAACACTCGACCCCAACCCTTGGTCTCGCCTGTCTTTACTAGAGCCTGAGCCTCCTTGTATGACGACACTGCCACCTCTGATGCTTTGCTTGGCCCTGGAGCTTTGTCTTTAAAGCGCAACCCCTCAAAGGCTTGACAAGGTGTTTCATGGATTTCATCGTCGACCTCCACATACTTGAACGACGACAAATGGCTGACCAGTATATCCTCTTCTCCACAAACTGTGACGACACTGTCTCTCACCATATACTTCAGTTTCTGGTGTAACGTGGATGTGACTGCCCCGGCAGCATGGATCCATGGGCGTCCCAAAAGACAATTATACGCTGGCTGGATGTCCATTATATAGAATTCAGTTTCAAATACTTCAGGCCCCGCCTGCAATGGCAATGTTATCGATCCGAAAACTAACCTCCGTGTACCATCAAATGCCCTGACCACCAAGTCACTAGGCGTACAAATGATCCCCCTGATATCCAATTTCATCATTGCTTTCTTCGGAAGCACATTCAAGGAAGACCCTGTATCCACCAACACATGGGACATAACCGTGCCCCTGCATTCAACTGAGACGTGCAGCGCCATATTATGCTCTCTTCCCCTCGGGGTCAAATCAAAATCCGTAAATCCCAAACTATGGCCTGCGTTCACGTGCGCCATCACCCCCTCCAACTGATTCACCGAAACATCTTGGGGTACAAACGACGTGTCCAGAATTTTCAATAACGCATTCTGATGGGCTTCGGAACACAATAGCAGCGATAATATGGAGATTTTCAACGGTGTTTGTTGAAGGTGTTCAACAATTTTATAGTCACTCTTACGGATAAGACGCATGAATTCTTCTACATCTTTCAGTGACGTTTCTTTTTCATTCCTCTGCACAGGAATACTCTCATTCACTTTTCCTTTACCTTTTGCCAATCGTTCTGCCTCTACCTCAGGCGATATAAAAATTCTCCCACTTCTCGTCATTCCTCCAGTCCCGACGACATTGTCCACAACCCCAGCTGGTCGTTCATTAAATTCTATTTTCTCCCCATCACAATATGCCTCCAACCCATATGTCCATGGCACGGCTTTGGTACTCTCAAAAGGGACTGGCCCTGCCTTTGTAATAGTGATTGTCGGCCACCTGGCTGGCGCTGTTATAGTTATCGTTTTCCGTGGAATTGTCACCATAGCAACATCACTCTGCTCGTCAGCTAACACCTCTGCAGGCTTATCAACTGCCGTTCTATCAAATTGCAACGTGCCCTCATCTATCAAGGTCTGAATGCCTTTCTTCAACTCTGCACAACCCCCAGCCTGGGTCCAACAGTCCAAACAGAATTCATCACAGCCCGGGTACACACCGCCTTTCAGCAATTTGCTCTTGACTTCACCCAACGGTGTTTTCAGTTCATCAACATTTATCACCAGATTTAAGTCCTCTTTAGTCAAAATGGCATTTGCCCCATGATTGGGCATAGGCTGCTGTACTATATTTGGACCTGCCTGTCCAAAGTTAATAGCTTTGCTATCCAATAAATCCTGAACCTTATGTTTAAATGCCTGACAAGCTTCTATATCATGCCCGGGTGCCCCAGAATGAAACTCGCAATGCTTGTTTGCATCATATCCGTAAGGGAGTACTGCCCCAGTAGGCGGTGCTAAAGTCCTCTTTTCGACCAAGTTCAAGCCTAGCAGAGTTTGAAGGAGTTCTGCATACGTGGAAGGAGGTGCTTCGAACACTCTTTTCGGTCTTGCGTTTTGTACCCTTCTCTGGCCAGGATTCTGTCCCTGCTGCCTGCTGCTGTGGTTGTTGTTGTTGTGGCTGTCTTTGTTAAGGAATCGGGATCGTGACGCTAGCTACCTGCTGTGGCTAAGCATACTGATGTCTTCCTCTGCCCCTGCCCCTGCCACCAAACACTGCACTGGAATCACCATGACGTCTACCACCAAACGCTTTTCTATTACCTCCCGACGAAGTAGACTCCCCAGCTTGGAACCTTCCCACCTTAATACTATTCTCAATCATTTCACCCATCAAGATCAGATCAGAGAAACTGCCCAACGCAACAGGAAACAACTTTTCATAGAATATCCCCGTGAATGTTCCAATGAACATATTGTTCATCTCCTTCTCCACTAGAGGAGGATGCACTCTTGCCGCCATGTCGCGCCACCTTTGCGCATATTCTTTGAAACTCTCCCTAGTTTTCTGTGACAAGCCTTGCAGCTGGACCCGGTTTGGTGCCAGGTCACTGTTATATTTGTAATGTGTCACAAACGCCTCGGCCAGTTGCCTCCATGTTTTGATCTGAGTGGGCTCCATCCCCATATACCACTCCAGTGACGGTCCGGACAGGCTATCTTGGAAGAAATGCATCAGCATTCTTTCATCATTCGAGTAAGCGAACATTCGTCTGTAGTAAGAGCGAACATGCACCTTCGGGCAAGTGTCTCCCTTGTACTTATCAAACGTGGGAGCTTTAAACTTCAGCGGTACCCTCAGGCCAGGCACCAATCCCATTGTGGTCATATCTAAGCCAGTAGTACTCTGACTCACTACACCCTTCATTTGATCCTCAAGCATTCTGATCCTTTGCACAGGATCCACAGGTCCTTCAATACCTCTACCAGAAAAGGCATCCTCCTGTTGGTCTTCCACCCAATTAACATTCTCATTTTCGTACCCGTCATACCCATTGTTGCGACCAAATCCAGATTGATTCATCATAGGACCCCGTCCTCTGTTACCATACCCTTGAGTGACCCCGACAGGTCCAAAAGGCATCATTCCAGCACCATTTCTGTTACCGAATCCACCATAACCCTGATTAGCATTACCAAAACCATCATATCCGAAACCCTGAGCGTTGAAGCCGAACTTCCCATCCTGATTGACATGATCAAACCCTTGGTCGTTATAGCCGAACCCGTTGTTGCCAAGGCCATTACCTCCATTGTTACCACCGCCTAGATTGGCGTCTCCGAATCCAACATTGTTAATGACAGACTCATTACCAATTCCTGTATTACCATTCCCGGCGCCAACGCTATTGTTCACATTCACAACAGGTATATTCACCACAGGTGGAGCTACAGGCGTAGAAGTACCATCCCCATGAATGGTTTCAACACGTACAGAATTGTGGTCTTCGTTTCCATTCCCAACACTTCTCGCCAGCAATGGCTGCACCAAAGTCTGCAGGTTTTCCTACCCCATCACAATTGTCTCCATCGTCTGCATGAACAGCGCCAGCTTTTCACACATCTCCTGCATCTCGTTTTGCATCTGGTCCATGACTCTTTTGCAGTTGGTACGAGTAGAGTATCGGTGAGGGCGTTGACTTTCAATCCTGGAGAAACCTGATGAGATGCAGGAGATAAGATATAGTTCAATAATTACCTGGTAATGCAATATGAATGTGTATGCGAATGCAACATGTGTCTGTGCGTTGGGGAATATCACTCCCCAATTCTAGTGCCAATGTGCCAGTGCAGTGACAGTGATAGCAATACGAAGCTCGAAACCCAATCATAGAAAAACATCTCATACATTGCAGAAAATCCCATCAGGTCAGGAATACAATATTAATGAGCGTACAATAAGAAGGCATGACCTCAACCAACAATCCTGGTGATGGCCAGCACAATGCAAATAAAGCATACACATCAATACATGAGATAGTCAAGTGCGCCCATATGCCCGATACTCTTCCAGCAGCCTTTTGGTCTTCTGATGGTCTGGCTGAGAAAGCAATCCCTCGATAAGTAGATCTCTTTGCTTGAGAACACGTCGTAAATCACCAATAGATTCCTCCCATGCCCCTTCTCCAAAGCAGTCATCTAACTTTCGTTTCTGAGATGCAGACTCCTTCTTGCACTTGATAACTTTGTTCAAGGAATTCTGGACATCATACCTCCGCGTAACCTCTTCTTCCAACCTCCTCTGGCTAGCTTTCAACTGACCTTCCAGCTTAGAGATCTGCAGCCTCAGTTTGTCTTCTCTTTCCTTATTGTCGGTCAGCGTGGCGTTCCAGGTTTTGTTGAACGCCGAGATCTCCCGGTAAGCTATATCGAGTGACTTCTTCTTGGACTCTAACATGTCATGAGAGCTTTTGAAGTCTTTTCCCAAGCGTTCACGCTTCTTTTTCTCTTCTGCCAGTTCAGCACCTAACCTGCTTACCAACTCGGTCTGCTGCTGGAAGGAATACACAGCTTCGTTTTTCTCCCTCCGGATTTGAGCCAATTCCTTCTCTAACTCTTCATTGATCTTTATCAAGTCTTCTTTTTCTCTTACTACCTGCTCATAGACCTCAATAGCCACAGAAGTGGGCTCCTCAACTGGAATAGGAACAGGACGTGATACTGCTGGAAAAGGCATCTGCACCTGTCTTACCCTCTCTTGAATCCACACCTTGTAAGGCATATAGGCTTGACAATCATTCTTGCCTAGTAATGGTTTCCCTCTTCTGCAGATATGATTCCAAGCGTGCTGAAGCTTGGCCAATAATTCCCCACTCAGGTCACCAGTGAAATACAGAGATTCCTGTGTTTCTTCCTCCTTCGGTGAACTCTTCAAAGCATACCCAAACTGTCGAACCAACAAAGATGGGTTGTAATTAATACAGCCCTTCCTTCCAATCAAAGGCACATTGGGAAACCCGGCGCAACTGAAGATAATCTCTGACCCCAATAAATCTCTATCGAACCAGACAATGTCTTCTGAAGAAAGTCCCATTAGACGCTCGGACCATTCAGTTGTATGTGCAGATTCAACAAAAGGACCCTTCTTGGGCAGATGGCTCTCAAACCACATATTCAGCAAAGGTACACAACAATGGACATTTTTCCCCCTTCTGTTTTCATTCTTATAATGCAAGGAATGATAGAAATCTCCAATCAAGGTAGGCACCGGGTTGCCTGCAGCAAACACGTAGAATGCATCCAAATCAACGAATTCAGGCAGATTAGGGAACATTATAATCCCATAGATGCACAAATCCAGAACAACGTTAAACACAATCCAGCAGCCACTTTTGGCATATTCTTGAGCTTTGCCAACCAAAAATTTGAGAGAAAACCCCGAAACTCCATGCCAGGAAGTCAACAACAACTCTGCAGGATCCATATGCAAGGGAACATCTAAGTCTTCCAGCTTAGGCTTAGCATCAAAATGAACGAAGGGCATTTTGTTCTGAACTAGAAACTCTAGAAATTCAGCGTACTCCTCCATGGTCGGAGCCAAAATGAAGTCCTGGAACATAAAACACCTCAAGGAGGGATCATATAATTGCATCAATGTGTATAAACCATTCAGCTCATATGCAGTTGGTCTGCAAACCAAATTCAGTAGCTTCCCATAACTCTTTCTAAAACTTCTCTTCACATCATCGTCAGCTAGGGAAATCAGACCCAACAGAGAAGTCACATCAGGAGTAGGCAACTTATACGCAACAATCTTCCTCAAAGTACTCATAATAACAGATAGAAGTCCGGAGCACTAGAATCGGGAAATATGCAAATGCACCTACAGCACAGACACACGTTAATGATATGCACATGATGATGCAAACAATGCAATATGCAAACAATGCAACAAAGGACCAAGTGCCCCTGGCTGAGAAGCCCAATCCACAATATTGGCCTCAAATAGACCCACAAACTGCTCAAGACCATCCACAATGCTCCAACCTGGTCTCTGACAGACCCAATAATACTGTCCTCAAATACCACTGAACCTCAATCAAGAAAACCGGTAATCTGGAGGTCAAGTTACCTGCATGTCCCAACCCCTCTCACAGGTAGGTGTCCTAATAACTGACACAAGGTATGGCATCCTATGCGGTCGTTGGCGTCACAGACTTTCAAGACTGATGATACGATACCCAGAAGGTGTGGCATCATCATGTCCTGAAGAGGCCTCACTTAGCCAACTTCCAAATGATCGGTCCCCGGAGTCGACAATCCAACTAACCAACAACCCCCTCAACCCAAAGGGTTGAAAAAGAAGTCAACCAGAAGAACCTCGTCCGAGCGTGGATTTCATGAGACACTAGTGCCTGCAAAGCAAGCACGCGCCCACTAATTTCCACTCTAATTCTAGGTGCACTCAAGCCCAGATCCGGCTTATCTCTCAATCATAGAACCCCCTCATACCCACAGCAATAATCACAATAATATAATGCTGAATGTAAAATACAGAAACCTAAATCCATACAAAACCCACGACGGGAAAACAAGCGCTAGGATTGACTCGCGTAGGGAACCGTTGGAATCCCAAGCAGAGTCGCCAGTTGTCGCTAATGCGAAAATCCACGTCGGCAATGACAGAAGAGTCGCCACCGTGCGTTATTTATCCCAACAGAGGGAAAGGAAACGCTCAGAGTAAACCTAACGCAAAACGGGAAAGGAATGGTCACCGCAACCAAATCCTAGGTTCGGGAGTCGATTACGCAAGGGGAAGGTATTAGCACCCCTCACGTCTGTGGTACTCGACGGGATCCACGCTTGTTTTCTAGTATGGATTGTTATTCTATCTATTCTACAGGTCTGGGGTTAAAAGAAAATAAAATGACTCGGCAAAGTATCGCACTTTATGCCTACGTATTCCCATCTGGAACGAGAAATCAGAGTCAGCGTAGTTCGCCTACCTACTGGAAAGGAGGGGAAGGTTGCTCGCTAGGATATCGCATCCTATGCCTATGTACTTTCATACAGCATGAAAGATCAGAGCAAACGTAGTTTGGGCTACGTACGACACCCATTTGTCTTGTTTATCTTTTATCCTTCTGAAAAAGGTTTTCTCCTGATTAACCGTCCAAGCGGACAAAAATGACGTTTTGATTGGTTTTCAGTCTTTTACGCAAGAACTGTCTTTTATTGATGTCTGAAATCTTATTGTATTTTTGATCATTTCAAGATGAGAAGAGAACAACACTCTAAAATCCTATGGTTGAAAAATGGGGATCAAAACTAACCTAATGTTGTCATGCATGGGTTAAAACCTAATGTCTGTCATGTTTCTCTCTTGCGCAGAGAGAAACAGAGATGCTAGGGGATAAACGGAAAAGAAACAGCATATATACAGTAAAGTAGTAAAATGCATGAATGCAGCAATACAAGCGAGGCAAGGGAGTCCCACTCAACCTCGAACCTGAGAAAACAATAGGCAAAGTGAAACAACTTCACTTCAAACCTAGGGGAAATTAACAAACAAAACAGCAAAGAAAATGAAACCCCAAAACCGGCTCTGACAGCACACTAGCTCCTACAACAGCAGCTCTGAAAAAACATCAAACTCTGACAGTTGATTAACTGCAAAACAGTAACATCTTCAAGTGAACCCCAAAATCAAATCTTCAATGATCCCCTACACTCCAAGCAACACCAAGCTTTAGCAAGCAATGAACCCCAATTGTTGACATCTTCAGACAGCAGTAAAACCCTAATCCAACGGTTGAGCAGCTTTGGCATGAACAGGTATCATCTTCTCCTTTATCCATCTTCAATGCAATGAACTTTATCTTCTTATCTGCAATGGCTTCTTTCTTCAAGGCAAGCACTCCAGCAGAGAATCACTTAACAGAATAAGTTGAATGCTAAACAGCGTATTGACAACCAAAGGAAGCCTATAAGTGTTTAACATTATGAGAGACAGGTTCCCTCAAAGTTCTACTTTCAAGATAAGCCACTTATCCCTCCAAAGGAGGGATGTGAATACCTTATAAGGACTTTATGTCATAGGGAGGAATGGAAGCACAAGATGCTTTCCATGTTTGTAGAAGAATTCAGTCTAATCTAAGGCTCTCCCTATTTCTCCTATCTCCTAAGTCTTCAAAAACCATCTGTCAGGAAAGGAATCTTCATGCATCATGCTATATCCTCTGTCTTCAATCATCATTCAAGGTCTTCATAAGCCTCAGCAAGCAGAACCCAAGCCCCAGGCCCCAGTTGAAATGCCCAAAACCCAACAAACAAAGCAACATCCCAAGTGGGAGACACACCAGTATCAATCAATTTGCAAAATCAAGTAAAAATAGTAAAACTCAATATAAAATCCTAATTAAATTTCTAGGGGACCCTAACTATATACCCTATACCCCATATAAACCCCAAGACCTAAATCAATTTTAAAACCCTAAAACTATGCCCTAAACTGCACCTAATTGTTGTGAAACCCTAATCCTGATCACCCTAAAGTTGATGGTTCAAAACTATCCTAAATTAAATCACAAAAATGTGATACAATTACAGGGGGAACCTAATACTCTAATCTAACCATAGGAAAAAGAATTACATCAAAATATGAAATACAATGACCATACAAAATTCAGCAAGTAGCATATACCAAGTGTAAATGAAATAAAGGATATGAAATGTAAAAATGCACCAGAAAATAAAAAATGAATGAAATGCCAATTTTATTCTTTTATAATTTTCTTGATGTCTTTATGAAAATGAGGGAAAAAATACCATGTAAAAATAACCATTTTTCAATTTGTTATGATTTATTTACTATCCTATATGCAAACATAAAATAAAATGAAAATCAATTAAAATGAAAAATATGAGTGGCAAATAGCAATTTTCTACAGTTCAGAAAGACAATTGGGCTCAATGGGGGTGTCAACATCAAAGTGCTAGGCCCATTACTAATCCAGAAAAACAATACAAAAAAAAAACAACCAAGAAAAATAAAAACGGGGGGGGGCGAATAGCAAATATTCTCCTTGTTATCCTGTTGGGCCCCAGACTGGGGGTGTGGATAGTAACAATGGCCTAAGGCCCAAACGAACCTCACACATGGAAAAGTGGTGCAACGGGAAAAAAAAGGGAGATGGTCAGCAATCCCCATGGGCCTAAGCCCGAGTCCAATTCCAAACCAGCTTCAGCAAAACAAAACCCTAAGCTCCTCTAACTCTCCCTCACACTGTTCATCATCTTCCTCCCCCCAAACCCTAAACGCCGTTCTCTCCACCCTCTCCCTCTAAAACTATGAAACCAACACTAACACCCCAACTCAAACAAACAATCCTTGTTCTACACTCAAATCACCAGCAACATTCTTCAAAAAATCCACCGCTACTCACCTCACAGAACTCTGATGTTCAAACCAAGTCACAAAGTTCTAACCTAATCTCGTTCAAACCTAACCAACATAAAGACCTAAATCTATAGCTATCAAACTACTACGAACATGCAATGAATTAGATGAGAATCAATAAAAACCTGGATGATGATGCTGTTGAAGATCTACAGATGAAGAGGGCCTTGAGCGTCTAACGAAAATCTTGAAGAAGATCTGAAAAAAGAGCTCACTGAAGAAAGCACGCGATGACGTTCTTGGATCGAGGACACGCTTCTGAAGATCTTTGATCGAATATGAAAAAAAATTGATGAAGGCGTTGTGTTTTTGGAAAATCTGGAGAGGAGGAAGATGAATGTTCTTGGTCGTTTGAATCTTTCTGGAATTGGATGAAGAATACACTTGAAGATTGTTCTTGGAGGTTTTCTGGCGAGTTGATGCAGATTGGATGATGATGAACGATGAAGATTGATGAACACCGACGATTTCTGGGCGAATTTGATGGAGAAAGATGAAGAACACGATGAGTTTTCAGGCGGCTGTGATGAGTTTCCCGGTGAGATAGATGAAGCTAGACGATGAAGATTGAAAGGCGTTTGGCTCAATTCCCTGAAAAATCCAGTTTTCGGCGAACTCAACAATCTCCGGCGACGGTTGCGGCGGAGGGGAGACGGTCCGACGGCGTTTGCATGCACTCCGGCCAGTAGGTAGCTAGTGGGGGACAACTGTGAGGTGTGGTGGTGGAAGGTTCTGGTGCGGACGTGTGGCACTGAGAGAAGATGTGAGGGTTACACGTGTGATGAGAGAGTGAGAGTGGGTCTGTAAGTTGGCTGCAGATTGTGAGGTGGTGCCAAAATGGAGCACACGCGTGGCACTCTATTTAAATGACACTTGGCAATTCGTGGACCTCTCTAACTGGGCTTGACTGGATAATGGCCCATTAAGTGGACAAACTCTGATTAATTAACCCAATTAAATGCTAATGAACTCTAATTAAAGCCCTAATTAACTAAACGAAAATTAACTAAAAACCTTAATCAAGACCTCTAATTAATCCTAATCAAATCTAATTAACAACACACAATTAACCATAATTAAAAACCTAAACGAAAATAAAACACAAAAACTCTAATTAACCTATTAAAAACAGAAAAAGATTATTTAATATCTATATCTATTTAAAAATTCCAATTAAATCTAGAAAATCAATTAAAAATCTAATAAAATCTATATAAAAGACCTATTAAATTCTATACTAAATCTATAAAACCAATTAAAAAAATCTAATCTAACATTATTATATTCCCTTTTTTTTACTATATCAAAAAACTATTATTAAAAAAATCTAAAATCTATATTAAAATCTATATCAAACTACTCTATTTAATGATAAAAAACTAATATCTAAAATTTTAAAATCTATTAAATTCTATTTAAAAGAGGGATATCTACTTAAAAATCTAAAAATCTATTAAGAAAATATCTATTAAATTCTAAAAATCTATTTACTTCTATAAAAATCTATTAAGAAAATATCTATTAAATTCTAAAAATCTATTTACTTCTATAAAAATCTATCAAGAAAAATCTATTAAACTCTATTAAAAAAAACTAACCTATTAATATCTAAAAACGAATAAATCTATAAAAAAATCCATTAAGTGTATTAAAATATAGAAAATAAAAGAGAAAATTCTAAAAAATGCCAGGAAGCCGATTAAATCGATTAAAGGACGATTACGCAACCATAGTGAAACCCGGGCACCGGGATGGCCTAAAAACACAGGGAACGAGCACCAATTCTCAAAATACATTTATTCAAACCAGCCTGAACTGCCTGAAACGCCAGGGGCTGCAATCCCGATGAAATCGATCTGACTGAGAAAAATTACAATGTATGCAGTATACGAATGCGAATGTAAAATGAGTCGAAACATAAACCAGATATGGGAACCGGTTGGTCAAATTTTGGGGTGCAACAACTCTCAATAAGCTCTGCTCTAATAAGTTCAGAAAATACCTCTTTTGAATCTGATTTTGATTCAGATCCAGATGTTCCTTCATCATTATCTTCCACATCTGCCATCAGTGCCATGTTTGCACATTCTTCTTGTGACTCCGATGAAGATTCAGATGCATCTGAATCATCCCATGTGGCCATCAGACTTTTCTTCTTTTTTTCAGATTTCTTTCTTGGTTTGTCCTTCTGAAGTTTAGGACAATCACTTTTGTAGTTCCATGACTCCTTACATTCATAGCAGACCACTTCTTTCTTCCTAGATCTTCTGTGTCCAGAAGACTCTTTATGTTGACCTGGTTTTCTGAAGTTTCTGAACTTCTTCTGTTTGTGCTTCCATAGTTGGTTGATCCTTCGGGACAGCAGGGACAACTCATCTTCTTCAGAAGAATAAGATTCTTTAGAAATTTCTTCAATAACCTGCAAAGCTTTGGCAGATTTGTTAGTCTTTAAAGCAACAGACTTACCTTTCTTCTGAGGTTCGTCTTCTTCTAGCTCGATCTCATGACTCCTCAAGGAGCTGATCAGTTCTTCCAGTGTGATCTTGTTCAGATCTTTTGCAAGCTTTAGAGTTGTGACCATTGGTCTCCACCTTGTTGGCAAGCTTCTGATGATCTTTTTGACATGATCAGCAGTGGAGTAACCTTTGTCCAGAACCTTCAAGCCAGCTGTGAGAATCTGGAATCTAGAGAACATAGCTTCTACAGATTCATATTTCTCCATTTTGAAGGCTTCATATTTCTGGATGATAGCCAGAGCCTTGGTCTCCTTTACTTGGGAGTTTCCTTCATGAGTCATTTTCAAGGATTCAAACATATCAAATGTTGTTTTTCTATTAGTGATCTTCTCATACTCAGTATGAGATATGGCATTTAATAGAATGGTTCTTACTTTATGATGATTCCTAAATTCTCTCTTCTGAGCTTTAGTCATTGACTTTCTGTCAATCTTTTTGCCATCCCCATCAGTGGGGTGAACATAACCATCAATGACTAAATCCCAAAGGTTAGCATCATATCCTATAAAGAAGCTTTCTATTCTATCTTTACAGTAATCAAACTGCTCTCCATCAAATATGGGAGGTTTGGTGCTGATTCTATCAATGTCTTCATATTTGTTGTTAGATGTTGAAGCTTCACCAGCCATAATGTATCAAAGAAAAAATATATCAAAGAACTTTTAACAACTGGATCTTTTCTCTTTCACGGTTAAGTGATAGCACAATAGAGCCGGAGCTATGATACCAACTGAAAGTTGGAAAAACACTTAGAAGGGGGGTTGAATAAGGGTTTTAAAACAATTATGGCAATAAAAATAACACATGATTTTTATCCTGGTTCGTTGAACTCAACTAATCCAGTCCACCCTACCAAGGTGATTTGCCTTTCTCAACAAGGACTTAATCCATTATATTCAAACTGATTACAGTGTTAACCACTAAGACAACTGTCTTAGTCTTCTCAAGAAATCATGACCACAACTTGGTCTTCTTAAGGAATCTCTTACAAAAATGTAAACTAACAAATGTTTTTGAGTTGCTTCTAAAAAGCTTTAATCACAAATGTTATTTTTACATAAATATTAAGAACGAATAATAAAACTATTTGCTTTGAGTAAGAACTTTGAGAGTTGTTGGATAATCTTTCAATAGTTTGTTATCGTCAACTTTGAAGAGTTGTTGAAGACATCCTTTTATAATACTGAAAGTCCAATGCTTGGAGACTGTGCGTAGCAGAGTAGCTGTAGCCTTTTTGTCTTCTATTGATTTTAGCTTTTCCAGAAGAGGAATGTTTAGACAAATGCTTTTTTCCTGAATTCTTGTGTCTATCACAAATAAGGAATAGTGCCATTGGAGAGGATGTTGAGAATAGTACCAAGTCTTTTCATGAGCTGACACCTTTTCAAAGTAGTTAACATCAGATCTTCTGACGTTCTCCTTGATCTTCAGATCAGAATTAATGTCATCAGAGTTGCAGCATTTGTGCTTCAGCGTGAATAATCTGATCAGAGCAGACTTGCTTATCAGAGCCTCTGTACTTGCTGCGTTAAGTACATCCAGAGTCTTTTGCAGCTTTACTGTACGTTCTTTACTCAAGTTCTTCTCAGCTTCACTCAGAGTCATCTGTAGCAGATCAGAGTCTCTTCAGACAGCGGTCAGAGTCTTCTGATTAGTTGCTTCTGATGCTCAGAGCCTTGTGTAAACTAACGTTCAGATGTATTTTTGCTTCCGGAGAAATATTCAATTTAATATCTGAAACAAAAAAAAACTTGAACAAAATTAGAGTATACATTTACTTAATACAAAATTTCATTTATGTTATCATCAAAACAATGAGATATATTAAACACCAATATGTGTTCTAACATTCAGACCCTGGCTAGTGATAGCAATTAAGCACGTGTGGTATCCAGACCCCGGTTTCTCCAGTGATTTCGGTAAGCGCGTGTGGTATCCAAACCCCAGCTTCCTCCGGTTTATTTCATTAGCAGGTGAGGTATTCAGA
Organism: Lathyrus sativus; assembly: GCA_963859935.3. Lineage (NCBI taxonomy): Eukaryota > Viridiplantae > Streptophyta > Magnoliopsida > Fabales > Fabaceae > Lathyrus > Lathyrus sativus. The sequence goes on from OZ012741.1 coordinate 370,404,106, forward strand.
CCCTGGCTAGTGATAGCGATTAAGCGCGTGTGGTACCCAGACCCCGGATTTCTCTAGTGATTTTGGTAAGTGCCTGTGGTATCCAGACCCCGGCATTCCCCCGGTTTATTTCATTAGCAGGTGAGGTATTCAGACCCTGGATAGTGATAGCGATTAAGTGTGTGTGGTATCCAAACCCACGCTTCCTCCAGTGACTTCGGTAAGCCTGTGTGGTATCCAGACCCCGGCTTTCCTCCGATTTATTTCAATATCAGGTGAGGTATTCAGACCCTGGCTAGTGATAGCGATTAAGCGCGTATGGTATCCAGACCCCGGCTTTCTCCAGTGATTTCGGTAAGCGCGTGTGGTATCCAAACCCCGACTTTTCTCCAGTTTATTTCATTAGCAGGTGAGGTATTCAGACCCTGGCTAATAATAGCGATTAAGTGCGTGTGGTATCCAGACTCTGGCTTTCTCCAGTGATTTCGGTAAGCGCATGTGGTATCCAGACCCCGGCTTTCCTCCGGTTTATTTCATTAGCAGGATAGGTATGCAAACCCTAGCTAGTGATAGCGATTAAGCGCGTGTGGTATCCAGACCCCGACTTCCTCTAGTGATTTCGATAAGCGCGTCTGGTATCTAGACCCCGGCTTTCCACCGGTTTATTTCATTAGCAGGTGTGGTATTCATACCTTGGCTAGTGATAGCGATTAATCGCGTGTGGTATCCAGACCCCGGATTTCTCCAGTGGTTTCGGTAAGCGTGTGTGGTATCCAGACCCCGGCTTTCCTCCAGTTTATTTCATTAGCAGGTGAGGTATTCAGATCCTGGCTAGTGATAGCGATTAAGCGTGTATGGTATCCAGACCCCGTCTTTCTCCAGTGATTTCGGTAAGCGCGTGTGGTATCCAGACCCCGGCTTTCCTCCGGTTTATTTCATTAGCAGGTGAGGTATTCAGACCTTGGTTAGTGATAGCGATTAAGCGCGTGTGGTATCCAGACACCGACTTTCTCTAGTGATTTCGGTAAGCCTGTGTGGTTTCCATACCCCGACTTTCCTCTGGTTTATTTCATTAGCTGGTAAGGTATTCAGACCCTGGCTAGTGATAGCGATGAAGTGCGTATGGTATCCAAACCCCGGCTTTCTCCAGTGATTTCGGTAAGCGCGTGTGGTATCCAGACCCCGGCTTTCCTCCGGTTTATTTCATTAGCAGGATAGGTATGCAAACCCTAGCTAGTGATAGCGATTAAGCGCGTGTGGTATCCAGACCCCAACTTCCTCCAGTGATTTCGATAAGCGCGTTTGGTATCAATACCCCGGCTTTTCACCGGTTTATTTCATTAGCAGGTGTGGTATTCAGACCCTGGCTAGTGATAGCGATTAATCGCGTGTGGTATCCAGACCCCGGATTTCTCCAGTGGTTTCGGTAAGCGTGTGTGGTATCCAGACCCCGGCTTTCCTCCAGTTTATTTCATTAGCAGGTGAGGTATTCATACCCTGGCTAGTGATAGTGATTAAGCGTGTATGGTATCCAGACCCTGTTTTTCTCCAGTGATTTCGGTAAGCGCGTGTGGTATCCAGACCCCGGCTTTCCTCCGGTTTATTTCATTAGCAGGTGAGGTATTCAGACCTTGGTTAGTGATAGCGATTAAGCGCGTGTGGTATCCAGACGCCGACTTTCTCTAGTGATTTCGGTAAGCGTGTGTGGTTTCCAGACCCCGTCTTTCCTCTGGTTTATTTCATTAGCTGGTAAGGTATTCAGACCCTGGCTAGTGATAGCGATGAAGTGTGTATGGTATCCAGACCTCGGCTTTCTCCAGTGATTTCGGTTAGCGCGTGTGGTACCCAGACCCCGACTTTCCTCCGGTTTATTTCATTAGCCGGTGAGGTATTCAGACCCTGGCTAGTGATGGCGATTAAGCGCGTGTAGTATCCAGACCCCGGCTTTCTCCAGTGATTTCGATAAGCGCGTGTGGTATCCAGATATCGGCTTTCCTCCGGGTTTTTTATTAGCAGGTGAGGTATTCAGACCCTGGCTAGTGATAGCGATTAAGCGAGTGTGGTACCGAGACCCCGGCTTTCTCTAGTGATTTCGGTAAGCGCGTGTGGTATCCAGACCCCGGCTTTCCTCCGGTTTATTTCATTAGCAAGTGGGGTATTCAGACCCTGGCTAGTGATAGCGATTAAGCGCGTGTGGTATCCAGACCCCGGCTTCCTCCAGTGATTTCGATAAGTGCGTGTGGTATCCAGACCCCGGCTTTTCTCCGGTTTATTTCATTAGCAGGTGAGGTATTCAGACCCTGGCTAGTGATAGCGTTTAAGCGCGTGTGGTATCCAGGCCCCGACTTTCTCCAGTGATTTCGGTAAGCGTGTGTGGTATCCAGACCTCGGCTTTCCTCCGGTTTATTTCATTAGCAGGTGAGGTATTCAGACCCTGGCTAGTGATAGGTATTACGCGCGTGTGGTATCCAGACCCCGGCTTTCTCTAGTGATTTTGGTAAGCGCGTGTGGTATCCAGACCCCGGATTTCCTCCAGTTTATCTCATTAGCAGGTGAGGTATTCAGACCCTGGCTAGTGATAGTGATAAAGCACATGTGGTATCCAGACCCCGGCTTTCTTCAGCATATTTCTCAAACGTTATGGTATCCAAATCTCTAGTAAAATCATTCACAGATGTGTTCATCTTATCATTCTCCCTAACAAGATTTACTCATTCAAGTTCATTTTCCCTAACGGATTCCTTCACCCTGACGGCTAGGTCAGATGTGTTTTTACCGACATGTAGTCGATGCCTGACGGTGATGTCAGAAGCTTTTACCAACTTGACGTTGAGGCCTGACGGTGTTGTCAGATTCTTTTACCGACTTGATGTCGAGGCCTGACGGTGAGGTCAGATGTTTTTACTTGATATTGATGACTGACGACGAGGTCAGAGGTTTCTTCCACCTGTGGGTCGATGTTTTCTAATTGATAACTAGTTAGCTTTCAGATACCACTTTGTTTTCCTCGGGATTTATGTCCCAGTGGACAAGTTCGTTCAGTTTCAGTTTCATTCTGTGGTTTTCAAATTTCCTGGTTCTTTGGTATTCAACCGTCTTTTACCTTGAATGTTTGAAAGTCTTTCGCTTATTATCCCTTCAAGCCCAAGTCGCTTGAATAGGGGCAGCTGTTGTACCCCAAAATTTGACCAACTTCTTTCCTCAATCTTTGCCTCATGTTTCATTTCATTTTAGCATCTTGCATTTGCATAACATAGTTCTTACAGGGGATCAAGTGTTTGTTTTGTATCATCCAAGAGGAGAGTCTTTATTGGCTTCAAGTTCAAGAAAAGACATTGTCAAAGAACCATCAGAGGGTTATCAAAGGGTTCATGAGGTAGAAGTTTGTTGAGTACCTCAGAGGTCATGGTGGAGTGGAAATGGTCACTCAGTTCATCTAAGCAATGCCTAGGCATAAAGGAGAAATTAGGGTTTCAATTTTAATCAGGATAAAACTTGTTTCTTGAAGCAAACTTGTTTCCATGGTCTTCCATATTTCCTAAGGTGTTTGGGGATGAGATATTGATCATCAATTTTAATCAAAAGAGCTTCAATTGACCAGTCAATTGAAAATCAGGAGATTTGGAGGAAAAGTCAACTACGCAGTGAAAAAGTCAACTCCTGACTTGAGGTCAAGATCATGTTCCTCAAGTTCAATATGTCCAATGGGTGGAATTTGATCAAGAAAAGTCAAAGGAATCATGAAAAGTCAAGAGTTGTTGAAAGTTGCCGTTTTGGGGAATTAGGGTTTTAGAAACTTTCCATTTATGGAAAGTTTCATGGTTGAAGCAGCCATCTTCAAGGCCATTTTTCTTCATGTTCAAGGTTTCAAATGGACTTGGATCAAACATCAAAGTTCTTACTTGTATTTCAAGCTTTCTTTTGAGTACCAATTCATAATCATATGATACTTGGAGCTTAAGTTATGACCAATCAAAGTTGAGGATTTCAATGATTTCAACATTGCCAAGATTGGACAGATTTTTGCACCCCTTTTGCAGGCCAATTTTCAGCACTTTCTTGATGTCAAATGAAACTTTTTCCCAAATGAAAATTGTAGAGTTTGTTCCAAGCTTTCCAAAAATTCCTAGAAGTCTTCCATATGATTTACGAAGCTCAAGTTATGGATGTGCAAAGTTGAGGAAAAATAAGTCAAATCCATAACTTAGAATTTTTTCTAAGTTAATTATGGACAGCTTGCATGGCATGATTTTCAACATCATTTTTCATGGTCTTACAATCCTCAAATCAAGATGTTTTCAACATGAAAATTATTCCTTGTCATGCCCTCTTTACTTAGAGCTCAAGTTTAGGGCAAAGTGATCTTTGTACACTAAGATATCATGGTCCAAAGTGGGTGTTTTGAACACTTTTTCAAGGGATGAAATATGTGATATTTTGATTTGCTTTTGTTTATCAGCCATAAAATCTTGTCCCATGCATATGGTTTGTAACTTTGAAGCCCGCCAAAAATTTCCCAAACAAGCCAAACACCCAATGTACCTCTTTGCCCCATTTTGAAAATCCTTACCAAAAATAAGAAAAGACCAAAGAACTGTCATAGCCTACAATCCCTCCACTCTGTTGCTTGCAGCCACCAAAAAGAAAAAGCAAACATACTGCATAACCCTAGGGAACCCGTGTCTCATTCTTTGAATGTTGGTTTTTCACTCCAAAAATCAACCTAGGTAATTTTTCCCACTAACCACAAAGAAGCTCCATATAAAATGTACAAAGTGAACATTAGGGTGAGGAGGAGAGGATTCAGCAGCCAGGAAAGAACCCTAGCCACCACTGTTACAAGAGAAACTAGAATTTGAGTTTTGAACTCCTTCAAAAAAAACACAAAAAACTGCCTTGTGCAAACCTTATACCAGCTGTCTAAAACCTAAAACAAAAGTTGGAATCTCATCTGCTCAAGTTGTCCTCAAGGTTTGCTTGTTTCTTCAAAAGGAAGTAACTTCGCAAACTTGCTCAAAAGGAAGGATCTCTGGTTTTCTTGGCTGCTAGCATAGAGAGGGCTACAAGAGGTATGTTATTTTGAACTCATTCACTAGTATGCATTGTCATGTGGTTGTTTTGTGGTTGAGATTGGTTTGTACATTATCATGTTAGAGTTGTTAAATTTGCTGTCAAAATATATGAGACCAATAACATGTGCATTAGCTGTTGGAATGTCATTAAGGTGTTTTGTGTATGTTTTTACCTTTGTGAATGTATGTTGTTTGGATACATGATGAGTTTAGACTCTTGGCATTGTTCTGTCAATTTAACCACCAAAATTGTTTGAAAACTCTCAATGGAAGAGACTTAGGTTAGATGCTTTGATTTTGGACATTTTTATGTTTGAAGTTAGATTGGATTTGCCTATCTTGTGTGATTTTCCTTATTACTGCCATTAGAGCTCTTTGTTGGAGAACTGCTGTTGGAGTTTGTGTTGGACCTGTCAAGCATGTTGATGTTTAGAGTGGTTAACTCTTCACTTTAGTTTGCTTCTCTTTTTAGACTTGCCATTATTATGTCAATTTCTTAGTTCTGTTTAGATTTGGTTTGGTGTCATTACTGTTTTAGTTAGGATTTCATTGTTGTGTTGATTTTGGCATTTCTCAAACTTCATTGCCTATGGCTGTTCCTAAAGAGAGTTGGTCAACTCTTGTCTGCTGTGCCAATGTTTGGTCATTGCTTCTGTTTCAAGCTAGACTGTTGACTCATGTTATTGAAAGTGTTGTTGTGGAATATTGGTACTTTGAGATTTTGATTTTACTATTCAGGATTCATTGCGGCCAAAATCTTTTTTTCCTTGTTAAGTTTGGTGACTGTCATGAAGCAAATATGTTTACATTATAAAACTGTGTTGATGCCTTTGCTTCCAAATAAAACATTCTTGCTTGATTTATGCTTTTATCTTGTTTTCCATAACCTGCTGTTAAGAGTTATGTCTTTGTAAAGGCATGATGTTTGGAGTTCACTGATGAACATTGTTGAAATACCACAAACTATGCTTGCTTGGACCCTTAGCAATTGATATGTATTGTTGCTGTTGAAGATTCATATACTGCTATTGAAGCAGGCACTGATCCTTGTTAATCAACTTTATCTTGTTCATGATTGTTGGTGGTCAAATTTGTTTCTCATGCCATTTTTGTTTGAGTTTTGTCATTCTATAGTTGCAACTATCATAAGGACTTAGTTTTGGATGTTTGGATCTATGATAACCAAAGTTGTCACAATCATTTGTGGAATTTGCAACTGTTATGTTGAATTTTTGTTATTGAGTGGATCTGTCTAGCCTATACGTGGCTGCATTGGTGACTGACTATGAAGGATCTATTGGTTGCATTGTAATGTAAAAAATGTGATTGCTTTCTTCTGTTTTCAACAAAACATTTCTTATTGGCTTTATGCTTTCATTTTTTTGTCTCTCATAACTAAAAAATGTCTATGTTTAGCAATTGTCCTATCATGTATGATTTGGACAAGTTTGATGAGCTAATTCATGTCATAGATGATTGCATTTTCACTACTGTTAGAGCTTGTTTTGAATTTGAATATGTCAACTCATGATGACATCTAGAGTTTGTTGACTCTTTTGGTTGGGGTATTTCATTGCTATTTTGGTTCTTGCCTAGTTTTAGGTAGGTTCCTTTAGAACTTTAGGGCAGGGTGTGAGCTTTAGGTTGTCTAGTTTGGAGTTTGAGCTCAGGCAGTTTGCTAATAGAGGTTAGGTGTTACCATTTAGAATTCATAGTTAGAGGCTAGTTTGAATCTGGACATGTGCAGGTGGTCACCGTGCTGTCAACATCTATCCATAAGAAGACTGGGTTTGTTAACTCAGATTTGGCTAGTATCAGTTAGTTTCTTATGTTAGAAGGTTTGGTTAAACATTGGGAATTGTCAAGAGCATTAAGACTTGGGACTGTTATTTGTTACACCCTGCTGTCAAAACATGTTATGCATGAAGTTTAGTTGGAAGGTGCAAGTACTGTTGAAACTTTGGTGCATTAAGGATTGTTTTACTGGTCAAGTTTCATAGCTCCATACTGTTATGCTGAGATTTGAGTTTGTTAACTCAGATGTAAAGTTCTGTCAGATCTTAGGGGTTTAGGTTTGTGTTGCTTTTTGAACAAATTGGAGGACCAAGTAGTTTTGTCTCAAGGACTTAAGATTGTTGTTGTCTAAATCATGGAAGGTTGTTTTTGCTTGGAGGTTGTCACTATATTTTTGTTGGGAACATTTGATATTGTGGTTGGTCAACTAGGGTATAAAGCTGCATTTTGAGCACTGCCATGTTTAGTACCCCTCATTGGAGACCTTGACCTTGAATTTGTTCACAGGACTGTCTTTGAGATTTGTTAGTTTAAGACTTGACTTTAGAATTTGTCCCTCATCCTAGGTGTTAGTTTTAGATAGATGGAGGATATTGAGGTAATACGGATGTTTCCATTTTGGTAGGTTTTGATGTTGAACAGTTGGTATGCTATGACTTTTCTATGTGTAAGTTGTACCTTGTTGTCAATATCTATCCATAAGGTTTTAAGTATGTCAATTCAGGTTTGGTTGGTATCAGTTTAACTCCTTATGGCAGGGAGTTTGGTTCTTACTGTCAGTTTTTGTTTTGAGGTTGGCCAACCTTTTGTGCTATCGATTTTGATGTGAGGTTTCTTGCAATATATGTATGAGTTCATGTCTTGATGGAGTATGAATTAATGTATGTGTGTTAATATCTTGAAGCATGTTTGATTATTAGAATGCTACATCATGAGAATGTTATTCTTTTCCAAGCACCATTTCACCAATTTGCAACTTGACAACCATATTCAGATTCATGGCAAAACTGAGACCTTTCCTTGAATCCAATTTGTGAGCCATCATGTTTTAATCTGTGAGCATCATTTCAAAAGTTGGTTGACACCATTGCATTCCTCTCAAAATTTCAAGTGAGTTTGACTCAAATTTCACTAAAATTGGTTGAGATTTGAAGAGGTTACGATGAAATCCTATTTTGAGTTGTCACTTAGTTTTACTTTAAGCTTGCCCAGCCTGCGCGCCATTCTTGGTATATATGAGAATGGGGTGGCTTGATACAACGGATGTATCGCCACCCCAGTGGTTGTCACTATGCCCTTAAGTCACTTGCCATGCACCTGAACCTGAGTTCGACCCCCAGCGGGGGAGTTTTTGCTGTTTTTTTCATTTATTTTCCTTGTTTTAATATTTTTCTTTCCCTTTCAAATTATTTTCACACGCATATGAGTGGTAGAACTGGCTTTGTTTTGAGCCTGCAGCCCCAAGGTCTTGACTTCAAGCCTTGGGTGATGCACTTTCTTATTTTTAGCATAGTGTTTGTTTTATTTCTTATTTAACTTTTACCTCTTTAAAAATAGTTTTAGATGTCATAAAAATCCAAAAAATCATTTTCAAGTATTTTGTTGTGTTAATCATTTTTATTTTTATTTTCATTTTATTTTATCATTTTATTTTGAACTTACGAATTAATGTGCTTCGTGGTATATCATTTATTCCAATCAACTTCCTTTCTTTCTTATTTCATTTGCGAGTGAATTATTTAGTGTTTACTTGGCCTTGTGCCATGATCCCCCTGGGATTCCTAGTCCCTCCGTTTAGGATGGGAGTAGGAGAGACATTAGGTGCTCAATCCTATGCATGACAACATTAGGGTAGATATCCCCTTTCATCCTAACTTTAGGAGCATTCTGCATTACACTTTAGGGTCCAGTTTCCCCTTAGTTTGAGTCTTTATCTTCTCATCTCCTAAGAAATCCAAAGCACTTAATAAAGGATAATTTGTGTCGTACGCTACAAGCCTTAAGTACTCGAGGAATGATGGTTGAGGGGCCTCCTCTCAATTGTCTAGAGTGTTTAGCATATGCCCTTTGGGCGATATGCGACACATTCGCTCTCGAGTCATAGTCTTTAGTGCGACATGAGTTTCAAACCATAACTCAATCCACTTCTTGTCTTAAAACACAAAACAAAAACATCAAATCTTTTTATCCTTCGGGATATTAATTGGAAAACCATTTTCAAAGAGAGTATTGTTAAGCTTTGGTTATACCGCAAATAGGCATCGTCCCTAACTGCTAGAACGAAGGTTTAACCCTACTCGGTTTAAAACACTTGAACCAACCAGTGGTCGTGTCTGCCCGAACTACGTTTGCTCTGATTTCTCATACCAGACGAGGATACATAGGCATAAGACGACGATGTCTTGGCGAGCAACCTTCCCCCATCACCCGTAGTTTTCCGAACTACGTTGACTCTGACTTTCCTATTGCACGAGGGAATACGTAGGCATAGAGCGGCGATGCTCTATCGAGTCTCTTTTCTTTTCTTTTGTCCCTGTGAGCCTGTAGCTTAGTGTTGCACCTAAATTTTTGACCACGAGATACCACCTCTTTTACGCATTTTTCTTATTGTTATTCGACTTTATTTTAATATTTATCTTTTTTACGACAAACCGATTTGTGCAGATGCAGTAATACCAAGCAGAGATAGCATTCATTCTCACGATCGATCATCCGCTTAATTAATTATCTTAACCATGTTATTTATTTTGCTTTGTGAGATTCTTGCTTATGAGGAGTTTGTCGACCAATTCAATTTGTGAATGAAAGGCAGGTCCAAAATTCCTACAACGAGTCAAAAGAGTTCAAGATTTTGAAGATGATAAATAGCTCAAAATGTTACTTAAGGCTCGTGACACATTGGTCCATACGCTCTACAAGTCGCAAACGTTGCAAGCTCAAACTCGTGGACTTTACAGAGTGAACCCTATCGGATTTAAAAGTAAAGCTCTTCATGAAAAGAGAATTGAAGAATCAATGATGTTTCCCTTTGTGAGACTGTGCTTTCATTCACGAGTGGAAAGGACCCTGTTTGCACTTTTGAAGTACGTACCAAGAATAAATTTTTGAAACAACTGGAGGGTAAATTAATGCAATTACTACATTTCAATTTTCTCCAACAAATTCAGAAGACGTAAAATCCTTCATACATTACAATTATTTCATTAAACTAAATTGAAAAGCATCGGTTTCAAGCATTCATTACAAATCCTATCCGTTACAAGCTATTTTATGAGTTCTACACAGTTCGGAACCAGCTACTCTAACAAGTCATCAATTTATAAAGTACAAGCAAATCTTCCATCATCTAAGCATATTGAAAAAAGCCCGCCTCTGTCTGCTAAATTTTGCACAGTCAAAGACGGGATCCTTCTAGAATTAACTTGATCAGGTACAATTTAGGAGATATCTGTAGGACCTGCAAAACACCCACCAACATTCAAACGCTGTTAAGGAAATTGAATGCACGGTTCAAGGATTAAAATGAATGAATTTAAGTCTGGCCCTCAGTTCGATTCATCATCGGGCATGAGACTCGAGCGGCCGAGAGGACTATGACCGTAGCCACTATCAACTCTCTACCGAACATCGAAAAACCGAATTAAGGCAACTATTTCGAACAGCTCAACATAATTCACGAGGCAACTACATTCGACGACACCAACATGGTTCAGACTATCAAGTCGTCATCACCGGTATACGTTTCCCGACGTCGGAGCTAAGACCAAATGGGCGCTGAACCAATCATCAAGCAACCTGAAGAAAGAATAGAAAAGTTATCAAGGCAACAATGCTAACTGCGAGCAAACATTCAACAACAGGTGAACAAAAACAACTGATAGCACGAGTCGCAGTCAATTCGGAACACAATGTATCAGCAGCCAGCACAAGAGAGAGAGAGAGAGCATCCCAGGTTGCCCCGCCCCAATTCTTATCGGTAGCAATAATCCACCTTTGGAGAAACAAATACATGGTGGGGTCCTGAGTTTCCCTGATGAAGATATCCCCATTACGTACGCCTGCAAAACACGAGGATGGAGTTAACCAACAAACCAACAAATTAATAACCTCAAGCTGCAACAAAGTAGCGAGTTCAAGGCTGCAATCAACCCCAAACGGGCAGTACCCACATCGGGCACAAACCAGTTATAAGAAACATTAGCATAACAAGCACCTACAGAAGAAAAAACACAACAGTATAGCTTGACATCAGCACGACAACAAATAGTCGCGAGCACCGTCAGCAACAGTTAATGAGACTGTTTCGAAAATCTAAGAGGGAGATTAAGTGATTTAAGGACAGCCCTCAGAAAGTTCATCATTGGGCAGAGATACGAGCGGCCAGGAGAGCGACAACCAAGGCTGTCACCAACTCCTTACCGTACATTGGATGAGTAAGATTCGGATAACTAATTGCAAGCAGCCATCACAAGCAACATTGATGCGGCAACGGCCTTTTCGATTCCCTCATAGGCTCAGACTGTTAAGTCATCATCACCACTAAACCTTTCTCAACCGAAGCTAGAAACCGGCAGCTTCCACACCACCTAAACGGGTCCTGAAAGAAGAAAAGGAAAATTAGTAATAACAACAACAAGTGCACCAGCTGCAACAGCATCAATAATGTCAACCCAATATCTGCAACAACATTAATAGTAACGGTCCAACATCCGCGACAACAGGGCATGGGACATTATCGATAGCAGTATCGCAAAGACAACTTGAAGCCTAAGAGACGAGTCGAAGCAGATAGAACCCTCAGATTACTCATCATTGGGTGTAACAGACAGAACTCCACAAAAATGCTCAGAGTCATGACAGTTGGAACCAGTAATAGCCTCAAACTTCAAGCTACAATTTAACTCGTCACAAGGCTACCGCCAACCGCAAGCAGGCACATACACTACAACAGATATTCAATCACAGAGCCTGCATCAGCAATGGCAACGCATCACCCGCAAGCACAAACAGTGTAGCGGCAACGCAGAACAAGCCAACAAACGGGTAAATGCAAACATAAGTCGCAACGGCATCACAGCATAACAACCAGCTTCTTCGCAATGTCGCCAGCCCTCAGCTCATCTCATCATCGGGCATAAGGTTCGAGTAGCTAGAAGGGCAACAACCGAAGTTGCCACCAACTTCTTGCTAAACACCGAACATTGCGAAGACCTCTCTTTCGTAGACAACAAATGGCGCAAACGACAACCCTTTCCATGCCCCAAAGGTTCAGACTCCCTGAGTCATCATCACCACCGCATTACCTTCCTCAACCACGACATAAGATCAAGCAAACACCTAAAGTCATATGAAGTTTTCCCTGCGAAAAAGAGAGGAAAAGCATTAATAACCAAGTCAATGAAGCCAACAGATTTGGTTGAGATACGACAAAGTCAAACAAAGAGAAAAGTGTGAACTTCCCAAAATCAGAAGCCAGATTGTCACCGACAAAATCAAAGCAAATAAGGAAGGAAGCGAATCGCCCAAACAAAATCAGACGAGAACGGAAAGAAATTAACGTTGCGTCCCAAATCATCAATAAGATCAGACAGCAAATCAACCGATTAGGAAAGATTTGAAAACAATTTCAATGGAGGCCCATAGTACTCATGTATAAAAGCAGAGAAGAGAACCACAAAGAGGAGATCACGATCTGAACCACAAAAGCTTCGACGAAAAAATCACGAGAGCTCAGATCGAAAGAGGCGTCATCCTCGCGTTCGCTCAGACGCTTTCACCGAAACATCACCGCAAACAAAAGCAAAGACGCCTTCAAGCCGTCACCGGAGTTCATCGGGTCACCACCACGAAGCCATCGTGAAATCACCCTTTGCCATCTCCGCCGCCGCTACCCTTTGGTAAAGTTCGTTCCTTCATAACAACCATTGAACTTGTTAACCTTTTCGTTATGTTGTAGGTTTATGGAGAAAGGCACGATCGGAAACAATAGAGAGAAGGAAGATCGAGAGGATTGAGAGAGAGTGAGCGACGACGGCCGCTTCGGGAAGAGGGGGGTCTAGGGTTTTCATTTGTTTACTTCTTTACTTTCTGTTTGTGTATTATTTGGGCTAAACTAATCACACACACACACTAATCGCATGCTTTCCCCCATTGATTCTTAATCAAGCCGCTAATCAGTCTTTTTTTTTTAAAAAACTTTTGTTTTCTGGTAATTAATTAATCTACTTTAATTAGTCTTTTAAACACCCTTTTAAAACTAATTTTCTAAATAAATGACAGCATATTCATGTTACATCATTTTTTTTATAATAACTTTTTGTATAAACTCTTGTTTTTATATAATGGCTAAATCTATTTTATCTTTTTAAGGAAAATAATTAACAAATAAGAACTTTCTTATAATAAAAATGCACATCACCGCTTTAAAATTTGGGATAAAATATTTAAAATCTAAATACCGTCTCATTATCAAGAAATAATCTTTATTAAAAAACAAATACAACCTTTTCATCCAAAATCAAATCAATTTTATTTCAAACCAAAGTAATCAACTACTTAAAATCAAATCAACATCGTAATACAATCAATCGCGCACTCACGACACAGGCACTTACACTCAGCGCTTTCATGCGTATTTTCTAGTTATCTTTATCTGCTTTATCTTATTCACAATGCACACACTCACCTAGCGCTTTCATGCGTTCGTGTATGGTTTATCTTTCTGCAATTTACTCTTCTGCAATTTATTCTATTGCATTCACATTATCATATGTACTCTCATTGCATTGCATCCGTCCAAAGGAAAAACCTACACATGATCCAACGTTGTGTGTAGTTGCACATCATATGCATCATATCCCCTTAGATCCTTGATTCTTCAAGTTGATCGTTTAGGATAGAACCTACCCCATAGGAAGGACCCTGTCTTTATATTCTACAACATAGAAACAAAACAATCAACACAGTACAACTTTTTTCAAACACATTTAGAGAAAAGATGTTAATCATCTTAAGCGAGATATAATCTCCACCCCACAACAATACAATCAAACATGTAGGGACTTTGCCTTAAGAGTGATAAAGGCATGCTTGGCGACCATCCGAGTATGTAAGACCTTTTCTTAAGACGATGCAAAGACCATTTCCTACAACCCCTTTCACATTTGTGGCGGTTATCTCTCCCTTAATATGAAGACTCGTCTCTTCTCCTAAACCCAATCAAAACAACTACCCTAAACCCGTAGGAACTTTGACCACAGTCAAAGGTCTCCTCAAACCCTTTAGGGTGAACTACAAGTACTCTGATTCCACTCCCATAAGGATATGTAGGCATAAGATGCGATATCTTATCGAGTATACTTAGAAATAAACCCCTAGGTCTTTAAGCCTTTAAGCAGAAAAACACTTAGCAATAAACAACATAAAACAAGAGGTTCCTGTAGAGTACTACAGAAACTTAGGATGCTAGTACCTTCCCTAAGTTTAACCAACCCCCGAACCTAAAACAATCTAGCTTGCATATGCATTGCATTGTGGGAATTTCGATCTTTATCCCTTCCGTTGGACAAATCAAAGTTCGGTTGCAAATATGAAATAAAGATTCAAACTAATCAATAGTTTGGTATCAAAATTTCACCGCGACAGAAATGGCGACTTCACTGGGGAATCTCTAGTGGGTTTCCCCTATCTTTTTATTTGTTTATTGCTTTATATATCTGCCTACTTGATTAATTGTTTACATGCTTTCTCTTATGTTTCGTTTGGGATTATTGTTCTTGAGTGGTGAGATAAAGTTCTACACCCGAACTTGAGAGAAACTAAGATAGGATGGGATATATTCGAGGAGGCTTATAGGGAGTGGAATCCCTACTAAGTTGAATCGAGAATCCCGCTCAGTTGAGGCCCTTTTGAAATAGTACTGTTGAACGATTAATCGTGAAGACACTCACTACTTTCGACTTTGGAGCCCATGAAATTGAGGACCGTAGTTACCTTAACCCAACTTTGGCCTTTATTAGGGCGTAGTGCGAGACTATGAGGAAGTACTTCCGAAATAGTGCTACGCGAAGCTACACTCAAAAGAAGTTCTCTTGAGAATATTATTAATCCTCGAGTAATTGGGAAATTGATAATATCCGATAGATGGGCTGATGATTCTGAGTCCCTTTAGAACCTTGTTCTGCAGGTACAAACAACCTTTAGTCCTTAAACCTTTGGGAAGGGTACACCTTTACTCCATGCTCGTTGCAAACCTAGGGCGCCCCCTCGTTTGTTTATCTTTATTGTCCTTATGTGAATACTTGTGTTTGCTGCATTCATATAACATCATTCTGCATTGGACTTCATGGGATTTACTTTCGTTTATGGACATTGTAGGTCACTATGACTTCAGATAAAAGACATACTGTGAAATATACTTTTAAGAGTCCCAAATTGGACGACCTAAAGAAGTTGTGGGGTTTCATCAAAGATCAAGAAGAATTCAAGACCAAGTATGGGAAGCTGATATCCTTGTTGGGTTGCTCAGTGAATGAAGGACTTCTTGCCACCTTGCTACAGTTCTATGATCCTCTCTACCATTGTTTCACCTTTCCAGACTTCCAGTTGCTACCTACATTAGAAGAGTATTCCTTTTTGGTCGGTCTACCTGTCCTTGAGGAATCTCCTTTTCCCTTCTTGGAAAAGGACCCTGATGAGAAAGACATCGCTAAAGCTCTCCGTTTGAAGGTATCTGACGTCAAAGCCAACCTAGTTACTAAGGATGGAATTCTTGGTTTAAAGACAGGTTTCCTAATCGAGAAGGCTTCATTCTATGCTGATTATTCTAACAAGGCTCCGTTTGAGGCAATTTTTGCTTTGCTTGTTTATGGGTTGTTTTTATTCCCAAGTTTCGAAGGTTTCATCGATCTCAAAGCATTCAAGATCTTTATGAAGAACAACCCAGTGCCGACTTTGTTGGGAAATGCATATCACTCTATACATCTCCGAAACCTCCGTGGTGGAGGGATGATTACTTGTTGTGTACCTTTGCTTTACAAGTGGTTTATTTCGCACTTGCCGAAGTCTAGCTCTTTTACAAACATTGGCAAAGAGCATTGGTCTCCAAGAGTTATGGCTCTGACCCATTCTGACATTGATTGGTACAATCAAGTGTATGATGGAGTATTAATCATTGATAGCTGCGGTGACTTCGCTAATGTACCGTTGCTCAGCTTTGATGGAGGAATCAGCTACAATCCTATCTTAGCTCGTCGACAGTTGGGATACCCGTTGAAGGAACCTCCCAAAAGTGTTCAAGTAGAGGGTATATTCTTCAAAGAAGATATAGAGCTTCTAGGAAGAATTCTGGACGCATGGCGTAGGGTATACAAGAAAGGAAAGAGAAGTCTAGGGAAGCCTAACTGCGTATCTTTAGAACCATACCTCCAGTGGGTCAGGAAAAGGGCAACCAATCTAAAGATGCCCTATTCCCGCCAAGATCCCATAGCTCCCAGGAGAGAGCCCACATATGTCTTTATGTCTAAAGCCGAGGAGTTAGAGGTGTCCTTAAGGAAGTCTCAACATGAGCTGGAGTCTTGGAAGAACAAGTACCATGTGGCAGTGGCAGAAAATGATGAGTGTCAAAAGGAGAAGGTTGAACTTCAAAAGGAGAAGGATGAACTTCAAAAGGAGAAGGATGAACTGCAAAAGGAGAAAGAGGAACTCCAGAAGCAGCTACAATTGAAGGGCGAAGAGCTACTCCCCTGCAAGAAGAGGAAAGTCATGGAGGATTTATTTTTCTCCGACCCACAATGCACTATTTGGAAAATAGTTGTGGACAACCTCATCCGTGAGAAGGCGCAACTAGAAGAACAGCTCAAGCAGCAGCATTCAAAGCTTCTTTAATGTCTTTACTAGCTTTTATTTAGCTTTTATTTGGGACTCTTCAAAAGAATATTTATGTAGTCCGTTTCAAATTTAATAAAACGTTTTCTTTTACCTCAATGCCTATAAATAGAGGAATCCCACGAAGTCCTAATCATCTTGCATTGCATTCTTTTTCCATTGTTCACTTCAAGAAACTCAAATTCGTTCTGTAGGTGTTGTAATCATGGATTTCAGAAGAGAAACCCTGAAGTACACTTTTCAGAGTCCCAACCTCGAAAGCTCGAGAGAACTAGCCGAACTCGTCGAGGATCGCTTTGCCTTCGCAGCAGAATATGGAGGAGTTTTTCGTTTCCTCGAGCTAAGGATGAAAGAAGGACTGTTGGAAACATTGGTTCAGTTTTATGATCCGATGTATCACTGCTTCACTTTTCCAGATTACCAATTGATGCCGACCTTGGAAGAGTACTCAGAACTCTTGAGGATTCCTGTGACTGTTCAACCGCTATTCACCGGAAGGGAAGACACGCCTAGTCACCAGGAAATTGCAAATGCCACTCATCTTAGCCTAGAAGATGTCCAGACACACCTGATCACCAAGGAAGGAGTCCTTGGGTTCCCCGCCGACTTTTTGATCGAAAAAGTCCGTTACCATGCTGAAAGAAAGGAGGCTCTCATCTTGGAAGCCAATTTCGCTTTGTTGGTCTATGGGACTTTCTGGTTCCCTAAATTTGACAATTTTGTTGACATGGATGCAATCAAGCTGTTCATACTCAAGAATCCAGTACCCACCTTGCTTGCTGATACGTACTTTTCGATTCACTCGAAGAATGCCGAAGGAGGAGGACACATTGTATGCTGTACCGCCTTGCTGTACTCATGGTTCATCGCTCGTTTGACTTGGTATCCGTCCCTTTGGGATGAAGTAGCAACACCTCGATGGTCCGAGATACTTATGGCCCTTACCCACTCGGACATTGTTTGGTATGATCCCGCCTATGGAGGTGTGCCTATGATTCCTAGCATCGGAGGATCCCCCAACGTACCGCTTATTGGAAGAGAGGGATGTATAAGTTACAATCCCGCTTTGGCCCGTAGACAGTTAGGACACCCTATGATCCAAATACCAGACCCAGCTTCGTTGGAAGAGATCTACTTCAAGGGAGAAGAGGACCTAGATCTCAAGACTGTCATCATTTATGCATGGAAATACATTGATAGGGAAGGAACAGCTGCTTCAGGATACCCCGACTGTGCTGTTTCTGAGGATTATCTGCATTGGGTGCGAGAAAGAGCTCTCGATCTCAAGATGCCTTTTCCTTTCCATGAACCTATGGTATTATCTCCTCATGACCCCGACTGGTTCGAAGAAGAGGAAATAGAACAAGTAAGGATTGCTTTGGATGAAGCCCGGAAATTGAGGACCGCCTGGAAGAACAAGTTCCTCACCCTCAAAGTAGAGAAGGAAAGACTTCAGAAGACACCAGAATTAGAAGTTGCCAGAAAGAGAAAGGCGCAAGGAGATTTATTTTCTCCTCATGCCTCTTCAAGTGTTGTCACCAATGATGATCTCCCCTCGACTACCATGGCTTGGAAGGAGTGTGTGGAACGACTCATCATCGAGAAAGCGGCACTGCAGGAGCGCATTGATCAGCTAACAGAGGAGCTCCGTACAAAGAAGACCGTGGGATAGAGTTCTAAGTTTTCTCTTGCTTTCGTTGTAATAAACTCTTGAAAGAGTACTTTGTTTTCAGAGTTCTCAAAAAAAAATAAAAAGTTTATCAATTATCCTACATTATAATACTGAGAAAACACTTTGAGTTTCTTGAAGTCTCCTCTTGCATCTGCATTATGCATTAACATCCTGCATTTAGCATGGCATTTTACGTCTTGTGCATGTGTCATTCCTTTGTTGTGGCTCATTTCGGTTTTCCATCTTTGCTGTCAGTCGCCGTCTCTACCATCTGACCAAGCCGGAAGTATCATTAAAGGATAGTGAGGAGAGCAAAGACATGGATCGCGTGACTAGCTTCAGAGTAAGGTCTAACCCGACGCTTCGCCGTCCCTCCGACGACTTTGTTCCTATGCAACTTCAACCTATGCAAGAAAAGGAAATGGACGATCCAGAGCTTACAGCATTCAAGAATGAATTTCGTGACTTCGAGGAACGATGGAAGATGATGAAGAGGAACCGTGCGCCTGATTTTCATGCTCATGACCCGCACCTAGTTCCAAACTCAGTTATCCCCCCAGGATTCCAGATGCCCGCCTTTGAAGTGTACAAAGGTACAATCTGTCCAAGGTATGATTTGATGATGTTTTGTCAGAAGATGACCGCCTATCTTGGGAACGACCAACTATTGATTCACTGCTTCCAAGAAAGTTTGGGTAGAGCACCATCAGCATGGTATATGAATCTGCAAAGGAATCACATTCAGTCTTGGGAAGACTTGACTTTTGCTTTTGTGAAGCAATACCATCACAACTTGGGTATAGCCCCAAACAATAGAGATGACTGTGGACCTTCCAGAGAATTCATAGCTCCGGTACCCCATCCTCAGCACCAATATGCGATGCTCGCTCAACATGAACAACAACCACATCCTAGGCAGAGGTTGGCCTCTCCAGATCAACCACAGCATCGACAATTTCGGAAAAGGTATCAAAGGATGACTCCAGATGCACCAAGGGAAGCAATTCACCAGTTTGATCCCATCCCGGTGAAGTACACTGATTTATTTCCAGCTCTAATTCAAAGAGGGCATATCCAGACTAAAGCCCCACCCAAGGTACCTAAGAGGTTTCCATACTGGTACAATGCCAACAAATTTTGCCTGTATCATCAAGGTGCTCCGGGGCACGACATTGAGAGTTGTTACGGCATGAAAGCAGACGTTCAAAATTTGGTCAAAGATGGAGTCTTGTTCTTTGAGGGTTCCGTCCCTTACGTAAGAGATAGCCCCCTATCTCGACAAGGTTCATCCTCCCCAGGCATGATTCAAGGTCGTCAACGCCGTGTCTGAAAGCTGCGCACCAGACGTTTCTGCATATCCTTCCCGTCTACACGAAAGCACAATAAAGATCCTGGAAAGGACTCCCCGAAGAAGTTTATGTCATTTTGTCCATGTTTATTTCTTTGATTGAAAGCATATTTTGCATGTAAGAACTTTCTGTTTCGAATAAGTAATGCAATAACTGTTTGTCTTGAAGAAATCCATTCGTTTTCACTCAAATAGTTTTTTCAAAATTATTTATAATGTCGACTTTTACCCGATCTCTCGCTCTGACAGAGAATTGGAAGGAGGATGATGAAGTAAAACACATGATCTCTTGTTGTATGCTTCGAATGAAAACCCTACTGATGATGTAAGGCATTATTTTAAACCTCCTGAAAGCCGACATAGTCAACCCTTTCTTTTAAACCTTAATTGAGGATCCGTTCTCTTTCTCCCAAACTGAAACATCATTTTCTTAACCTGGGGCAGGGTAATATCAAAAATGATGAACATCTTTCAAAAATTGGGTGGGCACAAATATACTAACCCTCTCTACCTTCATTCTACAAGCCATAAATTAAACCCATATACGACCCTCAAAGTCCTAATTGAGGTAAGGTCTAATTCGAAGGCGTACTCGATGAGATATTGTTTCCTGACTCCTTGAGCTATGCTCAAAATTAAATCGGCTTTATAAATAATGTTCAATTTGTATCCTAACTAGTGGTTTCGATCACAAGCTATTGCGATACCCCTTTTCAAAACTTCAAGACAAACGCGTGTTGCATTAACCATTTCAAAATGGATATTTCAAATGTGCTAAATACGCTTGACATCTTAGAAAGACCACATACAGACATTGATGATGATATTTGAAGACTTTGCTGACTTGGGGCAAGTCATTCTTCCCAAGAAAATTTCATCCGCGCAAGTCTTGAGTTCAACTGGAAGAAATTCAAGGACCCACTTATCGCCAATCAGGGGCAGTTACGTCGAGATTCGGCGAATCTCTAGAGAGTTTGAAAACAGTGGGGCATTTGGGCATCATGTTTTCTATAAAATCCTCTCGAGACTTTTCAACTATGTGACTTGGGGCATTTGAAGATTGGAGCAAAATGTATATCTCATCCTCAGGAAACTCAACCCCAACATGTTCAACAGCTATGACGACCCAGGATATTTATTTTATCCCCTATGAAGCTTCGGTTTGGGTACCCCCGTCTACAACAACACGTCAAACTTATCTAGATGTTACATCCCCAATTTGGATTGATCATTTTTTCAAGAGAAATTTTGAAGTTTTGAAGCAGTACTGGGACCATACATTTGGCTCTCCATCCATCCTCAGTGATACTTCTATCTTTGAAGATTGGTCGGACGTTTGTTTCGAGACATTTATCCCGTATTCGGTCTTTGCTTTCGTCTGTCTTGTCAGCGTAAGCATACACATATCATACAAGTAGATAGCATAACATTTGCATTTTGTGCATCCTTTGTTTGTTTTACTCTATCTCTTCGATTGCGGTTACCCTTGGGTATTTTGGGCGTGTCTTACTCCTTCCAAATAGAGTTGTCAGCCCTAAGCAGAAAAAACTCAATATTTCTATTTCCCCACGAAGTTCGATCCTCGTGGAAGACAGTTGTTTCAGTACATTCCCATTGGAGTTTATGCCTCTATGGTTGAGTCTCGCTTGACAGTTTCTCTTCGGTTATTTCCCGAATTGAACTTCGGTCTTTGACAATCACACTA
Organism: Lathyrus sativus; assembly: GCA_963859935.3. Taxonomy (NCBI): domain Eukaryota; kingdom Viridiplantae; phylum Streptophyta; class Magnoliopsida; order Fabales; family Fabaceae; genus Lathyrus; species Lathyrus sativus. The sequence goes on from OZ012741.1 coordinate 370,425,561, forward strand.
TGAACATCTCCAGCTTTTGAGCATGAATCAAAAGTGCATTTATTTTGCGCTTTGACATTATGAGGATCACCATTAAAGACGTGACATTTCTTCAGCAATACTACAAGATCCACTCAACAACTTACAGCTAAATGACAGAAGACCTCTTTATTTGAGCAATTCGTTTTGGGCAGATCTATTCTCAAAACGACAAACAACAACTTCCTCAAGACAATCTGTCTATCCCCAGTGGATTATTTCAAGATTATCAAGTCAAGGGACATTACAGATACTTCCCCATTTGAGGATTTTTGCTACAATTTCACATATCTTACAATTACAGCAGAGATACTCCTCAGAAATGATCTTCCCCAGAGGGTTCATTACGAGTACAATCAATGACATATCTCCTCACAAGAGGACACTCCACGTATCAACCAGTTTACAACTCTTTTGAAGATCCCCGGTGCATATTCTACAAATTGCCAATACAATACAAATTGCATCTACAATTACAAATACAAGATCATCTACAAAATTCTACAGTTACAGATTACACAACGTCTACATCAACAATTCTACAGTGCTACAATTTACAGCATACAATTCTACATCAACATTACGATTTACAACACGCAATCTACAATCAACAAATTTACAACCCCTCTTTGAAGACGCTCTCGCGAGTTTCCATCATTGTGGGTAGAAACCGAGACCAGCTCATGGTTCCCATACCATGGAGCAAGGGGAAGTTTGACATCAGAAACCGAGACCAGCTCATGGTTCCCATACCATGGAGCAAGGGGAAGTTTGACATCAGAAACCGAGACCAGCTCATGGTTCCCATACCATGGAGCAAGGGGAAGTTTGACATCAGAAACCGAGACCAGCTCATGGTTCCCATACCATGGAGCAAGGGGAAGTTTGACATCAGAAACCGAGACCAGCTCATGGTTCCCATACCATGGAGCAAGGGGAAGTTTGACATCAGAAACCGAGACCAGCTCATGGTTCCCATACCATGGAGCAAGGGAAAGTTTGACATCAGAAACCGAGACCAGCTCATGGTTCCCATACCATGGAGCAAGGGGAAGTTTGACATCAGAGACCGAGACCGGCGCATGACTCCCATATCATGATGCTCGGGGAAGCTCAACAACTACAACAACATCTACAACTACAATGACATCAAAGACCGAGACTAGCTCATGGTCCCCGTACCATGATGCCAGGAGAGGTTATACATTTTACCGTTTCAGATGAGTTACAAAATATAAAAAAAAAGGGGGATCCATTTTGAGTCATTACCGACCACCACCTTGGTAGTAAAAGTATCTTTCGACCTCAAATCGTCAAAACCACCGCATCCCTGATGCATGAGTTACCGTTACACGTTTGGAGATTTCCCATGGGTGATTGTTCCTATCCTCGTAGGGTCCCGCCTTGTTGGATCTGTTGCTCTTCTGTTTAGCATGTCGTGCCCAGTTCATCCCCTGCCACCTCTTTCTCACAGATTTTGTCCGTCCTGCATTTTCATATCATTACATATCATATGCATTCGGTGGCCTCTTAGGCCCAAAAATTTGCGCAAATGTTTGTATTTAAGTCCCTCCTATCTCGTCGAGACGGAAATTTCGATCTCCATATCTCCGAATAGGAGTAACTTAAATAGGGGCATCTGTTGCACCTAAATTTTTGACCACGAGATACCACCTCTTTTGCGCATTTTTCTTATTGTTATTCGACTTTATTTTAATATTTATCTTTTTTACGACAAACCGATTTGTGCAGATGCAATAATACCAAGCATAGATAGCATTCATTCTCACGATCGATCATCCGCTTAATTAATTATCTTAACCATGTTATTTATTTTGCTTTGTGAGATTCTTGCTTATGAGGAGTTTGTCGACCAATTCAATTTGTGAATGAAAGGCAGGTCCAAAATTCCTACAACGAGTCAAAAGAGTTCAAGATTTTGAAGATGATAAATAGCTCAAAATGTTACTTAAGGCTCGTGACACATTGGTCCATACGCTCTACAAGTCGCAAACGTTGCAAGCTCAAACTCGTGGACTTTACAGAGTGAACCCTATCGGATTTAAAAGTAAAGCTCTTCATGAAAAGAGAATTGAAGAATCAATGATGTTTCCCTTTGTGAGACTGTGCTTTCATTCACGAGTGGAAAGGACCCTGTTTGCACTTTTGAAGTACGTACCAAGAATAAATTTTTGAAACAACTGGAGGGTAAATTAACGCAATTACTACATTTCAATTTTCTCCAACAAATTCAGAAGACGTAAAATCCTTCATACATTACAATTATTTCATTAAACTAAATTGAAAAGCATCGGTTTCAAGCATTCATTACAAATCCTATCCGTTACAAGCTATTTTATGAGTTCTACACAGTTCGGAACCAGCTACTCTAACAAGTCATCAATTTATAAAGTACAAGCAAATCTTCCATCATCTAAGCATATTGAAAAAAGCCCGCCTCTGTCTGCTAAATTTTGCACAGTCAAAGACGGGATCCTTCTAGAATTAACTTGATCAGGTACAATTTAGGAGATATCTGTAGGACCTGCAAAACACCCACCAACATTCAAACGCTGTTAAGGAAATTGAATGCACGGTTCAAGGATTAAAATGAATGAATTTAAGTCTGGCCCTCAGTTCGATTCATCATCGGGCATGAGACTCGAGCGGCCGAGAGGACTATGACCGTAGCCACTATCAACTCTCTACCGAACATCGAAAAACCGAATTAAGGCAACTATTTCGAACAGCTCAACATAATTCACGAGGCAACTACATTCGACGACACCAACATGGTTCAGACTATCAAGTCGTCATCACCGGTATACGTTTCCCGACGCCGGAGCTAAGACCAAATGGGCGCTGAACCAATCATCAAGCAACCTGAAGAAAGAATAGAAAAGTTATCAAGGCAACAATGCTAACTGCGAGCAAACATTCAACAACAGGTGAACAACAACAACTGATAGCACGAGTCGCAGTCAATTCGGAACACAATGTATCAGCAGCCAGCACAAGAGAGAGAGAGAGAGAGAGAGAGAGAGCATCCCAGGCTGCCCCGCCCCAATTCTTATCGGTAGCAATAATCCACCTTTGGAGCAACAAATACATGGTGGGGTCCTGAGTTTCCCTGATGAAGATATCCCCATTACGTACGCCTGCAAAACACGAGGATGGAGTTAACCAACAAACCAACAAATTAATAACCTCAAGCTGCAACAAAGTAGCGAGTTCAAGGCTGCAATCAACCCCAAACGGGCAGTACCCACATCGGGCACAAACCAGTTATAAGAAACATTAGCATAACAAGCACCTACAGAAGAAAAAACACAACAGTATAGCTTGACATCAGCACGACAACAAATAGTCGCGAGCACCGTCAGCAACAGTTAATGAGACTGTTTCGAAAATCTAAGAGGGAGATGAAGTGATTTAAGGACAGCCCTCAGAAAGTTCATCATTGGGCGGAGATACGAGCGGCCAGGAGAGCGACAGCCAAGGCTGTCACCAACTCCTTACCGTACATCGGATGAGTAAGATTCGGATAACTAATTGCAAGCAGCCATCACAAGCAACATTGATGCGGCAACGGCCTTTTCAATTCCCTCATAGGCTCAGACTGTTAAGTCATCATCACCACTAAACCTTTCTCAACCGAAGCTAGAAACCGGCAGCTTCCACACCACCTAAACGGGTCCTGAAAGAAGAAAAGGAAAATTAGTAATAACAACAACAAGTGCACCAGCTGCAACAGCATCAATAATGTCAACCCAATATCTGCAACAACATTAATAGTAACAGTCCAACATCCGCGACAATAGGGCATGGGACATTATCGATAGCAGTATCGCAAAGACAACTTGAAGCCTAAGAGACGAGTCGAAGCAGATAGAACCCTCAGATTACTCATCATTGGGTGTAACAGACAGAACTCCACAAAAATGCTCAGAGTCATGACAGTTGGAACCAGTAATAGCCTCAAACTTCAAGCTACAATTTAACTCGTCACAAGGCTACCGCCAACCGCAAGCAGGCACATACACTACAACAGATATTCAATCACAGAGCCTGCATCAGCAATGGCAACGCATCACCCGCAAGCACAAACAGTGTAGCGGCAACGCAGAACAAGCCAACAAACGGGTAAATGCAAACATAAGTCGCAACGGCATCACAGCATAACAACCAGCTTCTTCGCAATGTCGCCAGCCCTCAGCTCAGCTCATCATCGGGCATAAGGTTCGAGTAGCTAGAAGGGCAACAACCGAAGTTGCCACCAACTTCTTGCTAAACACCGAACATTGCGAAGACCTCTCTTTCATAGACAACAAATGGCACAAACGACAACCCTTTCCATGCCCCAAAGGTTCAGACTCCCTGAGTCATCATCACCACCGCATTACCTTCCTCAACCACGACATAAGATCAAGCAAACACCTGAAGTCATATGAAGTTTTCCCTGCGAAAAAGAGAGGAAAAGCATTAATAACCAAGTCAATGAAGCCAACAGATTTGGTTGAGATACGACAAAGTCAAACAAAGAGAAAAGTGTGAACTTCCCAAAATCAGAAGCCAGATTGTCACCGACAAAATCAAAGAAAATAAGGAAGGAAGCGAATCGCCCAAACAAAATCAGACGAGAACGGAAAGAAATTAACGTTGCGTCCCAAATCATCAATAAGATCAGACAGCAAATCAACCGATTAGGAAAGATTTGAAAACAATTTCAATGGAGGCCCATAGTACTCATGTATAAAAGCAGAGAAGAGAACCACAAAGAGGATATCACGATCTGAACCACAAAAGCTTCGACGAAAAAATCACGAGAGCTCAGATCGAAAGAGGCGTCATCCTCGCGTTCGCTCAGACGCTTTCACCGAAACATCACCGCAAACAAAAGCAAAGACGCCTTCAAGCCGTCACCGGAGTTCATCGGGTCACCACCACGAAGCCATCGTGAAATCACCCTTTGCCATCTCCGCCGCCGCTACCCTTTGGTAAAGTTCGTTCCTTCATAACAACCATTGAACTTGTTAACCTTTTCGTTATGTTGCAGGTTTATGGAGAAAGGCACGATCGGAAACAATAGAGAGAAGGAAGATCGAGAGGATTGAGAGAGAGTGAGCGACGACGGCCGCTTCGGGAAGAGGGGGGTCTAGGGTTTTCATTTGTTTACTTCTTTACTTTCTGTTTGTGTATTATTTGGGCTAAACTAATCACACACACACACTAATCGCATGCTTTCCCCCATTGATTCTTAATCAAGCCGCTAATCAGTCTTTTTTTTTTAAAAACTTTTGTTTTCTGGTAATTAATTAATCTACTTTAATTAGTCTTTTAAACACCCTTTTAAAACTAATTTTCTAAATAAATGACAGCATATTCATGTTACATCATTTTTTTTATAATAACTTTTTGTATAAACTCTTGTTTTTATATAATGGCTAAATCTATTTTATCTTTTTAAGGAAAATAATTAACAAATAAGAACTTTCTTATAATAAAAATGCACATCACCGTTTTAAAATTTGGGATAAAATCTTTAAAATCTAAATACCGTCTCATTATCAAGAAATAATCTTTATTAAAAAACAAATACAACCTTTTCATCCAAAATCAAATCAATTTTATTTCAAACCAAAGTAATCAACTACTTAAAATCAAATCAACATCGTAATACAATCAATCGCGCACTCACGACACAGGCACTTACACTCAGCGCTTTCATGCGTATTTTCTAGTTATCTTTATCTGCTTTATCTTATTCACAATGCACACACTCACCTAGCGCTTTCATGCGTTCGTGTATGGTTTATCTTTCTGCAATTTACTCTTCTGCAATTTATTCTATTGCATTCACATTATCATATGTACTCTCATCGCATTGCATCCGTCCAAAGGAAAAACCTACACATGATCCAACGTTGTGTGTAGTTGCACATCATATGCATCATATCCCCTTAGATCCTTGATTCTTCAAGTTGATCGTTTAGGATAGAACCTACCCCATAGGAAGGACCCTGTCTTTATATTCTACAACATAGAAACAAAACAATCAACACAGTACAACTTTTTTCAAACACATTTAGAGAAAAGATGTTAATCATCTTAAGCGAGATATAATCTCCACCCCACAACAATACAATCAAACATGTAGGGACTTTGCCTTAAGAGTGATAAAGGCATGCTTGGCGACCATCCGAGTATGTAAGACCTTTTCTTAAGACGATGCAAAGACCATTTCCTACAACCCCTTTCACATTTGTGGTGGTTATCTCTCCCTTAATATGAAGACTCGTCTCTTCTCCTAAACCCAATCAAAACAACTACCCTAAACCCGTAGGAACTTTGACCACAGTCAAAGGTCTCCTCAAACCCTTTAGGGTGAACTACAAGTACTCTGATTCCACTCCCATAAGGATATGTAGGCATAAGATGCGATATCTTATCGAGTATACTTAGAAATAAACCCCTAGGTCTTTAAGCCTTTAAGCAGAAAAACACTTAGCAATAAACAACATAAAACAAGAGGTTCCTGTAGAGTACTACAGAAACTTAGGATGCTAGTACCTTCCCTAAGTTTAACCAACCCCCGAACCTAAAACAATCTAGCTTGCATATGCATTGCATTGTGGGAATTTCGATCTTTATCCCTTCCTTTGGACAAATCAAAGTTCGGTTGCAAATATGAAATAAAGATTCAAACTAATCAATAGTTTGGTATCAAAATTTCACCGCGACACTTAGACAGTTTTTACACCCTTTTAGACTAGACAATGAGCGTGGATCCCATTGAGTACAACGGACGTGAGGGGTGCTCATACCTTCCCCTTGCGTAACCGACTCCCAAACCTGAGATATGGTTGCGATGACCTGTCTTTTCCCATTTTAGTTAGGTTTTCTCTGAGCGTTTTCTTTCCCTCCATTGGGATAAATAGCGAACCCATGGGAACTTGGTTTCAAAAACGGATATAGAAATAGGATACAGATAAAGATATGGGTATGGTTCAATGGACTTTGACATTGCTTTGAAATAAATGGATATGGGTTTAAAATAGATGTGGATAAAAAAAACGGTTAAGAAAAAAAAGTGGTGTGAATGGACTTATCAAAATGAAGTTGAAATGAATAAAAATGGATAGCATGGATTTGAAATAGATTATAAATAGATAAGAAGAAAAGGATATTTGGTTTAATTCAAACAATGGACAAATTATGGTTTTGGAAATGGATATCCAAATGGATTTGGAATTAAGTTTAGAGTGGATATGAATGGTTAAATGGATTAACAAGAAGGAAAATGGTTTAAAAATGAATGGCTTTGTATCTCGAATTCCAAGTATCTCATAATACTAATCTTGACATGTCTAATTCCAATCAAACATCTAATCCACATGAAATTCCTATCCTTAATGAATCCCAAAATCCAGTCAGTAAACTCATTTGAACATGACCCAATGCCCTTAACAAGAAACCCTAATCCCACGATCTTCGATTGATGATTGTCCACAAACTCAACCTTGAATGAGAAAACTATGATCTTCCTTGAATGCTCACTAATGCAGAAATACCTGGAATTGTTCAAAGGAACCAAAATCCTAATCCACAACCCTTCTTAACTATACGAATGAAGGAACCTTAAGCATTTGACACTCTGGAGATTTCTTGCTTCCACTTGACTGAAATAGGAACCACCTGAATCACCTATGAATAAAGAACTAATATCAACAGAGAGTCTTGATCCCATATCTTAGAAGACCAATGCAGAATATGATTATGAACTATGACCTAATGAAGATGAAAATGAGCGCGAAGAAAAAGCCAGAAAAGGTTAGAAAAAGGTAAGGGAAAATTTTGGGGTGCAACAATTATGTTTTTATAATTAAGTCTTTGTTTGCTTTTACTCTATTTTCATAACTTATTTTCAGCTTTAGTAGTTATTTGATATTTTTCCACTATTTGGATCATAACTAGAGCTACGAGAATCGGATTGACGCGTTCTAATAGGTGTTGGAAACCTAAGACAGAGAGATACAAGTTTTATGTTGAAGGAAAGAGTTGATTAAGAGTTAAAGAGGGGAAGATAATTCATTGAAGTCAAGACTCTAATTCTACCTTAAGGGATATTTAGTTTTGGACCGGGTTTTTTATGTTTTTCGACCCAATTGGATTAGAACGATAATTTGTAATGCTTTCCTAAACCTAGAATCCACGCTACTGTAGTTGGGACCTTCGTTTTAACTATTCATGATTTTTTTTCTCGGAAGCATGGTACGGGAAAATCATGGAAAACTAATTTCAATTGTTGATTTGCTGTATTCAGATTCCGACACCTTGAGGTTATAATAATTTCAATTCAGTTTTTATTTATTTCAATCTTATTCTATGATTCTTGCCTGCTTAACCCAATTTTCATAGAGTATGTTGATTTAATTTGATTATTGTATGATCCTTGATCGTAATCACATTAGCGTTTGCTTAATTTGTTATCGTGTTTGCTTAATTCACGAGGGTTTAATTCTGTTTGTTTAATTCGGATAATAGGAACCTACATCACACATTTAAATTGCATTTGTCAATGAGTTTGTAATCGAATAGGAATAGATAATCTGTTAGAAAATTGGAATTACAATAACTGATGATAGGTAGGAACCAAATCAGCAAATTAACTTTTTAGCTTATTTGATAATCACTTTTTGCACTATTTCTTTTCTGATTAACCAAAACTCAACCCCCCCCCCCCCAATTGTCCAATTGGTTGGTTAATGACATTACAAGAATCCTTGTGAGAACGATTCGAGTCATTGTCGCTAAACTACCGTTTTCAAAAATACTCGTTTTGATTCGTTCGCGACAGCGGATCACGGGCCAAGGAGTTGGTCAGGGTGGCAATTTTTATGTTGGCTCTAGTGACACTGCTGTTATTATTACCATGTTACAAAACATGCAGGTGCAGCAAGACGAGAGATATCCTACACAATCGGAAGAGCTACGTCTCATAAGGGAGCACATGGCCACTCAGGATGCCGATTTCCATTCCTTTACTGCTTACACGACGTAAAGTATCATATCCTTACGCAACAGTATTAATGAAAATCACACTGCTGAGATGGATCGGTTGAATCACATCATTCATACCCAGGAAACAAATGGAGATCATTATGAGAGCTTCTACCGCGAGCTATTTGAGCTCGGTAGATTCAACGCAAAGACCAAGGCTATGAGGACAATGAAGGCATTGACTGGGGTTATGATATGGTGTTTTATGGCATCTCTTTCTCTTTTGGTTGTGTCCTTTGAGTTTCGTCTGTTTCCATTTCTTAATTATGGTTGTTTGCTTGTCAATTCTTGGTTGTTAGAACAATATATTATGCATTTACTTTGTTGTACTAAGTGTTGACTTCTGTATTTCATTTGGATATTGGTGTTGTTAATTATTGTGCTTATTCCATTTACATATTTGTTGTATGTGAGTGCATCTCATTTCTTTACAATTGCCTCTGTGTGGTATTTCATATTTGTGTAATGAGCATCTGTGTGATGCTTCTAACGGGTTGATTGTTTTCTTTCTTTTTGATGTTGCCAAAGGGGGAGAATATGAGATAATGAAGAGGATTATGCAAGATGTATGCATACATTTAGGGGGAGCTATCAAAGGGCTATCAAGAACAAGGCATAAAGAAAGAGGAAGTTATTTCGTGTATCAAGAGAAGCATAACAGGCTACGACTACATCATATACGTTTTCCATCATAAAAAATTGGGAGTATGTGAGTGTTCAGCATTTGTAACTACAAATTCAACCGAGTTTTGAATGATGTCAAACAAAGAATAAATAAGGTAGTTTATTATAGTGCTCTTATGTATTGGACGGTGTCAACCTAAACTTAGGTGTTCATTTGTCCCCTTTGCCTTAGGATGCATAAAAAGAATCTTTGAATAAGTTTGATAGGTCTGTGGCATGTCATGCACATCAAAAATCAAGTTTGTATGTCAAAACAACACCATAGGGCGACCTATACGTGATCAGGCCGACCTATGGAAGCCTCAACTTTAGTATAGGCCGACACATCCATGTATCAGGCTGGCTCCTACGCTCCAAGAACGAAGTCTGTAAATTCTGCCCACGGGCTGCATTTCAGGTCGCCTCACAGGCTGGCCTGAACACCTTCATAGGTCAACCTATGACCTTCATAGGTCGACCTATGCACGTTAAAACTTGAAAAATTCTTTTTGCATCTTATTTTTCTTGCATCCTTTTACCCATTTTCTTCATACATCCATGTTGCACCCCAAATTTGTCCTACCTTTACATGGTTTCTAGTGCCACTTTATTTCGAATGAATAAAATGGCACAATTGGCAAGAGACTGTGTGTGAGGAGTTATGAGTGTGAGAGGTCGAGAGTTCAAATCTCACCTTCTTCACTTTTTGTTTTTCTTTTATTTTTGTTCTAGCTTTTCTATTTTCATAAATAGAAAATATTTTATTCATTTTATCATATTTTTAATGTTTAGTATAAATAAATAGAGTTTTAAGTTTATTTTAATTTGTTTAAATTTTATTTAGTTTTGACTAATTATTTAAGTTGGGCTTTAAAGTGGGCATTAGGTTAGAGTTAACCCTAATTTGATACATATATAAACATAAGTTGTAAAAAGGGAAGGAGACAAAAGAAGAAAAAAAGGCGGTCGTTCTCACGACTTATCAGAAGCGGGGAGATTTTTGAAAAACCTTCAAGGCTTCATCATCAAGATCAAAGATTCACCACCATATTCCGATAGAAGCTTCGAATCCGGCCGTTATTCCGTAAGAAATTTATCAAAATTGATTTATGGTTTTGTTTTCATGGTTTTTTTCCAGGGACACATTCAGCGGGAGAGGAACCGCACATGCAACGCGAAAGAGATAAGAGAAGCTTTGGAAAAATGGAGCGAAAAGCTCTTTGGAGCTTTAATGGCCGCCACGTGGGACAGAGAGAATGAAGAAGATGAAAAACCCCTTATAATAACAAATGATTTGTTTCCCCCTCCCCTTTCAATTCTGTTCCTTTTCTTTTTTTTCTTTATTTTTATTAATTAGTTATTATTTTATTAATTTATGATTTAATAATAGTAATAATTAATATAACATTTTCCTTAATTAATCTTTTTCCTTTAATAAATCTAAAATAAAAACTCTGTTTTTCATTAAAAAAAAAAACTTTTTTTTCTCATAACAAAATAAAAACTTAGTTTTTCATAATAAAAAAAGCTTTGTTTTTTCTCATAATAAAATAAAAACTATGTTTTCATAATAAAAAATCTTTATTTTTTTTCTCATAATAAAAATTTAAACTCTTTTTTTTTATATAATAAAATTTAAGACTCTATTTTTCACAAAAAGTTATGAACTCTTCTAAATTTAGATCTTAAAATAGCCATGAAATTAACACATTTGTTTTTAGTAAAAATTCGAAATCCATTATTCTCTTTTAAATAAAAATAAAAAAAAATAAGAAGTTCCTAACATTCCCGTCCTTTTTCTTTTTCGTCTAACACTCCTTAATTTGTTTATTTCAGCTTATTATTATTTCATTTGTTCGTTTTTGTCCCATGGATATAATTTACGCGAGGTCATGGTCGCGATTTATTTTTTATTTCGCATTTTTTGGAGATTTGTAATTTACGCGAGTGATCGTCGCGATGCTTTCTTTATCGCTTTCATTATTTTCCGTACTTTATTTCTGTCGTATAATAATTTGATATATCTTGCATGATTTGCCGTTAGAATCCCTTCCGAAGAATTAGGTCTAGCCGTTTGACCGTCGAGTCAATAACCCTAACCTTTGACCATTTCAAAACCCTAATAGCCTAGGTGTCCCGCCGTGGACGAAAATACCCTTTACCCTAGCTTTAGGTTAAAGAGTCGTTGTACTCTGCTTTAGGGTTTCCCGCCGTGAAATCCCTAATTTCAACCCTAATTTTAATTCAACTTTTCAACATAGAAATAAGAGTTTCAAGACTCCACGTAAGCGTGTTCTTAAGATACGTTTACTCCCATCGAAACCTTGACCACAGTCAAGAAGTTTCTAACCTCCCTTTCAAGGGGAACTACAATTACTCTGATTCCATTCCCGCCAAGATATGTAGGCACAAGATGCAACGTCTTGCCGAGTAAACTTAGGACTAACCCTTAGGTCTTTAGGTCACTCTATCCCTTAGCTCAATATATATTAAAGCAGATAATAAAATTTAAAAAAAGCATACAATAAACAAAAGGTTCCTGTAGAGTACTACAGAAGTTTAGGGTGCTAGTATCTTTCCTAAGCTTAACCAACCCCTTATCTAGATCTCTCCCCGCATTGTCTTTATGATGCAAAATTAGGTTTTCCTCTTTTGACCTTTTCCTTCGGATAAATCAAAGAGCAGTTGTGAACTAAAGATGCGATTCAAATTAATTAATAATTTGATATCATATTCTAACCGCAACAGAAAATGGCGACTTCACTGGGGACCCTCCTAATTTTTAAGGGTTACCCCTATTTTGTTTATTGTATGATATTTCTATTTTATTTTATTATCTATATATATTGTACCTTACTTGGGGTATCTTTGTTGTGAGATAAGTCCTACACCCAGACTTGAGTGACATTATTATAGGAAGGTGATATATTCGACGAGGCTTATAGGGAGTGGAATCCCGACCAAGCTGACTTGAGAATCACCGCTCAGTTGAGACCCTTTCGAAAATGGTTCGGTTGAACGAGTAATCGTGAAAACTTTTACTATTGTCGATTGGAGTCTGTGATACTGGGGACCGTAGTACCTTAACACCACTTTGGCCTTATCTAGGACGTAGTGCGGGAACTATGAAGGAGTAATCCCAAAATAGTTGCTACGCAATACTACACTCAAAAGAGGCTCTCTTGAGGATATTATTAACCACCGAGTCAATTGGGAAGTTGATAATATCCGAAAGATGGACTGATGACTTTGGCACCTCTTTAGAACCTTGTTCTGCAGGTACAACTACCCCATAGTACATACCTTTAGGGAAGGGTAGACCTTAACTCCATTTTTTGTTCCTCTAACCTAGGACTTTGTTGTTTGTGTGTATTTGTGTTTGGCATTCATAAAACATCATTCCTAGTTTCAAGGTGTTGCACCCTAAAAATTTGCCCAACCTTATTCACTTGGTTTATGTTTCAATAGCATTAGCATTTGCATATAGGGCCATGTACATAGGTTACTCATCTGCATAGCATAAGCATAGCAAGTCAGCTAACAGGGGACCAATCATTATTCTCATCTCTAGAGGCCTATCAAGAGGTTATTATCCTGATTCAACCTCATTCAAGTCATCAGAAAAGAATTTGGAAGCTATCAAGTCAATGGATCAAGCAGTTCATCTATCTCCTAACTGAGGGTGTCTGAGGATCAACAAAGAAATGGTGAGCTGTGGGCTGAGCATGGGGAGTATCTAGACATCTTGGAGGACTTATAAAGTCATTTGGAGAAGGAGACAAGTCATTGGTGTGATCACAAGTATTGCAGTTGAAGACAGTCAACTAGGGTTTCATCTGGGTCAACTCTAGGTCAATTGACTGATTGAAAGGCATTAAGGGCTATTGGAGAGAGGTGGGGTTAATCATTTGACATGGATAATAAAGATATGTTGTTATGCTAAGAAGAAATCAAGATAAATCAAGGAGAAGAGGAGGTTCTAAATTAGGGTTTCTAGGTAAAATTCCCTGGTTTAGGTCAAACTTCCAAGCAAAATAAGTCAAAATGCAAGCTTCAAATGGATCCTTGGCCAGCATGAAACTTGTAGAGGATCTCAAGACCTTTAATTTTAGTGGTGGAAGACATCAAGGAGATTTCTAGAACTCAAGTTATGGCTCTTGCAAGTTAGGGGTCACCAGATGACACTGAAATTTGTCTGTGAAAGTTGACTGTCTTCTGACAAACTTTTGGCCCTCAAGGATAATTCAAATGGACTTTGGACAAGCATGAGAGTTGTTCCTCATTGTCTCCCCTTTCCAAAAAGGTATGGTATGCCTTCATATGATTTAGGGAAATCTACTTATGGCTTGTGCAAGACAGGGGTATTTTGGTCATTTGGAATTACAGGTCATTTTTAGCCAATGCCTAAAACTCATACAAGGAAGCTTCAAATGGAAAACTTCCCAACATCAAAGTTGCTCAAAATGGCATTTTAAGGCTAGATAAGATGTTGTGAGTTTGAAAATGCATGGAGCATGGATATTTTAAAATGGTCAAAATGACTTGAAAAAGGCTTATAAGTTAAAAAAGTTGAAATTGGATTTTGGTTTGAGAGATCTACAAATCCAAAATGGGGCATATGATAGATGATTTTGATTGGAATCAATATTTTGGAAACAATGGTTTATCCACATTTTTGATTTTAGGCTTAAAAATTGGACTTCCTTTGTAATTTTGTTTCTTGCACTTTAAGGTACCATGAGAAATTGTTTGCCAAAGCCTTAATTTTGCATAAAATGCCTTGTTCTCACATGTATATCTCATATAAGGGTATTTTGAAGACTTATCATGAGTTTTATGAGATTTACTAAAAATAGTATTTTTGAATTTCTCATTACGTGAGAAGTTCTAGAACTTCCTTGGAAGCTTCTCATATGTTCTAGATCTTTCCTTTCACTTCCATAAATACCCAAAGGTGAGATCATGCCATGGTTGGTGATTCTATTTGCTTGCAAACCATACTTTCATCTCATAACTCCAAAATTGCATTTTGATTCCCATCTCTTCCAAACTCCATTGTTTGTGCTAGCTATCATCATCATCATCATCCTCCATTGTGGTAGAGTAAAAAGCACGAAGAAGGCACATCAAATCGTGGCTGGATTGTGAGTTCTCCTCCATCACTCCAAGAGGCGTGAAGCTTCGAATTGGCATTTTCAAGAGGTGTAAACACGAATTCTCTTCACCAGCATCATCACCATCATATAAAGATCATTTGGCACCATTGGCAAGCGCTGAAACAGGGCATAGCAACCATCACCATATCCAATTGGTAAGGATACGTTTTGATTCGAATCACCATAATTATGCATGGTTAGGGTTAGTTGTTGTGATATTCATGATAGAGACCACTTAAGGATCATTTATGGTGAGTTTAAGGTCAATCCATGGAGGTTCAAGATGTGGTGTCAATTCTTTCAAGATCAAGAATGATTGGAATATGAGGTTTTAATGCATGTGCTATAGTTTAGTATACTCAGTGTAACATATAGAACACGTGGCTACAATTATTTTCAAGGTTTGTTACAGTTGCATGTCAAGCTTTCATGGTGGACCCAAGACTTGTGGTGTTCGGTTTGAAGGATATAGGAAGATTCAAGATAAACCAGGGCCATGGTTGGATAGAGGGGAAGAAGGAGATCATTTTTGGTCTTTATTTCGAGTCATTTCATGGAGAGATGAGAGAGCTAGGGTGGCTGGAAGTTTCATTCGTGGTTATGGAGTTTCATGAAAGCTAGGGTTTTGGTTGGAGAAGAAACATGATGGCCATTAGATTGGAAGTACAACTTTGACTTGACCAAAGATCCTGTGGTCACAGTTTAATCTGAATTTTAATGAAGACTTGGGCCAGATTCGCTAACGCCACCCCCCTCATTTCCAGGCCCAATGATTTCAACTATCATTTCTTTCTATTTGCACCCCTTCCACTTATTTCTTTCTATTTCGTATTCATTTTCCTTTTTGTTTCATTCATCTTCAAAAATTCATAACTAAATGGAAAATGCATATTTTTAACTCATTCTTTTTTTAATATTTTCCTTAACATGTCTAGAAAATTAAAAAAATATAAAAATTGCATTTTATATTTTTTTCTCATTTTCCACATATTTTACAAATAAATGCATATTTTGAAGGTTTTATTTCATACATGATCTTGTAGATTTTTGTTCTTACACTTAGAAATATATTTTTTGCCCATTCTTTTTTGTGGTGATTAATATTGAATTGTAGTATTCCCAGAATTTATTACTAGATTTTTTAGAATAAAATTTGATTAGTTTAGATAATTGAACTTTGGATAGTTTAATTAGGGTTTTTAAGTAGTATACTTGAACTTCAACATTTTATTTTTGGGGTTTTTTAGGACAAGTTAGCCTATGGGGAATATATGGGACTTAAGGGTAGTTAAATAGGATCCCCTAGAATTTATATTAGGAATTTATATTACTATATGCTATTTTTGGTTGATTTTTGAATTGATTGATCATTTGTGTGGCTCTTAGGGCATAGTTTGTATTGTTTTGCTTTCTTTTCTTCTCCTTTGGGTGTGGAGCTTTGAAGATTGATTTGAGGACCTTGTGAAGACCTTGTGGATGAAGCACATTGAAGACTCAAGATGGAAGAACAAGTTCAACTTCATTGAAGATGTTGTGCTTGCTAGAAGACTGTGGAAGACTATAGGATTTAGGGTTAGGAAGAGCCTAGTCTAGCAACTTGATTCACAAACATAGATGGCTTTGTTTGCCTCTATCCCTTCTCTATGATTCAAAGTCTCTCTTGAATACTCACCTCCTTCCTTTGGAAGGATTAGTGAATATATTTAAGAGATAGAACTTTTGAGAGAAAACTTTCTGTTTAACGTTAACAGTTGATGAACCACCCTTGGTAGGTAATTAACTGTCTAACATTCATTCACTTCATCTGGTTGACTGATGTTCATCCTGGAGCCTGAGACTTGAAGAAAAGCCATTGTAGACTGAGGACTGGTGCTCAAGATCTTTGCTTGAAGACTGTGAAGATAGAGACTGCTGCTGACTGAAGCTTGTAGCTGATTGGAGATGACTTGAAGATAGATATTGATGTAGAGCTGCTGTGGCTGTTTATTTTTGCTGTATTTCATTTCTGATGTATTGATTGGTTTTCCTGACTGTATTGTTTGTTGTTTACCCTGTTGGGTTGAAGGTGAATCTTGTTTACTTTTGCCTATTGTTTTCTAGGTTCGAGGTTGAGTGGGACTCCCTTGCCTCGCTTGTATTGTTGCATCCATGCATTTTACCGCTTTACTGTATATATCTGATATTGTTTCTGTTTCCGTCTATCCCCTAGGATCTCTGTTTCTCTCTGTGCAAGAGAGGAGCATGATAGACACTAGGTCTTAACCCATGCATGATAACATTAGGTTAGTCTGATTCCCTTCGCAACCATAGGTTAGAGTTCTATCTCTTCTTCCTCAAAACAAACAGAAAAATACCATAAAGATTTCAAACCCAATAAAAGACACTTCTTTCGTAAAAGAACAAGAACTCATCAAGCCGTCATTTTTGTCCGCCGGGACTGCTAATCAGAAAAACCTTTTTCAGAAGGAATAAAATCAACCAAGACAAGCCTGTGTCGTACGTGGCCCGAACTACGTTTGCTCTGATCTTCCATGCTGTGTGGAAGTACGTAGGCATAGGATGCGATATCCTAGCGAGCAACCTTCCCCTCCTTTCCCGTAGGTAGGCGAACTACGTTGACTCTGATTTCTCGTTCCAGGCGAGAATACGTAGGCATAAAGTGCGATACTTTGCCGAGTCATTTTTATTTTCATTTTATTTTCTTTTTAACCCTCGACCCATAGTTTAGATAGAATAACAATCCATACCCGAAAACAAGCGTGGATCCCGTCGAGTACGACGGACGTGAGGGGTGCTAATACCTTCCCCTTGCGTAACCGACTCCCGAATCCAGGTTTTGGTTGCGACGACCATACCTTTCCCATGTTGTGCGAGGTTTACTCTGAGCGTTTCCTTTCCCTCCCGTGGGATAAATAACGCACGGTGGCGACTCTTCTGTCAGCCGGCGCCGATTTTCGCAGTAGCGACAGCTGGCGACTCTGCTGGGGAATCCAACGTCCCCTGGCTGCTAAGGACTGCGATAGTTCTTATGCATTTGGGATCCAACGTCCCTTAAGAGAGTCAATCCTAACGCTTGTTTTCCCGTCGAGGATTTTGTATGGATTTATATTTCTGACCTTTATTTTTCAGCTTTGTATATATGGATTATTGTTGCTGTATTGGGGTATGACGGGTGTTTTGATATTGAGTGAGAAGCCGGACCTGGGCTTGAGTGCACCTAGAATTAGAGTAGAAAGTAGTGGGCGCATGCCGGCTTTTCTTGCATTAGTGTCTCATGAAATCTACACTCGGACGAGGTTCTTCTGGTTGGCTTCTTTTTCTACCCTTTGGGTCGAAGGGGTTGTTGGTCAGCTGAATTGTCGACTCCGGGAACCGATCATTTGGAAGTTGGCTAAGTGAGGCCTCTTCAGGATTTGATGATGCCACTCCTTCTGGGAATCGTATCATCAACCCTGAAAGTCTGTGACGCCGACGACCGCATAGGATGCCATACCTTTGTCAGTTACTAGGACATCCACCTGTGAGAGGGTTTGGGGTTATGCAGGTAACTAGACCTTCAGACTACCGGTTATTTCTTGATCAGAGATTCTGGGTATTTATGAGAGTTCTGAGGTCTGTCAGAGACCATTTGGAGATGTGTTCTGAGGTCTGTGAGAGACCAGTTGGAGAGTTCTGAGGTCTGTCAGAGACCAGTTGGGAGTCTTAAGGTTTGCCAGAGACCAGTTGGAGTTATGGTTTGAGGTCTGTCAGAGACCATTGTTGGAGCTTTGTTTTAGGTCTATCTGAGACCAGGGTTTGAAGACTTCTATAGAGTCTATCCGAGACTTCTTGATATGGTACAGGCTATTCAGCTACGGCATTTAGTCCCTGTTGCATGTTACTTGCATTGCATTGTTTACATACCCATTATCATTGCATCCCATTAACGTGTGTCTGTGCTGCAGGTGCATTTGCATACCCTCTGATTCTAGTGCCCAGACTTCTGAGTATTGACTATGGCTAGTTTGAGGAAGACAGTTGCGTATAAGCTGCCTTCACCTGATATTACTTCTTTGCTTGGTCTGATATCTCTTGCCGATGAGGAGGTTAGGAGAAGCTTCAGAATGAGTCATGGGAGATTACTGAGATTAGTCTGCAAGCCCACTGCTGATGAGATGAACGGGCTATACACCTTGATGCAGTTCTATGATCCCGCATTGAGATGTTTTACGTTTGCTGACTTCATTCTAGGGCCTACCATTGAAGAGTATGTGGAGTTTACTGAGTTACTGGTGCAGAACAAGGTTCCCTTTATTCACTCTGCTGCTGAGCCCAAGTTGGAGGACTTAGCCAAAGCCTTGCATATGGACGCTGCAGAACTGTTATTGACTTCTTGGCTTGGGGTTTCAGGTTTCTCTCTTGATTTCTTGGTTGGCAAAGCTCAGGAGTATGCCAAGAACGGATGCTGGGTGGTTTTCAATGCTATTTTGGCTTTATGCATTTATGGGATTGTGTTATTCCCTAACTTGCCCAACTTCGTAGACCTGGACGCTTTCCATCTATTCGCTGCCGGCAATCCAGTGCCAACGTTGATCGGAGACTTCTACCACTCATTGCACTACAAGAACGAAAACCGAATGGGAAAAGTTGTTTACTGCTGTGCTCCTTTATTGAATATGTGGTTCAAAAGTCATCTTCCAGTGAAGGGGTCCTTTGTGGAAAGTGCAACCACTGCTAGCTGGTCTGAACGCCTGATGAGGCTATCTTCCGAAGACATTAGATGGTTTGACAGAGACCTACTGGGGTCTGAACTTATCTTCAGTTGTCCGGGGTACTCTAATGTCCCATTGATTGGAAGGAAAGGGTGTATCAACTACAACCCATCTCTGTTCGTCCGTCAATTCGGATACGCCCTGAAGAACCCGCCAAAGGAGGAGGAAGTACAGGAATCTCTGTACTTCACCGGAGACGTGAAGGGGGAGTTACTAGCCAAGATGCAACATGCCTGGACGCGTATTATCCGAAGGGGGAAGCCGTTGTTAGGAAAGAATGACTGTCAGGCCTATGCACCTTATAGAGTGTGGATTCAGGAGAGAGCCAGTCAGTTGAGGATGCCATTTCCAGATGCACCAGTTTTTGATCCTATTCCGGTAGTAGAGCCAACTACTGTTTCTAGGGAGGCCTACGAGCAAGTGGTGAAAGAGAAAGAAGCCTTGATGAAGATCAACGAAGGGTTAGAGCAGGAGCTAGCCCAGATACACAGTGAGAAAAACAAGGCCGTGCATGCTTTCCAACAGCAAATTGAGCTAGTGAACAGACTAGGGGCTGAGTTGACTGAGGAGAGGAAGAAGCGCGAACGTCTGGGGCAAGAGTTCAGAAGTTCCCATGACATGCTTGAATCCAAGAAGAAGGCGCTTGACATTGCTCACCGAGAGATCTCTTCTTGCAATAAGACCTGGAATGCCACGCTCACCAACAATAAGAAAAGGGAGGATAAGTTGAAGCAGCAAATCTCCGACCTCGAAGAGCAGTTGAAGTCCAGCATCGATAAGTGCGAAGAAGAAATGATGTCCAGGTATAGTCTCCAGAACGCACAGAACAAGGCCATCAAAGGCAGAGATGAAGCTATGTCTCAGAAACGTAAACTAGAAGATCGCTTCGGAGATGGGGCATGGGAAGACACCGTTGAAGACGTGCGCCGTGTTCTGAAGAAAAGAAACCAACTTGTTGAAGGGCTTCTTACTCGACCAGGTCATCCAGAGACCAAGAAGTTGATAGAAGAGTATCAGGCTTATGGGAGTACTTGATCATTTCTTGTATTAACTTGTATGCTTTATGTGCACAGTGCTGACCATCACCAGGATTGTTGGTTGAGGTCATGCCTTTCTCTGTACTCAGTGACATTGTATTCTTGGCCTATTAGTTTTCTCAGCAATATATGAGGCTTTCTATGATTCAGCTCCGATCTTTGTATTGCTAGCACTGTCACTGCACCGACACCTTCACACTAGAATCGGGGAATGAATTTCCCTAATGCACAGACACACACATTGCATTGCATTCATATTCATATTGCATTACAGGTAATTATTAAACTGTATCTCATCTCCTGTATCTTCCAGGTCTTCCAAGATTAGAGACCAAAGAATTCTCTGGCTTTCAACAAGAAGCAGCAGTAAGGAAGTCATGAGTCAGGATCCGACTGAGATGCAAGAGGTGCACGACAATATAATGAGGCTCATACAGGCAATGGAAGCCATGGCCGAGAGTCAGAAACAGTTGCAGAATATGGTGCAGCCTCTGATTGCACGGGCTAATGATAGAGCTGCCGATTTTGCCCAGCTAGAGAATCAAGATTTTCTCCCAGGCCGCATACGCCAACTCGTGGGGATAGACATCAGGCGGGTTCAAGCAGAATTAACGGATGTTCGAGGCCAGCTGGGGCAGTTCACGAAAGATATGCAAGAGTTGCGCTCGAATCAAGAGACGCTAGAAGAAGAGAACTGCCGACTGAAGGCACAGATAGGGTTGATGGCTGAAGTATTAAGGAACGTACTCAGGAGAGAAGGAGGGCAAATGTTGGAAGACGCGGCTGGCTTATCTGTTCCTCAGGGGTCTGAAGAACCATTACCCACGCAGGATAGGCTTAAGAGACCCTCTCCACGGTTCGAAGCTCAGGAGTCTCCTCGTCAGCAGTCGCAATTGATTTTGCAGGATAACTCAAGGAGGTGGGGTAAGAGAATGAGGTTTTCTAACAGAGTATTTGATGAGATCCCTGTGGATTATGATCAGCTGGTGCAACTCTTGTTCCAACTTCAATTGGTTGAGCCCCGCATTTTGGTTCCACTGACAGGGCAGCCGCCACCAGACTATGACCTGAACGCCCATTGTGCCTTCCACTCCGGAGCACCGGGGCATAGCATTGCAAACTGCAAAGCTTTTAAGCATAAGATTCAAGATTTGCTGGATGAGAAAATAATTGAGTTTGTACCGGGGGGCATAAAAGTTGCAGGGACTGATATTCCCATTTCTCCGCCAGAGGTTGCAGATGAATCGAGGTATATCCCAGAGCCACTGGAAGCTAAGTCTCCATGTCCACAACAGTTGCCAATGCCAGGGTTGAACTTAAGGATGATAACGCGTGAGCCTAAGGAAACGTCCGAGCAAAGCCAGCAGCCTACAAGACGCCAGTATACGACTCAACAAAGAATTCGGGAAAAAAAGCCAATGAGGGTGTTTGAGAAGCCTCCCTCAACGTACGCAGATTTGTTACAGACACTACTAAGATTGAACTTGGTGGAGAAAAGAACTCTGGCGCCAATAACCGGCACTCTGCCGGATGG
Source organism: Lathyrus sativus (assembly GCA_963859935.3). NCBI lineage: Eukaryota > Viridiplantae > Streptophyta > Magnoliopsida > Fabales > Fabaceae > Lathyrus > Lathyrus sativus. The sequence goes on from OZ012741.1 coordinate 370,447,780, forward strand.
CTATGATGCGAGCAGGCACTGTGAATTCCACTCCGGGGCTCCCGGACATGATATTGAAGGTTGCCACGCGTTCAAGCATAACGTCCAAGATTTAATCGACAGCAGGGTCATTAACTTCTCCGATAGGGTCCCCAAGGTGGTGCAAAGCCATAGACAAGCAAAAGCCGGGGTGATGAAAAGGTTTCCCAGATTTGATCGGGCCGGTGAAAGAAGATCGAGACAGCAGTAGACTACCCCTGATGATAGCTTCTGAGAATGGTTGACTCGCCAATAAGTCAAAGTGTAGGAAGTCCAGTTCTGAGACACCGACATTTTTCATGTTATCTTGTTCATGTCCGCGCATTCGTAGTTTCTTTTCTGTGTAATTGCAAATTTCGCTCTTAAAACTTGTTGTTTTTCAATTGATATTAATAAACGAAATGAATATGCATGTTTTGAATTAATCCAGTCGTGTTCACTCTTTGTTTTTCTTTAATGCTTAATGCTTGTCTTAGCAGGAATCTGGGGAGGATGACGAAAACAGATGACGAATAATATTCCGATCGTATGCTTTTGGATAAAAAAACTTGTTGATGAAATACAAGCATTGTTTCAATCCATAAACACTGGAGATATAAGGAAGGTAATCCCTTGATAACCCCTTTCGAGCCAGTAGTAGGAGGTTCTTTTCGAAAATGAAAAAACCCCAAATCTTAACCCGGGGCAGGGTAGGTGTCAGCTAGGTTGACCAAGCGTTCGAATTACGAAAGGAGTGTCCGGTTGAGGATAAATCACACTTGTATAAGTCGTGCCTAAAGAACCGCAATGGTTAAACCTTGCCGACAAAGAGTGAAACAGTCACATTATTCCACAAAAAAGTCAGACAAACCAGTGTCACGCGACTTGTTCGGAAAAAAAAAACAAACACAAAAAAGCGAAAAGAACCAAAAGCCCGCTAAGTCAAAACTCGAAAACAAATGACTTAGGCAAAATCAGGGGCATCCTGCTGGACTGGAAAATCAAAAGAATCTCAAAAGATACTCAGTCTAGGCAAAAGTTAGGGAACGAAAAAAAAACGAAAGACGAAAAGGATTGTCAAAGAAAAGAACAAATCCTCGAAAAGGACAAAAGTCGTGTGATTCTAGGCACCCAAAGACGAAAAGCAAATGACCGTCACTCAAAAAAGAAAAACGCGTGGTATCCTGAACCATCACTCCTATCATTCCACCTCTAATAGGTGAACGCTGAAGTCAGATTAGCTGAACATAGGATTGGAGAACATCACGAAGAATGGGTGGGTTGAAATAAATTTTGAGCCTATATCTTTCCTTGTTAACCGTGAACCTGACCACGTTACAACCCGCAAAAGTCCTAATTGAAACAGGTTTTGTCCGAGGGCATACGTCAGTAAAGATCTCGTCGATTCTGACTCCTAAAAGGGTTCCTCTTACCAGCTTTCATATTGACATTTTGATAATTGATTCATTACATGTCACAAAATTTTTTAGTGAACAGACTTGGATTTTGAAACTGTCATATGCATTGCGTTTAATATATCTTTTATGCAGAACAACTTATGTTACCTGCGAGTAAGCGCATGCCGACAGGAAAGATTCCTACAGTGGAAGGTATGATCAGGATAAAATGCAGAATGCCCAAATATTTCGTGAACTGGGGCAAGCTATACTGATTAATTCAGGTAGAGTCGGTCATCCTAGAAGCAGTAAATCCGGGGCAGTCAGGTCAAGATTTGGCAAATCTCTCATAGCTATGGGCAGTGCTCCATGACACAGTCGATCAGAGACAAAAGATTTTTGCGAGACCGGGGCATGTCACCCTAGAAGCACGAAAGTTATGTTCTTGAAACACCCCTTCGAGGTCCGAAATGTAGAAGCCGTCCATGTCTAGTCGTCAGGATACAAAGACTGTAGGGTCCATTCCAAAACTGTTGCAGATTCAGGGGCAAGCTGGGCATGTTAGTATCCCCGAAGCGGAGTTCTCTCCTTTCAGCAAGTGTTCTTTCCTCCCAGCAGAACTCGAAGATTAAGACTCTCCCCAGCAGAGTTGGTTGTGGGTCCTGGCATTTATTTTGTCAGGGATACTGTGTAATATCAGTTCACTCTCCAGCAGAAATCCAATCGTACTGTGCACATCTGCTATTCCCCAGCAGAGTTATATTCCCCAGCAGGATGCTACTTCAACAAGGTGTTTGGTTTAAGTTCCTAATTTCCCAGCTGAGTCGACTTCACTCTTACAGCATTTATTTTGCTGGAATAATTCTGTAGCACCTGGCTATCCCCAGCGGAGTTGGCATTATCTTCAGCATTTATTTTGCTGAAGCGGTTCCTGTATCCCAGCAGGTGGGGAGAGCACTTGCTCAAATGAACTACCAAACACTCAAGATCTCGGCATGAGATATTCAATGATAATGTCAGTTTCGGCAGTATTCCCCACAGAGTTACCAGGATAAGTCTCTCTTTATTCCCAAGCAGAGTTATTTGTCATCAAAAGGTTTCATGAACCAGAATTTCAGAAGTGGCCTCCGGGCATCAGAACAGGCATCCGGTAGTTTGGTTTCCAGATATCCCCAGTAGAGTCCGCCTCAAAGTCGCTGTCACGTCAGTGCTAAGAAGTTTGTGGGTCGGGACCAATGAAGAAGTGAGTCCTGACGTGGACAAGTTGTATTTCCCCAGCGGGTCGAAGATGCCTGAGTCCTGACGTGGACAAATCAGGACGAAATATGGGTCCTGACGTGGAACGAAGTTGTTTCCTTACGTGGAAAGATTGAGTCCTTACGTGGACATATCAAGCCAGAGTCCTTACATGGACAGATTGATAACGTATTCATTATGTGGAAAAAGATCATATTCCTTACGTGGAAAGATTGGAGTCCTTACGTGGACAGATTAAGATTGTGTTCCTAACGTGGAAAGATGGAGATTCCTTACGTGGAAAGATTGAGTCCTTACGCGGACATACCAAGATGTGATTCCTTACGTGGAAAGATTGAGTCCTCATGCGGACATATCAAGATTGATTCCTGACGTGGAAAGCAAGAGTTTATTCCTAACGTGGACGATTTATCTCTGACGAGAAGGCAGACGAGCCGTCCCCAGCAAAGTTTTTGAAGTTTTTTCCGAGTTGACAGCAGACAGAGTCCTGACGTGGACAAGCAAAGGACGAAGTTTCCGATGATTCAATCTTTTTCAGGATGATGAGAAGAATCCCCAGCACGGTCGCACGAGATCAGTGGGTTGCCGTAACAATTAAATTCAGCTGATGAATGTCGTTCCCCAAGCAGTGGCGCAGTTTATTTCTGCGGTTGGCAAATTTCTGGGTTCCTAGTATTCAACCGTCTCGTACCGCGAATGTCTGAAGGCTCCGGGCTCTTCACCCAATTGGGTCCAAGCCGCTCGAATAGGGGCAGCTGTTGCACCCTAAAAATTTGCCCAACCTTATTCACTTGGTTTATGTTTCAATAGCATTAGCATTTGCATATAGGGCCATGTACATAGGTTACTCATCTGCATAGCATAAGCATAGCAAGTCAGCTAACAGGGGACCAATCATTATTCTCATCTCTAGAGGCCTATCAAGAGGTTATTATCCTGATTCAACCTCATTCAAGTCATCAGAAAAGAATTTGGAAGCTATCAAGTCAATGGATCAAGCAGTTCATCTATCTCCTAACTGAGGGTGTCTGAGGATCAACAAAGAAATGGTGAGCTGTGGGCTAAGCATGGGGAGTATCTAGACATCTTGGAGGACTTAGAAAGTCATTTGGAGAAGGAGACAAGTCATTGGTGTGATCACAAGTATTGCAGTTGAAGACAGTCAACTAGGGTTTCATCTGGGTCAACTCTAGGTCAATTGACTGATTGAAAGGCATTAAGGGCTATTGGAGAGAGGTGGGGTTCATCATTTGACATGGAGAATAAAGATATGTTGTTATGCTAAGAAGAAATCTAGAGAAATCAAGGAGAAGAGGAGGTTCTAAATTAGGGTTTCTAGGTAAAATTCCCTGGTTTAGGTCAAACTTCCAAGCAAAATAAGTCAAAATGCAAGCTTCAAATGGATCCTTGGCCAGCATGAAACTTGTAGAGGATCTCAAGACCTTTAATTTTAGTGGTGGAAGACATCAAGGAGATTTCTAGAACTCAAGTTATGGCTCTTGCAAGTTAGGGGTCACCAGATGACACTGAAATTTGTCTGTGAAAGTTGACTGTCTTCTGACAAACTTTTTGCCCTCAAGGATAATTCAAATGGACTTTGGACAAGCATGAGAGTTGTTCCTCATTGTCTCCCCTTTCCAAAAAGGTATGGTATGCCTTCATATGACTTAGGGAACTCTACTTATGGCTTGTGCAAGACAGGGGTATTTTGGTCATTTGGAATTACAGGTCATTTTTAGCCAATGCCTAAAACTCATACAAGGAAGCTTCAAATGGAAAACTTCCCAACATCAAAGTTGCTCAAAATGGCATTTTAAGGCTATATAAGATGTTGTGAGAGTTTGAAAATGCATGGAGCATGGATATTTTAAAATGGTCAAAATGACTTGAAAAAGGCTTATAAGTTAAAAAAGTTGAAATTGGATTTTGGTTTGAGAGATCTACAAATCCAAAATGGGGCATATGATAGATGATTTTGATTGGAATCAATATTTTGGAAACAATGGTTTATCCATATTTTTGAGTTTAGGCTTAAAAATTGGACTTCCTTTGTAATTTTGTTTCTTGCACTTTAAGGTACCATGAGAAATTGTTTGCCAAAGCCTTAATTTTGCATAAAATGCCTTGTTCTCACATGTATATCTCATATAAGGGTATTTTGAAGACTTATCATGAGTTTTATGAGATTTACTAAAAATAGTATTTTTGAATTTCTCATTACGTGAGAAGTTCTAGAACTTCCTTGGAAGCTTCTCATATGTTCTAGATCTTTCCTTTCACTTCCATAAATACCCAAAGGTGAGATCATGCCATGGTTGGTGATTCTATTTGCTTGCAAACCATACTTTCATCTCATAACTCCAAAATTGCATTTTGATTCCCATCTCTTCCAAACTCCATTGTTTGTGCTAGCTATCATCATCATCATCATCCTCCATTGTGGTAGAGTAAAAAGCACGAAGAAGGCACATCAAATCGTGGCTGGATTGTGAGTTCTCCTCCATCACTCCAAGAGGCGTGAAGTTTCGAATTGGCATTTTCAAGAGGTGTAAACACGAATTCTCTTCACCAGCATCATCACCATCATATAAAGATCATTTGGCACCATTGGCAAGGGCTGAAACAGGGCATAGAAACCATCACCATATCCAATTGGTAAGGATACGTTTTGATTCGAATCACCATAATTATGCATGGTTAGGGTTAGTTGTTGTGATATTCATGATAGAGACCACTTAAGGATCATTTATGGTGAGTTTAAGGTCAATCCATGGAGGTTCAAGATGTGGTGTCAATTCTTTCAAGATCAAGAATGGTTGGAATATGAGGTTTTAATGCATGTGCTATAGTTTAGTATACTCAGTGTAACATGTAGAACACGTGGCTACAATTATTTTCAAGGTTTGTTACAGTTGCATGTCAAGCTTTCATGGTGGACCCAAGACTTGTGGTGTTCGGTTTGAAGGATATAGAAAGATTCAAGATAAACCAGGGCCATGGTTGGATAGAGGGGAAGAAGGAGATCATTTTTGGTCTTTATTTCGAGCCATTTCATGGAGAGATGAGAGAGCTAGGGTGGCTGGAAGTTTCATTCGTGGTTATGGAGTTTCATGAAAGCTAGGGTTTTGGTTGGAGAAGAAACATGATGGCCATTGGATTGGAAGTACAACTTTGACTTGACCAAAGATCCTGTGGCCACAGTTTAATCTGAATTTTAATGAAGACTTGGGCCAGATTCGCTAACGCCACTCCCCTCATTTCCAGGCCCAATGATTTCAACTATCATTTCTTTCTATTTGCACCCCTTCCACTTATTTCTTTCTATTTCGTATTCATTTTCCTTTTTGTTTCATTCATCTTCAAAAATTCATAACTAAATGGAAAATGCATATTTTTAACTCATTCTTTTTTTAATATTTTCCTTAACATGTCTAGAAAATTAAAAAAAAATATAAAAATTGCATTTTATATTTTTTTCGCATTTTCCACATATTTTACAAATAAATGCATATTTTGAAGGTTTTATTTCATACATGATCTTGTAGATTTTTGTTCTTACACTTAGAAATAGATTTTTTGCCCATTCTTTTTTGTGGTGATTAATATTGAATTGTAGTATTCCCATAATTTATTACTAGATTTTTTAGAATAAAATTTGATTAGTTTAGATAATTGAACTTAGGATAGTTTAATTAGGGTTTTTAAGTAGTATACTTGAACTTCAACATTTTATTTTTGGGGTTTTTTAGGACAAGTTAGCCTATGGGGAATATATGGGACTTAAGGGTAGTTAAATAGGATCCCCTAGAATTTATATTAGGAATTTATATTACTATATGCTATTTTTGGTTGATTTTTGAATTGATTGATCATTTGTGTGGCTCTTAGGGCATAGTTTGTATTGTTTTGCTTTCTTTTCTTCTCCTTTGGGTGTGGAGCTTTGAAGATTGATTTGAGGACCTTGTGAAGACCTTGTGGATGAAGCACATTGAAGACTCAAGATGGAAGAACAAGTTCAACTTCATTGAAGATGTTGTGCTTGCTAGAAGACTGTGGAAGACTATAGGATTTAGGGTTAGGAAGAGCCTAGTCTAGCAACTTGATTCACAAACATAGATGGCTTTGTTTGCCTCTATCCCTTCTCTATGATTCAAAGTCTATCTTGAATACTCACCTCCTTCCTTTGGAAGGATTAGTGAATATATTTAAGAGATAGAACTTTTGAGAGAAAACTTTCTGTTTAACGTTAACAGTTGATGAACCACCCTTGGTAGGTAATTAACTGTCTAACATTCATTCACTTCATCTGGTTGACTGATGTTCATCCTGGAGCCTGAGACTTGAAGAAAAGCCATTGTAGACTGAGGACTGGTGCTCAAGATCTTTGCTTGAAGACTGTGAAGATAGAGACTGCTGCTGACTGAAGCTTGTAGCTGATTGGAGATGACTTGAAGATAGATATTGATGTAGAGCTGCTGTGGCTGTTTATTTTTGCTGTATTTCATTTCTGATGTATTGATTGGTTTTCCTGACTGTATTGTTTGTTGTTTACCCTGTTGGGTTGAAGGTGAATCTTGTTTACTTTTGCCTATTGTTTTCTAGGTTCGAGGTTGAGTGGGACTCCCTTGCCTCGCTTGTATTGTTGCATCCATGCATTTTACCGCTTTACTGTATATATCTGATATTGTTTCTGTTTCCGTCTATCCCCTAGGATCTCTGTTTCTCTCTGTGCAAGAGAGGAGCATGATAGACACTAGGTCTTAACCCATGCATGATAACATTAGGTTAGTCTGATTCCCTTCGCAACCATAGGTTAGAGTTCTATCTCTTCTTCCTCAAAACAAACAGAAAAATACCATAAAGATTTCAAACCCAATAAAAGACACTTCTTTCGTAAAAGAACAGGAACTCATCAAGCCGTCATTTTTGTCCGCCGGGACTGCTAATCAGAAAAACCTTTTTCAGAAGGAATAAAATCAACCAAGACAAGCCTGTGTCGTACGTGGCCCGAACTACGTTTGCTCTGATCTTCCATGCTGTGTGGAAGTACGTAGGCATAGGATGCGATATCCTAGCAAGCAACCTTCCCCTCCTTTCCCGTAGGTAGGCGAACTACGTTGACTCTGATTTCTCGTTCCAGGCGAGAATACGTAGGCATAAAGTGCGATACTTTGCCGAGTCATTTTTATTTTCATTTTATTTTCTTTTTAACCCTCGACCCATAGTTTAGATAGAATAACAATCCATACCCGAAAACAAGCGTGGATCCCGTCGAGTACGACGGACGTGAGGGGTGCTAATACCTTCCCCTTGCGTAACCGACTCCCGAATCCAGGTTTTGGTTGCGACGACCATACCTTTCCCATGTTGTGCGAGGTTTACTCTGAGCGTTTCCTTTCCCTCCCGTGGGATAAATAACGCACGGTGGCGACTCTTCTGTCAGCCGGCGCCGATTTTCGCAGTAGCGACACAAGGAATTCAACAATCCTTTGCGAATTCAAAAGTCCTACATTTCAAAGTTTAAAACCGTTTCCAACTTTCCTAAAAAAAGAAATGTTTGCAATCGACCGTTGAAGTTCTTGAAACTATTGCATTGCATTAGCATCATGTCTTGCATGGCATCTTTCCCCGAGTTTCTCATGTCCAGTTGTCTTTATCTTTTAGTGTTCCATTGAGTCGTCAAGCTGATTCCTCGACACAGATATCAGACTAGAGCTAACTATAGATGCCAAATTTCAGAACAAAAGGAACATAATACGGAGGTCTGAATGGAGATTGATGAGTTGAAAGCAGGCATGACCAGGCTTACCGAGATGCTTCAAGTGTTGATTGTCAGAGGAGAGCCACCTCAGAGGACTGTCATTCAGGAAGTTTCAAGTGTTGATCCACCTCTTGTTCCAGCGCCACCCTCTACTTGGCCGGAGTTTGGTTTACCTCATAACTACTCTCCACCTATTGCATCTGCCGCTACGATTGGTCAGACTGTCAGACTGGTTTTTCAAGCTCCTGTCCTTACCGAGGCCCAACCTGTGGTCCACACGGTTAACCAGAATGTCCAAACTCCTTTTGAGAATCCTCCTTATGAGTACAATGCTGCCGGTGGGCAAAAGGGAGACCAGGAAGATTTTGTTGAGCCTGAGATCACCCGTGAACAGTTTCAGATCATAAATAAGATACTCCAAGCTGTCGAAGGTACTGATTTCTTCAACGTTGATGCCAATAATATGTGCCTAGTTTCTGGTCTTGTTTTGTCTGCCAAGTTCAAGACTCCTGAGTTCGTGAAGTATCAAGGTCATTCATGTCCAAGAGCCCATCTAGTCATGTACTTCCGAAAGATGGCAGCTTACACCAACAATCAGAGGTTGCTCATCTATTGCTTTCAGGATAGTTTGAGTGGTGCTTCTCTTAAATGGTATATGAACTTAGAGCATAATAGTGTCCACTGCTTCCAAGTTCTCGCCAACGCTTTTATGAAGCAATACAAATACAATTTGGATATGGCTCCCGATCGCCGTCAGCTTCAAAGTATGTCTCAGAAGGAAAAACAGTCGTTCAAGGAGTATGCTCAGCGTTGGAGGAAGTTAGCTTCCCAAGTCGAACCCCCTATAGCAGAGAAGGAACTGACAGGAAATTTCATGGATACTTTGTCTCCTTTCTATTGGGAAAAGATGATTGGGAGTGTCTCTTCAAGCTTTACAAATATGGTGACTATTCGCCAAAGGTTAGAAGAAGGTTTGAAAAATGGGAAGGTATCCAAAGCTGCTGAATCTTCTAATGGTGCAAAGAAATCCTATGGGAATATCCATAAGAGGACGGACGAGCAGACCAATGTTGTCATGACTGAATCAAGAAAGCCTCGCCAGGGATCTCAACCTGTTGTTGCTCCACAGCCAGCTCAGACCGCTCAACGTCCAGTTATTAGACAAGACCAGTCTCGAAATAGGAACCAATTTGATCCTATGCCCATGACTTACACAGAGTTGTATCTGTACTTGGTTCAACGAGGGCTGATTACTACCAGGGCTTTACCACCTCCTAATCCTCTTCTAGCTGGATTCAGGGTTGATTTCCAATGCGCTTTTCATGAGGGTGCTTTAGGCTACGACTTGGAGCATTATTTTGCACTGAAAGCCAGAGTGCGTGAGTTAATGAGGGATGGAATACTTGATTTTGAAGATAATCCTCCAAATATCCAAAAAAATCCGTTGCCAGCACATCAAAAGTGAAGCTTCGGGATGACCCCAGAGGATGGCTCACTAATTTAATCATTAGGCTTTTGTTTCTCATTCTTTGTATATCCCTTATTTTATTAGCTGTTTGCTTTCGAACTATGTTTGTACTTTTATATTAATGAACTGAGCATTGCAACTTTTGATTTAATTCATTTTATCTATTATTTTCATCTATATGCTTTATCTTTCAAATATTTACTTTTGTCCGAATTTTTGGTATGCAAAGATTGGAGGGAGGATGACGAAAACATTATACCCATAACTGCTGTCAGTATGCTTTCAATCAAACTTTGTTGACGATGTGAGGCATTGTTTCAACTCCCAAACACTGGAGAAATAAGGAAGTTATCCCCTTGTCACCCCCTTCGAGCTTAGAAGTTGGAGTTTCTTTCTTTACAGAAAAACCGCAATTTTAACCTTGGGGCATGGGTAGCTTTCAGTTAACTTGGTTGTGTTTTCCTACAATACGCCTTTCATATAAAGGTCGCACTCACAATTTTCCTTCGTACACAGCAAGTGTCGAAGATGCTTTTTTAAAGCCAAAACGCCAATGATGGTTCACCATAATCATTTAAGATAGGCAGTCACTTTCTTTCGAAAAATATAAAAAGCCCGCTAAGTCAAAACCTATGAAGGAGACTTAGGGAAAACTTGGGCGTCCTGCTGACTATAATCTTCACAAAAAAAACAGTTCAGGCAAAAGTTAGGGATAATAAAAAGAGGAGACCTTTAAATCCTTACCCTGCAAATCCTCAATGTCAAAAGAACCATATGTTGTAAAGAAGCAGTGGCTGCCTTTTCATAGGTCCCTTGACTTCTGAACCATCATTGCTACCATCAGTGCAATTCCTAACCTATAGGAACCTGAATGCAAATATGAGTTAACTGAGTATAGGACTGGAGATCATCACGTAGATTGGGTGGGTACAAATAAATTTTGAGCTTTTATCCTTTGTTTCTTAAACCTTGAACCAGATCACGTTATAACCCTCAAAAGACCTAATTGAAGCAAGGTTATTTTGAAAGCATACTACACCAAGGTTGCGTAAGCTGACTCCAAAAGATCTTTGCGAATCATTTATTTTGGCAGTACACTTTTGTTTTAAAGTTTGAGTGTCTTGAACCATCGTGTTCTAACCAACGACTCATTTACATTTCCATCTTTCAAAAAAACAATTTTGATTTCAAAAATTGTATGAACTTTGCATTACCGTGTTTGTATGAATATTTTTGTTTGCAAACTGGCTTTCCTCTAAGGAATTTTCAAAAAATGAGAAACTTGGTCGGTGATCCTATCAGGGGAAAGTTCCTTTTACATCTTGTCTAAGAATCACTTCAAGATTTGCTCAAGACAAGGTACTCTCAGATTTGGTTTATCCCAAAGATTTTTTAAGACTCAGACTGGGGCAACCTTCCGAGGGTACAGTAAAACAATCATTTTCAAAATCAGACAAGCTGAAGCAATTATCAGTTCATCTGTAATGGACAATTTAATCTGGGGCAGTTTACTTGAAAGATCTCCAAGCGGCTTTTCATCCTTCCTACGAGGACCATCAACCTGATTACAATTTAGCAAGTGGCAGTGATCTCTGGGTTGAGGAATCAGTTTTCCAGTCTTGTCATCTTACCAGAAGAGTCAAGCCCAGTCGTCGACATCTACATTTGCATTTGATCATATCTCATAACATAATTCATATACATATACATATTATACCTATGCATAACATGAGTGTTTCATCCTCATTTGCATTTCTTCCAAGGTCGTGTTTTATCCAGGTCTTACCTTGTGGTCGAAGTCCAACTTACTTGGCACCTACCAAACAACTTTGTGTCGTGTCCATTTGATGTTCTTCCAGATATGACGTTTTTCTTATCCGATGGTTTTTCGGATATGCCTGTTCCTTTTACGTCCAATACTATTCTCATATATTGTGTTTATACCTTTCATTCAAAGCCATTATTGGATGTCTGGTACCATGATTTTAATGTCTCTTTCTGATGGTTTTCCAGATTGAGTCTCGTTGTTCTGATGTTCTTCTAGAACTTCGTTGTTACGTATCTGATGGTTTCCCAGATATTTTCCTTCGATCTGTTTCTCTTTCTGATGGTTTTCTAGATTGAGTATCTTTTATCTGTTGGTTTTCCAGATATTCTTTTACGATTCTGACGGTTTTCCAGAATCTATCCGATGGTTTTCTGGATTTGTTCCTCTTTCTGATGGTTTTCCAGATCGAGTCTTTTATCTGATGGTTTTCCAAATATTTTTCCTTGATTCTGATGGTTTTCCAGAATCTATCTGATGGTTTTCCGGATATGTTTCTCTTTCTGATGGTTTTCCAGATTGAGTATCTTTTATCTAATGGTTCCCCAGATATTTTCCTTCGATTCTGATGGTTTTCTAGGATCTATCCGATGGTTTTCCGGATCTGTTTCTCTTTCTGACGGTTTTCCAGATTGAGTATCTCTTATCTGATGGTTTTCCAGATATTCTTTTACGATTCTGACGGTTTTCCAAAATCTTTCCGATGGTTTTCCGGATAAATTCCTCCTTCTGATAGTTTTATAGATCGAGTCTTTGTTATGATGTTCTTCCAGAACTCTATCTAATGGTTTTCCATAATCTTATCCGATGGTTTTTCGGATCTGTTCTCTTTCTGAGGTTTTTCCAGACTGAGTTTTTATTCTGACGTTCTTCCAGAACCCCTTTGTTGCTTATCTGATGTTCTTCCATATAAGTCATCAAAACTTGCCCCGTACATTTATTGCTTTCCTAAATGTTTTGGATTTACCTTCAGAAACTTGTCTTCATCTCATGCTCCTATAGATGTCGTCCTTTTGTTTCTGGATATAGCCTAGGGTTTATTCGATGTTTTTCCGAGTATCTCTGGTATGTTTTAGAGTTCATTTGATGTTCTTTCGGATGTCCCTGAAATTTGTTTCTTTGACCCCGAGGCTATTCGATGGTTTTTCCGAGTATCTCTGGTGTTTGTTTCTCTTTGTATAATTTTCGATGATTCCTGAAGATCCCGCTCGTTCTCTTCGTTTAAAGGAATGACCCGAAAATTTCAGCACTTGTCGTTTACCTGATCCTACCGCCGTGTGGATCCTGTGTTACTGTTCGTTCTAAAGTGACAATTGTCGCGTTATTCCATCAGTGCGTCGTATCCCCCAGTGTAGCTACTCGTCGCGTCTGTCCCTATGTCGTCGTGTCGTCTGCATCCTTGCATTCATCATTCCATCATACGCATCATATTAGATTCATGGCATTGTCAGCATTGTAGTTCGTGTTATTTTGTCCATATCATTGCATATCACTGCATCTAGGGGCCAAATTTTCGGTTATCTGTATTTAAATCCCTTTCACCGCGATTTCTCGAGTCTCCGCTGCTCAAATCATCTGACGAAGCTATTTAAATAGGGGCATCTGTTGCACCCCAAATTTGTCCTACCTTTACATAGTTTCTAGTGCCACTTTATTTCGAATGAATAAAATGGCACAATTGGCAAGAGACCGTGTGTGAGGAGTTATGAGTGTGAGAGGTTGAGAGTTCGAATCCCACGTTCTTCACTTTTTGTTTTTCTTTTATTTTTATTCTAGCTTTTCTATTTTCATAAATAGGAAATATTTTATTCATTTTATAATATTTTTAATGTTTAGTATAAATAAATAGAGTTTTAAGTTTATTTTAATGTTTAAATTTTATTTAGTTTTGACTAATTATTTAAGTTGGACTTTAAAGTGGGCATTAGGTTAGAGTTAACCCTAATTTGATACATATATAAACATAAGTTGTAAAAAGGGAAGGAGACAAAAGAAGAAGAAAAACGACGGTCGTTCTCACGACTTATCAGAAGCGGGGAGATTTTTGAAAAACCTTCAAGGCTTCATCATCAAGATCAAAGATTCACCACCATCGTCCGATAGAAGCTTCGAATCCGACCGTTATTCCGTAAGAAATTTATCAAAATTGATTTATGGTTTTGTTTTCATGGTTTTTTTTCAGGGACACATTCAGCGGGAGAAGAACCGCACATGCAACGCGAAAGAGATGAGAGAAGCTTTGGAAAAATGGAGCGAAAAGCTCTTTGGAGCTTTAATGGCCGCCACGTGGGACAGAGAGAATGAAGAAGATGAAAAACCCCTTATAATAACAAATGATTTGTTTCCCCCTCCCCTTTCAATTCTGTTCCTTTTCTTTTTTTCTTTATTTTTATTAATTAGTTATTATTTTATTAGTTTATGATTTAATAATAGTAATAATTAATATAACATTTTTCTTAATTAATCTTTTTCCTTTAATAAATCTAAAATAAAAACTCTGTTTTTCATTAAAAAAAACTTTTTTTTCTCATAACAAAATAAAAACTTAGTTTTTCATAATAAAAAAAGCTTTATTTTTTCTCATAATAAAATAAAAACTATGTTTTCATAATAAAAAATCTTTATTTTTTTTCTCATAATAAAAATTTAAACTCTTTTTTTTTATAATAAAATTTAAGACTCTATTTTTCACAAAAAGTTATGAACTCTTCTAAATTTAGATCTTAAAATAGCCATGAAATTAACACATTTGTTTTTAGTAAAAATTCGAAATCCATTATTCTCTTTTAAATAAAAATAAAAAAATAAGAAGTTCCTAACGTTCCCGTCCTTTTTCTTTTTCGTCTAACACTCCTTAATTTGTTTGTTTCAGCTTATTATTATTTCATTTGTTCGTTTTTGTCCCATGGATGTAATTTACGCGAGGCCATGGTCGCAGTTTATTTTTTATTTCGCATTTTTTGGGAATTTGTAATTTACGCGAGTGATCGTCGCGATGCTTTCTTTATCGCTTTCATTATTTTCCGTACTTTATTTCTGTCGTATAATAATTTGCTATATCTTGCATGATTTGCTGTTAGAATCCCTTCCGAAGAATTAGGTCTAGCCGTTTGACCTCCGAGTCAATAACCCTAACCTTTGACCATTTCAAAACCCTAATAGCCTAGGTGTCCCGCCGTGGACGAAAATACCATTTACCCTAGCTTTAGGTCAAAGAGTCGTCGTACTCTGGTTTAGGGTTTCCCGTCGTGGAATCCCTAATTTCAACCCTAATTTTAATTCAACTTTTCAACATAGAAATAAAAGTTTCAAGACTCCACGTAAGTGTGTCCTTAAGATACGTTTACTCCCATTGAAACCTTGACAACAGTCAAGAAGTTTCTAACCTCCCTTTCGAGGGGAACTACAATTACTCTGATTCCATTTCCCCCAGGATATGTAGGCACAAGATGCAACGTCTTGCCGAGTAAACTTAGGACTAACCCTTAGGTCTTTAGGTCACTCTATCCCTTAGCTCAATATATATTAAA
Organism: Lathyrus sativus; assembly: GCA_963859935.3. Lineage (NCBI taxonomy): Eukaryota > Viridiplantae > Streptophyta > Magnoliopsida > Fabales > Fabaceae > Lathyrus > Lathyrus sativus. The sequence goes on from OZ012741.1 coordinate 370,463,015, forward strand.
GCAGATAATAAAATTTAAAAAAAGCATACAATAAACAAAAGGTTCCTGTAGAGTACTACAGAATTTTAGGGTGCTAGTATCTTCCCTAAGCTTAACCAACCCCTTACCTAGATCTCTCCCCGCATTGTCTTTACGATGCAAAATTAGGTTTTTCTCTTTTGAAATTTTCCTTCGGATAAATCAAAGAGCGGTTATGAACTAAAGATGCGATTCAAATTAATTAATAATTTGATATCATATTCTAACTGCAACAGAAAATGGCGACTTCACTGGGGACCCTCCTAATTTTTAAGGGTTGCCCCTATTTTGTTTATTGTATGATATTTCTAATTTATTTTATTATCTGTATATATTGTACCTTGCTTGGGGTATCTTTGTTGTGAGATAAGTCCTACACCCGAACATGAGTGACATTATTATAGGAAGGTGATATATTCGACGAGGCTTATAGGGAGTGGAATCCCGAGCAAGCTGACTTAAGAATCACCGCTCAGTTGAGACCCTTTCGAAAATGGTTCGGTTGAACGAGTAATCGTGAAAACTTTTACTATTGTCGATTGGAGTCTGTGATACTGGGGACCGTAGTACCTTAACACCACTTTGGCCTTATCTAGGACGTAGTGCGGGAACTATGAGGGAGTAATCCCAAAATAGTTGCTACGTGATATTATACTCAAAAGAGACTCTCTTGAGGATATTATTAACCACCGAGTCAATTGGGAAATTGATAATATCCGAAAGATGGACTGATGACTTTGGGCACCTCTTTAGAACCTTGTTCTGCAGGTACAACTACCCCATAGTACATACCTTTGGGGAAGGGTAGACTTTAACTCCATTCATTGTTCCTCTAACCTAGGACTTTGTTGTTTGTGTGTATTTGTGCATGACATTCATAAAACATCATTCCTAGTTTCAAGGAATTCAACAGTCCTTTGCGAATTCAAAATTCCTACATTTCAAAGTTTAAAACCGTTTCCAACTTTCCTAAAAAAGAAATGTTTGCAATCGACCGTTGAAGTTCTTGAAACTATTGAATTACATTAGTATCATATCTTGCATGGAATCTTTCCCCGGGTTTCTCATATCCAGTTGTCTTTATCTTCCAGTGTTTCGTTGAGTCGTCAAGCTGATTCCTCGACACAAATATCAGACTAGAGCTAACTATAGACGCCAAATTTCAGAACAAAAGGAACATAATGCGGAGGTCTGAATGGAGATTGATGAGTTGAAAGCAGGCATGACCAGGCTTACCGAGATGCTTCAAGTGTTGATTGTCAGAGGAGAGCCACCTCAGAGGACTGTCATTCAGGAAGTTTCAAGTGTTGATCCACCTCTTGTTCCAGCGCCACCCTCTACTTGGCCGGAGTTTGGTTTACCTCATAGCTACTCTCCACCTATTGCATCTGCCGCTACGATTGGTCAGACTGTCAGACTGGTTTTTTAAGCTCCTGTCCTTACCGAGGCCCAACCTGTGGTCCACACGGTTAACCAGACTGTCCAAGCTCCTTTTGAGAATCCTCCTTATGAGTACAATGCTGCCGATGGGCAAAAGGGAGACCAGGAAGATTTTGTTGAGCCTGAGATCACCCGTGAACAGTTTCAGATCATAAACAAGTGTTCGATAAATTGTTTGTGTGTATTTTATTTGCGTTTTGGTTCATTGGATATACGAGTTACAATTAGCATTGCATTTAATTGATTCATATCTTCATCATTGTTGAACATTTACGTTCTTTATCACTCTGTTTGGTTTGCGTTACGTATATTGCTTTTCGATAGTAGGTTCGGTTAGACAATTTGATCCGGGTCGTTTTTCCACTGCACCACATTTTTTAAAACAGATTTTTGCCAAATGTTTTTGGTTGTAAAAATTGTGATCTATTCACCCCCCCTCTAGATCGAAACCTAACGTCTAACATCATCAAGGTAGATTGTTGAATTATTACAACCCATTATCTTCAAGGAACTCTTCAAGCAACACCAAATGCATGCAATTTAATTTATTAGTTTGAAACTTAAAATGAACATTAATATCTTTAGCAAATTTAGAAACTGATATTAAATTCCCTTGGATAAGCACAAAGCGAAGTATTATGTAAATCTGAAGATGAAGACGTAATACGATGGGATGCACCTAAGCCTGCAAACCAGACATGAGACTTTAGACCTTGTGGAACCTAAAGACTTTCTTGATGAGTTAAGATATAAGTTGCTTGAGTAGCACTAGAAGTTTAATTCTTGTGATTCTCAAGACCTTCATTAGGACCATTTAAGGAAGAAGTGTGTCCTTGATGCTTCAGTGGTGGAGGTTTAAAGTATTCATCATATCTATGTTAGTTGCCAATAACAAAGTGACCATATTTATTTCAAAGTTGTCAATTTTACTGATTCCCTATGTTATGAACTTGTCCCCCACGACCCCTTCCTCTAATTGAGCGAGCTCTACCACAAAGATGTTGATAAGAATCTGGTGCACATCCGTTTTTCCATGAAAATTGTCGTTTACGAATTGAGCAACATTAGTTTTTTCACTTGGAGTTGAGAGTTCTAGGCAAAACTTTTCATTTATATATATATATATATATATATATATATATATATATATATATATATATATATATATATATATATATATATATATATATATATATATATATATATATATATATATATATATATATATATATATATATATATATATATATATATATATATATATATATATATATATATATATATTGGTTGGTTGAACCTTTCCATAGATCATCATAATGAAAGGATTGTATTCTTTAAGGAGACATTAAAGGATTGCATTGATTTGGTCCTCTTCAGATATTGGATCACCAACCACTAACAAAGAATCATTATAGCTCAAACTTGAAGGACATACTAAGAGATTGATTAGCTACCTTTTTGTCTAGTCTTCAATTCTTATCTTAATTGATGAACTCGAACTTTTATTTCTGAGTGAAAGTGTTTGTGCACCTTGTCCCACCTTTCATATGAATGATTACATGAGAGACATAAGGTAACACAGCCTTAGAGATTGTAGGTAACAACCAAATAAAAAATGTTTGGTCTTGAACAATCTAAGATTTATACTCTTCAACTACAACGTAAGGTAACCTATCATTGTCAGTTCTGAACGTAAGAGAGATGTGAGGATTTTCCACCACTTTGTGAAGTTTGTGAGATAAAATGTCACCTTCTACCTATTGATTCAGAGAGAGAGAGAGAGAGAGAGAGAGAGAGAGAGAGAGAGAGAGAGAGAGAGAGAGAGAGAGA